>CM072769.1:149658182-152158182 GCA_036936925.1 Cenchrus fungigraminus
GTCGTGTACACAGAGCTGGTGCAAGGTAGCGGCTAACGATCAAAGCTTGCATGCGAGGTTTGTTGGTTTGGCCACAAAACCAACACCGAGCCGGTTGAAGGTAGCGGCTAACGACCGAAGTTTGTACGTGGGGTTTGGTGGTTTGGCCACAAAACATCAAGAGGAGGGTTTCTCGGTTTGGGCCTCAAAACCGAGCCCGAGGGCCCAGCATGACGGAGACGGTATCCGGGTGCATCGGGAAGCTTCGAAGCGGGCGACACGCAGCATGATAGAGGTGCTTGCGTCGGGAGGACACGAAGGCCTGATAGATGCGCGGCCGTCTGATGGAGAACTTCATGTGTTGACCAAAATGCCCTTGTGAGGGCTTGTGTTGTAACTCCTAGTGTAGGGGCACTTCGGTCTTTTCTGGAGGGCCTATATATAGGAGGAGGAGGCTGAAATTTCAGCCAACTCTTTGGCTAGTGGTGGGAGTGCTCTTTCATTTTGTAGTGCTCTTGGGAGAGAAGGTGAGAGGAGAGTGTGTGGCTCTTTGTTTGAGTTTTTTGCCATCAAAGATTTGTGATTCTTGTGAGTGGCTTGTAACCGGATATGGCAAAGTGAATCATAGTGATTACTTCCTCATAATCTTGTGCCAAATCCTTTGATCCCGAGCGTTTTTTATGTGATTTTTGGAGGTATTTTTGAAGGATTTTTTGTTCGTCAGATTTGAGTGCGTTTTGATGGGTATTTCTTTGTGGGGATCACTCATAGGTCTTGTGCGACCATTCTCCTGGTGATCTTTCACCCACAAACCCCACGAATCGGCTCAGATTTGAAGTTCTTTCTCTCTAACTCTAGTTCTTGGTGTTCTTCACGAAATCCTCGATTCTGCGAGATTGATTGGGTTTGGGGCCATGAGATTTTAGGGATAGCTTCTCCTTGAGGCAAATCCACTTCCCCTAAAGTTTGGCTTCAATCCATTGGGTGAATCGGGAGATCGGTGATTTTGAGGAAAAGCTCTCTTTCTAGGGTTCATACCCTAAATCTTTTTCTGGTGGTGTTTCCTTGATCTTTTGAGAAAAGCTTCTTTGTGTTGTTGAGAAGATGTGGTTAAAATTTCGTGATTTTTGGAGGTCGTTTGATCGAGTTTTGGATTTTTCCCCCTTCTCTCGAGGCGGTTTTCTAGGCTGTCTCAGGTGATCCGGACACTTGTGGCCGGGTGACCTGAAGGGGTAGGTTGATCTGGACACTTGTGTCCGGGTGACCTGGTGCAGCTCTGGATGCCTCAGGGTGACCCGAACGTTTGTGGCCGGATGACCCGGTAGGTCTCAGCCTTCCTCTATGTTGCTCGAGCTCTTTCGTGCTTGCTTCTGCTTTGCTTCCTAGCCTTTCAAGCTTTGTTCCTAAGGTCTCGAGAGAGGTTTGTGTGTGCTCCCATTTGATCGTGTGTGACCCTCGAAGTTGCGATTGGGACATAGGTCGAGTTCTTTTGAGAAAGAATTTTTATCGGCTCCCATTCACTCCCCCCCTCTCTGGTCGCCAATCTGGTCCTTCAATTGGTATCAGAGCCGGTTGCAGGTCTTTGTGACTCTAACCAGTCTAAGATCCATAGGGTGACAAAAGAGAAGGAGTGCTTTGCTTGTGGATTTAGTTTGCGCGCTTTGAGCTTGTTTTTGGCTAATCCTAACCAGTGCGTTGAGTATGGCACCAAGCTCTTCTCCTTGTGGTTCTTTGAGCAGGAGGAGTGACGAGGGCCTGGATTAGAGCCCCCTAAGCATCAAGATAATCGCCCTCGGGATGAAGTCCTCTGACACTATTTACAATGTCAAGGCTAAGATCCGGGACAGGGAGGGATGCAGATCTTCGTCAAGACCCTCACTGACAAGACTTCCCCGCTTCCGAGTATCTTCCGCCTCGCACGAGTACTCTCCGCCTCGATCGAGTACATTTCGACTCCGAGTACGCTCCGCTTCGCCTCTGACTATTCGTTCGCACGAGTAACCTCCATCTCCGACTAAGACGGGGCCCACACGGGGAAGCCGGAGCGTGGATCTGGGGTCCCTCACGAACGTGGCGCCGCCCCAACCCCCAGGTTCCTCCGCAACGACACGCGTGACGCCAGTTTCCACGCCATGCAAAGATCGTAGCTGGCGCGATGGGAGGACGGCCGGGTCTGACAAGAGCCGTAATGACGCACAGTGCATTCCCACGACCTCCGACATGCCGTCCCATCCAACACCAGCTGCACGCCGCCCCGTCAGAACATGCACTCGATTACCATCTACGGACAAGGCCTACCAACCCTTAGGCCCTAACGTGGCGGGCTTAAGGCGCACTCAAGAAGGATGAGTCACCACGTAAACTACTCGGAGGAGGCGCCATGTGCCCTGGACGGACAGTGGCAACAGCACACGCGGCGATCTCCGGCGATACCACAGCTCAGCGCCCTTCAACACCGCCTGACGGACATCAATGACGGAAAAGACTCCACCAAGCTGTAGCACTGTAGCATATTTTCGTTTTTCCTCTTTTGCCCCTCGCACTTGCATCTATAAAAGGGGGAGGAGTGCAACTGTTTGAGGGGCTGACCGATCACAAAGTTTGTAACCCCTACTACAGACATCCCTGGCATAGGAACACGAGTACTCGGAACTGGACGTAGGGTTTTACTCCTCGGAGGTCCGAACCAGTATAAAACCCTTGTGTCTCCCGTGTCAACCACCCGGATCCGACACACGATACGATACAAATCTACAGTCGGCGGTTGAGAACCCCGACAGTTGGCGCGCCAGGTAGGGGCACATCGTGTGTCTCGCCGAATGACACCAACGATCCGGATGGAAGGCCGCGGAGTTTCGCTGACTCTCGGCACCACCATGCTCTTCGGCTCCCTCGACTTCGTCTACACCGGGCCGACGGAGTCCGTCGTCGGGAGGATTTTCTCCCGACCTGCGCGTCCTAACGCCTCGACGGCAGCGGCGGCGCGCGTGGCTTTCGTCCGTGGCTTCACAGACGAATCGATCAGGGCCATGTTGGGGCGTAACACAACACAGGAGAGGTTTAGGCTCGCAGCATACTACCTCACCTTCCAGGCCAACGGATCCGAGCCGCTGGCCTGGGGGGAATTCATGGAGCGGTACAGCGCGATGTACCCCCATGGGCAGCCAGGCCTCACGGACGACCCGGTGACGGCCTACGTGAACGGGCTAAGGGCGTCGTACGTCGCCCCAGGCTCCGCGGTTGAACGGCGGGGGCCACCGGCGCCCCCCAGACTTCACGCGAGAGTGCAACATCCTCGAGGCCCACACCGCCACCAGCTCAACCGATGGCGAGGAGAACCCTCGTCACCGCAACGGGGACGCCCAGCGTCGGGCGCGCCTCGACGAGATTGCTGAGGCCAAGCGCCAGCTCGACGAAGAGCTGGCGAACCTCCACCAAGCGCTCGGCGTGGAGGAGGAGCCCCAGCAAAGCCACCGGCACGAGCAACACCGCGAGCAGGAGGCAGAACAGTCGGTGCCGCAAGCTCGTGTACGGGCGTGCGACGTGAACCGGCGCATCAATGAGGATGTCGCCGTCGACGATGACATCACGCCACGCTTCAAGCACGCATCGCAAAACCTCGCGGTAGCAGCCATGCTCTTACATGGCTGCCCCGAGCTGGCCACGCCCAAGGAGAAGAGGGTTCGCTAGCAGCTCAAAACCCTACTCGAGACGGCAGCCGCACAGCAGGCCGAGAGTTCGACATCACACGCGCGCGAGGTGCACCATCCGTACGGCGCCAAGACCCGTCTCCGTCAAGGCACCGAGGGCACGACAAGGAGGCCGGTGAACCGTCAGTCAAGTCACGCCTGGGGCCCTACCACGACGCACGTGACACGCTCAAGGCTCGCTGCCGAACCGCTGGCGACGACGACTACGACTACGGCTACGGCAGCAACGACAATGGCCGCGACAAGCGTGACGGGCACCGCTCACAATGACGGCATAGCCAGAGGTGTGCCGGATGCTACGATAGCGATGAAGAACGTGACCGCAGCTGGTCGCCCGATCCAAAGGGTCCTCGCACCTTCGGTCGGAAGGTGCAAGACGCAAAGTTCCCTTCACAGTTCCGGGCTCCAACGACAGTCCCCAAGTACGACGGGGAGACCAACCCTAGCGTGTGGTTGGAAGACTACAGACTCGCGTGTCGGGCAGGAGGAGTGACAGATGACCTATTCATCATCAAGAACCTACCGCTCCACCTCGCCGACTCTGCGCGGACCTGGCTTGAGCACCTGCCACGTGGCAGGATCAACAGCTGGACGGACCTACGTGAAACCTTCATCGGCAACTTCCAAGGCACGTACGCCCCGCCAGGCAAGTAGTGGGAGCTGCGCAACTGCAAGCAGCAGCCGGGGGAAAGCTTGTGCGACTACATCAGGCGTTTCTCCAGGCGCTGCACCGAGCTTCCCACCGCAACAGACAACGACGCCATCTCGGCGTTCCAGAACGGCACCACCTGCACCACCCTCATCCACCGGCTAGGGCGAAGGACCCCGAGGACTACTTGGGAGCTCCTCGATATCACAACCAACCACGCCGACGGGGAGGAGGTAGTAGCAGCAATGTTGGTTCCCCCACTGGGCAAGGGGAAGCAAGTTGTGGATGGTGGTGAGGGACCCTCCTCGCGGTCCAAGAAGAAGAAGAAGAAGAAGGGCGACAAGTGAGGCCGTGACGACAACACTATTGTAGCAGTCGAGCGCAAGGCTACGCGCCCCAAGAACAACCAGAATGGCCTCCCAAGGGGTCATTTTGAGAGGCTCTTGGAGGCGCTGTGCACTCATCACGAGACACCAGTTAAGCACGCGTTAAAGGATTGTTGCCTAATGAAGAACTACGTCAACGGCACGCTCAAGCCCAAGACGGCGGATCCTCCAAAGAATGTCGTGCCACCTCTCGAGAACGACGACGATGATGAGGAGGTTGTTTTCCCTCGCGAAGATGGCGCGGTCCACATGATCTTTGGCGGGACACCAGCACGACCGTCGAGGTGCAAGGAGAAGCTGATCAGGCGCGAAGTCTACAACACCGAGCCTGTGCCACCGTCATACCTCAAGTGGTCGGAGACCCCGATCACCTTCGACCGAACGGACCACCCCGACCATGTACCGCAACCGGGATGCTACCCTCTCGTGGTGGCTCCACTGATCGGGACCAAGTGGGTCCACAAGGTGCTGATGGATGGAGGGAGCGGGCTCAACATTCTGTATATGACAACGCTCGACAGCATGGGCATCTCCCGGTCCCGACTGTGCCCATCGCCAACACCTTTCCACGGGGTCATCCCCGGGAAGGATGCACTCCCGATAGGGCAGATCGATCTGCCCGTCACGTTTGGGACATCACAGAACTTCCGCACGGAAACCCTCACATTCGAAGTGGTGGGGTTCTCGGGGACGTACCACGCCATCCTCGGGAGGCCGGCCTACGCGAAGTTTATGGCCATGCCCAACTACACGTATCTCAAGTTGAAGATCCCTGGTCCGAAGGGGGTCATCACAGAGGGGACTACATTTCAGTACGCATACGAGTGCGATACCGAGTGCTCTCAATTCGCTGAAACACTCATCCGGTCCGAGAAGCTCCACGCCGAGCCTCCCTCCGAGGACCAGGATATCCTCGAGTCATTCAAGCGAACGGCCTGCTCTTTCGAGCCCGCCAAGGATGTCAAGGATGTGGCCGTCACCGATGATGTCCGCACACTCTGTATCGGGACGGCGCTCGATCCTAAATAGGAAAGCGCGCTCGTTGACTTCCTCAAAGCGAACCTCAACATGTTCGCATGGAAACCCTCCGACATGAAGGGGATCCCGAGAGAGGTTGCCGAGCACAAACTGAATATCAAGCCGGGATCGAAACCGGTCAAGCAGCGTATGCGCCACTTCAACGACGACAAGTGCAAGGTCATAGGCGAGGAGATCAAGAAGCTCCTTAGTGTAGGGTTCATCCAAGAAGTGTTCCACCCCGAGTGGCTAGCTAACCCTGTACTTGTAAAGAAGAAGAATAAGAAATGGAGGATGTGTGTTGACTACACGAGCCTTAACAAGGCATGTCCCAAGGATCTGTTTCCTTTGCCTCGCATAGATCAGGTAGTCGATTCAACGGCAGGGTGCGAAACCCTCTGTTTTCTCGATGCATACTCTGGGTACCACCAGATCGCGATGTGTATAGCGGACCAACTCGCAACGTCCTTCATTACTCCTTTTGGTGCTTATTGTTACAACTCAATGCCATTCGGGCTCAAGAACGCAGGCGCTACATTCCAAAGATGCATGCGGCGCGTTTTCGGCGATCTCATAGGGTGAATAATCGAAGCATATGTTGATGACATCGTGGTCAAGTCAAAGAAGACGGGCGATCTGATCCCTGACCTTACGAAAGTATTCGCGAAACTAAGAGAACACAGGGTGAAGCTAAACCCCGAAAAATGCGTTTTTGGGGTTCCGAGGGGCATGCTCCTCGGCTTTGTCGTGTCTGAACGTGGCATTGAGGCTAATCTTGAGAAGACTCAGCCATCACTAACATGGGGCCAATTCAGAACCTGAAGGGCGTGCAACGTGTCACAGGCTGCCTCGCAGCCCTCAGTCGGTTCATCGCTCGACTCAGAGAGCGCAACTTGCCACTGTACCGCCTGATGAAAAAGTCCGACCACTTTGCCTGGACACCTGAGGCTCAGGAAGCACTCGATAAGCTCAAGAATCTCCTGAAGAGTCCACCCGTACTCACAGTACCAATGCCAGAGGAGCAGATGCTCCTATACGTAGCTGCAATGACACAGGTTGTAAGTGCTGTATTGGTGGTTGAACGAGAAGAGCCAGGGAAATCACTTAAGGTGCAGCGGCCCGTTTATTTCATAAGTGAGGTTCTCTCCGACTCAAAGACCCGTTATTCTCAAATTCAAAAGCTTGTATATGCTGTCTTGATCACCAAACGCAAGCTTCAACACTATTTCGACTCGCATCCCATCACGGTGGTGTCCAAGTACCCGCTCGGGGAAGTGATCCAAAATCCTGAGGCTGAAGGGAGGATAGCTAAGTGGGCCCTCGAGCTGATGGGACAGAACGTGACATACGCGCCACGCAGTGCCATCAAGTCACAGGTGCTGGCGGATTTTGTTGCTGAATGGACAGAGATTCAGATTCCACCAGCACCAATCGAGCACGAGACGTGGACAATGTATTTCGACGGCTCCGTCATGAAGGAAGGAGCAGGGGCAGGCCTTGTCTTCATCTCGCCTCTAGGCGTGCGTATGGAGTACATGGTTCGACTACACTTTCCCGCCTCCAACAACGTGGCCGAGTACGAGGCGCTCGTCAACGGCCTTCGAATCGCAATCGAGCTCGAAATCCGTCGTCTTGAGATCCGTGGGGACTCTGAGCTCGTCGTGGATCAGGTTATGAAGGAGAAGAACTGCGTCGACCCCAAGATGGCGACTTATTGTCGAGCCGTGCGTCAGCTAGAAGACAAGTTCCATGGGCTCGAGCTCCATCACGTGCTGTGCGACTTTAACAAAGGTACAGACATCCTCGCCAAAGCAGCATCAAGCCGCAAGCCCGTACCACACGGTGTGTTTGCTAGCGACCAGCATTCACCGTCTGTCAAAGTCAACGAAGAACAACCACCAGAGCTAGAGGCGCCAGAAGTCATGGAGATTGATCAGCCGCAAGAGCCAAACCTAGAAGATCCCGACTGGTGTTTTCCGATCCTTGAGTGGCTAGTCGAGGGGAAGTTGCCCTCCGACCAGACAGAGGCGCGTCGCATCTCGCGGTGAGCCAAATCATACATCCTTATCGACGGCGAGCTCCATAAGCGAGGTGCGGCGGACATATTCATGCATTGTATTCAGAGAGGTCAAGGCCGAGACCTGCTTCATGAAATCCACGCTGGCACATGCAGACGTCATGCCGCCGCAAGAACTTTAGTTGGAAAAGCGTTCCGACAAGGATTTTATTGGCCCACTGCACTGGCGGACACCAAGGACATCGTGCGAAGCTGTGCGGGTTGTCAGTTCTATGCTCGGCAGACTCATCTCCCTGCGTAAGCGCTTCAGAACATCCCCATCACTTGGCCGTTCGCCGTATGGGGGCTGGATATAGTCGGGCCGTTCAGGCAAGCACCCGGGGGCTTCACACACCTACTCGTTGCTGTTGACAAATTCTCCAAGTGGATCGAAGCCCGACCCGTAGTTAAGGTCCGTTCCAAGGAAGCCGTTGCATTCTTCACCGACATTATTTACCGCTTTGGGATCCCGAACTCGATCATCACAGACAACGCCACACAGTTCACGGGAAAAAAGTTTCTCAGATTCTGCGATGACAACAACATTCACGTGGACTGGGCTGCTGTTGCGCATCCAAGGACCAACGGGCAGGCCGAGAGAGCCAATGGCATGATCCTACAAGGATTGAAGCCCCAAATTTTCAAATGTCTCGAGAAGTTCCCGGCAAGATGGGTCACAGAGTTACCGTCTGTCCTCTGGAGCCTACGCACCACACCGAGTCGAGCAACCGGCTCCACACCATTCTTTATGGTGCACGGGTCGGAAGCAGTGCTCCCGACGGACATCGATTATGGCAGCCCGAGGGTTCGGGCGTACACTGAAGAAGGAAACCAGGTCGCGCTCGAGGATGTGATCGACCAGCTCGACGAAGCACGCAACGTGGCGCTCCTACATTCCGCTCGGTACCAACAGGCTCTACGGTGCTACCACGAGCGCAACATCCATGAGCGCCAATTCCAAGTTGGAGATCTGGTACTCCGACAGGTTATGAGCAACAAGGACCGACACAAGCTTGCGCCCCCGTGGGAGGGGCCGTACATCGTCGACCAAGTCCTCCGACCCGGAACATTCAAGCTACGACACAAGGACGACACAATCACCTCCAACACATGGAACATAGAACATCTGCATCATTTTTACCCTTGAGTAATGTTCCCTGTTTCAAACTTATGATCAATGAATAATGCCATGTGCCTTTGTTCTCATTTCATAAGTTCTCGATCTCCTTGTGTTGGCATCTTTTCTATGTGTTTCAACGCTATCTAAAGGCTGAGCGGCAAGCGTCCTTGCGCCCATGAAAAAAAGACTTACCGCTCGGGGGCTACCCGGGGCACGATGCCCCCTTCTGTTTTTCTGTTTTCAAAACAAAACTCTCCGACACCTTTGTCGTGACCAATCGGACGAGCGAGCGGTTCTTTTTTGGCGGAATACCTTCACCTCGCGAGGGGAAAGGATATTGATCTGCGTGCGTTTCGATGTTGTTGCTTGACCAAGCCTCTTAGCACTTACGCCCCTGCGGCTACGGTACGAAGACTTGCAAGTGCAGCTCGGACCCACAGGTTGACGTCCGACTACTTTCAGAAGGCACTCGGGTAACCGCTCGGGCTCCGGCTCAAAACAATTTTCATGAAAAAATGCGTAAGTCGCTTTCTGAACATCCCTAAAGTACTCGGGGGCTGCGGTTACGTGATGGCGTTTTATGACTTAGACTGATCGAGTTCTCGAACTCCTACGCCCCCGTGGCTCCAGAGTAAGGGCTCGGTTTGCCTAAGTTCCTAAGCGTCACCGCTTCATCTTGCAGTCGCCCCTGAATGCTCGGGGAAGACATCAGAAAGGACGATCTCGAAACAAATGAAAAGCTGTTCCTTTCAGCACACATGCAAGTTTTGTTTAATTGTTATACAACGTGATACATCTAATGGGAAGGCTCGGAGCCGTCAGTAGGTGTGTCTCTTAGAATCAGGTCCAGGTCCTTCATGGCGGCATCGGCCATGGCACGGGCGAAGGTGGCGCAATCCTCTTCGATCTTGTCAAGCTCCTCGTTCGAGTAGCCGGGGGCCCAGCCACCACTCAACGCCTGAAGGTACAGCCCCTGATAATGCAGGTTGAACATGGAGAGGACCCGGTGCACCACTTGTCGAGATGTCGTCAGCTCCTTCTCCTTGACAACACTCGGCAAAAGGTTGACCCGGTCGCCGAGCGTCTGGGGAGGCATCTGGACAGGGGGGACGCCGAGTTCTGACAAGACCCGCTCGATGAATCGACCGAACTTGGTGCGATCCACAATATCCCTCTTGCGCGCCTCCTCTGCCTCGTGCTGGGCCTTCCGGGAGTCCTCGAGCTCAGCCTTGACCCCTGAAAGAGGAACGGGTCAGAATCTGGTTTCGGGAAGCGCCAGTCGAGAAGAAAAAAGACAAGGCAAGGAATCATACTCGCAAGATGGTCCGACAAATTCTTAGCCGTCCCAGACATCTCATGGATCTTAAGCTCGGCGTTGGTGAGTTCTTGTGACTTCTTCACGAGCTTGACGACCATGGCGGCATGAGCCAAGCGAAGTCCTGACAAAATCAAAAAGAAAATTACTCAACACCTACAACAAGCAGAATGAGGACAAAAGGGGATCACGAAGGCTGAAAGTGCGAAGCAACTCACCATCGACATCTTGCGCCAGTTTGCTGTTGCTTTCTCGGAGTCGGGCCCCCTCATCGGTGGCCTCCTGCAGCTTGGTGGAGAGGTCACAGACCTGCTTGTTCGCCGTCTTGAGGTCCACCTCGGCATGCACCACGTCCTGCTACAGGTCCGCTACCTTATTCTCGAGCGCCGCCTTCTCTTCGGCGGCTGCCTGGGACGCGGCCTCGGCCGCGGAGACCGCAACGGTTGTGGTCCGGGCCGTCTCAGCGGTAGTAGCAGCAGCTGCCCACAGCTCCGTGGCTGTGGCCTCCACCTGGGTGAGCTTGGCCTTGACCGCGGCTTCAAGCGCACTCCTCGTCGACGCTTGGCTCGTCGTCGCCCCCGCAGCCGCTAATCGGGCGGCAACTAGCTGCATCTCCAGCTGGACCTTCTCGGTCCGGAGGTCCTCGATGGTGCGCGTCTTCCTGGCGCTGCAGCAGGCAAGCACCTGGACCGACTAAAAGATCAAACACTAGAAACAATTCAGAAACAACACAGAGACGAGATTGGGATCGGCTAACTCACCGACGCGGCCGGAATGACCAGCTCATTGACGGCCTGCTCCGCCCACCGTAGGCCCCACTCAAGGCGGCGACGAGCCGTGGCTTCCTCATCCTCATCATCATGCATCTCGGCTTCACGGGCTCTGGTCCAAGCGCACCCGAGGCCGAGGCCATGCTCTCCCCCCTCGGCGGCCGAGACAGGGTGGGCTCCCGAGTTCTCTCCGACCTCTTGGACGGTGATTGGGGAAGTGCCGCCCACCATGTTCTCAAGGGAAGCAGATGCCTGCACATCAAGGTGAGGCGAGTCTGCGACCCCCACCACCTCTGCAGCGTCAGCGGCGGGCTGGCGCGACATCTCCGGCGGCACGGTGGAATCCAGCCCCGCTTCTGCTGACTAGGTCCTGGACTCCTCCGGGCTCGTCACGGCCTCCTCAACCGCAACAACGACCTCCGGTGGGGGCGGCACGAGCATCTCGGCTGGCAGCTCCTCCGGAGCCAACAGGCACTGTTCCAACTCAGCCGCATAAGCGGCTGCGTCGTCACCTAGGAGGTTAGGTCCCTCCGTATTGGCGGCCTCCGGGAGCAGCACAGACAATGAAGGGGCCGTCATCTCCTCGGTCTCGCCGCCGCCGGAGCCCGACGTCAGGGGCGCAACCGCCTCTGGAGCCGCCGGCGCATCGACGCCTCGATCAACGAGAGGCGCTGTCGGAGGCTCGGTTTGCTCGGGGGCTCCCTGCCCCACGGCCATGTCTCCATCACCTGATGAGGGTAGAGGCGCAACCACCTCGTGAGCCTCAGCCGCCTCGGCGATCTGGCCCTCGGTTTGTGCCGGCGCAGGCGGAGGAGTCGGAGAGCAGGGAGCGTGTTGGCGGTCGATTTCCGTCAACCTAGAGCACTTGTTACACTTTAGTTTGAGCTTTTATTTATAACTAACCTGCCATTAGGCACACTAATGATGTAACAAGTTCGCACTTGCATGTGGTATTTGGAGTATGTTGTTTACGCAGGATTTACACGCTTAAAGGAGCACTTCCGGGCAAGGTTCATGGAGCACTTTGTGAGAAGAACATGAAGCCCGGGACAAGCCAAGACTCGAAGTGAACATGACTCCAAATGGCCCAAGGACCAAAGCATGAAGCTGTGAAACTTCGGGGACTTAAACGGAAGATGCAGGAGCTTGGACGACAAGTACCCTTATCTAAAATGCGGAGCAAACGACGTCAAGGGACCACATGAAGATCGGCAGAGACAAGGAACAACGCAAGAAGCTCGCATGAGGAAGATCGGGCTGAGCCGGGCCAAAACGGGCCCAGGCCGATCGGACTGGGCCGATCGGCCTGGCCCATTCCGGGCTCCGTTCGGCCTCCCCTTTGACCTAGACGCTCCTTGGGCTATTTAAAGTCTCCACCCCGAAGCACCATCGTATCCATTCATCAGAGAGCCGCCAAATCGAAGGAGACACGCCGAAGGGAGCCGACGACCGCCGCTAGTCCTCGTGTTGCCTAGGAGATGGCTTAGGCCATGCCCTAGCCGCCATGGTTGGCCCTGCGTGGTGAAGCCATGGTGGAGTTCCGGAGCCATGCCTTGAATCCTTCAAGGCATTTGTACCTTCAATATTCAATGGTGATATAATCTTATCTAGTCTTTACTTTGATCTACTACGAGTATGCTTCTTCATATGTGTAGCTACCATATGCCTTTAGTAGGAATAGATCTAATCGTGGTGATTAGTCTTTGTCTTGCGGATATCTCGTAGTGGTGCACGGACCAAGGATTGTCGCTCGGTGATGATTATCCCATCGTAGTGACAGTACGAGGAGGGAGAAAGCGGCGAGTGAACGTGTATCGGACCACTCCATATCGGGTTACTCCATATCGAGTGTACTCCTTATCATAAGTATCGGTATAGATTGGTTTTCACCTTTGGCTGGGGCAGCAACTAGGAGATGATAGGTTAGGGTTACCTTCGATAGTGTTATCTTATGGCTTGAATGTGATCCATACATCCTTTGTGTTGTATGTTATCTCTTATGCAATCAATGCTTCATGTTAGGTTAGTTCGGTAGGTTAGATGGAGGACCCTAGGAGTTTGCTTACCGATCCTTGGATTGACAAATCTAGGGAGAACCCTCCTTGGTGAAAAAGGCCCAAGTCACCCGTACGCTCGCGGTGAACTTGAACACGGTATCCAACTGTCAACAACCACCTTTTTCTGGCGCCGTTGCCGGGGATCGGCAACTCGAACCCTAGGGCGATCTATCTTTCTTTTTGGACTAACCCTAATTTTATTATTGCATATATCCTGCTTTTCTTGTTTGTGTCCTTGAATGCAGGTAAAACCCTAGACACAAGATGTTCGAAGAAGTTCTCTACATCCGGACTTCAACAAGTCCAACCCCGTTCCGAGATTCACTTCCACCAACAATTTGAAGACTCACTCTTTAGTGGTAGGTGCTAACTATGTTAGTGGCCCATCATCCGCTATCGAGTCCCCACCAACGAAGGCGACAAAGATCAAGATAAACGAGGTACGCCGCTGTGTAAATCAACTTTGTTTAGACTAATGTTTCTTGGAGAATTGCTTGTTCAAGTAATAGGTGCCAAAGCTACTCCCGAAGACTTGCGAGTGTTGATCATCGACATCTTGAGTTGAATGCCGTTGTCACAATAAATTTTCGGCCAAAATCAGAAGTGTACAACAAGATAAAATTGGAAATTCAGAGGCTCCATCAAGTCTTGTTTCCAACCCATCAAGAATCACTAATTTTGGAGATCGGTACGAAGAGTTATGAGGAAATCTTTCAACACTACGTGTTCTGAAATCAGCTCGGGACAGAACGTAGTGCCAGAGCAAAAAGGGCGTAACTCTCTCATCTGAAGTCCGTTTAAGGTGAATGGCCACTTTATGGAAAGGTAATTTGATCTAGGATTTAATGGAGTAGAAGTTTGGTACATATTCTGCATTGGACGCAGAGGAATTCAGTGGAGAAGTTGCAGCTGCAAACAACAAGGAAGTGGAGATGACACAAGCGATCATGTCAAAAAAACTATTACTTTGGCTAGAGCAAGAACATGGATAAGACACTTCATTAATGTCATGAACTCGCCGGTGACACAATAATTGTGACCTTGAAGCTAAAGGATGGGAGACATGATGCTCGAAGGACAACAAGACCAAGATCATCAACATCTCCGGATCAACCCGAAGGAAGTCAATGTTCTCATCAACATTCTGCACAACCTCAGAAATAAAAGGTGTAATATTTTTGGATATTCAAAAGCCCCATGAAGTTACAACTCCAACGAATCAAGAATCAAGGCAATCGGATGTTCCTACAAGCGGATATGACCGAATCATCGAAGGGTGCACGTTCTGGAATTTTCTGGACAGCATGCAAGAGTGGAAATAAAATGGCCATAGCTCCCTCATTTGGACTCCATGAGTACTCATTGGAAAGGTAATTTTATAAACTTTTCAATAGAACAATATTTTGGTATATGTTCTGTTCTGTATACAGGGGTAAATCCACGGAGAAGAGGTGGCAGCGACATGACGAGGACGAGATAAAGGAAATGAGGGTGACAACAATGAAAAGGAGCTCGGGAAGTGCCTTCACCAAGCATACATGATAAGTTCAGAGGCTTAGAGCAAGTAAAGGACACTTGAAGCATTAGTCAATGGAGACACAAGCGAGCAACATTCGACGCATAAAGATTAGAAGCAAACCGTGATGGACTACGAAAGCTAGCGTCGAATGATGAGAAAGTTTTTGGGCTCTCACACAAGGAACCATTGCGTCGCAAGAACATGACCAAGATGTGAGTGTGCCAACAAATGAAGGAAGGGGTGAGTCCACACAAGTCAACCTTGCTGACGTGTGGTGCATAGAAGAATTGGAGAAATTACAAGGAGATGACATGACAACTACATGGCGCCATTGTGAGGTTGATTCGCTTTCAACTCCAAGAGACCACTCAAGATGAAATAGCTCCAAGGCTAAGGTACACAATAACCTCTCAAGCTACTACTACTTTTGATGAATTTATTTTAACACATCTTTGTTAATCTAGTAGTATGTTTTAATTCTATGCCTTGTTCCAATTAAGATCATGTTGAGAGGCTAGAATTTCTTGAGAACGATAAATAGGCTATGTTTGTGCTTGAACTTTGTTAATCCCATGCCTAAATAACCTTTGCCTAATGATGAGCTAAGTGCTTTGCAAGAAACATATGCTTCCTCTAATTGCACCTTGTTGCTTGTGACCGTATTTATGGATGTGTGTGTTTGCGATAAGTTTTGTAAATCTCGATCTTACTTTGCACTTGGTCAAGCTAATGACCTTAAAGAAGCACATGTCGGGAGAAGCCCGAAGTTCACTAACCATGTAGGATAAGAAAATCGAATAAAGTGGATAGAGGTAATGCACAAAGAGTTGCAAGCCTCATCGTCACCCTCTCCAAACAACGTCACTGTTCTTGTCAAGTTTTGAGGACATGGTCAGACATGTACGAGGGGATAAAAGTGGATATTCAGAAGCTCCATCAAGTCCTTGTTCCAACGCATCCAAGGCCAACAAATTTGAAGACCCGTGCAAGGAGATATGATAAAAACACTAGGTGCTGCATGTGCTGAAATCAACTCGGGACAGATTGCAACGCTGGGATAAAACGGGCATAACGCACTCGATCAGAATCGGATTGGAGCAAACAAAGACTCAATGGAAAGAAAATTTCATGCACCACGCATAGGAATGATTGTCGGATACATGTTCTGATCTGGACGAAGAAGAAAAATCTATGCAAGTGAGGCAGTGATGAAGCGCAAAAAGGAGGTGATGACGACGCGAGATTGGGCAAGTCTTCGATTGAGCACAAAAGATCAAGTCAAGCATGCGAAGTGAATCAAAGCTGCATGGACACCTTCAACTCTTGCATGAAGGGTCATGGCTTCATGACCATAAGAAGGTTTGTGAGAAAGTCGAGCTCTATGACTTTAAATGAAGCGCTTTTTGGGAGGCAACCCGTTGTTTTGTGTTTTTATTTTCTTCCTTAGAGAGAATAAAGAATGATACCATCCTATGATGATTAACTTGTGGCTAATTAATCTAGTTTAATTTTACTTTTTAGAACCACCATCATGATCATATTTATTTACTCGCATGCATTAGCATTTTGTCATCAACGTGATGTTCGTTTCTTTGCATGTACATGTTTTGCAAATGGTTGGCTGGGTTGTTTTATGAGGCTTAATGATGAAAGCTTCATTTTCCATGTTAATGTTTCTAGGGCTTTTCCCTTTTGTGATCTTGTGTAAACGTGGCGTTTAAACATGATTGCGGACCATCATCGTTAAGATCATTAAACCTTGCCATCTTTTCATATGTTTTCATGTTGCATTTGTTGGTTTATAAACATTGCTTTGCGCTTTGTTTTTCTTGTGCTATAAGGAATTGTTAACCTTGAGATAAATATGGTGTTTTAACCTTGCTTAGTAAATCTTTATGGCTATGGAGAAATTTAGCAACCTAATTGCAAACATTGCGTTTGGAACTAGGTGAAAACTTTGTCTTTGTTTTTATGCCTTCCTCTCATGAGCATACACACTCTTTGCACCCACGTACACCCATTAGGTTTCATCATCTCTAGAATAATTATGCCACAAGTTAAGAGTCTTAGGAGATGTCATTGGTTTGTTGGCAAATTGTTTCTACTCCCGAACTTCACCTCGTTGGTAGTATGTGCGCTTGAATTGTTTTGCAGGCATGATGATGAGCTTTCATGAAAGAAAAAGAGAAGAAGCGACAAAAGTGAAGACGCATAAAGACAAGTCCCGGACACGGAGAACAAGCCTCATCCTCTCCTTCCATGCCTAGCAAAATGCTAAGCATGGGGGAGGACCCGACGAGAAGAGGATCACGGTTGCTAGAAGATGCTCGAGATTCTTCTTCCATGCTAAGCACAATGCTTAAGCATGGGGGAGGCCACACTACAACTCTTCACAAGCATTGAAGGACGGTAAATCTTTCCGACACATTCTCTTTGTCCATCTCTTTCTTATGCTTGTACATATATGTCATCAACCATAGGTTCGAAAACCTTGTTTTTTTCTCTCTTGTTAATAACATGGCTACTAGGAGTACAACCTAGATTTGTTTTTGCTTTCAATAAATAGTAATCACTATTACCTTGAGCTCACCACGATGATATCTTGTATGCTCTCGCTTGTGGATATATGATGATCATTGCCGCTTTGCTCATTCTTGTGCTTGTTTTATATGTGATTAAGCTAGTGCTCTCTTCAAAATGAATATGAAATTCACCTAAATGCTAGCCTAATCTTTTGTGGAGGTTATGATAACTTGAGACCCATGGTATTTTTCGTGCTCTCATTTTTGAATGAATCAAGGATAACTTATTTTTATGCTTAAAATGATGCTAGCCTTATCTCTAATGACCTCTTGCATTTTGCTCTACCTATCCAAGGCCAAATATACATTGAGTGAAAAACCTTAGTATTTCAAGATTAATTTTTGGGTGCTTCAATTCAGATTTGGTTTCTTTGGTTCGAGTCTAAGAAGCTGGTCATTCCGTATTTTTGCGTATCGTTCTTTTTGCTAGCCTTTCTATCCGTGCATTGTGAGTTTCCACATTGGGAATTTCGCAAACCTCGCCGGATATCCACCCCCAAAACCCATATCATCTTTTTGTGTTTACCTCCTTGACCAATCCAAACTTGAGTATGGATGAACATTTCGAAGAAGACTACAAGAAGAAGACGCCATCAAGTAGAGATAATTTCGAGAGACTTCCAAAAGGACCCGTAGAAGACTTCGAGTATCTTTCTTCAAAGAAAATTTCAAAAATTTCAGTACCACCTTGGCACTTTCTATCACCTCTTTTGCTCGAGGACGAGCAACGTCTAAGCATGGGGGGTTGCCAAGGAAGTACTAGTGTAGCCTAGAGTTCAAGGGGAGTTGAAAAAAAAGAGAAGAGAAGAAGAAAAAAATGTGTGATGAAAGAAAAAAAAGAGAAAAAGTATGATGAGAAAAAGAAAAAAAAATGATGATGTTATGTAAAAGAAAAAAATATATAAATAAAGCTCCCTGGTCCTCTAGTTACACTTGAAAGGTTTAAAGAGCTTCAAGATCAAGACCCATACTCCTTTTCCAACCATGTGCAATCCGATAACGAGGACTTCGCTTGTGCCTCGAGATCACCTTATGCCATTTGCACATGTCCACCTATCTAAAAGTGTGTGTTTTTTCTCTCCCCCCTCCTTGAAACATTATTTTCCAATGACCTTTTTGACTAGGCTCGGTAATTCCATGAGAAGCTTGTCTTGTTTTGTTTGCATTCCATTTATGAAATCTTGATAGGATTACCTTTCCCAAAGCTCCATATAAAGCCTTCCACCAAATACTTGAGAGAGGAAAGGAGTAGTCCTAGTAGGCTTGAGTCATAAGATGAGATGAGAGTACATGAGCAAGATGCAAGGAGGTTTATTATTGATCTTGGTAAAGCAATTTTTCCTTCATCCTATGCTTTATTTCAAAATTTCTAAGATTTGTTTAAAATTTGAGAGCATGGTTAATTACTTGTGGAAAGAGCTTATTTGATGTCTACCCTCCATAGAGATGAAAGCTAGTTACATTATGAAACTTTAATAAATATAAACTTGGAGAGCATTATGTTTTCTCATGTATGAACAAGCACAGGGTATGAACATTGAAGGGCAACACTGATATCCATTGATGGCTTACTCGAGGACGAGCAAGGTTTAAGCATGGGGGGATGTTGGCGGTCGATTTCCGTCAACCTAGAGCACTTGTTACACTTTGGTTTGAGCTTTGATTTATAACTAACCCGCCACTAGGCACACTAATGATGTAACAAGTTCGCACTTGCATGTGGTATTTGGAGTATGTTGTTTACGCAGGATTTACATGCTTGAAGGAGCACTTCCGGGCAAGGTTCATGGAGCACTTTGTGAGAAGAACATGAAGCCCGGGACAAGACAAGACTCGAAGTGAACATGACTCCAAATGGCCCAAGGACCAAAGCATGAAGCCGTGAAACTCCGGGGACTTAAACGGAAGATGCGGGAGCTTGGACGACAAGTACCCTTATCTAAAACGCGGAGCAAACGACGTCAAGGGCCCACATGAAGATCAGCAGAGACAAGGAACGACGCAAGAAGCTCGCACGAGGAAGACCGGGCCGAGCCGGGCCAAAACAGGCCCAGGCTGATCGGACTGGGCTGATCGGCTTGGCCCATTCTGGGCTCCGTTCGGCCTCCCCTTTGACCTAGACGCTCCTCGGGCTATTTAAAGTCTCCACCCCGAAGCACCACCGCATCCATTCATCAGAGAGCCGCCAAATCGAAGGAGACACGCTGAAGGGAGCCGACGGCCGCCGCTAGTCCTCGTTTTGCCTAGGAGATGGCTTAGGCCATGCCCTAGCCACCATGGTTGGCCCTGCATGGTGAAGCCATGGTGGAGTTCCAGAGCCATGCCTTGAATCCTTCAAGGCATTTGTACCTTCAATATTCAATGGTGATATAATCTTATCTAGTCTTTACTTTGATCTACTACGAGTATGCTTCTTCATATGTGTAGCTACCATATGCCTTTAGTAGGAACAGATCTAATCGTGGTGATTAGTCTTTGTCTTGCGGATATCTCGTAGTGGTGCACGGACCAAGGATTGTCGCTCGGTGATGATTATCCCATCGTAGTGACAGTATGAGGAGGGAGAAAGCGGTGAGTGAACGTGTATCGGACCACTCCATATCGGGTTACTCCATATTGAGTGTACTCCTTATCATAAGTATCGGTATAGATTGGTTTTCACCTTTGGCTGGGGTAGCAACTAGGAGACGATAGGTTAGGGTTACTATCGGTAGTGTTATCTTATGGCTTGAATGTGGTCCATACATCCTTTGTGTTGTATGTTATCTCTTATGCAATCAATGCTTCATGTTAGGTTAGTTCGGTAGGTTAGATGGAGGACCCTAGGAGTTTGCTTACCGATCCTTGGATTGACAAATCTAGGGAGAACCCTCCTTGGTGAAAAAGGCACCAAGTCACCCGTACGCTCGCGGTAAACTTGAACACGGTATCCAACCATCAACAGAGCGGATGAAGGAGTGCGTGCGCTCAGAACCACACGCTTCCGCGGTGTAAGGCTAATCGCGCCTGTGTTGGAACGACTGGCACGAGAGAGCGAGTCAAAAAGCGAAACAGAAAACCAGAAACAAGATGACAAGCTAGCGTAGAACAACACTTACATGGAGAAGGTGACACGGGCCCGCTTCACGGGCCTGGGGGCCGCGCCCGATGACTCAGGGGCCGGCCTCTTGTTCGCCGCCGCGTCGGACGGCGGGCTCCGACCTCCACCCTGGGCAAGAGGAACCTGCATGGGAGGGGTCCCTCCGCCCCGGATCACCAGGGACTGGAGGCGCCGTGGAGGAGCACTCGTGTTCTCTCCCTACGACGCGCTCGGAGCAGGAGCCGGTGATGTCGATCTCACTAGGGGAGGTGACCGCCTCCTCAAAGAGCGTGACCCCCGTCGTGACAAGTCGCCAGAGGGACGGCAGGCAGATGAATCACGATCCGCCGGCCGCCTGGAGGAGTCGTCTCGCCACGGGGATCTCCTCCTCTCCCTTTGATGCTTCTGGCCGCCGGGGCTCAACCGGAAGCGAGTCACCCACCGATCTTCTTGGGCGGGGCGAGAAGGCGGATGCGAGCTGGACCTCGTCCCCTGCTCATGGGCGACCAGCTCCGACTGCTGCCTCGAGCTGCTCCCCGCGGCCTGCCGCTGGGGAGGGGGTGACACGGATGACAACGACAGCGCGCTCCAGTCGACGCCAGCGCCTCCGTCATCACCAGACCATGGCGGCGAGGAAGAGAGATCCTCGTCCGAGGAGACGGCGACCTCTTTCATCTTCCTACGCTTGGCGCGGCGGTCGTTCCGCTCGCGCTTCGCGATCTCCTTGTCCTTGTGTTTGGCATTGCGGTCGGCCCTCCTCTTGTCCGCGGCGGCCTGGGCGCGATTCGGCATCGCGTCCTGAGGAAGAGGGGGCTTCGCGGGGAGAGGGGCAGCAGGCCTCAACTGAAGGCAGGAGAGAAGAAAAGAATCAACACACAGAACGCAAAATAGTCGGAAAGCTAGTCGAAAAGAAGAAGAACTTACATATTTTTTGGTCCCCTCTCGGGGGAGCATGGGTAGAAGTCGGGATGGTGGCCACGAGTAGGTGGCCTTCCCGATGGCCAGCCCTACTCGGCGCTGGATCTCATCCAGCGAGGGGAGCCGGGGCGCCGTCACGGTCCCTTCGAAGGGAGCCTTGTCCGGCGTCATCTAGCAGATGCGCAGGCGGCGCTGCTGGAGCGAGACGATCCCTAGCGCGTGGCACTGGCCGATGACGGCCGCCAAGTCAACCCCGGCGTCGCGCAGCTTGGACAGCACCGCCCAGCAATCCCCGAGCAGCCTCCCTTGCTCGGCCTCCCGGGGCCCGGAGCTCCAGTTCGCTAGCGCCTCGGCGATTGAGGTGCCGGTGTACTTCGGAAGTGAGTGCTCGGGGTCGTCCTTGAGGTAGAATCACTGTCACACCCGAATTTAAAGGCAAATTCGAATGCTCATATTATATGTGTGTCAGGATCAAAGTTCACACATATAACGACTCAGTGAATTCCATAACACAATCCCATAACGTAAGCAATTTTAGTTGGTCAAATTTTATTAAGCAACTGATTACTAGCAGTGTAAGTGTATACCAAACCCAGAGAAATTATAAATGTAACAAAATCAGCATGCTATGCACAAGATTAATTCATATTCCATAGTTTACCCATGTGAGGGTCCAGGCCGCTCCATGACCGAGAGCACGGCTAATCGATTAGATTTACACTCTGTAGAGGTTGTACACTTTACCCACAAGTCGTGTCCCCCATATATGCCCGGGTTAATTACTCCCTTAAACACTTCCGAGGTGAGTGGCATAGGTTTCACTACGAGGCCTTTAAAAAGATTCCCTAGTATGAGCTGCTCGCTAGGTTTCATGACAGCGCAATGCATAACCCTCTCTCAAGACTGCGAAGCTACCACAGAGCAGATCAGCTTGAGGCCGGGCTATACACCAACTACCGGCACCCCCTAACCCTTATCAGGTAAAGCATACTGCATACTAAAGTTTCTAATTAATTGGCCAAGACAGAGCCATTTGTCTTGTGGTTGCACCTAGTTCCTGGGTGGTTCTCCATGTTCCGATTAACAGTGGTAATCTTGTTTAATGAGGGTAGAGCATAAAATAAATCAGGTTTACTTTTGTGTACAATTAAACCAACCTCAACCCGATGTTAGCAACTAAGCATGTGCTACCCAACATAAGTGAAACCCCAGGTTAACAAGGACATGGTAAACAGCACTAGTCACACCTTAAGCATAGGATCCCATCAATTTAATGCAAGCAATAAAATAAATAAATGCAATTAAAATGCAGTTGTATAGGAAAAAGGGCATGCATCAAGGACTTGCCTTCCACAAACTCTTGCTGCTCAAACTCTTCAACGTCTTCAAAAGCTTGAACTTCAGCGAAAGCTTCAAACGGCACGTTCTCTACGCACCACACAATTGATACATACAAGCAAACAATGAAACAAAATAAGAAACAATCACCAAATAGTAACAACAGAGCAAAACAACTGCGTAAAGCTATTCTACTCTTCGATACGATCATTTGGACATAAAGAACGCGAAAAACAGAGTTAAAACGGAGAAGATATGGCTAAAAGAAGGTACAAGGGCATAACTGTGAAGAATCTAAGGTTCCAGGGGCCTAACTGTAAGAAAACAGGGGCTAAAACATAATTAAATGTGAAAACTCAGGGGCTAACGCACAAAAACTAACTCATGGACTTCGGCTGCTAAATCTAGAAAGCCTAGGGTTCAAACCACAAAAACCAGGACCTAAACGTAAGGGTCTTTCTGAGGTGGGAGGACCTATTCGTAAATCTAAAGAGATCAGGGGCTTTTCTGCAAAACAACGACGTAACAGCGGTGGTTGATCGGTATGCCGGACTTTGACTCGAGGCAAGATCCGATCTGGACCGCCCAATTTTGATCTGGTGGCTCAGATGAAAAGCAACCAGCGGGCGGCAGTGTGCGGCGGCGCCTGACCGGAAGTTCGCCGGCGCGGGGCGAAACCGAGGCTAGGGCGCTCTGTTTGCTGCAGGATATACGCCAAAGTGACACGCACGTACCAGGGAACTACACAGGGGCATCGGGGCGAGCTATTGGGCGACGGCGACGGTGTAGAGCTAGGCATGGCAGACAGCGGCGCAGTGCCTACTCCGGCGAGCGCGCACGACGAACACAGGGCACGGGAGCGACCAAACGTGGCACCAGAGGCTTCCTCACCTCCTTGCGCACCTCTGGAGCAGCTTCCCGTCGACGAACCGACAGCGAGCAGGGATATTAGCGGCGGCGGCCGGCTCTAGGGTTTGGGCGAAGCGGCGCTGGTGCTCGAGATGCTAGGGTTAGGGTTTTAGCGGGGGGGCTCGGGATGCGGCGGCGGCTTAAGTAGCCCCGGGTGCACCTTCTTGGCGTGCGGGCCAAGAGAAGGAGGCGGCGCGCGTCCGGTGTACGGACTCCGGTTCGAGCCCGACTCGGCACGTCGCGGCGGCAGGGATGACAGGCGGGGCCCGCCTGTCGGCGACCGGGCGAGGAGAGGCGCTGGCGGGCCGGTGCTGGGCTGCTAGTTCAGCTGGGCCGCGAGCAAAAGAGAAGAGGAGAGGGAGAAACGGCGAGCCGGGCCAGGAACTGAGGGAGGTCGAGCGGACCTAGAAGCTGAGCGGGCCGAAAGAAAACAGGAAGAGGGGAAGAGAGGGAAGAAAATTCCTTTTGAATTTTGAAATATTTAAAACTTCAAACAAAATTTGAATTCAAACACAAATTTGAATTCCAACACTCAAAAATAATGCACCAGCATGTATGCAACACTCAACTCCTATATTTATTTATTAATTTTTATTAAAATTATTTAAATGCCTAGAAAATTCAAATAACTCCTTAAAATCCTTAAACAAATTCACAAGTTGCTAACAAAATTTTAAAATTGAGAGAAAATTGTTTATTAATTTGTTTTTCTCATTCACATCCTGAAATTAGGAATTTCAGGGTGTGACAAATCTACCCCCTTAAAAGAATCTCGTCCTCGAGATTCGGATAGATTTAGCAGGATAGAGAACACTAGGCTCCAAGCTTATGAGTGAAAGATAAGGGATTAAGACAATGAAGGACATACCAAACTGATTGGGTACCCTCTGAGTGATCCCTGCATTCATGTGATTCAGCTTCCCACGCATATAATTCTGCCTTCCTTTGCCCTGAGGGGTTTGATTCCCACTCCTCATCTGCTGACTCTGCACTGGAGTATTCTGAACACTTCTCTGAGGACAATGGTTGGCAAAGTGACCAATCTCTCCACACTTCAAGCATGAATTGCCAACAGGGGTGTTAGGCACACTAGATCTCACTGGGGTTCCTATAGGGGTGTTCTGACTAGTCTGCTGTAGAGTATGTGGAGTGGATTGCTGCAACTGCTGAATGGGGTGCTTGAACGGTTGATTGTTACGGTGTATCTGATTCTGGCTAGTATTACCACTCGGACCTCCAAAGCGGAATGGTGCTCCTTGCTGTGGATCAAAGCGTGGGCGAGTGATGTTCCCAAACTGTCCATAAGTAGTAGCCTTCCTCTTGAGATCTCTTAGTTCCCTGCGCTTGTGCTCCAAGCCTATAGCCCTGTCAATTAGCTCTTGGAAATTAGGGAAAGTATGGGACATCAGCTGGTATTGAAGTGGTCCGGCTAGCCCTTCCAAGAACAGCTCTTGCTTCTTCCTATCTTCATCAGTGTCCTCAGGAGCATAGCGTGACAACTCAGTGAATTTATCCCTGAACTCCGTCATGGACATCCCTCCCTGTTTGAGAGCAAGAAACTCCTTCTTCTTTAGCTTCATGAGACCAACAGGAATATGGTGGCTCCTGAAGTTAGTAGTAAACTCCTGCCAGGTGATTGCATTCTGATTGGCATGAGTGGCGACAAAAGCATCCCACCATGCCGCAGCTGATCCCTGAAGTCGCCCTAAAGCATAGAGGACTTTCTCTCTGTCATTGCATTGAGATATAGTCAGCATCTTCTCAATGGCCTTCAACAAGTCTTCAGCTTCCAGTGGATCTGCTGCATGAGAGAACACCGGAGGCTGATGGCTCATGAACACCATGTGCCTGTTCATAGGAGCTTGCTACTGAGCATGTGGCTGGTTGTTAGCTTGGGCCTGTATATTGGCCACTGTGTTGGTCAGGTCTTGGAGAAGCTGCGTCTGAGCTTGCAGGAACTGCTGGAAAGTCGGATCCATTTGTGGTTATGAGGTGCACTACTGGAGCTACTGCTTCTCCTTTGGCGAACCACTGGGGTTTGATCGACTCCGGATCCTGACCTAGTTTTCACCATCTAAGTGTTAGGATCATTACATTAGATGTTTGCACTAGGAGTAAACCTCTGAAACACAAGGCAGTACAGACTTTCAATTCTGGACAGATTCTGTTAACTCCAAACAATAGGATGTAACTCTCAGTACGGGAATCCAAAAATTATGCAATTTTAACCAGAGTAGTATAATGAAATTACGGAACTATTCCAACTGGAATCACCTCATCCAAGGTCTATAGCTTTAGCTATGAAATAAACAAGACGTCTGGGTCAGCTGAGTTTACAGATTCTAATAGCTCCAAAGTTTTGTACATAACTCTCTGTATCAAACTCCTAATTTTCTGAAATTTTTACAGATAACCCTTCATATAATTGCTGAACTTTTCCAATTGGATTTACTATATTTAGAGTTCTGTAGCTCGAGATAAAAATAGAACAATACTGCTGACTCAGAAAACTTTGTGAGCAGATTGAGATTTACTAGATTACATTAGGGGTAGAGCATAGAGATTAAGAGATTAGGACAAGAAAGCTATGGATTGAGACAGAGATAAACCCAACTAACACTTTACTAAAGAACCAATGTCATTGTGGTCATCACCCCACAATACATTGCACTCAAACAAAATTCCAACTCAAACATTAACACAACTCAAGCATCCAAACACACCACTAAACTAAGCACACTTAAACGATCGTTTAGAAACTAACGATTACAAAGATCCTAAGCTTAAGAACTCCTAAACCCTAAGGAAGCTCCTCAGTGCGGGCGTCTGGGGAGTTGTAGCGGGGTCTCTTTGGTGCTGGAGAGTGATGAGCTTCTATTCCTCCATCTTGGACCACAGGGGGGTCCCTTCCCTCTAGAGTGGCTTCGAGCTGACGCTTCTGTACCTCTATTGCATATATCCTCTGATGGGTTGTGACCAGCATGTTGTTGGTGTTATCCAACACGGTGTTGACAGCGGCTAGCAACTCACGGAGATTGTCCACGGTGGGGCTGTGGCCATTAGCTGGCGCGATGTAGGTCTTGGCTTCACCACTAGCTCTGTAAGGGGTGTACAAACTGCGAGTGCGTGCCAACTCAGAACGCTCCCTGTGAGAGAGAACATAGAGTGCTCTCCTAGTAGCTTCAGCAATCCCAGCTTCCATAGTATCTCTGGGAGCAACATCGTCGTGCCTGGATATCTCCATAGGTCCATAATGCTGCACCCTCTTATAAACGATCACTGTTACCTCCCAGTGTGGCTCAAACCAAGGATGGGTCCACAGCTCACACTGGTAGATTGGATCTTCGCCATAGCCCAAACGGTACACTGTCCTCCTTAGATTGTCAGCCATTGAAATGCCTCTTCCATTTTTCTTGTACGAGCTCACTGTCTAGACTACTTCAGCTGCCTCTCTTTCTGCTTCAGCTTGTTCTTCTAGTTCCTCATCTGGGTCTTGATGGTCACCCTGATCAGCTTCTTGTGCCTGCTCTTCTTCCGAAGCTAATTCTTCTGTCTCATCGTCAGACTGGTAGTGGTAGTAATCTTCTTGCGGCCTGTACTGAGGAACTGAGCTCTTTCAGGCAGTCTTCAGGCGTCGAACCATCTAGTGATAAAGAAGTTAGGTGCCAAGTGAGACCAAATGCAAAAATGCAAGAATGAGGAAGATAACCAAAATCAAGGTAGAGAACCAAAAGATAGCTAAGGATGAGATGAAAATCAAGGATGAGCATTATAGAATAGTTTTAAAGCAAGCGTAAAGAATGTGTGGCTTCTAAAAGATTATAATCCTTAATTTTGACCATTACTAACTAGGCTAACGTCCTACAGTCAACACGGCTCTGGTACCACTTTGTCACACCCGAATTTAAAGGCAAATTCGAATGCTCATATTATATGTGTGCCAGGATCAAAGTTCACACATATAACGACTCAGTGAATACCATAACACAATGCCATAACGTAAAGAGAGTATTAAACTTCATTACAGACCAAAATGTCTCATAAACGGTCTAATTATTAACGAGTAGCAACGCAGCGGATAGGATCAACACCACAGGCAGTTGACTGGTGACACGCCCGCCTAGAAGTCTTCAAAGTCTTCTGAGAAGTCTTCAAAGCGACCGTCTGAGCAGCAGTCTGAGTAGTGTAGTTGCAAGAAATAAAATCAACAAGCGTGAGCACATGTCGTACTCAACAAGGGAATATAACTATAACAACATGCAAGGCTCTTTGAGTGGATGGCTGACATGGTTAAAGCGGTAAGCAATTTTAGTTGGTCAGATTTTATTAAGCAACTGATTACTAGCAGTGTAAGTGTATACCAAACCCAGAGAAATTATAAATGCAACAAAATCAGGATGCTATGCACAAGATTAATTCATATTCCATAGTTTACCCATGTGAGGGTCCAGGCCGCTCCATGACCGAGAGCACGGCTAATCGATTAGATTTACACTCTGCAGAGGTTGTACACTTTACCCACAAGTCGTGTCCCCCATATATGCCCGGGTTAATTACTCCCTTAAACACTTCCGAGGTGAGTGGCATGGGTTTCACTACGAGGCCTTTACAAAGATTCCCTAGTATGAGCTGCTCGCTAGGTTTCATGACAGCGCAATGCATAACCCTCTCTCAAGACTGCGAAGCTACCACAGAGCAGATCAGCTTGAGGGCCGGGCTATACACCAACTACCGGCACCCCTAACCCTTATCAGGTAAAGCATACTGCATACTAAAGTTTCTAATTAATTGGCCAAGACAGAGCCATTTGTCTTGTGGTTGCACCTAGTTCCTGGGTGGTTCTCCATGTTTCGATTAACAGGGGTAATCATGTTTAATGAGGGTAGAGCATAAAATAAATCAGGTTTACTTTTGTGTACAATTAAACCATCCTCAACCCGATGTTAGCAACTAAGCATGTGCTACCCAACATAAGTGAAACCCCAGGTTAACAAGGACATGGTAAACAGCACTAGTCACACCTTAAGCATAGGATCCCATCAATTTAATGCAAGCAATAAAATAAATAAATGTAATTAAAATGCAGCTGTATAGGAAAAAGGGAATGCATCAAGGACTTGCCTTCCACAAACTCTTCAACGTCTTCAAAAGCTTGAACTTCAGCGAAAGCTTCAAACGGCACGTTCTCTACGCACCACACAATTGATACATACAAGCAAACAATGAAACAAAATAAGAAACAATCACCAAACAGTAACAACAGAGCAAAACAACTGCGTAAAGCTATTTTACTCTTCGATACAATCATTTGGACATAAAGAACGTGAAAAACGGAGTTAAAACGGAGAAGATATGGCTAAAAGAAGGTACAAGGGCATAACTGTGAAGTATCTAAGGTTCTAGGGGCCTAACAGTAAGAAAACAGGGGCTAAAACATAATTAAATGTGAAAACTCAGCGGCTAACGCGCAAAAACTAACTCATGGACTTCGGCTGCTAAATCTAGAAAGCCTAGGGTTCAAACCACAAAAACCAGGACCTAAACGTAAGGGGCGAAACCGGGGCTAGGGCGCTCCGTTTGCTGCAGGAATTACGCCAAAGCGACGCGCACGGACCAGGGAACTACACAGGGGCATCGGGGTGAGCTATCGGGCGACAGCGACGGCGTAGAGCTAGGCATGGCGGACGGCGGCGTAGTGCCGACTCCGGCGAGCGCGCACGACGAACACAGGGCACGGGAGCGACCAAACGTGGCACCAGAGGCTTCCTCACCTCCTTGCGCACCTCTGGAGCAGCTTCCCGTCGACGAACCAGCGGCGAGCAGGGATATCAGCGCGGCGGCCGGCTCTAGGGTTTGGGCGAAGCGGCGCTGGTGCTCGAGATGCTAGGGTTAGGGTTTTAGCGGGGGGGGCTCGGGATGCGGCGGCGGCTTAAGTAGCCCTGGGTGCACCTTCTTGGCGTGCGGGCCAAGAGAAGGAGGCGGCGTGCGTCCGGTGGACAGACTCTGGTTCGAGCCCGACTCGGCGCGTCGCGACGGCAGGGATGACAGGCGGGGCCCACCTGTCGGCGACCAGCGAGGAGAGGCGCTGGCGGGCGGGTGCTGGGCTGCTAGTTCAGCTGGGCCGCGAGCAAAAGAGAAGAGGAGAGGGAGAAATGGCGAGCCGGGCCAGGAACTGAGGGAGGTCGAGCGGACCTAGAAGCTGAGCGGGCCGAAAGAAAACAGGAAGAGGGGAAGGGAGGGAAGAAAATTCCTTTTGAATTTTGAAACCTTTAAAACTTCAAACAAAATTTGAATTCAAACACAAATTTGAATTCCAACACTCAAAAATAATGCACCAGCATGTATGCAACACTCAACTCCTATATTCATTTATTTATTATTATTATTAAAATTATTTAAATGCCTAGAAAATTCAAATAACTCCTTAAAATCCTTAAACAAATTCACAAGTTGCTAACAAAATTTTAAAATTGAGAGAAAATTGTTTATTAATTTGTTTTTCTCATTCACATCCTGAAATTAGGAATTTCAGGGTGTGACAATCACCCCTTGTGCCAACCACTGTTGGAGGTGGTCAGTGTGCCGGAGATGTACTCATCCCCCCTGCCCGTCTTCATCCGGAGGTTGGCGCACCCGATCGTCGCCGGAAGTGACCTGTCCTTCAGGCACACGAACTTGAAGAAATACCGGAAGAGATGCCAATGCGCACCCACTCCCAGGTACCCTTCACACAGCGCCTCGAACGCCGCCATGTGCTGGATGCTGTTGGGTTGAGGTGGTGGAGCTGCATCCGGTACTCCGCGAGGACGGCGCGGATGAATCGCTCGGCGGGAACGGAGAAGCCCCGCTCGTGGAACGCCATGAACGAGACAACGTAGTCGGGCGGCGGGTGCGGAACTGACTCACTGCCCGGGACCTTCCACTCCTCGGCGGCAGTGGGCACCGGCAGCAATCCGGCGGCAACAAGGCGCTGGAGGGTCGCGTGAGTGACATTGGAGCGCGTCCAGTTCGACATGGTGTTGTCGGGCTCGGGGGCGTGAGGTGGATGCAAGAAGCGGCAGCGGCAGCGGCGCAAGGGATAAGAATGGATGAGCTAACGGCGCTGGCAAAGGCATCGGGGGGGAGGAGTACGGAGCTCAACCGGCGCGCGGTTTATAAGCGGTAAAAGTGGCTACTGACATTAAATGCTGGCCCCACCACGCCGTCAAACCACCCATTCGGTGGGTGCGTCCCCCGAGGCGACAGGGGCATGCCCTTGCGACGGTTCGATACCAAGTGGGCCCGCAGGCCTGAACTAGTAGTGCGTCGTCTCCTCCAACCGTCGTGATCGCCACGTCAGCCATGACCAACATGACAGACGCAACTACCCATACGACCATGACCACCACGACCGAAGGTTTCAAAGCAACGACAATGTTTCAAGATTCAAAACCCCATAAACGAGTCAACAACTCCTTCATGGGCTCGGGGGCTACATCCAGCTGATGCGCTCGCGCGCATCCACCAAGGAAATCAAAGAACAAAAATTATGACACTTCCCCGACGATGAGCCCGCGAGCGAGTCCTTGACTCCTACCACAGGCTCGGGGGCTACTGACGAGGGCCTGGATTAGGGCCCCCTAAGCAGCAAGATAATCGCCCTCGGGATGAAGTCCTCTGAAACCATTGACAATGTCAAGGCTAAGATCCGGGACAGGGAGGGATGCGGATCTTCGTCAAGACCCTCACTGACAAGACTTCCCCGCTTCCGAGTATCTTCCGCCTCGCACGAGTACTCTCCGCCTCGCACGAGTACACTTCGACTCCGAGTACGCTCCGCTTCACCTCCGACTATTCGTTCGCACGAGTAACCTCCGTCTCCGACTAAGACGGGGCCCACACGGGGAAGCCGGAGCGTGGATCTGGGGTCCCACACGAACGTGGCGCCGCCCTAACCCCCAGGTTCCTCCGCAACGACACGTGTGATGCTAGTTTCCACGCCATGCAAAGACCGCAGCTGGCGTTACGGGAGGACGGTCGGGTCTGACAAGAGCTGTAATGACGCACAGTGCATTCCCATGACCTCCAACATGCCGTCCCATCCAACACCAGCTGCACGCCACCCCGTCAGAATAGGCACTTGATTACCATCTACGGACAAGGCCTACCAACCCTTAGGCCCTAACGTGGCGGGCTTAAGGCGCACTCAAGAAGGATGAGTCACCACGTAAACTACTCAGAGGAGGCGCCATGTGCCCTGGACGAACAGTGGCAATAGCACACGCGGCGATCTCCGGCGATACCACAGCTCAGCGCCCTTCAACACCGCCTGGCGGACATCAATGACGGAAAAGACTCCACCAAGCTGTAGCACTGTAGCATATTTTTGTTTTCCCCTTTTGCCCCTCGCCCTTGCATCTATAAAAGGGGGAGGAGTGCAACCGTTTGAGGGGCTGACTGATCACAAAGTTTGTAACCCCTACTACAGACATCCCTGGCCTAGGAACACGAGTACTCGGAACTAGATGTAGGGTATTACTCCTCGGAGGCCCGAACCAGTATAAAACCTTTGTGTCTCCCGTGTCAACCATCCGGATCCGACACACGATACGATACAAATCTACTGCCGGCGGTTGAGAACCCCGACAAGGAGTATGGAGGTTGAGGAAGAAGCAGGTGTGGAGGAAATGATGTCCCTCGTCGAGGACTATCAAGATGGTGACCTCAAGAAAGGCGAATTCTACCGCAAGCTAAGATACATGAACCAAGGTACGCTTGCCAAAGGCATCTTGATCCTATGTGATAGGTTGGATGCTTGTGAATGTGATTGTGGGGATTTGCATAGGAGAAACATAGATTTGTGTGATGTCTGGCGTAGGAAGAATGAGAAGATGAAATGCTCCCTTGCTAGGTTGAAATGTGGTATGGCTCATTAGAAGTCTTGTGCTTTGAATTCTTGCACTTCTTGTAAAATCATGCATGCTAAGAATGATGATTTGAACTCTTCTCTAGCTAGCTTGAAATCTGAAATTAAGTTGTTGAAATTTAATGCTTCTCTGCCATGCAAATCTTGTGATGCTTTGCTTGCTCACATTGAGGTGCTAGAAGGAGATATGTTTGAGTTTGCTAGTGAATGTGGTAACTTGAATGATTATCTTGCTAAGGCTAGAAATGAGATTGCCTTGTTGAAGTCAGATGCTTCTATGCCATGTGTTTCTTGTGAGTCTTTGCTTACTGATTTTAATCAATTAAAATTGACTCACACCACATGTGTAGATGAACTTGTGCATGCTAGGGCTGAAATTTGTGATATGAAATCCATGCCTTGTAGCAAGTGCTCTTTGTTGCTTGTAGATGATTCTTGCCATACTTCTTGTGATGATGGTGATGCATTGGTTGATGTGAATGATGATACTTGCTCATGTGGTCTCATTTGCACTTAATGCATTGATTTGGAAAGTGAAGTGTTGGCTTTGAAGAATATGCGCGATGATATGAGCTCCAAGTTGGTTGTGCATGATGAGATAAGTGCCAACCTTGAGAAAGAGAATGAACTCTTGCGTACCACATATGCTAGATGCATTGAGGCGGAAATTGAGAATTTGAGAAATATGACATGTGGTACTTGTGAGCGCCTCAAATTTGAAAATGAGGTTTTGCGCACAAGGTGCAAGAGTCTTTGTGCCAAGGGTTTGGATTCTCGCATTTCTTATCACTCCAATGTTGATGCTTTTACAGTTGCTTCTTCTCAACCGGAGTTGACTTCTTCTCATGAGCATGAGTCTTTGGATGGTGGCATGTGTGGTGGTGCTTTGGATAGCTTTTTCATAGCTACTCCTAAGCTTGTTGCTTCTTCTAGTGTTGCCCAGGATGTGTCGGATGGTAAAGGTGCTTCTCACATATTTGGAACTCATGCTCCCAAACCAAAGTTCCAATGCACCTTTTGCAAGAAGGAGGAGCATATCGTTGAGTTTTGCTTTCGCCGTGTCAAGCATGAGCGACTTGTGCGTGCCAAAGCTTTTAAGAAGCCACGTAGCCTTTCTCATGGCACGTGTGACTCTAATGTGGGCACCAAGTCGGATGTTGGGATTGATGCTTCTTGCTCTAAGTCCCAAGGGATTTCTCACTTACAAGAGAATGGTGATTTTTCTACTCGGACCGTGCCTCCCGATAGGCCTTTGTACTATTGCTCTCATTGTGGGAAGGATGGGCATCAAGAAAGCTTTTGCTACCGTCGGGAAAGGAGAATGCGGCGAGGAGGTGCTTCTAGACCTTTGGTTGTTTATAGCCCTTCTCATGGCATGAACACTTGCGAGCCTAAGAAGGCACAATTTGTGGACGGATTTTATGACACTCTTTCTAGTGAGTTAGGCCATGCTCGTGGACATGTTTCTAGTGTTTCTTGTGTTGGTCCGCGACATGCTTCCCGTGGTGCTTATGTTGGTTCTTCTCCTATGACCTGGAGGGACCTTTGCTTTTTTTGCTTGTGGTAGCACTCGATTTTCTTCACGAGTGGCTCATTTGAGGAATGGTTCTAAGGGTGTTCGAAAACCTTTTCATTTAAACCGGTGTTTGCATCATGCTAACCCACATGATAAGTTGAGTGCATCGCTTACCCGTGTGACCAAGTATTGGATTCCTAAGTATGTGCTTGCTAACCCTTTGGGATCCAAGGCTCGGTATTTTTCGTCTCCTTGTGTGTAGGTATGGAGACGCGGTTGGAGAACATGGGTTGGATGGTGCTTGATCTTTTCCCGTGATTTGATCAAGACAAGATGGTTCTCCACACCGCTTTGGATGGCTCTTGAAAGCCTTTGTACACATGTATAGTGAGTTTTTCCCTTTGTGATCACTTGTATATACTTGTTGCAAGCTTTGATCTTGTGTCATGCTTGTGTCTAAACCATGGTAGGCTAGCCACCTTGTTCATGATAGCTTTGTGATCTTGTATATCTATCTTGCTATCTTTTGTATGACATTGTACTGGATGATATATATGAACATCATGTCATGCTTCATGGTTGCTTTATGGTGGTTATGCCATGTTATTCATCTATATCATGTTTGGCTAGCTCTATGGTACCTTTCTTGTTAGCATGTTTGTTCCCTCATGTATATCTTGTAATGCTAGCTTTGTAATATATGTTGGTGGATGATCCATATGAACTTGTATCATGCCTTTGTTTAGTTCTTGTATCATGTTTGGCATGTTGTTCTTTGGTATCATTTTGGTTTAGTATCCTTGTATAAGGTTGTACCTTGTTGACATACTTGCTAGCCCATGCTTATTCATATATGTGGAATCATGTTACAATGCTTTCTTTATCTTCATTGGTATTGTCAATGCATTGTGTAGCATGTTTTGAGCTTGCTTTGGGTTTCGGGCTTGCCTTGTCTTCGGGTTGTGTTTTGTTCCTTCTTTGGTTTTCTCCTTTTTAGGTTGGTTTTAGAGCTTCTCTTTTGCTATTTCTTTTCCTAACTTTTGCTTTGCTAGTTTTCTTTGGTTGAGGGGGAGCTTGGCTTCTTTCGATGGGGAATTTGGTTTCGAGGGAGTGCTTTGGCTCTTGGTAGTCACTTGTGATCCTTCAATTGGTATCTTTTCTATGGTACTCAATCAGGATCTTTAGCGGTCTTGCAATTAGTATCTTTCCTATGGTACTCAATTAGGATCTTTGGAGATTCTTCCTTTGCTTGAAGCGTTTGCTTGCTTTGTGTGTTCCCTTGTGAGCCTTCTTGTTGTTGAGCCGAGTTCCTTCTCTCCCCATGCACTGTGCATTGCATATGTTTCATATATCATGATGTATAGACTTTGGTAGGTTTGACATTCATGTCTTGCATTGTGTCATATTTTTCATGATGCATTTGTTGTACATATCTACCTTTGTTGCATTTGTATCATATGCATGATAGGTTGAGCTTCTCTTATATGCCATGAATACTATGATATGCTATTTGTGAGCTTTTAAGCATGTTTGACATGATATGGTGATGGATAGCTATGCTCTTGATAGTTTTGCTATATGCACATGTTGAGATGGCTATTTTTGAAAAATGTTAGGATAGGCTCTCTCTTGTGAGTTTAAGGCTTTGCATGATCTTAATGTGCTTTGGTGGTTTATGTCATGCTTAATTCATGGTTGGATATCATGTGCTTTTCACTTGGGGTCAAAGACCCATTTGTCATTTTGAATGTTTAGCCATGTGTTACCTTGTGGGGGAGCATAAACTTCTTTTTGCCGCAAAGGCACTTCATGTACCATTTTATGCTTAAATGTGAAAAATTAAATTGGTATGAAATGTTTATGCTTGAAGTTATGCTCTCACTTATTCCATGTCATAAAATGCTTTAAAATTGCAATAATTTGAGTGTTAAACCGTTGCATGATGTCTAAAATGAGAAGTCTCATTTTAAGAAGTAGACACATGGTTCGGTGGTTTTAACATGACATGAGATGCTTATGGGTGTTCATAATGATCTTTTGATGAGGATATGTGACCTAGCATGAAGTTTGTGTGATCTAGATTCATGATGGTATGTTTTGCTCATGTTTAGGTCTTTGCTCATGAGAGAGAATGTTTTCGCAAAATTGCTTAATTTGATCATGCCTTTGTCATATGCCTATATAGCTTTACTATCTTGATGGCTATGCTTCTACGAAACTGTGGAATATCTTGCTTGCTCATTATCTCACTTGTAGCATTTTATAGTGCTCTTTGTATATTTGAGAAGCTAGTAGTTGAATCTTTTGCAAAATTACCATGATTCATGCATTGTCATCAAGGAAGAAAAGTTGCATTTGGGGGAGAAAATGTTTCAGTTTTCATGCATTTGTTGCATCCAGAGGGATACTCAGTTTAGGGGGAGAACTTGAGTTTGCATGCACATTTTCAGGGTAAGTATGCATTTGTGTAGAGGGAGCTTTGGTGAGTTTCCTTTGTTTGCTTGAGTTGTGATTTGGTGGTTGCTCTTTGCTCTATCACATGTGTTTAGGGTGAGCTTTGTATGCTTTTTGGCCCTAGTGTATGTGTTTAGGGGAGCTTATGAGTTTTGTGCTCTTTTGTTCTTTTACCGGTGGTGTTGAGCCTCTTTGCCTCTTCTTGAGGAGCCGGCGGTTGATTTGAGTTTTTGATTGTCACATGATTGGCGTTGAGCCCTTTGTGCCTCTTCTTGAGGGATCATGTACTTTCGTTTGTCCATGATCGGTGTTGAGCCCTTTGTGCCTTTTCTTGAGGGATCATGTGTTCTTGTCTCGGTTGTGTCGAATGTTGCCCATGTCTTTGGGGACCGAGATATTGTTATGGCCTTTGTGGTTTCTCTCATGCCAAGTGACTTTGTTCTTTGCCCTTGTGTGGTTTTCGTTCACTTCTCATGCCAAGGGAGAGAAAATTTGGAAAATCAAGTTCATATGAACCTTGATTTGATGGTGATGAGCAGTTGACGTGTGCTTTGTTAAGAGCTGAAATTTGTTTGATGGCTTTCGGGTTTTCTTGTAGCTCTTGTGGGTTGCTTGACTCTTTGGTGGTGTTTAGCCTTTGTGCTTCCTTTAGTTTCGAGAGTTTTTGGTTGGAGCTCCTCTCATTTCAAGTTGTCTTGTGTTTGCTTTTTCTTGGATTTTGGGTACTTGAATGAGTTGTCCTTTTGCTTTCAAACCATCTTTTGTCAATGCACTCATCAAGGGGGAGATTGAGAAACCAAGTTGATATGTACCTTGGTTTATATATGATGAGCGATTGACCTGATGTTTTGAGGCTTTGTGTTGAGTGTGTTTCGTCGGTTGTGTATCTTTCTATGTTTATGAGGTGTGTTCTCAATGCACTCGTGAGGAGTGGTTGACAACGTTGTGTGGGCTGACTCTTGGCTTAGTATTGCAGGTGTTGGTTGTGGTTTGGTTTGCGTTGGTGCAGGTGAAGAACAAGCGCGAAAGGTCTATGCCCGTGTGGCCTCCGAGGAGTGGAGAGACAAGTAGGCTTGGTTCGAGGGACCCGGTGGCCGACGAGATCAAGTATAGACCGCATGGTGGTAAGAAAAGCAAGACGAAGTCGTGTACACAGAGCCGGTGCAATGTAGCGGCTAATGACCGAAGCTTGCACGCGGGGTTTGTTGGTTTGGTCACAAAACGAACACCGAGTCGGTGCAAGGTAGTGGCTAACGACCGAAACTTGTATGCGGGGTTTGGTGGTTTGGCCACAAAACCATCAAGAGGAGGGTTTCTCGGTTTGGGCCTCAAAACCGAGCCCGAGGGCCCGGCGTGACGGAGACGGTATCCGGGTGCGTCGGGAAGCTTCGAAGCGAGCGACACACGGCATGATCGAGGTGCTTGCGTCGGGAGGACACGAAGGCCCGATAGATGCGCGGCTGTCCGATGTAGAACTTCATGTGTTGACCAAAATGCCCCTGTGAGGGCTTGTGTTGTAACTCCTAGTGTATGGCCACTTCGGTCTTTTCCGGAGGGCCTATATATAGGAGGAGGAGGCTGAAATTTCAGCCAACTCTTTGGCTAGTGGTGGGAGTGTTCTTTCATTTTGTAGTGCTCTTGGGAGAGGTGAGAGGAGAGTGTGTGGCTCTTTGTTTGAGATTTTTGCCATCTAAGATTTGTGATTCTTGTGAGTGGCTTGTAACCGGATATGACAAAGTGAATCATAGTGATTACTTCCTCATAATCTTGTGCCAAATCCTTTGATCCAGAGCGTTTTTATGTGATTTTCGGAGGTATTTTTGAAGGATTTTTTGTTCGTCGGATTTGAGTGCGTTTTGATGGGGATTTCTTTGTGGGGATCACTCATAGGTCTTGTGCGACCATTCTCCTGGTGATCTTTCACCCACAAACCCCACGAAACGGCTCGGATTTGAAGTTCTTTCTCTCTACCTCTAGTTCTTGGTGTTCTTCACTAAATCCTCGATTCCGCGAGATTGATTGGGTTTGGGGCCATGAGATTTTAGGGATAACTTCGCCTTGAGGCAAATCCACTTCCCCTAAAGTTTGGCTTCAATCCATTGGGTGAATCGGGAGATCGGTGATTTTGAGGTAAAGCTCTCTCTTTCTAGGGTTCATACCCTAAATCTTTTTCTGGTGGTGTTTCCTTGATCTTTTGGAGGAGAAAAAGCTTCTTTGTGTTGTTGAGAAGATGTGGTTAAAATTTCGTGATTTTTGGAGGTCATTTAATCGAGTTTTGGATTTTTCCCTCTTCTCTCGAGGCGGTTTTCTGGGCTGTCCCGAGTGATCCGGACACTTGTGGTCGGGTGACCCGAAGGGGTAGGTTGATCCGGACACTTGTGTCCGGGTGACCCGGTGCGGCTCTGGATGCCTCAGGGTGACCCGGACGTATGTGGCCGGATGACCCGGTAGGTCTCAGCCTTCCTTTATATTGCTCGAGCTCTTTCGTGCTTGCTTCCACTTCGCTTCCTAGCCTTTCAAGTTTTGTTCCTAAGGTCTCGAGAGAGGTTTGTGTGTGCTCCCGTTTGATCGTGTGTGACCCTCAGAGTTGCGATTGGGACATAGGCCGAGTTCTTCTTGAGAAAGAATTTTTATCGGCTCCCATTCACTCCCCCCTCTCTCTGATCGCCAATCCGGTCCTTCAGTCTTTACTCTCCATGCTCTTGTATTAGTAATGTATAAACGTTACACATCAAAATCAAGCGTAGCGAATGGGTTTATAGTCCAATAGTAGGACAGTCCAGTGGGACGCTACCCACCAGGGTTTAAATCCTGGTGCTGGCACCTTTTCCTGGATTTATTCCGAGATTTTCCGGCGTTATGCATTAAGTGGTAAGCGACGTTCCTGTCGACGACGGGGCGTCAGTGGTGACTTCGGGAATCTCCAGATCTGTCGGTGCTCAGTCTTTCGGAAGTGCTCATAGGAGTAGGATTTGCGTACGTGTGTTCATAGGGATGAGTGTGCGTGCGTGTTGTTAACGTCTGCGTTGTACTGTGTAATTCTAAAAAAAATCAAACGTAGAAATCTGGGGATAAACAGATACTCCTACATTTCTCGAACAATTACCTTACACAGTATACTACTGGTAAAGTTCTTAGCGTCGGTAAGATTATGGTATAGGACAAAAAGGTTATCTAAAAATATATACCATTATTTCATCCCAGCACAAGTCTTCTAGTTGGGGATCATGGTCGAAGCACACACCAAGCTACTTGAAGCTTCCACCTTGCTTCTTAGCGCCATCGGTGCCATTGCCATTGCCATGGTAGAGCTCGACCTCCTCCTCTCCTCCGACCGTCTCCAACGGCTTGAAGGTGTAGTACTTGACGCAGACGAAGAAGTAGACGAGGTTGACCACCTCCAGAGAGACGACGAGCCAGTAGTAGTTGTCCAGCTTCCCTCGGTTGAGGTTGTCCGGGAGCCACTGCCCGCTCCGCCGCGTCTTGGCGTGCACGATGGTCACCAGCAGCGTGCCGAGGTAGCTCCCGATCGAGAAGGTCAGCCAGTAGAGCGCCGCCGCCGTGCTCCTCATGCTCTCCGGCGCCTGGTCGTACAGGAACTCCATCCGGCCCACGTCCATGAAGGCGTTGGCGATGCCGTGGATGGTGAACTGCGGCACCAGCCAGAAGACGCTCATCGGCAGGGTAGCCTTGGGGTCGTCGAGCAGCCCGCTCGCGGCGGCCACGGACCTGCGCCGCCGCTCGACGACGGCGGCCACCGCGTTCGACAGCATGGCGATGGTCAGGCCGACGCCCGTGCGCTGGAGGTGGGTGATGCCGTTCGGGCGGCCGGTGAAGCGGCGGAGCACGCGGACGAGGACGCGGTCGTAGAAGGCCAGCGTCAGCAGCATGGCGAGGTTGGTGAAGATGAGCATGGACGCCGGCGGGATCTTGAAGTTGGGCGTGAGGTCGCGGTCCAAGGTGCGAGCCTGCTGGATGGCGAAGCTGTGGTTGTGCGATGACGAGGTCACCAGGATGATGCCGGCGGCGCAGATCGGCAGGATGCGGATGATCGACTTGAGCTCCTCGACGCGGTGCACCGTCGACAGCCGCCACAGGTCCGGCTCGCCGGACGGCAGCACGTCGCCATCCGTCACTATAGCCGCCTTGTCAAAGAACCTAGTGAGAAACAACAAATCAGTACGTACGCGCAGCTCAACTTCAGAAGCACTTCGTCCAAATTTATTCAACTTGCTTTAGCTGGTCGGTGTGAAGAAGACGGCCGGTGGTGGAGATGCCGGCGTCGAGCTCCTTGTCCTGGTACAGGAGGCTCGGGTCCGGCACGGTGGCTTTGCGCTTCTTGAACGCGGCGGTAGCGACCTGCGCCAGGCGGACCATGGGGCTGCCCCCCGGCGGCATCCTGACGTAGAGCGAGTACCCGGACACGAAGGCGATCACGGCGACGAGCATGGCGATGGTGGGCACGCCGAGCCCCCAACCCCACCCGACGTTCTCCTGGATGTAGACGACGGCTGTCACGGCCGTGAGCTTGGCGAGCTCGACGGCGAAGAAGTAGAGGTTGAAGAAGCTCCACCTGGGCCTGGCGCCGCCCCGGCGCCCGTGCGCGTTCAGCTCGAGCTGGTCGGCGCCGAACGCCATGGTGCAGGGGCGCGTGCCCCCGGTGCCGATGGACGTGCAGAGCAGCGACAGGTAGAGCACGGCGATCTGGTAGGAGGACGCGCGCTGGCAGTCGGCGGCGTGCTTCGCGCAGGGAGGCGGGTGCAGCGAGGGGAGCGCGGCGGAGAGGGTGAGGCAGACCATGCCGAGCTGGTAGACGAAGGAGCCGAACGTGATGGTCCAGAAGCGGCCGGCGAAGGAGTCGGCGATGAGGCCGCCGACGAGCGGGGTGAGGTTCGCCGTGCCGTTGTAGTTGGTGATGATGTTGGAGGCGTGGACCAGCGGCAGGTGCATCTGAAGGGTGAGGTACGTGATGAGGTTCGAGGTGAATCCCACGGAGGCAAGCCTGTCGCAGAAGTCGTTGGCTGTGCGCCGTCGTGTACCAGGCATATATGGCGGGAAACGTCAGTTTAAATTCGATGAAGATGGTACTGCTGATAAAATCGTAGCATGCTGTGGATTTGAACTTACGAGGGCTTTATTTGGATATTTCGTAATTCTCTCCGCTCCATACGTATAGGATGGATTGGTGGGAAGAGTAGTTCATTGTTCACCGTAATTCTAATCCATTTTATTTGGAAGCTTGGTTTTCAAGCTACTGAAAACTAGAGTCCCCTTATTTTTAAGAACCTCATTAGTAGTTGTAAAGTAGCAAAAGGTCTTTGAAAGGACTTGTGGTACTTGTACTTTCTTTTCTTATTTTTCCTAATAAAAAATAATTCAATTGATTTATACATAATTAAAATGGTATTGTACTTCACGGTCTTTCACGGTTAGATTTCAGATGGACGGCTCATTAATTCGAAGCACTCTAAAAGTTCTCTATTTTTAATACTGAAAGTTACAACGGAACACGTGAACCAGAGGAATTGAGGAACCTTCACATCTCCTTGGGCGTGTTCAGTTTCGTAGAAATTTTTGAAGTCCCCTTTCATAGCCTATTAGGAGTATTAAACGTAGATTAATTATAAAACTAATCACACAAGTGGACATGAAATCGCGAGATGAATTCATTAAGACTAATTAATCCGTCATTAGAGATTGTTTACTGTAGCACGATGTTGTCTAATCATGACCTAATTAAACTCGTTAGATTCATCTCGAAAAATTAGGAGAGTTATGAAATATGTTTTGTCATTAATCCATATTTAATACTTCTATTAGTATCCGAAGATTGATGTTGAAGAAATTTTTGCGAACTAAACAGTAGTCTCAATGGTGTATCCTAAATCCTAATAAACTGTGAGCTCCTTTTCACGTGTGATTCAGTATCTTTCGGGAAAAAAATCTGTTTTACCTCGAAAAAGCAATCATCAGTCGCCTCTTTTCCTATTTAGCTTTGCTTGCTGCTGAACACAGCACCAAGTCCACCATTTCTCCCACACGGGTGAACTACCTCCCTCAATTTTGAAAACCGTTATAAACGGTTTTCATAGACGATTTTGTCATTTTTATTAAAAATAAATGTTATAAATACTTAATAAGTTACTAAATCATGAAAAATATCTCAAAGCTTTTTTAAAAAATTGAGAAAATTCTAGACATGAATTGGGACGCAAGAAATCTAAATAAAACAATTAAAACTAGTGAAAATATTCATAAAATATTCTGAAATTTAGATTTTGCTCTAGCAAAATGGAAACTACTAAAGTTGAGGGAGATTGTTCACACGCTGAACAGGAAGGAATCATGGACTCGGTGTGTCCAGGGAGTTAAAATAGACTTCTATTGTATCTTTATGCACCTACTTTTGGGCCTATTTTGGATCCGGACCAGATTGTTGCCTCACAAGCTAGTAAAAGCTACGAGGAGCTAGATGAGGTCGCCTTTGCGATTGCACATCCAAGGTTGGTGACACTGACATGGTAGATGTAAGAGCTGGCCATAATCTTTATGCTTTTGGACTTTGGATCACAAGCTGTTGAACAGAGCACCTAGACTTCATAGATTAGCCATACAGACCCACTTTTATGCTCCAACCCACTTTAGTAGAGGGGTGTAGTATTTGCTTACGTCTATCGGTCTATTAGTGTGTACCACTATTGGTGGTGGAACCAAATTAAAGGGGCCTTACTATGATTTATGGTTATATAACTTTGGCATATCCCCCCGGCCTCAAGCTCTACAAATACAACATCACATTCTTTTTCATTTGGATATGATTGATAAACTAGAATTTCCTGAAGGTCTCAAGTTCTGAACTTATTAGTCATATTCCTTGCCATAGTGAAATCAGTCTGCAAGTCAAATTTCCTGAAGACCTGAAGTCCTGAACTTATTAGTTCTTTTCTTGTTTGAATCTTTTGAGGTAAGGCTGCAAGTCAAATTCCCTCTAGGCTCTCATTCTTTCGAAGATTACTAGAATATTCACAGCACTGCCATAGTGAAATTATTCAAACAGGGACCTCAAAACATAGCTACATGTGCAAATCAAGGGGTTTTTCTTGTGTATCAATAGAAACATTGTTACACTTAATCTTTACTCTTTGTTGAACTAATACACTTAATTACCAGCAATTCAGCCTTACACTGTTACTGTCAATATAGGTTCCTAAATTATCCATTACAAAGGTGTTCTGATTCCTAAATTATTAAATAAAAAGGTGTCCTGAACTCACCTACAAAAAAGATTTTCCCCACTCAAAAGGTAGCCAAAACATGGTCGATAAGGCCACTAATGGTTGTTTGGTCGCCACCACTGATAGCTACAGTTTGGCAGTTCTGAATTGCATTACTCTCAAAAGAGATCCTTGATGCTGTTCTTGGCTGAATTATCTGACGTAAATCCAAATACATCAATTTTTTAGCTGCCTAGTATGTCAGTCGAGCACAATAGACTGGTTTGACCCAGAGAGAAAGCGACAAAGGAGTGCCGTGTATGCGTGGACTGGCGGGCTCTGTATCGTCCAGCAACGTGTTCAGACATGCAGCCGTTCCCGTTGCAGCGGCCGTTCCCGTTGCAGGCTTGCAGCACCGAAAGGTGGCGTGCATGCAGGGACGGTACTTGAAATGAAAGTTCAAGTGAAAAGTACTTGCAAGTTCAACCCAAAGATGAGCCGTTACCATTTTCCACCCAACAAACAGGTTATGAATTTTGGCGATGAAAAATGGAGACTATTAATTAATTGCAAAGGCACCCAGCCCAAGAAACAGAGGAAAAATCTGAAGGACAATCCAGTCGAGCAAAATCAGCAGAGAAGATCAGATTAATTGATCAAATCATATGGAGTAGAAGCAGAGGGACTTTTAGGAGTGGATCACTCACCAAGGATGAAGGGCATAGTCCTGAACCCGCCCTGCCGCTTCGCCTTCATCCTCGCGGCCGCCGCACCCGCGCCCTTCTTCTCCCCTCTCCCGTCCTCGGCCGCCATTGCTCTCCCCCTTCCTGCTGCTCCGTCAGAGGAGAAGCAGCCAACCTCACAGAGTCAGAGCCCAGTGGAAGAGCTATCAGTTAGCTACGGTTTAGGCAGGCACTGGGGTGTGCCGGCACCCAACACTTGTGATGCGTGTAGGAAATGGAGACGGAGGGATGCGTTGTACGCACGCTTTTAAAGAGGAATCGGGTTAAGATTGGGTTGGAATAGATAGAGATACATGTACGCGAAAAAAGTGGTCTGGGAACGGGATGTGTCCCAAGCAGGCTCCACACACACCACCCCCACTGGAATCCATCCACTGCAGTCACATCAGGTGGCCGGAGCACGAATGGTTGATCGCTAGTATTATTTGGTAATCACCGATCAACACTCGGTGCTCTAGATTTTGTGAACCGTATCAGCTGCAGCCAACGAAGATATGTCTGACTTTCCTTAGGTTGAAGAAGGAATTCTACCCGAATTTACAAGTTCCATCAAAGTAATCTAACCAGCTAAACAATCTGCGCGCAGTCTCCCCTCGCCCTGTCGCCAAGCGAGTCTCCCCTCTTTGCCACGCATGCAAGAAATCAAAAATCATCAGAAGCATCAGCTGATGTCCTATCGCCAAGGGAAGTGTGATATTCTTTATTTTTCGTTCTCCCATAGCAATATATTTTGTATTTATAAAATTACCTATCATTTCCATTATGAAATGATTAAAATAAAGGCATATATGTTCATTTATAAACTACCGATCAGCATTACGCTAAGACACACACCCTAGAGGATAACATGATTTTAAGCATAATTTTTGCACATTGTATGCATAAAGATATCAATTTTAAAATTCAAATTAACTTTTACTATCAATAGTAAACACAGGAAGATAGCTTGGTAAACAAAATTAGCAGGTGGGTGGGGGTGGTGTGTGTGTGTGTGTGGGTGGTGAGATTAGCCACGCATCGCGCAGGTGGGGCGCAGGGAGGGGGTGCGCACGGGTGTTTTTTTTCCTTCTTTTTACTATTCTTTCTTTTATTATTCTTTTCTTTTGTTTTCTATTTCTTTTTCCTTTTTTATTTTTCTTGTTTCTTTTTATTTCTTGTTTCTTTTTATTTATTTATCTTTACTTTCTAATTTTATTTTTTCTATTTCCATCTTTTTTATTTTTCTTGTTTCTTTTTATTTATATTTCCTTTTTAATATTATTTTTTTCTATTTTATTTTCTATTTCATTCTTTTTATTCTTTATTCCTTTTATTCTATTTCTTTTATTTTTTTGTTTCTCTTTTATTTCTCTTTATTTATTTATTTATTTTCTATTTTATTTTTTCTATTTCCATCTTTTTATATATTCTTTCTTTTTAATATTTTTAATATTTTTGTTCGAGATGAGATGTAAATTTGTTCTGACTATAATAATAAGTTGTCCTGGTTATAATAATATTTTTCGGGCTATAATAATTACTTGTTCTGTCTATAATAATAACTTGTTCTGACCCTTGTTCTGATTTGTTCTAACACTACATTTTGTTTTTGCTCGAGATGACATACGAACTTGTTCTGGCTATAATAATAAGTTGTCCCGGCTATAATAGTATCTTGTTCTGACTATAATAATAACTTGTTCCGTCTGTAATAATAATTTGTTCTGACACTTGTTCTGATTTGTTCTGACACTTTATTTATTTTGTTCAGAATGACAGGCAAACTTGTTCTGGCTATAATAGAATCTTGTTCTGACAATTATTCTCGTTTGTTCTGACACTTCATTTGTTTTGTTCTGACTATAATAGAATATATAACATTAATTAAAAAATACGAATAAAAAAAGTTTGTCAAAACATAGTCAAGTGGGATCTTATATTGAAGATCTCAGTAAAAAAATCCATTTTTGAAATTGAAATTTAATTTAGACGTACGGTTTAGGATTTATAACTTTTTTACTTTTTGGAATGGATTAGTTTTCTCCCGTGGCCTCCCCTCCTGCACCCCACACCGTGGGCCCCGCGCATGTCGCGGCCCCCGCCCCCGCGCTGGCGTGACGGCTAGTTTTTTTTTGTTGCCGAAGCGATGAGTAGACGCGCCCGAGGGGGTATGGTGGACTTCGAGAAATATGATCCGAACACTCAAAGTGCACATACACACATTTATCCTAATAAAAAAATAATTAGTGAAAAATTTGGCACTCTTACTGAATTGGAGGTCCAAAGTTAGATGCACAGGTTCCATCGTAAAAATTCTAACAAAGTTGAGCTCTGTTCGCAAATGAAAAATGCTACTCTCTTCGTTCCGAATTGCTTGTCGTTCTGACTTTTCTACATACATTACCTTTATTATGCACGTAGATCTAAATATATATCTAAGTGCATTACAAAAGAAATGTATCTAGAAAAGCAAAAATGATAAGTAATTTGGAACGGAGGGAGTATTAGGATAGCCCCAGATTTCAATGAGCATCTCCAAGAGTTCCCTAAATCATTTTCTAATCCTTGATTTTTAGTAAGATGATAAAAAATATCTCTCCAACAATTCCTAATCTACACTTCTAATCTTTTAGGACTTCGGAAAAATCAGTCTATTCCGCGTAACTCTACGCGTTTTTGGTCGACACATATCTTCTCCTAAAACAAGGTGGAAGGGCTCAGAAATATTAAACAGTAGAAAATGGTTCATGATGCAAATGTACAAGAGAGAAAGAATGTGTAAAAGCGGTTAAGATAATTTAAGAATAATATAGGATTCCTGATGCAAAATTGTCTTTTATATTTTAGGAGTAGATTATTAGAAACTCTTGGAGACGGCCTTCTTTAATCTTTTCAATACTTTTTAGAAGTACTAAAACTTCATATTTTAGGAGAAAAATATTAGATACACTTGGAGATGCTCAAGCATAGCAGTGATACAAAAAAGTGACGGTAAAACAAAATATAAATTGGTGATAAAGTCGGGATGACATGTACACCTTGATTGCAACTAGTATTAGATAGACTATCAGTCATAATAAATCTTTGGCATGGCGGCATGGCGCTGAAGTGGCTACATGGACAAAGTCTAGCACAATTCTTTGTTGATATGTAAGATATTCATTTAAATTAATGAATTTCAATGCCGCGCCTAATGTTTAGCGCTTGTAGAGAAAATGTATGATATAACTCTGGGTGCACATGTACAATATCTAGCGAAATCTTGTTACTCACATCGCTTGAAATTGTAAGTCGTTTTAATTTAATTTTGTACTAAGTCAAACTTCTTATATTATTGATCAAGTTTATAGAAAAAATATACAAATATCTATAACATCAAACTAGTTTCACAAAGTAGATCATGAATATATCTTGATAGTTGATTTATTTTATCTTGTAGATATGAATATATTTTCAAACAACCTTGTACTAAACTGGATTACGAATCATCTGAGCCCAAGTGTCAATTAAATGTATTTCCTTTTTGTCTCCTTTTTTTCCTTTTGTGAATCCGATCAAATCTCATCAGCTGGTAATGATCCTGCCATCGGGGGGAAAAAGATAAATGTTGGTGCGCAAATATGGCTGTTCACGAGAAATCATTCTCGATGCACCAAGGATGCGCGCGTGCGTCCACGCCGCCATCAAGGAAAGCAACGAGTTACCTTGTCCTTCTACCGGTGTCGTCGTGGGGCGCCGACGACGGCGACGGCACGGCGGGCCAGCTGCGGCTCGGCGCACAGTGGCGGCACCACTGCACTAGATCGAGATGCTTATTGGCATCTCCCTTTTCTGCTGGCGGAGGAAAAGAGACGGACACTAGTGCTACTTGCTGCTGGGAAGGCTATGCCTATATGCCTGCATGGTCCTTTGGTCCTTGGCACTTCCGGCGATTGAGAAACATTGACTGATATACCAATGATGAGAAGCAGAAATATTTCTTTTGTTTCGAAGGATAGAAGCAGAGATATTTCTGCAGGGTTACTTTCAACAACAAAACGTGGCAAAGTTTAGCACTTTATACAGTACTACTACTACGGCACTGTTTGGAGGAGAGGAATCGCTCTGCAATCTTAAATCCAACAAATTGGATCCCAAAACACTCCTTGAGGTTGATGTTGCAATTGTTTTACCATTTTAGCTCAATTTAACTTTGGTTCGGAATTTGATTTTTTTTAAAAAAGAGCAAATACTCCTAGTAGAATTTTGTTCTCTATGAAACACTTTTGTTCCAAACGAATCCAGCCATGGGTTTATGAATAAACTTGTTTGGAGAGATATTCATAATTAATCACCATAAATAACAAAGAGCTATGTCATCCATCCACCACGGTAGGACGCATTGACGTCAGAAGTACAGGAAAAAGAAAGGGGAGCAATAAATCATGATGAGGAAAATATCTAGTAGGTGGGTGCGAGGAGAGGATGCTGGGACGAGGAGTGGTACAAATATAACGGCAACGATAAGGACGCTGGACGCCTATCGTTGTGACACTATCTGAAACATTTAACATCCACTGACTGCGGAACCGTTGACCCAAAAGGCGTCATATGAAGGCACCATGAAGCCACGAACCTCTCCAATAGCTTCAGGATTTGACATGAGCGGTGAGAATCAGATACGCCCATCCATACTCGTACTCATTGCCTCCCACAGTTCCACTGTACCCCTACCGAGGAGAAATGGGCACCTTGCCAGAAAGGTCGAAAGACGCAAAAGCTTTGCGCGAAAATTTTGTAAAAGAAAAGAGCACTGACGGCTCAGAGTACACATAGCACTAACAGACCGATCACTACGCCGGTTTACACAATAGAAAAGGGCAATTAGATATAGCTGCAGCCTGCAGGATTATTGCGGCAGCAGAGTGCCATAGCTGTCGATGGCGAAAAGCAAAACATCCAGCGCTTGCAGGAGTTGGTTGGTCGCAACTTGAAAGTAGGGTTTGGTTTTTTTCTGAAAAATGTAGGGTACAGAGCACAGCGGAGTGGGCGTGTCCAATTCCATCGTCTCAACCTGGTTGCGCCACGGATGAACCATGGACGCAAGAGGTTCAAGCAACTAACACCGAGACGATGTGCGCATCCAGGTGGACGATCCACACATAAAGACGCTTCATCAGGTCGTGTCATGAGCAGTGGGGAACACGCTTACCGGCGCATTGGTTGCCCACTGTACCTACCGGGAGGGAACCCAACATCTTGTTACTGTACTTGTTAGTAATCACTCCGTCCCAAATTACATAATTTGGCATACAAACGTTGCCCATATCAAATAAATATTCATTAAAAATCAAAATAAATAGTAATGTGGGATGAAAAGAGGAGCAAAAAGATATGAAATTGGGTGAATAATTTTAAAACATATCCGTTTTTTCCTTTTTCTTTTTAATCTATCAGTCGACGAACCTTAGACTGACTCCAACAGACAAAACCCAAAGACGAGATGCATTTGCCAGTTTAGTTTGCGCACAGTAGAAAGGTCTGTGACCCATAAACTTTGTTCTCCAACAACAACGATGCAGTGGAGCATCTCTTCCCTTCCTCCTCGCCTGCGAGGCTGCGACACGACCGCCGCCGAGGCCAGCCATTGCGCCACTGTGCGAGCTCCGCAAGCAAGCCTGTTGGCCACGGGCGCCGCTGCGAGCTCCGTCGGCCGCGAGAGCCCGCCGCGCACGAGCTCGACACCGCAGGACCTCCGTCAGGTGCCGCGCAGGACCTCCTCCGGCCGCGGGAGCAACGCCGCGCACGAGGTTTGCCGGCCGCGGGCTCCGCGTGCGAGATCCGCCGTGCCGCTCTGCTGGTCGGCGAGTTCCGCAGGCCGCGAGAGCCCCGCCGCGCTAGAGGTCCGCCGGCCGCGGGAGCACCACCGCGCACGAGCTTCGCCGGCCGCGAGCGCCGCGTGCGTATCTGCTGCGCGGGAGCTTCGCCGCGCAGGTGTGCTGGTCGGCGAGCTCCACCGGGCACCGGCCGTGGGCGCCGCTGGCGAGCCCCAGCCGCGGGGACAAGCTCCGGCAGCCCCGTTCGGTCCCCTTCACCCGTCGTCTCGCCGGACTGGGCTCTGACCATCCTTTCCAGTGGGCCCGAGGAGATGCAAAAGGACGGATAGGAGAGGCATATTTGCCTCGCGCTTCAGCTCGAACCCAAATGCATCACTGCTTTGCCTAGTCCGTTGGAGGTTGTTTTGATAGGCAAAAGTACTGTGAATAACCCATTTTTGAGTTTGGGCCACCTGTTGGAGTCGGTCTTAGTATTAGATTTAAAGAACGTGCATAGCACGTATTTCATTAAGCAGAAGAAAATTACAACTAAGCAACCATGAGAGAGCCCCCAAGACGCGGAGATACAAGGAAAACAACAGTCACTAAACGACGAACAACAACAACGACCAACACGAACACATAGAACAGACAAGAGAACACCACGACCAACAACACAACCTACAACACCAAGGGCCTGTAGGAAAGAGGTACATCACGAGTGCAAGCACATCACCGACCGACCCACAACCAGCTACAACGGAAGAAGAACAAGAATGTCACGCAAAACAATGCTTCCAAGGAGGGAACGACGTCAGCGCAGCCATCATCCGTCTGCTCACGAAGGAGCAAACCAAGCTTTCGCCCGGCAAGACCAAATGGATGAAGGCCGAGACAACGCCTCCAGCAAGATAAGCGACGTTAAGGAAACGCCACCGTTGTCAGCCCGAAGAACGTCAGACCACGCTTTCGCAGGCCTCCGGAACCAACTTCATGTTGTCGACTGCCAAAGCCGGATGGGAGCTAGTCGATAGAGAAAACAACGAGCAACCCGTGATGAAACAAGGGCAAGCATCTGCAGATCGGCAGGGCGACCATGAGCGACCAACACGACCAAAGGGAAGGGAGGGAGAGAGCCAGAGCTCCTCCACCACCTCGCTCGACACCGACCCTCTTCCCGTAACTCGACGACACAGGGATGACACGAAGTGCCATGGGGAAGACGAAGACCCTCCTGCCCAACCCTACCAGTGAGCAGACAACTGGAGGGGGCATGACCCTTAGGGGTGAAACCACTGGCCGAAGAGCGAGCATCCGAAGAGGGCAACATCAACAACGCGAAGCGAAGCAGGGCACCCTCCGACATCCTCCAAGAAGACCGAGCAGTACAACATGAAGCGACCAACGGGCTTATCGACCAAACACCGGTGTTCCCGCAGTGTCGTCGGGAAGCCACACTGTCGACGAACACCAGACCCCGAGCCAGCGATGCAGGCACGGCAACACGCCGACGCAAGGCCGCCCACCCTGGCACCAACGCCGGCAGACCCGCGTGGCGGACGAACCGCAACGAGGACGGCCGGAACCACCGCTGGCGGAGGGACCACCGGTGAAGCCATCGCCAATGGACCGAGGCGGCAGCTGGAGGGGTAAACGGGCGAGCACCACTTGCGGATGGCCGAACCCACCACCGACAGAGGGCCCACCGGTGACGCCGCCGTCGATGGACCGAGGCCGAAGCCGGAGGACGGACGGGCGTGCACAACCGGAACCACTGGGAGGAGGGGTCGCCACCGTGCCCGCGTAGAGGCATGCCGACAATGGGCGTCGGCGCCGACCACAGACCCAACCAGATCTAGGGTTGAGCGGGTGAGCAACGACGGAACCACCGCAGCACACCAGATCCGCAAGGGGGAAGGTCGGGCCCGCGCTGCGGAAGGTCGGATCTGGCGTCGGAAGGGCACCGAGCTGCCGGCGACCAGGGAGATCGACCTCGTCGTGGTGGTGGAGCTGGGAGGAAAAAAGGAGGAGGGAGAGGAAAAGGGATGAGGAGGAGGAGGACGCGGGGACACCGGTTGTGCGGCGCCGCCGCTAGCCGCCGCCACCAACGGTGGCGTCGGCGACCGTCGAGAGCCGCACGGAGGGGCTGTCGGCGCGGGGTGGGAGCCCCCGAGCCCCCGCGTTGGATATGGACAGCTTCATTTGCTCTGTCTCCAGCAGCTCATCTGCAAAATCGAGTTCTGCAGAAAGGAGAGAGAGATAGATTGTGTGCTGGAAAGGAGGAGCGCCTCCAGCAGCGTAGCGAACCGGTCGCGCAACGACCCGGGCAGTTGCCTCCCGTGGGCTTGCGGAGGCCGCGCCGAGCGCAAGCAAGCTTCGCCGCTACTCTGCGTCGCGAGCTGGAGGAGGAAGGGAGCCCGCCGGCTGTCGCTCAAGAAAGAAGGGAGGAAGCTCGCGCCACCGTCGGTCGCGGGAGAAGGCAGCTCACGTCCGTCTCGGCTCCCCGGATCTGCGCCGCAGATCCAGGCCGTCGCGAGGGAGAGGGCGGCGCAGGATTCGACAGAGAGGAGGGAGGAGAGAAAGCATCCTCCTCAGCCATGGCGGGCTCGGGATCCTCCGAGGCCCTCTGCCTCGCCTCCTCCGTCCCGGCGAAGGTCAACGCACCTCCCAACTCCAGCTCCGCTGCCGCACTCGTCGGATCCGGGCTTGCCGTGGGGAGGAGGTGGTCGCGGTGCAGAAGAGGAGACGGAGCGCCGCCGCGGCCGCAGCTCTGTCGCGCCTGCTCAGCTCCGCTGCTCGGCCGGAGATGAAGAAGAGAGGGTCCGCGCGGGCGCGGAGGCGCGTGGCAGCCCCTCTGCTCCGCCTCGACGCGGGGACGACGAATGGCGGCCTCCTCGGGGATTCCGCTGGCGGTGCAGGGTGCGGCGTGACCCGGACGAGCAAGGGCCGACACGGCGGCGCGGAGGAGCTCCATGGCGCGAGGCGGAGCAGAAGCGGCGGCTCGGCGGCGACTACGACCTGCTCGAGCTCCGCCGTGAGCTGCTCGAGCTCTCTACTCCTGCGGCCGACGATGGGGCCGCGGTAGCTCCGTTCCACTCCGGCGCAGCTCGCCCGCCGTCACGCCAGCCGGGGAGCTCCTCCGCGGTGCCCCTGCTTCGAATCAAGGTGCGGCCACTGGCGACTGAGGGAGGGGCGGACGCGGAAGCGGGGACGGAGGGAGGGGCGGTTGGCACTGTTGCGATGCAGCGAGGAGGAATAAATCCCAGGGATGCGGTTCGGCCGAGGGCGACGCCCATTTTGCAGATGTAGTTGCACATACTGCTGGAGTGCTACAGTAGCTTTTTTTTTCTTAATTTTGCAGATGGGGGTGAGTTTGCAGATAGTGCTGGAGATGGTCTCAGGAAGGAGAGAAAGGAGAACCCATCGTGCGTAATGTCGGTTTGACGCACACCCATCTTGCACAGACCATAGAGTATGGTGGCTATCTAAACAGTCACATGACCGGCTATTTGCACAACGCCGCAGAAGATACTCGAGTCCAAAGTGAGACGAGCAATATCAGAAGCAGAAGAGGCAGGCACGTCCAATCCTGCCCTCCATCCACTTGGTTGTGCATCGGATGAATGAGCCATGGATGCGACAGCGAGCGAGGCAACGAACGAGTGCGGCTCATCCAACAGCACGATCCTCACATAGAAACGACTGCAGTTCCAGACCAGCTACGATACGAGAGCAATTGCCATGGCGAAATGCTGCATCAATCTCACGTATAGACCGTCACCAGTTGCGAGCACAAGCTGCACCGGCACGGCCTGGCCAGCTGGGAGTATGATAATGATTTCTAAAGCACTTTGGGAGTCCAGATATGAAGTACGGAGTAGATTAGATCGGCTTTCTTTCCCCTCACAAATCGAAGCGATTAGGCTTTCTTTCCCCCTCACAAATCGAAGCGATTAAAGAAACAAATAAGCTTAGGTGAAACGAAGGCCAAGAGGCGAACACATGATAGGCCAGAGCGGAAGCAGGGGAGGCGTTAACTCTGAGATGTCAAAGTTCAACTTCCTCCTGCTCTTCTCTCCCCCAATCCATCTCCGGGAACCTCTCTGGATCTCCTGCTTCACGTCTTCCAGCAATGGCGGAGCAAGACTCGATCAGGCAACGGCACGGGGAAGGCGATATGCACGAGCAGAGGAAGCAGGGTGGCTTCAAGACCATGCCCTTCATCTTAGGTGAAGTGTCTATCCTGAATCCTATCCGCCCTACGCACCGATTGTATTAGCTCTTACCGGCGACCACATTAACCATGCTCGGAGTTGAGTTTGAGATGTGCGCGCGCTGCAGCGAACGATTTCTGCGACCGGTTCGCGACGATCGGGTTCAACGCCAACCTCATCACGTACCTGACGCAGCAGCTGCACCTGCCGCTCGTCGAGGCCTCCAACACGCTCACCAACTTCCATGGCTTCTCCAACCTCACCCCGGTCATCGGCGGCCTCATCGCTGACTCCTTCGCCGGCCGCTTCTGGACCATCGCCGCGGGCTCCGCCGTCTACCAGCTCGGCATGGTCAGCCTGACCGTCTCCGCGCTGCTCCCGTCGCTCCGCCCGCCGCCCTGCGCGTCCTCGGCTTGCGGTCGCGCGCCCGCTTGGACTCTGCTCGTTCTCCACCTGTCGCTGCTCTGCACATCCATCGGCACGGGTGGTACGCGGCCGTGCGTGATGGCGTTCGGCGCCGACCAGTTCGAGCTCGACATGCCGTGCCACGGCGAGGCTGGCGCCAAGCGGAGGTGGAGCTTCTTCAACCTCTACTTCTTCGGCGTCGAGCTCGCCAAGCTGGCCGCCATCACCCTGGTGGTGTACATCCAGGAGAACGTCGGGTGGGGGTGGGGGCTCGGCGTCCCGACCATCGCCATGCTCGTCGCGGTCGCCGCGTTCGTGTCGGGCTACCCTCTGTACGTCAAGATGGCTCCAGGGGGCAGCCCGTTCACGCGGCTGGCCCAGGTCGCCGTCGCGGCGTTCCGGAAGAGAAATGTGACCGTGCCGAGCGACCACAGACACCTTTACCAAGACAAGAAGCTCGACGCTGGCATCTCCACCGCCGGCCGGCTGCTGCACACGAACCAACTCAGGTAGAGTCTCCCTAATTTGTTTCTAGGTACTCTTACTAGCTTAATTTCGTGTTATGGTGTGCGAACATAAAGCTAAGATGCCTCCATGCGTGCCCTCTTTCTTTAGCTTTTTTGACCGCGCGGCGATCGTGACGCCCGGCGACCTCACCAGCAGCGGCGTCCCACGACCATGGCGGCTGTCCACGGTGCACCGCGTGGAGGAGCTCAAGTCCATCATCCGCATGCTGCCCATCTGGGGCGCGGGGATCCTCCTGGTCACCTCGGCGTCCCACAACCACAGCTTCGCCATCCAGCAAGCGCGCACCATGGACCGGCGCGTCACCGCGCGCCTCGAGATCCCACCGGCCTCCATGCTCATCTTCTCGAACATCGCCATGCTCGGCACCCTCGCGCTCTACGACCGGGTGCTGGTGCCCAGGCTGCGGCGCCTCACGGGGCACCCCGCCGGGATCACGCATCTCCAGCGCACGGGCGTTGGCCTCGCCATCAGCACGCTGAGCAACATCGTGTCCGCAGTCGTCGAGGGGGAAAGGAAGCGGGCGGCGGCCAGGCACGGCCTCCTGGACAGCCCCGGCGCCACAGTGCCTATGAGTGTGTTCTGGATGGCGCCGCAGTACGCCATCCACGGCGTGGCCGACGCGTTCATGGACGTCGGACGCATGGAGTTCCTGTACGACCAGGCGCCCGAGAGCATGAGGAGCTCCGCTGCGGCGCTCTACTGGCTGACCATGTCGGCCGGGAGCTACATGGGCACGCTGCTCGTGACCACGGTGCACGAGAGGACCAAGGGAGAAGGGGAATGGCTTCAGGACAACCTCAACAGAGGAAAGCTGGATCGGTACTACTGGCTGGTGGTGACACTGCAGGTGATAAACATAGTGTACTTTGTTCTATGTGCAAAGCTGTACACCTACAAGAAGTTGGAAGTAGAAGACCAAGAAAGCATAGATAGGGGAGAGGAGAAGCATGTGGAGCTTAAAGATGGCGATGGAAAAGATGTAGAGCTCCAGCCTCTGCTATCATCTGATCTATAGAGATTTTGCTATCTTTCTTAGTCTTTACTGAATGACATCATTTTATAGAAGATTCAGTGGAGGGCTACCGACACAGAAAAAATGAGGGCAATTTTCATTCTTCTGTATACTAAAATGTCATCAAAATTTAGTTGAGTTCTTTTTTTTGGCTGGTTCACTGAACAGAATTAAAGAGAGGAATAGACGGATGAGAAAAAAAAAAGAGGCAGGCCAAAAAACTACGGAACTAGGTAAAGGATGTACCATTCATTTACGGTCAAGAGAAGCCAAAAAAAAATCAGGCAGAAAACCAAGTACAGGTTGTGGTCTGCATCTCACCATCTGAACTAGGTCTAGAGTTTGCTTTCAATATAAGCAGGGCGATAGCCTTTTTGCCTAAAAAAAACTAGGTCTACAATCCCAAATTATGCCTCCTTGAAAGGTGGTATCTACGGCGATTCATATGTGTCGTTTCAGCGACAATTTCGCTCCGTATCATGCCGGTCTTTCTTTCTTTTTTTCCGCGCTTCCGGCTTCTTTTTTCCGCGGTCTTTCTTCGGGATTTTTTTTCCCGCGGTCTTCCGGTTCCGATTTTTTTTCTCATTTCGTTTCTTTCTTCCTGTTTTCTTTTTCTTTCTTATTTCTTTCTTCCGGTTTCTTTCTCTTGGTCTTTCTCTCTTCCGATTTTTTTTCTCGTTTCGTTTCTTTCTTCTTTCTTCTTTCTTCCGGTTTCCTTTTTCTTTCTTATTTCTTTCTTCTGGTTTCTTTCTCTCTTCCGATTCTTCTGATTTTTTTTCTCGGTTTTTTCTTTCGGTTCCTTTTTCTTTCTTATTTCTTTCTTCCGGTTTCTTTCTCTCTTCCGATTTTTTTTCTCGCTTTTTTCTTTCGGTTTTTTTTCTTCCAATCTTTTTCGTTTCTTTCTTCTTTCTTTCGGTTTCCTTTTTCTTTCTCATTTCTTTCTTCCGGTTTCTTTCTTCTGGTTTCCTTTTTCTTTCTTATTTCTTTCTTCCGGTTTCTTTCTCTCTTCCGATTTTTTTCTCGGTTTTTTCTTTTGATTTTTTTCTTTCGATCTTTTTTCGGTTTCTTTCTCACTTCCGATTTTTTTCTCGGTTTTCGGTTTCTTCTTCCGATCTTTCTTTCGGTTTCTTCTTACGATCTTTCTTTCGGTTTTTTCTTCCGATCTTTTTTCGGTTTTTCTTCTCTTTTTTCCTATAAAAAATACAACAATCACAAGTTTTGAACCTCAGACCTTTAACTAAATAAGATAGTTAGCAACCATTGCACCACACAATACTTCGTGACCACATAGAGTTACATATCATTTTAAGTTGTTTTTACGTTCTTTTCCTTTCTCTCTTTCTAGTTTTTATTTTTACTCCCTTAGTTTATTTATTTATTCTGACACATTATTTATTTTTTCAAGATGACATACAAACTTGTTCCAGCTATAATAGGATCTTGTTCCACATTTGCTCTCATTTGTTCTAACACCTTATTTTGTTTGTTCGAGATGACATATAATAATAAGTTGTTCCGTCTATAATAATATATTGTTCTAACTATAATAATAATTTGTTACGTCTGTAATAATAACTTGTTCTGACCCTTTTTCTAATTTGTTGTGACACTTTATTTATTTTGTTCGGGATGACATACAAACTTGTTCTGACAGTTGTTCTCGTTTGTTCTGACACTTTTATTTTATTTGTTCGAGATGACATACATACTTGTTCTGACAGTTGTTTTTGTTTATTCTGACACTTTTATTTTGTTTGTTCGAGATGACATACATACTTGTTCTGGCTATAACAATAAATTATTCTGACTATATAGTAATATCTTCTTCTGGCTTTAATAATAACTTGTTCTGTCTATAATAATAACTTGTTCTGACACTACATTTTTTTATTAGAGATGACATACAAACTTATTCTGACTATAATAGGATCTTGTTCTGACGGTTGTTCTTGTTTGTTCTGACACTTTATTTATTTTGTTCTGACTATAATAAAATATATATATAACCTTAATTAAAAAATTCGAATAAATTTTTTTTTTGTCAAAATATAGTCAAGTGGATCTTGTTTTGAAGATCTCAGTGCAAGAAACCCATTTTTGAAATCAAAATTTAATTTAGACGCACAGTTTAGTATTTATAGCTTTTTTTAGTTTTCGTAATAGATTAGTTGGACTCCGTGCCTCCTACCCTCACATCGTGGGCCCGTGCACGCCGATGCCCCCGCCCCCTGCGCCGCACGCCCCGTGGCAGCGTGATACTCTGTTTATTTATCGCTTCAGCGACGACTAGAAGCACCCGGTATCTACGGGCATGACTCTATAGTCTGTACCCCCGAACGAATCAGTGGCCTAAGCATCGTCAAGAGTTTGCCAAATTTTACTTGACAAATATTGTGTTTTGCCAATTTCTAAAAAGATATGCCAAGTAAAAAAAGAGTTCATCTCTAATAGTTTGGCATAACTCACTTGCCAAATTAAGATCTAACTTACATCAGGAACCCTGAAAGAGAAATAAAATTATGTTACGCCCTTCCACCTCTTGAAAACTTAAATCAGAAACTCTTTTGTATCTTTTATTTCTCTTTTCACCCTCCCACCTCTCTGCACCCACGGAAGAAACGCCGATGCCAAGTTGTCGCCGCGCGCGCATATATACGCGCTGAAGGCTAGTTTTTGCCAAGTTGCCAAAAATGCTAAATTGTTGGAGGAGTATTTTCAACGTTTTTACCAAAAATCAAAGATGCCAACCTGATTTGCCAAACTGTTGGAGTTGCTCATACACTTTTAACAAGGTTTCTATCATGCATAACCACCAGTGGACGTCACCAAGCATAGCTATCAGCACATCCATAACAGAGACATTCAACCTTTGTTTTCAAATCACATGATAGCAATAATTATAAAAGGATATTATACTGTGGAAGTACCTGGTGGCAAATTTACTAGTATCATTTTTGCATGTGTATATCAGTCAATGGTCTCAAAACATTCAACACGCACGCTTTAATAATCTATTACGAAGTGAGAGAGTATCAAACACCCTATGGAAACCTGCCCCGAATATGAACAGTCCAGGGTATGCTCAAGACCAGGTTGATACCTGCCTGGGATAAAACCACAAACCCTGCTCTCACGTCTCCGTTCTTAAATATATGACGTTTAGGACAAAAAATTTAGTTCATTTTGAACAAAATTTCTTGTCTTAAACGTCACATATTTAAGGACGGAGGGAGTAAATAGTGCTTCAGATTCCACTAACTTGCATTGAACTCCACACATCACTACATCAGTACATTACATTGATATAGATAAAAACTCCAGATATCAAAAGGGCTCGTATCTTTCTTAAACAGGATGACTAAAGAAGAATTTGGGGCAAGAAAAACCTTATGAAAGTGTAATAGCACTTGAGCAGAGTGACTAAACAATTGAGAAATGTAGATTTGCTCGATTAAGGTAAAGAAGATCTATGAAACATTTTTCTTTCAAACACAAGCCCTTGAGCAATTTCAACAGAAGGCTCTGAATCACGCTAGGCGACGAATAGTCTCCACAAGATTAAGGTGGCACCCAACTAGGGAGTTGTAAATTAATTGTTACATTGATTTATTTATTCCAGAGCATTGACTGGGTATAGCTCTCCTCTTCTACATCAACTTGGTCCAAATTATTTGATGAGTTCACTTAACATAGCTGTTCTACGTGACCAAAATTTCCTATGTACTAGTAACTACACTAGCATGGTGAAATTTTTGCTTCCAAAAATGGCATACCTATAAAAAAACTAGGTGCCGATATTCAATATTTTACAAAACCTGTTTGTTTTTGTGCTTTGCCAAGAAATGACTCTATATCGCCATGGAATAGAGAAAGATGTTTGGCTAAAGCAAAACCGCAATACATACCATCCACAGCAGCACTTAAAATGCCCCCAGCATAGCCAGCGCCTTCGCCGACTGGATATAATCCTCGCAATGATGTGCTTTCGTATGTCTCTGCATGTCGTGAAATTTGCAAGGGAGAGCTCGTCCTAGTCTGGGTGAAAGCAAATCAGCAATAGATATGGGTTAATGATTAACAAGTGAAGAATCACAAAAAAAGAAGAAGAAGAGCACAGCAATTTGCATACCTCCACACCATGAAGTAGGGCCTCACTAGAAACAAAGCCTGGCATCTGAAAGCATAGCATAGCAAATGAATCAGGGCACGTGGAACCTACGATCATAAGACATAAAAGAGAGATTTCATACCTCTCTGTCAATCATTATTATTGACTGTTGTAGAGCTTCAGTTATGTAAGAAGGGAATAGCTCATGGAGTTTGGATGGACGAACTCCTAACCTGTAGCTTGATGATGGCAGAGTTGTAACTGGAACAGTTAACCAAGTTAGTGAAAGAAGAAAACTAATTGCTTGGTACTTCAAAAGTATTAGCAATATCAGTACCTGACAATCTGTTGCTGATAAAATCTGTGACACGCTGTGCCGGGACAACAAAATTCCCTCCACCCATCGTAGCTGCTCTTCTTTCAAATTCTCTCTGTTTTCAATATGTGAAATTATTTGTGAACTTGGGAGAATTTCCAACTGTAATGCAGTAACGATGAAGAAAAAGTAGTTGAGCAAAGAGTAAGGCAGGCACAACAATTTGCCACTCATTAAGTTATCTATTTAAAATTGAGCTTTGTTCCGGTACTTGGGTAGTACCAGGTAGTACCTTGTACTAATATTTTTTCACCGGCTAATTTAATTAGGTAGTACCATATAGTACCTAGTACCGGGTCCACCAAAATGGTACTACCGGGTACTACCCCATTGGTACTACCTAGTACTACCTGATACTACCACCGTTAGATTTCACCGGATGGATGGCTCACATTAATTACAAGCACCCTAAAATTTCCCTTTAAAATTTCCTTGACTGAGACTGTATTTTAAATTATATATGGAAACAGCAGCCCCTGGTTATAGTTAAAGAAAAAACTTCGCTCGCATTATGGATAGTTTATGATATCATGTCATTCCTGCCCAAGTTGGATACATAATTGCTACAAGAACTTCTGCACTATTGAGTGAGCAGTAAGATCACCCCCCCCCACCCCCCCCACCCACCAAGGCCCCAACCGACCCACCAATGTGCATGTCTAGTTGCAGACCTTGCCTTTACATGTTATGGTCAAATGCTAATAAATATGTTTACAAGTTGTAAAACAGAAATAACTGGTTAAAACATGAAGAACAAGTTATAGATTAGCAAAAATGACATTGTCCTTAGGTAGGTTGAGCTCAGGACTATCAGTTTCAAAAAACCATCTCTTGCGACATACTCACAACCATGCAACCCTCTGTGACTAATATAACATGTTGCTTACTGAATGTACAGTATATTTGAAGTTTATTTAAGTGATTTCTCATCACATAGAATTCCCATAACAAGTACCTGGAATTCAACACCTGCAAGAGGACCATAGGATTCGAATGGTTTGAAATCATGAGCAGATACAGTGACTACAAGTGCTGAGTTTGCCCACTTTGATGCACGCCGTGAAAATGACATGCCATTGATGCACAATTCTGATGGATCTGTGCTAGTTAGAACAACCTGCATGCATGTCTCAAATTTGGTAAGGACTTAGCATTGTAATACACACAGTATGTCAAGGAGGGAGGAAGGGGGTGAGATTAAAAAAAGGTGACTTACCTGTCCACCAGGGCACATGCAAAACGAGTAACAACTGCGACTTTGTTCGGTGATGTCAAGCTCACTCTCTGCATCCATGTCACCGACAGACTTCACAATTTTGTAATCTGCCACAGGTATCCGCCCACGTCCTTTCTGTACTTCAGCAGCCAGTTCAGAGTACTGTAATTTGTGACAGTAGCAATATGATGAAATCAGCGGTTGTCAGCAGATCGTGGAAATACATTAAGATACTGCAACCTTCAATTCAGACATGCACGTGTTATACCAACCACAACCAGGTAAATAATTAAATTTTAAACCATGATTCACTAAATCCACAATGTGTTCAACCATCAGAAAGAGCATACCTACAGAAAGCTTCAGAAGGAAACAATATACTAGTTCGAAAGCTTCGCTAAGGCCCACCCTTGGAACACTGGGCTTCGCTAAGGCTCGCCCTTGGTTGCAACCCAGAAACAAAGGCTCAGTAATGCCTTGTCTAATTATTGTAAATAAATTCAATCCTCAAGTACATCATATGGTCCTTAGCCTATAGTACACTGGGTGCATTGGTGTCTCTGCAAGAGGAATGAATCCAAGCTGCTATCTTATCTGTATCGCAGAACTGGGTGAAAGGCCATGGAACAGATTGCTCATGCATGCTAACACCCTAAACCTCACATAATCAGGCTTTAATTATTCCCTTTTGAAAATAGCTGTCTGATAAAGACCACTAAATTACTGAAAATCAAATATGGTGCATAAAATAAAGCTAATCGCATTAGACAGGTGTCACCCAGGAAGAAGATCGGAATAAAGAAATAAGTCTTACTTGGATACTGTTTATCAGTTCTTGGGGATGCTCAATTCTGAAGCCGACCTGTAGGAGAGAAACTTTGATTTTTAGTTGCATGAACTGAAGTGGAAAGTAACTATAATTCAGTAGTTGCAAAGAGTTTGGTCAAATCAAATGTAGTATAACCGTTTTCAAGGAAGCTGTGGGAGTGCAAAAGAATGTTTCATCATTACCCTTGTCTTTAAAATTCGTATTTGATGTTTGCTGGAGAGTAAAATAGGGTAGCATGATATCGTTAACATAGAGAACATTGGTAAGCTATGGTAAAAGGTTCATAGGCTCATTAGTTTGTATACACAGCATCAACATCTAAGTCATATGGTTTATTTGATTTGATTGAGCAAGGAAACAAAATTTGTTCAATATTAATACTTATATTCCATCCAGAGACTAACACAGGATAAACCTCCGATGTCCAATCAAAACTTAGGAGTGGGTGCACTTCCACCAGAATGAGAATGGATTCTCTACCCCTCTTGATTATGAATTGGATGTGGACTATACCATTTTAATTTTGAATTTTAAGCAATTCCCATATCCACCACAACCACCCAAGCAACTTCTGCATTTTAAAAAACACGGTTTCATATTTTCAATATAAATTGGCTGCCATGTGGCCAATTGACTTGAACAATGTAAGTAATATCTACCTAGAACATGCTTTTAGTAGCATAGAGAACTTACTGCAAAACTTTTTGGGCTTATGTCAACATTATGCTGCTGAAGCATTTTATAAGTGTCACGAGCTGAGTGCCCAACAGCCAATACAACGGCATCAAATGATAGCTTCTGGCTGGCAGAACCTGGCTGTAGTTCTGAATCAGAGACCAAGATTCCCTTCACCTGCCCATCTTCCACTATAAGATCATCTACTCTAGCATTAAATCTTATGGTAACCTGTAAACAAATGCAACATGGGACATCAACACATGGCACCTTGCAGAACCAAAAAAACACAGAGCTTAGCAAAGACACATAAAGCTGAAACTTACACCCAATTCTTTCAAGTAGTGCCTGAAGTTTCGCAGCAGAGGAACAAGTTTATCAGTACCCAAGTGAGGTTTCCCATCAACCAAAATGTTTCGAGGGGCTCCAAAGTGAACAAAAGTCTTCATAACCTGCAATCCAAGACCCATGGATACTATATTAAACACACAAAATAGTAAACGTTGAACTAGGATATTGCTTAAAAAGGACTCTTCTAATTTAGATGGCAATGTCTTCAAAAGGTACAATGCCCGATAAATAGGTTCAAGGGACTAAAAACAGAATCTGAAACATAAACTCTCAGAAGTAGTTCCTTCAGTCAGACTCAAGAGGCACATCTCTGATGAAAATAAATTGCAATGTTCATTATAAAAGGTATTAGAAGATGAAAAAACTGATTCAAGAATTTTCTGTTGCTATGCAAAGCAATTTCATGCAGAAGAAGTCATGCACTATTGAATAAATGAATCATGACAGTGAACTTTTACACCGAACAATATTTGAGGTTAAGGTAGAGCACGAAGATTCATGCCTGGAAACTGAAAACACAATGCACTAATGAGAACATGGATATGGCAAGTAGAGCGGGAAGATTCTCACAGCTTGAACACCGTCAGTGTTTCTACCTATCCTTGTCACAAGCTTCCCATCACTCCATGTACCTGCACCACCCTGCTATGATTAAGGACAGAAGATCAAGAATCGACGGCCTTAAGTTTCGAAGGAACATGAACATAGGATTAATCATTTGATCATTCCTTTCAATTGCCAAATGGTTAACTGACACTCCAAAAACATTTTCTGGGGCTGTCTCATGCCATAATTCCTACCTGTGATGATCATTAAACTAAACAGACCTATTTAAATTCAAAGATAATGCAAAAAAAGAAGAAAATCTGAATTAATCATAAAGTTGTTCGTAATTTTCTCATACTTGTAAGTATGAGTTACTCCCTCCATCCTTTAATATGTGACGTTGGTTAGCTCAAAAATGAACTAACCAACATCATCATCATATAATAAAGAACGGAGGTAATAGCTTTTAACAGTACTTAAATAATTTTGTGATATAATATGTGTATGAAAACAGATCGACAATTGGAAAGGTTATATGAGAGATTATTACATAATATTTTCTTCATAATCCATTCACTTCATCAGAATCATCCTTAGATGATCCATATGCAGATGAAGTCTAACCAAGTCTTCCTACATTTTTTCAGATTATAAAATTAGGATAAACAACTCATTCTAAATGTATTAAATCAACAAATGACATATTCCAGTATTGCAAAACATAGGCAGCTGACTTCTCTGATCATTTTTGTCTTAGTAGCAAAATAGGGATCAAGAAAATACCTCGCCGAAGCAAAAGTTGCTTTCTGACTGTAAGATTCGTCTAACTGCTAGGGCCCCAATGTCACGCCCTCTTTGTTCAACAGGCTGACCACGCTCTAATAAGGTAACTTCCGCACCAAGCTCGCCTAGCACAAGGGAAGCAAACAAGCCAGATGGTCCGCTCCCTATAACTGCCACTCTTGGCTTCTTATCTTGAAGAAAATTCGAACCATTATGAGTATCCCTGATTCCTAGTCCATCATTGTAACCTTTGTTGCTCACACTGAGCATGCTGACCAGATCTGAAGCTAATTTCTCTTTAGGCATGTATTCTACAGCTCCAAGTTTGGGCTCCAACCGTGCAATAAAATCCCATGCCCTTGGCTCCATATCAAGAAGCTTCTTAACATCCATATCAACAGTATAAGTGAACTGAGGTTCTTTCAAAACCTGAAGATGTAAAACATATATTTTTAATCAATAGTACGAATAAATATCTCCATTTTAATACTAGTATTAGTCAATACAGTTACAAAGGCTATGCAGATGAACGAATTCTTGTAAGACAGAATTACACATCTAAAAATATTTGGGGTCAAATAACTACACTGATAAACCACTTGATTGGAGTAAGCTGATTCCACAAAATATCACCATTATTGCATAACCTCATAATTACTGCACTACTGCACTCCACAAAATTACATTATGGGGCTGTCTATAATGGTTAGGTACATAATAAAAAATAAAAGACTGCCATCTAGTGTGAGTGTGGACTGCGGAACCAAGAACCGTCAACAAAATACTAACAACTCTACTCTGGTGAAGTATGATGAAGCTTACTATATGGTTTCTAAACATCATGTCTATTTTGATTTAATGCAATGCAATCCATCTGAATCATTTTAGCAGTTTCAATATCACATCCAATATTAACTAAGATAGAGATGATATCAACCCATGAAGAACCTTTCGTGCATCAAATGACTTGCGGATAACAGTGAAGGCCTCATCAGGGAGCATAGAAGCAACCTGCAGCGCAGCAGAATCAATTAGAGACATGTAACGTAGGAAAAGCCTCAACCACAACAACAACATAGAAGATGAATCTGGTACTAAGGAATAATAAGAGGCAGAGGCAGATCCAAGCGGGCAACCTTTTCGATTACATGTTTGTCTGCACAGTGCAACACAAATCCTGCCAGTTAACTTGCAGATTCAGAATGCAGCACAGCAATATTCGTTGTTGCCTTAGAAAACATGCAGATGTTAACTCGATTGCAAACCGACAACTTCGTGGATTGCGCTGATGCCAAGATGAGTGAGGATCATGTTAACTAAATAGCACTAAGTTAACGATTGCAAACCGGCAACTTCGTGGATTGCGCTGATGCCAAGATGAGTGAGGATCATGTTAACTAAATAGCACTAAGTTAAACTACATTTCTACCAGTGTATAAGGTTCTAGCGCCGTCAGAGTACAGCGTACAGGTAGATTACGATTGAACGCACCAAACCTCTGTTTCAGCAAGCCCTCGGCGATTCACTAAAAAGTAAAAATCCTCGCAATTGCACGGCAACTGATTATCATACCGGGAACTTGATGGCTTTGGCGATAGCCTGGAGAAGCGGCAGGGAAATGCCTGTGAAGTCCTTGCCGGGATCGTCGCGGGCGGGGACTGCGAGCTTGGAGAGCCGCCAGTAACCGGACTCCCGCCCCTCGCTGCCCTCCTCCGGGGCGGCCTGGCGGAGCAGCTCCTTGTGGCGCTTGTCCAGCCGCTTCTTCTCCGACGGGTACCGCCGCTTCCCCGTGCGCTTCGCGCAGCGCACCACGGCACCGCACCCGCATCGACGCGGCCGCGCGAAGTGCGAGGCCGCGGCGTGGAGGGGGACGCGGCTAGGGCTCGCGCGCAGCGGGTGTGGAGGCGGCAAGGAGAAGGGTGCGAGCCTGAGGCCCGAGGCGGCGGCGGTGGCGAACGCCAGCGCCATGGCGGGTGAGGAGGAGGATGGGAGAAGGGAGAGCGCGTGCACCCCCTGCGGATAAGAGTGGGGTTTAGACGAGAGGTTTATCGGGGTCTTATACGAAGCGTGTTCATTTCATCATTTGTTTGATGCGTTTGTACGCTAACGGCTATTTCATCAGAATTATGCAAAGTAGATGGGAATTCAAATTGTATCCTTTAGTACGAGATTGAAGATCTGAATCAAATCATCATTGACCGAATGCGAATACCATGAAATCGTCAGCAATGTCACTTCACCATCCAGGAGCCTGAAGCTTGGCTGGTGAACTTTCAAGATTTGCACCCTGTTCGTTTGGCTTATCAGCCATCAGCCAGCAGTACTATTCTCTCAGAACAAATCAGTCACCAGCTACCAGCCAGCAGTACTTTTCTCTCAAAACAAATCAGCGCCAGCCATCAGCCACCAGCCAGCTGAACAGAGCATTGGTCAGGTAAAGGGAGATAGGAACATTGTCGCAAACGAGCTTGTGCGGATGGCTAAGCGGCTAAACCATAGAGCATAGAGCAGTATGACGCAAATGTTTTCCTGTGTCATGAGTAAATTGAAACTTTTTCTATGAGCACCAATAAAGATCTTTCTTTACTTTAAAAAAGGTAATTCCAAATACAATCACATAAAATGGTGTTTCTCTCTGAGTGGAAGCTGATAATAACAGTGCCGGTCCTGTGGTTTTGGGGGCCAGGGCGATCTAAAAATTCTCACCTAGATTACTGCTTGGTCATTGCATTTTACTACCTCAATCATGGACTTCTGATCGTTGTATTCAATCTCTACCAAAAATAGGATCGCAGAGGACTCATGTCTCTAGATAAACATACAGTGATGTATACTTGTACTAGTATATTTTGTATACTATACTGTTTGTAGATACTTGAGAAGGGTTCTCTTTGGTTTGGGGCCTGGGGCGCCCGCCCCTCTCCAGGACCGGCTCTGATAATAAACGATGATCCACATGTGGATGAGACCTACAACAAAGCGATGGTGAGCTGGGAGCAAGTTGCCTCTTGATCTGGAGTGTTCTTCGTGAGTGAGTTCAGAGTTCAAAACTTGCACTACATAGGTCTTGGCTCTTGCGGTGTTCCAGTTACCCTTTGCGTCGTGCTATTTCGTCCTAAAATGTTAGCTGATGTTTCAATATGGGGTTGTAGGAACATCTGTCAGGCTTTCAATAAAAAAGCTTGGGCTGTAAGTGAGATGCTTTGAATAAAACGGCAGAGGCTTGATCCAAAAAGAACAAACTGGAGAAATCAAAGGCCGGTTATCCATTTGGAAATTTAAAGCATATTATATATATTAACTTATCAGTAAAAAACTGCATATATCAGTACATAGTTTGCTCTTGACTTCCCTCGTTACCAGCTCTCCAGTTATATACCAGCAGAGGTGAGTACAAGAACTCAGACTACATAGCCGCACAAACTGCATAAGTTAAAGTTCAACCTGCAGAACAACACTCACCATGCTCCACTACAAACCTTCAAGAATCTCGAATTACCTCAGGCCGAGTGCAAACGAAGTCTGAAAGTCTATCTCCACTGTTAGCAAGCAGCACAACATGATTTAGGCCTCTATCTATCTAGCCGCTGAAGCACCACAATGCTGCACTGACCCACCACCACGGTTTAGTTCACAAGGTGAGGGCTGACACTCTTGAAGGGAAGTGTGCAAGAGTAAGTCACATATCTGACACCGTCAAGGAGAACAACAACAAATATCCTGGAGAGAGGTTTAGGTGATACTCTTGGATCACCATCTCCATTGCCAGCCTCCCTGGGATCAGCTAGCACAGAGACAACAACTGATGATGCTGGCTTGCTATCAGGTACCTTGCTGCTTTCAGAAGTGCTGTTAAAAGCCTGAGGCTCTGTGCTGTTCACCGTTTTCCCAGTGAGTGGAATCGCTTCATTATGCATGATCCTCCTGTTTTTCAACTTGCCACCATAAGCAGGAACAGGTTTTGGAATTTTCTGGGTAGCATTGACAGCCGAGGAGTTCACAGTTGGAGAAGCAGGTATAATGCCACCAGATTTGGCAGAAGCTGCAGAAATGTCGAACTGGAATACCTCACTGCACATTCCCGAGTTCAAAATTGGTCCTGAAAATATTTACATACAAATCACAGAGTAAGAAACTATAGAGAAACACTCAAGGAGTATCAAAACTCAAAGACGGAAGATACAGACAAGAACTGTCAGCCAAAAAAAAAATCTGTGATGCCTATACAAAATGAACACATCATCGTTGAGAGTTCCGATTTGTTGCCTCTTCACTTCGACAATCTAGTGAATATTTTCACATTGAGTTTCACATTTTATCAGAAATAGCAACTGCTGCAAATTCTCTGACCAAAATCAGCAAATTCCAGGTTTGAGGTAAAAAAAATTATCTTGTGCAGCAATTTTGCTTCTAAGTTTGAACTATGCTTGAACATATCATAATTGGTAAGATTTTATGACCTTTTTTTAGACTGTAATATTATGCACTGATGCTTGTACTCTTTGCAGCATCAGTAATGGGTGGAGTGCAAAAACATAATCAACATTCAAAGATCACCATATCCAAGGGTTTTTTTTTTGGATTAACTCTGTATCCAAGATGAAATTCCCCTAATGCCATCATAGAATGAACACATACATGACATAGAAGTAAAATAAACTAAGCATAGGCATAGCACGTCAGTTCTTATGGGTCCATATGGCATGGCTACCACAATTATAGATATTTCCAACCATGAAAGGCAACAATACAACTGCTAATTACTAAGCTAGCCCTTTTTTGATTGCTAGAAGGAAAAGACCTTGACTATGGACATATTCCCTTTTCGCAATGAACTACCATGTCATACTGTTAGCAAGCTACTGTAGGCCGGCCCTATGGGCCTAGGGATACCTGGCCGCCAGCCCTGTTGGCTGTGCGCCTGCCCATGTACGGGCTGTATAGATCAATATTGGATAGGCAAGGATCACCGTTGGATTGGCATACCCTAGGTCATCCTTGCCTATATATGTACACCAGCTTATGCTCTCCATAATCAATCTATTATCTTCCCTACCATATTGCTTTCATGGTATCACAAGTTAGGGATACGATCCCTTCTTCCCTTCTGCTGCTCTAGCGCGCCCCTCCGGCAGCGCTCCGCGGCAGCGCTCCCACCGGCTGCGCCTCAAGCCGCGACGCAGCCTCTCCAGGCCGCGCCGCCGCCACCTCCGCCCGCGCGCGTCCCCTTCTGGACCCGCCCGTGCATCTCCAGGCCGTGCCGTCGACTGCCCAGGCCGCCGCCGCCACCATCTCCAGGACGCGCCGCCGCCTGCCCAGGCTGCCGCCCTCTCCAGGACGCGCCACCGCCTGCCCAGGCCGCCGCCGTCTCCAGGCCGCGCCGCCGCCTGCCCAGGACGCCGCCGCCGCCTTCTGTTCGCGCCGCCGCCCTGCGCTCCGTCCATGGCCGGGTCCAAGTCCCTCTCCCAGATCGCCGCTGCCGAGAAGGGCAAGCAGCAGCTAACCCAGGAGGAACTCAAGACCCGCCGCGATGCCGCCTTAGCTGACGCCCAAAAGGCAGAGCAGGAGGCTGCCGCTGCCGCGGCCGACCGTGCCCGCGACGCCCTCAAGCGCGCGGCCAAGGCACGCGCCGATGCTGCTCTCGGTGATCCCGACGCCAAAGATGCCGACCCCGACGCGGACGGTCTGTCCCACGTCTCCGACCTCGTGGCCCCTGATGACGCCCTTCACCAAGCCATGCTGGCACACGAGGCTGCCGCCGTCGTCAACCTGCATCACCACGCCGCCAGCGTCCAGAACATCCGCAACTTGGTGCACGTCATCCTCGACCTCACCGACGACAACTACAAGCGCTGGCGCGATCAGCTTCTTGTCGTCGGCAAGTACTCTCTGGAGGACCACATCCTCCGTGACACCCCGGCGCATGGCTTCCCGGACTGGCGCCGCATGGACTGCGTCGTCAAATCATGGATCTCCGGCACCATCTCCACCGACCTGGCGGAGGCCGTCATGGCCCGCGACGCCACTACTCGCGACATTTGGGTCGCACTCGAGGAACAGTTCCTCGGGAACCAGGAGACTCGTGCCCTCCACCTCGACGCCAAGTTCCGCCACTTCTGTCAAGGCGACCTGTCGATCACCGACTACTGCAGGCGCTTCAAGAACATGGCGGACGCCCTGGCTGACCTCGGCGAGCCTGTCACCGACCGTACCTTGGTGCTCAACGTCATCCGCGGCCTCTCCGATCGCTTCGAGCCCGTCGGTCGCCACCTGCGCCTCTCCCGGGAGTTTCCCACCTTCCTAGAGGTCCGTTCGGCTCTGATTCTGGAGGAGATCACCATGAATCAGCGCCCCTCGTCGTCTCCTACCGCGTTGCTAGCCACTGGGGACAAGCCCAGCGCCGGCGGGTCTTCTACATCCTCTGGGCGGCCGCCCGCCAGACAGCAGTCAGGCGACGCCGGCTCCAAGGGCTCCAACTCCAGGAACTCGACACAGCAGCAGCAGAGGCCCGATCGCCGCAGCAAACGCGCTGGGAAAGGAAGCCATCAGCCTGGCTCCCAGGCGTCCAGCACCCGCAGCGCCCCCTCTTCCACCGCCAGCCCAGGAGGGGCTGGCGCCCCTTGGCCGTCGCCGCAGTACCCCTGGACTGGCGCCATCCACATGTGGCCAGGCCAGCGAGCACCGTCCCTGACACCGCAACAACAGCAGGCGCTCCTCACGCAGCACCAGGCGATGATACTCCAGCAGGCGCAGCAGGCAGGCGGCCTACGCCAACCCCGCCGCCCTCGCCCAGCACCAGGCACTCCTCGCCCATCAACACGCGGTACAAGCCAACTCATACGCTCCAGTACAGGGTTGGGATCAACAGAGCCTTGCCTCCGCTTTCAGCACAGTGTCTCTGAATCAACCTCAGAACACTGACTGGTACTTCGACTCAGGTGCGACCTCTCATATGACCTCTGACGCCGGTACTCTCTCTCGCACTTTTGTTCCTTGTTCACCAGCTCCTTCATCAATTGTTGTCGGTAACGGTTCCTTCCTACCCGTTACGGCTATTGGTGCTACTGCTTTGTCTCCGTCTTTAACTCTTAATAATGTTCTTGTCTCACCACAACTTATTAAGAATCTCATCTCAGTGCGCCAATTTACCATTGATAACAACTGTTCAGTCGAGTTTGACCCCTCTGGTTGCTCTGTGAAGGATCTGCTGACACGGAACGTGATCGCAAGGTGCAATAGCTCCGGGTCCTTGTACCCAATGCGTCTCCCTGCCGCCGCCCAGTCACTCGTCGTCGGCTCCGCGTCATCTCTGTGGCATCGTCGTCTCGGTCATCCTGGTCACGAGGCTCTATCTAAGCTAGCACCCACCATTCCTTCGTGTACTTCGGCCGCTAGCTCCTCCGTGTGTCATGCTTGTCAGCTTGGTCGTCACATTCGTCTTCCGTTTCATGTGTCATCATCTCGTGCTACTAGTAATTTTGATCTTATTCACTGTGATTTGTGGACATCCCCGGTCATTAGTGTCTCTGGTTATAAACACTATTTAGTAATTCTTGATGATTGCTCACATTTTTTGTGGGCGTTTCCTCTTCATCTTAAGTCTGACACTTTTTCGACACTATCCCAGTTTTTTGCATATGTCCGTACACAGTTTGGTGCTTCCATCAAGGCCGTTCAGTGCGACAACGGACGGGAGTTCGACAACTCCAGTTCTCGCACGTTCTCCCTCACCCACGGTGTGCAGCTGCGCATGTCATGCACATACACTTCCGCCCAGAACGGTAAAGCCGAGCACATCATTCGCTCCACTATCAATATGGTTCGCTCCCTTCTGTTCCAGGCCAGCGTCCCGCCGGCCTACTGGGCCGAAGCCCTTCATACAGCCACACACCTCCTGAATATTCTACCAACCAAAACTCTGTGTTTCTCCACACCGCACCTTGCCCTCTTCGGCATCGCGCCTGTGTACGACCACCTTCGCGTTTTTGGTTGTGCGTGCTATCCCAACCTTTCCGCCACCGCCCAACACAAGCTGGCCCCTCGATCCACCTTGTGTGTCTTTCTGGGGTACTCCGCTCACCACAAAGGGTATCGGTGTCTTGATCGTTCTAGCAATAGGATCATCATCTCTCGTCACGTTACATTCGACGAGTCCACCTTTCCCTTTGCTGCGCATCCCACCCCACCGGTCGCTGCGGATTTCACCTTCCTGGACGATACTACTGACCTTGTGCCGCTGCCTATTGGCCCGACACAGCCTCTGCCTGCAGGTTCTTCAGCTGCTCCGGCCCTGCCTGCAGGACCCGCGCCACGCGCGGTTGGAGCCACCGACGCCGCGTCGCCTGCGCCACGCGCGGCGACAGGATCACCCGCGCCACGCGCGGCCTCCGGCTCTCCCACGACTGCGCCACGAGCGCCCCCCGGCTTCTCCACGCCCGCCCGCGCCACGCGCGGCCTCAGGCTTCTCCACGACCGCGCCACGCGCGGCCCCGTCTTCGTCAGCCTCGACGCCCGCGCCACGCGCGGCCCCCGGCTCCTCCACGCCCGCGCCACGCGCGGCCCCGTCTCCATCGACCGCACGCGCCGTTGAGATCCCGCCGCCTGCGCCCGGCCCGCCCGGCTTCCCGATCCGCTTCTGCCGATTGGTGTACAGCCGCCGTGCCCCTGCAGCTACTCCTGCGGCTGGGACTGCTGGGTCGCCCGGCAGCCATCCACCTGGCTCCCCGACGCCCCCCTCTGCTTCACCAGCACCGGCCCCGGCGCCGCCCGTCGTACTCCCGCGCGGCGCAGTGTGCCCGTCTCCCCTGTGGTCAATCACCACAGGATGGTCACCAGGGCGAAGCAGGGGCTTCGTTTCCCGACCGCGTACACTACCGCCCCCCTGTCGCCCGTCCCCAAGTCCTACCGCGCCGCCCTTGCTGATCCCAATTGGCGGGCCGCCATGGAAGAGGAGTACAACGCCTTAATGCACAACAACACTTGGGATTTGGTCGATCGTCCATCAGGAACGAATGTGGTTTCAGGCAAATGGATCTTCAGACATAAGTTCCACGCTGACGGCTCTCTGGAACGGTACAAGGCACGTTGGGTCCTGCGAGGCTTCAGCCAGCGCCCAGGCATCGACTTTGACGAAACTTTCAGCCCCGTCGTCAAGCCCGCCACCGTGCGCACGGTCCTCTCCCTCGCCCTGTCCAGACAGTGGCCTGTACATCAGCTCGACGTCAAGAACGCCTTTCTTCATGGGGTCCTGACTGAGACCGTGTACTGTTGCCAGCCCGCCGGATTTGAGGACTCTTCCCGCCCAGGACTGGTATGCCATCTCAACAAATCCTTGTACGGCTTAAAGCAGGCGCCTCGGGCGTGGTACAGTCGGTTTGCCACTTTTCTGCTGCATCTCGGCTTTGTGGAATCCAAAGCCGACACCAGTCTATTTGTCCTTCGTCGCGGGAATGACACGGACTACCTGCTCCTTTATGTCGATGATATTGTCCTCACAGCCTCCTCCATGGGCCTTCTCCAGCGCATCATTTCAGCCTTGCAGCAGGAGTTCTCCATGAAGGACCTTGGACACCTTCATCATTTTTTGGGCATGCACGTACAACGCCGGTCTGATGGATTTCTCCTTTCCCAACACCAGTACATGTTGGACATTCTGCAACGGGCTGGCATGACTAATTGCAAGTCCTGCTCCACTCCGGTCGACACAAACCCGAAGCTATCTGCCTCTGCTGGGACACCACTTCGGGATTCTGAGGCGACGGATTTTCGCAGCTTAGCAGGAGCCTTGCAGTATCTGACCTTCACTCGGCCAGACATCGCCTATGCCGTGCAGCAAGTTTGCCTTCACATGCACGCTCCGCGGGACACTCACCTGACAGCCTTGAAGCGGATACTTCGCTACGTCAGCGGCACTTTGCATCTGGGACTCCACCTTCGCCCTTCCAGCATTGACAGCCTTGTTGCCTATTCCGATGCAGATTGGGCCGGATGTCCCGACACACGCAAGTCCACATCAGGCTACGCTGTGTTCCTCGGCGACAACCTCATCTCTTGGTCCTCCAAGCGCCAGGTGACAGTCTCCCGTTCCAGTGCCGAAGCTGAGTACCGTGCCGTCGCCAACGCAGTGGCCGAGACCGCCTGGCTCCGACAGCTTCTGACTGAGCTTCATGCCCCTCTCCGCCGTGCTACAGTGGTCTTTTGTGATAACATCAGCGCCGTCTACATGTCCAGCAATCCCGTTCAGCATCAGCGCACGAAGCACATCGAGATTGATCTGCACTTCGTCCGTGAACACATTGCTCTTGGCCATGTTAAGGTCCAGCATGTTCCCACAGGATCCCAGTACGCCGACATCTTCACCAAAGGCCTTCCATCGTCGGTCTTCACGGAGTTTAGGTCCAGTCTCAACGTCGCCGGCAACGACGCTAAGACCGCGGGAGGGTGTTAGCAAGCTACTGTAGGCCGGCCCTATGGGCCTAGGGATACCTGGCCGCTAGCCCTGTTGGCTGTGCGCCTGCCCATGTACGGGCTGTATAGATCGATATTGGATAGGCAAGGATCACCGTTGGATTGGCATACCCTAGGTCATCCTTGCCTATATATGTACACGAGCTTATGCTCTCCATAATCAATCTATTATCTTCCCTACCATATTGCTTTCACATACTACCAGCTGAAAACTTTAAATAACTTCATTTCCAATCTAACCTGCGCACTGCTTGCATGTTTTGCTACAGGTGCCTTGATTTTATTTACCATTTAGATTTGTATTCTTTACATAGCAAAATTTCAAATTGTATATTCTACATCTGAAGATGAATGGACTATTGTTTAAATATATTTCATAGACCTTGAATAACAAATATAGGAATTGTTAATAGTTAGCGCAGCACATAAGGGGATGTCTTAATGCTACAGATGATGACAAAAGAATTTCATGAATGTGGTAGCATAGATAAACAAAGAATGTGATATTTCTAAATAAATTAACATTGATGTGCTTACTGCTTACCTTCCATTCCTTCACGAAACCACTGTGGCAGTGCTGCATCTGGCGGGAACGTTTCCTTTGAATTTTCAACCTTTCCAGATGGTGACAGATAACGAGCTATAGCAACGCTAGTCTCCTTGTGATCTTTAACAGTCTGGACATTGGAGGCCTTATGTGCCACTGCTTTCTCACTTGCAAGCACGGAATGAATAATCAAATTGCCGTTGATCTTAACATGTTTTCCATTCCTCGGCACATATAACAAAGCAGGCAAGATCTCACTGGAGTTATTTGCAGGCTGATGCTTCTGCCCAGCTCCATCTGAATTCCCAGCCATCATTCCTGGATCAGCATCGATCATGTCACTACTGTTTAAACCACCTTTAGGTCCTTTGCCATGGTTAGTGACACTAAACACCCTAGCATCAGAATGGCCAAAATTTCCAAACATCACACCATCGCTCCTGCCACTCATTCCGAAATTATGATTGAACCCCGGGACAAAAGCACCAAAAATAAGAGCAACGAACAGCAAACCAAGAAGACTAACACTCGCAACCTTCTTGGTCTTGGTCTTACTCTTGTTCTCCACAGCCTTCTTGACCTCTGGTTTTTTGGATACCTTTGCTGCAGCCGTTGTCTGCTGTGTCTTCAACCTCGGGATAGGCACAAGTGGGACATGGGAGCCATGAGGACGCATTGCATACCCAGGAACCCACGGGAAATGAATTCCTGGCAGCGGCGGCGGTGGATACACCCCAGGCGGCGGGCCACTCGCCCCACCACCTCCGAGCTGCTGCCTAAGTGCGGCGTTCTCGGTGACAATGAAGGAGATCTTAGAATTGAGGTCGTTTATGACCGAGTGCATCGACTTCACCTTATCCTCCAGCTCCTCGACGTACCGCTTCTTCCTCTGCCGCGACAGCTGCGCGCTCTCCCGGTTCCGCATCAGACGCGCAGTCCGGCGCTTGTCCTCTTCCTCGCCGCCCGCGCCCCTCTCGTTGGAATCCTCCGCGGCGGCCCGCGACGCCGAAACCGACGCCGACGCGGATGGGGAGAGCTCGCCGTCGCCGGATCGGGGGCACTTGGCCCCGTCCGAGCTCGCCCCGGGGCTCGCCTGCTTCCGCTTGAGGCTCCAGCTCGGAGCGGCGCCGCTCCTTCCCTCGTCCGAGTCCTCGTGCTTCACCTCGCGGTCCCCGGCGTTGGCGACGGCGGAGGTGGCCGGGGAGGCGGAGGAGGACGCGGCGGGGCCGGATCCGGCGGCGGAGTCGTCGCCGCGGTCGGGGGAGCGGAGGAGGAAGTCGTCGACGTCGAAATCGACGGGCAGGTCGAAGTCGAGGCCGTCGCCGCCGGCGAATTCGAGCGGGAGGTCGCCGCTGGCAAGGGGGAAGTCCGGGTCGAAGACGTGGGCCGTGTAGTGGCGGAGGTCGAAGGGGGAGGGGTCGAGGAGCGCCGGCTCCGCCATGGCTGCCGCGCGCCGAGGAACAGGACGGTGAGAGGTGGGGTTCGCGCTAGGGTTTTGGCATCGTCGAGGTGGAGGCACGGGAGGAAGGAGCGGAATTTTTTTGGAATGGAAGTCACGAGAGAGAGTGCGGACGGAGTCGGGGGTTGACGAGCTCGTGCCCGGGACGTGCCGGTCCGGTCTCCCCCCTGGCTCCTACCGCGTAGCTTCCCAGAACGAATCCTTTCACCCCCAATGACAAGTGGGTCTATAGAAGCATGGGCCCAGAAGTCAGTTGCCCATCTTACTAGGAACCAGATCTGGGCCTGCCACTGTTGGCGGCTTGGCGTGCCAAAAGCGCCGAGGCATGAGTAACGCGGAAGTTAAGACACCTTGGAGTGTGGTGCGCTGGCATGTGGGGTCGGACCCGCTAGTTTAGGTGCAGGGGACGCGGGTAAGGATGAAAGCCGGTTAGAAAAGTTACAGGGGCCTGCTCGGGAAGGTTCTGGTGGGTGGGTGAGTGGTGCAGCGAATGTGACGACTATAGATATGGATTTTTAAGCCTTGTTTAGTTTGCTAAAGTTTTTAATGTTTTCTCCACTCTCTCCGTCACATCACATTAAATACGTCAAAAGACATATATTCAGAGTATTAAATATAAGTAAAAAAAAAAATAAATACACAGTTTTGATGTACTTCGCGACACGAATCTTTTGAGCCTATTTAGGCTATGATAGGATAATATTTACCACAAACAAACGAAAGTGCTACAGGAGTTTCAAAAGTTAAAAAGGTAAATTTTTCCAACAACTAAACAAGCCCTTACTAATTTTTTTCTGTCAAGCTTCACATGTGGATCCTACGATATTTGTTTATTTCTATTGGCATAGCCTGGAGATGGATTTCTGTAGCTGAATTGAGAATAACAGCCGGCTCTAGAGTTGGATCTTGTAGCTACGTTTGATTTATTATGATTATTTTTATTATGATTATTTTTTGCTCCATTCTGCAAGCATCACCGATCCATTCTGTTGCCGTCCGCTAATAAATTAGCATCGTAAATCCGGTCTGCTATCCCATAGATATACGACAATAAAAGTAATTCTTTCTACTCTGAAGCCTCTGCAAATCAGATTAGGCAGATACTTGTTAATATTGATGATCTAAAACAATACGTAATGGTTTTCAATTCAGCATGCTAAACGTTAGTTTATAGAATTTAAGATACTGCAACGGGCTTAAATGAAAAAAAATCGCGTGCTTTACTTCACTTCATCCAATTCCATGGTCCGACAGTAGCTTTTTTTTAGACCAATTCCAATCCGACCGTGCTGGGGTGGAAAGTTCGCACATGGTTGCTTTCACCTTCGTCTTTGGATGAGGTTGAGCCGTTGGCAGCATCGTCGAGGCATGCTTCCATCATATGTTTCGCCCTGGGATCTTTACCTTGCGTAGAAGCAAAAAAAAGAGCACGGGATACCGAAAACCGAAAGGTGTGGGATCCAAAAGATTGCCTTGAGCACGGGATATCTGTGGAGCCCGATACTTCCATTTCTGGCCAGACAGACGTACAATTCTGATGCTCATAGCTGGCCGTGTTCAGGCAATGTTTGGTACGCGAGTGAAAAAATTTCATTCAGAATCTTTAATGCATGAAGTACTAAATGAAGTATGCTTGCAAAACTTTTTCACAGATGAGTGTAATTTTGCGTGACGAATCTAATAAGCATAATTAATACATGATTCGCTACAGTAACTTTGTTATGAAGTACTAAATGAAGTATGTTTGCAGAACTTTTTCATAGATGATTTGCTTCCATCATGATTTGCTAGAATAACTTCGTTTCACAAACTACAATATTCATTATGGGCCCTTGAAGAGATTAAAGCTAGACAAAGGTCTAGGGATAGAGATATTCCAGAAGGAGATAGAAACACTGCCTACCAGGCAGTAGCCAACCAGAGGAGCAGAAAGAAATTGATCTACAACCTGATGGGCCCTAATGGATTAGTGGAGGATCAGGCTTGAATGATCAAGATAGTTGTAGATTTTTACAAAAACCTCTTTGCTCTGGAAAAGAAAGAGGATATTACTCTTAGTAAAGACTTTTGGAAGGCAAGTGACCTAGTGACTGAGGAGGAAAATAACTCCCTGGATGCTCCTTTCTCTGAAAAGGAAATCAGGGATGCAGCCTTTGGCAGCTATGCAGAGGGGGCTCCAGGCTAGAGATGGCAATGGGTACCCGAAACCCGAGTACCCGACGGGTTTTACCCGATAAGGAGCCGGGTATGGAAACATATCTCTACCCGCGGGTACATAAATGGGCAATATCATGTACCCATCGGGTAAGCGGGTGCGGGTACGGGTGCATACTACCCATACCCGCATACCCGCGGGTAAAATATACCCGTCTACAATATGTGATAAACTTGTAAATTTGCACATTGTTAATGAAGGATAGCTTAATATTGATAACTAACTAATAATATTATGCTTCATTAGACTATTAATTGGTTTAGAATTATAATTTATCTTTTTTATTTATTCCAATTTGTTGATATATGCACTTTCCCATGTGTTATGTTTCCAATTATATTAGATTACAATGGGTATGCTATCGGGTACGGGTTACCCGACGGGTAAAAAAACCCGCGCGGGTGCGAGTATGGGTAAGAACTTGTACCCGCATGCGGGTATAGGTTTTTTAACGGGTAGATTTAGAGTTGGCGGGTGTGGGTATGAAATGGTACTACCGACGGGTTTCTACCGGTTGCCATCTCTATCCAGGTCCTGATGGGCTCCCCTTCTTATTTTACCAGAATTTCTGAGATGTTCTGAAAGATGACCTAGTTAGACTTATGGGGGATTTCCATGAGGGCAAGCTAGATTTGTATAGGCTGAATTGTGCTATGCTAACCTTGATTCCAAAGATAGAAGATGCTAGGGAAATGAAGAATTTTAGGCCCATTAGCCTTATTAACTGCAGCTTTAAGATCTTCTCTAAGCTTCTGAGCAATAGACTGGAGAAGGTCTCACATAGACTAATTTCCACCAGTCAAAGTGCCTTCATTAAAGGCAGATACATCTTAGAGAGCGTGGTTGTAGCTCATGAGATTGTGCATAGTCTGCACAAGAATAAGGAACAGGGGTTAATCATTAAACTTGATTACGAAAAAGCATATGATAGAGTGAGCTGGGATTTTCTGTTTGAAGTCCTCCATTCTAGAGGCTTTAGTAGGAAATGAATTGGCTGGATAGAATTTGTAGTTAAGGGAGGTTCTATAGGTGTTAACCTGAATGGAGAAGAAAGCCCCTACTTCAAGCCATGGAAAGGCTTGAGGCAGGGTGACCCTATCTCTCCTCTTCTGTTCAATCTAGTGGGGGATGTCTTGACTAAGATGTGGGCAAAGGCCACTGACAATGGTCTCATCAAAGGTTTGATGCCACAGCTTAGAGGGGGAGGTGTAGTGTCACTGCAGTATGCAGATGATACAATTGTATTTGCGGACCCAGGAGAGCAAAACTTGAAAAACCTGAAATGTAGCTTAATTTGGTTTGAAAGGCTCTCAGGAATGAAAATAAATTTTCACAAAAGTGAGATCATTCCTTGTAACCTTTCTGAGTATCAAGTCCAGCAGGCAGCTCACATCCTTGGCTGCCCTGTAGGAGAGTTTCCTATGAAGTACCTAGGAGTGCCCCTACATCATGATAAGCTTAGAAGAGAAGACATCCAGCCTCTGGTAGACAAAATCCTGAAGAGAGTGGCCAGTTGGAGAGGGAAGCTTCTCTCTCATGCAGCCAGGCTCACACTCATTCAAACTTGCTTAGCTAGTATTCCTATTTACCTTTTATCTTTTATCAAGTTTCCCAAGTGGGCAATCAAAACTCTGAACACCCATCTAGCTAACTGCCTGTGGGGGATTCTGAGGGGAAACATAAATATCATTTGGCTAACTGGGAAAGTGTGAGCATGCTTAAAGAGTATGGGGGGCTTGGGATGACTAATCTCAGAGACTTGAACATTTGTTTACTAGCTTCTTGGATAAGAAGATATCAAATGAATGAGAAAAGCCTGTGGAGAGAGGTTATAGATTATAAGTATAAAACCAATAACCCAAATATCCTCTGTAGTAAAGAGACTAACAGCTCTCATTTCTTCAAAAGCATTAATTGGGCTATCAAGGCTGCCAAGATTGGATATAGATTGCAGATAGGAGATGGGAAGAAGGTGAGATTCTGGGAAGACATTTGGTTAGGACATTCTAGCTTAGCTATCCAATTTTGGGATCTCTACATCATAGTGAATGAGAAATCTGGTACAGTAGCAGACCTCTGGGATGGGTGCAACCTGAAATGCACCTTTAGAAGGACTGTAGATGCTAGGTTGGGGAGGACCTGGCTGGAAGTGGTCCAACTAGCTTCCACTATCAGATTTTCTGGGGAAGAGGATGCAATGATTTGGAGATTCTCCTCCAATGGCTTATATTCCTCCCAATCTCTCTACAAAATTGTCAATTTCAGGGGTGTGACCCCAGTCCATTCACCCAGCATTTGGGGGATTAAGATACCTCCCAGAGTCCACTTCTTTCTGTGGGTTCTGATCAATAACAAAGTGTTGACTAGAGATAACCTGGCCAAAAGGCAAAAGGTAGTGGACAAAACTTGCCTCCTCTGTGAGGAATTAGAAACCTATCAACACCTTTTCTTTGACTGTGTAGTTGCTAAAGAAATGTGGTGCAAAATCTCACCACAGCTACCCAGTTTTGCAGGATATCTTTTTCACCACAGCGTAGATATCCTGCAAAGCAAGAAGCCCAGAGAGGTTGATGCTGCGATAACCTTAAGCTCACAGATTTTCATGAAGCCGTGGGCGACTCAGCTGCAAGACATGGAGAGGGTGTTGCGGCAAGAAAAAACATGATGCAAGACCGTGCGAAGAAAAAGCTCTTCAGTCTCAGTTTTAGCTTAGTCTCAGTTGTTTCAGAGGTGTGGTCTGTTCTAGTCTAGTGTTTTGTTTGAATGCCTTGCTTGCACTGTCCCCAGGCTTCTGGCGCGCGCGGTCTGTATCGTGGTTGTGGGGTGCCAGGGTGCTGGTTCTCCCGGTGAACAAAATATGTTGTAAACCGTACTCTTGTCTTTTTAAGAAAGGCGGGGGCTCTACCCTAGAACTCTAAAAAACAATATTCATTATGATATTATGTTTGCAAAATTCCTAAATCGTAAACACAAAGAAAATTAAACTCAACATGAGATGCAGTACTGTCTACTCTATCTAAAATGTTTAGACATGCCATCAACAAGGTAGTAAACAATTTACTTGACAGGAGAAGGTCCTAACAAAATACACAGAATTGTCAAAAATCAAGCATTTGAGAAGGAGCAAATCTGTTAAAAATTCAAGTATTTCTTGGAAAAAACAAAGTACTTCTTGAAAAAATACAGGCATAAAAGAAATTTTAACCAAGAAAAAGGTAAACTTAGTCTAGGAAAAGGATAACCGCCTACAGAATGTCAGAATTCAGGTCTAGGTAAATAAAACAAATGGAATGCAAAGGTCTAGTGTTCTTCTCGCTAAACTACCTTAGTATGTTTCAGAGTGTCTTTTAGCATCTAATATGTCATTTTTTTAATAATGGCATCAATCATTTAGAAAATCAACGATTGAAAGTCCTACCAGCCCCCCAATTTCAGTACCTATGTCCATCAGTGATTAAGGAATATAAGTTCAGTTGTAAGACTTCTGTAATTTTAGGATATAATACATTCTAGGGATCCCTACATTCTATAGTTGAAAGCTTAAGGCATTAGTTACCTGACATACGTTTTGATTACCATAAACCTATAAACCAATTGTTCGGAAACCCACCTGCATGAATTGACAATTCCATCGGGTATAAAGAGAAAAATAATCCTGACTTTTGGCATAGTTTTTTTATGTACTTTTATTTAAATTACATTACAAAAAATAATAAAATATAATTAATGTTATAAGAAAAATATAATTAATGTTATCAAAATAAAAAATCAGATATAAAAAACTAATGAATGCATACACATAAAACATAATAGATTTTTTTTTGAATTAGTGGATCTAAACACACAGAGAATAAGGCCATGTACCTGTTTATTTCAACACATGGGTGTCCTTTACTTCACCCATTCAGACGCGGGAAACTAGACACCATTTAGTGAACAAATAGTATTTATCAACTGGATTAAGCTACCCACAGTGAACAAATAGTATTTATCTTATCATTTGCCAGATATCAGATCTGAATACTAGCAAAGTGGTAGTGAATAAGTAGCATGTGCTACAATTCATATTCGATTCAGTTCAGAAAAGACTGAATGAATCAGTTGCAGTGCAAATGGCAGTCAATAGTTCAATAAATTGGCACAAAAAGGATCATTTCCTCAACCTAGCTATAGACTGCAACACAGTTTCATATCTGCAGTTTCCATTTATATATGAGGAATTAATCATGTAAACTTCATGTGTGTATAAAGAAACTAGAAATGAAGATAAGCTAGGAAACTGTGTCCTAGCCAAGGTGTGAGGTAGTGTTAAGCTCCTCAATTTATCCCCATCTACAGAGAGCAAACCAATTTCTTTCACCTTTCAGTGTATCCTACCAATGAAAAAGCTTCACAGATGACACTCAAATTCGCCATGCAAAAATCATATGCTTGTGGGCCCCACAGACATGCATAAGTAACTACATTTCCGAAATCTAACACTGGTGAAAGTTCAGAAATGACTTCTTAAAAAAAAGTTTATAACATATAGTAGTGATTACACTATAGACAGTTGAAAGTTCAGAAGAAAAGGTTGTTGTAATATTATCTTACAAGATTAATGATAATCTAAATTATACAAAAAAGTATATGTAGAAGTTACATAGTTCTACAGAGAAGCAATTGTAAAACCCCAACCCATAAAAAATCTAGCTAGTACATAGGGTTCTAAAAGAATGTTTCCAAATCTGAACTAACTAAATGGATCAAATTATCTGCAAAAATCCCCCGCAGAACCTAGACTCCAAATTGATCATTATTCCAATAGTTCAAACTTTAGAAAACAAGTCAACACAAACAAAAATGTGCTAGTGATCATAGGTGGACAGATGCTATGTTGTATAATAACTTTTCTAAAAAACAGGGAGATGAGCAAATAGAGGAGTGTGCTAATGATCATAGGTGGACAGATGCTATGTTATATAATAACTTTTCCAAAATCCATTGTTGGCTAGCAGCTATATCTAGTTATTATCTTATTAATTCATAGTTGTTGTGGCTACAAGATAGAGCAAACTGTAACATGACAAGCTGAGTAGATAGATAGCAGAAGGTGAGGGAATATAACACCAACAGCAAGGGTTACTCGAGGAACTAACAGTCTTGCTAGATCTAACCCTGACATTGACAGACAAAGTTGGTTGTGCCTTTTCTTTTGCCCGCTGAAGTACTAAAAAGGGCCCCAAAATACCAACAGACGAAAGGTTACATGCAAAATTTGGAGCAAAAGTGAAAATGTGGCTGTAAGGTAACACATGTGCATGCATCATTTGAGCACAGAAAACACACACAACCCTAGCCCAGGCACAGAGAAAAAAATCAAATCCCTAAAGCACATGCTGGTTAGACTTTGGATGGAAATGAGGCCAAACCCTATTAGGTTAGCACGAGTTCGAATGGAAAAGTAAATCGAAATGAAAAAACAAATGACCCTAGACTCCCAAAAATCACATAGAAATGGGGGAAAATCTGCACGCGTGAATAAAGCATCATGATCAAGCAACTACGGCTTCCCCCGTGTATGACTCGAATCAACTTGAATCGAAAAGTTTGGAGGGTTTTTGCAGGATACCTCAACTCGCGTATTTATCAAAAGAGGGGCTGACGCCGCCGGAGAATGCCAATTCGCCATCAGGTCGTCGTCGCCACACCGGGGAAGAAGGCCCCCCACTCCCGGGCCCTTGCTGTTTCTCTCCGCCGCTGTCCGCGCGTGCTCCAGTCACCAACCTCGCTTCCCCGCCACCTGCTTAACTCACCAAGAGGCCTCCGCATCGCCACAGACCGGGACAGAAAAGAAGACGAGAAGTTTCGCAAAAGCTGGGTGCAGGGTGTGGCACGGATCCGAAAAGGAAGAAAAACTAATAGAGAAGAATCCAACCATCTCTTGGAGATCCAACGGTTCACAGAAAAGTGATTGAGATATACTAAAAAATCAAGCATTTGAGCTCTAGCAAATCTGAATTTAGAAACATATGGCGAATAATTATTACCTTGAAACTTGTTCTGAACAAAACATCGACTCATGTTCGTTGTAATTTGATAGTGGTGGAAAGAATTTGGACCGCCATGGCTAAGATAGTAATACAAGCACATGGGAACCACAGACCATAATGCAAATTGGTTTGCTTTTCCACCAAACACTGAAAAGTGGTCCATTCATTTGGATATTTTGGTTGAATTTTACACTTTTTGTTCAACGAGAAAACAAAGTTAAACCAACTCTCTTAATAAGAGCATCTCCAGCAGATCCTCATTCCCTAATCCGGCTACCATATTAAAGGAGTTACGAAAAAATAGCACTCCAACCTTGAGCATACTCGTTTTTTCCTTTCTCGATAATTATTGGGACAAACTAATATTTCACTCCAACTCTCCATAAACAAATGAAAAGTGATGACTCTCCCAATACAATACAATAGTTGGATTGAGAGGAGATTAGTACTATAGAAACAACTCTCCCAATAACAACAAATCAATTGTGCATGTATGTTTGTCAGAGGTTTAGATATGAGTAGTCCAAGAGGGGTCAACCTCAGTGGTTTATTTGTTCGGTGGAGGGGATCAGGAACTAAGAACGTGATGGTTATGCTAGCGTAGCACACGGAACACAAGAGACACAGGGATTTATACTGGTTCAGGCCTCCGGAGAGTAAAACCGTACGTTCCAGTTCTTGGTGATTTGTATTGTTGTATGGCGAGATTACACAGTCATGCGACATGGTCGTCGTTGGAGGTGGTCTGCCCTCGAGGGGCGCCCCAGGCCGCCTTATATGGTCGGCAACCTTGGACTACAAGTCGGTTTTCATCTATCCTCGGTTACAACAAGGAAAGCTTTATCCGAGCCGGTTTGTCTTGACTTGCACTCCAAGCTGTTTTATCGTCTTTGGGCCCGCATGTCAGGTCGGGCAGGCCCACTAATAGGTCGGCAAGTCTTCTGGTGGGCCGGACCCACTTGTCGGGGACGGTTATGAGCCTGGCTGGTGGGGACCCAGGGGTACCCATGTCTCACATCTTGTTTATTTCATATTATGAGCCTACATGTATGTTCTTATGGGAAATAAAACAAAATTGTTGCAATACACATAGAATTCAACATGACAATAATTATGTGAAATAAAAACAAATATGAAATAAGTATATAATCCAAAATAACAGCCACTGAATCAAACAAAGCGGTATGCCATGGCGTCGAAAGGCCAATCAAATCTATCTTTTTTTTTTGCTTGTGATGTGGCTAAGATAATGTTCTATTTTGATGTAGGAATATCTTCGATATCCATTCAAACTGTAAACAAAATATGTGCTTGCTTGAACACTACACTACACCCTTACTCTCAGCTGCAACAAGTTGATTCGGACTTTGAATCCTATTTTCAACCTCCAACTATAGTGGGAGCATGATTTTCAATCCACAACTATAAATTTGGACAGGGAGGTCATCCGACTGTCGAAACTGACAAATTTAGCCCCGTGGGTGGTTTTGAGGGTGATTTTGTATTTTCTAGAAAATTTAAAAAGTTTTGATTCAATAAAAAAATTCATAACCAATTTATGTCAAATCCAAAAAGTTGATACAAAAGTTTCTAAAAATGTGACTATTTGTTTGTACTTTATTTAGAGTTGTTTACATCATATCTGTTACTATTCTTAGTGTTTAATTGCTCATAATAAAATACAAGGAACATGAACAAGTAAGGATCAAATAATGTCAAAATGAACACCAACAGATAGATAACATTTTTAGAAAAAAAAACTGGCACCAATTTGATATTTTTTGTTTTATATGAATTAATTCTGCATTTTTAATTAAACCTTAATTTTTAGAATTCTAGAAAAATATAAAACCGCTCTTGAAACCACCCAAAATATCAAATTTGTGCGGTTCAATAGTTGGATGGCCTTCCTGTCGTAGTTGTATATCCGGCAACCTCCTTAGGGGTACCCGCCGAAGAGTAGATAGTGGACGATTGTCAGATCTGAAACTCGAATGTGAACGCGAGAACACAAGACACAGATTTATATAGGTTCAGACACTCTAGCGTAAAACCCTACGTCCTATTTGGGGTGTTGTATATTGTGTCCTGCCCTTGGGTGTTGAGGTATGAGGATTGTCCTCAACTCCTCATGTGTTGTCTACCGATCTAGGTACCTGGCCCTTCTTTATATAGTCTATGAGGCGGATTACTAGTCAGTTACAAGGTAGGTGTCCTAATAGAACTACACGGTTTAAGTCCTAGTAAGATTATAGGGAACTTCTAGTAGAAGTCCGCCTTTTCCTTCCTTGCAGGTATCCGGGATGTATGCCTGACACTTCAGTGTCTAGTTTTGTAATTATTGATTGCAAATCGGACTTCTACTATAGTTGAAGGATGAAAATTAGAATTTTGACCTGAATAAAAGAACAAATGATCAGTCACGTTCTGGAAGAAAAGGGCACTACAGTTTAAGTGTTAACTAATTGTAAGAATTTGGTACAGATCAATCCAACTATTGTAGCCTAAACGATGTTGAACCAGCTTTGAAATTCATCGTAGTAAACTTCTCCCCAACTACGTCACATAGAAAGCCTACCTTAGTGTATTTACAAAGACACAACTAGTATTGTGTAATGTGTAGATATGCATACGTACATAAAAGTAATCCCCTCCCCCAAAAGTGTCCATAAGAATCATACTGTAGGACGTAAGGTCGACGGTTAGTCCGCGAAATCTTTTTCGGTACACAATACCACTCTATACCACCACTTTAAAAGGACTCGTATGTAATAGGAAAGGATCTATTTGTAAGGATCGGACGGTTGAGATTAATTCTGTATCACCAGTTTTTTTGTGTGGTACGGTGGTATTCATAGGTGGTATTGGTAGCATATGGATATTATTGGAAATGAAAAATATTTTTGTTGTAATATATGAAATCAGATATATGAAATGATTTAGGTATTGTACGCGGTATGTTTTTATTATACTCGTCGGCGGTATGTTTTTTCCAAATAATATTCATTCACCAAATTATCATTTTACCCACAGCAAAAAACCGATAATACTACCGTACTACCAAAGAGTGGTATTGTGTACCGAAAAAGAGTTCTAGTCCGCTTAACAAAAGCAACATTTAGCTGGAACTTTAGCTACACCGCACAGTAGTCGCTACCAATCAAAACAACAAACTTATCAACCATTAGTCCACGCAAGAAAAGCAACATTATGAGCTCACTGCCACAAACCCGTAGTGACGGTGAGGTTAGCCATTTGTCCATTTGTACTCTATTCTCTTGGTCTTTGCAGAGGCCTTCACGTGATTGCAAATTTGCAGCGTTAAATGCTCACTTAATAGTCGGCAAAAAAAAGGAAGAGAAGTTAGATTGGGTACCTTGCGCCAAACCTTATTCGACTTGATTTTACATGTAAATAATTGCTTATCAGTATTTAGTGAGATATTTTTTGCCCAAAGTACCTGAAAATGGGGATATTCATGACTATGAGAAAAAAAGTGTTCTTGTATTTATTTGAGGCAGTACTTCATATCCGTACTTCTACTAGTATGTTGTTATTTCAGCAAACCTCAAACTTACATGCATGTTGAATTTGGATGTTATGGAACCTTGCCAGTATGTTCTCAATGTACTTTCGAGATTTTGTACTTATAGATTTAGATTTAAATTTTCTTTGTTACACAAAGATTTACTGTGCAGAAGCTGCTGCCAAACAAGTGGCCTGCGTTGTTGCGCCTACTGTGCAGAAGCTGGGCAGCTATGAAATCCTGGAAGTGGATCCTCTGCAGTACTCCAGAGAGCAATTGGGTTACTGACAGGTCGGCCTCCAAACCCCTTCCTCCCGCGTCCCATGCCGTCCATCTGTTGTCGCCGTCATGGTCGGCCTTCCCGCACCCGCTACCATGGCTAGCCTCCTCGCGCCCCCACCGGCCTCCCCCGCCACCACAGCCGGCCCGTCGTGGCCCCCACCGGGCACGGGTGCCGGAGTGTCGCTGGGGTTGCCGCTCGTCAGGCTCACACCGCCGCATCCCCTCGTGCACGAGCTTACCGGCGTTGTGGCTTCTACGCCCGCACGCCGGTGCGCTGTCGGCCGGCCGGTGCGCTGCCGGCCTTTGGGAAAGAGGAAGAAGCAAAATAAAAAAGTTTTTTTTTCAAAAAATGTTGAACAATAAATGTTGATCATATTTTAATAAAAAATGTTGGTGAAAATGTTTTGGAAAAATGTTGGATCCAAAGTTTTCTCTAAACAAATGTTGGGGCAACTATTTTCAAAAAATGTTGGTTCAACTTTTAATGAAAAAGTTGGTTCAACATTTTTTATAAAAAAATGTTGTAATATTTTTTAATTAGGTGGGATGGTTGAAAAATAATAATAACCAACAATTTTAGGTGGGTTTTGGTGGGTAAAAGTTTCAACTCTTATCCACGTTCTGGTAGCTGTATAGAAGCTCCGTTTAAGCCTCCCCGTGAGGCTGTGACGCGGACGGAGGCGGACTCCGCCCGCACTGACTAGTCAGCAGGCGCAGGCACTCGCCGCCCGCTGGAACCTACTCGCCATCGCGGCATCTGTTGCAACTGTCGTGCACCGAAAAGGTTGTTTAGATGTACAAATTTGCACTCTAAATGCATTATTCACCTAATCACATTTTCTCACAGCACGCGTCTCAATACGTACTTTTACACTACAAATGCACTATTCATCCATGCAAATTTGCGCATCTAAAAGGCCTGATTTTTCCTTTTAGCTCCAGCAAACACGTTACAGGAGGTTACAGGCCCCACGTATTCTCGCCTTTGCTTTTCCTTTTTGCCAAAACGAGCTGCGACTTACCTCGCCACACTCAAGGTCGTGTGAACCGTGATTATTGACTAGTCCACAGGCACAGGCACTCTCCGCCCGCTGGAATCTACTCGGCACCGTGGCATCTGTCACGACTGTTGTACGCTGAAAGGTGAAAGGGTTATTTAGGCTGACTCCAACAAGGAGAGCCATTTTTAAGACAAATTGAGGTTTGCCTCTTATACAGTGTTTTGCATATCCTTCACACAGTAGCATCTCCAACAGTCCTATTGCAAATCGACCTGTTAGTAACATCTGGAGTGCAAGTTCTATCAGGCATTTGATCGAGCACCTTGCGGACGTCTCGGAATTGCGTGGCTATGACCATCGAAAACTAATGCGCTTTTGATGGGTGCATTCCCTCAGACATACTTGGGTCTACCGCTGTCCTGTGAGAAGCTCCGGCTCTCTGCCTTTGCTCCTTCCATTTGCAAGGTCGACAAGTACTTAGCGGGATGGCAGGCATCACTACTGAACCCCATGGGGCGTGCCACACTAGTCAACTCTATGCTGGACAGCCAGTCGATCTACCTGATGTTTGTCATGCTGCTGCCGCAGGGCGTGGTGGATGCTTTCGATCGCCGACGGCGAGCTTTCTTGTGGTCGGGGGAAGATCAGGTGCACGGCTCGCGGTGCCTTGTGGCATGGGAGCGCGCCTGCCAACTCAAGGAGCATGGCGGCCTCGATCTCAAGAACATACCCGTCCAGAACAAATGCATGCTGCTGAAGTTGCTTCACCGGTTGCATTGTGCTGCCGACTCCTCCTGGGCGACTTGGATTCGCGGGCGACCTAATCTCCATGGCCGAAGGCGTCTCAGGGCCGCACTGGCGGGACGTCACTGCTCTCTTGCCGTTGTACAAGTCTGTGACGGTCTGTGAAGTGTATAACGCGGAAGCCACCTCCTTCTGGATGGATAGATGGTTGTCGGAAGGCCGGCTGATGGATACACTCCCGCTACTCTACAGCCACGCCACCACTGGAGAGGTGTCGGTTGCTCAAGTGCTCACTGAGGGTCTCAAGCAGTTCCTGGTACCGCGTCTCACAAGTGGCGCCCGGGGTGAGCTGGACAAGGCAAGGCAGATCCTGAATCTGGTGACCCTGCGCCCAGGTGATGATCGTCGCACCCCCCCCCCCTTGCTGAGAAGGGCAACATTCTTAAAGCAGGGCCGGTCTACCGGCTGATCATGACAACATTGGGAGCCCCGGCCCGCTCCTTCTATGACTTCGTCTGGAAGAACCGGACTCCTCCGCGGGTTCAATTCTTCGTCTGGCTCCTCACATAGGGGCGTATCCAGTGCAAGACGAACCTCAAGCTGAAGAATGTGGTTGACATTGCAGCTTGTGAACTCTGTCAAGCTGCTGATGAAGACTGCAATCACCTTATCTTCGCCTGTCCCTTCGCCGCAAGTGCATGGGCGAGCATTGGCTTCTAGTTTGCCGGTGCTGAGGTCTCAGCTATTTGGACTCTCCAACCACCGCCTACTGTCACCGCCAAGCATTTCTGCACTTTGCTCCACCTCTTCTGCTGGCAGCTATGGAAACATAGGAACGATGTGGTGTTCAACAATCTCCCTCCTCTCATGCTAGATTGCGCCGCTCCTGTCAAGAGGATGCGCGCCTCTGGAGTCAGCGATGGCCGATCGCAGACCGTAGCATTGCTGAGTCTTGGTGCGATTTGTTTTCTTCCATGTAAAACCCCCATGTAATATTCAGTATTCCCTCAACTGTTGAAAATCACAGCTTGTTATTGGCTTTGGCTGGCCGAACAGCCCCAGAAATGAAATCAGGTGGGGATGCTCCCCCCTGACCCTAAAAAAAGCGCTTTTGATGTGATTCTGACAAGAAGGAAAGGGAAGAACAGGGAGCTCACTTCTCTTTGCGCCATGAGGAGCGCTCATCAGGGGAGTCACCTTCGCCGCCGGCCGCCGCCAACACTTGCCCGCTGCTGCTTCTGCCCAAGCTCGCATGCCATCGTGCCCACGCTCGTGGCCGCCCCTAGCTCTCCTGCCGCTGCGGTCAGCGCTCGTCGGCCTGCGCCTACGCCCGCGCCAGCTCGCTCGAGCTCGCTCATGGCCGCGCCGCTCGCCCACCGCCGCGCCCGAGCTCGCCCACCGCCGGGGGAGAGGGCAGAGCTCTGGCGAACCAGGCAAATAGGAGCTCGTCCCCGGCGCCGCTGCTCGCTAGGTGCGCAGCTTCCTCATCGTCAAATGCATAGCAGGAGAGAGAGAATTCATTTTTACCTCTCCTCTCTCCTCACATTGCAAAATGCTTACTCCTTTGCCTGTTCTGTTGGAGCTTCAATTGGCGATGCACACTACTCTGGCGGAGGCATATATGCTTTTGCATATCGTTGTTGAAGTTAGTCTTAGGTGTGCAAATTTGCACTGCAAGCATTATTCACCCATCACATCGAGTCACATCTTCTCTCACAGCACGCGTTCCAATACGTTTTTTTACACTACAAATGTACTATTCATTCATGCAAATTTGCGCATTTAAAAGGCCTGAAATTTGCTTTTTGGCTCCAACGAACACATTAGTTCTCACGTGTTCTCGTCTTTGCTTTTCCTTTTTTCCAAAACGAGCTGCGACTTAGAGCTTGTTCGGCTAGTTTATCTCGGTTTATGCTGACGTGTACGGCTGATTTGTTATGAAAGAAAAAGAGGTAAATGATCGCCTCTTGTCACGGACTTAGGGCAGTCCCAATGGTCCACGTAGGATGGAGTCCATCCCTAATAAATAAGTGACACATCAGTAAATTGGTGACATGGCAGCATAGTTAATGAAGAAAGAGGAGGAAAATACAAGACCTGGTTTCTTCCTCTAGACTTGGCCTCCTCACGTGAATCAAGGCCGCAAGACCCAGCAAAATTGCCATTGGGAAGACCTGACTAGAGTCTTGCGGGTCTACTCCTCCCCTCCATTAGTAAGAGATAAGTGAGAGAGAAAAGCGACATTTATTAGGTGAAGACACCAACTGTTAGGAGATGTAGGTTTATACATGAATTTTGATGATGTGATTCTTTTGGATTTCGCACATGATTTCTACCATAGAGACTGCCCTTACGAGACTACTGAAGTGCTGAATTCCATGAGGAGAAGAAAGGATCGATGCTCCCGCGAATTGCTGGGTTTGAGATGAGGATACGAGGTACGGGCGTACGGCGGTGACGCAAGACATGAAAGGTTACGCGCTGACACGTATGACAGGCAAGGGTAAAAGGCAACAATGAAGCAACTTTCGGATGATATAGAATTTTCACAAAACACAACTTTTCGGTAGTTCTTTTTTGAAAAAAACTTGAATGGTACGCAAAAAAAAAACTCAAAAAAGGGTGTGTGTGGCAAAGGTGCCTGAAAAACACCTTCCCTAGATCTGGTTACCGCCTGTGTGGAGGACTAGTTTGCTGTCGTGGTTTTGACAAGATAATCTTGATCGCTTCAACTTGAGTCGTTATGGTCGCATAGTGCCCAACGTGCATTCTGTTAGTTTCTTCCATTGGAACCTAAATGATGAAGAACGAGGTGTAGGTAGACCTGAGCATTTCACGGGTCGGGTCGGGTTCGGGCCGGGCCGAAAAAATATTCGGTTTTTTCGGGCTGAGAAAATCCTGCCTATGACCGTCCCATGGGACGTGTCGGGCCTCAGTTTTCGGGCCGGGCTCGGGCCGGGCCCGGGCTTGGGCGGGCCGCCCGCGTATTTTACACTGTAAAATAGCTAAAAACAGCATGTCGGGCCGGGCTCGAGCCAAGATTTTTTTTCGCACGCGCCGTCCAGTAAGGTCCGTGGGCGGGCCTGGCGCGGGCCGGGCCCGGACCGGGCCAAAAATGCTCAGGTATAGGTGTAGGTGACATAGGAATTTAAAAAAAAAACTAAGCCGGTATGGTTAAGACCACCTCATGATTTTCATTAAGAAGAAGGAATATTATCCCGGTTTAGTCTGGGAATCCCAACTTCACCGGCGAGAGAACTTTTCAAATTAGTTCCGTAAATTCACTCCAACAACGAGAAATCGAAATCAGATTTCCTGATTGGAATTATACCTTAGCGCCCTCTAACCTACTAGGTTAGAGGACCCTTTGTAACGATAGGGATTCAAATTAGTCCTTTTGAGCTTATGACATATTTGGTAGACCTCCATCTGATTCTATTTTTTTTATGAGACCGGAGTATACAGAAGATGTGATTGTGTGACTAAAAGTGGTCCTTTTGGATTCTCCAGCATAAACTCTTAAAATTAAGATAGAGAATCACTTTGTAGGAGAAGTTACTTTCCCCCCTACCAGTCTGTTAGTTCATTTCAATGCATCACTTCTATCGGAAAAAATTGTTTGGCAGAGGTCTTCCTGAATTTAGTAAGGATTCAGCTCTGGGATACCAAACATGACCTAATTGGTGCACACGGTAATCCTACGGGTTGTTGAATTACTTTCATGCTGCTGCAATTATGCAATAACACAAAATCCTTGCAAAGTGCTAAAAAGAATGTGGTGTGATGGTCGAAGACCAAAACTGCTGAAAAGAAAATCCATGTAACAAATGTATGTCAGTTTTGTTACATGGATTTCTTTATGAATATATACACACAATGAAAAGCGTTGATGGTGGGCAGGTAGCTAATTTGAGAAAAGCCCCCTGCCACCATGTTTCCATGGCATCATGCAGATTGTGAGTGTGTTTTTTCGCCTGCCAACTATACCTAGATATTTTGTGCATCTTACATATCGGTGGAGAAGATATTGCCACGTCGCGTTCCACCACACCGCTGATGAGTGATCAGCGCGCGCTCGTGCTCAGCAATCCAAAAGTTGGAAGGGAACCCTAACGTGTTCGGACTTCAGACTCGTGTGTGAATCGAAAAAAAAGAGAGAGAAAAATCCCGCGGCCCGCGCCGCGTACAAAACCCGCCGCATTTTCCCCAGAGCCGTTCTGGGCCGCCTGATCTCACACGAACGCTCAGGATCGCGACCGCCCTCTTCCTCCTGCAGCCGGATTCCAACTCCATCCATCCGCGCAGGCGATGTGGCCGCGACGAGCCGAGCCCGAGCCCGAGCCCGAGCCCGTCGCCTCACCCTCACCCGGTGCGCACCGCAGATCGACCACGCGCCGTTAAAAAAATCCGGAGCCGTGCTGGCGCAGGGAACCCGACCCGGGCACCCGCACCCTCTCCTCTTCTCGGGCAGACGCGGGCACGGCTTCGCTTCCTCTTCTCCGCGCAGGCGCAGCCGCAGCAGCAGCCCAGCCGCTTCGGGATCGGGACGCGGAGAGGGGAAAGGCGAGTCGTCGTCCGTCCACGGCAGCCTCTCCCCTCCCTCTCCTCTCCGCCCCCGCGTACCCTAGGCCGGCACTCTCCTACCGCCTGCGCCGCACGATGAGCTACTCCCCAGCCGCAGCCGCGTCGCCGCCGCCGCCACCACCCGCCGCCGACGAGGGCGCGCGGGCGCCGGAGGAGGTGGTGGTGGCCGTCGACGACAGGGTCGCCAACCACGTGGACCCGTTCCTCGTCGAGGCGCTAGACAACCCTCGCCACCGCCTCATGGGTACGTGCCAACCCAACCCCACCTCATCTATCCACTCGCCATGTCGCTCGCTGCTGGGGGTGCTCGCGATTCCGGCGTCGTAGGGTGTTCGTGCGTACGCGGATGTGATTGCTGCGGCGGGTCCGCGTGGACGGGCTGTGGGATTTCGCCCCGGGATTCGTGCGCCCTGTCTCTAGGGTTCGAGCCTGCTGCGTGTTCTAAAGTGCGGAATTTGGGATTGGCATTCCCCTTCGGTTGTTTGATTTGCTCACGGCTAGTGCGTCTCTAGCTAGTGTTGTAGCACGGCAAGTGCGGGAATTCTTACGAATTGGGTTTTCTGGTTTGTCTGTCCTCCAAGCTAGTTGTGCTGTGGTGGCTTACATGCTTGCTTGGATGCTGATTATGCTTTGCTTTTGGTGTGCAATCCTGGGAGTTGGAAAACCACGCTGTTGGGTATCCTGTGATTTTGCGTCAAATTAAGCTGTTTTATTGTTTTAGTGTATCTGAAACAATGACGAGTGGAAGCATGATTGCTGTTGTGGTAGGGGCTTTTAACTGGGCCAGATCATGCTCATTTTTGGGTAATTGCCATAGCCTTTATGATGCTAGGAGTGTACTGATGTGTGGAGAGGGATCTATCCTATGAATGGGAATGGGCAGGGACAACGATTTGCTTCTGAACCACTTACAACTAAGCACATCACCTCTGATTTCCTACTTGACTTGGGCTATGTGACGGGCTGACGAACTATGTGATTGGTGGCTCAGTGCGGTTGCACGTAGGTTGTACTGATCTGTGATCCGTTGTATGCATAGCACATCTATGAATCACCATTTTATAATTATTTGTTTTGACCTTGGATAGTTAAGTTGAATCTGCAATTGACCATAGCCTGAAGTGTAGTTTGAGTTAGTGATGTGAATAACCTATGAGCTAATTGATTGTGTTTAATCCTGTGTCCCTGTAACTCACCACCCCTAGCCGTGCCATAACAATGAGTAATTAAGACCTTATTCTTTGTGCTATCGTGCACCTCATCTAAACTCCTAAGCATTGTGCCTTGTGTCTGACTGCACTTTTTATATATACAAATCAAACCATAGTACCTCTTATGCAACAAATACTAAGATGTACCTGAATCTGCGTCATAGAGTTAGTTTTTAATTCTTTTTTATATGTCCTATTGTTAACTACTTAATTTCTTGTTCACTGCGTTTGTTTATTATTTCTTTAAACAATTAAACTCCATCTGTAAGGTAGAAATGGGATGACATTGTGCATGTATCAAGGTAACTACCTGAACAGCTTATTAATATAAATACCTGGATTTGGGTAGTACAAACGCTGAGCTTCTAATCTTTGTTTAGTTATTGAATGTTCGAAAAGTATTTTTTGTTACCTTAGTCTGGTTTGAAGAGAGTTGCTGGTGAAGATTAATCCTATCCTATTAACTTGTTTTCATCTACAAATTGGTCACTAGGTAGTTCACACTTAGTCTTCCATAATCATTCTGTTTCAATCTTTTTACAGTTTTACGGATGGAACTGGATATACAGAAATTTATGCAGAACCCTCAGCTGCAAGAATTTGAATTCCAGAACTTTCCAACTTCGTATCTTCGCTGTGCTGCTCATCGTGTTGCACAACATTATGGCTTAGAGACTACAGTAGCAGATAGTTCAGTAGATGGTTCAGTTAGCAGGATAGTTGCAAGAAAAACACCTGAAAGCAGATATCCACTGATTGCTTTATCAGAAGTTCCCAGCAAACAAGCAAGAAATGACCATGAAGCAGCAGAGAGGCTTAAGTTTGTCATCTATCAAAGGCCCAAAGCATTCCAAAATGGCGCAGCTGACGCTGGAAACAAGAATGGTGCGCCAAAAACTGTTGAAGAGAGGATAGAGGAATACAATAAAGCTCGAGCACGCATCTTCAATGGTTCCATTTCTGCAGATACTGATGATGCAAGTGTTTTGGGAGCTCTTTCCACTGGCAGAGACGAGCCAGTGAATGTTGAGCCTTCTGCTGATGAGATCAAAGTCAGCACAATGAACAGCCGTTCCAGGGTTGCAGTTTTCAAGGATACTGAAAAAGATCGTAGTGACCCTGACTATGATCGGAATTACAAAAGGTTAGCATATCCATCAGTAAATTCTTGTTTCCACCAATTGATGTTGATGATGAGATGGAGGAGTAATATATATATCCTCTTGCAGGTATGTTAGGGGCCCAGTGCCGGACTTCAGTGTGAACCCTGGTGCCTTCAACTTTGTTGTGCCTCAATTTATGCAGTATGGTGTTGGTTATGTGCAATCTCCTGGCATGTCCACAAACCAGCCTGTGTACTATGGCCAACCTGATCTATCAATGGGGTCATCTTCTGGAGCTGCTGTTTACCCACATTGGCCAACCCCAGCAATGATGTATCCCCATTGCTATGACAACACTGGACCCATGATGTCTCAGGTGAGAATATCACACAATTCTGACACCGTATGCCATGTACAAGGCTCGGTGCTTTTTTATTATACTGTCGATCTTAATCCCTGTACAACAACAAAAACAACATAGCCTTTTGTCCCAAGCAAGTTGGGGTAGGCTAGAGCTAAAACCCAAAAGAAACAAGGGTTTCGTCTCTGTAATTGCAACATTCTCTCACTGGTGAAGCATTGGAACTTAAATATTCCATGAGTAGGCCAACTAAAGGTTGCTGGTTTAGTCTTGGATAGCCAGCAAAACATATTATGACAATCATATTTTGTGTTCAAGAGCATTTCCGTTTATGGTGCTGTGGTTATTGGGCCACCAATAGGACTATCTCTCTATCATTGCAGTTTCAAAATGACCTTAAATACCATACATAAAATTTTATTTCAAACAAATGAAAACCTGTGAGCAAATTCTTTGATGTTTCGGAAGAAATAACCAGGATATTATGTTCATGCAGGTTCCATTGTACCAGTCGTTCAACCATGGTTAAGAAATTCTTTATGCTCGAAAGTTGGGAAGTATTTCTGTTGAACTTGCACTATATTGTGTTGTTAAGTGGAGTCTACTCACATTCGAGCCATTTCTATTACAAAACTTCGTGTAGCGTCGAACGTAGTTTGTATAAGGAGTCCTAATTCGTTGAAACTATTATTGTGAACTAGTCTGAACTGGTGTGGTGCTTGTCTAATGTCCAATGCTCGTCTGCTCTTAATTTCAGTTTAGAGTCCATAGAACTAGGACTGTGCTGGGGGTCCTGGGTCTGTAGCCGTGAACTGCCGTGGTGTGGTGTCTGGTTGTGGGTCGAGGCTTCCTGCCACTGCTAGCGGTCATTGGATTCTATCGGACATTCTCTGTTCGGTGAATCCCATTTACGTAGGTTGGTCGTAAATAATACTAATTCATACAGAACATGGTAGACTAATACAAGTTTATGTCGAAATCAGTCTTTAAGTTTATGTCGAAATCAGTCTTTACGCAAATCTGGAACGCTTAATACTTGGTACTAGGGGTGCAAGTAGGCACTTAAAGGCATTTTTTATGGGTTAGTTCCCTTTTAAATTCAATCCCTTTGCTACGGCTGAAAAGGGTGGTGCAGTGGATCACTCTGTTCGTTTGCGTTATCAGTCATGAGTTAGTGGTATTTTTCTCTCAAAATAAATCAGTACCATCGAGTAGCGGTATTTATCTCGTAGAATAAGTCAGCGCCAGCCAGCCGAACTGGCTGGATGTGTCGGGTTCCCAAACTCCCATGCACTATTAGACTGACATTCTTGCTTAGCGCCCTGGGGAAGACCGTTAGACTGCTGTGGGAGCTTGAAGGAAGCGGAAGGAAAACATGCTTTTTCTAGTAGCGTCCGGACGTCCGTTCCGAACGCTAGCCGTCGGACGGGTTCGTAGTCATACGATCGGGGTTATGAAGCATATCAGTCGTCGGATCGTGTTGCGAATCGTTTTGATATTGCGAAGCATGTTGCGAACGGTTTTGAAATGTTGCGAACCATGTTGCGACCAACATTCAACCTCGGAGCCCCCCTCCCTCCTGCCCGAGCGATTCAGCAATGTTGCGAGTATGTGGTGATCATGTTGCGAGCTTGTGGCGAGCATGTTGCGACCAACATCCAAACATCAGCGTATTAGACCATATTGCGAGTTATGTTGCTTGCAACATTCAACATCAGACACAATACCTAACGACTCATGTTGCGTGCAACATCAGCTCTCCTCTCTCCTCCCCCTCTCGACATAACACCCAACATCACATGTCTGCAACATCAAAACTCAACATCTGCAATATTTAAAATTAATATTTGCAACATCCAACATCAGGGGCTCTCATCTCTCCTTCTTCTCGACACAACACCCAACATCACATGTCTGCAACATGAAAACTTAAACATTCGCAAACATCGAAAAATAATGTTTACAACATCAAAAATATTTATATCTAATTTTGAAAACATTCACATGAAACACTCGCAACATATCAAGAACACGGATGTAACATGTTCACAACGACTGCAACATGAATGACAAACAATTGCAACATGAAAGGTAACCAATTGCAACATGTAGCCGTCAGATCTAAGCACTGTAGCAAAAAAAAAATCTCGTCGCAACATCCAGTCACCCGTTACAACATCAAGTCGTGTAGCGTGCAACATAGAGAAAATTTTCGCAACATTCCGTCCGATATTTGGACGACGCGTCAGACATCCGTTCGTGAGCATTACCGTTTTTCTTTCCGTCCCAACCTTCATGGGTTCCTCCCTGTATGACATGGATTGGTGCAATGGTAGGCACCTGTGTTTGGTGGCCCCTCTCACTTCCTCAGTAGATAGTTTATTTCTCTCCCAAAACAGATTGTGGCATGCACTTTTTAATTTGAGTTGATTTAATTTTATAATCCAAAACAAGGAACTTGTATCCGTACTTAGTTGGTACCCATTAGTTAGCTGCCAGTTCTCGGAGGCTGCATGACTGTTTCGGTCTTAAGACCAATAGGTTCTGAACCACGAATTTTTAGAAGACGATGCGTGCTAGGAAAATCTTTCGAGGACACTGGAACCAACGAACAAGCTATTCGTTGCAATCGATCGTCCCCGACTTGGATTGCACTTGCACACTATCATGAACTGTCGTTCAATATAAGAAAGAAATTGCACTGTCAGAAGATTGATTTACAATGGATGCATGCCGAGGAGGCGAGGACGGAAACAGTTTCTAGGAGTCGCGTAAAACAAAGAAAAAGGTCTATTTTTACCTTCTTGGACACAACAATGAGTCAACGACTCTTCCCTACACTCAAAAACCGGATGAACGACCTCCCTCAACTTTCAAAACTATTCAATTTACCTTCCTAGTCTGATTATAAGCAATTTTCAAAAGTAGTTTGTCATTTTCAATTAAAATAAACTTTGTAAATACTTAATGAGGTCTTAAATCATGAAAATATTTCTAAGCTTCCAAAAATTATGAGAAAAATCCTAAAGATGAAACATTTGAATTAGTGAAAATGTCTATAAAATTTTCTAAAATTTAGATTTAGCTCTATCAAAATGGAAAATATATCCAACAAAATTTAAAAATATATTAAAATATTTTAATCTACATGTAATTTCATCTTGAATAGTTTCCGTGATAAAAACTTGAAATGAAGCCGATATGAATAAATGCGTCAAAAATTAATATATGTTACATTTATGATGGTTGACAACATTTTTTACGAGTGTATTCGACCTCATTTCATGTTTTTGTTGCAAAAAGTATTCAATATGCAATTAGAAAATTTTAGGGGAGTTTAATTTTTTGGACATATTTTTATTTTGCTAGAGCTAAATTTAAAATTTTTAAAAAATTATAAACATTTTCACTAGTTTTAAATATTTATTTAGATTTCTTGTGTCCCGATCTATCTCTAGGATTTTTCTCATAATTTTTAAAATCTTAGGGATATTTTCGTGGTTTAATAAGTATTTAAAAGATCTATTTTAATTGGAAATGGCAAAACCGCTTTTGAAAACTGCTTATAACCTAGGTTGGGAGGTAAACTGAATGGTTTTGAAAGTTGAGGGAGATAGTTCACCCAGTTTTTTAGCCTAAATAGGAACCGTGGACTTTTTTTTTGAACTGTAGGAACCGTGGACTTGATGATGTATCTAGGGAGGTAAATCAAGCTTTTTAAAAAAAACAAATGTGAATGAGTGGATTTGCAATCGGAATTTCTATGTCACTCGGGTGATATTTTGTATTCTTTTCACCTAGATTTGTATGGTTGAGATTACTCTAAGATTCGTGCGGGCGGGTTGTTCTGTAATCTTGTTGGGCTGTTTTGTGGTGATTTACTGGCGTTGTTCAGTGCCCTCTTAGGCATCCGCTGACATCACCCCGTCAGTTGTGAGAGTGAAGGCGGCGCCGCTCCCTTTGCTTAGCATAGCATCTGGACATCGTTGCAGCGCATGGCTACGCTACGCGTCTACGTCGTTGTCGTCGGACATTCCTTGTTCTGCCAAACCTTAACTTGCTGTCATCGGCACCTCGATGGTGACTGTAGGAGATGACGATCTTTGTCTTCCCTGTGATGCTAGCTTCTCATTGTCGCAGGCCGAGCTGCTCGTCCTCACACTCAACCTCTTGCCATGGGCATGCTCGGGACCGAGCAACTGACGAGTAGCAATGCGACCAGCATGGCCTTTGGGAGCTCATCACGTGAGCCAGCTGCATTGTTGCTTATGTATAAAAATAGTATATGGCATGTTCAACTGGTATTGAAAATTCAATTAGTATTCATTGTTCAGTGCAATCATTGTTCAACTAAAATTCTAATCAGTTAGCATTGATTGTTCAATTATCATTATCATGTTCAGTTAGAGTATTTAGTGTTCGGTTGCATTCCAAAGTTATTCTTTTATTTGTATTGTATCTTCTGTGTTCAGTGTTGTTTCCTTATTCGACAAATGGTGAGCATGTTCTGTGTTCTGAATGTTTGATGAATGATTATAATTTTATTTGTAATATGTATGTCATTTCTCATGGTGGTGGATCATTGTGCATTATTGTCCCAGAAGACCCGTATCTAAATTTGTCGATGTTCCATAGCTTTTATTTTGTTGGCAACTCATATGCTCCTAGTTTTAACCCACCATTTATCAGTTTGGGCTTAAGATGAACTCTGTTTTGACTACTTTTCAAACTATTGCATATGATGAAGTCATTGTTCAAAGGCACTATCAATTAGGCGTGATGTTCAATAAATTACTCATCACTAGGGATGTTAGTTTTGCCCGCGGACGCGGATATCCGCGGATACCTGACCCGACGAGCAAGGGTACGGGCGAGAAATTTCGCCCGTGAGCAGCTAACGGGCATAATCTTTCACCTGCGGATAATATCCGCTACCCATTTAAATAGAAAGCCCATCAAAATATGGCCCAAGCTCAGCAGAAATCCTAGCGCATTGTGTGTGTGCGGTTGGACATTTATTCTATCATTGTGCATTTGTGCTATAATGATTAATTGTCTTGTGTGACAAATTGATACAATGAGACATTATATTGCATTATGGCTATCAAATTGTTGTTCTTGTTGAAATGAAAATGTTGATAGTTATTTCCCGACGGGTACGGGTAAACCTTGCTTTATTGGTGAATAAATATTTTAGATGGCAAGATAGATTTAACACTACCTAATTTACTCATCACCAGAACTCGAGTATTTTTGCACATACAAATACTAGAGTTAATCCTGCATTTTGTAACCAAAACATCTTACTCTAAAAAGGCTCTTTTCAATATGAATTTTGTCAAAAGAAAGTGCTAGTGACTTTTATCGATACTAAGGTTTATGAATATTTATCGTCAAGTAAATATTTAATTATATGAATGTATTCAGTTTTTCCACTATATAGCATATCTACTGCTGTGTATGAAGCCATTATATAGTATGTTGAAGATTTCCTACAACCAAGATCAGTTCATATAAAGTTACTCGGTATTAATCAATTTATAGTCATATTCATTTCTTTAGTTTTTATATTTTATTTAATATGTTTATATTTTCTAAATAGATGATTTGTCCTTTAGATGCTCCACATTTTTCCTTCTTTTTGGTCAAGATCGCCAACAGTCTCGTCTGTTGTGTTCTAGATGGAGTGCACACCACCATCATGTCTGATGGCTTTCAAAGCGACCTAATATTTAGTATTCATTTACGTCTCATGTAAATTGTTTCATGTTCTTTATTATTTAGATATGAATGCTGAAACAAAATTATTCTCAAAGTATCATGGACATGTGCTCATTATTATGATATGCATTTTCTGTTTCAGATTTGTCATCTCTATTCATTTTAATTTTAACACTTTTTGAAATAAGGAACAACGATGAAACTATCTACATTTTTCCTTTTTTTAAATTAAGTTCATGGGACCCTTAGCATCACACAATAAATGAGCTTCTAAGTGATTTCTGGGTCTTGTTGTCACTCAGTTGCTCCCCTATTTATTTCATTAATTATTTTCCGGGTGAGAAAATTTTGTTGTATCACTCATTTTTCAATATATATCTTAGTTGTTATGTGTCATTACCTTACTGAATTATAATCTAAGTGACATCTAGACCGAAAATAACCCGGGTGATTCCCATTGGCAAGGGAATTAGGCTGCGGCATGCTCCGAGTAAAAAAGGGTCACATATGTAAAAAAAAGGGCCACATATGTATAAGGAAAAGGTGTTTTTGACGTCCCTCAACTATTGTCGAAGTTTGATTTACATTCCTCATCCGCAAAACCGGGTAACTGACGTCCCTCATCTATCTAATCCGTTTGCTTTTGGTCCCTAGGTGGTTTTAGGTGTGGTTTTTGCGTGATGTGGCGGTGGGTGCCACATGTCAGGCACATGTGGCGGTGGGCCCATGCCACGTGACTTTTTCTCTCCCCCGAGCTCACCGCTGCCCAAGCCCCTTCTCTCTCTTCCCTAGCATCGCCGCCCTAAGGCCGCCGGCGGTGCTGCTCTCTTCCTCTCGACATCAGCGAGGACGAGGGCAACTGCGGGCCTTCCTTTATCCAACGGTCTGCTTCTCCCTCCACTGATCCCTTCCTCCACCGGCGGGCGGAGCGAGGAGCAGGCGAGGGTCGTCGGGATGCCGACCAGACGGCCCCGGGAGGTGGTGTCGTGTGCGGGGTCCCAGCGGAGGAGCACACGGCCGTGGTGGGCGTCGAAGGCGCGCCAGGCTCGGAGGAGGCCGCCGCCGGCGCGGAGGAGGTCGGACGAGCGAAAGACGGAGGAGGAGGGTCGGGACGAACCCAACCCCCAGGCCGGCGTTGCATAGGAAGCCGACCAGGTGCGGAGAGCGTTGGAGCTCGCGGAATCGGCGGCGGAACCCGACCCCCGTGAGGAGTGCGTGCCAACGCCTGCAAACGAGCGCGGCGGCGATGAGGCGCGCCGGGTCCGCAGGTGGGAAGCGGAGCAGGACCTCCTCCACGAGATCCTCCATCAACGCGCCCGTCGGTGTCGGATCCGCCGCGTCCATGGCTGGCGAGCGGCGGCGCGGGTGGGGTGGTGCGGCAGGGGTCAACGAAGGTGACGGTGGAGAACTGGAGTCCTTGAGCTCCGGGGGGAGAAAGCCACGTGAAATGGGGCCCACCACCACATGTGCCTGACATGTGGGACCCACCGCCACGTCACGTGAAAACCACACCCAATACAGCCTAGGGATCAAAAGCAAACAGATTAGATAGATGAGGGACGTTAGTTACCCAGGGATGATAATCAAATTTCGACGATAGTTGAGAGACGTCAAAAACAGAATTTTTTTAAATATTTTTTTTCTTTGATTTTCGAAAAATAAATGGACGAACCAAAAATTTCGAGAAATATACATCTGCCGCCAAACCCCACGGCGGCCGTGGGGCACGGCGGTAGGGCTGCCGCCAACGGTCGGCTGACCTGCCAGGTGGGGCCAGATTCCTGCCGCCGTGGGGCACGGCGGCAGGAATCCTAGCACCGTGCCCCAAGGCGGCAGGAGCCCTAGCGCCGTGCCCCACGGCGGCAGGATCCTGGCGCTGTGCCCCACGGCGGCAGCGTCACCCCTACATAAGGGGGCGACAGCTGCCGCCACCGACCCCTCCCTCCCTCCTTCTCTCCTCTAAATCTTCGGCTTTCAACCCTTCGGAGCACTTTTGACTGAGGTATGTTTCTAAATTTAGTTTAGTTTAGTTAGTTTAGTTAGTTAGTTAGTTTAGTTAACTTAGTTTAGTTAGTTTAGTTAACTTAGTTTAGTTTAGTTTAGAAATTTCAAAAACTTTAGAAATAGTTATAATTTAAATAATTAGATTATATTAATATAAAATTATTAAAAAATTATTTTAATTAACATAATTCGTTTAAATTGATTTTAAACTTCTAGAAAATGGTTATAATTCACATAATTAGATTAAATTGATATAAAATTCGTAGAAAATAGTTGAAATTCACATAATTCGTTCTAATTCATTTAAAATTCCTTGAAAATGGTTATAATTCACATAATTAGATTAAATTGATATAAAATTAGTAGAAAATAGTTGAAATTCACATAATTCGTTGTAATTCATTTAAAATTCCTTGAAAATGTTTATAATTCACATAATTAGATTAAATTGATATAAAATTCGTAGAAAATAGTTTAAATTCACATAATTTGTTGTAATTCATTTAAAATTCCTAGAAAATGGTTATAATTCACATAATTAGATTAAATTGATATAAAATTCGTAGAAAATGGTTTAAATTTACATAATTCGTTTTAATTCATTTAAAATTACTAGAAAATGGTTATAATTCACATAATTAGATTAAATTGATATAAAATTCGTAGAAAATGGTTTAAATTCGCATAATTCGTTTTAATTAGTATAATTCGACTAATTGATTAAATTATGTTATTTTTTTGCAGTTATGGCTGCACCGTTGGAGTACGTACGGCCGGAGTTGTTCGATGAGGCGGTGGACCGGCACCACCGCTCGTACGTGTCGGCTGTTCTTGGACGTTCGCCCGGTAACATACGTTGCCGGACGACCCGCACGTTGATGCCGATACACCAGCGGTGGATTCCGAAGTACGTAATTCATAATTATTATTTATTTCTGTTTCTTTACAATAGTAATTGCGTTAAGTAAATTAATTTTATTTTTTCAGGCTATGCGCTGCAGGACTTCTCCCTTTTGCGCGGTTGGTCGAGGGGGATAGGCTACGAGCTGAGGTTCCCCGGGCGGAGCGGTTGACGCGGTTCAGCTACGACACCCCGCTGATCGCCGCGTTCATGGACCGGTGGCGACCAGAGACACACACGTTCCACTTCCCCGTCGGCGAGATGACGCTCAGTCTGGAGGACGCCGCGATGTTGGGAGGAATGTCGTGTGCTGGCGAGGCGATGGGGCCGATCGACATCCCCGCGACGTGGCACGCTGACTTCCTTGCTCGGTTCGCGAACGTTCCTCGGAACGATCGCGCGCCAGCGCCGTATGTGCCCTTCGCCGACACCCACGGGCCCACCTGGACTTGGATCCAGCAGTTAAGCGTACGTGATTCTAACTCTTATTTTCAACGTTTGTATGCATTTTAAACGAATGTGACGATGGACCTTTGTGTGTGTGCAGGCTGACTACATGGCGGACGAGGCCGACGACCTGACGTCATACAGGTTTTTGAAGGTCTACCTGCTCTGGCTGTGCGGGTGGGTGCTGTTCTGCGAGTCAGCGGGAGACTCGGTGTCGAGGTACCTACTCCCCTAGGCTCAGAAGATCGCCGACGCACCCCTCGACCAGATGCCCCAGATCAGCTGGGGCAGTGCTGTTCTGGCAGCTACCTACAAGGGTCTGTGTTTGGCAGTGTCGAGGCCGGCGAGTAAGGAGGGGATCCTCCTGGGGTGCCCTCTCCTGCTGCAGATGTGGATCCACGAGCGGTTCGACATCGGTCGGCCCAAGGCCGACCTCTCAGAGTACCAGACGCTGCCCGAAGACACCGACCCAGCGGACCTTCCCACCATGGGTTCTCTGTGGTGCCTCCGGAAGGTAATGACCTCCCTTAGCGTTTTCTTCGCGTTATGAGTTCATTAGTTCGATTCAATTAACTTTTCATGTTCTTTGCAGCACGTTTGGGCTGGGGAGCAGCCGAAGAAGGCGTACAAGGACTTCGTATGTCAGATCGACCGAATGGTCGATGCCCAGGTCCGGTGGACGCCGTACGCTCCTGCCATAGTCGCTGCCCGCGCACCACAGGGGCTCTCGTCCCTGTGCTCCCGAGACCAGGCGTACTGGATGACGCGGCGACGACTGGTCTTCGACGTCTACGTCAAGGAGTACGCCGTCCACCGGGTGATGAGGCAGTTCGGCCTCTTCCAGGAGGCGCCAGTACCCGCTGCGCCACGTTTGCCGGCTACAGCACACAGGTGAGCTACCATTTGTCAGTTATAATTATTTTCCGTTACAAATAGTCAGTTGCCAATAATTTTATGTTTCATCTATGCTAGGTGGACGCGTAAGGGCGTGGTTGCGGCGACGTCGTTCGTCGGCAAGCTGCAGCCGTACGTGGACGAGTGGGCGTCCGCGGCGCACGAGGAGAACGTCGTCACCGAGCACCGCCTTCACGACGGCACGGCCTGGGTAGCGTACCTTCAGTGGTACCTCCCGAGGACGCGGACGCGGGTGACGTACGTGTCTGCTACCCCGCCACCGCCACCAGTCCCGGACCACGACAGGATCCTGCCGGACACCACGTACCCGGTGCGCCGAGACCAGACCACCGACACAGCGGTAAGCTACGATACTGCAAACATATTACATTCATATGATTTTTCATTATAACATGTGTTACTAATTTTGTGAGCAGCACGACGTGCTTGCTGAGATCGTGCGGCTCGCAGTGTTCGCGAGGGAGCAGTGTTTTACCTGGGGGCCTCACCAGCACCAGGGCACTTACGACAGGATCCTCCATGCTTCCACGAGGTACTCTGCCGTCGTGAACTACGCCGGGGCCGCAGAGATTCCTCTCCTTCCGCGCCACCCAGCGTCGTCCTTGAGTTCCGCCTCGACAGCGGCTTCGCAGCAGGCGCCTTCCACCTTTGCCGGCGGCTTCTCGGCTCCGACGGCACAGCAGCAGCCACAGGCGCAGGGCCCGCACACCTACGTGCAGCGGCCGTTTGTTCCCTCCGGCACAGGTACTTTCAGTGGACCTTATTTTCAACTAATGCACGCAATTATTGTGTGTTTGTGGTTATACTATATTCTAATCGTACAGGGCGACCGCCGCTCTTTCCGACAGCCGGGCCTCGACAGCCGGAGACGACGGCACCTAGAGCGCCGATCTTTCCGCCAGGAGGTTTCAGACCGCCGACCTTTCAGTTTGCGGCGGCAGATATTCCTTCCTCGTCCACTCCGCCTATGTTCCAGCCTGCTTTCGACGCGACCACTGAGGACCAGCTGGCCTGGGATGAGATGGGGTACAACGACATTCTCGCGACCCTGGATGCCCCGCAACAGGCCGAGGAGGTTGGCCCGTCACAGTTGACACAGGCACCGGTTGGGACTCAGCCGACACAGCCACTGGGCGGAGCGACCCCGGCGGCCGGCGGAGCGACACCGGCCGGCGGAGCGACACCGGCGGGCGGAGCGACACCGGATGCTGCAGGCTCGTCGCAGGCCGCCATGGCGACACCGTCTCCCGACCAGTTCGGACCGCGGGTGGTCAGGGCACCTGACCCCTGGACGTACGACCGGGACCACACCTGGGCTGGCGCTAGAGCTGTTAGGCCGAAGAGGCACCGACGTATTTAGATGTAGTAGTAATTTTACCATGATTTTGTATAAACTATTTGCATCTACTCGTTAATTATGATATGATCTTGTGATTATGCTTACACTTATGAGTTTGTTGTTTTTTAAAAAGGTTAAAAGTGTTAAAAATGAAAAAATAAAAAAATAATAAAAATGGCCTTACCGCCACGTGGCACGGCGGCGCTAGGCGGCAGGGTCCTGGCGCCGTACCCCACGGCGGCAGGGACTTAACGCCGTGGGGCATGGCGGTAGGGATGCTGCCGCCGTGCGACACGGCGGGCCGTGGGGTTTGGCGGCAGATGTGTATTTCTCGAAATTTTTGGTTCGTCTATTTATTTTTCGAAAATCAAAGAAAAAAATATATATATATAAATTCTCAAAAACACTTTTTCCTATGTATAACCCACGGAGCCCACCCAGTGCCGGACAAAATGCAGGCCCAGCACGCAACGCTAGGCCTCTGTTGGAGCGGTAGCGAGTGGGCCTACTTACTACCCACCAGCGTTCGTTAACCACAAAACTTGTATTTTTTTTTTGGCAATTCTCTATTGAAGTACTATCTCCTGTACAATGACAGGAAACCACCAATCCTACCTATCATCCTACTTATCATCCATTTAATCATGTGATTAACTAATCCTCATAAACAAACTATTCATTAAAGTCTAGACTTCTTGATGCACATGTAGTCAAAATCTTGATTGAGAGAATGAAGAGTCACGCATTGAGAGCAATTCTAGTGCTCCCACGGGTTCGTGTACTCCAGTACTCCCATTCAAAAAAATCACCAAAATATGCACATGAAAAATTGCAACAAAAATATGAATGGATATTAGAAGCAATCATCTACCATCATTCAAAATTCAAGTTGCAAAGGATACTTGTGCTAGGAGAAACAAAAAAGTGAAACTAGCCTTTAAATAGTAGCGGGTTTAAAAAACAGGGCAACCTGCACTATTCATAAGCTGATTTCTCTTTTTTGTTTTTTCTTGCACAAATTTTTGTTCAACACCAAATTTTGCATGAACATACCACCTTGCATCATCTATGCACCTATATTTTTGGTTGAATTTTCACATGCAACGTTTAATTGTCATTTTTGTTGGGAGCACGAGAGCACCTAAAGGTGAGGGAGCACTAGAATTGCTCTCGTCACGCATTAGATAATTCTTAAGTGAAGGGATGGTGGGCTGAAATAAGACTATCAAAAGAGAATTTTTCAAATTTGTAAATATGCATATCATAAGAGAACAGGGGGAGTATCAGCCTAATCTTACAAAGAGTATATTATTAGCCTAGGATATAAACAAGTTCAGCAAAAAAAATGTATGCATTTTTAAATATAAAAGAATATATTTCGAGATTAATTTTTATGATAAACCTAATAACATCAATCTTGTGTTGCCAAACTAATTATATTTTTAGCTATTGATTGTTTAAGCTAAACAATAGTATGACTTTAACAAATATATTCAGGATCTGTTGAAGCCTAAACGCAGTTTAATTGAGTACTGTTTAGCATTACAAAAGACACTTTTTTCTAGAAAATAAAATACCATCCAGTCGCAAGTAGAGTATCTCGTTTCTATCTATGTAAGAGTTTAGCTATGACCGTAAAAAGACATGCGTGCCGCTCTTCTCTGCCTTCATGATTACCGTTGTTCTTGTTCATGGTTCCAAGATCCAAATGGAACCCAGCTTAAATTACTGGTAGATTCCGGTTGCCTCCAAATCCGCTGCACCTGCGATCAAACATGCCACAGACAATGTGCCCGCCCACATTCTTTATCCTCCCCGCGATACATATATGTTTAGCCCATATCCCCGGATTAGATTAATGATTAGAGTAACCACTTCTCCCATTAGGGGGCATGAGCATGAGCTCAGTGCCTCACCAAGTGGCGAGCACTTATATATAAAAGAAAACGCAATCAGATTCTCCCGGCCGCGCCAATGGCGATCGAGGCCGCCGGCCATGATTGGGCAATACACTATCATATCTTATCCCGTCGTCTCGTGGATAGGCGGCGCATAAACTAATGGCGGCGGGCGCGGTTGCCGGGTGCGCGAGCGAGTGAGATCGATCTCGATGGGGGCCGGACTGAGCTGAGCTGATCCCCTCCCTCCTCACTGAGCTCTCAACAGTTTAATATCCAGTTCATGGAGGAGGAGGAGGAGCTGGGGCATATGCTGGGGACAATAAGATATCTAACGCCAGCATCTTCTGGCAGTTCGTGACCTAGAAAGAGATATCCTGGTAGCTGTACTCCCCAGCAAGAAGCATCTAATTGTCTCTGTTTGCAGATATACTCCACTGATCTGAAGGATCTTGGTGTAGTGGTGGGCTCTGGTGGCCGGTGGGGTGATGCCCGTCGTCGTCAGATCCTGTGAAGCTTCCTCCTGGTGCATGCAGGACACAAGATCTCGAACACCCATGGGAATTTTCTTTTCTTGGAGATTTGGTTTATCAGCTGGAGTTAGAGATGGCAGCAGCATGGCTGCAATTAGCCCTTGTGATCGGTAGGTGGCTTACCTGCCGTGCCAATCGCCAATGGAGAGCGCAAGGGACGCATGGCATGGTGCTCGAGTATTGTTTAGCATTGACACCATATGGCGTCTCGACGTCTAGGGCAATATTTAAGCCTGAACCGACAGTGAGAGCATGACCTTACAACGAACAGTACAGCAGTACGCCACTAAGCAGGGCAACCGGATCAGATGTGCGTCTGACGCTACGCACTTGGAAAGTTTCTTCCCTGACACCAATAGATTCCTACTGGTATTATAAAACCCAACTGATGGAGCTGTAAAATATAGTTCACATCATAACTGTAGGAATCAGACCATCTGGTTTCTGACTGAGTGCTGCAGCTGGACTGGACTAGTGAAATTTACTGGCATTATCTTGTATGGGCTTGTGCTGCATGGACATCTATCTTTTTATGAAACAGTTTACTGTCATCCTTTTGTGAACCCAAATCTTATGTCGAACTAGCAAAAAGATTTGCAGGGCTTTTATGAATCACAAAGGCCTTGGGGGCTCTCTAGGCTATGAAAAAACTTGTCATTATGTGTAGAGAAAAAAATGGAGATTACCATGTTGGTAAAGTCTTTTTTTCTGGAATATATTAAAGTCAGAGACATAACTCAACAACAAACATACAAAGAAGATGCTGTCATGGGATAAGACTGACCTGAAGATTTTCTGCCTCATTTTTCCTTTTATTCTAGAAGAAGACAATTCTCAGAAAACAACCCCAATCTTGTCAGTTGTCAATTGTCAACTAACTAGTCCTTTGGCTAATGAATCTGGGGTCCCAGTTCCATCTATGTGCTACATCACAATTCAAAGATCTGGCCATCTCTCTACAGGAAGTGCATCAATCTCTGAAGATTTAACGTAACCTGTTTAGGAATATCTAGCTTTGTGGTTCAGGTATCCTGAAAATTCTGTTCGAAAAACGCAGATATCCTGCCAGGAATACCAAAACTGAAACTGAAGATGACCACTTTAATTGGGCACTAAATTCTGTCAGGCTGTCACTGTTCACTATTACTCGATCCTAACCACCAGTGTTTGGAAGTGTGAGGAAACTGAGCATCAGCAAAGCACGCCTGTCCCCCCCAGCCCATGAAAGCGCTTTCAGCCGCTTGCAACGATGGCGACCAGCAGTAATATTAAACAAAGGCCAGCCAAACACGCAGGCTGATGAGCGTGGCTAGCTTAAACCTGATGGGTAGGCAAATGCTTAGCTTCCAGTCAACTTTTTATCCTGTTCTCATCCCAGCCTTTGGATTAAACTACAAGGGATTACCAAGGGAATGTCACTTTTTTCACGTCGCAAAGGCAAGCATGTCTGCACTTGTTTATTCGCTGCAAGAGCACAAGTGAAAGCTGCAGTTTACTTTGACTGGGACCTAGGCTGGCTCGATTGTGCGTGAAAGTGAAACTTTGGGCCTAACTCCGGGGGAATTTCCGCAAAGCTTTTTTCGAGTTGGATTCTCTAGACGAATCTCCAGATGCTGTGCCCACCAATTAGTTACTACTATCAGAGAGCATGCAGACAGAATTTTAATTTCTATACAGGCATCTACTGACTATACTGGCTATAGCTCTAGCAACTGTCTCTGATCTGGGCCCTCCATCAAATGGCAAGAATCCAAGGTTAGCCACTGCTAAAAGCTGGACCAGGAAATTATAAACTACCACAGTTGCTTTTTCTAGTTTTGACAATTCAATTCGAACAAAAGCAGAGGAATCAGCCTGGAATTAGCATGTCCTGTCTGAAAGTTCTTTAACTGACTGCAACCAGCAGAACTGGTCGTCAGAGGTTAATTTGGAGAGGCCGGGTTAAGAGGATTCAGTTGTGCCACATCAATACCTTGTACGAGCAGCCAAACGAACAAGTTGTCAAACCGTCCTGTCCTTCTCAGCGAATAGAATGGAAAGAATCTGAAGGTCGCTATCGATCCCCGGCGGACAAAAATCGCTGTCACTATGCAATCTCCATACCTCCAAATCTTCCAAACTCCCAGAGCTTGTTTATTGCTAGTGCCAAAGCCAAAGCCAAAATCAAGCTACATGTCATGCCATATCATTGTTCACCGATCTACCATCGCATTTCCGAACACGAGCACCCGCGCCGTACCAGCAGTTCTTTTTTTTAAAAATATCAAATCGTGGTCGATGTGTACGTGCCTAAAATTATAGTACTATAGTTCTTCATTAGGTGGAGATGATAAGGAGGAACCATTAAAGGATCAATGACTTTGGTGATAGAGAAAAGGGAATAAAAGGAACACTGACCTGTGGTTTTAAAAAACTTTCGTTTGGGGATACAAGAGGAGGAAGGGCTAGGCTAGCATATCGTCATGGATTGTTTAATCAAAGGCGATAGAGATTCGGAGTAGACCGAGATTGTTTTTAGGCCATGATGTGCTACATATGTGGGGGGAAGAAAAGATAGTTAATTCGCCAATCATTGCCTGAAATTTTTAAGGCTCTCTTAAACTAATTAACTAGGATTTTGACGCTCCAATAGCTTTGAAAATAATCGGAACATGTTATACATACATACCGGATGGCTAAATCGCTTTGACTCTGCTAGCTTTTTATTTCCTCGCTGAAAATTCAATTCGCTGTTCCTTTTCCTGAAATTAAAGGATTGCACTAATCTACTCTAGAACACGATCAATTCAACTCCTCTCTCCCTCTTTATGATCGAAGTGGTGATTGACAGAACGATACACGCAACTAGCTAAGAGATTCCCAGGGGCGGGCAGGGATCAGGACGGACAGAGATTGACAGGCGGGTCCCACGCACAAAGACGCTGAGGCGTCGTCATCTTGCTGTCCGTCGTCCGGGCCAGGGTAAGCTAATGCTCTCCATCATCCATCCGCACAAACTTATCCGAGCTAGCAGCCTCGGCGCCTGCGGGTCGTCCACGTGTCCCTCGACGTCCCCGTCGATCGTCGTCGACCCATCAGGCCAGGGTGTTCAAGTGGCTCCCGGCTTTGTTCCTGAGGAAGCTCATCACCATGCGTCCGTGCCACTTGCGGAAGCGCAGCAACTTTCCTTTTTTTTTTTTGAAACAAACAATTTCTTTTGAAACGATGCCACTTTCCTTTTTAGCTGCTAGTTGGTAATATAGTAGATGGAAATTGGAAATAGTCTTCATCAATGTGCCGGATCCATTTATTAGACCTCTTAGTACCACCTTTCAAGATAAGAGGGGAGTGTGCCTTAAAGGATCCCAAAAGAGAAGGAACCAGTGCGCATGGCATTGGCATCGGCATACTACTACTCCTACATGCAAAGAAAAGCCAATCTGAGGTCTATCACCGGGCATTAGCTAGCGTTCGCGTGCTTTGTACTTGGGGGGGTCCGATCGATCCTAACGCGTGCTCCGCCCGCTTTCGGTGATGGATCTGTAGGGCACCCCGCACCCGGAGGGAGTGGAGTGGAGCGTGATCTGGGCAGCACAAGCACACGCGGATAACGCCATGGATCCCATCAGGCTTCAGGCCATCGAGCGAGAGAGATCACACGCGCGCGCGCGCTCGGCCCCCCAATGCAATGCGAACCCAAGGTTTTGGTTTGGGGTTCCCCCGGCCAGCAGCAGGCGAGACGAGATGATTGGGAGCTGATTTGGTTGCTGCTGGCTGCCGCCGCGCGCCTGCCATGCGCTCGAGCTCGATCTTCCTCCCTTTTCCGCGCGCGAGAGCATGCCGGCTGGCCGGACGGCCCTCTTTTTCACCAGGGGGGCCAGCAGCGTTTTTGTGAAAAGGAGTGGCGGCGTAGGCCTGGGGGGAAAGGGGGATACTTATCGGGGAGTAGGAAAAGGGGGTGTGTGGCCCTGGATATTCTATGGGCTACCGTGCCGTGGTACGTACTCCTCTCCCACGGCCGGGAGGAAGAAGGAGCACGTATTCGGAGGATGATCTCCGATCCGATCCGCGCGGGTGACGTCTCCACTGTGCCTGTGCGCTCGTGCTAGTGTACTTGCCATTGGGAGCAACAGCAACCATATGGATACCACCATATATATGCCATCATTTCCCCTTTTCCGAATTTTCTACGGAATTTTCGAAATCTGGAGGTTTTTATGGTTGGGGCGATGCATTGATATGGAAACCAGATTTAAAACTGTATACTTATTGTAAACGCGCGAGATAACTATTGGATGGGAATTTAGACAACTCAAAGAGTTGTAAGCATCTCCAACACTTCCCCATCAATGTTGCTTTTTTTTTGTCTAAAGCACAAAAAATCTTCTCCAACAATTCCCCAACCTAGTTTGCCATTTAACCCAAGTTGAGAAAAAGAGTCTCCGCTCGCAGATATATGCACGCCGGATACCGGCGCATCCGTTGTATCAGAAGAGGTGGGAGAGCATAAAAATATTTTTGTTTTTATCTTAGGGTTCCTGATATAAGTTTTCAAGAGGTGAAAAGACATAAACATAATTTCATTTCTCTCTCAGGTTCCTTATTGCGTTTGACAAGTGAATTATGCCAAATTATCGGAGATGCATTCTTCTTTTTTCTACTTGGTATATCTTTTTAAAGTCGGCAAAACACAAGATTTGTCAAGTAAAATTTAGCAAACTCTCGGAGATAGTCATCCACAAGTATATATAGCAACAACCCTTTGGTCTCATATCAAAAATGCAAAAAGATGTTAACTAGTAAAATCTGCACAAGACCAAATTTTGCCATTGGATTGAACATAGAGAAGACCCGTGTTGGATCTCGAAGGGAATAAAGGAGACAATAACATAGGAGAGACAAGGATAGAATTCACTAAATGTATAAAGAGTTACGAGGTGGGGTGGTGGAAAATTCATGTGAGAATACAAAGAAGTACGCAAGCGTAACATCCTAGTAGCTTTTTTTTTTTGTAAAGTTGACATCCTACACTGCTTCCACTGCTTTAGAATTAACACCCCCACAATCATCTGTCTTGAATTTCCAGGAATCAATAGAATTACACATAATTAAAAAAAGGTATCACAATAATTTATCACTATCTTTTGTACTACTTCCCTTTAGGTGCTTTCTGGTACTTAAATTTCGTCAGATGAACGGCTTTCATTAGTTTCAAGCACTCTAAAATTTTTTATATTTCAAAAGGAAATGGTAGAGTGCGTTTTTCCCGAAACTCATACTTCTCCAAAATCAATCCCTCATTAAATCTCGAAAACTTTTTTTTTTGTGAGGAACCCTAATAAATCTTTATAAAAACTGATCCCTCGCCTTAATAAGTATACTAGAATAAAACCAAGATGTTTAATTGTGCCAGCAGCACCGATCTGGTCCTCCAGCAAATAGCATAAATTCTTCCTATTCGTTTTGATAGTCAACCAGTAAGCACACGACGTCATCACCGGCATTAATAGGAGAGTCATACGAAAGCAGAGAAGCCGTTTCCCAAAAGCATAAATGCCATGCAAACGGAGAGGCAACCGAATTCCCTCGCTTTCTCAATTATTCACTGCCCTCCTTTCTTCTTTTTCCGCATACCATTTGTCCGCACATGTAGTACGAGTACTACTCCTACGCAGGGCAAAGCTGTTTGCGTCTCCTGAAACGAGATCTTTACATGTTGCGTGAATTTTGGTGGGATGGCCGGCTTGATTCGCTGTTTAAACCACCACTATCCAGCAAAATTGTATTAAGTAGAGTGCAAGAAGTTTCAAGGAAATTTCTCTCTTCCACACAAGTGCATGCTACTAATAGGTTCGTTAGGCAAAATCAGACCACACGCACTCTCTCTCTCCTCTCTAGAATTTGGATTCTAGTGGTAGCAGCAGAGTAGCGCTCCATGAGATTCAGAAGCTTAACCAAATCCCGGCGTCCGTACGCGCATCATTAATGGACGGAACACACGCAGCGCACACGCTTTGCCAGATCCACGATCCAGATATCCACCTCGCTCGCTCGGATCGGAGGTAACACGACACGACAAGGGCGAGCGAAACGGAACCCAACCAACCCAACACCAGCAGACAGCAACTCAGCAAGCAAAAGCCAGCCAGCAAGCAGCAGCAGCCCAAAGCAAACAAGGCCCTGTTTAGGAGTCTAACTTCCCCAAAATACACTATGCAAAACGAAGATTTCCCATCATATCAAACATCACATTAAAAATATCGGTACATGCATGGAGTACTAAATGTAGATGAAATCAAAAACTAATTACACAGTTTGGATGTACTTTGCGAGACGAATCTTTTGAGCCTAGTTAGACCATGGTAGGACAATATTTACCACAAACAAACGAAAAGTGCTACAGTGCTTTCCAGTTCGGAACAGTACTTTTCAGCCTAAAATCCGTGCAAAATCTCCCAATTTTGACCTCTAAACACACCCCAAGATTCCTCCCCGGCCGGTTGGTTCTATTCCAGAGAGAGGAGGAGGAAGGTGTGATCCGCCGCAACATGCCCACATGAGGACAAACCAAACTCCAGCTAAGATATCATCATCGTCGCCGTCGCCTCCTGATTCTCTCATCTTCACTAGTCACTCCACTGGATCCCACACACCCCACCCCACCCGCAGCACGCCATCTCACACACTCGTACCGCGACCAATCAATCTAGTACCAATCCTTGCAAGATCCCATCTCTTTCGTGCTCCTGGTGCCCGTGTTCCGGCGTCCGTTGGTTAGGCCATACCAGAACTGTTTTCCTTCCTGCGAAATTCCTACGGCACCTCCGGAGTTCTAGGAAAATGGTTATATATTTTTCCTCTTTTTTTCCTTTCACTTCATCTCCTGAATAGCTTTGGGAATGGATGAGAAATTCAGATTTTTTTTATAAGAAGAAATTCAGAATTGGGAAGACAACAAGGGAACTGTACTGTACTAGCAAACAGAGGAACCAAGGATAGCACAAAAATAGCTTTGGGGGGAGCCCCGCTAATCGTTAAACTAGTCCAGCGCAGCGCACTGACCACCCCTCTCGCTCCAGATTCTCCCTCATCATCCATCGGCACCCGAGCAGAGCTAGAGAGAGAAAGAGGGCGGAGAGGAGGAGGGTATCATCATGGCACGGCAGCAGCAGTAGCAGCCAGGAGGGGGAGGAGAAAAGGCCCAAACACACACACACACCCAAGAGGAGAGAGAAGGGGGTGGGAAAGCTCGGAAGAAGAGAGATCCACCTCGAAGTAGGGAACCCCTCCTTCCCTCCCTCCTCGCTCGCTTGCTTCCTTCTGCTGCCTGGAGTGGAGTCGTCGAGTCTACTACTGGTGCTGCTGCCGCCGCCGTCCGCCGCCCAGTGGAGTGAGCTGCGAGAATTGCTCTGCGAGCTGAGCGGAGCAGGGGAGGCGCCGCGGCCATGAGGGAGGAGGAGGAGCCCAGCTGGTTCGCGCGCTGCGAGGAGCAGCTGCCGCGGCCGGACGAGCTGATGCCGCTGTCGCAGACGCTCATCACCCCCGATCTCGCCGTCGCCTTCGACATCCCGACGCACGGCGGCGGAGGGGCGGGCGGCGGCGGCGGAGCGGGGGGAGGCGGCGGCGGTGGCAGCGGCGGCGGAGGCTGCGGCGCGGGCGGGCCGGACATGAACGGCGGCGGCGCGTCGTCGGCCGCGGGCTCCAGCGGCGGCGGCGGGGGCGGGGGCGGCGACGAGCCGGCGCGGACGCTCAAGCGGCCGCGCCTCGTGTGGACGCCGCAGCTGCACAAGCGCTTCGTCGACGCCGTCGCGCACCTCGGCATCAAGAACGCCGTGCCCAAGACCATAATGCAGCTGATGAGCGTCGACGGCCTCACGCGCGAGAACGTCGCCTCCCACCTCCAGAAGTACCGCCTCTACCTCAAGCGCATGCAGGGGCTCGGCGGCGGCGGCGGCGGGGGAGGTGGCGGGGGCGCGGGGGGGAGCCACTCCTCGGGCTCCGGCACCGACGCCGCCACCGAGCACCTCTTCGCCACGGGGCCCGTCCCCTTCCTCCCACCCGGCCACCGCGCGCCCGCCGGCGCCGACCAGTACCCGTCCTTCCCCATGGGCGCCACGCACCACCACCACCACCACCACCACGCGCCGCAGATCGGGCACTTCCAGCACCCCGCCGCCCGCCCGCTCGGCCCTTACGGCGCCGCGGCCGCCGGCTTCGACCACAGCTTCTTCAGCCGCACCGCCGCGCCGCCCGTCGGCCCGCCCGGGATGCACCACCACCGCATGGTCGGCGCCGGGATGATGGCGCCCGCCCCCTTCGGCGACGAGATGGACCTCGGATCCCGAGGCGGCGGCGGCGGCAGCGGCCGCCGCGAGCTGACGCTGTTCCCGACGTCCGGGGACCATTGAGGCCGCCGGGGGTCCGACGGCGACGGGCATCGGGCTGCTGCCCTCGGGTACATAAAAATTCCTTCGCTCCCTGTTCCCCCCTCTGCTGCGCAACCGCCGCTGCTTCCCACAGATCGGCATAGAAATCGAGCAAGCCTCAACCACATCTCATAGAGTCCAAGAATTCTTGGGAATTAGCAAATCCATATCCATCCATGTGTTTCCTTCCTTCCTCGTAGCATCTCGTCGCCCCCCCACCACCCACCATTGCTGCTGTTGATGTTCGTGTATTGCTGCTATTTGTCATGTTCTCCCCCCTTCCATTGTTCTTGTTGCTCGTGACATAAAGTTAGCCTTAAAGATGATATTTTTAGAGGGTACACCAGAATTGTGTCTACCTACAAATTGAGAGAGAACTCTCTCGCCTTGGCCGTCGAAGAACATCTCAATCCTTGCGATTGCGCTGAGGATCCGAGGTCGAATTGCTCTGTTCTCGAGTGATGCAACGACCATTGCTTCAGAGTTGAGACAAGTGATGCAACCATTGTGCATTACTACTATTGTTCCGTTTGGATATAGGCAGGGTTGAGTTGAATAAACCTATCCCAAGGAGGCACACCCTGAAGATGAATAAGTTTGAGGATTGATTATACCGGTCTGATAAAATTCGATCTTTGCCGTGGGAGTCGAAATCGTCTGCGAGGATCACCAGAATAGAGAGGTTCGGAGCTTAAACCTGCTCTGCTCTGTCATTTTTCTTCCTTGCACCTCCATTGATGGAGGTGGAGAGTACGTATATGATATATGTGTAGCATGCATGGGTTGCAATACTGTTTGGCACATTCCGCTTCCGCCACCCCCCGAGAACATTGGAGCAGCTCAAATTGGAGTGAGTTTGTTGTAGCGAATTGTAGCGATCAATCATTTGTATATCTGCGCAACATTAAAAGAGCTTCTTTGTAGCACCGAGAAAAAAAGACTCTTGAATCATGCTAGTGCAGTGGATTCTTATTGTTCTTGAATCGTGCCAGTACAGTGGATGCTTATGTTCTTGCATACTGATAACATCCCTGTTGTAGGAGAAGAAAAATCTTGATGCTCTGCATCACGCGCCTGTTGTTCCTTTTCTCCCCATCTCCACTAACAGATGTCACTGTTAAGAAAGGGAGTTCATCCCCTCATCTGATCCTTTGATTGGGTAACTGGACAGCACAGCAGTGCCTGATGTCTGATGTGCCCATCCAAATCTGGATTAAGATAGTGGTTGGCCCTCCAATTTTTGTTAATCCAACAGATTAAGATACTAGTACTTGGCCTCACTGATGGTCTGCTGCTGCCCATCCCCGATCTGATCAAGGAACTCTACGGCGATGGACGGCCACCTCACCTGCAGGCCCCCGTTGACGAGTCCAAGGATATCAGGTCAGCTTGGGAAGAGAGGAGAATCGGAGGCAAGGCCCATTGGCGGGCGCGCCGCTGCTGCTGGGCATTTATTTCCTTGGACAGGGGCATGTTGGTGTGACGAGGCATTTATGCGATGTGACCACGAGAGCGACCAGGGAGGAGAGGGGGGGCGCGGCATCGGCATGGCGCGCTACGTTTTCAGTGACAGAAATCTACTACTGTACTCGGCGCGGGGGAAGGAGGGGGGCGACAGCGAGGTGTGTGGATTTTGTTCAGGTGAGCCAGGCCGCCCTGGCCCCGACGCCCGTCCTGTCCCCTCAACCCCTCCGCCCGTCCACGCATGGAGCAGCGGCAGCGTTCATGGCGTTCCTTGCGTTGTTTCGCTTCGCGTCCTATTGATAGATGGAGGAGACCCTGATCCGAGCCTTGCACCGAGTTGGTGCGGGTGATCCATGGCGTATCTGATGTGTTCGAACCAGCGCATCGAGGTCGTCGCTGTTGCATGCAAATATGCAATGGAAGCAGCATGATGGTGATGACGACGGTGATGGCGTCGGAGCTCCGGCAATAGCTGTGCTGGGGGTGCACAAAATTGGTTATGGAGACACGACACGAGTAGTACACTCCCGTCGTTAGTCTGTCGGGCACTCTAGTTGGGCGCTTGTGGTCTTGGTTCGGCATGATGAAACTGACCGTTGCGCGCGACCAACGCGACGACGACGAGGCCGGCCGGCTCCAAGAAAACGAGAGGATCGGAACTGGCTGACTGCGCTCAATCAACCCCAGGAACGTTCCAAAACGGATCTTTAGTCAGAAACCGTCGGGGGCCATCCACATGTCCATGGCTGCTACGCAAAAGAAGAATTTCCATTCATTTCATTTTTTTTGAACTGAAGTAGTGTACGTCGCAGAGGAGGTGGCGCACACCTGTGCAGAAGTGTAACGTAACCCTTGGCAGCAGCCAAGCAAGAAAAAATGCCCTGAAATACTACATGCACATGCACTGCAGCCAGGATCGAAACGAGCGAAGCGAATGAGCGCGCATTATTGCCGGGACAGCGACGAAAAAGGCCACTTGGTACTTTGTCCACCCAATCCTGCTTTTTTTTCTCGCACGCGCTGCCCCCGCTGCGCTCATGTGCTCGAGTTCTGGTGGCGGAGGAAAAGGCACAGCAGCAGCAGCGAGAGGACAAAAGCTAGGATCTAGCGACGCGCAGCAGGCGGCATCTCGCTGCTCGATCGGCTGCTGGCGTCGAACAGGTGCCCAGCTCGAGCTCGGTGATCCGGGCGCCAGGGGAATGTGCCGCCAAAAGCTACCGATCCGGCCGGCCCGGCGCCTTTTCGCTCGTCGTCGCGTCAGGGGACTTTCTATCCGACGGACGGCTGGCGACGAGAGCTACCGGCATCTCGGCCTCGGGACGGCCGGCCCCCCGCCGGCGCAGCGTATCTGATCCGCCTGACGCCGACGCGCTTCGGATCTACTACTCCTACTCCGTATAGTGCTCGACGGCAGGCAATCATTTCCCGTCCGTCCACGAATTATCATGAGATTTTATTTGCCTAGTGTTGTAGAGGAATTATCCCTCCCTCCTCTTTCTTTTTTCTTTGCTAGAGATGGAAGAGGTTTTGGTAGCTAGGGGGGCATCGGATTGCTCAATCGATCCCTGAATTGTCCCTGTTAAGGAACCCTGCAAGCTGTTGAGGAATATCCTATATCAGCATGGAGGCACACTTGTGGGGCCTTTTAAAATTAGCGAACCATGCGCGCCCGAAAGAGGCAAAATCTCCCCATCAGGGCGATCCTTTTGCGCAAAGTGACATTAGATCCACCCAGTTGCATCGGATGACACGATCAAGCCATGCTTGCAAATGGCATGACACCCCACAGGGCCATATGTAGAAAAACAAGTTGCAGATCCAGGGTGTTTTTGGTTCAATGCACCACATGATGCGTGTGTGGATGATCTTGGATGGTATGGTTCAATCAATTTGCTTATACCATATGATTCGCTTCCACAACTAAAATAATTAACTAGGTGGGATGGCTTCATCCTTGATAGGTTGGTACAATTCACCCAACCAATGCAAACAAAGGGTAATTATCAATTTTGAACCGTTTCACACCTGAACCAAATACTTGGAGCAGCCAAACACACCTCTAGTGTCAGACTAAGCTGTTCCCACCGTAGGCGTAATCAGTTCAATTAGCGAAGCTTGTTCCGATACATTGATACTTTTTTATCCTATTTTTCACTTTGCGTGATGCCTACTATGTGGTATTCGTGATCCTCGTGGCGCCATATTTCTTAGATGATATTATGCATTCGTTCGTCCCCTCAAACTATATATATGATGAGAGACCTTTCAAAAGCGAGCGCGGATGTGTGTGAATACGACCATCCAGAAAAGGTCCACAAGAGCTGCTGCTGCTGCTGTTAAAAATGGATCATTATTCGTCTCCATCAACGCCATTAGCTTACGTTAACCTCATCTAAAAAAGAGCTTACGTTAACCTTCCATAGATTAACGCCGCGCGTGCTGTTTTATCTGAAGAGACCTCGCTATCTATCAGCTAATAAACTCCCCCGGCTTGACAACATCCAAAAGATTGCTATGCCGTAGTACCGCCGTTGCGCCGTACCGGTCATTTTCAATGCCGAGCAGGCAAGGAAGGAAGGAGAGTGCCCTGCACGTCTTTTTTTTTTTTGGCTTTTTTCGAAAAAGTTTTTCATAAATACGCCTCTGAGAGAAAGATTTCAAAAAATAGACCCTGACCTCGGCGCCGTGAACTTTAGTGCCAAGGTAAAAAAAACAGTGATATATTCGATTTTGGAGCCCCGATTTAAATATGTAAACTCACTTTTTCTTGATCCACAACTGTTTTCAAATGTTAACCAAAGTTCATAGATTCCATTTTGCATGTCGTTGACCACATCTTACATACAAAACTTTTCATAAAAGAATTTCATAGTGGGTTTATTGACACTATTTTCAGACTTCATTTTCATTCAGCTCACAACCTTACTTTCAATTTTTGAACTCCAATTTAAATATGCAAACTCACTTATCCTCGATCAATAATTATTGTAAAATGTTAATTAAGATTCATAGATTCAACTTTGCATGTTGTGAGCCGCATCATACATACGAGTTTCTTTAGAAAAATTTCGAAGTGGGCTAACTGACAATATTTCCAGACATAGGATTCGTCGCCGCCTCCATAAGAAAAATCCCAAGTCTAAAAATAGTGTTAGTTAGCCCACTTCAAAATTACTTTATGGAGAAATTTATATATATGATGCGAAAAACAACATGCAAAACAAAATCTATAAACATTTATTGATCAGGAAGAAGTGGGTTTACATATTTAAATTGGAACCCCAATATTGAAATTAAAGCTATTGGCAGATTGAAAAAATCTAAGTCTGAAAACAGTGTAAATCAACCCACTTTGAAATTATTTTATGGCAAATTTTGTATGTAAGATGTGGTCAACGACATGCAAAATGGAATCTATGAACTTTAGTTATTAGTTAACATTTCACAACAGTTATTGATCAAGAAAAAAAATGAGTTTACATATTTAAGATGGGGCTCCAAAATCGAATGTATCACTGATTTTTGACCTCGACACCAAAAGCCTGTGGCGCCGAGACGTGTAAGCTCGGCGTCACGCACCACGACACCGAGGTCAGGGTCCACTTTTTGATATCTTTCTGATGAAAGCGTATTTGTGAAAAACTTTTCTGAAAAGGACTAAAAAAACAAAAAGACGGGTGCCTTGCGAATGGGTAAAGGATCGGTGGCAATTGTGACTTCCGCTCTGTCATTTATTAAAAGTGGTTCGGAAATTGTGTTTGTGAGATAAATATAATACTACTACTATTTAGAGACAGAAGAAATATATGAAAAGAAAAAAAATCAGGAGTGTGAAAAAAGAGAGGGGCAGCTCGTGACCCCGACCAATGTACCGTCCCATGCTCTGATGGCCCGAATCCCAGAAGACGCAAAGGTACGCTGCTGTGCCGTGCTGCCTGCCTGCCTGACCCAGCCAGCCGCAAGTGAGTCCCAGCACTCAAGCCTGCCGTGCCGGCAGGCAGAGGCAGGGTGAACGCATCTCTCGCGCGCGCCCGTGCCCGAACTGGACTGCGGGCAGAATGCCTGGCACTGTGCGTGGGCCCCGCCACTGGGTGGGTGATTGGGTCGCGTGGGCCATGGTGGTGGCTGATGAGGCGGATGCGGATGAGATCAGAATCTGAGTTTGTCCTTTTCTCGCCCACCACCCACCACACCACCTCGCCTGTCCTGTCCGCCAGGGAACGAACGGGCCGCGCGTATCTGATCTGCTCCGGTTGGCGCGGCGCGGGGAGTCGTTAGCTGTCAAGGGGAGATGCCTCTCGATCGATGCTGGATGGCTGGATAGCTTCCACGGGGGAAAAGGGGAGTGGCCATCAGCAGCGGATCAGGGGGACCTGCCTGCCTGCCTCCCGCGCCCCTCGGCTCGGTCGCTCCGGCTTGCGGCGCATCACCAATTCACCACCAGGCCGTGCCGTTTGGGCTCCGGTGGAAAAGAAGTTGGCCCCCGCCGCCGCCGCCGCCGCCGTGGCTCTCCGACAGCTCTATCCACGCCGGCGCGTCCCCGTCGGGCCCCACGTCGATGCGCCGGCGACACCTGGTTGGACGGGGCGGGGCGGACGGACGGGCGCGGGACACATCCGCATGTGGCCCGCCCACGCCCATCCAGTTCGTGCAAAACATGCGAGGACGATGCTGCCGCCCGGCTGGCTGGCCAGGACAGCTGGCGCGGCGAGAGCGACCGTCCGCCGCCGGCCTACTAGCTTAGGCTCTGGCTCGATCGATTGGTCGGAACAGTGTGGGTCGGACCACCTACACGACGATCGAATAATCCTCGTGGCGCATTGAGAGGATTGCTCGCTGGGAGTACAGTGCATGGGCACCCAACAGTTGCGTGCGCGGGTGGCAACTGCGTGGAGGCGCAGGGCTTCTTGACACGTCGTGGGGGGAGTCCCACCGGACGGACAAGTCGCTGTTGTGGTTTCGCTCGAGCACGCACGCGACTGGCAGACAGTTCGCTCGCTGTTGTGTTGTCGTGCATAGATTTCCAACGACGATGAAGACCTGTTGGGCTTTCTTGGCCTGCAAGAATGCGTGCATTCGGTCGCATGCATTACAGTAATAGTTAACTGATGATGATGATGGGCCATGGGAAGTGGGAAACGAAACCGGGCTTTGTTGCGCGTGTGTTGTGGGCTTACGCGAAATAAGTATGGCTGGAATCAACAAAAATAAGTCTGTGTTGTTTGTTGTTGGTGGTGTTGCGCGTCTGGGCTTGTGCGAACACGTCCGTGTGGTGGGCTCGTCGGCGTTTGTTCATTTTGGTTGGGCTCGAAGCCTGGAACAGACGAATTTGCGCTGCGGCGAGCTATTTATTTTATTTAATTAGATTAGAAGAAGAAGGGGGGACGTGCTGCCAAAAGGCCGCCCCGTTACAGGATGCACCTCTTTTTTTTTCCTACGGGATCCATCATCCAAAAGGTGAGAAATGATTAAATTTTGGATTATTTGAGATTCTTTAGAAGTCAACGTATCAGGTGCAAACCAACCTTTTCGTGAAAATTCGTGCAAATCACGACAAAAAAAGTCGTCTAAAGTCGCCAAACAATCACAAATTTTAAGCCAGCAAGTTGCCCAAATGATTTGTCAGAAATTTGTTATTTTCATATTTCACAAACAAAGTTGAGTTTGGACAAGATATTTTACAAGATTGTGTGTCATTATATCATCTACATGTGTGATTTTTTAATGATTATATACGATTTTTTGCTATGGTTTGCACGAGTTTTCACAAAAAGGTTGATTTGCACCAGACATGATCCCTTCTTAGAATTAACAAGAGTCGTTAGATCTACACCAAATCCTAACCCACGCACAACCCTCCTCCTTCCACTGTCTTGATACATGACACCTACGCCACCTCGAGCTCCACGGGCGGTCGACAGGCTCCGTCACGGCGGACCGCGCCTGGCGCTGAGATTCTGGCCACAAGCCGTGGCCCCTGCGCCCCGCGCGTTGGTGCGCCGACAACCTTTGGGAAGAAGATAAAAGAAAAAAAAGAATGTTGATTTTTTGTAAAAAAAATGTTATCAATATGTTTAAGAAAAATGGTGACGCGATCGTTTTGAAAAAGGGTTGATCCAACATTTCAACTCTTTTAAAAATACGTTGATCATGAAAAATGTTGATTCGACTTTTATTTAAAAATATTGTAACATTTTTAAAAAATATTGTATTTTTTAAATTGATGAGCATAAAGTGGAAGGATTGAAGAATAAAAAGAAATAATTTATTTAATTTTGGTGAACTAAAAGTTTCAACTGCTATTATACATGCAAGCGGGGCGGGTTGCGGCTGCCCGCCCCGCATCTGCACGAACCGCATCCTCTGTTGCGGACCGATGCGGCTACCCGCGTGCCGCCGCAATTTGTTTGCGGGCGATACGGCAACCCGCTTGACGCCGCGATGCCCACAGGCCACAGGAAGCGGCAAGCAGAGGAAGCGGAGGAAGCAGGGTCCACCGACAATATCTAATCAAGCAATACTAGTCTATTACTCTGTGGCGATCATCATTAATTACATAGGTGCATAGGTGCGATGGTGATGCTCGCCTCCCTGGACTCTCCCTCGCCGCGCACCTCGCCACCGGCGAGAGGGAGCACATCACCACCGCGTGCGCACTGTTCCCAACCGCTCTACCCTGAGCGTTGCACGGTCCGCGGTGGGATCGGAGTTGGGGGGCTTGGCACGGGCACGTGTCAAGCATCCGACCGCCATGATCGTCTGGCGCCTGGGCCATGGAGGTCAGAGGAATGGCCTCCTCCGGCGTGGAGGGGCCACAGCACCTCAGCCTCCTCACCCATCCCCGCGTGGCCATCCCATCCACCTCCAGATCCGCCACCGTTTGATCCAGCACCACGACCGCCCGACCCGCCGCCAGATTCAGCGCCCCAACCTCCCGATCAGCCGCCGTCGCAAGGTAACCCTAACCCTAAGGCGACGAACCCTCTGTGTTCGTCGGCGAAAGGGAGCGATACTGCTGCATCCCCCTTCCCAATCCAGTCAGGCTTGGGGGTTCGACCTTTCCCATCTGTGGAGAAGAAGCGCCGTAGCAGGAAGGTGCGAGGCGATCTCGACGTCGGGGGAGGGAAGACGGCCGGCTGAATCATCACCACGAACAGTACCCCTCGGTGGTACAGGTTCCTCGTGGTCGACTCTCGGAGGCGATTCCAGGTCCTTCGTCCAAGTGCTGCAAAGCCCGCCGCCACATCATTCGAGGAAGATGGAGAACCGGGGATAGCACGGTGATCAGAGGCGATTCGCGGGAGATGGGAGAGATGGACGGGGCCCTGGAGGATATGAGCAGAACCCAGATCAGAGACCTGGATACAGACAGTGGGACGAAACGAGGGGAAATTTCAGAGGAGGAAGACCACCCCACCAACACTGGAAGCAGAAGGAGCAAGAGAGGCAGTTCAATCCTATCCCCAATAGAGAGCAACAATTTGACTTGCGTCAGAATCTGAGGCAGAATAGAGAACCAAAAGCTCAAGAGGATGAACTGAAGCAGCAACAGCAAGAGGGAGGGATGAAACAACAGCAGCAAGATGGGGGAGATAACACCCTGGGTTCAGGGGCTTTTGGCAGAACTGAGAACTTAAAGAGAAAAGAAGTGGATGCTGCTCCAGATGAAAGCAAGGAAGCACAGGGGGTTTGCAAAAGATGTGGAAGAATTGGACATAGGTCAGAAGACTGCTTCAGACCAGTAATCTGTACAAAGTGCAAGAAAGAAGGGCATGTGGCCAGAGTGTGCACTGATTTTGCCCCCTGGGAATGCATTGCACCCTTCTGTGGGCTTGCAGCTCCAGAACTTGGGTTTCATATAATCCAAGATGATGAAGCAGGGGAAACATCCAAAGAATTCTCTAATTATGCTCTTATCACAATTAAGGAGGGGACTGCTACAGCTAGACAGGTGGAGAGTGAGTTAAAGGCTCAAGCAGGACCCAACTCAACCTGGAGATGGTTTGCCAAGAAGATAACTGAGAACAAGTTTCAGATGAAATTCCCAACTGCTAAAAAAGTTGAAGAGCTTGCCTTCTTTAATGGTATGATGATGGGCACTGTTCCAGGAGTAATCTTCAAGGTGGAACTCTGGAATCCTAATGCTGGAGCTAAATCCAAATTGGAATCAACATGGTTCAGAATCTCAGGCATTCCTCATGAAAAAAGATCTGATAGAAGAGTTTGTTTGGTGGCTTCCTTGGTTGGCATTCCTCTGGAAGTGGATAAGACCAACATAAAGAGATGGGATTATGTGAGAGTCCGAATTGGATGTAAGGACATCACTAAGGTGCGAGTTGTTGTGGAGGGTTTGCTGGATTTGTACTTTTATGATTTCACCTTTCAGAGGGAAGTTCAGATGGAGGGCTCCCACAATCCTGGCTGGAACACATGGACAAGATCTACTGATGGGGGTGACAATCCATCGCCCAAGAAACACAAAAAAGGAGAAGAAAAAAGCTTTCAAGGAGGCTCTGCAGGCAGCCATGATGCTGAAGCAGGAACATCAACTCATTATCAGGGGAAGCAACACAGCTCAGAGATGGGGCAGGAGAGGCAAAAGGATGATGATAACATTACTGACAAAGGTAAACAGAATCAGGAAACATAAGGGGTGAACTCACAGGAGGATAATATGGAGATAGAAGGAGATCAAAACAAGGGGGTGAATACAAGCCAAGAAAGCGATGACATCATTGCCTTTGATAAACTAATTTCCCCTGGAGGACACTGGAACTTTGGTTCTTTCAGACAAGAGGAAATAAGAAACATTTATAGACTTCAACTTAATGAAACAAGATCAGTGGCTGTGAATGAAAATGGTACAAATCTGTTCAAAAGCAAGCATGACCCTCTAGCGGTCATTGAAGCCAAAATTGCAATGACTAATGACAAATCTGTCCACAAAGATGATGGAGGCATGATATCTTCTTACAAAGAATCTGCTAAGCTACCAACAGTGGCTGAAGAAGAATTGGAGGAAGGAGCTGAGAATACTCAGCTAAACTTCCCTAGCCCAATTGGTGGCTCCCAAGAGTCCCCAAGTGCAGAGATTTACAACCAGGAAGAGAGCTTGTCAGATTGTGTCAAGCAGCTGCAGGGAAATGATTTAGCAAATAGTCAGGTAGCTCTGCAAGTCATTGTGGACAGGTCTGAAACAAGTAAGGAGATACCAACAGAAGTGGCAGCTAACAGTAAGACAAGGAGAGAGTCAGATGAGGGAGAAGTACAAACAACAAGCAAGAACTCTGAGGAAGGCTACAGAAGTGAAGGGAAGATGGAGACAAAAACACATCAAGTAGGAGAGGTTGTGATAAGACAGAGTGAAAGAATCAAGAAACAAGGGATGCCAGGACTCAAGATTGCAGACAAGGCTCAAATGGCGGCCAAGAAGAAGAACTTGGAAGGTAACAATTCTTCTCTCAAGAACTCCTTTGCAGTTCTGGATAATAACACTCTAGCCGAAAAATTCTGTAAAATGGGGGGGATGTTGAAAATATTAATCTAGAACACTTTGATCTTATCAAAGATATGGAAGCTGCTAGACAAAGCTTAAAAGAAAGAGCAGATAGTCTGACAAAGGAGGCAAACAATGATGATGTAGAAAATCTCCCCTCAGAGGAGATGAAATACATAGAGTGGGTTTCAGATTCATCTGAACACATAGATGATGAAGGTTTTCGACCAGTTATTAATAGGAGAAAGAAGAAATCTCCCAAACAAAGACACACTCCCAAAATAGGAATTAAAAATTTAGGTTAACAATGATAGGAGTCATTCGGAACTGCAGGGGTGTTTCTAAAAAGGGGATGGGGGCTAAGATTAAGGATTTGTTGGTTGAATACAATGCAGATTTCATTGGTTTGTAGGAAACAATGAAAAAGAAATATTCTGATAGATTTTTTAGAATTTTGGATCCCAGTAAATCTTTTGCTTGGCACTGGCTGCCCTCTACTGACAGATCTGGTGGGATATTATGTGGAATTAGAAAAGATAAGTTTGATGTTGTGAAGGTGGAGAAGAAATAATTTCTTGTGATGGCAGAGGTGTTTGACAAAGTAATAAAAAAGAATATTATGTTAGTTATAGTCTATGGTCCTCCTCAGGATGAGAGGAAAGTACAATTCCTTACTGAATTGTCCAGCACCTGCTCTAACATAAGAATTCCCACCCTTATTGGTGGTGATTTCAATATCCTTAGATACTGTAACATCCCAGAGTTTTCCGGAATGTTAGTTTTTGTAAAAATGTGAATTTCAAAATTTTTGGATGAAATTGAGTGCATGCTTAAAATTATAAGGATGTCTTCTTTGAATCCTTCCCTAAATTCCTAGGTTTATTTTGGGTTAAATAATAAATTTTAGGAAATATAAATGCTAGTGTGATAATTTTGGAGTTTATGGCTTTTATTTGGATCTTATTTGAGTGTGGTTCAAATTTGAATTCTAAATTCAAAATTTTGAATTGAAATAGTTTAAGGAATAGGAGTTAGGAATTAGGAAAAACCTATATGTCTCTGCTGGGCCTTATCTTCACCGCTGAAGTCCACTGGTTCACCTCTCACTCCTAGCCCCGGTCCACTCTTTCGCCGGCCTGTTTAAACCTCGTTGGCCCGCTTACACCTCCAGCCCAGCCAAGCCGCCAAGTCCACCCAATCTCCTCCAACCCTTCCTCTGGTCCGCTCGATCACCAGCCCGCTTAGCTCTTCCGGCCCAACCGGCCCAGCTACCACCTACCTCCTCTCCACCTCGGTCACCACCATGTGGACCCCGCTTGGCAGCCTCCTCTCTCTTGGTCTCTCTTCCACCTTTTCTCCTCCGCGCTGACACACGCCGGGGGCAAAGCGACGGGCGCCGACGGGGCTGCGCTCACACCGCGGATCCACGACGCGTGGCTTCGGCACAGACGCCGAGGATCCCCGCCGTCCCACTGTGGCCTCAAGCCCTAGCCGCGCCCCCTTTAAAAGCCGCCACAGCCTCTCCTCCCTGACCTAGCCACCCCGGGGGGAAACCTTCCCCAAATCCGCCGCCGCGGCCCTGAGGCAGAGGAGGTGAAGGGAGAAGGAGCCCGGCGCCGTCGCACCGGGGAGAAGTCGGAGCTGCTGCTCGTGGAAGCCGTGACGCTGACTCGGAGCTCAGGCCGCCGGCGCCAAGGACCTCGACGGCCCCTGCTCTGCTTCCTCTACTTCCTGCAGCGCCGCCGATCTTGCCCTGCTTCTTCCTCACCGCCGTGCCGACGCGTTCAGAGCACCAGGTGAGTCTTCCCCCTCACCTGAATCTGTGGAGCCCGACCTTCGCGCCGTGGAGATGGTGATCCCCTGCTCCGGCTGCTTTGCACCGCGCCGCCGCGCATACCACCGTCGCCATGTGAGCCAGCCATCGAGCTGTGCATCTTCGCTTGCAGGTACCGCTGCCGACGTTCCGCGCGCGCGCCCCTGCCAGACTCTCCCTTGCTTTCTGTTTCGCCGTCGTGTTCCTCTGGACGGCCGCCGAAGGGCTCGCCGCCTTGCCTTGCCTTGCCGCACTCCGAACACGCTTGCCTCGGCCAAAGGCCAGGCCTTGCAACCATGCACACCCGTCCGTTTGTGCACGCACTCGGCACACACCACACCCGTGCACACGAGCTGGCACGCCGGCGCACCTGCACTCTGGCCGCGCCACCGCTCTGCCTTTCGCCTCCGCGCGCACACATCTGTTCTCCGCCGAGTCACCGGCGTCTGCACGCGCACGCCACGACCACATGTTCCCCTTTTCGCCGTCGGGCGTGCTACCCCGCCCGTCATGCCGTCGCGGCCGAGCCGCCGGCTTGCTCACAAGCGCGCACCCGCGTAGGGAGGCAAAAGCCTCGCCCTTGCCTCGCCCAAGCACCACGCGCACGCACGCACTCGTCGCCGGCACCCGCACTTGAGCAAGTCCGCTCTGCTCACACGCGTACGCGTCGAGCCGCCACGCTGCGGTTTCGCCGCGCCGTTGCCCTGAATCGGCCAAGGACCGGGCCCTTTTTCCTTTCCTTGCCGCGCGTCGCTGCTAGCCTAGCTCACAACCTCGCCTCGCCTGTTCCTCCCGTGCCAAGCCATCGGTGCCTGCGTGTGAGCAATCCGCGCCGCCGTCCTGCTGTCCTTCGCAGTCCGGTCTTCATGCGCCACTGCTGGCTTGCTCACACATACCCAGCACGCGTGCACTCACGCGCACGCGCCTGCCATTCTCACCGACACACCCGTGCACGCCCGGGGGCACCTGCTCACCTGCGCACGCACGCCGTTCACGCCGCCGCTCTGTTTTGCCTCGCCGCCGGCGCTGCTCGCGAACCAACCCGTCGCCGCCGTGCCCGCCCGATGGGCACCCTCACGCACGCGTGCACCCAGCAATGCGCGCACCCACACGCGCGCGCCGACGTCAAAATTGAAGGACCGAATAGGGCGACCAGAGAGGGGGAGTGAATGGGAGCCGATAAAAATTCTTCCCAAAGGTCGAACTCGGCCTATAGCCCGATTGCCACTCCAAGCACTCGCGCACACAAAGGAAGCTTCAAACACGGCACACACAAGCTCACAAGATCAAGAGACAAGCCTAGGAGCAAAGAGCGGAAGCACCAAAGCAAGAATCAAAGCACTTGTCACAATCTGGAAACGCCAGGCGCGGACTGTCCGTGCAGTACGGGCGGACCGTCCACTAGGGTACGGCGGACTGTCCGCAGGTGCTGCGCGGACTATCCGAAATGAACACCAGAGCTACCAGAGACAAACCCAGAAATACGGACTGTCCGGCTAGGCCTTGCGGACCGTCCGCCAGTGTCGCGGGCTGTCCGTGAGGGCAGCGCGGACCGTCCGGCCAGCTCGCTGGAAACCCCAGACAAAACTTCCCACGCGGACCGTCCGGGAACGACACGCGGACTGTCCGCAAAAAACTTGCAACGAAACCCTAGGGCTAAAAAGGATCAAAACGAAGACGTGGAAGAACACGAAGAACACGCGATGAACTTCTGGACGCGCGGACTGTCCGCGTGGTCCTTGCGGACTGTCCGCTAGCCTTGGACAGAGCAGCGCGAGCTCGAGCCCGCGAAGTCAACTCTCCCAATCCATCACCGGATCTCCCAAACACCAAAAGCTCTTGAGACAAGATTTGGGGGAGATGATAAGCAACACAAGAGGAAGCTATGCCCCAAAAATCTCGACCTCTAAGCCACTAAATCGCCGGGAATCGCGAATCACACGAACTCCACCAAGAACACGAACTCCGGCCAAAAACTCACGAATCGAAGGCTCTCGACGGAGTTTGAGGGGTCAAGATCATACACAAACATGCGCAAGGCATCCACCCATGATCCCCTCAAAGAAATCCGTGAGGAAACTCCCTCAAATCCCCGAATCGAGCGAAGAACGAAACTCCCCAAAAATAGTCCCAAAAATGACACGAAAATCACAGAGGACTAGGAGATCACCGGGACGCCGAATGCTTCCATACATCCAGAGGTCAGATTCTGTACAAGAGTCTAGCCTAAGGAATCCAGAGGGAAAAGAAGCAGTTCAGAGAAATCTACCGGGGAGAAAGCCCTAGAGTCCAAGAGAGAGAGATGTCATCCATCTCTCCGCTATTTATACGAAGTCCATCGGAGGGAGGTAAATTACCACGCTACCCCTACTGCTTGAAATGAAGATACAACCCCTAAGGGGCATTTTGGTCAAGTTCTCGTCGGACGGACACACTTCCACCGCGGCTTCGCTTCACCTCACCGAAAACCCCGCGATCACACCACGTGCCCTCCGCCTTGAAGCTTCCCGAAGCTCCCGGATCACCGTCTCCGTCGTCTCGGGCCTCCGGACTTGGTTTTGCGGCCCAAACCAAGAAATCATCCACCTGATGGTTTTGTGGGCAAACCACCAAACCCCGCGTGCAAGCTTCGGGCTTCAACCGCTACCTTGCACCGGCCCATGTTCATGACTTCAGCCTGCCAGTCTTGCACTGCACGGCTCACACTTGACCCCATCGGTCACCGGGTCCATTGAACCAAGCCTACTTGCCACTCCATCACCCGGAGGCCGCCCGCCACGGCTAAGGCCTTTCGCGCTTGTTCTTCACCTGCACCGACACGAGTCAAGCCGCAACCTGTACCTGCACACTTAGCCAAGCATCAGTCCACACAATGTTGTCAATCACTCATCACTAAGGAGCGACCCTCCACTGGTCCTCGGACACACCTGGTCCTCAATCTCCCCCTTGATGAGTGCATTGACAACACCCATTGTAACCATGATAGAGAAAAAGAAAAGAAAACAGCCACGAACACAAACCTCCAAAGCAAGTGATCCAAAGCCAAAGAACAAGCGGAAACAAGATCACTCGCCAATCCAAGTCTCGCCCCCCTAAGACAAGGGCAACGGCTCGACACAGCCGAGACAAAACAAAGCTCACAAGGAGCACATCACAAAGCACAGAACTCAGAAAAATCAAAGGAGCCCCCCTGCACATATGCAAACTCCCCCTGAGCAAATGCAACCTCTTCTTCTCAAATTTTTCTCCTCACATGCCACATCTCACAAATGCATACCAATTTTCCACAAAAACTTCCAATGCATGAAAATTCTCCCCAAAACTCTCCCCCTTGTTGACAATGCAAGAATCAAGGTATATGAAACTCTTCCCCTTGTATTCATAAAAAATGCATGTCAAAGCACATATACAGTCTACCAAGCTTCTCAAATATACAAAGAGCACAACAAAATGCTACACATGAGACATAGAGCAAGCAAGGTAGACATGGTGTATCTAGCACATTGCCATCAAGAAGGTAGAGACATATAAGCATGTGACATGGCTAAAAGCAATTTTAAGCAATTTTCACAAAGAAATAGTCATCTCATGAGCAAGACTCTCTCTATACCAATTTGAACATAAATACACTAGATCATCCAAAGTTTATGCAAGATCACAAATTCTCATCACAAGATCATTATAAATGCCCACAAGCTACTCAAGTCATGTTAAAGCCACCGAGCCATGTGTCTACTTCTTAAAATGAGACTTCTCATGGTAGACAAGCATGCTACGGTTTAGCACCCAAGATTTGAAAATCAAACCATAAAAACATGATTAGGAGCTCATTTTTCAAGCATAAGGCAATTCATATACCAAATTCATTTTCAAGATTAAACATGGTACATGAAGTGCCTTTGCGGCAAAAAGAAGCTTATGCTCCTCCCCAAGCAAGCAAAAGGGCTAAACATTTACAATGACAAAGGATCTTTGACCCCAAGCAAAGAAAATATGATCCTCAAGCACAAACTGAGCATGATATAAGCATTTAAGCACAAATTGAGCATAAACAAGCATCTACTCATGAGAGAGAGGTAGTTTTATCATTTTCACAACCAAAATGCTATCTCATCATACATATATGTCAAAACCAACAAGGGCATAGCATTCACATCCACAGGCTACCAATCATGCACATATCTCATCCATAGCACATCAATGATCAATGTATATAAGAGAAGCTCAATCCTAGCTCAAGTGATCCAAAGATGGCTATCCTACCAGGTTTTGTACAGAAAGTAAAATGCATGAAAGGAATGCAAACAGAATGCACCATATGCTACAAAGTGAGCTCCCAAGGACCAAAGAGGTAGAAAGCAAGCAAAACTAGCAAGCTCCCCCTAAACACATGCATAAGGGCCAAAGAGTATACAAAGCTCACCCAAAGTACATGTCATAGGACAAAGAACAAGCGAGCTCACAAGCTCCCCCTAAACACATGCATTAGGACCAAAGAGCATACAAAGCTCATCCTAAACACATGCGATAGGGAAAAGCCTCAAACTAAAAAGGGCAACTCACAAAGACCCAAAGAAGCACCAAGAGTGACTAGCTCCGATACATACCTGAAATGCTCCTTCGGTCAACACTCGTCCATTTCCCCAAAAGTGATGTGCACCAAAGACACCACGGGGATGAGGCTGGAGAACCATCCCCTCACTCCGGTCATGAGACAAACAACCGTAGTCAAACCACCAAATGTTCTCCAAGCCTTCCACCTGCAAAATCAAAAACGAGACCGAGAGCGAGCAAACGTCTCAACACTGGGGTTAGCAAAGAAGGAGTCAAACCAATGTCGAGCTATTTGCTCAAAAGTGGGGTTAGCAACCTCACACCTGTCGCGTCCACCAAAGCTACGATCACCACACTGAACTACCTCACGTCTCGCTGGAGGAATACGGTCACCACGATAGGGAAAACGTGGCCCATAGCCCCTCTGAGACTCAAAGCTGTGAGGGTCTCTCCCATCCTCATATCGACCAAGAGGTGGAGAGCGTCCAGCAAACACACCACACTCAAACCCAACACACCTATCCCTCTGAGGAAACACACCTCCACCACCACGAGTGGGAACTGTACACACAAACCCATCACTTCTAGGTAGAGGCCCTTTACGAGGCTCAGGCACACCATGAGAGGGGCGGTACCTATCCTTGTTTGCCATTTCCCTAGCAAACCTCTCATCCCTTCTCCTCCTGAAACAAACTCCTCCTTATGACCATCCTTCCCACAATAGTCACAGTGGAATAGGACTGGCCTTGGCTTTGGGTTTCCTCTCGGCAGTGGGTTCTTCTCTTTCTCACTCGGTTCACTCGGATGGTTGTTTTGTGGGATGAAGCTGTTTGGTATCTCTCGCTCTTTCGTACCACCGCTCTCACAAACCTTCCCAAAACCCAAACCATGGCCATCCGCTCTCTTAAACTTAGCCACCAACTTCCCAAGTTGTGGCTTCTGTGACCTCAACCAACTCAACAACGTGCACAACTCATCATTCTCATTCTGTAGCCGATCAACCATTTGTGCAAGCTCTAGATTTTTCTCGATATGCAAATCACATGTAGCACAAGAAGTAGCAACAGGAGCTTTCAAAGCAGCCTCAAGAGAAACAATTCTAGAATGAGACTCATCTAGTTTATCATGCAAAACAGGGCAAGATGTGCAAGCACCAAGCAAAGAATTTCTAGACTTCATCTCATCAAGTTCAGCCCTAAGAACATCTAGTTCCTCCAACTTAGAGGCATGCTTCTCCTTGAGCATGGTCAAATCAGCCAAAAAAGCATTGCAATCAGTGCAGTCCACCTCATCCCTAACAATAGGAGAAGCCTTAAGAGCATCCAAAGCTAGCATGTCATCTAGATGCCTAGCCTCTAACTCAACTATCTTCTCCCTAGCTTCCTCTAAAGAAACTCTAAGTTCTCTTCTCTTCTTCTTAGCCTCTCTAAGCACCTCATCACGGTTATCCAGCAAATCATTCAACTCCGCATTCTCCTTAAGCAGGAAAGCAAGATCAGGGGTTACCTCTTCCCCAGAGTCGGAGTCGACGTCAGACTCATCCTTTCCACTCTTCTTGCTTGACTTGCTGCCGGTGCTGTGGCCCATCATACAAAGGCCGGTGAGGTTCTTGAAGGAATTCTTCTTCTTCTTCTTGCGCTCGCCATCTTCTTCTTCACTACTCGAGCTTGAAGATGTGTCCTCGGAGTCCGAGTCACTTAGCTCCTCAATCTTCACTCGAGCTCGTGCCTTCTTCTTGTCACCACCCTTCCTCGATCTCTGCTCATCCTTGTCCTTGTACTTGTGCTTGTGTTCACGCCTTGAGCGGTGTGTGTTCTCGATCCTCGGGCGGTGCTTGATCTCATTCTTGGGCTCGACCTCCTGTGGGCACTCGGCGATGTAGTGTCCCTTCTTGCCGCACCTGTAGCACATCCGTGAGATCCTCCTCCTGTTCACACGGTCCTCGTGCAACTTCTCGAACCTCCTGGTCAGCAGCGCCAGCTCATCCTCTCCAAGCTCATCAAAATCCTCGTCTGGCAAGGACATAAGAGAAGACAGAGAATACATCCTGGAGGATGGGTTAGCATTAGTCCTAGGTCCAGGTTCGGAAACTAGAGCACGACTATAGGAGACAGTCGGTCTCTCATCCTTGGCTCTCAGGCCACGATCAACCTCCGAGGACCTGGGCTTGGAAAACAGCTCATCAAGCGAAAGCGTATCATACGCGCTCGACTCCTCAATGGCCTCGATCTTGGCTTCCCACACAGACCTATCCAGGGCATGCAAAAGTTTGATAGCTTGATCATGATCCGTGTATGGGAGCACTGTCACATTGGCCCTCATGTTGTTGACTATGCAAGTGAAGCGTTGAAACATAGCATCGGTCGACTCACCGGGAAGATGAGTGAAGTTCTCGTACTCTCTCCGGTAAGTGGTAAACATACGGGCTTGCACTTGAGCATTGCCAACATGAGCATTCTTCAACTTGAGCCAAATCTTTCCGGCCACATCCTCTTCGTACACTCGATCAAACTCCGAGGAACAAAGAGCACGGAACAAGTAATCAACGGCCTTGCTGTTGGCCTCAAACATGTCCTGTGTACCTGGAAGCAGAAAACTATTTGGGATAACATAATGAGGGTTCTGAGTGACCTCCCAGATCAGAGTTCCCTTCCCACGCAAAAACGCGCCCATGTGCCTCTCCCACATCGGGTAATTCTTACCATCAAAGTGCAGAGGACCCGACCCCTGGCCGTAATCGTCCATCTTTGGATCTTAGACTGGTTAGAATCAAGAAGATCCATAACCGGCTTTGATACCAATTGAAGGACCGAATAGGGCGACCAGAGAGGGGGGGGGGAGTGAATGTGAGCCGATAAAAATTCTTCCCAAAGGTCGAACTCGGCCTATACCCTGATTGCCACTCCAAGCACTCGCGCACACAAGGTTTGCTCAAAAGGGTCTATCTTCTCATGTGAAGAAGATGTGTGCTTTTGAGGCCTCTTCTCTTTATGATATTTCGAGATGTTTCCATAATCGGAAAATAAATCATCCTCGATATCATTTATAAAATCAGGTAGAGGAATTTCTTCCTGTGGTGATTCTATATGTTGGATAGCTATAGGTTGAGATGTTTCTGGCATAGGTTCTGGTGTAGCTATCTCTGGAATCTCTTCTTCTAAAGTTTTCTCTTCTAAAGGACCATCATTAGTGCTGGCTAGAATGTTGTCTAGGACGGTTCTAGCTTCACTAGATGTAAGGTGTATGAATGATCCGTGAGAGGAGGTATTCAAATAGGCTCTAGATTCCTTATTAAGACCAATATAGAAATATTGAAGGAGAATATGGTCTTGGAGGCTTAGATCTGGTCCGGATTTGCAAAGGAGTTCAAAACGTTCCCAGGATGAACTCATAGACTCATTATCCCCCTGTTTGAAGGATATGATCTTGATTCTGAGGTCGACTACTTTAGATAAGGGATAAAAATCCATGCAAAAATCTGCACGGAGAGTTCCCCAATCGCCTTTCATCTTCTCTTTGGTCCGGTCGTACCATTGGCGAGCTTTTCCTTTCAGAGTGAATGGAAAAAGCTTCCAACGGATAGTCTCGTCTGACATACCCTCAATGTGCAGGCAGTCACAAGTTTGCTCAAACTGCTGGAGATGATGATAAGGGTCTTCATCTTCTATTCCTAAGAAAGTGTTGGTTTGGACCATCTCTATTAACCGTGGGCGCAGCTCATAGGCATCAGATAGGATTGGTTTCGATGATGGCATAGGCCTAAGGCTGAGCTCTGAGGGTGCCGAAAAGTCTTTAATGAGGGTAGTGTCCATAAGGACAGTAGGTAATCTAAAACTAAAAAGAAAAAAGAAAGATACAAGATTAGTTATACTCGAAGAGTTTTCTCTTAACCGTTCTCCCCGGCAACGGCGCCAGAAATGCTTGTTAGTATTTGTTAAGCCTACAGAAATATTATGATGGATAGTCCGCAAGCGCACGGATACCGGTGAGCATTCCACCCGGGAGAGGGTTTTAAATATCGAATCCATAAGGAGAATGGTAAAGAGAGTATCTGAGGTATATAACTAATCACTGAGTAGCTGTCAAGGACTTGACAGAAAGAGAGATAAGGAAAACTTAAGGATGTCTGGTTCTTATTCTCACAAGCTATGTCTATATTATTCTTATGGGGTGATTGTCTGAAGGCACACTTAGGAAAGGGAACCTCCCGAGAATCTATGGGGGGAGTCCTACGGTTTCTATAGACGGGAGGTGGACTGCAAAGGACAGACGGGAACAAGGTCACTTCCCGCTTCTACCACACGATCCGGAATATAGAAGGCATTCATAAGCTAGGTAGTCTAAGCACCACGCTTACACTAAACATGCAACTTTAACTCAAGAGCGACAGGAATTAAAGTACTCAAAGAGTTATGAACCGTAAGAACAATAAAAACAATGTTACTCACTTGAATAAGAAGTCGATCTTTCCACAAGGTCTCAGGATCAGGCTCCAATGGAGTTGATCCCAGAGGTAGAAGATGAAGAGGAGACACCGACAGGTCTGGGCTTTCCTTCAGCTTCGCCACTACCGCTCTCTAATCCTCTCAAACAAGATTAGCTATATCTAAATAGATCGTGGCTCTAATCTCTCAACTTGATACTAACTCTCCAACTCTAATTCTAATCTAGAGCTCTAATCTCAGATAGGCATGGAGGATCTGATAGAATGAATTGTTGTTTGCCCTGGGGTCAGGGGGTCTGCTTATATAGCCCGGAGGAGATGACGTGCACCGTACGATCAAACCGACCTTAACTTGTGGTTTAGATTGATCCTCATAGGCGGTGGAAGAACATTCCAGAAGATGGGCCCATTTGGCGCCAGGGGGGGCCGACCGGCCCCACCACCAGTATATATGGCCATGCGGCCCATGGGCCGGTGGCACGGCCTTTTGGCACGGCCCATGGGCCGCACGACACGAAGGCCAGTGCGTGTCATGGGCCGCCGGCCAGGCCCATGACACGGCATGGGCACGGCACGGCCAGGGGCGAGGCACGGTGGCCGGTACGGCTCCCGCACCCCTCTGCGTCGCCATGGCAGTTGCAGTGGCGGCCGGCCATCCGCGCTGCGACGCCCCTCCTCCTCGTCCCGTCCTCGCACCAGGACGCCGACGCACCTCCTCCTTGTGGGCACGTGGCAGAGCTCCACCCGGCCGCCGCCGCGAGCGCCGGCACGGGAGAGCTCCGTCCCGAGCCGGCGAGCCCTCCACCCCGAGCTCCCCACCAGAGCGGAGCAGACGCACCGCCGTCTCCCACTGACGCTACCCGCAGGCGCTGCCGCCCGTCGTCCACTTCCGCCCGAGCTCCACCCTTGGCTCCACCCCGAAGCTCCGCCGCCGGCTCTGTCTGCTCTACCAGACTGCCACGCGCTCCGCCGCCGGCTCCCCGTGCTCCCGTGCTGCCTGCGGCACGCCGTGCTCTCAGCACGGCACGATGGCCCATGTGCCGTGCCGTGGGCCAAAGGCTTGGCCCATGGCACGGACAGGCACGGCACGACAGGCACGGCGGCACGGCGCGGCACGACGCAGTGCCGACACGGCACGGTACGGTCGTGCTGCGTGCCGTGCCGACACGGCACGGTGGCCATCTATAACCACTAGGCCGATCGGGCTGGGGTGGGCCCCCCTCGGGGTCCACTTCGGCCAGGTGGGTCCTTGATCCTTCTAGATGCTTCTTTCTTAGGTGCTAAGTCACGTTGAGTTCCGGAGCCTTCTGGAGTCTTCTAGAGTGGTTTCTTTGCATATTTTCTGAATAGTCCCTGTAAATTCATAGATTCACCAAAACTTGTGGAAATTGTCAATATAAACCCTAATAAGGTGATCTAATTATATTTTAGTCCTTTTTCCAGTAAATGTGAGGGGAAATATTTATAGATAAAATGTGCCAACAAACTCCCCCACACTTAGGCTTTTACTCGTCCTCGATAAAAGGATGGTTTACAACCGTAGAGACAAGAATCAACATAATTATACTCCTTAGTCATATCTGTACTTAGGGGATATCTGAGCATAGTTAGAAACAGATCACCTTTATTTCTCAAATCAAGTCAATGGAGAGAGTTTGAATAAGTTTTTTTAAAAAAAAAAGAAAATGCGGCCTTACTTACTCCTTTGTGATACTCTCAAATATATGTGAAGTTTTTAGAATGTAAAGATGTAGCAGACTTACCTTGCATATATTGCTGGGTCAAAATCTGTATCCATGAAGAGGCCTGTCATAGGTCGTAGATCAAGATATGTGCGTGTGTCAAATTTTAAAAACCACTGCTCTGACTTTAGAATCTTCTATCTTTTCCCATTTTTTAGAACAAGGTATTCAGCTATTTTGTGGAGAGTTGGGTTCTACTCACCCTCGGACACGCGTCCATTATTACTCTCTCACTTATTATTTTAGAGAAGTGGGCCCTACTCACCCTCGGACACATGTCCATTATTCTTCTCTTTTTTTTATGCCTTTTTTTTCTGAGAGGGGGGTTCTTCTGACCCGTAGGACACTTGTCCATTTTCTCCTCTCTCTCACTTTTCTCTCCACTCATAATTTTTTTTCTTTTCTTTCTTTGGCTTTTTCTCTCGTCTTTTTTTTAGCTGTACCTTTTTTCATGATATGGGCGACAGAGATCAAAAATCTTAGAGCATAGATACTTTAGTGAAAGCAGTGTACGTGATCTTGATCATAGACTTAGACAAAACTTCAACATAGCTCTAGATTTGACAAAGCTCAATACAAGTATGCAGCATTTAATCAAATTTATTTTCAATGAAAGCTCTGCTGAGATATATTATTGATCACAAAGGAGAAACTTAGCTAATGATTTTTAACGCACTCTCCATAGACAAGATAAAAGAAAGATGGTTCTCATTATTCTAACCTCATTCTGATCATCCCAAAAGCAATAAATATTTCTAAGAGCATAAATATGTGAAACTTTATCTTTTAGGTTATCAGGACATTTTAGCAGGGCATCTTTATTTAAATTCGAAACGGAAAGCAAATTACAAAAATTTAAAAAGTTCAGGAAGCAAACCGAGTGGTGGACGAGACGTGGCCAAACTGGGTTCTGCCGTGGTTCGTCGTGCGAGTCGTTTGTTCTGTGCTTTTCCCGTTTTTCTTGATTTTGGTCGTGGAAGATGCCGTCTGGTCGTTTGTTCTTCTCCCCCACACTTGTTTTCTGTTATCTTGCATGCACAGTATGGTGGAGACAAAAACATATCCAGAAAATATATATATAGGAAAAAATAGCTCAACTTGTGGAATACTTCTTTATTAAAGGAGAGTGCACTTTATTAAACAACTCTAACAACTAAAGCAAACTAACTAACTCGAACTAACTATCACTAATGTGCTCTCTAACTAAGGTGTTTACAAAGGGTGCTTGCCCTTCTGAAGGTCACGGCTATGGTCTTCCTCATCGTCCCTTCGCTTCTTTGATTCTAACAGTTTGAGGACGGTCTTGGTGAGGGAAGTGTTGACGCGGTGGATCTCTTTGCAAGTTTCTGCCAGGCTTGCTACTTCTTGCGCTAGCTCAGCTACGGTCTTCCGGGTCTTCTGTTTCTGCGGCATCCGCTGGCTGGCTTCGATGACCGAAATTCTCTTGATTTGAGGTTCTTTTGGTACGAACTCCGTCGATGGTGACACGGCTTGAGGAGGTGGTGTACTTATGCACCCTTGTGTTGCCATGCTTGTCCATGCGCACGTCAGCGAGTCGCTCACCATCCCTTGGTTTCTTCAGATCCATGTAGCTAGGAACACAGATCGGCTTCTTCTGAGCTGCTTCACGACGGCGATCGTACGGCTGAGCGTACAATGCCTGCCTGCTTTCTTTAGGCGGTGGCGGCGAACGTGGACGACTAGGCGGGAACAGCGAGAGAGGGATGTGATCAGGAGGCAAGGAGGCTAGTGGCTCTGCTTCCTTCTCGAAAGGAACAACCGCCTTGGCTTCAAAGCTAAAGGGGACAAGCTGCTTGTCGGCCATTGCTGCTACTTGGAGGCTTTGGGATGAGAAAAAGGTGGAGGTCTGCCCCTGCTTATATATCGGTCACGGACTTGCAGAGGGGGTTGACCTAGCTTGGAAAGGCTACGGGATATCTCGTAAAAGATCCCCGAACAAGTTTTTCCAAAACTGAGCACCTTAGAGATAGCGTGGGCGAAAGCTGGCGGCGCGAGGCGGCGGGCAGGGCCCGATCGGCCCATTAAGGAGGCCGGTCGGCCCCCCACCACGTCGTCTCGTGACGATCTTCAGCGCGGGGTGCTCTAACCGTGTGCTGATCCTTAAAAACCCTAATGCGGCCCATTACGGCCTAAAATTAATATTCGTGAGGAAACAAAAGAAATCTATTTCATCTAAATCCTCAGACTCTTTATTGGGCTCTAAAAATATTTTAAGACGTTGACCATTTACCTTGAATAACGTACCTTCGTCGTCTTGAAGAGTGACGGCTCCGTGTGACGATGAATTCACCACCTTGTATGGTCCGTCCCACTTGCTTCGTAGCTTCCCGTGCCCAAAGAGTCGTACCCTGGAGTTAAAAAGTAATACCTGATCGCCTGGGTTGAATTCTTTCTTTATGATTCTCTTGTCGTGCCATCTCTTGGTTCTTTCCTTGTAGATCTTGGCACTGTGATACGCCTTCTCTCTCCATTCTTCTAGCTCGGACAGTTGCATTTTCCGTTTTGTTCCGGCTGCTTCAAAGTCCATGTTCCATCTCTTTATTGCCCAATGAGCCTTGAATTCTAGCTCAACCGGCAAGTGACATGTCTTCCCGTAGACCAGTTGGTAGGGAGACATTCCAATGGGGGTTTTATAAGCTGTTCGATAAGCCCAAAGTGCTTCGGGTAGCTTGTCTTTCCATTTTATCCCCATTTGGTCCACCGTCTTCTGTAGAATGTTCTGAATCTGCTTATTGGACGTCTCTGCTTGACCACTTGTTTGCGGGTGGTAAGGAGTAGCGACATTGTGCTGGATTCCATGGTTCATGAGGTATTTCTCGAAGCGCCTGTCGATGAAATGGGATCCTCCATCACTTATCACTAACCTTGGCGTACCGAATCTCGAAAATATTGTCTCTTCAAATATTCTTATTGAGCTTTTGTGGTCAGCAGATCTGCATGGCAGGGCTTCAACCCATTTGGAGACATAGTCAACTGCCACTAAGATGTACTCGAATTTTCCGGATTTTGGGAATGGTCCCATGTAGTCAATTCCCCAGACATCAAAGAGCTCGATCCGAAGGTTGGTTGTCAGTGGCATGGCATTTCTGGAATTGATGTTTCCGTGCCTCTGACAGGAGTTGCACCTTCGTACGAAATCTTTTGTGTCTTGATACATGGTTGGCCAGAAAAATCCGCTTTGCCAGATCTTTGCATGTGTGCGGAAAGCTCCACAATGACCTCCATATGGTGATGAGTGGCACTTCTCAATGATCTTCACTCCTTCTTCTGCCGGTACACACCTCCTGAGTAACCCGTCAGAGCATACTCGAAAAAGGTATGGTTCATCCCACAAGTGATGGCGACTCTCATAAATAAGCTTTTTCTTATCGGCTCCTGGTCGTACATACCCTGCAACCATAAAATTAATAATATCTGCGTACCAGGGGTCTGACCGGGCGATCCGATAGAGCATGTCGTCCCTCATTGCGCCATTGATGGGTAATTCCTGTGGTTTCTCAAAATACATTCTAGACAAATGATCGGCAACAGAATTTTCTACTCCCTTCTTATCTTTTATTTCTAAGTCAAATTCTTGGAGAAGCAGAATCCATCTTATTAATCTAGGTTTAGCATCTTTCTTAGTGAGCAAATATTTTAAAGCAGCATGATCAGTGTAAACAATAACTTTTGCTCCTACTAAGTAAGATCTAAACCTGTCAATGGCATAAACAACAGCTAGCAGTTCTTTTTCAGTTGTGGCATAATTGAGTTGAGGTCCTGTCAAAGTTTTACTAGCATAAGCAATGGCATGATGTTTCTTGTCCTTTGTTTGCCCCAAAACAGCCCCCACAGCATAATCACTTGCATCACACATAATTTCAAAAGGTAAAGACCAATCAGGGGGTTGTATAATGGGTGCATAAATAAGAGCATTTTTTAGAGTTTCAAAAGATTTAAGACAAGCATCATCAAAGTCAAAAGGAACATCTTTGGCAAGCAAGTTTGTAAGAGGTCTAGCAATATGAGAAAAATCTTTTATAAACCTTCTACAGAAACCAGCATGGCCAAGAAAACTTCTGATTCCCTTGACATAAACAGGTGGAGGTAGTAGTTCAATTACTTCTATTTTAGCTCTATCTACCTCAATTCCTCTTTCAGAAATTAGATGGCCTAGCACTATTCCTTCTCTAACCATGAAATAACATTTTTCCCAATTAAGGACTAAGTGCTTTTCTTCACATCTTTGCAAAACCTTATCCAAGTTTTCTAGACAATCATCAAAAGTTTTTCCATAAACAGAAAAATCATCCATGAAAACTTCCATGATCTCTTCAATCATATCAGAGAATATAGACATCATACATCTTTGAAAAGAAGTTGGAGCATTACATAGCCCAAAAGACATTCTACGATAAGCATAAGTTCCATAAGGACATGTAAAAGTGGTTTTGCTCTGGTCACTGGGATGGATTGGGATTTGGTGATATCCAGAATATCCATCAAGAAAGCAAAAGAAAGAGTGATTTGCCAACCGCTCTAACATTTCATCAATGAAGGGCAGTGGAAAGTGATCTTTCCTTGTGGCTTTGTTGAGTTTTCTATAATCTATGCACATACGCCAACCAGTGACGGTTCTCTGAGGAATTAATTCATTCCTCTCATTTTTCACAACTGTCATGCCTCCCTTTTTAGGCACAACTTGCACGGGGCTCACCCACTCACTATGTGGCACAGGATATATAATCCCGGCGTGTAAGAGTTTCAGAACTTCTTTCTTCACTACCTCTCTCATCGCATTGTTGAGTCTTCGTTGTGGCTCTCTAGATGGTAGAACATCAGGGTTTGTAGGAATGTGATGAGTGCAAAGGGCAGGACTGATGCCCTTAAGGTCTTGGAGCGAGTAGCCAAAGGCTGAGCGATGTTGTTCTAAGATGGTTATCAGCCTATGAGTCTCTTCCTGAGTGAGTTGGTCATTAATGATCACAAGAGACTCAGAATCATTGTGCAAAAAGGCATATCTAAGACCAGGTGGTAAAGGTTTAAGCTCAATGGGAGGTCTCGAGGGTTCCTCGGTTTCATCGAGGGGCTCAGATTCTGTAGGATTTTCTTCTTCCTCCTCGATGAAGAATTCAGTGACATCTTCTTGATTGGATTCTACGAAATGTTCCAGAGATGCTTCATTCACCTCTTCCATTGGGTCAGGTTCAGGACTGGGTTCGGTCTTAGTATGGATCGAATGTGAGAAGTGTAAGGGAACTTTAATGGTTTTGCCTAGGCAAACATCAAGTTTCCCTGCGTGTCCTTCCTTAAGGAGTTTTTCTAAAGGATAGCCTATTAAAAGATCAAACTCCTTAATATCACAAATGTGAAAGCTCAGGTGAATTGACATGTCGTAAACTGAAACAGGTAAGACATAGAGAATTCCCGAACTTTGAATAATTTGTCCTGAGGAGCACTTTAATAATTTCGTTGTGGGAGATAATGGCTTGTTTTTAATAAACTGATGGAAAAAGGATAAGGCCATTATATTGATTCCCACAACTGGATTATAAAGGGCATCAATGGGGGTTCCATTGATTATACATTGAATTGGTATAGAAGGTGAATCCAAATGGACTACATCAGAGGAAAGCTCTGACTCTTCTAACCATTCCCCACTCATGATGGATGCAAGCTCCACAGTGTGTTCTCTTGAGAAGGTTTGCTCAAAAGGGTCTATCTTCTCATGTGAAGAAGATGTGTGCTTTTGAGGCCTCTTCTCTTTATGATATTTCGAGATGTTTCCATAATCAGAAAATAAATCATCCTCGATATCATTTATAAAATCAGGTAGAGGAATTTCTTCCTGTGGTGATTCTATTTGTTGGATAGCTATAGGTTGAGATGTTTCTGGCATAGGTTCTGGTGTAGCTATCTCTGAAATCTCTTCTTCTAAAGTTTTCTCTTCTAAAGGACCATCATTAGTGCTGGCTAGAATGTTGTCTAGGACGGTTCTAGCTTCACTAGATGTAAGGTGTATGAATGATCCATGAGAGGAGGTATTCAAATAGGCTCTAGATTCCTTGTTAAGACCAATATAGAAATGTTGAAGGAGAATATGGTCTTGGAGGCTTAGATCTGGTCCGGATTTGCAAAGGAGTTCAAAACGTTCCCAGGATGAACTCATAGACTCATTATCCCCCTGTTTGAAGGATATGATCTTGATTCTGAGGTCGACTACTTTAGATAAGGGATAAAAATCCATGCAAAAATCTGCACGGAGAGTTCCCCAATCGCCTTTCATCTTCTCTTTGGTCCGGTCGTACCATTGGCGAGCTTTTCCTTTCAGAGTGAATGGAAAAAGCTTCCAACGGATAGTCTCGTCTGACATACCCTCAATGTGCAGGCAGTCACAAGTTTGCTCAAACTGCTGGAGATGATGATAAGGGTCTTCATCTTCTATTCCTAAGAAAGTGTTGGTTTGGACCATCTCTATTAACCGTGGGCGCAGCTCATAGGCATCAGATAGGATTGGTTTCGATGATGGCATAGGCCTAAGGCTGAGCTCTGAGGGTGCCGAAAAGTCTTTAATGAGGGTAGTGTCCATAAGGACAGTAGGTAATCTAAAACTAAAAAGAAAAAAGAAAGATACAAGATTAGTTATACTCGAAGAGTTTTCTCTTAACCGTTCTCCCCGGCAACGGCGCCAGAAATGCTTGTTAGTATTTGTTAAGCCTACAGAAATATTATGATGGATAGTCCGCAAGCGCACGGATACCGGTGAGCATTCCACCCGGGAGAGGGTTTTAAATATCGAATCCATAAGGAGAATGGTAAAGAGAGTATCTGAGGTATATAACTAATCACTGAGTAGCTGTCAAGGACTTGACAGAAAGAGAGATAAGGAAAACTTAAGGATGTCTGGTTCTTATTCTCACAAGCTATGTCTATATTATTCTTATGGGGTGATTGTCTGAAGGCACACTTAGGAAAGGGAACCTCCCGAGAATCTATGGGGGGAGTCCTACGGTTTCTATAGACTGGAGGTGGACTGCAAAGGACAGACGGGAACAAGGTTACTTCCCGCTTCTACCACACGATCCGGAATATAGAAGGCATTCATAAGCTAGCTAGTCTAAGCACCACGCTTACACTAAACATGCAATTTTAACTCAAGAGCGACAGGAATTAAAGTACTCAAAGAGTTATGAACCGTAAGAACAATAAAAACAATGTTACTCACTTGAATAAGAAGTCGATCTTTCCACAAGGTCTCAGGATCAGGCTCCAATGGAGTTGATCCCAGAGGTAGAAGATGAAGAGGAGACACCGACAGGTCCGGGCTTTCCTTCAGCTTCGCCTCTACCGCTCTCTAATCCTCTCGAACAAGATTAGCTAGATCAAAATAGATCGTGGCTCTAATCTCTCAACTTGATACTAACTCTCCAACTCTAATTCTAATCTAGAGCTCTAATCTCAGATAGGCATGGAGGATCTGATAGAATGAATTGTTGTTTGCCCTGGGGTCAGGGGGTCTGCTTATATAGCCCGAAGGAGATGACGTGCACCGAACGATCAAACCGACCTTAACTTGTGGTTTAGATTGATCCTCATAGGCGGTGGAAGAACATTCCGGAAGCTGGGCCCATTTTGGCGCCAGGGGGGGCTGACCGGCCCCACCACCAGGCCGATCGGGCTGGGGTGGGCCCCCCTCGGGGTCCACTTCGGCCAGGTGGGTCCTTGATCCTTCTAGATGCTTCTTTCTTAGGTGCTAAGTCACGTTGAGTTCCGGAGCCTTCTGGAGTCTTCTAGAGTGGTTTCTTTGCATATTTTCTGAATAGTCCCTGTAAATTCATAGATTCACCAAAACTCGTGGAAATTGTCAATATAAACCCTAATAAGGTGATCTAATTATATTTTAGTCCTTTTTCCAGTCAATGTGAGGGGAAATATTTATAGATAAAATGTGCCAACACTTGCGGACCGTCCGCCAGTGTCGCGGACTGTCCGTGAGGGCAGCGCGGACCGTCCGGCCAGCTCGCTGGAAACCCCAGACAAAAACCCAGACAAAACTTCCCACGCGGACCGTCCGGGAACGACATGCGGACTGTCCGCAAACAACTTTCAACGAAACCCTAGGGCTAAAAAGGATCGAAATGAAGACGTGCAAGAACACGAAGAACACGCGACGAACATCTGGACGCGCGGACTGTCCGCGGGGTCCTTGCGGACTGTCCCCTTGCCCCGGACAGAGCAGCTCGAGCTCGAGCCCGCGAAGTCAACTCTCCCAATCCATCATCGGATCTCCCAAACGCCAAAAGCTCTTGAGACAAGATTTGGGGGAGATGATAAGCAACACAAGAGGAAGCTATGCCCGAAAAATCTCAACCTCTAAGCCACTAAATCGCCGGGAATCGCGGATCACACGAACTCCATCAAGAACACAAACTCCGGCCAAAAACTCATGAATCGAAGGCTCTCCATGGAGTTTGAGGGGTCAAGATCATACACAAACATGCGCAAGGCATCCACCCATGATCCCCTCAAAGAAATCCGTGAGGAAACTCCCTCAAATCCCCGAATCGAGCGAAGAACGAAACTCCCCAAAAATAGTCTAAAAAATGACACGAAAATCACAGAGGACTAGGAGATCACCGGGACGCCAAATGCTTCCATACATCCAGAGGTCAAATTCTGTACAAGAGTCTAGCCTAAGGAATCCAGAGGAAAAGAAGCAGTTCAGAGAAATCTACCGGGGGAGAAAGCCCTAGAGTTCAAGAGAGAGAGATGCCATCCACCTTTCCGCTATTTATACGAAGTCCATCGGAGGGAGGTAAATGACCACGCTACCCCTACTGCTTGAAATGAAGATACAACCCCTCAGGGGCATTTTGGTCAAGTTCTCATCGGACGGACACGCTTCCACCACGGCTTCGCTTCACCTCGACGCAAACCCCGCGATCACGCCACGTGCCCTCCGCCTCGAAGCTTCCCGAAGCTCCCGGAGCACCATCTCCATCACCTCGGGCCTCTGGACTTGGTTTTGCGGCCCAAACCAAGAAATCGTCCACCTGATGGTTTTGTGGGCAAACCACCAAACCCTGCGTGCAAGCTTCGGGCTTCAACCGTTACCTTTGCACCGGCCCATGTTCACAACTTCGGCCTGCCAGTCTTGCACCGCACGGCTCGCACTTGACCCCATCGACCACCAGGTCCATCGAACCAAGCCTACTTGCCACTCCATCACCCGGAGGCCGCCACGGTTAAGGCCTTTCGCGCTTGTTCTTCACCTGCACCGACACGAGTCAAGCCTCAACTTGTACCTACACACTTAGCCAAGCATCAGTCCACACAACGTTGTCAATCACTCATCACTAAGGAGCGACCCTCCACTGGTCCTCGGACACACCTGGTCCTCAGAAATCCTCGAGACCACAACGTCGTCCGCGTCGCCGCGCTGCTCCTCGCCGCTGCGCGAGCCCCGCCAAATCCGGCCAAAGCCTGTTTCTCTTTTGCCCCAAAACAAAACCCTAGGTGCCCGTGACCCAGGCCATCATGCTCCTTTGCTGGTTACTGGAGCACCTCGCCGCCGGCGAGCCTTGTCACCTCGGAACCCCTTTGGGGATTTCCCTCGAACACCTGGCGGCCGCCCAAGAAACCAAGTGGGGGATTTGTATCACACCCTGGGTCGCACCACCGCAGACCATGTTGGCGTTTCTTAACGTCACCACTAGTTGTACACCTAGAGGGAGCGTATAAGAACAACCGGGTATACCGCAAGCGCACGGAAATACCACTGTAGCACTTCCCCAAGGAAGGAGAGTATTCCAAGGGTATCGAATCCAAGGAACGATGTGCACTATCTCTTAGTCTAGTGTAGATGATCCAAGGACACAACACTGATTGATAGGATAGGTAGAAAGGATCTGCCTCAATCGAGCGTAGAGTCTAGTCACGGTCTCTCAGGTATAACACTCACTTCGGGCACCAAGCACATCCTAACTTTTTAGGGAGAGGCCAATGTGCTGGCAACGAGCCCAACTCGGCACGCGACGCAGAGGGTTGCAAAGGGTCCAACAGGCTGTCACCACTGCGGCCTACCTCTACGCTACGAACGTACGTGGTCTTCGAAGGGTAACCTATGGTCCAGACACCATGTCTACACCACTGGCTACTACTACGAATCCGCGAGGGAGATACTGGCACTAGCTCAAGGTCTGCTCTATCACTCATGCAAGATCACGAATGCACTTTGATCTAATTAGATAAATGCAGGAGCATCAACTTTACTCTAATAGACAAGCTGGCAAACTAGATGCAAACTTATGATCCAAGTCTACTAGATCGAAAGGGTTGTGTTCGAAGAACACAAGCCTCTAAATCAAGAACAACGAAGAACACAAGAACAAAGCAACTACGCATGCATACGACTTTAGTCTAAATAGAAAATGTCGAAATACTCACTTTAGTCTAAATGAAGAACAAAGGCACCGCTGAGGATCGTTCTTGAGGAAGATGTCATGAACACGACATGTCCCCAAGCCTCCCACCTCACTTCCTAACACTAATCCTATACAAAGAGCTCTCCTCTCCTAATGAGAGAGGCTCTAAGGCCAAAAGTGAGAAGGAGGAGATGTGTGTGTCCTATTCTCTACCCCTTCTCCTTCTATTTATAGGCCCGGGTACCAGCGTGAGAACACCCCATACACCCCCGAACTGGCTTAAGGATCCAATCAGGGAGCACCACGTGGAAGGCCGAGATGAACCGACGCAAGGTCGGTTCGGCCGAACCAAGGGTTCTGCTGACCCCCTGGTGGCCAACCTCATCTTGTGCTTTCTCGTGGTGGCTGTCAGGTGGGTCTTTATGGCGGTTCCTGGTGTATGGGTTGTTTGGAGGCGGTTTGCTCGGGTTGTGGGCCCTTGGATCCTTGTGCTGGACACGTGGCGGTGTCTGATTCGTCTGGTAGTGCTTCTCTTGGATTGATGAAGTGTCATGGACACATGGCATCCTGTGTGCCAGCATGTCGCCACGTGGCCTGGTGTGGGTCCCACCGGGTCCATGATATAGTGTGATCTTATCTTGTGCATATCTCTTTCATCCGGACTCCGAAGTATACAAATGATATATCCATTTCGATCGTCTTGAAGAGCCCGTCGCAATGGTGCAGACCAATTTGGCATTTGTGATTGTTTATGATGATGCCATATCTATGCCATTGGTGCACTTGCTCTCAACTGTGTCATTTAACATGTATTTCGGTGCGTCCTGCAACAAAAGCTAGAAACACCAACACTTGTGGAAATCATCAGTATCAAGCCCTATTCTAGTGTTGATGATCCTTTTACATTTATTTTATGCAGGTATTGACAGTGTAAAAGTAGCACTTAACAGCTGTCAACAACAGCCCCACACTTGACCTTTGCTCGTCCCGAGTAAAGGGAGTTAGATCAAGGTGAGACATGATATCCAAAGGTATGAAGCGAGCATAAGAGATATTCCAAGCCATACCTTGTACTTGTGAACTCTGAAGTGTCTATCATGCTATCTTGGGTAGTTGAGGAATGGAACGGTCATGAATAAAATCACTCCTGCTCATGATGTCAAGTAACTTGGGGTTTTGTGATAAATTTTCAAAACAAACCTTGCTTAGCTTCTCATTTGATTCTCTCAGATCGCTCAATGTGTATATGTCCTCACCAAAGCATTAGATTGCCTTTCTTCATCCTACTTCTAATGATGGCTATATGTGGAGCTCAGGGTAGGATAAAGGATAAGGCATACTTGTATCACATATATTGCAAAATCAAAGACTAGATCCTCAGGGAAAATCAAATCACACAATCAGATCAAGATGTGCACGTGTATGGATATGGTGAGTATGGTAAGGTGGATACTAGGCCCGGAATGGGTGCTAGATATTACCATACATATATGATGAGAGTTGGGGTGATGGTAAGGTGGACACTAGCCCCGGAATGGACACTAGTTATTACCATCTATATTATGGGACTCCTTTTTGCATGATTCTCCCTCTTGTATAAAAATCTTTTGAGAACATGGCTATCTCTCTATATATATTTTTCCTTGTGGACCTTCATGTGTCCAACTCTTTTTTTTCTTTTTTTTCCAATACCTGGACCTTCATGTGTCCATATTTTTTCTGATAGCCATGTCTCTTGTGTAACAAAAACTAGGAGGGAGAGATCAACACATATGGAGCCTTATTTTCACGGAATGGATGAATGATACAATACTAACTTCCAGTGTAGAAGCATAGCAAGGGGGAAAGTGGTGTGCACATGAATCTTGATCATGAGAGTAATGAAAAGAATTCTCACAAGGATCACAGAATTTGACAAAGCTCAATGCAATAACAAGCAGCATATGAGTAGAAGGTTTTCAATTATGAATATTATATGGCTTTGGTAGGACGGTGGCATATCAAAGAGGAGCCTTGCAAAGGGTTTTCAGGTTTTCAAATAAAATTCCCAAGCACTCAACATTCAGAGCGAAGATCATATCATCAAACCATATCACAAACATCAACTACTTAGATAAGCATGAGTTCCCTAATGATATTTGTTCACAAGAATCAAGATAATAAGTAAGGAATAAAACATATGCAAGCCAACCACAGGTACCATGTAGAGCAAGCATAGCACCAACCACTGAGTTTGGTTTCAAAGGATAGGAATTGAAATTCAAACAAACTCATGGATAAAGGAGAGTGAGATAGAGGGTGCACATACCATCGCTTATGAAGGATAAGAGATCAAGGAAGACCAGTGGTCATTCGGCTGACCATAAGGCAGCAGCCTCACTCTAATTTACCTTGCTCTTGTCATGAAGGCGTAGTCGATGTTGTGCAGCGCCTGTGTGGGAGTTCTCGAGTGAATATGTCGATGATGAGCTCGAGAGAACTCCCCCACACTGGTGGTTGAATCTGGTGGTGTTCTTCAAACGACAAATGAAACCAAAGGAGGGACTCTACTAGTTCGAGAACCATAGAGCCTTTATTCAAATTCAAATGTTTTTTGTTGTTTTTATTTTATTTTATTGTCACCATGTCAATTGCTCGAAAGGGTTAGACCAAGATTACACTTCATACACAAAGGAGAATATACTTACCTTGGACCTTTAAGAGGTCACATGTACCACCTTTGCATGTTGTGCAATATGAATCTGACACCTCAACTTACCTTCCCAGTTGAATTTAGCTCAATGACTTACCCATTTAAAGTTGACAATTTTTTTGCAGGGGTTAGTCCATATACATGCAACCAAAATCTATGAAATTATACTTCTGAGGTTCATCAGTCAAAACTCGACACCATGCCTTGTTTTGACTGAAGAAGACAAATTTAACCTAAGCACCATGCTTAATTTAAAACAAACTATGAATGCACATCCAGGACGTAAGCATTCAAACCAGAGCATACGGACTAAGATAAAGGAAGCACGCATGCATGATCAAGCTATTCATCAAAAGAGGCAGAAGCATGAGCATAAGACGGTGAACCTCGGGAACCTCCCGGAAGGGCTTTGTTTAATGTCAAAAGCAGGACTTACCTAGCTAGTGGGCAAGATGCAAGAGCTGACATCATCACCACACCAGGATAAGATTTGGTAGAGGAGGAACTTTACTCAGGATGCTCACATATCTCCCCCACACTTAAAGTTTGCATTGCTAGGTAACAAAACTCAAGTGTGTGGTGATCAAGCTTCCTTTTGCAAACATTCCATCACCAAAGCGTATCTAGGTGTTGCAGCTGATGTGGCTCACATGTTTGTCGGTATCACCTGTCCATCTTTCTTCTCAATCTCCACCTGAAAGGTTAGTGACCAAAAATACCTGAAGGACAACTTATCCTAAAAACATGTTCTTGCTTTTATTCGAAAAGGGAAATAAAACCTAACCTAATCCAGGCTATCTCCTGGGAGTGCTTTGTTTATTTAAGGTCATAAGCTCGACCACGGGAACTTCATCTTGCAGCTATCGTTGGTGGTGTCATTCCCGTCTCACCACCAATCCTTGATGTATCAGTGAAGCTTTAGCTGCAAGGTTAGTACCACAGTGCACACACGAAATCTGATATGCTTACGATAGACATATACATCTACAACCAACCTTCTGAACTTTCTAGAAAAGAGGACCATAAGGTGGTTGCAGCCCTCATGCGTGCTCAGCGCACTAAGCATGTCTGACTCTGGAGGGACATGATGTGAGCATGGTCTGTATGGTGAATCAATAATGAAACTACCATGCTCGTGTGTGGAATCCTTTCCTCCAGACTCCAGAGTCAGTGCCTCGGAAGGTTCCATGGCCCATGAATTCTCCATCTCAAGAGAGTCATCGTGAAAGCTCAATGTTGACTCTCGATCATGATCGAAAGCAACATGATACGGGCCAGCGGGAAGAGGCTGAGACTCGGTCGAGAGTGGTGACGATCATTCGCCTTCACAAAGGTGAAGAGAGTCTCCCGAGCCACCCTGATGAGGGGTAGAACATTCTACAACCTCAATGAGAATGGGCTCAGATGATGCGAACAGAGATGTATGCGTCATCTTCTCGAGCGGGTTTTCCTGGGGAAAAGCCTTGCCATGGGATGTCCCGGACAAGGGGTAGCAGTGGCAGAAGCGACTCCCCCAATTTTATCATCTAGGCTCCCTAAGGATGTATCGAAGAGCTGCTCTAGAGGGGAGCCCAGGAGAAGATCGAGATCAAGGACATCGAAGATGTGAAAGTCTACGCTAGCCTCGATCCCGTCTATGATAAGCAACACGGCACTTGCGATCCCCCGACGTTCAAGAACACGTCCAAACGGACAGGTCTTGAGGAGCATGTCGGATGGTGCCAGCGGGACTCTGCCCAAAAGAGTTTCCGCTAAGTGCCATGTCAAAATGTTAACCTCCATGATGGGGTTACAATGGGCCTCTATGACAGTGCCTCTAATGGAGCAAGGGACAACCAGAGAAGGTGAGCTATTCCAAGTTGCCTCAGAAAATTGTGTCACTCCTTCTGACCATTCCTCTCTCGTAGCCTCCTTAGGATATGCTTCGCCAGGAGGATCAGGAGGTCGAGGAGGCACCACAGGCCTAAGGGAAGGTTCTGTCGAAAGATTTCTAGAGTGATCGGTATGGACAGAATAAGGATCCTCCCCTAACTAGGCATCAACAGAATTCGAGGTGTCTGAAGGATTTCTAGATGGGTCATCCTCGAATTTGCAAGTGAACACCGAAGGTTGAATTTCTTCTTCCTTTGGTGTTCGGGGTTCAGGAGAGGGCTCAACAGACAAGTCTTGGGATTCGGAAGATGAAGGCTCGGACTTGGATGTTGAGGGACTCTCATGGTTCGACTCGGATTCCTCTCGGTAGGATCTGGGATCGACTTCGAAGTAGGAGTTCAGGAAATCCATACCTTCAGCTGGTTCCCTTTCAAGAAATGGTTTTCCGTGGTCGAGACGATGGACAGACCTTTTGTCGAGACCATCATAAAAATTGCGAAGCAACTGAGAATCAGGTATCGACAAGGGCGGTCCATAATACACTAAGCGTGTAAAGCTAGCCCAGGCCATGTCTATCGTTTCCTTCTCTTTCTGTCAAAAACAATGGATATCTTCCCGTAGAGTAGCAACACGAGATGGAGGGAAGAACTCAAGACAAAACTTGTCTCTAAGCTCTCCCCAACTATCGTTCACGCTACCTACGGTGTATGTGTACCATTGTTCCGCCTTCCCTACAAGAGAGTACGGAAACAACTTCCACTTGAAGGTATCCAACGTCATACCATAGTGTAGATAAGAGAACACAAGTTCTCGAAGTCACGAAGATGGTCATATGGGTTTTCGCTCGATACACCAGAGAAGATAGTGTACCGAACGACATCGATAGTCGCAGGGAGGGGCTCACAGCCGGATGTGAGGAAAAGACGCACAGAAGGTGGTGGCTCTGGGAGCTCATCCCTAGGGGTAGTGATGCTTTTACAGGAAAGCTTCACCATGGGTAGCGGGGGTAAAGGTAGAAGAAAAGAAACAAAAAGGATATCTGATGGGTAACAGGGGTGAAGGTAGAAGAAAATGAAAAAGATAAATACGAGGACCACTAGGTTCGAAGATAGATACAGCAACCGTTCCCCGGCAACGGCGCCAAAAATGCTTGTTGGTGTTTCTTAACCTCACAACTAGTTGTACACCTAGAGGGAGCGTATAAGAACAACCAGGTATACCGCAAGCGCACGGAAATACCGCTGTAGCACTTCCCCAAGGAAGGAGAGTATTCCAAGGGTATCGAATCCAAGGAACGATGTGCACTATCTCCTACTCTAGTATAGATGATCCAAGGACACAACACCGATTGATAGGATAGGTAGAAAGGATCTGCCTCGACCGAGCGTAGAGTCTAGTCATAGTCTCTCAGGTATAACACTCACTTCGGGCACCAAGCACATCCTAACTTTTTAGGGAGAGGCCAATATGCTGGCAACGAGCCCAACTCGGTACGCGACGCAGAGGGTTGCAAAGGGTCCAACAGGCTGTCACCACTGCGGCCTACCTCTACGCTACGAACGTACGTGGTCTTCGAAGGGTAACCTATGGTCCAGACACCATGTCTACACCACTGGCTACTACTACGAATCCGCGAGGGAGATACTGGCACTAGCTCAAGGTCTGCTCTATCACTCATGCAAGATCACGAATGCACTTTGATCTAATTAGATAAATGCAGGAGCATCAACTTTACTCTAATAGACAAGCTGGCAAACTAGATGCAAACTTATGATCCAAGTCTACTAGATCGAAAGGGTTGTGTTCGAAGAACACAAGCCTCTAAATCAAGAACAACGAAGAACACAAGAACAAAGCAACTAAGCATGCATACGACTTTAGTCTAAATAGAAAATGTCGAAATACTCACTTTAGTCTAAATGAAGAACAAAGGCACCGCTGAGGATCGTTCTTGAGGAAGATGTCATGAACACGACATGTCCCCAACCCTCCCACCTCACTTCCTAACACTAATCCTATACAAAGAGCTCTCCTCTCCTAATGAGAGAGGCTCTAAGGCCAAAAGTGAGAAGGAGGAGAAGTGTGTGTCCTATTCTCTACCCCTTCTCCTTCTATTTATAGGCCCGGGTACCGGCGTGAGAACACCCCATACACCCCCGAACTGGCTTAAGGATCCAATCAGGGAGCACCACGTGGAAGGCCGAGATGAACCGACGCAAGGTCGGTTCGGCCGAACCAAGGGTTCGGCCAACCCCCTGGTGGCCCACCTCGTCTTGTGCTTTCTCATGGTGGCTGTCAGGTGGGTCTTTATGGCGGTTCCTGGTGTATGGGTTGTTTGGAGGCGGTTTGCTCGGGTTGTGGGCCCTTGGATCCTTGTGCTAGACACGTGGCGGTGTCTGATTCGTCTGGTAGTGCTTCTCTTAGATTGATGAAGTGTCATGGACACAAGGCATCTTGTGTGCCAGCATGTCGCCACGTGGCCTGGTGTGGGTCCCACCGGGTCCATGATATAGTGTGATCTTATCTTGTGCATATCTCTTTCATTCGGCCGGCCCCCTGGTGGCCCACCTCGTCTTGTGCTTTCTCGTGGTGGCTGTCAAGTGGGCCTTTGTAATATCCCTGATATTTCATTAGTCATAAGCATTGTAATTATTGAAGTTAATCATGATTAATTAGCTCTTAAGCATGTTTGACTTGATCTTACACACATTTGCACCAATGCCCTTGGTCAAAGTCCAAATTCTAGGTCAAACCCCTATAGATCCAAAATGCTAATTTGGTTTTCTTGCGCGTTCTCCAAATTTCTCTATAGAAGTTCAAAATCGGCTAATATAAAAGATGTTCCTTATTTCCGGGAACACATGTTTCATAATTGATGGACATTTAAATATTGAGCACAAAGCCGCTTAAATTTGAGACGAAGCTTCTGCGCACAGTGTTATGGGGCCGAGAAATTCTGCATCTTCGTCACATTTTTCCCATCAAACCAAACATCAAAACATATGTCGCCCTTTGTGAAAGCTGTAGGTCTATAGCTCCTCTACAACTTTTATTTTTGGAGATTTTCAAGTGTGTTATCACTTTTTGGAGTTTATCGCTTCCAAAGGCGGGTACAGGAAACAGAATCTGGGTGCAGCCGCCAGCGTCGCGCGCTCGGCGCGTCGCCCCTGCGTGCGCGGCTGGGCTTTCGCATCCACGTGGCACAATCAGGCGTCTCCGGCGTACAACATCTCGACGACTCCGCTGTGGACCCGCCGTACCCCGTGGGACCCTCCGTCGCCCTTGACTCCCCCGTGTGTCGCTCCTAGGTAGCAAGCCGCGCTGGGCAAAGCCACGCGCCTGCGCACGAACTTGCCGCGGGGCCAACGCCTGCATGCCGGGCCAGCTGTCGAACGCCCCAAGTCGTCCATGCCGATCCATAGGCCGTCGTACCTCGCATTCGTCGTGAACCCGTGCACACAATCGTTACACCACACGCCGCGGCTTCTCCTCTGGTTTGTGCACCGCCGGCCGACCAGTGCCGCACCGCGCCCCTTCCTCCTCCCCTAGCAAACGTGTGCCATCCCATGTCCTCTCCACCTCCCTACTCCACCTCGAGACGTGCCCTCCCGCTAGCTTCGCGCGCTGAACCGCCGCTCGCCGAGCCTGACCAGCAGAGGCGGCCGTCGGCCGGCCCAAAGCCTTCTTCGTGCCCAACCGTGCCAGGGAATCAACCCAGGGTGAGTCCCCAATCGATCCTAGCACCTCACCCGAGCCGGTCCGGCCATGAACCGCCACCAGCGAGCTCATAGCCGCCGGCGGGGACTACATTGCGAGCTGCAAGATCTTTCCAGGGAGTTTTGTGCAAGGGAAGGACCTGGATGTAATTTCAGAAAAGTAGTTTAAGGGTCTAGCTGTAAAGTCCTTTTAGGGTTTCGGCTGTAACTTCAAAAATCCGTAGAAAATTGTAGAAAATTCGGAAAAATGCAAATCCAACTGTCCTGGAATTCTTGAGAGTAGATCTACAACTTTTACGAAAGTTGTATAGTGTTTTTCTATTTAGTTTTTAAATGAAAATTCAAACTCAGTTTGAGGCATATTTGTTGTAGTTCAAAATGTACACATGCAAATGCAATGAAATTTGGATATGTTGTTGTGTGCTCCATGGTCAGTTTTGTGACCAAGTTTCACACATGTTTGTGATGTAGAACTCTAGTTATGATTTTTGTAAGATCTATGTTGGTTTAAGCTTGATGCTTTTTATAGTTCCCTCAAAATATAATTTCTTTTAGCACCAATGCACCCTAGCCCTTTGTTGTGATGTTAAGCACCCCTGGAAAAATAATGGTGATATTAGGAGTCTGTTTAATTAGTGTTTGGTATTTATGTTTGTGAAGTATGTCAAATTCATAACTTGAAAACTATGATGAACCCACTTGAATGTGTTTGTCAAGAACTTAGTTTTGGCATATTGGAGCTGTAGGAAAATTTTGGGTTCAATTTGAATAGTGAATCTTTTTGTATGAATTAATGATGTTTATCTAGGCTGTCTTTTATCTTTTTCATTTAAATTAATATATAGATAATCTTGAGCTGAAAATTTATATTTAAGCTTATTTTAGTCATGTGCTGCTGTGGTAAAATTTTCATGCCAGTTGGAGTCATATTTTATTTATTATGATTTATGGATGCATAGCTAGTTATAATGGAATAAATAAAGTCATTTTACCTTTTTAATTTGAATAGGAGATGCTTAAGTTCAGTTGCTGTTTAAAATGAATTTAAGCACACCCCATGCTGATGGTGAAGTATTGTAGTTTAACTTTCTTAAATATGCACACAATCACCATCAAAGGCATAGTTAGTCCATCTTCATCCACCCCTTAATTTTAATGAAGTTAATAATTTAATTTTGCATAGTTGTGCACGCAATCACTATCAAAGTAAGTGTTACTCCAGTATCACTCACCCCATACCTTAATGAAGTTTAGTAAGCTATTTTGTTTAAATGTGCACACAATCCCCATTTAAATAGATGATAGTTCACTCTCACCACACACCTTACTTTTGTGAGTTTTCTTTGTTGTTTTGATGAATGTGGCCCACAAGAGTGGGGTTAATGATAAAATCTCTCACCTTCACACCATAACTAATGCATGTGCATAAACGTGTAGATCTTCCCGACGGGACATACACGCTTACTCAGGAGGAGGAGGGATCCGCTAGTGGAGAGTTAAATCAAGCTAGTGAGCAACAAGACCTGGACCAAAGTCCAGAAGAGCCCAAGGCTAGTGTTGAGTCAGAGGAAGGCAAGCACCGGATGCATATAACCTTTTTGGGATAAAAATCTCACTTTACTTTTACTTTTTAGTATTTATTGTTTACTTGTGCATTTAAGTTTCAGGAGTTGCTTTGAAACCTAGATGCATGATCCTTAGGACTCCTATGCTCTTTTACTAGTATGTTAGGAATGCTAGTGCCATGCTCTAAGGATACGGTACAAGTCGAGTAATGACTCATTGCTCGCGAGATATAGGATGCTTATGTTGGAATCATAAGTTGATTAATTGACTCGCTCATGTGGTAAGAGCAATGTGTTCGGTCTCGACCGAGTAGCATGGTGCTGGTTTAAGCTATTGAACATACCAAGTGCTTATCGGGAATGGGACCGGTAAGCCTAGTACCTAATGAACCAGTGCGGGGATTTTATGGCTACTAATCTTGAGATGTGTCTCCCGGTTTGATTCCGGTAGTGCAAGTGTGAGTCTGGGCGTGCCGTGTGAGGGCGTTCCAGTAACCTTGTACTTAGGACTGTGGCATCTGTCCCTAATCTGAGGAGTTACGGGAATCGCCTGGTCGGGGTAGACCCCGCATTTGTTTTTCTTTGGATTCTTTTGGGGTCTACCTTCTTCCGTGTATCTTGGGTTTACCTTGCAAGGATATAAATCGATCGATCGTCGGTCACTCGCCGTTATCTGAGTCGGCTTGACCACTGGCTACCCCATGTTTATTTATGAAACATTTTGGATTAATATTGATGCTTGATTAATCTTGTTTGCACAACCATGCTTGTTTAGCTAGGTGCTTACCTAGAATGGTTAACATACTAGAATTTGAGATAAAATTTGAAAGTAAGGATCAACTCTTAGTTGCTTTTGGCAAAACTAACCCACCAGCCAAAAAGCCTTGCATGTCTAGCTGTGTCTTTTATTTTGACGAGTCAGTCTTGCTGAGTATTAGAATACTAAGTCTTGCTTATTTTGTTGTTTTCACGTAATCCCATCTGGCCTGGTGCTATTCCAGATGGATGGGAAATTGAATGGGAGAACGATGATGAGGAGTGATATGCATGGATGGCCTCCTGTGTGTATCATGCGTTTAGTTTAATTTTCGCTGTTTAAACTCTGAACCATGTTTACTTTTATGTACTAAAAACCTAGTTTGTAATATTAAGTATTTATGGACTTGTATGTAATGTAATGATGTACTCTGGTCCCGCCTTCGTGTGGGCTTAGCGCATATCTCGATCCTGTATAAGTGATTTACCGGGCATGACCCGGCAGAGGCGACAAAATAACTCTTGGTTATCGCTTATGAGCCAAGTGGACCGGCTTAAGTGATAATCCGGATTTATTTTGGGTGGTTCTATCAGTCTTTATGGCGGTTCCTGGTGTATGGGTTGTTTGGAGTCGGTTTGCTCGGGTTGTGAGCCCTTGGATCCTTGTGCTGGACACGTGGCGATGTCTGATTCGTCGGGTAGTGCTTCTCTTGGATTGATGAAGTGTCATGGACACATGGCATCATGTGTGCCAGCATGTCACCACGTGGCCTGGTGTGGGTCCCACCGGGTCCATGATATAGTGTGATCTTATCTTGTGCATATCTCTTTCATCCGGACTCCGAAGTATACAAATGATATATCCATTTCGATCGTCTTGACAAGCCCGTCGCAATAGTGCAGACCAATTTGGTATTTGTGATTGTTTATGATGATGCCATATCTATGCCATTGGTGCACTTGCTCTCAATTGTGTCATTTAACATGTATTTCGGTGCGTCCTGCAACAAAAGCTAGAAACACCAACACTTGTGGAAATCATCAGTATCAAGCCCTATTCTAGTGTTGATGATCCTTTTACATTTATTTTATGCAGGTATTGACGGTATAAAAGTAGCACTTAACAGGCGTCAACAGACCACACCGGATCACCTGGATCGAGTGCGCTCAGCCAATCCCTGCGCAAGCCACACCGCAGCCTGCTTAGCCGCACGCCGCACCGGATCCTTTGCGCCGCGCCCGGTCAGCTGCCACTTGGGCCGCAGTTGGCTTAAAGCCTGCCGTGTGGCTGCCACCTCAGCCATAGGAGCCGGCCTGCAGCTAGTTTAGAGCCAGCCTAGAGATAGGAAGAGCTAGCCTATAGCCAGCTAAGAGATGAATGTATTGTATATGCGCAATTTAATTTCAGAAATAGTTTTAACCTTCAAAAATTCATAACTAATTCATACGAGCTCCAAAAAATATGAAACCACTTTCATAATCTTTCTAAAACTATGACGCACCTGTTAGTTAGGTGTTTGCTCTCTTTTGGCCCTTCCTGCTTCTTCTTTTGGTGTCTTTTGCAATTAGCACCGGTATTTATTTATATTCGCGAATCTAGGAGGAGCCGGAGAGCCGACCCGGGAATACGACGACGACTTCGGCTACGACGACTACCCGCTCGCAGGTTCACGCCCGACCGACTTTTGAAATCCTATTAGGCATTGCTTGTAGAACTGCTAGCGCTTTACTTTATGCATGATTATGGTTATGATAAACCCTGCACTGCCTTCTTTATTTACCCTGTCCTTGAGTGCCCTACTACTACTACTACTATAAATATGTGCGTGTATATATGCTGAGCTTCGCTGTACTTGTGTTGGGATAATGTGGTAGTTTTCTTGGTGTGTGTGGGGAAAAACTGGCAGGAGGAGGTGTTTTTGGGTGACTTGGCGGGGGTGAGCTCAAGACAACCCGATCCGCGATCGGGGGCCAGGGATCGTCTTCTCGGGCATTTCCCATTTCGTACCTATGGTGGGTACACGGTCTTAGGAGCACAGGTGTTGGGGTTCTGTGATGACTTGGAGGATAGGAGCTCGCCCCGGTCTGAAACCGAGTGGGTCGCTTTGTTGTCACGGGACTTTCGTACACACTACCTCGCCGAGAGTGGGGATAGGGCCGGGTCGACCCTGGCAAGTGCGATTCCATACTTGCTGGTAGGATAGAGGGTATCAGTGGGAGGGAAGTGGGTGAGGACCCTTTCCCTTTGCAGTCGCTCCCCGTGTGGCCACACGGGGGCATGTTCACAGTTCTGGGGCGGTCTTCTACGGGGGACTGCATCGAGACCCGGATGCAGGGTGGAATCGTAACTCCTAGGTGTTCGTCCGGTAGGATGGGCTTGGTTGGCTGATCACCTCCGGGTGCCATTCCGAGTTGGGTACAGGTGTACACGCTCTGCAGAGTTTGGATCTATACGTATAGCCACGTCCTCGGTTACGGACATGCCCGTTGTTTACTCCGACTCTTACGTTTTGGGATTTCTACCTCCCCCTTATAGGATGTGAGTGTATGGTGAGCCGTGGTTGTACTCGGGGAGAGGGGAGTTGCTCCTTCTGCCTCGCGGATCTGGGTGCAATCATTGAGGTGCGAGGAGTGGGAGTTCTCGCACCGACCCTAGATGGACATAGGATCGGGTGACGGTGATCTGGGTGACCAGGTGCTACCGATCGTGGATGAGAGACTTAGGAATTGGAGATTCTATTCTTTTTGAGATGTTGCTGCTGCTTAGGAAACCCCAGCTTTTACCTTAACACTTTTTATACCATTAGAAGTAGGCCACTTAAAGCTTGCATACGGTTGGTGACGTGGACCTATCCCGATCCTTGGGGATAGCCCCTGAGCTTGCAGGGTATGAGTCAGACTTCGACAACAACGCCGACGGATGGTACGATTGAAGGGCGCGACGCTACGCTCAAGGATGCCTGTGGGAGAGAAGTTTGATGCTGGAGACATCTTCTGGAAGCTAGCTACCTCTGCGTAGGCTCTTATTCATGTTATTCCGCCAAGAGGCGTGTAATGATGTACTCCTTTAATGGAATTGTAATAAAAGTAATACTTTTGGATGCTTATTTCCGCTGTATGGTTGTGTTATTTATCTGTGATAGAATTCTGTACGTGATAGCGTCTGATCCAAGGACTATCGCAAGGTACAGGGTGACGGGTTTTCCTCCCCGAAAACCCGGGTCGTTATAGATACAGTAGGGAAAAAACAAAAATTTCAATTGTAACAGATTCACAGAGATGTTCAATTGGGTGATTAATTCTTATGGGCTGAGAGATGTGACTATGAATGGAGGCATGTACACCTGGAGTAATAATCAGGAAAATCGAACTCTGGAAAGATTGGACAGAGTCCTTATAAGTTCAGAATGGGAAGCAATCTTCCCTTTGACCAACTTAAGAAAGAAGCCAAGATTCATGTATGATCATAATCCTCTGATATTATGTTCAGATAATGAAAAAAACAAGAAACCAAAACAATTTTGTTTTGAAACTTCTTGGATCAAACACCCAGAATACCTACCAAAGTTGAAGAAGATTTGGGAAAGAGAGGTGTTGACGGCTGTTAAGTACCTAATTTAGGGCCGTCAATCCCTACATTTTATCATAAGAACTAAGCAGCCACACTAGAACAGGGGTTTAAACTAACAATTTCCACAAGTGGCTATGCTAAGTTGAATGCAGGTGTTTAGCATAGGAAATAAAGAGAAAAGACACCCTCATGATCCTAGCAAGTTAGGCTCAGCCAATGAGGGGCTGCATGCAAGCATCCCCTGGATCCATAACATCACCAATCCAAGGGAGGAAGCCTCGGCGAATCAGAAGCCGCCATGCAGGCATCACATGGATCTCATGGCCCACCAGAGTGCCTAAACCGCCTCCAAACCACGTGGACACCAGGAACCGACCTCAGGACCCACAGAACAGCCACCACGTGAAAGCACACCCCGAGTGGGGCCCACAGGGGGTCGGCCGACCCCACAGGTCGGCCGAACTGACCTTGTGGCGCCCACTCAGGGGCTTCCACGTGGTGTTCGGTCATTGGTCCTAGAAGCTATCCTCGGGGTGTTTGGGTGCTCTCACGCCGGTTGCACAAGCCTATAAATAGGAGGAGAGGGGGAGTAAGAAGAGGATGAGCACACTTGAAGCCATTTCTCACCTTTGCCTTTTTCTCCCTCTCTCATTCTCTCTTGGTGGAGGTGAAACCTCATCCCACCATGAGTGTGTGTGTGTGTGTGTGGAGGATCTAGACTAGGTGGTGCTAGGTAGAGAGGAGTGTGTGGATGAGTAGAGGTGAGGTGGTGATGATCCGTTCATCATCCATCGTCCCCTTGTATCTCGTGAGCGATGCTGTTCTTCATTTAGACTAAAGTGAGTATTTCAGTATTTCCTATTTAGACTAAAGTGGCTCTCATGCATGAATGAGTTGTTCTTGAGTTCTTCGTTTGTTCATCATTTAGAGGCTCACGTTCTTCATGAACGTGTCTCCTCGATCTAGTTGACGAACAAGTAATTCATACTTTTGCGTTTGTTCATAAGTTAGAGGCTCGTGTTCTTCACGAACACGACCCTAGATCTTCTGTTATCATCGCATAAGTTTGCATCTCGTTTGTGTGATTGCCTGTTTATTAGAATATAGTGAAGCTCATGCATATCTGATTTAGATCAAGTATCAATCATATCTCCTCGCGCGAATCGATTCAATGACGAGTAAGGTCTAGCTCAACCTCGCGGGTTCGTCGCTTCGTATTTATACAGAGTGCTATAGTGTTTCTACAGGAAGTCAGACGTAGCCGTGCTATAGTAGTAGTCGGTGGTGTAGACGTGGTGTCTAGACTGCTGGTTATCCTTCGAATGCCCTGTATCCCACGGTTTGTCTTGGGGTAGGCCGCGGTAGTGACAGCCGTTGGACCCTCAGAAATCCCCCACGTTCGGATACAGCGTGTAGGCAACCCTTTGCCGTGAACCAACTATTATAGTCAGGAGGGGCCGGTGTCCGAAGCGAGATCTTATCCAAGCTTGTTCCTCTCTAGAGTCGAGAACCTACAGGAGACTTCACATCACTCATCTACCTCAGCAGGGATTGTGTACCCTTGGATAGTCACTCGTAGAGTCCCCCATACCGTTCCTTGGATTCGATACCCTTGGGAATACTCCTGAGGTGAAGTGCTACAACGGTGTATCCGTGCGCTTGCGGATTCGTTCGCACCCGTCAGTATACCCGGGTGATTCTTACACGCTCACTCTATCCCGGTGCCATAGTGGTGACGTTAAGAAATACCAACAAGCATTTTTGGCGCCGTTGCCGGGGACCGGTTGTCGAGAATCTACGAACCTGACTATCCTCATATCTTTTGTTTTTCTTTTGTTTCTACCTTTACCCCCGCTATCCTAGGAAGGTTATCCTTGTACACACCTTCCGCCCATTATGAGTGAAACCATGGAATCAACTTTCTGGAGACAACCCGCTCTTCTAACACCTTGTATGGTTCACCCATCTCTCATGAAGCTAGTTGAGGAAAAACCCTTCTCTGGGATGAGTCATGAGAATCCCTATGATCACGTAAGAGACTTTGAGAAATTGTGTTCCACCCAGGGTAAAACCGGGGTATCACAAGATGTTCTTAAGAGGAACCTGTTTCTGTTCTCCCTCTCCGGGGAAGCGAGAACTTGGTACCGTTGTTTTGGTTGCAACCACCTACGCTGGGAGGAATTGAGAGCATCTTTTTGCACTCGATTCTTTCCGCTACGGCGTGTCGTTTCCTTAAGAAAGACGATCCTCAGTTTCAAACAAAGAGAGAAGGAAACCTTAGGCATGGCATGCATCATTTTGCCTCTTTAGTTGAAGCCTGCCCAGTCCTTGGTCTGCCTGACCTAGTGCTCTTGCAGCATTTCCTGTCTGGTTTACGAAGAGATTGTGGCATGATGCTTGATGCCATTTCGGGAGGCGCCTTTGTGCTCTTAGAGCCAGAACAAGGACTAGAAATTCTAGGAGAAATCCGAGATTTCAGCTCCCCACCTGACTCGAGTGACGAGGTAGCCAAACGAGAAAATGTCGAAATACCTAAGCCAATCCTCGAGAGAGCCCGAGCTAACATGCCGAACTTCTCTGTGCTCTGGTCGAAGATATCACTCCTCACTGGCAGGAATCTATGGGAAAGAGCACTTAGTGCAAATTCTACCTCTAGATTCCCCTATCGTTTCTTCTCTTAAAACCCGGCCTTCAAGACTTAGTCTCGAGGGAAGGAGGAGGGTAGTAGTCGAGGAAGAAGAGTCGTTCCTGGCGGGGACGAATCACTTCAACCTTGCCCGCAACTCTACAGGGGAGGTCACGATGGATGTTTTTCATGCTTCATGTCAAGGCTCAATCCGAAGTGCCGCCACACTGAGGGTTACGCCAAGACACGAGCCCTGGCACAGTGAAACTTCCATATCTTTGGCTTACGGAAGCACGAACTTATATCCGGTCTAGCTGAGCAATCCATCTCATTATGCTAAGCTCAAGCTAATACCGATGCTGATCAAGTCAAGTGGATGTAAATCCTACTCTTCACTTCTTGACCTGATCGATGCCCTGCGGAAGTGTGGTCTCACACCTATCCTTCACACTTCCGTTGGAAGCTTGGGTTCACTTATGTGTCATCCCACTTATGTGAGGGTGAGATCCTTTGTCAACCCAAGGAGAGGATGAGCCATCAAGTTCGTCACTCTCGACCTTCAGCTCAAATGGTCGTTTGACCCATAACCTTTCACTCACTCAATCTGGGGTCCGATCATTCTCGAGTTATATTTCTAGAGGTGAAAGCTTCACTCTTAGAGCACTCTAGGCCTTAGGCCCAGATCCTGTGCTCACTCCATCACCTCTATCATCTCTCGTCCGTAGTGTTATAGCCTTGCTAGCTACACTTCCTTCCTAAGGTTACCCATCATAGTTGTGACGTCCCAGGTTTTTAATTAACCCTAACTGCTGGTCAAAGCAGTTGACTATGGTCAAATCATGGTCAACCTGGGCCATCACCTTGAAAACCTCCCTAACACTCACCCTTGAGCACCTTTGACAAGTCAACACTAGCCACGTTGGTCAAAACCCTAGCTAAGGGGGACAAACCCCTTGATGTCAATGTGTCACTCTGGAACTTTGGCCACGTTCTCCAAATTTTGTCTAAACACTCAAAATTCTGCCAATATAAAAGTTGTGTAGAATTGTGAGGGACACACTTCATCTTCAGGTTGGCATTTGAAATTCGGAGGAGAAATAGCTCGAAAACTCAAGTCAACCCTGTCGGCCACTGTTCACCAGGGCCGAGATTTTCCTCAGAATGGCATCTGATTTTCTCCATCAATTCGAGATCAATTTGAGCTCGGTTAGGGCCTATTGTGTAGAGCATTGATCCAACTACAGGAGTCCTATTCATAGGTTCTGGAGTTTATGTTTGAAATTTAAAGTTTTAAGCGTGCAAACAGGGGCAAGTGGAATTCAAATCCACCGCGCCGCGCCTTGGCTCGCGCGCGCCGGCACGTCGCGCCACGCGGCGTACCGCCGTCCTCCCCTCGGCGTCCGGGTCCCCCAACCGGTCGGTCGTGCGTCCGAGGCGCCATCATCGTGTCCGGCACCCCGCCCGAGCAAATCCCCCTCGGGGCGCACTCCTCCCCGCGCGTGGCCGCCCGCCGACGCTCCGGCCGGGCCCCCTGCCCGCCATTGCCGCCGGCGACCACTGTGCGCCTCGCACACCGCGCGCCGCCCCTTAATTCGCCTCCCCGGGCACCGAGGCAACACCCACACTCCTCCCCGTGCGCTCGCCTGCCTATAAAAGGGCAGCCCGAGCCTCCTCGAGCGCGCACACCGCACCGCCGCCCGCCATTGCCGCCGCCGCGGTGAAGTCGCCCGTCCGCCCTTCGCCGCCGCCGACCAAGCTACTCTACTCCTCCCCTAGGACATATAGAAGCTTCCACGGCCATTTGTTCGCGTGCTTTTCGCCTCCTCTCGCCGGAATCCAAGCCGGGGCGGGAGCGCCGCCGCGGTCTCGCCGCCGCCGCTCGCCGGAGCCGTCTCCGACCAAACCACTGCCGCCAATCGAACCCCGGTGAGCCCAATCGCACCTTTGTGCCGCTTGTTCATCTCCTCCGACCGCCGTTCACCGCCGGTGAGCTCACCCCGCCGCCGGAGGGCACATTTGTGAAAGCCAAGGGTATAGTTGTGAACCCAGGGACCTAGATGCAAGGATTTGAAACTTAGTTTTCTAGCAGTTTAGTCCAGTGACTTAGGAAAATCCTAGAAAATCATAGAAAAATCAGAAAAACGCAAAACCAATTTTGTTGGTTTCAGTGAGACTAGACCTACAACTTTTGCACAGCATGACCATAGTTTTAATTTATAGATTTTGAATGAAAATTTAAATTCAGTTTGACATCATTTTGTTGTAGTTCAAAATCTAGAAGGGCTATGGAGCTAAACTTTGGATATGTTGCTAGTTATATCATTTGTTGGATCTGGGCAAAAGTTTGCACAAAGTTACTGTGTAGATCTTTTTATATGAATTACTTTGTATTTATTCTAATTCTGTCTTATTAATTTTTGTAGCAGAATGAAAAATGATTTTTGTGCTCAACTTGTGGCTATATTCATGTTATGCCTAGATGCAACTTTCCTGAATTTATCATTAATTTATCTCTGCTAGAAATATTTAATCTTGTTTTATGCTTAGATTTACTTTTAAATGCATAGTTTAAATTTCAAATGCATTTGTGATGAGTATGCTGGTTTCCTAGACTTGTTTTAGGCCAGAGAAGCTGTAGGTTTGAGTTTGGGTGCAGGAGCTCTTTATTTAATTATTTATGCTTTTCTCCTAATTTTGGGTAGCTAGGAAATGTTATTTTGGGTATAATTAAATTGTGGCTCTTTCAAACTTGAAGTTTGGTCCAGTGGCATGTTTAGAATCTTTTGGGCTAGCAAGGACCCTTGTCCTTGTTTTTATAGTTTGTTTTGCATTTAAAGGTTAGAGTGCACATAAGCTTCCTATTAAAAATTAATTAGGAAAAATCATCCTTGTTTCCTTGTAACCTTATTAAATTGTTGCCTAGCTTAATTAGGGTCTATAAATACACCCTTGCTGTTTTGTGTGATTTAATGGTGTTATTTGCATAGATGTGCACACAATCACTATTGAAAATATTAAAAGAATAAGCCTTCACATATATTAACTTTAATGAAAAGAATTAGTAATTAAATGTTTGTTAAGGTGAATATGGCCAACAAGAGTTGGATAAAATAAATAACTTTTCACTCCACCTGAACCCTGCATTGCATTCCGTGTAGATCTCCCTGACGGTAACTACGCTCTCGTGCCGGAAGCCGAGGAAGGAGGAGCTGACGCGGAGCTGCAGTACGTGGAAGTGAGCGAGGACACCGAGGACCCTCAGGCTAACTTTGCTAACGAAGGCAAGCCCCGGTGCATTAACCCAAGAGTTTTTGAAATCTTATGCAACTATCTATGGATGATTGTGCATTTACGTTCAGGAGTTGAATGAAACCCTAGATGCATGATCCCTAGGTACCTATGTCTTTACTAGTATGATAGATCGATAGCTGCCATGCTATAGGACCGTTACAAGTCGAGTGATGCTTGTCACTCGCGAGAATAGGTTCTTATGTTGGAATCATAAGATCTTTATAAATGGATTGCTCATGTGGTAAGAGCATGGGATGTGGGCTCCGGTCCAATGGCTTCGTGGGTTAAGTGTTTGAACGTACTAAACACTTGTCGGAAATGGGTACGGTAAGCCTAGTACCTTAATGAGGCGGTAAGGGATTTTCCGTGACTAATCTTGGGATGCGTCCCCCGGCTAGCTACTGGTGGTGCATGTGCGATTCTGGGTGCCTTGCGGGGTATACCAGATAGCCTGTACCGAAGACTGTGGCCTCTTATCCCGAACCGAGGATTTTTGGGAACCGCCTGGTGGTTGTCCTCTCGGGGGCACCCTACCGTGTGTTTAGGTCTACCTTGCAAGGTTTAAATCAATCGATTGTCGGCCTCTCACCGTTATCTGAGACTACTTATCCTGCTGGCCATGAGATCCCTAATGATGGAAGTTGATGAATATTTATGCTTGATTAATTGTTTGCACAACTTATGCTTGCACTAGCTTGCTAATTTAGAAAGGAATAATCAACTAGAACTTGTGCTAAAATATTGAAAGTAAGGACATACTCTTTGTGGCTTTTCAGCAAAAGAAACCCCATTGGCCAAAAAGCCTTTCATGTCTAGAGTTGGTGATGTAGTTATCACCGACGGGTAAGTCTTGCTGAGTATTAGTATACTAAGCCTTGCTATAATCTGTTGTTCCAGGTAATGCCTTTGCTGATGTGTGGCCTGGAGAGATCCCGCCTGGCTGGGAGCTAGAGTGGGTGGAAGACGATGAATGAAGGCATCATGGCAGGCCTCCTGTGATGTTCCTCGCACCGTTTAGTTTATTTCCGCTGTTTTCAAAACTCTGAACTTCGTTATCATGTCAAAAACTCCGGTTTGTAATAATTAAACCCTTCGGGGTAGTTTCGGATGTTAATTATGTGTTGTACTCTGGACTCGCCTTCGCGTGAGTTTTAATGCATATATGTCGATCCTTGTTGCTATGTAAGTGATTTTACCAGGCGTTAACCCGGCAACTAACGACAGGATGATACTTTATTATTGCTTAATAACCAAAGTGGATTGGATTAGGCGATAGTACGGTATTTTTCTGGGCGGGTTGTCACAGCTGGCTTAAGAGCAATTATATGCACCAGAGATTAATTAACAACTTTAATCACTGGTTTTTGAATAAAACTTGCCAAGATTATTTGGATTTGCAAAATACGTGGTCCGTTAAGGATGAATTAGACCGAGAGGCCCTAGAGGGAATTTTGGGTTCTTTCAGGTGGCTTATTAATCTATGATTTATTTTGCTAACCCCCAACACATTTTATTCCTGTCAGAACTTACTTTCTGCACAACCATACTAGTTCATCACGTTTTGCCATACGTGGCGGTACCACAGGGAAGTCCTGTGAGGGATGGATGGGACCTATTCTAATGGGAACCCACGTCGCGTCTGCGTCTCATCACGTTTTGCCATACGTGGTGGTACCTCAGGGAAGTCATGTGAGGGATGGATGGGACCTAATCCAAAGGGAACCCACCGTCGCGTCTGTGTCTCGCCACGTTTTGCCATACGTGGATGTTCCGCAATGTGAATATGCGAGGCAAGGATCCGCTTCATTCGAAAAGGAGCGTATCTGAGGTTGGACGCTGTCCATGCAGCGGCTTGACGCATGGATACCGTTTCTATAAGTGAACGGTACTGTATGTGGACGCTTCCGTGATGTGCTGGCACGGAAGGTTCTTTTCTGCAGGTACATAACAGCGCTTCGTTAGACGCTAAGTGAGTACCGAGTAGTTCTCGACTAGTTATTATAGGGAGAGACGAATAAAAGCCTTGCCACCGGCACTAACTGCGATTTTTGGCTTGATCGCCGTGTGAGGACGAGTAGGTTGTCTTGCATCATGTTAAAAATCGAAAACAACTTAAAAATGGACCCAAAACACAAAGTGTATGCTCTCTAAGGGAATATCTTGCTAGTGTGTGGTTTTTGTGTTCTAGCTCTACCTCTCATGTATAGGTGTTGTGCTGTCCAAATGTTTTTGTATGGCTGTTAGTTTAAATTTTTGCACCATGTTCTAAAAATGTTTAGACTAGTTGATCTATACCAAAGTTGCTCCATATCTAATCTAGTTTTTGCTCACAAAAATTCATGGTCATAGCTTCTGTAAGTCTTGAGTTGTACCCTTTTTAGTGAACCTAGGTCCTGCTGTTTTTCAGGGAACAGAGCCTTGAACTTTGCATCTTTCGACCTTGTTCCTAATTGATCTAGCTTCACCTTTGAATACCAAAATTGTGCCTCATAACCTTCTTGAGTAGCTGGTAAAATTTGAGAATTTTTGGGGTTCTGGATTTTGAGTTATGAATTTTTCTGCACCGCTGCCAGATTTTGCACCATTTGACATGTTGCTCTCTTTTGAGTCCTGACATGTGTTACATCTTTTGTACAGATGGCTGCCCCCGTGTTTTTCGAGTACAACGCTGACGGTACGGTCCGTACCAACGGACTGCACTGGGAGGGTTTTCCACGCCTTGCGTGGGAAGCACTCAGCGCTGCTGGCTACACCGTTCCACCCGTCTACGAGGTGACCGAGTTCGAGCGCCTGGGCGTTCCCCGTTGCAGGGTGACCGTCACCGTGCCGCTTCACCCGGTCCACCCCGAGTGGTTCGACTTGAGCTTTGTGTACTGGGGTTTCCGTGGGCACGAATCCGTTGAGTCAGCCGCCCTTCGGGTGTTGACGGACTTTTGCGACCACAACCCGACAGTGGTAGCCCTCTCACCGTTTGGGTTGTTCCCGGCAGTGAGCCCGCACGACCCAGCGTGGCTGGACCGTGTGGACCACCTTCAGGAGTTGCTGTTGCTAGCAGAGCCACTGGACGTCACGAGTACACTGACCCGTTGCCTCGACGTCTTGTTCACACTTCAGGGGCTGCGCTACACCACCACGTCGATCGTCAGCCAGCGCTTAGAGTCTGCTCGGCTGGCCTGGCACAGTCTTTCAGCAGCTTACCAGCAGCAGAGTTTCACGCTCTTCCAGACCCAGCAGGAGAATGACTGGCTTCATACCAGGAGGTTCCAGTTGGAGCTGGAGCGAGGAGACCACCTACAGAGGATCCTCGACCTGGAGGTGCAGACCACTACCCTCCAGGAGGACGTGGACGTTAGGGACATCGAGAGGTTGGCGCTGTTGCAGAACATCGCCGAGATGCAGCAGCAGGTTGAGGAGGCTGAGGTACAGGTGGCAGCTCTGCAGGCCATCGTGGCTCTGCAGCCACCACCCCCAGTGGAGGCACCACCAGAGGAGCAGCAGGGTCAGTCTGGGCTCGACCAGGAGAGTCAGGCCGGACCACCACCACCGACCCCACCTGCTTCACCTGCTGCTAGTGACGCTTCAGTCGGCAACTAGGTTGCCGTAGTGTTGTAGTAGGGTTTCCCATACTTCTGTGTGTAGCCGTTGGTTGGTTGGTTTTTGTGGTAGGCTAACGTAGGAGTATTCTTTTGTGCAGCTCGACTGCATTGTAACCCTTGATGTATGTGGTGATTCCGAGACTTGGCATCCGTGTAATGCTTGGCGAACACCATTCCTATAGTGTCTGTTGTAAAGAAAGTGTTTAAGCCGTTTGTGGTTAGATTCAAGTCCTGTGTTGACTACCAAAATTGCTCGGAATTTGATGACGATCACGCTCGCAAAAATTCAGCACCTGTGCATTTTTCTACTAAGAGTTATGCAATTTTTCCTCCAGTTCTGTCTGCTGTCCAAACAGCCAGGCAGAACCGGTGAAATGCAATTTTTCGAGCCATCGAACGTCGAAATCTTTCCATGCGTTGAATACCGAAGTTGGGCGGAATATTGTGATGACTGCACTCACCAAATTTCAGCATTTTTGCATGAGAGTACTGAGAGTTACGAGGATTTCGGTAAATGACAGCCTGCTGCCAGGACAGCTAGGCAAATCTTCACAATTCGATTCTTCGGGCGTACAGACTTGGAAGTTCGCTGCGGAATTGAATACCAACTTTGAAAGGCATGGAATCCTACACCTACCGACCAGAAATGAGAAAAGTTTTCGGTGACTGAGCTGTTGGATACGAAATGTTTAATATGACGTGTTGCTGCAATTTTTGAGAACTTTGCACGAATGAGCCTTGTCATGCATATTTTACACTTGTCATTTCTTCCTAAGCAAGACTATGGCTATGTGTCTAATGAGGGCTCGCATTTTCAGATGGTGGGACCGACGCGTAGCTCTCCCAACGGCTTTGGAGCATCGGGCAGTGGTGAACTACCACCACCACCACCCATGACGCCGTCGGAGGCATTCATGGCCACCCAGACCGAGGTGCTACGCCAGATCCTACAGACGCAGCAGCAGATAGCCCAGCAGCTGAACCAGAGGCCACCCCATGGAGCGAATAATGAGGGGCCAAATCATGTCACCACCTACCCTCAGTTCATCGGGATGAAGCCCCCGACCTTCACTAAGGTGGAAGACCCCATTGAAGCTGAGGCGTGGATCAAGGCCATTGAGGCCAAGTTCTCTGCCTTTGTGCTGCCATGCTCAGAGGAAAACAAGGCCAACTTCGCAGCTCTGCAACTGTGGGGTGAAGCCTTAATGTGGTGGGATCATTTCAAGACCACGCAGCAGGGGCATGCGGTCACTTGGAATGAATTCAAGCAAGCTTTCAGAAACCATCACATTCCTAAGGGACTGATGGATCGGAAGATGAGGGAACTGTTGGCTCTCAGGCAGGGAAGTGACACTGTGTATCACTATGCACAGAAGTTCAATAGCTTGTGCCAGTATGGTGGGCATCACGTGGACACCGATGCAAAGAAGATGGAGAGGTTCCGTGATGGCCTTGATGGTGAGTTGTATGAGCGGCTGAACTTGATCGAGCCCAACAACTTCCATGAGTTGGTGAACAAGGCTATATCCCAAGAGGATGCTATGAAGAAGGCCCAGAGAGACAAAAAGAGATAGGCTGGTTTTGCTTCGGGCAGCGGGACTAACAAAAAGTTTCGCTTTGTGAAGAAGAATGTTGCTAACCCCTCCCAGCAATCTTCAACTGGACGCTAGACGATGAAGCCTTCACAGAGCAAGCCTTCAGGGAACTTCCAGTTCCGCAACACTCAGCAGCAGGCTCCCAAGCCTAATGCACCCCCACGTAACGCCGGTGAACGTCGTTGTTACAATTGTGGACAGCCCGGGCATTATATAAGTGAATGCCCAAAGCCGAGGCAGAGTAAGCCCAATCAGCAGAATCAAGGTTCAGGGACCAAGCCGGTCAACCCAGCTAAGAAGCCGCTAGTGCAAGTCCGCCAAGGCAAGCTGAACTTCACCACCATGAGTGATATTCCAGAAGGAGCCTCAGTGCTTACGGGTACATTCTCTATCAATGACATCCCCGTTAAGATATTGTTCGATTCTGGAGCTACCCACAGTTTCATAAGTGAAAAGCTAGTAGGCAAATTGGGTTTGATGGGTTCTCATACTAACCCGGCCTATAAAATTATCACTCCGGGAGGGAAAATCTCTTCTAGTACCTTAGTCCGCGGAGTGTCATTGAAATTGGGAAGTAAGACAGTTAAATCCAACCTCATTGTCATAGGCTTGGAGGGTATGGATGTTATCTTAGGTATGGATTGGATGACCCGACATAAGGTGGTTCTAGATATCTCGGGTAGAGTTGTAGCAATCAATTCACCTACCATCGGGCACACCACCTTGTACCTACCTTTCAAGGACGGTGCAGACCCTTGTGCCTATGTGACCATTACTTCTCATCTTGATGAAATTCCAGTAGTTTGTGAGTATCCTGATGTCTTTCCCGATGAGTTGCCTGGCATGCCACCAGACCGGGATGTTGAGTTTGTAATTGAACTCCAACCGGGTACTGCGCCCATTTCCAAACGACCCTATCGTATGCCTCCCAAAGAGCTATCTGAACTGAAAAATCAACTCCAGGAATTGTTAGACAAGGGCTACATCCGCCCAAGTTCTTCTCCTTGGGGTTGCCCCGCACTCTTTGTCAAGAAGAAAGATGGTAGCTTGAGGTTATGTGTTGACTACCGACCTCTCAATGCGGTAACCATCAAGAACAAATATCCTCTTCCCCGCATTGATGTTCTCTTTGATCAGTTGGCTGGAGCCAAAGTTTTCTCCAAGATCGATCTTCGTTCTGGTTATCATCAAATCAAAATTCGACCTTGTGACATTCCCAAAACTGCCTTCTCCACTCGTTATGGTCTCTACGAGTTCTTGGTCATGTCCTTCGGTCTCACAAATGCCCCAGCCTACTTCATGTATCTCATGAACTCCGTATTCATGACGGAGCTTGATAAATTCGTAGTGGTCTTTATTGATGATATTCTGATCTATTCTAAAAATGAGGAGGAACATGCCGAACATCTTCGAATTGTTCTACAGCGTTTGAGAGATCACAAGCTTTATGCTAAGTTCTCCAAATGCGAATTCTGGTTGGATAGTGTGAAATTCTTAGGGCACACTATTTCCAAAGAGGGAATATCCGTAGATCCTAGCAAAGTGCAAGAGGTGATGGATTGGAAACCACCCAAATCCGTGCACCAAATTCGCAGTTTCTTAGGTTTGGCGGGATATTATCGCCGATTCATTCCGAACTTTTCCAGGATCGCCAAACCTATGACTGAACTGCTCAAGAAAGGGGTAAAGTTCGTGTGGAGTGAAGCCTGTGAAAAAGCCTTCCACAGATTAAGACAACACCTAACTTCAGCCCCAGTGTTAGTCCAACCGGACAATTCCAAACCTTTTGAAGTTTTATGTGATGCGTCAGGTACTGGCCTCGGTTGTGTTCTTATGCAAGAAGGCCGAGTCATTGCCTATGCCTCACGGGCACTTTGACCCCATGAGATCAATTATCCCACCCATGATCTAGAGCTAGCAGTGGTTGTTCACGCCCTCAAGATTTGGAGACACTATCTGATGGGCAATCGTTGCAATATCTTCACCGATCACAAAAGTCTCAAGTATATCTTCACCCAATCAGACCTAAATATGAGACAAAGAAGATGGCTCGAGTTGATTAAAGATTATGATCTAGAAGTGCACTATCACCCCGGAAAAGCCAATGTGGCTGCGGATGCTCTTAGCCACAAGGTTCACTGCAATCACATAGAGGTGGAGCCGTATAATGACACTTTATGTGAAGACATGAGGAAGCTTCAGTTGGAAGTCGTGGAACAAGGGAATCTCTATGCTATAGTGGCAGAGTCTAATCTCTATGATAGGATTGTCACTGCTCAACGCAATGATGAGGGCGTACAGCAAATTAAGCAGAAGTTAGCAGAAGGAGATCCCAAGTACGCTTGTTTCCAGAAGGATGCAAAGGATGTGATATGGTTCGGAAAGCGTCTGGTGATTCCTGCTGACCCGGACCTTAAGAAGGAAATCTTTGATGAAGCTCATCTTTCCAAATTCTCGATTCACCCCGGAAGTACCAAGATGTATCAAGATTTGAAGGAGAATTTCTGGTGGTCCAATATGAAAGTCGACATAGCAAAGTACGTGTCAGAGTGTGATACTTACCACAGAATGAAAGCAAGCCATTTGAAATCGGCAGGTGTACTCCAACCCTTGTCGATACCTACGTGGAAATGGGACGACATAAGTATGGACTTTATTGTGGGTTTACCCCTGACTGCCAGAAAGAAGGATTCTATTTGGGTTATCATGGACAGACTCACCAAGACTGCCCATTTTATCGCAGTTCATACCACGTATTCAGTACAACACTATGCCGAGTTGTATATGGATCAAATAGTCCGCTTGCACAGAATTCCGAAGACCATAATTTCTGATCGGGGAACTCAATTTGTAGCTCGTTTCTGGGAGCAAATGCATGAATGCTTAGGAACCCAATTGATCCGTAGTTCCAGCTATCATCCGCAGACCGATGGTCAGATGGAAAGAGTAAATCGAATTGTAGAAGACATGCTCCGGGCAAGCATTTTGCATTTTGATAAGAGTTGGGACAAGTGTTTGTCCTTGGCAGAATTCTCGTACAACAATAGTTACCAGACTAGTTTGAAGATGGCACCGTTTGACGCGCTGTATGGACGGAGATGTCGTACCCCTTTGAACTGGTCAGAAGCCGGGGAAAGAACACTCTTTGGCCCCGACTTAGTTAAAGACGCTGAGGCAAAGGTGCAAGTGATCAGGGAGAATTTGAAGTTAGCTCAAATGAGGCAAAAGAGCTATCACGATAGAGGCACAGCACCCCGCCAGTATGAAGTTGGTGATTACGTCTACCTAAAGGTTTCACCGACCAAAGGAGTGCAACGGTTTGGTGTTAAAGGAAAGTTAGCTCCACGCTATATCGGACCTTATGAAGTCATTGAAGTGTGTGGGCCCGTGGCTTATCGCATCCGACTTCCGGAGCGGTTCTCCACAGTCCACAATGTATTTCATGTGACCTAATTGAAGAAAGGTGTACCTGTGCCAGAGACCGAGGTGATCACGGAAGCAAATGCTTGGATTGAGCCGGATTTCTCGCTCATCGAGCATCCTATGAGGGTGTTAGACCGAAAAGAGAGGAAGACCCGAAGGCACACCGTGAAGATGTACAAGATACAATGGAGTCATCATACGGAAGAAGAAGCAACTTGGGAGACGGAAGAGTATCTCAACACCAAGTACCCGGGTTTTCTGCAATCTCGAAACAGTGAGTTCTTCTACCTACCTTGTTTTTCTTGAATAGAATCTCGGGACGAGATTCCGTTTAAGGGGGGTAGGCTGTGACGTCCCAGGTTTTTAATTAACCCTAACTGCTGGTCAAAGCAGTTGACTATGGTCAAATCATGGTCAACCTGGGCCATCACCTTGAAAACCTCCCTAACACTCACCCTTGAGCACCTTTGACAAGTCAACACTAGCCACATTGGTCAAAACCCTAGCTAAGGGGGACAAACCCCTTGATGTCAATGTGTCACTCTGGAACTTTGGCCACGTTCTCCAAATTTTGTCTAAACACTCAAAATTCTGCCAATATAAAAGTTGTGTAGAATTGTGAGGGACACACTTCATCTTCAGGTTGGCATTTGAAATTCGGAGGAGAAATAGCTCGAAAACTCAAGTCAACCCTGTCGGCCACTGTTCACCAGGGCCGAGATTTTCCTCAGAATGGCATCTGATTTTCTCCATCAATTCGAGATCAATTTGAGCTCGGTTAGGGCCTATTGTGTAGAGCATTGATCCAACTACAGGAGTCCTATTCATAGGTTCTGGAGTTTATGTTTGAAATTTAAAGTTTTAAACGTGCAAACAGGGGCAAGTGGAATTCAAATCCACCGCGCCGCGCCCTGGCTCGCGCGCGCCGGCACGTCGCGCCACACGGTAGGCGGCGTACCGCCGTCCTCCCCTCGGCGTCCGGGTCCCCCGACTGGTCGGCCGTGCGCCCGAGGCGCCATCATCGTGTCCGGCAGCCCGCCCGAGCAAATCCCCCTCGGGGCGCACTCCTCCCCGCGCGTGGCCGCCCGCCGACGCTCAGGCCGGGCCCCCTGCCCGCCACTACCGCCGGCGACCGCTGTGCGCCTCGCACACCGCGCGCCGCCCCTTAATTCGCCTCCCCGAGCACCGAGGCAACACCCACACTCCTCCCCGTGCGCTCGCCCGCCTATAAAAGGGCAGCCCGAGCCTCCTCGCGCGCGCACACTGCACCGCCGCCCGTCATTGCCGCCGCCGCGGTGAAGTCGCCCGTCCGCCCTTCGCCGCCGCCGACCAAGCTACTCTACTCCTCCCCTAGGACCTATAGAAGCTTCCACGGCCATTTGTTCGCGTGCTTTTCGCCTCCTCTCACCAGAATCCAAGTCGGGGCGGGAGCGCCGCCGCGGTCTCGCCGCCGCCGCTCGCCGGAGTCGTCTCCGACCAAACCACCGCCGCCAATCGAACCCCGGTGATCCCAATCGCACCTTTGTGCCATTTGTTCATCTCCTCCGGCCGCCGTTCACCGCCGGCGAGCTCACCCCGCCGCCGGAGGGCACATTTGTGAAAGCCAAGGGTATAGTTGTGAACCCAGGGACCTAGATGCAAGGATTTGAAACTTAGTTTTCTAGCAGTTTAGTCCAGTGACTTAGGAAAATCCTAGAAAATCGTAGAAAAATCAGAAAAATGCAAAACTAATTTTGTTGGTTTCAGTGAGACTAGACCTACAACTTTTGCACAGCATGACCATAGTTTTGACTTATATATTTTGAATGAAAATTTAAATTCAGTTTGACATCATTTTGTTGTAGTTCAAAATCTAGAAGGGCTATGGATCTAAACTTTAAATATGTTTCTAGTTATATCATTTGTAGGATCTGGGCAAAAGTTTGCACAAAGTTACTGTGTAGATCTTTTTATATGAATTACTTTGTATTTATTCTAATTATGTCTTATTAATTTTTGTAGCAGAATGAAAAATGATTTTTTTGCTCAACTTGTGGATATGTTCATGTTATGCCTAGATGCAACTTTCTTGAATTTATCATGAATTTATCTCTGCTAGAAATATTTAATCTTGTTTTATGCTTAGATTTACTTTTAAATGCATAGTTTAAATTTCAAATGCATTTGTGATGAGTATGCTGGTTTCCTAGACTTGTTTTAGGCCAGAGCAGCTGTAGGTTTGAGTTTGGGTGCAGGAGCTCTTTATTTAATTATTTATGCTTTTCTCCTAATTTTGGGTAGCTAGGAAATGTTATTTTGGGTATAATTAAATTGTGGCTCTTTCAAACTTGAAGTTTGGTCCAGTGGCATGTTTAGAATCTTTTGGGCTAGCAAGGACCCTTGTCCTTGTTTTTATAGTTTGTTTTGCATTTAAAGGTTAGAGTGCACATAACCTTCCTATTAAAAATTAATTAGGAAAAATCATCCTTGTTTCCTTGTAACCTTATTAAATTGTTGCCTAGCTTAATTAGGGTCTATAAATACACCCTTGCTGTTTTGTGTGATTTAATGGTGTTATTTGCATAGATGTGCACACAATCACTATTGAAAATATTAAAAGAATAAGCCTTCACATATATTAACTTTAATGAAAAGAATTAGTAATTAAATGTTTGTTAAGGTGAATATGGCCAACAAGAGTTGGATAAAATAAATAACTTTTCACTCCACCTGAACCCTGCATTGCATTCCGTGTAGATCTCCCTGACGGTAACTACGCTCTCGTGCCGGAAGCCGAGGAAGGAGGAGCTGACGCGGAGCTGCAGTACGTGGAAGTGAGCGAGGACACCGAGGACCCTCAGGCTAACTTTGCTAACGAAGGCAAGCCCCGGTGCATTAACCCAAGAGTTTTTGAAATCTTATGCAACTATCTATGGATGATTGTGCATTTACGTTCAGGAGTTGAATTAAACCCTAGATGCATGATCCCTAGGTACCTATGTCTTTACTAGTATGATAGATCGATAGCTGCCATGCTATAGGACCGTTACAAGTCGAGTGATGCTTGTCACTCGCGAGAATAGGTTCTTATGTTGGAATCATAAGATCTTTATAAATGGATTGCTCATGTGGTAAGAGCATGGGATGTGGGCTCCGGTCCAATGGCTTCGTGGGTTAAGTGTTTGAACGTACTAAACACTTGTCGGAAATGGGTACGGTAAGCCTAGTACCTTAATGAGGCGGTAAGGGATTTTCCATGACTAATCTTGGGATGCGTCCCCCGGCTAGCTACCGGTGGTGCATGTGCGATTCTGGGTGCCTTGCGGGGTATACCAGATAGCCTGTACCGAAGACTGTGGCCTCTTATCCCGAACCGAGGATTTTTGGGAACCGCCTGGTGGTTGTCCTCTCGGGGGCACCCTACCGTGTGTTTAGGTCTACCTTGCAAGGTTTAAATCAATCGATTGTCGGCCTCTCACTGTTATCTGAGACTACTTATCCTGCTGGCCATGAGATCCCTAATGATGGAAGTTGATGAATATTTATGCTTGATTAATTGTTTGCACAACTTATGCTTGCACTAGCTTGCTAATTTAGAAAGGAATAATCAACTAGAACTTGTGCTAAAATATTGAAAGTAAGGACATACTCTTTGTGGCTTTTCAGCAAAAGAAACCCCATTGGCCAAAAAGCCTTTCATGTCTAGAGTTGGTGATGTAGTTATCACCGACGGGTAAGTCTTGCTGAGTATTAGTATACTCAGCCTTGCTATAATCTGTTGTTCCAGGTAATGCCTTTGCTGATGTGTGGCCTGGAGAGATCCCGCCTGGCTGGGAGCTAGAGTGGGTGGAAGACGATGAATGAAGGCATCATGGCAGGCCTCCTGTGATGTTCCTCGCACCGTTTAGTTTATTTCCGCTGTTTTCAAAACTCTGAACTTCGTTATCATGTCAAAAACTCCGGTTTGTAATAATTAAACCCTTCGGGGTAGTTTCGGATGTTAATTATGTGTTGTACTCTGGACTCGCCTTCGCGTGAGTTTTAATGCATATATGTCGATCCTTGTTGCTATGTAAGTGATTTTACCAGGTGTTAACCCGGTAACTAACGACAGGATGATACTTTATTATTGCTTAATAACCAAAGTGGATTGGTTTATGCGATAGTACGGTATTTTTCTGGGCGGGTTGTCACAATTGTCCCCTTAGGATGGTTGTGAGGATCACCTCAGTTTCGCCATTTATACAGCTTGCATCGTACATATGCACTAACCATGCAAGAAAGAAAATACATCCTATCATAAAGAAACCTGCAAGGAGGACCACAGGGCAGAGTAGGAAGATATCATCAGGAGAAAATGGACGAGATGAGCAAGAGGGCAACAATGACTTTTCATCCAGGTATGAGTTCAGGTAAAATCCCCAAGTTGAGCTATTAAGGTATAAAGAGGTTTAAGTAAAGTTGTTTGGGGTGGAAGGCAGTATTATGCCCGAAATTCCATTCTAGCCCTTGCTGAAACCTCCGACCTTAGAATTGGTGGGCCGCCTGACCCAGAGACCCTGAGCCCCGCAGGAGTCCACAAGCCAAAGCAGAGGCCCAGCGGAGCCCATATGGGCTCGGCCGACCCCCTAGGTCGGCCAACCCACCAGGGCCGCCGCCGCCTCTCGTTTTTCGCGTGCGCACTCTTTCGTCCTCCAGAAACCCTTTCCTCGCCGCGTGACGGAGTTTTGCGTCGCGCAGAACTTCATCTCCTCTGCTCGAGCCTCCTCTCAGTCACCGCTCCGCCGCTCTGCACACCTTTGCCCGATGGCTCCCTCTGGCTTTGATGGGGAGAAGTCCTTCTGTCTCAGCGACCTCAGAGGCAGCAAGTTTCACCCATGGGACAGGACTCAGGACGATTTGATGACTCCGAAGCGAGGAAGGAAGGGGAGGAGGAAGGAAGGGGAGGAGGAGGACTGGAGACTCGGTGGATCCCCCAGCTAGGCGCGGCTCATCCTCACCTCCTACCTTCGCCAGTCACTGCTCCCTGTTCAATGTCCTAGGGAAGAAGCCGGCTCCTGGATCAAGCAGAAGTCCTCACCTCCTACCTTCGCCAGTCACTGAAGGCCGGAGAGCGTTATGCAGGATCACTGTTTGGCGAAGATGGCGACTCCTTCTGCCATAAGTATGAGCAAGATGTGTGGGACGAAGTCCCGCAACCGCAGACCAGGTTTCGCATCTTTGGAGTGAGGACCCCTAAGGACAGCTGCGGGGTGCCCAAGCCATACCCGCCAAAGTGGGAAACAGAGCTTGGTGACATCCTAGCTTCATTGCCTAACTAGGAGAACCTCCGTGTGGGTAAGATGGCAGATGATCTAGCAGAGGCTTACTTTGAGTTTGACCTCTTAATGAAGACTGTGAGAGGGCAGCGGGCGGAATATCGACAGCTCAGGAACCTACTCCTCAAGACCCGTGAGGAGATGAATGCCAAGCTGCAGCGGTTGATTGAAGTCGAGGGTTTGGAAGCCCTCTTTGCTGAGTAGAGGGTCGTGGCCCACTCTTATTTCCCTTTATAGGCGCGTAGTTAGGTTTAATTTATTTTCCTTAATTTATTTCCCTTCCAATTATTTCCTTTATTTTCATCATTTGTGTAAGCGCCTATTTCTTCATTAGTGAACTTGAATGAATAAATTTAGCTCCACCGGTCATGTAACTTAAACTATCAGAATAAAATATTGCATATCCAGGAAACATTTGGTTTAAATCTTTCATTATTTAGTGTGGTCCTGCAAGTAGGTTTTTTCTAATTTTTCCAGGCTGCGGTTGAGTCACTCGTGTGTTAGCTATTTTTGTTTTTGCTTTTTGTATCGAAGAACTGCACCCAGGTACAAAACAGTGTGGGGGAGAGCTGCACTCTCCAAACGCGAACACGACGGATCATTATTGCACCCACACTGTGCTCACACAGCGCTTACGATCGACCACGCTTAGAGAACCTGAACGGGACATGCATTCGTGCGCATCACAGGAATCCCCGTCTGGTCCACACAGAACCCAGCGCTGGTTTGCATCTCTTCCTTATTTCACCATGATTTCTGAGTTTGTACGCTCATGCTTGATAAATTCTCCATAAATCAACTTAAGAAATCTATGGAAATGCTTACTCCATGCCTAGGGTTGACATGCGTAAGTTTTATTCCTCGTTTATAACCTTGAGGCTTGTGAACAATATCATCATAAGGAAAACATGCTTATCTAAGTAGTTGACAAGTGAGATATGACTTGATGACATGATCTTAACTCTGTTGGTTCTAGCCCTTGGGATAATTTTGTTTTCGAAAAAAATGCTCTTGCAAAGCTCCTCTTTGATGTGCCACCGTCCTACCAAAGCCATATGATGTTTTTAGTTGAAAACCTTATACTCATATGCTGCTTGTTATTGCATTGAGCTTTGTCAAATTCTGTGACCCTTGTGAGAATTCTTTTCATTACTTTCATGGTCAAGGTCCATGTGCACACCACCTTATTCCCCTTGCTATGCTTCTACCCTGGAAGTTAGCATTGTATCATTCATCCATTCCGTGAAAATAAGGCTCCATATGTGTTGATCTCTCCCTCTTAGTTTTGTTACACAAGAGGCATGGCTATATGTGTGTGTGTGTGTGTGTGTGTGTGTGTGTGTGTGTGTGTGTGTGTGTGTGTGTGTGTGTGTGTGTGTGTGTGTGTGTGTGTGTGTGTGTGTGTGTGTGTGTGTGTGTGTGTGTGTGTGTGTGTGTGGACACATGAAGGTCCAGTGTTGAAAAAAAAGAGAAGTATAGAGATAGCTATGCTCTCAAAAGATTTCTTATACAAAAGGGAGAATCATGCAAAAAGGAGTTCCACAACCTAGATGGTGATAACTAGTATCCAATCCGGGGCTAGTGTCCACCTCACCATCAACCAACATTCATCATACATGTATGGTAATATCTAGCACCCATCTCGGGCCTAGTATCCACCTTACCATACTCACCGTACCCATACACGTGCACATCTTGATTTGATTTTCTCTGTGGATCAAGTTTTTGATTTTGCAATATATGTGATACAAGTATGCTTTACCTTTATCCTACCTTGAGCTCCAAATACAACCATTATTAGTAGTAGGGTGAAGAAGGCAATCTAATGCCTTGGTGAGGACATATACACATTGAGTGATCCGAGAGAATCAAAGAAGGAGGGCAGAGCAGTTCTTTTTCTTTAAAAAATATTAAGAAAACCCCAAGTGCTGACCAACAGGTGCTTAAGAGACTCGATTCATGGTCATTCCTCTTATCAACTACCCAAGATGGCATTGTAGCCAATCCACAGAGTTCACAAGAGCAAGGTATGACCTGGAATAACTCCTATGCTTGTTTCATACCTTTGGTTTAAACCCATGTGATCTTCCCTTTCGCTCAGGACGAGCAAAGGGCAAGTGTGGGGGAGTTGTTGACAGCTGTTAAGTACCTAATTTAGGGCCGTCAATCCCTGCATTTTATCATAAGAACTAAGCAGCCACACTAGAACAGTGGTTTAAACTAACAATTTCCACAAGTGGTTATGCTAAGTTGAATGCAGGTGTTTAGCATAGGAAATGAAGAGAAAAGACACCCTCTTGATCCTAGCAAGTTAGGCTCAGCTAATGAGGGGCTGCATGCAAGCATCCCCTGGATCCATGACATCACCAATCCAAGGGAGGAAGCCTCGGCGAATCAGAAGCCGCCATGCAGGCATCACATGGATCCCATGGCCCACCAGAGCGCCTAAACCGACTCCAAACCACGTGGACACCAGGAACCGACCTCAGGACCCACAGGACAGCCACCATGCGAAAGCACACCCCGAGTGGGGCCCACAGGGGGTCGGCCCTTGGTGGAAAAAATACTAGTCTATTACGTAGAAAACTTCCACACAGCCGTTCAAAGGAATTACCAACCACAATCAAGAAATTTATATTCGATGATTACAATAACAATAAATTAGATTAAAATAAACATAATGCAGCGTGAGCCTCCTGAACTTAGTAGTAACCTTACCCATTTTGTACATTGTTAAATAGCCTATGGTCCTAACCGCGGTATCAAATCATAAACAACTACCTAGCTGGTTCTAAAAAGGCGTGCTTCCCGGACATCATCATTTTCATAAACACAGTGCTGAACCAGATATGCAACAATCATTTTATGGACTACATGCTGACTTGAGTTATATTTTATCATCCTCATGTGTGATTGTGTCTGAAATAATTTAAATGAATTAGCGCACAAGAAGAACAAGATGCTATCCCTTCACTTCAGGCTTCAGGTAAGCACACTTCTTCTTGCGGCCTGACTCTTCTTGATGGTGGTTGGCTTCCATGCTTTCTCATCCTTATCAGTTATCACTAGTATCTTCAATGAAGGTGTGAACTCGTTTCAGCAATCAGAAACTGTAATGTAAGCAACTGACAAGCTGAGCATTTTCTGCTGGAAGGAAACTTGGTAGAAGTGGGCATGGTAAAGCTAAGAAAATCGTAATTCTAAGTGAAAATAACTCTGCAAAAGGTCCTGATGAAGTGACAAAAACTTTAGTTATCTAGGATGGTGCCAACTTTTGAAGCCTGTAAATGTATCTGCACAAGGTATCCAACTAAGTTACTGAGATCTGGACAAAAGACACATTACAACATCTTTTTCCTACAGTTCCTTTTCTAACAAATCCGAAAAGCACCATAGAAATTGTTACAGAAGTAACTTGTTGATACTGGAAACTCAGTGATTATAAAAGAGCTATTAAAACAAAATATGTCCATATACTTATCTTTTGAATCTTGAAACTAAAAACAGCAAACCGGTTAGATGTCATATGAGAATGATAAATAATCTAAAGTGTATGTCATAAACATACAACAATGACTTACCTGACTCAGATTTCATCCTCCTCATCTCCAATTATACATCCGGCTATATCATCATGTGTGCTAGCATCTGAAATAAATGAAAATAGATCAAACAACATGCAGTTAATATATTAACAGAGACGCACACACACACACACACACACACATTAGAAAGTGAACATACCATCTCCTCTGATCCAATCTTGGAGACAGACAAGTGCTTCCACAGTCTCACTAGTCAACTTGCTTCTATACTCACTTATAATTTTCTCTCCACTAGAAAATGTTGATTCAGATGCCACCGTTGACGCTGTAATGGACAATATATCTCGTGCCATACGTGCAAGTATGGGATATGTGGCGGATGAGGATTTCCAATATTTCAGGATGTCAAAAGGAGTGCCTAAAGGAACTGTTTCCTCTTCTAGATACTTATCAAGTTTGCTCACCCTTCTTTGAACCAAATTCTGATGTTCGCTCCAATCTGCTCAAGGATTGGATCTACCAAGATAGGTTTCAACAGTACTGACTAATCTTGCAAAATTAGGATTTAACTCACCCGACTGCAAGCTATATTCATTGAATAATTCTCTGAATGTCTTCTCAACTGTAGGGAAGTATTGCGCTTCGTTGCCAAAACCTTGCCTTAGATGAAACTTAAGATAGCCCAACTTGAATCTAGGGTCAAGAATGATAGGAACACAAATCTGCAAGAAAGATAGATCCTAGTATTTCTGAAATTTTTCTGTCATCTCATATATCATGGCTCTGATCAAAACATCTGAATTACTGGATTCCTTTTCCAAAAGCAACTTGATATGTCAAATCTGATCAAAATATAAATTTGAAGTAGAATACTTCGAACTTGAGAGTAGTTTGGTAGCATCAGAGAATAACTTTAAGATGTCACAAAGCTTCTTAGCCATTTCCCATTCCTCGACTAAAGGCTCATGTGCATAATGAATATCTTCATGGGTCAAAGCTTCAAATGCCCTATCATACTCCAAAGCACATTTGAGCATGTGATAAGTAGAATTCCACCATGTCACAACATCAAGTGGAGGTCATTTATCACAAGATATCCCTAGTTCGCTTATCATCTTCTAAAATCTTTGTTTGCGCCCTTGCGAGCTCTTCACGTACTTGACACTTTCTCTAATACTTTTGACAGCACAACTCATTGCAAGCAAACCTTCTTGAACTATCAGATTTATGACATGGGCAGCACATCGGCAATGAAAGAGTTTTCCTTCAGCTAGAAGCAAATGCTTGCTAGCTAAATTTTCCTTCAATGCACTCACAAAGTTGTTGTTGTTAGAAGCATTATCTAGAGTGATTGCAAAGACCTTATCTTCTATATTCCACTCATTTAAGGTCTTAAGTATGGTGTTGAATAAGTTCCTACCATCATGAGGGGTTTCCACAAGGCTAAACTTTATAATAGTTTTATGAAGTATCCAATTACTATCTATGTAATGGCAGGTGACACACAAGTAACCTAGGGTTTGCTTGGACGTCCACAGATCTGCAGTGAGGGAAACTCTTGAAATTGAATTTTTCAATATCTCCTGCAACTGTGACTTCCCTTTCTCATATGTTTTGATGCAATCTGACTTGATGGTGGTTCCTGACACATGCGTCAACCAAGGATTAAGACTGGTAACAAAACTTTGGAACTTTGGATACTCAACAAGGCTAAAAGGAAGTGCATGAACAACAATTAGACTAACCAACTCTTGCCGAGATTTTTCCTAATCAAATTTCTAGTCTTTTAAAGAAGCATTGAGTAAGGACAAATCACTGGAATTCATCTGATTAACACAAGTACGCAAATGCCTACGACAAGTACTTGTGCCAACATCACGTGCTACTTTGATTCTTTGGTGGCAGTGTATGCATTGAGCTATAGCAACAGAATCTCCTTCATATGTAGCCTCAAAATCTTTCCATATTTCTGATGTAAGTTTGCGTCTTCTATGAGATTTCCCTAGTTATGGATATTTTTAATATTTTAGGACATGATCAAGATGATAGTATATCAAAAACTGGTATAGCATAAAAAACAACAAGATAATACTATTGGTGACAATGATATCAAATCAAGTATGCAAAAATAGCATCACATATGACAACACTTACGACAAAGCATGACAGATGGGGATGGGGATGGAGCGGGGGAATTGATCCTCGGTGACAATAGAATTCTGATCCCCGGTGATCTTACTAAAAATGATACTATTGGTGATCTTAATCTTTGTGCTCCTGGTACTCTTTCACGGGTTTCCACGAAGACCTTCCTCTTCCTCACTAAGGATAACACCTCTCCCTCTTTGGCCTACACCGATAACCAAATAAAATATACATTAAGTGATTGACCCTTTGTACATGAAAACTAATGAAGAATTTAAGGACCTGAAACCACTGCTTAGTTCTAGAAATATAGGAAATAGGAAAGAAATAAATCACCTGGGAGTGGGTGGCTTCTGGTAGAGAGGATTGAGTAGGAGTGGTTTCAATAAGGGTTGAGCCATCAACCTGTACATGCAAAGAGAGTAAGAGACATGTAAAGCTATTCAAGAATTTACAGTCACCTGCTTCTTTACTGAAAGATAAACTATTTCTGTGCACAATGCTATTAAGTTTTACAAGTCAAAGTCTGAATATTGCATTGCAAAAGCACATGATCTTTAACAACTTAACTCAGGCATGGCTCTCTTTGGCCCTCACTAGGCTTTCTCAAGTGTTTCTGACTAAAAGTGAACTGGAGACTAATTTTCATGGTGTGGGGCTACTAAGCTGACAATTTAGTGCCCTTGAATAACTTCAGCATCTGAAGTTTGACTATTATAATCATTCAAGCACTTGAACCTCAAAAAGTTATACTTGGATCTAGTATCATTAACATCTGTTCTACATCAACATAATCTTATTCTTGTTTTCTGTCCAACATTCCATGTTTTTATTCTATTTCAAATTCATATTTGTGATATTATAAAAATCTAACATAAAAATATTTGTGCCGCTCTACATTGAGAATATGTACTTAGGTCGCCTTTGAATGGCTGCAACGATAGGTTCAATATCTGCCTATGGTTAATTCTTACCAAACAAATAGGTCCAGTGCACTGAGTAGGCACCTCACATGCAATTCCAAAAATGATGTAGCGGTGGACTTAGGTTCTTAAGCAAGCGCTCACAATCCACACGAAGCAAAGACACTGATGGCTAAAAGTAAAAGTAATTAAGGAGCTTCTATACTTGGATTTGACGGGAGCATTAAGGGGGCCCAGGCCCCTGGGCACCCCCCTGTGGCTGATCCGCCCCTGATTTAGATTGACCTGTTTTTGTGGGAGTGAATCTTGTTCTCTTTGATCTTGTGACCGTCACTTTCGATGATGCTTGCGCTTTCGTTCCCCTTGTCTGGTAAAGTCACCTCCCCCATGCCTGCATGCCAAATTTCAATAATCTTTCATATGGAAATTTAGTAGAAAAATCATCTAGGCCGGGAGAAGGAGGAAGATCTTACACTTGGGGCAGAACATCACAGCTAGCGCCGATTGCCTGTTGATCTTGCGGAGGGGTTGTGACACGGGAGGGCGACGCGGGGGAGGAAGAGATCCGCCGGCGACCATCGGTGGCGACGCGCAAACTGCCGGCGAAGCCATGGCTCATGAGAAAGGGGAAGAAGCAGCTTGGGGAGCGGCGGCACAAGGACACGAGGACGGCGGAGCGGCGGCACGAGGATGCGGAGCGGCGGCACCCCTTTCTCGATCCCTTTTCTTCCCTCGTCCTGCAGATTCCTCTCGTTTTCTTTTATGCGGGTTCACGGCGCCGCTGGGCCGCGTTGGTCAGCCCGCATACACCGCTTCCCGACACGGCTCAAGCGGGTTTGGCCGGCGGGCTTGCGGCACGGGTTTGCCCAACGGGCTTGCGGCAAAGCCCGCCCCGCTTTCACACATAACTGCTATCCATGTTCCGACAGTAGAAACCCCTCCCTCATTCAGTTCTTCTCCGCCGGAAATCTGCCTCCCACCGCGCTCGCTGCACGACACCACAACCAGCAAGCAAGCCAAAGCAATACCCAAGTCACGGACGTTCGGCAAGGACACCGGGCGTGAACGTACACCGCGATACTGTAGTAGAGAAAAGAGATCAGCGCAACACGCAATATACGGAAGGGAAAGAAATTGGATTCCTCCCCACCGATGCAGTGAATAGTGATCCACATCATCCGTCCTCGTGGTACGATTGACGCCTACGTGACGGGTGACTCCACATGTTCCCGCGCCGCGCTCGTCCGTCCGTCATCCCGTGGCCGCGCCCGTACCGCGAGATATTCCAGCAGCCATCCCGTTCCCCTCGTGCAGCCTGCAGGCCTGTCCCGCGAGACATTCCAAAAGCCTTCTAGGCCTAGCTAGGGGCAGCAGCTGCTACTACTAGAAGCCTACTCCTTGTCCCCGACTCCCCGTCCGTCCATCCACCACGGCACGGCACCACCACCGCCGATCATTTCATTTTCGACGACGACGCGACAGCGTACGACGCCGGTCGTCGCACTCGCACGGGCACATGCACGCACGCCACAGTGGCCGCGGCCGGCCAAAGCCCAGGCCGCCCCTAGGCCGTAGCCGGCAGAGGATAGCTAGGCCGTGACGTGCACTCCATATGCTGATGTGTGCGCTAGTATTTGGGCCTTGTTTAGTTGGCTAGAAATTTGCTAAAAATTTGCTAAATTTTTAACTCTCTTTCCATCACATCACATTAAATACACCAAAAGACATATATTCGGAGCAGTAAATGTAGGTAAAAAAATTAACTAATCAAACAGTTTTGTTGTACATCACGAGGCGAATCTTTTGAGCCTAGTTAGTCTATGATTGGACAATACCACAAACAAACGAAACGTGTTACAGTGTGCTACAGGAGTTCCAGAAGTTACTTTTGCTAAAAATTGCCATCTAAACAGGCCCTTGGAGGCATCGATCGATCGAGGATCGAGAGAGAGAGATTGGTGATCGATGATCCTGTGGCGAGTGGCTCACGATGTCACCTCCGGAAATTCACTTTGGCGGACGTGTGCCGGTGCGGTGGTGTCGTGGCTTCATTTGAGTGGGTGCACGAAATTCAAGAATGGATGATTAGTTATATTCAAATGCTAATATCTTCTCAATGATTTAACTAAATTAGAATCCCATTGCATATTAATATTCCTCACAATTAAATCTACGAAACAAGATATCACTTGATCATGTTTCGTTACAAAATAAAAATAACATGTTTTGGTAAGTCTACAATCCAAACATAATTTTACTCACGATTTGATCATGCTCATGATTTTGATGGTTGAATGGGTCACAAAATGCTTATGATTTTGATCATGATCAAAATTTGGTATGGTTGAATGGGTCGCAAATCAAACTTGTTAGTGTGATACATGGATTTATATGTTATTTTATTTTGTAACGAAACATAGTCGTAGATTTAATTACAAGAAATATTAATATGCAATTGGATTTTAATTTAACTAAACCATCAAGAAGATATTAGTATTTGAATATAACTAATCACTTATTATTGAATTCCGTGCAACCAATCTCATCACTCCACCGTCACCTCCGCCCCGGCACAGGCCACCAAAACGCCGCTTCCTTGTCACCTCCACCATGCATGGCACGCACCCTGTTGGCGCCCGGGCGATTAACTCATCGACGTGACGTGTAAACAGCAGTGGATCGGATCGGACGATCGGCCACAGGGTTTCCGTACGTCCTGCTTCCTGGAATCCTGGGCTCTTGGCGCCCGTGGCCGTGGCGATTCAGCACTTTTCTTGCGAATGCGCAGTACGTGCATGTGGAGCTAGAGCATCAGTTGTGCTGAAAAGTAGGATTACAAGCCGTGATGCTCTCTTTTCTGGTACTGGGCACGTCGTCGTCGTCGCGATGCTATAAGTGTTTAGCACGATCGTGTTATAGCATTAGCATGAGGCGTAGTGCACGCATGCAGTGCAAGAATCATATATGTACTCCGTAGCAACTACGACGCCTAGGAGCTTTGTTTGAAGTGATTCGTGCAGGTGTTATGATGCGTCCAAAAGTGCGCGCGGTGATGTCGTCGTCCTCCGCCTTGAGCCCCGTGAGTGCATGGACGAAACCACATGCCTGGATCCGCATTGTCAAAGTGCCACATGCATGTGGTCTGGCTAGTGGCTAGTACCATATTATTGTACTACTGGTCCTAGTGTTATTACCAGGACACGCGCACATGTGGGCGATATACATTAGTCAATGTATACACTCTCAACATTCAATGTTAAGGTGTGTTTGGATCGTGGAATGGAACGATTTTATCCTAGTTTCGTGAGATGGAACGATCCCGTTCAGTGTTTCATGTAGAATGGAATGATTCTGTGTAGAGTTTTGTGGAGACATTGGTGGAGATTGTATGGATGACATTTCACAAAGTTAGCTACGTACAATATGTTGGGGGTCCCACATGTCATCCATATAAAAAAATTTAGTTTCCCCTTCTTATCCTTTCCTTGTTGTCGTCGGTATCTCCACACACTCCAACCCACCGGCTCGCCCGTGCACCCGCCTATCGACCAGAGCTTCTCCGGCACTTGTGTTTTTCCCCCTCCGCTCTGGTCATGAAGTTTCCTCCTCCGCTCGTGCGGAGACGACGTACTAGTAAGCCGCATGGACAGGTCCTTCCGCATCTAGAAAGTATTTTCCCTCCCAAATCCCCAGACAAAATGGGTTGTCCCGTCCCGTCCCCGGAACCAAACGCACCCTTTGGATGTAGGAGTAGCTGGCTAGTATCCAGGCTTTGGATTTCTCTCCGCAGGGCACACGCTTTGCGACCTTTCTTGTCCGTCCAGTACCGAATCTGCTTTTGCGTTCCACGGGAAGCTAGCTAGACTCGGAGCAGTGCATGATCCAGGGCTAAAGCGCGCAGCTGCTGGGGGATCTCCGCGCGATCACACCCTTTTGATGTTCTGCCATTGAGGAAATTCATCCCACTCTGCTCACTGGACCACCACCATATGCATCTACTATCGGAGCAGAAGCCACGACCAACGAAGCAAAAACACACAGACGTGCTCCGATCCCATCGTCATCCCTTGGCGGTCGGTCGTCCTGCCGTCCTTGCTGACGGGCCGGGGTAGGTCTACGTACGTGCTCCTCCCCCGCCGCAACAGGAGAACAACGCGCGCGCGGGAGTCGTCGTCGCCCCGACACGCACCTGCAGCGCCACGGGACGGAAGCAGTACGCCGCGCCGTCGTACGTCCTCCACCACCGTGCCGGAGGCTCGATCAGCAGCCGTGTGTGTGCGCACGGCGGGCGGCAGGGCAGCAGACAGATTGCATTGGTCGCGTACAGGTACAGCACACGCGCGCTCCGGCCCCGTCGTCGATCGGCGTCCCGGCCGGCCGTGTCGTCCACGCATGAATATAATGGGCACTTGCTTTTGGGTTCACGTGGGCGTGGATGCGATGACAGTCGATCGTGTGCCATGAGCTAGGCCACAGGCGGGCGGACCTGGATGTGACGCTGACACGCCGCGTCGGTCCATCCGCCGCCCATCCATCATATCCGTCATCTCGAGGCACGTTGTGTTGTGCACGCATAGGTTTCCGTACGTATATGTCTCCGTGCGACGGGGGAACCATCCGGAGGAGGACGCCGAGGGGCGAGGACGCGAGGCCAAGGCAAGCAGCGGCTGGCCTGCCTGGCTGCCTAAGTAGGAGTAGCTCCATGGCCGCCACCGCGCGTGAGTTTGGGGTCCACCGCCGGTCCGCGTCCGCCTCGTGGAGTTTGGCTAGTATGGCGGTATGTGCATGCTCCGAGTTTGGTACTCCCTCCGTTTCACAATATAAGTATTTGTTGACTTCTGATGGTCACGTTTGATCACTCGTCTTATTTAAAAAAAATTGTGAAAATATAAAAATAATTATGATATACTTAAAATATATATGATGATAAAACATCTCATAACAAAATAAATAATATTTTCACAAATTTTTAGAGTAAGACGAATAGTCAAACGTACATAACAGAAGTCGAGAAATATTTATATTTTGGAACCGAGGTAGTAGGTAGGTAGGTGCATGCAGTGGCTACTGCTGCTCTAGCACAAGTTTACGAGCATGGCCATGACGACGTGACAGTCCTGAAAGACATACTCCTCCGTCCTAAAATATTTGCACTTGTCGCAAAACAAGACGGATGTGAAATGACTAAAATACCCTTGTAAATATCTACCTCCTCCCAATCTCCTATTCTTCCTCCCCGCCCGCTGGTGCATGCCGTCGCACCCGCTCTCCTCCATCCCCTTCCTCCTCCCTCTTCCCGCTATAGCGCGGGGGCTTGGCTTGGCGGCTCCGTCCCCTCCCTCCCTCGAGGTAGGTGCATGCAGCGGCTACTACTGCCCTGGCACAAGTTTACGAATTACGAGCATGGCCATGACGACGTGACAGTCCTGAAAGACATAAGGCATCGTAGCGGACTAGCGGTTCGGGTGCCTACGGAGTTTGATACACGCAGTACGCTTTTGTCGGCAAGAGGACCTGGCCCTTTGTGCAAAAAATTTCACCAATCACATACTGTGCTTTGTTTTTTTAATTAATAAATGAAGTCTATAAAGACCGCTGGCCTCCTGCCGAACGCTTGGACCGAGGCATATTCTGATAAGATGCGGTTATTGTGGGAAAAAATTTGAACCGCACAATTGCAGTTATTGTGGGACGGAGGGAGTAAAATGTTAGGATACTACTTATGAGTATTAATCAAAAGCTAATAATAAAATTGATTCATAATCCTTGGTTAAAATCGCGAGACAACTCTAATGAACCTAATTATATTATTATCAGCTCATGCTACAGTAAATGATATCTAATGATGAATGGATAAGGCTCAATAAATTTATCTCGCGATTTTCCGTTCATCCGTATAATTAGATTTATAATTAGTTTATATTTAATACTTCTAATTTAGTATTAAAAAATAGAAAAGAAATATCCAAAATTTTTCATGAACTAAACAAGATCTGACGTTGCACACCACCAGTGGGACCACGGTACGTACGTGAGTGATCGTAGGGCGGATGTCTTTTGAAGAAGCTAACTAGTTCAGCGAAATCGACCGAGAGGCCTGATCACACGTTACCCGCGTTGGTTCATTCATCATTTGCTAGGCTCGTTAATAGAAGAGGAAATTCAGTGCTATCGCTCGTGAGTCGTGATCTTCTCCCGTGTAGGTAACGATAAAATCACACTATATGCCTTCTGGCATGAGAAACATAGAAAGGTTTGAGTCCTACGGAATGAGAAACATAGAAAGGTTGCTAGATTGATAATTTGGATGAACCATAGGGATGAGAAGAGGGAGATAGACACATAGTACTGTTTCCAAGAGGTTGGGCCTCATGTTAGAAATTCTCAAAAAAAATCTCTATGGAACAAGTCATTCCATAGGAATTTCATAGGAATTGTAAGCTAAGAGTTCAACTTTTTGTTCCAAAGGACTACATAGGAAAAAATTACTATAGGATTCAAATCCTACAAACATCCTCCATTTCTTCTTTATTCCTAAAGAGGCCTACTAAATGGTGAAGCTACTAACCAACACACTTTAGTACTATCTTGACCCACCAACAAGTATTAATCATTAGATTACAAATCTAGTCGTTGATCATCTAATCCTCGTGCTAGCAATTTTTTGACCGCTTGAGAGTTGAGACCCCCCCGAACCAGTACTAGTCCGTCCCGAAGTTCCGGTGGTATTGTGCGCAACGATCGGTACTAAGTAATTTTACGTGTTAATATTGAACCGAAAAATGATTGGTATTCACACCATCGACTAATCGGAAGTTGGTGAGTACAAATAACGTTATTATGAATGAATGCTCATTTATCTGGTAGTAGCACCCCGCTTTCAACCTGCGTTGCCCCGCTGCTCAGAGCTGCAAGCATTATCGACGAAACAAAGCGTGGTGGAAGCCGCCTGCGCTGCGACGACGGGCCGACCAGGGGGGGCACCGCGCTCCGCTGGCCATCATCGGCCGGTGCAGAGGTCAGCGGCCCAGAGCGCTCGATCGCTGCGTCAGATTTGTGCGTGGACGGTTACAAAACTTTCAGGTTGGATGAGGGGGGAGACATGCATGCTTGATGACTTGATCCTCCACCGCAGGAAAGTGTGTGTGTGTGAGCGGCATCTGTCTGCTTCTCTTCGTACTGTAGTAGGCTGTAGAGATCCATCATTACTGGCACGTACGCCCCGCGGGTCAAAAGCAGCATCACCAATCCGCCGGAAAAAACGGCATCAATCCAAAATCCATCTCTGCCCCCGCCCGGCCGGTTAACGTTAACCCGCCATCTCGTCTGCCAGTCGTCCACTCGTCCGTGCCCCTTCCCTTCTCCCTCTCCTCCCTCGGTGAAATTCCATCTCCAGCAGAAAATAAATTGTGAGCGCGGTGAAATCGTATAGCAGGAGCAGACTTTATCGGCTGGGCGCTCATCACTGTTCATTAACTCGGCGCCTGGAACGCGGGTACGTGCGCGGCGCGCGTGACGCCCCGGCCGGCTCGAGATCGGCCCCCTGCCTGTGCCTGCGGCGCGGGGGTGAGAATAATGACCCCGCGGCCTGCATGCCTGCCTGCTGCGCGCGCACAGTAATCGCCGGCGCAGGCCTGCGGCGCAGCGCCCGTTCACGTGCGCCCGCGCGCGCCGACCGCACGCACGTCCGCGGCGCCCCTTCCGGACCCTTTCCTTGGCGTTGGCGCCGCCCGTTTCAAAACGAGCGCCAGGCGCGTGGGCGGTTGTGTGGCCTGGGTGATCCGTGGTCCGTGCGGCCTACCGTGCGTGCTTGGTGCTTCGGATTCTCTTCCCGCCCCCCGTGCCCTCGGCACTAATCTACTAGCGGTTGCTGCCGCAATCGGTGCTGCTGCCCCCGGCTCCGGAGGCTCACACCACCTGCATGCAGGCAGCTCGTGCGGTCTCGGAATCGTTTGTCTCGGGGCGCTTTCCTTTGGATTGCATGGATTTGCCATTAATCCTGCAGCTGTGTCTTTGTCTGCACTCGTTCATGCTGTAGATTGCAGCGTAGTAGAGCTCCAGTTTTTTTTTTTTTTGGTAAAAAACTGGAAAATCTCCGTGTTCATTTTTGAGACCACCGATGCGGTGCTCAGTTACCTGTCCGCACTCCCACGTGTGCCCCCCATGCGTCGTCATCCTGCGTTCCGGCAGGAGAGGCAACGAAATGAATGAATAGCTGCAGGCCGCAGCACGAGCAGGTATCCTATACTACTCTGCCGGATTCACGGCGTACACGCGCGCTCATCAATTCGCCAACAGCAAGCACAACGAGGTGCAGAGGAAATAAGCCAGGGACCAGCCAGCCGAACAGCTTAGAAATCGTTACGTACTGTACTACGTTGACGCTTGATCAGTCGATCTGCAGCTTTAATTAAATGCTTTTTCCGTGCCGCAGGGTGGTGCTGTACTGGTGTGCGGGTGCGGTGCACGCATTGATACTCTACTGCGCAGCAACGTACTAACAGCAAGCACCACCTTGCTGACACGCGCATTAACCTCCATCAGATGAAAGGTTAGGAGATTGTCAGCAAATTAGTACGTTGTCAACGGAGTTGTCAGTAAATTGTTGTTACTGTGGTGGAGGGTACTGCACACAATCTCATTAGGCCGGAAGGTGCACATGGCTAGCATTTAAACACGCAAGCTAAACTGATACAGGACCGTACTAGTATGTAGCTGATACAACATTTCCCAGCCACAAGAAGAGGTATGTAGCTGCAGACAGAGATTAACAGGGGGTAGTAGAAAAGAAGCTTGGAAGAAACAAACTCGACACCTAGACAGACGACCGCGCCAATTAACAGTGGTGGTGGCCGCAGCAGAGGCGCGCACTTCAGGCGAGCAGCGCACGCCGCCGCAAACAGTCACCCCACGCCCGCACACATGGCGCCATCGACACGGCAAACTATACTACTATTAGCTACTGATCACCAGCCTGACGGCCGGCCGGCCGTCCTTCGGTGCGGAAGATGATCAGATATCCACGGCGATGTTTGCCGCGGCGGCCGCCGGCGGCGCGGTGGCGTCCGCGGCCGCGGCGCCGGCGCCTGCGAGGCCGAGCAGCATGTGGCGGACGCCGCGGGCGTAGTCGAGCAGGCGGTCGACGGCCGGGATGGTGTCGCGGACCTCGTCCAGGGCCTCGAAGTCGCGGAGCCAGGCGTGGAAGAGCGGGAACGCGTCGGCGTCCACGAGCCGCACACCGGGCATCACCTCCTCGAACACGGCGAGCCAGTAGGAGCCGCAGCCCAGGACGACGTCCAGGAGGCCCACCTCGCCGCCGCCGAAGAAGCGGCGGCCCTTGAACGCGCCGTCGCGGAGCTCCGCCTCGATCAGGGCAAGGTTCTCGTGCACCTGCCGCACCGCAGCCTCCTGGTCCTCCCCCGTCGACGCGAACACCGCGCCCACCGCCGGACCGAGCTGCAGCAGCAGAGAGACATTGCAGAGAAGAGGAGGACAAAAGGACGCCCGCACGCACGCGCGTGTAGTGTCAGCCACGTCTCGTCACACGTGTATGATGTCCAACCGGATGTAGTACGTACCTTGTCGTCGGCGAAGTGGCACCAGAAGCGGGCGAGCGCGCGGTCGAAGGCGTCGGCGGGGAGGAGCGGGCGGGTCTCCGGCCAGGCGTCGTCGAGGTACTGGAGGATGATGACGGACTCCGGGAGCGCGCGGCCGCCGTGGACGAGCACGGGCACCTTCTTGTACACGGGGTTGAGGCGGAGCAGCTCGCCGCTCTTGCTCCCGAGGTCCTCCTCCGCGTACTCGAACTCGAGCCCCTTGAGCCGCAGCGCCAGCTGGACGCGGTGGGTGTACGAGCTCGCCCACGACCCGAGCAGCTTCAGCGGCGCGGCCGCCGCCGCCGTCTGGCTCACGTTCTCCGGCGTCTTCTCCATGGCTTCACCGCGCGCTCCGAGCAGCTCTTCTAGCCCCTGGACCTCGAGATGCTTTCTTTCGTCTTCGAGTAGCAGCGCTAATGGTGGTGATGCTCTTGGGTTTGTTGCGTGGCTTGGGAGCTCCGGGGGTGGACGGGTTATATTATATATACAGCCGGAGACGGGGGTGGAACTGGGGAAGCTCACGTGGGCCCTTGGAGGCGTGTTGGGCCGTGGGAACCCTAGGCAGCGTCCGTCGTCCGTCCGGCGGGATGGGCCGGGCAGGCTTCCAGGGCACGGCACACACCGACCCTCCGTGGACTTGCTACTCACTGGTGAAGTGTGAAACTGTGAACTTGACTTGGAGTAGAGCTGTTTGCTGGTAAAAAAAAACCAGTTTGTTCTCACTGGTCGAGCTGGAAGTCTTCGCCGACCGGGCGGTACTTTTTCCTCGCAGGTCTGGCTGATTTGCTTCTGGATTACCGAGCACAGTGGTAGGGTTAACAAAAAAAAAGAGGACACGATGATCGAGGAGGAGTGTGCCTCTCGACTTGTCCCCCAATGCTTTGGCTTGCAGAACAATCTGATACTGTGCCTGCGGACCTTGTGGAGGCGTGGTTAAACCCGCGGATTACGGGCTTCATGAAGAATTGCTGATGTGAAATCTTTGGTCAAAGCACTTGATCAAAAAAGTCTCCGAGCCTTGATCCGTGCGCTTGACTGCTAGTACTAGCAGCAAGGAATCTTGCGGTGTGCATTTGACCGGTGACCACCGCCTGCGGGCAGCGCGCAGCGTGCATGCATTGCAAGAGTTGCAGCCCGGCCGGGGCGGCCAGATGAATTAAGGGCCGGGATAAGCCACCAGTTGTTTCGTTCGTTGCCAAAAAAAAAAACGCACACTGACACACCATGCATACGCCACCATTGTTCTTTGTTTGTTCTGCGACAGATGAGAAGCATGCAGCGTCACGTTGCGTCGAATACTGACCGATCTATTCCGTTCTCTCAATCCCCCACTGTTGGCGCACAGCCAGAGCCATCGAGCGTACGTACGCGCACGTCGACGGCACGAGAGAAGTGCGGCTGCTGTTGGATGGATGGATGGATCGGATCGGGGCGTCGAAAGTGTCGGGGGAAGCGAAGCCGAAGCGAGAGCAGAGAGGAGTCGTCGTCGTCGACCGGCGGATGGAGGAAAGCAACAGTTGCCGCCCGGCCGGCCGGATAGACGGCTCGACCAAAAGCGCCCGCCTCCGCCGAACTGTTCCCATCGCTGCTTATTACTGTCAGAAGTGGTGGGCACTGGTCTGGCTGTGGCACTGGCAGCGGCAGCGGCGCGGCTTCGCCTTTCCCTTCGCGTGGCTGGCACGGCACAGGCACCGCCACGGCCGATCCCCGTGGCCGTCCATGCCTCCCGGCCGGCCAGCCACAGCGCGCCGGTGCCAAGGCCCGAGTTGCCGTATGCGTCTGCCGGACCGGCCGGCGGCAGTTGTCAGCTGGCAGCTGATGAGGTGAAAGCTCGTCGATGGTCGGACGGCTACGCATGGTTTGTTGGGTTCGAGTGTTGTGTGTTCGGTTCGTTCGAACGTCCTCCTCGTCCTCCTCGGGCCGGAATTTGATGGATCGACGGGGGAGAGGGTGCGGGAGTGAGACGTCCTTGTCCGCGCTGCAGTGCTTAATCGCTCGGGCGAGCAAGCAGCGCATGGACAAAGGAGATTCAGGGCGTCAGACCGTCTCCAGGGGTTTCCCCATCTGCATCCCCTCTTGAAGAAAGGAGAGAGAGGATGCACACAGGGGAGGGCTCGGGCGCCTCCAGCAGGCGTCGTGCAGCACCTGCTGCATCGACCCGGGCGGTTGGCTCCCGCGCGCGGAACACCCGAGGAGGAGGAAGAGAGGCGGCGGCGGGGAAGAAGACGGCCGCGGCGGTGGGGGAAGACGACGGTCGCGGCGTGGGGGAAGAAGACGGCCGGCGGGAGTGAATGAGGTGGCAGCCTCACCGGCCGGCGTCGGAGCCGGCGACCGCGGCCCCACCTCGCTTCTCCAGGACACCGTCGGCCCGAGCTCGATCCGCCAGAGGCCGCCGCCGTCGGCCCGAGCTCGATCCGCCACAGGCCACCGCCGCCGCCGGCCCTGGACCCACCTCGCGTCGTCGGCCCTGGATCCGCCTCACCGCCGGCCCTGGACCCACCTCGCGTCGCCGGCCCTGGATCCGCCTCGCCGCCGGCCCTGGATCCACCTCGCCGCCGGCGGGGAGCACGCCGTTGCCGGCGGGACACGCTCTTCGCTGGCTACGCCGCGGCGAAGTCGAGGAGATGGAGAGAGAGAGGGAGAGGGAGAGAGAGAGTGGGGCGGGTGGGGGCCTGGGGACAGAGCGGGCAGCGGAGCGGCCGTTGGGATGCAGCATCCCCAGGGATGCGCATGCCCGGGCCATCGCTGCATTTTGCAGCAGGCGCTGCGGCTCCCCCTGGAGCCGCTACAGTGCGGCTCGCATCTGCAAAATGCAGATGCAACACCGGCTGCAGCATCCACTGGAGACGGATCCGAAGCCCATACAGTACGTAAGTTGACAGCTCGAAGGACTGCCTCCCGTTACCCTGGTACAGTATGTGTCTTCGTCGACTCTCTCAAGGACCCGTTTGGCCGTTTACTTTCCCAAAATTTTCATCAACTACCCGTCACATCAATCTCAAGACACTAATTAGGCGTATTAATTGTGGATTAATAACAAAATCCATTCAATAATCCTTACCTTAATTTTCGAGACGAATCTAATGAGGATAATTATATCGTGATTAGACAACATCAAGCTACAGTAACCAATCTTTAGTAACAGATTAATTAAGCTTAATAGATTCGTCTCGTAATTTCCGATCCATTCGTGTAATTATTTTTGTAACTAGTCTACGTTCAATACTCCTAATAAACCTTAAAAGATGATCCCGAAACTTTCACTTCACCTCAGGTTGGAGAGTGGACAAAAGATTATAGTGACCCAGTAGTACTCCCTCCGTCCCTAAATATAAGTATTTGTTGATTTTTTTTAACATTTGACTGTTCGTCTTATTAAAAGTTTTTGAAAATATTAGTTATCTTGTTATGACATGTTTCATCATCGTATATATTTTAAGTACTACCTCTGTTCTCATTTACTTGACTTTGACTAATTCAAAAATAAACTACGGGACATCATATAAAAAAGGAGTATATCATAATTGTTTTTATATTTGTATAAATTTTTTTAATAAAAACACGATCAAACGTGGTATGTACCAATCGAGAAATACTTATATGTATGGACGAAGGGAGTAGTAGGTGCTAATGATGCTGTAGAGGCATGGACGACTCCGTTGAGTCGCTGCTGACTCGGTGCAGGGGATTCGCCTGTGCTGCGACATACGCACACAGGGCACGCTTGATTGCTGCGTAGTACACTGTAGAACGCTACGCTGCCGAGAACCCGAGACCCCCTCGTCTCGTCACATACGGAAGACGGCTATGCCTATGCGATGTGTCTGCTGGTGCTGCTGCACCCCGTGCCGTGTGCGCATTGGCGCAGCCCCGATCGAGCAGCGTCCCGCCCAAACACAATTTTTTTGAGAGCCTACCAAACGCTTGTCCAAACGCTTCTCCCCACAGCTGACAGCTCTGTACCAAACAGGACGTGATACGATTGCGCTTCAAAAGCCCTTGCGGGTACCCATACCATTTTACATGGAAGTAGTCAGGAATGAATGGGATGTACAACTCGAGATCCCCATAGGATGTGGCAAATTTGCCCATCAAGCGCCCATCGTACTCGGGAATATTAATTATGACCCTTGAAATGTTTAACTATCTCAATTATGTTATCTAGTCTTCGAAATTTCAGAGTATAGCATTTTCAAAATTTTGATATAGTTTATTCGCAAAAAAAAATTTGATATAGTTTTTTTTTTAAAAATAGAGTTAGTATTTTTCGAAATATCGATATTTTGAATACAGTTTCTTGAAATGTCAATCTACGTTTTGAAAAGGTTGAATCTATCCTCATGTTAAGCAAAAAGCAGAAATCATTTGGACATAATAATTTTGCTAGTAATAAAGCTTCAAAGTACGGAACGGAAATAAAAATAAAAATGTACCTTCGAGGTGTCTGCCATGTCCGGCCCGGCCTGCTGGTTGCTTCCTCATGTTAAACAGAAAGCAGAAATCATTTGGGCATAATTGCTAGTAAAGCTTCAAACTACGGAATGGAAATAAAAGTAAAAATGTACCTTTGAGGTGTCTGCCATGTCCCGCCCGGCCTGATCGCGAGTGGGCTGGGCATATGGTTGTGGGCCTATGCAAAAGGAGGATAGCCGCGAGGTGTGTGTGCTGGCCCGTCCGATGTACATGTGAGGACCCACCGACCGCCTCCGGAACCTCCTCCGCCCTAATCCGCCGCCGCACGGCCATTCCCCATCCACGATTTCCCCCAATGCTGACCGCCGTCCGCCGCCGCCTCCTCCTCCCCCTCCCCCCCGGCGCCCTTGCCGCCGCCTTCTCCTCCACCACCACCGCCGACCCTAAGGTCTCCTACCTGATCTCCCGTTGCGGCCTCTCCCCCGCCGCCGCGGCTCGCGCGGCGCCCTCCGTCCGGGGCGACTTCCCGGGCGCCGCCGCACATGCGGACGCTGTGCTCGCGCTCCTCCGCCGCTACGGCTTCTCCGACGCCCACATATCTTCCACAATCCGCAAGCTCCCCGTCCTGCTCGCTTCCAACCCATCCAAAACGCTGCAGCCCAAGCTCGATTTCCTGGCCTCGGTCGGCGTCTCCGCGCCGCTCCTCCCACGGCTCATCTCGCTGTCCCCTATCATCCTCTACCGCAGCGTCGAGGACCACCTGGCCCCGCTATTCGCGACCCTCCGCGAGGTGCTCGGCGGCTCCGACGCCCGCGTCGTCGCCGCGTTCCGCCAGATGCCCTTCCTCGGCCGCTGCCAACCAAAGACCACCCTCCTCCGCGGGCTGCCTCTCCTCCGCGACGTCCATGGCCTATCCGCCGACGAGGTTGCCTACCTTGTCGCGCTCCAGCCCGCCGTCCTTATGCAGACCCCCGAGCGCATCAACGAGGTCGTCGACCGCGTCCGAAGCGCCGGCTTGGAGCCCGGGTGCCCCATGTTCGTTCACGCCTTCGCCACGTTTTCTAAGCTGAAGCCCGCCACACTAGAGAGCAAGATGACGTGCTTCCGGCGCCTCGGCTTCGATAACGACAGCATCACTCAGATGATCCGGCGGTACCCGGCCTCGATGACGGTCTCCGAGAAGAAGATCGCGGAGATCGTCGGGTTCCTGACCGGCAAGGCGGGACTGAGCCTGGAGGACATCGTGGCCTACCCGACCATGCTCCTGCGGAGCCTGGAGGCTCACTCTTGGAGGTGCGCCGTGTTTCTCGTGCTGAGGAGGGCGGGGAAGCGGCAAGGGCAGTTCCGGCTGCCCCCGGCGCTCGTGTGCTCCAAAAGTCGGTTTCTTCAGGTGTATGTGCTGCCGCACGCTGACGAACTCCCCGATGTGCTCCGGGCAATAAAAGGAGAGATCCCGTTCGAGCGATTCGGTGGGTCGGAGGAGAAACCACAAAGCTGCAAGCCTGCAAGGAAGAAGATAAGTGCATGATCGGCAGCTGTTAATAGCTGATCACCTGCCTCGGCAGCTGTTAACTGTTGGATTTTGGTAGGATTTCTTAGGTTTTCAGTGTTCTGATTTTTGAATATTTTGCCTTGGAACAAGTTTGCCATTTGCCAAGCAGAAGAATGGCAATGCCACCACCTTTTAAGATGCAAACATTTGGCATGAGCTCATGAATTGTAATGCCATATCTACAAACCGGGACAATTGTAATGTCACTTATCCGATTAACCCCTTTAAGAAATCCTCTGTCAACTTGATGCCCCTCGTACATTATGCAAGCGTTATGGTAACTGATTAGGTGGGTTTTCCCCCCAATTCAGGTTCAGGTTTCAGCCATTACTCATTAGAATGTTCACTGCTCTAGATGCTCATCTTTAATGATCGGGTACCTCAAAAAAGAACGGAGTGCTCGTTCTTGTTCTGTTTTAATGGATGTACTATTGACTATCCTGATTCAGCTGCTGTGGTGCGCCATAACGAGCTGCGGCAACAAACCAAACTGACCCGAAGATGAGTGCAGGATCCCTTCGGCAGCTCTTCGTTCCTGCTATGCTACGCTGAAGTTTAGCACTGTTCTGGTTTCTGAAGATTTTGCCTTGGAGCTAGGTTGCCAAGGAGAAGCATTGCAAATTGGCAATGCCACCAGGCTATTCTTTTGGAATTTAGACATTCAAGAAATTGGTGGTATTTCGTTGTTACAACTTCTGCTAGCAATCCTGTAGTCATGACGCTGATACCAGTGTTTATGTAAATGTTTGTAAATTCAGGTTCAGGTTCAGTTATTAGAATGTTCACTAATCAGTAGTGGATGCCATGTTTATTCATATGATACCTGATTCAAAAATAAAAGGGGGGGGGGGGATCCTAGTTCTTATTCAGTGGAGTGTTCAATACTTCAGGTTCAGTTCGGAAAAAAAAAACTTCAGATTCTGTTATTAGAATGTTAACTAATCAGTTGAAGTGAATTTGTTCCCTAGTTAATCTGGAATGGATGGGCTCGGGCAGCTATCTGTCAAGGCTCCTGCACCAGCGCAGCGCAGCGAAAGATTCGCAGCAGCCTCTCTTGCGATATGAGCGAACCAGTTAGCAGTGCTTTCGTCTCACACCAGATCAGCATCAACAACAGTATTCACTTTTGTCTCACGCCAAATCAGCATCAGCCACCCATCAGTAGCCACGAGCAGCCAAACAAGCTCAGAAATGGGGGCAGAAGCCACTAGCCACGAGCAGCCAAACAAGCTCAGAAATTGGGGCAGAAGAAGACGGCGACCAGAATGCCCGTGGATCCTGTTTTAGTTATGGGTCGGCAGGGCCCAAACTAGAGAAGTGGGGACATGCTTACAGTTTGGTTGGGTCGAGCTCAGTTTTGCTTGTATAGTAGCCGGGCGTAGCGTGGCCTGAGCTCAATAGGTTTTGGCCCGCCCACACCATCAGGAGGGCAGGCAGCAGGGTGGTCATGTGCTCAAAAAAAAAAGGCAGCAGGGTGGTCAGAGAAAAGTCCAAAAAAACTCGTGCCCGTCCAAACAACTAATCTATCAAGGTTCTGTTTAATTTTTTGAAATCTCACCAAAATTCTCACTTTGAGGACTGTGTTAGTTCATTTCTTCTCTCTATACACGCATCCTAATGCAAAAAAAAATCATTTATTTCACTAAAATTTCAGTCAACTAAACATAGCCCAAGCGTAAATTGAGATGACTGATTCTCAAGAAGGGAAAAAACATGAGGGGTTGTCGAGATGGTGCAGCACCGGATTGGCGTCCTCTCTGCAGCTGCACCTGCGGGGACCTCGTAACCCCAAAAGACGCGACTTTGATTGTCCACTTTCCACTCTCCAGTGATCGCCACCGCGAAAAACGACAATGTAACTAGTTTTAGGTGCAGGGACGCAATCGCGCCGGGGCAGAAGAGCTCCAACGACGACACGAAACAAATCATATATCGTGGCAATTATTGGCGAAGACACACCAGCAAGTCCCTGAAACCCAACGGAGCTTTGCTTGAGAGCGCGCGGCACACGCGTCACGTCACCGTCCTGGAAGCTGGCCGAGATTGGCCTCTCTCCCGACGCCGAGACAATGCAAGCCCGATCGAGCGAGCGTACTACCACGACAAGCAGCTCGCGCTGGATCGTCGCGCAGGTTGTTGTCGTCGGCTCTCCCGACCGCGGTCGACCGATGGATGGTGCCCGCGCTAACTGCCGAGCGTCGATTCGTCGCGCGTTTGTGTTGAAAAATCCCACGAAAGCAGCCGAGTAGGGGTCCGGGGAGCAGAGCGGAGGATGATGCAGGGATGATGAGCTTTCCGAAAGTACGAAGAGCTGATCAGGACGGCGTATTGGCGGCAGGGGTCCGGCCGGTCGACGGGCGGTTGGGCTTTCGTCCCACTAGAAGAAAAGCTGGGTGTTGGCATGCCATTTTCAGCTTTCAGGCGACGGATTTGCGTCTCGTTCGAATCAGCGTTGACTCGCTGCAGACCTGCGAGGCCGGAACCAGAAGCGGAGGCAAAATCTCGCTCTACTCGACCAGCTTCGACAGAGGGCAGCGGCGACTCACCACCTTTAGGCCCTGTTTAATATCAGTAAGAGAAATTTTGATGTTTAGAAAACGTGTACAGAGTGAAAAAAATGAACTGACACGATCTTAGTGAGAATTTTGATAGGAATTTAGGGACGTCTGCCTGCGGTCCGAATTGCTGCATGGGCACAGCGGCGTGAGTCAGAGTCTCATCTCCTCCGGATTGCGTGGCCGTCGGCACCGTTGGTTCCTCTGCCCAGCGCATGTCGGAGTGCCCCACGGCGGGCATGCATGATTGGGCAGCTGGGCGCGACAGCCGATCGAGCATGGCAGGACCTACCTACGTACGCGTCTGGCTTATCAGCCACCAGTCAGCAGTATTTTTCTCTCAGAACAAATCAGCTACCAACTACAAGTCAGCGGTATTTTTCTCTCAGAACAAATCAGCACCAGCCGTCAGCCAGACGAACAGGGTGATGGACGTGGTGGTGCAGGGATGATGAGCTTTCTGAAAGTACGAAGAGCTAATCAGGACTTCGTATTGGCGGCAAGGGTCCGGCCGGTCGACCGGCGGTTGGGCTTTCGTCCCACCAGAAGAAAAGCTGGGCGTTGGCATGCCATTTTCAGCTTTCAGGCGACGGAGTTGCGTCTCGTTCGAATCAGCGCTGACTCGCTGTAGACCTGCGAGGCCGGAACCAGAAGCGGAGGCAAACGCTCGCGGCCTCGCTCGCGCTGCTCGACAGACGACAGCAGCTGAGCGCTGCTGCCGACTCACCACCGAGGGACCAATACTCACCAGGTTTACATGCTCCCTCCAGGCAGCACATCCAAACACTCGATTTCATCTGCCTGCGGTCGGGATTACTACCTGGGCACAGCAGCCTGAGTCAGAGTCCCAAAAAATTTCGCATCGCAGACCGTGTTACTTCTCACACAATATATTTCTCAATGCAAAAATTTCACCACTTTCACCAAAATTTTCACCAACAAAGGGTGTGTTTAGTTCCCTAAAATTTTGGGGCCAAAATTTTTGGGGTGTCTTTTCAGCTCTATTAGAGGTAGTAAACATCGACTAATTATAAAACTAATTACATGAATGGACGAGAAATTCCGAGACGAATCCATTAAGTCTAATTAATCCGTCATTAGAGATTGTTTACTGTAGCATGACATTGTCTAATCATGACATAATTAGGCTCATTAGATTAAGATTAAGGTAGGAGTTGTGGAATGGGTTTTGTCGTTAATCTACATTTAATACTCCTAATTAGTGTCCGAAGTTAGATGTGACGGGTAGGTAGTGAAATTTTAGGGAAGTAAACAGACCCAAAACGGTGCCTCATCCAAACATGTCTGGATTGTGTGGCCGTCGGCACCGCTGGGCAGTTTTTCTGGCTTAGGGCGTGTTTGGTTCGGCGCCACGTCTCGCCTTGCCACGCTCGTGGCCGCCACTGATACGATGGCGCGTGTTTGCTTGACGAGCAGAGTGTCCTGCCACACTTGTCGTTTGTGCCCTTCGCTGCAGCGTAGCCGTGGCGATCAAATCGACCGCCACAACCTGTGGACGCCACACTGCTGCGTGGCGAGGTGGAGCGGCCAACCAAACATGCTCTAGAGTGCCCACGGCGCATGTCGGAGTGCCCCACGGCGGGCACGCATGATTGGGCAGCTGGGCGCGACAGCCGATCGAGCATGGCAGGACCTACCTACGTACGCCGTCATGGACGTGGTGGTGCCGCCCGCCGGGCGGATGCGGAATCCGATGACTTGAGCTTGAGCTTCTGCCGCCGCCCCCTGTTCATCTGGCTTTTCAGCCACCAACCAGCCGTACTTTTCTCTCAGAACAAATTAGTCACCAGCTACCAGTCAACGATACTTTTCTCTCAGAACGAATCAGCACCATCCATCAGTCGTCAGCCAGACGAACAGGGTTTGCCTTGTTGCCTTACCCCGCGTTACGTTGTCGATTTACGAGTTTGGGTAGATTTTTTTGCAATTTGTACGTCTGATTTGTTTTAAAACAAAAATATTATATATTGACTTTATATGAGAAAAAAAGAATGCGAAGAAGCATAAAGAAGAAAAGTGAACAGGCAGAGCTGAATCAGCTGACGCTGATCAGTTTACACCTGTACTAGCCAGCTTCGAGTTTGGAATTTGGATGCTTGCGACGCAGAAGATATACGTGACCTAGTGTGTGTTTAGTTCACCAAAATTTTGAGAGCCTCTTTCAAGGTTTATTAGAGGTAGTAAACATAAATTAATTATAAAATTAATTACACGAATGGACGGGAAATTCCGAGACGAATCCATTAAGTCTAATTAATTCGTCATTAGAGTTTGTTTACTGTAGCATGACATTGTCTAATCATGACATAATTAAGCTCGTTAGATTCGTCTCGAAAATTAAGGTAGGAGTTGTGAAATAGGTTTTGTCACTCATCTACATTTAATACTCTTAATTAGTATCCGAAGTTTGATGTGATGGGTAGTTGGTAAAATTTTGGGAAGTAAACAGGTCCTAGACAGATTCTTTTTACGCCCTAGACACGAATGGAAGGTACAAAGGAACAGTGAAAAAATACTATTCACCTATCATATCCATCACATCTTCTCTCCCAACAAACACTATTCTAGTACTATTTATTTGTAACTTCGCTATTTCTTTTCATTCAAAAGAATAGACCCTTACTTATATTTGTTGGAACGCATGATTGAAGGGCCTGCGGCGCAACCTGCCAAGAACCGGGAAACGATATGTCCAGGTCCGGGAGAGGTGGGACTGAGATCGAATAGCGGATGATGCCTGAACCACGCGGCACGCAAAGGCAGAGCAAGAAAATGATCCGAGAGCTAATCGCCACGCCATTAGCTCGACTGAAACTGTTGCTACCTGCAACTTGCTACCTTTTCGATGGTGTGTAAAGAAATGATGTATGCTTTTGCAGGGCTTTGAGCACGATTCAGCGTTTTTCTTCTTCCTGATGAATTGCACATCAAGACCTCGAGGTACTCCTACCCCCTTCACTTGAAGTCATTGGCCAAACCTGATTTCTCACACAAACGGTCTGAGTAACTACTGCCCAGCCATTGGGCAGAGATGCAGAAACAATATTTGTAGAAATGATTTTACATGCGGAATGTCACAACTGTCGAAGTGAGACGTGCAACCCACCACCGTTGTATTAAGATTTTTTTTCATGTTACTTTTGTTGTTAAACTTATCGTTCTAGTGATTTAAATATAACATGGTTTCTTGGTTTTAAGATTGAAGAAATGCCTTTCAGAAATTGAAAGTAGTCTTCGTTTTGTCCAACTCGCCGACTTTTGTCCGCCGCCGCCGACCCGTCCCTCCCGGCTCCGGCGGCGTCTCCACCACCCAGGAGCTCACCACCACTGGATCCGCCTCCCTTGACCTTCCCGCCACCGGTTCCTCGCCCCCGTCTCAGATCCTGCCCAATCGGCCTCCTCCACCACCTCGGTCGGCAGCGCTGTCGCCGCCTGTCGTTCCGCCCACACCTGACACCCCGCCACCACCGTCGGTCCGGCAGCCGCCCCCGGACCTCTCTCTAGGTCCGATGGTCATGGAAGACACCCAACTCCGAAACCCCAAACCCAAACCCGAACCATAAGGTCGCCTCCCTTCGCCGCCGCCCACCAACCGCTGAAGTTGGAGAAGATGACCGGTGCTTCGTCTGCTTGCGACCCCAGCAACCCCAAACCCCGAAATCCCTAACCTCTCTTCTTATGCACTGAGTTACTTTGTTTGTTTGAAGAGGTTACTTTATTCACTATGAACATGGATGTAACAAAGAGGACTCTCGGTTCAAGGCTAAACCGAGAGGCTTCTCCATCTAGCTTTCACGTTTTCCTTTTTGTCTTCTTTTGAGAACTTACTTAGGCTCTGTTTAGTTCCCCAACATTTTAAAAATTTTACCCACTTCACCAAAAATTTATCCATTTTTTTCTCTATGTGCACGCAACCTAATGCAAAAAATTTCACAACCCTGTTTAGTTCCTCAAAAGTTCTCATAATTTCGCATCACAGACCGTGCCACCTCTCAACATGTTTCTCGATACAAAAATTTCACCACTTTCCACTTCCACTCTTTCTCCGTGTGAAACTGCCGTTCCTTGAATCCGTTTCCTTCGGAAGCACACCGCACGCCTGAGCCGCACAGGCCAAAGCCAACCAGGCAACCCAGCGTGCACCTTTCAAAATTCGAAATCCAAAAACGCCAACCAACGGGCCCCTTTCCTTGGCCGCCGACGCGCCGAACCGCCCGATCCCCGCCTCGGACGGCCTGAGATCTCCCGGCGCGTCTCGTTGGAGGGAAACGGGAAGCCCCACGCGCCGCCCGAGCTGGAGCCCTAGCCCCCCACCGCCGCTATAAAACACCCGCCCCCATTTCGCCCTCCCCTCTCCCAGAACACACAAAGCGCACGCGCTCTTCCCTCCCGATCGCAACCTCTTCCGCTCCCCCGAATCAGCCCGATCCGATCGTTTCCTCCCCCGAGGTAATGCCGCATTCGAATCCCTGATCTACAAGTTCCCTCGGATCGCTGAATTTTCCCTGGATTTCGTCGGTTCCTTTTGGGTCGGTTCTGTTCGTTTTGGGGATTTTTTCTGTGGGGAATCTAACCCTGGATTTACCCTCCTCTCTTGTTCGCGTGTTGGTCGCTCCGGCGTTTGCAGGTGTGGGGAAGATGAGGGAGATCCTGCACATCCAGGGCGGGCAGTGCGGCAACCAGATCGGCTCCAAGTTCTGGGAGGTGGTGTGCGATGAGCACGGCATCGACCCGACGGGGAGGTACGTGGGGACGTCCGACCTGCAGCTGGAGCGCGTCAACGTCTACTACAACGAGGCGTCGTGCGGCCGGTTCGTGCCGCGCGCCGTGCTCATGGACCTGGAGCCAGGCACCATGGACGCCGTCCGCACGGGGCCCTACGGCCAGATCTTCCGCCCCGACAACTTCGTCTTCGGCCAGTCCGGCGCCGGCAACAACTGGGCCAAGGGCCACTACACCGAGGGCGCGGAGCTCATCGACTCCGTCCTCGACGTCGTCCGCAAGGAGGCCGAGAACTGCGACTGCCTCCAAGGTATCCCATCTCTTCGACTTCGGAATTCTGATCATCCCGTGGTTTCTGAATTTCTGATGCGCTGCCTGATGACTCACTCTTTCTGTGCGTGCTGTCAGGTTTCCAGGTGTGCCACTCGCTGGGCGGAGGCACGGGCTCTGGCATGGGTACCCTGCTCATCTCCAAGATCAGGGAGGAGTACCCGGATCGGATGATGCTGACCTTCTCTGTCTTCCCGTCCCCTAAAGTGTCGGACACTGTGGTCGAGCCCTACAACGCCACGCTCTCTGTCCACCAGCTCGTGGAGAACGCCGACGAGTGCATGGTGCTCGACAACGAGGCGCTATACGACATCTGCTTTCGCACTCTGAAGCTGACCACTCCTAGCTGTAAGCTGATCTGCTCCACTACATATGTTTGACTGCCTCACCTGCTGATATTTACGATTTGATTACCTTACCTCTTTATAGTTGTATTATGTGACTGCTGAATAATGCTTCTGGTGCTTTGAATATGATACAACTTACTAGTCATCTTGGTAATGCTTTGTCAATATAATAAATGGAATATGTCGTACTAGTGGCAATTGCTTTTGGTAATTGGACCTACTAGTCAGAAATGTGGTCTGGGATTGTGGAACCCAGTCTTGAATCCTTGTTTAGGTTGCTGAACTATGTGCTTTTAGTGGGAAGGCAAGTTACTGTCTGATTGTTGCATATAGTCACGGTGGTTATTGTGAACAGCTTATGATCAGCTAGTTAAAGTATTGGTGCTTGGTTAAACATTTATCTGAAAGCTACAGAGGAGCTTATTGGATTCTAGTCAAAGAGGAGGTATTGGATTCTAATTAGATAGACATGACTCCAGCTTCACATAATTCTATAGGTTTCAGCACTGTGTGCAACTCTTTACTCCTGCAATTTGATAACTTATCTGCTTACAGTAGTAGATGATGTTTGGCGATCTTCAGTTCTGTGTTTATAACGGTGCGGGTATTTTTGTTGCAACTTGCTAGTAATCTTGAGCTTTGAGTGTTCTTTTGTGCTTAAAGATGATTTTTTTTTTGTAGAAGTTAGTTATCGAAATCTGCTCACATGCCAAGTACATCCGTAATAAGTTTAATTCTGTGTATGCCTTCTTGGATGGTGAAGAGGAGCACTGGTTACCTAATGCTGAACTACGTGTTTTTGGTGGGAGGGCAAATTACTGTTAAGTTGTTGCATATAATATGGTGGTTACTGTGAACAGCTTATGATCAGCAAGTTAAAATATTGGTGCTAAGCTAAACATTTGACTGAAAGCTAATGAGTAGGTATTGGATGCTAATTGATAAATGTTGCCAGAACGTTAGCTAGAGATGTTGCTCCAGCTTCACATAATTTTTTATGTTTCTGCACTATGTGCAACTCATTGCTCCAGCAGTTTGATAACTTATTTGCTTACAGTAGTAGATGGCGATTGTGGTTCTCTAGTTACGTTTATAGCAGTGTGGGTATTTTTTGTTGCAACTTCTTAGTAATCTTGAGTTTCAAGTATTCTTTGTGCTTAAAATGAAAAAAAAAAGTTTGGTGCAGAAGTTAGTTATTGAAATATGCTTACATGCCAAGTACGTCCGCAATAAATTTAATTCTGTGTTACTGTGTATGCATTCTTGGATGGTAAAGAGGAGGCACTGTAAACCTGTCAAAGTATTAGATATAGCCATCCATGAGAGAAGCTGTGCTTTTTTTGGTGCATCATTTTTTGTATATATTCAGTTCTAATTTGTAACCATGGCAGTTCTAAACTATGTGAAAATTATTCTGTCATGTTAACTGATGAACCACATGTCTTTGAACAGTGGCTGTAAACCTTTAAAAGAAGCCTTTATGCAGCTTCAGGTTCAATATACCATTGTTTAGAATGTTAAGTTTCCTTTTTTCTGGAATCTTACTATGATTTACAAAGTTCGTTTTCTGGAATCAGAACCGATCATGACCATATACTATGCTTTGCTTCTGTTTATCCATTCTGTTGATTAAAGTGGTTACTATGCTTGAACTGTGCTTTGTTGTTCAACACTTACTGACATGTGAATATTGGTTTTGTATGCAGTTGGTGATCTGAACCACCTGATCAGTGCCACCATGAGTGGTGTCACCTGCTGCCTTCGCTTCCCAGGGCAGCTGAATTCCGACCTCCGCAAGCTTGCTGTCAACCTGATCCCCTTCCCGCGCCTTCACTTCTTCATGGTGGGCTTTGCACCACTGACCTCGCGGGGCTCCCAGCAGTACCGCTCCCTCACCGTCCCTGAGCTGACCCAGCAGATGTGGGACTCCAAGAACATGATGTGTGCTGCAGACCCACGCCACGGCCGCTACCTGACAGCATCCGCCATGTTCCGGGGCAAGATGAGCACCAAGGAGGTGGACGAGCAGATGATCAATGTGCAGAACAAGAACTCATCCTACTTCGTGGAGTGGATCCCAAACAACGTCAAGTCGAGCGTGTGTGACATCCCTCCACGCGGCCTGTCCATGTCCTCTACCTTCGTTGGCAACTCCACCTCAATCCAGGAGATGTTCCGGCGGGTCAGTGAGCAGTTCACGGCCATGTTCAGGAGGAAGGCCTTCTTGCACTGGTACACGGGAGAGGGCATGGACGAGATGGAGTTCACTGAGGCTGAAAGCAACATGAACGACCTCGTCTCAGAGTACCAGCAGTACCAGGACGCGACCGTCGATGAGGATGCTGATTACGAGGATCAGGATGGGGAAGCCGCCGCGGAGTGAGACTGGCCGCTGCCATCAGGTGGGGCAATGGTGGTATTTGCCTTAGTCATTCTTTGAGTCGCCAGCGTGTACGGAGGGTTTATCCTTATCTTTGTCTTGTGCTACTGCTACTAGTACCCACCTCAACCTATGCAGTTTCGTGTGCATGATTGCTCGTGTTTCGTTTGGACGCTATCACTTGTGTTATACAGGACAGGAATATCTTGTTGCTGTTTGTTCGGTATGGGTTCCTGCATTGTCCGATTGGAATTCAAATTATCGAGTGAATTTGCTGGTCCTGAAAGTTTTTCCAGTAATCAATTTACATTTTTCTTGAAATCTTTGTCATCTCAGTATAATTAAATGGGTAATAATCCATACGGTTTACTAGCAGCGAAGACCATTCTAGATGCACCGTGTGACAGACTAAAACCTGAATGTATCTTGGTCCCTCTGGAAGGAAAAACCGCAAAATATTCCGTCACTGAACGAACAATTTGGATCGGGTGCTCAGCCATCTCCAGATGAAGAAAAAACTTGGCGACTCAGTATCAGGTGCATCTCTGGTTGTTGTTGGTTTTAGATTTGGGGTGTTTTTAAAAAAGAGAACTACACATGACAACAGTTTATAACATGAAAAGATATATTTTTTCACCATACCAACCAATGCACAACAAACTTCAAATGTGATCAATAATTGCTGCAAAGTGCTTTCTTTAGATCGTGTAGAGGAATAAAATAACATCTGGTATATTTATAGTCACTCATTTACTTCAAAAAAAAATATTTATAGTCACTCACAACAGTGAAGGCACAAATAAATAGTGAAGTTGCAAATAAATAGTGTTGGAATAGTGTTTCTCGTGAGAGAAGATGTGATGAATGTGATAGGTAAATAATGTTTTTTGTTCCCTGGCCGGATCCCGGCATGTTCTTTCCTTCTATATCAATGAAATAGGCACGCTGTGCCCGTTCGTTCAAAAAAAAAAACAGTGAAGGCACAAATATTACCACCTTTATTTATGAGCTCATATTTCACGTATCCATGGTTCCCCACAAATAGCGGTTCCCAACAAATAGCCAAAAACTTAACCATAAAAACTAACATTTTACCAAGTTGCTTAATATCAAAACCATAGTAACCTGAACTGCAAAATTCATTTGAAATTTGGTGCTCCACTCAACTACTAATTCTCAAGTTATCCGATCAGATCGACATAATTGTAGAGTTTGCTGAGTTTCGTGCCAATTCAAGTACCAAACTATGATCTTGTTTAGTTTCCCAGTTTTGTAAAAAGTTTTGGTGTTGTAGCCCATCTTTTTCAAAACGAATCTAAATACCCTTAAAAAAAACTTGACTTGGTAAAGATTTTGCATTTGAGAACTAAGACTATCAAAATTGGCAAAAAAAATGCATTGGGTCGCGTGACACTTCCTCTTTTGATACGGTGAGCAACTCCAAGAGCCCCTCTAAAAATTATTAGCTAAAATCCTAATTTGGCTAGTATGTAAAATGAAATTGCTAGAAAAAAGGTGATGAAATCTAACAGACTAGCTAAAATCAACTCTCCATATGCTCCACCGCTACTGGGTTCCGCCTGTCATACTCATGTCGGCGAGGATAGCTAGCGGGAGGGACTAGCCAAAGATGGCTAGCGAAGGTGCCGCTTTAGCTAGCGAGGATAGCTAACGGAGTGTTTGGCTAGTCTGTTGAAATGCTGCTTTTGTTGATTTTTTCATTTTTTAACTAGTCAAACCAAGATAGCTAGTCTCTTGGAGTTACTCTAAAGAATGCAAAAAGATTTCGGTAAACACCTCATCCAAAAGTCAGGAAGTCCCTTTCAAAAAAAAAAGTCAGGAAGTCAAAACTTCCTGCAGGGATGATGAAACTAAAAACATGGTCTATGTTTGAGGCTTCGAGAGCCTACTTTTTATTTTGAAAGAAGGGAGCTTGATTTCTCCGTTGTAAAATGGAGGCTAGTTTTATTTTTCACTCATCAAACTCGTGTCATCGTGACAAGTGTGCACAGACAAGCTCAAGAGTTTATTTTATACTAATTTACTAGATTCAACTTTTTTTTTATTTAGGCTTGTCGATGTGGATCCGAAAAGCGCCATTGGGCATTCGCACCGGGTCCGGCCGGACCGTGACCTACAGAGTCAGGCCTCGCTCGCACACGGGAGGTTTGGCGACTCGCACCGAACAGCAGCAGCCTGCAGCCGCCCCCACCTCTCTCTCCCCTCATCGTCATCATGGCGGCATCGGCGGCGCGGCCCACCCTGGCGCTCCTCGCGTCCGCCTCGGCGTCGCTCGGGGCCGGGCGGCGCGCGTGGGCTCGCCTGTCCGTCTCCTCCTCCTTGGCGGCGGCCGCGGTGGCGCTCCCCAGGCTCCGCGGGCGCCGCGCGTTCGCCGCCGCGGCCGGGGGAGCCGTGATGGGGAAGGCCGGCGCCGTCGACGCGGACGCCGGGATGGACGCCGTGCAGCGGCGGCTCATGTTCGAGGACGAGTGAGTTGCATCCGTCCTCCTCAATCTCGTCAATTTTGCAAGTATCGCTCCGCTTGTGGCGGCGACGTCGTCAACTATTTCGTTCTAGCGTGCCTGCGTGCGAGATGCTTCTTCCTGTCTCCAATTATGGAGATGGCATCGAATCGTTGCTATCGCAACTATTTCTCTCGAGTATTGGATGGAGCATGACAGATTGAGGCTGCAATCAAGGCTGAAAAACAGTCGTCCAGTTTCCATGTCGTATGTTGTCGGTTATTAAAAAAAACTGAAATTGTAATTTTCATTGCAGGTGCATTTTAGTGGATGAACAGGATAATGTCATCGGCCACGAATCCAAGTATAACTGTACGTGACCACGTGCTAATCCATCCATTCCATTCAAAACACGTGTGGTCGCTTTTTCAAAGTAGACTCTGACATTGGTACTGACTGTTGTTTTCTAGTGGTACTTAGGCCTTGTTTAGATGGCTAAAAAGTAGCAAAAGTAACTGTTTCAACTCCTGTAGCACTCCTGTAGCACGTTTCGTTTGTTTGTGGTAAATATTATCCTACCATGGGGTAATTAGGCTCAAAAGATTCATCGCGTGATGTACAACAGAACTGTGTGATTAGTAATTTTTTTTACCTACATTTACTGCTCCGAACATATGTCTTTTGGTGTATTTAATGTGATGTGATGGAGAGAGAGTTGAAAAAGTAGCAAATTTTTAGCAAAAAATTTGCCAACTAAACCAGGCCTTGGTCCACTATGCTTAAAACTCTGGACAATGTAGTATCCCATCTTCTATGCTTGACTTGGACAATTGCCACATTAGTCTGGCAGGAAGAAATTGCTAGCTATTGCTCTTTTGCCTGGATTTACGATGGTGTCCTGACTCTTATCAATTTTTACTGTGGTTGTTGCCCCCATCAATATAAAGTACTGTTAGTTCATTTATGTCTGTTTGGGTTCACTTGTTCATACTATTCTGTATGAAATTAGTGCCAAGTACAATATATGACGAGTAGTTGAAATCAGTTACCAACTAAAATTACTGCAATGGTAACCTCATGGTCCAGATAGCTGAGTCAAGTACACGCTCCTTTTGTTATAGTATAACAAAGCAAATATCAATGTTTGTCAACGACTGCAGGCACCAATACTAAATACTATATTGATTATTCTTTGGAAATAGTATTAAACATGGTCGCAATCTGCTGTTTTGGTTAACACTATTTCTACCCAGTATAAACTAGATGGAACTTCAATGTGCATTCAACAGGACAGCATGGTTAGCACCTTAGCAATACAAGTTGCAATTTTAGTTTTTAATGTGTGAAAATTGCTGATAAATTGCGAACTGGGAACATCAACTGGAGTCCTAGCAGTGGAGTATCAGTAGCTGTTATTAAATCTCTTTATTAATTCTGCTCTCTCAAGACGTATAGGCCATCTCATGGAAAAGATAGAAGCTGGACATGTCCTACACAGAGCTTTCAGTGTTTTCCTTTTCAACTCCAAATATGAGTTACTACTTCAGGTATTCACACAACACTAAATATGGTTGTCTTGCTTTAAGGTGCAGTATAAATTCCACTTTACACTATGCCCCCTGAATCCTTGTGACCATGGTTCATTTTGTTATATTCCAGTCAAGAAGAGTATGCAACATTTTGCTATTATGCTTGAAGTAGGCTGTGTATGCTTTAAAACGGAAAAAGAATGTGTGTACTCAAAATGGACCTAGGTACTTGACATGATTTTGGGCTGCGAATTGGGATATCTCATAAATCAGTCTAGCTCTGTCAGTATAGGAGCTTGAATTAGATTGGTTCCTGAGCAAGCTGGAGTTTTTGGATGTCTTGGCCCATATTAGTGCGTACTGTGTATTTGTGGATTTGCATATATTCCAGCTTGGTATTATGGATAACTTCAGCTTTACAAACAAGATTAGTTTGTGTTATTGTAATTAAAATTTGAGTGAATCCCATACTTGATCATGCTATGCTTTAGCTGGTGGACCACAGGTTTTTGTTTGCCAGGCCCTACTTCTTAGGTCCCCTAAATAGATGAAACCTTTCCTGACATAAAATGGCTTTATTGAAGAGATCCCCTGAAATATTTGAGAAATATTCTTTCTACTTTTCTCGAACGCTTCATCCCCCTGAAAATTGCAGAGTGTAGGAATCACCATCACAATCTTCATCAAAAGTTTCTCTTGTTTTGTCCTGACTTAATAGCAGACTTTAATTTATATGGTAGCATCACTGAATCCATTTTGCTTTTACGTAATGCTTATCACCTAACATGGAAGAACATGGACATTTTGCTTTCACGTAATGCTTGTCACCTAACATGGAAGAACATGGACATGTCTGTAAAGTTGTTTGTACTTCAACCAAAGAGGCAGCGATAGTATTGATAGCATTCTAGGAAGGAATATGATCAATCATTTTTTGCAGTTAAGGACCCTCTTAAGAGGGTGCGATTTCAACTTTACCACCTAAGTTTGGCTGAGATCAAGACCTTCAGTCTGTTTCTGCTGGTGAAATAAAAGTGCTATATAGTCCATCACCAGCTTTTAGGATTTTGTTTCATGAATCTAACATATATTTCTGCTTTGTACTGTAAAATTTGCTTAAAGTTTCAGTTGTGTCTAATCATACTTGTCAACAGTTCCATACACTGCAAAGCAAGAACTCAGAACACTGAACATGAATCCACATTGCCAGTTCTTCTGCCTTTGCTATCTCATTGAACTGGTTTATTGTAATGTATTTCCGAAGATTGTTCACCACAGAAGGTATTCTAATGTCACATCCTTTACAGCAAAGGTCTGCAACAAAAGTTACGTTTCCACTTGTCTGGACAAATACTTGTTGTAGCCATCCTCTCTACCGTGAGTCAGAGTTGATTGAGGAAAATTGTGTAGGTACTTATATCTGCCTTAAAGATCGAAGAACCAATCCATAGTATTATGTGCACCATCCACATATTGTTTCTTGCACCTTTCTGATTACCAGTCGCAATTTCTGTTCAGGGGTGAGAAATGCAGCCCAGCGCAAGCTATTTGATGAACTGGGAATAGTAGCTGACGAGTTACCAGTTGACCAGTTCATTCCGCTCGGGAGGATGCTTTACAAGGCTCCTTCAGATGGAAAATGGGGCGAACATGAGTGTAAATACTTGAATGCCTTTTGCCATTACATCCTGGCTTTCCCAGTTTTCATGCTGTTTGTTTCTGTTGTCTGCTGCGCCCTGCATAGTTTCCAAGGACTTCCTTACATGATTTAATTACTTGCTGTTCCAGTGGACTACCTGCTGTTCATGGTTCGCGACGTGAAGCTCAACCCAAATCCTGATGAAGTCGCGGACGTCAAGTACATGAGCCGTGATCAGCTGAAGGAGCTGCTCAGGAAAGCAGACGCTGGGGAGGATGGCGTTAAGCTGTCCCCTTGGTTCAGGCTAGTGGTGGACAACTTCCTCATGGGCTGGTGGGATCATGTCGAGCAAGGGACCCTCCAGGAGGCTGCCGACATGAAAACCATCCATAAGTTGTAGACTTTAGATCACAAGAACACCTGTTTTTCCTGTTGAGAAATACCTGGTACCCGCTGATGTTGCTTTTGGTGCATGTGTTATGTAATAGTCGTGATTTTGATGCCAATAATCTGTAAAGTAACATTATAGTGTTCTTACATCCAAAATGATGAGGATCAACACGGAAACTCATCGAGAGTGACAGAGTATTGATTTATGTGTCTTTATTCTTAGGAATTCAATTGCTGCTATTCGGGGCCTGGAACCTGAAAGCATTTTCTAGCCGGCGAGCTGGAATTTGCTAGAAGCACGAACAGAAAAAACTTATTTGGGCCGCACCCACAACAAGGGCCGTTGTACACGTCGGTAGGTAAGACCAGTCAGCAGTGTACAAGTGAGACCATAAATTTTGAGCATAGAGGGGCAGTTTTGTTTCCCCACACGAAAAATCTTAGCAAGTGCACAAAAAGTCAAAAACTTGTGCAATGTAGAAGAAAACAGAGAGAGAGAGACACCCATGGTTACTACTGTTCCACCCGTCCTAAATTATAAATCATTTTGACCTTTTAGATTCATAGATTTTTACTATACACTTAATTATATGCTATGTCTATATAAGCAAGTAAATAATTATAAATCTAGAGACTCCAAAACGATCTACAATTTGGAATGGGGCATTATAGTCAGATTTCCCTTTTACATTTTTCTAGTATACAAATAGTTCTGCTTGCACAAGGTATGGCAACATGAACTACCCAGCCATGTTTTCAGTCGAACTTTTTATGTACTTGTGGTCATGGTCTTATATGGAGGTGCAACTATAATATGATAGCACCACAACCTGCAAATAGCACTGGATTTATCCTCAACACAGTCGTAAAACCATATATTATAGAAATGGCAACATTGAGACCCAGTGAACATCACCATCAATGATCAATCCATCATCATACTCCTCAAACCCTTTTTCCATAGAGATAAGAGAGCACCATGACATATTGACATGAACGCATCAGCAGACGACCACCGGAGGGAAGGAAAACATCAGGATCGAGTGACACGTCGTCGGTCGGGCGCACATCATATCAAGAGTGCCACCAAGCGACCGGACCCCTCGTGATTAACGACGGCCACGACGGCGAATTAATAAAACCATCCGTCCCCCGGGCCCCGGCCCGAGCGCCGCGCCCACGAGGCCCCGACGACGGCGACGGCGACGGGCTCGCGGCGCAACGCACCCCGTCCCGTCGTCGTCGTCGTTCTCCGGTTCTCTCATGTCCCAAACACACACAAGTCTCTGCGTTTTCGGTGGCACACTTGGGTAGTGGCGGCGTGTTTATCCGCAAGAACGACAAAAACGGAATAATCAATATCGTCTCCGCGCGACACGTGGATACGGTTGTGGGGCCCACCCGCCAAGACTACGGCATTGGCTGCTACCGTGGCACGTTTACGTAGCACATCTCCCCTTCGCGACAGAAGCCAGAGGGTCCTGCACTCTGTATATATCAAACTGAATTCTGAATTCAGTTCACATTTGGCGCATTGCATCTCTTGAACTCGAATCGGTTTCTCGTGTGACTTTTGAATCGGGATGACGACGACGCGGGGGGAGGAGGAAACAAAACTGCGGAGGAGGAATTCACGTCACGGTCCTGCACCGAACACCTGCCACCAAACGCGATTACGCCCGGGATCACCAGGCCAAAAAAACGCGATCGTCCCCCCCGGCCATCATCGGCTCATCGCCACCAACCCTTCTTCTTCCTCATCCCCCCTCCGCCCAAACGATCGTCGGCCGGGCCCCAAGAGTCCCCGAATTATTTATTTGCTGTCACCTTTCAGCTCACGCGCTCTGCAGTGCTCAAACCAATATCATATCACCACCGGCACGAAGCCGCCACGTCAGTATAGATTCCTCCCGACACGATAAGAGTTGAGCACGACCGAATAAGAATTTTTTTTTACCGGGGAGGCCGGAGCTCGTTGATCATTCGTTCTGCTTGGTTTGGTTGCGAGTTGATTATTGATCTCTCTCGGTGCTTTGTTGGATGCGAAAGATGCAACAGTGCGAGCACTGTCAGTGCAAAGCGCCTCAGTGTTGGTCTTGTTCTGCTCCGATCCGTCGCAAGATTAAAGAAGATCACTTTCTTTCTCAGCCAAAGCTGTGTGGCCCCGCACTGCACTGACTTTGTGAGATGGCCCTTTCAGCTCCGGGTGTGTTTAGATATCAAAAAATTTGCAAAAAACTTCTTATCATCTATCACATTACCTCTCACTATTCATCTGCATTTACACCAATTCTTCCTCAATTCTTCTCCAATTCAGCTAATTCATCTGGATCTAAACACACCCTCCGTAGAGAAGAAAAAAAAAACTCTGCCGTCAGTGCGCAGGACACTGGTAGTAGCACCGCACCGCGCGTTGTCAACCGTCTCTGTCATTGATAAAACACGTGGATGGACCGAAGGATAGGCAGCCACCGCTACCATCTTGTTGCCAAGTGATCGATGATCTGGTCGCGCTGCGACAGATCGGGCGTTGACGCGTTGTGGTTGATAGGAGGAGGGGACGGCGGTCCGACGGGTGATGTAGTGATGGCTGCGACCGCCGGTGAGGGGATCGACGTCGTCGGCAGGGCGGGGTGACGTGAAACCGTGGTGGCGGGCAGTCAAATCCTCAAATCCGTGGTGACGCCGACGTGGGAGATGGTCGGATCACTGGTTTGGCTGCTTGGTCAGTCGTTCATCTAATCTTTGCTATATAAGCCATTAAATTTCCAATCTGCTTCAGTTACGAAGGGATCCCAGCAGGTAACAGGTGCCCCGTCCCGTCGGTCAGGTACGCTGGCACAGGGCCGACGACAGGGACGTGCACCGCGCGGCCACATCACGAAAGGAGCACTGATGCCGGCCGAAACCTCCCCGACCGCGTTCCCATTCGCCGCCGTACGACCAAGTGACTGACCGGATCACCGGGACCGGCCGCGGCGGCACCGGCCTCTGGATACCCCCACCGCGGCCCACCCGGCGCCGGGCCGCCGGCCGCCAGGACCTGCAGGCTTTTTCGTCAGCGCTGGACTGGCCAGCACCGTCCATGCCAGGTGGGCCCGCCCCCACTAACCACCACATACCAACCGAATCACGTCGAAATTCACCCGGACTTCCTTCAATTTCCACGTTCTCGAGCTCATGGGCAGTCAAGTTGACCAACACCCCAAAGAGCAAATATTAGTAGAGGCAAATGAGAGGACAAAACATTTACCTTGAGGTAAATATTTACTCTTACCATCCAACATAGCCTATATCCTCCGCATCGGCGTGCTGCTTGCTGGATGCGTTCCGATACCGTCCGGGTAGCCGTCCGGATCACGCAATTAGGGAGAAGTAGCATTTTTTAGGTTAGGTGCCACTATATATTGCAGTGTCGTGTCGCGCATGTGATTACGTACTACTACTGCCCCGTGCGCGTAGGGACCAACCGTCTCGTTTCCCCCTCCCACAGGATGATACATGCATATGATCTGTTTAGCCAATACTCCCTGAACGGAAAAGGTTAGCCTAAAGTCGTAATAATGGGAAAATATTATCCCTTGCTGTGCTTAAAACAACTTCATATCGATGTGTCGAATCAAATCGAAAAGCTATATACTAAATATAATCGACATATTAGCTCAGAATTTGAGAGCGTACCAATGATATCCCAAGCATTGTATTAGTACAGAGGCACTGCACGGATAACTTCTTTTTCTTAGGAATTCCACGTTTGGGTGTTAGTACATGGACAATGCTCACAAATATATTTGTGCTCACAAAAATATAATACTCAAATATATTTTTCTTCTTTCAAATAGTGTGTAGATTCCACATAGGTCCCACATGAACAGTACATGAGTCCCACGTTGGGTTACGATCACAAGAGGGCTCCTAATTAAGGATGCACTTGAGTATACTCCGTATTACATAAATGAGGAGCGGCTAGGGAAGCGATGCAAACTTCCTAGGACTCTGTACAAGGATTTAGCGGCTTTGTCTCTTTGTCTCTCGTAGATGCTTATATGGATATGGTTGCATTTATGTTTATAGAGTCGTGTGTGCATATATGTGAGCACCTGCCAGGGTTCACAAAACCGGTACTGGTCCGGTTTTTCAAACCTAAAAACCAGACCGGTTAACCGAGGTAGGTTTTTTTTAGATTCGGTCAAAATTTGTAAAAGACCGGTTAACTGCCCGATTTTGCTACCGGACCGGACCCGTAAGACCGGTTTCCGCGGAATTCCGATCCGGTAGCAACGGTTTTGTGAACCCTAGCACCTGCTGGTACAAAAGAACCTTGAGGTGGACAAGAAAGATGCGATTGTCATGGAGAAAGCCAGGCATACTAGGTAATTACTTAAACATTCCCATAGTCACATGAAGTTTGACACACTCCCTGTAAGTAAATTTTGTTGAAAATGTGCACCCGCATGCTCAGTTCTGTTGCGAATTACACAAATGCTTAATCAAATAAATTTCCGTCAATGTAGAGCTGCCACATACCAATCTAGCGGCATCAAGTTTGGCAAATTGCTTTCATTAGATTTATTCATCATGTTCTTTTTTTTTTGCGAAAGCAAATTTAGTGCGACAATATGTAAGCTCCTATCACACGTGTGGAATCTCGTAAAAAAGAATGTCAAGAGTCAAGACTATGCTCTTACAAGTATCAAATTTTGATTAAAAAAATTATATTAACACATCAAAATTTATGAACACTGAATCGCTTAAACTTTCACCCGCCATGGTGAATTTTACAATACAACTAAGTAGTGGTAGCCATTTGCATCAAAATGACTTTGTTAAACTTCAAGTGGCTTAACTGGTGATTTTCGCAATTTTACCTGCATATAATAGGATAATTTAAATTGTGGATGCAATGTACTTCAAAACATTTAAAATACATTTTTATTTATAGAACATACAAAAAAATTGAAATAACTAACAGTATGAAATCCAAAATATGACGCGTAGAGTATATGTAAACATTTATCTATAACTCCTATATAGGAGCTCCCCACTAAGAAGTTCTCTCAACATGCAAGTATGCCACCTCAACAGCCCCACTAAGACCATGACATCCAGTGGTGAGCCCTATTGTTTGAACTAGCTAAAAAAATGTTATAACTCAAAAATCAAAAAACCAAATTAAATTCTGATTACACTATTGGATTCCTTTTAATAAATTCTTCAAAACAAGATCTCATATGAATATATTTTGATAAAATGACAAATAGGCCACATCGATGATAGTTGGTACTCCCTCCGTCCCGCAAAGAGTGACCCTTTGGAGATTTTGAGACACAATAATATTAGTGAGAAATGACTATATTGCCCCTAATAATTATTAGTAATTGTGATTGGAAATTGTGATGTTTGTTTAGTTTTTTGAATTCTAAATAAATGCACATGCATTTGAACTAGACAAATAGCATCAATTGAATATTTGATTGGCTCTACACGCTTCTCCATACAATTTCTTTTGTTGGTATTTGTGTTGTTGAGATTTATTATGGTGTAAGAGGACACTCTTTGGGACAAGGTTTAGAGGCCAAAGGGACACTCTTTGCGGGACGGAGGGAGTATAGAGTAAAGTGAAAAATAAACAAGATCTCATATGAATATATTTTGATAAAATGACAAATAGGCCCCATCGATGGTAGTTGGTATAGAGTAAAGTGAAAAATAAAAAAAAGAATGAAAAAAAGGAAAAGGAAAAGGAAAAAGAAGAAAGAAAAAGAATAGGAGGGTGATAGTAATATTCTAACTCATAGATTTCTCCTACATACTCGCGGCAACACGCAAGGAATTGAGGAATATAAAGGAATAGCAGCGTAGATAGTCCTAGCAGAAACATAACGATCGGATCTTTTTTTGATTTTAAGATCTGATCAGTCTATTACTCTATTCTTCGTCCTGAGCAGGCCATATAATGCTGAGGCATACTGTGAATTGCTTATTGAATCGATTTTTGAATCGGATGTAACACTGAGGCGTAATGTACATTGCATTATTGAATTGATTTGTGAGAAAAAGATTCTGGTCCTTTAATCTGTACTTTGCCGTGAACATCTCTCAGCTGAATCTAAATCATATCTAAATTTTGTTAGTCTAGAATCGAAGCAACAGTGTATATATATACGTTGTTCTGTTTTGTATTGTATATGACTTCTCTCTTATGATCAGACGCGCGAGGTTGCCAAAATTCTCTCTTATGATCATTGTATTTTTCTTAATTCCCGCAGCAACGCGCGGGTGAGATTCCCCTAGTTTACTTAAAATATACCCCTTCAACTTTACTTAGAGACAGCAGTATCATTTCACAGCTGCCCCTCTCACAAAAAAAAAAGATAAATAAACAAACAAAATAAAGCTCCCACCCTGCGTGTCGAGCCCCATTTGCTTTTAGAGTGTTAATAAAAAATGGAACACTAGAAATAAACAACTAGAGCAAATTAGGGCAATCACCGGAAGCAAATCTTTGGGCAAATCCGAGGAGGTGGAAGGTGGGTAGGAAAGGACTCTTGTGTGACAGGTTTTCTTTTGAGTAAAATGCACCGGAGGTTCATCAATTTGTAAGGATGTGTCACTTAAGTCCATCAACTCTTCAAATGCATTTCTAGGTCCATGAACTTATTGAGTCATTCATCGCAGGTCCATAACTGTCCAGATATGCTTCTACTGATGACATGACATGATGACTTGGCTAGAAGAAACATATCCTAATTAAGGCATTTCATCGAGCAGCTTACGAGTGACACATGCTTGACATCCAGAGTTGAACGACAACAGCCTACCCCTGTCGTACACGTGACGAGGCTACCGTTATTCAACCCAAGGAATGTCTAAGTATATGTGTTACCCATTTGTAACCTACTCATTGAAATGCCTCAGTTAGAAGATGCTTCTTGAGCCAAGTCATCATGTTATGTCACTAGTACAAACATATCTGGACGGTGAATGACTCAATAAGTTCATGGACTCAGAAATGCATTTTGAGAGTTGATAGACCTAAGTGACACCTCCTTACAAGTTGATAGACCTCCGGTGCATTTTACTCTTTTCTTTTCATCCCTGTGCAGTGCTGCTTCTTGGAACGGAACGGGTCAAACAAAGGGGCGGCCTCCCAACCGAAGGAAGCGCACATGTCATGTGACGGCGTGACGCCGTGGCAAGATGAGCAGCAGTGTTGCGGTTATCTTTGTCACGGCACAGGGCAGGCAGATTCCCCACTGGCATGTGCGCTTCCCCACTGGCATGATCTAACATGTCAGCTTCGTCCACGTGGTGCGCATCCACGCCGTTAAAGAAACAAGGATTTTTTTCTTTCTTCTTTGAGCGAAGTCATTCTTTTTCATACTTTCAACTTGTGTTTGTATCCAAAGTGTGACAGCATAGGTGGATGAACACAAAGAATTTTGTGATAATTCTATCCAGTACAGTTCTGGCGTTCCAAAAAGAGTCCAAACAACTATCAAACTCATCTTTTTAAATACATAATACAAAAACATGCAAATCACGTTCTCTAGGAAACCACCAAATTCATGCCTTGCTGCCATCATTTTCGAGCAATAGCACGAGCAGTAGCTGAAGCTGGATAAGGAGGCAAGAATGAATAATTGGGGGTGGTGGGCCCTTCTCTGGCTGTTGCTCTGCAGTTATGCTAATGGCCCTGGCGCCCTGCAACCACTCTCCCCAGCTGGTGGAATCCACGCTATCTCCCAATCCACTAGATGCACGCACATATCTCCGACCACTTTTGCTGCATTCCAATCCTGATCGGATTTTCAAAGGAACAGTCTGTGTTTACATTTGGCCGCCCGTCAGTGAAAATTGCTGACATCGACACATATTCTCCAGCTGAACATTCAACAGATACAGCTGAATTTGTGCCCGCGCAATTCCTGGTGTCTGACTCTGACCATGACCACACCTATGCAAATGCATCAGAATGAAACATACGGCAGCTGCAAAGGATGACCGTATGCTTGCAACTTTGCAGGTGAACGGCCCCGTCTGGAACAAGGGAAATTCACAAGAATTTCGAAGGAAAGCATTCCAAAGGAAAGGAACCGGAGGATTGCGTCTGGAACGAAGGAATGCTTCCTTCCGTTCCGGAGGAAAGGTCGCGTTGTGCAAGCAAAACACAGGAAACAAAAAATCCAATCCGAATCGATGGAACGGCGGAATCCAGCGTTCTGCCACCGCTCTCTTCTCTCTCCTTCACTTGTTTGTTGTTTCCTCCCTCCGCCATGGCTTGAGACCTGGAAGAAATAGGCCCCGCGCGTTCGCCGTAGGACAGCTCGGCCGCGTGCGGCTCCCCACGACGCGGGCAAAGGAGCAAGCGGGACGGCCTCGCAGCGAGCCAGCGGCCGGCTAGGCAGGAGCCGGGGCGGACGACGCTGGGAGCCGGAGGTCCTCCGACGTGCGAACGCGAGGATAGAACGAGAGGAGATAGGATGAGAGAAGAACGAGAGGACACTAACAGAAAAAAAAGGATGTTGGTTTTTTATAATACGTGTCTTTCGTGGTGCTTTTAATTATATATAAATTTCTTTCCTTTTTGTTTAGCAACTGGTAATTGAGGGAAATTAAAGACCATTTACTTTGATTTTTTTCATTATTTTCATAATGTGATTCCTGTGTTTCAAATCCTTCGTTCCAAACAGTCATCCTCATCTCATTCCTTTGTTTTTCATTCCTCTGTTTTGTCACGAATGCTACATGTCATTCCTGCGTTTCCTTTCGTTCCTGCGTTTTTCATTCCTTCGTTCCAAACAGGCCCGAAGATCACCTACTTGACTATGGCAGCAATGCGTAGGTCGCCACTTCATGAAATGAGAACAAGAGACATGCCAAAAATGTTGCTTCCTGTGAAAAGTTTGGAGGTAAAAAGGGATGTACCAAATATTGTTGATTATTCTATCTGTATCTACAGCTTCCTTTGAAGAAGAAAGGAGAAAAAACGAAGAAAATAACCAGCCGATACAAATCGAGCTCCATGTCCACTCTATAAATTATCCAGACATGGCTAGACTCTCCGAACGCAGGAGCTTCACTCAGCCCTTGCAGCTTCAAGGGGGAAACCCTTCATTGGAGGTGTTTTGTTCAAAAAAGTTTGTTCTAGTCCTGGCAGCTGGTTTCAGCTCCTTTGGATGAGCATAAACACATTTTGCGTTCGGACTAGGCAGGCATGGCAACAATTCATCAGTGAGGAAAAAATCACATGAGGAGTTAGCGCCGCCCATTCGCCCAATTCCTAAGGTTATTCCGGGACTTCACCATAGGTTGTCTGTTTTGATGCTTGGGCTTTGGTATGTCACCCAGCTCCATTACTTGTATCGTGCGCTGCCTTTTGGCTGCACAGATGAATCGTTGAACAGTTAGGTGAAATCTCAATGGTTGAACAATTAACAAAAGAGAATAATGCTGAGTATTAAAATAAAGACACGAACCATTCTCAGCTTCTTGGTACCCCTCCTGGAGCCTTCTCTTTGCTGCTTCCAGCTTCCTGTTATTATCCAAACCATCATCATAGACCTTTGGCTTTGCCAACTCTAGCCTGGCTCCTGATGAAGATTGTGTGGCGAGCCTTGATTTCTAGACCCAAAAAATATAGAAGTGAGTCACAACTCACAAGGTAATAATCGTTGTGAAGACCTAGGCATGGGTAGTGTGCACTTACATCCATCTGGCTTGCTGTAGGCCTCCTCTCGACAGCAGTGTGAGTTTGCTTAGGTTTCATGTCACCAGAGGGTTTCTGCGGTGGAGCTGCCTTCAATGGTCTCCCAGGCCCAGATTCATAACTTGAGGGCTTAGATTGCTTGTTGTTGTTGAGCATGCCATGAGGTTTCACTTGCAAACTTGAACTTTGAGGTTTCTGCAGGTTTGGTTGCCTCAACGGAAACTCTTGCCTTGCCGGTTCTGGCCTCCTGAATTGAACTTTTTCAACAGCACCAACAGAACGTCGAGGAGGTTCTTGTGTTGCAATTGCTGAATAGTTTGAAGGCCTTCCATCATTATTTCCCCTCTTGTTTCCAAGGCTTGCATTATTGTTATGTCTCAAGTCTGTCATACAAGTATAATGTTAATTATCAGCATTGAATAAGCATTGAAAACTAAATAGTTGCTGATGAGGAGTTGTACTCACTTCCATCTTCATCCATTTCATCAAAGAACTTCAGGTTGTGAAGACAAAAGATTGAAAAATAAATGGAAAGTTAGACTGTAGTTCAACACCAAATCCAATGAGAGTAGGAATTAACCATATCAGTACCTCAGAGAGTTGAATAGAAGTTGGCTGGGTTGCAAAGAAGGCCCCTTCATCTAAAGGTGGGGAAGGAAGCCCTTCTTCATCTTCTTCATCGACAACAGAAGGATTTGAAGAGCCAGGGGAGTTTTCTACAAATCCAAAGAATCGATATCCATATTAAGTTAAGATGTGAATCTTCATTTAGAACTTTCCAAACTATGGTGTCAACAAATTCACTTCAGTTACCTGCCAGGGCAGCATTTGTAGTACTAACCCACTCGTCAACCAGAACTTTCCAACCTCTGAAACACAGAATGATATGTCAACTACATTTCCAAGAACACTAACAAGAAAGCACTTCCAAGACTCAAGAGCACAGAAGCTAGTGCATTTTATCACTAGCTAGCTGGAGGAGTCCACTGGTATATTTGATCAGTGATTCGCGCTACAAAGTTCTTTGAAAGGAATGTGATTTAGCCACTGAGTTCAAAATTCAGTAAGAGAACATGGAGCTTACTCGATAAGAGTGCGCACGAGGTGGCGAATCTGCTGTGAGTTGTGCTTCCGCAGCCGATTAACAGCCCTCCCAATCTCAGTAGCCTGCCATAAACAGCACCAAAGGTTGAGAAACCAAATAGCAGGAGCAACCAGCAAAATGAAGACACACTGACACACCATATAGCTCTCACAACTTCAAGCAATATCCATTTTGTACCTTTAGAGCGGAGACAGACAATTGCATCAACTGCAGCCTCCTCAGCGACTCAAACAAAGTGGCATCCGACTGCAACACCATGTTTTAGCTCAGAACAATTAGAAGCTTGAAACTTGAGCAATTAAAGAAGTGAAGGAATGAATCATACATGGTCTTCCTTGTGCAAAAGTAGGTCCTTGATGCGGAGGACCTCGCCAACGATCTGTGACTCCTCGTCCATCTCATTGGTGAGCGCCTCAAGCTCCTCAGCCTCGTGGTCCTCTTCCTCGGCATCATCTGCTGCGTGTTGCTGCTCATCCTCCTCCTCTTGGTTGTCGTCGTCATCATCATAGTTGTGGCCGTAGTTGCTCGCCGCGGCGCGGCGGAGACGCTCGTCGTCGGAGTCCGAGTCGTCGTCCTCGTCGCCGTGGATGTGGCCCCCGCCGTGGGCGCCGTTGCTGCTGCTGTCGACCTTGCTCTCCTTCTCGGCGACGCGGCGCACGCTGCCCTTGTCCTCCTCGACGGGCGTGGCCGGCGTGGCGGACGCTGCGGCGCTGCCGAGGGACGGCGGCGCCGCCGCGTCGCGGCGGTGCGCGGTGAAGAGCCTCTCGGCGATGCGGTCGCGGCGGTGCAGCAGCTCCCGCGGCGCGTCGGCCGCCGCCACGAGGATGGCGTTCTCGATCACGTCGCAGATGCCGGCGCCGGCGCCACGGAAGAAGTCGCGCCACCGATCCAGCCCGTCGGCCATCGCCGCCGCCGGTCCCCGCCGGGCCTCCGTGACCGGAGCTCCCTTCCTCGCCAAGATCGGCCTCCCCGGACCGCGTTTCCCTCAACCACCACCAAGAAGCGGCGCTCCCCTGGCAATCCCCCTCCCTGCTTGGATTTTTTTCCTTGCGTTCTTCCTTAATCAAATTGCGGCGCGCGCACCCGCACCAAGACCAAGAATCCAATCCCTGCCGCCCGAGGGTCGAATCAGATTCCCCCGAATCCGCGGCGCGGGGGTAGAACCAGCCAACCAACCGGAGGAACAGCTGGGGGGAGCAAGAACAGGGCGAATCGGGAGCCGGAAGGAAATCGATCGGCAAAGAAACCAGCACCAAGCGCCACCTTCCTTCGCCCCCACGTCCCCGTTCCTTGACGGTTTCAACAACCCCGGCCTCCTCCCCAAGCCCAGTCCAGCGCGGCGCCGCGGCGGTAGCCTAACCAAAGCAAATCTTATCTGGCCTGGCTGACCCCTGCGGCGGAAGGAAACGGGGAGGAAGGCAAAGCCAAAGCCAAGAGGGAAGGTGAAGGTGAAGAGAGACGGGGGGCGGGGTGACGAGGGACGACGGGGCGGATAGGGACGCGGACGGCAGGGTACGCAAACCCACGAGACCTACGCGGCTACTACCAAACAGCAGCAGCAACTACTACTCCCGTCTTCTCCCCCCATGGTCCATGCCTCTCGCCACCACTAGCAGCTTCGGTCGCAGTAACAAACTGCGCGTTCGTGGCGTCACCGCCGCCCCGCCCGCCCGCCTGCCCTCGTTTCCCGCAGGTTCTAGTGGAGTGGTTTTTTTACCGGCAGCGAAGGGTGGTAGTAGCCTAGTAGGGCAGCTGGGCAGGGCAGGACATCCCGCCGTGCTCAAGCCGCAGGGAATGGCGGAGACGCTGGGCTGCGGGAGAGAGAGAACTAGAGAGAGAAGGGAGGAGATGGGTGGTGCGACGCGGCGGCCTCGTGGCTTCTTCTTGTTGCTTTGACCCTGTCGACTCGGGCCCTTTCCGTTTGTTTGGTCTCCTTTCTCTTTTCGCACGGACTGCTCATCAATTGCCGCTCCCAAGTTTGGTCTCATGGTGGCTTCCATGATTATTCTTTTTTTTTTGAAAAAATTTCTTCTGTGATTATTCTCCTGTTGATGAAGCAAAGCCTTGCATTACCTGGATTTGTTTAGTGGACTTTGGATCACAGTTTTTTTTTGTCAAGCCGTGAAAGCAAAGACATCTTGACAGCATAATGCGTAGTATCAAGCAACATAAGATTTTGGGCAGCATGTCAATCATCTTAAAAGTGACATTTGTTGAACTGCACAGCGTGCGTGGGGGAAATTTTGTTGAGCCGTAATGGCACGGCCATTTTCGATTATTGCTTCTGGAACGCTAATTTCTTTTTTTTATATGCTAGCATTGGAGATTGCTGGAGTACAACTTCGAAATTAGGGCATCTTTTGAGAGGAGCGATGTTATTTTATGCCAACATTGACGATTTTTCTTAATCTTAAGAAAAAAAAATACTACAGTTCGTCCCCGACGTCCGTGTCTCGAGGGTAAAGATGGAAATCCTTGGACGATCCATCATCCAGTCCGGCAATTGCCAATTTTGCAGTCAGCACCCCGGTTCGAGCATCTTGGCTAGCGATAAATTCCACGGGTGGAAATGTGGGATGGATACTCCGATCCACAAGTGACATGTGTTTCTTGCTTTTGTTTTAAGAGGGGATATGTCTTGTTTTTCCGCCCTGCGCAGTGCGCCAACGTCTTCCACCAATAGTGGCTAGCATTTTATTTATTTTATTTTTTGATAAAGGGTAGTGGCTAGCGTTGGATGCCGGGTTCCACTCTACTCTGGCTGGCTGCCCGGGTAGCTCAAGGGCCAAATAGCTGCGTGACTGCATATATGGCCTCTCATTAAAAATTAAGGTGACTCCACATATACTATCAGGGAGGGAGAAATATAAAAAGGAAAGAGGTAAAGCTTTGCTGTAATATGCACGTCGGAAAGAAGTCAAATGCCACGGTAAACAAAAGGTATGATTTCCTCGTAACCCGAATTGGCGTTGTAGCATTGATCATTCTTGGTAGAAAACTAAAATCAATTCCTTCCAACTCGAATCGAATATTATTTTTTTTGAAAGAAAGGAATCGAATATTATTCTTGCTTGAAAAAACAATAAGGCAACTGATTGCATGTCACTTAGATTTTCTCCTCTTCTTAGAAGTCATTTGTCGTAAATGCCCTCGTGCGTGCGTGCGCGCAGCTGAAACCGAACAGAGTGAAACGCTCAATCGAACACACGTATCCTCCAGGCGCGTGAGGAAAGGACACACGTATGACGTACTATCTGGCGGCTTGCACAGCACAGGAACCGAGTGAAAATGGGCGCAGCCGCCCGGGAACATGTGTTTCCCGTGCCGGATTGCAGCAAAAAAAACGGATGGGTTTTCAAAGAAAAACCAGCTGCCGAACCACACAATCGTGCGCGCGCGCTCGGGCACACACGGGCACCCACCCACGGGGAGGAAAGGAGACCACGCGGAATCGGCGCGAGGCGGGCCTCGGGCCTTGTGGGCGCGCGCGGCCCGCAGGCAGGATCATCATCTGTCTCGGGGACGCGGACAAAACCGGGCCCGAACCGGCGGTGCAGCGGAAACCGCAGCAGTGACAGCGTCGTTGGGCGGCGCGGGTCGGTCGGTCAGCTCGGACGCGTGTGTGCTCTGTGCAGCTGTGCTCCAAACAAACGTAGAAGGGGGTACTTCGTGGGAAGCACACCCGGTAGGCGGTAGCACGGGCCGGCACGTGCGATCGATTTTCTACTGTGGTCGTGGGGAAATCAGAGCTACGGACAACGGAGGAGTACTGTACCATCCCCATCCTACACGGCGGAGTAAGCCTGCAAATGGTTTGGGCTAGGCCCAGTTAAATAAGTTTGGTTTTGCTATTTGGGCTCATTTGGTGTGGTGATAAATGGGCTAACATGTCTAGCAGGCTGGTTTGGTTCGGTTTCCTTTTCATAACAGGTTGGTTTGGTTTGTTTCGGTTCAGAACACCGTAACATCGCATCTGACCCTAGCGCCGCCGCCGCCATCGAACGACCCCGCTGGTCGTGCTCTCCGCTCCGCCGCCGCCTCGGCCTCCCGTCCGCTCGACCCCTCGGCCCTCGCTCCACCTCAAGCCCCCATCTCCTCCGCCTCGTACGGCTCTCGGTGCCCACGGCCATCTAGTTCTACGACATCCAGGGCGCCTCGGCGTCGACCAGCTCAGCAAGGCCATCGAGTGGCTCATCCGCGCCGCCGGCACCGCCATCGACGAGCTCCGGTCGTTGGACTGCTCCTTCGCCCTCACCGAAGCCAGCATCGCCGCCTCTTCTCCGTCGGCTGCCGAGGTCAGCACCTACGAGACCAGCAAAGAGCTCCGTTGCACTCACTCGCCAGCGCCCATCAAGCTAACCACACGTCCACACCTACAACGACAACTCCGGTGGTGGCGCGTTTGCCGAGCTCTTGTACTGCTCCAACGACAGCAAGCCAATGCAGCAACAGCATCAGCCGACGCTCGTCCAGTACGCCTCACAGCTTCCGAGCTCGCACGCCGCGCCGGTCGCCGGCCGCCGGCCATGCCATTCGAGACGATGCCCAGCTCGCCGTCTTCCAGGAGCAGCCCGCATCGAATGGAGGAAGAAGAAACAAGCAAAACCCATAGCAGAACTGATGGGTTAAAACTGGTTTTGTGGAAACGGTTTGGCTTGAGTAGGAGAATCATGCATGTGGTTTAGTTTGGTTTGGTGTTACAGTTAGGAATAATGGTGATGGGGTGGAGTGGGTTGAAGAGTAAATAAATATTGGTTTGGAGTGGATGTAGTGCAGTTCTTAGACCATTAGCAGGCTTACGGCGGAGTCGGGAGGCCCGGGTGAAGTCTCGTGTAAAATTTTAAAAGTTTTTCCCGCATTCTTCCCTCGCAGATTTTCGGAATTTTCTGTAGCAGCAAAGCATTATAGCAACACAAGAATTACCAGTTGTTCTCCCCGGAAACGACATTTTGCATGCCCATTTTTTCCGCGCGCAACATAGAACGGAAAAAGACGAATCGACGCTACACACACATGGGACGGACGACATCGTATCTCGGTATATGCCACACGATTCCACAACATTTTTCTAATCGTGAAAACATTTGTCACCATTCAGCTAATCAAATAACTAATCTCTCTTATATACTACCCGTAAAATAATATCACGATATGACGATCGTTTCAGCGACCATACACACATACAGTTTGGTCAACTTAAAGATATACAGGTTGACAGCTGCTTTGTTTATCGGATTTTTTCTGCAAAAAGAAGCACGCACGCAACCGCAAGGCATATGCTGCTCTGGAAAAAACAGCCGGGGGGGGGGGGGGGGGGGGCAAAATGGAAAACATACTCCAGTATGTAGTTGTAGTACTGTACGTGACAAGTACTAGTTCACAGGTTTACAGCTAATGCAAACAAGAGGTGTGGATAATGGGAGTAGTAGAGTTGTTGCAACCTCCAATTCTAACACGATTTTGTTTGACTGCGAGCCAAGTCACATCCTGCTCCGTCAGAGGCTGGACCTGATCTTATCATCCTCCAGGGAACAGCTGTGATGCAAGTTTTTATGATACTGCAGAGCTGACCCGACCCAGCTGACATTTTTTTTAAGCGCAAGTACCGCTCAAAGGAAGAAAAAAAAAGTTTCGCGTGGCACACATTCGCAGCGCAACTTTGTCTATTAAAATAAACGGGATCGAAGTGGGGAGACGGCCCCAACAATTCTGAAGAAAGGAGGCCGCATGATTGTCTATTGCGGCGCGCGCAAAAAAAAAAAAAAAAAAGGGCACGTCGACTAGGTTTGGTAAAACGATATTCATTCAAAAGTTGACAGTCTCACAAGGACCAGGTTGTTATTCCGAAAGCAAACTCTTGACCGACGCGGTGAGACTGAACTTCAAAGTATACTGACCCGAATGGTAAAAGAAACAGGTGCAACATTTTGCTTTGCTCAAGCTGACATTGTTATCTGAAAAAGGAAAAATGGACCAACTAAATAGGCACTCCAATTTGTCTCGACGAGGACTAGAATTTAGGTAGTCTGGTTTTACATCCACACCCACAACCAACTGATGTTTTGTTTCGACGAGGCTTAATTAATACCGATACGACGACAGCCGAATGATCCTACAGCATCAACAGGCTAAATTGCTTCACCAGGAAAGGACCGAGTCAGGGGACCACGCCTCAAAGGATGGTTACTTCTGCATCCTTAGATGCTCTTCTCATCTTCAGGAGACGCTTGAGGGATTCTTTGTCCAGCTTGTTGTTGTCTTTTATTTGCGCTATTCTAAGTACGGGTGCATCTTCAAGCAAAAGTTTCAAGAAGCCTGACTCTGCACAGGAGCCAGCAAAGTTGTTCAGAACAACTGCATCCAGGTTATTGAAGAGACCTGCCTGGTGATCGATGGAGTCCCAGAAACTCGAGGTGGATGTGCCATAGCCCCTGTAAATAAGCTGCAGAGTACAAACTGTTCAGAAGGGGAATGGAGATTTGAGATGTAGGAATGTAGCAAAGTGAGGATTTTCATCAGCTCTACCTGTAGCTCAAGGCGTCGCAAGTTGGGAGCAACTTGAAACAAACAGTGAGCAGCATTTGCTTCCTTCTGATTACCCAGGTCAATTCCCAGGGTTATCTCAGTCAATCGATTTAACAATCTTGGTAGTTTACCAGGCAAGATTGCATGAGCTGCGCACTGTAAAGTAGCAACGTGTCACCTAACACACGACTGAATGGGGAAATAATAAACACCAAGGGACGGGGTGTGGCAGTTTCTTCGTTCTTACCTCAAAAGCATGCCCAAGCAATGAAATATTTTCAATATCTAAAAGAGAACCGATGAACTGAGAGAGATTAAAGTTGCACCCAGCCCTCGGAACATAACCAGTGTTAACTTGCAGATTAATCGCTGCTGAAGTGACATGTGGCGTGACCAGACTGAGGTGTTTAAACATGCCATCAACTTTTAGTGTCTTGAGCTTTGTTGAGTGGATACTGATATCAGCAAAGCTGAGCAACCTAGAGAGAACCAGTTTCTCTAAGTTTGGGCAACTCGCTACTAATTCCCCTATATTGTTTTCCGTTGCACAGAAATCAATAAAATGAAGGGTATGTATTCGCTTAAAACCTGTAAACACAGGTGGCAACTGAAAAACACAACCTTGCAGGCAGGCGTATTCCAGTTCCTCACAGGAGAAGAAAGAAGAAGGGATCTTGTAATTCCTCCAGATCTTTGTCCTAATTTGAATTTCCTTAACTCCATTTCTTGACAGCATAAGCATCCACCTGTGGATGTGTCCTCCAGGGGATAGCAAATGAACCCGTCGGGCATTCAGTTCAAACTTCAGAATTGGTCCACTATGGAGGGAGAGAACCATAATGATGAAAGAGACAAATTTGTTACTTTCACCATCTTCAACACCATTACCTAAATCAAACTCATCTTCCCTGAAAGTCAATTCTGTCATTGAAGCCCATGTGTATCTCCACTTCCTTGACAAGAGGCATGTTCCTACAGCTTCTTTTATAGGCAAACAACAAAGAATTTTGTCCTTGATAACATCTGGTAGATTGCTGATGATATCAACATTTGCAACAGATTTATGCCTTTTCTTTTGGGAACCTCCACGATCCATTGGGCACACTTCTATCGCAAGAACCTGCATTGGCGATGTGACAAAAATAACTCATAAATATCCAAATATAACACAGTGATCGTAATAGGCTTTCTTCCTTTTCACTGTGTTTATATCTATGACAATGAAATGACTTATAAGAACTTATGGAGTTACTGATGGACCCTTTAATCAGTTCAAGTTATACCCCAAGGTTTTAAATTGTAATCTATATGTCATCACAGAGTTCCAACAAAGCTATTGGAGTGGTGGTAGAGTGTACAGAGGTCCGTGGATGGCCCAGTCCGCCTGACATCTTCGTTTTTTAGCTCAAGTTGGGCCAGGCCCAATGTCAAGACGAACTAAACCCTCCCTTTGAGCTAGATGCTTGATACACGTAGCTTAAGCCCGACACGGCATGATGACACAACTTTTTTCTTATATATATCTGTGGACACTCTATTTTGGGAAGAAATAATATCTATTTCGGAAAGAAAAGAGGTATTTCAAGCTTAGAACCCAACCTTGTTGGGTAGGGCGAGGCGAGTTGAACATTACATCATTAGGTTGAGGTTTTATTCTTGAACACTTCTTGTTAGTGTATATATGTGTGAGTGGCCCATATGGCCTGTGTACAACCCATAGAGGCCCATGTATAGCTAACTCTATATACCCACCCTCCTAGGGTTGGAGGAATACACAGGAAATTATTCCCCAAACATGGTATCAGAGCAACAAGGACAAGAGGGGAAGTCCGACTCGTCAAACACAACATGTCGGGAGATAAGAACCCGACGAGAGGTGGAGTCGAGGAGGACGGTGACCAAGTTCTTGATGTGCAGGACCCCGGCGGCCTGAAGGTGGAGGTAGGCGACCATGGGGTCGTCCGTGCCACTCGGGGATCCAGCACTCGGCAGGGGTAGCGCAGTGGGCGAGAGCCTTCACACACACATATATACACTAACACCCCCCCGCAGTCTGGACTACCGGCGCAGCGGTGTACAAGACTGGCCAACAAAGAAAGAAACTCATACACAAGGGTGTAGCGTGCAGGTGGTAGCGGGGCCGCGCTTGATTGTCCAAATCCACTTGCCGGTCACCACATTGCAACCCGACGGACGTGGCACAAGGTCCCAAGTCTGGTTGGCAAGAAGAGCTCCGTACTCCTCTTCCATCGCACGACGCCAGTTCGGATCTGCCAGAGCCTCACGAACCGACGTCGGGATCGGAGAAAGCCGCGGCTCCCCCTCGGTGGCGGAGAGAGCCCGCGGCCGAAGAGCCCCGGCCGCCTGCCGGGTCACCATGGGATGGGTGTGGCGAGGATCCCGATGGATGACCGGCGGGTGGTACACGGCCGACTCCACCCTGTTGACACTTAGGCGAAGCTGTCGGCTACTCTGGGTGATCCTGTGGCTGATCCTACTGCTTATAGGAGTCTTGCTGGAGCCTTACAGTACCTCACTTTCACCAGGCCGGATCTCACCTACGCTGTCCAGCAGATCTGCCTCCATATGCATGATCCACGAGAGTCACACCTTGCTGCGCTGAAGCGCCTTCTTCGCTACGTCCGTGGCACTGTTGACTTTGGCTTGGTCCTCCACCGGTCTTCGTCTGCTGAGCTGGTCGTCTACACTGACGCTGACTGGGCGGGGTGCCCGGACACGCGCCGCTCTACCTCAGGTTATGCCGTCTTCCTCGGCGGCAACCTGATCTCCTGGTCGTCCAAGCGACAGCCGGTTGTCTCTCGCTTGAGTGCTGAGGCGGAGTACCGGGCTGTTGCTAACGGCGTGGCTGAGGCGTCCTGACTCCGACAGCTCTTGGCTGAGCTTCACAGCCTGCTCGCCAAGAGCACGCTCGTCTACTGCGACAACGTCAGCGCCGTATACCTCTCCACCAACCCGGTTCAGCATCAGCGGACGAAGCATGTGGAGATTGACTTGCACTTCGTTCGTGACCGGGTGGCTATCGGAGATGTTCAGGTTCTCCATGTACCGACCACCTCCCAGTTCGCTGACATCTTCACCAAGGGTCTTCCTTCCTCGACCTTCTCGGAGTTCAGGTCCAGCCTCAACGTAGCCAGTGGCTAGTTGTGGCTGCGGGGGGCCTTGTGTATGAGTTTCTTTCTTTGTTGGCCAGTCTTGTACACCGCTGCGCCGGTAGTCCAGACTGCGGGGGGGTGTTAGTGTATATATGTGTGAGTGGCCCATATGGCCTGTGTACAGCCCATAGAGGCCCATGTATAGCTAACTCTATATACCCACCCTCCTAGGGTTGGAGGAATACACAGGAAATTATTCCCCAAACACTTCTAATATCACGGAAGCAATTGAACACAGCAGGCCTTTTAGGTGCTAAACTAATGTATAGCCCTTTCTTAACCTCAGTGGATGTTAATTAGTCAAAGCTTATTGATTGAATTGAATACATGCAAATACAATCAAAATGTTTAGCCTAGCCAACAATAATGCATTAAGTATGATGGATTAAAGCATTAATCATCAAACATAGAACCTATTGATATAAATGAAAATCCATAGTTTTGAATCTATTATGAAAACCTTAGTTTAATTAGCTAGATAAAATTTCCAGAACTGGTTTTAAATGAAATTATGTCTAAACATGATTGTACATCATAAAGTGAGGAAGAGTATAGAAATATTTCGGACATGGCATGAAATGAGCTAATATAGCTACAAGCTATCATCTATAGCACCAGCAACTGTCCATGTCATGACCATAGGTCTCATGACCCTTTTAGGCATAACATCACTTTCAAAGTCTTAAGATGCTATAGCCTATTTCAAAATTTTCCAGTAGATGCCATAGCAGAGTAGAGAACTTTGCACAGGTCATTTCTACAGAGAAGTAGTACTCCACATGCAATCAAATGGAAGACTCGATAGATAAACCCAAGTAAAATAAGATATCAAGGGGGACTTCAGTTGGCATGCAGCAAAAGAGCTTACTATCTACTTCAGTTGGCAATATTTTTCAGGCTCGAGTGCTCGACAGTATGCTCTGCCATCAGCCAGTCTCATGCATTTTGACCTCCCCACGGAAATAAGGACCACAAAGAAACAACAACTTGTAATATAAACCAATTTTATCCTAGTACTCCTGATTTATGATCCTTCTAAATATAGAAATTGCCGAACAACAAACTAGTTTATTCACCAAGAATAAGGTAGCGAGAGATGCCAATGTACTATCTACTGGCATTAGCCAATATGGGATGGAAGGTTTAATTGTGCTCCAAACGTTGGGCAGCAAAATGGGGGAAACCTGTGACGATGCGCAGCTTGTGAGTTGCGAGGCGGGGAGAGCGTGCCAAGACACGACGGGATGCCCAAGTGACTACCAAGGTAAGGGCGGAAGACGACCGGACCTCACCTCGCCTGGGGGTTTGGGGCTCCGGCAGGGCTGTCCCCGATCTCCTCCGCTACCCTGTCGCCCAGGTTGGTCCCGGGCTCCTGTCCCCTTCCTTCTCCACCCGAGGTACCCGGCGGCGCCGCCGCAGAGAAATGCCCGCCCGGCGGGACGGGGGTCGGGGGAATTGGCGCCCCTGAGGCGCGAATGGACTGCGACTAGGCGGGATTAGCTGGGTGGGCGCGGGCAATTGATGACTCCTGCCGGACGCTGCGCAGCGCCGATCCTAGCCGGCGTGGGGCGGCGCCGGCTGTCCGGAAGTGGGGACCGGAGAAATCACGGCGAGGGGCGGCCGCACCGCGAGATATTTGCAATTTCGCCACTCCGCAAAGTGGGTTTCGCTCATTTGCCATCTCACAAATGGGCTTCGAAAAATGCCATTGTCAAACGGTGCTCACACGCTACAATGCCGTTTCTGACCATAATGCCCTCAGCTCCCTTCCCCTTCCTCTCTCTCTTGCACGCCGCGCGCCACACCCAGCCCCTGCCGCCGGAGAGAAGGACGAGCTTGGGCCGCGGCCGGCGGCGCAGCTCGGGCCGCGCCTGGCGACGGAGCTCGCCCGCCCACGGCCGGCGACACATCTCGCCCGCGTACGCCGGCGGCGCAGCTCGGGCCGCGCACGGCGGCGACGGAGGTCGGACCGCGGCCAGCGGCGGAGTTCGTCCGCGCATGCCAGCGCCGTAGCTCGGGCTGTGGCCGACGGTGTCGGAAGGAGAGAAGGGGTGGCGGGGCCATGGCGGTGGCGAGCAGGAATGGGAGAGGGGCGGCGGGGCCGGCTCCAGGAGCGGCGCGTCCATGTCCAGCTGGGGCGGCGGCCGGCTCCGGGGGTGGCGCGTCCATGGCCAACGGCGGCGCGTCCCCAGGCGGAGGCGGCTCCAGCGGCGACGCGTCCAAGGCCGGCTCGGGGCGAGCTCCGAGGCGGTGCGTCCATGGCTCCGGGGCCGCGCCGACGAGATCCGCGGCCAGCCAGTGGCGTGGCGCAGCAGCGAGCTCCGTGGTCAGCCAGGGACTCGACTTGAAGACAGGGCTGCAGGGGTGGCGCGACGGCGGGTGGCTTGAGGAAGGAGAAGGCTGAGGGCAGTATGGTCAGGAAAGGTATTGTAACGGTGTGTCTCTGTTTGACAATAGCATTTTAGCGAATCCTTTTTGTGAGATGGCAAATGAGCGAAACCCACTTTTGAAAGTGACGAAATTGCAAATCTCTCGCCGCACCGCGCCATGCCGGCGTTTCCGAGGTGCCGGGATAGATTTGGGGGTTTTTCTGGTCGACGGGCGGCGGATGTTCTCGGGTTGGGCCTTGGACGGGGCAAAGCACGCACGCGCGGCCGCCGCAAGCAAGCAGGCCGAAGGAGAGCCCAATTGGCCAGGTGGTGTGTATCTCGGACGCTCGGCCCATGTGTTGCAACGACGACTAGGCTTGTTTTGGCCCAAACACGGTCTGAGGCCGAGTTCTCTTGTACGCCTTTGTTCGCTAGAGAATGAGGATTTTTTTTTATTTTTTTAATGAATTTACAAAAATAACTGTGTCTAACAAAATTTTGCAAAAATAGTCCTCAACACAGATGAAACGACGGTAAGACCACCCGCACCGGTGCCTGGATTCGTCTCCTTCAAGAGACGGATCCAGTTTTTGGCTCTGCAGCGGACGTCCTGAGGAGGACGCCAAAATCCCGTCGGCCTCCCTCTCCTCTAGATCCCGAGCATCTCTGGGTCCACCACACATGCGGGCCATACCCGGAAGATAAGGCCTACACACTTAGACTACTCGACTAGTGGGCCACGGACCCACGGTGCAATTACCGTGGGTCACAAGGCAAGACAAGACGGACAAAAACTTGTACTAAGATTATGATAGCTTCTCATTACTCGTTATAGGCTACTCCTAGTCCTATTCGAATAATATTCTTGTACCAATCCGACTTGTAACCCTACCTCCCGTGGCATATAAGGCGAGGCAGGGACCCCCTTCAAGAACATACGCAATCAATACAGAGCCACGCAGCATACAAGACGTAAGGTATTACGCACATTGTGGCCCGAACCTATCTAATTGTGTGCCTCGTGTCTCACCATCGTGTTCCTGATCTCGGCGAGCTCCACCGCACAATCTACTACTTCAGGTACCCCGTGGTAGGCTCGGTGTCTAAAATACTGACAGCTGACGCGCCAGGTAGGGGATCTCGTCGCTGATCCACTGGCGAACTCGATGACTCCTGTCATCATCAAGCCGATCGTCACTTTCCAGCAAGGCAACACCTTCGTTTTTGGCTCTTGGGTTTGTGTTGCTGACGGCGTTGGATCGTTCCTGTATTTCTTGGTAACAACTCCGGAGTCAAAGCTCAAGTCATCGACGCTTACGCAAGCTTTGATGGAAGAACTCATCGAGAATTTCGACGAAATTTCACTTTCTGAACCAGTCAGAGAGCTCGAGTCGGAGTCCGAGTACAACTCGACTTCGCCTACAATTCAGCCTGAGTCGCTTTCCTTAGCTGTACAACCTACACTCAGTCTGGATTGTCTTCCAACACCACCCCTCTTCGGCCATCGCCATGTCAACGCCGCTTACCAAGCTGCGTTGGAGATCCTCATGCGCCCTGGTTCGAAGACCGTGCTCGAGTACTCTTTGGATTCGGAAGTCAACCTCGACTACTTCGATTCAGATTCATCTGAGTTCGAGTTTGACTACGGTTCGGATTCTACTGAAGCACAGCAATTGTCTGGCCCTGCTCAAGGACTGGTGATCACATCGACACCTGAAGGTAGATTCGTCTACTGGCCTGAGCATGTGCCTGCTGACCTCACCTTGGATGGTCAGGAACGCTTTATCGCTTGTCTCGACAACTTACCCTTCCAGGAAGGCGCCCCTTCCAGGAAGGCGCCAAACTTGTTGATTATGATACTGATACTGAGCTCATTGAGAGTACGGGTACTCACTCGTCCTATCGAGAAGTCTTCGTCGTCGATGCATCTACTCCGCAAGGGCATCGCACCAATTATCGATTTCCGGATGATGTCTCTGATGATGAACTGTTTGTTAATGCTCCTACTGACGAAACTGCGGAGGCCGAGACTGCACGTCGTCAACGCAACACTGATCGTGCAACCCTTCGTCGTGAACTCGCGGAAGCTCTACCTACTCGTAACTTGCTAGAGGCTCTGGATGCGGTCGCTACTCGACAATATCACACTCCAGAGGAAGCTATCAACGCAATCAATTTGCTTAATCGTTCTATGCCTCATGACAGAGTAGTTGCATAAGTCGCGAAGCTGGCTGAACTAGCCTACACTATGCTACGTCAAGGCACCAGTACTCCTAGTCACCATGGCAGCAGTGGGGGCACTCATTGCACCACTCACACTCCTAATCGCACACGTCCGGAAGCTAGCAACAAGGGCCATGGCGGTGATGGCAGTGTCAATAGCAAGTCGGGAGATTCTCGCTACGATGCTCGCACAACAATCAACGCCAGGTGTGCTGAGCGTGAGAAGTAAAAGGATGTTGACTCTGATTCCTTCCCTGTTTTCTCTGCTCGACTTCAAACTTTGTTTCTTCCGGAGAAATTTAAGCCCTATGGTATTTCCAAGTACGATGGCAAGCAAGATCCAAGGTAGTGGTTGCGCTGTTATACTCTGTCTATCACTAATGCCGGGGGCAATGGCGATACTAAATGTATCTATTTCCCTTTTAGTCTGGAGCAAGAACCTCTCACATGGTTCGAATCTCTTAAGCGAGGCTCCATCGACAACTGGGGACAACTCAAGCAACGCTTCATCAGCAACTTCGCGGGTTCTTTGGACCGTCATGGTACTCATATGGACCTTGCGTTGATCAAGCAAAAACAAGGCAAAACTCTTCGCGAGTACATGCACTGCTTCTTTGAAAAAAGAGCCACTGTTGTTGATGTTATCGAGAAAGAAGTCATAGACACCTTCCAGGATGGTTTCTATGATGACAGACTATTCCAAGACTTCGGTCGCGCTCGCCCAGCCAACATCACCAAGCTCAAGAAGATGATCACTCACTGGGCGGACGAAGAAGACAAAGCTCGGAACAGGTTCAAGCATCTTCGCAACAACCAGAACAACAACAATAATAATGCTGGTGGAAACAATAGTGGCAAGCAACAGCAGGGTAATCGCACAGGTAATAACTACTCAAGCAATCCTAATCGCAAGCGCAAGCTCGACAATACTGTTGCAGCCATGGAAACCACCACCAAGCCTAAAGAAGATTCTCACTGGGCAACATTGACCAAGCAGAAATACCCATGGCACCCAGAGGGCGATCACACTACAGAGCAGTGTTACCAACTTTGTCGTGCACTGAAAACATACCCGAATCAGTGCACCCAAACCCAAGGTTTCTCAAGAACAAGGGGAAGAAGGCTAACACAGGCAAAGACACTGGGTTTCAAGACCCATCAAACACTGTCAGTGTCATCTTCGGTGGGATTCCAACCAAACCCATGCAAAAACTTGCTCTCAGGGTGATTATGTCCATTGAGCCAGCAACTCCAACTTTTCTGAAGTGGTCTGAAACCCCAATCACCTTCTCGAGGGCGGATCAATGGACTAGTTTCTCTGAGCCAGGGCGATATCCTCTCGTTCTGGACCAGTGGTGGCGGGCTCTAAGCTTACCAAGGTTCTTATTGATGGTGGCAGCGGTCTCAATGTCCTGTTTGCCAAGACCTTGAAAAAGATGGGCCTGGATATCACCAATATGCTTACCAAGACCAACTCGTCGTTCTATGGTATAATCCCGGGCAATGCAGCTGTTCCTTTGGGTTCAGTTGTACTACCCGTTACCTTGGGACTAAGGCTCACTACCGCACCGAGTACATCAAGTTCGAGGTTGCTGACTTCGAGACTTCTTATCACGCCATCCTCGGCAGACCTGGTCTGGCGAAATTCATGGCTATCCCACATTATGTGTACCTGGTACTCAAGATGCCGAGCCCCAAAGGAGTACTCTCACTGCGCGGGGATCTGAAGCGTTCTTACGACTACGACACTGAAGCCGTGGAACTTGCCTCCACAACTCAAGTCCCTAATGCTATGATGGAAGTCTTCACTGCAGCTAAAAAGCTCACTCCGAGCGAACTAGAGGTTCCTGAAAAGACGGATATCAACAACAAACCTGCACCGACTAGTGACGTCCTGCTCAAAACCATTGATCTTTGTACCGGCGACAGCAGCAAGACGACTATAATCAGTGCACAACTTGATCCTAAATAGGAAGACGCGCTCGTCAACTTTCTTCGGGCTAACCGTGATATCTTTGCATGGAAACCATCTGACATACTAGGTGTGCCCAGGAGGTTGATCGAGCACTCACTCAACGTCGATCCTAATGCTACCCCCAAGAGACAACATCTTCGTCGCTTCGCTGATGACCGTAGGGATGCTATCAAGAAAGAGCTTGCCAAACTACTCGCGGCTGGCTTCACCCGGGAAGTCTTTCACCCGCAATGGCTTGCTAATCCTGTACTTGTCAGACAAAAGAACTCTAATGATTGGAGGATGTGTGTCGACTACACGGATCTCAACAAGCATTGCCCCAAGGATCCTTTCGGGTTGCCGCGGATTGATCAAGTTATTGACTCTACGGCGGACTGTGCTCTACTCTGTTTCCTTGACTGCTACTCGGGCTATCACCAAATTGCAATCAAGGAGTCTGATCAAGAGAAGACTGCGTTCATCACCCCGTTCGGTGCTTATTGCTACACAATAATGTCCTTCGAGTTGAAAAATGCTGGTGCTACTTACCAAAGAGCTATCCAAGCGTGCTTCAAGAAGCAACTTCACAAGAACGTGGAGGCATATGTGGATGACGTCGTTGTAAAGACTAGGGATCCAGACACGCTTATCGCAGATCTTGAGGAAACTTTTGCTTCGCTACGGGCGTACCAATGGAAGCTTAATCCCAACAAGTGCGTCTTTGGCGTATCATCGGGAAAACTACTCGGGTTCATCATTAGCCATCACGGCATCGAAGCAAACCTCGAGAAGATCACTGCCATCTCCAACATTGTAGGATCTAGGATACCGACTAGAGGGGGGTGAATAGGCGGTTTAAAATCTAAAACCACAACACTAGAGAAATTTAATTAGAACCACAAGGAGGATTAAATCTCTAGCTATACTAAGCCTATGTTGAAGGTTTGCAACTTAGGATGACAAGAAAACAATTCAATTTCTATGAAGATAATTGCTCAAAGTAAATGCTTGAAAGTAAATTGAGCAAGATAATCAATAAACACAAGAGACGAATTTTTATCCCGTGGTATCGATGACTTGCCGGTCACCCCTAATCCACGTTGAGATGGATTCAATGTTCAACCGCTTCTCTATCAAGTCACCACTTGATCTTTGAGCCGGTTAGAACTAAAGAACCGCTCCAAATCTCTTTTCCACTAGAGTTGCTCTTCACCACTCCGGCGAGGTGAGCACAAGACCTCTCACACCAATAGATCCGGAGCCACGCACAATCTTCTTGCGAGCTTCCACAGATTCACCACCACCAAGCCGTCCTGGAGGCGGCAACCTCCAAGAGTAACAAATCAACCACTTGCTTGATGATTCTCTAGTGTCACAATGATCAAAACCTTGATGTAATGCACTAGATGCTCTCAATCTCACCAAAGATACGATCTCTAAGCAAAGTGAGTGAGAGAGAGGAGGGAGAGAACTCAAGAATGGAGTACAAGCCTTTCAAAGTGCTAAGAAGACCTCTCCCATCCCGGGCATGGAGTATTTATACTCCCTTCCCACGAAACTAGCCGTTATGTTCAAAACGGTTCAAAACGCGTGCCTCGCGGACTGTCTGCAACCTCATCACGGACTGTCCGCGACCTCATCACGGACTGTCCGCGTTTGAATTTCAACGGTAAAAATGCGAAGTCAACTGGTGTCGGACATGACCGTTGGACCGACGGATTGTCCGCCAGGGCACCGCGGACTGTCCTCCAGGCCCATGCGGACTGTCCGCCAGGAGCCGGCAGACCATCCGCCCGGTCCACCCGAGCCAACACCATCTCTGTTAGAAAAACGACTTATTTCGGACTGTTCGCGAGCCCTCTGCGGACTGTCCGCCTGAAGAAGATTTTTCTAAATAAACTTCGTCCAAAACCTCATAGATTTTCAATAAAATTTATATCTCACGGACTGTCCGCCCAAAGGGCCCGGACTGTCCGCCCCAACTGCAGAAAACTGATTTTATTAAGATTTTCAACAAAGCCTCTTTCAACTTTTGAAAACGCCACTCATCTAAACGCAAACCATGCAAGTTCTTGATCAAAGTGGCACTATGGAAAGTCAAGCCAATGAAATTGATCCCTCTTGATAGTACGGCTATCTAGCCTATCAATCTGGTCATTTATCATCCTCTAATCACCTCATGACCGGTAAAATTAAAAACCCTATCTTTATACCTTTGCCTTGAGCTCCTTTTCATCCAAAACACACAAGCTTTCCTCTTTGCATATTCCATGAGCTCAACACTTCTCCGGACTAACCTATTCTTATATCTCAATAGAAATGTTAGTCCACGATGATTGTCATTAATTACCAAAACACAATTTAGGGGCCTAGATGCCTTCAAACATGCAAGCTCCGACTACTATCAAGGATGTCCAGAAGCTTACTGGATGTATAGCGGCACTCAATCACTTCATCTCACGACTTGGAGAATGGGATTTACCTTTTTTTCAAGTTACTCAAGCGGCAAGAGAAGTTTGTGTGGACAACTGAAGCTGATTAAGCTCTTTCTCAGCTCAAGGAGTTCTTATCCAAGCCTCCAGTCCTCACAGCTCCTTTACCAAAGGAAGAGCTCCTGCTCTACATTGCTGCAACTACTAATATTGTCAGTACTGCTATTGTCGTTGAGCGGTAGGAGGAAGGCCATGCCTACCCTGTCCAGAGGCCGGTCTACTTCGTCAGTGAAGTCCTCTCAGAACCCAAGGCTCGCTACCCTCCGGTACAAAAGCTACTTTATGCGGTTCTGATTACCTAACGAAAGCTCCGCCACTACTTCGACGAGTACAAGATTTCTGTGGTTACTAGTTACCCGCTTGGCGAGATATTGCACAACCGGGATTCCACAGGAAGGATTTCTAAATGGGCGGTAGAGCTTGGTGCTCTATCGCCCGAGTTCAAGTCTCGCACTGCTATCAAGTCTCAAGCCTTGGTCGATTTCATGGCTAAGTGGTGGGAGTATCAAGTTCCAACTCCAATTGAGCGTCCAGAGCATTGGGTCATGTACTTTGATGGTTCCCTCAAGCTGGAAGGCGACGGTGCTGGAGTACTTCTAATCTCTCCCAAAGGCGAGCAACTCAAATATGTTTTGCAGATCTTTTGGAAGGTCTCAAACAATAAAGCTGAATATGAAGCTCTACTGCATGGTCTTCGCCTTGCAGTCTCTCTTGGCATCACACGACTACTTATTTTCGGTGATTCTTTGGTGGTCATCAATCAAGTCAACAATTCCTGGGATCGTAATGCTGAGAACATGGATGCGTACTGTCAAGAGGTACGCAAACTTGAGAACAAATTTCATGATCTCGAGTTCCATCATGTTATCTGCGACAACAATGTTGTTGCAGACATCTTGTCGAAGCTGGGATCTACACGAGCTCAAGTACCAGTGGGAATCTTAGTCCATGAACTCCACAAACCATCAATTCCAGAGCAGTCATCTGCACCCACGACTACTTCAGTCCAGCCTGATCGTGAGGTGCTTATGATTGATGTGGACTGGAGAACTCCTTTCATCGACTACATCAAAAATCAGCTGATTCCTGAAGACAAGTCAGAAGCCGAGCGCATTTCACGCTACGTCAAGGCTTATGCTCTAGTCGGGGATCAACTCTACAAGCAAGGCGCAAGTTCTGATGTACTCATCAAGTGCGCCTCTAGCGAAGAAGGCAAGGAAATCTTGGAGGAGACACACAAAGGAATCTGTGGCAATCATGCTTCTTTCCGCACCCTGGTGGGAAAAGTTTTCAGACATGCTTTCTACTGGCCTACAGCTCTTGCTGATGCAGAAGAACTAGTCATAAAATGCCATGGATGCCAATTCTTCGCCAAGCAACAACACGTTCCAGCCTACAATAAGCTCATCACGATACCACCAACTTGGCCTTTCGCTTGCTGGGGACTGGACATGATTCGTCCTCTCCCAAATGCGCTAGGGGGATTCAACAGAGTTTTGGTGGCTATTGACAAGTTTACCAAGTGGATTGAGATAAAGCCTGTTACCTGTCCCAAGGCTAATAGAGTCCTTGATTTCTTGGATGAAATCGTGCATCGTTATGGGTTCCCCAATCACATTATCACAGACCTGGGTTCGAATTTCAATAATCACCAGTTCTGGGAGTACTGTGAGAATAGTGAAATTGATGTTCAGTACGTCTCCGTCGCTCATCCACGCGCCAATGGCCAAGTGGAACGCGCCAATGGGATGGTACTTGACGCCCTCAAAAAACGACTGTATGATGCTGCAAACACCAAAGGCGGCAAGTGGATCAAGGAACTACCCAATACACTCTGGGGGCTACGTACTCAGCCTACTGCTCCCACAGGGCAATCACCCTATTTCCTGGTCTATGGCTCTGAAGCCGTTTTGCCTGCTGATGTCATGTGGCGATCTGCAGCGGTTGACCAGTACGAAGAAGGTGTAGCTGAAGAAACAAGACAGATAGATGTCGATAGTCTCGAAGAAGCTCGCTGCAATGCACTCAATATCTCGAGAAGATTCGCCGCTACCATGACCGCAATGTTAAGAAACACTCCTTTAATGTTGGTGACTTGGTCCTTCGTCGTATTCAGAACACAGCAGGACTACACAAACTCATCTCGCCATGGGAAGGCCCTTTCTCTGTTGCAAAGGTTACTGGTCCTGGCTCATATCATCTCCAAACACTTGAAGGTGAAGAAGTCGACAACTCTTGGAACATCGACCAGCTTTGTCGTTTCTACCCGTAGGGGGTCACGACAACCCTTTCTAGGCAGCTACGGCTGCAACAACTCGTAGGGGATCATGACAATCCTCTCCAGGCGGCTTCGGCTGCGACTACTCGTAGGGGATCACGACAATCCTCTTCAGGCGGCTTTGGCTGCGACTACTCGTAGGGGATCACGATAATCCTCTCTAGGCAGTCTCATTCTGCGACAACTCGTAGGGGGTCATGCCAACCCTCTCCAGACGACTCTGTGTCGTATAGAGCAATAAGTGGCACATGCTGTCCTTGTTCTATTTTTATTAAGAGGCTGCGGCCTAGAGTAACACCTTTCATAGTAGGGTCTCAGTGGAACTCTCACACAAGTTGCTGCTACAGCAAGATGAGTTCATCACACTGTCTTCTACGGTCTTACTCGTTCTTTGGAACATTCTTGCGAGTACTTCTCACTAGGCTCAAAGCCTCACAAGTACTTAAGGCACCATTACTCAATAGTGTATCCAGACATTGTAAACTCAATACAATGTATATATTTATCAAGACAATAATAAAGTGATTATTCTATATATCGACTTGTTACTATGTCTTTGCTTATCTCACAACAAAGCCTTCTTTTACGCTGCTATAACTAAGGTTTTTAATTTGTTGTGATTAAGCTAACGTTCTTCGGAACACATCCAGACTTGAGTACTCCTACTCGAGTACCGTATCTTTTTTGCAGCCATACACTCAATGATCATGAACTCGAGTACATGGCATCCACACAAGCAAACAAGGGATCCAGATAATTGACTTACTCAAATTTTCAATTATATTACATAAAACACTTCTTTGGAATTACACTTGTTTTTTCCATAGTGTTTTTATCCTACAGGTTCATCTAGCGCAGATCAATGAACTTGGAGATGACTTCCGCGATAGGAGATGTCTGCTGCATCAACTCGTTCAACCTATTGTCAGTACAATCTCCAGATCTTCCGCCCATGATGACCGTAAGATCCGCGTCTGCGTAGAAAGACTTGATGAAGCTCAGCACTTGATTGGGAATCGTGCAAGCCAGCCGCTAAGCATACTCCAGTATCTTCTTCGGCGTATCCTTCAACCTCTCAACGAGTGGACGGGGTGGTACTCCTGCCTCTCTGGGTTCGAAGAGACTAGCCATTGGCTCGGCTGCCTCCATCAAGACCTTCAGTTCTTCGCGCAGACACTCGACTTCTTCAATTTTAATCTTGAGCGACTGCATACAAGTCAACAGGTCATTCGATCCGTCAAGTCGAATCTGCATCTCACGCTCAAGTTCCATACAACGCACCTTATAATCTACCTCGAGGTCAAGGCGAGTTGATTCTTCACGGTTAAAGGCCAACTGCCAGTCAAGAGATCTCTTCTTGTGCTTCTCAACCTCTTCAGTCAGCTCTGCAATAAACCAAGACAACTTATAAGAGTGAAGTTTGCAAGAAATAAGTACTCGAAAACAAGTTAAAAAAGGGGGAATACCTTTATTCTTCTGGCGCAGTGACTTGTTCTTCCCGACAATGTCATCCTTCTGTGCTGTCAGCTTCTGGATTTCATTGTGGTACTCGGCAACATTGCCATCAAGTTTCTCTTGCAGCCTCAGATCCAACACTTTTTTGCTCCTTGAGCTCTTCTCTGAGTTGCGAGACTTCTTCTATATCCCCTGCATGTTGCTCAAGCAAGCGAGTCTTCTGCTTCGACTGCTTGACAACTTCCTGAAAAAGCAAACAAATCAAGGATCAGATACAAGTTATCTTTGGCTACAACTACTCTACAAGGGACTATGTTCTCAAACTTACCGCAAAGAGTTTCTCTACACTGCGGAACATCTCGGAGTGCGCCAGCAGGTTGTCCTCATCCAGACACGAGTCATCGTATGACATTAAACCTTCAACCCTGGATTGAGTACTTGTTCCCGCCTTCGAGTTCATCGCAGCACTACGTAGAGGAGCCAGGTCTTCAATTTCTGGCTCATGCGGCACTATGCGGCCCTCCGGGCTGTCTTCCAATACTAGTCGTGCATCTATCTGATGCACGGGGGCTTCAACAATTAAGGCATCTTCATGGCGCAATCCGGCTTCTGGATCAACTTCTAGGCCTTCATTCACCACTGTCTCTATGTCCTCCGGTTGCTGGGTTCTTGGCTTGGAGGATGCATCCACCGCTGCCTTGACTATACCACTCCAAAGCAGGTGCAACGACTGCACAAAATCGGCTTCAGCAGCTGCCACTTGGGGTTCCGGGAGAGTATCTTCTTGTTCCGCTGGCAGGTTCTGATTATCTTTAGCAGAACTACTCCCCGAAGCTCCCCACTTCACATCCGTGGATTTCCTGCATCAACAAGTCGATCAGCATATTAAAATATCAAGACAAGAAGTACTCGAGTACTCAGGTACTTACAGAGCAGCACGAGAAACCACAGTTCTTGGACCCAGCAGATCAAAAAATGTGGGCGCTGCCGGCACCACTGGGACACTCTCTACCGGTGGCACGCTTCCCGGCACTGCGGCTTCTTGTTGCTCAGGCATCACCGTCTCGACGGATGATGTTTGAACCATCTTGGGTTCTGTTGGCCTTGCAGGGCTGCTCGCGGGTACATGAGTAGTACTCTCGATAACCTGCATAGTCAAAATTACAAGCCATTACAAAAAATTACAAGTATTCAACAAGATATTGACTACTTACTTCATACAACTAACTGTAATGGACGGCAAGGCTGTGACCTTCTTCACAGCACGCTTCCCAACTGTGGTTCTCTTCTTTCGTAGCGGCTACATCACATCATCAGCAAGGGATGAAGCTGGCCTTTTTCATGCTCCCGCGGAAATACCACTGGGGATGGGCGCTCCAGAGTACCCATAGCGAGCTTTCACTTCAAAATGTTGTTGAAGTGTCTGCTCGTCATCATCGCTTGAGGAGGCATCTTCCACTAGCACATCATCTTTCCCTTGAGCAGGATGACTACTCTCGGGGGCTTGAGCCTCAACTTGTGATGGCTCTACCTCCGACACCTGTTGCGGTTCACGGGGACGAGGAGGAGGGATGGAGACAAACTTCAGAACATCCTCCTACAAAGACAAGGCAAATCACAAGGCAAATCAGTTAGTCCACGACTACTTTCAAACAAGTACTCGGGAGCTAGTTTGCGAATACTTACCAGACGCAGAGGATTATCGGTGTTGAACTCTTGGACAGCTGCCGGTTTTCCATCAAGGTTCTTGAAGATCTTCTGCAGCCTCTCCATCACAAGATCATCGCTGATCTCCTCTGCAGACATCCTCGAGCCATCATCAAGACCCGTGTACTCAAACCCGAGATGCTCCCTCTGCATCAAGGGTTGCACCCGGCGCTTCATAAAGCTGAAAGCTACTCTCTCAGCTGTCAAGCCTTGCGCTTTCCTCTCGGCAATCTTGGCTAGCAACTCTGGGATCTGGATGCACTCTTGCATCGACAGCTCATCCTTCCAGATCGCTTCATATACTGGCGCAAACATACTGGGCTTGGGTAGCTGAGGCAGAGCATTCTCAATATAGAACCACCTGGCTTTCCAGTCTTGGTTGGAGTCTATCAACTCATACTTAAAATACAAGTCTTGCGCCTTCTGACGCATCTGAAGACCGGCTCCACCGACTACTACTGGGAAGTTGGCGTTGGGTTGCGGCTTCAATCGGAAAATCTTCCTAAACAGGACCAAATGCGGGCGGATTCCAAGAAAGGCTTCACAGAAATGCACGTACACTGCGATCTAGAAGATACTGTTCGGATTCAAGTGCACGTGCTCCAGCTTGAAGAAGTTGAGGAACCCTTTGAAGAAATCCGAAGCCGGCAGAGTCAACCCACGCTCGACGAAGTGGCCGAACATCGGGATCTCATCTGGATTCTTCTCCATAGGCCACGCATCCCCAGCGGCGGAGTTCCAACCAGCAACTGCCTTCTCACGCAGCAAGCCGGTAGCCTCAAGGGCCTTGATGTCTTCCTCCTTCATCTTGGATTTCTTCTAAGAGGCGGCCTGGCTTGGTGGTTTCTGAATCACCACAGTCTTGTATTTTGGCTCTGGCAACTGATTTTTGCCGTGGTCGGATCTTTTCTTCTCCATCTGTCCCTTAGTTGGCGCACTCTTCATCCTTCTAGTCACGAGAGTCTTCTTACGCATCTGCTCAGGGGCTGCGAAGGGGTGGAGGTGGCGGCACTTGGCAGCGTAGGCGCTCAAACTCTGTGGCGGCTACGGCGGCTAAGGCTTTTTTCTAGATCTAAGGGCGAATGGAAGCAATGAAACCCTAGGGGATACCCCCTCTGGTATTTTTAACCCAAAACCCTGACGGTTCAACCTGGTGACCCTTCGTATTCAATAGATTGGATTCACACTGGGCATTTATTTTTCGCTAAGTCAGTGGGTTTTTTTACAAATTCCGAGACCTGCTCGGCTCCATCTCGGGGGCTCGACTACTCGATGGGATTGGATTTCACCCAGCTACAGTACCTTGAACTCAGGCCACTTTCTACAGTCAGATTGGATAATTCAATTCGAGAAGTACTCGACTCAAGGCTCGGGGGCTCCGTGTCACGTGTCCTTCGGTTTTTTCTCAGGATTTTACAGGATTATTTGACGAAGACTTCAGATTGACCCTCACCTTGAATTTACAATTCGAACTAAGGCTCGGGGGCTACATCCATATGGGATGCGATTTTAGTAATCGCATTCCCATATGATTTCTTCGGGATCTCTATGGATTTTTCGGAGCAAGATCAAGTGCTAAGAAGATTGACCCTCAACTTGAATCCTGGATTCGACCTAAGGCTCGGGGGCTACATTCCATATGGAATGCGATTTTAGTAATCACATTTCCATATGGATCTTTGATGCAAAGATTTCAAGAACGAAGCGGGTATTATTGAAGGCCTTCAAGGGAAGTACTCGGGGACGCTTGGGAACAACTCGAGAAGACTTCAAGACTGCTCATGGAGTTAGCTAGAGTACCTTCCAGCCTCATGATGATTCAAGTACTATTGAAGATCGAAACTTGCAGAACTCGGGGACGCATGGGAACTACTTGTGGAGACCTTCAAGACTACTTGGACGCATCACACTCGACTACAAAGTACTCGGGGGCTTGTCGATCGGGCATCCCTGGGCCCACCACACATGTGAGCCATACCCAGAAGATAAGGCCTACACACTTGGACTACTCGACTAGTGGGCTACGGTGCAATTACCGTCGGTCACAAGGCAAGACAAGACAGACAAGGACTTGTACTAAGATTAGGATAGCTTCTCATTACTCGTTATAGGCTACTCCTAGTCCTACTCGAATAGTACTCTTGTACCAATCCGACTTGTAACCCTGCCTCTCGTGGCATATAAGGCGAGGCAGGGACCCCCTTCAAGAACATACGCAATCAATACAGAGGCACGCAACATACAGGACGTAGGGTATTACGCACATTGCGGCCCAAACCTGTCTAATTGTGTGCCCCGTGTCTCACCGTCGTGTTCCTGATCTTGGCGAGCCCCACCACACAATCTACTACTTCGGGTACCCCGTGGTAGACTCGGTGTCTAAAACACTGACAATCGAGGAGCCTCCGCTTCTTGTCACATCAACGCAGGGCCCGCCGTCCCAACTACCGCCGCCGGGAGATGGATGCAGAGGAGACCAAGGAGATGGAAGCAGAGCCCGAGCTCGATGGCCACGCGGCCGGAGATGGCCGGACCCGCGGAGGTGCGGCCATGCGTCTCGTCAGCGCAGGGAAGGGGGAGGGAGGACCGGAGGAGGAGGATGTAGGTGCGCACACATTGGGGGAAGGGCGAGCTCGAGGCCGGCGTTGGACAGGGACGGAGGGCCGCTGCCGGCGAGGGAGAGCTCGGCCTCGGTGGTCCCGCTGGTCGACCGCAAGGAGGTCCCAGCAGTGCAAATCAAGGAGTTGCCACCGCGGGAATGAGCCCGGGGTCGCGGACCTCGTTGCGCCGGCCCCGTCCTCTCTTTCCCTGCGCGTCGGAGCTCGAGGGCCGCTACGGCTGTCGTCGCCGGATCCGGCCTCCTCTGCAGTGCCGGATCCCGAGCCGCGGCGAGAGAGGGGGCGTACGCAGCTCGCCGGTGAGGAGGGAAGGAGCGCGCGCCGCGGTGGGAAGAGAGGGGGCGTGCGGGGCGAGGGAGGGAGGGGCTGCCACCACCACCACCACCACGCCGCTGCTGCTCCAGATCTCGTCCCATCCCACCATTCTCTCTCTCCCATCCGCGCGTTGCGTGTCATCACCCACCCTTCGTCGGGACGTCGGCGCCGCGTCCACTTTCCCCAACTCCCACTCCACCCACCACCGCCCCGCAACAATCCCACCGCATCTTCCTCCCCGCCCCGTCTGGCTGCTCCGCGCTGAGCCTCCAGACGATGTGGTGGTCGAGGACTCAGCTGCGGCCCCGCGACGTCGCCCGACGGACGGGAACGTCGAAGATGACGACGAGAAGGAGGTGGACGGCGTGCTGCAGTGCTTCTCGTGGAAGAAGGGCGCCGCCGCTGCTGTTGTGGCGCACCGGCCGTCGGGGGCTGGCGCAGACGCTTTGGTGGTGAAGGAGGCGGCGGCGGCATCACTGACGGTGCTCCCGGACGACGTGATGGAGATGGTGCTGGGCCGGCTACCGCTGGCCTCGCTCCTGGCCGCACGGTGCGTGTGCAGGCGCTGGAGGGACCTCACCGCCGCGCCGCAGTTCCTGCGCGCGCGTGCCACGAGGGCCCGCGCCGGCTGCTGTGGATGTTCCTGTTCGGGGCCGACGGCGACGTCGGGTGGGGCGCCGCGGGAGGGAGAGCTGGCGAACAGGCGGAGGGAGCGAGGAGGGGGGTGGAAGGAGAGAGAATTACTTGGAGGGGGTCACGGGGTGTTAAAAAAATCCTAGGGTGGGCCCCACTTGATGGTAGTTGTGGTGGAGGAGAAATATGAAGGATGACAAGTGCGGAAAAACAAAATATAAAGGAGAGAATCTGATGACCAGACCAGAATATTATCTTTTAAAGGAGGTTATGAAGGACGACGAGTGTGGGTAGTCTAACATTTCATCTGATGATCTTTGGCACTATAGCAGGCAACAAACCATTTCAAGCACCTGTAGCACGGGCACACGTGATGGGGAAGTAAAGGAGGGTGCTATCAGGGCAGCTGGACAAATACACGACTGAGTCACTTATTAAAGAAACTCAGTTTGATATTCTAGCATACGGGAAGAACAACAAAACCAGGTACCCTGTTCTCTCACAGATTGCTCGTGATATGATGGCCATACAAGTGTCCACAGTTTCTTCAGAGTCTGCATTTAGTGGTGCTGGTCGAGTCATAGATCCTTATCGTAATCGCCTAGATCCTGAGATGGTTCAAGCATTGATTTGCACCAAAGATTGGATACGAGGTGCAAGAACAGGTATTGTTTTCTTGTTTGTTGTTTGACTGCAATTTACCAAATATATGAGATGCCCATGTATTAATGTATATCTGCCTTTCTTGTATTACTTTCAGATTCTAAATGTGTTCCTTCAATTGTGGCTGATCTGGTACCCCCAGAGACTATTCCTGTGAGTCCTACTCATCCTACGGGTGACGAGGTATTTTTGGCTTGTCTGCACATTCATTTAGTCTGCTATAATCAGAGACTATGTTTGCAATTAATCATGAACATATGTGTTGAAAAATGTAGGAACAAGCCGGCAGTGATCCAGATGAGATAAATGAAGATGGCGAGCTGTGAAAGCCATGGTGATTGCTGGACTACTTCAAGTGTGAGAAACAGTTTGAGAATTGATCAGTGTGTATCTGAGTATCTGTTCTGTTATTTTGTGCTGTACGCCTGTACTATTGTGGCTTGTGGTCTTGACGTCTTGTGGACTTGTTGCTATTCTGGTCACGTGATGATGTGAACAATGGACTTATTTGTGCTATTCAGTTATGGACTACTTGTGTAATCTGTTAATGATTGTTTGGTGAGTGATTGATAACTGTTATTATCCTTGAATCAAATACTGACATACTGTGTTGTCGACCATGCATGTGTGGCTGTGTTGTCGACATTGTGATCCCGACTTAAGTTCCTGATTCCTGCCCGTTTCCGTTGTATTTCCGTTCGTATTTGATCGTTTTCGTATAACCGGCTATCCCGCTCCCGGCTGTCCCGCTCCCACTCCCACTCCCGGTGACAAAATATGGTAATGAAAACAGGAAGGGGTCTATCCCGCCCGTTCCCGTCCGTTTTCAACCCTAGCTGGCACGATGGTGTGGGGGCAAAGGAGGGAGAGAATGGAAGGAAAGAAGGGAGAAGGATGTTGAGTTTTATAGGAGTAAAATCATCTTTTCACATGTAGTTAACACTTCTCGGATGGAAAATCCAACATAATATCGTAAAGAACCAAAATGAAATCAGTGTTAAACATAAAATGAAAATTTTTTAAGAACAAAAAAAAACCAGTAGTATTTTTAGTGTCAAATAGAAAAAAATTTAGAGCGATTCTCTGTATACCATCGAAAATTAAAATCTCTACCTAATAGTAAAGCAAGGATTGATTCTGCCTTTATTTTTCGTCCGTCTACAGCACACCGTAACAAAAACGGAGAAAACCGTGCCTCCCACTCGGAAAACAAAGGAAGCCGATGTCTTCCCACGTGAACCGGCGGGTGAAAAAGAAAAACTGCGGCGGTTCGACACGTGAACCGACAGATGAAAAAGAATAACCGTGCCGCCTCCCACTTGCATGACCGCGAGGGCGGGCGCCTTCTCGTCATCGTGCACCTACACGGCGGCGGGTTCTGCATCTCTCACCCGTCCTGGCTCATGTATCACCACTTCTACTCGCGCCTGGCATGCGTTGTCCACGCCGTCGTCGTTTCCGTAGACCTCCCGCTCGCACCCGAGCGTCGCCGCCTGCCCGCGCACATCGACACAGGCGTCCCCACGCTCTGCTCCAACGCGTTGTCCGAGGACGGCGACGCACTCGACGACCCGGCGGCCGCGCTCCTCCGCGAGGCGCCCGGCGCTAAACCTCTCGTCCACTTCGTCGCCGCGCGTGTGGGCGAGGACGGCACGGACAGCTGGGCGCCCCTCTGTCACTCCGTGTCGCTGGTGGCATCCCGATCCACCCGGGTTCGTGCGCACCACCCAGAGCAGGTCGGAGCTAGAGCAGGGTTTATTTTACTGGTAAGGAAAAAAACCGGAGGTCGATGAGAAACGCGTTTATCGGATTTCTCGGAAATTTTTCGGATTCTTCATTTTCCTTTCGGATAAAATTTAGAGAAAAAATCTTCAATTTATACACAAAACAACCTAGATTGTTTCCAATCAACCTAACATGAAAGCAATGCATAGAAATAGGATAATTTTTAGAGTTATGGAAGGTCGGGAGGTAGTATTAATTGGTTCGGACGATTTTTCGGTGATAAAATAAAAACCGCTCGCAACCGAGAAACATGATTTTTGTGTTTCTTGTTTTTTTTTCGCTGAGAAAATAAACCTTGAGCTAGAGACGAAGAGGGACTCGCTGCGCGCCGCCGGTAAGGACGTGGAGGTGCTGCTCAGCCGCGGCATGAGCCATGCATTCTACCTCAACAAGTTCCCCATCGGCATGGACGTCAGCACAGGGGAGCGGACCCAGGAGCTGATGATTGACGCCATCACGAGCTTTGTCGCGCACCACTGAACAACACGGAAGTGCAAAAATATGCATCTAGATCTCTTGCAATTGACATTGCTGCTTATTTGTGTTTGTGCATGTGTGCGTGTCCACAGTTGAGGGCTTGAGACTGCCGTGTATGTGTGTCACGGTCATATCTCGCCTGTCGCCCTGTACAATAATGCTTGTCATTGATGTCGAGTTCAGATAAGCACCCCATATATTTGAGGATCTCCTGTTTTTGATCGAGTACATCATGGTTAAGGTCTGCGGCCTTCGCTGAAAATAAAATAAAAACTAAAGGTCAGCTTACCCATGCGTGTCATTGATGCCGGGTTCAAATAAGCACCCCATATATTTTATGATCTCCTGTTTTTGAGTACATGGTTGTTAAGGTCTGTGATCTTCGCTGAAAATAAAATAAAATAAAAACTAAAGGTCAGCGCTCCTAATGACACACAACACTGCAACGCACGCGTACATACACCTATGTTCATTGTCTCATGTTATTCCACTACGCGTCTTTTTTCTAATATTAATATTATTATTAAATAAAGTAAGTAAAATGTCGGGTAAAAGTCCCGAGAAAAACCGGTGAAAACCAAACTAAATCACCTCGCAGTGGTTTTTTAGCGAGGAAAACTGAAAGGGCGAACCACTCAGATGTTTGGAAAAGGGCGAACTGCTCCAAGTCGGAGTCGATGCGGGCTGGGTTGTCTCGATCCGTTTTTGTTGGGGAGGTACATGGTCAATGGGGATGATGACATGACCGGGAAAGACGAGGCTGGAGCGGACGACGGCGGGCAAGGTTGCGATGGCATGAGCGAGACAGTGAGGCCAGGGAGGCAGAGATGACGATGTGGACGAGGTGGACGACGGCAAGGCTGGGAGGCACGAATGAAGGTGAGCGAGGTCGAAGTGTGACACATGCACGATGTGAATGATAACATGATTAGGAGGGCGAGGTTAGGAGGATGATGGCGAGTTCAAATAACAGCAGGCGAAGTTAGGGTGACGTGAGTGCAACGGGGACAACGATGAGGCCGGGGAGGTGCGGGAACAATGTGGTGATGACAGCAGGAGAGGTAGGATGGCACATACACAATGGTAAGGTTGGGAAGGCAGGGATGACTACAGTGTGGTCGGAGCGGAGGACACCGAGGTTGGGAAGGCACGGACGAGGTGACGCATGCACGATGGAAAAGTGAGGTTAGACAGATCGATGGTGAGGCTATGGCAGATGACGGTGAAGTTTTGGAGGCGTTTGACGATGGCAGGTGAGGTCGTGGTGGCACGAGCGCGACGGGGACGACCACAAGATCGGGGAGCTGTGGGAGTGGCAGGTGATGATGGGGCTAGGAGGACGACGGTGAGGTGAGTAGTATTTTCTTCCGTTGCAACGCACAAACATAGTTGTTATCAAATATTAGACTCATCTCTTATGTCACGGACCCTACATGTTGTACGCATATAAAAAACTAGGGGAACCTCACCCGCGCGTTGCTGCGGGAATTAAGAAAATGCAATGATTTTAAGGAAAATTTACTATGATATCATCTCTCAACGATAAGGACATGAGCATATTATGTAAAGTTGAAATTCTCGAGTAATGAGTATCACTATTTATTTAAACCAAAGTGGCAAGCTATTTGAACTAAAGTTTCTTATCCGAGTATAAACAAATATTCATAACAATCACATGGTGTATCTTGAAAAAAGAACATGGAATTATTTATTAGAGTGAGTCCTTGGTAGCATAGATAATTCTATCTTGTCCGTTCTCCATGTTTTATGTTGAGAATAATTTCCAAGTGTTACCTGTATGAATAGTGAGTATATTATAGATGTCAGATATTATACTTGATTGAATATTTGGAGCTTTATTGAGTATAATATTTTATGAAGTACCTCTCAATGGGTCTTCTATTGTTTTGCTAGAGGATCAGCTGGAGCCTCTTTGTTGAATTCCAACCTTCGTTTAGCATGTGAGTCGCTGCAAAATATATGGAATGCGAAGATGTTAGAATTGTCTTTTCCGTTCTCCAGGTTTGCTGACAGAAATATTGAGATCTTTCAAAGCCCTTTCAGACATTTTCAGGACTTAGAGTGACCGGCACACTCCACTGAATTTCCAAATCATGCTGAAGTTATCTGAGAGACGATATATAGAATTATTTACCTTTCCTTGGATGTTGATGGCTGTATTGTTTCAGTAGACGGACCTTTAGGATCTATTGGGATGACCTGGGTAACGTTGAGCTGTTCTGTTGTTTGCGTAGTTATTGGAGTCACCTGAGTATTTTTGAGGTTCTCTTGTGCATGTGAGCTGCTGGAAAATTGGAAGAAGCAACGTTGTATTTTCAGTAGGCATCAGCAATGAAACAAATCAATGCATCAGCAGCATTTATTTGGAAATGATATGTGCCGTAAACCCATGACTATCAGGATCAGAGTTAGACTGAAAACATGTTCAGTTAACTATAACTGACCCCAGAAGGGTACTATTTCTCCATGTTATCAATGTAATAGATAAATAGAATTGTTTATTAGCAAGGAATTGTAATAGAGAAATATCAGATACTTCAAATACTTTATAGAAGGGACATTAATTGGTAAATATGTCATTGAAATTTACCTCCTCTGGCCTGATGCTGACTGTATATCTTTAGTAGATGGAGGTGTGGCTGCTATATCTTCTGTTTGTTTTTCCTGTAAGGCATTAAATGTTAGTAGTAATGTTTAATTGATGAGTTGTAGGTTTTTAAATATCAGTATTAAATTTAGTTGTATAAGATGTATAGCTAGGAATGGTTAATTGTTTGGAAAGATAATATTTTTCTACTGACCTTCGATGGTGTAGCATCCTTGGTTGTTTTTTCAAGGTTTGTTGGTAACTGGTCCTCAATTGTCAAGGATTTCTTAAGGATATATTTGATTGGATTCTTTGTGGAATCTAACGTACTCAATCCTATATTAAACAGCCTTTTCTTGCCAATGGTTGTTTTGAGAACAGGTGGCTGGTTGTCTGGTTCTATTTGCATATTCTGTGAAGCTTCTAGAGCTGTGCATCCAACTAATTCTTCTCCCACATTATAGAAAGCAATACAGTCCATAGTGGATGATACATCCTTGATTGTGACTGGTAGTCTGAACCTGTTAGTTCCATTTGAAACACAGTTAGCAAAGTATAATTTGATTATTGTCTTTTTTCTAGGAAAGAAAAGCAACTGGAGGAGTTGTTGCTTACTGTGCAGATTTAACTGGGTATTTGCATGAGCAACGTGGAGAATCATTAGCCATATTGTATCCTATTCTGCATTTATTACACGCATGGTAATACCATTTCATGGATTCAAGTATGGCTGTAACCTCTGCAATGCATTTGAATGATTTGCCTCCCTACAATATTTTTAAAGAAGAGGAGGATGAAAAATGATGACTGGTAATATAAAACTGATTATGAGCAGCATCTACCTCAAAAGATTCAGGTGGTTTCTGTAGAATCTCTTGGATAGTGTGTAATGTCCCAATTGCTTCTATAGTAGTGACCTGGTTTGTGTTTGGCAACCTCTCTTGAAGGGTAGGTGTTCCCCATTTATAGCTGATGGGCAATGAACCAATAATTATTTCTGAGTTGAAACAAAATGGAGTCTGTAAATTTGGCTATGAATGAAATTTGGATTCTAACCTTGTTTGATAATTGATTACTTCTGGATAATCCAATCCAATGTACACCCGTGTCGCTGAGCTGGATGATGCTTCATAGTTACCTGATAGGGTATATATATTTGTTAGCTGAACTTACATGTAAAGATATAATTTTAATAGATTGATTGTTTCCCTATACTATCTGTTAACTAACCTGCAAATTTTGATGAAGTAAGTCCGGCAAATATCCCAACGACAACCCCTTGTCCAGATTTGGTGATAACTTCTTTCTTATCAAATTTTTCGCCTTCATTGCCCCATAGGACTATCAGTTGTTCTTGCTCACTAAATAATGACAGTTTCATAAAACAAATAAAGTAAATTAGTGGAAATGTTTCTCGTAAGAGGGGTTATGTAAATGGGTTTACAGCTTTACTCTAGGTTGCGGATCCGTATCTTCTTGTTTTTAATTTGGGATTTCGGGCCAGCAAAACTGTATGGTCCAACGTCGCTGATTATCCCTATTAAATCTAGTGGAATAAAGGGTAAAAGAATTAGTAAATTTTGAATATCCAAAACTACTAAATAAGAGAAGGAAGGATTATGTAGTACCTATAAGTGGCTTGGACTGCTTAGTTTTATGTGGGAGATCATCAAAAGAACAGAAGTTGAATGCAAAATGTGGGATGTTTGCTCCTCTTGATTTTAAGTGATTGATTTTACTGGTAGATGTGAATTGCAGGATGTAACTTTGCATATCGTAGGTGTATGCTTTGGTGTCCTGATAGATAGCAGAAAGTCCAGAAAAGATATATACATTGTCTTCAGTAAAGTTAGATCTGAACTCTTTTTCTAAATTCCTTGGAATACTTATCTGAGCCATAGTCCCCTACAAAAAAAATATCAGTATAGGCATCATTATAGCTATGTAAAAATTATTAAAAATGAGTGAGGATATTTACATCAACATCTAAAAGAATGCCATCAACGCTGATCAGTGCATTTGAGTTGGCGTATCTTGAATCCCATATCCTTATAAGCCTTCCAAACACTTTGTAATTGTTCTTGCCAGCGACGATATCCTTAAGCTTAGTAGTTTCAGTCATGATGCAAATGTTCCTGCAATGCATAATAATATGGGTTGAGAGAGTAAAACATCTAAAATAATTACAATACAGTGAGAATGAGATCCATAGTAAGGTTATATACAAATAATTCCTGCTGCACCTGAGAAGATTATTCTATATTTTTGAGAAAACTTCACTGTAAACTACATTGTGTGTGCAATTTTCATACATGGGTGGGCTGTTTTCAATAAGAATCCGTAATCCATTTGGTGATGTAACTCTTGAAGAAGCCACATAAAGCAAACCATGAGAGAACACAGGGGATGGTAAATAAACACCAACTTTAGCAAGGGTTTGTCCCTGGTGTCATAGCATAAGAAATCCTCACAGGAAATTGTCGGCGTCTTAATTTGAAGGGCCATTTTGTTTTTGCTGAAATAGATATAATGCGAGGGATGTATGCTTTTGATCCTCTTACCTTTCCTGTGATTATTTCCCCCTCGATAACACGATTTGTTAGCTGGGTGACAATAAGCCTAGTCCCATTACAAAGTCCTCTAGATGGGTCTAGATTGCGTAGAAGCATTATGGGTACACCAACCTTTAAATGCAGTAGATGTGGTGGCAGCCCACTTATTGATAAGGTGTTCAGAAACTCTGTAGGGTATAGAGACTCCAGGGCTGAATGGTTTGCACAGTTATCATCAATTGAATCTGAGCTGTAGTATGAAATTTCATCTGTGGTTAAACGGCTAGTCATTGTAGCGTTGATGGCTGAAACAGTTTCATTCGTAGAAGCTAATATGGCACGGTCACATAAGTATAATGACATATTTGGAGATACACAGCCTAAATCATAAACAAATGAAATTAGCCCATCAAGATTTCTACATGACTCTTCAAGCAAAAGCGTTGTAGGAATCTGAATAAACATGTTATTTGGTTCATTTGGAATATCGACAAAAGGTTCTGTACCGTCCCCAACTCTTAACAGCCAATCAGCAAATATTTTCAATTCCTCTCTAGCATTTTCTGAAAGTGAAGGTGCCTTGAGCCTCATATTTTCAGTTAAATTGAGTACAATACATTGGTGCCACAGATTTGTTCACAATGCAAGCCCCCAGAGTAAGTTGTCTGTTTGTTGGTTGGAGAACCGGAAGTGTTTGGCGAAAGTCCCCACCAAGAACCACAGTAATCCGACCAAACTGCTTGTGCTTATTATCAGGATTTACTTCTTTCATTACATCTCTTAAAGTACGATCCAGAGCCTCAAAACAGAACCTATGGTTCACCGGTGCTTCATCCCAAACAATCAGTGAAGTTTTCTCTATCAACTCTGCTATTTTTTTATTTTTATCTTTGTTGATGCCACACACAGAATTTTCCTTTATTTCCAAAGGTAGTTTAAATCTAGAATGAGGCGTTCGACCCCCTGGCAATAATAGAGATGCAATTCCAGAGGATGCAACTGCTAAGGCGATTTTACCTTGACTCCTTATATAATTCAAGAGAGTTGTCCATAAGAAGGTTTTTCCAGTCCCACCATATCCATACACAAAAAAGGTTTTACCTTCATTTTCAAATACTGAGGTAACAATGGCATCGAAAATATTTTTCTGATTACTGTTTAGTCTTGGAATGTCCTCATCTATAGCAGCTTGCATGGATTGAACATCATAGCTTAGTTCATCTAACAAAATTCTATTTTCTGTGGAGTCATTTACTTCAGGGAGTGGCAAATGGAAATGGGGTAGATCATAACCATTATCTCTTAATATTTTCTCTAATTCGACCAAGAGTAGTCTAGAAGAAGTGTCCCCCTGTGAATTGCTGCTGCGCAAACGGTGGACAATATCTTCACTCATCTGTGATGCATGATCCTCATACAATTTTCTAGGATCAGTTACTTCACAGAATATCAAGATTGTAACAAAAAGGTGTCTTAACTGATAAGGTAGAGCCCACTCAGAAGCATCATTTATAGCATTAGACCATTCCTAGTCATCACCAAGGAGACCTAGGGCTTGACATGCCGCACCATAGGTTGGATACTGGGTGCCTGCTATGTTACGGATCTCAGAGAAAGATCTAGGACCTTTGACAATGTGTAGCAGCATTCGTAGATAATATAGTTCTCCTTGGTTTGGGCTGGCATGTGTTATGCGGCCAACTTTTCTAAAGGAACCTTTTCGTTTATCCCATTTTTTTGGACTTGCATGCCATGTAAAATTCTCAGGAAATAGAAGATAGGTGCATTCTCTGGCAGAGGGAATTTCTGCATTTGCCTCTAGCCATGCAGTTAGTTTACTTTTTGTGTTCCTTGGGTTTTCAATAATTTCCTCTAAATCATCTTCCTCTGAGTAGAAAACATTATTCTCTAATGGCAAATGTATAGGTAGCCGCTCAACTGTTGGATCTGTATGGTGAATATCATATTGAAGCAAACGCCAAGCAGCCTCATGTGGCGTTATACAGCGGCACTCAAGGAAATTGTTGATTTCATTGATAGGCTGATTTGCTGGCTGAGATGCTGAAGACCTTGAACGTATGCCAATCCTAGCGCTATCAAACCCCTTTGTTACATATTTGAAAAGATATTTATGCATTCCATCATAGTTAACCTTCTCCACATTAATATGCGCCTGATACTTTACTATTAAGTCTACATTGTGAGGAACAACAAAGGTGTTATCAATTGGCAAATGATTTTTTGTTGTTGTTAATCCATTGTTTGGCCGGGCATACTGTGTTGTCCCATTATCTAGCACAGTTGTCTTCTCACAATACTGTTTTGGAGAAGATTTTGTGCAAATACCCTTTGACATGCACACTGAAGATGGCTTTAGAGAACCACAAGGTCCATGAATCATAAAAGAAGATACGACATCATATCCAATTTGGTCAACCGTCGGATCAGGGAGTTGGGCAGAGATGTAAGAATCTATTTTGTCAGCATCTAGTAGGCTATCTTTTCCAACCATACTATGATGTGTGCATGTGGTAGACCCCGTTTCTGAAATTCTATTGTGTAAACAACTGCAAAAGGAAAAGGTTAATTTATAATTTGATATTTAAAAGTTAACCTGATTGAATGCTTTGATTGGATATTTATGTAGGGATGCATACCTGCATTTATGGGGCCAAAATAATGATGTTTTGTTATATCGTTCATTAGGAGATCAAGTTTCATTTTGAATACTCTGTCAATAATTTTTGCGCGATCAGATGGGTGTTGACAATTGAAGAGTTGCAAAGTTGCTGTAATCTCAGGGCAGGCTGTATTTGCTGTGAAAGTTATAAAAAGATCTGGGCAGCCATATTTTCTACATATAGCAATAGAGTCTTGGTATTTTTGATATAAATATCGTGGTCCACCAGTGAAAGAGCCTGGCAAAATCACTCTCTGGCCAGTGGAAGATGCAGATGTGACACCCCTTGAAACAGATGCTGCTAAAGCATTATAGGGTGATGATCTGTACTTTTTTTGGAAGCCTTTTGTTCGGTAATATCTGATTCGTTTGTCTTCAACACAACAGTAAGCATCCACTATATAAGCTTGTGTTAACCTTTTGCATTTTAGAGGAGTATTGAACTGCTCAGGCCTATCATGCAATCTATATGCATAATATTGTAAGATCGTTAGTTTCGGACGATGTAATGGTGACTCTGCTGTGGGTTCAAGTCGAAGTTCATCATGAAACCCGTCTTCCCCAAATGGAAATAATAAAGGATATTGCATGGCCATGAATTTACAGTGATCTTCACTTATTTGCTGCAAATTTGATGCATGATCTTCTATTATAAGGTCTCTACCCACATCAGTTATCCCTATATCACCAACAACTAACCCAACAACTTCAGAGGCCACTGGTGCACTGTAAATGTCTCCATGTGCATCTGGAACACCATATATTCTTATGGAAAAATGTTCAGAGGAGTCTTCATCACCAGATGATCTTAGCCTCTCTCTGGCAGTTCAGAATAGCTTCACAATGGGATTATGGATATCAAGCATTTGTATTAGTGAGGCAACTATTGTTTCATTTGCTGTAAATGCTTGATTCTGGGAAGAAGCAACATTTGTTCTATTTGCAATTTCATTGGAAGTGTCATATGTGTAGAGCTGTGCGTATTCCGGACGACGATTTTCTGCTGGAATTAATGAACCAATTCTATGACAAATCTGACCGCTAATTTTGAATATATATGGACCACGCCCATCATTTATTGATTCATCAATCTTTGCCCCCATTGAAGTCATAGCAAACATGGTATTGTATCGCCGTATGTTGTCAAAGAAGTGTGTTATAAGAGGACTGTTTGCAGAGGTTAGGAAATCCATGAGCGGCTGAGGAGGTTGAGTATACTGTGGCAGCAATAGCCTTCCTCCTTTACAACATAAATTATACTATGGGTTAGGTGTATTCCTTTCTCTACGTATGCGCTCTTGGTACCAGAAAAAAGCACCACAATGTGAGCAATTGTGTTGAGGCCCACCAAAGTTTAATGGTGTGAAAACTGTACCTGAAAGAATAGGATTGTGGCAAATTTTATCTGTTAATCTTGGCCTTTATATACACATGATATGTATTGGGAATTGATAGGTGAGCTTACGTTTATGCCTATTGTTTGGAATGGGTGGAAATTCATGGTCTGTAGTACTGAAAGATGTTGTTGGCTGTGAAGAAGATGAAGAAGCAGATGATGATTCCGCTATTCTCGGACGAACTGAATGGCCATGTACTGACAATTATCGTATTGGTATTAGATGTGCATGAAATGAATTTAAAGGGCTTTTGAAGTGATGAAAGAATAACCAAGTGCTATTATCCTGTTGCGCACGTGGCCTACGCGTGCGTGCAGCCGCACCTATAGTACCATGGGATGGTGCAGGCGTAAGTACAGGTCGTTGATTTAAGCGAGGACGGCCACCACGGCCACGGCCACGCTGAGGAGGTAATGAATTGCCTCCACTGTCCATTCCTTTTCAAGTCTACAAATATAGACAGTTCTACATTTGTATAATAACTTTAATTCCTAAACCCTATGTATAATAATTAAACACACAATGGATGACAATTGCTAGCAATTTTATTCCCAGCACAATAAGCAATTTTTTTTGGTCGAATCGTTAAAAAGGCATTTTAGAATAACAATCAATCTGGTGTGTACATGATTGTGATAGTATAAAAAAACAGAACAACATATTTAGAAACTAACAATCCCTATCATATGAATAATATAAGGCAGCGCATCATCAAAAGGCACAAAATGGAAGTATACAAAGGACATATGAGATTGAGAGGAACCTGATTCGAAGAGAGAAGATCTCAATGTTTCAGCATCAATTGTGGAGAATATATCCAGTGTGGAATTAAGAACCAATCCAGCAGTTTACTCCTTTGCAGCCTGAAACTTGATAAGAAATTTGAGGGATGAATGAACTGAACTTGGAATCACATAAGAGGAGAAGAAGATCTCACCTGTGTATGCGAATAGTCTGGAAATGTCAAAGGACATGGCTATGGTCTGTATGTTATAGTTCGCATAAGTCCTGATATTAATTTCTAATTGAGGTGGCATAAATGACATGATGGGTGCAGGTTTGTGGTGGCCATTGATTGAAGTATATAACTACTGAGGTAAAGGAATTTTAAGAGTATGGGTAGAAGATGGTAACGCCAATGCAGAAAAAGAGTTGGATTTTACACTCGGATGGAATCCAGCGAAGATGAGGATGTCGAACCTGGTGGAGGCCGTGGCTGGTGGAGAAGGAGGTCCCATGGCGTGGCTGGTGGAGAAGGAGGTCCCATGGCGCGGAGGCCGGATGCCCGATGTCGCGTCATCGTCGGCGCCCGCGTCGGGCTTCCGCACGACCTCGCTTTCGGAGGGGAATAGGCGCCGGGGAGAGGGGAAGAGGCGCACCCGAGGGACTGCAAACTGCCGCGCAGCCGGCGCCAGGGTGGACGGAGGGGAATAGGCGCCGGGGAGAGGGGAAGAGGCGCACTGCAAACTGCCGCGCAGCCGGCGCCGGGGTGGACGGAGGGGAATAGGCGCCGGGGAGAGGGGAAGAGGCGCACCCGAGGGACTGCAAACTGCCGCGCAGCCGGCGCCGGGGTGGATGGGGATAAGGTCGACGAAGGCGCATGACCTGGATTGTGGGCCCTGCGCTAGCAGCCAATCATAGGTCTGAGAACTCCTTAAGGAGGGCTAGTGAGGAGCTCCTATATAGGAGTTATAGATTTTCAATATACCGGCATACAAGGGATGAATTACCATTTTTAATGGCACAATATCTCTATTATTTTCATATGACCCCGATTAATTACATTTAACCCCTCGTTATTTTAAAAATACCGGTGGTCCGCTGCTCCTCCGCCGCCCGTCCACCGCCGCCGCCGTCCTCGACCACCAATCCCCGGTCCAGTCCCTACTCCCTAGCACCATTCCGCTTCCGCACCAATCTCTACACCCGCAGCAATAGTGGAGGGTGGCGCGCGGTTCGCTGCCGGACCCGGGCCGCGCGTTGCGAGCCGCCGGATATGGCGGCAACCGCGACTGCGATAGCGGTAAGGGCACCCAACCAGGTTACTGCGCTCGAAGCGATTGCTCAGGCTTTCATGGATGCGTGGTGGACCTCTATCCCACCTCCGCCACCCCCGGACTCCGAGCGAGAACAGAACGCGACGGCGTTGGCTTCGGCTCGCGCGGGAGGGGCGCGAGGAGGGCGCCACCGCGTCTGCCCGCCTGACTGCAGACAGAAGGTGGCGTGCTGACTCCGTGAGTGCCCTCATCTGCACATTGGAATAGTTATCGTTAATCTTCATATGTTTATCTTCTGATAATCTGATGCCCCGTTTGTTTCAAGGCACTGGTCCTTCAAATAGGTCAAATAACCGAATAATTCTGCACCTATTGCTAAAGTTTTTGAATTAGTTAGAAACCAGTTCGTTGGCAATACGTTACGTTGGCTGTTGGAGCACCTTAGAACACTAGGCATGAGAGGCTTTTGAGAAGCACTGAAACCAATCTTGCTTCCTAAGTTCAGAGAGATATAATATCAAAGTCGTTCGTCCATGCTCATATGAGCAGAGTGCTCCTATGTTCTCTGTTTCTTCGTCTTCTCGACTCGTGCTCATGGCCTTGCTATCTAAGCTGCGTATGCACATCTTCTGTTTTTTATCTTCCGAAACAGCTGCGTGAGCCAAAAGGAAGAGGAATGAGTGACTAAGAACAATAGGCATGGGAGGCACTGGGAAAACACTCAAGTGACCTCCACCTCTAGTTGTAGAGGGAAAGCCAAATTTAAGCTTTCCTCCATGTTCCCATGCCCACTGCTCTTAGACACTCGTTTCTTCCTCTTCCCTGACACTCAAAACCTCATCATCTAAGGCTGACATGAGCATATACTGTTTTCTTCACTGGAATTTCGCAGGCCTAAGGAAGAGGAAGGAGCACCTAAGAACTGTAGGATCGGGAGGCAAAAGGAAAACATTGAGATAAAACATAAGTTTTCATGCTTTCCTCCATGTTCCCATTCCCACTGCTCTTAGAGATTCTTTTTCTTCCTCTTCCCAGCTTACACACCCAAGACCTCATCATCTAAGCCTACACATGTACATTTTATTTTGTTCACTGGAACAATTTAGCAGGTCAGAGGAAGAGGAAGGAGCACCTAAGAACTGTAGGAATGGGAGGCATCAGGAAAACACTGAGACTAATGTCTGTATCCAATTCTAGAGGAAAACAGACAATTATTGTGCTTTCCTCCATGTTCCCATTCCCACTGCTCTTAGATATTCTCTTTCTTCCTCTTCCTGGCTTACCCAGGCCTAGAACATCAAGAACAAGAAGTCTGAACTGTTCAACAGTGCCTATGGTATTCTTTGGTATATATAGGGCTAGTGCAGTACTGCAGTGCTTTAGACCGTACAAAATTAATCCTTATGAGGGAAATCAATGTATTTACCTACTTGCTACTGCATGGATCACTGCTGTGCATCCCATTCAATGAAAGTGAGTTGGGAAACTTCTGTTAATAATATGGCACACTCATAAATACCAATGGGTGGAAGGCCAACATCTAAGTCAATGAGCCTAAGAAATGCAGATTACTTTTCCACAAAAAAAGAAAAGAAAAAGAAATGCAGATTACTTCATGGGGAACTAACGTATAGCGGAGTAGGTGTCTTAAAAGGAAATCTGATTATTGTTATCCCTATGCTGGCAGAATACAGCTGCTTGCACAAGTGGTATGGGCGTGGGGTATTCCCTCTTTTTAACCACAATAAATGATCTCCAGTCCAAGAAATTGATAAACCACCTTGCATTTTAATGTACATATCAATTAGGAATTTGATCCTTCTTTTGTTAAACAAGCTTTATTTTACATTAGGTAGATAAACATATTAAAACACTCAATATCAAGTCAGATGCTGGTTGGATTTGAGGATGGGTGGTCCCTTCTCGTGTAATCCTTCTGGAAGAGACAGAAGATAATGAACCCAATTCTCCAAAAGAAGTCAAATAACTGCAATAGTGGCGATCTGATTCCGAGTAGCCTATTTTGGTCTTGATATTCCTCTTTTGCAATTTGTTTTGAACATCCTCTTCTTCCATTTCGAAAGAGCATCTTCAGTTACGAACTGTGATATAGTCATTTGTGTGGGTTTGTGAATCCGGGATATAATTTTTGTGCTATTGTCCCTTGATTCACTGGTCACATGCTTGTATTCGCTGAAATTGTACATTAGGCTATTGTACATGAAGCCTTCCCAGGATCCATTTGTTAGCAATTTGGCACATACATGAAGTTTAATATTGAATGTTATCTGTAATCTATGCTCCCAAGCTTGTGCAATATCATATAATTCTGCCACTAAGATCTACAAAACCATGAATCTTTTTTGTCTTTTATCTCCTTTGTCTGCTCAAAACCTATGTTAACCTGGTACATCAGCTCGACGGTGGCCATACCAATATGTCACCTGTAGCTACTACCTGTAAATGTTATTTGTCTTGAGTAATGGGGTTTGGTTCAGTAAAGAAGTAGCAGGGAACCTTTGTGACTATATATGTTCTTGAATCTCAACTAATATTTTGTACTTTTTTTATTAGGGAACATATCTGGTGCAAACCAACCTCTCCGTGCAAACATGCAAATTTCTAATCTGAACCACATGATGTTGATCCAAGGGGGCACATGGGGGAGTGGGAGGGGGGATTTGCAGAAGTGTGATTAGGGCGGGCGGTTAAGTGTAAAATTACCTAATCTCATGCCCTTGGATCAACATCATGTGGCCCATTATTAGAAGTTTGCAGGTTTGCACGGAGAGGTTAGTTTGCACTTGATACGTTGCCTTTTAATTTTGAACTATGATTATTTCTAACATATCATCTGTCCCACAATCATGATATCACCTTGGATTATGTGCTTACTGGTTAATAGTTGACACCTACACCGTTCTTGTCTGGTAGAATCTGCAACAGATACTACAGTATGTCAGTATGGACCTTGGTATTTCTCAATGTTTTTTGAAATGCCAAACAAAACTAAAGCATGCCAAATCAAATCATATCTGGTGCAAGAAGAGCAGGCCGCACATCCGCAATATACTATTGGGAGCCAAAGGAAGAGGAAGGAGCACCTAAGAATGATAGGAATGGGAGACATTGGGAATACTCAAGTTCCATGCTCCATTATACGAGTAATAACATAGCTTAAGCATTCCTCCATGTACCCATTCCTACTACACTTAGGCCCTCTTATGTTCCTCTTCCCAGACTCATTCTCTTGGCACCATCATTTAAACCTATATGCAAATTTCCTCCTCTCTACTAAGACTAATGTGCAAGCCAAGGGGAAGGGGAAGGAGCATCCAAGAACAATAGGAATGGGAGGCACTGGGAAAACACAATACCAAATCTCCTTTGGTTCTAGAAGATATGGTACAGAGCTCATGCTTTCCTCCATGTTCCCATTCCCAGTGCTCTTGGGTCCTCTCTTTCTTCCTATTCCCTGCTCACCCTCCATATGAAAGTTCCAAGAAAATTCAGAAGTTAGTAAAGAAGCTTGAACTCTTGTGCAACTCTTTGGAGCATTGGGGTATACATAGGCCTCTCTAGTTTAATGTGTTAGCACAGGGAAGAAACGTAAGGCATGTTGCACCAAATGAGTGATGTACATAGTCATTAATGATAGAGGGGTCAGGAAATCTGTGTTTTTTTTTTTGAAAACTAGCAATCTGTAATTCTAGTGTACTTTAGTACTGGTGTATCTTATGACCATGCATATTACTGTCACCAAAAGCCAACAGCTTAGTCCTAAGAGCTGATATTATATGGCAAGGGGAAAAGAAAAGCATTGACATTCATTTAATTACCTAAGAAAGGGAGTGATGGGAGAAAGATGAGACAGAAACATCTGATGGGATGACCCTTTTGTTAGACGTTGAGCACAGTCTCACAAAAAGAAAAAGGGTTAAGGATATACATGGAATATAAAACTAGTGTCCAATTAGAGTCTGTGTGCATAGTAATTAAGGGGAAGACACCACAAAAATAGACAAGTAAAATAAAAGAAACTTCCTAAAATCACCATCCATAATCTCTTTCAAGGAAAAAAAAGAATTTACATTTTTTCAGCATACCATTTATATTAGAATGTATTGGCAATTATATCTTATCAATTCTCAGTTTGCCTTAGTCTTCTACTTATACATGTTTTTGTCCATTTGCTTCACATGCCTCATGAATATTCTGTCTCGGTAAAACAATTACTAGTTTGCTCATATAGTTTTGCTTTTTAGTTGCTGGTAATTTTATAGATGAACTACGGCTTTCATGCATATATGATTGTTCTCTTTTTTTTTTCAATCGGCATCTTAATGCCTGAGACAACTCCAATTTATGGTAATGCCAGGTTGACTATTCAAGGTTGTGTCAGAATTGTTTTGATTGGAGTGATTAGTTAGCATTTGGCAGACACATCTGCAGCTCAACACATGGCATGAACTTTGGTGAACTTAGATAGAATAATGTTAGTGTGGTTCAGCTCAAAGGAACTAGGGATGGATATGTACCATGTTGACACCTAAAGCTTTGTACTTACCACTTCAAACCTCACTGTTCTGGTTTCTTACTTCATATGCTACCTGTGAAACGTACATCTTCACATTATATGCAGTGTCTGCATAATCATCAAAAGTTAACTTCTGTTCTGACACAAGTTAGCCAAGCCACCATCTTACTCATGAGTAGATTAAATCATGACAATAACCTGAGACTTAAATCATCACTCTAAGTAATCAAGCCCTCATATTAACATACACTTAATATGAAGAAAGAAACACTAAATATACTGTAATTATTCAAGCATAGTAATCAAATCAGGCACTGAGACAACCAGACACCAGACACTTTTATTCAAGGAAATGAAAGAGACAACCAGACACTTCAATATTGTGTGAATCAAAAGGAAAAGGAAGGAGCACCAAAGAACAATAGGCATGGGAGGCATCAGGAAAGCTTGAAGCTGATCCCACCTTCAAAAGGTAACCATCAGTTGAGCTTTCCTCCATGTTCCGTGCCCACTGCTCTTAGGCCCTCATTTCTTCCTTTTCCCTTATCACCTTTGCACTCTAATCATCCAAATTTATGATGAAAAATCTATAGCTTTTTCTCTCAAATAGTTGTGTGAGACAGAAGGAAGAGGAAGGAGCACCTAATGTTAGAGTATGTGTGTATGGCCCATATAGAGGCCCATGTATCACTGTCTATATACCCACCCATCTAGGGTTGGGAGAATACAGAGAATTATTTCCTCCTACATGGTATCAGCTAGGTTCCTCCTCTTCTCTCCTGCTCGTAGCTGCCGCCGGTGACCATGGCCGGCTGGCCGCCGCTGCTGCCCGCCGCCGCCGCCGCGCACGGGTGCGCCCTGCCGCCCGTTGCAGCCGCCGCTGCAGCCGCGCACGGGCGCGCCGTGCCGCCCGCTGCAGCCGCCGCGCACGAGCAGGCCCCGGTGCTCGCGGCCCTCCACTCCGCCGCCGCGATTCAGGGCGCGATTCCCGTCAATCCCACCGCCCTGCCACCCGCCGCCGCGATTCCCGCGCAGGAGGACCAGGCCGCCGCGGTTTCCGCCGCCGTTCCCTCGCAGCGCTACCCGCGCAGCGATTCCCACGCGATTCGTGCGCAGGCGGAGCTCCCAGGCGCCGCTCCCTCCTTGCGCGCCGCGGGTGACGGACTCCAGCGCCGCCCTGCCCCGGATTCGCCTGCCGCGGGCACTGCCTCCTCTGTTCTGCCGGCTTCGCCCCTCCTTGGGACGGATCCCGCTGCTCACGGGCCTGGTGAGGGCCTGGTGCACACGCGGCTGTGGCAGCTCCCCTGCCCCTCCTCTGCCTTGGGCGCACGGGTGCCCCCCTGCTGCGGACGCCGCTGCCACCTCCAGCGAACGCCCCAGCCTTCCGCGTGGCCGGCTTGGGCGCACAGGTGCCCTCTCCCGCGGTGCTGCCCCTGCCCGCCGCGGGTGTTGGCACTGTCGGCGCCTCCTCTGCCTGTTGTTCGGCAGCAGCTCGCCGGCCGTACCATCTGTATGCAAGGTGTGGCACCTCCTCCGCTGATGCGGCCCTCCCTCCTCCGAGCGACGAGCAGCGTGGCCCCACGGCCGTGCACCACCCGTCCCCGCTGCCGGTGCTCCTGCCCCATGCGCATCCTCCTTCCTCTCCTTCCACCGGGATTGCGATGGTCGACGCCGATCTCGCCACGGCCCTCCTTGCCGCCAAGTCCGAGCTTTCGGCGGCCCAGGAGCGTGTCCGCGCGGCTGCCCTCGCTTGGGAGCGCGAGCGCGCCGTGGCCGATACTCTCACTCGCCGGGCCGCCGAGGCGGAACACTTCTTCGCGCCGACCATCAATGGCGCAGCTGGGCATGTCGTGGGCATGGAAGCTCCCTACGCTCCACCTATGGCTGCTGCTGCCCTTGCTCCTTTTGGCGCTTCCTTAGTCGCCCATGCTCCCTCCGGCACCTCCTCCTCTGCCCTCGCTTGGGTGCTTCAGCGTGCCGTGGCCGATACTTTCGCTCGCCGGGTCGCCGAGGCGGATTGCTTCCCTCCCGCTGCTTCCGACCAGCCGCCCGTTGTTTCTTCGGCTCCTGGTTCCGGCGCACATCCTCCCTCCGGCGTCCCTGCTCCCGTCGCTCCCGCCTCTTCTACTCTCGCGGCCACCACTCCTCTCCCCGAGCCGAGCGGGGGTGGCGGAGGTCGCGGTCGGCGTCGTTGGCGGAGGGGGCGTCGTCGGCGCGCGCCTCCTCCTCCTCCTGCAAGTGTGCCCTGGCCATTCTTCAGTGACCCATGGTCAGGGCGCATCTTGACTACTCCCACTCAGCCTTCGGCGCAGGCACTCAGCACCATGGGGGTGACCCCTCCTGTCTGCTCCGAGTGGATCGCTGACTCGGGTGCCTCCTACCACACCACCCCTGATGCTAGCCTCCTGTCTTCTGTCCGCACCCCACATCCCTCGTATCCGTCTTCGATCATGGTTGGTGATGGGTCTTGCCTTCCTGTCACCTCCGTGGGTTCTGCTCCTGGTCACTTTCGTCTTCCTAATGTCCTCGTTGCTCCTCAGATGATCCACAACCTTCTTTCTATTCGTCAGTTTACAGCTGACAACTCGTGTTCGGTTGAATTCGATCCTTCTGGCCTCACTGTGAAGGATTCTCTGTCAGGGCGTCCGCTACTCCGGTGTGATAGCTCGGGACCCCTGTACACCCTTCGCCTTCCTGTTTCTGCTACCCCACCTTTGCCCTCTTCCCCGGCAGCTGCTCTTGCCACCACTCCCTTTTCCACTACCTGGCACCGCCATCTTGGTCACCCCGGTCGTGACGCTTTGGCTCAGCTCAGTCGTAGTGCACATCTCCCTTGCACTCGGGCTTCTGATGAGCATCTCTGCCATGCATGCCAGTTGGGTCGTCATGTTCGCCTTCCTTTTTCTTCTTCTTCTTCGCATGCGATGCATGTCTTTGATCTTGTTCACTGTGATATGTGGACTTCTCCTGTTCCTAGTATTTCTGGCTACAAGTACTACCTGGTAGTGGTCGATGATTTTTCTCACTACTCCTGGACTTTTCCTTTGCGTGCCAAGTCCAACACCTTCCCCACCCTCCTTCACTTCTTTGCCTGGGTGTCCACTCAGTTCGGCCTCACCGTGAAGGCTGTCTAGTGTGACAACGGTCGTGAGTTCGATAACAACACCTCTCGCTCTTTCTTTCTCTCCCGAGGTGTCCAGCTGCGTATGTCTTGTCCGTACACTTCTCCCCAGAACGGCAAGGTTGAGCGCATGATTCGGATCACGAACGATGTCATGCGCACCCTTCTCCTCCAGGCCTCCCTGCCCCCGCGCTTCTGGGCAGAGAGCCTTCACACCGCCACCTACCTTCTCAACCGTCTTCCTTCCACAGCTTCCCCTGCTCCGACTCCTCACCACGCTCTCTTCGGTACCCCACCCACCTACGCTCACCTTCGTGTCTTCGGGTGCGCTTGCTACCCGAACCTTGCTGCCACAGCTCCTCACAAGCTCGCACCTCGCTCGACACGTTGTGTGTTCCTTGGTTACTCCCCTGACCATAAGGGGTACCGTTGCTTTGACCTCTCTTCTCGTCGGGTTCTTATTTCCCGACATGTCGTGTTTGACGAGTCGGACTTCCCCTACTCCTCCACCTCCACACCTTCTCCTGATCCTGACATTGAGTCTATGTTTTCTGACCCGGTGGTTCAGCCACCTGTTTCTGTTTTTCCTTTTCCAGTAGGTACTTCTGACCCACTACAGGCTCCGGCACCTTTAGCTGCGCCACGCGCGACGCCGGAGCCTCTTCTTCCACCACCCGCCGTGCCGGTGCCCTTTGTCGCATCTGACGCGGGCTTGGTGCCTCTAGCCGCGCCACGCGCGTCCCCGGCACCCTTGGAGCCTCCCGCCGCGCCATGCGCGGCACCGGCGCCTTTTGCGCCCTTGGAGCCTCCAGCTGGGCCATGCGCGGCCCCGGCGCCTTCTGCTGCGCCCAGCACCGTCCCGGTGCCTCCTCCTCCCGTGCCACGCGCGGCACCGACGACACCTGCACGCTACACCGAGCCGGTGCAGGCGTACCGACGTCGTCCACAGCTGCCTGCTCCTCTGGCTCCGGTTCCGGCGGTGCCCGTGGACTATGTGCCCCCTATGCGCTATGTCTACGAGCGCCGCTCGACGGCTCCGCCTCCACCACCACCGTCTCCGGAGCCGTCTCCACCGCCGTCTTCGACGCCGTCTCCGCCTCCTCCGCCGCCGCCACCGCCGCCTCCACTACGCCGTTCTCGGGTGGAGCCGGCCGTGTACCACCCACCGGTCATCCATCAGGATCCTCGACACACCCATCCCATGGTGACTCGGCAGGCGGCCGGGGTTCTTCGGCCCGCGGCTCTCTCCGCCACAGAGGGAGAGCCGCGGCTCTCTCCGATCCCGACGTCAGTTCGTGAGGCTCTGGCAGATCCGAACTGGCGTCGTGCGATGGAAGAGGAGTATGGAGCTCTTCTTGCCAACCAGACTTGGGATCTTGTGCCGCGTCCGTCTGGTTGCAATGTGGTGACTGGCAAGTGGATTTGGACTATCAAGCGTCGGGCAGATGGTACTCTGGAGTGCTATAAGGCGCGTTGGGTTCTTCGGGGGTTCACTCAGCGCCCCGGTGTGGATTATGATGAGACCTTCAGTCCAGTGGTGAAGCCCGCTACAGTGCGTACTGTCCTCTCTTTAGCTCTCTCTCGCTCTTGGCCGGTGCACCAGCTCGATGTCAAGAATGCTTTTCTCCATGGCACTCTGACAGAGACAGTCTACTGCAGTCAGCCAGCAGGTTTTGTGGACTCCAGTCGTCCGGATTTGGTCTGCCGGCTGAACAAGTCCCTCTATGGTCTGAAGCAGGCTCCTCGGGCATGGTACTCTCGGTTTGCTGCTTTCTTGGTGACACTGGGCTTTGTTGAGGCCAAGTCAGACACTTCACTGTTCATATATCACCATGCTGATGGCATTGCCTACCTCCTTCTCTACGTTGATGATATTGTACTGACTGCCTCCAGCCCACAGTTGCTCCAGCGGATTATCTCCTCTCTTCAGCAGGAGTTTGCTATGAAGGATCTGGGCAAGCTTCACCACTTCTTGGGCGTGACAGTTGAGCCCCGCCCGGATGGTCTTCTCCTTCACCAGCGTCAGTATGCTATTGATATCCTGGAGCGTGCTGGGATGACTGATTGCAAGCCTTGCTCCACTCCTGTTGATACTCAGGCGAAGCTGTCTGCTACTCTGGGTGATCCGGTTGCTGATCCGACTGCCTATCGGAGTCTTGCTGGAGCCTTACAGTACCTCACTTTCACCAGGCCGGACCTCACCTATGCCGTCCAGCAGATCTGCCTCCATATGCATGATCCTCGGGAGTCCCATCTTGCTGCCCTGAAGCGTCTTCTTCGCTACCTCCGAGGCACGATTGGCTTCGGCTTGGTCCTCCACCGGTCTTCTCCTGCCGAACTGGTTGTCTACACTGATGCTGACTGGGCGGGGTGTCCGGACACCCGCCGCTCTACCTCAGGCTACGCTGTCTTCCTCGGCGGCAACCTGATCTCTTGGTCGTCGAAGCGACAGCCGGTTGTCTCCCGCTCGAGTGCTGAGGCGGAGTACCGGGCTGTTGCTAACGGCGTGGCTGAGGCGTCCTGGCTCCGGCAGCTCTTGGCTGAGCTTCACAGTCCGCTCGCCAAGAGCACGCTCGTCTACTGCGACAACGTCAGCGCCGTGTACCTCTCCACCAACCCGGTTCAGCACCAGCGGACGAAGCATGTGGAGATTGACTTGCACTTCGTTCGTGACCGGGTGGCTATCGGCGATGTCCGTGTTCTCCACGTACCGACCACCTCCCAGTTCGCTGACATCTTCACCAAGGGTCTTCCCTCCTCGACCTTCTCGGAGTTTCGGTCCAGCCTCAACGTAGTCAGTGGCTAGTTGTGGCTGCGGGGGACCCTGTGTGTGTGAGTTTCTTTCTTTGTTGGCCAGTCTCGTACACCGCTGCGCCGGTAGTCCAGACTGCGGGGGGTGTTAGAGTATGTGTGTGTATGGCCCATATAGAGGCCCATGTATCACTGTCTATATACCCACCCATCTAGGGTTGGAAGAATACAGAGAATTATTTCCTCCTACACCTAAGAACAATAGGAATGGGAGGCATCGGAAAGCACCAATGTTTTCTCCCCCATCTTTAGAGGAAACAGACATGGCAGGCTTTGCATCATGTTCCCACTCCCACTGCTCTTAGGCTCTTTCTTCCTCTTACTGACTCACCTTTGTGCCTACAACTACAAAACATTCAGAGAAGGCTGAGCTGCTGAACAATTTCTGTACAGTGTATTAGAGTATATATAGACCTCAGTGGTAGTGTTGTGAACAATGAATGCATCTATTGGGTGTGCGCTGTGAGGTCCATAAGAAATAGCAGTGGATGACAGCTGCGCATGCTACATTGTCATGTAGAAAATTAGCAAGGTAGGATAGATGGCATTTCTGCCCTGACAGGACATTGAATTTTCATCCAACCGGGGAAAATAAAGAACCATGCATTAATATACTCTCTTAAGAGCTTTTTTTTTTCTCGAACACGCAGGAGAGCTGTGTATCTTTATATTAAGAGAGAGAAAAAGGTCCAATTACAAATAATAGCTCCACACTATGGACCAGAGTGTGGGCTATATTAGAAACATAGCACTATTACAGACAAGGCAGTTAGGACTTGACCACAAACAACTAAGGCTAAGCCGAAGTTATCGACCTTCCTGGGCCTAAGGCCGCAAGACCCTTAGCCCCCGAAAATTGCCAGACCTGAGACTCATCCTTGTACGCTTGGATTGCTTGCTGCAGGTTTGGGGGCACTCCATCAAACACACAAGCATTCCTACTCTCTTAAGAGCTACTGGACAGCAATACAAATTAGAGCTGGAGGTGATGCATATGATGGACCTTGTTGCTGCGGCCTTTTGCCATCTGTTTCTCTTAATTTCTCAATGAACCATACAAGAGAAAAAAAGTAAATTTGCATCTGCAGACTTGTAATTTTAAGAAACGGAAAAGACCTAAAGCCCGTACATAGAAACAGGAAGGGTGGAAAACAAAAACCAGACAAGCAAACTTTCCGTAGTAACATTGCAAATTCCTTGTAGTGAACCATGAGACAGGTTTGATTTTACATATTGAGTTAGCATAAACTATTAATTAAAACCTTTGGAAGATCAGAATAGATCAATGTAATCCGAGTGGCAGCCTCGACCCGAGCGGAAGTGCGATGTGTCTGGAAACTCGGGATCATTTTTCTGGCCCCACGGTGATCATTGGTACAGGAAAAAACCCCTAGCTTTAATTCAAAGAGTACAATCTTGTAGCTTATTTTCTGCTCCATCAAAGTATAAGAAAGTTGTCTAAGTAACTCATAGTTTGTACTTTGAGAGCACTAGGACTTAATTGCGTCATTTAGTAACTGTCGAAATTCAGCAGATGGAAAAAGGATCTTTCTGCCATTTGCCATTGTATTGTCAGCCCTTACCTATTTTTATAATTTTTACATCAAATAAAAATGTAATTGTCATTATTGAAGAACTCGTAAGCTTCAAGTCACTTTATAGATTATTAAATAGTGTTAGAAATTATCTGCATCATTTATTGCTGTAATGTTTGAAGCGGGGCTAGCTTATTACATCACACTACTGCCTCACAACTATGCATGTTGCTGTCATATACTCATATTATTGATTCATATGATGAACAGTGCATAGTTAATAACTAATATTTATTTTATAATGTGTTAGTAGATCCCAAAATAAGAGCTACACCATTCATCATTTCACTCACAATGCCTCACTTGGATAATGTCATGCAACCAAAAGGAAGAGGAAGCACCAAAGAACTGTAGGCATGGGAGGCTTAGGAAAACTCAGAACTGTACATGTTCCCCTGCCGATCGCTCCGAAGCCGTCCTATGATTCCTTTTCCTGGCTCATTATCAATCTCATCATCCTCATGTGAGAATGTGTTCCTGTGTTTGTAAGGATGAAACAATAGTGTAAGCAAAAAGGAGGAGGAATTGCTCAAGAGCAATAGGAAGGGAAGCATTGGGAAAGCACAAACTACATTAATTGTTGGAGGAGGATACAAACAAGTTAGGCTTTCCTCCATGTTTCCATGATTCCATTCCCACTGCTCTCAGCCCATCCATTCTTCCTCTTCTTGGCTTACAAGTGTTTCCCTTCCAAATATATTGCCTTATTTTTTTCTGTTTTGTTTATCAACCTAATGTTAATCTTGCAAGCCATTAGGGAAGGGAAGATGAACCTAAGAGCCTTAGGAATAGGAGGCATCAGGAAAACATTAAACAAAATCTCCATCTGCAATGCCAGAGATGGAAAAGAGATTATGCTTTCCTTCATGTTCCTATCCCTAGTGCTCTTAGATACTTTGCTTCCTTTTCCTGGCTCACCCTCTTGGCCCCAACTGTAACTTCAACCAATTCTACTCAGCTCTAGAACACACACATATATAGAGTTACAAACCTCTCTTCAGTGTTGCACCTAGTCCAGTGACTAGTAAACTCACCCTGTGCATGAATTGTGATCCACCATAGGACATAGCAGTTGATGACAGTGGGGGCTATTTATGGTATACCAGTCACCACTAACGTATAGCATATGCAAGAAGCTAAGTAGAGTACTGACTATACTAATAAATGTTGACTGTAACCTTTGTATTCACATATCTCGTCTGTACAAGTAATTCAACTTTTCTAGGCTTGGGGTAGAAAGCCCAATAAAGGACGTACCCAGTGCCGTAGGCTCCCGCACTGTGCGGGGTCTGGGGGAGGTTATTAGCGGGAGGTCTTTCCCACACATCGTGCAATGTGTAGAGGCCACCGCTCGAACCTGTGACCTCTCGGTTCACAGGCGGTAAGCATTACCACTTGCCCAATCCATGTATAAAATCCCTAGGGAACAAACTACTTGCATATGAAAAGAACCATTTATACAAGTGGCCTAATGCATCAGTTGATGTGATTTTGTAACATCTTAGTTCAAAAAGGAAATCCTGGGACATGCCAACTTGCAGATGCCGTCGGTGGCTGCCCAGACCATTGACTGGTGGCACCACCAGCTATGCCGGTGGAGACAAGCAGCAGAAGCAGGGGCTCCATTCCTTCTTCATGTTGGTCATCTGGAAAGAACGGAATGCCCGCATATTGAACAAGGAGGAATGAACCCTGACACAGCTGCTCAATGGAATCAAAGAGGAGGCAGAACTCTGGTGCCAATCCGGCGCCAAAGCACCCAGCACCCTCTGTGCCTGCTCCTTCCAGGATCGAGCTAGTAGTTCAGCTAGAACATAATTAGCTCTCCTATGTACCTGTCAGGCTGTTCAGTTTCCTACCATAAGAATCAGTGAAATATTGCAATCATCAGGACCGCTTGCGCGTAACAAATTTCACAATTCATTTCTATCTAATACGAAGATATGTTGCTCTCCTGCATATCCGTATAAAACAAAACGGTGATTTTACAGAAGACAAGTAAAAATTACACAACTGCAGATTCACAGGAGCACTTCTGCTTGCTGTTCCAGAAAGACTGAAAAATGGTTTGAAACATGTTAAAATTATGAAGAACATACTGTTTTCATCATTGCTGTTTTGGAACTTTGAACGTCAGAAATAAAACTGAGATTTTCTTGCAGGTCTTCAATTTAGTCAACCTAAAGTCGAAATACACAAGACCAAGACAGCACTTGTGTAAACATCTGTTCAAGGCGTAAGCTTCACCAAAGTCCAAGAGATATTGTGCGAGCCACTGTCATTTCATTGCAGGTAGAGAATTCCAATGTGCAAATAAATCTTAATGCTGCAATTATTTTCTGCTTCCATCTAATATACAAATTTGTCCAATTAATTTTCGTGCTGCATTTGCTGATTTACACCTGTTTAGTTCATCGGTTCAGTCATTGCTATTGCTTTGAATGATCTTCCCCTAAAAAGTGCTGCGATTTGTGTGCTGAGTATGCAGTGTTCATGTCATATGCCATCTTCTCTCTCTGTTTTCTGGTTCCAACTCAATGTCCCAGCAAGGCGAATGTTTAGTCTGTTATAAATTTTGACTTGAGCTGGGCTGTTGGGCTCAGCGTGAGAGAATAGTGAAGAATCTGTGCTGCTGTGTTACAGCAAAAACTTTCGTGACTCTTTTTTTAGTTCAAATAGTTAAGTTTAATCCTTCACAATATGCTATCTGGCAAATACATCTTGTCACAATGTTATTTGTTCTTTAGAAGTTAGATAACTGAAGTGTTTTAGTTCTGTTTTTGCAGTTATGCTATGTTGTCTAGTAGAATCTGAAACAGAAAGCATGATGGGACAAACATGTGAATGTATCAGCGTACAGCAAAAATATTTGGAACTCAAATCACACCATTTAGGCCATTGCTGAAAATAAAAAGGCATAAACGGCATAATTTGAGTTCCAAAGTTTAGTCTGGGTATTTGTCTGAGTATTTTGCGAGTTTAAAGGAAGAGGAAAGAATACCTAAGAACGGTAGGCATAGGAGGCATCGGGAAAATCAAAACAGTACCTCCTGCCTCCAACGCTAAACGATGGAACAGAGGTCCTTATGCCTTCCTCCATGTTCCTATGCCCACTGCTCTTAGCTAATCTGAACTTCCTCTTCCCATCTCACCTTGAAGTTCTTGCCTAGTAAGTGTGAATATGCGTGTCCCTACTTTTCTCTACTAAAACATTAGCACAAGCCAAAAGGAAGAGGAAGGAGGGCTTAAGAACAGTAGGAATGAGAGGCATCAGGAAATTCCAAATTAAATTTCCACCCCCAATGCTAGGAGGGAACTATCAAGCTTGGCTTCCCTTGATATTCTCATTCCCAATGTTCTTATACCCTCTCTTTCTTCGTCTTCCTGACATGCTGTAGGACCTTCTCTTCTAAATATGTGCACTGGTATATTGCCTTCATCACCAAATCAACCGTGCTAGCAAACGGAAGAGGAAGGAGAATCTAAGAACCATAGGAATGGGAGGCATCAGGAATGCGGTGTGCCGAATATCCATCTCCGATGCTAGAGAAGAAATTAGGGCACTGCATTCCTTCATGTTCCCACTCCTAATGCTCTTAGGACCTCTCTTTCTTCCTCTTCCATGCTCACAAATTGTGGGAGTGAGAAACTATTGCTGTGGAACACTTCATGCCTCAGGTATATATAGAGAGAGACCTTTGCTGTCTGTACTGAAGCTTTGTACATGGACAATGAATGGACAAAGTGCATGGTGCACCACTAGGAGTCTAGGACATTGGACACAGCAGTGGATTCTGTGGGACCATGTAAACTAGAGCAGTTGATGAATGTGGGACCGTGTAACCTATACAGGTGATGGAGAGTTGAAGAGCACATGCAGGAGCCCTAGATGGAGATATTCTGGCTGTGCCATATCTGGTAGGCAGACACATTCATGTCAGCCAATTCGTCTGAGCAGTGAATTCACAAAAAGGAAATGGCGAGAAAAAAGAAGCCTTCAAGCGCATTTACTTGGATTCATCAGTTCAGATTTTTTTTATAAACCTATCTCCTGTAAGATTTTTTTTTATAAACCTATCTCCTGTAAGACAATGGACCAAAGTGTAAGGCAAGGTCAAAAAATTTTCAGACATACTATGAGAAGTCCAAATTGCCTAGTTTAGGATTCAAGCTCTTATGCAAGAAAATCTAGACATTAATCTGATTTTACTTCAGTTAGTAAAATACACAGCGGAGGCCCCTTGCTTACTGTTTCAAAAAAGACAAGATCGTTTTATTTGCTGTTAAACTATCAATGACTACACTTGGGATCAGAAAAGTCTCAAACACGTCGTCATTTCTTGATCGTGTTGTGCACTGATTCAGCCAAAAGCCATGCGGAAATGTCGGTTGGTCATGCATTGGTTGTACCTGTGCTTGCTATTGCATCTTTTCAAGGCATCAGGTGGTGCTGCCGTTTGGTTTGCTGACACAGTTCATTTCCTGCTAATTTACCTGGATTATCTGTCTCTATGAAGTGCCCTATATGCCTCTACGAACTTGGTAGGACTAACTCGTTTGTTGCAAATCATTTGGCAGTTGGCACTTGGCAGAGTGGCTGCCAATTAGTGTTTCTGCTGCAGATGTCTAGATGGTGATCTGCAGAGTCAGGTACACCGTTCACGTCAGTTGTGCGCGTGCGTGTGTTACATCTTTGTCTGATCTTTGCTTGCTTTGCAATTCGTTGTCACGCCATTAGAGCCTACTCATCTACATATTGAATTGCTACGGTATCTTCAATTCTTCATCAAGACATCGATATCCTCATCATGCTTGCGAAAGGGAAGAGGAAGGAGCACCTAAGAACCATAGGAATAGGAGGCATCAGGAACGCGTCAAAGCCCAAATATCCATCTCCAGTCTTAGAGGGGAAATCAGAGCATTCGCATTCCTAGGTGTTCCTATTCCTGCAGCTCTGAGGACCTCTCTTTCTTCATCTTCCCTGAACACAAATTCTCACGGAGCCCTTCATGCCTAGAGTGCAAATATATAGACCCCTGTTCTGAAGCATGGAAGCACCAAGTGCATGGTGCTCTGTAGGACACCGGACAGAGTAGTGGTGGATGACAATGTGACCATGTGACCTGTATCAGTCGATGATCAGGGACCCATAGGCCATAGCACCTACCATGTAATGCCAATAAAGAACACGTGCAAAAAAACCACCATATTATTGACTATTTTTTTTGTGTATTTGCTTGGATTCTTACATGTAGAGTATGAAAAATGTAGATGTTGATGTTAATTAACCATTTTTATGTAGCTACCTCCTGCCTTTCTATTTAAAAGGGGGTTTGCTGGTATCCAAAATCGAGAATTGCTCAGTTTTCAACAATGAGAAGACGGCTTCAAAAAAAATAAAGTTTGTGCTAGCCAAGTATACATCAATTTGATTTCAGTCCAATTGGTACAGTCCACAAATATGTCTACTTTTTCTTCAAAAAGAAGAGATTTTCAGTTACATAAAACAGAGACTACTTCGGTAAGGGTAAACTAGAAACTAACAAAATGATGTCCATTACACATTGACACTTTCTGATCATGCACGTGGATAGAGATTGAGGCATGAAGCCATTCTATTCAGTAGCACCGAAGCCACCTTAAGATGGATTGGTCTCATCTATTCTTGCATCTAAACCTGTTTCATGCATCAACCATCCAGCGTCATTTCATTTGGAGGTAGAGGTTAATTTCGAAATTGCACAGCACTTATGCCATTGCCATGCTGTTATGTACCAAGATCCGAATGACCCTGAACCCTAGCAGCCCGACCTCACCGATGGCGGCAGCCGGACCACACGGGCAGGGATAGAAGGGGCTAACCCTAATAGATTGATATTCTCATTGCTTGTCTCAAACGGTACAAGTCCTCTCCTTATATAGAGAGGCTAACTTAATCTCTAAGAAAGGATCTAATCTTATCTCTAATCTTACCCTAATGGGCTCACCTATCTGGCCCACGAGGCCCCTAACTGCCCATGACACATGCTTATTATATCTCTTGCTAATTTACCCGGGTCATTTGTCCATCTGGTTGTTGTGTCCTATGCATGGATGAAGTTGGTAGGAGGAATAGCTTCGTTTGTTTCAAATAAATTTTCAGGCAAAATGGTCTTTGTGCTGTAGAGATGGTCTGCCCTCTGCAGATGCACAATAATGCTCTCATGTGCGTCCCATCTTTGAATGATCTTTATTTTCTCTGCAATTCGTAGTCAGAGCATGAAGATGGTCTGCCCACTGCAGATACGTAATAAATTTCACGAAATAATCATTTGCATCAGTGTGTTAGTGGAATCCAAACTTATGGGTGGACTTAAAATATACTTACACTAAAGTGTTCTAGGTAGCAAAGCCAAAATCTTAACTTTATGCAGAGGCTAAACATTACCAAGAATCTGACATCATTCGAGTTAGCACTTAGCAGTAAAAATGGTCATGAAAATTTTCTAAAAAGTTGCACAACATTCTAAATTCGATCTAAATGCCCCGGAAAAACTAAACCTAAATACTACTTTTTTACAAAAGAAGTACTAAAGTGTACAAAAAACAAAACCAGAAAATAGCAAATGAGAAAAATAGAAGTGCTACCATACAATAACATTTGTCCTTTTTTATTCAAACTTTTGAATTTATGTATTTTTAATCATAAGATCAACTACCTAACGAAACATTCTCATAATTTTTTTGAGTCATAACTTTGTCAGAATTATTCATGAGCATTTCTACACCATTTGCATTTTGCGAGAACGAGAGTATGTGAAGGGACGAGAGCACTAGATGTTCTCGCAAATCGTGTTTATGTATATGTATCTCTCTAGCTTCCTCTGCTAAGATAATCACACAAGCCAATAGGAAGAGGAAGGAGTGCTTGAGAACGATAGGAATGAGAGGCATCAGGAAAAACACCACAGGAGGAAACCAGCAATCTAGTCTTTCCTAGGATGTTCTCATTCCCACTGCTCTCATACACTCTTCTCCCTCTTCCTGGCTCGCCATCAGGAGTTCAGGACCTCCTCACTTGAATACACTGGGATGTTGTGTTTTTTTCATCACATGACCAATGAAGCTAGCGAAAGGAAGAGGAAGGAGGTCCTAAGAACCATAGGAATGGGAGGCATCAGGAACACATCAATGCAAATACCAGCCTCCAATCCTGGAGAAGCTAGAGCATACGCGTTCCTTCATGTTCCCACTCCTGCCGCTCTTAGGATCTCTCTTTCTTCCTCTTCCTTGCTCACAAATTCTCATGGGGAGAGCTATTACTATACCCTAGAGTTACTCATGCCTCAAGAGCGTGTGCATGTATATAGACCTCTGCTGTGAAGGATGGAAGAAGCATCAAGTGCATGGTGCGCTACAGGACATCCACGGGTTATAACAGCGACAGTGGGACCATGTGATCTATTTCAGTCGATGATTGTGGGCTCACGGCACCTACAACATCAATGAAAAGCACATGCAAATATGCAATGCAAAATCGATTTAGTTGGATCCTTAATAGACAGCATGAAAAACAGAAAATTGCTCATACTTTCAACAAAGGAATGAAAGGTATAAACTTTGTATTAACAAACATATTATTACATACTACATCGATTTTAATTCAGTCCAATTAGTCCGATCACAAAGATCTCTGCTCTTTCTTCAAAACAGAAACTTTTAGCTACAAACGTTTAAACTGGCAGAAAGTAATAAGCTATGAACATACAAATTACAATAATTTAAATTGGAAGACCAAAACACCCACTGGCATTTCCTGATCACGCATGAGATTTTTTAGAGTTTCAGGGAAAGCCCTGGTTCATTAGCAATGCATTCAGGACCAACAGATTCACCATAGTTTGAGCAAGCTAAGCTTGTCAAAGTACCCATGACACGCAGGTCATCAAGGCTACTCTAGACAGAAAAACAGACTCCAGCGAGGCTTTTACCCACACGCTCATGGAGTGCTTGCAGTTAAACATTACACAGAGGGGGTAGCAGCGTCTGTCATTTTGCCCAGTTAAACATTGCACAATTCTCAGCATGAGCACCATATCATCCATTAGGTACCATTCAGACAGATCATCCCCGCCTGAAGCCCTGCAGATGCCGGGTGGGGAACCAGTGCTGCAAATCCCACCCACCTGCCATTCTGAAAACAAAAGTTGTTCCTGAGTTTCCAAATGCTCCATGTAACAGTAGAGCTGCACACATTTATATGCAGCATCCTTTTTTTCTCTCACATAACCAGAACTTAGCAATAGATTCAAAGGATTTTACTACCCCCAAGTTGATCTTCTTAGCTATTCAAACAAATGCCTAGTCTGAACAAGTGGTCTAGGTAGTAGGTAGCTAGCTAAGGCATCATCTTAGCTTTGCATGGACTAATCGTGGCAAAGAATTTAAACTGAAACCACTCCAGTTAACAAAGCATTGTCTTAACGACTTAACCTATCTTAGCTTCAAGCTCACTAAGTCACTGCTCTGAAGCTTTCCCATCCCATCTCCCTTTCAAGACCTCACTGTCCAAATGTGTGCCTATATCTCTGGTTTTCTGCAAAGACAATCACACAAGTCAAAAGGAAAAGGAAGGAGCACCTAAGAACAGTAGGAATGAGAGGCATCAGGAAACACTGCACCAAGTTTCCACCTTCCCAGGATGGAAACAAGTGACAAGTGAGCTAGTCCCGATCCCTGTGTGGAGTCCGGAAGAAGTTGAGGCGAGGAGGAAGGCGGAAGAGATGGGAAGTAGTGGTGATGGGTCATTGGTTACAAAGAGTGAATTGATGAGTGGAATGAGGGAGTATGATCCAGGAGCTCATGGGGTTAGGTCTGATTGGTGGTGAGGTGAATGCAGGCCCATCTAAACTGAAGCTGGAGCTTGTGCCAAATGATGTGAGGCTAGAGGGCAGCAAGAATTACTTGAGCTGGTCAAGGAGAGTGCGTGTGCTTTTAGGAGGCAAGGGAGTGGAGCACTATTTGGAGGAGACCTATGTTGAGCCGATGGATAAGCTCAGCACTGAGTGGAGAGTTTGGCATGTAACAAACTCTGTGATAGTGGTATGGTTGTTGGCATCTATGTCTCCCACAGTTAGCAAGAGGGTGGAAGCCATGCGTACTGCTTCACTGATATGGAGGACCTTGAGTAACTTATACTCTCGGAAGGGGAATGTGATGATGATGATGATGATGGAGATTCAGGGCAAGGTAGATGCAGTGAAACAAGGGGGAAGATCAGTGGAGCAGTATGCTAGCGAGCTTCAGTACTTGTGGGAAGAGCTAGATCACTATGCTCCTCTCCAAATGGAGACTCCACGAGATGCCCAGGCTGTTCATAAGTGGGGGGGAGGATAGATGAGTGACTCACTTTCTGAAGAATTTGGATCCTGAGTTTGAGAGTAGGAGAGCTGCCTTCTGTCACCAGCAGAGTCTTCCTACTATGGATGAGGCTGTTGCAGCCATGATTGATGAGGAGAGCATGTTTCGAGTGATGGGTAGTGGTAATCTTGTGAAGCCAGTCTATGTTGTAATTGAAGACAGGGAATGCTACAATTGTGGGGAAAAGGGGCACTTGAGTTATGATTGTCCCAAGCCTAGAGGTAGTGGTGGTCGAGGTGGATTCCGTGGAGGTCATGGAAGTACTCGTGGCGGCTATGAAGGAGGTCGTGGTAGCCGTGGTGGAAATTGAGGTGGAGGCCGAGGTAGAGGCCGTGATGGCCCTAGAGCCAATATAGCCACCGCTGAGGAGACTCCGTCAGTTACTTTGACTGGTGAACAGGCTAGGCTATGGGAGCAGTGGCAGAAGGGCAAGTTTTTTGAGAGCTCTACTTCACTTGAGAAGTACAACAACAACAACTTCGGTAACTTTGCCAACTATGCCCACATGGGCGAAGGTACTCAGGCACAGTCACTTGCATCCTCATATAGGCATCATGTAGATTGGGTCATAGATTCTGGAGCATCCAAGCATATCATAGGCATGTCTAGCCCTTTCAAAACATACAAACCATACACTTCTCATTCAGAGTCTGGTCAAATTGCTGATGGCACATCTCGGCAAATCCATGATGTAGGGTCCATAGAGTGTACACCTTCTCTTAGCCTAACATCAGTCTTGCATGTTCCATCATTCCCAGTCAACCTCATTTCAGTTAGCTCAATCATTGATCAATTCAAGTGCACAGTAATATTTGATGAAAATTCTTGTGTTTTTCAGGAGAGGGGAACTGGGAGAAGGATTGGGACTGGAGTCAGGCGTGATGGGTTGTGGTTCATCAGTCATGAGGAGTCAGCATTGACGGCAGCTGCTGAAGGAGATGTGAAAGCAATTTTGCTGCTTCACTATCGGTTAGGACATGTATCTTTTGAGAACTTAAGTAGACTGTACCCTGCTATGTTCAAGGGAGTGGACAAGAGTAGCCTTGTGTGTGATGCATGTGAACTTGGCAAGCATTCTAGATCCACCTATCCTAGTATTGGTCTTCGCAGTTGTGAACCATTTATTCTAATACACTCAAATGTTTGGGGTCCATGTTCAGTTACCTCTGTGAGTGATGCTAAATGGTTAGTCACTTTTGTTGATTGTTATACTCGTATGACTTGGATATATATGCTTAAGCATAAGAGTGATGTGTTTCAGTGCTTCCAAGACTTTCACAAATTGGTTGCAAATCAGTTTAATGCAAGGGTTAGAATTATTCAGACTGATAATGGAACAGAATATGTGAATAATGCATTTGGAGCATATATTTCAGATCAAGGGATTGTTCATCAAACAACCTGCCCTGGAACCCCACCTCAGAATGGTGTAGCTGAAAGGAAAAATCGTCATTTGTTGGAGGTAGTAAGATCTCTCATGTTTCAGATGAATGTACCTAAGTATTTATGGAGTGAGGCAGTGATGACATCCACATATCTCATCAATCGAATGCCATCAAGAATACTTGGTATGAAATCACCTGCTGAGCTCTTGTTGGGGAAGTGTGACTTTAAAGTTCCACCCAAGGTTTTTGGTTGTGTTTGCTTTGTAAAAGATCATCGGCTTACAGTGGGCAAGTTGGATCCACAAGCAGTTAGGTGCATATTTGTGGGATATGCCTCCAATGAGAAAGGGTATAAGTGTTGGGATCCTATTGGCAGGAGGTTGTTTGTGAGTATGGATGTGACATTTCGTGAGGAGGAACCATACTACACAAAGAAAAATGATATTGATCCATTCTTGGAGGAGTTCTCTTCAGTCATCAAGAGTGACAGTAGAGAGGGGGAGAATGAGAATGGTGATGAGCAACATTATGGCACTGAGGTGACTCGTGAAGAGGTGATTGTCGGGACAATCCATATCTGATGAATGAGTCTGCTGTTCAGAAGATGGTGGCGAGTGATGCTCAGGAGAATGAAGAGGTTAACATGAGGAGTGATGCTCAGGAGAATGGAGAGGTTAACATGAGGAGTGATGCCGAGGAGGATGAAGAGGTGATTGTGAGGACAATTCCATGCCCTACCAATGGAAGTGAGAAGCAGCGGGAGAAGGTGAATGAGAAGCAAGGGGAGAAGGTGAATGAGAAGCAGGGGGAGCAACCCATTGTGTATTTTCGTAGGCAGACTAAGAAGCATGGGCAACAACCACAACCCGAGCATGCTGAAACTTCAGTCCCGTATCTCTCCCCGGACTCCTCTCCATCAAGCTCGCCACCCCCAGCTGGTAACGTCTCTCCCATCCCTGAACATGTAGAGTTACCCCTTGCACAAAGTAGAGAACCTAGAGTCAATGCTGGTAAACCTCCTTCCCGTTATGGCTATGAACATGACATTGCTAAGTATGTGTCATACTCTAATGTCTCTCCTGCATATAGAGCTTTTATTGCATCATTACAAGTAGTGCCTATTCCAAAATTTTGGAAGTGTGCTAAACAGGACCCGAAGTGGAAGGATGCAATGAAAGAAGAGCTACTTGCCCTTCAAAAGAACAAGACATGGGAACTTGTTGACCTTCCAGCTGGGAAAAAGACGGTGGGTTGTAAATGGGTCTTCACGGTAAAGCAGAGCCCTGAAGGAAAGGTGGATAGGTACAAAGCAAGATTGGTTGCGAAGGGATATAGTCAGACATATGGAATTGACTATGATGAAACCTTTGCACCTGTGGCAAAGATGGGTACGGTGAGGACCTTGATCTCATGTGCAACTAACTTTGGTTGGCCACTTCATCAACTAGATGTGAAAAATGCATTTCTTCATGGTGACTTGCAAGAAGAGGTATATATGGAAATTTCACCTGGGTTTGAAAATGAACAGACTCTTGGGAAGGTGTGTAAACTCAAGAAGTCACTCTATGGCCTAAAGCAATCACAACGTGCATAGTTTGACAGATTCAGGCGAGCATTGTGTGATATGAGGTACTCCCAATGCAATGGAGATCACACAATTTTCTACAAACATCAGGGCTCTCATATCACTATCTTGGCGGTTTATGTTGATGATATAGTGATCACTGGAGATGATGTAGAGGAAATCAAGAGATTGATGGAAAGGCTAGGTAGAGCCTTTAAGGTAAAGAATCTTGGACCACTTTGATATTTTCTTGGGATCGAGATTGCTAGATCATCAAAGGGAATTACTTTGTCCCAAAGGAAGTATGTCCTTGATCTATTGGCGGAGACGGGGATGCTTGGGTGTCGCCCATGTGGCTCACCCATTGATAGGAATCATCAAACATATGGTGAGTCTGGTGACCCAGTGAATCGGGAGAGATACCAGAGGTTGGTTGGTCGACTGATATATCTCTGCCATACAAGACCTGACATTGCTTATGCAGTGAGTGTGGTGAGTAGGTATATGCATGATCCTAGAACTGGGCATATGGAGGTGGTTTTCCAAATAATGAGATATTTGAAGGGGACTCCTGGCAAGGGGTTGTGGTTCAAGGCGAACAGACATTTGAAGGTGGAAGGCTATTGTGATGCTGATTGGGCAAGTTGTAAGGATGATCGAAGGTCCACGTCTGTATATTGTGTATTTGTGGGGGGTAATCTTATTTCATGGAGAAGCAAGAAGCAAGCTGTGGTGTCACGGTCTACTGCAGAGGCCGAGCATAGGGCAATGGCTTTGGCCGTGTGTGTAGGAGAATTATGTTCTCTATATTCCTCCAACCCTAGATGGGTGGGTATATAGATAGTGATACATGGGCCTCTATATGGGCTATACATAGCCATATGGGCCACACACTCACACATACACACATATACTCTAACACCCCCCCCGCAGTCTGGACTACCGGCGCAGCGGTGTACAAGACTGGCTAACAAAGAAAGAAACTCACACACAGGGCCCCCCGCAACCACAACTAGCCACTGACTACGTTGAGGCTAGACCGAAACTCCGAGAAGGTCGAGGAGGGAAGACCCTTGGTGAAGATGTCAGCGAACTGGGAAGTGGTCGGTACATGAAGAACTCGAACATCGCCGATAGCCACCCGGTCACGAACGAAGTGCAAGTCAATCTCCACATGCTTTGTCCGCTGGTGCTGAACCGGGTTGGTGGAGAGGTACACGGCGCTGATGTTGTCGCAGTAGATAAGCATGCTCTTGGCGAGTGGGCAGTGAAGCTCAGCCAAGAGTTGTCGGAGCTAGGACGCATCAGCAAGTGCAAGTCAATCTCCACATGCTTCGTCCGCTGGTGCTGAACCGGGTTGGTGGAGAGGTACACGGCACTGATGTTGTCGCAGTAGACAAGCGTGCTCTTGGCGAGCGGCCTGTGAAGCTCAGCCAAGAGCTGCCAGAGCTAGGACGCCTCAGCCACACCGTTAGCAACAGCCCGGTACTCCGCCTCAGCACTCGAGCGGGAGACAACCGGCTGTCGCTTCGACGACCAGGAGATCAGGTTGCCACCGAGGAAGACGGCATAGCCTGAGGTAGAGCGACGGGTGTCCGGACAACCTGCCCAGTCAGCATCAGTGTAGACAACCAGCTCAGTAGGAGAAGACTGGTGGAGGACCAAGCCAAAGTCAACCGTGCCTCGGATGTAGCGAAGAAGACGCTTCAGTGCAGCAAGATGTGACTCGCGAGGATCATGCATATGAAGGCAGATCTGCTGGACAGCGTAGGTGAGGTCCGGCCTGGTGAAAGTGAGGTACTGTAAGGCTCCAGCAAGGCTCCGATAAGCAGTCGTGTCAGCCACAGGATCACCCAGAGTAGCAGACAGCTTCGTCTGAGTGTCAACAGGAGTGGAGCAAGGCTTGCAATCAGTCATCCCAGCACGCTCCAGGATATCAAGAGCATACTAACGCTGGTGAAGGAGAAGACCACCCTGGCGGGGCTCAACTGTCACGCCTAAGAAGTGGTGAAGCTTGCCCAGATCCTTCATAGCAAACTCCTGCTGAAGAGATGAGATTATCCGCTGGAGCAACTGTGGACTGGAGGCAGTCAGAACAATGTCATCAACGTAGAGGAGGAGGTAGGTAATGCCATCAGCATGGAGATATATGAACAGCGAAGTGTCTGATTTAGCCTCAACAAAGCCCAGTGTCACCAAGAAAGCAGCAAACCGAGAGTACCATGCCCGAGGAGCCTGCTTCAGACCATAGAGAGACTTGTTCAGCCGGCAGACCAAATCCGGCCGACTGGAATCCACAAAACCTACTGGCTGGCTGCAGTAGACCGTCTCGGTCAGAGTGCCATGGAGAAACGCATTCTTATCATCGAGCTGGTGCACTGGCCAAGAGCGAGAGAGAGGACAGTATGCACTGTAGCAGGCTTCACCACTGGACTGAAAGTCTCATCATAATCTAAGCCAGGTCGCTGAGAGCAGCCCCGAAGAACCCAACGCGCCTTATAGCGCTCTAGAGTGCCATCAGCTCGACGCTTGATCCGCCAAATCCACTTGCCAGTCACCACATTGCAACCAGACGAACGCGGCACAAGGTCCCAAGTCTGGTTGGCAAGAAAAGCTCCATACTCCTCTTCCATCGCACGACGTCAGTGCGGATCTGCCAGAGCCTCACGAACTGACGTCGGGATCGGAGAGAGCCGCGGGCCGAAGAACCCCGGCCGCCCGCCGAGTCACCATGGGATGGGTGTGACGAGGATCCCGATGGATGACCGGAGGGTGGTACACGGCCGGCTCCACCCGAGAACGGCGTGGTGGAGGAGGTGGCGGTGGCGGCGGCGGCGGCGGAGACGGCTCCGGAGACGGTGGTGGAGGAGGTGGAGCCGTCGAGCGGCGCTCGTAGACATAGCGCACAGGAGGCGCATAGTCCACGGGCACCTCCGGGACCGGAGCCAGAAAAACAGTCATTTGTGGACGGCGTCGGTACACCTGCACTGGCTCGGCGTAGCGTGCAGGTGTCGTCGTGGCCGCGCGTGGCGCGGGAGGAGACACCAGAACGGTGCTAGGCGTAGCAGAAGGCGCCGACAGGACCACCGCACCTCCTCTGGAACCCGGTGCGGGAGCGGAAGGGGATCTCCAGCCCGCGGATGCAGGGGGCCTTCCCCGCCAGCTCTTCCCCCTGCAGTCCGGTGCTCCCTTCCTCTACGGCCTGCCTCCTACCTTCTCCTACGGCATGCCCAGTACAGCAGCTGCCGATTTCACCTGGGGCAAGGCACCGCTGGACATTCCGGGCGAGGATCCCACTGCTGCTTCTATTCGTCGAGCTGCCATGGCTGATGCTGCCCTGCGTGCGACCGCGGGCGGGTCGAGCACGACTTCGGGCGCCGGGGCAGGGCTCTTTGTCTCCACCGCTGCTGCCACGAGGGTCGGGGGTTCATCCCGGCATTCTCTGCTGGCCCCCAGCTGCCCCTCGCGCCTCCCCTCCTCAACGGGCAGCCGCTGCTAGTCGACAGCGACACTGCACCGGATGGGGCTCTCGTCGTGGCCCTCGCTGCAGCGAAGGCCAAGGCCGCCACAGCTCAGGCTCTCGCTCGTCAGGTGGCCGAGGCGGAGCACTTCCTCCGCACTCCCTCTGCGTCGCCTGGCGTCCTCACCACCGACCACGCCGCCTCCTCCTCCTACCAGGTGCTGCCCGCTGCTCCGCCCCCGTCGAGTGCTGGACCCCGGCCCCTCCAGGCTGCCGGGGTGCCACACATCAAGAACCTGGTCACCGTCCTCCTCGACTCCACCTCCACCTCCTACGCTCGCTAGAGGGACCAGGTTCTCCTCGTGCTCCGCCGCTACGCCCTCGACGACCACGTCCTCTCCGACACTCCAGTCCGGGCTCGCGACCTGGCGTGGCTGCGTCTCGACAGCATCGTCATGTCCTGGATCGTTGGGACCATCTCCCTCCACCTGCAGGACATCGTGCGGACTCCCGGCGGCACCGCGCGTGAGGCCTAGCTCGCTCTCGAGAGCCAGTTCCTCGGCAACGCCCAGACACGCGCCCTCCAGCTCGACACTGAGCTCCGCACCCTCGAGCAGGGCGACATGTCCGTGGGTGACTTCTGCAGGAAGATGAAGAGCACGACTGATGGACTTCGAGACCTTGGGTACCCGGTCCCGGAGCACGTCCTGGTGCTCAACTTCTGCGGGGCCTTCCCGCCAGCTACGAGGCCCTGCGAACGTTGATCACCCACCAGAAGCCGACTCCCACCTTCCTACAGGTTCAGGATGCTCTCACCTTGGAGGAGCTCACCCGGGGCCTACACACGCTTGCCTCGACCACGTCTTCGTCCTCCACCGCCTCCCGTGCACTCGTCGCTGCCCCGCCACCGTCCTCAGCCTCGCCGCCTGCCTCTCTCCTTGGTGCTCCTCCCCCTGGGCTGAGCGGGGGTGGGAGGGCCATGGGGGCCGCCGAGGACGTGGTGGTGGGGGTCGTGGGACGCCCACCCAGGCTCCGTCTCCTGCCCTCGCTCCTTTTCCCGGGGGTGCGCCCTGGCCGACCTTCGCTAACCCGTGGTCAGGGCGCATCTCCATGTGGCCCTTCCAGGGTCAGGGAGGGGGGCCTCGTCCCCCGCACCAGCCGGCTGCCATGGTCATAGGTGCTGCCACCTACACGCCGTCCTGGACTCCACCTCCTCCTCAGCCCAGCTCGCCGTGGCTGGGGGGGTGGGATCAGGCCGCTCTGGCACAGTCCTTCAACACCGTGGGGCTGACGCCGCCAGTTGGCGCCGAGTGGATCGCTGACTCAGGAGCCTCCTACCACACCACGCCTGATACGGGTATTCTTTCTTCTGTCCGACCTCCCCACCCCTCGTGTCCTTCCTCCATCATGGTCGGTGATGGTTCTTGCCTTCCTGTCACCTCTGTGGGCTCGACTCCTGGTCCTTTCCGTCTTTCTGATGTCCTTGTTGCTCCTCAGATGGTCCACAATCTTTTTTCCATTCGTCAATTTACTTCTGACAATTCTTGTTCTGTCGAGTTTGACTCTTCTGGTCTTTCTGTGAAGGATTTGGCTATCGGGCGTCCACTCCTCCGATGTGATAGCTCCGGGCCCCTTTACACCCTCCGCCTTCCGGCCTCCGCTGCTTCACCTTCGACCTCTTCGTCTTCCTCGTCCACTGCTCTTGCTGCGACACCGTCCTCCACCACCTGGCACCGCCGTCTTGGTCATCCCGGCCGAGATGTTTTGGCTCAGATTAGTCGTAGTGCAGATGTCTCTTGTACTAGGACGCCGGCCATGGGAGGCACCAGCGGCGGCGGCTGCTGCTAGAGGAGAGAGGGGAAGAAGGAAACCCTAGCTGATACCATGTAGGAGAATTATGTTCTCTATATTCCTCCAACCCTAGATGGGTGGGTATATAGATAGTGATACATGGGCTTCTATATGGGCTATACACAGCCATATGGGCCACACACACATACACACATAGACTCTAACAGTGTGAGATGATGTGGCTGAAGGGTCTTCTGAAGGAGCTTGAGTGTTGAAGAATGAGACCATGCTGCTTCATTGTGATAATGTAGCAGCTATCAACATAGCAAATAATCCAGTTCAGTTTGATCGAATGAAGCATGTGGAGATTGACAGGTTCTTCATTAAGGAGAAGATGGACAGTGGGGCTTTAAGGTTGGAGTATGTCAAGTCTCGAGATCAACTAGCTGATTGTCTCACAAAAGTTTTAGGTCCTAAGGATAATGAGTTGTCATGTAACAAGATGGGCATGTTGAATATCTTTAGCCCATCTTGAGGGGGAGTGTTGGTGTATTGTGCAAATAGGAAAACATGTAAGGACTATTGTGTAAAGTAGATAAGATAAAGAGAAGAGAAGGGGCTGTGGGAAAGTTGACCCAGCCAAAAAAATCCCCAAATCCCAACAGTCATTCCTTGATGTTTTCATTCCCACCGCTCTTACACACTCTTTTCTTCCTATTCTCGGCTCGCCAAATAATCTAAACATGTGCCTTGGAATCTAAAACCAAATCAATAGCATGAGCTCAATGAAGAGGAAGGAGCATCTAAGAACCATAGGAATGAGAGGCATCAGGAATGCAAGACTGCAAATGTCCTCTAACGCTAGTCTAGAGGAGAACTTGGAGCATCTAAGAACCATAGGAATGAGAGGCATCAGGAATGCAAGACTGCATATGTCCTCTAACGCTAGTCTAGAGGAGAACTTGGAGCATTCTCATTCCTTCATGTTCCGATTCCTACTGTTCTTAGGACCTCTCTTTCTTCCTCTTCCCTGCTCACAATTTTTCTAAGACAAAAGCTCTAACTGTAGAACTATTCATACATCAGGAGTTCATATATATGTCAACCTTTGATGTACCTGGCCCTATGAACAATGAAAACATCAAATAAGTAAGTGCACTGTAGGACATTGGACATAGCAGTAGATGACAGTGGGCCCATGTAAACTATAGCAGTATGAATGTGGGGCCATGTAGCCTATGTGGGCAATGAAGAGCACATGGAAGAAGCCTCTGGATGGAGATTATATTTTGTCTGTGCGATATCTTTTTGTTTTAAGAAGTCTGGAGAGGAGGTCCCTACCTGAATATATCAATCATGCAATAGCTTATTGACAGAAGGTACTACAAAAAGAAATTAAAATAGAAGTTTTTTTTTCAGAGTATGAAGCTTCTGTATTAAGGCCTGTTGCATCCTGTTGTGTCCTTTGTTGAAAGGCAGACATGCATGTTAACTTGTTGACCTGAGCTATGAACTCACAAAAAGGGAAAATGGGGAGAAATAAAGCCTCCAAGTGCGCATTTACGTAGATTCATTAATACAAAGGGCAAGGAGGTTCTAAAAAAAACTTCTGGGCTCCATTTTCATGTTTTTCAAAGGGCATCCTGCTTGTTTCTGTAAAGGAAAATAGTTCTGGACATGTAAGGAAAAAACAAAGAATTATTCAAGCACACACAACTGTCCAATGTGTCAAATTCAAGAAATGAGAGGACCATGTTCTGTACACTGGAACCCAAGATACCAGTTCTATTTTCGTTCAGCTTATACATTTTGCAAGGAGCTTTCGTTACAGATTTTCACACATGGTAAAACTATATGAAAAATTGAACTAAAATTCCTTAAAACTTGGAAGATCAAAGAACGTCTCAATCTCCTAGTTAAGCATCTATGTATTGAGCATGAAAGACACCCATTATAGAGACGGGATGCATTTACCTTAGCAGTGCTTCAGTCTGCTGTAGGCATTCAGTATGACATGATGCATTCACTGTAGGAAATCTTCTGCCCTGTTTGGGGGAGCTTGAGCTTCTCCAAAAGCGATTCCTGGAAAAGCTATTCTCGCTTCTGCAAAATGGTGCTTCCTGGATAAGCGAAGATGGCCTGTTTGGCAACCGCTTTTTTGGCGTCGATGTCAGGAAGACGACCTCGAGGAAAGGGGCGGGCCTCGAGGCGATGACGAGGAGATGGAAGCTTGGGGCGGCGTTGGTCCGGTGCGGAGGGGATGAGCTGCGGCGGGCCGGTGTAGAGGGGAGGAACACCGGCGGATCTGGCGGAGGGAGGAGCGGCGGCGGTCCGGCGGGGAGGGAAGGGGCTGCGGCGGGCCGGCGCGGAGGGAGGAGCGCTGTCAGGTCCGGCGGAGGGGCGGAGCTGCGGCGGGTCGGCGGGAAGGGGAGTGGCTACAGCAAGCCGGCACGGAGGGATGAGAGCCGGCGTCGCCCCTGGCTCCTCAACGTCGCGCCCACGGCCCACAGGGAGGAGCGATGCGGGCAACGGGCAGGGGCGGCGGCGGGCGGTGGGGGAAGGAGCTTCGACTGGCGCGGGAGGGAGTTTGGGGCGGAGCGGCCATCGGAGGAGGGAGGTCCAGACGCAGGGTGGTGGCGCTCGAGGATAGGGATGGGCGGATGGCTCGGTGCGAGACGGCTCAAAAGCTCGGGAAGCTCCTCCCGAGCAGCTTCTCCGCTTGTAGTGTAAATAGAGCTTTTGGAGCTTCTGGATTGTAGGAGAAGCAACCCTGTTTGGGGGAGCTTTTAGCTTTTGGAGCTTCTAGGAGAAGCAAAAGCTCCAAAAGCTTCCCCCAAACAGGGCCATAATGTCTGCCCATTTTGATGCGTTGTATGCATATATTCTCTTTGTACAGCTCATTTGGTTCAAATTTAGCATGATATATTTTCTAATTATTGTTTTTTCTGTTAATGATGTACAGGGCCAGAATACAATGTTCATAATATGATCTTTGTTTTTTGTCTGCTTTCTTTACATAATTACAGTCATTGGTCATAGCAGAAAAAGTTAGTAGCAACTGGAAAATACATGCCGCCCGCATGTTCTGTGGGACAACATTTTTTGGTGTCTCCTAATCCTAAAGTTTGAGTATGCATCCAGTTTTCATATTCTACCAAACAAGTCTTATCTGTGTGATTTGTCTACATTTCCGAAACTAACACTAGTGGTATCTAAAACTTAAACCAGTTAATTAGATAGCTAGCTAAGCCATCACCTTATACTATGCACGGACTAGGCACACGGCCATGCCCAAGAATCAAACATTCCAGTAAACAAGCTATGCATGCATTGAGGCATGCCAAATAAACAACATGTATCAGCTGAAAATGGCTAACTAAAATCTCACCATTTATCATTTGTATAGTGTGCTAAAAGGAGGAGGAATGAGCTCATAAGAACGATAGGAACGGGAGACATCAGGAAGGCTGAAAATGAAATCTAGGCCTTCCTCCATGCTCCCATTCCCACTGCTCTTAGGCCCTCTCTTATTCCTCTTCATTGCTCACCTTCAAGCTTGGATCATCTACTAAGCATATCGCGCTGAGGGCAAACAGGAAGAGGAAGGAGTGCTTAAGAACGGTAGGAATGGGAGGCACCGGGAAACACCAAACAAAGCTTCCACCTCTATTTCTAGAGAAGAAAACAAACAGGGTAGGGTTTCCTCCATGTTCCCATTCCCACTGCTCTTGAGCTCTCTTCCTTCCTCTTCCTAGCCCACTATAGTACTCTACAGGTCCTGCCTGCAGCTCTCTCAAGTAACAACACTGGACTGTTCAACAAAGCCCATTGGCTTTAAGGTGTATATATAGACCTGCAGCGCATTCTGCATTTTATTTCACTGACAGTGGAGCCCATGTTATCTTCAGGGGCCCATGTTATGAAGAGCACATGGAAGAAACCTGGATGGGGATTTTCTGATTCTACCATATCTGAAAGGCAGCCATGAACTCGCAGAAAAGGGAAATGGAGAGAAATAGAAGCCTTTAAGTGTACATTTACTTGGATAGTTGGATCAATCAATAGAGAGAGAGAGAGAGAGCATGAATGATGAAGCAAAAATTAACTTCTGTTTTCTATTCTCATGGTTTTGTTTAAATGGGCATCCTGATTTTATGTAAAGGAAAAGTATGCCTTGGCTATGCAAGGCGAAAACCCAGAGTTGTTCAGACACAGTGTGTCAAGTTCAAGAAATCAAAGGATCACGTTTCGTACACTGGAAATTAAGACATCAGTTATATTTTCCTCCAATTTATACTTTTGCAAGGTGCACTCCGGCTTACATATTTTCAAAAATGGTAAAACAGAAAATGAACCAAAATCCCTTGAAACTAACTTCGAAGACCAATGCACGTCAACATTGCCTGGTCAAGTTACCATGCATCCGAGCATGAAAGACATTCACCCAAGAGTCCGGCACAACAATGCATTTATATTACCTTAGCAATGCTTGTCTCTGTCTCTGTTGAAGGCATCAGTATAAGACAATTAGACAAAGATAGGATAGCTCTTAAAAATGAAGACTTGATGCATTCACAGTCAGAAATCTTCTGCCTGTCAATGTTTTCCGACTTGGATGTTATGTTGTATGCATGTATTACCTTTGTATAGCTAATTATCGTTTTTGCTGTTGAAGGCGTACAAAGCCAGAGTACAATGTTCATATTATGTATGTCATCGTCTTCATTTTCTGTCTACTTTCTTTGCAGCCATTGGTCATAGTAGAAAAAGTTAGTGTGATGTGTTTTCATATCCAAAACAATCACTAGTAAATCGTTTTTATAATTGTGCTAGTGGAATCTAAAACTTAGACCAGAGGGATAGCTAGCTGCCATCACCTTAAATTATGCAGAGACTAGGCAAGCTGACGAATCAAACATTTCGGTAAACAAGCTATCAACTTACGCCATGCATTGAAGCATGCCAAAGAAACAAGTTCATGGGTGTGCTAGTCAGTTTCTTACTCCATGTGCTAGCTGATAAATGTTGGTGTGAGATGTGTTTGTGTTCAGAACAGTCAATACTAAGCAGTTGTATAATTGTGCCAGTGGAGTCTTGAAACTTGAAGAACTATTGGCTATATCTAGCCAAACCATAATCTTTAATTTATCTGTAACTAAACATGACAAAGAATTTGAAAGTGAAAGCATTCGAATAAGCAAATCTACGATCGTTCATTACGCATCTACTGAGGCGCGCCAAAACAAACAGAAACACACCACTCATCCTCTCTGTTGTGTGATCCAAAAGGAAGAGGAAGGAGCACCTAAGAACAATAGGCATGGGAGGCATCAGGAAGACCCAAAATATATCTTCACCTCATACGCCTTCCTCTATGTTCCCATGCCAATTGCTCTTAGGCACTCTTTTCTTCCTCTTCCATGCTCACCCTCAAGTTCAAATCATCCAAATAGGTACATAATTTAATTACTTAATAAACAAATTACATAGCAAGCCAAAAGGAAAGGGATGAAGTGCTTAAGAACAATAGGAATGGGAGGCATCAGGAAACACCAAACCAAGCTTACACCTCTGTTGCTGGAGGAGGAAACAAATAGGCTAGGCTTTCCTCCATGATCCCATTCCCACTGCTCTTAGACCCTCTCTTCCTCTTCCCAGCTCACTCTCAAATCCTACAGCTACAAGTTTCCATATGGTACACGGCAAAGAGATTGCTGAACAGAACATTTTGATCCTGAGGTATATAAAGACATGTAGCACTGAAGAAAGCATTAAAGAAGAAGAAGTACACACCTGCCAATAGAGAAGGGGGCATGTGATGGTCAGACTGGCACTGTCCTGACTTGTAAATGGCACGTGCAGGAGAGATCTTCTGCGTAGTGTATATATTACCCATATGTCTTATCTTAAAGGACCAACCATAGGCGGTATTAAGCCCTACACTTGGAACAGGGAAAAATGGGTGAACAAACTTGTAATTAAAAATAGGAGCACTAAGAAAGAGATGAGACAATATACCTTATTCACTTTAAGTTGTAGCCTTGGTTGAGTTCAGGTTTTTGGGATAGTATGCCACTTAGATCATGTAGAATTTAGAAGGTAAAAAACATTAAAGACTTGGGAAAATTTTAAAAAGCAAAAAGGATGGTACCGAGTACCACTGTTGAAACTTGAAATCAACCCAACAATAGGTTAATTTGAGACTCAAAATGGTCTGGGACAGGTGATAACTTGTGGTTCCCCCATGGATACAGATATTCCATATCAATCTTTCAAAAAAAGAAGAAGATATTCCACATCAGCAACATGCCAAGTGCACACATGTAGCCTGTTTTACTAATCTGTCCACAATATGACAGCAGATAGAGAAGGAATTGTTTCGATTAACACGAGACCAAAAAAAAATACAGGCCTCAAGAACAACCCCTTGATAGAAATATATATGAAGATTTACAAGTCACCTTAGCGGATTGAGCGAGAGGGGGCGGGAGCTAGGAGGAGGCTGGTGTGGGAAGCATAGAGACGACGAGGGAATGCAGATGGATATCGAGGGGGAAGGATCAGAATTACATGAGGGGGTGCGGTGGTAGCTCCAATACCAGACCACGATTTAAATACCAATTCTGAGATCCATCCAAACAGCTGTATTGGAGGACCCAATACCAATTTCGAATTTCAAGTTTCAATATCTACATCCAAACGAGATGTAAAAATGTAACAGAATGTGTCATATACTATGAAACTATTTTTTAACCCAAATATAATAATTGTATTGTACTCTCAATCTATATAAAATTTTATATATTTATAGTTAAAGGTAAAAAGAATAACATTACATTAAATCTTCTGTAGGAGAAAGTAGAAGATACCGATGGGTTTTGATATTCGTTCCAGCGTGGATGCAACTGAAGACGCCTGCCTTCATGGATGCAACTGAAGACGCTAAACGTGCCGGCGCTAAATAGAATTTCGATCCTAGCAGAGACTGCTAACATTACCTGCTGGGAATCTTGCAAATTTCCTGTCCTGCAATCATTGGCCACTCCATTGCAGTGTCCGCATGGAAGTGGCGCGACCCAACCCGTCCGCGTCCCCGAGTCGGTCAATGCAAAGCTGTGTGCGTTGCCGGAAGGATACTCCCAAAACAGCCGAAATCGCACGGAAATTGCCCCGTCAAAACCACCCAAAACCCATCCCCTCCAGCCAGCCGCGTAAGCGCACACGGCCGCGGCCAGCTCCCCACAAGCCACAGCCGTTGACTCCACTCCTCAGTCTACTTGGCCATCCACCAACAGCGCGCAGTCTCGATCTCCGGCCGGCGAGAATGGTGGAGGTGGTGGGCTTGCTGGTATGCCCGATCATCAAGATCGTCATGGACAAGATAAAATCCTGCGCCTCCGACAGGATCAGGTGGCTGGGCGACGGCGTCCCCAAGGCTCTCGACCGCCTGAACAAATTGCTGGACCAGCTCCGCGCCGTGGCGGGCGCCGTCCAGGCGCGGGGCTCGCCGGACAGAAACCGGGACCTCCGCGCATGGCTGCAGCAGCTCATCGACGCCGTGTACGAGGCCAGAGACGTCCTCGACGACTTCGACGACTCGGCCCCGCAGCCCGAATCCCCCGTCGCCAGGTTCGGCAGGCGGATCTTGGGCGCCGACGAGCGCGTCAACAGGCTCAAGGACGTCGTCGAGAAGCTGCAAGCCGTTCAAGATGACGCCCCGGCGCTGATGCAGGCGGCGACGGTCCATGGGTCGGTGTCGAGCTCCGGTGACCTGAGCGGCCACCACCACGGCCTCCACGGTGGGGCGACAGGATCCGTGCGCAACCACCAGCACGTGGTGTTCGGGCGCGACAGGGAGCTGCTGGACATGGTGTCGTGGCTCGTCGGCACGCCCGACGGCGGCGACGCCATGTCTGTCCCGGTCGCCGCGATCATGGGCCATGGCGGGATGGGGAAGACCACGCTGGCGCAGCTCCTGCTCGAGGATCAGGAAGTGGACTCCGCCTTCGACCTCAAGATCTGGATCCAGCCCGCTGCTACTGACAACGAGTTTGAGCTCGCCAAGCAAATCCTGCAGTCTGCCAACGTCGATGTGCCGGACGGCATGAAGAACTTCGACTGGTTTCAGAAGAAACTCAAGGAGGAAGTCTCGGTGCGCAGATTTCTGCTTGTGATCGACGACGTCTGGAATTGGAACAGGGAGGACATAAGCGGGCATGCCTACCGAGAAATGTGGTCCAAGGTGCTGGCTCCCATCGGCAATGGGAAGACGACGGGGAGCAAGATTGTGATCACCACTCGGCAAAAGATCGTGGCAGATTTGCTGTACGCAAGCAAGGAGGTTTGGTTGGATGACTTGCCGGCTGATGCCATCTGGTCTCTGTTCAAGAGGTGCGCCTTCGGCGAGGAAGACATTAATAAGCAGCCTCAAGAACTGCAAGACATCGGGAGAAAAATTGCTGAAAAGCTCAAGGGGTCACCAATGGTAGCCAAGGCCGTTGGACAGATGCTGGAAGGCAGCCGCAGGGTCACCAACTGGAAAAGGGTGCTCGATATGGATAGCTTTGACAATAGTTCCAAAACATTGGAGTTGTGTTACCACAATTTACCAGAACACCTGCAACCATGCTTCGCAATCTGTAGCTTATTCCCAAAGAAGTGGAGGTTCAAGCGTGATAAGCTGGTGAAGATATGGATGGCCCTTGATTTCATCCAATCGGAAGATGTGGGAAGCGATTACTTTGATCAGCTTGTGGGCAGGTCCTTTTTCCATAGGCAAAAGGTAGGGCGTCGGAGATACTATTACATCCATGACCTGATGCATGATATGGCCGAAAATGTTTCTAGCTTCGATTGCATGAGAATTGAAGATGCAAAGAAAAAGATCCCAGAGACAGTTCGGCACTTATCGGTGTCCAGTGATACCATGGCACAGCTCAAAAGCCGATGTGAGCTCAAAAGATTGCACACATTGCTGATTCTCAAGGGCCCTTCCTCTTCGTTGGATCAACTGCCAGGTGATCTTTTCTCAGAGCTGAGAAGTCTTCGAGTTCTTGGCTTGGAAGGCTGTAATATCGTTCGTCTTTCAGAGAGAATTGGGAATCTTAAATACCTCAGGTACCTGGCCCTTTGCAAATCAATCACCAGGCTTCCACAAGCAGTAACAAAGCTGTATCGTCTTCAAACCTTTAGTAGTCCTAAGGGGTCTGGCCTTGAGGTCCCCCAAGACATCGTAAACCTGAAACGTCTGCGACATTTGGATATGGATACATCAAAAATCACTGGTATTGGGAAACTGGTTCACCTTCAGGGATCAGTTAAGTTCCATGTGAAAAATGAAAAGGGGCATACTTTAGGAGACTTGAATGGTATGAGTGGTCTTCGCAAAGAGCTTCATATCAAGAACCTTGATGTTGTAAAGGATCAGGAAGAAGCCTGCCAAGCTGGATTAAGCAAGAAGGAGAATGTTAAGGTCCTGGAATTAGAATGGAACTCGACTGGTAAGAGTGTGCCTTCTGTTGAGGCTGAAGTCTTGGACGGTCTTGAACCGAACCAGTATGTTAAAAAGCTTATCATTAGAAGATATCATGGTAACAGATCACCAAACTGGTTGAGAAAAAGCTTGAGGGAGAGTGACCTATACATTAAATATCTGCATTTGATCAACTGTAGAAAGTGGGAGGCCTTGCCTCCTCTCGGGCAGCTTCCATGCCTCAAGGTTCTGCATTTGAAAGAGATGTGTTCAGTCAAACAAATCAGCTGTGAGTTCTACGGAACCAAATTAACTGCATTTCCATCTTTGGAGGAACTTGAATTTGATGATATGCCACAGTGGGTGGAGTGGACACAAGAAGAAAGGAACATTGAAGTGTTCCCTAAACTCCGTAAGCTGAGGCTTTTGAACTGTCCTGAGTTGATTAAGGTGCCTCATCTTCCTCTGTCCATTAGGAAGGTCTCGGTCAAAAATACTGGTTTTGTTTCACAACTGAAACTATCATCATCCTCCTCACCATCAAAAGCATGCAAGTTTGCACTAGATACGTGCTCTGCCGCCGTCCTCACAAATGGATTAATGCACCAGCAACAAGTGGAAGCAGTTGCTATTTTGACTCTGAGGAACTGTGAGGATGTAAAATTTCAAGACCTTCAGGTGCTGACTTCCTTGAAGAGGCTGCAAATATCTCATTCAAGCATTAATGATGAGCAGTTGTACACTTGTTTGAGGGGTTTACAAGCGCTTACCTGGCTAGAGATATCAAACTGCAACAACATCACATGTCTTCCACATATGGAAAGTTCAGACTGCTTAACAAAATTTCATGAACTACACATTCAACAGTGTCCTGAATTTTCCTCTCTACACTCACTGCCAAGTTTTGTGGCACTAGAAAGTATATTGATCGAAAATTGCTCGAAGGTCACTGTGGAATCTTTCCCTACCAACTTCAACAACAATTCTCTTAGAAAACTGAGCATTATGAATTGTGCTGAGTTGGAGTCGCTGCCAAGTCGCTTCCCATCTTCGCTGCAAGTTCTTCATCTGATTGGGTGCAAACCAACTTTGATGAACCGACTGCAAGTCAAGGATGGACCAGAATGGGAGAAAATAGCTAGTATTCCCATAAAACAAATCTGCTGATCAGAAGCCTTTTATGTAAACCAAAAGGTATAAGGTGTGCCATTATGAAGTTTTAGTTGTTTGCTTCATCATAGATTGACAACGTCATCTTTCTTATGAAATAATATTCATAATCCATTAAAAAAAAAGTAGGATCGTGCCTTCTAGAGTTATATGTATCTAGAATGTCACTTTCTTGTGCCTTCTGATGTTATGTTAACAGTATGCATCTTACATTACAAAATTTTCAGATCAAGAAGTTCACTTTCATCACAGTGATGCTGACAATTTATATCCAAAATCGCAGGACAGGAGACCAGATAAAGACCAACAGCTTCTTCTCAGCTTGAATGTACTTAGTGTTTCAAAATTTGTACTATGACGTATTTATTGTGTCTGTGTGCCCACATCGGTTTAGAGTTTGTTTTTCATTTATGTTTCTGTAAAGTTGGTGTTTGTCACCATGACACTGTCAGGTATGTAAACTGCCATTTGGTGCAATTTATCGAGTTGTGAACAATATTATACCCAGCTAAATCAAACTCGTTTGTTTACAAGTTACAACAAATAACAAGAGGGATTTGTTCTTTCATTGCAGAAAACAGTCTTCTGTCTGCTCAATTGCTCTAAAAACAGAAAAAATTGTACCGACTCCCGACTAACTGAAAAGGGCATCTGCCCGACTGCCCCTAATTCAACTCACCCTGACCAACTCATAAAAGGATCCAAGTATTATTCAGCGCATCGATTTCCAAGCCCCAAGTGAGGTTCGTTGCAGATGATTAAAAAAAATCAATTTCTTTAAAACTAAGTTGCATTTAGCGAGGGAGCTTGCAATCCAGTATGGCCTATGGAAAACTGAAATGCACAAAATCATAAGATGTAATCCACAGACCATCAAAGCAAAACTGCATCCCAAATGTAGTCCCAGTACCATATCTTTCCTTATTTTCTTGTATGAAAAGGAACAACAGAAACAAAAAAAAAAACTTACAAAATGAGAAATCAAAAAGAAAGAAAAGTAAAGGAACTATACAGCTTGTGAGGATACAAAAATTAGGCAGAACTGGCAGATACTCCAGCCATCGGGGGCTTCAAAGGCTGCCAAGTGCCATCCTGGAGATCAGCAAACAAACTAATTGGGAACAGCTTAAAGTTCCAAAGTATGTGAACAACCAGATATTCTTGACCCACCAAATTGGAGTTATTCTGACAATAAATGAATTCAAGAGCTTGAAGGTATTCCCTCAAGAAAAAGTTTGGTTCTGAGAGCACACCAGGCAGCTAGTCATGTTATTAATCAATCAACCTTTGCAGGTTAATCCTTTGCCCATAACACTTTCACCAAGAAGAACAGAGTTCAACTCTTATGCATAGCCTTACACACCAATCAATTGGCCTTATGTTCATAGCATGTTTTGATATGTTTAACAGTAACAAATTTGTCAGCACCTCCAGGACGGTTATCATGGAGCAACAATACTGGTAGCACCTCAAGATATTGAAGCCTGTGTATACTCGTGGGAAGTTTGTTAATTATACTGCACAAAGCTAGGTAATGGAGATGAACCAACTGACTAATGGCATCTGGTAATTCTGCAATATCAGATTCACTTAGATCCAAGACTCGCAAGTTTTTAAATTTAGCCAGAAGTTTACTAGGGAAATGACTCGAGGATAACGATGAGCTTCCAAGAACTAATAATGTCCGCAGCCTTCCCAATCTGTATTTGCTCTTCAGCTGTGGTAAATAATCACTTGAGACAGATAGGTGACGAACAGTTGGTGGAATCACAACAGGAATGTCGTCATTAATTTTCATGCAATCTTTAGCAGAAAAATGCTGCGCCAAAATGTGCATTAGATCATCCAGGAAGTAATATGTTTGCTGATCTTTATTTGCAGACCCAAAGAAGGACCGTGATAAGAGATCATCAAAGTATTTGTACCCTAAATCTTCCAGCCTTTTCCCTTCTGTTGGTGTTTGAACGAAACCTAGAGCTATCCACATTTTGACCAACTTATATCGACTAAACCTCCAAGTTGTTGGAAAAATGCTGCAGTATGCAAAACATCGTTGGAGATGACCTGGCAAGTGTTGATAACTGAGTTGGAGGGAGGAGATAATAGTATTATCACAAATCTCAGTATCCATCAGTCCTCTCCATTTCTGTGTGCTCCTGGTGTTCCTTAGCATTTCCCCAATAACTTTGGTGGCTAAAGGTGAACCCTTCACCTTTGCAGCAATGGCTCTCCCAAACTCTAGTAGATCTGGAGGAAACTCCATGGTTTCACTACCCAATGCAGTTTCCCTCAACAACAACAAACAATCCGCAGTTTTCAATCCGTCAATCCTGACCACATATGTAGCATTCAGAACCTCTGCCACTAGCTTCATCCGAGTGGTCACCAAGATCTTGCTCCCGATTGCAGCAGAGCTAAGAGGTGCCAACACTTTGTTCCACACAGACCTATTCTCCAGCTCAGTCTTCCCCTCGTCATTCCAAACATCATCAAGAACTAGGAAGAACTTCTTTGACGCAACCATTTCCCCAAGCTTCTCCTGCAATGTTTCCAAAGTCTCATCATAGGGTGTATCATCTGCACCACCAATAGACTGTAATATCTCCCTGGTGAGCTCAGCTTCGTCCAACCTATCCCAGACGCAGATCCAAGCTCGAAGATCGAAATACCCTTGAACCCTCGCATCATTGTACACGCGCTGAGCAAGCACGGTCTTTCCCATGCCTCCATGGCCAACCACTGCAACAACCGGCGTTACCGAAGGAAAATTTTCGTCGCGGTCACCGATGAGCCTGCCAACTATGTCCTCGCACTCTTTGTCACGCCCAAAGACCCTCCGCTCCGCGAGCACCGAGCCCGTGACGCGGTGCGGCGACCGCACCCCGCACCCCGCTGGGCGGCCGAGCCGCAGCCGCTCCGAGTCGTCGCGGGCGCTGTCGAGCCTCTCGGCCAGACGCCGCAGCTTCCTGGCGGGGCTGCGGAGGGCGGCACCGACGCAGTTGGAGATCCCGGGGCCGGCCAGGCGCCTGCGGTGGAGCTCGTCCAGGAGGTCCTCGGCGTCGGCCACGGCGGACCCGAGCTCGGCGAGCCAGGCGCGCAGCGCGGGGGCCTCGGCCCCGTCGGGAGGGGGCCACGCCCGACGCTCCAGCTCCCGGGCGACGGGCTGGATCCGGAGGAGCGCCGCGGCGAGGCCCGCCAGGCCGGCGTCGCCGCGGGACAGGGAGCGGGCTCGGCCGGCGAGCGCGGCGAGGTCCTGCGACACGGGCCACGGCGGTGGCATCGTCGGGAATCGATTTGGCTGTGTGGGTGCTGCCTCGTTGCCCGTTGGCGCGGCGCTGAGGAAGTGGGGAATTTTCGGTCGTCGCTTTCGTTCGTTCCGCTTGGTTGACTACGCCCAACCTTGGTCTAGTCTAACGTCGGTTCAGCCACAAGGCGCGGGGGAGACGTGTCATGGACGACGCGGGGGACCGGGTCATGGACGAAAGGCGTTGGCATTGCAAAGCGGTGGAGACACTGCGCCGAGCCCGTGGGAAACGTCGAGGACCCCAGTTCCCGCCCTTCGTCGCGCCAGCACTGCGCCGCCCCAACTAGCGCCCGTCCCGTGCCGCCGCGCCGCCGCAGCGAACCCTATCTAGGGCTCCGCCGCCCGTGTCGCCGCCGACCATCCGCCCCCCCCCGGCGCCGGCCGTCGTGCTCACCGTCGCCTACGACTCACACTGCTGCTTCCCCTCTCCAATCCCGTGCGGTGGTGAGCACGTGCCCCGGATTCACTCGATTTCTTGAGGGTTTGTTCAAATCCGAGCCATATTTGATGAAATTTGTTTCCGCCCCATGCCATACCATCTAATTTGACGCGAATGCGCTTCAGTTGCATCAATTCCGTACCATTTCCATGTCTAGTGCTTATTTCAGTTCGGATTCATGCATGATTCCTTCAAATTTGAGCAACACTTAAGCCATCAAGTTCAATTTAGAGGAAATTCAATCACATTTATGGAGTTCAAGTTGAACCCAGTCCCATATCGAGCTTTTGCTGTGTTTTAGGACGTATTGTTATCTCTAGTTATATTTAACTACTCAATACTGTGGTTAATACTTACGTAGTTCCAAATTTTAAGGCGTTTCGGGTTTTCTAGATTCATACCTTTTACTATACATTTGGACATAATATATATCTAGGTACATAGTAAAACATATAAATCTAAAACAACCGAAACGACTTATATTTGGGGTGGGTGGACCCGGTGGAGTACGTAGCTCTCAGCCTCTCACCCAGCATTTGTCACTGATGGATTGTGAGCCAAGTCAGGGATAGGGCAAAGAGCAGACAGTTCAGCAGCCCAAGAAGAGGAACTGGTATTTTTGGACAGAAAGAGTTTGTTTTAAAAGAAGAGCAGAAAGAGTGGGACAGTATTTTGGCTGTTCCTGACACTCAGGGTTCTGAGTGGCAGGGTGGATACTGGTCGATGAAGTACTAGCCAACATGGCAGCTTAGGCAGCAGAACAGGTAGCAGGGCAGAATCCCAGTTCAGCAGCTCCGAGGAAGTTTGGAGGCTTCAGATAAGCTCGACATGCCAGTGCGGCCCTCGCCGCCCATCGTGGCTGGAGAGGATGAGAACACTTGTCGTGGTGTCTTCATGGAGTTCATGAGCAAGTATTTCATCATTTCTTTGTGATCTGAATCCTTTTCTTTTTTTGGGACTGAAATTTCCATTAACCTGCACTGTATTGGCTCTTCTATATGTCACAGAGTGGCTAGGTTTGAGGATCTAGCTAAATCTGGGGAGCGATTGCTTGTGAGATTCTGTCAGGATCTTGGTTAGTAACTCTGATATGCTTTCCTTCCCCTTTTGTGGGGGGCACAACCGATAACCCATGAAGGTTCAGTTTATATGATTCAGTTTTATGCATTTACTCTGTAACATTGTGATGGGTATTTTGTACTGTAACAGAGCACTGAATTACCTATTGCAGAGTATTTTCGAAGCCCACAGATTCCTAACGGATCAGATGTCATGAATCAGATAGTTAAATCTAACAGCTCTGGCAGAATGTGGTCGTATCTGGAAGCTGGCTGCAGGCTTCACTGCCAAAATATCTCAAACATAAATCAGTGTGAGTTCGAAAACATTTTCTTATTCCTGCATGCTAATGGTTGATATGACGTCTTTATCATACTGTGCATTTGTTTTTCGAACTGAGGCATTACTGAATATGCAAGATTCGGACAGTAAGCTAATCATTCATTTTTAATCATACCTTCATACCCTTTAATCAGTTTGGCATTGATTTTTTTTCCTTGTACCAGTACACTCGTGTGAAGATGGACTTAAGGATCACATAAGCAAAGGTACTCAATCACTTCATACCTTATATTGGTAATCTTTAATCTATTCAGTATTCACAAGCAAGTAATAGTCAAGTATGACCTCACTGCAATCTTGTAAACTCTACAAACTGCCATTAATTGTTAATTGTCATCATCGATTAACTGGAGCTTTGGGGTTATATATTTCCCTCTTATCATGTTTGTGAAACTCTTGTCTCTAATTGACCTGCTGTTATTTTTATTTTCTGCTAGTTAAGACTTTGCTTGAAGAGCTTGAATGTCTAGTCAAGGATGTCTATGCCATCACCCTAACCGCCAGTATAAGTGCTCTGAAAGTTTCAGACGGTCATGCCATTGACAACAAGCTGACTATTGAAACGTGCATCATTGGGGTAGATCGCCCTGTTCGTCTGGCTTATCAGCCACCAGCCAGCAGTACTTTTCTCTCAGAAAAAACCAGCCACCAGCAATCAGTCAGCAGTACTTTTCTCTCAGAACAAACCAGCACCAGCCGCCAGCAACCAGCCAAACGAACAGGCCGGATGTCTCTGTTCCAACATTTCCTTTTACTAAATCATTTACATAGTGTTCTTTTCAACAGAGAATATCTTGCTGTTTACAATGATGAAGTAAGGTGGAAACCGGGTAACATGTTACATCTACTGCAGGAGGATAAAAGCGCAGATCGATTGGACAGTGATGTATTTCTTGTTACTGTGATGGTCATTGTTCGCAACATGTTGAAGCTTGACTATACGATGCAGGTAAATTGTGTCAGTATGTTCACTTCCTCTTCCACTTTACATTTGGTGGTCCATGTTATCCCAATTCTGTTTCTTTCACCCTCTTGATCAGAAGACCACATTTCTCTACAGGAAAATATTGTTGGTGCATTATCCCTAAAAACGTTGCCATCAGAGCTTGAAGGATACTGCCTCATGTGGGATTTGCACCCATACATTGACCACGATGTGATGCATCTTGCGTGGGAAATGTGAGCATGGAATATGGGAGTTGTTTCCGAACTGCTGAGATTTCCCCCCATCGAAGATAGAGGATTTTTTTAATATGTTGGCAGAACATCGATTTGACAGGATTGTAGATGGATAATGTTTCGAAAAAAAAGGATTGTAAATGGGTAGCAACGTGTGATCATGATTGTGGTGTGGAGCACCCATAATTTGTTGAACTTAGTTTCTGACTTTCTGTTCTTAGACATAGGATTGCTCCTCTTTGAAGTTAAAACTTCCACGTAGAATCAAAATATTTCTTTGGTATCATAGGAAGGGAGTCATGTGAAAAGACAACGTTGCTTCTTTAGCTCAGAGAAACCATTTAACATATATGTTTTGAATACCATGCGGCAAGATTCTTCTGGAATATGGTTGACGTCTCCTCCCGTATTCAACCACGGCATTCCACAGCTTAGAAGTTTTTCATTTAAGTTAAGAAATCGAATTTTAATTGGTGCATCGGCACTAGTTGGGATATTTGGTTGAGTAGGAATTATGTAGTTTTCAAAAGAAAAAAAAAGATAACTAGTATGCGCAAGTCATCTTCAAGGGGACTAGCTAGATTAGGTGTTGGTCGTAGCTATCTGTAAAGAGGAAGAGAACTTATTGTCTGTGGTGTTTGTATTCTCAGTGTTAGAATGATCTCTCTGCCAACGGCCCATTGGGCCTTAGATCTGCGCTCTGATCGGGGGCGCCCAACCCTAATGGGTTGGCGGGCCCTGTCACACTGCGTATATAAAAGAGAGGTGGGGGCCGCAGGCACTTGCAACGAGGTTCACCGCCGCCAGTCGACCCCCACCGTCAAACCCTAAGCCGATCTACAGAGGGTCGCAGTAGTGACGGGAAGCTCCGCCACCACCGACGCCCCGATGACCACTGCACGGCCCGTCACTGCCTTGAGCAGAGCTTCACCGACAGAACCTGAGATGGCCGCCGACGAAGGTACTCCCCTCCCTTTCCCCTTCTCTGCATCCTCTGTCCCTCTCTCTGCCTCAGCGCACACACACATGTTCACACACGGTTGAAGGTTTGACCCGACTAGATGTGCACCTAGTAGATCACTGGAGTCTAACAATTGTACCAGAGCCATGCTAGGTCGTGGATCTAGTCTCGGGTAAAAGAAGAACATCGATCTCGAATCGAAAAAGGGCAAATCGAAAGTAAACCTAACCCTAACCCTAGATCTAAAAGGAAAAGGGAGAACGGGAGGGAGGACCTACCTGTGGGCCTACCTCGCCGTCGATGCCGCCGCAGGCGTCGCCTTGGGCGCGCCGGGCAGACAGATGAGCCGGGCCCTGTCCTCGCCGGTGTTTCGCCGTGAAGATAGGGGCACGGGGCGCCGTGGTGAAACCCACCGACGGCGGCGCGCTCTCCCTCGCGGGGAACGCGCTCGCCGGCGGGGGGATTCCCGACGGCGCCGGCCACCATCTTCACCTCCGGCCACCACTAGATGTAACCGGTTCGGGGCTCTAGAGATGAGGGGTGGAGAAGGGAAAGAGAAAAGAAGGAGCAAAGGAGAAAGGGGGATGCTGCGGCTACGTGCCGGGTGGCGCCGCTCCTCGCCGTCGCCGGCACATCGCCGGCGACGAGCTGCGCCACCCGCTACCGCGATGCGGGCCAAGAGAACTGGACAGAGGGAGTTGGAGGACGAAAAGGGAGCGGGCCGCCGGCCTCGTGCTGGGCGGCGCTCGCTTGGCCCCGCCGTCGCCTGTGAGGGCGCCGGCCACGGCCGCTCCGCTCGCCGCCGTTTCGCGTGTGAGTCGGGGGAAGAAGAGGAATGGGTTAGGGTTTCACCGGGAGACGGCGCCCCTGGTTTTGTTCCTCTGAAATCCAAGCGCAGCCGTCGGATGGGATCCGTGGTAATGAGCGGCCAAGAGTGAACACCACTCTGGTGGGCCGGATTAGGCCTAGGCGGGCGCAGGAACTAGGCTGGAAAGGCAGCCTGCCCGTTGGTTTGTGGGCCGGGAGCCCAGGCGGGAGTGAGGATAAGGCCACGGGCCGAAATTCTCTCGCAGGCCGAATACACAGTGGTGGCACAGTGACGTTTTTCCTATTTTATTTGATCATTTTCAGAAGCATTTTTCTATATGATTCCATTGAATCTTGTACAAGTTTTTTATCTATTCATTTTTTGAACCAACGAGATACATTTGTTTAGATAAAAGTAAAGTTAACAGAGATATTGCTTCTGAATAGTATAGTTTTTCATGAAATTTATTCATGTTTTTCCGCTGCGAATAGTTTAAAGTGATGCTTGTTGTTTAAATTTAATTGGAACCAACGGGAAAATTAAATTTAAAAGGAGCATGTCAAAGTAATTTTTGTAACTATGGTGCTGTTATTTACTGACCAACGTTGTTAATAATATAATCATGATTCAGAGGTTGTTTTTGTGCATTTATTTCTATTTTCTACCCAACGGTGATATAGATTTAATTGCATAAACATTTGTATGCTTTAATTTTGACCAACGTTGGATTAATGCATGCAATTGTTGTTATGGATTCTTCTTCATTGTGGTTTTCAGGAGGGTACCACTTGATGGAATGCATCAAGGCTGTACCAATCCTCAAAGGTTGCAACTACATTGAATGGAGAAGGATGATTGACTTGGCTTTTGTAAATGCCGAGGTTGACTGGGTAATTGACATGATACATCCCATGAGTCCACCACAATTGATGAGAAATGCTAAAGATGATGATGATGCATGGGCTAAAAAGAAGGAGTATTATGCTTCTTTAGAGTTATCATATTTCATTGAGAATAAAAGGTGGGTTAATGCAAACAAAAAGTGCATGACTCTCATAAAGAACACGGTTGAGAATGATATTTTGGACTCAATCGACGATTGTGCATCTGTGGGGGAATATCTTGAATAGATAAAGATACAGTTCACTAGCTCTTCAAGAGTTAATGTTATTAAGTCGTGTCAACATTGCAAAAAGATGGGACATTTCAAGAGAGACTGCCCCATTTGGCTAAAGAAGCTATTGGGAGCCAAAGGTAAAGAACATAGTTTCTTTTGTAAGTGAATCCTTGTATGCACAGTTTTTTGAAATCTACTTGGTCGATTGACGGGTGTAACTGTTCATGTTGCAAAATTCTTTACAGGGATTCGGTTCGACCCGGACTTCGTTAAGAAGTGAAAGGAGTATTGAGGTGACAAACGGATTTCAAGCAGAAAGTTGAAGCTGTTGGCGACGTCTCCTTGGAGCTAGCTGATGGATTCATCTTTTTACTTAGGGATGTTCTTCATGTTTCCTCTTTACATAGAAAATTTGATTAGCGTGTCATTTTGGACAAAGACAGTTTTGGATGTCATTTTGGACATGGCAAATGTGTCATTTGGTGTAATAAAGCTTGTGTTGGTGTTGCATACCTTCATAATAAGTTTTAATTACAATCATTATGTGAAAAGTAAATTCTGTGTTTGATTTGAATGAAAAGTATCTGAGTCGAACAATATGCAAAGAAAAGAAAGAGAACTCAAGGAGTCATCGAAATTATGGCACTATCGTTTAGGCCATATTTCGAGGGGGAGAAATAGAGCCTCGTTAAAAATAAAAGTCTTCCTCCATTTAGAGTTCTTTGACTTAGAGTAATACGTTTAATGTGTTAAAGGAAAGTATGTAAATAAAATTAAAAGAAAGTTGCAAAACGAAACACAGGAACTTTAGAGATAATTCACACTGACTTTTGTCGACTATTTCCTGTGAAAAGTGTGGATGGCTATGACTCGTTCATAACATTCACAGATGATTACTCCCGTTATGGTTAAATTTATCCAATTAATTAAAGAAAGATCGGAAGTAATGGATAAATTTAAGATACTCAAAGCTGAAGTTGTAAATCAACTCTAAAATAGTAAGATCTGACCGTGGGGGGAGTACTACGGTCGGCACACCCCATTTGGCCAAATTCCTGGACCTTTTGCAAGGTTCTTACAGGAGAATGGCACAGTCGCCTAGTATTTGATGCCGGGAAAACCTCAGCAAAAGGAGTAGCTGAAAGGCGTAACCAGCAGTGACGTATATGGTGCGTAGTATGATGAGTTACTTCACCTTGTCATTAGGATTGTGGATGGAGGCATTAAAAACCACTATTCACATTCTCAATAGAGTACCAAGCAAGTCGGTGCCCAAAACACTGTACGTGCTGTGGATGGGAAGAGTACCCTCTCTACACCACTTGGGTGTGTGTGGGGGAGCCTAGCTGAGGGAAAAGTAATTAACCCAAACATTGCAAAGTTAGATTCCAAAAGAGTCAGTTGTTATCTCATTTGAGTATACGGAAAAGTCAAAAGTTTTTCGTTTCTACTGTCCAGACAGATATACAAAGTTTGTAGAAACGAGACATGTTGTTTTCTTAGAGGATGACATGATGAGTGGGAGCACGGTAGTGCTGAAAATTGATCTTGAGGAGAAGCAGGTGTATGTACCCAATCCGATGATCCAAGAGTTATTTTCCTCACTACTTTCCTACCTATTATGTTTGCATCTACAGTTCCTGAGGTTGTGGTGCAAGCGCCTATAGTGACTCCACCTATGGCAATAATGAGTGAAAATTCAGAACCTGTCCTTCAGGAAATGATTGAACCCATTGTTGCACATGAGAATGAGGAGCAGCAGTCACGTCTCGTTGATGTCACACGTGTTGAGGCACATGATGTGCCAACAGTAGAGACCCCTAAAAGGTCTCTGTTGGCGGTCGATTTCCGTCAACCAAGAACACTTGTTATGTTATAGTTTGGATTTCATTTTGGAACTAACCCGCCACTAGGCATACTAATGATATAACAAGTTCATCGTTGGATGTGTGTTTTGGAGTTTAATGTTTACGCAGTAATTCATGCACTAAATGCGGGGAAATACATTCGGTTCGGAGGATGATTTACATGATGATCAAGAGGCTCCGACCGTGCGTGAACTTGACTCCAAAGGTGGCAAGAACCAATGAGCTTCGAAGAAGAATCTCCAAGGACCAAGATGAAAAGACCGGAAGATCATGCATAAACACCCCTTGACTTGGTCGCGGAGATAATGACGTCCAAAGCCCCTATCCGAAGGAGGAAAAACCCCAAAGTGCAAGAAACAACACGTGACAAAAGACGGGGCCGAACTAGGCCGAGGATGGGCCAGGCCGGCCGGCCCACCCCCTCTCTACCTCGGTTCGGCGTCGCCTTTCTTCGGTGATATAATCGCGGAACCCTAATTGTTTGGAAGGAGGAGCCATTCACGAAAGACGACCAGAGAAGCCTCGGGAGATCAAACACAAAGGAGAGGGTTGATCTTGAGGGTGAAGATCGAGGAGGATCATCACCTAGGTCAACGGAGGCCACCACAAGGAAGGAGGACGTCGAGGCCTTGCCACGGCGCCGCCGGAGTTGAAGGACACCGAGAGACGGACTCCATCGGAGGCATCCACCATGATCAACGGTGCCATGCCTAGCGTCTTGATGGGGTAAAGTAATTGTTTGTCCATGGAGTTGTAATGGATCTTGACATGTAGTCACCCACTCTTTGTTTGGATCTTTATCTATCATACCTTCATGTTGATGATGCTTAATGTTTAAGGTTCGCTACCATTGCCATCGAGGTTGCTCCCGTAGATCACGTCAACATACCGTGTTCATTAGGGTAAGAGATGATTACCTTCGCGTAGTGACATGTACGAGGGAAGGGAAACGCTTATGCTTAACTCTTTGTTCACATCCTTAGATAGATTGGATCGGGGTTTTACCATGTTTTGGGTGATTGCATCTCAAGTACCTAGACTCCATGGGCATACATCTTTCATACTCGTGAACACCTTTGTCTTTCTCTTTAACATAATCTAGGGTTAGTGTGTCTTTACTTTATAGATTAATCTTTACATCATAAAGTCTTTAATCAACTAAGTTAGTGTTAGGTTAAACGCAAGTAATTCCCTTGCTCCGTGGATTGACAAGAACCTAGGGGTCCCCTCCCTTGGTGAAAAAGGCACCAAGTCACTCCGTGGACTTGCGGTAAAGTTGAACGCGGTTTTGAACTGTCAACAAGCCCCTTTTTCTGGCACCGTTGCCGGGGAGCAAGCCAGTTTACTTCGTTTAATCTCTCATTAATTTTGTTGATTACTAACATCTAACCTTTGTGTTCTAGAAAAACACACTCTTTTTGTTTTTTTTGTTTTTGATTGTCTAGATGGCGCTCTTCGGAAATCCTTTGGAGGAACCGGAAAAATCACTAAGAGACTATGCTAGCCCTCGATGTGAGGACATCAAGGTACAAGAGTCGGATTCGATTCTTGAAGCGACAAGGTACGAAATTAGAGTTCAAATCATCAAGATGACAGCAACTAATCCATTCCGAGGGATAGAGACGGACAATCCATATAGACAATCCAGCGCTTCACGACATTGTGCAATACAGTGCGACAAGAGTGAGTTCCCGACACTTGGTTTAAATGGAATCTTTTTCCTTATTCACTTGCCGATGAAGCAACAAAGTGGTATTCATTTGCGTCATTCGAAGCCGAGGGAAATTGGGATCAATTGGTAAAGAAATTTTGTGCCAAGTTCTTCCCTATAACCAAGGTTCAACATATAAGGTTGCAAGTGATGACTTTCAAGCAAGGAGAAGAAGAGGGGATTGATCAAGCATGGAATCGATTCAACGAACTAGTTGAACAAGGACCAAGACTCGGATTCCCAGGTGACGTACTTTTGCATACATTCTTTTTTTCCCTAACCCCTAGTTGCATGGAATACGTTCAAATGTGTGCAGGAGGGGATCTCATGGAGAAAACACTTACGGAAGCTGCCAAACTTCTAAAAAAATAAGTAAAGCTGCAGCCATGCGAAGAGATTGGGAAATACGACTTTCGGGAAAGCCGGAATGCGACACAAGTGTGGCACCCCTTGCTGCAATTTTCAGAAATACGGCTCCGGAAGAGAAGAAAGAGGAACCAATCCTTGAAAAGGTTGAAGAAGCCAAACATGAGGAAACTAGAACTATCCCGGAGAGTGATCACGCCGAGACAAGCAAAGCAAATGAAAGAACTATGTCAAGCGCGAAGCCACTAAGGGAGTTCGAACAAATGGATTGGATCCCACTTGATTTTGGAGAAATCTTTGATAAGAGGAGACCGTTCCCTAATAAAAAAGGGATGACAAAAACTTTGGAGATAGACTTCCTGCCGGAAAGACAAGTGGAATATTCATACAACATAGAGACAACCGGGGAGGTCCTTCAAAAACTCTTTAGCGAAGACTAAGTTGGTCCGGACCATGTGGCCGAAGCTAAAAGAATTATGGGAATCAAGCCCGAGGTGTCACCATTTGCCCGTCTCGCTGAAATTTTTGTCATAGGATCCGATGAAGAAGAGAAGACATCGCTGCGTATAGATTGCAAGGTCAACAACATTAATTGTAAGGTGTTATGCGACATTGGAGCACAAGTAAGTGTCTTGTCTTCTAAGATTTTTGATGCAATTCATGACTATACCATTGACCTAGTTCCAACCTCTACTAAATTAATTATGGGAGATGGTAGAATTGTTAAACCTCTAGGAATTGCTCGTGACCTAGAAGTTTTAATTTCCGAAAAATGCATTCCAACCAATTTCTTCATTGTTGATGTCTAGTATGATAAGAATGATCATGTAATTCTTGGTAGACCTTTTCTCAAGTTGGTTAATGCCGTTTTAGATGCCGGAAAAGGAAAAGTAACTATTAATCTTGATGGAAATAATCACATATACAATTTCCTTCCCGCTTCTCGAATTGCCTCACCCCTACCTCTTGATGACGAAGAGGTAGGGAGCCTTCGTTTTGTTGAAACTTTCAAGGATCCGCTACAAAGAGCTATGGAGAATCAATCTAATGATGAGCTAGATGAAGAGTTAGCGGAAGCAACCAAAAGACTAGAACCGCAAGACGGAAGCTTAGAGGAGGATAAATTTGAAGATCTTGGAGAAATTGTACATGAGGAACCACAAGCACCGGAGGTGGATCTTAAGCCATTGCCCAAAGGATTGAAATATGAATTTTTGGGCCCGAACAAGACTTATCCCGTGATTGTGAGTGATGAATTGGGTCCCGAGGAGAATGATATGTTGCTGAATTTATTAAAGAAGCATAAGAAAGTGATGGGATATTTGATTAATGACATTAAAGGACTTAGCCCAACATTTTGCACTCACCGCATACCTATGGAGGATCAATGCAAGCCCGTAGTGGACCATCAAAGGAGGTTAACCCATGTCATGCAAGAGGTAGTGAAGAAGGAGGTTATCAAGTTGTTGGACGCCGGAATCATCTACCCGGTGCCGCATAGCGAATGGGTGAGCCCTGTACATTGTGTGCCTAAGAAAGGAGGTTTGACTGTGGTGAAGAATGAGAAGAATGAATTGATACCGCAAAGAACCGTGACCGGATGGAGGATGTGTATTGACTATCGGAAATTGAATAAAGCAACGAAGAAGGATCACTTCCCCCTACCGTTCATCGATGAGATGCTTGAGAGGTTAGCAAATCATGCATATTTTTGCTTTCTTGATGGGTACTCGGGGTTCATGCAAATACCTATTCACCCGGATGATCAACACAAGACAACATTCACATGCCCTTATGGAACATTTGCGTATAGAAGAATGCCTTTCGGTTTATGCAATGCTCCGGCCTCTTTTCAATGATGTATGATGGCGGTATTTTCGGAGTTCATCGAGGAAATTGTTGAGGTATTTATGGATGATTCTCCGTTCATGGTAAATCTTTTGCGGATTGCTTAGCAAACTTGGATAAAGTTCTCACTAAATGTTCGAAGGTTGATTTGGTGCTAAATTGGGAGAAGTGTCACTTTATGGTAAAACAAGGTATAGTGTTGGGACATGTGATATCCGAGAGAGAGATTGAGGTGGACAAAGCTAAGGTTGAAACGGTTGAAAAACTTCCACCCCCAACGGATGTCAAATCTTTGAGGAGTTTCTTAGGCCATGCGGAATTCTATAGAAGATTCATCAAGGATTTCTCAAAGATTACCAAGCCATTGACTAATCTTCTTCAAAAAGATGTGCCATTCAATTTCAATGAGAAGTGCTTAGTGGCAGTCCGGACATTAAAGAGAGCTCTTGTAACCGCACCCGTCATCCAACCGCCCGATTGGAATCAACCTTTTGAGATAATATGCGACGCTAGTGACTATGTCGTTGGAGCGGTGTTGGGACAACGAAAAGAAGGCAAGGTACATGCTATTTACTATGCTAGCAAAACCCTCAATGGAGCTCAATTAAATTATGCAACAACGGAAAAGGAATTGCTCGCCGTAGTGTTTGCCTTTGAAAAATTCAGATCGTATATTGTGAATTCTAAGGTGATTGTCTACATCGATCATGCGGCGATCAAGTATCTCTTGTCTAAAAAAGATGCCAAACCAAGGTTGATTCGATGGATCCTTCTCTTGCAAGAATTTGATGTGGAAATTAGAGACAAAAAGGGGGTGGAAAATATTGTGGCCGACCATTTATCGAGGATGAATCGAGAGGATGATAAAGAGCCTATTGAAGATAAGATGAGAGATGATCATCTCTATCACATCCTTGACAAAGATACTTGGATGATCAACATTATTCGAGCCATACGAAAAATGTCACTTGATCATTTGGATAGGAATGCTCAAAGGAGAGTGATCGCCGAGAGCCGAAAATATTATTGGGATGCACCTTACCTCTTTAGACTTGGAGCAGATGGAGTCTTATGAAGGTGTATACCAAGAGATGAAAGAGGCGAAATATTGAGGAAGTGTCACTCAGGCGAATATGGAGGACACTATGGACATTTTAGGACTCAAGCAAAGGTATGGGCTAGTGGATTTTATTGGCCGGAGATGCATGAAGATTCGAAAAGGTATGTTGCCTCTTGTCCGGAATGTCAAAGAACGGGAAATATAAATCAAAGAAATGATATGTCCTTGAATTACAACTTGCAAATTGATCTATTTGACGTATGGGGGATTGACTTCATGGGACCTTTCACTAGTTCAAATGGATATGAGCATATTTTGGTTATGGTTGATTATGTATCCAAATGGGTGGAGGCTATCCCTTGTCGAAGAGTTTCAACGGAAGAATCCATATCCATGATCAAAAATATTATATTCCCACGCTATGGAGTCCCGCGAGTATTGATAAGTGATGGAGGAACACACTTCACGGGGAATAGCTTCAGAAAATACTTGTCCAAGTTGGGGATTGAGCATAGAGTGGTCACGGCTTACCACCCACAAACCAATGGTCAAGCGGAAACTTCAAATAGGCAGCTCAAGAGCATTCTTAACAAGACCGTTGAAAAGGGAGGTAAAGATTGGTCAAAGAAATTGGTTGGAGTATTGTGGGCATATCGAACGGCATACAAGACACCCATAGGTATGACACCATATCAATTTGTCTATGGAAAATCGTGTCATCTACCTTTGGAGTTGGAACATAAAGCGTATTGGGCAATCAAAGAGATGAATCTTGACCTTGATGCCGCGGGAATCAAACGGAAAATTCAAATAAGTGAATTAGAAGATATGAGGCTCAAAGCTTATGAGAGTGCAACCATCTACAAGGAAAGAATGAAGAGGTGGTATGATAAAAGGCTTCAAGCAAAGGAATTCAAAGAAGGTGACAAAGTTCTCCTCTATAATTCAAGGTTCAAAATATTCGGAAAAGGAAAATTGAAGAGTAAATGGGATGGACCGTATATCGTTCACTCGGTCTCGCCAAATGGAGCGGTCACAATCATGGACGTGAAAGGAGATCAGTATGTGGTTAATGGTCAACGGTTAAAGGTTTTTCTTGAACAAGACATCGTGCCTATCGACTACATTGACATATATCACATGGAGGACGAGCCCGAGCGTCAAGCCTAAGACGTAAAACGAGGTACGTTTTCTGTAAATATGTTTTTGTTTTTAGTTTTCGTATTTATTTCGAGTCCTTTTCATAATTTTTAGTTGGACCCTACCACCACCTAGGCTAGTATTCACGAAACACCGAGGGCTGCGAAAGTTGGGCCGCGGGGGCCCAAAACAGGGGGTAGGCCGGCCGGCCCATGCCGACCGGCCCACTACCCCCCTTCGCCCATTTTCGCTCATTTTTCTCTGGGACACGGTTCGGTGTATTTCCTTTTCCCGTCTTCCCTTTTTGGGGGCGACAAAAATAGGTAAGGGAGGGTTTCGGCCGAATCTTTTCAGGGATATTTAAGGATGTCTGGGAGCTCGAGGTTTGCATCTCAATTGCAATCTCCAACCTCCACGAAAGCACCCAAGCACCCATGGCATCCTCGAGCAGCACCAAGGACAAGGAGGAGGGGAAGGCGACCATGGAAGAAGAAGTACGCCTCCCCTCTCCAACCCCGGCGATGGAGGAGCTTCGCCGGTGCGAGGTGCCAAAACCCAAGAAGCAAGTGAAGAGAACCGCGAGGATTCAATGTGGAGGGCGTGTCTCAAGAGGGTGCGTCACTAGCCCAAATCCCTGGGTTGAGGAGAAGAAGGAGAAGCCCGCTTCTCCCGTTCGCCGCTCAGAGAGGCTCCTTGGGAAGAAGAGGAAGGACTACAAGGAGAAGACCCCCGAGCCGGCGGATTTCTACGGAGATAGTGATTACTCCGATGATCGAAGCCCTAGCTCGTGGGCAGCCGGCGGTAGAGACGACAATGATCTCTACGTTTGGGAGGAGGAGCATCCGGAAGAGCAAGGCGAAGGCGGCAACCCAGGCGGCGGTAATGATCCGGACGGTGGAGACCATGGAGATGATGATCCGGATGAAGAGCACAATGTGTGTTGCGCGGCATGCCGCAATGCCATTGCGGAGCTCTTCTCATCCCTTGATGAGTGTTTCCACACCATCAATGCCATGCAACAACGAATTGAGCATTGTGAGCGTATGGCGAAAGATGACTTCAAGTACCTCAGCCGCAACATAAGGAAGCTCTTCGGGATGAATAAAAATTTCAAGAAGGAGTGGTGCAACTCGTGCGGAAAGTACCACTAGGTGTTGTAATTAGAAAGTTCTCTCCCCTTGTGCCTTTTGTAAAGTTACGACGAGGACGTCGTAAGATCTAAGCTTGGGGGGGAGCTAGCTAGCTACCTTTTTAAAATTTTTGCTTTAAGTGGTGTGAGAGTCTAGTCTTTAATTTTTGAGTCAAGTGTGAGAGTGTGAGAGTCTTTGTTTTATCTTTTTAGCTTGAAAGAGTCTTAAATTAGCGTTGAGTCAAAGAAAAAAGAAATAAAAAGTGTCTTATGCAAAGTCTCATATTTCTTTTCTTGTTATATCTTTTAATTTATCTTTCTTATTTGAGCATGAGCTTTTTGATTAATTGTTTACGTGGTGCTTAGTGGAAACCTACCTTTGTAAAGTACCCATACTCAAAATTTAATCTAGGACTTTGCTTCGTCCATGCTCTTAGTATTGCTAAACTTTGGAGATTTTATTTCTGAAAATTTAAAAAAACACCTTGCTATGAGGGTTAGCAAGTTCTTTCTCCAAGTTGAGAGTGGTATCTATCATATACAAAGCCTTTACATACATACATGAGCTCCACCATAAGTGTTGATTAGTATGATGAGTTAAGTTAGGATTTTACTCTCTTGGGAGGGCTAATTTCAAGCAATGATCATGTCCTTGACATATACCTTTTGTTGCTAGCCTCTTCGTGTATTCGGTAGCGGGAATTTCACATTGAAATGCCCCGTACATCGCCGGATTCCTTACCCAAACCTATATACGTCTTTTTATCACCTTACTCCTTGTACACAACCTATATTCAAAGATTCGTTCAATCTTTAGGCATGTTTATATTTAAAATTCAGATTGTGATCATGTTTGAAAGTTGAGCGAAAAGCATGGGAGAAGAAGGAAAAGAGGTGAAGAAAAAAAATGTGTGTATGTGTGTAGTGCGCACACAAGAGAAAAAGAAAAAAAAGGAAGAAGAGAAAAAGAAAAAAAAGAGAAGGAAAAGAAAGGAAAGGAAATGCAAGGCAAGGCAAGAAAGGTGAAGTAAGGGATGACAAGTCAAGTGAAGATCAAATGAAGTGCAAAGAATGATGCCACGGTGTTAGGAACGAATCTTATTCATACCATGTGCAATCCGACATCGAGGACATCATTAGTGCCTTGAAGTCATTATTCTTTTTCCCTTTGCACATGTCCACCAATCTAAATCTTCTCATCCTTGACACCCCTACATTATGGTTAATTCTCATGATCATTGGCTTGGAAGGTGAACAACCAATAGAGGATTCTCTTAGCTTGACAACACTTGTGCTAACTTCACTAGCCACACCTATAGCTCCACTACATCACATATGAGAGACTTGTGGGAGGTGAGAGTTTATAAAATTATCTAGGATAGCCACCTTAATGAGTGACATGTGAGAACTTGGAGAAGGGCTTTGTCTAATGCTTTGTGCAGGAATTTTATTTTTAAAAGTGCAAAAACCCTCCAAAGGAAGTAAGAAAGCAAGTGTGGATGAAGTTGAAGATCTCTAGTGAAAAGGTAAGAGTTGTGGGGTAAGTCTTGAATTGGTAGTTTCTAAACGCCCATGTTTACATTATGATTTTTGTTTCATGTCTCTTATATTAAAGATGAATGATTGACTAACTTGAAAGGAAGGATTTGACGAAGAATGTTTTCAAACTCCATGGATGATCAACTTTTGAGCAACTTGCTCGAGGACGCGTAAGATCTAAGCGTGGGGGGATGTTTTCGGTCGATTTCCGTCAACCAAGAACACTTGTTATGTTATAGTTTGGATTTTATTTTGGAACTAACCCGCCACTAGGCATACTAATGATGTAATAAGTTCATCGTTGGATGTGTGTTTTGGAGTTTAATGTTTACACAGGAATTCATGCACTAAATGAGGAGAAATACATTCAGTTCGGAGGACGATTTACATGATGATCAAGAGGCTCCGACCGTGCGTGAACTTGATTCCAAAGGTGGCAAGGACCAATGAGCTTCGAAGAAGAATCTCCGAGGACCAAGATGAAAAGACCAGAAGATCATGCATAAACACCCCTTGACTTGGTCACGAAGATAATGACGTCCAAAGCCCCTATCCGAAGGAGGAAAAACCCCAAAGTGCAAGAAACAACACGTGGCAAAAGACGGGGCCGAACTGGGCCGAGGATGGGCCAGGCCGGCCGGCCCACTGCCTCTCTGCCTCGGTTCGACGCCGCCTTTCTTCGGTGATATAATCGCGGAACCCTAATTATTTGGAAGGAGGAGCCATTCGCGAAAGACGACCAGAGAAGCCTCGGGAGATCAAACACAAAGGAGAGGGTTGATCTTGAGGGTGAAGATCGAGGAGGATCATCACCTAGGTCAACGGAGGCCACCACGAGGAAGGAGGACGCCGAGGCCTTGCCACGGCGCCGCCGGAGTTGAAGGACACCAAGAGACGGACTCCATCGGAGGCATCCACCATGATCAACGATGCCATGCCTAGCGTCTTGATGGGGTAAAGTAATCGTTTGTCCATGGAGTTGTAATGGATCTTGACATGTAATCACCCACTCTTTGTTTGGATCTTTATCTATCATACCTTCATGTTGATGATGCTTAATATTTAAGGTTCGCTACCATTGCCATCAGGGTTGCTCCCGTAGATCACGTCAACATACCGTGTTCATTAGGGTTAGAGACGATTACCTTCGCGTAGTGACATGTACGAGGGAAGGGAAACGCTTATGCTTAACTCTTTGTTCACATCCATAGATAGATTGGATCGGGGTTTTATCATGTTTTGGGTGATTGCATCTCAAGTACCTAGACTCCATGGGCATACATCTTTCATACTCGTGAACACCTTTGTCTTTCTCTTTAACATAATCTAGGGTTAGTGTGTCTTTACTTTAAAACATCAGTTATTCCTGATGGTTATAAAGTTTACAATACAGAAATAGCTCATAAATGAAGGTGATTTCACCTCATTTGGAGAAGCCTTGAAAGGTGTTCATTCATCCTTCATGGAAGATGTCATGAGACCTAGAAGTTTCAAACTAGTTTTGGAACATAGTATAAATTCCTAAAGGAGCCAACCCAGTAGGCTATAATAGGCCTACAAGATTAAACGTGACTCCAGAGGGAATATAAAAGCAATCAAACGTGTCTTGTGGCAAAGAGCTTTATGCAAAGAAAGGACAGATTAAAATGAGATTTATTTTCCTGGAGTGTCATGAAAGGATTCTTTAGAATCATAATAATCTTGGTGGTATGCTACCACTATAGATATAGAATTGTATCATATGGATGTATAAGCAATAATCTCCTAATAGAGATTCATGCAAGAAAGTATATACATGACACAACCAAAAGTTTTTTCGTTGTGAAAGAAAAAGAACATATGGGATGTTGTCTAATGAAATCCATTTATGGATTAAAGCAAGCATCCAAATAGTGGAATCTAAAGTTTGGTAATACAATTAAAAGATTTGGGTTTTGAACCTAATATAGAGGACAACTGTGTTTATGCAAAGTTTAAAAATGGGAAATATGTTTCCCTAATCTTGTATGTGGATGATATCTTGCTCGCTAGCAATGATGTTACTCCACTACGGGAAACAAAGATGTTTCTGTCCTCAAACTTTGATGTGAAAGATCTTGGTGAAACCTCATATGTCTTAGGCACAGAAATTCACCGAGATAGAAAGAATGGGGTTTTAAGATTATCACAAAAGGTATATCTGGAAAAGATTTTAAGAAAGTATAGTATGCATGCGAGTAAAGCATCACCTGCTCCTATAGTAAAGGGCGATAGTTTTCGAGAATTTAAATGTCCCAAGAATAAGTATGAGCTCGATCAAATGAAAGCGGTACCATATGCTTTAGCTGTTAGAAGCTTATAGTATGCACAAGTGTGCACTCGCCCTGACTTAGCGTTTATCACCGGTGTACTCGGTAGATATCAAGATAATTCAGACATGGAGCACTGGAAGATGGTAAAGAAAGCATTGCGTTATGCGCAAGGCACAAAGTATTTCATGCAGACATACAGAAAGTCTGATTGCCTTGAGATAAAAGGGAATTCAGATACAGACTATGCGGGAGATAGAGATGATAGAAAACCATGTCTGGATATTCACTCTCGCAAATGGGAGCTATTTCGTGAAGAAGCTCCAAACAAAAGTTAGTTGCATCATCGACGATGTATGCGGTGTTTACAGCATGTCATGATGATATTGGACAGGTGATGTGGTTAAAGAAATTAGTACCCGACTTGAAAGTGGTAGATCGCATTGATAAACCACTAAAGATGTACTGCAACGATCAACCAGCAGTATGTTATGCTCACGACAACAAGTCGAGTAATGCTTCCAAACCAATTGTGGTAAAGTTTTATGTTATGAAGGATAAAATCCGGGATATAACCATAAGTCTCGAGCATATATGGACAAAGGACATGGTTGTGGATCCGCTCACGAAAGACTTACCACCCAATGTGTTTATAGAGAACACATAGCCGGCATGGGTTTTAAGGGAAAGCCTGCGATTCCTGGATTATGTAGTGGCCTAAAAGGAACAGTATTTATTCCAAAATGGAGAAGTATGTTGTAGTTGTTTTTGTCTATCGGCAATCGAGTCGTGACGATGAAGCATACTCTTTGTACTAATCTGTGATGGAACGAATAAAGTGAAAATGATAAAGTTGAAAGTATGTGATGAGATCAAGGGGAAGAATGTTAGAATGATCTCTCTGCCAATGGGCCCAACGGCTCATTGGGCCCTAGATCTGCGCCCTGATCGGGAGTGCCCAACCCTAATGGGTTGGCGGGCCCCTGTCACACTGCGTATATAAAAGAGAGGTGGGGGCCGCAGGTACTTGCAACGAGGTTCACCGCCGCCAGTCGACCCCCCACCGTCAAACCCTAAGCCAATCTACAAAGGGTCGCAGTAGTGACAGGAAGCTCCGCCACCACCGACGCCCCGACGACCACTGCACAGCCCGTCGCTGCCTTGAGCAGATCTTCACCGACAGAACTTGAGATGGCCGCCGGCGAAGGTATTCCCCTCCCTTTCCCCTTCTCTGCATCCCTCTGTCCCTCTCTCTGCCTCAGCACACACACACATGTTCACACACGGTTGAAGGTTTGACCCGACTAGATGTGCACCTAGTAGATCACTGGAGTCTAACACTCAGTACTGCATTTGTAATCATCGGTTGTGCGCTTTCAGGATTTGATTGTTGAGGTTGGAACCTACTCCTATTTCCTAAATCTAAAAAACATTGGATTGCTCTGACTGTACAAGCCCAGTGCCATGATAGCTTAGCAATGGTATTCTATCATTCCCTCTAAACCCACTGCAGCATTCTGATGGAAATTAATGAATACTACGGGTACTTACTAGATGGAACCACCCATGCGGCAATCCGGCTTCCAGTTTTTGACAGGCAACCTCTTGAAACTACCCAGCTAGTTCTACCACATCATAGCATAGTTCTACCACCGAAAATCCGGCTAGCTAAGCTTACATAACCCAGACTACATGGATGAGACGACAATACAAAAAACACAGGTAAATAGCTATGCTTCCTCAGTTGCCATTTCGTTTTTCTTGCCACGGTCAGCCTCTTCCATCATCTCTCGCTCGAACTCCGGCTCATCGAGCGAGAGGGTGGCAAACTCGAGGACACCAGCCACAACGTTGGACTCGAAGCAATCACCCTCCACATCCCACAGCTTTGACTCTGGATCCGTGTAGTAGCGGCCCGTGGTCCGTGAAAAGAGACGCAGATTAGTGTGAACGAACACCAGATCATCGGCCCATTCAGAGCGCCGTTTATTTGACATGATCTTATGGATCAGGCTGTAAGCGGCCCAGTTCCTCTCATAGCAGGAAGACGAGGCGGGTTGGTGAAGAAGCTTAAGAGCTAAGCTCTGCAGTCTCGGTGCAGCAGCTCCGTGGGTCACCCACCATGTCTTTGGGTCAAGTATGTCCCTGTCGACCGCGGAATCCAAGCTGAAATGTTCGTTTCCCAAATGAACAAACCCTGCATACTCTTCCTTAATTATCTTCAGGTCGTCTGCTGCAGGAAACAGTTTCTTCAGGCTACTATTTCTCATTTCAGAAATCCCAGCATCATAATGTGGGGGTAGATAATTAGCATCTTTGTCAATCCAGCTGTTGCTGTAATATCTACAAAAGAGAACAAAAGGTTAGCATTGATCATGACTTGAAAAAGGAAACCAAGAAAGTCGCTTGCTACTAACTAGGCATCTAGGATTCACCTTGGATCTAGTGTGTGCGCTAGACAATCAAGTGGTGTTTTGCTCTTGCTCCACCAATCCACTAAAATGCCATGCACAACAGAGTAAAATGCTGATTCCTCCTCAGGCGCCTTCCCTTCATACTCATAAATGACAAGCTTTACCTTCTCAATCATATCATTCCACATTCCATATATCAAATGGAGGCAAGCCTTTTCAGTGTCCACTAAGCGTATCATTGAATATATGGGCTCAGTGAAAGCAAGAATGTAGTCAACTTGATCCCACCACAAGTCATCACGAAGTTTTTTCTTCACAATTTTTGCTTGTCCCATATTTTCCTTTCTGTAAGCAGACCACTGGTCACACATGACCAACCTTTGAAGAGATTGCTTGATCAACTGAAACCTCTTTAACATGACAATATCAGAAGCAAATCTTGTGTCTGCAACAGTAAGCATCTTCAACTCACTGAACTCATCAAACATTGACAACGCCATGGAGTGATCCACTATGAAATTCTTGATTACTGTTGCAGCCTCCACAACATCTGAAATCCATTGACAATCTTTGATGGTCACATTTTCACTACTCATAGCAGCACAAATACTCTTCAACACAAGACTTAGTATGAGCAACGCTTGGCATCCACTGGATGTGGTTGTACTTTTCTTCAATCAACACCCCAGCATCTCTGCAAACAGGATCATTATCTGTGATCACCTGGACAACATGTTCTGGACCAACATCTTTGATCGCAGCAATGAGCTTTGCTGCAATATATTTTGCTTTTCTCTTCACCTTATCTTCATTGTAAATTGCTCCCAAAAAAACTGGTCCGCTTTCAGAAACAGCTAGAATGTTGATAACTGGTCGTCTTTCAGCATCTGACCACCCATCACAAACTATTGTCACGCTTGCCTTCCTCCACGTGCTTTTAATGGTCTCTAGTATGCCTTCAATACGAGCCCTTTCTTGTTTCAAAAGAGTTGTCTTCAGCTTCTCAGGTCCAGGAGGAAGATAACCAGGAATGTGGACCATTGTGGCAACAGATAAAGAACCATGATAATATGGGTTCCTTGCAAGATTAAATGGCAAGCCTGCAAGTACAAACTAAACACTAAATGGCAAGCCATGCAAGATGAAGGGATAGTCAAGTTTAAGATGTGGACCTGAAACATAGACGATCATTGCAACTTGAGACGCCCAGTGATCTTGGCTTTCCATAAAAGCATTTTCTACATCAGTGCAACCAGGAATGTCTTTCTTCCTGGTGGCTAGAGAAAATGTGATCTCATAATAAGGGTTTCTTGCAACCTCGAGCGGCAAGCCTGCCAATGTAAACAAACATTAAAGAAAAAGCCATACATTATAAACAAAAGGAAAATAACTTTTAACATATTAACCTGCAGAATAGAACAGTCTTGCAATTTCAGCATCCAAAAGATCACGAAACTTCGCACGAATATCCTCATGCAAATCTTTGTTCTTCTTTCGTCTCTTTGGGTGAACTATAGCTTTGCCTGTGACTGACCTGCCGCTAGAATCACTGCTGGTAGCAGAATGTATTAAGGACACATCCACAGGTGTGGTTCTTCTATCTGAATCTTTTGCAGCGACATACTCATTCTCAAGTTGCGTACGGATAGTATCTGTCAATCCTGTGCAATCTTCAACAGCAAGCAGGTGTGCCTCCACCGCTGAATAGTTTCCATGAAAGACACGATTGCAATAGTCACATATGAACCTCACATTGTCGTCATCAAGTGAATCAGACCCCTCCAACACGTCAACATGTCTCCATAGCGGCTCAGCATTGTCTCCAAAATCATTATCCCCACTATCCATCTCCAGGATTCAGAACTGGCAATAGTTGCAGTGGTTACTAGAATGTTAGTAGTGAAAAGACTACTGTGTGGTTCATGCAAAGACATCATAAATAAATGAGTAAATTCCAAAAAATCTACAAGTACTGTGAATCTATGATGCAACAGTTTTCTTAACAAAATAAAAATTTCACATAAAGCATATATTTTCATAGCAAAGTTCTCCCCATTATCGGGCTTCGAAACAAGGCCCTAAATCCCTAATCTCCCATTTGGGAAATCAGAAATTGTGGAACCATTTCGTGTTGATACTGCTGCCTAGGGCCGCAACAAAGGTCTAAATTGGTTCGATAAATTTCTGAGCGCCCCAGTGCGGCCTGACGCGACGCCTCAAAAGCCAAGCTAGCGATTTGCGCGGTGAAAGCTAGGTAACGAAATGAGAGGGGAAAAGGGGGAGGCGGAATCGATACCGAGCGTCAGCGACGACGGTGATGTCTTCGCGGCGGACGACGCGAAACGCTCGTCGTGGTCTCCGCGGGACGGCGGCGTCACGGCGGGAAACTCGCCCTTCCCTTTTCCGCACCCGCGCAAAACCTCACTTGGCTCTCGAGTAGCCTTTTCAGTGCGGTCACCTCTTCGACTGACCCGCCCAAACTTTCCCGGCCCCACAATGGGTCATAGGAGTATTGTTTGTTGTAAAAATATTTACGAAATCAGTTCAAAACAAAATACAAACATAATTACGTACTCCCTTCGTCCCAAAATAACTGCATTTCTAAGACTGGGCTCGAAAACCAACATACATGCGAAATTACGAAAATACTCCTGTAAATATTTGCTCCAACCCTTTCTACTGCTCGTGACCCATCCACCCCATGCCCTCCACCAGTGGAGTCTTTTACGGTGATGCCATTAAAAAAGTTGACGGTTACCTACATGTCATAAAAAAGTTCGGAGACACCTACATGCCATGAGCCTAACTTTCGTTTACGTACGTTCCATTTTGGATGGATGAAGAGTTAACAGAGGTGTTAGAGGGTGTGTAAAGACAATTTTGCTCTTGTGTGCAATAATGAGTTTAAAAAATCAGAAAAGTGAAAAAAAAAATCAAAAACAGATTAAAAATCATGATAAAGTAAAAATGATTTTAAAAAATCGTACAAAAGCTTTAAAAATTATAAAACTAAAAAATTATAAAAATGATTAAAAATAGGAGAAAAATGTGTAAAAAATCTGGAAAATTTCGGAAAAATGCGTAAAAAATAGGGAAAAAAGCAAAAAATAAGGAAAAATCTTACATAAATTTTCTAAAATAAAAAACGGGTGCATAACCATTGCATACAATGAGATTTACATATCATATGAAAAAAAATAAGAGCATGATCATTACATAGCAACAAGTTCATATCACCAACATTTAAGCAAACAAGTTCACTAGTTTTCATCACACTTAGTCCACACATAGAAAATAGTAGTTCACTAGTTTTCATCACACCAAACCATACATGTCTCAAATTACATCAAAAGTAGTTCCTCCACATAATTTATTCAAGTTGGAGTTTCTTCTTACTTCTGGTATTAGAAGTTGGGCTGGATGGGTTGGCGACTTCAACAGGAGCCCTTCAACTACCCAAACCGGCTTCCATCCTACAGATGAACAACAGCGCATACTCAGCATATACATACATCACATATATGCATACATCACAAAGAAAATTGTAAACAAGAAAAAAAAAAGAGAGAGAAGAATTTACCTTCTCTGTGATCGGTCTGGACCCCAACGGCTTGGCCTGCTCCTGTGCTTGGCAGATGCGCTAGAAGAAAGAGATCGATGCACTTCAACCTTATTTCGACGATGTTGCTGCAAGTGCAGATCGAATTAGAGATCGGCCGCACCTACAGACATGTTCGTTGCTACCTAAACGAAACAAATTGACTGGGGGAGAGCGGTGGGTGGGTGTGTGGGTGGATGCACGTACCTGTGCTGGACTCTAGAGCGGACGGAGCCTACCGGGTGGGTGGAAGGAGTACTGCAGCGCCGGTCCTGGCCGCGAGGGACCTGGCCGCGAGGAACGCCGGCCGGCCCTGGCCTGGAGCACCGGGGGGCGCCGGTCCTGGCCGCCCTGGAGCGCCGGGGGGCGCCGGCCCTGGCCGCGAGGGGCGCCGGCCGTGGCCGCCCTGGGCCGCCGGGGGTAGGACCCGGCCGGATCTAGCCGGCGGCGGGGGCCTCCCGGCGGCGGCGGCGGCGGCTGCCCGGCGGCGGGAGGGTTCCAGAGGGAGGAGCACGGGAGGGCGGCGGCGTGCCGACGGCGGCGGCGTCGGGTAGGCAGCGGGAGGCGCGCACGGGAGGCAGGGCACCGGACCTGGAGGCAGAGCACGAGACCGGGATTGAATTGGAAAGGGTTAAGGGCAAAATAGTCATTTCAATACGTGGGTCCCACTTGTTAGGTCGATGCAACTGTTAAATTCTAACATAAGTTGGACGGAATGGTACGTACGTAAATGAAAGTTGGGCTCATGACATGTGTGTGCTTCCAAACTTTTTTGTAGCACGTAGGTAACCACCAACTTTTTTTTAAAATAAAAGCAGGAGCACTGCTATATCATATAAGAAGAAGAGCAATGGTACATAACAGGCCGAAGCAACACCACCACACAATGAACCCCAGAACAGAACAGACACCCACAACACCACACACCACCATACACGACCACGTGGGAGAGAAGATCAACACAGGCCGCCGACTCCTGCGCCATTGTCACCAACGTTGTGTCACACCAAAGGCGTAACCCGCTGCAGGCCGACGGCCCCCCGAGCTCCTCCACCATGGGGCCGTCACCCTCGAACGCAAATACAAGGTCGTCGATCCCTCCGATCCAAGAAGCTTCAGCACACACTCCCGTCACAGCACAGGGGACGCCCACTGATCCTGGCCACTCTGCGTGGGGGCCTCGCCTCATCCACCGCCTCACTCTCTGCCAAGAACTCAGGTAACAAACGCCGCAAAGAGAGCATCTCCTCCACCCCGCCGTCACAGAAATCACCACTGCACCAAGCACCGCAGCTCAAGACCTCAAGCACCCATGGGCCCTCAGCACCCAGATAGCAACTCGGACCAAACACGCAGGCCGCAGCACCTCCAGCACCACTAGCACGAACGGCAGGTCACCAAGTACGACGCCTCCAAGAATGTTACGACGCCGAAGTGCCGCCGTCGCACGTCCAGATGGACGAGGTTTTCACCGTGGTAGCCTCTTGCGGTGAGAGCAAGATGCCTCCCCATGATGCCCCCAGCAGGGAGGTCGACGCCCTAAAGCCGCCGCCATCATGTCCACCAACAATGGTGAAGGCTTTCGCCCGATTGCATCACTCCCAACGCCCGCTCGTGCTCAAGGTAGAAGCCCGCCATCTCCGCAACACCGCCACCCGGAGAAGCTTGGTACACCCCGAAGCACCACCATGGCGCCGCGGCAAGCACCACAAGCCCCTGGCCCCACCACCATGATGACACCAAGGCAGCAGCACAGACGAAGAGGGGGAGCCACCAGGAAGTCAAGGTCTGCCTGGGCCGGCCGTGGCCGCACCATGCAGAACCGCGCCGGCCGAACCGACACCGACCAGCAGCAAGGCTGGAGCTGGCAGCCACCGCCGCCAGCGCAGCCACCGCCGCCAACCCACGCCGCCCACCAGCCAGCCCGGTGCTGCCGGCCCGCTGCCGAGACCAGCCTGGGGCCGAACCAGCCGGCAAATCTGCGCCAGCCGGCCGGGCAGCAAAACCGCGCCAGCGGCAGGCGGCGGCCGCTGACCCGCGCCGGTCGCCAGCCAGGTCGCCGCCGCCGGCCCACCTCCGAGCCGTCATCGCCCACCGGAGCCCCAACGCCGCCGTCGGCTTCAGAGCTCCCTCCCGAACGCGACACACTCGAGCATCCTCCGTCGCGCCGCCGGATCCAGCCGTGGCTCCACCGGATCCGCGGCCGCGCCACCCTCCGCCGCGAAGAGCGGCTCGCGCCGGCGAGCCCCGCCGCCGCGCCCACCCGAGCCTGTTGGTGAGGAGTGGAGAGAAGGCCACGCCGCCGCCTTCCTCGCGGCCGCGCGGGCTCCCGGCGGCCAGCTCGGGCGGCGGCGCAGCAGGGGTGCGGCGGCGCGCGGGTGGCGGCGGCTAGGGTTGGGTCTCCCGCCCGTCGCCCGCGCGGGACGAGCGAGCGGAAGTTGTTCCCCACCAACTTTTTTAATGGCACTAGCGTAAAAGACTCCCACCAGTGACGCCCGCTCCTGTCGCCGCGCCAGGTCGTGCGACGGCACCCACCCGGCGCCCGCCTTGCCCGGTCCGTCCTCCGGCATCTTCATCAACAACGCTGGCTCCAGGTCCGGCACCGCGAAGCAGCTCGGTCACGCGGGCACCCCGACGGCCGCCGACGCCACCACCTGATGCCCGGGTTCGTCCCCGTACGCTCGGCTCAGTCCGCCCTGCACGTCGTGGCGCGGCACCCGCCCTCCGTCGGATTCGCTGCCGCCGTCGTCGTCCGACCCTCCGCCTCCAACTGCTAGGGGCTTCCGGAATTGACGGCGGCCGAGTACCGGACGTTAGCCTCCAGTTGTTGAGAGACAAGACGAGCTCGTCGATGTAGCTGAGCCCGCCTCTGCTCCATGCCACCGGATCTAGCGCGGGGAGGAGGAGCTCCACCGCCATGGATGTGCACGGGGAGAACCTCTCTGAGGCTGGGAGATCGAAGACGAGGGGCCGGAGGGAGGAGGCCAGCCACGGTGGATGGAGAGGAGGGGCGCGCGGAGCCGACGCGCTCGTCATCACACCGGAGCTTCGCCGCACCATCCCTTCTCCTGCGTCGCCAGGGCCGGTCGGAGGAGGACGGGGCCAACCGGAGGAAGCAGATCCACTCTGCGGCCGACCGCGGAGTGCCAAAGCCGTTGCTCCATCCGCGAAGACAGCGAGGCTGGCCGGAGAGGAAGGCTGTCGACCGCTCCTGCTCCCTCCTCTGCCAGGAGCGGCAAGCTGCGCTGGGCGTGAACAAGCAGCGGCACCCGAGTGGCAAGCTGCGACTCGCAAATGTCCCGCACATCCTCGGATGTCCCGCACCTGATAGACCTTGGGTGGGTACTGAAGTCCCCTGCAATGACACCGACAAGCAGTTTTTTAGAGCTAGCACAGAGGTGCTTCTAGGCAACGGGCGCAGGGCCAAATTCTGGGAGTCTAGCTGGTTATCCGAGCAAGCTTCAAGGGACCTAGCACCTAATCTGTACCGGCTAGCATGGAGAAAGAATCAAACTGTGGTGGATGATCTACAAAACTTCAATTGGACTAGGGGACTTTGGCGTATGACATCTGGAACTGAAATGGCGGAATTTATCTCACTTTGGGCACTTGTAAGCAATGTAGAACTAACAGAGATTGAGGATGGAATAAGATGGAGGTGGACATCAAACGGCCACTACTCAGCTCGGTCTGCTTACAAAGCGCAACTGCATGGCTACTACTGCACTTTTGACGCGCCGGCCATCTGGAAAGCAAAAACTGAAGGCAAACACCGGTTCTTCACCTGGCTCCTAGTGCAAGGAAAAATCCTAACTGCAGATCAGCTCTTAGTGAGGAATTGGCCTTGCACTCCAACCTGCTCCTTATGTGATCAAGAACCTGAAACAGCCGGGCACCTTTGCCTGCATTGTGTTTATGCCCAGGAGGTATGGGTCCTTGTTGCGGCATGGTCTGATGTGGTGGTGCATGTACCCCGACGCCATGAAACCTTAGAAACTTGGTGGAACTACAGCAGGGCAGGAGGCTCAACTCATCTTAAAAGCAAGCAAGCAACTGTGATGATCTACACGGTATGGAACATTTGGAAAGAGCGAAATAGGAGAATCTTTGATGGGGTGTCCTCTACGCCAATTCGAGTGCTGCAGCTGATCAAGAATGAAATGGCAATGACGACTGCTGCCTGTGAGCTTCGTGTGCATCCAGTAGATCAATAATGTTACACTTTCTGTTAAGAGTTGAGTTTTCTTCTTTTTTTATGTAATACAACCACTGTAACAAACCGCATTCTTCTTCTTCTTAAATGACATAGCAGTGCTCCTGCTTCTTTTTCAAAAAAAAAATCCTCGGAGGCTCAGATGATGGCGACACGCAGGCTCCAGCACAGAGAGAGAAGAGACGACGTGATAGGATTTTGGTGGGAGAACGATGTGTGGAGATGAACGTGCCACGTCGTCTTCCGGAAGAAGCCTCTGGACACTGGCTTGTACCGATGGCTTGTACCGATGCGTGGAACATTTCTATTTTTTAATTAATAAATGAAGTCTGACAGCTGGCCTACGCGCTTGTACCGATGGTATAGGTGCGGTATAGGTGCGGTTAATTTGGGAAAATTTTGAACCGCTCCAGTGCAGATAAAATGGGACGGAGGGAGTAGGTGCTTCTTTGTTACATAGGTAAATATTTTTTTTTTAAAACGACGTGCATGAATGTAAAGTCTTTAACGCAAATGACAAAGTTAGTTATATAGTAATATTTTAAAATATCCTGACTGTAAATACATAAATGTAAATTGTGGTAAAAATTATCTGTTGACAAGGAGTCGGTAAGAAAGCATACACATTGTTTAGGGTAGTTCTAGTTTTACTTCTACTTTCACAGGATATTCAATTTTTCTTTAAACTTAGTTGTGAGCTCTGAATACTCCCTTTAGTTTCAAAATATAAGTATATTGTAATTAGTAGAGCTTCAACGCAATGTATCACCCGTGCGTGTATACACGAAAGCGCACAAAGGAAAGTTGATCAACATCACAAGCATTCCATCGAACTAACTGGTCAGGTGAATTCTGCACCACTGATGCAATACAGCAGCATTACCCAACACCAAAACCGCTAAGTTTTTCCAGTTCTCTACAGCAGCCAAGCTTTCCATACAAAATACCTAGCTCTGCATATGCACAGCATACTACCAAAGGCAACCAACATAGTAACCATAGTAAACCCAGACTACAGGAAGGAAGAGACAACAGCAGCCAAGCAGGAACAGAGTTAAATGGTCACTTTCTCCATCGCCATTTGGTTTTCTCCACCACCATGATAGTCATCTTCAAGCATCGCGAGCTCAAACTCCGGCTCATCAAGCGAGAAGTTGGCACTCTGAAGCACACAACCAAGGTAGTCATCACCACCCACGTCCCACAGCCTTGACTCTGGATCGGTAAGGTAATACTCTGAGGTCCTCGACAGGAGCCGCAGATTTGTGTGCACGGACACCAGATCTTCAGCACATTTTGAACGTTGTTTGCTCTTCATGATCTCCGCTATGTAATTGTAAGTGCTCCAGTTCTTCTCGTAGCAGGAAGACGAAGCAGGCTGGGAGAGAAGCTTGAGAGCTAAGCTCTGCAACTTGGATGCTGAAGCTCCATGGGTCACCCACCATGTCTTTGGGTCAAGTTCGTCCCTGTCGACCATGGAAGCCAAGCTGAAATATTTTGTCCCCAGAAGAGCAAACTCTGCATATTGTTGTTTGATTGTCCTCAAGTCATCTGTTGCAGGAAACAATCGCCTCAAGCAGCTGTTTCTAGTATCAGACATTTCAGCATCATGATGTGGGGGCACACGATTAGCAGCTTCATCTATCCAATTGACACTGTAATATCTACAAAAGAGAGCAAAAGATAAAATAGTTGAAGTCATGGCTTGCAAAAAAAACTAGAAAGCCACCTTAGTAACTAATAGCTAAGATTCACCTCGGATTTAGTATGTGTGCTAGACAATGAAGTGGAGTTTTGCTCTTGCTCCACCAATCTTCTAAAATGTCATGCACAGCAGAGTAAAATGCTGATTCCTCTTGAGGTGCCTTACCTTCATGCTTATAAATAGCAGCCTTTACCTTCTCAATCATATCAGTCCACATTTCACAGATCAAATGAAAACACGACTTTTCAGTGTCAACCATGCGTAGCATTGAATATATAGGCTCACTGAAAGCAAGAATGTACTCAATTTGATCCCACCAAAAGTCATCAATAATTTTTGTCTTCACAATATGAGCTTGTTCTATGTTACCCTTCCTGTAAGCAGGCCACTGATCACTGATGACCATCCTCAGCAGAGATTGTTTGATCAACCGGAGTCTCTTTAGCATCACGATATCAGAAGCAAAACGTGTGTCAGCAGTAACAAGAATCTTCAACTTACTAAACTCTTCAAAAATTGATAACTTCAGGGTGTGGTTGATTATGAAATTCTTGACAGAGGTTGCATCATCTACAACTTTCGAAATCCAATGGCAATCTGTGAGGTTGACATCTTCGCTACTCTTGGCAGCACAAATATTTTTCAAGGCAAGACTTAAAGTATGAGCTATGCTTGGAGTCCACTGAATGTGACTGTACTTTTCTTGAATCAGAGCACCAGCAGCTCTGCAAACAGGATCATTATCTGTGATAACTTGGACAACATTTTCTGGCTCAACATTTTCAATTGCAGAAATAAGCTTATCTGTGATATACTCCTTAGTCTTAACCCCATCTTCATTGTTAATTGCTTCCAAAAAGACTGGTCCGCTTTCAGTGACTGCTAAAATGTTTATAACTGGTCGCCTTTCAACATCTGACCACCCATCAGCAAAAATCGTCACACCTGCCTTTCCCCATGTACTTTTGATGGTCTCTAGCATGCCTTCAATATGAGTCTTTTCTTGTTGTAAAAGAGATGTCTTCAGCTGCTTGGGCCCAGGAGGTACGTAACCAGGAATGTGGACCATGGATGCAATAGAGAATGAACTACGCATATATGGGTTCCTTGCAACATTGAATGGTAAGCCTGCAGGTGCAAACTACACACTAAATGACAGACCATGTAAGATAAAAATGAAAAGTTTTCATGTTAAGATGTCAACCTGAAGAATAGAACATCCTTGCAATTTGGGAAGACAAGTGATTTCGATCCTTTTCTACATCTGTGCAATAAGGAATGTCATCCTTCCTGGTGGCCAGAGCATACGAACTCAGATAATATGGGTTCCTTGCAACATTGAATGGTAGGCCTGCAAATGTAAGCGACTGTTAAAGGACAAGCCATGCAACATAAACAAAGGAATTTGAAGTTTAAGATTAACCTGAAGAATAGAACATTCTTGCAATTATGGCATCCAAATGATCTCTAATTTCCATAAGGTAATCCTCATCTAAATCAGTGGTGCTCCTCTTCCTTTTCTTTGACTGAACCATAGCTTTGCCAGCATCTGGCATGCCACCATAATAGCTACCAGCAGCTGAATGTGGCACAGGCACATATGCAGACCTGGTTCTCGCATTTTCATTTTTTGATTCATAAAATTCACTGCGTACTTGCGCACGGATAGTTGGGGTCATTCCTTCACAGACTCTGAGCAAATGTTCCTCCACTGTAGAATAGCTTCCAAGAAATGTGCGATTGCAATAGTCACATAGGAATTTTACACTTTCACCTTCAAGTGAACAAGTTTCCTCCAAAATGTTAACGTGTTTCCATAGGGGCTCATCATAGTTTCCAGAATCATTTTCCCCACTATCCATCTCAGAAGCTTAACTCCTGAGAGGTAATTCGCAATCATTTAGCAAAAAGACTTCAATTGATGTAGGTACATCATAAAAAAATCATGAAGTAATCAAACAAGCCCTGAAGATACCTCCTTTCATTGCCTGGTTGTTTTTTTAGAATAACTCAAAGGTTGGCTAAAAGAATCCATAATGCGCAATCTTGCTTCTCTATCTTTTTTCCGACAAATTTCTATATTTATTTACTTCTAAAATAAGGGTTCGCAAAAAAACAACGATTTTTTGTTTGCTTTTAGTTCATATGAACAACGGTTAGAGGAATGGGCCTCCAGGAAAACAAAGCAAATGATTGAAATGCCGTCTACCTATCATCAGACCTTAAAATGAACCCTAAATCCCTAATCTGAATCAGGAGAAAATACTTGACCCAAATCACTTCTGCTGGTAAGGCTCTGAAACCCAGCGCGGACTCACGGGACGCTTCAAGAGGACACGAGCGATTGGGAATGGGAAGGTACCTGAACGGGGAGCAAGAGAGGCCTGACGGCGGCGGCGGCGAAGTCCTCGCAGCGGGTGACACAAAACCCTCGTCGCAACTCTCAAGGGCGCGGGACCTCGCCCCTTCTTCCTGCAAGTCCCGCGCAAATGCGAATGTCACTTGGCAAGGCCGCAAGTGAACTCCTTCGGTCCTCCCGAAAAGATTGAGAGTTTTACTATGCCACTGAAAAAATTGGCTCGTACATGTGTGTTACTAAAAGTTCGTTCGCACTCTCGTGCCACTAACTCAAACTTTTGCGATCTATGTGTCATTCCGTCCTATATGTGTTAGATTTTCACCGTTAGAGGCTATGACATGTGGGACCGGATATGTGAAATGTCCATTTTACCCTTTAGTCAGAGTGGATCCCACTGTCATTGTCTCCGCCGCGTCCACAGCGTCTCCCGCGTCCTCTGCGCGCCGCTGCTCTTCTTCGCCGGCAGGGGAGCTGTGTCCGTCGTGAAGCAAGAGATCTCGAACGGGAGGCAGAGGTCCTCGTCGCTTCCCCCGCTGACGACGAGGGTGAGCTCCGGCGGCTCGTGCTTCTCGGCGGCGCGGAGCAACGAGGTGAGCTCCGCGGCGGTGATGGCCCCGCCGTCCTGCCTGGAGATGTGGAGCACAAGGCGTCTGGGTCCGGGCGGCGCCGCCCCCCCCGGCCCCGGCGAGCACATCACGAAACGCGCATGCGGGCTCGACGCCGCGGAAGGCCAGCAGTTTTTTTTGAAAAGAAACAGGAGGGGCAAGCCCCTACTGAACGAATATTATTAATGAATACTAGAGATCCGAATTACAAGAAAAAAACAACCAGGTGGAGAAACCGAAAAAGAAAAAAAGAAGGAAAACACCAGAGAAGGAGGGGAGGCAGAAGAAGGAACTACGGTTGGAACTCAAGGACCCAGTTTTCCATTGCCGGCAAAAGAGATGGTTTTGCCCTGTGGAGCAGAAGAGCGAATTCCTTCTTAAATTTCCTCCTGCAACCCTCCACTAAGGGATCTAAGTTGTTGAAGATCCAATCATTCCTTGTGAGCCAAATGCTCCAGGCCATGAGGATTATCACTTCCATGAAGAATGGTAGTTCCAATTTTTCCTTGATCCTCATGAAGATTTGAAAAACTGTCCAGGTGGAAATGTATGAAACCCCGAGAGAATTCCAACAAGCCTTGGCAAAATTGCAACGAAGGAATAAGTGAGTACTCGTCTCTGGCCGTTGTAGGATACAGAGATCACAGGTGTATGAATCGAGGTTCATGTCTTTCCTTCGCAGTAAATCCCTTGTGCTCAGCCTATCCTTAAGTAATAACCAGAAAAAAACTTTATGTTTCATTTGACACTTTGATTTCCAGATCCAATGGAACACCGGATGAGCAGTATCCCCAGCTGCCAAAAACTTATAGGCCCTTGAGGTAGAGAAAATAGAATTTCCCCAAGAATACTTCCATTGGTCTAGGCCGGCCACAATTTGTCTGTCGCTAAGCACTCCCTGTAAGATAGTTAGTTGTTGATGTGCTTGGGTGGAAAGGGGCAAATTGAAATTCTGAGCTGCTGATGACCACTTTAAAAGTGGCATTTCCATTTTTAGCAAATGAGAAGAGCTCCGGATATGCCAAGGCCAGAGGTTTTGACCATTCCAAATATCCTTCCAAAATAGGACTGTGTTTCCTTCTGCAACCGTCACCGAGGACATACCTTTGAATTTATCTATGAGTTTGACAATATCCCTCCACCAGAAAGATCCTTTTTTGTTGACCTGGAAGTTTCCCCGAGCTATAATAATGATGCCAAATCAAATTGACCCATGGGGTGTCTACTTGTGTGAAAAATTTGTGTGAAAATTTGAGGAGCATAGCATCATTATGAGTACTCAAATTTAAAACTCCCAAACCTCCTTGTCTTTTGGGTGTTCAAACCATAGGCCATTGTCGGGGACGGTCATTAGGGGTCCCCTAACTAAGGGAATAATCACCCTCGTTAAACGCAAAACCGCCCAGGGACTGTTTATCCTTGGCCACAGGACTGCACGGGCCCACAGCCCGCCACGGCCCAGCAGCGGCCTGAAAGGTCCGCTTGGCCGCCTCGCTCGAGGGCTCCAGTCCCTCGAGCGGATCTCCGCCTCGCTCGAGGGCCCCAGTCCTTCGAGCGGATCTGCGCCTCGCTCGAGGGTCCCGGCCCCTCGAGCAGATCTCCGTTTCGCTCGAGAGGTTCGGACCCCCTCGAGCGGGCAACCACCCCTGCTCCGCTCGGTAGCGGCATTTAATTCCCAGCCCCATGGCGGGACGCCAAAGTCAAGGGGGAACCTTCCCCCACGCCGCGCACCTGACACGGTCAGAGCGCCCGACACCGCCACAGTGCGGCCTGGCCCGCCACTATGCAGCCATCCCCGGCACTGTGAGGGCGTCGCGCGGCCCTGTGCGAACAGGCCGGCGTTATTCCGTGCCACTGTGCCGCCTGCCCTCCGTCCTCCCCTACGGCAAGACCCTCGAAAGGGCATGGGGGCACCCTCGAAAGGTGTACGGACGGCGAGCAGGCGCACGCACTGACCGGCACCGCCGCACGAGCGGCGTGCGCCGCGTCCCCTCCACCAACTCCTGCGCCGCCTGGCCATCCCGGGCGCTGTGCAACTGCCCCGGGGCTGTGCGGCCATCACCAGCACTGTGCCGCCATCCCCACCGCTGTGCGACGGCACACACGACACTGTGCGGACACCCCGGTGACGCGCCGCCATCCCGCGCCACCAACTCCGGTCCTTCCTCCGGCGGATAGGCCCTCGATCCAACGGGGCCGCCCCTCGAAGTCAAAGCAGGACAGGTCACAGTGACCACCACGCCGCCCGCGGAAGCCGGAGGGCGCCACCAACCCGCGCCAGGAACCACGACGCGCGGGACAAGACCGCCGGCGCCATGCTTATTAGTACGCAACCACTGTATCGGCTGCTGTGCAGCATCCTGTAACCGCCCTCCCTTGGCCTATAAAAGGGAGAGGCAGAGCCCCCTGCGCGGGGACGACGTAACACCCTCACCGCGCACAACACGCCACCTTGTTCTAGATATTGGCACTTGCCTCAATCACTTAGCCGGGACTTGGGGGAATTTCCTTCTCTCCAACCGTGCTTGTAGCCCCCCTCTACAGGCACCACCGGTGCAAGCTGATACAAGTGCGGAAGCACACCTGCTGGACGTACGGCCGCGTGGCCGGAACCAGGATAAACCCCCGTATCACCTTAGCTAGCACCGACCATCGAGGAACTGATCTCAGCGCAAATCACTAGTTGGTGCCGGTGCTAATCCGGACACCGACAGTTGGCGCGCCAGGTAGGGGACCGCGCTGCGATCATTCAACCCGCTCTCTCGATGGTGACCGTCACCGAGCAGATGTCGGAGAGGCCCGCCTGGGGTGAATCCGACTCATTCCCGGACGGTTTCGAGATCTGGTTTGGGAGCATCCACTACCAGGCGACTGGCAATGGATACCACATGCGTATCCTCAACAGGGACGCACTCAGGGCGGCGCCGCCCGGCACGTTGGCAGCCCCGATGCCAGCGGTGTTCCCACCGCCACCTCGACGCCGCAAGCGTTCGGGGAAGCGCTCACGGTGAGCGCGCACGGCGCGACGCCAAGCGGCGAACGCCGGCTCCCCCCAGAGGGTCGAAGCCGGTGAGCTCCCACCTGTCAGGGCAGGCCAAGGCGGCGCACTTCCACCGGCGAACTCCACGGCACGCCCAGCGGAAAGGGTCGTGGCTGCGCAGTCGTGATACCCCCACGGGATGCGCAGCGCCACCTTGGCGTATTCTTCGTCGGCCGGCACCGACCTGGCTGCGTACGAGGACCTTCCGGACCACCACTACATGTCCATCCGGAACCTTGTCATCACCTCGCCCGACGAGTCCTACCGCGACACCGACGCGGGTACGGGCATAGGGCGCCGGAGTGGGACTACTCCGGATTACGGGACCCCGACGCTGTCAGGCGGTTCCAGTCTGCAGCAACTTACTGCCTCACCTGCTCTGATGATTCCAGCGAGGGGGACTACGATCCCACTCGTGAATGCTTTGTCGTCATCCTCGGCGAGGGCGAAGGCGAGGGAGGCGGAGCAGGCGACACTGCGGTCCGCAACAATGTGGCAGTCACCCCGCCGGTGGGGGCGACGCCACAGCCATCTGACGCTGCGCGTGCCCCGCAGATGGCCCAGCTCCGCGAGCTGGAGGCGAAGCTGAACGCGGAGCGCGAGCAGCTGCGGCAGCTGAAGGCCACGCTCGAGAGGGACAGAGCCGGCCCCTCGAAACAGGGAGCGCGCGCTGCGGGTCGCGTGGCCTGCGAGCGCATCAACGCCGACGCCGACGTGGACGAGATGCCGAACCTGGTAAGGGCCAGCCAGAAGCTCGTGGTCGCGGCGACTTTGATTCGGTCCATGCCCGAGCCATCGACGCCCGAGGGACGCAACCTGCGCCGCGAGGCGCAGGCCCTCATCTAGCAGGCAGCGGTGTAGCAAGCCGAAAGCTCCGCGTCCCGCATGCGCCATCAGTCTGCCACGAAGGCTGGTGGGGGCGGACGGGACCAGGAGGCATCGGTCCACACTCCGCACCGGGCGCCTACCGTCCACGAAGGCAACCAGAGGACCCCTGCCAAAGATCGGATTCGGGATACGCGCGGCGCGCTCAACGACGGCGACGCCCGCAACATCCTGAACAAGAAGAGGCAAGACGCCACTCCGTCACACGGCTACAACCCACGGCGTGGCGGGCGATACGACAACCGGGTGGACAAGAGCCCGTCACCGGAGCCGCCGGGCACACGTGTGTTCGGCTGAGCGATCCGCACGGCCTTGATTCCCCTGCGCTTCCGCCAGCCAACGACCGTGAACAAGTACTCAGGGGAGACGGACCCTAGGGTGTGGCTCAACGACTACCGCCTAGCATGTCAGCTGGGCGGTGCCACCGACGACGCCATGATCATCCGCAACTTGCCGCTGCTCCTGGCAGACTCCGCGCAGACGTGGCTCGAGCACCTGCCCGCGAACCTGATCCACGATTGGGACGACCTGGTCAGGACGTTCATGGGCAACTTCCAGGGCACATATGTGCGCCCCGGGAATTCCTGGGACCTCCGAGGTTTCTCCCAGAAGGCCGGTGAGTCCTTGAGGGACTTCATCTGCCGCTTCTCCAAGCGCTGCACCGAGCTTCCGAGCGTCGGTGAGTCCGAGGTCGTGCATGCCTTCTTGGAGGGCACGACTTGCCGGGACCTCGTGCGCGAGTTGGGGCGGAACCCTCCCACCAGCGTCAACGAGCTGTTCGATATCGCCACCAGCTACGCTTCCGGCGAGGAGGCAGTGGGGGCGATCTTCGACGGTAAAAAGGGCAAGCGGGCCGAGGAGGCGCCCGCGGAGGGCAGCAAGCCCAAGGAGCCCTCGAAGAAGCAGAAGCAGGGCAAGAAGGGCAAGAAGAACCTGGGCAAGAAGCCCATGGAACAAGATGAGGGCCCCGAGGAGGTCAACGCGATCGACGCCGCCAACAAGGGGGCTCGAGGACCCCCTCGAGGCGGTGTCTTCGACGACATGCTAAAGAAGCCCTGCCCGTACCACAAGACCCCCGTCGCTCATACCCTCGAGCTGTGCGACATGCTCAAGAAATACTACAGCCGTGTCGCCGCGAAGGAGGACAACGCCAAGAAGGATGCAAGTGACGGGGGCAAGGATGGTTTCCCGGAGGTGGAGAACGTGTTCTTCATCTTCGGGGGGCCCACCGTCGATATGACGTCGTGGCAGCGCAGCCGTGAACGTCGAGAGGTCTGTTCTGTTCACCCGGTCGTGCCGTCATACCTCGACTGGTTGGAGGAGACGATCTCCTTCAACCGAGAAGACCACCCAGATCACGTCCCCAATCCGGGGCAGTACCCGCTTGTTGTCGACCCCATCATCGGCAACACACAGTTTTCCAAGGTGTTGATGGACGGAGGTAGCAGCCTCAACATCATGTACTCCTCCACCTTGGAGCTCATGGGGATCAGCTTGGACAAGCTGCGGCCCAGCAAGTCGCCGTTCCACGGCGTTGCGCCGGGCAAGCGAGTCCAGCTTCTCGAGCAGATCGACCTGCCCGTCTGCTTTGGCACACCGAGCAACTTCCGCAAGGAAGTCCTCACCTTCGAGGTGGTGGGATTTCGGGGAGCGTACCACGCCATCCTTGGCCGGCCCTGCTACGCCAAGTTCATGGCGATCCCGAATTACACCTACCTGAAGCTCAAGATGCCGGGGCCCAAAGGCGTCATCACGGTGGGCCCTTCATTCGAACACGCGTTCGAGTGTGACGTCGAGTGCGTTGAGCGCGCTGAGGCGCTCGCGCATGACGAGGCCCTCGTGGCGGACCTGGAGAAGCTGGCCAACGAGGCCCTCGACTCCACCAACAAGCACGCCGGCAGCTTCGAGGCCGCGGAGCACACCAAGGCCGTGCCCCTCGACCCCAGCGTCCCCAAAGGCAAGACGTTGAGGGTCAGCTCCACCCTCGGCCCGAAATAGGAAGTGGTGCTCGTCGACTTTCTCCGCGCCAACGCTGACATCTTTGGTGGAGTCCCGCGGACATGCCGGGCATTCCGAGGGAAGTCGCCGAGCACTCACTTGATATCCTGCCCAACTCCAAGCCGGTCTCTCAGCGTCTGCGGCGATTTGATGAGGAGAAACGCCGGGCGATTGGAGAGGAGCTGCGAAAGCTCTTAGAGGCCGGGTTCATCAAGGAAGTGTTTCATCCAGTGTGGCTAGCTAATCCTGTACTAGTTAAGAAAAAGAATGGAAGTGGTGGATGTGCATTGATTATACCGGTTCGAATAAAGCATGTCCTAAGGTTCCTTTTCCTTTGCCACAGATTGACCAAATAGTTGATTCCACCGCGGGGTGCGAATTGCTATGTTTCCTTGATGCGTACTCCGGTTACCACCAGATCAAGATGAAGGAGTCCGACCAGCTCGCGACCTCCTTTATCACACCGTTTGGGATGTTTTGCTACGTGACGATGCCGTTCGGACTCTGAAACGCCGGGGCGACATACCAACGATGTATGCTCCACGTCTTCGGGGACCACATCAGGCGGACCATTGAGGCATACGTCGACGACATCGTAGTTAAATCAAGGAAGGCGGGTGACCTGATGAATGATTTGCGCATTGCGTTCAAGTGCCTTCGGGCAAGCGGGGTTAAGTTAAATCCCGAAAAATGCGTCTTCGGGGTGCCGCGCGGCATGCTCTTGGGCTACATTGTCTCCCAGCGAGGCATAGAGCCCAACCCAGAGAAGGTGTCGGCCCTCGAACGGATGGGGCCGATACGCGACCTGAAAGGGGTACAAAAGGTCCTGGGCTGCCTTGCAGCTCTGAGCCGATTCATCTCGCCCCTCGGCGAAAAGGGGTTGCCCCTGTACCGACTGCTGCGGAAAAGTGAGCGCTTCTCCTGGACCGCCGAGGCCCAGGAGGCCCTCGACAAGTTAAAGGCAACACTTGCCCACGCCCTGGTACTGACCCCACCTCAAGAAGGCGAACCTCTATATCTCTACGTCGCCGCCACAACCCAAGTGGTCAGCGCGGTCATCGTGGTGGAGAGAACGGAAGAAGGCCATACCCTGCCAGTCCAGAGGCCGGTCTACTACATCAGCGAGGTGTTATCGGCTACCAAGACGTGTACCCCCAGATCCAGAAGTTGCTCTACGCGGTGGTGCTCGCGTGGCGCAAGCTGCAGCACTACTTCGAGGCCCATCCTGTCACCGTGGAGTCCTCTTTCCCTTTGGGGGAGATTGTCCACAACTAGGACGTCTCGGGTAGGATAGCAAAATGGTCCGTGGAGCTCATGGGTGAGGCGCTCACCTACGCACCATGAAAGGCGATCAAATCGCAGGTCTTGGCGGACTTTGTGACTGAGTGGACCGACATTCAGCTGCCCGCCCCTCAGATTCAAGCCGAGTGCTGGACCATGTACTTCGATGGTTCAGTAATGAAGACGGGCGCAGGCACGGGCCTACTCTTTGTCTTACCCCTCGGGGAGCACATACGGTACTTGGTGCGCTTGTATTTCCCTGCGTCGAACAACATGGCGGAGTACGAGGCCCTCCTCGGTGGCCTCCGCATCGCCATCGAGCTCGGCATCAAGCGCCTTGACATCCGGGGAGATTCTCAGCTGGTCATTGACCAGGTAATGAAGGACGCAAGCTGCCACGATGAGAAGATGGAGGCGTACTGCGCCGAGGTGCGCAAGCTCGAGGACAAGTTCTTCGGATTCGAGCTCAACCATATCGCGCGCAAGTACAACCAGGAGGTGGACGAGCTGGCCAAGATCGCTTCGAGGCGAATCACGGTTCCTTCGAACGTCTTCGCCCGCGACCTTGCCAAACCCTCCGTCAACCTCGACAAACCCACCAACGCTTCTGGAAAAACCTCGGGGGCTGACCCCTCGAGACACACGGGCACCGAGCCCGTGGACGAGGACCCCTCGAACGGGGAACTCAAGGCCTCAGACCTCGAAGGGTCCCAGGCGGACGAGGCCGAGGCGATGGAGATCGACAACCTCCCGCCCCCTCCGCGGGACTGGCGCGACGAGTACCTCGCATGGTTGGATCGAGGGGAACTCCCTCCGGGCCGAACCGAGGCAAGGCGTATCGCCAGGAAAGCCAAGTCCTTCACCGTCATCGAGGGTGAACTGTACAAGCGCAACGCCTCGGGGATCATGCAGCGTTGCATTTCCATTCTGGAAGGACGGGAACTGATCCAGGACGTTCACGCGGGCGAGTGCGGTCACCACGCCGCTCCGCGTACCCTCGTGGGCAAAGCGTTCCGCCAGCGCTTCTATTGGCCGACGGCGGTCGCCGACGCCAACGAGGTGGTGTGCACCTGTGAAGGGTGCCAGTATTACGTGCGAAAGACCCATCTCCCGGCCCACGCGCTGCGAACCATCCCCATCACGTGGCCTTTCGCTGTGTGGGGACTAGATATTTTTGGGCCCTTGCGAAAGGCGCCCGGGGGCTTCACCCACATACTCGTGGCCATCGACAAATTCTCGAAGTGGATCGAGGTCCGCCCCATCAGCAGCCTCAGGTCCGAGCAGGCGGTGCTATTCTTCACGGACATCGTGCACCTCTTTGGGGTGCCCAACTCCATCATAACGGACAACGGCACTCAATTCACCAGCAAGAAGTTCCTGGAGTTCTGCGACAGCTACCACATCCGCGTGGATTGGTCCGCCGTGGCACACCCACAGACTAATGGCCAAGTAGAGTGTGCCAACGACATGATTCTACAAGGCTTGAAGCCAAGGATCTTCAACAAACTCAACCGATTCGGCCGGAAGTGGATTCAGGAGTTGCCATCAGTCATTTGGAGCCTCAGGAACACCCCGAGCAGGGCCACGGGGCTCACCCTGTTGTTCCTGGTCTACGGCGTGGAAGCCGTGCTCCCCACGGATTTGGACTACGGGTCCCCGAGGATCAAAGCCTACCAGGAGGGACAAAACCAACAAGATCGCGAAGACGCATTGGACTGCATTGACGAGGCCCGAGACGAGGCGGTCCTACACTCCGAGAAGTATCAGCGATCCCTGCGACGCTACCAAGCGGGCAAGGTCGGCCCCGAGACCTCAATAAGGGGGATTTGGTGCTCCGACTCCGATAGAAGAATGAAGGATGCCATAAGCTCACGCCGTCGTGGGAGGGGCCATACATCGTTGTCGAGGTCCTCAAGCCCGGCACGTACAAGCTCGCAAACGAGAAAGGCGAAGTCTTCGCCAACGCTTGGAACATTCAACAGCTACATCGCTTTTGCCCTTAAATTCCAAGTCGTTTTGTGCATATTCAGCACCCCAGTTAGTTGTATATACGTTAAGGCTGTGAATAAAGACAAGGGAGACTCGGCTTTCCTCCGAAAACCAAGTCCCCCACGGGGGCTACTATGGGGGGCACCCCCCTAAACAGTCCCATTTTTCGCAAAAACCTTTTCTTCTGAAAATGCCAAGCACATCATGCCTTGGAAGCCCAGACAGGAAAAAGCAGGGCGCGAGTAGCTAAAAGGTAAAGCCGGGCGAGCTAGGAACGGCCTACGCCTCCAGCAGGATACGGCTACCCTCTCTCATACCACTTTACCTTCAGGCTGCTCGCGAAAACGATCGATCCCAGCTGAAATCTGCCTAGGTGACGGGGAAAGACTCAACGGCTTACGTAAAGCGAGTCACACTTAAGTTACAAACCTCAAAGAGTGGATCGTTTTGTTACATGAGCCACCTGGCTCGAATCCTGATCACAACTTAAGGGCTTCGGCGCCCGACTACTTTCAGGGCTCGAGGGGACCCGCGGGAGCGGTCGGGAAGAGGTCTTCCTCGAACACGTCGGCAAGATCCGCAGCAGCGTTCGCAGCGGCAACGTCGACCTGGTTCACAGCGTCCTGCGCCCCGTCATCATCGAGGTCATCGGCGACGACGTACCCCGTGGCCAGCGCCGCAAGGTCGACAATGTAATGCGTCGACACGACGCCGAGGGTCTTCTGGATGCCAAGACGGAGGGCGCCCTTCATGCGCTCGGCGACGCGATCGCTCAGAGCCCGAAGGCGGCTCGCCAGCGAGCTCCGTGACAAACCGGTGCCCTCGTCGATGCTCTGGCATGCTTCGAGGGCCGCCTACTCCAGAAGCCCCAGCTCTTGCTGGGATGAGGTGTAGGCCGCCTGGAGCACTTCCACCTGCGTCGCTGACTCCCCCAGAGCTTTCCGCAGTCCTGGGGGGAGAAAGGGTGAGTCGAGAGCGAATCTCGATGAACCTGAACAACAAATAAAAGGCTCGAGGGCTGCGACTTACCCTCGACCTGCTTCCTCTCCTTCTCAAGCTCCGTACGCGCGGCTCCAGCCTCCTTCTGCAGCTGTAGGAGCGAGGCGTCCTTCTCCACACCGGCGGTCCTCAGGGCCTCGACGGTGACACCCTCCTGGACCAACTACCCGGTGAGCCGCTCGGTCTCCGCCTCCCAAAGCTGAAGCGTGGCCCTAGCCTCTGCGAGTGCGGCACGCTCCTGGTGGAGCTTGGACTGCGCCTCCTCCCGTGCTGAGCATTTGCGCTGGAGGGCGGACCGAACTTCCTCAAGCGCGACACGCTCCTGCAGGAGCTGGGTCTCCGCCTCTGCGCGCGCGGCGCGTTCCTGCTGAAGCTGGCCCTCCACCCCGGAGAGCGCCTCGACCTTCTTCTGCAGAGCAGCGCCCAGCTTCTCGACCTCCTAGGTCTTTTGTTCGGCCTGGGTCTGCCAGGACCGCACCCCCTCGAGGGTCGTACGATCCTGCAGGAGTTGGGCCTGCGCCTCGGCAAGGGCCGTCCCCCTCTGCGCCGGCGCGGCCTGAACCTCGGCGAGAGCTTCACGCGCCTTCTGCAGCTCGTCGCTCGCCACCACCAGTGCCTCCTCCTTCCCCTGGAGCGCGGCCTTCATTTCCTCGGCCTCCTTGGTCTTTTGCGCCGCCAAGGAATGCTGGTCAGTGTGAGCATCCTCCACGCCCATGAGGTTATACTCCAGCCAACCGTTGTCCACCCGCAGGGCCTCCACCATCGCGTCCAGGCCCTCGCACTACGTCTGGTACTAGTCGATGTTGGAGCGTAGCTCGGTGATGCGAGCGAATCTCTCACCCGCCTGGCCCTGCAGCTCCTGCGGGTAGTAAAGGGAAAGCAAGGAGTAAAAATCAAACGAGAAACACTCAAACAGGAAAACAGGGGAGCGAATGGCGATCAAGCTGGCGTCCTTACCTGGAAGATCTGGAATGACCTGGCTCCGTGGAGTCGAACCGCTTCGGCCAGAGCGACGTGAAGAGAAGCGCCGTTGGCACTGAACTCCTGCCATAGTGCCCACTCGGACCTCGCCTCTTCCAGCAAGCTCCGCGGCACCCCAGGGAGACGGAGCCTCTGCTCCCACTATGGCACGTCGGCGTCGGGCGCCGGGACCGCGACACCGGACGTCGACGCCCCGGCACCGGACCCCGGCTGCTGCGACATCACGCAGCCGTCGGATCGCACCACCAACACCCCGAGCACGGGCCCGGGGGCGGATCCGACCACTGCCTCCACCCGACCCCCTCTGGGGTAGAATCACCATCAGCAGGGGCCTCGGCCGTCCCGCGTCCCTCAACCCCCCGACTCGCCGTGCGGGCCCGCTCTCGCCCTTGCTGGGCACCACGGGTCATCGTCGCCCACATGGCCTCCACCGCCGCTTCCTCCCGTTGCCGTGGCCCCGCGGCCACGGTCGTGACACGCGATGCCTCGCCCGTCGCCGCCGTGCCCGTCCCCGCCGTGCCCGCCGCCACCCGTGGCGCGCTCTCCGAGCAGGGCCTCGTCACGCGCGGCGCATCCAGCGTCCCCAGCTTGAGCGCCTTGACGGGCGCAAGGCCAGGGACAGCGGGCGCCGTCCTGACAACGGAAGGAAGGGTGGGTGACCGGATACATGATATCAAGAACACGGAGGGCAAAAGACAACTCACCTTATGCTGAAATAACCCCGCTTGCGCTTCCTTGAGGGTTCTGGGGGCGCCTCCGCCGCGCCTGCCGACGTCCTCGGCGGCGACCCCACGACGGGCGGCACCGTATCCGCCTCGAGGGTCGGCTCCGCGGGGACCCCCTCGACCCCCGATGACGGGGGCGGCACGGCTTCCCACCTGTCGGAGGTGGTCCACTCCCCCTCGCTCTCCTCCTCGTCCGAAGACGTGTTTACCGGCTCCGGCGGGGGGGGGGAGAGGCCTTACTACTCCTGCAATATGTAATCCTTGTTGTACCTGTTGAGGCACTCTTGCCTCCTGATCCTCTTCTCCTTCGCCTGGGCCGCCTGGTCCTTCTGCCTCTGCTGCCTGGCGCGATTGGCGGTCTGCGACCGAGGCGTTGGCGGATCCGATGTGGGGACATCGACATTCACCCCCTGCCGCCAGCGACCACTATCAGATCAAGCATGAGGATGAAGAAGACAAAAAACAAAGAATCGACACTCACTTGACTGGCGTCCGGGAGCATCGCGAACGACCACAGGTCGTCGTCGCTGTTTCGCACCACCCTGGGATTCACCGCGCGCCTCGCCGTTGCGGCCGCGTACGCTGGGGCAAGCGGCTTCTCCAGCAACCGCGAGCGGGCCAAAGCTACAGGGTTGGCCTCGCTCCTCATCTCGAAGATGGCGAGCTCCCTCTCCATGAGAGGAATCACCCGCCGGCGGTGGAAGTTGGCAATGACCGACGCCACGGTCAGCCCGGCGTTCGCCAATAGACTTATGGCGTCGGTGAGAGGTTAGAGCCTCCTCTGCCTCGACGCGGGCGACACCCCGTGCGCCCACGAGATCGTCCTCTCCGTTAGCACCTTCCTGGTGTACGTCGGAAGGCCGGCGCCATCGTTGCGCAGGTAGAACCACCCATTTTCCCAGTCGGAGTTGTTTGACGTCATTGTACACGGCAGGTACAACTCCTTCCGGGAGTCGCGCACCGAGAGCGTGAGCCTACCGGCTCGGACCGCTCGGCGCGTCCTCCTCTCCCCCGTGGCGAGCGTGTGAAGCTCGCCGCGGAAAAGGTGGACCCACAGGTCCCAATGCGCCGGGATTCCTAAGAATCCCTCGCAGACGGCGACGAAGGAGGCCGCCTGCGAGATGGCATTGGGGGCGAAGTTATGGAGCTCCACCCCGTAGTGGTAGCACAGCCCCCGCATGAACTTGCTCGCGGGGGCGTTGAAGCCACGCTCCTGCAGCCGCAGGAAGCTGACGACGTAACCTGCCGGAGGATTCGATTGTTGGTGCGACGGCGACGGGATGATCTACGCCGAGTTCGGCCCGTCGCCGGCCGGTGCCAGTTGACCGCCGTTCACCAGCCCCTCCAACGACAGCCGATCCGCCGTCAACTGGGGCCACGGGAACGCCTCCAGCACCCGGATCGAAGACATGGCGGAAGGAGCGGTGGGACACGGGCGGCTGCGGAAGCGGCGGAGCACGAGCGGATCTGAAGCGGCGAGGCGCGTAGCGCTGAGGGAGACGAAGAGCGAGGGACGGGTGCGAATGGCAGAGGTAAGGAGTTTCCCCTGCGCTCCCTGCTTTTATAGAATCGGAAGGGGCGCAGCCCCCGGAAGCGCAGCGTGCGGCGGCAGTTAATGCGGCCGGTGCCCCTCGTCGCTGACAGCGGGGCCCCACCGCGCCGAAACTGCCGCGCGCACGCGCGTGCGCCTTGATTACCGCACGGTAATCCAAGGGACGCAGCGCCCCGTCTCATCACCCTCACACGTCGCCCACGTCGCGTCGCCTAAAAAGGCGCGCCCACTCCACACGCCCCGCGCCACGTCAGCCGTGGCTGGTGGAGCGCGGTGGCCAGCCGTCTCACGAACGCATTTCGATCGCCACGGGTTCCTTCTCACATAAGGATAACCCCCTGTAAAACTCGAGCCGCGGACTCGAGGGCCGACCCCTCGAAGGGATACGGTTGGCGCCCCAATCCAAAGCAGGTTGAGGCCACAAGGCCACGGCCTGTCGATACATCCTCGAGAACGAACTCGAGGAAGCCCGGGGATCAAGCCCGCATAGCTCTACTGATCAGCGGCTCGAGGCCCAGCCCGCTGAGGGTACAATGGGCGCCGCAGATGCCCCTCGATCTGGGGGTTTACTGATCAGTGGTTTGAAGCTCGACTCGATAACAGATTAGTGAGCGCCACAGGTCCGCCAAGACGAGAGTGCCCGATGCCTCCTCGCAAAGGCCCTACTGATCAGAGGTACGGAGCCTGACCCCCGACGGGTTCGAACAGGCGCCTCAGATTGACAGAGTTAGGAACGATCGGGGCGCACGCAATCGAGCCTGTCCCTGAACACGAAGTTCGGGGGCGCCCTACATATCATGTTCAAGGCCAGGACAGGGGCAGCCAATTGAGGGATCCCATCGAGGGAGTGCTTCCGCACCCTCGGCCCCCATCGAACGGGACCGAGCCCTGCTTGGCAAACCCCTGCAAGCGCTCACATGGACGTGTCTCCGGACCACGAGCCGACCCCTATCGAACGGGGCACGGACGCCCACTTGAACTATCTGTTAATAGCTCACCGAGGCAACCGTGCTTGCTGCCTGCTCGAGGGTAGCACGGCTTGCCTCACCCCTCTACCCAGCGAAAGGGCAACGAGGGTCGTAATAAAGTCAAGAGTCCTCATCCGATCGCCCCTGATTGGGCCAGGGCACGGAGGCTCCTCGCACCACGACCACCCCAACGATCGCCGCACCAACTCGCCTAAGGTCGCGCCCCCGAAAAAATGGCCGGCCTACCCGAAACGTCTTGGGTCGACACGATGCCTCCCCTCCTGCGTAGATCGCCGATGCCAGCTGAAACACCACCGAGGCCGGCTGAAACAAACGCAAGGCGAGCCACGTCGCCCTACGTATTTAACCCCTGCACGAGTGCACACACTCCTGCAGGGCTTCGAGGGCTTACACCCGCGGGTGCGCTAGCGCGCCCCCGCAGGAAAACGCGAATGATCAAACGGGACGAGACTCGCGCACGGCACCCGAGAGCGGAACCCTTTGCTGGAACAGCTCGGGGGCTACTATCGGGGACAGTCGTTAGGGGTCCCCTAACTAAGGGGATAATCACCCTCGTTAAACGCAAAACCGCCCAGGGACTGTTTATCCTTGGCCACAGGACTGCACGGGCCCACAGCCCGCCACGGCCCAGCAGCGGCCTGAAAGGTCCGCTTGGCCGCCTCGCTCGAGGGCTCCAGTCCCTCGAGCGGATCTCCGCCTCGCTCGAGGGCCCCAGTCCTTCGAGCGGATCTGCGCCTCGCTCGAGGGTCCCGGCCCCTCGAGCAGATCTCCGTTTCGCTCGAGAGGTTCGGACCCCCTCGAGCGGGCAACCACCCCCGCTCCGCTCGGTAGCGGCATTTAATTCCCAGCCCCACGACGGGACGCCAAAGTCAAGGGGGAACCTTCCCCCACGCCGCGCACCTGACACGGTCAGAGCGCCCGACACCGCCACAGTGCGGCCTGGCCCGCCACTATGCAGCCATCCCCGGCACTGTGAGGACGTCGCGCGGCCCTGTGCGAACAGGCCGGCGTCATTCCGTGCCACTGTGCCGCCTGCCCTCTGTGACAGAACCGCCCAAAATAAATCCGGATTATCACCTAAGCCGGTCCACTTGGCTCATAAGCGATAACCAGGATGTATTTTGTCGCCTCTGCCGGGTCATGCCCGGTAAATCACTTATACAGGATCGAGATATGCGCTAAGCCCACACGAAGGCGGGACCAGAGTACATCATTACATTACATAAAAGTCCATAAGTACTTAATATTACAAACCAGATTTTTCAGTACATAAAAGTAAACATGGTTCAGAGTTTAAGCAGCGGAATATAAACTTAAAGCGGGATACACATGGGAGGCCATCCACAATGTATCACTCCTCATCATCGTTCTCCCATTCAATTTCCCATCCATCTGGAATAGCACCAGGCCAGATGGGATTACCTGAAAATAACAAAATAAGCAAGGCTGAGTAAACTAATACTCAGCAAGACTGACCCGTCAAAATAAAAGACACAACTAGACATGCAAGGCTTTTTGGCTGGAGGGTTTGTTTTGCCAAAAGCAACTAAGAGTATATCCCTACTTTCAAATTTTTAGCTCAAGTTCTAGTATGTTAACCATTCTAGGTAAGCACCTAGCTAAACAAGCATGGTTGTACAAACAAGATTAATCAGTCAACAATATTAATCCAAAATGTTTCATAAATAAACATGGGGTAGCCAGTGGTCAAGCCGACTCAGATAACGGCGAGTGACCGACGATCGATCGATTTATATCCTTGCAAGGTAAACCCAAGATACACGGAAGAAGGTAGACCCCCAAAGAATCCAAAGAAAAACAAATGCGGGGTCTACCCCGACCAGGCGGTTCCCGTCACTCCTCAGATTAGGGACAGGTGCCACAGTCCTAAGTATAAGGTTACTGGGACGCCCTCACACGGCACGCCCAGACTCACACTTGCACTACCGGAATCAAACCGGGAGACGCATATCAAGATTAGTAGCCATAAAGTCCCCGCACTGGTTCATTAGGTACTAGGCTTACCGGTCCCATTCCCGACAAGCACTTGGTACGTTCAATAGCTTAGACCAGCACCATGCTACTCGATCGAGACCGAACCCATTGCTCTTACCACATGAGCGAGTCAATTAACCAACTTATGATTCCAACATAAGCATCCTATATCTCGCGAGCAATGAGTCATTACTCGACTTGTACCGTATCCTTAGAGCATGGCACTAGCGTTCCTAACATACTAGTAAAAGAGCATAAGAGTCCTAAGGATCATGCATCAAGGTTTCAAACAACTCCTGAAACTTAAATGCACAAAGTAAAGCATAAATACTGGAAAGGTAGAAGATGTGAGATTTAATCCAAAAAGGTTATATGTGACTCCGGTGCTTGCCTTCCTCTGACTCAACACTAGCCTTGGGCTCTTCTGGACTTTGGTCCAGGTCTTGCTGCCCACTAACTTGGTTCAGCTCCCCACTAGCAGATCCCTCCTCCTCAACAAGCGTGTACGTCCCGTCGGGAAGATCTACACGTAATGCATATGCATTAGTTATAGTGTGAAGGTGAGAGATTTTATCATTAACCCAGCTCTTGTGGGCCACATTCATCAAAATAACAAAGAAAACTCACAAAAGTAAAGTGTGTGGTGAGAGTGAACTATCATCTATTTAAAAGGGGATTGTGTGCACATTTAAACAAAATAGCTTACTAAACTTCATTAAGGTATGGGGTGAGTGATACTGGAGTAACACTTACTTTGATAGTGATTGCGTGCACATCTATGCAAAATTAAATTATTAACTTCAATAAAATTAAAGGGTTGGATGATGATGGACTAACTATGCCTTTGATGGTGATTGTGTGCATATTTAAGAAAGTTAAACTACAATACTTCACCATTAGCATAGGGGTGTGCTTAAATTCATTTTAAACAGCAACTGAACTTAAACATCTCCTATTCAAATTAAAAGATAAAATGACTTTATTTATTCCATTATAACTATCTATGCATCCATAAATCATAATAAATAAAATATAACTCCAACTGTCATGAAAATTTTACCAGAGCAGTATATGACTAAACTAAACTTAAATATAAATTTTCAGCTTCAGATCATTTATATATTATTTTAAATGAAAAAGACAAAAGACAGCCTAGATAAACTTCATTAAATCACACAAAAAGATTTACTAGCCCTTTTGATCCCAAACTTTTTCTACAGCTCCAATATGCCAAAACTAAGTTCTAACCCAACATGTTCAAGTGGATTTATCATATTTTTCAAGTTATGAATTTGACATCCATCATAAGCATAAATACCAAACACTAATTAAACAGACTCCTAAAATCACCATTATTTTTCTAGGGGTGCTTAACATCACAACAAATGGCTAGGGTGCATTGGTGCTGAAAGAAATTATATTTTTAGGGAACTATAAAAAGCATCAAGCTTAAACTAACATAGATCTTACAAAAATCATAACTAGAGTTCTACATCACCAACATGTGTGAAACTTGGTCACAAAACTGAACATAGAGCACACAACAACATATCCAAATTTCATTGCATTTCCATGTGTACATTTTGAACTACAACAAATATGCCTCAAACTGAGTTTGAATTTACATTTAAAAACTAAACAGAAAAACACTATACAACTTTTGTAAAAGTTGTAGATCTACTCACAAGGATTCCAGAACAGTTGGATTTACATTTTTCCGATTTTTCTACAATTTTTCACGGATTTTTGAAGTTGCAGACAAAACCCTAGAATACATTTACAGGGGGACCCTCGAAAGAACTTTCAGAAATTACAAAACAGCCCTTGGTTTACACAAAGGACCCTGGAAAGACTGAAATCAAAGCAATGTAGTCCTCGGGCGCCATGGACGGCGGGGAGGACCAAAATCCGGCGAGGAGAAGGCCGGACTTGGTCGGGAAAGGGTGGGGAAGTGATGTAGGTTCACCTAGAGCTTCGTTTCGATGGTTGGACGGACCGGAGGAGGTGCCGGCAAGCGTCGGCGGCGGAGTGACCGCCGGCCGGCCGCTGCGACCTATCTCCCCGGTGGAGCTCGGTCCAGCCCGGGCTACCGGTGACGGCACTGCTTCGAGGAGCACCAGGAGGGGGTACAGGAGGAGAAGGAGGCGACGTGCAAGAAGGGAGGGGCGAGCTCGCGGCGGCGGCTATGGCGAGGCCGGCGGGGCGCTCAGGAACGGACGACGACGCGTCGCGGTTGGTTCCTTTGACTGCGGACGACCACACGACACGACAGGAGGGAGTATGGGGGCGCGTCAGGGCCAAAGAAGCGGCCAGGTGGCCACCTGCATGCGCCGGCCATGCACGCGGGCGTGCTCGCGCGCGGGCGTGTGGCCCGGTCCGGCGCTGCACGCTGCCTGGTCGCGGTGCACAGGAACGTCGAGGGCGGAGGGTCCACGACGCACAAATGGGTCCACAGCGACGGTTCCGGGGCGTCCGTACGCCGGAGGCCGCGAGAGCCGACGCGTGGCAGAGCCGGAACGGAGGGGCGCGCGCTGTGGACGCCGAACGACGACGTCGACGCCAGCTTCTATTCCATCAGCCCATGTTCAAAATTGCATAACTCCCAAAAATGATAACTAAGTGAAAAATATCCAAAAATAAAAGTTGTAGAGGAGCTAAAGCACTACAACTTTCACCAAGGGCGACCTATGTTTTGATGAAAGGATTTGTGGGAAAATCGTGACGAAGTTGCAGAAATTCTCGGCCCCGAAACACTGTTCACAGCGCGTTCAACTTGAATTTAAGCGAACTTCCACTCAAAATTTGAATGTCCGCCAATTATGAAAAATGTGTTCCCGGAAGTAAGGAAAAACTTTTATATTGGCCAATTTTTGAACTTCTATAGTGAAATTTGGAGAACGCGGAAAACCGAATCAGCATTTTGGAGCTCTAGGGGTTTGACCATGTATTTGGACTTTGACCAAGGGTCTTTGTGTAAAAGTGTTCACAATCAAGTCAAACATGCTTAGAGACTAATTAAACTCGATTAACACAACTAATTGAGGTATTTATCTTTTCTAAACACCTGGGGTGTTACACCCTCCGTCCTCCCCTACGGTAAGACCCTCGAAAGGGCATGGGGGCACCCTCGAAAGGTGTACGGACGGCGAGCTGGCGCACGCACTGACTGGCACCGCCGTACGAGCGGCGTGCGCCGCGTCCCCTCCACCAACTCCGGCGCCGCCTGGCCATCCCGGGCGCTGTGCAACTACCCCGGGGGCTGTGCGGCCATCACCAGCACTGTGCCGTCATCCCCACCGCTGTGCGACGGCACACACAGCACTATGCGGACACGCCGGTGACGCGCCGCCATCCCGCGCCACCAACTCCGGTCCTTCCTCCGGCGGATAGGCCCTCGATCCAATGGGGCCGCCCCTCGAAGTCAAAGCAGGACAGGTCACAGTGACCGCCACGCCGCCCGCGGAAGCTGGAGGGCGCCACCAACCCGCGCCAGGAACCACGACGCGCGGGACAAGACCGCCGGCGCCATGCTTATTAGTACGACACCACTATATCGGCTGCTGTGCAGCATCCTGTAACCACCCTCCCTTGGCCTATAAAAGGGAGAGGCAGAGCCCCCTGCGCGGGGACGACGCAACACCCTCACCGCGCACAACACGCCACCTTGTTCTAGATATTGGCACTTGCCTCAATCACTTAGCCGGGACTTGGGGGAATTTCCTCCTCTCCAACCGTGCTTGTAGCCCCCCTCTACAGGCACCACCGGTGCAAGCTGATACAAGTGCGGAAGCACACCTGCTGGACGTACGGCCGCGTGGCCGGAACCAGGATAAACCCCCGTGTCACCTTAGCTAGCACCGACCATCGAGGAGCTGATCTCAGCGCAAATCACTAGTTGGTGCCGGTGCTAATCCGGACACCGCTGCCTTAGATGGTTTCTTAGAGCTGATATCAGAGCCTTTCCAGAGGCAATGTCTTCTGTACTTATCCAACTGTTTAATAACCCCCTTATGAAGCTTGAGAGTGGTTGTGTAGTAAATGGCTGATGCAAAAAAAACTGAGTTTACCATTTCTAATTTCCCAGCTTGACTGAGGAAGATGGAGGTGCAAGTGAGCCTTTTCTCAATTCTCTGCATTAGGGGCAAAAAGTGCTCCATTTTTGGCTTGGTGGTGCCCATGGGAAGCCTGAGGTAGGTGAATGGGAGGGAACCTTTCTGACAGTTAAAAACAGTAGTGAGGAAGTCAATCTTTTCATCTGAGATGTTGAAGGGAACCATCATGGATTTGTTATAATTAACTTTGAGTCCAGTGGAATCAGAGAAAGTCTGCATAATGTCCTTAAGGTGAGAAATCTGCTGGGGGCAAGCTTCCATGACTAACAAGGTGTCATCTGCATATTGCACAATGGGGAAGTCAGAGGAGGCACTCCTTGGTATAGGAAGATTGAGAAGGCCCTGATCCATGGCATTGTTAATTACTGTTTGCAGGAGGTCAGCCGCCAAAACAAATAATAGTGGAGACAAAGGATCTCCTTGCCTTACCTCTCTTCTGCAGTGAAAGACCTTCCCAGGGACTCCATTTAGCAGAACAGAAGATGTGGCACTGTTAAGTATGTTGTCAATCCAATTAATCCACCTCTGACCAAAGCCCTTATGCTTTAAGATTTCTAAAATGGCCTGATGCTCAATTCTGTCAAATGCTTTTTCAAAGTCAAGTTTGATGATAACCAACTCCTTCTTGGTTTGATCTTGTTTTGATAAACCCATACTGGTTCTTATGGATCAGCCTCATGATCACCTGTTGTAATCTCTCTGCTAGTAGTTTGGTCAGTAATTTGATAGAGGAATTTAATAAGGATAAGGGTCTGTAGTCTCCCACCATGGAGGGACTGTCTGTTTTAGGCACCAGGGTTATGTATGAAGAATTGATACTCCTTAGGCAAAGGTTCCCCTCATAAAATGCCTCACATAACTTGTAAAAATCCTCTGCAATTATGGGCCAGCACTTTTTCAGGAATTCTCCATTGAAACCATCAGGTCCAGGAGATTTGTTATTAGGCAGGTCAGCAATTATTGAATCAATTTCTTCCTTGGTGAAAGTAGCTTCTAAAGCAGCTAGATTATTGTCCATGGTGAGGAGGGACTCCAGGTCATAGTACATGTGTGTATATTCAGAGGTGCCCATTCTGTCTTTAAAGGCAACCCAAAGAAGAATGGCCTTATCCTCATGCAGAAAGAATTCTTGGCCAGTCACATCTTTAAGGGAGGTGATCATGTTTTTCCTTAGCTTGATGGAGGCATTAGCATGAAAAAAGGCAGTGCACTCATCACCAAATTTCACCCAATTTATGGTTCCCCTTTGCTGCCAATATATTCTTTGTTGAAGAAGTAGGTGTTGGAGGTGGGAGTTTAGAATATCTCTATAATTCCATTCCTCTAGGGTGAGATCTCTTATCTCCTCTAAAATATCCAGAAGCTGAATGACTTCTTTGGTGTTCCTGATGGCAGAGGCAAGGTTGGGGAGTTGGGTTTTCCAAGTTTTAAAAACTCTTCTTAAATTCTTGAACTTGGCACTCAAGTGTTTAGCACTATCTTGCTGTTGTGTGTATATGCCCCAGCCCTGCAGCATAACTGTCATGAAGTCCTCATGTTCCAACCAGTAGTTTTCAAATCTAAAAACCTTGGGCCTAGGGGTATTGGTGGAGGAAGTGATGACACAAGGGGTGTGATCTGAGTTGTCTCTCACTAGTCCTGTGACATAGGTATTGGGCATCATAGTTGTCCATGCATTGGAAGTAAAGAACCAGTCTAATCTTTCGAGGAGTGGGTTGAATTGCTTGTTGGTCCATGAGTACTTGCAGCCCCTCAGGGGTAATTCCACCAATCTCAAGCTACTGATTGCATCATTAAAGGCAAGCATTTCATGGATGTTACCTCCTTCTTTGTTCCCGTTTTCAGATGATCTGATCAGGTTAAAGTCTCCCACCACTAGCCATTTTAAATCATCAGGCATGTTAATATTCTTGAATCAGTTAAGGAAAGCAAATTTCCTTTCAGAAGTGCATGGTGCATAGATATTTGAAAGTAGCCAATGTTCACCAGACAGTTTACAAGTGAATTCAACCATTTGAGCATACTCATTTTGAACTTCCAAATGACCAGAGAATTTTGAGCTATGCCAAACAATTAAAGAACCTCTTGACAGGCCAACAGATGGCAAGAAGACAAACTCATCTAAAGATTTGGGGAAAAGTTTTTTAATGTATTGCAAGTCAAAGAATTCTCTCTTAGTTTCTTGGAGACATAGAATATCACATTTGGCCTCAGCCACTTTACTTTTAACTGCATCCCATTTGCTGTCAGAATTAACCCCTCTAATATTTCAAGAAAGAATTACCCAGTTTCTATTTTGTTGATTATAATTCATTGCAAGAGGGAGAAAGTTTTAATACCAGAGTAAATGCATAGCATAAACCCATGAAACCAAAGATAATAGAGATTATCACCATCATAACACCAACTGGAGTTCCCATCAACATTCCCATAAGTTTTAAGAAAGCCATAGGGGCTACAAGAGCCAAGAGCAGTTTTCATTACAACTTAAGACAGACGAACTTAACCCTATCATGAGGGGAGTGATTAACAAAATGAGGGCCTTGAGGACGCCCTACTTCTTGGCCTTCTTGGAATGGTCCTGCACTTCTGGACCATCTTCCTCCTTCTCTAGCTCCTTGTCACCAAAGTTCTTGGACTTCTGGGAACCGACAGGCTGCTTGCCACGCTTCTTGCTAGACAGATCTTCTTCAGTTATCTTCCCAGTCTTGATTTTACAGAGTTCCTCCCCAACAGACTTCATAAGCTTCTTAGAAATGGAGGGAGGCACAGCAGAGCACGCCGGACAATTCTTAATTGCACAACTGTTATGTTTGAAGCCCAAGATGCGGTTACGGATCCTGGGGCTCCTTCTGGCTTCTGTTTCCACTATGGGAGCAACATTCTTCCCTTTCTGTTTTTTGAGTTGTGCAACCACTGCTTCCTCATTCTTCTGCAGTTCTGTCTCCCCCTCTTGCAGAGGAGAATTTCCAGCTGCCTCGAGAAGACCTTGACACTGGACTGCCGCATTTTCTGGGCATTTTGCAGGGATTGCAAAGGACATGAGGGAATTGGGGCTAGAGCAGCTAAGCATCAAATTCCAAGCCCGAGACGCCTGAAAACCTTTGGCTCAATCAAAGTGGCTTGGAGACAACAACATCATTGTGAAGAAAGAGGCCCAATCAGCAGGAATATCAACCACTTGAGCAGGACAGCCCACCGGGGAGAAGAATTGTGCCCAAAGCCTGTACACATCAGGTAGGAGGGTCACCTTGGAGCTGCTAGTCCCTCCTTTCCTCAGAATGGGCCATTCAGGCATCAAATGTTCAGGAGCAGTGAAGTGTGTCAAGGCCATGTTGATATTTAAGTTTAGCTCAAAGGATCCCTGGTGAGATGAGTTGTCTTGAGCCTGCCTAGCTGGTAGGAAATCTGGCAGGATGAATGGGTCGACTTCTATGTTACCCCATTGATTGCCCCCATTGGTAGAAGCTTCAGATTCTACAGATTCTACCTCTTGCATATTATTCTGCTGCAGCTCCTGATCAATGTTACCATTTCCCAAAGGTTCCAGAATGACAGGAACATCATTGTTCTCCTCAGCAGCAACCACATTAACCTGTTGAGGCAAGTCAACCACCATATGCTGAAGGGGCTCCTGCTCCATGTGGTGTTCTGCCTGAGCATTTTCATTGCTAGCAGCAAGAATTCCATCACCATTTGCCAGAAGATCAATATTAACCTGCTCCTGATCCAGCACCATGTCATCATTCTCCATCAGCAGATCTTCTTGATTGAGTTGTGTTCCATGATTAACCACTCCTGGCTGCAATTCAACCCCCTTGCACCATCTAAACCCACACTGCTATTTGGAGAGGAGTGTTCAATTCTAGAGGAGGCAGAGACTGGTGGGGGAATAGATACGCTCAGTTGGAGATCAATCACATCCTGATGATTCTCATTTACAACTCCTTGGAATTGTTCTTCTGCAATCAGAGGATCATTTATCTGAAACTCCACATCATCTTGCGCATTCTGCTCAGGGTTCGCATTCAAATCTGGTAACACTGGAAAGTTATTGTTCTGTTGCTGAGGAGGGCCATTAACCCCATGAGGGGGTTGATTATGGGGTCCTTCCAGTCCGGGATACACGAACTCATCATTGTCGAAACCCCCACGAGGAATATCCTCATCCTGCAGCTGGCCCCCAAGCATATCTTGCTGGACAATTTCACATTGCACCGTCAGGGAAACCCCCTCATGGTCGTCCCCTTCAGAAAGAATGATGTAACGCGGCACATCAGTCAGATTAGTAACCCGTGCTTTGATATAAATCCTCGCTAACACATCATCCTTTTGCCAGCAAATCAATCTACCAAAGGATTTGATAAAGTCCCTAATGTCATCCATATTGCGATTATCAACAGGATACCCAATCAGCATGAGCCAGCACTCTCTATTGAAAAGAACTCGACGAGCATTATCACCTCGATTGTGATTCACAAACTCAAAAGTCAGTCCCTGGAAATGATGCGGGCTAGTATGCACGAGCGTATCACGATCTGACACCCTCCTGAGCCTGACAAACGCTTGCCCTCTACCGAAAGGGCATCTTTGCACATCCGCCACTCTAAGCTTGTAGTTCTCCTCTAACAGCCCAAGAACCACATTGCGGATGAAGGCGAACGGAATCTCACCCGGTGGGAGGTTGGAGACGGTGACGATCGCCAAATCCTCGTTCGCCGGCATGGTTCTTGGAATGACCACCCTTGCAAATTGGGGGCGCCCTTCGACGAGCACCCTGGCGAACCCGGCGAGCAGCATCGGCTCTGGGTCGATGTTCAAGAACGCCATCTCCTTGATGCCCGAGGACTCCGCTCCCTCTAGGGTTTTCCGGCGGTCGGAGCTACAGTGGCGGGAGAGCTGTGCTGGTGGAAGAAGAGTGTAGTGGCTGAAGCTGGAGGAACGCACTGCACTGTAGTGTACCCAGGGGAATGAGTACCGTCGCCTTGGGATACGGGTAGAGGCGGCCCATTAACATCTAGCCCAGTTTCCAGGGGGCCTTTTTCTTTAAACCAGGTTGTAACACCCTAAATTTCCATCACCAAATTAATATAGCAACATGGTGTTTTAGTTTTTGTTTCTAAGGTTTTAAATAATTTATCAAATAAATTTGGCTCTAAAATATATAATATCATTTTGAATAAGTTTAGAAGCAATAAGTGCTTATGCATCATATTTTGGTTGCATGGTGTTTATGTTTGATGGTGTGAAGGTTTAAAAGTTTTAAAGTCTGTTGAAATTTTGAAAAGTTTTAATGCTTGAAAAGGTTTTGAAAAAAAAACAAACCCTCTCTCTCTTTCCCCCCTTCCTTTCTCTTTTCAGCCCACCGGCCCAATCCCCACCGCGGCCCAGCTTCTCTCCCTTTCCCTTTCTTTCATCCGCCGGCCCAGCAAAGCCCCGCACCGGCCCAGCACCGCGCAGCCCGCTTCGCGCCTCCCCTCTCCCCCTCAGCCGCTGACCAGCCGGGCCCGCACGTCAGCTTCCCCTTCTTCCTCCAGCCGGTTCCCCTGCTCCACACCGCAGCACCTCCGCCGGCCGTTTTCCCAGCCTTTCCCGCCCCTCCCTGCCTTCAAGCCGGCCATCAAGGTGCGGTGAAGACTCCACCTTCACTCCTCCCCATCATCCCCTTCAGTTACTCCTTCCCCTTTCTTGAATGCCATCAAAACCGCCAGCGCCCCCTGGCCATTGATGGCCATTGTCGGCCGTCGCTCTCTCTCCCTCACGACCCTATAAAGATCGAGCTCAAGCCCTGCTCCTCCCCTTTGCACCAACCGAGCTCTCGCACCCCCTCCATCTCGCGCACGCGCCGTCGCCCTTGAAGCTTGTCCGCCGCCGTGCCATTGACGGCCGCCCAGAAGCTCTCGCCGCCGGTGAACGCCTCCCGGAGCTCCCTCTGTTCTCCCTCGTCGTGTGCGCCGTCGTCCCGAAGTCCCGCCGCCTCGGACTCTCTTCTTCCCCGCCAACCGAGTCGTACCGGAGATCCGCCGCCGCCCGAGCACGGATCGCCGGCGTCCATCTCCGCCACCACTGCCTCACCGTCCCCGTTTTCTTCACCCTGAGCATCACAGCGAGGTGAGGAAGCCACCTCTCTTTCGTTTTCGCACTCCGTGGTGTCTAGCGCCGTCGCCGGCCTTGCGCAGTCCGCCGCCGTCCGCCTCGCCGGACGAGGAGCCACCCTGGCCGCCAGAGCCACCCCTTGGAACCTCTTGTTGAGCTCGCCTTCTTCCCAGCTCCATGTAGGTGCGATCCGCGTCGAGTTTGGTGGCCAGGAAGCCGTTTTGGGTGCGCCGGCGAACTTCCGGCAAGGTCGCGCCGGGCGCCGCTGTCCCACCGCCGCGTGACGCTCACATGCGTCCGCAGCCGCCCGATCCGGCGGGAACGGCTGAGATCCAATCCCCGTCCCGGTCAAAAGACCCAGTACCGGTCAACCCTAGCGTGGTCGCCGCCACTTTGCAAAAACAACCTCAAGCTTCTCCTAATCACAGATATGCCCTTCCACCTGTTAAGACCCTTTCAAACAGGTCCTTTCTTTTATGATTAGGCCCTTGAGTTTTTTGTTTTTCCCCGGCCGTCCATGCCATGGTCGACGGTCCAGATCTGCCCCACCCCGAGTCAAACCGTCAACATAACGGTCAACAGTCTTTTCTCTGCCGTTTTGCAAATAACCCCCTGAAGTTTCCAATATCACAACGATGCCCTTCCACCTATAAGAATCCTTACACCAAGGTCCTGTTTTTATCGTTTTAGACCCTGAGCTTTTCGGTTTTAGCGTCAGCCATCCTGATTAGGTTGTTTTACACCGTAGACCCTCGGTTTAGTTGTGGGTTTAGGTTTTAGCCCCTGGTTTCTTGCAGTTAAGCCCCTGGAAGCCCTGTTTCTTCACAGAAAAGCCCCTGAGCCTTGTTTTGGCCGTATCTTTTGCGTTTTAGCTCCGTTTCCACCGTTTCAAGTTGCGTTAGGTTCATATCAACTCAAACTACGTGATAGGACCAATGTTGAGCATGTTCTATGTTTTATAGTTTATTTAAATATTAAATATGATTAAATCCTTATACACATGTTTTTCTAATTAAAATCTAATTAGAGTTTAACACGTCTTTTCATAAAAAAGTTAATATGATTAATACTAGTTAAATATTTCTTTTAATTAAAAACTAATTAGAGATATACCTCGGTTTTATAATCAACTTAAATTGATTAATGATTATGCAATTTTGCTTTCTAAATAAAAGCAACATAGGCTATATCCCGAGTTTTCTTAATTAAATGTTAATTTGATTAATATGAACATAAATGTGTTTTTGAATTATAATTTGATTAGTACAACTCGAAATATAAAGATAAATGTTTAGATATTTTACATGCTTCTTTTAAATTAAATGTTTAATTTGCATAAATTAAACTTGAATATTTATAAATAAAATTGGACTAAGTTTACATCGTCTTTTAAATATAAAATAACTTGCTTAATTCTAAATAGAGTATTTCTCTGAAATAGCCTATGCACATGATTTTACTTAATTAAAAGATACCTAGCACATATCTAGCTCTTGTATGTGGTATAATCCAAATCTCCCAATAGTTCCGAGTGTTTTTGTGTTCGCGGATCTAGAGTCAAACCTTATCCTCTCTTTAAGTTTTTCATGCTTGGTGTATTGTTTTATTTATTGAATGTATTCTTGTGTGCTCGTAGACATCGTACCGGTTTCAAGTGAGCAGCCAGTTGTCAGTGTTTTAGACACCGAGCCTACGACGGGGTACCCGAAGTAGTAGTTTGTGCGGTGGGGCTTGCCGAGATCAGGAACACGATGGTGAGGCACGGGGCACACAATTAGACAGGTTCGGGCCGCAATGTGCGTAATACCCTACGTCATGTATGTTGTGTGGCTCTGTATTGATTGCCTCTGTTTTGAGAGGGGTCCCTACCTCGCCTTAAATGCCACGGGAGACACGGTTACAAGTCGGATTGGTACAAGGGTACTATTCAAGTAGGACCTGGAGTAGCCTATACAAGGTATGAAAAGCTATCCTAGTCTTAGTACAAGTCCTTGTCCGCCTTGTCTTGCCTTGTGGTCCACGGTACCAGCACCGTGGCCCACTAGTCGAGTAGTCCAGGTGTACAGGAACTCATCTCCCCGGTATGGCCCACAGTGTGTTGGTGGGACCAGGGATGCCCGGTCGACAAGCCCCCGAGTACTTTGTAGTCGAGTGTAATGCTCCAAGTAGTCTTGAAGATCTTCACGAGTAGTTCCCAAGTGTCCCCGAGTACTACAAGCTTCAATCTTCAATAGTACTTGAATCATCACGAGGCTGGAAGGTACTCCAGCTAACTCCACGAGTAGTCTTGAAGTCTACTCGAGTTGTTCCCAAGCGTCCCCGAGTACTTCCCTTGAAGGTTTTCAATAATACCCGCTTCGTTCTTGAAATCTTTGCATCAAAGATCCATATGGAAATGCGATTACTGAAATCGCATTCCATGTGGAATGTAGCCCCCGAGCCTTAGGTCGAATCCAGGATTCAAGCTGAGGGTCAATCATCTATTCTTTGATCTTGCTCCAGAAAATCCGAAGAAATAATATAGGAATGCGATTTGCAAAAAATCGCATCCTATATGGATGTAGCCCCCGAGCCTTAGTTCGAATTGATAATTCAAGCTGAGGGTCAATCTGTAGTCTTCGTCAAATAATCCCATAAAATCCTGAGAAAAACTAAAGGACACGTGGCACGGAGCCCCCGAGCCTTGAGTCGAGTACTTTCTCGAATTGAAGGATCCAATCTGACTATAGAATAGTGGCCTGAATTCAGTGAACTGTACCTGAGTGAAATCCAATTCCATCGAGTAGTCGATCCCCCGAGATAGAGCTGAGCAGGTCTTGGATTAGCTGAGTGAAATCCAATTCCATCGAGTAGTCGAGCCCCCGAGATAGAGCCGAGCAGGTCTTGGATTTTAGTCCTCTGACTTAGCCAAAAATTTCGCCTGAGTGAAACCAATCTGTTGAATTCGAAGGGTCATCAGGCCGAACCGTTTTAGGGTTTTTGTTTTATAAATACCCAAAGGGGTATCCCTTAGGGTTTCATTGCTTCCATTCGCCCTTAGATCCAGAATGCCTTAGCATCCATAGCCGCCGCAGAGTTCGAGCGCCCATAGTGCCAAAAGTGCAGACCTCCATCCCTTCGCCGTCCTCCAGTCAATGCGAAAGAAGACCCTCGTGACAGGAAGGATGAAGCCTGCGCCGTCCAAGGGACAAAAGAGGAAATCTGGCCGAGGCAAAAATGAGTTGCCGGAGCCAAAATACAAGAAAATGGTCATCACCAAGCCCCCGAGCCAGGCTGTCTCTTGGAAGAAGTCCAAGATGAAGGAGGAAGATATCAAGGTCCTTGAAGCCGGCGGGTTGCTGCGCGAGAAGGCCATTGCTGGTTGGAGCTCTGCCGCTGGTGATGCATGGCCAATGGAGAAGAGCCCGGATGAAATTCCAATGTTTGGGCACTTCGTCGAGCGTGGATTGACGCTGCCGTCGTCGGATTTCTTCCGCGGCTTCCTCGACTTCTTCAAGTTGGAGCACGTACACCTGAACCCCAAAAGCATCTTCCAGATTGCAGTGTACGTGCACTTCTGCGAAGCCTTCCTCGGTATCCGCCCTCAGTGGGCCTTGTTCAGGAAGATCTTCCGGTTGAAGCCGCAGCCCAACGCCAACTTCCCAGTTGTAGTCGGTGGATCCGGTGTGCAGATGTGCCAGAAGGCACAAGAGTTGTACATCAAGTACGATTTGATAGATTCAAATCAAGACTGGAAGAACAAGTGGTTCTACATAGAGAACGCCCCACCGCTGCTGCCGAAGCCCAGCATGTTCGTACCAGTATACGATCAGCTCTGGAAAGATGAACCCATAATGCAGGAGTGCATCCAGATCCCCGAGTTGCTGGCAAAGATTGCGCAGAAGAAGGCGCAAGGCTTGACTGCTGAGAGAGTAGCTTTCAGCTTTATGAAGCGATGGGTACAACCCTTGATGCAGCGGGAGCATCTTGGGTTCGAGTACACTGGAGTAGATGATGGCTCCAGGCTTTCTGCTGAAGAGATCAGCGATGATCTTGTAATGGAGCGGCTGCAGAAGATCTTCAAGAATCTTCATGGGATTCCTGCAGCTGTCCGTGAATACAGTGCCAACAATCCTCTACGCATGGTAAGGTTCCGAGAAGTAGCCCCCGAATACTTATTGTAAGTAGTCGTGCAGCTAATAATTGTCTTGTTTCGCAGGTGGATGTCTTGAAATTTGTGTCCGTTCCTCCTCCTCGTCCTCAAGACCCACTACAAGCGCCGGAGGGAGAGCCAACCGAAAAGGAGGCTCAAGCCCTCGAGAGTAGTCAATCTGCTCAAGGGGAAGAAGAAGTCTTGGTGGAGGACGCCTCCTCAAGCGATGAAGACGGCCAAACACTTCAACAGCATTTTGAAGTGAAAAGCCGCTATGGGTATTCTGGGGCGTCCATCCCCAGTAGCCTTGCCGCTGGTGCATCGAAGAGGCCGGCATCGTCTCTTACAGATGATGTGACTCTGCCGCCACGGAAGAAAAGGACCACGGTGGGGAAGCAAGCCGTAAAGAAGATCTCAGGCCTCCCCTCCATTACAGTAAGCGTTGGAGAACTCTTAAGTTGCACTGAGTACTTGTTCTCTGTTGTAATGGCTTGATTTTTTACTTGCGCAGGTTATCGAGAGTGCAGCTCATGTACCCTCGAGTAGGCCCCCAAGAATAACAGAACCCGAGGTGGTTCCAGCGTCGACCGTGGAGACGGTGGTGCATGAGCAACAAGAGGCCGCAGTACCAGAAAATGTGTCGTCGGTGGAAAGTGTGCCAGAGGTGCCGGTGGCGCCTTCTTTCTTCGACCTGCTGGGACCGAGAGTCACGGTGCCTCGTACTGCTTTGTAAGTACCCGAGTACTCGAGTACTTAATATGATTGTGTACTCTACTTTTGCTGACCAACTTGTTGATGCAGAAAATCCACTGATGTCAAGTGGGGCGCCTCTGGAAGTGGTGCTGCTAAAGGAGACCAGACTCCTCAGGAGCAACCAGAATATGTACTTCCAGAGCGCCAAGAAGTACCCACAGAAGCTGATGCAGCTGAAGCATTATGCTTCCTCTGGAGTGACGTGGTGAAGGCAGCGGTGGAGGCAGCTTCCAAGCCAAGGGCTGAAAATCCTGAAGATATCGAAGCTGTGGTGAATGAAGGCTTGGAGGCTGATCCTGAAGCCATGCTGCGCCACGAAGAAGTCCCAGCAGCTGAAGCCCCCGTGCATCATGTTGATGCACATCTAGCGCTAGAAGAGAGCCCAGAGAATCGCATGGTGCCACACGAGCCGCAAATCGAAGACCCGGCTCCTCTGCGTAGCGCTGCAAAGTACTCTGCAGCTAGCACAAGTACCCAGTCCATGGCAGAAAACTTGATGCCATATGATGACTCCTGCCTGGACGAGGACAACTTGTATGCTCATGCAGAGATGTTCCGTGGTGTAGAAAAACTCCTTGCGGTAATTTTGTGTAGTCTCCTGTAGAGTACTTGTAGTCACAGATATCTTGTCTCTGACCCATGAGTTATTTTCGCCCTTGCAGGAGGTAGTCAAACAGTCGAAACGCAAGACTCGCCTGCTTGAGCAACACGCGGCTGACATTGAGGAAGTCTCGCGACTCAGAGAAGAACTGGAGCAACAAAAAGCCTTGTCTCTGAAGCTGCAGGAGAAACTTGATGCCAACGCCACCGAGTACCACAACGAGATCCAGAAGCTGACGGCGAAGAAGGATGAAGTTGTTGGTAAGAACAAGTCCCTGCGCCTGAAGAATAAAGGTAATCTCCCTTCTGAAATCTTCATTGCGTACTTTTGCTCTTGCGCACCACATCTGATAAGTAGCCTTGATCCTTTGTAGAGCTGACGGAAGAAGTTGACAAGTTCAAGAACAAGGCGCTGGACTGGCAGCTAGCCTTCAACCGTGAAGAAGCAGCTCATATGGATCTGAAGGAAGACTATAAGGTGCGGTGCTTCAAACTTGAGCGCGAAATGGACATCCGCATTGCCGGCTTGACTGATTTGCTCCGTTGCATGCAGTCGCTCAAGGAAAAGATCGAAGAAGCCGAGGGCCTATGCTCGGAACTGAAGGCCTTGACAGAGGCGGCTGAGCCAGTAGCAAATCTGTTCGAGCCTAGAATTGCCGGAGTTCAGCCTCGTCCACTTGTGGAGAGGCTGAAAGATACGCCGAAGAAGATTCTGGAGTACGCTCAAAGGCTAGCCTGCACGATCCCAAATCAAGTCCTGAGCTTCATCAAGTCTTTCTATGCCGAGGCGGATCTCACAGTCATCATGAACGGCAGATCTGGAGATTGCACCAATGATCGACTCAACGAACTGATGCAACAGACTTCTCCAATCACAGAAGCAGTCTCCAAGTTCATCGATCTCCGTTAGATGTACCTGTAGAGTAAAAACACTAGGGAAAACAAGTGTAATCCCGAACAAGTGTTTATGTAATATAATTGAAAACTTGAAGAAATCAATTATCTGGATCCCTTTATATGCTTATGTGTTGGCCAAGTACTCGACTTGGTATTGAATGTGTGGCTGCAAAAAGAGATACGATACACGAGTAGAAGTACTCGAGTATAAACATGTTCCGAAGAACGTTAGCTTAATCATGATGAATTGAACACTTAGCTGTAGCAGCGTAAAATAAGGCTTTGTCATGAAATAAGCTAAGAGTAGTAACAAGTCGATATAGAGTAGCGGCCTGTACTAAACACATTGTACAGAGTTTACAATGTCTTAAGTACCTCTGAGGCTAACAAGCCTAGTGAGAGAGTACTCGAAAAGAACTTATTCATAACGAGTTGAACACCTTAGCTGTACAAGCGTGAAATAAGGCTTTGTTATGAACAAGTAAAAGACAGTAACAAGTTGGTATAGAGTAGCAACTTTATTACTGAATACATTGTACAGTGTTTACAATGTCTTAAGTACCTCTGAGGCTATGAGCCTAGTGAGAGAGTACTCGCAAGAATGTTCTGAAGAACGAGTAAGACCGTAGGGGACAGTATGATGAACTCATCCTTGCTGTAGCAGCAACTTGTATGAGAGTTCCACTGAGACCCTACCAGCTGGGTGTCACTCTAGGCCGCAGCCTCTTATCGAAAAATAGGAACATGGACAGCATGTGCCACTTATTGCCCTACACGATACAGGATCGTCTGGAGAGAGTTATCATGACTCCCTACGAGGTCGCAGAATGAGACTGCCTGGAGATGGTTGATGAAGCCCCCTGCGGGTGCTCACAGCTGAAAGCTACGAGAAGATGCAGTCGAAACTGTCTGGAGAGGATTATCTTGATCCCCTACGAGTGGTGACAACCGTAGCTGTCTGTTGAGTGGTTGCAACCGAAGCTGCCTGGAAAGGGTTGATGAAACCCAATACGAGTTGTTTTACAGCCGTAGCCGTCTGGAGAGGGTTGTTGAGACCCCCTACGGGTAGAAGCGACAAAGCTGGTCAATATTCCAAGAGTTGTCGACTTCCTCGCCTTCTAGAGTTTGAAGACGATACGAGCCTGGGCCAGTAACCTTTGCAATAGAGAAAGGACCTTCCCATGGCGAGTTGAGCTTGTGTAGTCCTGCCGTATTCTGGATGTGACGAAGGACTAAATCACCAACGTTGAAGGAGCGTTCCTTAACGTTGCGGTCATGATAGCGGTGAATCCTCTCAAGATATCGAGTGGATTGAACAAGTGTGTTGCAGCGAGCTTCCTCGAGACTGTCGACATCTGTCTGTCTTGTTTCTTCAGCTACGCCTTCTTCGTACTGATCAACCGTCGGAGAACGCCACATGACGTCAGCAGGCAAAACGGCTTCAGAGCCATAGACCAGGAAGTAAGGTGACTGCCCTGTGGGGGTAGTAGGCTGAGTACGTAGCCTCCAGAGTGCATTGGTTAGTTCCTTGATCCACTTGCCGCCCTTGGTATTTGCTGCATCATACAGTCGCTTCTTGAGAGCATCGAGTATCATCCCATTGGCGCGTTCCACTTGGCCGTTGGCGTGTGGATGAGCGACGGAGACGTACCGGACATCAATTCCACTGTTCTCGCAGTACTCCCAGAACTGGTGATTGTTGAAATTCGAAACCAGGTCTGTGATGATGCGATTGGGGAACCCATAGTGATGTACGATTTCATCCAAGAAGTCGAGGACTCTATCAGCCTTAGGGCATGTAACAGGCTTGACCTCAATCCACTTGGTATACTTGTCGATAGCCACCAAAACTCTGTTGAATCCCCCTGACGCATTTGGGAGAGGACCTATCATATCCAGCCCCCAGCAAGCGAAAGGCCAAGTTGGTGGTATCGTGATGAGCTTGTAGGCAGGAACGTGTTGTTGCTTGGCGAAGAATTGGCATCCGTGGCACTTCTTGACTAGTTCCTCTGCATCAGCAAGAGCTGTAGGCCAGTAGAAAGCACGTCTGAACACTTTTCCCACCAAAGTGCGGGAAGAAGCGTGATTGCCACAGATTCCTTTGTGTGTCTCCTTCAAGATTTCCTTGCCTTCTTCGCGAGAAACGCACTTCATGAGTACATCAGAACTTGCACCTCGCTTGTAGAGTTGATCTCCGACTAGAGCATAAGCCATGACGCGGCGTAAAATGCGCTCGGCTTCTGGCTTGTCTTCAGGAATCAACTGGTGTTTAATGTAGTCAATTAAGGGAGTTCTCCAGTCCACGTCAATCATAAGCACTTCTCGATCAGGTTGAACTAAAGTAGTCATGGGTGCAGATGATTGCTCCGGAATTGATGGTTTGTGGAGTTCATGGACGAAGATCCCAGCTGGCACTTGAGCTCGTGTAGATCCCAGCTTCGAGAAGACATCCGCAGCAACATTGTTGTCGCGGACCACATGATGGAACTCGAGACCGTGAAATTTGTTCTCAAATTTGCGTACCTCCTGACAGTACGCATCCATATTCTCAGCATTACGATCCCATGAATCGTTGACTTGATTGATGACCACCAAAGAATCACTGTAAACAAGTAGTCGTGTGATGCCAAGAGAAACTGCTAGGCGAAGACCATGCAGCAGAGCTTCATATTCAGCTTCATTGTTTGAGACCTTCCAAAAGATCTGCAAAACGTATTTGAGTTGCTCGCCCTTGGGAGAAATCAAAAGTACCCCGGCACCAGTGCCTTCCAACTTGAGGGAACCGTCAAAGTACATGACCCAATATTCTGGACGCTCAATTGGAATTGTGTCGGGGACGGTCACTAGGGGTCTCCTAAATAAGGGGATAATCACCCACGTTAAACGCAAAACCGCCCAGGGACTGTTTATCCTTGACCACAGGACTGCACGGGCCCACAGCCCGCCACAGCTCAGCAGCAGCCTGAAAGGTCCGCTTGGCCGCCTCGCTCGAGGGCTCTAGTCCCTCGAGCAGATCTTTGCCTCGCTCGAGGGCTCCAGTCCTTCGAGCGGGTCTCTGCCTCGCTCGAGGGTCCCGGCCCCTTGAGCAGATCTCCGTTTCGCTCGAGGGGTTCGGACCCCCTCGAGCGGGCAGCCACCCCAGCTCCGCTCGGTAGCGGCATTTAATTCCCGACCCCACGGCGGGACGCCAAAGTCAAGGGGAAACCTTCCCCCACGCCACGCACCTGACAAAGTCAGAGCGCCTGACACCGCCACAGTGCGGCCTAACCCGCCACTGTGTAGCCATCCCCGGCACTGTGCGGGTGCCGCGCGGTCCTATGAGGACAGGCAGGGGTCATTCCTTGACACTGTACCACCTGCCCCCGTCCTCCCCTGCAGCAAGACCCTCGAACGAGTACGGGGGCACCCTCGAAGGATGTACGGACGGCGAGTGGGCGCGCACCCCGACTGACATCAGCGTACGGGCGACGTGCGCCATGTCCCCTCCGCCAACTCCGGCGCCGCATGGCCATCCCGGGCGCTATGCGGCCATCACCAACACTGTGCCGCCATCCCCACCGCTGTGCGACGACACACACGGCACTGTGCGGACACGCCGGTGACGCGCCGCCATCCCGCGCCACCAACTCAGGTCCTTCCTCCGGCGGATACACCCTCGATCCAACGGGGCCGCCCCTCGAAGTCAAAGCAGGACAGGTCACAGTGACCGCCACGCCGCCCGCGGAAGCCGGAGGGCGCCAACAACCCGCGCCAGGAACCACGACGCGTGGGACAAGACCGTCGGCGCTATGCTTATTAGTACGCAACGACTGTATCGGCTGCTGTGCAGCATCCTGTAACTGCCCGCCCTTGGCCTATAAAAGGGAGAGGCAGAGCCCCCTGCGCAGGGACGACGCAACACGCTCACCGCACACAACTCGCCACCTTGTTCTAGATATTGGCACTTGCCTCAATCACCTAGCCGGGACTTGGGAAAATTTCCTCCTCTCCCACCGTGCTTGTAGCCCCCCTCTACAGGCACCTCCGGTGCAAGCTAATACAAGTGCGAAAGCACACTCTGCTAGACGTACGGCCGCGTGGTCGGAACCTGGATAAACCCCCGCATCACCTTAGCTAGCACCGACCATCGAGGAGCTGATCTCAGCGCAAATCACTAGTTGGTACCGGCGCCAATCCGGACACCGACAGTTGGCGCGCCAGGTAGGGGGGCGCACTGCGATCATCCAACCCGCTCTCTCGATGGTGACCGTCACCAAGCAGATGTCGGAGAGGCCCGCCTGGGGCGAATCCGACTCGTTCCCGGCCGGATTCGAGATCTGGTTCGGGAGCATCCATTACCAGGCAACAGGCAACAGGTACCACATGCGTTTCCTCAACAGGGACGCACTCAGGGCGGCGCCGCCCGGGACGTCGGCAGCCCCGATGCCAGTGGTGTTCCCACTGCCACCTCGACGCCGCAAGCGTTCGGGGAAGCGCTCACGGCGAGCGCGCACGGCGCGACGCCAAGCGGCGAACGCTGGCTCCCCCCCGGGGGTCGAAGCCAGCGAGCTCCCACCTGTCGGGGCAGACCAAGGCGGCGCACTTCCACCGGCGAACTCCACGGCGCGCCCCGCAGAAAGGGCCATGGCTGCGCAGCCGCGGTACCCCCACGGGATGCACAGCACCACCTTGGCGTATTCTTCGTCGGCCGACACCGACCTGGCTGCGTACGAGGACCTTGCGGACCACCACTACATGTCCATTCGGAACCTTGTCGTCACCTCGCCCGACGAGTCCTACCGTGACACCGACGACGAAGAGTACGGGTACGGGCGTAGGGCGCCGGAGTGGGACTACTCCGGATTACGGGACCCCGACGCTTTCAGGCGGTTCAAGTCTGCAGCAACCTACTACCTCACCTGCTCCAACGACTCCAGCGAGGGGGATTACGATCCCACTCGTGAATGCTTCGTCGTTGTCCTCGGCAAGGGCGAAGGCGAGGGAGGCGGACCAGGCGACACTGCGGTCCGCAACAACATGGCCGTCACCCAGCCAGCGGGGGCGACACCACCGCCGTCTGACGCTGCGCGTGCCGCGCAGATGGCCCAGCTCCGCGAGCTAGAGGCGAAGCTCAATGCAGAACGCGAGCAGTTGCGGCAGTTGAAGGCCACGCTCGAGAGGGACAGAGCAGGCCCCTCAACCCAGGGAGCGCGCGCTGCGGGTCGCGTGGCCCGCGAGCGCATCAACGCCGACGCCGACATGGACGAGATGCCAAACCTGGCAAGGGCTAGCCAGAAGCTCGTGGCCGCGGTGACTTTGATTCGGGCCATGCTTGAGCCATCGACGCTCGAGGGACGCAACTTGCGCCGCGAGGCGCAGGCCCTCATCGAGCAGGCAGCGGTGCAGCAAGTCGAAAGCTCCACGTCCCGTATGCGCCATCAGTCTGCCACGAAGGTTGGTGGGGCCGGACGGGACCAGGAGGCATCGGTCCACACTCCGCACCGGGCGCCTACCGTCCATGAAGGCAACCAGAGGACCCCTGCCAAAGATCGGATTCGGGATACGCGCGGCGCGCTCAACGACGGCGACGCCCGCAACATCCTGAAAAAAAGAAGCAGGACGCCACTCCATCGCACGGCTACAACCCACGGTGTGGTGGGCGATACGAGAGCCGGGAGGACAAGAGCCCGTCGCCGGAGCCGCCGGGCACGCGTGTGTTCGGCCAAGCGATCCGCACGGCCTCGATTCCCCCGCGCTTCCGCCAGCCGACGACCATAAACAAGTACTCGGGGGAGACGGACCCCCGGGTGTGGCTCAACGACTACCGCCTGGCATGTCAGCTGGGCGGTGCCACCGACGATGCCATGATCATCCGCAACTTGCCGCTGCACCTGGCAGACTCCGCGCGGACGTGGCTCGAGCACCTGCCCGCGAACCAGATCCACAACCGGGACGACCTGGTCAAGACGTTCGTGGGCAACTTCCAGGGCACATATGTGCGCCCCGGGAATTCCTGGGACCTCCGAGGTTGCTCCCAGAAGGCCGGTGAGTCCTTGAGGGACTTCATCCGCCGCTTCTCCAAGCGCTGTACCGAGCTTCCGAGCGTCGGTGAGTCCGAGGTCGTGTATGCCTTCTTGGAGGGCACAACTTGCCGGGACCTCGTGCGCGAGTTGGGGCGGAACCCTCCCACCAGTGTCAATGAGCTGTTCGATATGGCCACCAGCTACGCTTCCGGCGAGGAGGCAGTGGGGGAGATCTTCGACGGCAAAAAGGGCAAGCGGGCCGAGGAGGCACCCGCGGAGGGCAGCAAGCCCAAGGAACCCTCAAAGAAGCAGAAGTAGGGCAAGAAGGGCAAGAAGAACCTGGGCAAGAAGCCCATGGAACAAGATGAGGGCCCCGAGGAGGTCCACGCGATCGACGCCGCCAACAAGGGGGCTCGAGGTCCCTCACGAGGTGGGGTCTTCGACGACATGCTGAAGAAGCCCAGCCCGTACCACAAGACCCCCGTCGCTCAAACCCTCGAGCAGTGCGACATGCTCAAGAAATACTACAGCCGCATCACCGCGAAGAAGGACAACGCCAAGAAGGATGCGAGTGACGGGGGCAAGGATGGTTTCCCGGAGGTGGAGAACATGTTCTTCATCTTCGGGGGGGCCCACCGTCGTTATGACGTCGCGGCAGCGCAGGCGTGAACGTCGAGAGGTCTACTCCGTTCACCCGGCCGTACCGTCATACCTCGACTGATCGGAGGAGACGATCTCCTTCGGTCGAGAAGACCACCCGAATCACGTCCCCAATCTGGGGCAGTACCCGCTTGTTGTCGACCCCATCATCGGCAACACACGGTTTTTCAAGGTGTTGATGGACGGAGGCAGCAGCCTCAACATCATGTACTCCTCCACCTTGGAGCTCATGTGGATCGACTTGGACAAGCTGCGGCCCAGCAAGTCACCGTTCCACGGTGTTGCACCGGGCAAGCGAGTCCAGCCTCTCGGGCAGATCGACCTGCTCGTCTGCTTCGGCACACCGAGCAACTTCCGCAAGGAAGTCCTCACCTTCGAGGTGGTGGGGTTTCGGGGAGCGTACCACGCCATCCTTGGTCGGCCCTGCTACGCCAAGTTCATGGCGATCCCGAACTACACCTACCTGAAGCTCAAGATGCCGGGGGCCAAAGGCGTCATCACGGTGGGCCCTTCATTCGAACACGCGTTCGAGTGTGACGTCGAGTGCGTTGAGCGCGCTGAGGCGCTCGCGCATGACGAGGCCCTCATGGCGGACCTAGAGAAGCTGGCCAACGAGATCCTCGACTCCACCAACAAGCACGCCGGCAGCTTCGAGGCCGCAGAGCACACCAAGGCAGTGCCCCTCGACCCTAGCGTCCCCGAAGGCAAGACGTTGAAGGTCAGCTCCACCCTCGACCCGAAATAGGAAGTGGTGCTCGTCGACTTTCTCCGCGCCAATGCTGACATCTTTGCGTGGAGTCCTGCAGACATGCCGGGCATTCCGAGGGAAGTCGCCGAGCACTCACTTGATATCCTGCCCAACTCCAAGCCGGTCTCTCAGCGTCTGCGACGATCTGACGAGGAGAAACGCCGGGCGATTGGAGAGGAGCTACGAAAGCTCTTAGAGGCCGGGTTCATCAAGGAAGTGTTTCATCCAGTGTGGCTAGCTAATCCTGTACTAGTTAAGAAAAAGAATGGGAAGTGGCGAATGTGCATTGACTATACCGATTTGAATAAAGCATGTCCTAAAGTTCCCTTTCCTTTGCCACGGATTGACCAAATAGTTGATTCCACCGCGGGCTGCGAGTTGCTATGTTTCCTTGATGCGTACTCCGGTTACCACCAGATCAAGATGAAGGAGTCCGACCAGCTCGCGACCTCCTTTATCACACCGTTTGGGATGTTTTGCTACGTGATGATGCCGTTCGGACTCCGAAACGCCGGGGCGACATACCAGCAATGTATGATCCACGTCTTCAGGGACCACATCGGGTGAACCATTGAGGCATACGTCGACGACATCGTAGTTAAATCCAGGAAGGCGGGCGACCTGGTGAATGATTTGCGCATTGTGTTCAAGTGCCTTCGGGCAAACGGGGTTAAGTTAAATCCTGAAAAATGCGTCTTCGGGGTGCCGCGCGGCATGCTCTTGGGCTACATTATCTCCCAGCGAGGCATAGAGTCCAACCCGGAGAAGGTATCAGCCCTCGAACGGATGGGGCCGATACGCGACCTGAAATGGGTACAAAGGGTCCTGGGCTGCCTTGCAGCTCTGAGCCGATTCATCTCGCGCCTCGACGAAAAGGGGTTGCCCCTGTACCGACTGCTGCGGAAAAGTGAGCGCTTTTCCTGGACCGCCGAGGCCCAGGAGGCCCTCGACAAGTTAAAGGCAACACTTGCCCACGCCCTGGTACTGACCCCACCTCAAGAAGGCGAACCTCTGCATCTCTACGTCGCCGCCACGACCCAAGTGGTCAGCGCGGTCATCGTGGTGGAGAGAACGGAAGAAGGCCATACCCTACCCATCCAGAGGCCGGTCTACTACATCAGCGAGGTGTTATCAGATACCAAGACGCGATACCCCCAGATCCAGAAGCTGCTCTACGCGGTGGTGCTCACACAGCGCAAGCTGCGGCACTACTTCGAGGCCCATCCTGTCACCGTGGTGTCCTCTTTCCCTTTGGGGGAGATTGTCCACAACCAGGACGTCTCGGGTAGGATAGCAAAGTGGTCCGTGGAGCTCATGGGTGAGGCACTCACCTACGCACCACGAAAGGCGATCAAATCGCAGGTCTTGGCGGACTTTGTGGCTGAGTGGACCGACATTCAGCAGCCCGCCCCTCAGATTCAAGCCGAGTGCTGGACCATGTACTTCGATGGTTCAGTAATGAAAACGGGCGCAGGCGCGGGCCTGCTCTTTGTCTCACCCCTCGGGGAGCACATGCCGTACTTGGTGCGCTTGCATTTCCCTGCATCGAACAACATGGCGGAGTACGAGGCCCTCCTCGGTGGCCTCCGCATCGCCATCGAGCTCGGCATCAAGCGCCTTGACATCCGGGGAGATTCTCAACTGGTTATTGACCAGGTAATGAAGAACGCAAGCTGCCACGACGAAAAGATGGAGGCGTACTGCGTCGAGGTGCGCAAGCTCGAGGACAAGTTCTTCAGATTCGAGCTCAACCATATCACGTGCAAGTACAATGAGGAGGCGGACGAGCTGGCCAAGATCGCTTCGGGGCGAATCACGGTTCCTCCAAACGTCTTCACCCGCGACCTCGCCAAACCCTCCGTCAACCTCGACAAACCCGCCAACGCTTCCGGAAAAACCTTGGGGGCTGACCCCTTGAGACACACGGGCACCGAGCCCATGGATGAGGACCCCTCGAACGGGGAACTCAAGGCCTCGGACCTCGAAGGGTCCCAGGCGGACGAGGCCGAGGCGATGGAGATCGACAATCTCCCGCCCCCTCTGCGGGACTGGCGCGACGAGTACCTCGCATGGTTGGATCGAGGGGAACTCCCTCCGGGCCGAACCGAGGCAAGGCGTATCACCAGGAAGGCCAAGTCCTTCGCCGTCATCGAGGGTGAGCTGTACAAGCACAGCGCCTCAGGGATCATGCAGCGTTGCATTTCCATTCCCGAAGGACGGGAGCTGATCCAGGACGTTCACGCGGGCGAGTGCGGTCACCACGCCGCTCCGCGTACCCTCGTGCGCAAAGCGTTCCGCCAGCGCTTCTATTGGCCGACGACGGTCACCGATGCCAACGAGGTGGTGCGCACCTGTGAAGGGTGCCAGTATTACGCGCGAAAGACCCATCTCCCGGCCCACGCGCTGCAAACCATCCCCATCACGTGGCCTTTCGCTGTGTGGGGACTAGATATGGTCGGGCCCTTGCGAAAGGCGCCCGGGGGCTTCACCCACATACTCGTGGCCATCGACAAATTCTCGAAGTGGATCGAGGTCCGCCCCATCAGCAGCCTCAGGTCCGAGCAGGTGGTGCTATTCTTCATGGACATCGTGCATCGCTTTGGGGTACCCAACTCCATCATAACGGACAACGGCACTCAATTCCCTGGCAAGAAGTTCCTGGAGTTCTGCGACAGCTACCACATCCGCGTGGATTGGTCCGCCGTGGCACACCCACAGACTAATGGCCAAGTAGAGCGTGCCAACGGCATGATTCTACAAGGCTTGAAGCCAAGGATCTTCAACAAACACAACCAATTCGGCCGGAAGTGGATTCAGGAGTTGCCATAAGTCGTTTGGAGCCTCAGGAACACCCCAAGCAGGGCCATAGGGCTCACCCCGTTCTTCCTGGTCTACGGCACAGAAGCCGTGCTCCCCACGGATTTGGACTACGGGTCCCCGAGGATCAAAGCCTACCAGGAGGAACAAAACCAACAAGATCGCGAAGACGTGTTGGATTGCATTGACGAGGCCCGAGACGAGGCAGTCCTACACTCCGAGAAGTATCAGCGATCCCTGCGACGCTACCAAGCGGGCAAGGTCCGACCCCGAGACCTCAACAAGGGGGATTTGGTGCTCTGACTCTGACAGAAGAATGAAGGACGCCATAAGCTCACGCCGCCGTGGGAGGGGCCATACATCGTTGCCGAGGTCCTCAATCCCGGCACGTACAAGCTCACAAAAGAGAAAGGCGAAGTCTTTGCCAACGCTTGGAACATTCAACAGCTACGTCGCTTTTACCGTTAAATTCCAAGTTGTTTTGTGCATATTCAGCACCCCAGTCGGTTGTATATACGTTAAGGCTGTGAATAAAGACAAGGGAGACTCGACTTTCCTCCGAAAACCAAGTCCCCCTCGGGGACTACGACACTACGGGGGCACCCCCCCTAAACGGTCCCATTTTTTCGCAAAAACCTTTTCTTCTGAAAATGCCAAGCACGTCATGCCTCGAAAGCCCAGACAGGAAAAAGCAGGGCGCGAGTAGCTAAAAGGTAAAGTCGGGCGAGCTAGGAACGACCTACGCCTCCAGCTGGATACGGCTACCCTCTCTCATACCACTTTACCTTCACGCTACTCGCGAAAACGATCAATCCCTGCTGAAATCTGCCTAGGTGACGGGGAAAGACTCAACGGCATACGTAAAGCGAGTCACACTTAAGTTACAAACCTCAAAGAGTGGATTGTTTTGTTACATGAGCCACCTGGCTCGAATCCCGATCACAACTTAAGAGCTTCGGCGCCCGACTACTTTCAAGGCTCGAGGGGACCCGCGGGAGGAGCGGTCGGGAAGAGGCCTTCCTCGAATGCGCCGGTAAGATCCGCAGCGGCGTCCGCGGCGGCAGCGTCGACCTGGTTCACAGCGTCCTGCGCCCCGTCATCATCAAGGTCATCGGCGACAACGTACCCCGTGGCCAGCGCCGCAAGGTCGACAATGTAATGCGTCGACACCACGCCGAGGGTCTTCTGGATGCCAAGACAGAGGGCGCCCTTCATGCGCTCGGTGACGCGACCGCTCAGAGCCCGAAGGCGGCTCGCCAGCGAGCTCCCTGACAAACTGGTGCCCTCATCGATGCTCTGGCACGCTTCGAGGGCCGCCTTCTCCAGAAGCCCTAGCTCTTGCTGGGACGAGGTGTAGGCTGCCTGGAGCACTTCCACTTGCGTCGCAGACTCCCCCAGAGCTTTCCGCAGTCCTCGGGGGAGAAAGGGTGAATCGAGAGTGAATCTCGATGAACCTGAACAACAAATAAAAGGCTCGGGGGCTGCGACTTACCCTCGACCTGCTTCCTCTCCTTCTCAAGCTCCGTACGCACGGCCCCAGCCTCCTGCTGCAGCTACAGGAGCGAAGCATCCTTCTCCGCGCCGGCGGTCCTCAGGGCCTCGACGGTGACGCCCTCCTGGACCAACTCCCCAGTGAGTCGCTCGGTCTCCGCCTCCCGAAGCTGAAGCGTGCCCCTGGCCTCCGCGAGTGTGGCACGCTCTTGGTGGAGCTGGGACTGTGCCTCGTCCCGCGCCGAGCGTACACGCTGGAGGGCGGACCGAGCATCCTCGAGCGCGGCAGCTCCTGCTAGAGCTGGGTCTCCGCCCGCGCGCGCGCGGTGCGTTCCTGCTAGAGCTGGCCCTCCACCCCCGAGAGCGCCTCGACCTTTTCCTGCAGAGCAGCACCCAGCTTCTCGACCTCCTTGGTCTTCTGTTCGGCCTGGGTCTGCCAGGACCGCACCACCTCGAGGGTCGTACGATCCTGCAGGAGTTGGTCCTGTGCCTCAGCAAGGGCCGTCCCCTTCTGTGCCAGCGTGGCCTGAACCTCGGTGAGAGCCTCGCGCGCCTTCCGCAGCTCGTCGTTCGCCACCACCAGCGCCTCCTCCTTCCCCTAGAGCGCGACCTTCATCTCCTCGGCCTCCTTGGTCTTTTGCGCCGCCAAAGAATGCTGGTCGGTGTGAGCATCCTCCGTGCCCATGAGGTTATACTCCAGCCAACCGTTGTCCGCCCGTAAGACCTCCACCATCGCGTCCAGAGCCTCGTACTGCGTCCGGTACCAGTCGAGGTCAGAGCTCAGCTCGGCAATGCGAGCAAATCTCTCGCCCTTCTAGCCCTGCAGCTCCTGCGGGTAGTGAAGGGAAAGCAGGGAGTAAGAATCAAACGAGAAACACTCAAACGGGAAAACAGAGGAACGAACGGCAATCAAGCGAGCATCCTTACCTGGAAGATCTGGAACGACCTGCCTCCATGGAGTCGGATCGCTTCGGCCAGAGTGGCGTGAAGAGAAGCGTCGTCGGCACAGAACTCCTGCCACAGCGCCCTCTCGGACCTCGCCTCTTCCAGCAAGCTCCGCAGCACCCTAGGGAGACGGAGCCTCTGCTCCCACTGTGGCACGTCGGCGCCGAGCACCGGGACCGCGACGCCGGACGTCGACGCCCCGACACCGGATGCCGGCTGCTGCGACATCACGCAGCCATCGGATCGCGCCACCAGCACCCCGGGCACGGGCCCGGGGGCGGATCCGACCCCTGCCTCTACCCGACCCCCTCTGGGGGTAGAATCACCATCAGCAGGGGCCTCGGCCGTCCCACGGCCCTCGACCCCCCGACTCGCCACATGGGCCCGCTCTCACCCTTGCTGGGCACCACGGGTCATCGTCGCCCGCGTGGCCTCCACCGCCGCTGCCTCCCGCCGTCGTGGCCCCGCGGCCACGGTCGCGACACGCGACGCCTCGCCCGTCGCCGCCGTGCCCGCCACCACCCGTGGCGACCTCTCCGAGCGGGGCCTCATCACATGCGGTGGACCTAGCGCCCCCAGCTTGAGCGCCTTGACGGGCGCAAGGCCAGGGACAGCGGGCGCCGTCCTGACAACAGAAGGAGGGGTGAGCGACCGGATACATGATATCAAGAACACGGAGGGCAAAGGACAACTCATCTTATGCTGGAATAACCCCGCTTGCGCTTCCTTGAGGGTTCTGGGGGCGCCTCCGCCGCGCCTGCCGACGTCCTCGGTGGCGACCCCGTGACGGGCGGCGCCGTATCCGCCTCGAGGGTCGGCTCCGCAGGGACCCCCTCGACCCCCGGTGACGGGGGCGGCACGGCTTCCCACCTGTCGGAGGTGGTCCGCTCCCCCTCGCTCTCCTCCTCGTCCGAAGACGTGTTTACCGGCTCCGGCAGGGGGGAGAGGCCCTGCTGCTCCCGCAACAGGTAATCCTTATTGTACCTATTGAGGCGCTCTTGCCTCCTGATCCTCTTCTCCTTCGCCTGGGCCGCCTGGTCCTTCTGCCTCTACTGCCTGGCGCGATTGGCGGTCTGCGACCGAGGTGTTGGCGGATCCGATGTGGGGACATCGACATTCACCCCCTGCCGCCAGCGACCACTGTCAGATCAAGCATGAGGATGAAGAAGACAAAGAACGAAGAATCGACACAAACTTAACCGGCGTCCGGGAGCATCGCGAACGACCACAGGTCGTCGTTGCTGTTCTGCACCACCCTGGGATTCACCGCGCGCCTCGCCCTTGCGGCCGCGTACGCCGGGGCAAGCGGCTCCTCCAGCAACCGCGAGCGGGCCAGAGCCACAGGGTTGGCATCGCTCCTCATCTCGAAGATGGCGAGCTCCCTCTCCATGAGAGGAATCACCCGCCGGCGGTGGAAGTTGGCAATGACCGACACCACGGTCAGCCCGGCGTTCGCCAATTGACTTATGGCGTCGGTGAGAGGCTCGAGCCTCCTCTGTCTCGACGCGGGCGACACCCCGTGCGCCCACGAGATCGACCTCTCCGTTAGCACCTTCCCGGTGTACGGCAGAAGGCCGGCGCCGTCGTTGCGCAGGTAGAACCACCCCTTCTCCCAGTCGGAGTTGTTTGACATCATTGTACACGGCAGGTACAACTCCTTCCGGGAGTCGCGCACCGAGAGCGTGAGCCCGCCGGCACAGACCACTCGGCGCGCCCTCCTCTCCCCCGTGGCGAGCGTGTGAAGCTCACCGCGGAAAAGATGGACCCACAGGTCCCAACGCACCGGGATTCCTAAGAATCCCTCGCAGACGGCGACGAAGGAGGCCGCCTGCGAGATGGTGTTGGGGGCGAAGTTATGGAGCTCCACCCCGTAGTGGTAGCATAGCCCCCGCATGAACTTGCTCGCGAGGGCGTTGAAGCCGCGCTCGTGCAGCCGCAGGAAGCTGACGATGTAACCCGCCGGAGGATTCGGTTGTTGGTGCGACGGCGACAGGATGATCCACGCCGGGTTCGGCCCGTCGCCGGCCGGTGCCAGTTGACCGCCGTTCACCAGCCCCTCCAACGACAGCCGATCTGCCGTCGACCGGGGCCACGGGAACGCCTCCAGCACCCGGATCGAAGACATGGTGGAAGGAGCGGTGGGACACGGGCGGCTGCGGAAGCGGCGGAGCATGAGCGGATCTGAAGCGGCGAATCGCGTAGCGCTGAGGGAGACCAAGAGCGGGAGACGGGTGCGAATGGCAGAGGTAAGGAGTTTCCCCTGCGCCCCCTGCTTTTATAGAATCAGAAGGGGTCGAGCCCCCGGAAGCGCAGCGGGCGGCAGCAGTTAATGTGGCCGGTGCCCCTCGTCACTGACGGCGGGGCCCCACGGCGCCGAAACTGCCGCGCGCACGCGCGTGCGCCATGATTACCGCACGGTAATCCAAGGGACGCAGCGCCCCGTCTCATCGCCCTCAAACGTCACCCACGTCGCGTCGCCTAAAAAGGCGCGCCCACTCCACATGCCCCGCGCCACGTCAGCCACGGCTGGCGGAGCGCGGCGGCCAACCGTCTCACGGACGCATTTCGAACGCTAGGGGTTCCTTCTCGCATAAGGATAACCCCCTGTAAAACTCGAGCCGCTGACTCGAGGGCCGACCCCTCGAAGGGATACGATTGGCGCCCCAATCCAAAGCAGGTTGAGGCCACAAGGCCACGGCCTGTCGATACATCCTCGAGAACGAACTCAAGGAAGCCCGGGGCTCAGGCCCGCATAGCTCTACTGATCAGCGGCTCGAGGCCCAGCCCACTGAGGGTACGATGGACGCCGTAGATGCCCCTCGATCTGGGGGTTTACTGATCAGTGGTTCGAAGCTCAACTCGTCAACAGATAAGTGAGTGCCACAGGTCCGCCAAGACAGGAGCGCCCGATGCCTCCCTGCAAAGGCCCTACAAATCAGAGGTACGGAGCCTGACCCCCGACAGGTTCGAACAGGCGCCTCAGATTGACAGAGTCAGGAACGATCGGGGCGCGCGCAATCGAGCCTGTCCCCGAACGTGAAGTTCGGGGGCGCCCTACATATCGTGTTCAAGGCCAGGACAGGGGCAGCCAATTGAGGGATCCCATCGAGGGAGTGCTTCCGCGCCCTCGGCCCCCATCGAACGGGACCGAGCCCTGCTTGGCAAACCCCTGCAAGCGCTCACATGGACGTGTCTCCGGACCACGAGCCGACCCCTATCGAACGGGGCACGGACGCCCACTTGAACTATCTGTTAACAGCTCGTCGAGACAACCGTGCTCGCTGCCCGCTCAAGGGTAGCACGGCTTGCCTCACCCTCTACCCTGCGAAAGGGCAACGAGGGTCGTAATAAAGTCGAGGGTCCGCATCTGATGGCCCCTGATTGGGCCAGGGTTCGGAGGCTCCTCGCACCACGACCACCCCAATGATCGCCGCACCAACTCGCCTAAGGTCGCGCCCCCGAAAAAACGGCTGGCTTACCCGAAACGTCTTGGGTCGACACAATGCCTCCCCTCTTGCGTAGATCCCCGATGCCGACTGAAACACCATCGAGGCAGGCTGAAACAAACGCAAGGTGAGCCACGTTGCCCTACGTATTTAACCCCTGCACGAGTGCGCACACTCCTGCAGGGCTTCGGGGGCTTACACCCGCGAGTGCGCTAGCGCGTCCCCGCAGGAAAACGCGAATGATCAAACGGGACAGGGCTCGCGCACAGCACCAGAGAGCGGAATCCCTTGCCGGAACGATCCTCGTTCCGGCAAAGGCTCGAGGGCTACTGTCGGGGACGGTCATTAGGGGTCCCCTAACTAAGGGGATAATCACCCTCGTTTAACGCAAAACCGCCCAGGGACTATTTATCCTTGACCACAGGACTGCACGGGCCCACAGTCCGCCACGGCCCAGCAGCGGCCTGAAAGGTCCGCTTGGCCGCCTCGCTCGAGGGCTCCAGTCCCTCGAGCGGATCTCCGCCTCGCTCGAGGGCTCCAGTCCTTCGAGCGGGTCTCCGCCTCACTCGACGGTCTCGGCCCCTCGAGCAGATCTCCGTTTCGCTCGAGGGGTTCGGACCCCCTCGAGCGGGCAGCCACCCCCGCTCCGCTCGGCAGCGGCATTTAATTCCCGATCCCACGGCGAGACGCCAAAGTCAAGGGGAAACCTTCCCCCATGCCGCGCACCTGACAAAGTCAGAGTGCTTGACACCGCCACAGTGCGGCCTAACCCGCCAATGTGTAGCCATCCCCGGCACTGTGCGGGTGCCGTGCGGTCCTGTGAGGACAGGCAGGGGTCATTCCTTGACACTGTACCACCTGCCCCCGTCCTCCCCTGCATCAAGACCCTCGAACGAGTACGGGGGCACCCTCGAAGGGTGTACGGACGGCGAGTGGGCGCGCACCCCGACTGACGTCGGCGTACGGGCGACGTGCACCATGTCCCCTCCGCCAACTCCGGTGCCGCATGGCCATCCCGGGCACTGTGCGGCCATCACCAGCACTGTGCCGCCATCCCCACCGCTGTGCGACGGCACACACGGCACTGTGCGGACACGCCGGTGACGCGCTGCCATCCCGCGCCACCAACTCCGGTCCTTCCTCTGGCGGATAGGCCCTCGATCTAACGGGGCCGCCCCTCGAAGTCAAAGCAGGACAGGTCACAGTGACCGCCACGCCGCCCGCGGAAGCCGGAGGGCGCCAACAACCCGCGCCAGGAACCACGACGCACGGGACAAGACTGTCGACGCCATGCTTATTAGTACGCAACCACTGTATCGGCTGCTGTGTAGCATCCTGTAACTGCCCTCCCTTGGCCTATAAAAGGGAGAGGCAGAGCCCCCTGCGCGGGGACGACGTAACACGCTCACCGCACACAACTCGCCACCTTGTTCTAGATGTTGGCACTTGCCTCAATCACCTAGCCGGGACTTGGGGAAATTTCCTCCTCTCCCACCGTGCTTGTAGCCCCCCTCTACAGGCACCTCCGGTGCAAGCTAATACAAGTGTGAAAGCACACTCTGCTGGACGTACGGCCGCGTGGTCGGAACCAGGATAAACCCCCGCGGCACCTTAGCTAGCACCGACCATCGAGGAGCTGATCTCAGTGCAAATCACTAGTTGGTGCCGACGCTAATCCGGACACCGACAAGTTGGGATTTGATTTTCCCGCCATTCAGCCATGAAATCAACCAAGGCCTGAGACTTGATAGCAGTGCGAGATTTGAATTCGAGCGATAGAGCGCCAAGCTCTATAGCCCACTTAGAAATCCTTCCTGTGGAATCCCGGTTGTGCAATATCTCGCCAAGCGGGTAGCTTGTGACCACAGAAATCTTGTACTCGTCGAAGTAGTGGCGGAGCTTTCGTGAAGTAATCAGAACTGCATAGAGTAGCTTCTGCACCGGAGGGTAGCGAGCCTTGGACTCTGAAAGAACTTCACTAACGAAATAGACAGGCCTCTGGACAGGATAGCCATGGCCGTCTTCCTGCCGCTCGACGACGATAGCAGTGCTGACGACATTAGTAGTCGCAGCAATGTAGAGCAAGAGCTCTTCATTGGGCAGAGGAGCTGTGAGGACTGGAGGCTTGGATAAGAACTCCTTGAGCTGAGAAAGAGCTTGATCAGCTTCAGTTGTCCATGTAAACTTCTCCTGCCTCTTTAGTAACTTGAAGAAAGGAAGACCTCGTTCTCCAAGTCGTGAGATGAAACGATTGAGTGACACCATGCAACCAGTAAGCTTCTGGACATCTTTGATAGTAGTCGGAGCTTGCATGTTGGAGATGGCAGTAATCTTCTCGGGGTTTGCTTCGATGCCACGATGGCTGATGATGAACCCGAGTAGTTTTCCTGAAGATACACCAAAGACGCACTTATTGGGGTAGAGCTTCCACTGGTACTCGCGCAGTGAAGCGAAAGTTTCCTCAAGATCCGTGATGAGCATGTTTGGATCCCTAGTCTTGACAACGACGTCATCCATGTATGCTTCCACGTTCTTGTGAAGCTGCTTCTTGAAGCACGCTTGGATAGCCCTTTGATATGTAGCACCAGCATTTTTCAACCCGAAGGACATTATTGTGTAACAATAAGCACCAAACGGGGTGATAAATGCGGTCTTCTCTTGGTCAGATTCCTTGATTGCAATTTGATATAGCCAGAGTAACAATCCAGGAAACAGAGTAGAGCACAGCCCGCCGTAGAGTCAATGACTTGATCAATCCGCGGCAAACCAAAAGGATCCTTGGGGCAATGCTTGTTGAGATCAGTGTGGTCGACACACATCCTCCAGTCATTAGAATTCTTCTTTCTGACGAGCACAGGGTTAGCGAGCCACTGCGGGTGAAAAACTTCCATGATGAAGCCAGCCGTGAGTAGTTTAGCGAGCTCTTTCTTGATAGCAGCCCTGCGGTCGTCAGCAAAGCGCTGAAGGTGTTGTCTCTTGGGGGTAGCATTAGGATCGACATTGAGTGAGTGCTCGATCAACCTCTTGGGCACACCTGGCATGTCAGATGGTTTCCATGCAAAGATATTACGGTTAGCCCGAAGGAAGTTGACGAGCGCGTCTTCCTATTTAGGATCAAGCTGTGCACTGATCATGGTCGTCTTGCTGCTGTCACCAGTACCGAGGTCAATGGCTTTGAGCAGGACGTCACTAGACGGTGCAGGCTTGGTGTTGTTGTCAGTCTTCTCAGGAACCTCTAGCTCGCTCGAAGCAAGCTTTTTAGTGGCAGTGAAGACCTCCATCATTGCATTGGGTACTTGAGTTGTCGAGGCGAGTTCTACGGCTTCTGTGTCGCAGTCGTAGGAACGCTTCAGATCCCCTTGCAATGAAAGAACTCCCTTGGGGCTCGGCATCTTGAGAACCAAGTACACATAATGTGGGATAGCCATGAACTTAGCGAGACCGGCCCTGCCGATGATGGCATGGTAAGAAGTCTCGAAGTCAGCGACCTCAAACTTGATGTACTCGGTGTGATAGTGATCCTTGGTCTCAAAGGTAATGGGTAGTACAACTGAACCCAAAGGAACAGTTGCGTTGCCCGGGATGATACCATAGAACGGTGAGTTAGTCTTGGTAAGCATATTGGTGATATCCAGGCCCATCTTCTTCAAAGTTTTGGCAAACAAGACGTTAAGACCGCTGCCACCATCAATGAGAACCTTTGTAAGCCTAGAGCCTGCCTCTACTGGATCCAGAACGAGAGGATATCATCCTGGCTCAGAGAAACTAGTCCATTGATCCGCCCTTGAGAAGGTAATAGGGGTTTCAGACCACTTGAGATAAGTGGGAGCTGCTGGTTGGATGGACATAATCTCCCTGAGAGCTAGCTTTTGCATGCGCTTGGTTAGAATACCACCAAATATGACATTGACAGTATTGGAGGGGTTCTGAAACCCCATGTCTTTGTCTGTGTTAGCCTTCTTCCCCTTGTGTTTGCGATATCGCGGGTTTGGGTGCGTTGGTTCGGGTGTGTTCTTCAACGCACGTCGAAGTTGGTAACACTGTTCTGTAGTATGATCACCCTCCGGGTGCCATGGGCATTTCTGCTTGGTCAAAGTTGCCCAGTGAGGATCATCTTCAGGCTTGGCGGTGGTTTCTATGGCAGCAACAGTGTTGTCGGGCTTGCGCTTGCGATTGGGATTACTCGGGTAGTTATTCCCTTGTCGGTTGCCCTACTGTTGCTTGCCACTATTGCTTCCTCCAGCGTTGTTGTTGTTGTTCTGATTGTTACGAAGATGTTTGAACCGATTTCGAGCTTTGTCTTCCTCGTCCGCCCAGTGAGTGATCATCTCCTTGAGTTTGGTGATGTTGGCTGGGCGAGCACGACCAAGGTCTTGGAAAAGCCTATCATCATAGAAACCATCTTGAAAGGTGTCTATGACTTCTTTTTCAGTGACATCGACAACAGTAGCCCTTTTTCAAAAAAGCGGCGCATGTACTCGCGAAGAGTCTCGCCTTGTTTCTGCTTGATCAGGGCCAGATCCATCCTGGTGCCATGACGACCCAGAGAATCCGCGAAGTTGCTGGTGAAGCAGTGTTTGAGTTGTTCCCAGTTGTCGATGGAGCCACGTTTGAGGGACTCAAACCATGTGAGGGGCTCTTGCTCGAGAACAAAGGGGAAATAGATACATTTAGTATCATCATTGCCTCCGGCATTGGAGACGGACAGAGCATAACAGTGCAACCACTGCCTTGGATCTTGCTTGCCATCATACTTGGAGATGCCGTAAGGTTTGAACTTTTCCGGAACAAACAGATCTTGAAGTCGAGCAGAGAAAGCAGGAAAAGAATCAGAGTCATTATCCTTTTGCTTCTCATGCTCAGCGCGTCTGGCGTTGATTATTGTGCGAGCATCGTAGCGAGAGTCTCCTGACTTGCTGTTGACACTGCCATCATCGCCCTTGCCCCTGTTGCTAGCTTCCGGACGTGTGCGATTAGGAGTAGGAGTAGTACGATGAGCACCCCCACTGCTGCCATGGTGACTAGGAGCACTGGTGTTCTGTCGTAGCATAGTGTAGGCTAGTTCAGCCAGTTTCGCGACTTCAGCAGCCGCTCTGTCACGAGGCATAGAGTGACCGAGTAGATTGATCGCGTTGATAGCTTCCTCTGGAGTTTGATATTCACGAGTAGCAACCGCCTCCAGAGCCTCTTGAAGATTACGGGTAGGTAGAGCTTCCGCGAGTTCCCGACGAAGAGTTGCACGATCAGCATTGCATTGGCGACGTGCAGCCTTGACCTCCGCGGTTTCATCAGCAGGAGCATTAGCAGAGAGTTCATCATCAGATACATCATCCGGATAACGATAATTGGAGCGATGCCCTTGCGGAGTAGATGCATCAACGACGAACACTTCTCGATGTGATGAATAAGTATCCATACTCTGGATGAGCTCAGTATCAGTATCGTAATCAACAAGCTTGACGCCTTCCTGGAAGGGCAAGTTGTCGAGACAAGCAATAAAGCGCTTCTGATCATCCAGTGTAAGATCAGCAGGCACATGCTCAGGCCAGTAGACAAATCTACCCTCAGGTGTCGATGTGATGACCAATCCATGAGCAGGGCTAGACAATTGTTGTACTTCAATAGAATCCGAACCATAGTCGAACTCGAACTCAGAAGAATCCGAAAAGTAGTTGAAATCGTCGTCCGAATCTGAAGAGTACTCGAGCACGATCTTCGGGCCAGGGCACATGAGGCGCTTCAATGCGGCTTGGTAAGCAGCACTGACATGGCGATGACCGAAGAGAGGTGGTGCTAGAATGTTGTCCAAGCTGTGAAGCCGAATAAGGCAACTCAGGCTGGATAAGAGGCGAAGTCGAGTTGTACTCAGACTCCGACTCGAGTTCTCTGAGCGGGTCAGAGATCGAAATTTCGCCGAAATTTTCGACGAGATTGCCCATCGAAGCTTGCGTAAGCGTCAAGGACTTGAGCTTTGACTCCGGAGTTGGCGCTAAGAAACGCAGGAACGATCCGGCGTCGTCAGCAACGCAAACCCAGGAGCCAAAAACGAAGGTGTCGCCTTGCTGGAAAGCGACGATCGGCTTGATGGTGACGAGAGCCATCGAGTTCGCCAGTGGATCAATGCTGAGAGCCCCTACCTGGCGCGCCAGCTGTCAGTGTTTTAGACACCGAGCCTACGACGGGGTACCCGAACTAGTAGTTTGTGCGGTGGGGCTCGCCGAGATGAGGAACACGATGGTGAGGCACGGGGCACACAATTAGACAGGTTCGGGCCGCAATGTGCGTAATACCCTACGTCCTGTATGCTGCGTGGCTCTGTATTGATTGCCTCTGTTTTGAGAGGGGTCCCTACCTCACCTTATATGCCACGGGAGGCAGGGTTACAAGTTGGATTGGTACAAGGGTACTATTCGAGTAGGACCCGGAGTAGCCTATACAAGGTATGGAAAGCTATCCTAGTCTTAGTACAAGTCCTTATCCGCCTTGTCTTGCCTTGTGGTCCACGGTACCAGCACCGTGGCCCACTAGTCGAGTAGTCCAGGTGTACAGGAACTCATCTCCCGGGTATGGCCCACAGTGTGTTGGTGGGCCTAGGGATGCCCGGTCGACACCAGTTGAAGTGGATCAAGAGCAAGTTTTTGAAGAAGAAGAATCCCAGTGTTTAAGCAAGGAAGGCAAGTGGACTTCTCCCTCTGCATATTCCTCTTTGTCCTGAATAATTGCATGTTAATTAATATTTAAATTTAAATGTTGTTATGCATAATTTGATGGGAAATCACCTTTTTAAGGACATGACTAGATTTTTATCCTCATTACCTTGAATAACCCTTTTAAATAAATGTTTTGGGTAAAAATGCTTAGTTGCTATACCTTGGGATGGTTCTAATGGAATTTTACATAATGATGAATGTTGATCATGATAACTTTGGTGAAGATGATGCTATGTTGATAACAAGATCATATATTTTAATCGGAACATGGAGAACCACCCAGGAAAACAGTGTAACCACAGTCCATATGGCTCTAGCTTAGCCAATTAATTAGGTGTGTGGAATTATCTGACAACCTTATCCGAAAGGAGCACAGGGGCCGGAGTTGAAGGGGTATAACCCGGTTCTTTTGGGGTAGCAGCCTTTGCTAAGGTGCTGACCACTAGGGAGGGTTATGGTCCGCTCTGCTGCTGTAACTGTCGCGGGTTGTTGGTCTTCTGCATATCTTTGTAAAGGCTTCGTAGTGGACCCCTAGCCACTCACCTCGGAAGTGTTTAAGGGTCTGATCAACCCGGGCAACATGGGGAACACGAGCTGTGGTGAAAGTGTACAACCTCTACAGAGTTAAAACTGATCGATCAGCCGTGCTCACGGTTAAGAGCGGCCTGGACCCTCACATGATTAATGAACTTGAAGATGGAATCAAATTGTGGTTTATGTATGGTTTTGGAGATGGAAAGTTTTCTAAAGTCTTTTTAAATGGGATGGTATAAACTTACACCTAATAAATAGGTGCTTGCTAATAAAATTTGACCAACTTTAAAAATGCTAACCGCTGCAAAACTCTTAGCCTATTCTTGACAGCCTTGCATACTTTCCCCCACTTGCTGAGCTCCAACCATAAGTGTGCTCACCCTTGTTTACCCGCTGTTCAGAGGAGAACACGGGAGAGGAGTACTTTAGCGACTTCGACGAGTTCTGAGGCTCGCGTGCCCCCAGTCATGTGCCTGTGGAAGCTGAAGACGGAGTTGCTTCGTCTAGTTATCGTTTGTTCATTTTAAAGACCTTCGAGTCTAACGTCTGAGTATAATAAAAGATAATGTAATGGTTTAACTCTTGTACGTTTTAATGCTGTTTATGGATATTTCACTCATGACGTCTATCATATGTGTGTAAACTTGATCCTGACGCACATATGAGATGCATTTGGTTTTTCTTCGGAAAATCAGGTGTGACACAGGTCAACCCAGGGTCACTTGGCCAATTAGGAGCAGGGGTATAAGAAGAGAAATTAGCCACTGGATTACTCCCAACCGATGCAATAAATCTTTGGAGATCTTGATAGCTGCTGCAAGATTTTACAGAGTGGCCCCAAAGTTTACAATGCCAACATTTAACTGCTCTTACCCGGTCAACTCTTGAGTAGTTGGGAGAACCCTCCCCAAAATTCGCGGCTGGAGGAACAGTATCGGGCTTCGCAATAGCTGGGCCTGCCGACCCAGCGTCAGAGGTGGCCCGTTGACTGTTGAGTGAATTTGAATTTCCATTTGAATTTCGAGAATGGGGCTTGAAGCCGAGCCTCTCAAACACTGAACGCCGGGGAAATTGAAGACGAGAGAAAACCGAATCACGATTTTGAACGTTGCGGGATGAAGATTTTACCTGGGCAGGGTGAATGCTTTTTATTTTTGAACCGATTTTTACCCATCGGTATAGCATTGGCCCCAGAAAGAGGTGGCCGATGAGCTCCTGCAACTTGAGCATAAGAAATTCCTGAAGAGAAAGGCCGATGCATAATGGCTCCTTGATCATAAGAATATCCAAGGTTTGCTGTCACTCGAGCATTAGAACTCCCAAAGAGAAATGACCGATGATGTCCAGCATGATGGTTAGAAGAATCCCTTGAACTATTAGCCATTCGGGCAGAAGGAGTACTGGATTTCTTTTTGCGTGTGGGCTCCCAGGAGAATGATGGCCCAGAATCAACTTCAGCAAATCGAAGAGCACGTTGAAACCCAGTGTCATTGCAGAGAAAGAAGGCCAATTTAAAACATTCCTCAACAATTTGGGAGAGCTCAAGAACCATGAACGCAGCATGTTTGGAAGAGAGAGAGAACTGAAAGATTTGCTCTTCCAGCAGCAGAACTTTGAAATCCGAGGTTTGCCCTCCCAAGACCGATTGGAGGCAGGCACCAACCGAATCATCAGTGAGTCTGAATCTGTTGCGACTGAAAGAGACCAGAAGGAGAAAACCGCGACTTGGTGCTGCCACCGAAGAGCATACCTTGGAGCCCAGAACTTCGAGAACTTTGGAGCTGAAAACCTTACCAATGTTGTGGTTGAACTTGGAGAAATCCATGGCAGAGACAGGGGCACGGACGGGGAGGCGAAGGCTGAGCTTCAGGCGACGAGGATGGCTAGGGCAGACGGCGAGAGGGGGAGGGAGAGGGGAGGCGAGGCGAGGCTAGCAGGAGCGCCATCTTCCTGCAGCTCGGAAGGCCAGCAGTTATATTTCTGCTGTCCCTATTCCGATCCATACCAGATGACAAGATGCGGCGGCCGTTGACCATCCAGCCGTCTCACCCGGCCAAGAAGAAGCTAGGTGCATGGGTTGAACATCCGTTAATCGCCGGACCGGAGCTTGCTGCACTGATCCCGCCGCCGCCCGCGAAGCATGCCGAGAGGGAGCAGTTCACCCGATAGGCCTGTCAGTCTACCTGAGATACATTTTCCTTTGCTAGGCCGTGTTCAGTTCGTTGGAAGATTTTGGAGAAAATTTTTGAGGTTCCCTTCCAAGGTCTATTAAGAGTATTAAATGTAGACTACTTACAAAACTAACTACACGAATGGACTAAAAATCGCGAGATGAATTCATTAAGTCTAATTAATCCGTCATTAGAGATTGGTTACTGTAGCACAATGTTGTCTAATCATGTCATAATTAGGTTCATTAGATTCGTCTTAAAAATTAAAGTAGGGGTTGTGGAATGAGTTTTGTCATTAATTCACATTTAATACTCCTAATTAGTGTCCGGAGATTGATGTGACAGGTAGTTGGTGAAAAATTTTGGAACTAAACAGGGAGATCCTACTCCCAATTCCGCATCCATGTTCCTAGGAATGCGGATTGAAGAAATGTCAGCATGTTTTAGCAGTCTGAACATGGCATACTATTCAGCAATCAGCAGTGTGATTTGAGCTTGTTTGTATGAATAAATAAATAAATCTGCCATCATGTTCAATCAGCGTCTCAGCAGTGTGATTTGAGCTTGATTGCTGCCTGCGCAAGCACGTGGAGCTCCGGCCAGAGGCTGGCCCATCGGCGGCCGAGGACGGTCGTGCGCGCGGCCTCCGCGGTGGATCCGAGGGCGGCGAGGACTTGCAGCAGGATCTCGTCGGGGAGGGCGTTGAGGCAGTCGGCGCGGTGGCGCCGAGCACGGCCACCGCGACGTACGAAGACGCCACCCCGCAGCGGGACGAGGCGGCTCGTGCTTCCCCCGCCGACGACGCAGAAGAGCAGCAGCGCGCGGAGGACGCGGGAGACGCCGTGGACCCACTCTGCAGTGACTTAAGCGTAAAATGAACATTTTACATGTCCGGTCCCACATGTCAGAGCCTCTAACGGTGAAAATCTAACGGATATTGGACGGAATGGCACACATATCGCAAAAGTTTCAGTTAGTGACATGAGAGTGCGAACGAACTTTTCAGTAGCATACAGGTCTATGCCAACTTTTTTATTAGCATACAACTAAACTCTCGAAAAGTTTGGCTCCACCCACGGCCAGAGTTTATTATTTTTTGGGCTTGTACTATTAAATTATTAATGCGGCATCTCTAGCCCCGCAACAAAAGGCAAAATGATCCATATTAACCTTTTTTTCTCAAAAGAATGATTTTTTAATGTACAATTCAAAAATTATGTTTGATGACTCAACGGGTCAGCTGAATCACTGGACATCAAGTCCCAAACAGAATTGGGTGCATCAAGCACAAAATATCAAAGTCTACTCCGTATTGAGTGAATTAAAAAAAAACAAGCCATGACTTTAAACATTCACCAATTTTTTTAGATTAAAACATTCACCAAATAATGGCTCTTTGCATTTCTTTAACATTCTTAACAAAACTCTAGTTTCTACCATTTTAGCATTTCTAAGTTGGGAACTCAGCCTGTACGTGACACCAGTCACGCCACGCTCCGTGGCGTGACTCCTTCACGAGTGCGCCAAGCAGCCTGGCATGACTCTCTCCGTCACGTCAGATGTAACTTTTTCTAATACCATCGTGTGCATTAGGCACCGTTTAGTTGGGTAAAATTTTGGAAAAAGTGGTGAAAATTTTGCATTGGGAAGCGTGTTCTGTGAGAGATGGCACGGTCTGCGATGCGAAAATTTGCAGGACTTTTGGGGAACTAAACGGTGCCTTAGTTGCGCCATATGGTATGATGTGACTCAAGTATTAGTCGCGACACGGAGCTTGGCGCGACCAAAAGTGCTAGTTCTTGAAATTTTAGTTTGAGATAGGTTATTATAAAAATTTTAGATCGAAAAGAGTTTAAAAAATGGCGCGCCTTAAAAAATCGCTTCTCTCCCGAGTCCCGACTCATGCGGGGGTACACCTCTCGCTCCCGCACCGTCGGCGTGCCGCCTCTCGTCGCCGCTGCTCTATAGTCATACTACCTACAGTTTTTGCAACCAATGGGGTGTGCCTGAATGGAGCCACATCTCTAGGAGGAAGCAGTGCTGGGGGGGGGGGGGGGGGGGGGGGGGGCTGCCCTGCTAATGACACTGCCTCGAGGAAGCCAAATGGTAGCGCTGCCAGGCCCTTCTCCACGAGCTCCCTCACTGTCGGCCTCTTGGTTTCGACAATGCCGCACTGTGTTGTGCGCTCGCTCTGTCAATAGTGATCAAACGTGTTGATGTCCCAGAACATTATCTACTTAGAGAGACAAGAAGTTAGAAGATTGTCTACGTCTTTGAGCTCAGGTGAATAAAAAATTGATATATGCAGTCATTTTTTATTCATCATATTTCGACTGTTTGCATCTTAATCTCTTAAAATCTTGGATATAATTTAGTTTGAATATATTTTTGTGAATATGGGTTCTACATTTGCAAGTAATGGACCCATACTCCAACACTAACCGTACAATTTTTATCATGTGATTTTGTTGGAGGAATCATAAATTTTTGTCATCTCATTCTTCATGAAGGGAGGTGCGGAGGTTGTCTTCCTAACACATTGATACTTCAATAAATCTTGATTGTTCTCTGCTATAAGTTGCTGACATCACGTGGGTTTATTTGGTTGGAGGGGGAGATGATTTAGAATTTAGAGATCATTAAAGATCATGTGGTTATGAAAAAAGATCATTCTTAACAAATACTACATGGATCAAAATATATATAAATGTCTTCGATGGCTGATGGTCATGCTCTGATGGATTAATTGCTTCTTACATTGTAATTTTTTAATCAAAAGCAGTAACATGTAATCCATTCTCTACTCTTAAAAATTTTAGTCACGTGCGTGTGGCATGTGCCCTTCAACTAGTTTCACAAAACGAGACAAAAATGAACTAGAATTCATGTAAAGCTTTTTTTTTCTTGCCCTTTTAATAGAAACCTTCCAATCGCTCCGTAAATCTTATGAATCTGGAGTAGATGTCATTGACAATATAATGCATGTCTACGTCAATATTTTTTCCCTGGCCACCCCTGATGCTACCTGACAAATCAATGGTCAGAGTCAAAACCTTTGACTTTTGGACCAGAGAATAGTTCCGACTGGCAAAAGTGCCTCTTCACTGCCCGTGAAAGATGCAGCAGGCAGGCAGGGTCCAGATGCAGGAAACCGTGAACACACAGGTTGATCATCAGTGCATGCTGGCTAAAGAATCTTACAGTGTTGCCATTTCAGTTTTCACGCATGCACTCGTATGCTTAGATTTGCTAACTCTCTTGGTACAAAACTACTACATACTAGTTTAACGTGAAATGGCTTTACCAAAGAGCCACTGCATACTGACAGTAAAACCCCATGCCACAAGGGTAACAAACTTCCCAAATTGGTTACACGCAAATTGCTACTAGCACCTCCCAAGGGTGGGTAACAACCAAGAACTATACAGCGGATGAAGTACCTGCTACTAATTGGGACATCTTATAAGCCTTCTTACTCACTTCAGCATTTGCTAACTCCCATCGAGGGGGAAAAAGGAATAACCTGGCAGTCTTGTTGTCTGCCTTTTAGCAACATATGGGTTGGCAATTACTTGGCAACAATGAGTTCGTCCAGGGTTTCGCCGTCTGTGGTAAGAGGTGAAAGCACCAGATCATCATCGGCAGTGAAATGGTACCTTTCGCCAATGGCTCTAAGGAGCTGGTAAACTTCAAACATGGTCGGTCTCTCTTTCGGGGTGGCGAGCGTGCAGGAACATGCAACTTTCAGGAACTGCATCAACTCTCCATCAGTGTCCTTCCCTATCAGCGACTTATCGATGGCATCTTGGAGGAGTGCATTGTTCGAAAGATAATTGATCCATTCCACTAGGCTCCCTCTGAAATTCTCTGGAGCAGTGGAAACTTGGGTAGGCTTCTCGCCAGTGACGAGCTCAAGGAGAACTACACCAAAGCTGTAAACGTCACCCTTCGGTGTAGCCATCAGAGTTCGTGCGTACTCGGGTGCCACGTAACCGAGATCTCCAAATTCACCATTCACAAAGGTGCTGAGATGGGTGTCTATCGGGTTCATGAGCCTAGCAAGTCCAAAGTCTGATATCTTTGGTTCGTAGTCCTCATCCAAGAGGATGCATTTGGAGCTGATGTTGCGGTGAAGAACTCGAGGATTGCAGGTGTGGTGGAGATATGCAAGCCCCTTTGCTGCACCGACGCCAATTCTTAACCTCAGCGGCCAATCCATCTTACTACCTTCCTCTTGGTTTATCTGATCATAGAGTGAACCTTTGGGCATGTGTTTGTACACCAACAGCTTCTCCTTCTTGGCAATGCAAAATCCAAGGAGAGGGACCAAGTTCCGGTGCCTTACTTGGCCAAGTGTCTTCATCTCTGCTGTGAACTGAGATTCAGAATGCTGTGAATCTTGTAGCCTTTTGACAGCTAGGAAGGAACCATCAGGTAGCACTGCTTTGTACATAGTCCCTGTCCTCCCAGTACCTATGATGTTCTCTTTGCTGAATTGGTCAGTGGCCTTCATGAGATCACTTAATTTCATCTTTGAAACTGGGTTCTCAAACATAGAGACCTGGATAATAGGAACAATTATGTCAGTGAGAAGTTCTTGAAAACTTTTTTGTTAACAATGCTACTCAAAATTGCTATTCATGCCAAAGAGGACGAAAAAAGTCTAATGACGATAAAAGGGACTTGCCTTGATGGTTTTTGTTCCTTTGATACTCTTTGCCCACTTGTTATCATCCTCATCCTTTGCCTTCTTCTTGGCTGGTATTCTCCGCAGACAAAAGAACACAACTATTGCACCAATTACGACAACAACAACCACGCCAACAACAGCTCCGACGATTGCTGCAGTGCTCTTGCTCTTTGCTGAAGCTTGGCAGTCACCTAATGGAGGCCCACACAGACCTTGATTACCAGCAAAGCTTGATGCCGAGAAATTACGTAGAGAAAATGGAATAGTCCCTGATAGCTGGTTGTCAGCAACACTGAACGATGTTAACCGAGCCAATAAACTGAACTGCACCGGAATTTGACCACTCAATTGGTTATGTTGAAGATTAAGGGTGTTTAGGTACGTTATGTTATAGATAAGCTGAGGAATTTCTCCTGAGAAACCATTATAGGAGAGGTCCAGTGATGACAAAAATGGCACTTGCAAAGAGATATCTGAAGGAATATGGCCTGTAAAGTTGTTGCTTGACAGATCCAACCCAGTCATACTGGTGCAATTCTTAAGACCTTGAGGGAATGGACCCTGAAGACCAAGGTTGCTGAGGTGCAAAGAAAGAACTCGATTCTCATCTGGGTGCCAGCACTCCACACCAGTAAACCGGCATATGAAACCTGCGGTGCTGTTGTCAAAAATCCATGATGATTTGAGTATACCATTAGGATCGATCACCGATTTTTGTACATCTCTCAAGCATTGGATATCTTGGTCTGAACTGAAACAAGTCGTACTTAACAGCAGTAGAACAAGAGCACTCAGAGCAAAATGATCTGTCATCGATCACTTGCGCAGACTGCAGACTCATCCAACTTCTCCTTGATGGGTAACACCAATTCACGACTCAAGCATCACCTGCAAAAAAATCCATAATCCAAACCGAAAAGTTAGAAACACGCGTGCTAAATTGCTAACTTGTGACAGCAACCGTACGGGGACCTGAAAGTTGCTATGCATCTTCTATCTCCCACTACCTAAAATGCAAAATTCGATTCAAACGTGAAATGGACAATATCAAGAATATGAACCACACAGAGGCAACATCATGAAAAAAAGGGTCCCCACGGCAGGCAAGCAAATAACATTTGACAATTCCGGTTAAGACTGTTGCAAATGCAACAGAGAATAAGTGCATCTGCAACATGCATGGCAAGCAACGAAAAAGATCAATAATATGATAGAAGCAGATCATGAATCAGTTGTCAGTTGTAGTACAAAAAAAAAAGCAATTACAAAAAGGCAATTCCTGTTTAATATCCTGATCTCCCATACCCTGCAAAAACGGCTCCAACCGCAAAAAAGGCGCCCAGCTTTTCACAACAAAAATCTATGGAAACAATCTCCCGAAAGCGGGCACCATCCAAGCACATACTCCCATCTTCCTCTCGAATTTCACACTCACAGTCCGTATTTAACAAAATAAAAAAGGACTACGTATTTGATTACTGCCGACCCAAATACCCAAAAGAACGACATGCACAGGTTTTCTCTCCCAAATTCCACCACAGTACTCCGCTTAAACGCGAAATCGATCGATTTTCTCGGTAGACCTCGCAGCTCCTCTCAACTTCAAGAACCCTCAACCAGACCAGAGCACACAGATTAAAACTCATAACGAACCATGTCAAAATTGCAGGAACCACAATAATTAACCACACGGACAAAAAAAATGTCTAAGCAAACAAGCAGATGAGAGAGAAGAAAGAGACCGGCAAAGGGAGTCCGTGGATACCTTACTGGGAGCTGGTGCTTCCTGCTGCGGCCGGAATTCGGCAAACGGGCCAGGGGGAGGGAGCGCAGGCGGGCGGAGAGGAGACGCCGACGAAGAAGAAAGCCGCAGGGAAGGGGGAGAGGAGACGAGGATTAACTGGCCTGGTCACTAGACTAGAGAGAGAGAGCGAGCGCGAGCAGGGGCCGGCCGGTGTGGAAATGTGGAATTTTAGAAAGCGAGCGAGACGGGACTTTTCAAAGCGTGTGGGGGCCCAGCGGGGCCCGCGGGAGGAGGGGGTGGTGCGCTGTGTGAGAGGGAGGGAGGGAGAGCCGGGGACGCGGGGAAACGCAAGGACTTTCCGGTCAACTCTGCCAGTCCACCCGCCTGTGCTCGGTGTTGCTTCGCTTTCTGGAGTTCATCTTCTTCTCCGTGGAGACATGGAGTGATGGACGGACGGGATGGGCGGAAGACGGCGTGCCCGGCGGTGAGGATTTCTGTGGTCCGGCTTCGCCAGTTCGGCGGCCCCAGCTTTGCTACGGGAACTGTTTTTTTTTCTGGACCGCTGGATGGGAGAAGGATGGCGCTGCCGAAGTACCTGAAAACAAAACACCACCTATGTGAATGGTCTGAGCATTAGGTTCTGTTTAGTTCTCAAAAATTTTCCTAACTACCCGTCACATCAATCTTCCGACACTGATTAGGAGTATTAAATGTGAATTAATGACAAAATCTATTTCATAACTCCTACCTAATTTTTCGATACGAATCTAACGAGCCTAATTATGCCATGATTAGACAACATCGTGCTACAGTAAATAATCTCTAATAATGGATTAATTAGACTTAATGGATTCGTCTCGCGATTTCCCGTCCATTCGTGTAATTAGTTTTGTAATAAGTCTACATTTTTTACCTCTAATAGACCTTCGAAGGGGCTGCCAAAATTTTTTTGCCAAAACTTTTGGCAACTAAACAGGCTCTTAGGTGATGTCCATCTAGTAATATACATGTTTAGAACTGTTGGGTGGTTAGTGAAGATGATGGCATTGCATTTCATCTTACTAATGCAAAATTTTGATTAGCTGTAAGAAACATGATTATTCCAAATTCAGCATGTTCGGTTGGCTGGTGTTGATTTGTTCTAGAAAAAAAATATTGTCGGTCGATTAGTGGGTACTGATTTGAGAGAAAAGTACCGATGGCCGGTAATGCAGACGAACAAAACGTATAAGGGGATGTGAAGTCGTTGCTGCCACCACTCCTTAACGCCCTGCCGTCCAATGGCGAAGCCACATGAATGGCTGGGGGGAGGGGGGGCTCCCTTCTCTCTTCTTCATTCTCAAGTTTCTTGGGAGAGCTCTCATGGCGTCACCAGCATAGGTGGGGCTTCAACGTAGGAGTGTTCGTACTAGATGTTTTTAGTTGTTTCTTGGTATTCACTTCTCTTCTCCAGCGAAAACGAGGATGTAATGTGGCTTTGGTAGTTTTCATAGTGACATTGGCTAGGTGTGAACATCTACGTTTTGGAATAAGGTCCTCCATGTTCTTCTTCTCCAATTTGACATTCTTTCTTCGACGGTGACAACGGAGTGAAGTGGGAGTCTAGTAAATTTGATGTTCTCTAAATTTTTGAATATGCCCCATCCAATACTAACGACAAGTAGTTATCGTAGTTATCAATTGCAAAAAAAATTATATCTACCACCAGCTAGCGGTAGTTTTCTAAATTTTTAAATATACCCCATCGAATACACTGTTTGTTTGGATTATAAGTCACGGTACTTTTCTCTCAAAACAAATCAGCACCAGTCACCAGCCACCAGTCAGACAACAGTATTTTTCTCGCATAGTAAATCAGCAGTTTCGCAAAAAAAAAGTAAATCAGCAGCAACCACCAGCCAACCGAACATGCTGATATGTATGGTGCGTTCAACAATCTTCAGTGAGCAGCATGTTTTCGTAGAAAGAGGATGACTTTAATTTATTTCCTTGATATATTTTCCTTCTAATTTATTTCCTGTCAAAGTTCTTATTTTCACTATTTAGTATCTCTTTCAAAAAATAAAAAATAAACTCAATATATATTTTCTTTATAGTTTCATCAATTGAAGCTGTTGCGAAGGCGGCATTGACGCACGGCAGCCGGCAGGACGTGAGCTGAATTGAACGGGTCAAGTCGTGCGGGTCCGTCTCTAACGACTAACGTCCATGCCCATCCAAGGAAGACTGAACTCAACACCTTGGAAACGTGTTCGGCTTGAGTTCACATGAACACGTAGCCATGTGAATATGTCTCTTAGTCCAATTTCACTAAGGTTTTATGAAAAATTTTATGACATTAAATTTCATCAATTTTGTTGACGTGACGATGACAAAAAGTAAGTGAGCTTCATGCGATGTGAGAAAAAGTTCTCATGAAACTGTGCACCGAGACTGACTTCGTTACATTATTTCACTACGACGATTTTTTTCAAGTCAGTGTAAAAGCCCAAAAACTTTGCGGTTTTTCTGTGTGAATGGCAACAGGGAATTCCGGAGAAGGTATAGTCTGTTGCAAACTGGGCCAGAGAATCTTTGATGGTACGGCGCCAACTGATTACTCGGGTCAAGACAAGCTGAAGAAACTGAGGCATATTCTGTGACGCACACCTCTTTAATTTTTTTAATTTGTAAATTCACTGCTAGTGTTTCTTTTTTATTTGGTCTTGTGGTAATGTTGAAGGTAGCTTTGCATCGCTGTTATGCCTTTAGAGCAAATCTTCCAACACTAACCCGTGTCTCGGGGTTCCCATTTGCTGCCTGGTCAGGTAAGATTAGACTACTAGGCCAGTGGGACCACCTTGCCACCGGGAAAAAGTTGGGCAGTCAGCAGAGGAACAATGTGGGAACCTGCGTAGGTGGTCAAGCGCTACTTGTTCACACTTGACACCAAGGGGGTTTCTGTTTTGGAGCTAGAATAAAAAAAATGCTTGCAGCAAAGCGCAGGCTCAACTTCAACTAAAACCGAATTTTGGTTTGTATTTTTTCTTTTCGACTTTCAAACACGGAATTTCATTTCTATCTTTGTGGGAGGATTTTGGAGGAGCGAAAGACTGTCTCAAAGTCTCTCCACAAGACTACAAGTTACTTCTCTTCCCCCTCCCCCACACCACAACCTTTGCATGTGTTGACGATCAAAGGTCCACACGTTCTGGTGGAGTGCTGCCTTGTCCAAATTCAGCGGTGTGTTTGCAACTCCACGTTGGCCTACTGGCGATCCGTCACTATATGTGGATTATTGTTGTCGTCGGCGCACGATGTTCTCATCCTGCTGGCAAAGTTATTTATCTACTCGGGACATTGCAAGTGGAGTGACTATGTTGTGTCGTGTGAATTGATGTTTCAATCCAACCGGTCGGGTGTAATTGTGTGATGTTCCAAACTAACCAATGTGAGTGGCATGCTATGGTCGTGCAACACGTTCTAATCCAATCAGTCGAGTTTATTATTATTTTTTCTTAGTTTTCCTAACTGCGACCTCCCAAGGCTGCAATATTGTATTTTTATGTTACATCAGTGTCCTATGTGGTTCGTTAAAAAGAGGTTTATGACGTTATATCCGGTCAGATTTTTTTTTTTTTGAGAGTGCTATATATCCGGTAAAGATGTGAAGAACGGCCAGCGAGGTTTCCAAACTCCCAAAGGCCTGTTCAGACAAGCCCAGCTAAAGAGCATTGGAGAGTCTCTGTCTATGAAATAACAAGCAGATCAATCAAAGCCCAAATCAGGTGGGGAGTGGGCCGTGAATGTGTCCTGGTTTGGAAAAAGTCATTTTGACGTCCCTCATCTATTACCGAAGTCTAACTTTCATCCTTCATCTGCAAAACCGGATATTTGGGATCCCTCAACTATTAAATCCGGTTATTTTTTGTCCCTCGGCTGTTTTGGAGGGTGGTTTTCGCATGACGTTGCCGCAACTGGGTATATAAGGTCCCTCAACTATCAAAAATGTTTATTTATGGTCCCTCAACTATCAAATCTATTTATTTTTCCCTTGACTGTTTTGGAAGGTGATATTCGCATGATGTGACGCTGGGTCAACATGCCAGGTACATGTGGAGGTGGGACCCATGTCACGTGACTATCTTCTCCCCTTTCTCATTCTTCCTTCCCTCTCCCTAACACTTCTTTCTCTCTATCTCCTCATCCCTATCCAGAATGACAGAGCTCTAGGGTCGTCGTCCAACGGCGGCAAGCTCGTGCGGTGGAGAAAGACGAGCGAAACTGCGGCGAGCTCCTGTGATGGAGCATGCAGAGCGATACGGCACGACAGGCTTGTGTGGCAGAGCGGCTCGTGTGGTAGAGCAAGAGGAGAGAGAAAGAAGGAAGCCACATGACACATAGGACCCACCATCACATGTACCTCGCATGTGGGACTCATCATCACATTATGCGAAAATCACCCTCTAAAACAGCCGAGGGACCTAAAATAAATAGATTTGATAGTTGAGGGATCTCATATATCTGGTTGCGGCCAAATCATGCGAAAACCACCTTCAAAACAGCTAAGGGACCAAAAATAAACAGATTTGATAGTTGAGGGACCTCATATACCCGGTTTTGCGGATGAGAGACCAAAATCAGACTTCGACATTAGAGAGGGTCGTGAGAAGGACTTTTTCCTCCTGGTTTTTGTGTTATCACGTACCAACCAGTGATGTGTCAATGGGCCTACACAAATAGAGAAGATTTTTATTTTTGTTTTTTAAAATACTCAGTGGCACAGAGTATCGTAACAAGATGAACAGACCTATTCCTCCATTGTCTTGTCTGAAAAAATTGGTATTTCTAAACTAGGGTGCAGTATTAGAACTAAAAAGCATGTTAAATCAACGCAAGGGACCTTACGTATCAAACAATTTTGTCGGTGTCCACCAATGCCCGGTGTTGAAAAGCAGTACTTCTTACGTCTTACAATATAATGTCTTGAAGGGTTCAAATTTTGTATCAAAATATAAAATTTTGGAAGAATAAGACAAAATTAAATGAGATTGGTGAGTAGATGAAAAATTGATAAGTAGTGTAAAAAGAGGAGTATAAAGATCATTTTCTTCCACTATTATTTCTTGAGTTTGAATGCTCCACGATCTTATATTTTAAGACGGAGAAAGTGCATCTAAATTCAGCCATTTCCGGCTGAGATTATCCATCCTGTCCACCCTCAATGTGGATTTGACCCTCTTGGGGGGCATGCCGCGGCGCAGGGTGCTGTTGCACGAGGAACACCGAGCGGAAGAACTCCACTGTGAGGCCGTGCGACGAGAACCTGACCGCCAAGGTGCCGTATCGTCTTGGTCCTCGAAGACGGTCCTCTAGGGTTGTCCACCGCGGCCATGAGCATGCAGATGAAGGACTCCCACTGCGTGCGGCTCATGGAGAGTCCACCACGAACACCACTCGCCTCAGGTACGTCGCACCGGCACGGCTTCCACCGCCACCTCAGGTAGCCCGTGTGGCCGTGTCGTTCCGGCCGTTGCTGCGCGAACGGGCACTCGAAGTCTCGAAGCTGTTGTAGAGATAAAATTTTTGTATTTTGATATTTTTTTAAGTAAGAATTCTACATTTGGACTTCTGAAGGAAAGAATTTCAAAAATGGACTCATAGCACGGTGGCGTTGTATAACAGCACGGCGCTGCATCGGCGCCGTGACTTTTGACGCCGTGCTATTTTACTAGGTGATTTCGGATAATGGTGTCGTCGACGTGTCATAACACAGCGTCAAAAACCACGGCGCCGTTGTATAACATCACGACGCTATGACCCATGGCGCCGTGCTGTTATACAACAGCGTCGTAACTTTTGATGTCATGCTAAGTTCATTTTTAGGATTCTTTCCCTCAAAAGTCTAAATGTAGAATTCTTACTCAAAAGGTCCAAAATGCAAAAATTATACGTCGTAGAGCGGGTGGCGGCCGGTGTTGTCGGGCACACATCAGTGACGGACCTAGGATTTGAATCCAGGGTAGGCCTGGCTAAAATTTCAACATGCAGTACGGTATGCAGTACGGTAACATGACTATAAATTCTGTAATAATACGATATACACATACTCTATAAAATACTCCTTTCGTTCTTAAATATATGACATTTAGGACAAAAAAATTAGTTCAAAATAAACTAATTTTCTTATCTTAAACGTCTTATATTTAAGAACAGAGGTAGTAACTAAGCTTCATGTGCTAATGTACTATATATTAGTCATTGACTCGGTGAATCTACACTTCCAGTTTACAATTTGAAAGCGGACTGAGCATGACAATAATGGACTAGACACACACCAGTGAACAATTAATCACCAGTGCGGTTGCCTCCATGTCTTTTCCATCCGTGTGCGTGTCGGCAGATGAGAGGGCGATGTGATCATTGTGAATGCTCATCATTTGGGTTTAGGAGCTGTAGGATAAATTCCATGTTGACTTGAATCGTTCCTGTACATTCTACTACCTTCTAAAAATGTATGTGTTGCTGATAACGGATGGAGCTGAAATTGGAGCAAAACCCAATGGTTCCTGGTGATGCGCAGTCGACCAGCAGCATAACACAGCGGCGGAATTTTTTTAATATATATATTTTACAATTTTTTAAAATAAATACCTATAGTAAGACCGACCTCAACCGAGTAAGCATAAGCATACGCAAATCGGATATGCATATCCAATTCATACTGTGCATCACCAAATTATTTTCAACAGAATAGGTATAAGGAGAGGCAGTTTTTCTTCTCACGAGAGAGGAGATGCAAAAATACACACTCTCTCCTAGATTGCATTTGAAAAGTGGATATGCCTTTGCTGTAGAGTCACCACCAAACATATGCATATTCTATTCACAGCATGCAATTCTGGATTTGCCTATCAAAAATGCTTTTTATTGTTGGAGTTAATCTAAGGATTGTCGAAACTACACCGCTGCCATCGTTTAAACGACGGTTGAGGCACTGTAGCACCCAACCGTCTCTAGAAACGTTTAACCAGCTGTTGCTACAGTAAACCTGCTGTGGTATTCCATAGTCGTTCTGGCCGCCGTTCCAAATGACGGTAGGGACAGCTCATCTTAAAAAAATCATAACTTTTTGTATGAACTCGGATGGAGATAAATTTTATATTAAAATTGTAGTTTTGGTCGAGATCTGTAACTTTGTAGTTCAAACTCTTTCTATTTGAAATCATCTTCACGCTCAAATAATCGACACAAATATTTCTACTCTTAACAACATATCTTAAAAAATGTATTTCATTCGTATGAACTCGGATGCAGATAAAACTTATACGACAATTGTAGATTTCGTTGAGAACTATAGCTTTGTACTTCATACTTTTTTCATTTAAAATCAGTTTGATGCTTGAGAGACATGGGTACCCATGGGTCCCCACCGGCCAGGGTCCCAGGTGCCCCTGACAAGTGGACCCGACCTTTCAGAAGACCCGCCGACCTTACAAGTGGGCCCAGCGACCTTATCCGCACCTCCGAAGACCGCGGGCGACCTAATCAGGATCCCGGAAGACCCGCGAAGCCTTGGCGTGCAAGTCAAGACACGGCGACCTGGCGCGCCGCCGCCTGTAGCTCCGAGTATCACGGGATACTCCTTGTAATCCGGGCGATAAGCTTCCCACAGTTGTAACCGACCTGCGCATGCAAACCCTAGCCCGTCCCCCATATAAGGCGGCCTAAGCCTCCATGCACAGGAGATCTCATCTTCATCCTCGTATAATCCACCACAACTGGACGTAGGGTTTTACTCTTCGGAGGCCTGAACCAGTATAAACCTTTGTCTCCTTGCTCTTCGCCGCCATACTCGCCTAGTTCCGTATGTACCCCGTGCATAACCACTTACGCTCTTAGGTCCTGATCCTCCATTAACCTGCAAACCACTAGGGCAACCCCCTAGCGGATCTGTCCAGGTCTCACCCCCTGACAATGCTCAAATAATCGACACTATGTTCAGATCTAAAATTTGACACATTTTTTCACTCGGTAACATATCTTCAAAAACTCATAACGTTTTCATATAAACTCGGATGGAGGTAAACTCTACTTAAATTGTATATCTCGACAAGATCTACAACTCTGTGGTTCGTGGTTCAAATTGTGTTTATTTGAATTCATTTTGATGCTCAAATGACTGATACAAGTTTAGATTTAAAATTCAAATTTTAGTCAGAATAGTATACCGATTATGTGAAGCTCAAGATGATTTGAAATGGAAAAATGTTTGAACTACAAAGTTGTAGATCTCGACGAAAGCTACAATTTTCATATAAAGTTTATCTCCATCCGAGTTCATACAAAAAAATTATGATTTTTTGAAGAGAGGCTGTAACCCCGCGGCGGGATTACTATAACCGTCAGTTAAAACAGCGGTTGGGCACTGTAGCACCCCGACCGTCGTTTTAAAGAGCGGCGATGGTATAGTTTTAACAATTTATTTTAAAAATTTCGTGAAAAATATATTTAAAAACTTCACAGCGGCGCTGCAGGGGCAAGATGCCAAATTTTTTTTATATATTTTTTCGTTGATTTTCGAAAAATAAATGACGAAAACAAAAATTACGAGAAATATACATTTGCCGCAGTGCCACACGGCGGCAGGGTCCTCACGCCGTGTGGCACGGCGGCAGGAGAGCAGGTCTGGCGGCACGGCGGCAGCGCCCTAGCGTCGTGCCACACGACGGTAAGAACCTTTTTAATTTTTTAAGATTTATTCATTTTGTAAAACACTTTTTAATTTTTTAAAAAACAAGAAACTGATAAATTTAAACATAATCACAAGATCATAATCAATCAGTAGATGCAAAATAGTTTATACAAGATCATGGTAAGAGTACTGTTGTGACAGAAAACACTAATACATCTAAATCCGCTGGTGTCTCTTCGGCCTAACAGCTCTTGCACCAGCATAGGTGTGGTCCCGGGCGTACGTCAAGGGGTCAGGTGGCATGATGACCCGGGGTCCGAGCTGGTCGGGAGACGGTGTCGCCATGGCCGCCTACGACGAGCCTGCAACAACCGGTGTCGCTCCGCCCGCCGGTGTCGCTCCGCCCGCCGGCGATGACCCTGCACCAGCCGGTGTCGCTCCGCCGGCCGCCGGGGTCGCTCCGCCCACCAGCTGTGTCTCCTGCGTCCCAAGAGGCGGTGCCTGTGTGAACTGTGATGCGCCAAGCTCCTCGCCCTCCGCCCCATCCATGGTCGCGAGAAAGTCGTTGAACCTAAACTCGTCCCAGTCCAGCTAGTCGTCAGGGGACTCTGTCGCGACCGCGGTCGGGTCGAAATCCGCAATGAATAGTATTAATTTTCCACGTATCGTACTTATCGAATTTTACTGTAATAGTTAAAGTTGTTAGACTGTCTCCAGCAATAATGTGCATCTGCATCTTCAAATACCTCAGTTGAAGAAAAGAGAGAGAAGGAGTTGAGCTCGCAAAACATAGAGGCTCCCAGCAGCACCCCGCACCCGTCGCGCATCCTCCCGCGGCAGTTCGTTCCCGCGAGGAGTGCGAAGAGGGAGAGGAGGGAGGGTGCGCCGCCAAGCTATGCGGGGGAGGCAGAGGCGACGGAGTGCACGGCGCACCCAGGAGGAGGAGGCGGCGGAGGAGATGGAGGAGAGGGCGTGCCGACCACTGCCCTTGCCGCTGACGACGCTGGCGCACGGCGCCAGCCGCGTGCGGATGGTCCACGAGCGGCGCGACGGTCGGCTCGCCGTGTACTCCCGCTCCCACTCCTCCCCTGCGCGGCGGCCGCTGCGTGGAGCCGGAGGACGGCGCGGCGGCGGCGCCAAGCAGTGGGGGCCAGAGCAGGCCGCCGTGTTCTGTGACACCGCCGGGGCGGCGACCTCCGCCGGGAGCAGATCCGGCGACCGACGGCGACCTCAAGCTTCCTCCCACCGGGAGCAGATCCGACGCCTCCTCCCGCTCCCACTCCTCCCCTGTGTGACGGCGCGGCGCCCTCCTCATCTCCCTGCGCGCGGAGGAGACAACAACCTCAACCTCGACTGGAGCTCCGCCTCGCGCCAACATCTTGGGCTCCCCACCTCCAGCTCCTTCGCCGCCTTCGCTGCCAGATCCAGGCCTAGGAAGGGGAGAGGCATGGAGGAGGCGCCCGGATTTGCCTCACCGTGGAGGGGAGATGGGGTGCTGCGGGTCCTGCCGTCGCAGGCTGTCACCGCCGGAGGAGACGGGGCGAGGCAGGGGCAGGCAGCGGGCTCGGGAGCGAGGGGGAGGACGCGGGACAGAGGCGGGCGGTTGGAGCTACAATACTGCGGTGAGGAGAGAGTTTCCCAGGAATGCGCGTGCCGAGTGTGGGAATCGCAAAACCGAGATGCAGATGCAGCATCCGCTAGAGGAGCTACAAGACCGTTTTGTTCTGCAAAATGCAGATGCAGATGCTGATCCAGCAACTGCTGGAGACAGACTTACCATGCTGGAGGACCGGTGGAGTGGACGAGGAAGGAATATCTGCCGCCGGAAAGACCGGCGGTCTGAAACCTCCTAGTCCCGTCGGAAAGACCGCTGTGTCGGCGGTCTGGTCTTGTCGCACCGGGTACGTGGTGTCCGGCAGTAGCCTGTCGTGGTCCGGGACCGGTGGCGGTGGCGGGGCAGCAGGGACGTATGTCACCCGCGTCCGCGTCCTCAGGAGGTACCACTTAAGGTACGCTACCCAGGCCGCGCCGTCGTGAAGGCGGTGCTCGGTGACGACGTTATCCTCATGCGCCGCGGATGCCCACTCGTCCATGTACAGCTGCAACCTGTCGACGAACGACGTCGCCGCAGATATGCCCTTACGCGTCCACCTAGCACAGATGAAACAAAAAATTATTTCCAACTGACTACTTGTAACGAAAATAATTATAACTGGCTAATGGTAGCTCACCTGTGCGCTGTGGGCGGTAGACGTGGCGCAACAGGTACAGGCGGCTCCTGGTAGAGGCGAAACTGCCTCATCACCCGATACACCGCGTACTCGTCGACGTAGACGTCGAACACCAATCGTCGCCGCGTCATCTAGTACGCCTGGTCTCGTAAGCACTGCGACGAGAGGCCCTGTGGTGCGCGGGCAGCGACCATGGCAGGAGTGTACGGCGTCCACCGGACCTGGGCATCGACCATCCGGTCGATCTAACCCACGAAGTCCTTGTACGCCTTCTTCGCCTGCTCCTCAGCCCAAACGTGCTGCACAGAACATGAAAAGTTAATTGAATCGAACTAAAGAACTCATTAAGCGAAGAAAACGATAAGGGAGCGGTCATTACCTTCCGGAGGCACCACAAAGAACCCATGGTGGGGAGGTCCGCTGGGTCGGTGTCAGCTGACAGTGGCTTGTACTCCGAGAGGTCGGCCTTGGGCCGACCGATGTCGAACCGCTCGTGGATCCACATCTGCAGCAGGAGAGGACAACCCAGGAGGATCCCCTCCCTACTCGCCGGCTTCGCCACGCCCGAACACAACCCCCTTTAGGTAGCGGCCAGAACAGCGCTGCCCCAGCTGATCTGGGGCATCTCGTCGAGGGGGGAGTCGGCGATCCTCTGAGCCCAGGGGAGCAGGTGCCTCGACACCGAGTCTCCCGCTGACTCGCAGAACATCACCCACCCGAACAGCCAGAGCAGGTACACCTCCAGAAACCCGTCCGACATCTGGTCCTCTGCCTCGTCCGCCATGTAGTCAGCCTGCACACACACAAAGGTCCATCGTCACATTCGTTTAAAATGCATAGAAACATTAAAAATAAGAGTTAGAAGCACGTACACTGAACTACTGGATCCAAGTCCAGGTGGGACCGTGGGTGTTGGCGAAAGGCACGTACGACTGAGGCGCGCGATCGTTCCGAGGAACGTTCGCAAACCGAGCAAGGAAGTCGGCGTGCCACGTCGCGGGGATGTCGATCGGCCCCATCGCCTCGCCAGCACACGGGAGTCCTCCCAAAAACGCGGCGTCCTCCAGACTGAGCGCCATCTCGCCGACGGGGAAGTGGAAGGTGTGCGTCTCTGGTCGCCACCGGTCCATAAACGCGGCGATCAGAGGGGCGTCGTTGCTGAACCGCGTCAACCGCTCTGCCCGGGGAACCTCAGCTCGTAGCTTGTCCCCCTCGACCAACCGCGCGAAAGGCAGAAGTCCTGCAGCGCGTAGCCTGTAACAAAAAAACAAAAATAATTTACTTAACACAATTATTATTGTAAAGAAACAGAAATAAATATAACAAATGAATTACATACTTCGGAATCCAGCGCTGGTGTATCGGCATCAACGTTCGGGTGGTCCGGCAACGTATACTGCCGGACGTCTGTCCAAGAACGGCCGAGACGTACGAGCGGTGGTGCCGGTCCACCGCCTCGTCGAACAACTCCGGCTGTACGTACTCTAACGATGCCTGAGCCATAACTGCAAAAAAACAAATTTTAATCAATTAGTTAAATTATATCAATTTAAACGAATTATGTGAATTTAAACTATTTTCTACAAATTTTATATCAATTTAATCTTATTATTTGACTTATAACTATTTTCTACTAATTTTATATCAATTTAAACGAATTATGTGAATTGTAACTATTTTCCAAGAATTTTGTATAAATTTAATCCAATTATGTGAATTATAACCATTTTCTAATAATTTTATATCAATTTAATTGAATTTTTTGACTTATAACTATTTTCTACGAATTTTATATCAATTTAAACAAATTATGTGAATTATAACTATTTTTTAGGATTTTTATATCAATTTAATCGAATTATTTGACTTATAACTATTTTCTACGAATTTTATATCAATTTAAACAAATTATGTGAATTATAACTATTTTTATAAATTTTATATCAATTTAATCTAATTATTTGAATTATAACAAGTTTCTAGTAATTTTATATCAATTTAAACGAATTATTTGAATTATAACTATTTTCTACGAATTTTATATCAATTTAAACAAATTTTATGAATGATAACTATTTTCTACGAATTTAATTTGAATTATAATATTTCTAAAATTTCTAAACTAAGTTAACTAAACTAAGTTAATTAAACTGCACTAACTAAACTAAACTAACTAAACTAAACTAACTACACTAACTAAACTAAACTAACTAACTACACTAACTAACTAACTAAACTACACTAAAGTTAGAAACATACCTGAGTCAAAAGTGCTGTGAAGGGTTGAAAGCCGAAGATTTAGGAGGAGAGAGGGAGGAAGGAGGGGGCGACGGCAGCCGTCGGCCCCTTATATAGGGGTGAGGCTGCCGCCGTACCTCACGGCGGCAAGCTCTGCCGTGTGGCACGGCGGTAGGGTTCCTGCCGCCGTAGGGTACGGCGGTAGGAACCTGGCCCCACAGCCAGTCCCCCCGACCGTTGGCGGCACCCCTGCGGCCGTGCCGCACGGCTGTAGGAGTCCCTACCGCCGTGTGGTACGACGGCAGATGTATATTTCTCGTAATTTTTGTTTTCGTCATTTATTTTTCGAAAATCAACGAAAAAAATATAAAAAAATTTCCAAGATGCCGGTGGGGGTTTGGGCTCGCCACCGAGTTCAGGTGCTTGTGGTTGGGCTCGCCAGCTCACGGATTCAACGATCAGTTCTGCTGGTGCTTAGCAAATAAATAAATCAGAGAGAGAGGGTGTGGCGGCCTGCTTTGCCATTTTTTCCTTTTGGGCTCAAAAACAAACTACTTGTGGGCTAAACTCAGGGTAGTCTTGGGCCCACCTGGACTACCCACTGGCACCCATGCGCCGTCGAACACCACCGTCGCACGTCTCGGCGCCGGCGCCGGTGCCGAGGCCCATGCCCAGGCCGGCGTCCCCGACGAACCCCGCGGCGTCGACCACGCGCCCTCCCCGACCGAGGTAGCGGAAGGCGTAGAGGTAGACCTACGGATGCACTTCGTCCGTTTACTTCCATAAAGTTTCAACAGCTACCCATCACATCAATCTTCTGACACTAATTAGGAGTGTTAAATATGAATTAACGACAAAACTCACAACCTTTTTAATTTTTCGAGACGAATCTAACGAGTCTAATTACATCATGATTAGATAATGTTGTGCTACAGTAAACAATCTCTAATGACGGATTAATTAGTTTTAATGGATTCATCTCAGGATTTCCCATCCATTCGTGCTATTAGTTTTTTTAATTAGTCTACGTTTAATACTTCTAGTAGATGTTGAAAGAGGACTCCAAAAATTTCTCCAAAATTTCATACCGAAGTAAACAGAGGTAACTCATCCAACTTTTTTTTCGAATTACACATTACATCGGAGACACTCACAATACAAACACACTCATATTTATGAATACACGCGCGCAAACCCTACCCTTAGAAACAACTCATCCAGCCTTGTTTGTTGTCTTAGCTTCATTTTTCTTCATTTCGTCATCTTGTCCCCCATGTCTAAACATGTATGCTTGCAAGTAACATTGCATGAAATCCATCTGCTCAAGTCGATCTAGATATTTCGTGCGTAATATCAAGACTAGTAAAGAGCACGTGCGACACGCACGTGTTTTAAAAAATATCATAAACTTATTTAGGTAAAAGATGGAATTTAAAGCTTTATACTTTGAAGCTTTTTGTTTTACTTCTACGTGCAATAACCAACTAAGAACCACAAATCCTACATAGTGATGCTGCTTATTTTTTAAATAATGGTGATGCTTGTTTTTCAAAATAAAACCAACTATTACAAGAAATATTATTAGCACACTAAAGAAAGTTATCGGGTTTGAACTACATAAATAAGGAGTGTCTATCCCTTGTCTAGGTGAAATAAAGTGATTCTCACCTAATTTTTTTCAATCATTAGCGAACTGTGTGCTTCCCAGAAACGGATATCAAGGTAGTCCCCTGTACCTAGCTACCAAGTGCTCTTACGAGTACATGTATGTATCTTTACATTTCATGGCCAAATGCATATACGTGAGGCCAAAGATTATATATGATGTTTATGCAACACTGTGCAACTGTGCAAGCACTAATCAGCAGCCGGATCAGCTTTTGTTTGAGTCAAATGGAGCAGCAAGAAGCAAGGCAGCAAGCATGGACGAGAGGTGTGCATGTCGTCCAGATGTGCGGCTCGAGCAGGGGTGCGCGGGTCGTCGAGCTGTGCGGCATGAGTGTTTGGTCATCGACCTGCAAGTATGCAGGAAACCACGAAGCTTAATGGTCTCCACATCGACCTTGTGATAGGTCATCAAAATGTAATTTCAGAGTAGCACTTGTTCCATGGCTTTCGGACACCTCTGAAGTCAAGCAAAAATTTTTGGGGCTGCATCTCCATCATGGTTGTGATTGTGGAAGCACCAGTAACCGATTCAATGGTGGGAGCGAGGCAAGGAAGGATCTCGATGATGAATTAATAGAAGCTGCTGCCTCAGTAACGAGGGTTGATGGCAGAAGGGTATGAACCATGTTCCCAGCACCTGCATTTGGACGTCCGGTCGCAGAGTTTTTCATCGATTCCAGCTCGAATGTAACGGAAATAAGGACATCAGATTGCATGGGGCGGCTGCAGAACTCTTCATGCCATGAGCAGAGGGACGACGGGTGTTCGGCTTGTTTGCGGCTCTTGTCCGGCTCGACGAAAGATGATGACGGGCGAGCTTGCTCTGGATTGGGGTTGTGGGACACGCTTTGGAATCCTGGGCAGTCACACGGTTAAATCAATTTAGCATATTGATGATTTGATCACATGGATTCATCAGCGAGAAAAGGAAAATATGCACATACAGGATAGGAGGCACGCAAATCAACATGTAGTTGATGACTGAACGAACTTGCCGATAAGCGCGCATGCAGCACGCCAAAGCATCTGCTTGTGGCCAGGCCACCCACATGTAGCTTGTGCTGTCAAGATCACTCGTAGTCACGCACGAGATAACTTTTGTAGTGCGGCATGACTTACTCGAGTCGCGCCCATAGCATGCAGACTCATCGCCGCCCGTCCATGAAAGCAGGCATGGCTGCCGAAACCATCTCGCCTGCATCCGTGCTCGATCGAAGCACCACCCGCGCCCGCGGTCGGAGCTCGGAGGAGTCCCAACGCCGCCGTGCACTTGCTTGAAAACGCGTGGTGTCCTTGCCGTCGCGTCCTACAATGCTTGTGGCCTCGCCACTTCCCTTGTCCGCTTCTCTTTTTCCAGAGCTGCTCGCTGCCGTTCTGAGCACTGATCACCCTCGGCCTCAATTGCTTGCGGTGTCCCACATGTCCAGCTGCAGCAACGTCACGGCCGCGCTCGCGCCCGAGGCGCCGCGCGCGCCACCGTCGCCGTCGCTGGACTACGACGTGGTGGTGATCGTGGCGGCGATGCTGTGCGCGCTGGGACTCAACTCGATGCTCCAGTGCGTGGCGCGGTGCGACCGCCGGGCGGTGTCCGACCCTGTGGGCTGGGCCGCGCGCCGCGGCGCCAGCGCCGGGCTCAAGCGCGAGGACGTCGTCGCGCTGCCCGTGTCCACCTACGTCGCCTCACCGACGGCGCCGGCGCAGCAGCAGCAGGCGTCCGGGGCGGCGGGGTGCGCCATCTGCCTGTCGGAGTTCGCCGACGGGGAGAGGATCCGGGTGCTCCCCGTGTGCGGGCACCGGTTCCACGTCGCGTGCATCGACAGGTGGCTCGTCTCGCACTGCTCCTGCCCGACGTGCCGGCGGCGGCGGCGCCTCTCCTCGGTGTCCGTCGTCGGAGATCACCACCACCTGCAAGTTTTGACGACGGCTGTATGACCGATCGATCGGATCTCGGAAAGCTATACTGTTTTTGTTGCTTTCTCGAGATCATTACTTTCCGGCATACGACAAACGGGTATACAGCGGGTGGGCCCAACATAAGTACAGGGTGGGTGGGTAAGACGACGTGGAGTAACAAAAACATTAAGATTTTCGCAGAAACGCTCTTCAAATTGCGATTTTTATGATTATTTCACCTTTTCGATCCAACAATCAGATGACGGGTAGGTCCGGTGTGAGAGGTAAGGTGAGCCCGAATTGAGTGAGAAAAATTTTCAATTATTTTCGCTAGTATAGATAGACTTGAGCAGAACGGTTTCGTACAATATTAGTATATGCAACCTCACACGACACGGATATAGTATATGCAACCAATTTTTTCCACCCAAAGTTAAATCCAGCTCCAATTTTAAAAATCACGCACCGATACGTTTCTATTCATGCTACCAATCTTTTCATAGAAAAGTTTAGGCGAACCAAACCATGCACGCACGCCGCGCAGTTTTCCTTTTTTTAAAAAAAAAAAAACGCCGCGCAGCTTTATCCGATGCAGAACGCGGAGCAAAGCAAGCAGGTGCGACGCGGCACGAGGCTCGGGTCAGGGCGATCACGTGTCATTTGGTGCTTGCCTCACGGGGGGAACGAACGGAACATGCGACAGCTACATGTGAGCTACTGTACCTACTACGGCGCCCAATTACTCGGTCACATCTAATGCCTCTATGTTGTTACGTGAAAATAGTGAAATTTTGATGTTTGGAAAAGTACACGTAGAGTGAAGAAATGAACTGACGCGATCTTTTAGGTGAAAATGTTGGTGAAATTTCAAAAAACTGTTTACAGAGAGGTAGTTAGCAAAATCAACCGTCTCTGAAATCACCCGATTCGGATTCTGGGACTCTTCTGAAGTAGTTGAATGTTATGCGTAGATCCGAGCCCATATATCAGTGACTCAGAGGATGTTTGATTGGCACCACCGCCACGGAGGCGACGGCACAGTCTGTGGCGAGCAAAAGCTCCGCCACACTCGCCACTGGAGAGCGCATAGAAAAAGTGTGGTCTGCTGTGGCTGCCAGCGTTGTGGTGTGATGAATGATGGTCACGAACCAAACATCCCCTCAAACTTCAAAGAAAATTACTTCAGTCAGAGGATCCTCGTCCATTGAGATGGCACTCTCCGACTTTAACCATCCAAGTAACCACTCATTTGCGTATTTGCGTACAGACACAATCACGGCGATTTGGATCTACACGTGCTGGCATGCATTTGCACCTGCCCGGCCTCGCCAAGCTAGTACCACCACCAGACCCGATCCCTTGCTTTCCACTACTTCCTCTTTTTTTTTTCTCACAAATTACAAGCATCGTCCTATAGATTCCTCCCTGATCAGTGCCATCACCCATCACCGTAGGTCAGCTCCTCCACTCGCCAAAAGTCCAAAACAACCCCACCAACGCATCCACTCCAACACATTTCTCCTCCTATCCCAAACCCAACCCATCATCTCTCCTTTTTTTTTTTTGAGATTACCCATCATCTCTCCTGGCTCTCCTGCCCCCACACCAAACCCGGACCACCATCACATGACCAGGATAAAAAAAATCGGAACCGGGTCACCGATCCTCCGTACCCGATAAGCACCGGACACCGGAATCTACAGGACAAATACTATTCCAGATCCCGGAATCTGGATACCGGATACGCTAATTTAAATGTAGTATATAAATATTTATTGCCCATAGCAACACACGACTATGACTATGATTCTAGACAAATACTATTCCAGTTCCCTGTAACTTGCGTGGCCCTTCAAACAAGAATTCAATGTTTCTTTAATAGTGAGTTAGTGACGTGTTTTACATTTCTTTTGCCATCTAAATTTCTTGTATGATCAAATAGGTCACAGAAAACTTAACAAATTACAGATATATTTTCATATATTCATCCATGCGAGTGTAATCAACCTCGGGGTACAGAAGAGTAGCTTCTGCTCCGTCCTCCCCAATGTCAAAGTTTGTCAGGCAACCTTCATAGAAAATATGGTAGAAGTGTCCCATTGCGATTTGACCGCCAAAATCCATATCTGCTTTAAATGTTCAACGCACAATGTATATTCAACAGGGAAAGAAGAAAAGAAGTATATAAAATAAGATTTTTCATATAGGGATTCTATGACAAATACAAAGGCCAACACACTCAAATATTTATAATGGCAGTGCTATAAGCTTATACCCAGCTTAGCCTTGTATGCGTTTAGGCAACTCTATTTTGTTGCACCTGGAACATAATACCCATATATCTTAATTTCTCTCTCTCATTAATCTTTAATTGGATGTGATCCTTCTACCATTTTCTTATATTACTGCAAATTAATTAGATGCTTCGATAATGACTCAAAACATACACGTTTATTTCTTACCTTTCATTGAAGCCAAGAACTCATCATCCGGAATGTAAATTTTCTCGATAACATTTCCAGAGAGGCTTTCCCATATCGCGATCAGCTCATTTTGAGTGAGGATGTTTTCCGGTGGTCTTAGGTATATTGTCTTGTTTAAGGTGCGAGGGTCATCAAGGGACTTGATTGTATAAGTTGCCACATCATCTTCATTTACAAAAATTACTGCACAGTATATTAGGAATTTAGGACTGTATATAGTTAGAAGTGGGCAACTAAAAAACATATCGTTCAGTAGAGACACAATTACTGTGGCTGCAGGGGCGGAGCCAGGATTTAAGGATAGGGGGTGCAATGAACAAAATAATATAATACTTTCAATATCTTCTCTAATTGATTTCTGCACTTTTGGAACATATATGCTTAAAATTTCATTTTGGACATCAGATGTAGTGTATTTTGCATTTTTAGAGTATTTTTTAGCACAACCTCGTTATACAAAGCCAAAAGCTTGAGTATTTCAAGAAAATTACCTCTATTTAACGAACCAGGGGTTCATCATGATCTCTAAAAAAGCGTATTTGAAATGTTAACTACTTAAGCATAAAGCATATAAACAAAACAAGTTAAAATTAATAGCCTAACACAGTTAATGATCTACTTAGACTAAATTAGGAGGGAGTATTTAGATAAATTAGGAGGGAGTATTAGACATTTTAATAGGATATTGGGGGGTGCCTGGCCCCCCTCAGCCCCTCCCTCCCTCCGCCCTGGCTGTATATATATAAACATTTTGAGAGTACAAATGTGTGCTCTGTGGCTCTGCTTCTCATCAGCCATGAAAACACAATGAGACGAATTCAACATAGATGGGAATCATAAGAGACTACTGTACATGGGAATTGAAGAAGTATACTGGTTTAATTTACCTTTGACATTGCCATCTCCATATACACGAACCTTGTCTTTGGGAGGCAGAAGAGTGCCCATTTGAGCGAGATTTGGACAAAAGTATGCTGCAAAGCAATTGGCAGAAATGTAGGTGTGGGGAATGCTGGCCGCTTCTATCGCCCTCCTTAGCTCCATCTTTTCGTCAAAAATAGCTCGCCCTGGTTCAAGAGCATGCCCCATCCTCGATGGGTCCGTGCCAAATTCCGACGGTATAAAACGCTGCATCCACAATTTCACCATGCTTATTGTTCAATTCCCGCACGTCATCAGTTTTCCCCTGTTTCTTGACGTTAGGACTTAGGACTCGACAACAGGGAGTGACTAACCTTGATGTTCCCGGCCTCCTTAATCGCCTCGACGAGCTTGTGGTGCAGCAGGACGGTCTGGCTGCGGATGTGCGTCCCGGACAAGGCCGACACGACCACGTCCACCTGCCTCACGGCGGCGACGAGCCCCGCGTGGTCGTCGAGCGACGCCTCCACGAGGCGGGCGCCCTGCGCCTTGAACGACAGCAGGGTCTGGATCTTGTCGACGTCGAGGCCGATCTCCGGTCGCATCAGGACGAACGTCGGGTGGCCCTGCGCCAGGCTCGCCGCGACGATCCGCCTGCCGACGAAGCCCGTGCCGCCCACGACTAGAACCTTGCTCTTCTCCATGCCTTGGTTGTCGTCGGAGGGAACCTTCGTTCCGGACTTCCTTCACTGGCTCTGGGGTTGTTCAGACTACGGTTTTCTGCGGAGTGCGGATGACAGCACAGCAGGCTACAAACGTCCATTGTGCTGAAAATTTTGGCACATGGCAGGCCTGACGTGGACAGCAAAGCTATTTGTTATGATGCTGGTAGATGAAACTTTCTTTTCCGTCTTTTTGCAAGTGGCCGGGTCCATTTTCTTCTCTCTCTTTTTATAATGGAAGATATTCCGACTTCAAAGCATCAGACCGTTAAAATTACAAACACTTTCAAAGTTTAAGATACATGAAATGTGTTCAACATTATTGATCAATTCGCAAAAAGAAATGTCATCCATAGAACACGAAGAACGTCACAGCTCTAAACTTCAGAAGTTGGCAAGTCTCGACAAACAGTATCCTCTGATCATCAATGTGCTGCAACATAGTCCAGAACCGTAGCCAGTTTGTCCTCCTGAATAATAGAACCTGAAAAAGTTTTTGGTCTACAATGATTAAACACACTGTCATTTATTGTGAGCCAAATTTTCTGAGAGATAGCTGCAGCCTCCTGTCAATAACATTACATTGTGCTTGTGGCTCCCCTGCTTAGACCAACTATTAAGGGTGCTTTTGGGAGGGCTTCTACCGGCTCCGCTCCGCGCACGCAGCCAAGAGCCCTGCCAAACGGTCTCCAAAAATGACTCCGCTCGAGGAGCTCCTCGGGAACCCCAACTCTAGAGCACTTCGGCTGGGGGGGGGGGGGGGGGTTTGCAAAAACCGGCTCCCCCGTAGCTCTCGCGGCTCCTCCCCGCCTTTTGCCAGCCCTGCCCCCGGCGGTTGGAGGGGCGCGGAAAGGTGGCCGACGGTTATAGGGGGCGTGGGAAGAAGTGGCTGGAGGAGATGGCCACCGGCGGTCGTAGGCCCGCCGATGTCGGAGAGGAGGCGAAGGAGGAGGGGTGCTGACCGGCGCGATGGAGCTTGACGGAGGCAGCCGACAGCCCATCGAATCGAGAGGCCCTCGAGGATGTGGACCTCATCCGCCTCCGACCACACCCGCACGGACGCGATGCCGGCTTCTTATTGTCGCCGGCCATGGGGGCGCCTCCTCCCTAGCGCCTCCTCCCCTGCGGCATCCTCTCCGCCCGACGGCTTCCCTTCCCGCGCCTCCCTCCACCCGGCGGCCTCCCTCCCCGCACCTTCCTCCGCCGGCGGTGTGTGCAGTGGCGGCGCCCACGGTCACGGTGCACGGTGCAGTTCGGCCGGTGGGGGCGATGCGGTGGATGCGGGATGGCCGCGGTTCGGCCATGCGGTGAATGGGGATGGCCGAATGGATAAGAGAGGCCGGGAGGGTGCAGTGGAGATAAGGGAGAAAAAGAGAAGGAGAAAATAAAAGGAAAAAGAAAAAATAAGAGTAAAAAAGGAAATAAAAAAGAAAAGAGAAAGGTATTATGGACATTTCACCTCTTATCCACATTACACAGCCAGGAGAAGCTGTTTTGACAAACATTTTCCTAAAACGGATTTAGCTCCCCCCACAAAATCCGCTCCACCAGCACAGCCATAGCCGGAGCTGCCACAGCCAGAGCCGGAGCCGGAGCCCTGCCAAAAACACCCTAAATAGATGTTCAGTATTTTCAGGTAGGGATATTATATCTAACACAACTACCAACCTAGTCTAAAGGTTAGGGGCCAACGACTACAATCCAACAATGATTGACGCAAGACATTAGTCCCTGGTGGTAACACCGCCCGGGACTAATCCTTATGCTTTAGTCCCGGGTGGTGTTACCACCCGGGACTAATGTCGAGGCCTATAAATCGCAGTTCTCCTTCTTCCTCACCTGCCTGCCATTCACCACCGAGCTCTCAAGCTCCTCCTCCATGACGCCTCTAGCCTAGGGAGGTGTTGCTCAAGTTTTTCTTCATCAATTTGTGAAGATTTCTCTCCTCCAAAGTGTTACCAAGGTTTGATTTTTCATCTTTCATTTATTTGTTGTGATTAAATTTTGCTTTATGTTTAGAGATGGAGAAAATAGAAATTATAATTTCTAAGTAGGAGGAGCTAAGAGATGATGTTTTTTATATACTTGAAATTTAGAAACAAGTAGTTAGCTAGACACCAGCATTGTTTCTTTTTTCATTAACTTTTAGTAAGTATTTTTTATTTTAATTACTTGAAAAAAATCGTCGTATAGTGGAATAATGTACCCAGGGATTTATGAGAGACATATCCACAGACCACAGGGCTACGTGTTTCAAGCCGAACACGTTTCGAAGGTGTGAGTTCAGTCTTCCTTGGATGGACATGGACGTCAGAGACGGACCCGCAGGACTTGACCCGTTCAATTCAGCTCACGTCCTGCTGGCTGCCGTGCGTCAATGCCGCCTTCGCAACAGCTTCAATTCATGAAACTATAAGGAAAATATATATTGAGTTTCTTTTATTATTTTTTGAAAGAGATACTAAATAGTGTCTCAAAACTAATATCCTTTCGTTCTTATAAATGTTTAAATGTACGACGTTTAGCACAACAAAATTAATTCGTTTTGAATTAATTTTTTATCCTACATATCTTATATTTAAGGACGAACGGAGTATATATTAAGAAAGATAAGAACTTTGACAAGAAAGAAACTATAAAGAAAAATATAACAAAGAAATAAATTAAAGTCATTTGCTTTCTAAGAAAACATGCTGCTCGTCGAAGATTGTTGAACGCGGCGTACATGTAGTAGACATAGATTTCTTCTGTAATTGATAACTACGATAACTACTTGCCGTTAGTATCGGATGGGTATCCCTTTAAAAATAGGGATGGATTCGGATGTCTGGATATCCGAATTATCTAAACGTATTCGATGCGAATTATAATATGGATATTCGTATTCGTATTCGTTTTTAATATGAATGATAGATGGATGTATTCGTATTCGATTTTTAATTTTTTCTCTATCTGGTTTCAGATTCGTATTCGACATGAATGTGGACTATCCGACACTATCCGGTATCCATGTAGAACAAAGTACTCATGAAAACTTCTAAAACTTATTTTGATGACTAATTAGTAAATTAAAATGATGTTAATTTTAATACTGTTACCTAAAAATGATGTACATCGTCTAAAATATGAAGTAAAAATTATTTTAATCTAATATTATCACAATATGTCTATTCATGTTATTTTAAAATATAATATATTATGTTTAAAAAATAATTTATATTTATATGTATGAATGCACTTATTTTAATTTTAAATGATATATCTATGAAAAATATTTATTTTTATATTTATTTTGATATACTGAATTACTTAAATTTTTATTAATAAATATATATTTTTGATAAGTTGTCTTAATCATAAATTTTTACCAATTATAAAATCATCGATTTTTAGAGTTGTTTGGCTTTCTTTCACTTTAATTTGGTATTGTAAGCTTTGTTTTAAACTGGATTTGGTACACTATTTTCTATGTACTTAGCGCAATCTTATTGCCTTATTGGTCTTAGCTAAATTTTAAAATATCAATTTCGAGTTGACCTGAGTAAATATCCTAATGCGAATTCGAATTATTCGTTTTGCATTCGTATTTGAAAAGATTCGTATTCGTATTCGAATTCGATTAAAACTGTGGTAAATAGTGACATTCGGATTCGATTCCATGGATATCCGATCTGAATCCATCCTTATTTAAAAACAATGTGCGGAGTAAGCATGATTTCCGCCACTACTACAATATAGAGGGTAAAAGGTTCGTGATCTTGCTGCATCTATATATCTATCATATAAGGAGCGAAAACAATTAAAAATTTTTCTCACCTAATTCGGGTCCACCTTACCTCTCACGCCGGACCCACATGTTAGGTTGCATGATGACCAAAAAGGTGAAACAACTATAAAAATTACAATTTGAGAAGCGTTTCCGCCAAAAAACTAATCTTTTTCTCACCCACCCCGGATCTACCCACCCTAGGTATCCAACTCACGTGCATACTTCCCTCTCTCCTTGCTCGATGGGGGACGACGGCGGGGGAGATGAGATGAAAGTGGGCGGAGGCGCGACCGCCGGTGAGGCTGCCAGTACTCAGCGCGGCCACCGTCGATGGGACGCTGGCACAGGCGAAAGTGGGGCGGAGGTGTGGACGCCGACAAGCTGCGGGGCCACCGTCGCCGACGCATCTCCGGAGGGGCGAAGGTGGAGGCGGAGGCGGTGACAGAACCGCCCAAAATAAATCCGGATTATCACCTAAGCCGGTCCACGTGGCTCATAAGCGATAACCAGGAGCTATTTTGTCGCCTCTGCCGGGTCATGCCCGGTGAATCACTAATACAGGATCGAGATATGCACTAAGCCCACACGAAGGCGGGACCAGAGTACATCATTACATTACATAAAAGTTCACAAGTACTTAATATTACAAACCAGGTTTTTCAGTACATAAAAGTAAACAAGGTTCAGAGTTTAAACAACGGAATATAAAACTAGCGTGCGATACACAAGGGAGGCCATCCAAGTATATCACTCCTCATCGTTCTCCCATTCAATCTCCCATCCCTCTAGAATAACACCAGGCCAGATAGGATTACCTGAAAACAATAAATTAAGCAAGGCTGAGTATTCTAATACTCAGCAAGACTGACCCGTCAAAATAGAAGACACAGCTAGACATGCAAGGCTTTTTGGCTGGTGGGTTTGTTTTGCCAAAAGCATCTAAGAGTTGATCCTTACTTTCAAATTTTTAGCTCAAGTTCTAGTATGTTAACCAATCTAGATAAGCACCTAGCTAAACAAGCATGGTTGTGCAAACAAGATTAATCAATCAACAATATTAATCCAAAATGTTTCATAAATAAACATGGGGTAGCCAGTGGTCAAGCCGACTCAGATAACGGCGAGTGACCGACGATCGATCGATTTATATCCTTGCAAGGTAAACCCAAGATACACGGAAGAAGGTAGACCTCAAAAAGAATCCAAAGAAAAACAAATGCGGGGTCTACCCCGACCAGGCGGTTCCCGTCATTCCCCAGATTAGGGACAGATGCCACAGTCCTAAGTACAAGGTTACTAGGACGCCCTCACACGGCACGCCCAGACTCACACTTGCACTACCGGAATCAAACCGGGAGACGCATCTCAAGATTAGTAGCGATAAAGTTCCCGCACTGGTTCATTAAGTACTAGGCTTACCGGTCCCATTCCCGACAAACACTTGGTACGTTCAATAGCTTAGACCAGCACCATGCTACTCGGTCGAGACCGAACCCATTGCTCTTACCACATGAGCGAGTCAATTTAACCAACTTACGATTCCAACATAAGCATCCTATATCTCGCGAGCAATGAGTCATTACTCGACTTGTACCGTATCCTTAGAGCATGGCACTAGCGTTCCTAACATACTAGTAAAAGAGCATAGGAATCCTAAGGATCATGCATCTAGGTTTCAAACAACTCCTGAAACTTAAATGCACAAAGTAAACATAAATACTGAAAAGTAAAGGTAGAGTGAGATTTTATCCAAAAAGGTTATATGCATCCGGTGCTTGCCTTCCTCTGACTCAACACTAGCCTTGGGCTCTTCTGGACTTTGGTCCAGGTCTTGCTGCCCACTAGCTTGATTTAGCTCCCCACTAGCGGATCCCTCCTCCTCCTGAGTAAGCGTGTACGTCCCGTCGGGAAGATCTACACGTTATGCATATGCATTAGTTATGGTGTGAAGGTGAGAGATTTTACAAACAAACCCAACTATTGTTGGCCATATTCATCAAAACAAACAAGAAAACTCACAAAAGTATGGTGTGTGGTGAGAGTGAGCTAATCAACTAATTTAATGGGGATTGTGTGCACATTTAGACAAATTAGCTTACTAACTTCATTAAGGGTAGGGGTGAGTGATGGTGAAGTAACTCTTACTTTGATGGTGATTGCGTGCACATCTATGCAAATTAAATTATTAAACTCCATTAAAATTAAGGGGGAGGATGATGATGGACTAGCTATGCCTTTGATGGTGATTGTGTGCATATCTAAGAAAGTTAAACTAATAAACTTCACCATCAGCATGGGGTGTGCTTAAATTCATTTTAAACAACAACTAAACTTAAACACCTCCTATTCAAATTAAAAGATAAAATAAATTTATTTACTCCATTAAAACTAGCCATTCCTCCCTAATTCATAATAATTAAAATAAGACTCCAACTGGCATAAAAATTTTACCACTGTAGCATAATAATTAATTTAAATGAAAAAGACAAATTTCAGCCTAGATAGACTTCATTACTTCATACAAAAAGATTTGCTAATCTTTTTGACCCCAAATTTTTCCTGCAGTTCCAAAATGCCAAAACTAAGTTCCAACCCAACACATTCAAGTGGATTCACCATATTGTTCAAGTTATGAATTTGACATCCTTCACAAACATAAATACTAAACACTAATCAAACAGGCTCCTAAAATCACCATTATTTTTCTAGATATGCTTAACATCATGAAAAAAGCCTAGGGTGCATTGGTTCTTAAGGAATTTATATTTTGATGGGACTATAAAAAGCATCAAGCTTAAACTAGCATACATCTTCCAAAAATCATAACTAGAGTTCTACACAACAAAAATGTGTGAAACTTAGTCACAAATCTGAACATGGAGCACACAATAACATATCCAAATTTCATTTCATTTGCATGAGTACATTTTGAATTACAATGAAAAGGTCTCAAACTGAATTTGAATTTATATTTAATAACTAATCAGAAAAACACTATACAACTTTTGTAAAAGTTGTAGATCTGCTCACAAGGATTCCAGAACAGTTAGATTTACATTTTTCCGATTTTTCTACAATTTTTCATGGATTTTTGAAGTTACAGCCGAAAACCCTAAAATACAATTGTAGTCAGACCCTTGGATACTTTTCCTAAATCACAGATGTGCCCTTACTTTACTATTTAGCCCCTAAATAAACTGCAATCCTCACACGTGCGTCCTCGCCAGCGCAGGGCCAACTCCGACGGCCGGAGGAGCGGCGGAGGGGCACGGGTGCGTGGTCGGGAGGCTCCCGTGTGCTCACCTGCACCGCTGGGTGGTGTTGGCCGGACCGGAGACCTCGCCGGCGAGTCCCTCGGCGATGCGCAGGGTGGCCGTCCACCGGAGCCCGGCGTCCGTGGCCCAAATGTGCGGCCGAGGCGGGCGGGGAAGAAGCAGGAGGCCCTGGGGAAGGAGGAGGAGGGCCGGGCGGCGCTGCACTGGCGCGGGAAGGCGAGCTCGGCGGCGGCACGGCAATGGACGGCGGCGGCGCCTGCTCTGCGAGACTAGAGCGGCGGCGTGCGGAAAAAGAAACGACGACGGCGTGGCTGTGCTTATATAGATGACGACGCACACGACGAAGTCGAGGCGAGGCATCCGGCGCGTGCGCGGGCCACTTGGCGCACCCCATGCGCAGGGCGCGTGGCGCGGCACGGTCAGGTGACGGCGCATGGCCAGCCGGGCCCGCGTTCGTTCGCGTGTGCGCTCCTGGTCGCGGCTCATAGCGGGGTGGGGATGCGGAGTAGTCGAGGGCACAGGCGGGTCCACAACGGAGATGCCGGTGCGTCCGTATGCCGGCGTTTGCATGGCTTGACGTGTGGCAGGGCGGGCGCTGGCGCACGTGCGCGCGCTCGGGCTTGGCCACGCGACGGCGACATCATTTCCAACTCCGAGTGCCACTGTTCGAAATTGCATAACTCCCGAAAATGCCAACTAAGTGAAAAATCTCCAAAACTAAAAGTTGTAGAGGAGCTATAGACCTACAACTTTCACAAAGGGCGTCCTATGTTTTGGTGCATAAATTTGTGGGAAAAAATGTGATGAAAATGCAGGAAAACTCGGCCCCCAATTACTATGCGCAGAAACTTCGTCTCAAATTTAAGCAGCTTTGCACTCAAAATTTGTATGTCCACCAATTATGAAAAATGTGTTCCCGGAAATAAGGAACAACTTTTATATTGGCCGATTTTGAACTTCTATAGTGAAATATGGAGAACGCACAAGAAAATCAAATCAGCCTTTTGGATATATAGGGGTTTGACCTAGAATTATGACTTTGACCAAGGGCCTTTGTGCAAAAGTGTGCTAAATCATGTCAAACATGTTTATGAGCCAATTAATCTTGCTTAACCTCACTAATTACAGTACTTATGACTAATGAAATATCCTGGATATTACAGCCTACCCCCTAAAAGAAATCTCGTCCCGAGATTAGGAATTCAAAGATGAAAGTTGGGGAAAGAAACTTACGGTGTCTAGATTGAAGAAAACCCGGATAATTCTCATTGACATAATGTTCAGTTTCCCAAGTGGCTTCATCGACATGGTGATGACTCCACTGGATTTTATACGTCTTCACGGATTGTCTTCAAGTTTTTCTTTCTTTTATATCAAGAATCCTTAAAGGATGTTCGACGACAGATAGAACTGGTTCAATCCAAGCATTAGCTTCTTCAATAATTTCCCTGTCCGATTTATGAGCACATCTTCTCAATTGGGAGACATGAAACACATTGTGTACGACAGAGAACCGTTCAGGAAGTCGAATACGATACGCCACTGGCCCACAGACTTGAATGATCTCATAGGGGCCAATGTAGCGAGGAGCTAGCTTTCCTTTCACACCGAACCTCTGGACACCCTTGGTTGGTGAAACTTTTAAATACACAAAGTCACCAACTTTGTATTCCCTAGGTGCCTTACCCTTGTCATAATGACTCTTTTGTCTTTTTTGGGCTATTATCAAATTTTCCTTGATTACCCTCACTTTTTCTTCGGCATCCTTAACTAAGGCTGGACCAAAGAATTTCCTCTCACCGGTCTGTGACCAGTTCAAGGGAGTGCGACATCTCCGTCCATAAAGAGCCTCAAAAGGTGCCATTTTCAAGCTTTCTTGATAACTATTATTATAAGAAAATTCCGCCAAGGATAGACACTTGTCCCAACTTTTATCAAAGTGAATAACACAGGTTCGCAACATGTCCTCTAGAATCTGGTTTACTCTCTCAGTTTGACCATCAGTCTGAGGACGATAAGCTAAACCTCGTATGATCTTGGTACCAAGTGATTTATGTAATTGTTCCCAAAAGCGTGACACAAAAAGAGAACCTCTGTCTGAAATAATGGTCTTGGGAACACCATGCAAGCGGACAATGTGCTCAATATAAAGACTTGCATAATCTTTGGCATCATATTTGGTGTGGACGGGAATAAAGTGAGCTGTCTTTGTCAACCTATCCACAATAACCCAGACGGAATCATGATTTCTAGATGTGAGTGGAAATCCGAACACAAAGTCCATACTTATGTCATCCCACTTCCATGAAGGTATAGGTAGGGGTTGAAGAGTACCGGATGGTTTCAAATGACTTGCTTTAATTCTTTAACAAGTATCACATTCCGACACATATTTGGCTATGTCCACCTTCATATTGGACCACCAAAAATTCTCCTTTAAATCTTGATACATTTTACTACTCCCAGGATGGATAGAGAATTTAGAGAGATGACCCTCATCAAAGATTTTCTTTTTCAACTCCCAATTATCTAGAACAACAAGGCGTTACCCAAACCAGACTATATCTTTCTCATCCTTCCGGAAGCAATCATATTTAGGATCTTTTTCTAACAATTTTTGTTTGATCAAAAGAATACCCTCATCCTGAAGTTGAGCCTTAACAATTCTATCAAATAAGTCAGACTCCGCAGAGATAGCATTTAGGCTTCCTTGTTCAACAATTTCCAAGTTTAGCCTTCTCAACTCCTCACATAGAGTATCACTATAAGGTTCCATCGATAGGCAATTGCAGTGAGCCTTATGGCTAAGAGCATCTGCAACTACATTCGCCTTTCCAGGATGATAATGGACCTCAAGATCATAATCTTTTATCAACTCTAACCATCTTCTTTGCCTCATATTTAAATCAGCTTGAGTGAAAATGTATTTGAGACTTTTGTGATCAGTGAAGATATTGCAGCGGTTTCCCATAAGATAATGCCTCCAAATTTTCAAAACATGAACAACCGCTGCTAGCTCTAAGTCATGTGTGGGATAATTCTTTTCATGAGGGCGAAGCGCCCGTGAGGCATAGGCAATAACCCGATTTTCTTGCATAAGAACACAGCCTAGACCCGTGTCTGAAGCATCACAATAAACTTCATATAGCTTTGAATTGTCCGGCTGCGCTAGCACTGGGGCTGAAGTTAAAAGTTCTCTTAATTTTCGGAAAGCCTTATCACAAGCCTCACTCCACACAAATTTCACACCTTTCTTTAGCAGCTCAGTCATAGGCTTGGCAATCCTAGAGAAGTCCGGAATGAAACGGCGATAATATCCAGCCAAGCCTAGGAAGCTGCAGATTTGCTGAGCAGATTTAGGGGGTTGCCAATCCATTACTTCTTGCACTTTGCTTGGATCGACAGATATACCCTCGCTAGAAATAGTGTGCCCCAGAAATTTAACACTATCTAGCCAAAATTCACACTTGGAGAGCTTAGCATAAAGTTTGTACTCTCTTAAGCGTTGTAAGACAATGCGAAGATGCTCCGCATGCTCTTCCTCATTCTTGGAATAAATAAGGATGTCATCAATGAATACCACCACAAATTTATCCAACTCCGTCATAAATACGGAATTCATAAGATACATGAAGTAGGCTGGGGCATTTGTAAGACCGAAGGACATAACCAAGAATTCATAAGGTCCATAACGAGTAGAGAAAGCCGTCTTGGGAATATCACAAGGTCGGATTTTAATTTGATGATACCCAGACTGAAGATCGATCTTAGAGAAGACCTTAGCTCCAGCCAATTGATCAAATAGCACGTCAATGCGGGGCAATGGATACTTATTTTTGATAGTCACCGCATTGAGAGGTCGGTAGTCCACACACAACCTCAGGCTACCATCTTTCTTTTTCACAAAGAGGGCGGGACAGCCCCAAGGAGAAGAGCTGGGGCGGATATAGCCCTTATCAAGCAACTCTTGAAGTTGTTTCTTTAATTCGGCAAGCTCTTTGGGTGGCATTCTATAAGATCTCTTAGATATAGGAGCGGTGCCAGGCTGTAGCTCAATGACAAACTCAACCTCTCTGTCTGGTGGCAAGCCAGGCAAATCATCTGGAAAGACATCCATGTACTCGCATACCACTGGAATGTCCTCAAGTTGAGTAGTTATGGCTGCATAAACACATGAGCCTTTATAGGTGAGTTGATTTCTATCATTCTCTCAGAAATATCTAGGACAACTTTGTGCTGAGTCATCCAATTCATGCCTAGGATAATATCTATCCCATCCAGACTTAATGTGACCACTTAAGGCTACGTGATGTGAAGCAACCTTTCCACCTGGTGTGGCAATCATATAGGCCTGATTAGTATGACTCCACTTCAAATCCATATTACTTATGGTTTTCACATTAATAAAGCTATGAGTGGCACCTGAATCAAATAATATATTAACTGGACGACCACGGATAGAAAATGTACCCGTCAAGACTGGTGCTCCCTCTGGAAGGTCCACAACTGTAGTGAAGTTCAGACGGCCTTGCTTCACTTGCACAGTCTGTTTCTTTCCCTAATTTCCAGCCTTAGAACCTTGCCCCAGACTTTGCTGATTTTGCTGTCGAGGGCGTGTGCACTTGTTAGCATAGTGCCCCAGCTGTCCGCAGTTATAGCAACGGCGGTCATCATTGCTGCGGGTAGGTGGGGTGCACTAGGCCTAGAAGCTGACTGCTGGGTGCTGCGATAGCCAAAGTTGCCAGACGGCTTAGTCTGAGTTTGCTTCATCACCTAGCGTCCAGATGGAGATGGTAGGGTGGCACCATGCACATTCTTCTTCACAAATTTAAATTTATTACCTTGACCACTGCCTGAGGCTTGATTAAACTTCCTCTTTCTTTCCTGTTGAGCCCTTTTCATGGCATCCTCCTGAGAGATGGCCAAATTTACTAACTCAGGATAGCTGTCTATCTTTATCAAATTCAGCCTTTCATAGAGCTCTCCATCAAGCCCCTCACAGAATCTCTCCATCTTTTTCTTGTCAGTATCAACATGATAATCACCATACTGACATAAGTTGTTAAACTTTTGAGCGTATTGATAGACAGAGTCAGACCCTTGTTTGAGGTTCATTAGTTCTTTCATTTTTCTATCAATAAGACCCTTGGGGATGTGATGCTCTTTGAAAGCCTTCTTGAATTCATCCCAAGTAACCTGGTGGCCCCGTGGCTGCATGGATTTGAAATGCTCCCACCAGATTAAAGCTTCACCCCTTAGCTGTTGGGCAGCGAAGCCTGTCTTATTTTCCTCTGAGCAAGGCAGTGTAAAGATGGAGAACATGGCCTCTAGGGCCCTGATGAAGGCATCAGCCTCTAGGGGCTCTTCTGCCTTAGTGAACAAGGGTGGCCTCATTGCTCTAAAATTTTCAAAAGTCATGACCGCATTAAGCCCATCTTGATTATGCCCTTGATGGTTGAAGGGCTGCTGAAGCCTTTGTGCAATCAAGTTCTGATTATTGAGGATTTGCCTCATCACTTCAGCTTGGGCAACCATAAATGCCTCAGTAGGTGTCATCTGTGGAAGTGGAGGAAGGCCACCACCACCTAGACCATCAGAGCTCTCAGGAACGTTGTGAGCATTATCAGCCATCTGAAGATTTTGAACTTTCATTAGATACATATTCAAAGCTTGCTCAAAAGAATAACAAGGAGAATATGCATACGAAAATTCAAACTTATGAAAATTCAGAATTTAGACAGCATAACAGTCCTGAGTAAATAATTCATAACTTTTTGTAAAAAAGTTAAAATTTTCTAAAATTTGGTCAGCATGTGTAGAATTTCATAAGCTCCCACTTTGGTATTCAACTCCAGAACAGATTCATCTTTTACAGGGGTCGAAAAATTAAATTTCCAAAGCTCTATCTAGCAGTTTGGACAGCAACCAGTAGCTTACTAAAAATTCGATCTCTCTCAAACTACACATGCAAAAATGCTGAATTTTTGTGAGCATAACCATTATAAAGTTTAGAACAACTTTGGTATTCATCCAAAAACTCAGATATGACCATAACTTTCTTCTTTTCATTTCTTAGGCAGATTGCTGCCGGAAAGGTGCTTTTCCACCATAATTACAAGATTACAAAATGTGGTGGATCATCATTACATGTGGGTCACTATGTAGCATCTAGCTACCCAAAAGAATACTCTAAGTCAGCCTAGCACAAAAACCAACCAAAAGGGCTAACAAAGAGTATATGTCAAGTTTTCCTACTACATCATCTAGGATCGAGGTCCTATGTACAAACTATGGAGAGATAGAGCGCCCAGCTCCTCTAGTCGAGTCCGGGAACGTCCTGAACCTCCTCTGGGTCCAGCTGAATCTCCATCTGCTCGTCGGGTCCAACTCCCGGTGGGTGGTGTGCCTGCTGTAGCATGCCCACCTCAACCTCCAAAGCCTCGGCAGCAAGCTCCAAGTCCTCAACCTGGTCCTGCAAGCCTTGAATATGCTGGAGGTGCACGAGCCTCTCAGCATCCCTATCAGCCAACTGAGCCTGCAACTCCTGCTGCCCAGCCTGGAAGTTCACTATCTACTGCAGGTGGTCGCCACGCTCAATCAGGAACTGGTATACCTGACCCTGGAGCTGCTGTAACTGACCCTGGAGGTCAGCATTAGCCTGCACGGCCTGAGTGTACCCACCGTGCTGCTCTGTGAAGAGACTGACAACCCAGTGGGAGTACCACGTAGCTCCAGTGAGGCGGCCAGCCAAGTCATCCGTGATAACTCGGCGAAGGTCCTAGAGAGCGTACAAAGCCCTCAAGCACGTGCCCAAAGTCTGCACGGTGTCATACGGTGGCACAATCTCGAGAAGCGTGGCTATGTTGGCTATCCGGCCTAGCCACACGGCATCATTGGGGTCCAAAGCTGGAACCAACCCCAACGTCATCTGAAGCATCTCCTGCGGTCGGTGAGTGGAGAGGGTGTGGAGCACCATCAGCGCTGCTGACTCCACCGCCTCGAAGGCGCGGTAGCACAGGAGCTCTATGCTCAAGTCCGGCCACTCGGGGTGGCCCGGGTGGGGGAGCACGGTCACTCGTACTCGGCAGTTAGGTACACCCATCTCCTCGTACTCCACCCCCTCGTAGCAAGGAGGGGTGGTGTAGCCAACGACACACGAGGCTCTCCACGCAATGCGTGTAAAGCCCTCCCACTGCAAGCCAGTGGTGGCAAACGTGCCATCAGCGCCCACCGCAACGAAACCAGGGGCAGCCATCTGTAAAAATAATTTACAAGCACACGTTAGACCCACAAAGATGAGATTAACATGCATATGACAAAAACTGGCAGTTAGAACAAAAATCCATAACTGATAAACCAGTACCCCAAAAATTCTAAATTTTTGTGAGCAACTCAGAAACATTCTAACTCACATTTTTGGTATTCAATGGTTGAATTAATTCAGATTGAAAAAGGGTGTAAAAGGTTCATTTTTAGAGTGCTGTTACCCAGAAATTTCAGCAGGGCAGAGCTTCACTAAAATGACCATAACTCAAAAACTGAGTACCCAATTACTATGAAATTTTTACAGCATGATCTAAGCTAGATAATGAACATTTTTGCTATAGATTCTCTGGTCAAATTCATTTAGGAACTATATGTAAAAATTCGAGTTTCAGACTAACTCAGAAATTCCAACAGCATTTCAGCATGACCTTGCCTAGCAATTTTAGTTATAATTTCAGTTTTGAGCCTCCTAAAATCATGAAAAATTCAGAGAGCAAGCTTAACTAGGTGATGAACAATTTCCCTAAAGAAAACCTAGCCAGAAATTTTTTAGAAAATCCTTAGAAAAATTTGGACAGCATCTAGTTACCATTTTTGCTTAACACCACACCAAAGCATCAAACTAGCATGATTGGTGCTTAAGATACATAAATTAAGTAAAGACCTAGCAACACATGATTTCAGTTCAGTTTTGGTTTGGTAGCTTTTACATGATGCAAAAAGCGTCCTAATAATCCTCACAAAGCTTTTAAGCTTAAAAACGAGGTTAGTGCCGGTGGTAAGGCATACATATACGTCTCTCCCTATAATAGCTAGTCGGAAACTATTCGTTTCCTAAATTACCGTACCTAACAACCGTAGTTAGTGTACCTGCAGAAAATCAAAGATATTCAAGACCTTTTGTGCCAGCACTCACAAAAGCGTCCACATTCATTACCGTTCACTATAGAAACGACATCCATGCGTAAAGCCGCTGCATGGACAGCGTCCAACCTCGGACACCTCCTTTTGAATGGAGTTATCCTTTCCGCCTATTGCGGGATCGCACATGTATGGCAAAACATGGCTAGACACAGACGCGAGGTGGGTTCCCATTGGAATAGATCTCATCCACCCCTCACGGACTTTCCCGTGGCACAAGCACGTATGGCAAAACGTGCTGTCTAGTAAGGTTGTGCATGAAAGTAAGTTTTGACAAGAATAAAATATGCTGGAAGGTAGATTAAATACACCATAGAGTACTAGCCACCTGAAAGAACCCAAAAATTCCCTCTAGGGCCTCTCGGACTAGTTTAGACCTTAACGTCCTACTCACTTAGCAAGATTATTAATCTTGGCAAATTTTATTCCAAAAACAAGTTTGTTAAGGTATTTTAAATACTCTGGTGCATACTCTCACTCTGGTACCAGCTGTGACAGAACCGCCCAAAATAAATCTGGATTATCACCTAAGCCGGTCCACGTGGCTCATAAGCGATAACCAGGAGCTATTTTGTCGCCTCTGCCGGGTCATGCCCGGTGAATCACTAATACAGGATCGAGATATGCGCTAAGCCCACAAGAAGGCGGGACCAGAGTACATCATTACATTACATAAAAGTCCACAAGTACTTAATATTACAAACCAGGTTTTTCAGTACATAAAAGTAAACAAGGTTCAGAGTTTAAACAGCGGAATACAAAACTAGCGTGCGATACACAAGGGAGGCCATCCAAGTATATCACTCCTCATCGTTCTCCCATTCAATCTCCCATCCCTCTGGAATAACACCAGGCCAGATAGGATTACCTGAAAATAATAAATTAAGCAAGGCTGAGTATTCTAATACTCAGTAAGACTGACCCATCAAAATAGAAGACACAGCTAGACATGCAAGGCTTTTTGGCTGGTGGGTTTGTTTTGCCAAAAGCATCTAAGAGTTGATCCTTACTTTCAAATTTTTAGCTCAAGTTCTAGTATGTTAACCTATCTAGATAAGCACCTAGCTAAACAAGCATGGTTGTGCAAACAAGATTAATCAATCAACAATATTAATCCAAAATGTTTCATAAATAAACATGGGGTAGCCAGTGGTCAAGCCGACTCAGATAACGGCAAGTGACCGACGATCGATCGATTTATATCCTTGCAAGGTAAACCCAAGATACACGGAAGAAGGTAGACCCCAAAAGAATCCAAAGAAAAATAAATGCGGGGTCTACCCCGACCAGGCGGTTCCCGTCACTCCCCAGATTAGGGACAGATGCCACAGTCCTAAGTACAAGGTTACTAGGACGCCCTCACACGGCACGCCCAGACTCACACTTGCACTACCGGAATCAAACCGGGAGACGCATCTCAAGATTAGTAGCGATAAAGTCCCCGCACTGGTTCATTAAGTACTAGGATTACCGGTCCCATTCCCGACAAACACTTGGTACGTTCAATAGCTTAGACCAGCACCATGCTACTCGGTCGAGACCGAACCCATTGCTCTTACCACATGAGCGAGTCAATTTAACCAACTTACGATTCCAACATAAGCATCCTATCTCTCGCGAGCAATGAGTCATTACTCGATTTGTACCGTATCCTTAGAGCATGGCACTAGCGTTCCTAACATACTAGTAAAAGAGCATAGGAATCCTAAGGATCATGTATCTAGGTTTCAAACAACTCCTGAAACTTAAATGCACAAAGTAAACATAAATACTGAAAAGTAAAGGTAGAGTGAGATTTTATCCAAAAAGGTTATATGCATCCGGTGCTTGCCTTCCTCTGACTCAACACTAGCCTTGGGCTCTTCTGGACTTTGGTCCAGGTCTTGCTGCCCACTAGCTTGATTTAGCTCCCCACTAGCGGATCCCTCCTCCTCCTGAGTAAGCGTGTACGTCCCGTCGGGAAGATCTACACGTTATGCATATGCATTAGTTATGGTGTGAAGGTGAGAGATTTTACAAACAAACCAAACTATTGTTGGCCACATTCATCAAAACAAACAAGAAAACTCACAAAAGTATGGTGTGTGGTCAGAGTGAGCTAATCAACTAATTTAATGGGGATTGTGTGCACATTTAGACAAATTAGCTTACAAACTTCATTAAGGGTAGGGGTGAGTGATGGTGAAGTAACTCTTACTTTGATGGTGATTGCGTCCACATCTATGCAAATTAAATTATTAAACTCCATTAAAATTAAGGGGGAGGATGATGATGGACTAGCTATGCCTTTGATGGTGATTGTGTGCATATCTAAGAAAGTTAAACTAATAAACTTCACCATCAGCATGGGGGTGTGCTTAAATTCATTTTAAACAGCAACTGAACTTAAACACCTCCTATTCAAATTAAAAGATAAAATAAATTTATTTACTCCATTAAAACTAGCCATTCCTCCCTAATTCATAATAATTAAAATAAGACTCCAACTGACATAAAAATTTTACCACAGTAGCATATGATCAAAATAAACTTAAATATAAATTTTCAGCTCCAGATCATTTTATATATTAATTTAAATGAAAAAGACAAATTTCAGCCTAGATAGACTTCATTAATTCATACAAAAAGATTTGCTAATCTTTTTGACCCCAAATTTTTCCTGCAGTTCCAAAATGTCAAAACTAAGTTCCAACCCAACACATTCAAGTGGATTCACCATATTGTTCAAGTTATGAATTTGACATCCTTCACAAACATAAATACCAAACACTAATCAAACAGGCTCCTAAAATCACCATTATTTTTCTAGATATGCTTAACATCATGAAAAAAGCCTAGGGTGCATTGGTGCTTAAGGAATTTATATTTTGAGAGGACTATAAAAAACATCAAGTTTAAACTAGCATACATCTTCCAAAAATCATAACTAGAGTTCTACACAACAAAAATGTGTGAAACTTAGTCACAAATCTGAACATGGAGCACACAATAACATATCCAAATTTCATTTTATTTGCATGAGTACATTTTGAATTACAATGAAAAGGTCTCAAACTGAATTTGAATTTATATTTAATAACTAATCAGAAAAACACTATACAACTTTTGTAAAAGTTGTAGATCTGCTCACAAGGATTCCAGAACAGTTAGATTTACATTTTTCTGATTTTTCTACAATTTTTCATGGATTTTTGAAGTTACAGCCGAAAACCCTAAAATACAATTGCAGTCAGACCCTTGGATACTTTTCCTAAATCACAGATATGCCCTTACTTTACTATTTAGCCCCTAAATAAACTGCAATCCTCACACGTGCGTCCTCGCCGGCGCAGGGCCAACTTCGGCGGCCGGAGGAGCGGCGGAGGGGCACGGGTGCGTGGTCGGGAGGCTCCCGTGTGCTCACCTGCACCGCCGGGTGGTGTTGGCCAGGCCGGAGACCTCGCCGGCGAGTCCCTCGGCGATGCGCAGGGTGGCCGTCCGCCGGAGCCCGGCGTGCCGGCGTCCGTGGCCCAAATGTGCGGCCGAGGCGGGCGGGGAAGAAGTAGGAGGCCCTGGGGAAGGAGGAGGAGCGGTCGGGCGCGCTGCACTGGCGCGGGAAGGCGAGCTCGGCGGCGGCACGACAATGGACGGCGGCGGCGCCTGCTCTGCGAGATTGGAGCGGCGGCGTGCGGAAAAAGAAACGACGACAGTGTGGCTGTGCTTATATAGATGACGACGCGCACGACGAAGTCGAGGCGAGGCATCCGGCGCGTGCGCGGGCCACTTGGCGCACCGCATGCGCAGGGCGTGCAGCGCGGCACAGCCGGGCGACGGCGCGTGGCCGGCCGGGCCCGTGTTCGTTCGCGTGTGCGCTCCTGGGCGCGGCTCATAGTGGGGAGGGGATGCGGAGTAGTCGAGGGCACGGGCAAGTCCACAGCGGAGACGCCGGTGCGTCCGTACGCCAGAGTTTGCGCAGCTTGACGCGTGGCAGGGCGGGCGGTGGCGCGCTTGCGCGCGCTCCGGCTTGGCCACGCGACGGCGACGTCATTTCCAATTCCGAGTGCCACTATTCGAAATTGCATAACTCCCGAAAATGCCAACTAAGTGAAAAATCTCCAAAACTAAAAGTTGTAGAGGAGCTATAGACCTACAACTTTCACAAAGGGCGTCCTATGTTTTGGTGCATAAATTTGTGGGGAAAAACGTGATGAAAATCCAGGAAAACTCGGCCCCCAATTACTGTGCGCAGAAACTTCGTCTCAAATTTAAGCAGCTTTGCACTCAAAATTTGAATGTCCGCCAATTATGAAAAATGTGTTCCCGGAAATAAGGAACAACTTTTATATTGGCCGATTTTGAACTTCTATAGTGAAATTTGGAGAACGCGCAAGAAAACCAAATCAGCCTTTTGGATATATAGGGGTTTGACCTAGAATTATGACTTTGACCAAGGGCCTTTGTGCAAAAGTGTGCTAAATCATGTCAAACATGTTTATGAGCCAATTAATCTTGCTTAACCTCACTAATTACAGTACTTATGACTAATGAAATATCCGGGATATTACAGAGGCGCGGACCCTGGAGCTGGCAGAGACGGGAGCAACCATGCCGCGTTGGAGTGGCGACCGGAGTAGGGGCAGGACGCGTTCGTGACTCCATGGCCATGGGGAGAGTCGGAGAGGGAGGACGGTGGAGATGCGCCGCGACCGGCGAGCTCGGGGCGGGACCGGCCTGGCCTCCTGCTCCTCCGCCGCCTGTCGGAGCTCGGCCATGCCACATACCGAGGGGGAGGCCGGAAGCTGCCGCTTGCCGCCGGCTCCTACGGCTGGCCGGACATGGGGATTTGGAGTTGGATGGAGATGCTGATGTCGTGCATGGCGGGGAGGCGGAGCTCCACAGCCAGCAGCGAGGCCGCGCCACCCCGGGCGGAGGAGGGGCATCCCGCCGGCCAGCATCAGATGATTCGAGCCGCCGGATCGAGGCGTCGCCGGCCGACCAGAGATTGCAGATGCGAGTATGCGACTGCTTCATCCACCTGTGCTAGGCATGGGTCACCTGGCTGTGCGGACGTCGCGTTGTGGCCGTCGCGGGCGGGGCGCGCGGCTGCCGGTGCGAAAGCCGCCGCAGGCAGCACCGCGAGCATCTCGCTGGCCTCTCTACCGCCGCTGCAGGCAGCGCGCACGGCTGCTCGTGAGGACGCCGCCGCGGCCAGCGGCGCGTGCGGCTGTCGGCGCTGACCTAGGTAGGTGCGGAGGCAGGGGCCATGGCCGTCGGCGTGCTGCGCTGGGCTGCTGCACGTGCTCTCCAGGTACTCCAAGAATCTAGCGATGAGAGCTTGAAGAAAGAGAAGTTAGAGTAGTGATTGATTTATTTATTTTTGGAAGAATGTGCTTAAAGATAGTCTCTTAGACGTATTGCCTTTTCTGCATGCTATTGCTGAGGTGGAGTCCGTTATAGAGAGTGAACTGTCGATGCCATTGCGGGTACCCTAATATCCACCAGATTATGTATGACGTTTGACTTTTTTCTCTTTTTTATCAAACGAAACGGCCGCTGCCGTCGCAACGTCTGCCACAACATCAGTGAGCTCCGGCCGAGCTCCCACCGCTGGAGGCCCACCGCTCCGGTGTCGCGCCTCGGGCGCTATTGTCACCGCGCCCCGAAGCTCGGTCACCGGGCCAACTCCCTCGCCGCCACGCCAGCCATCGACCCAGTTCCCCCGCCATGGCACCAGCCATATGCCAGCTCCCCCTGCCGCTCTTGCGCGAGCCCCGCCATGAAGTGCATCTAGGCCCCTAAGTGGATTTTGGTGAATTGAATGACAAAATGATTAAAGATCTAACTTGTTTGTATAAGAATGTGAGCAGGTTTTTATTTAATTATTCATGAGTTAATATTACTATATATTTGAGGATGAATATTGTATGGCTCACATGACGAAGACAAGCAAGTGTGTGGTCCTTTGATAAGAAATGATAAATATCAAGCATTCAAATGAAGATAAATATTGGAGATATTTTATAAAGATCAATTCTGAGTCTCCAATGATTGTGGTAGCTTGATTAAAAATTAATGGATCATAAAAAGAGAAATGGTGTTCTCTACTAAATAATAAATGCAAGGCTTCATGTGATGATTGTGAAAGGATACAAGGATGAGTGTATACTTGTTGGTCCTAAATTGGAAGCTTGCATATTCGTTGTCAATCAACAACAAACATTTGAAGCGGTATTTCAAATGAAGATCAAATATGGATGAAGCAAAGTCGAACTCAATGTGGTTTGGATAAGTGATGAAGAGATCAACCGAGATGACTAGGGTGAGGGACTAAGCAATCTTTGGGGTCCTAGCTAGGCCGCCATTTCGTGTTTTGCTAAGGTGAAGTTCTAGTATTCGTGGGGTCTCCAAGTATCATATCCAAGCCTTAACCGAGGGAAGCAATGCAACTCGTCTACATGTTATGATTGGCAATATGGAGTGACTTAAGGATTTAAGTGTGCATTTCTATGCTATGTGGAAAGATCCTAAGTTGCTAGCTCAACTATGGATGTGCTCATGGAGATAGCAATTGTTGAAAGCCCTCAAGTTGAAGATTGTTCAAGTATGGCAAGATGAAAGATGTGCAAGCTCAAGAGGTTGACTAGTTATTTACTTTCGTTCTTGAGTATAGGAATGCCGTACTATCAAGAGGGATGCAACATTAGCTTTATGATAAGTATCAAAAGTGCTCATTAGTTGACCTATGTGAGAAATAGCCTTGAGAGAGTTCATGAGTGATCTAACAAACCTCTAACCCAACCTTAGCCACTTCATCGTGTCGGTGAAGTGTTGGTGAGAAGAGAAAAGGGTTTCGGGGTCTCTCTGCCTAGGGCGGTCTAACCGCCTCTGGGGGCGGTCTGACCGCCCCCAGGCTACCAACGGTTAGTTTTTCAAACTGGCCGGAGGGGGGCGGTCTAACCACCCTGGCCACTTTTCTAACGGCTAGTTTTCCTTGAGTGGGGTATAAGTATCCCACGAGCTCCACTTGTTGGGGCTGCTGATTCTAGGGTTGCTGGTGTGCTTCCCCTGCTGTTTTTGCTGAGCCAAAGCCATAGATCCTCTCCCTAACCATCTCTTTGTGAGATTTGTGAGTTTCAAGCTCTATTCTTGTGTTGGGTTGAGAGTGTGAGTTTGTGTGAGATTTGTGAGCTGAGAAGAGTCATTCCATAGCTTGAGCACTTGTGATTCACGTCTACAAGCCTTAAAGCATTTGTTACTCTTGGAGGTTTGCCTCCTAGACGGCTAGGCGTCGCCGGCTAGCTCCCAAGTTGTGGTAAGCAGCGGCAAGTTTGTGAGGGCTGTGATCTTGCCTCTTCGTGGAAAAGATCGCCTTAGTGGAATCGAGGATAGTGGTTGAAAGAGATCTGGCTTGTTGCGGGAAGAGTTAGTTGAGAACTCGAATCCCTTACAAGCTCCTCAACGGAGACGTAGCTTCCTTGGTGGAAGTGAACTTCGGGAAACAAATCTTTGAGTCCCCATTGTGGTTTGCTTCACTTGTGGTTTTCTAGCATATTTCTATTTGCTTCCGCTTCGATCTACTTGGGTGTGCTTGTCTTTGAGTGCAGGGATCATTACCCTGCTTGTGACCATCTACCAAGGCCACTCACCAAGTTTGGTTCGTGTTAGAAGTCAAGAGGAGCTTGAGCCACCCTTTGTTGGCTTTCTGCGTGGAGGCGGTCTAACCGCGTCCACGAGGCGGTCTAACCGCCCTCCCCCCGGCAGAAAGCAGCAGGGCGGTCTAACCGCCCTGTGAAGGCGGTCTGACCGCCTGTGCCAGGGAGCTCAAGTTTTCAGGGGGAAAAGTTTTATTTGGTCGACTCGCCTATTCACCCCCCTCTAGGCGACATCAAGGTCCTTTCAATTGGTATCAGAGCAGAGTGCTCCATTTCGAGCTTAACCGCTCGGAGTTTGATGATGTCGACTACATGTGAGGTACCATTTGAGACACTAGCTCTAGATGGCTCAAACTACATTTCTTGGTCAGCAAATGTTCTACATACTCTTAAGGCTATGGGTTCCACTGCGGAGAGCATTGTAGTTGCGAGCATCCTTCCAAAAGATTGGACATATGTCTCTCTTGAGGATTTGGAAAACACGCAACTCAATGCCTCTATTGTTAACTTTTTGCGTAGTTCTCTATGTGAAGATTTTCAGGAATTTATGCTAGAGAACAAGAACATTTGTCGAGATGCTCATCGCATTTGGAATTTACTAAAATCCTTTGTGGATTCCAAATTGGATGAAGATGAAAGTGATGATGAAGATGAAGATGCGATAGAGGAGTGTTGCACTGCCTCTACAACCCTCACTAAACATCAAGCATCCACTCTCGAGAAGGGAGAAGGCGAAAGAAGAGAAGACCCAGCTGCTCTGGAGGGGGTGGTCAAACTGCCCTCCCAGGGCGGTCTAACCGCCTCTGGCAGAGGAAGTGAGTCCTCGTGTGTCGAGGAGTCTTCTCAAGCCCCAAGCTCATCCTCACCAGTTCTCGAAGCTTCAGAAACATATTATGCTGAAGGAGCTTGCCTGATGGCCAAGAAGAAGAAGAAGAACAAGAAAAAGAGAAGAACCAAAGGAGGAAAAATTGAAAAAGATAAAGCCTCAAGCTCGGTGGAAAAGCAACTTGAGACTCTTCAATTTGAGCGTGCCTCCTTGGTTTGTGAGTTCACTAGGAAGCATATGGCTCTACAAGCAAAACACAAGGAACTTGAGTGTTCTCATGAGAAGCTTGTAGATTCTTATGCTTCACTAGAAATTACTCATGAGGTTATTTTATCTTTGGTAAAATACATGCAACCTCTCACACACACATGCACATGCTCTCTTGTCAATAATGATTTTGCTTGTACTAAACTTTGTTGTTCTCAAGCAAGCCAATCTAGAATTGAGCACGTATTTGTAGAATCTTGTGATGACCTCATTGCTCAAGAAAATGATGAACTCAAGCAAGAGGTTGAAAAGCTTAAGAAAAACATGAGTGAGTTGAAAGAGAAGAGAAAAGTGCAACCTTGTTGTCGGTGTCCGGATTAGCACCGACACCAACTAGTGATTTGCGCTAGGATCTGCTTCTTGATGGGCGGCGCTAAGCTAAGGTGACACGGGGTTTATCCTGGTTCTGGCCACGCGGCCGTACGTCCAGCAGGGTGTGCTTGCGCACTGTATTAGCTTGCACCAGTGGTGCCTGTGGAGGGGAGCTACAAGCAAGGCGGGAGAGGAGGAAATCCCCCCAAGTCCCTACTGAGGTGATTGAGGCAAGTGGCAATATCTAGAACGGGGTGGTGTGCTGTATGCCGGTGAATATGTCGTCGTCCCCGCGCAGGGGGCTCTGCCTCTCCCTTTTATAGGCCAAGGGAGGGCAGTTACAATGATGGCAGCCGGCACAGTGGCTGCGTACTAACAGGTATGGCGCCGGCGGTCTTGTCCTGCACGTCATGGTTCCTGGCACGAGTCGGATGGCGCCCTCCGGCTTCAGCGGGCAGCATGGCCGTTACTGTGACCTGTCCTGCTTTTGACTTCGAGGGGCTGCCCCAGCTGAATCGAGGGCCTAGCCGCCGGGGGAAGGACCGGAGTTGGTGGTGCGGGACTGCGGTGCGTAACCGGCCTGTCCGCACAGCGCTGCGTGTCCCGTCGCACAGTGGCAGGTGTGGTGGCACAACGCCGGGGATGGACGCACAGCGTCCGGGATGGCCGCACAGCGCCCGGGATGGCCATGCGGCGCCGGAGTTGGCGGACGGGACGTGGCGCACGTCGCCCGTACGGCGACGTCAGTCGGGGTGCACGCCCGCTCACCGCCCGTACACCTTTCGAGGGTGCACCCATGCCCGTTCGAGGGTCTTGCTGCCGGGGAGGACGGGAGCAGGTGGTACAGTGCTAGGGAATGACCCCCACTTGTCTGCACAGGGCCGCGCGGCACCCGCACAGTGCCAGGGATGGTTACATAGTGGCGGGTTAGGTCGCACTGTGGTGGTGTCAGGCGGTCTGACCATGTCAGATGCATGGCGTGGGGGAAGATTCACCCTTGACTTCGGCGTCCCGCCGTGGGGCTGGGCATTAAATGCTGCTGTCGGGCGGAATGGAGACGGCTGCCCGCTCGAGGGGGGCCGAACCCCTCGAGCGAGGCGGAAACCTACTCGAGGGACCGGAGCCCCCGAGCGAGGCGGAAACCTGCTCGAGGGACCGGAGCCCCCGAGCGAGGCGGAAACCTGCTCGAGGGACCGGAGCCCCCGAGCGAGGCGGAAACCTGCTCGAGGGACCGGAGCCCCCGAGCGAGGCGGAAACTCGCTCGAGGGACCGGAGCCCTCGAGCGAGGCGAAAACCTGCTCGAGGGACCGGGGCCCTCGAGCGGGGCGGAAATTCACTCAAGGGACCGGAGCCTCGAGCGGGGCAGAAATTCACTCGAGGGACCGGAGCCCTCGAGCGACGCGGTCAAGCGGGCCTTCTCGGTGTGGCTACTGCCGGGCCGTAGCAGGCTGTGGGCCCGTGATGTCCCGTGATCGGGGCTCGGGAAACAGTCCTCGAGTGGTTTGCGTTTAACGAGGGTGATTATTCCCTTAATTAGGGGACCCCTAATGACCGTCCCCGACACTTCTCAAGATAACCGTGCTAACATGGTGAAGAAGATTGAGAAGGGGTCAACCGTCACTAGCTCAGCTCCTCAACACCAACTCAAGGACAACAAGATCAAGATTCTAGATAAGAAGAAATTTGAGTTTAACAAGTGCAATCAATGCTCAAAGGTGGGGCACTTTGCTTCACATTGCCCTACCAAGCTCAAGGCTCGAGAAACAATTTCCAAGAAGAAAAGAAGCTCCATCAGAAGGAGATTGTGCTATCAATGCAAAGAGAAGGGTCATTTTGCAGCAGATTACCCACAAGTAAGCAGTGCTGACCAGGGGCGGTCTGACCGCCCCCTCAGGGCGGTTAGACCGCGTCTGGCCACCACAACCAAGATATACTGCAGCAAAGAGGAGAAAGCTTACTCTTCAAGCAAGAAGCCAACATGCAAGCCAAGACAAGACAAGCAAATGACTCCCAAGCCTAGAAATGACAAAAATTGCATTTGCTATACTTGTCGTGAGAAGGGTCACATGGGCAAGGATTGTCCAAATGGTAACATTCCTAAATCGAACCTTGTCCATTATGATTTCTGTAAGCTTAGGAATGATAAGAATGGTACTTGTGCTATGAGGATGATTAGTTCACCTCAAACAAGCACTAGGGCCATTTGGGTTCCTAAGCACCTTGTGACTAACCTAGTAGGACCCAACAAGTGTTGGGTACCAAGAAGTGCTTGCTGAGCTTGTAGGTTGATCGAGTTGCATTGAAGTCATGGTGAAAAGAAAAGAATTCAATAATCGATCTCTTGCCATGAGAAGTGCTTGAAAATCATTAAATCAATGCAATCTCGGTAATAAGTGCTTAATGTTGTGTCTTGGTCACTCTCAGTTCTTTGTGAACGCTCATGGATCATTAGTCTTAGGATTGTGAAGCATGAGGAAGTGACCTTGACATTTTCATAATATTTATTCTCTCATACCATTCGATGCTACTAATGGCTCTCTAGAAGAGCAATTGTTGTGATAAGCTTTGCAGGAAGTTATTTAGGAAATTTAGAAGCTTATCAATGGATAAAGAACTGAGAAATCGCCAAATGGAAACCTCGAGGGGAGGGCGGTCTAACCGCCCCCCATAGGGGGTCTGACCGTCTGTCATCTCAGAAGTGCTTTTCGAGTGACCCGGCCTCTGTGGGCAGGTGACCCGTTTCGTCTCTGGATGTTGGCGGGTGACCCGGGTAAAAGCAGAATTTCAAATTTTTGGTGAAAATGCATCGAAGGTGTTGAGATACCAAACTTATTTCAATTGTTAAATCATTTATATGTCATGACTAAGCTTTGAAGATATCTCCCTTGTTCGTAAATGAAACATGTGCTAAGTTCGAGAAATTCAAGAATCTCTAAGCACTAACTTAGGGGGAGATTACTTCAAAGTTTATGTCATTTGTGGGACTAACAATTTCTTCTAGTGATCTTGTAGCCTCACAAATTTGTGCAACATATGCAAGCTCTTATTTGACACAATAATCTTAAAGCAATCAAGTTAAGAGCAAGCCGCTTTTAAAATAAAAATATGCACAAATATAATGTGGCCTAAGGCAAAGGTATGTTCTCTTGAACTCTCTTTAATATTGTAATGCTTCTAGGCCTATATATATATACCATGCTAGTGTGTCATTCTTAGCATATAATTACTTCAAGTGAATTTTATGTGTCCTTCTAGATATTTGGTTGATACCCACACATAAACTCGACTTTGTGTCATGTGAGTGTCTTCTAGTTGGGTATGAACTAAATATACTAGAGTGGTGATTTATTTGGGGTGGATATGTGCACTTTGTGACATAGGATAGGAGTTTTGAAAAATAAACTAGCATGCGTAGGAATTGTGAATTTTCGAAAATATTTGAATCTTGGTCTTTGTGACCTAATCAACTTAATTATGACTATAGCTCATCTTGATTGATTGTTGGCTAGTCATAATTAAGAAGATTTTCTCAAGTCCATAATATCTCTATATCCATATCTTTATCTCTCTCACTCTTGAAAGAATCAATAATTATGGAATTATTTGGAAAACCAATCTTTCTTCTAAGAATTGGCAAAAATGGATCTTTATCTTCCATAAATCCTATATCCAAGTATGGAAAAGCAAAAGGATCAAAATCTATTCAAAATCAGTTTTTTCCAATTTCAACCGGGGGGGGCGGTCTAACCACGTGTCCCACACGGTCTGACCGGGTGTCACGGATTTTAACCCCGTGACTCTACTGTACTTTTGACCCTATCCATTCACCCCCTCTCTCTCCCCACGGGCAGAACACCTTCCCTAACCTCCAGAAACGCCTCTCTCCCTCTCAAAGCTCTCTCTCACCCTCCCATGGCGATCTAGGGATTCCACCATGGAAAACTGAATCCCTTCCAAGGAAGAGGTTGCCCTGAGACGGTTTAACCAGCCCCCAAGCCGGTGCATTGATTCCTCTCAAGTTCATCTCTCTAAAGGTATTCAAATCTTGTTTTTGCCCGATCTCCCTACTCGATGCAAAGATTTGAATTTCCTTTGAGCTATCATCTACTGGCAACCCCTAGAAGACATTCCTAGAGTTTCATTCAATTTCGTTGGGTACATTGTCGAGAATCGATTTTGGGGGGAACTGCCCCAGGCGGTCTAACCGCATGGACCGGGCGGTCTGACCGCCCTGAGCAGTTCCTCTCCAAAATTTGTTTTCGTGAGTGTATTTGACATATATCTGTCTAGAAATGTCTCATGAACAGTATTTCAATATCCTTTCTGTTCTGTGTGGATATGTTTGGCCGAGGGAGACATTGGCTCAAAACTGGTAGGGCGGTCTAACCGCCTGCCCGGGGCGGTCTGACCGCCCTGCCCAGTTTTGTGCCAGTGGCTCAGTGCGCTATGCATCAACACGATCTATCTAGCCTTTCTTGTTCCTGGTGTCTTATACATCCTTGTTTCACTTCTTGTCATCCAGGAACAGCAGCGATGCCTAAAGGTTCAGGTGCCGAGAAAAGGAAAAAGAGAAGAGAGGAAATTGCCTTGTCTAACCGCCCTGGCCACTTTTCTTACAGCTAGTTTTCCTTGAGTGGGGTATAAGTACCCCACGAGCTCCACTTGTTGGGGCTGCTGATTCTAGGGTTGCTGGTGTGCTTCCCCTGCTGTTTTTGCTGAGCCAAAGCCATAGATCCTCTCCCCAACCATCTCTTTGTGAGATTTGTGAGATTCAAGCTCTATTCTTGTGTTGGGTTGAGAGTGTGAGTTTGTGTGAGCTTTGTGAGCTGAGAAGAGCCATTCCATAGCTTGGGCACTTGTGATTCACGTCTACAAGCCTTGAAGCATTTGTTACTCTTGGAGGTTTGCCTCCTAGACGGCTAGGCGTCGCCGGCTAGCTCCCAAGTTGTGGTAAGCAGCGGCAAGTTTGTGAGGGCTGTGATCTTGCCTCTTCGTGGAAAAGATCGCCTTAGTGGAATCGAGGAAAGTGGTTGAAAGAGACCCGGCTTGTTGTGGGAAGAGTTAGTTGAGAACTCGAATCCCTTACAAGCTCCTCAACGGAGATGTAGCTTCCTTGGTGGAAGTGAACTTCGGGAAACAAATCTTTGAGTCCCCATTGTGGTTTGCTTCACTTGTGGTTTTCTAGCATATTTCTATTTGCTTCCGCTTCGATCTACTTGGGCGTGCTTGTCTTTGAGTGCATGGATCATTACCCTGCTTGTGACCATCTACCAAGGTCACTCACCAAGTTTGGTTCGTGCTAGAAGTCAAGAGGAGCTTGAGCCACCCTTTGCTGGCTTTCTGCGTGGAGGCGGTCTAACCGCGTCCAGGAGGCGGTCTAACCGCCCTCCCCCCGACAGAAAGCAACAGGGCGGTCTAACCGCCTTGTGAAGGCGGTCTGACCGCCTGTGCCAGGGAGCTCAAGTTTTCGGGGGAAAAGTTTTATTTGGTCGACTCGCCTATTCACCCCCCCCTCTAGGCGACATCAAGGTCCTTTCACGCGGCCGCCGATGCGTCACTGTCGCGTCGTCGAAATCAAGGCAGGCGCACTAGGGCCACAACGCCCCCCGAATCGACCGGCGCGCCCCGGTCGCTTCTCACCGCAGGCCGTCGCCGTCAAGCTCGCCATGGCGCGGCTCAAGGAGAAAGGGTCGGGCTCATCCCCTCCGAGCACTTCCAATGTGCCCTTGACGCTGCCTCAGAGGAGGTAGGGGAATAGGAGATGGGAGGGAGCAGGAGGCGGCGGAGCTCGACGAGGACGAATCAAGGTTCCGGAGCCCTCCGTTAACCCCTGCCCCACGCCGCCGCCGGCCCAACCTCACAAGTCACAACAGTCATGGATGCGGCGGCCATGGAGCCTGGCAGGCCGCGGTGCTCGCCCTCCCGTTCCCTCCGACAGCCATGTATGATCCTCCGGCAGCAAGCACGCCTGTCCTCACCATGCACGGAGGAGGTGAGGAGCATGGCCCGTATGGACGGCTCGTGTGGTGGCAGGGAGAGAGGCGACTGACAGCGTGTAGCGAGCTCGACGCGCCGGCTTATGATGACAAGGTGGACGGCGCGCCCGGCTCCGCCGCACTCACCTTCGGGGGAAAAAGCAGGGGAGGGGCCCCGGCTCCGTCTTCGTGATCTCCACCCCACTACCACGACACGAGCTCCGTCTCGCCGCCGTCCCCTGGTCCTCGCCGCGGATCTTGCCATGCCGAGGAGGGACATCCCCCTCTCCTCTTCTGTCGCCGCTCCTCCTCTGGCTTGACGGCGCGCTCGGATCCGGTCATCGGGGAGGAGGGAGCCGGCACCAACCTCCGCCAGGGGAGCTCTTCCCTGCAGGGGGCGCCGGCGAGGCCGCGGCCCCAGTCTCCACGCAAGGGAGCTCAATCGGGAAGTGCCAACGGTGAGGAGTCCACCAGGGGGCGACTTGGGCGAGCCCACGCGAACAGACGCTGATGGGGAAGCGCGTCTAGGGGGCGGAGCGGGTGAGTGCTCCGGAAGGCGGGGCCCCCATGGCTGGCGGTGGGTGTGGGGCTGTGGGCCATTGCACCGTCCATGGCCGGCGGGACGCGAGCTTTGAGCGCGACGCGGGGAGGGTGAGCTCCGGACGCCATGGTCGCCTGGCTTGGAGCTCCAGGGCCGCCGGCAGCGGAGCTCATGCTAGGGCGTGTCGCGGCCAGGGCCGCCGCCGGTGGAGCCCATCCTGGGGCGCGGCTCGGCCATGACCCGGTCCTGCGAGCGGTGGAGCTCGAACCTGGGGGCGAAGGAGATAAGGCTTGTTTAAAAAACTGAGAGGAGAAATAAATGGTCGAGAGGATGACAGGTGGGGTCACGAATGGCATATGTGGTTCACTACTAAAGTGCTAACAGTGATTTCACCATCCATCGCATTATTCCAGTCTTTCGTATTCAAGATTACTGAGGCAACATGAGACAAGCCAAACTATTGAGAAGCTGCTCAAATTGGCATATGTGGCTCCTATTCCATTTTTTTATATCGTCAAACAGGCATGTTCCATCACAAATACTTATTCAGAATATTCAATATACCTTTTAGATTTTCTTTAACTTGAATGTAAATAGTTTATATATGTTGCCATTTTATTTGGTCTATAATATTGAAATAATGTTCTTAACATGTTTTAGTTGTCCAGTTGATAGCACCTTGAATGTAATTAGTTTATATATCGTTAGCTTCAGTTACTCATTGGTTCTGTGAAATAATCTTGTCACGTGATTAGCAATTAATCTGGTGGTTTTATTCTCATCAACTATGTACACTGTTCACATGAATGTTGCACAAACAATGATAGCCCCTTCATGGGAAATTTGCCAAACATAAGATTGACTGCTTTTTATTTTGCAGAGGAGTGATAATAAAAATAGTAATTGTGGAACTTGCTCTTTCTTTTATGGGATTGCAGCAAAAAAATCTTGGTAGCATAACTCAATCAGCAACTCTTCATGCTTCTTTCATGCATAAAAGTTACATTTTAAATTTGGAGTAAGAAAGATCGGAGAGGTGATGCAGCACTTTTATTTTCGTTATGCTAATATGGCCTATGAACACTTCTAGCCACAGTTAAAAAAATGTACTGACTTAAAGATTGAGATTTGAGTAATACTGTTCTTAAAACATCGAGGTAGGCATAATTTTGTTATTCAATATATCTATATTTCTATATTTTATAAACATAAATTCTTATTTATGTGTTGTTAGACACGTGCATGCCGCACGCACGTGCATTTTACTATGGGTGTAAGTAACTCAGTTATTACTAGAAGGATGCTAACTAAAATTTATCCGGTAATATTGTATTTTCAATCGAGAGGAGATTGGTATCTTTTAAGGGTGGATATCCAATAATTAGAAAAATTATTATATCTGGTAATATACAATTTAGGTGACGGTGGTACTGCTGATCAAAGCAGAAGAGGTCGTCGGTTAGATAGCGTAGGGTAAAAACAACCATTTATTGTGTGTTTTTAAAACACTTTACAATATAAATAAGTTTTCTAATTATTGTAGTTTTTAGACACGTACATGCCGCACGTGCATTTTACTAGTTAATCGAAAGATGCTAAAAAAATTGTGTTTAAGACCGCAATACATGAGAGTCCTAAAGAATGGGCGTATTCAAAATTTTAGAAAGAGACCATTCTTTATTTGACATCAGAAAAACTATTCGTCCCTTTCTCGACATTCGAAAACTATTCATTCCTTATTTGACATTGGGTTCAACTTTTATTCCTTATATAACATTCCTTGTAAGCACATATACCGGACCGGACACCGCAACCAGACCGGACCGATAAGACCGTTAAACCATCTTATCGGTCCGGTTCCGAACGGTTTTTTTAACCCTGCACGTGACACGCTCGGCTCGAGGATATGCGTTGCGTGCCGTGTCCATCGCCGGGTTCTCATCTATCCACCCCATCCCCTCGACCCTTTCCCATGCACCGGAGTTTGGCAGGAGCCCGGAACGGCATCGGTCGGCGACGCATCTGCCCCCAAAGAGTGAAATCTTTCACATGCCCTTATCAGTTATCACCATCATCTGCATCCAAATGCATGGTGCCCAACACCAGCAGCGCGGCCTCCTTTTTGTTTTGCCTTTGTTGGTTGTTTGCTGGCGCATTACCGATCATCGTGAACTGCTCGATCGTCGTACTGCTCGGGCCTCCCACTCCCCCCGCCCGGACAGCGCAAAAGTCCGGCGCTTTCGGGTTCTAGCGCCGGCAGTTCGTGCTGACAGCCTGCGCGGTTCGGCCAGTTTACCGGTGATCGCCGATGATCAGTAGGTGTGCGATCTCCGTCACCCCCAAAGGACAAAGTCCCCATCCACCACCTCCTTGTCAGTTGGCTCCACACATTCTCTTGTAGTCCGGCTGCGTTTTGTTTTTATACATATATCTATATGTCTTCCTCAAAAAGGTAGATATATCTATATCTAGAGTAAAGTGCACGGCCGGTCCTTAAACTTGTCTGGTTGTGTCACTTAGGTCTCTATACTCTTAAAATGCATTTCTGGTTCTCTAAACTTGGGCTCAGGTGTCATTTAGGTCCCTATACTCTCAAAGTGCAGATCTAACTCCTTAAACTTGTCTTCAGGTGTTATATAGGTCCCTAAACTTGAAATGTATTGTCATCTCACTAATATAATTAATATGATAAGATCAAACTTTATGTTTTAAAGCAAGCCATCATTTTCATTAGCATATTTTCTTACTTATTTTATTGCTTCTTTAGCTTCACACTTCTAGTAGTAATTTATTTTAAAAATCCCTAATTTAAGTTTAGTAATGTGCAACCACGAGTTATTCAAATTTGAACAATCTTTCAAAAAATAATTGAGCATGCTTGTCATGTGCACCTATATGATATTACCTCCTCCGTAAAAGAATATCAATCATTTTGGATTCATCATATCAATATTCTACACATACGGTGATTTGAAACACATTTTATTTTACTATAGTTAAATTATTTATGTGTAATATTAAGTTTTTATCAATTTAATTGAGATGGATAATGTCTTTACAAAGTTTATGGACCTAAATGACACCCGAAGCTAAGTTTAGAAGGATAAATATGCATTTTGAGATTATATGGACCTAAATGACACCCGAACCCAAGTTTAAAGAGCCAAAAATGCATTTGAGAGTATGGGGATCTAAGTAACACAGCTGGACAAGTTTAAGAACCGTAAGTGCATTTCACTCCTATATCTATATATATCTTCTGACGAGTGGGTTCTGCAGCGGATCGAGGGACACTGTGCTGTACCACTCGGGCGGTGCTCTGCCTCTGCGAGCCGGGCGCGCGGTCTTTCGGAGGATGGCGTCGGCAGCGAGGCTGCTGCTGGTGCTGCTCGCGGCGGCGGCTGCGGTCGGGCCGTGCGCCGGCGCCGACCGCCGCGGCGCCGGGCGAGTCGACCTGTGGCCAATGCCGGCGTCGGTGGCCCGCGGGGCGCAGACGCTCCTCGTCAGCAAGGACCTCAAGCTGTCCACGGCCGGGAGCAGCTACTCCGACGAGAAGGGCATCCTCAGGGATGCGTTCCAGCGGATGGTGGCCGTCGTCGAGCTCGACCACGTCATCAACGGGAGCTACCCCGGGGGCTCGCCCGTGCTCGCCGGCGTCCGCGTCGTCGTCCGCTCGCCCAACGACGAGGTCTGATGGAGTGATGGGCCTGCTGCGCATCTGCATTCTCTGCTTCTTGCTGATGGCACTTCTTTCAATTTTGCAGCTCAACTTCGGGGTGGATGAATCGTACAAGCTGTCGGTGCCCGTGACCGGGAATCCGCTCTACGCCCAGATCGAGGTTAGTGAAAAAGCTGTGCTGAAATCTCGATGCCTTTGCTAGCAACGGTGTGCGGTAGGAACTTGACTGATAACATCAGCTGCTGAAAAATCTAGAGCCCACAGATTGATTTCTTCCCTCTTTGAATGAATGTGATGCAGTTTAGGGCCGTTCTTTTGGGTGAAAAGAAATAGTGAATTTGCAAATGAATAGTGCTGAAATAGTGTTTCTTGGGAGAGAAGATGTGATGTGATGGGTAATAGTGTTTTTTCCGCTACTAGTATTTTATTTCCATGGGGAACCAAACGACACCACAAGCGTTTGTGTCATGCCGATTTCGATCGAGACGTATCCGGATGGCGACACAATCACACAAACACATCGCATTCGCCTTACAAATATGCAATGCCCGCTGTACAGACATCACTTTCCTTTCAGAAGAAGTGTAGCAGGGTAACACAATAGCCATAAAAGAAGAGAGCAGTGTGCTTCGACGATACCTGCTTTTAGCATCTCCTCTGCTCTGCAGAAGCAGTTGCCCTGTACCACCATCCACCGCAATGTATCGACTGACCCAGAACGATGGCTGTTGACATAGAAACCTACCAGTAACCATATTCGTCCCTGAGTCAGACAATTAAAATCTATGAAGAAGAGCAACTATGTACTTGAAATACGAATAAAAATAATTAGCACTAAAACCGATTAGTTTCTGATGCCTCATCAAAAGTGGAGAAAAGTTTCAAAATGGCACATATCATTCTCGCAGTTCCTCTTGCTGCAATAACTTATTCAGCATAAAAAATTGTGACACATAGTTGATGCCATATCACAATATTTTGCAGGCTCAGACAGTTTTTGGAGCGCTTCATGCCTTGGAGGTAACTCAACTTGAAAACCTATGTATGAATATTAGGCAATTTGCCCAATTATTACTTCCAGGATATCTAACTGTAAATTTTGTATTCTTGCAGACGTTTAGCCAGTTGTGCAACTTTGATTTCAATGCAAGGCTGATTGAACTCCATTCGGCTCCTTGGACTATCATGGACATGCCCAGATTTTCTTACCGGGGGCTTCTTATTGGTATGCTAATCTGAATTTTTCGTCCATTCTGGTAACAGCAATCATATTTCGGGTAACAAGCTTCTAAAAAGAACTCATCACAACTGATTCCACATCATCAGTGTTTCTACTTTTATTGGTTGAAAAACGTCCACTGTGTCTTTCTACTCTTCGTATTACCTGTTCTCATTCTATCTATCTGGTTATTGCTTGATGTGTTGGTTGGTATTTCACTATTTAAATGAAATTTAAGTAGAAGTGATTTCTTCCTCATTAGCTCCATTTTTCTTGTCATTTGCATCTTGTGATGAATGAAGTGAACTTGAGCTTTCAAGTGCTTCTATTTTCTCTTCGAAGAGAGATCTTTTGATAGTCTCACTTCTATCAATGCAATGAAAGAACTATCCCTTCCTATTTGTTTGTCCTAATGAGACAAAGAAGAGCCTCCTTCTTTACCACTTTAGGGGATGGGGGTGAAGGGGGGTTTACATACAACCGGGGCAAAGAAAAGTACAAATATTTTCTGGAAAGGAAAGTGGATAGAACGTTTTCAGCAGTGAATCACAGGACGCTTAAGTAGCTTACTCCAAGACACCTAGTTAGTACGACATATAGACAGCATAAGACCAATGGTGACACTCTGTAGCACAGAATATTTGAAAAACTATACTGTTCTTGAACATAATCAGTAGAACTGTAAAAATACACCAACAATTAACAGAATATCTGAAAAAAGGAGAGTTTTCTCACCTCTTAAATTATGCACACAACCATATACATCATTTATTCATCAAATTATTCTAAATCGCCTTGACAACCACCATGAAGAACAACTATAAGATTGCCTAGAACAAACTTTATGCTTTCTATATTCAATAATCTTGTATGCACAATGCATCTAAACCCAAGATTCTTCATGTCAAAAGCTTGATCTAATAGCTCATCTATTATCAACAAATTGTTTGAAGGGAAGCATAGATATTAATCTGTCCATTGTATGCTACAGATACTTCAAGGCATTATCTTCCTGTCCCAGTGATAAAAAGTGTAATTGACTCGATGACCTACAGTAAACTGGTACGTTTACCTTTCCACATGCAAAACAAGTTCACTAATCTTTACTGCTTCTATTTCCTTTACTGAAAAGTTCTTAAAAAATATTTTTCTTAAATTAGTTCCAGCTAATTCATGTGATCTGTGCAATCTATCATGACACAGAACGTTCTTCATTGGCATATCGTGGATGAGGAATCATTCCCCCTTCAAATACCTTCATACCCAAAATTATGGAATGGTGCATACTCTTATTCAGAGAGATATACATTTGATGATGCTATCGACATTGTTCAGTGAGTCCTGCTTTTGTTATTGTACTGGAACTATTTCCCAGTAATCATTCAACATCTAGACCTAGATATTTAAGTAGTAAACAACAACATGCCAGCAAAACTTTGCAAAAAAACTACTTTATCGAAGTATGAAAAGGAAACTCAAAAGAACTCCATACTTTATTCACCCTTTGCTTAGACTCTAGTGTAGAGATCACTTAACTATGCTGCCGGATTTCCCCAAATTTGACTTACCGGGAAAATTCACAGGTATGCTGAAAAACGAGGTGTGAATGTCTTGGCTGAGATTGATGTACCTGGCCATGCTCTCTCATGGTAATATTTATTTTTTATGCACTGTACACTCACATTATATCATTAGTATGTAGAACTTTGTTAAGATTGAGCATACCTAAAACTTTGTTAAAACTTTCTGCGCTTCTCTTGTTTCAGGGGTGTTGGATATCCGTCATTGTGGCCATCAGCTACATGTAAAGAACCACTAGATGTCAGCAACGACTTTACATTCCAAGTGATTAATGGAATTCTTTCAGGTTATTCACTGTCAAAAGAAATTATTCCAGATTTAGACCCCCTGTCAACACTTGAAAGATCAACTGTAATACATCTTTGTGGCTGTCACTAAAAAGAACGAAATAGATAAGTCAAACTTGGGAGGAAATAACATATTGGTTTCATTTTGCTTAGACTCTAGCGTAGAGATCACCTAACTATGCTGCCGGATTTCCCCAAGTTTGACTTACCAGGAATTCACAGGTATACTAAAATTCAGCAAAAAAAAGATACTTGAATGGCCAGAATAATAAGTCAATCATAGGAGGAAATAACATATTTGTCTCATTTAATACTAAATCAGTGGCATTAACTTTGGTTGCATTTTCAGATTTCAGCAAGATTTTTAAGTTCAAGTTTGTCCATTTGGGAGGAGATGAAGTAAACACAAGTAAGCTTGCAGAAATCTGTACTCTATAAAGCAAATATATGTATGTTAGAAACTATTAATGCTATGTTATGATTTCAGGTTGCTGGACTACCACACCACGCATTAAATCATGGTATGTCCTTATCCAGGAAAGTGAAAATAGGGAAATGTGCTAATTTGATATGATACTTGAATACTTGACAACCTTCTGTTTATTGCTATTCATACAAACTACCATGGGTCAGTCATCCAATGTGAACAGAAGTGTTTTTGCTGGTTGGCAGGTTGATTCAACATGGCATGAATGAATCTGATGCCTACAGATATTTTGTACTGAGAGCTCAAAAGATAGCAATATCACATGGTTATGACGTCATTAACTGGTAGGGTGACTGGTGTTACTAGTTTTTGCAGATTAAAATTTTCCAGCTAGTTCTAACAAGCAGTTTCTCATCCTTGTAGGGAAGAGACATTTAACAACTTTGGAGACAAGTTGGATCGTAAAACTGTGGTACATAACTGGTATCTCCTCGCAGCCTTTTGACGATACCTGAGAAAATTTTACTAGCATCCTTGCACCCCTGGCCAAATGGCACCAACAAATCTCTTAGTGCAAACCATTCATAATTCTTGAATAGAAAAACTTCAGTAACTTAGTTTTTCATCATAACTTGGTAGGCTTGGAAGTGGAGTTGCAGAAAAAGTGGTTGCTGCTGGTCTGAGATGCATTGTGAGCAACCAGGATAAGTGGTACCTAGATCACCTGGATGCTACATGGGAAGGATTTTACATGAATGAACCATTGACAAATATCCACAACCCTCAGCAGCAGAAATTGGTTCTTGGTGGTGAGGTATGCATGTGGGGTGAACACATAGATGCATCAGACATTCAGCAAACCATTTGGCCACGTGCTGCAGCAGCTGCAGGTATGCTCAGTTAAATATGATTTGATTTTCTAATTGTACCTACATTAAGTGTTCAGCGGATTCAATCTTATAAATAGCAAAGGTCACAATGAAGCATCTCATACCTGCATCATGCCTTGGTAGTATGAAAGGCATGATCAGCTTATCAGGTTCCTAAACGCTCGTTATGCGAACTCATCATTATCATGTATGGTTTTGATTTGAGTTCTCACACAAAACACTAAGTAGCTTAAATTTGTATAAACGTCTCTACATCAGTTGCTTTTCCTCATAAAACCACTTACTTTTTTTGAAGAGCGGTTGTGGACACCCATTGAGAAGCTTGCAAAGGATGCAGGATCAGTCACTGCAAGATTGGCACGCTTCAGGTGCTTGCTGAACCAAAGAGGGGTTGCTGCTGCACCACTAGCTGGTTATGGTCGTTCTGCGCCTTCAGAACCCGGTTCCTGTCTAAGGCAGTAGATATTCGTGGCAAGTATATATGATTTGATAGAGGAGAATAATGATCATTCTAGGCATTCGATTTACCACCCCGAGCAATTAAGAAGAGCTCGGGTCAATGTAATAAGGCGGATCATCAGAATGTTCTAATGGCATTTTATATCTGATGCTTGTGGACTTGTGGTGCTTCCTCCATCCACTTTTATAAAGCGGGCACACATCTTAAGATTCAAATTTTGCAATCTTTGACCAGTAACTCACTATAATTTTTTTAATAATGCAAATTTTATATGGTTGGATTCGTAATCAAATATTCTTTATCATGATTATAAATTTATAACGATAAGAGATATGATATATGATAAATGAATGATCAAAATATTATATGGAAGATCGTATTAAGTTCTACTATGCCTTGTAAAAATGGATGAAGGGAGTATGCATTTGGAGATATCTGTGCTCACCTGTTGCTGTCCGCCAACACATCCTAAATATTGGGACACAATCGATTCATCCCACATAATCCCCAAATCAAACACATAATAATTGGATTTGCACAGCATAAATTAGTAGTAGCAACTAACCATAAGCATTGGGATGCTTAAACGGCTAAACCCGTATTGTATCTGCCGAATCAAAAACTCGTGTGCATGTAGTCTGTTGTATATGGTGCATCGCCCCGTCCGGCAAGGACTTCAAGGTACCTCGGCACCGGCGGCATCTCCAAGTCAGTGAGCCCCTCCAGCCCCTTCACCACCTCCGCCATCGTCGGCCGCGCGTCGACGTCGTCCTGGATGCACCAACAGGCAACCTTGCACACCCTCCTCACCTCCTCGGCGTTCGCGTCCCCTCCCAGCTCCGGGTCCAGCAGCGCCTTCACGTTCCCCTCCGCCTCCACCAGCCTCCTCGCAGCCAGCAGCGGGAAGAACGTCGTCGCCGTCGCCGTCGCCTCATCGTCGCCCGCGCTGCTCGACGACGATTCCGGCGGCTCGGACTTCCCGTGGTCGACGTTCCTCCTCCCGGACACGATCTCGAACAGCGTCATGCCGTAGCTGAACACGTCGGCCTTGGCGGTGATCGCCTCGCCGCCGATCCACTCCGGCGCGAGGTACCTGACGGTGCCGCGCATGGTCGTCAGCACCCGGCTGAAGTCCCTGCCGACGAGCTTGGCGAGCCAGAAGTCGGCGACCTTGGGCGCGAGGCTCGCGTACAGGAGGATGTTTTGACGTCGCAGTGGATGATGCGGTCACGGCACGTCGTGCAGGTAGGCGAGCCCCCTGGCGACGCCGACGGCGATGTGGTGGCGCGCGCGCCAGCTGAGCGTGCAGGCCGTGGCGGCGCTGAACAGGTGCCGGTCTAGCGAGCCGTTGGGCATGTACTCGTAGACGAGCAGCCTCCGGTCGGCGCCGTCGGAGCAGAAGCCGAGCAGGCGGATCAGGTTGACGTGCTGGATGGTGCCCAGCGTGCTCACCTCCGCGCGGAACTGCTTCTCGCCTTGCCGGAGACCCTCCAGCTTCTTGACAGCGACGGCGGCGCCGCCGTTGGGGAGCTGGCCGCGGAACACGGAGCCGAAGGCGCCGCTGCCGAGCTTGTCCGAAAAGTTCTTGGTCAGGGCCTGGAGGTCCCTGTACTTGAAGCTGATCACGCGTCCCTCAGCGGTGGTGATGGTGAGGCCTTGGATCCTTTTTCTTCGCCGTGCCATCGTTGTACGGACGACGAGGATGGACGCGGCCAGGACGAAGCAGACAATGGCGGTTGCGCCGACTGCAATCTCTACGGTCCTCCGTTTGTGGCTCCTCGCCCTGGGGAACTCTGACGCGGCCAGCCTGAGGTAGAGGCTCCCCGCGCCGGCCAGCTGGTTGCCGTAATCCTCCTGGAGGTTTTGCAGCTCGCCGTTCCAGAGGACGCAGCTCCCGTTGTACGCGTAGGCAGAGCACGCGCAGTTGCCGAGGCACGCGCTCTCGCACTCGCCGGAGCTCACCGCCCCGGTGACGACGCGACCGTCGTCGGGGAGCCTCATGCCGTCCGTGCGAAAGAACCTATCCGCCTTCTTCGACTCGTGTCCCGCAGCGGCGGCAGCGGTGGCGCTGCCGTTGTTACCGCACTGCAGCTGGGTGTTCCGCACGCAGCCGCCGGTGGTGTCGCCGAGGCTCCAGCTGACGGCGTCCCGCGGCGCGAACCCCCTGGCGCAGGCGCACGCGGCGGCGGCGTCGCTGCAGACGCCGAAGGCGCCGCAGCCGCGCGGCACCGCGCACCGCGCCTTGGGCTCGGCGTACACCAGGTTCCACCGCTGGAAGGCCTCGACCCAGAACCACCCCTTGACCTGTCCGGACACGTCGGCGACGAAGCGGTACACGGTGGAGTTGTCGGCGAAGCTGTAGGTGAAGTAGCTCTCCCGGTCGTCGTCGACGAACCGGAAGCTGTACCCGGAGTCGCCGCCCGACGCGGCGACCTCCGGCGCGCCGGTGAAGAAGCGGCCGTTCCAGTTGCCGGTGAGCCAGTACACCCGCGTGGCGTTCCACGGCAGCACGTACTGCGGCGCGCCGGCCGGGTCGAGCTGGAGCGAGTACATCCCGGGGGCGGGGTCCCCGCGCGCCCTCCACGAGGTCATCCCCTGGATGACGCCGGTGACCTTGTCCCGCCTCAGCTTCCCGCCGGGCAGCCACGTGTCGCCGATGTGGTCGAAGCTCTGCCACAGCACGTTGGACGCGTTGGACGCCGGCGCGAGCACGAGGTTGCCCGTGTCGAGGAGGACGGCGGCGACCGTGGCGTTACTGACGTTATTAGCGTTGCCGGCGGCGGTTGTGGACCAGACGGGCAAGCCCGACGGGTCGAGCAGGGCGAGGTTGCCGTCCGGCGCGATGGCGAGCCGCGAGGCCGCCGGGTCGGAGACGGGCCTGTCACGGTTGGCCACCCAGACCGGCGTCCGCACGGCGATGTTGTTGTACCAGATGCCGACGTACCATCTGCCGGCGACTCCTCCGTCTGCCGAGAGGACACAGGAGCGCAGCATGTCAGGGCCGCACGCACGTTTAAGGGCAGTTTTTTACATGAGTACGTTGTACGTATGTGTACCACGTACGGGCACGGTGCACGGTGCACAGTGCACTGTACCGCACTGTTCACGTGCTTACAAGGTTGTGTACCTGGCTGGAAGAAGCCCATGGCGAACTTGCCGCCGCGGGAGACGAGCTTGGCGTCGCCGGAGAGCGGCCGGGCGGCGGTGACTGTGTCCTGCTGGGCGCGCACGGGCAGCGATGCGTGCGCGGCGACCAGCGCTATTACTAGGAGCACGGGCGTGACGTAACCCAGCAGAGGCGGCGCGCGTGCAGCACCCGCCATCTCTCGTTGCCCACACAGCACAGGTGATGGTCGTGCCGCCGGCGGGGGAGACGTCTCGGCGTGCTTTCTCCACCGCGCACCTTGCCCCTTGCCGGCGGCGGCAGCAGGAGGAGGCAGATATATACCTGTGGGCTGTGGCGCCTGTAGACCGACGACCGAGGCGCCGAGCCGCCGGCGACTCCGACCTGGCGGTGTAGCAGGTCGGTCCGCAGTCCGCGCCACCGAGGCTGCTAAGCATTCGCGTCAAATAATTCGCTACGCACGGGTGAATAATGGGCTGTTTGCGCGTCATTTTCTCGATCAGGCTAGCTCTTGTGGCCTTGTGGGGGTGGTTGATGACCGTGTGCCAAGTGTTAGTACGTTTGACCAGGAATGGAAGACCCCGATCGGGTCAGAACTCAGAACTGTCAGCAACAAATCATAGCTGTATGCTACGGAGTGTAGTCGTGTAGTCAAATGATGAGTTTGTGTTTGGGGAGTGTCGGTCGGTGTCTCTAGAGGCTCCGCCGTGTGGAGCTCGCTCGATGACGGCACCTCTCTTCCTTTCAGTTATAGGCAAACCACGTGGTGTCTACAGTCAACTTTTTTCTTTCTCTTTTTTGAGAGTGTCGACAGTCGAATTTATATATATATATATTTATTTTAATCATTTTGCAAAATTATACGATCATCTCAAAATTTTGCAAATTTGATCACGGACCGCCATGGCCCACGGCGGTTCCACCGCCAACTGCCGTGGGCTACAGCGGTCAGGCCTACCGCCACGGGCCCAGCCGGCGGACAGACCAGCTGCAGTGGCCCACGACGCTTGAGATTCATTCGTCGTGGGCTACGGCGGCAGGCCCACGGCGGCAGGTCGTCAGACCCTATAAGAGCCGAAAATTTGCTCGAAATTGTCATAATAATTCGGAAAAAAAGAAAGAGAGGGTTGGGAGGGAAGGAGAAGAGAGTGAGGGAGCGGAGGAGCGGAGCAGCGGAGCAGCGAAGCAGCGAAGCTCTGCTGGTCCTTCGCTTCATTGTAAGTATTTCATTGATTTCAACCCTTTTAGCACCTGTACTTAGATGTAATAAAATCGTAATTAGTATTGATTATTTAGATTTTTTTTAGATCTGTAGTATTAAATAGTTCATTTCCGTAGGGTGTAGTGTTTAGAAGGAGAAGAGAGTGAGGTGGAGGCGGCGGAGCAGCGAAATTCTGCTACTTCTTCACTTCATTGCAGGTATTTTGCTGATTTGAACTCTTTTAGTATTTTTGCTTAGATATAATTACTATTAATTATGTAGAAATTTCTGTAGTTATGGATTAGATTATATATCTGTAGTTATAGATCTGTAGTTATGAATTAGATTATACTTTACATGTTTGCCACTGATTAGACTAAATTACGTAACATATTTACTGTTAGTTTAGATATTAGTCTTTTTCTCTGGATGTAGTATTTGATAGTAGTTATTGGTTTTTATTATGAATCAGACATGTCGGAGACAGTCACAGTCAAATTGTATTATGGATCTGGAGAAATTATATATGGTCCACAAGGAGTTGACTTGTCAAATTTTAATTCAATTGAGCAAAATATTAAAAGAGCAGCAGAAAGAAGTTGGGAGGGTATAACCAAGTGGCTGGTCAAGTCATTTGCAGTAGATTTAGAGCATCAATGTATGTCGGTGATGGTACTAATCAACAGAAGTGAACATCTGTATTGGGAGCTCATGCCACTTGAAGGAACTCGACAATGGAGGAGTTATATCAGAAATGCATGCCGAGTTGGTTTGCCCGTGATTTTGTTTGTCCAAGTTTACCTTAAGGGTGGGTCTAGCAGTCAAGTACATGAGGAAGCTGAGGATGTGGATGAGATGGAAGGTGATGATGAGGAGGAACAACAAGAGGACGAAGAAGGTGATGAAGAAGGGGAACAACAAGTGGAGGAAGAAGGGGATTCTGAAAGTCATGAGTCATCTAGAGGTTATGTTGTCACTGGTTTTATTGATGAGGGAGAAAGAAATCCTGAGGTGATGAGACATTATGAGAGAGAGTTAGAAGCTGATAAACGTGCATTGGAAGAGGACTCTTCAGATGATGATTATGATGATGATGCTGATGATGATGATCTGTCTGAGGATCATGTGCTCTGGGATTGGCAGAACTACGATTTCTCACAGTGTACTGTTAATCGTGGTGAGGATGTGCCCTGGGAGTACACGGAGAATGAGGTTACAGTAGGCGCCATGTACCCCACTACTGCACATGTGAAGGATGCAGTCAAGCAGTGGTCCACCTTGACTCTGCATAGGGAGTTCAGGGTAGTGAAAAGCTCTCCGAGGATATATGATGTGCATTGCAAGAAGGAGGATTGTTCTTTTCGAGTGTATGCATATAAGGGGAAGTGGGATTATTACTTAGAGGTGAAAGAAGTGGTGCCTCACAGTTGTACTCTTGATCGGATTGATGCAAAACACCGAAACATTTCAACCGATTTTGTTGCAAGCCACATGTACCCTACCATTGTGAAATGTACTTCATATGAGCCGAAGGCCATTATCGGTGCAATTCAGGAAAAATTCAGGCACACCATCAGTTACAGCAAGGCATACCAAGCAAAGAAGAAGATATTGGAGCATAGGTGGGGTACTTATGAAGCATCCTACCACAATTTGCCTAGCTTGCTGCACACAATAGTTCAGATGAATCCTGGCAGCTACTATGGTATCAAGGACTATCCTTGTCAGGAGAAACCAGGCAAGCTTGTGCTTCAGCGGTCATTCTTGGCTTTGGGTGCCTGCATTGAGGTTTTCAAACTGTGTCGACCGATCATTTGCATAGATGGCACTTTTCTCACTGGTAAATACAAAGGAACAATCCTAACAGCTGTGGCAGTTGATAGTAACAATCTATTGCTTCCTTTGGCCATTGCATTGTGGAGGGGGAGAATGGTGACAGTTGGTACTGGTTTCTTGAGAGGTTGAAGAACATGGTGGTGCAGGATGTGCAGAATGTGTGTGTCATACACGATAGACACAAAGGTATTTTGCAAGCAATGAATGACATGAAAGATGGCAACCAAGAGCGATACAGAGTTCCATTGTGGCCCGATGTTAAGAGCAGGTGGTGCACTAGACACATGAAATCAAACTTCCACAGTCAGTTCAAGAATAAGGCCCTGTCTAAATTGTTCGAGCGGTTGTGTGAGCAGACTCAGCAGAAGAAGTTTGATGCCATCTGGAAGAAATTAGATGACCTGACAAAGAAGACATCAGAGGAGATAGCAAAGAGGCCAGTGAATCCTGAACCTGGAGAGGAGCCAATTTCTCTCGAGGATGTGGGATTAGATGGTCCTCAAGTTAGGCGCGGAAGAGGGCGTGTTGTGAAGACCTTCAGCCAGTGGATTCAGAATGAGCCTAAGGAGAAGTGGTGTCTCATGTTTGACGAGGGCGGAGCAAGACATGGGATAAAGACTACTAATTTTGCTGAGGTCTACAACTGTGTGCTTCGTGGGTCAAGACCTCTTCCTCTAGTTGGCATCATTGAGTTCTTCATGTATCGTACAATGCAATATTTCTACGAAAGGAGTAAGGCAGCGGATGAGGTTGTGAGGAAGACTCAAATGACATACTGCACCAGAATGAATATTTGGACACGGCTCAGAAAAAGCACTTCTGCACTCGGTCACAGCGCATCCTTTGTACCAGTCCGCTGAGAATGAAATTATGTGGAGATATGAGGTTGAGTGCAAAGGGGAAATGCGCCTAGGACCAGCGTGTGAAAAGATGCAACAAGTGTGTGACATTGGCAACGAAATATGCAGATGTTCATGCCGGAAGCCACAGCTACTACACAAATCCTGCTCCCATGTGATCGCCGTATGTTACGTACTTAAAGATTTCAGCTGCCGTAGGTACATACCATGGTACTACGAGAAGCAAACTATTTGGAACATTTAGAACCGAACAATCCAGGGCTACCTCGTGCAGGGTACTTTTACTGAGAACCCCAAAGAAAATGTTGTGCACATACCAAATCCAGATCCTGAGATGTGCCAAGGTGTTGGAAGAAGGAAGAAGAAGAGGATTAGAAACAACATGGATGAAGCTGAAATTGGACCTGCAATAGTGATATGCTACAAGTGTCACAACACGGGCCACATGTACAAGAGGTGCACAGCTGCAAATTATGCTTGCAACGCACCACCTACTGCTAATGTGGGCTCGTCAGCACCTTCAGGACCATCCCAACCCCCATCAGGACGTGGCCGTGGACGCGGACGTAGACGTGGGCGTAGCAACAATGCAGGATTCAGATGATCATAGTTGCTTGTAACGTTAGGACATTTAATTATGGAATTTGTAATGTTCGAACTAATATTTCCTATATGAATTTATGCATGGTATTTTATTTGAATAATTGAACTGCTATTTCGTGTCGCCTTAATTAAGCTGATTCATTTTTATAATTTTGTTTATGATTGTAATTTATAATTTTGTCTATGATTGTAATAATTGTTCTCATCATGTTTTTCAGGTTTGCAATAGCCTCCTCAGGTCCTGAGTTGGACTTGAAGTTCCTCACCACGAGGAAGGACAAGGTCGAGGTGCCAAAGGGGACCAACACTCCTATGTGCTTCTGCGGTGACAACTGCAAGCTTGTCAAGTGCAAGGTTCTCGGGTACGCCTACGGGATGAGGTTCTTCATGTGCGCAAACTATGCGCACGACCCGATCCAGCCTTTCGATCGCAACCTTAGAGCCAAAGTAAGAACTTACTACATTTCTCGATTATTCATTTGTCATTTTTGTTTTATTATTTGCTGACATGTCTTTCAAAAAAGACTCCACCTCCTCTTTGTGATTTCATGCAGTGGCTAGATACCGAGCAGTCTGAGTTCGACAAGAGCTACGTCGAGGAAGCGGGCCGTGATGCAAGGGAGAGGTGGTTCCGCATGGTTGAGTGGGAAAAGAGAGGAAACAAAGGAGGAGGAGAAGGAAATGCGCATTCGCCAGGAGATGAGAGAACGTGAAGCGGCCCAGGCCCGTGAAGCCGACAGAGAGAGGAAGAGGGAGAGGGCTCGCCGGGCCAAGGAAGCTGGGCCTGATGCCATCAGGAAGGGGAAATACCCCCGTTGTACTCAGTAGACCTAGAGTATTAGTCGGACTGTATCAAATAATTCGGGATTTCATGACATCGTGATGTACGGTCCTCGGTTTGTATCCTTAAGAACTTTAATCGAACTGCATTAGAGTGTGTTTTCTCCGTTACGTGTGTTTCGTTAGAGTCACGGTCATATGCAGAGTCATTGTGTTTCCTCCGAGTCACTGACGTGTTCTCCTCCCACGGATCGACTGGCCCACAATGCGGCAGTGCCCTAGTACTAGGGTGTGTTTTCTCCGAGTCACTGCTTTGTTTCTCTTCCCACGGATCAAAGGGCCCACCACCCAGCCAACATTCTTCTTCTGCCTATATGTAGCACCATTCACTCCATTGCCTTCTTCTCACAGCATTCAACAATGACTTACAGGAGTGGGGATGAACACGGTTTCGGTCCTATGTTGTGGCATCAACAATCTCCTGATTTCGTAGCCAATTTCCCATTGAAAAGCAAGAGTGACTTCAGATCGATGCGTGACGTTAGAAGCTACGCACCGAAGCAAACGGTGATGTAGCCTAGGTGTTCGCACGGTGAGTTTTGCGTGATGCAAGTGTACGAGGGATGGAACAACTCCGGTCGTCGCTTCTGGCACTGCCCACATGCATGAGTAAGCATTGTCCACAAATTTGTTCATCATCTTTCTTTGGTTTGCTAACGTTTTCTTGTCTTTTGCAGTACTCCACCCAAACAGGGAATTGCGGTTTCTCGCAATGGGTGGATCCACCAGCTATTCGCCCCTATCAAGAGTACATCGACTACCTCGAGGACGTCGTCATCTACAACCTGAAGCGGGAGCTGTCGGAGGCATTGGCTTCCCCTGATCGATCGTCCAGCGCTGGAGACGGTCGATGCTGCAAATGTTCAACCTGCACTTGTGAATGCAACAAGAAGAACAGCTCCCCTCCACCTTCACCACCTCCACCCCCACATGGGTACTACTACATGCCGTCGCAAGACTCCGGCGGGTCTTTGCTCTCCGGGCAGTTCTCGTACAACTAGATTAATTAGACCTGTTGTAATCAATTTTCTAAATTCCCTAAGGCATGTTATCAGTACGTAAGGCGCTTTGTTAGGGTTTTTCGAGCGTCGTACATGCCACTGCAAAGGTGTGTGTTGGGCTTCTAAATATTATAAAAAAATATAAAAAAAATGCCGCCATGGGCCACGGCGGTTTGGTTGCAACCACCGTGGCCTATGGCGGTTGCATGGCCGCTGCCTGCCGCCGAGCAGCACCGGCAAACGCCGTCCCCGACCGCCGTGGGCTACGGCGTTTGGCATAACCGCCGTGCGCTACGGCGGTTAGGCCTAACCGCCGTAGCCCACGGCGGTTGGCGGTGGAACCGCCGTGGGCCATAGCGGCCGCCGTGGGTCATGGCGGTCCGTGGTCAAATTTGCAAAATTTTGAGATGATCGTATAATTTTGCAAAATGATTTAAAAAATATATAAAAAAATTCTCGACAGTCAATCGAACCTCGGTCTGAGAACGTTTGGGCTCACCCCAGGCAGTAATAAAAATCTTGCCCGGCTCCAGCCCACCGAAAGGCCATCTAACTTGCTAGCTATTATCTCACCAGTCCACTTTATTATTATACTGTTTAAACATTTTTAAAAAATATTCTAACATTTTACAAAAATGTTGATTTTTTCAATATGTTTTCATCAACATTTTCTAAAAATGTTGCAACATTTTCCGAAAATATTGGACAACATTTCATCTCTTCCAAACATTTTTCAAAAATGTTCCAACATTTTACATAAATGTAGTTTTTTAACATGTTTTCGTCAACATTTTGCAAAAATGTTCAAACATTTTTTGAAAATGTTGACAGTGCTTCTTCTCCACGAGCGGCGGCGGCGCGTGGCGCACTCGCCGGCCGACAGGCCGCGGGGGCGCGCGCGACCGCCGGCGTGGCGCGCGGGGGCGGCGGGGCCGCGCGGAACCGCGGTGGCCGCGTCGGCGTCGAGGTGGCACTCACGTCCCTGCGTGCGGCGGCAGGCTGAGGGAGTGAGGAGGAAGAAGATGTTGGGGTTTGACGTTTGGTGGGTTAGGTGGGCTGCTAATTAGACTTATAGTATGATATAGTTTGATAAGAAAAAATCTTTCGGAAGATACATAGGATTCCCGGGCTCAGCCGCGCCCCTCTCTAGCTAAAAAGGCCTCTAAAAGTAACCAGCCAATGAGCCCAACAGAGCCCGCGGGCCCCAACTAACTTTTCCGAAGTAAGTATGCCCAACATGCTTGCGGGCCGGCCTGGACTTCCTCCTCGTAAGGTAACTCGTCCGCCCGTGCCGCGGCCGCCGCCCGCCGCTTCCTCCATGTTCTCCGGCGGGCGGGCGGGCGGCAGGCAGGCCGGCAGCGCACCGCGCCCAGGCCGCCGCCGTGGGAGGAGACAGCCGGCAGGTTCGAACTGCCTGACCTCTTCATCATCGTCTGCGCCTCTCTCTCATCCAAGACAAACCGACACTGCACGGCCGGCAGTGATCACCAGAGTCAAATTATATTACCGGCCCGGCCCGGCGACGACAGGCCGACACAAGCACCGGTCCGTCGTCCTCGCAGCGCATTGATTCGCTTGGACTTGGATCCCGACGCGATGTCGTCGCCGCTGCGCCCGGCTGCCGCCGGCCGAGAGGATTCGACACCACAGGCGGGATCGATCTGGGTCGTCTGAGCAGCCTCGCCGCGGTGTTGGCCCTGCTCCTGTGTATGCATGGCATGCCGGGGCATGGAGATTAATGGAAGTTGGGATCTCTGCTCTCTCAAGCGACGATCGGAGTCAAGTCGTGGCCGTACGAGCAGACTGTGCCCTGGTCGTGTGTCGTGTCTAAGGAGGAGCCCGCGCGCCGTTTCTACGGGGGGTCGGACGACGACCGTGTGTGTCCTCGTCGTCGTCGTCCCTGACGCCGCGCGGTTTATATGTTTCTTCCCCACAGTCACAGACTCACAGGCGGACGGAGATAAATGAACTCGTGGACCGTGGTCCACGGCCGGGACGACTGCCAGACTGCATGCAGTGGTAGTCGGTGATGCATCTGCCATTCTGCCGTACCGGCCGGTTACCCGTAGATCGATCGAGTGTGCTGTGGATCGACCTCGCTCTACACCAAATGGTGCATGATATGAGTGATTGCACGTACGGACGCAGGAAAGGAAGGATATCTCATATATGGAAACCATGCATTTTGCTCAATGCGCAACTATTGTTGCCCGTCAAATTAAGCTGCTGTCATCACAGCCGCCTCTTCTCGGTTCGGTTGCTGTTTGCATAGGCCTCTGTGGGATCAGATTGCTATCAGCGGCAACAAATTCTAGTGAACTTAGGATTACGACGGTTGAGGTACTTGGTAGGGGCAACCATGACAAGGCTCCCTCTTCCTATTAGGGTATTATTAGGGGTGGGTGGACCTAGGGCCGGGGCCCGGCTGGAGCTTCCGTGGATCCACCCTCGAAAACCGCAAAGTAAACCCGTCCTGAAACCGCAACACAATCCGAGTGGAAACGCTACCCCAACCTTGAATCCTAACAGGTCCCTCGAAACCCACGCCAGATCCGCACACTATTGTCGCTCGGCTGGCTCCGCCGCAGCCATCCACCCTCCATCGCAAGCCGACATCCTCCTCCTCCGCCACCCTCGTACCATTACGCATTGCCTCGTGCCACAGTCCGCCACCACCTTAATCGGTAATTAAGGGGTAGGGGAGGGAAATTACGTGACCGCCCACTGATATCCGTCGACACCGTTGCCGCCCGCTAGGCATGCGGTGGAGTAGGGATAAGATGGAGTGAGGACCGAGGAGATGCTGAGTTGGGGAGAAGGAAAGAGGAGGTAGGGAGTGAGCCATGGGTCAAATGGAGAATAGGAGAAGGGTGCAGAATGGCCTGAGAGGGTGAGTCTGAAGATATGGTTGCTTCATGAGCCATGTGTGCTACTGTGTTTCGTGCACTACGGGAAAACCGCTCTTTGCCGTGCGTTAAGGTCTTTGCCGTGCGTTTTATTTCAGGCGCACAACAAAGAGCCCATTTTGCCGTGCGCTTAGAAAAACGTACGGCAAAGATTCTTTGTCGTGCGCCGAAAAATAAAACGCACGGCAAAGAATCTTTGCCGTGCGTTTTATTTCTTAGCACACGGCAAACATCTTTCTCCCACCGCCCCAAGTGGAGGAGAAGAGTTTTTGCCGTGTGTTTTTGGAAAAACGCACGGCAAAGAGGTATGTTTGCCGTGCGTTTTTTGTATGGCGCACGGCAAAGTTTATATATATATATATGGTATATATATTCTATACCCTGGGTATGGAATAATATTCCATACCCGAGCCAACCACCGACCCACGCGCCACCCGATCCCCGGCAACACACACCCCTCTCCCTGGCTGTTTTTTTTTCTTCCGGTCCTCCCACGTACGGTGGCGTCAGTTCCCGCGAGCCCCCTCGGTTCCCCACCACCGCCGCACCCCACGCCCGCGCGCCCGTCCCGTCGCCGTCACACCAGGCTGCCATCCCGTTCGCGACCCTACTCCGCTCCCCGCCGCCGCCGCCCCTCACGCCCCCGTCATCCTGCGTCCCGCCGCCGCCCCCACGGCCCCCTGTCCTCCTGCTCCCCGTTCCCGTCGCCCAGCACCCCCTCCTCGTGCCGTCGCCCCGCACGCTGCCCCTCCTCCCTGCACTCTCATGTCATGCTGCCGCGCTCCCTCTCCCACGGCCCCCTCCACCCTTCCTCCGGAGGTGGATCTGGCCGAGGACGCCACTCCTGGACACATCGACATCGTTGGCTCGTCGTGCGGCTGGGCAATGCGCCTGTCGGTGAATCCGGCGGGGAGCGCAGTTCGGTCGGGATTGGGGGTGACCAGCCCTGGAGCGGCGGGCAGGCAAGGCCCTGGGCTGATCCTGGATTTCCGGCTGGTGGCGAGGGGCCCGATCTGCTCTAGCAGGGAGCACCCCCGATCTGTGGATCTCAATTTGCTCCACGGGCCCTCTCTCGCTATCGATCCACAAAAGAAAGCGGTGGCGGTGTTGCCTCTGCCCGGCAAAAGAAGAGACGGAGGGATTCCGACTCCCGAGTGCCCTCTACGGCTCTACTTCACCGGATGAAAAAATACCAGAGGACGACACTCAATAGCTGCAGGTGCCGCCAAAGCCGAGGCTACAACCCGTGAGCACGCGTCCAGAGAGATAGGTTAGTACCTGAAAAGTTGATTTCTGTGCCAATGCGATTCTGAATTTTTCTTATTTAGTTTTGTATTGCTGGAGTCTTGCATCGTTAGCTGATACAAAAAATCTGAAACATTTGGATCCCACATTCAGGAAATGGTTGCATTTTTTTAGCAGTTAACTATCATCCTTCACAAATAGTCGTGCAATGGATCTTTTTTTTGTTTGTGTTCATGCAAATTTACTTTTAGACCACAAACAATAATTATTTTCTCAGCAAATTTCCCATTTTTTATTACCAAGATCATTCTATTCGTGGTTTCTAATTGTAGTGTGCTCATGTTTTATTCTCCTAGTATTTGTTCTATGATAAATGCTTTGTTTCTATCCGTTTTCGTTTATAACACAATGGAGATTAGTCCTTTTTTACAAGGTTTTGCAGTACTTTGTTAACTAAATCGAATATACTGACAAATGGTATGGTGGTATGGTTGTCGTTCCCTTGCTCACGCACGGCGGTGCTCCCTCATCAGGGATCAGACAGGTCCATGTCTCACTGCTGGATCTCGCGAGAATCTGGTGAGGGCAGGTCCTGCAACTCCATGTTACGGACTTACAATTTTCTTGCGATGCAATTCATCTTGCCAGTGATTTTTGTGCAGTTAATCCTATTTCCAAATCTAATTTATGCTCCTACATGCAGATCTAAGACCACTGGAGATCAGTGGAGTCCTATTTCCTCCGAAAATCCTTCTGCATGGTAAATGGTGTTTTGCAACCACACCTTTGGTGGTAATCAAAGTAGCAGTGATTTCCCATCTCACAATAAATTGCCTCTCTTCTTTTTCAGTCGATTCTTGCATGCGTGCTAATCCTGTTTTCCTTGTGATGCAGTCATGCTGACAGATTCATGGTCGCAAGGTGCAACACAAATTATCCAAGATGTAACTTTGAAGATACAGGGCAAAAGGAGATATGACTCAGCAGGACCTCGAGAACAAAGGTTTTTTTTCCTCTTACCATCTCATATGTCCCCTAGTGTGATTATGCGCAATAAACCAAAAGTTATAGCTGCTGCCTGCTGGTGCTAATTTAGCCAAGTTACAAGTTTCTGGTGAGCAAGCATATACTATGTTCTTTATTCCCTATAACTGAACCAAGTCTGCTTCGCTTAAGAGAAATACGAGGGGCTCTCATTTCAACTCAGAAGTACTAATGATTCTAGTTATGAACTAATCATGCCAAGTTTGTTGATTCAATGAAAGAATTTTGACACCCTGACCCGAGCCACCTTTCCACGAGCCACCGACTCCCACGCACCGCGTCGATTGTTATTAGTTGGGTTTCATTAGCCAATATGCAAAATGAAAATGGCATCTAGATGGCACTGATCAAAGCCTCAAACTTCTTTTGATGTGCATTCACATAATTCGAGTGATAGGCATACCTTCTGCTGGTGTTCTCAGTTTATTATTAGCAATCAAGTGACGGCTAGGTGCTGAAGCAGTTCAGATCTGTTCCTGTTTCCCATAATTAGTGACATGAGGATTACAAAGTATTTTTTGTTCATATCATAAATCTATTAGCAAGTACTAATTTCCGCCTGTGGGCAAATTGAAGACCCTTTCTGCCAAAGCATGTTCGACGAGCATGACCATGTCGATTGCCCAATTACAAGGTCTTTCAACCATAATATGCATGACCATGACCATGACTCATTATCTACAAATGGTATATGTCATGATATAAGATTTTTACAATTAATTATTGATTTACTACCCTTTCAAAATCCTTGTAACAGTCATCTTTAAAATAAGATATAGCTAGAAACTGCACTATTTTGGTTTTTGGGTTCTGCCGGCAGAAGGGCACTGACAATCAGATTTTGTTTGATGCATATAACTCTCTACGCATCATTGGCATGCCATTTATATATACCTCACATTTATTCAAAGTGAATGTCATGCTAGCAAATGTCACAGCCAATCACTTAACAAGTTAACATTAATAGACTATCTGCTAATACACATGAGTAAATATGCTTGGATGGATTCTGTACAACATTATGTAAAGGCTACAGCTTCTAGCTATACAGAGATATAACTGTTACCTTGCTCAGTCACTTGTTTGAGTCATTTCGCTTTCAGATTGTAGACTAGGCCTGCTGGATGTATCATCTATATTGCTGGAGCGGATATTAGTTATTATATTTGGTTCCAATGTACTTTATCATGTGGTTCAGATCTCATTTCAAACAATTATGTGTTTAGTCTTGCATACACCTGTGAGTATGTCATTTGACATGCAGATCCTTCCTTGGCTTTTTGTTTAATTTAATTTGATGTTCTTATACTCTGTTTCCAACATGATTGTTGCAAAAGACTTGTATTTTTGTCTCAGATTAAGTTCCTTCCTGTCATCTCCCTTGCTTTCATCCTCATGAATGTAATTAAATTAGACACAATAAGGAACACTTAACAGTTTGATGCCTTGCTTAGTAATGCTACCCAATGATGCAATGATGTTCCAATTTAGTCCACTTTTACAGTATCATCAATGCCCTTTTTTAGACATATGTTTGCAAAAACTGGGACTAAACTACACATTTATTGGCAATTATTTCTGTTATGAACCAATTACTAGCTTCCATCTATGCGGTCCCTCAGCGTTTTGGGGTGATGCATCTCAATTCGACAATACGAGCCCTGGTGCTAGATCCGCCCGGGCTGTTCATCCACTGCTGAAGTGGAATACCGGAATCCATGTTTGTTCCATGGATGGTGTGGATCCATACGAGCAGCTCTGCAAACATATGGCCTAATGCCCAAGGTAACACAATTCTATCCCATCTTTTGTGCTTGTAACCCCATCTTATATTTGTGGTGTTCGACATCTCCAGTCGTCTGAAGTAGCATGATTTCCCTCCCTGGAGGATTTCTTGGATGAGTCTGCAGATTACCCTGTCAAATAAGCCCCTCCATCCTCACCCATAAAATTCACTACTTTATTTTACTAATGAATTTAAACCAAAGTTCTCTACTTGTTGTAGATTCGAGACACTAGAATATGCATATAAGATTTTCGCCTTGATAACACAGAACTGACATGAACTGGTAACATTTATGCGTGTCTGTTTCTGTGTATATTTTGAAATTCAACCTGATTTGACCCAGCAACTTTTTGGAATTCCACTTGATTTTCCATCCAACAACGTCCTTTCTGGAAAATGGTATGAGCAGAACTGAATATAAGATGGGGAGACAATATCTTGATTAACAATTCTGACTCCAGATATGATGAACATTGCTTTCCATGTGCATGCATATGTATTCTGAAATTGGAGTATCCGAGTATGCATGCCTAGCTTGCTGCTTATGATTCTTATGCACAAAGATCTTTTATTTTCTTGTCAGATATTTTGTCATCACCCTTGTTTCCATCCTCATGAATGTAATTAACTTAGGGCACAATAAGGAACATTTAACAGTTCGACGCATTGTTCGGTGATGCTACCCAATGATGTTCCAAATTTATTCATTTGTACAGTATAATCATTGCTGGTGTTAACAAATATGGTTGCTTAGAAGTGTCTTGATCTTGTGCAAGTATTGACAGATAGTAGCGGCTCTACATTAAGTGATTTGTATTTGCTATCTTGCTAATTTCTGGGATACTTTCTATGATGGCATAGCATGTTTCCCATCTACCACGGTCCTGCAACACTACCTCCTACAGCATAGGTGAGTCCAGCCCATTAGGCATTCGAATATGATTTTTGCATCAACTTGTTGATTGAGTGAAGGTAGTAAGTTTCTTACCAATTTAGTGAGGAAGTAGCTATATTGGTATCAATTTTGTTTAATGAGGGATACTTGTCCATATAGTTTGAGATTTATGTCTTACCTTATTTTTTAAAAATGAAATGATTGTTTTGATTTGTTAAGGAGAATACCCTTTCAGGTATGCAGCGTGTTTTTATCAAAATATGTAAATGTTCAGATTTGCATGATAACTAGAAATATATATCTGCTAAGGTTTCTTTCATGAAACACTATTATTATTTAGATTCTTAGTGCTAATTTACTTCTTCCAGTAACTGAGATGCACGATTGTTCACAAGAGAGGCGAGTAGATCAATCCAAATTTGATAGTATGAGGATACCTGTTTCGTATTTTTCGTGATGTCCATATATGTGAAACAATGTGTTGGGCCAATATTACTCATTGTTGGTTGGCCGTCAATGCTGTTTTGAAGCATCCTTCAGCCAGATTCATGTGTCATTCTTGAAGCTAGTAATATTTCTTTGATAGGGTTGTACTCACTCTTTCCTTTTTTTCTATTTTCCTTACCTTGCACTGTCAGTGTCATGTGCGTGGATAACAATAATCTTGGTCATTTTCTTTTCTTAAGAATGACGCCAATTCTGATTGGATCATTGTGCAGGTCAGGTGAAGCCTCCTCCTGCAGTAGCGGCAGCTGTAGGAAGAACCAGGAACAGTCGAGCTGCAGGTGTGACGTCTGAACCTAGAGAAACACACTAAAATTCCAACCTTGTTAGCTTTTTAGGCAACGAGTGTTCAGATGGAGTTGTGATAGGATCTTTAGCCTCAGATGCAGCTACAAAAGTATATAGAGAAGAAGCAGCAACGTTGTCATAGTGTCGCCATGTAATTAGGAATTTCAATCAACTAGTGTTGTATATTTGATCACAAATCAAGTATTTTAATCTTACGTGTTGAAGAAAACTCGATAGATCTATTTCTGAGTTCCTAAAATGTTGTACAAAGGTCTCCTCCAGTTCGTAAAAGGGATTTCATGTGCACAAACACAGTATTATCTATGATCATATCACTAGTAATATTATCCTCACTGTCACGTACTAGTTTTTTTTAAAGAATACTAGTAATATTTTATCCACCACATGCCTTTTTTTCTCTTAACACAATCACGAGACCTTCAGTCCCTCACGCTGGTCACCTGTATGGACCCACCTACAAAGACGTTAATTCCTTCTCTGACACGATACTTGAAAATTGATTATGCAAATCTAATAGCAACGGAACTTTGCATCGCACGTGAATGCAAAAGAGAAAAAAAGAAAAATAACCAACGGAACCTGAGCAAGGTGGGCGTTCGTGCATCGCGGAAAAATCGGAGAGGTGGTGCCGCGGAAAAATCGGACGTAGCGGCCGCGAGAGGTGGTGCCGCCTTGGATCGTCGGGTGAACGCTCGGCTCGCTCGGGTATGGAATAATATTCCATACCCCTGGGTATGGAATAGCGCTGCTATATATATATACATATATATATATATATATATATATATATATATATATATATATATATATATATATATATATATATATATATATATATATATATATATATATATATATATATATATATATATATATATATATTCTCCTAAGCCCCAAATCCAATAGCCCCTCAAAACAAATTCTCCTAACTTTGAAATTTTTTCTACTCTATACATACAACATGTGATACTTAATGGTAAAATTTGGTAGATTTTTGTATTAATTTTCTATATTTAACTAATTAATTGCATTTCAAGTATTTTTTCAAATATGCCAAATTTGAACTACAAGTGATTGAAATAATAGAATAAAATGAGTGAAAAAATAATATTCATGTTATTTAGCCCAATTTAAGACCACTTCCATGAAATAAAAAGAAAATTTGAACATCTTGACTAGGAAACACGACCATGATTGTGTGTCCAAATGATTTAGAAATTCTAAAAAATGCAAATGAAGTCTGAAAATTATAAGATTCGTCAAAGGCTCATGATATCATACGTGGAGGCTGTAGTAAAAATTTGAACAAATTTTGAACATTTTGTCATGTACGGTGCTTACAAATCGAAACATCTCTGAAGAAGTTTCAGAGAGTTGAGAAGTAGATGGTTAGGTTTGAATGAAAAGCGACGATCAAATTTGAATTTGAATTCAATTTTTTTCTATAAGCAATAGACAATATAAGTTGTTCTATGTAAAATTTTGGTGTTTTTTCGATGTCATTCGATAATTTTAGTGTTTTTCTATGTAAAATTTAGATTTTATTAAAAAAGTCTTTGCCGTGCGTTTTTGGTTTGACGCACGGCAAAGATGTATCTTTGCCGTGCATTTTTGGTTTAGCGCATGACAAAGTTTTTTTTTCATATGTATGTCCTTCTAAGCCCCAAATTCAATAGCCTCTCAAAACAAATTCTCCTCACTTTGAAATTTTTTCTACTCTATACATACAACATGTGATACTTCATGGTAAAATGTGGTAGATTTTTGTATTAATTTGCTATATTAAAGTAATTAATTGCATTTCAAGCATTTTTTTCAAAGATGCCAAATTTGAACTACAAGTGATTGAAATAATAGAATAAAATGAGTGAAAAAATAATATTCATGTTATTTAGCCTAATTTAAGACTTCTTCCATGAAATCAAAAGAAATTTTGAACATCTTGACTAGGAAACACGACCATGATCGTGTGTCCAAATGATTTAAAAATTCTAAAAATTCAAATAAAGTTGGAAATTTATGAGATTTGTCAATATCTCTTGATATCATGTGTGAAGGTTATAGAAAAAATGTGAATAAGTTTTGAACATTTTTTCATGTACGATATTTAGAAATCGAAACATCTCCGATGAAATTTCATAGAGTTACGAAAGATATGGTTAGATTTGTAGGCGACACAACATTCAAATTGAGTTTTGACTTCAAATCTTGTTTCTATAAGTAATAGACAACATAAATTAATTTGTGTTAATTTTCTGAATTTTTTCAAAATTATTTGATAGTTTTTATGAATTTTGTAAAATTGCTAAAAAATAATTTGACGTGCGCCTTTGGGCAGGCGCATGGCAAAGAATTATCTTTGCCGTGCGCCCTATGCCAATGCACGGCAAAGGCCAAAGCGGCCCACTCCACCACCCCAACGCGGCCCACTCCGGCCCAACACACCGACTGAACCCTAGATATAAAAAGAAACCCTCCCCCCGGACGGCTATCCTCTCCCCCGCGCGCCTCCCTCGTCTCTCTCGCCTCTCTCGTCTCCCTCCCCTCCCTCGACAGTCACAGCGCCCGGCCCTCCTCTACGGTTCTACGGCCACCGGATCTCCCTCCCCTCCCGTCGCCGGCGGCCCGCGGTGGGGCTCCCTCCCATCCCGTCGCCGGCGGCCCACAGCGGGGCTCCCTCCCCTCCCGTCGCTGACGGCCTGCGCGGATCTCCCTCCCGGCCCGTGCCGGAGCTCCCTCCCGTCGTCGGCCCCGTCCTACCTCCCCTCCCGGCGCCGGATCCGGCCGCGGAGGCGCTGGATCTGCTCGGCCGCGAGCTCGGGGAAGGGGTAGAAGATGCGGCCGCCGCCTTTCGCGCCTTCGAGATCTGCGGGAGGAGAGACAGGCGTCGCCGGGGGCAGGAGCGGGCGCCGCCACCGACCACGCAGACGGCGACGAGGACGACGACTCCATGGCCTCCGACGCGGATGACGGGTAAGGTCTCTCTCTCTCTCTCTCTCTCTCTTTCTCTTCCACAGGTGGTCGGGGCGGCGATGTGGTGGCGGTGCGGCGGTCTCTCTCTTCCACAGGTGGTCGGGGCGGCGACGTGGTGGCGGTGCGGCGGTGGATGTAGAGGCAGTGGCCGAACGGCGGTGGGGGATGTGGTGGCGGCCGGATGATTGGACTTTTTTTATTCTTTTTGTAAATGTTTGTCGTGCGTCCCCTACGGCGCACGGTGATTTCTTTACTTCATTTCAAAATTGTTTGCCATGCGGCAACTTTAGCGCACGGCAAAGGTTTGCCGTGCGTGTCGATAAAAAGCGCACGGCAAAGAGCATTTACCGTGCTAAATGTTGCCGTGTGCCCTTTGCCGTGCGCCCGATAGAAAATGCACGGCAAAGGGCCGGTTTCCCGTTGTGGTGGGTTCAACTTGGATTTCAGAGCTACGTGCCCTCCCCCTCCGGAATTCCTTAACTCACCCCACCCTTGTCGGGTCAAACCCGCGATTATCTCGGGTGCAGACCCGGCTGATTGCCATCCCTAGGTGGACCAATGGTGACACTTGGCATGGGTAAGTCATAGCACCTCCTTCCCATTCATTTATAGGGCATGCATGGACATGGGGCCTCATGTAGGTCATGGCTTCGCCCATTCCAAGCCCATGATATAAGATGGTCCAGCACTAAAATGGCTGCCCTTGAGGGATCGAGCGTCGACTGAGGGCTTCGCTTAGAGCCAGTCGTCTAGGTTGTGTGGGATGTGAGTAGTTCATTTCGAAATCTATGCTTTCGGGTTGTATTCAGCTCTGGAGTCCGTTTTATTTGGGTTGTAACTGAATATTGTACCAATTCTATTTCTGCTTAATACAATGATACGCTGCGCGCGTATTCGAGAAAAAAAAACTAAAATGGCTGCCCGTATACAGCAGCAGTCAGTGCTCTATCCCTCAACACAATATATCCCCACAAATCAGCTGGGTTAATTAATCAAACGGTACCGGATCACAGAACAATAATGGATAACTGCCTGTTGTGAAGTCCTTTCATCAAGTCCCATCATGTATCATGAGACAGCAAGCTGGCTACACCCGGCGGGGCCTGGTTTAGATGGCTAAAGTTTCTAACCTTTTTTCACTTCCTCTCCATCACATCACATTAAATACGTCAAAAGACATACTCCCTCCGTCCCTTATTGATGGTCGCTAAGAATGCGTGTCTGTGAGGGGAATCACTGTTTTTTGTGACCAACAAAAAGGGACGGAGGGAGTATGTTCGGAGTATTAAATATAGGTTAAAAAATAACTAATTACACAGTTTGGATGTCCTTTGCGATACGAATCTTTTGAGCCTAGTTAGGTCATGATAGGATAATATTTACCACAAACAAACAAAACGTACTACAGTGTGCTACAGGAGTTCCAGCAGTTAAATTTGCAAAATTTTCAACCAACTAAGGCCCCTATCTACTAGCAGACCGCTAGCTGCAGACTCTTCTAATCTTGAGTGTTCACAGATTAGTGAGTGGGCCGGGGAGCTGCTGATGGCCATTGGCATGCATTCTGGCTGGGGGCGCTGGACGCCGATGCCCATGGCCCATGGGGACGGACGATGGGGAATTGGCGACGCGATCTATCGGCTCGCAGAATAATCTCGAGGGGTGTGGATCGGCTCATCGACGACGATTCGACCGACCACATCGATCTCTTTGGGGGGCATGATGAGACATGGTCCATGCATCGTCTCAGCTATCGCCCGCCGAGAATGCTCAAAAAAAAAAAAAGCTATCGCCCGCCGAGACGGTTGGGGGGCATTAAACTTCCGTGGCGCACTCAGCCTGGTGGGCCCCGCCGCCGCGATGAGGGAGGGAGGGCCTGCTGCCATGGCGCATGCAGCAGAGGCGCGCGCGCGACAGGGTCGGCCTCCGTGAGATGGACGGAGCGTCCCTTCGCATTCAACGCGATCGCGCTGCGATCTCCCCGGCCGGCCGCCGGCCTGCTTGTTGCCGTCTGTCTTGGGCGTGCTGACGATAGATGCGCGCATCGTCGTCAAGCTGATGGGCTTTCGATCGGACGATCGCTTTGGTAGCTGCCTGCGTGCATAGAGTCTCGAGAGAAAAACAACGATGTGCATGCGTCGTGTGCATGTGTAGCTCGATCATAGACTGCATGCGTCGCCTCTGCCCAGGCTCAGGCTTTGTCAGCTTATCAAAAGCAATTTGCAATTTGCGGAACTAAACAAGACCTCAATCTTCAATCATGCATTAATTAGTTTCACTGTGCATTTTTTGCATGCATGATGCATGAGTTGATCGAGCTCTATATAATACACTCGAATACTCGATGTACAGTCGCAGGATTGCACTGTGGAGAGACGGGGCTACAAGACTACGGCATTGAATAAATCTCCTGCACGAGCACGACGGCGGCGCCACACCTTCCATGGGCGCATTGAATATCGATCTCTCCTGCCTGCACGACGGCATTCTGGGGGCGGCCGGCCCTGGCCCTGCTCCTGCTCGATCACCTGCTTTCATCCATGGCCTGAAGAATGATGATGGCCGGCATGGCCCCTTCCCCTCGTTGTTTTGTCTTCTGTCACCTCGCTCCCTGCGAAATGCCTTCTGCCCCTCCTCGATTCAGTTCTCGATCGCTAGCCGAGACAGACGGAAGAGATCATCCACATGGACTAGCGTGAGTGTCGTGTGGGACACAGCGCTTTTCTTCGCAGCTGGGGCAATCGCGCCATTGATGTAATGCTGCTGGCTGCCGAGCTAGTTGCCCTGCTGCAGCACTGTACATGCAGCATGCGTGCGTGATCGGCACAGTGACCACTACTTTGTGCGGCGGCCGGCGGCCGGCCAAGTAACAAGTGGAGTACGTGAGCACGTATATAGCTAGCTAAGGATATACACGAGTAGCTGTATTCTGCCGTTCTGCATTTTCATAAGCGCAAGGCAATTTTCAGTTCCGTGTTGTTTTTTTATCCATGCATGATGCATGCACAAAGTGTTTCACATCACGTTGTATAATCATGTAGTAGTTGGATCTAGAGCTGGAGTTTCGGAGAAGGGCTTGGTTTGTTCAAGAATCAAGATAACAACCGACCGGCCTGTCATTTTGTTGTTGACCCTCCATTTTCTCAAGTTGTTATGAAATATATTAAATCTATGCATATTTGCACATTTAGCCCGTTATCACACTTTTCTTTTTTGATCGACCACGAGATGGGTTTCTCGTGGAGTGCATGCTATAGCTATACAACTGCATGCAGTCTATTAATTGGTCCTACCTCTAGCTAAGTGGAACAGGAAACAACACGCCATGGTATAGTACAGGGGCTTACTATATATATAAGCTAGCTAAGTTACTGCAGTCTATTGGTCCTACTATGTACCTCTACTAGATGGAGCTCTTTTAGTGGAAGAGGCACGATACAGGTCCAGGACTACTGTTTAGGTTTACTTCAACGACTATAGTATAGAGGTAATCTTGTTGACCACTCAATACCTTAGGATGATCAATACTTAACTTTATTTCTTAAGAGGAATATTTCACTTTTATATAGATATAAGATTATCTTTGTGCAATCAAAATGTATCAGCTAGAATTTATAAAATGGATAGAATTTTAATTTTGATCAAAATAAGCCATGCATATATCTAGAGTAGGATTTCACATACTTCATCAGGTATAATATGCACATCTAATATACTAGAAATTTGAATATCAAATTCAAATTTCATATAGTAACTTAGCTTTATATTATTTTCAGTGAATCAATTTCAAAGCTCCATATACAAGAATATGGTGTTCATTAACAACAAAGCAACAACATAACACAAACATAAATATAGAGCATTGTTCAAGCCGACTACACGAACAACGTCAACAACTAAAGAAATAATATATGAAATAAAGGACTTCTTTCTTTTACCATCTCTATTATAAAGGATGCCAGAATTCTTTTTTATCTTCAGACATAATTTAGTCTTCATGCCCCCAAGTAGTTAATTAAACATCTAGATCTTTGCTTCATAAGTCATAACCTGTATAGTTCATAAGTTGTGTCAGACACTACACAATATAAATTTATATAAATTAACCACATCATTACTCTTATAGGTAACGAGTATGTTTGGCTACAAAATTTAAAAACAAAAAAATATTTAATTGATAGATCTATACAAATATTAATAGTAATAAATTGGCAAAATTATTATGATAACATATAGTGATCTTTAATGAGAAACTAAAAAACTAAAAAAAACATTTTATAATACAATTTGACGACCAAAAGTTACAACAATGACAAAGTATTATGATCACAATCTCCGTCACTATATGACAAATAAAATTAATTTAATTTAACACATTATATGAATGGGATTATTTGGTATGTGGTTTCATCTTCAAATAAAAAGATTTTTCAACTAAAGATATTAAAATTTTGTAGCTACCTTTCATCTAGCAAATTTATACTTCCATAGATTTCATGTATGACATGAAATATAAAATATGTGACAGACGAGATTATCAAGTTTTTAGTGATATAATTAAATATGCTTAATGAGCATGTGTTTATCTAGTTTTTAAATATTTATGTAAACATTTGTATTCTCTCATTTAAATCTATTTCATTTGAACTTGGAATTCTTTATGAAATTTTATTAAGCTCCATCTCTACATTCCTTCATATATATTTATATGATGAGTCATGCATGTGTAATATAATTGTTTTAAGAACCAGTAAATGAGTTGATGACAAGAGACAATGTCCAATTGTTACAATCATAGCTACATTCATCTAGCTTCTTTCCCATTTCATTGACCATGAAGATTATTGTTCTAAAAAAGTTTTCACATAGATATTTTTCCACATCAATCATTAATTCCTACTCACTCGTACAAAAGACTAAGATTATTGCAATAGTCACCAAAGCTATATGTATTTCATTCCTGTCCTTTCTAATTATAAAATTGAGTTTATTGGCAATAATGTCTATCCATACATGTTAAGATATACAGTGAGAGCTTAATATCTAGAAGCTAAATTCTAAATGCTTGAGACTCTAATTTGAGCAAGGGAACGGTATTGCAAACCTAACCACGTGGATAAGCAGTAGCGAGTTATAGTAGTGCGTACGATTCCAATGCAAATTAAGTCATTCGATTAGCATGTTATAGCATTATGAAGTGTGCATCTGGTCTCGCTACAACAGAATACCATCATGCATGATAATGAAAAATTACTCAGAAATCACGAACGGGAGGAAAACCGCATCCTCTATATGCATATATAGAACATAGAATCGAACCTGACAAAGATTAGATGTTCCACTACTGCGTGGCCGTCGGTTGCTCGTCCCCGCCGGCCGTGCCGGGCTTCAAGAACTGTCCGCCGCCGACGATCTGCCCCGCGCCAGACACCACACTGCTGTGCCCGGCGCCCATGGCCGATGAGTACGCGAAGCCGTAGCCGCCGCCTCCTCCTCCGTTCAGCCTCGCCGTCGTCGCAGCTTCTCCATCGTAGCTCCTCGCCAGCATCTGCACGGAGGCGAAGTGGTCGTGCTGCACGAACCCTGCCCCCGCGCCTATCGCCGCCGCCGTGGGCTGGCCGACGTTGATGATGTTCTGCGCGCAGTTGTTGGGCACCGGGTTGCCGAGGAAATCCGCCATCCCTGCCGCCACGGCGCCATTGGATCCCACGGCCACAGAGGCCGCCGCCGCTTCAGCCGCCGCCTACACCACCGAAAAACACAGTGCGTATACTCATCAGAACCGAAAAACACGGCGCGTATGTATACTCATCATCAGGAAATGCACGCGTACGTACACACGTACTACGTACGCGCTGGACATGTACATCTTGTACATAAATGTGTACACGTGACAGTAGAGGCCCGCGTGTCGCGTAGAATTCACCTGGTACTTGGACAGCTCGTAGCTGGCGCGGGCGAGCTCCTGCTGGAGCTGGCGGAGGCGGTGCTGGAGGATGGAGATGGCGCCGACGCAGCCGTAGACGGGATCGCGGATGCGCATGTCGGCCTCGTAGGCGAGCGAGTTGACGGCGTCCTCGCGCTGGTAGGGGTGGAGCTCATTCAGGATTTTGGTGACGTTGCTGGCCCCGAAGACACGGTGCACGTGCACAAACTTCTGCGGATTCTCCGGCGGGAAATAGGGCGCAAACACGCAGTCCGGTTGGCACTTGCGCCGGAGGAACTTGCACGCCGCGCACGGCGAGCCCGTGCCGCCGCCGCCGCCCGTGGGCGGCGAGGCCACGGTGATCGCGGGGGGCGTGGAGGCCGGCGGCACCGACGAGGCCGCCATCGATCTCCCTCTGCGCGCGGGAAGAGAAAGGAGATCCAAGTAAGTAACAGCAAGGGTTTCCTTTGTACACAGGGGGCGGCGGACAAAAATCGAATTTTACAGGATATACATACATATGGTCAGATCCAAACAGAAGTAGCATATACATCAGGTTTTGGATCGATGTTTGATTTTCGCACCGCATAGGAAGGGGAACGAAGGGAATAGGCAGCAGGCATACCTGTCGGATCCTCGTCTCCGGCGCCCGACGAAGGGCAGGCGCGGTGGCCCGGCAAAGACCTGGCCAGGGGGTGGCTGCTCGCCTTGTCGTCGCCGTTTGGAAAGAAAAAGGCCGAGTGAGAGTGGAGCGGAGAAAGGGAAGCAGCCGAGGAAAAGGATGCAGAATGCGCACGCCGCTAGGGGTGGATATCGAGCCAAGTCGGCTAGCTCGCTCCCTTGGCTCGGCTCATTAATAACGAAATGACAAATGAGAAAAGGAATTGGCTCAGCTCGGTTTGTTATAGCATCCTAATCGTTTGCCAAATTTTACTTAACAAATCTTATATTTTACCAATTTCTAAAAACATATGTCAAGTAAAAAAAGCTTCAACAGTTTGGCATAATTTACTTGTCAAAATCAGATCTAACTTACATCAGGAACCCTGAGAGAAACAAAATTATGTTTATACCCTTCCACCTCTTGAAACTTACATCAGAAACCTTGAGACATAAACAAAATTATTTTTATACCTTCCCACATGCGCCATGGATACGAGCGTGCATATATATGCGCGCGCGGAGGCTGTTTTCTGAACTTAGGATAAATGACAACATGTGATGAGAAACTGTTGGAGAATATTTTTTTTGTTTTTGCCAAAAAAAATTAGAATGACAATCTGGAATGGGAACTGTTGGAGATGCTCTTAGGAACTCCAGCCAGTTCGTTAGTCTCGCGTACACAAAGGCAGCACACAGCCGAGAATTAAAGTAATATGTGACCATTTTGAGTTTGTCAAATTTTACTTAGCAAATCTTATGTTTTACCAACTTCTAAAAAGATATGTCAAAGTTAAAAAAAGTGCATCTCTAACAATTTGGCATAATTCATTTACCAAAATCAGATATAACTTACATCAGAAAACCTGAGAGAGAAACAAAATTATGTTTATGCTCTTCCACCTTTTGAAAACTTGCATCAGGAACTCTTCTATATTCGTCGTTTTTTCTTTTTTTACCCTCCCACCCGGCTTAGCGCGTGGGAGAAACGCTAATGCCAACCCGGATCAGTGCGTGTATATTTCCGCCAGGGGAGATGAGTTTTGCCAAGTTTCTATTTTTGCTAAGTTGGTTTGCCAAACTGTTGGAGGTCAATTTTTCTTCTTTTGCCAAAATTAGATAGATGTCAAGTTAGTTTGCCAAACTGTTGGAGATAATATATAATGCATATAATGTCTTCCCTCGATTTCAAATTATAATATGTTTGATTCAAATTGACCACTCGTCTTATTCAAAACAACTATATATAAATATAGTCAAATTTAAATCATTTTTATGAACTTTTATTAATAATAAAGCAAGCCACAACAAAAGATTAATATTTAGCACAATTTTTTGAATAAAGCGAGCGGTCAAATTAGAGTAAAAAATCAAATGAATTATAATTTGGAATAGAGCAAGTACTAAGAAATCATCTATTTTTCCTATCAAATCTTCGAAAGCTTTTCAAAAGGAATCACATGGATCAATACACACTTAAACTAAAAAAACATGAGACCCAATAAATAACTCAAGAAATTTAGAAAAATAGTAAAAAATTGTCGTACTCAAAATTGAATTGTGCATGTATATGTACATTTTAGTGCCCTCGACAACCCCTCAAGCATGTCATTATGGCTCGGATTAACGACCGTGTGTGTGCATCCACCGCAATAGGTGATCCCATCGACGGTGTCATGCACAACATCAAGTGGTCCTACACATGCGCCAGTGATGGACTCAATTGTCAAAATCACATTCAATCATGATGTTGATGATATCTACATCAAATACTTCCTAATAATATAATCAAACTAGAAGTTTTAACATACATATATTGTGATTAAATTATAAAAAATGTCAGATTGTCTATGTGTATCGAACTTTGCTTCTGAAGATCCACATACATTCCCAACTAAATTTTCACAATGACAATAACAAGTTAGTAGAATAACGATGACTTTATATCAACGTAATACCCTATAACTTTACCCGCTTAAGGACACACAATTTTGTATTTGCATTCACCGGTAGTGTTACCAATTCAAGTAGAATATAAAAGTTTATAAAACATGTAGTATAAAATTATATTTTCTAAAATAATGAATTTTGCTATTAATACAAATATGTTTCTGGTCACTGCTACATTGAACAAATCACTTTTTCATATATATTTATCATGGCATAGAGCATGCAGTAGAAAAAAATGCGTATGAGCTTCATACAATATTTGATATTGTGTAAATCTTATTATTCTCATGGCATGTGTTATTTCACCTGAGTATAATTTTTAAATAATTATACACCTATTACAGAAAAAGGTCATTTGTACCTATACTAATGGTACAAAATATTCCCCCTCCTTAAGTCATGTGCTATTATCTAATATGATAACTTATTCTTTTCCCTCATCATTTGAATCAGTATAACACTATAAATATTTATTTTCTCTTGGGCATACATTTGCATGACCTGCAGGTATCTAAAGTTATCTAAACTTGAAACATTTTATTACAGCTCTCAATTCAATAATGTTGTTATTGTTGTTATAGAGATGGATTATCTCTCGTTACAAGGTCCATAAATTCTACAAACTTATCAACATATACTCTGAAACTGACCCGATTTGCATGAGTGTGTGAAATTGGTCAATCACTTCATAAGTGGATATTTCATTAAATCTATCCCCAACATTATGCAAAATTGATGCCATGGTAAATTAGCTAGGGTGCAAGCAGTACCTCTCCACTAAAACTTAGCCCTCCCTTTCATATATATACATGGTTGCCACTTTGACTATCTTCATTTGTTACTCCAACATCATCTCAAAGAATTTTCTATGCCTTTCTGATCCAACCATCAGGATCCTTGCCATCAAACTCAGGGAATGATATTTTTGGACCTCTAGATACTGCTTTTTGTTGAAACTGTAGGTGATTGAAAAAACACTGAGAATTGGGTCTGTACGTGTGCATGGTATTTGATTGTGGTGAATATAATGTTGACTTCTGAATTGTTGATGGTTTAACATATTTGGCTTCGTAATTCTGGAAGGGTTTGGCTGGAATTCATTCGGCTAGTTATTACCCCTCATTGGCAACATCATAAAATTCATCTAATTCTTGCTCATCCCAAGGACAATCACTCCAATGCAATTAACATCATGCCTGGCAGTAGCCCAGTAGCCATACCTGTTGTGGACCAATTAACACTCTCGTGGAATAGTACTTGTGCATTTTGACTATTATGAGGACCACTACCAAATGTAAAGATCTGTTGATTATTTGTGAAATGTGTGGTGGTGGTGGTGGCAGAATGGTATGCTTGGTTTACAAATCTTAGGATCATTCAAGTTTTACCTTTGAAGCTAGAGCCCTTGCCTTATGGTAGAGTAGAACCGGTGGGATCGTTGAACTTAGAAAATTCAGCCAATAACTTGTCATCTTCTCTTCTAGAGCAGTGTTATGTTGCTCCTACTTCTTCATGAAAAATCAAATCTATGTTGTCCCCACGTCATAGTAGGTGCTTAAAGCTCGATAATAAGATGTTTAGAGTTTCTAGCATTGCTTCGTGTGCTAACATGGTGGTTAAACCTATTTAATTAACACAATTATTAGCATGCATTGCGTAGATTTAATCACTCGTGTAAAGAGCTTAACAGAGTGACAAATTTTACTTTCTACCCTCCGTTCAAATTATAGGTCGTTTTGACTTTTCTAGATTCATACATAATATTATGTATTTATACATCCACTATATCTAGGTACATAGCAAAAACTATGAATTTATAAAAACCAAAACGACTTATAATTTGGAACGAAGGAAGAAGTGGGCACGCCCATCATGCCTAATTAAGAGAAAGACAATTAATAAGAGAGATTAACACAATAGGAGTTGATGCTCGTACAATACACTTGCCTTAATTAGCTAGTGTGTGCAACCAATGGCCATTTTGTGCCCCATCCCCCCAAAAAAAAAATCACCAGTTTTCTTTTGTTGTTTCTCTGGGCCCACACCAACCACGGTCCCATTCTTCTTTCTCTAGCTCCACGGTCACATAGAGGAAGAAGCTCCTTAGTTCTCAGCCGGCCTGCTGGCGGCGTTGGCCAGCATCCCAGTTGCAGGCGCGGGGTACCACCGCCCGATCTTCACAGCCTAGAGGAGCTAGAGGAAGAAGGGCATGCATATGCATGGGATACCAGCTGGTCCGAGCGTGCCGGCCGGCCGTCGTCTCGCTCCGATCTGAGCTCATTACCAGCCCGGATCAGCTCATCGCTGGCCGCAGCGACCCACACGTACGTCGTACGACTTCACATCTTACCGATCGATCTCCAGGCTCGCAGGACGCAGGCCAAGCGACGTCCATGCGCGTATGGGAAGGTGCACGAGGCTAGCTAGCTCGATCGGTTGGTTCGATCTCTAGCTCCTTCGCTGGGCAATTCCTGTGACGTGTGGGTGGGCGCATATGCATGGGCGCCATGACTGAACCATATCTGGGTCTGGCGAGAGCTAAGCTATCGTCGCATGCATGCATGGCGTGCAGGAGTCGATGGGCCCTCTGCGGCTCTGCCCATTCAGCAATAAATCCTCACATGGAGACGGTGGCGAACGTTTCAGAATTCAGGGACGACGCTGTTGTTATCTTGCAAATCACTCGCCCGCCCTCACTGCACTGGGGGCACTGCGGCTGCAGCTTCAGCCAGAGGCCAGAGCCGCCGCGGCCGCGCCCGCCCGGCGGCCTGCCCCCATGCATGTTCCATTTGCTCGCGCGGCGCTGTTCTCCCAGACATTTTGTACGCCGCGGAGCATTGAATTTGTCGGCCGGGCAGGGGGGCGCACGCACACGGTCCTCCCCCGGGCCCCCTTCCCCTCGACCCCTCCTCGCGCTTGCGCATCATCGCGTCATGCGCGCATGATTGTTTGTCACAACGCACAGGGGCGCGCCTCCGCCTGCGGCGCGGCGGGCGTGCTTTTGCCTTTGATTGTCTTCATCACTCATTAGTTACCGCGCCTGCGTGGTCCACGCACGCTACCGATACAAAGGTACTCCTACTATTTTTTTATATAATAGATAACATTGAGACTCTATATCCACACCTGGATATATATAGCCAAAAATTACAATAGTTTTTTTTTACGAATTCACTACTACAGAACAAGCCTTTAGTAACACCACTATGTGTTACTATAGATTAAGAAAAGTGTTACTAAGATAAATAGTAACACAATTGTTATGTGTTCTTATTTTCAGTGTTACCACAAGTAGATCTATTGTAACATAATATATGTGTTCTTGTTTGTGGTAAAATGTGTTACAACCCAGTTGTAGTAACACATCTAATGTGTTCTTGTATATATGAAAATGTGTTACAACCATCGCGTAACACTCGTTGATGTGTTACTACATGAGAGAATATGTGTTCTTATCAGATGCTCTTATAACACTTTTTTTTATGTAGTAACATGAATCATAGTAAGCTAGTCACACTTTTTCTATTTTATTCCATTAGCTCCTAGTAACACAAACTTATTTTGTAGTAACATAATAGTTCTAACCATCAAGACATTTCAGTAAATACTACAATCGTTACAACAATAATTGCTTATATTCCTGAATAAATTTGGAGAAGCATCTCATGTCTTACAATAATAAATTCTAACAATGAGCAACAATAGCTCCGAGGATTCACAACATAATTTATACTGACTCAATACATATAGAATCATAATTTTGTACAACAATTTTGCTTCATGGTATCGAAATCTGAAATATGTAACTATTTCTATCTATTCCTTGTAATCCTTTGCTTATTGATCATGATCCCCTCTTACAACAAGCAACAAAAGATGGGTTCACATTGGCATACCCTGCAGTTAAGGAAGGGAAAAACCATCAGGTGCTCACACAAGGTATATATGATACATTTTTGCATACATGAAGCATTGATAAAATGGGCTCCAATAAACTAGGTTAAGTAAGAGAAAGTAGAGTTCTAAGAATACATGATAGAGTATAGAAGGTACAGACTTTAAAGCTTGCTGTATTTTTGCATCCCCCTAATGACTTAAAAAATCTAGATAAATGACCAAAAAGAATCTACATTAAGTTATTTTATTCCAATAACATGGGAACATGTTATCAGTTTAGTCATGGCAATAACTAAAATCCTTGAACAAGTAAAGCATGCATCACCATCACCGCTAAATCGAGGAAACTAGATAATTCCCTCCTCTCTTGGTGTAAAGATGCAGGCTCACACAATATCTTATACAAGCATTATGTTAAACACAAGGTGCACATACCAGCACAGAATAGCTATCATAAGTAGAATCGTATTATCAGGCATGCAGGATACTTCAGTACTAAGATGGTCAATTTGTTCAACATACTATCTACGTGTAAAAAACAAAAGTACTCATACAACTCTCATAGCTAGTTGTAGGTCTTTCTGTACAGACCAGTGCACAAATATGTCTGCGAACCAAAAACACAAAGAAGCCTGTTTCATGAACAGAACACCATAAACTGTGTGTTAATTTGGAACAAACAACACACTAAGTTAGTTGTTAGCCAAAAAAAAAACAGAGAAGACAAAGAAGCACTGACGCAAATGCACTACATACAGCTTTTAACTAATGAAATTTCAGGAAACAGAGGAACTCAAAAATGACCAAATGGCAGTAGCAATGAGTAAACACAGTTACACAGATTGACATTATTTTACAGAAAATATCAATTGGGCTTAAGTAATTTCAAGCACACCAATGATCCTAGTAGTAATATAATTATGCAACAGACCAAACAATTACAATGGTACGATCCGTATTCTAGCTACTCGCAGGTTAATAGGACACAATGTTATGTAGATGATTCATATCACTTGGATGGGACATTTAGAATCAGAAGAACCTTCCCTGGCCTTGTACAGATGAAGGTTAACATCCCTCCCGCTCGCATCATGTGACAATTACCAGCAGTGGCCGGGCAGGGGCAGGGGAGTGCTCTGCTTTCTCAGCATTCCTGTGCAACACTGCCAACAATCAAGATTCACAATATGTACGGATATCTGAGACGAGTACGGACGGATGACCGCCGCCGGCAATCGGATGTAGAACAGCTGCAGCAGACGAACCAGCCCCGCCGACTCATAGAGGAGGAGGTGTCGGCTTCTTCAGCAGCTCAGCGGAACCGCCGCCGATGCGTGCAGATGCGAGCACGAACCGCGTGGCGGAGACAAGCCTCCGCTTGGGTGGCGGGTACGCGTGCGGCCTTGCCGAGGAGGCGAAGGGCCTTCCACCCCACCACACTGCCTCCTCTTCCCTCCGGCGGAGCCATTGCAGTTGGCGATAGTTGCGCAGTCGAAGCCGCAGGTTACGACGAGGTCGAGCAGGCGATGCAGCTCCGTCTCCCTCCATGCCTAGTCCATCACCGGCAAGCAGCAGGCCCCAGCTCTCTCGCCGCAAGTGTTGCCGAACCCTACCGCCGCCGCCGCCGCCCAAGTGGGATCACGAGCAAGTTTGCGGCGCACAGGAATCAGGCAATGACGGCTTGGCCTGATGGAACCGCCCGCGTGAAGAGGATCTCTAATTGGATCGGATGGGAAAATAATATTTGAAGAATTGGCCCAAAATTTAACCGAAACTAGTGCCTTTGCAAATTGCCATGGTGCTGAGTCACTGACAAGTGGGGATAGACATATCTTGGGCCCACCAGCAACTATGGAGGTGTGCATGTGAATGGTACATAATGAATCCTTTTAGACAAAAACTTCCAATAAAAACTTATGATCTAATAGTTTTAATAGATTTTCACATTGACGATGTAAGAAACAAAAGAAATCCATTTCAATTCTTTATTATATATATATATATATTATTAAAAAAATGTTGTTTAATGCTTAACATGGAACCCATTGAAATCAAACCTCTATTGATTTTCCTAGTAAAAAAGTAACTTAGCTAAGACTTTCTCTGTTCCAAAATATATGTAGATTCATAGATATTATTATACATCTAGACATAATGTATATCGAAATGCACAACATCATCTATGAATCTAATAAAGTCAAAACGATCAATAATTTGGAATGGAAGGAGTAATCACCTAACATCTTTCTGACGAGGGAACAAAGACTAGGAATATGTACAATAAAGAAAGGCCAAACTGAAGCATATGGTTTCAATTTTTTTTTCTTGGATATTTTTTTTAGGAAACCACATTAGAATGTAGTTTTAATTTTAGAATTTCAAAAGAAAATAGCGTACTAATAAAATTATATGTAGATAAGTACCTAAGAATACTAGGTTAAAAATAGTGCTATGGAGTGTGTGTGTGTATGTCTGAACCCCACTTGACCATGTTATTCTAAAAAAATTTGATAGATTAAAGACAAAAAAAGAACAGGTGTACAATTCGATCCCTGAACCTTCGGTACTTGAAGGAAAGCTCAACCACTAAGCTACAGCATGGAATGTGACTATATCTGATTAAATACGTCAATTAAAATAAGGATAATGAAATTCAAAATTTTCAACCTTTATTAGCTGAAATCATTTTTTCACATGTCATTGATCCCAAGTCATTACCCTGCTACTGTGTCAGTCATGAGCATCAACCTCTTCCATGTCTTTTTACTTATAAATCATCTTCTACTAACTCTAGAATGACGCAAAGGTAAGGGAGTTTATTTGATTCGGGGAATTTTTGCAAGTCGATGTTTAGCAGTGAAAGAAAGAACATTTCTTTATTTTGTGGAAACAAGAAGAACATTATGTGTATGCACTCAAGTGTATCCCAACCACAAGCAAAGTACATAGAGCTCATCTTGTAACACTTAAATCGTAACATTACCTTTTATGTGTTACAACATTCTAGTATTTTTGTAACATTCATATGTAACATTAATTTTGTGTTACCATAATTGTTGTTTGTAACACAATTTCACAAAACAAATCTTATGTGTTACAACATTTCTTTGTAACACATGTCTTTGTGTTACTACAAAACTCTTTTGTAACACATGGATGTATGTGTTACAAATATGTGTTACAGTATCTTTGTTTTGTAGTAGTGATTACACAGTACATCGACGCACACTCATCCCTATGAACACACGCGCGCAAATTCTACCCCTAGTAGCATCTTTAAAGATTGTGCTGGCAAATCCTCAAGATTGACGAAGTCACCACAGGCGCCTCGCTGTCGACAGGAATGTCACCTACCACTGAAAGCACAAACACCGTTAAATCCTGAGAACCCAAGACCTGAGGTGCTACTGGGGCTCTGGTAACCACTAGGCTACAGACCCTTTCGCAAATTACAGAGTTCTTAGACTCTTAATTCCTAACATTGAGAAAACCAACAAGCAAAGAGAAAAAAAAGGACATAAAAAAGCTAAACAGACTAAGCTTCACATCGCCCGTCTACTTAGAAACACCCCATGCTAGAAACATCCTGAAAAAAGCGATTATCTGATGCTTGCTGATCCAAGTCGTGTACGAACCGAGCTGAGTCGATATCGATCATGACCACAAGAACATCACATCACACCTTCTGAACAGCCTCCACAAACCCCCAAAAGGTACTGTAGCTAGAGCGAATAATCCCGGGCGTCCCCTTGTGGCTTAATTATGCATGGTTTTCGAGATCAGCGCAAGTTCTCAATTGATACTCGAAACAGCTTACAAGTATGGACAATATCTTTTAAAATTTTTGATTCTAGTCAAATTTTCTGTTGGATTGGTCGAGGATTTCAAGTCGATCCATGTCGACGAAACCATGACCTCTTCTTCGACAAATATGGTGGGTTGCGGCATTGCTTGCTTTTCATGTTTCACTCGATCAGAAGAGGGAAAATGGCGGAGTTCGGTTCCTATTAATAAAATGTGGTATAACATAGTGCTGCACAATTTTTAAATTAAACTTTGATTATTTATTTATCTTATATTATTTTTTATAATTATAAATTTACAAAATCATTGGAGAGTACGTTTGAATAAAAATCCAACCTTGTTAGATTCAAATTACAGAAATAAAAAAAGTTATAACCAAATTATTAGTCATCAAGATTGTACACTTCGAACCTTGATATGCGTGTGCACCTACACTGAAATGGAGGGAGTATAATCACAACCAACAGAGAGATTTACATATGGATGGCTTGGGTTTAATTGGATGCTTCCTTCGTTAGGTAGTTGTGGGTTTTTCTCTCACGAAGATGTCGTGACATCAACAATAATAGTGTCAAACAAAAATTTAGCAAACATAGTATAACTACATATACCAAATCCATGGCTAGGCTAGTTGAGGGACGGTGCTACTGGCGCGGCGGCTCGGTGAGATTGGCGCGCCTCTAGCTCCGGTGGTTTCAGTTGAGGAAGTGGTTGATAATTTCTTTCGTGAAGGGCCTCCACCACACCGCATGGACGCACTGCAGGCCTTATTCTCGATGTTGAGGAACAAGACCAAGATCTCTCCCCTTGAGGGATGGAGTGTCGACTGGGGGCTACGCTTAGAGCCAGTCGTTTAGGTTGTGTCAAATGTGAGTAGTTCATATTGGAGTTTATGTTTTTCGGGTTGTGTTCAGCTGGTTTGCCAGCTTGTGTCCATTTGAAGCCTGTTTCATTGGGTTGTAACCGAACATTGTACCAATTCTTCTTCTGCTTAATACAATGATACGCTGCACGCGTATTCGAGAAAAAAAAATGGCTAGGCTAGTCGTCCATGCATGCATGATGGATGAGAATATCGATCCATGGATGGGCGCTTGGGGTTCGCAGATCAACAACCGTTTGTGTTCATCAAGGAGGATCCAATTGTTTGATTCACTTCTCAGCACTCAACCATTCGGCGCGGCATCCGTTTTGCTTGAAAATGCCAGGGGTGAATTAAAGAGCGTGAAGATTGTAGTTGTACCAGTACTTACCTACGTAGCCAACGTGTAGGGCGGACCGGCGGCACGCACCCATGCATGGCGTGGCCCGGCCGGCCGGCCTGCACACAGCACAGCACATACACAGTGGGTCGGATCGCCCCTGGTCCTCCCTAGCTCGATCGCCCTGGTCGCCGCCCGGTGGATCGTGGATCCACGCATGCATGCATGCATCGACCCACCGGACGGATCGGGGAGGCGTTAGTAGTTTTTCAGCGCAGCGTGTACGTGCATGCAGTTCGGCGGCGGTTGATCGCTGAAATTCACCGGCCGGACGGCCGGCCGGCGTACGCGCCGCCGCAGGGAAAAAGTGAGCCACCGTACCACCAGGCCGGGGCCGGGCAATAAATCGCCGCGTGGAGTAGAGTCCACCACCGCCTGCGATGATCGATCGCCGTCCTCGATCGACCCCGCTCCCGGCCGGTGCCGGGGCTAGCACGCAGCAGCTCTAGCTCCGAGCCGACCCGAGACGACGTGCGCGATCGATCGAGCCGAGATCCACGGCGGCGCTTTGGGTTCTGATCAGATCAGTTCTGAGTTTCTGACGAGACGGTGTTGGTGGTAGGCGAGCTGCATCATCAGCAGGCCGGCAACCTGCTAGCGCGGCCCGGAGACCGCGAAGCAGCCGGGGGAGTGTTCGGTTGTTTCAAGACACGTTTTATCGGCTGGCTACCCTCCCATGCAAGCTTGCATTCATCGGTCTCTGACTTGTGACAAGGGTTTGGTAAGTAAACCGTGGCTACCTCAGGCACACGTCATGGGTTAGAGTGTAGCGGAAAAGATGGAAAGGGGAGTATGTTGTTTCGCTAGAGGCCGGTTATGACAACATGAATTTGATGGCATAAATCCATTTCGTAAATACTAAGGGCGTGTTTGGTACTTTGGTTGAGCTGTGACTTTTGAACAAAGTTGAAAGTCGTTTGGTTAATTGGGCAGTTGTGGCTTTTGAGCAAACTATTAAGTGGACCCCACATGTCATCCATAGCCCTCCCTACTCAACTCTCTCCCTCTCTCACTAACGTGCAGACGCCGCTCGTCAGCCCTTCTTCGTCCTCTCACTGGCCAGGCGCGAAGGATCTGTGGTCGGGGGCTCGTCGGTCTAGGCCAACCGGTTGGGAGTGACGACGGAGCTCACGGTGGATCTCGGCTACGTGCGCGGCGGGGCTCACCCATGCACGCCCATGCCGACGGTGGAGGGGCGCTAGCCATGCAGGGGAGACGGAGGGGAGGGCGTCGGCTTCTCGTGTGGAAGGGACTAGGAAGGACAAAAGGAAATGAACCAGTATCTACATAACCAGTGGTAGGTGAGTAATTTTCGTGAAGTTGTCCATCTCAAAAGCTAGTGAAAGCAGGAGAGCTGTGCTTTTGAATTTGTTCTGCAGTGAAAGTTGCTTTTGATGAAAGCATCAATAGCTTTTGAGACTTTTGGTTGGCTTAGGTGGAGACAAATCATATATATCACTCTGTTAATCAAATCAAGCACTGGCAGAGCTTGGTGGAGACCAAAGGGCGCCTTTGCCCCCCTCCCCCACCCCCTATCCAACATAATATCCACCGAATGCACAATAATTTGCTACTATTCACATATATCTAGTGCTTAATTTCATAGGTGATTGTGATTGTCAAGTTCCTCCTCTGAAATCAAGCACCTAGAAGATAAAGACAAGTGTCTAGTAGTAACTGCTCTTTTTTTAGGGATGCATATGTAGTAGTAGCTTCTTTTCTGTACTTAAAGTTCTCTTGCTACTCAATGTTGACTATTTTAAAGTAACTTGGATATATATAGTGGCTCGTTTACAAATCAAAAATAAAAATGTAAAAAAAACTAAATGTACATGAGTGTTCTGAAAAGGTCCATACGTGTGTGACAAGGTCTATTTTCCGAAACCATATTTAAAGACCCTAAGGTTAGACTACGAATGATCAAAGAATCTTTGGATTAATTGGTGGGCCGTCCATGTACCAATCACTTTCACATTGAAGAGATTGTCCATATGTACTCATGTACATATAACAAAGTCGACACATTTTCCTTAGATACAAGCATTTGATGGTGATCCTAGCTAGCTACAAGAGAGCACGTCCTCAGTGGAGGTCTTCCTTTTGGCACAGTCAGGAAAGGTGCCACTTGCTATCTTTAGTCTTTCCTTAGTGTTAAGTCAAATTTTGCACAGTGTAGTGCGTGTGGTGGGGCGCTATGAGGAATTAATTCAGGATCTTGAAATCTTGCGCTATGTGGTATTAATCGATCCCTAACCGCTTGTTGACCATGAATCCATGCATCAAAGACCAACATGAGTGTGTGGCGGCCCATGATACTATTTGTCCTTTTCATGTCTCTAATCATCAGCCAATGCTTTAGCTTGTGGGACCTTTAATTGGTACTAACTGTTAGTACAACTAATCAACTAACTAGCTTTGATCATTAACATAAAAAAACTTCGCATGTAAGCTGAGAATACAAATTGGTGCTATAGTACTAGATTCGCCTAAAAAAAATTCTTAGTAACCTATACTCCCTCCGTCCCAAATTATTTGTCATTTTGCATTTTTTAGATATATTCTCTTTGTTATGTATCTAAACATAAATATATATCCAGGTGCATAGTAAAATGAATGTATCTGGAACAACCAAAACGACAAGTAATTTGAAACGAATGGAGTATTTATTTAAATTTGAGGCATTATATATATTGGAGACCCAATTAACATCATATATAGTAGACTTACTATATTTATGATAAGAGGAAGTACAAATCAAGATAAGGTAAATTCTTCAAGTGACTCGCCCAACCATTATTAGTTTGTCAAGATCTAGATTTTTTTTTAGTTTAGCATAGGAAGTGATTAGCCACACACTATTGAGCTACGTCAATGTTGGTACATTAGGTTACTCAAAAAAAATGTTGGTACATTGGCCACTAGCTAGGCTTGTTATCACGAAATCTAGAACTTTTGTAATCACTAAATGTAGATTTGAAAATTTTAGCTGTACACTATTCATTCACCACGTCTCTAGTTGGATATCCACAATCAAATATTTTCCACGACAGAAGTAAATGCACTCGTAGGCTTAGTCAATCACCAACGGCCCCAATCACTGTCGCCGCAGAGTACATCATCGAGCATCATCCACCGTACCCTCTAGGGGCTACGTTAGCTAAGAAGACCGACCCATCGTGTTGTCATATTGCTGGGTGACCATTGGCCGTTAGGCCGTTATGTCAACCTTAGATGTCTCCAATGCAAACTAGTAACCGCAATAAAAGCCCTAGAATTTTTATATGTTCCTACATACTAGGTGGTTGGGTGTGCGACTGTGCATGAACGATTTCTAGAGTGTTTCATAGGAGTTTCATTAGTATTATATTGTATACACATCAGCAATTTTGCTGACTTGATAAGATCAGATCTTGTTAGAACATTTCCATTCACTACTACAAAATCGGGCATACGCCCCTGTCCTTTTGTAGTTTGGGTATGAGAATCTGCAGAACTCTTTGTGCATTTCATATAAGTCCAGTCGTGCCAACACTTGTAGCCCTTGCGACGAGGTAAAGCTATAACTGTTGTTCACCGGCTATAGCCAGCTGCTCGATGTGTGCCCTACGGTTTTCATTAAAAGAAGAAAACTGAATCCCAGCTTAGAAAACCCCCGAACCCCGGCTTCACCAGCGAGGGAATTTTTTGAAACTTGTCCCGTAAATTCGTTCCAATGAGAAATCGAACCCGGGTCTTCTAGTTGCGACCATACTGCAGCCCTCTCTAACCAAGTAGGCTAGAGGACCTTTGGTAATATACTGCCATCATTGAAAAACCATGCTGGTCTCTGCACGATTGACAGTGCCACACCATCCCTTCTTGTTCTTGTTACGTTGAATGGACAGCTAGGGTTCGTGCCCGTTGGACGGAGAGGGAGGGTGTGCGCACACACACACAAATGATCGAGATGCACATCACGTACGCACGGCACCAATTCCGGAAGGAAGGCCGTAGTGTGGCTGTGCCTGTGCGTGTCTCGCTCTCGGTACCGTCCGTCTCTAGTCACTTCGGGATTCAATGCCGCAATCATGGGGGAGGCGGACTTCGTGGCGCGCGTAGCTCGGGATGTAGTAAAACCTCTCTCCGTCCGAGAGTCTCGGTACGGAAAAAGGGCTTTGCCTCGCTTGCTCGTACAAGTGTTCCCGATCGATGCATATATGACGCGATGTGATAAGAGTGATCAACAGAAAGGAGTTTAATTTTACGGGTGTTCTAGTACTGCACGCCGTATGTTCTGAATTCTGATCGTATAGGAAAAGAAAGAAAAACCTCCGGATTGTATGCGTAAAACGGCACAAGGTGGGAAGGCAGCTAGCTTTTCTGTGGCGGCGGCGGCGGCGGCCACGGTCAGGCCGCCGGCCGGCCGGCCGGCCAGCCCGGGGGGCGGCGTGCTCCTCGCGCGGCGCGGCGGCCGGCGAGGGGCGATCGAGCTAGCGCACGTACCGGGGATGCATGCACGGGGCGGTGTGCCCACATGACAATGACATGACCACGTCCGGCACGGTAAGACGTACGACGACGCGCTGGCAGCAAATTGAAGGTACAGCAGGGCCGCCGGCCGGCCGGCGGGGACGAGTGTACGGCCGGGCAGGGGCGTGGGCGTGGGCCTGGGAGCTACACTCCAGGCAAAGCGAAGGTGAGGAGCTGAGACCTGAGACACAGCTGCTGACCGCGTGCCCACCATACACTTTTTTTCTCAACAAGAAAGAGTAAACGATGAACACCAATGCATGTGTGTGCATGCAAGAGTGTGCATCATCGCATGTGCCGTCCCATCAGTCCCTCCCCAATGCCTTTTCGCTCCTCTCTCGTCTTGGCCCTAGTACGTTTTGTTCGTGCTTTCATTCTATTGGGCATGTACCCTCTGTCCTCTTTCGGCCACGGATCTCCCTGCCCCTTGTCACCGTGTGCCACTATTCCTTTTCCAAAAGTGTTTCTGCTTAACATTCTAAATTCTGCGCTCTCTCGTCTCGTGTGCCTGGATAAGGCCAGTAGTCAGAGGCTGATGACCTGACAGCAAACACATCCTGTGTGCTGAGAATGTGATATCACTGCACGCGCACGCCAGAAGATGAGCGAGGTACGTAACCGCAGTGACGACCTCCGCGTGAATCTGCGGAATGGTGATCGAGATGCTGACACATCGAGCTGCATACAACAACCGGCTCTCTATTTTTGGGTTTTTTGGGTTCCCCATTCCCCTCACTGGACAATTTCCTATCTGGATTCCAATCTCTTACTTATCTCTTATTTTTCAGCATGCTTTGTCCATCGACCCCCTAAAGTTGTAATGTAGTCTATATTACTGTTAATTATTAGTGGAAATTATCTTACATATTATATAATGCTACTCCATCTGTTACAAATTATAGGTTGTTTTGGCTTTTATCAGATTCATAGATAATGGTGTGCACATTTAGATATACACCTGTGTAGATGCATAATAATATTCTAGAAAACTAACGACTTATAATTTGAAACGGATAGAGTATGTATGTAAATGCACGTCCCGCAATGACATGACATTCCTAGCTTCTTGATAACATGCTGACAATACAGAAAAAAAAGAAGGAAAAACTACAGCCGCCCTATCACCCTCATGCGCATTTGGATGTCTACAAGCTAAATTAGCTAGCTACAAAATTAACATTATTCGCCTCATTACTCTCGATCCTTCCCCAAATCAAACACCATTTTAGTTACTTCTTGCAGCGTCGTCGCGATGCAATGATAGCCTCGCAGAAATAAAGCTAGCGTACGTGTGGAATAGGATCGATGTGGTGCCATGTGTCAGCGCACTAACACTTTTTTTAAATACACAGTACAACGTAGACGTTCACAACACGCACGCACACTCACTCTTATGAACATACATACGCAAATCCTACCTCTATGAGCACCTCCGCAGGACTGAGCACCGGCAGATCTGGAGATTCCCGAAGTCACCACTGACGTCTCGTCGTCGATGAGAACGTCGCTTACCACTTAATGCATAACACAGAAAAATCTCGAAATAAATCCAGAAAAAGATGCGAGTACCAGGATTTAAACTCTGGTGGGTAGCGTCTCACTAGACCGTCCTATCATTGGACTACGAGCTCATCCGCAGCGCACCAGCACCACGAACAGGACCGTGAGTCCCTGAGACAAGAGCAAGCGTACTTGCGTGCCATCGCCATCCAAGGGCCGGGCCGCAACGTACCAGACGCCGTGCCTATTGCTCTGCCCGGCCGGCCGGCAAGACGCCATCACGATGCTTTGTTTGCATCTCCGGGGCCATGCATGGATTGATTGATCGATCGATCGGACGGCGGCGGCCGTGCATGATGCGAATGCGGGCATGGTAGATAATGCTACCTGCAGTGGAAGCTGCCGACCATGGATGTGCGCCTTGGCTTATCGAACATGGGTGGTGGAATTGTCCCGGCGCGGCGGCCGGCGGCGCTCCTGCCACGACACGACGAGCGCGGCTGCGATTGATTGTGCGGCGGCGGCAGGTCGAAGGAATGTCACACCCTGAAATTTTCGAATTTCAGGATGTGAATAGAAGAAAAAATTAAACAACAATTTTCTCTCAATTTTAAAACTTTATAACATTTATTTTATTTAAAGAAAATATAGTATAGGAAAAAACATTTGTTTGTTTTTCTGAATTAAATAAATGGTTCAATGTGAGTGTTGCATTCATGTCGATGCATTTGGTGTTTCATGAGTGCAAAAACTTTTAAAAATTGCGGTTAGGTGCTGACCAAATCATTCCGAGAATTTTCTAGATTTATCTGGAATTTATTCTCATTTTTCTCTGAGCTTATTCTATTTATTAGAAGGCTCTAAAATCTTTTCATGAGCTCCAAATATTTTATTTAGATGTTTCGTGTTCCAATCTAACTCTCGGAATTTTTCTAGAATTTTTGGGATTTTTAGAATATTTTTCTTGGCTATAATGAATTATCTAGTTATTTCTATATTATTCTTTTCACGAAAATGTTTTCTGAAAATAAAAAAAATTCTTTTCTTTCACCCTCCTTCCTCTCTCTTTCGGCCCATCAAGCCTTTAAGCCAAGCAAGCGAAGTCTGTTGCCGCTCCTTGAACTCCTTGGATCCGTTCGCTCGTCTACTCCAGCAGGCCTCGGCCAGCCAGCCGACCCGCTTCGACCCACAGTCCGTCCAGCCCAACCGCCCGGCCCATGGGAAGCCCATCGGAGCCCAGACGAGCTCAGCAGGCTCTCGTGTCCATGGCGGACACTCGGCTTCGGCGCCAATAAAAGGGGCATGGCCCGGCCTTCGCGCGCCTCTGCCCTGACCCTGCTCCTTGCGCCGCCGTCCCGCGCCTTGCCGCCTTGCACGCTGGCCGCCGGAGCCGCGCCGGGACGTCGCCGTTGCGCCGCGCCGAGACACCGCCGGGCGAAGCCGACTCCACCAGGAGTTTCCCCGCGCCGTGCCGCAGCCGTTGCGCCCCTTCACGTCGCCGGAAGACCGCCGGGACCTCGCCGCCGTGGCCAGCACCTCCGCTGCCCGAGTTGGGGCGCCGAGTTCGCCACGGCAGCTCGCCGCCGATTCGTCAGCTGCATTATCTACCAGACGAGTCCGACGCCACCAGGAGATCCAGGGTGCCGAGCCGCGCGTCCGCCGCCAGATGCCGTCCCTACTGCGCCACCGGAGGAGCCCCAGCACACCCAGACCGGCCGCCGCCCAAGCGATTTCCGGCCACTCCCGTCCTCTTTCGCCCGCGGTAAGCGCCCAATCGAATTCCTCTCCACCTCCTCTGTCCCCTGCGCACCTCGCCCGAAGCCGTAAGCCGCCGGAGCACCCCCAACCCCGCCGGCCGGAGCTCCCTGTCCGCCCGTGCGTGCCCTGTCTGGAGATAGAAGAGGACTCTGGCAGTTTTGCGTTTAGGTCCCTGGAATCTCCTGTAACCCCAAGACCAGTTTATGTGTCTTGAAAGTTTTCCAGTTTAACCCCTATATCTTTTAGATCCCCTCAAACAGATCCAACCGAGGCCCTTTTTCAGATCTAACCCCGAGGTTCATTTTTTTGCCAGCACTATTCAATGTGTCTTGCTGGTCTTCTTTCATAGCCCCTGAAACCTATAGATATCACATCTAGGTCCTTTTACCTTGTTTTCTCCATAGTTTCCATGTTTTAGCTCTGTTTTAATCTGTTCAAGTTGCGTTAGGTTCGTAATAATGTAAAGCACACGTTAATGGTAAGTTTTCATCATGATTGTTTTCTGAAAATTATTTATTATTAATTTTGTTTAATGCTTAATTATACATGCCTTTTATAAATAAAAGCAATATAGTGTTATACACCGTTTTTCATAATTAATATTAATTTGATTAATGATTATTTCACATGCTTTTATAAATAAAATCTAATTAGATCTTTATCTCGATTTTTCATAACCAAATGTTAATTTGTTTAATATTTAATTAACCTTTCATAATTAAAAGTTGAATAGGCTTTTACACCGGTTTTATAAATAAATGTTAATTTGATTAATGCCAGTGCCGTAATGTTTTTAATAATAATATGATCTACTCGAATCACAAAGTTACGCTTAGAGGATTCATATAGTTTACCTTTTATAAGTTAAATGTTTAATTAGTATAATCCATATATGAATCTTTATAAATAAAACTTGACTAGTTATTTAGTTCGGTCTTTGCAAATAAAAATATAATATTGCATTAATTCCAACTTAGGGTATTTCCTTTATGAAATATCCTTTACATATCGTTTGTTAATTAAAATAAACCTAGCTCATAATCTTGTTCTCTCATATATGCAAATCGATCGTTAGTCGTTCTTTATCAAGCTCTGTCTCAGTGTGTCTCTGTTGTAGAGCTAATCTTCTTTCAAGTTCTAGATCTTTTGATCCTAGTTCATGCTCAAACCTAGTGTCTTTCCTAAAGCTAACCAAGTCTTTCCCTTTTCTCAGCACGGTTTGTGTGCTTCAGTGATCCATAAAATCGAGCATATCCTTTAGTGCGTTCTTTTAAAGCTTTTCTTTGGATTGGTACAATGTTCTTAGTTGCTTGTTTGTTTGCTTTGTATGATTGTGCCCGATGATTGATGCGAGTAGAATGAACGTGGTTCGAGAGTTTTGGAGAGCAAGAAGTTGAAGAATTCTGAGCAGCAATATTACACTGGTTAAAGGCAAGTGTGTCCTTATTCTTTTCTCCTAATAACTGTGTTTAATCACATTGCATATGCTTGCATTTAATTTGATGGGTCCTATTAAGGTTTATCCTAGTTTTTAATATCATTCTTTGCTAACCTGGGTTTATCTTTATGTTAGGTAGCACTGCTTAGTTGCTCTACTTGGGTTATGGTGGTTCTAATGAACTTAATGATGAACTTGCTTTACTTTGATGCTATATATCTCTGGTTAATACAAGATCACATTGCTTAATCGGAACATGGAGCGACCACCCAGGACAATAGTGCAACCACAAGGACTAAATGACTCTGGTCTTGGCTGAGTAATTAGGGAAGTCTTGTGTGGCCATTACTCGCATAGTAGCTTGGGTACGGAGGAATGCTTTTAAAGCTCTTCTATTCCGGATAGGTATTGGAACGGAAGTACTCTATGGCTGACCGTCCGTGAATAGAAGTGTGGTACGAGAGATAGCCTCTATGACATATGCTACTATGGACTAATACATTTTTTAAGACGTGCAAAGCACGTTTTTCATTAAGAGAAGAGAGTTGTACAACACGCAACTTTAGGAGAACCCCTAAAGAGCCGAGAACCATAAACAGCAACATGAAAGAAAGAGAGAGGAGGGGGGTCACCACACTAGCACTACAGAAGGGAGAACACACGGCAAAACAAATGCCAGCGGGGAAGAAGTACATCCAGGAAACACGCACATCATTGCTAGTCTAACAGCTCGGAGGCAGCGAAGGCAAATGTAGCGGTCTTGCAAAACGACGATTTCAGGAAGGAAGCAGCACCGCCGCCGCCGTCGTCCGCCCGCCCACGAATGGGTAGGCCAAGTCTTCACCTGGCAGACCAGAGACAATGGAGGCAATCACAACGCCCCCAACAGGGTAATTACGCGAGGATGCACAACCGCTGCGAGCACTAGCAAGCGCTAGGCAAGGCTTTCGCCCAAGAACTCCAAGGCCAACAACAACACTGCGAGCCGCCGGAACCAAAGTGGTAGACCAAGCAATGGGAACCGCAGCGTGTGCCCGAGATGATGGCAACAAGGAACAAGCCACCGCGGAGACCGCACCATCGCAGCCCACGCAGATTGCCAGGACAGCAGCACGAACTCCACCGGGCGGCGACAGACCCGCCACACACCACTGCAACACCGGCCGCTGAAGGAAGGGAGGTGCGGTAGGGGGGAGGGAACCTCCCTCCCGGCCCGCCGCCCACACCCGCACCCGCGTCGAGGGGTAGGGACGCGGCACCGGCGTGGGGCGGCCGTCGACAGTAGGAGGGCGGCGGCCGCCGGCGGGAGCCCAGTCGAAGAGGTCGTAGACCACAGGAGGGAGGGGGTGCACCGGACGACGACGATGAGGCAGCGCGGGAGACGGTTCAGCGGCCGAGGGTGCAGAGGCGGACGGGCCCGACGAACTCGGGAGAGTAGGCGCCGGAATGGGCAAAACTGCAGCAGCTGAAGGCGGGCGATCGGTCGCGGGGGTTCGCGGAGAGCACGCCGAGCCACAAACCGCCGCGCCGACAGGAAGGACGCCGACGGGTGCCCAAGACATCACAACAACACCTTCAATAAGGGGAATGACGCCCGCAGACGCCACCGTTGTTGGTCCAGCAGAACGCCGGACGGGGCTTTCACCCGAAGCCTAGGGCGGGTCCACCCAAGCAGCTGCCGGCGGGGCCGGCGGAGGGGGGCAGCCCGGAGCAGCCACCATAGCCCCAGCGGCCAGAGGCAAAGCGACGACCTGACGACCCGACAACCTGCAGACGCCAGGCACGACGCGGTGACCCGGCGCCCGGTGCCGCAGCCGAGGGGCAACGACGGCCACCCCAGCAGCCGAAGACGCGTCGACGCGGGGTAGGGAGGGGCCGTTGCACGCCAACGGAGACCGAAGTCACGGAGCCCCGACGCGCAGATTTGGCGGCAGGGAAGGCGGAACCGCCCACGGCGGCGCAGCCGAGCTCCGGCGGCCGGCGAAGCTCACAGCCCAGGGGGCCGCGGATCCGACCCGGGGGAGCGCAGATCCGGCCCGGGAGAGCACAGATCCGCCCCGGTGGCCGCGGATCCAGCGAGTGCGAAGACCGAGGGGCCGGCGGCGGAACCTGCATATTCGGCCCGGGGACGCGCAGATCCGCACCCGGCGGCCGCGGATCCGACGAAAGCCGGCCGGGAGGTAGCCGGCGAGGTGGGTGGTGACCGAAGCACAAGGGCAGGCGGGATGGGTGGAGAGGAAGGGGGGAAGGATGAGGAGGGGACAAGAGGAGAGAAGGGAGAAGGAGGACGGGGCCGCCGCCGTCGCCCGCCCGATGGCAACGACAGCGACGGCCGACGAGGCTCGCGGGAGAGGGGCTAGCGACGGCGAGCGGGTCGCCCCCCGAGCCGCCCGAACTATGGACTAATACACATGGGAGGAATCTTTGTAAAGGCCTCGTAACGTCCCTATGCAATAACACCTCGGTAGTTTGGTATGATGCTTGACCGGCATCACATGGTTGGGTTCAAAGTTCTTCTGAACTTTTACACAACTTGTGGGTAAAGATGTACAACCTCTGCAGAGTGTTTAAAACTAATCGATTAGCCGTGCTCACGGTCAAGAGCAGCCTGGACCCTCACATGATAATTGAACTTGAAGACGGACTTAAATCGTGGTTCCTGGTTATGTTAGCCATATGCTTATGACGTATCTCTTTATGATAATGTGGGTTGGTATATACTTATATCTTAGTAATCAGGTGCTAATAAAATTTGACCAACTAAAAGTGCTTAATGCAGTCAACCTGTCAGCCTTTCCTTGTCAAGCCTCTGCATTCATAATTTTCCACACTTGCTGAGTACGACATGTGCTCACCCTTGCTATAAACAATGTTGCTTAGAAAGAGGAAGCTGCTATGGAGTTTGTTGAAGATGTTGCTGGTGCTAGGCGTACGCAACCCCCAGTCGACTACTTGTGGATGTTTGGAGCCTTCGTTTCCAGGATTTAAGCGTAATACTCTGATAATCTTTCTTTTTCTTATGTGATACTGTTTCTGTATTCACTATATATATGAAAATAGATCGTGGCATACATATAATTATGCATCTGGTTTTCTTTGGAAAAACAGGTGTAACAAGGAACAACAAGTGTAACAAGGAAGGAAAAAGTCCTTTTGACGTCCCTCATCTGTCAACGAAGTTTGGTTTTCATCCCCCATCCGTAAAACCGGGTATCCAACGTCCCTCATGTATCCAATCCGTCTATTCTTGGTCCCTCGGCAGTTTTGACAGCGGTTTTGACTGATGTGGCAGTGGACCCCACATGTCAGGGGGTGGGTCCCACATGCTGGTTGGTTTTCTTCTCGTAAAAGGAGGGGGTCGCGCGAAGCCCGACTGGGGCCCGTGAACGTGTGACCCGAGAGTAGTGAGAGGTTCCAAAGTTTTTTTTAAAAAAAATACCGTGGCTTACAAAAAAGAAACGATGATTTTAGCAATACTTCCTCCGATCGTACAAATTGGTTAAAGATGGATAGATATATACGTTGTCTAGTATGTCATTTCGACTGCAAATATCTCCACAAATATACTTCATCCGTTCTTAAATATATGACGTTTATGACAAACAATTTAGTTTATTTTTGTTCTAAACGACATATATTCAAGAACGGAGGTAGTATTATGAACTTGTAAGAACTATGTGAGTGTTGGAGTCTACGTCATGGAGCTCTTAAACAAGTTTGGTTGGAAACCCTGTAATTTGCAGAGAGAAGAAGCTGGTCGTGGAAATAAGGCCTGGACTACAGACAGTGTCATCAGATGAGTTGGGCCAAAAACAGATGCAAAGTTAAATCTTTTTTTTTTGCGAATAAAAAAGTTAAATCTTTCTGACAGGGTGATATTGGTACTTGAAGTAAAGTAAAAATAAATAGATAAATAAATCCCATATGTACTCGCGGGGCTGGAGCTGGACGGTGAAAGAGCAAGAAAATTATGAAGGTAGAAATAAATAGATAAATAAATCCCATATGTACTGGCGGGCGAATTGAACTTTCAACTTTATCAGGAAATTACAGCTCTATAGGTAAAATCCCGTTTCAGTCTGGACGGTTAAAGAGCAAGAAAATTACGAAGGTTAGTTGACAGAAGCACATCCAAGTGAACAATGGCAAGTATCCGAAGCAAGAATCATACCACTAGACAAAACACCCAAAACAGAAACAATGGCAAGTATCACCCCCACAAATAACATTCTGCATCAACCAAACTAAGGTCCGCCACCAATCACGTATACCATCATCAGACTCACTCACTAGAAACAAGCGTCAAACAAGCATATACTTATAAAAAAAAAGCATGAGAAAAAGGAGGCATCTTAAGCGCGCCTACTTTTCACTCCGGCTCCAGCTTCCAGCTTCTCAGAAAAACCGTTTTGTACCGAGAAGCCAGAGACTGAACAGAGCAACCCAAAGCAATCAGAGAAACTGCCAGCCATTAACTACACCAATCTAGTGACATCGACCAGTATCTAGCTGCAGGCCATTGTAGTGCTAGTGTGCTACTGTTAACAATGGGAAAGCGAGGAAAAATCATGTTAGAAAAATAAAGTGCAGATTTCTCACTGCTTTGCTTAGCCACCTGATGTTCAGGATAACAAACTAAGCAAATTCACATTGAAACTTTCCACCATTGCTTTCGAGTGGGAAAACATATTTGAATACAAAAAGTGATGCATATGATAACAGAAGGGGAAAAACTATGACAGAGCTACTTGCGAGTTTACAAAATTTACAAAAAGTGCCTACAAGGATATGGGCATTTCCGCCCCTAGTTTTGCCAAAACCATTACACATCAAAGAATCCACATGAGAGACGTAGCAAAAGCTTATGCAAGGAATCCCTGTGCTGTTTTAGACTAAAGTAATTCTCAGGATTCTTTTCAACAGCAAGAGCATCCTTGGCACCTGTGACATCAATAAATTGATCATTCCCATTCTTGTACCTATGCACAGCATTGAATATGCTTTACATCTGATTTTGGCTGTCGCAAAACAGATATGACAATGCCACACTCAGATGTCAAGATCACTCATCATCTTCGCCAGTTTTCTGCTTCTTCCATTTGTAAGCAGCTTCTAGGATCTTCAGGTTTGGTGCTTGAGCAACTTCATCTGGGAAAATGTAATCTATGTACTCCTCATACCTGAAGGATCAAGCAAATGCTATGTCAGTACAGCACATATATTTTTCCCCATACCCAGAAAACAGAAGGAAAGAGATAAAGGCAGCAGATTTTGTGCTTGCTATTTTCCTGATTTAAGATTTAGTGGATACTGACTAATGCATAACATCACATGCAGATGCAAACTTTTTGAAACAGAAATGCAAAAAGGAACAACTGAGTAAAAGAGCATACGCTATAGTGGATCCATCTTCCGTAGGGATTGGTCTCTTCCGCTTGACTTTTCTTGGAGCCTTCTTCTGCACTAAGCTGACATCACCAAGATCACCAAAGCTCACCTCCTTATTAAGCCACTCTTCAAGAAGCATAGCTCTTTCCTCCTTCAACTCTGGGGCACTGGTTCTGAAGTAGTCAAATGCCCTTTCAAAGATAGCTGATCATCATAACACAAAAGGTGTTATTTTTACTCAGCGGTGAGTAAATAAATGCAAAAGAAATACATCCAGTTGGACAATGTAGAACTGTTCCCATTTACCTCTACATTTGCTAATCCGCTCCATCTGCTGCTCCTGATAACCAACTTCACTCCTTTTCTCCTCGCTTTCGCTGTCTTCACTGCCCAAGCCAGCTGAGGCCTCAAACTCAGCAAAACTGATCCATACCTTCAAATGCTTTGTTCTCTCAAGCAGTCTTTCATATAGATCCCTTGCCCTACCAAATTCACTTTCATCAATTTCAAATTGCAGGTACTCCTGTGAGTTGAAAAGCAAGACATGAGTTGGTAACTGGTAAGCATCCATATAAAAAACATAAAACAAAATCAGAAGTACTATTAGAATTAAACAGCACTAATTGAGTTAGTGAAAAATGTTAAAAAGAATAAACTGACATTTTGAATGTCTCAAATGTCAAAGTGATAAGGGCTCATGCTGCATCAAGTACATTACTAGATTTCGGAACTTTAAACATAACCTAAAATCATACAGTTTGAAAATGCATTACCAGGACAGATATTTGAAGCTAAATGCTAGTGTATTCTGTTTATTTCTTATAAACCGTGGCAGAAAAGTCCAACAGAAATCAACAACATGGTTCAGTTACTTACACTACAAACTGAGTAACACTTTTATGCTAGTAGTACCAATGTCAAGTAGTAAGACAAAGTGAAAACTGAGGAAATTTGCACAAAAGACAAGTCCACTACAAAAATCCTGTGCAAAGGTGCTTAATAAGATTATAAATAAAATGAAAATAACAAACATATTTTGTAATAAAAAAGTAAAGAATGCCAAGACTGAGATGGCAGAGCAAAACTTATTCTTTCATAAGTTCTAGTTCTGATAGCATAGACTCAATGGAGAATTAGTGAAACTGTTATATAAAGTACATCTCATGACATCTAATAATGGATATATGAAAGGAGAACATATCTGAACTAAATAGATGCAAAAAACAGCAAAAAAGTTGGGTGACAAGTAAAGCAACAATACATAGGATTCAGGTGTGTGAATGGTAAAAAAGAAATAAAATATAGCATGCTCATTTTAGCTTCAGATGCAAATTGACTAGGATATTGCAGCCAAATGTGCAGATCTGCATAATCCAATAAAGATCAAAGTCTCTAAATAAGCATATTGTGTGGTTAACCATAATGGCTGACATAAGAACTGACATTAATATCTTACAAAGCTTTTCATGTCTGAACAATTCACACGATCAGAATCATTGTTTTTCTCCTCCTCAATAAGAATACTAATAAATTATGTGTTGGGTGTGACAAATTCAGGCTAGAATTCTAAAACATTATTGGGCAACGATCAAACAGCCAAATGTACTGTACAAACATTTGTGATTAATTGATTATTCATCTCCGTAAGAAGGGTATACTGTGGAACTGTAGGTGATGAGGCACACTGGGATTCTGGTTGTCCCGGTTGCCATGACAAAAATAAGTAAAAGAGAGTTAGGGAAGGAGAAGGAAGAATGGGTGAACCAACCAGACCAAGAACATGAGAGATGCGGAGGGGGAGCGGTGGCACTGTTGACATCGATGGGGGATCAGGGGAACCGCATAGGTCACACCAGGGATGTGGGCTGGCTGGTAGGTTGGGACAGGTCCCTTATTCCTTCTTCCATCTTTTTTTTTTTTGGAAAAAAAGTCTATTTTACTCCCCTCACCTATTTACTTTGCGCACTTAGCTCCCTAACCAAATTTTAGGCTCGATTTACTCCCCTGAACTATTTCAGTTCTCACAATCTACCCCCGAATAAGTTTTTCCTTTTTTGTTTCTCCATTTATGAGTTGAATTTTTTAGTTCAAATTTTGTTACAGGAAAAAAGCACTTCTTATGTTAAAAACTTAGTATTAAGAATTTTTCATGGCTATTTTCATAGATTAGGAACATTTAATACAAATTGATCTTAGATATACAAAAATTGTGTGACAGGTAATCATGAAAAATTTCAAATGTATTTTTCTAAAATCATGTAAGTCAACTAACAAATTTTGAAATTAAAACTCAACTTGTACATGAAGAAACAAAAAGGAGAAATCTAATTAGGTGGTAGATTGGATCAATTGAAATAGTTCGGGAGAGTAAAGTGAGTCTAAATTTTGTTTGGGGTGTCAAGCGGGCAAAGTGGATTGGTGAGGCTGAGGGGAGTAAAATTGACTTTTCCCTTCTTTTTTTAATTCCTCGTCCATCAGCTACTTTGCAGTTTCTTAGATTTATAAGTGCCTAGGCAGCATGTATGCTATTTCGGGGGGGGGGGGGCTTGCCACCTTTCCTTATACCACTTTAAAAACCATGGGGCATACAGAGAAATATGGGCCAAAATACAGTGCACAGCAAAAAAAAAAGGTATCTGCAGGGCCAAACAGTGACACGGCCTTTCAGCAGAAAAGTTTGCAAACATATTAGCAAATCCAAGATATGACATATTTTACCCAAAGAACAGTAGCTCTTTGAGGCACCTAACGAGGAATATACAGTTCACTACAAACTGAGCTCTGATTATTTTAGTAACTTGAGAAGTGCTACTAGCTTATTACAATATCATTTATACTTGATCAGTTAGTTTAGGAATAACAACAAAACAATTGCATACCCATATAATGTGCATAAGCAAGAGAACATACCTTCCACAGAACCTCTGGCGTATCAAGGGCTGGCTGTGCAATAGCAAGTTCGTATATTGATCGAGCACGATCAGTCTCACTAAGGTTCTTCTCCAGTTCAGCATACTTTCTCCAGGCATAACAGTTTGCTGGGGACCATTCAATGTATTTCTGATAAAGAGTCCTACAACGGTCAAAGTTTCCAAGATACAGCTCAATTTCAATATATTTCTTAAATATCTTGCCCTTCGGGGCCATTCCAATTGCATTTCCAAGAATTTGTCGAGCAGCCTTTAGATTTCTCTGTCTTATCTCAAACTGGGCCGCCATGAGCCATATCTTTGCAAACGTGAACTTCTTGTGTGGAATCAACTTCAGGCATTCCTTGTAAACCTCCCTGGTCCGTTCTACGTCCTGTGCATCAAGCTCCTCATAAAGTGCATAGTTGATCCAGAGGAATATGTATCTCTGCCAATACCGCTTCTCCTCTGCAGGGGGCACATTAGCAATGGCCCTCTCATAGACCTCCCTGATCCTGTCCTTATTCCCAACACTCTCCTCCAGCCGGATGTAATCAAACCATGAGTCATAGTTTAGTGGGTTCTTCCTCACCTCGTCTTCGTACTGAAATCTCCTCTTCCCCACGATAGCATCCTCAATCCCTTCACGGTCACCAAATTGCTTCTCAAATGCCAGAAACTTCCTGTACAGTTCCTCAGCCCGACCCTTCGGCACCCTGTCCAGCGCATATTTGTATATAGCACGTGCACGCTCAACCTCCCGGCATCTCTCCTCAAACTCTGCAAATGCAACAAACAGCACCTCTGCATCCTCATCGTCCGCAAGCAGGTCCGCCGCACGCTCATATACCCGCCGTGCCCGCTCTACTTCACCACGCTTCATCTCAAACTTAGCATAGCGGATGAAAGTGTCTGGCCGTGGGTGCTCAGCCACAAATCGCTCATAGATAGCCCTGGCACGCTCGACCTCCCCATACCGCAGCTCAAACTTGATGTAAGAATTCCACCCAGCTGTGTCAGGTCGCCACGCCATCCAGCGCTCAAACACCTGGCGCGCATTGGCAACTGCGCCAAGCAGCTCCTCCATGTGGATGTACTTGTACCATAGCTGGTCGACCCGCGGGAGGAGCGACACCGCACGGTCCCAGACGTTCCTGGCGTGGTTGACAAACCGGTTCCGCATCTCGAACTCGGCATACTTGAGCCAGAGCGTGTGGTCGCGGTGGGCGACGTCGAGCGCGCGCTCGTAGACGGACCGCGCGCGCGCGAAGTCGCGCTGCTGCTCCTCCCACCGCGCGTACTTGACCCACGCCGAGACGCTCCACCGCACGCGGCGGATGACATCCTCGAACTCCTTCCGCTTGCGGAGGCGGTACTCGGCGAGCTCGTGGGTGTCTGTGATCTTCTGCTTGGGCGGGCGTATCTCGGGCTCCTGCCGCTCCCGGGCCTCACGGAGGATCTGCTCCGCCGTGATCTGGATCGGGGCGGGGGTCTTGTTCTTGACCCGCGTGGCGCGGGGCAGCTTGACCTCGGTGTCGCGCTTGGTGAGGAAGCCAAGGCTGGGGTCGGAGGCGGACGGCGCCTTCGCGGGGTCCCCGCCGCCGGCGCCGCCGCCGCGTGTGGTGAGCGCCATGGCCGGCGTTAGGGTTAGGGTTCGGGTTTTTGGGCGGAGGCGGACGAGATGGGAAAAGTAACGGGATTGGGGACTGGGAGGGAGAAGACGGACCCGCGCAGCGGTCGCGCTAGTGCCCGGAAGAGACGGGCTTTTTGTGACTTTGGGCCTTTGGCCTCCGTCGGCTTTGAGTTCAATTTTTATGACAAAAAAACCCTAAACCGGTGAACTTTAAACCGGTGAAACTGTGTCAATTTGAATATCTGATCATAATTTTTCATTCAAAAACCCGTCAAATTTCATACTTCCATGTGAATCCTGAAGCCACTAGAGCCGGCAATCACCGTAGATGGAAGACGAAGCATCAAGCAGATACCAGCAATCTTCAGAAAATTATGATTGTGATGATTGTGCTTTGTTTGCAACCAGTGTTTAAATCAACCTGATATAACACCGGGATCCTCACCACATTCGTATCTTGTCAAAATCAGAAAAAATAAATAGGAGTAGATAATTTGGATACTTCATAGACATCTCCATCCATGTGTGTATTCTAATGATCAATCCTTGTGACAGAAATTTCCAGACATTGCACTACACCACAAAGAGGTTGCTTAGTGGAGATTTGTCGAAACAGTTAACAGTTCCAACACTAGAACCTAATAGTGTACACTGATGCAATTTGAGGCACTAGATTACTATAACTAATACGAGGCTGAGCCTCCACGTTTGTTCTCATGACATCAAAGGGACCTTTTCTTGACCCTTCCCATCTGCTTCACACAAGAACGGTGGCCTTGCTGCTTTGTAGTAGAAGAACGCCATCATCCTCGACCATGCCTCCGCTGACCGAACAACTAGCACGAGAGATTCATGGTCAGGGAACTTCACAGCACAGCTGATCAAAAGCAAGTTGGTAAATTAGTTGATTATTTCTCTATGATGATCCATACAACCAACCTTTCTCGCGGTGTATTATCCTCCCTGCATTAGTGAAGAGAATCTCAGGGAAACCAGAAACCTTCAGCGCATTCACGAGGTCAGGCTCAGCACAGGCATCTACCGCCACACACTGCAAATGATAAGTGGGTAGTCAGAACTTGGAAGCTCCTTGAAGCAACATACCAAGGGAATTACCAAAAGGATGTTGCAACGAACTATGTACCCTTGGTGATGGCAGATTGTGTTCCCAAAACGTCTCAATCGCCTTAGTAAGCTCAGCCCTCGCCATCTCATTCTCCTGTGGTCTACAAGAACAAAGATCGTGCTTTCTCAAACTAACATTGGATGAAAGGTTGTTCAATAAATTCCATGACATATTCATAGACAATTGGAAACAAGACAATGCACTAGCTCTCTTGCAATTTAGACAGAACTGTTCAGGTTCAGCACATACTATCAAGTATTCAAATCTATTCAACTGTAATGTGCAACCATTTGAGAAAGAACAAGGAATGAATTATGTTAGTACCTCTTATATCTGTTATACACAAGCACAACCATGGGTCCGAAATCGGTGAACACGGACGCATCCCAATCCTGTGTCTTGACATCCCTAATCGGCGTGATGTAATTGTCATCCTCCCAAACAATCTCCTTGCCACTCTGATTCCCCGTGTCATCCTCGGCGTCATCCTTCTTCTCGGCCTTGATGGTGATCTTGTCGAAGAACTGGCCGAGGCTGAAGCCCATCCCATCCTCGGCGTCCTCGGGCCAATCCGGGTCCTCCTCCTCCACCACCAGCTCGTACTTGGTCAGCAGCTCCCGCATCTTGGCCCTCCGCTCCTCCGGGTCCGTGAGCTCCGCCGTCTCCGGGACGCGGTCCATCATCTCCCGTATCTTCCGGCGTAGCGTCCTCCGCTCCTCGTCCGTCATGGGCACCTCGCCGTCCTCATCTCCCTCGTCGTCGCTGGACTCGGAGTCGGTGTCGCCGGCATCGTCGCGCGCACGGCCGCCGAGCACCAGCTGCACGGCCTTGGAATCGTTCGCCCCCGCCTTTGCCCGCGCGCAGCCGGCGAGCACGAGCCTCCCGCGGCGTGGGCAAGAACCGAAGCCTACGAGGCTCGCCGCGCGCGCAGGTAACCCGTGCAAGCTCAAGGGGGGTGGACCGCGCTGCTCCGCTCCTTTCAGGCAAAACGTCGAACAGGTCGCGGGCAGTGCCATCATGCTGCCCCGTCGCTCAGTCGCGCAGTGCGCCTCTCTTCTACTCCAGGGCTCGAGTCAAGTAGTAAAGATTGGAGGCGATTCTTGCTAAGCTTCGCATGCGTAATCCGCTTCTGCTTCTTGGGTTCGGAGAGATATTTGTTCACGCCGCCGCAGCGCGAGGTGGTGGACGGCGAATTGAACTGTTGAACCGCTAGGTAGGGAAAGAGGCAGAGCCGCAGAGAAGATAGAGCCGATAGTCTAAACTACAGCCTACCGAAGCCCATTGGACCCAACTGGAGCTTGGATGAATCACCTAGAGGCCCATTACATGTTGGCCAAAGCCCAGATCTCCTGGAGGTTTCCATGACAAGGTACACTTTCTCCTCTTTATTACTCTTTCCCCCTTTTTCTAACAATGACAGTATCAGAAAGGAAATAAAACGAACTTTAAGAACTTTTCATAACATATCTGCAAAGAAGCACTGAACTGCAACTAATTTTCTTTTTCTATGCTGTGCTTCCTGATGAATTACACACCATACATGACCTGGACTCAACATTGGGGGCGCTACACCAACGCCCATGGTGTAAAAATGAATGCTTTGGAAAAAGAATGGTTACGTTACTGTTACATATTAGGCTAAATCTTATTCTCTGACAACCCTCCTTTCGATCAAAACCGAAGCGGCCCTGCAAGGGGCAACTGAAGCCATATCCAGGAAGGTCATTGGCAGGTGCGCCTGCCTTGCCCAAAAATGAAGCGAGCTCCTCAGAATTGTGCTTCAGCAGGGAGCTCTCCAACTAGGTCTACAAAAAATCTCCGCATTAGCTGGTGCATGATGCCTCAACCTCACTGTTAGTCGTTTGCTCTTCGACAAGGTCGCTCGACATGGCTGATGGTATCCTGTGCCGCTTGAGGACCCGGGATGTGGCGAGCTTTGCATTCTGGTACTTAAGGATGATGACTCTTTCATCATCCAAATCGAATCTCAAGTTTTCTTCAGTGCAGCTTTCCACAAGGCTGCACAAGTGCTTCAGGTTTTCAACCTCCACGCCATTAACCTTCTTTACCTGCATGCGGTATTAGGCTTCTTGAATAGTAGGATATACACTGGAGAATTTATGCCTCTGCTTGGATACCAATGTACGAGGGTAGTTTGGTTATAGCATCATACCTGCAGTTCAGCAAGCCTTTCATAACCAACATTGATATCATCCATGAGAACCTGAAAAATAAATTATTCAGTACAAAGATAAATATTATCAGAAGATAACCGGAATCCTGTGGTGCCAAGTGTTTTTCTACATAACTAGTACCACGTGTTTGTGAATGGAGTATTGAAATGTAGATCAGAAACGCAGCGAGGTAGTGAATTGAAGGTACAATACCTGAGATAAGACAACTAGCTGTTCACCAGCCTTCTTGGGAAGTTCTCTTAGTGCCCGTTCACATAATCGGCGTGGTGAGGCATTATACCAGTCTTCTCCAAATTCATGGAGATAAGGCTGGGTTAGCGGGATAAATACAAAACCAGCAAATATATAGTAGCTTGGTAGTTTATCGAATTGATGGACTGGAACTAAAGGCTGTAACTGCACAAAAAAAAAAAAGAAACACATACAAGAAATCAGTTACAAACTTCAAAGGTCAACATTTGGAAAGCTATAGGCACTAGCATAACACTGAAATAGCGAAGAAAGAAATGATGAGTGAAAAGAAAAGACAGGGAGAGCTGTGTAGAATACCATTCGGTTCAAATTACATGGACTGCTAAGGAGCTACATAAGAGATGAATTGGTCTCTGCCGGTCTGCTCAGATACTTAAATAACTATACAAGGGCCAAAACAGACCCATTGGCTAATATCAATGGGTTTAGTGTGGTACAAACTTACATTTATGTGGGATAGTGTACCGATCTAGATTTTTCAAGGTTGAATCTATTACCATGTCTAGCACTTGCAAAATTGGTGTGAAGGTAAACAAGAATAGCAATAGATTAACACAACTATATTTAGTAACCAGCAAGCAACCATAAACTGCACCCACATAATCAAAGGTACATATCAAAATCAAATGTAATAATATGGCAAGGACTCACAGGTCTAAGTATGACACTCAAGTCTTGCTCTTTACCATCTCTTAATACTTCGAGAACAGCTGTTTCTCCAGGCTTCTTCATGGACACCAGATGATCAAAGGTGATCCTCTCCCTATTCCGGAATGGAACTGCAGACAATATAACAGACAATATTAAGTGGTTGATGCTGTGATGCCACAATCTAGAAATAGATCATGGATTGATTCACGGATTTGCACAAAAAGCTGCAAAGTATGCAAAAACATGCACCAAGGGTGTGAAATGTATATGTGTCCATGTTATGGCGTGCTACAGACTCACAGAAACCATAACAAATAGAAAGGTAAATGGAAATAAACAGATATGCAACGGAAATTGGTTGGTTATGCATATTGAGGTATCGCATAAGTGGAAATTTTAAGCTCACCTGTCCCGTCATTTGCTATAGGTACACCATCAAACTCAAGGAGGACATCATCTTTCTTCAAAATCTTGTGAGCATCAGATAGAGGATTTATTCTACTAACTAAAACTCCAGTCATTTCAGACCGCATACCAAAGCACTCCCTTAATTGAATATTTTCGGTAGCTTGGCAAGATACTCCAAGAGTACAAAATCCAGAATATTTACCACTCTCTTCTACTCCAGAAATGAAACGCTTAATCACGGGCACCGGTATGATATAACTGGAAAGAAAGAGGAAAGTGTTAAGAAAAAAAAACTAGGTGGCAAAGGTTAAATTGGTGCAAAAGGAAAAGTTAATGACTCACCCGATGTTTTCTGCCCCTGACAAATTCTGGAAAGCAACTCCTGCTACTTTATCACCCATAATTGCAGGTCCTCCACTGTTACCTGGATTAATTGCCGCATCTATTTGTATAGCCATAAGCTGTGTGGCACCATGGGCATATTGTGTTGGTTCAACTCTAGAGACAACCCCCTTGGTCACAGAAATATTATCTCCACCTGAGTCATAGCAAGTTTAGGATCATGTACTGTCCAACATTTGACATAGTTTTGTTTTCTATGAAGTATAGAGAGAATCTCTTGCACAAGCACAATGATTAATGTTAGGAGTAATATTGAAGCCTGCCGAGCTGCACAGCTAGTTTGAAGTAGGCAATCTTTAGAGATAAGATAAATAGTCATATGAGTATCATCAGGTACAAGCATGCATGCATGCATAAATTGAAATGGCAGGAAGTTGTAGCACCTATATATACTGGAGTAGCTTTTGGTTTCATATAGTCTGCCATGTAGATGATGTAACAGGAAAGAAGAAAGGCACTTGCTACATACAATTCCTGGGCTGTTTATCACGAATTTTTCATGATTGGTTACCAAGTTAATAGAGAAGCAAATTGTTTTATATGAATTTTAGAAGTGGTGAAATCATAAAGATGATCGAGCTTCCCCTTTCCATTAACATCCTGTATTCATGTGTTCTGATTATTTTTTAGTTTCCTTGCCGATACAATCAATTAGACGACATTCACTCAACCAAAACAGTGCTAACATGTTTCAATTCATCAATTGCACCCTTGCAGAATAGATGGTCATGTGTATGCTGCTTGCTGCATGTGCAACTTGAGTTGGATACCGTCATGGATGTAATGGAATTGTATAGCAAACAAGTTCGTCTTCTAGATACAAATACTTGAATAAATATCAAACTGCCAACTACTCAATGTCAGGGTCATACCTTGAGGGTAGCCTACCACAGCAACAGCTTCTTGCAAAAAGGGGATGTCACCAAGCTCCAAGCTGTTCACCCCATCCCAGAACTCCTCACTCTCAACAGTCAACAGAGCCAAGTCACATTCGTGACCAATAGCCTGGACCTCTGCCTTGTATTTAGTAGGTGAACCATGCTTCCTCACAAGAACAAAAGTGTGATCAGCTACAACATGAGCATTGGTCACGATCCTCCTTCCAGGAATTACAAATCCTGCAACAGGGACATCAAATTCAGAGATGAACCAAAGAAGGACTTCTGCTTCAGTGCATTTGAATCTGCTTAGTTGCCATAAGGTCTACAAAGATTGATTTTTCACACCATCCAAACTATGGAGTCATATTACCTAAAGATCTAATAATTCCCGTGCTCTACAACATATGATAAGCCTATACAACAGGCACTGAGACACACAATTCGGAGCTACAGCACAAATTTACTTTGCAAAGTTGGAACCAGCAAATTACTCAACCACGAGCTCTAAACTTGTAATGTAAAAAAGAATTGATTTTTTAGGTCGGTTTCAAAAGAACTTGACACTCAAGCGCTCCACAAGCTTACTTTCGATGTCTCTAGCATACGGACACGTAAATAAGTGGTAGAGATCCAGACCAAACACAGCATATGCACTACTACGACACGAGCGCCAAAATCGGTGCCTTACCGGAGCCCATGCTCTCTCGCTGTGCCTTGTTCTGCCACGGCAAGAAGTAGTTGGGGCTGCTGGACACCGTGAACACCTTCACCACGGAGTCCAGAGCCAGCTCCACCGCAGCGTACGCGTCCGTGTCATGCCGCACCAGCGCCCCCAACTCCTCCTCCCCCTCCCCCTCCTCGGAAATCGCCGGGGCTCCCCGCGCCCCGCCGCATTCGCCTAGGCGGGAGGGGGCGGAGGAAGAGAAAGAAGCGGGGGAGAAGCGGTGGGCGGCTGCGAGGTGCGGGAGGAAGGCGCGGGTAAGGGCTCGGAGAGGCGGGAGAGGAGGCGGAGCCGAGGGCGGCGGTGCGGGAGGGTGCAGGAAGACGCGGCGGAGGGAGCGGACGGAGGAAGAGGAGGAGGAGGAAGAGGAGAGGCGGCGGAGGGAGCGAGCTGCGGCGAGCATGGTGGCTTCGCCGGAGAGAGGCGAGAGGGCTGGAGCTGGAGAGGGGGCAGGGGGCAGCGGGACGGATTGAGGGTTTGGGAGTTTTCGGCTCGTGGGTTTAGGTTGGGTACTTGCGTAGTAAACCAAAACTTGGGTATTTCCGTATTGGGTTCAGCGAATCAGCAGCGAATACAATTAAAATTCATGTGCCCGAAAATCCATCGCATCACTAAGAATTTAAGCATAGAAAAAAAATGCGTGACGCAATGTAAGTTTGTCAGCTGAAGCCTGAAGGATGTCTTTTTGTTCCAAGCTAGCGTCAAGTGTGGTTCTAAGAAAGCTAACAATGTTCACTTAAAACCCCTTAGCTTTTACGGAGTATAAGAAAAGCGAGCTCGGCAGATCTTCTACAGCTGATTTGCTATGAAAGAAAAATACTGCACACTGATTTGTACGACTAACTTGTTCGGAGAGAAAAATATTATTTAAGCAGAAAAAAAAGAAGCCAAACTGTCATCAATCTCATATAGCCAAGCCTTCATAGGGGTAAACGTCCATGTATAGTATGTCGAACATGCATGTGTTGCAACCAGAGAGAAAGGGGGTATGACCTGATTGGAACGAGCCAACGAGGAACAGTCCAACGGTGAAACTGCTGAAACGTTCCACATGATCAAGCGACAACTTAAGTTTCAAAAAAAAAAATCAAGCAACAACTTAAATGTTTGATACCCATACAGAACCACACAGATGATGGTGCTACAGTAGAATATAAAAAAAATCTTAACATCTGAGCTGTCCAAACACAATCGAAACAAGTATTTGGCTCACTGCATTATGGCAACTTCTATAAACATTAAGCCAAATGAAGATAATTTCAGTGCTGCATTCATTGAGGACACGCTCCTACCAAACTAAAAGACAACCGTGTCGAGCATGGTCCCTAGGGTCTGAACTATGTTCGAAGACATCAAATTAGAGACGTGCTCCTCCAAATGCTTCTTCGCATCCTGGCGTCCCACATTCGCAATCGCCAGTTTCTCCGGTGGCAGCTCGTCCTCCTCTTGCACTGCCTTGTTGTACTTCACAGCTAGGCTCAGCATTTCCTGCGCATGAGGCAAATATTGTGAATAACATACCATAAATAAATCTCAAGTTTGCTGCATGGATTAAATAGATCTTATAGATGTGATTCAAGGGCTGAATATTACATACCTGCACAGTCTGCTCGTTGGTTTTTGAATGAGTGTCAAACCTCTTCAAAATCAACCCATCAGTCCACTTCTTTTTGTGCAAGTTCAGCAACATTTTCTCCTCCAGCTCATTCTTTCGGTAGTTGATTGCAATGGAGTAGTAGTGCCTGTTCAGCCCATGGATAAGAGCCTGAAAATATAGGAACAAGCTAATTGTTAGTGAGAAATTAACAGTACACAGAGTTAAGCTAATTGTTAGAGAGAAATTAACAGTACGCAGAGTTAAGCTAATTGTTAGAGAGAAGTTGACAGTACACGAAGTTGTTAGAGAGAAGTTGACAGTACACAAAGTTCAGAAACTGGAGTGCTCACCTGAATAGATGGCTTATTTAGGTGCCCAACATTAGATGTCGTCTGTCGTGGCTCCTGCCCAAGCATCATAGTTTGGGGGTTAATGAGACGAAATGCATCAATGACCACCTTCCCTTTGACACTTTGGATGGGATCTATCACAACAGCAACTGCCCTGGGGTTTAAAGCTTCAAAACTCTGCATACTCAATTTTGATGTTAGACATATCAGTATATCATCATACAGCTAAATGTTAGTATGAATAATTTAGTAGCATTTGCACTTGCTGAAAATCAAAGCAGTAAAAAAAGGAATAGCCTTTGCGATGACTTAACTCTAGCACGATGCTAACATATCTATTATCACCTATTATTCTTGAAGTTGTTTTACTAACCTAATAAAGATCAGCTGAATACAGTGAAAATGAAAAAAAAACCTAAAAATTAGTGAAAATAAATCGGAAGCTCCAGTTATCTAGATATGATTGAAATCATCAAGAGCGATGATTAGACTCCTAAGCAGGGTTAACTACAGAACAGACATTGGCGTGGTAGTTAATGACAAATCGATAACAGGAATACAGACTAACCTAATCTTAGGTTGAGTGACAATTTTAAGGGAGAATGGAAATGTAGAGCCTGTTCGGCTAGCAGAATGAATAGTGTTCGGCTGGTAGATTGAATAGTATTATGTGAGAGGAGATAAATCGAGACAAGCCGAGATAAGTCAAGCCCAGATAAGCCGAACGGCCTCGTAAATGCAAGGGAACAGCATAAGACAATAAAAACTTAGGAACCATGTGTACCATTTTTATCGACTCCATTATCATATTCATATTTCATTATATAATGCACAACAAATGTTTAATAAATCGACATGCAGTAGTGGGACAACAACTATCTCTGCAACTCTGCTTGCTGAGAAAAAGTTAAAAGATATTTTACAACTTATGGCAGTTAGGTGATTTGTGGCTCTTGTTGGGTTTCAACTCTAGCCTACCCCAACTTCCTTGGGACTGAAAGGCTATGTTGTTGTTGTCGTTATGGCAGTTAGGCGGCATACCTGTTGAGTGTTGATGTCAACGCCTGAAAGCCAGCAACCAAAGCCAGGATGGGAGTGGTACCACCCTACAACCATTTCCGGTCTGTAAAAGAGACACCACTGTCAACAGAGGTATATAATTGATTGGCTACAAAGCAACTGAGCAAAAAACTAGTATTCAGACAAAAGAGTGCCAAAACAAGACAAGTCTCATGAAACTATGGCCAACATTTTTGTTTAAGGATGAGAAGTGACACATCTTCTGTTTACCCAAACGAAGAATATAGGACGAGGAGTGTGCACATGTCAAGAAGATCTATATGATGACCAAAATTTACCCTAATGGAAATATTAAGTCTTGTGCTTGGCTTACTAAAAGATCATTTTCTTTTTCTCTAATAACTGAGACAACATTTTATTTTTCTCTAATAACTAAGACAACATTTTATTTTTCTCTAATAAGGTCAGTCAGTTTTAGTGGAACAGGTGAGAGCAGTAAATAGACACAATATTTAATGTGTTTAGTGGTTTATCAAATGTAAACATTTAATTCCTAAGGAAATCATAGAAATCAAAAGAGTCAAATCAGAACATGGTTTTCAGACTGGCAGAGGATAAGTATAGCAACAAAGTAATGTTATTAAGTCCACTGGAACACTGGATACAATTAAAAAGGGATTAAAACAAGTATTCTCAACTGCCTAAAGAAACTCTGAACTTCAAATTTTCAATTATGTATAGAAGAGCTGTGCCAAACCACACTCCTAGCGAGTTCCTAGCGTCCTATATTGCTAGTCAGTTTTTTTCTAATATGGCAACGGAGTACGAGTACGAGCGACCCAATTACACCAAACTGACAGGGAAAACTGATATGTGTTGGGACTGTGCTGCTGTTCAGGTGATCTGATAATGCTTGTGCTATTAAGATTTAATCAACTAATACAAATACTCGGTAGTTCAACAAACCAAGCCTAGATTGGCGTCAAATCTGAACAAGAATAACACCATGATAAGCACACACACCTTCCGGTCTGCTTGAGCATGTCAAGCATGTTGGTCTGGAAGACGTGATCAACGGCCTCAACACTGACCCCAGTACCACTCTGTGGCATGGCGAACACATCCACCACCCTGACTGTGTAGTCATCCACAAACTCACCCAGCATAAGACCCATCACCTCCATTGGCACACCAGCCCTCCCTGTAGCACATCAGCATGGGTGATACGATGATGAGCAGTCCAGGACAGTAGGAAGGGGGAGAAGGGGTAGGATTACTGACCGTGTTTGAGCATCTTGAGGAGTGCAAGGGAGGAAATGTAGACCTGCTCAGACGAGTCGAGCAGTGGCGAGTCCGATGGTGGCTGTCCCATCCCAGAGGCACCGAAGATCCTCTGCAGGCGCTCCATGCTGATGTGCTATGGAGAGACTGGAAAGCTTCTCAGTTGCTTGTGTTTTTCTTGTGTGACTTTTTTGGGTATTGTCTATTTTCTGTCTACAAACAAGAGGAAGAAGAATCAACTGAAGCAAAATATTTATATGAGATTAGATGAAGGAAAGTAAAAATGCTGTAAATCAGAGGAACAAACAATTTAGTAGACATCACTACATCAGATCCTGTGCTTTCTTTTTAACCTAATAAAACGTATCAGCCTCTGTTACAGTCCAATTGTGGAAATCAATTAACTATATCAAGTTACAATACATAGAACCAGACATCAAAATCCATACAGATCCAACTACCAGAACAAGAATTTAAACTTTCCACCAAGAGCTTAAACATGAATCTGGAGATACTTCAAATGATATGAATATGCTACATTGCTTTCCAACAAGTACTATGCCCACAGATGCATTACATGAGTACATGACGTAAAAATGGACCAGTGTAACATTGATTTCCTTTGAATTGACTTCGAAAAAAAAAAGATTTCCATTGAATTGAAGCAAGGAATATGTTAGCAGCTAGGACATAGATGTGTCCTGAACAAATGTGCCCAACTAAATAGCAACTCCAAAAAAAAAAAAGCAACTCCAGCCAGACAAGAGTAAGCTAAGTCTTCAGTACCAGTGTCAAATAATAGGTTTTCAGATCACCTAAGTAATTGTACTCATCCTAAACACTTCAACAATTTCTTAAACACCATTCACAACAACTGGCTTCATATAAGTAAGCACCAGAAGGGAAGCAGACACCAAAGAACTAAACCACATAGACGTAGGCTTGCTCCAGCCTCCAGTAGCATCAACAGAGGCATGCCCAGGTCGATCTCCTCTAGCAATAGTGGAATTTGATGGAATCAAGTACAGAGCAGCCAAAATTCAGCGTACGTGGACTTGTGCAGTAGAGTGTAATGTCGATCCAGGACCAGAGCTGGGTCGGAGAGAGAGACTTGAGGGAGTCTAAGCCGGCGTGGAGACGGCCCGCGATACGCGGCGACCTAGGGTTGCCCCTGCCGGCCTGCCGTGGTGCGAATGGAGGAGGAGAAGGGAGAGAGGGCGTAGGTACCTGCAGACCCCTGGAGGAGGCCTCCGGTGGGGATGCGCCCGTCGGCGACGGGGAAGCTCCGGCGGTGGAGTTGTCGCCGCGTTGGGGACGGTGAAGGGAACGAGATGGAATCGGAGCCTCTTCTTTCTTTTCGGCGGATATTTAGCGTTTTACCTAGGCCGCAATGGGCTTCTCTAGGATTTTTCAAATAGACCCAACAACAACAACAGGCCGACCAAGAAACAAACTCAGATTCAGCCCAATTCATCTTATCCAAATAGGCCCGGCTCATCATTTTTGCTTCCTCGTCCGCGTGGCCAGGCAGCGGCGGGCTGCAGTCTCTTCCTCGGCTGGCGTCCTCAACGACGCGCGCGGCAGCGACGAACAGCAAGGGCAGGGGCACGCGCGACCGACGGCATCGGTAGAAGTTTGGGCGCCTTGTCTAGCACCGATCGCCGGCGCGACCGCGCGATTGAGCCGCTATGGATTCGGCTCGGCCCAGCAGGATGCCCATCAAATCCCACCGCCCCGACTGGAAATCGGAGGTTCGTCGAGCTCCCTTATCTCACCTCGCCCGACGCGCATGTCGTTCCTGTCCGTATGCTGCGCTAGCCCACGCGGTCAGAGAGAATTTGAGGCGCGATTGCTACTGTTGGATTGTTCGGCCAGGACTTCTGGTGACGGTTGGGGCGCCGGCGTGCTGGGCAACAGGTGTTCGATCAATTGCCGAAGTGGTTGGCGCCCTAGACTGCCTGCGAATTTGTGACGCGTTGTGAAGTCAAAGGATTTACCTTTTGGCGATGTGGCAGCTCCGGTTGAATTGTTGCCTTCCTTGCCGTCTATCACCTGACAAATTGTGCTTACCCCCTGTTATGCTTTCGACAGCTTAGGACAAATTGCCTGCAAAGAGTCAAAAGGGACAGGATCAATTTGCTCTGGAAGTTCAGAGCACAGGGGCGTTTGCCTGCCAATGACATGGTATGAAAATGATGTGCAATTCTTCTTTTCTCCAGATTGTTGTGTGCATTGCAGTTTATTCACAACTTGAAAATTATACAAAGTATGCTTCTTTACCTGCTACATTCTTCAATATGCTATCAATGCATGCTCCTGGTTCAAATGAAAAGAAATTCAGCATGAATTTAATTGTCATGGACAATGTAATTTCGAAATCATTATGATATGCATCTTCCTGCATCTGGATGGTTACCATGTATAGCTAATAAATACATTGGCAGTCTGGCATTCAATTTTGTTATTAGAATTTAGGATTCATCATACAATTTCTTCCTAGTTGTTTTCTTTTCTGCCTAAGGTGGACCTTCTACACCACCTGGCTTAAATTTGCATTCAATTGTGCTGTGTAATTCTTAGTATATCAGATTTGGTCTGTTGCATGTGCTGTGTGGTTTGCAATTTATCGATACAAGATATTCTTTTTTACATATTATATCCTTCTCTGTTTAGAAATTAACATTCTTGGTTCATTAAAAGATATTCAGAATGAACTAATTATATTGATGTCATTGTGCTTCCTCTAGCATCCAACAGGTTGTATTGCTGAATGTTTTGTCCTATTAAACTAGGCATTAAAATATATCATATTTAGATTTATTATAACTTTTCTTTCCATCTGGTCTCCTTATCTACCAGAAGTGGACAATCTAGGTCCTCTGGTTTGAAACATTTTTCTTTTGCATTAAATTTTCTTGCACATTGATAAAACATAAACAATAATTAGTAATGGTATTGCAGAATGCTTTCTGTTTACACACTAGTAAAATCGCTGTCTAATTCTGGTTCAAGGTATTCGCATTACTTTATTATATATACCTGTTTAAAAATAGATGTCTCGAAGTTGGCCATGAATAATAAAATTGAAAAGTGTCCTTATTACCTACCCCAGTTGAGAGTTGAGACATACTTGTATAATCAGGATACTTCACATCATATATTTTACTTCAATATGTTTTCCCTTTTTGTTTATCTGATTTATCTACATACGCCAACTGACAGAGAAAGGTCGAATCTGCAGTTAGGAACATTATCTCTGATGAGATAGAGAAACTCAAACAGGCAAATGAAGGACAAGAGGACCAAAAAATGGATGTGATCTGGGAATATCAAGGACCGCAGGCTGCTAAACCTGCTGCCATTGAAAGTGAAGACATATTGCTTGAAATGGAACGACTTCTTTATGAAGACCTTAGAGAAGAATTAATCAAAAAAGGTACTATACTTTAAACTTTTCTAATTTTCATCCCAGTTTTCTTTATTATCGAACTTTATCTACTTTGTTTGCATTATATATGAAATTTAGCTCTGAAAGGCCTGATCAACCTTTTCTTTTGTAATTCTGTTGGTTACTGTTATAAAGGTTTTCACTCATTGGTCTGCATATTTTGTTTCGATTATTTATCAGTTGCTAACCACTGCAGAACTAGAGGCACTTGATGAGGAAGATGCATACTTAGCTCAAGCTGTTTTTGATCATATGCAACTAAACAACAATGGGGTAGGTTCACTGAGCATTGGTTTAGAAATCTGCTTGCTTAAATAGACACTAGATATTTTCTGTATACTCTTGTGATGTGTTTTTTGTGCTTGGAGCTGTCTCTGTGCATGCCTACCTGGTCTTTTTGTTGTCATGTTATTAGTTCAATAATTTCCTCTATGGTTGTGTGCTTCTTGTGTAACTGCTGAACCTTTTTTCCCCATATGTTTATCTGTGTTTTTAAAATTGGACATCACACTTATATTGACTTGTAGGTGTAGGAGTATTTCTTAGTTACTGCTCAGGTGGACAGAGCCAATATTAGGGCTCAGACATGCACCACATAGAACATGAGGCAGATAAAACTAACCGGGTACAGGAAACTACTGAACAGCAGGCATGTCTCGTCACCAAAATAGACAGCTGCATCTATCCACGTCCAAGAGTTGGCTAGATGCACTTTATTGTATAGTATATGATATATCTGAGCAAATTCTAAAACTGTAAAAAAACTGAAAATGTAAAATTACTGTTTTATTTTAGTATAGTAGTGTAGGATTCAACTAGAGTGAAATAAGTAGCCCATGTTTTTTGTGCTTAATTTTCATCTTTTTTTTTTGACGTCTCAGAGAAGCATTGCGGTACACTGAGACCAAGATACTGACCTGTGGGTGTGGGTGTTTTGTTCTGAACTTAGTGCGCTGGATGGGTTATATTATTTGAATCACATAAGCAGCACATCTGGTTATATGACTATGGCAACCAGATTTTCCCATTTATAAATGATTCATTTGTGTTCTATTTCACCTTTGATTGCTCAGAGACTTAATGGATGCTATAATCTATATGCCAGAGTGCCGAAAATGCTAAGGTTTGGTGCCCAGTATGCAAACAAGGAGAGCTACGGGATACACATAACCTCATATATTGTACTCTTTGTGATCTACGGCTTGACCTTGGAGAAGATAAGGTAGTTTATGGTTGCATCTTTGGAGGTCTCCTTTACAAATATTTCCGAATATGCAGAAGAACTGCATATAATTGCATTGCATTGTATAGAAGAGGAAGGGTACAAAAGGTGGGCTAAAGCCATTATACAGCACTAGAAATAGTGCAGAAAATAACGAATAACACACACATTGACACTAGTGCACTGTATGAGCTACACAATAACTCCTATCATGGGGTTAAACAGGGCAGCTGTCCGAAGCCTGGGATAGTTGATGTTCAGCCACGGGTGTTCTTTATAAACTGTTCGGAAAAAATCAGATTGCAGGAAACTAATTGCTGTGATTTGTTCCATCAGATAACGCTGGAGTTCTTACGAGAGCGATTGGCTAATGCACATACAGAGCACTTTGACAGAGGATGCAAATCAGCGCCCAAGTTCTGTTTGCAGACTATGTTTGGCCTAACTGCACTCTACATGCAGTGTGAAGAATGCAGCACTTTTGATATTGTGGTATAAGCGCTAGAAAGCTGACGTACATCATTGACGACGGGAAGTCGGAAAGGTTGAAAACATTGTCTGAAGTTATTTCGTTGTTTCCTTTTAGATTATATTAGCTGTTAACTTATCAAAGAAAATGAATGTACATCACAAAGGCGGCACACTCTGGTTTTTCTTCTCAGCACAGGAACGCACCCATCCATGTCAGTTTCAACTTCCAAGGGGAAAAAATTGAGATATATATATGTAGTCTCATGTATGTAAGCTTGTTCTAGTACTCCCGCTGCTGGTCTACTTACCGTAAATATCCAGTTGACTGTGGTCAATATTTATTTGCTAGCTTACCTAGTTATTTGAACTGTGGGTACTACATTGAACCAGTACTAACGGAAATGCACCTTTATTTTATTTTGAGCTTTTGATCTTCTTTTCACTTCAAAAGGTCAAAAGGAGACAATTTTCATTTGCAGTCTGTGCAAATGCATGCTAATTGTCAGTTTGCTATATATATTGTTACTGACAGAAGCTCGGGATGTCTTTTTTATAAACCCTGCTGTTTATTGCTGAGTACCTTAATCAATATCCCTTGCAATTATATTTTTCCATCTGATGATTTTATTTACTTTTTTTCTTGTAACTGAAGCGCGGACCTGGTGCAGTGGTAAGATTTTTCCTTTTGCGGCTTACTCCACAAGTGTCAATGCTAGAATGATTAGTGGTAGCCGTGGTGATGTTTTGCAGCTGCGGGCCTGCAACTAATCCACAGAAAGCTGCCACATGCATGCCACTATGTCAAACATGGCAATCTTAATTTCGTGATGGAACACCAAACCCGTTTTCCATATAAATGGCAGAAAGAATGGCTAGTGACTGGTCCAAAAGGCATTGGCCTTGCTTGGTTCTTTAGTGTTAGTGTTAGTGGTAGTTTTTTGCACCCTCAAATAACACATAACAAACTAACACTTTTAGATGCTTGGTTCCATGTGTTAGTTTGCATTTAATACCTCTTTTGCAATCATTTGCTGTGGAGAGAGAGAGGGAGGAGTAAATTGGGGTGGGGTCCACCAAACTAACACCAATTACCACCTCTTGGAGGGGTTAGTTTTTTTTGGAGGTGTTAGTTCCAACACACACCAAACTAACACATGTGTTTGGGAGTAAAGTGTTAGTTTTGATGTTAATTTGCACCAAACTAACACTAACACCACCATCCAAGCATGCCCATTAGTTAGTTATAATCGGGTTCATGCCGACTAACCCCATGTCTTCGAACTTGCCATGCTACTTGAAGCACTTTAAAAGTCTCCGAGGTGAGAACAAGCTGCAGAAGTGAATTCTAAATGTCATATGCATCTGATTTCTTTTTTATAATTGCATACAAAACGTGGTGAAATGTTCAGGAAATGTATTACGTTGTCACTTCAAAAATCAAAAAACAAAGAAAGGATGATGTTGTTTGATGGCCACTTCTCAACTGCCACCACCTATTGACTCGTCTTCTATTCCAGCACAGTCAATCTTTTCTTCGGTGCCAGCCCTTCCGTGTGGTTAGCTACCGTATTCCAGTGGATGCTAAGCTGGGCACGGCGATGTATTGAGTTCTTTACGATTTGACGACGATATATCTCGTGCAAAAACGAACTCGCAAGTTTTTGATCCGTTCAAACTTCAATTCGTCATGTAATTTCGGGGGACTAGCTAGGTACAGTCGCACTGCAAATTAGGGTTAGGTTAGGTACGTAGATCAGTATAATAAGGAAGAAGTTAGGTACAATATCACATTCGAAAAGACAGTGCAGTCATCTCTCTTGGCGTTATGCATGTGAATTACGACAAGAGGAACAGCCAAGTAAAGATCATGCACAACATCTCACCGGTTGAAAGTTGCTGCCATGTCCCACAAAATAATCTGGGATGAACTTATCCACCTGCTGGCATCAGTATCATGATCTGCAACCACCATGCAAATAAAACTTGTTGCAAGTAATGGAGACACGCTTAATTTTTACTTTTTTTCTATGACAAGCAAATCATGTATCATAAAGCCCCAAAATTCATTTTTTTTTTTTTGTTCTAGTGAGGTGTATCTAGGGAGAAAACTTCCAGTTCTGATGTTGAAACTTGAAATGCAATAACTGAAGTTTCAGTTCTTCAGAGAAGCATTTGTTCCCCCTCTTTCCTTTCCTCCTGAAACAGGGAAAACTTTCGTCCATGCGGAGCATTTGAGGAAGTAGTGATGCAGTGCAGCTTTGCACGCGCCCTGAGAAAAACTCGAGACACGCAAGTCGCAAGTCTCGTCAACTTGTTTCTATGCACTCCTTGTCAATCATTCTTTCCTTCCAAGAGGCTGAAACAACTCAACAGACTATAAAACTCCAACATGCCGAGTATTTCTGAACTTTTTTCCGTTGCAAAGATCATATCCTTAAATTAGTGATGTCGGTACCGCGGTAGGAGGGTAATGTTAGTCTTAAGAGGTTTTTGACGGTGCATTTGAAGTATTAGGAAGTATTGGGAAGTATCAAGCATTTTGACTTTTCCACCACCTAATTAGTTAAAAAATTAAATTAATAATAAAAGGGCATTTTGGTAATCTCGTATCTTTCTCTGTAACTTCCCTTTCCCTCCCTGGCGCGTCTGTCTCGCATCCGCCGCCGACCCCGTCCCCTGTCACGCACCCGGTTCCCCTCCAGGCCGTGACGAAGCAGATCGGCGGGTCGGTGCATGAGCTGGCGGCGACGATTGACGAGTAAGCCCGCGGCATGATCAGCGGCCCCCGCTCGTCCCTCTTCGAAAAGCTCGGCCTCTACTACATCCCCCTGTCAACGGCCACAACATCGACGACCTCATCTCCATCCTCAACGACGTTAAGAGCACCAAGACCACCGGCCCCGTCCTCTCACGCGCCGGGAGATGGTGCCGCGCAGCCGCACTGTCGCCGGCGGCCGGCCTGGGTTGCAGCTGCAGCTTGCTGCTACCCTTCCTACACGAGGATTCGAGCGTCAGTGAAGAACAAAGAGCGAGATTGTGTGAAAACTGAAAAGAGATCAGTCATCAGCAAACATATTGTCGAATCTCCGAGACGAGGAAGACGAAGAAAAAGCCCCGGAGGCACTTCCCCGGCGAAACAGGTGGGACAGCTCCTTCCCGTGTGGGCTCGCGCCAGCCTCCCTGCGCCTGGCTCGCCACTTTGACCATCTCCGTCGCCGCATCCCCGCGTCCGGCCAACAGCTCCGGCCGACGACGAACAAGAAGGCCCGGAGGCGCTTCCTCGCCGACACAGGCGGGATGGAGCTGCAACCCGTGTTGGCTGCGCTGCCGCTGCGACCGCGGTCGGCCCAGCACCACGCCCGCCCAGCAGCTCCAGCCGGCTCCTCCTGCGTATAGCTTCGCCATGGCCGGATCCGCAGCCGTCTACCCTCGGCTGGCTGGCGCCCCGCCATGGCCGGCTCGCTGGCCTCCTCCTCGTACCCTCCCCTAGCCTGGCGTCGACGAGCCCCACCACCATGCGCGCACTAGCCCTGACGCGCGGCAGTACCCCCACTGCCAGGTTCTCCTGCCCGAGCTCGCTGGCGGCCGGCAGGCCCATGACGGCGTCGAGCAGCAGCTGGCGCATTTGAGTCAAACATGTGGTCGGGAGGTAGCCGGACAGGTAAAACCAAGGGGAAATTAATTGTATGCCCTTTCTGAATCTAAAAAAATATAAATTATTTTTTTGTGGGTCCCACCAATTTGATACTTCCTAGTACTTCTTTATAGGAACTTCCTGGTACTTCCACCGTTGGATTTCGTTAGATGGACGGCTCATAAAATAAAGAAGCATTGTAAAATTTCTTAGTCTTAATAGGAGGTTTTCATAGAAGTTGAGCCTTGTTTAGTTGTCAGAAAAATTTGCCTTTTCAACGTTTCGAACTCCTGTAGCACATTGTAGCACGTTTCGTTTGTTTGTGGTAAATATTATCCTACCATGGTCTAACTAGGCTCAAAAGATTCGTGTCGCGAAGTACATCAAAACTGTGTAATTAGTTATTTTTTACCTATATTTAATACTCCGAATATATGTCTTTTGGCGTATTTAATGTGATGTGATGGAGAGAGAGTGGAGAAAACGTTAGAAACTTTAGCAAACTAAACAAGGCCTTGGAGTTTCATGAACATTAAATTTCATACCGCATCAACAATTTTGTTGACTTGGCAAGATCATTACTAGAAGAGAGCGCATCAACAATTTTGTTGACTTGGCAAGATCATTACTAGAAGAGAGTGAGAGAGATATTTCATCCATATATCAGGCATAATTAACAAATTCTCGATGTTAGTAATTCTGCAATAAAATTATGCACTGAGATTGGACCGGGATGATAGGAGAGAGATCGATTTTATTGATTAGACTGCACGGCAAGCAATGGACATGTTCTACAAGCAACAAAGTTATTTCATCTTTTTATATTTATCCTAGAATATCTTTAACTGGAAAGGAAAGGTCGTCCAACTAATCGCCATCCACAGACGAAATCTCACTTGCTGCCCGGTACGCAACCGAAAAGGCACTATACTACCATCAAATCCCCCACACTTATTACAATAATCCAAATGACACCTATCACCTATCAACAAACAACCGAGTAGGATGCAGTCAGACACAGTCACGCTCACACAGAAGCCAAGTCGTACAAGAAATTTGTGAAGAGCAGAGGCTAATTCGGATGCGTGGACACAGCTGCGAATTGATAGGACATTGGAAATGTCTTTAAAAGTCTGTTTTTATTTAAAAAACTTAGTATAATTTGACTGATTCGATGCTTAGCCACGGAAGAGAATGTCCCATAAAAGGTCGGACCCGACCAAACCAAACTTCCCCCGACCGAGACCAAAGCACCAAAGTACCAAACCAAACACGGGCCATTTGGCCCATTTCCCCCCAACTCCGCCTCCACCTCGCGCGCCGGCGACCCGCAGATGGAGGGCCTCATCCCGCTGCTCTACAAGGCGATCAAGGACCGCCGGAGCAACGCCGCCGCCGCCGGCGGCGGCGGCGGCGCTCTATCCGCTGCCTCGGCTCCCGTGGACCTCGAGGACCCGGAGCAGAGGCGGCGGTGGCTGCAGCAGGAGCTGCGGTCCCCGGTCCACGCGGCGTCGGCGTCGGCGTCATCCGCGGCGGTGGATGGCCAGCTGCTGCACCGGAGGAACCTGTCGCTGGAGGAGCTGGCCGGCGAGGTGGGGCTCTCGCACGACCACCGGCGGCTGCGCGTGCCGCTGCCCAAGGCCCGGAGCGTCCGCGCCTTCGCCTGCATCGGCGCCGCCTGATCGCGCCGCCGCGTGCGTAGGCGGTAGGCGTACGTTAGGGTCCGTTCGTGAGTCATTTCAGCGAGCTCCGCGTACAAGGTAGTATAGATGTGGCCGCATGTGTCCGAGATCGAACTCGAGATTGTATACAGAGTTACGAGATATTACTTGCCTTTTCTTTCGGTTTCACGTTCGTGATCTTATTTGTGATTCTTCCCGTTTGTTTGAGTAGTTGTTACGGATGATGAAGACATTTGTCTCAGATTTCAAGTGATCCTGCCAAGATTTTGCACTCAGTCTGGCAAAGATTTTTTTTTCATAACAAAGGAATTACGGGAGTTTTGACAAGAGTAACTGACACAGTAAAAGAGATAATCTAGACCCAAGCTAAGACCACCCACACCGGGGGACGGGATCCATCCCTCCATCCGTTTCGCGTGGGATTTTCCCGGAATCGAGCCTGCAGCGGGGGACGGGATCGACGACGCCAAAATCCCGTCGGCCCCCGCCTCCTTCAGATTTGGCGCGATGGAGGGACCTCCTGGAGCCTGCGACGGGCCCACCACCTGCCGCGGCCGCCAACTACCTCGCGCGCAGAGCAGAGGAAGGGGGAGGAGAATGGATGGCCGCGCGCGCCGTGAGGAAGCCCGTCGGAGCAGCACGGAGTCGCGGGCGAAGCAGCAGGAGCTCCTCGTCGTCGCGGAGCTGCCTCCGGTGCTCATCGTCGTCGCGGAGCTCGCCGTCGTTCGGCCCTGCCTCCGTTTCTCGTCGTCGTCGCAGAGCCCGTCCTCCGCTTCGCGCCATCCCGCCGCCAAAGAGGAGGGTGGACCGGCCTCCGCGCCCGCCGGCGCAGGCGGAGGCGGTCCGGGACGGCGCAAGCTCGGCCATGGCCGCGTCGTGCTCCACCTCGCCTCGCCGCCGTGTCTTGCTCCACCTCGCCCGGACCTCGCCGCGCTGTGCTCCACCTCGCCTCGCCGTGCTCCTCGCCGTGCTCGCCGGCGGAGGAGGAGCAGGGCGGCTCGCGCGGTGGAGGATGGAGGCCGGGGGGCGCCGCCGGGGCAAGGAGAGCAGGGGCGGGCGGAGAAACAGAGTGGGGGGGAGAGAGAGACCGGGGGACGCCGGATCCCGGAGCCCGCTGCCGTCGCATCCGGAGGCGGCGCCCGTCGCTCGGAGGTCGCATCCGGGAGCCAGCTAGCCGCCGCCGCCGGTGCTCGGCGTGTTCTTCTCCCCTGCTCCTCCCCCGTGCGGGGAGGTCCACCGGCGGAGATCTTGGGAGAGAGGTCGGGGAAGAGGGGGCGCCGGGAGGAGCTGCAGGCCGACGCAGGCGGAGGATCGGTGGGGAGACCTCCATGGCCGCCACCTCGAGCTGCTCCGCTTCCGCCTCGCCTCGCGCGCGCGCCGGCCCTGCTCCTCCACCGCGCCGGATCCCGCACGCGCGAGCAGGGGAGGGAGGAGGTGCGCGCGCGGCGGCCGGCGGAGGGAGTGCCGCGCGTCCGGCCATGGGTGCCGCCGCCGGCCTCCACGCCCGACGCCGGCCTCGGCTCCTCCGCCGGCGCACTCGGTGGGTGCAGGGAGGGAAGGGGAGAGAGAGAGGCGGGTGGGTGGGGTGGGGGTGGGGAGAGAGGGGATTAAAAAACTTTGTGTGGGCCATGAAGGAGAGATATGAAGGAATATGGATGCCGGAGTAGTGAATATGAAGGAGAGAATATGAATGAGTAGGATGGAATATTCCGTTTTGAAGGAGAAGATGAAGGAGAACGAGTGTGGATAGTCTAAAAGCCTACTTCCTCCATCCCACGAAAAGTAGTATAATTCTAATTTTTGACCCACCCCAGTACGATTTCTTCTGCCAGCCGAACACTCGTATAAGGTGCCCAAGCTCCAGGATAAAAACGCCAAAAGCTAGCGTTACCAGTTCAACAACTTCCTTTGATACACTCCTTTCTAGAAGAAATTCCAAAATCTCCGCTCGTTTTCCTTTGCCTTTTCTCTTGGTCGTGAAGACGATGTGGCCTTGTGTAGATGTGTGGCTATTGGGAGTAAGTGTATTCGAGAACGCGAGACTGGTTTCTTATCACATTCTTTAGGCAGCACCGGTACGGTGATCTTCTTGTGATTTTTTTCCTCATTCTTTAACTACAATAAAACATGTTCTTAAATATATGACGCTATTAGCTTTTCTTTTTTTCCCTGCAAATATTTGTACAAATATATGATAGATATGGTGTAACTCATTTACCTTATTTAGCTAATTGGTTAAATGATGCATATTAATCAAAATATGAGCAACATGTTTTTTTCCAGGAAAAATCTGAGCAAAATGTTAATGGTGTCACAGGCACGTGTATGTGTAGCGAACATGACCTCATATGCCATTTGTTCAAGTTTGATTTTGGTGATTAATGACAACATGATCAATGGGACTAGCCATATTGTTGAGCATGTCTTTGTAAACATTTTTAGGTCCCATGGATGCAAAAAATACAATATGCCAAAATGAGAAGATAGTATATATTTTGAGGCAAAACCGACAAAGAGGAAATAGAAGAAAAATGCACCGTCGGATGAACCGACGGTACGTGGGAGGTAAGCGTCGGTGCAAGCGCCGGATGAAGCAGTACACTGCGTGAAGACTGGAGTTTACTTGAAGAGCACCGGATGAACCGACGCTCCCTTTTTTACATGCGCCGGATGAATTCCTGGAAGAGGAGCAGCGGGGTTGGTAGCACTGGATGAACCGACGGAGTAGCAGCAGTTCATCCGGCAACCGTATGTTTGCTAACAGAGAGGTTCGGGCGTGAAGTTCTTCAGCACCGGATGAACCGATGGATATAAGATTTGAGCGACGGTTCATCCGACGGCACCAGAGAAGCTACTAGTAAGGTTTTGGGAAGAAATCCTTCAGCACCGGATGAACCGACGACATGAGGGAAGAGCCGTCGGTGCAAGCGTCGGAGGAAGTGTGTCAGCAGAGAAGCAACGGTCATGTGACGTGGAGGGCACCGGATGAACCGACGTCTGGGAAAAGTATAGCGGCGGTTCATCCGACGGTACCAATTTCAGCAGCTTTTAGCCAACGGCTCTTTGAACGCCTTGGGCTATTTATACTCCCTCCACTCACCCATTTGAGCTTGCTGGAGTATATGAAAGTGCAGAGGAGTCCAAGACACATAGAAGATCATATCCAAGTCATCCAAGTGCTAAATTGCTCATCCATAGACTTGCACATGCTTTGTGTGTGTGCTTAGTGTTAGGCTTAGCTTAGAGCTGAGTGAGTGCAAGATGTGCCTACCTTGTGAGGTGATTCTCGAGTGGATCAAGTTGTACGAGGTGTGCCGGAAGCCTTGGAGCCTAGGTGGTTCTCCGACAAACGTCTTCGACCCTCCGGCTTGGTGTGGAGCGGCGAGGACACTTTGTGCGGGGACGTGGAGACCCCCTTCCCTTGGTGGAGAAGCTCCTTAGTGGAGGCGGTATCAAGGTGACCAAGGGAGCTTGGCGAGTGCCTTTGTGGTGAGCCTTTGTGGCAAGTCAAGTGGTGCTCTTGGGAGAGACTTGGTGACCGGGAAGCAATACTCTTGTGTAGAGTGCTTCAACAACGTGGACTAGGGGTGGCTTAGTGCCTATCAATACCACGGGATAAATCGCGTGTCAAGAGTTTGCTTCCTCTCATCCCCCTTTACGTTTCCGCATTACATTCTTACAATCCTTGTTTGCCTTTACTTTCCTAGAGTAGTATCTTGTTAGGATTAGCTATATGTTGCAAAACTTATTTTGGGATGGGAGTTTCACACTAGAACAACCTTAGTTGCACATCTAGATAGTATGTTCTAGTTTATGTTTTATGCAAATAGGGATAAGCCATAGGTTAAGGTTTTAAGTTGCCTAATTCACCCTTCTCCTGTTAGGCTACGAGCATCCGATTCCTTACAGTATGTAACAATTTGCGCCACCGACCATCGCTGTTTTGTCGTGCTTGAGCACTGCCGGACGAGGACAATAACGCCAGGAAGCAAGCGAAGTTGAGTTGCTTGCCCGTCGTCGTTACAAACTCACAATTTAGATAAGGCAGTTTTGCCATTAAACGCTCGAGGAATCCGCAAACCGCAAGCTCTATTCTTGTCTCTTAAAACTTTTACGGATAACCCCTGCAAATATCCCACATTTGCACATAAATTCCACCCTCGCTCGCAAGCTTATTCTTGTCTCTCTAAACTTTTATTCGATACTCTCTGCAAAGATTTCACTTTTGCACATAAATCCTATAAGAATAAGATGTAAAACAATACTTTCACTTTTTATAGTATAAATTTAAGTGATCATGCCAAGATTTTGCACTCGGTGTGGCAAAAATTGCACAACGGACAGCTTGATATGCAGTCTGTTTTCCGCTGGACACGGCCGCGTATACAAGTGCGATTCCTTCTGCCAACCCCAACACAGGCTAAACGGAAGCGTTATCAGTTGCACACCTTACTTTGGTTCATTCTTAAAGAAATTCCAAACTTTCATCTTTGTCCTTTACTTACCATTCCGGCTTTCCTAGGAGTGCAGCTAGATGACGCGGCGGTACATGTTTGTGGCGAAGGAGCCATGCACGCATAGAGGTTTAGAGTATTATTTTTTTAAAAAAATTCTATAAGTTTCTGCTTGTTTGTATAGCATGCTCTTTAATTCAACAATGATTTCTCAAATTCTTCGAAATTTCTAAACACGTCCTTTTGCGTTCGCAAAATTTTTTAGAGGAATTATTAGCGTCTATATATATCTATGGTGTGACTGGCCCAATGCTCAATGAGCCCAGCAGAGGGAGGGGTGGGTGGTGGTGCTGCACAACAGAACTGTTGGGCCATGATGTGGCAAAGGCAGAACCAGCCCGGATGAGCAAAAAAAAACCAAAACCCGTTGGGTGGCGGTGAGTAAACACGTGAGCTGGCTCCCGCCGGTCAAGGGAAACGGTAATGCACCAGCAAAAAGAGGGGTGGCATGCAGATGGAATGGTAGCACGAACAAGTGTCGTTTTAGCTGTGCACATTTGCATGCAAGGCTCGCGTGACGATCTCAACCGTATTTGTCCACACATATTACATACTAGGTACGTGCCCGTGCGTTGCTACGGGCATCCAATTATTTATAAGGCAACACACAAAACATACAATAAAAATTTCTCAATTGAAGCCATCACATCCGAAGAACGACTTGAAATTGAGCGCACAGCTTGACATGTTAATCTGGTAATTTGCCCAAGTGACTATGACAAATACACCCAAAATGACACACTACGTGTATTCAAAATTCACGCCGTGATGTGCCGAAGTTATTGTTTACAATGCTTGGTAGGCACTTTCTCCAAGCATTTGCTTCATGCGCCACAAGATCGACGAAGAAATTATGTCGCATAGCAAGACTATCCTGAAACATTTGAATATTGTTTGCTTAAAGTCAAAACACGACATGTCATATATCTTTTGTATATTTTAAGATCATGAAAAAGTAACATTTAATAAAGTATATTTACTCACTGTACAGATGTCAACTTTTTTATGACTTTTCCAGCTTGTCATGTATTGCAGAATGAGCCATCCAGTTACCTATTCATTTCAAAGAGAAACAGTATATATTCAGCTCCAGGCACCGGCATAGAATGAATAACTCATCAGCCCAAATAATATGCTAAGAACCAACTTTTCGTTTATGCAAGAAACTCTTCATATTTTATCTTTATATATTCATATACAATTAAATAATACAATTAAAGAAAGTATCATGGATCATTTAATTTTACGTAAAGAGAAAGAGAGAAACAATGAATGGCATCATTTTTCCAAACACGCATTAATATGTAAGATATGCATGAATAATAAATAGAATATTACCTTATCTACAATGTCAAAACCTCCTTATATACAATATTCTTTGTATACGTGCCATTCACCGGTAGTACTCTTTTTTGTTCTTTGACCGGATCATTCTGTTTGCCCTTGCCCTTTGCTTTCTTTTTTGCATCTTTCTCTTCCTTCCTTCTAGCTTCCTCCTCCTCTGCCACGGCATTAGGTGGTAGGGCGAGGATCTTGATGTTCGTTCTGGCTGTGGCTCTAGACATAGCAACATACAACTGTCCATGGGAGAACACAGGTGCGGGCAAGTACACTCCGACATTTGGTATTGTTTGACCCTGTGACTTGTTGACCGTCATGGCGAAACTGAGCCTAATTGGGAACTGCTTCCTCTTAAATTGAAATGGGAACATCTGATCATCAGAGGGGCACAAGGGTATCCGAGGAAGGAAAACCCTCTTCCCGGCATGCTGCCCTAAAACAATTTCAGCATCTATTGAGTTTCTTTGGCATGCTCTAACCACCAGTCTTGTTCCATTGCATAGTCCGTTTGCAGGGTCTAAATTTCTAAGCAGTATAACCGGGCAGCCGATCTTTAGCTTCAGGACGTGTGGAGGTATCCCATTGGGAGTCAATGTGTTAAGGAACTCCTGGGGATAGTAGTTGTGAGGATCATCAACCGCTTCGTCGAAACTATGGTACACCACCTCCCCACCTTGGAACTTGTTGATCATCTTCAAATTAATATCATCTACCCAATCATTACGTGTTGATAAAATGGCTCTAGAGGTGATGTAATCCTTGTTTGCCATGTTTTCATTTAGATTTGGAAAGATGCTCTCAATCAATGTGTCAAGATCTTTCTCGGAATCCCCAGTGTACGAGACACATATTTCGTCAGGAAGACGTACATCACCATCTTCATTAACCTCCTCTGTGCCATTACCAATGCGCAACATATAATCTGCGAACCATGGATCGGTCTGGGCCCTCATGTTGCGCACGAGCTTAAGATGTCGCATGAATTCCCAAAGATACGACTTTCTCAAGGAAGCACCGACAATTTGAGCCCTAGATCCTTTACGTACAACAGGGAGGACTTGCCTGAAATCTCCACCAAAGACAATTGTCTTCCCACCGAACGGAAGATCCTTCCGTCCCATTATATCACGCATGCTATAGTCCAGTGCTTCCACAGCTTGCCTCTTTGTCATAGACGCCTCGTCCCAAATGATGAGAGACGCTTGCTGCAGCAGCTTGGCAGTTCCACACTGTTTTGTGAAGCCGCATCCTTGTTTATCATCGAGCGTTAGGGGAATCTTGAAACGTGAGTGGGATGTCCTCCCACCAGGCATTATAGATGCTGCGACACCAGATGTAGCTGTAGCAACAGCAAGCTTGTTCTGACCGCGAACGGTTCCGAGAAGCGCTCTATACAAAAAAGTCTTTCCTGTGCCGCCTGGTCCATCGACAAAGAATAAGCCACCTCGTTTGGAGTCAATTGTGGACATTATCTCATCATAGGTAGCCCTCTGCTCCTCATTTAGTAGAGACGATAGGCCCACATCTTCTGGATTTGTCTTAATGCTGACCTCCTCAAATATCTCACGAGGGACCGCGATAGCGTCATCAAATGCATCATCTATTTTTGGTAGGGGGAACTTATTTATGTCTTTGTCATTATCCTTAGATTTCATAGATTGCAGCATGTTCCTGATGTCAATCAAAACCATCTGCTCCACCCAATGAGGGTTTGGATTCTTATGCTTGAAGTCTTCTGCCATTGCGTCAAAGTGTTTTGTCCACAAACCGGTGACATTCTTCGGCTCACAGAACACCAGTATTGTAGCGAACAGCCTACGCAATGAGGATGGCATCCGAAACATAGCACTCTCAGTGAGACAATCATCGAGCGTGTTGTCATCTTCGATCAGACCTGCAGCACAAGCAGCATCACGGAACGAATGATAATGCACACCATTCACAATCCTAAGATGCCTCCATGACGTCGCTCCCGGAACATGATTTAGAAGTACCCGAAGAAAATAGCGTTCTCCCTCTGCCGGATTTGCAGACACGAGTCTCCCGACCTGGTATGCTGAGTTTTTCCTTGGTTGCCAACATTTATCTTTCACGTTCCAGGTAAAGTACTTTGGAAAGTCACGATACAAGATCCCTCGAGCTTCCGGATGATGTTGGTTGTAGGTAAACCATTCCGTGAGCATCGAGTCCTCAATACGTGGCTTTTTTAAAACTCGTTCAACCTTGTCCCGTGCATGAAATGAAACCATATGCTCGCCGGGGAGATGACATTGCAGCGCCAGCACCGGTGGGTGACACTGGTGTAAGTCAAAGCCGTATATCCTCCACATTGCTTCCGGAGGTCCCACCCACCGGGCCTCTTTGTAGTCCGTGATCTCATCAACGTTCCCGTTGGCATCTTTTTTCCCATTCTCCCTAACAGCCACAGATGCTCTGTCATGGCCCTTGTAGATATACTTGAACAGATATTTCACGGACTTAATGCTGCTGCACGCCTCAACATTAATGTGGCAGTTGAAAGTACGTATGAGATACGGGTTGTACGGGACAACCCATCAATTGTCCAACATGTGACCTCGAACCATCTCCTTACGACCATCATCGCGCCGCCTGTACACTGGGTACGAATCCTTGCCTTGCGACGTTGAATCGCAGAATGGTCGCGGGTAATAGTTCTTGCACGAAGTACGATCCTTTGTGCACGGGCAATTTGGATTAAGCACCCCGCATGGTCCGTGCATCATATGCTTGGTGACCATCTTGTAGAGCTCAGGGTACTTCTTTTTGTCAGGTAGCTCTGCAGTGATAATCGCGTCGTACTGCTCAGGGCAAGTGATCTTGTACTTTTTCTGCATTATCAGCAGCCAGTGTGCATGCGGCAAGCCCCTCTTCTGAAACTCAACGACATATACGTAGGCTTTTACCTTCCCAAGTATGTCCTTGTACAACAAACGTCGCCTCAACTCCTCCAACTTGGCTCTGAACACTCGAGCCACGAGATCTGGACGGTCCTGCGCGCACTGTCCTGGATATAGCTCATTTTTAATCTCATCCCAATTCGGATTGCACGTCATGGTGAGAAAGATGTCCGGTTTGCCATACTTCCGCACCAGGGCCATCGCGTCCATATACCGACGCCTCATATCACGGGGGCCACCGATGAACGTCGGTGATAGCACGGTACGCTTCCCAACCTCATTCGCTTCTTCCACCCCCGTACGATAGCTGTCAACCAAACCCTGGTACAGGTCAGCTCGAACAGTATCTTGATTGTTTCTGATGAAGTCAAGACGCGAGCTTTCAATCTTCACGTAGGTGTCGACGGCAAACTGCTGGAACAGACGCTTGCCGTATAGTATCGGGTTGAAAATGCCAGGCCGCATCTGCAACCTGTACGAATAGTAATCACGAACGGAAACACATTTATTACCGGCAGACCCTACACACAGGAAAGCTATCGGTTAGTATCATGATGCATGGTAATCGGGTCATATTTGTTAAGAGGAAATATGCAATTACCTGCTTCATCATCGCCACCCCCCTGAGCACGTTGCTTATGTATCGCTCGGGCTCTGTTGACCTGCGCCTCAGTCACACCAACTTTGGGAATGCAGTTGTGCCACCCGAACTCTCCCCTTGGAAAGAAGAGCGGGTACGAGAGGGGGTCGTAGCAGCCATGATACGAACGGATGCCTTTCCATGACCTATCCTTCCCGTGGAGAACGACACTATTTTCAAACTGACCCCGATGCTCGCTCCCCTCAACCCAAACGGCTGCAACCTCTGACGTTAGAGGCTTGTTGTATGTTCTCTGGTCAAGTTGTTGATCAAGGTTGAACTCGATATGGTAATCGGAAAAATCCTCTACCTCTCCCATAGTGCGAAGTTGATCAGAGTAGGGATTAACACCACTATTGAAGATGTTTACCAGCATACGAATAACCTCTCTGTCTTTCTGTTCAGTCTTCTCACGACACTTGCTGAGCCTATAATCAAGATCAGGATCGTCGTCATAGAAATAAAGCTCGAGGTGATTAGGTTCATACTTATTTTCTTTGCCAAAGTTTTTAAGATTATGGTAAAGGGCGCCATGCGCACGGAAGGTGTATATGGGACACTTCCGAGTGTCGGTGGTCGCACCATCAAGATTACAGTGCAGAGAAGTGAAGGAGAAGTGCCCATTAAAATATCTGATGTGGTCACGAAAATGCCTGGAATAAGAGTCAGAGGCCGTCCACAATCGCACGAGTTCATCCGGGGGCGTCTCAGGGGTGGATAGATGAATGGCTCCACTACGACAGCAGAATCCCGGCGGTTCATACTCAAACTTCTTCGCATTGCAGAACTCACAATTATCTACTGGCTTCAGCGCGTGACCCTCTTTTGGAACATTGGCGTAAACCCCACAGAATGGATCTGGTGCATCCGGCTCAAGCGTATCTTCATCGCCTCTCGTGAGGTCGCCATTCACGACAGAATCATCATCATCATCTGATAATATTTAGCATAGGTCAAAGGTGCTATATGTTGGTTTTAATGAAATCTCAACGTGAGATAATTGCAGCTCAGTATACCTTGTCCCGCGAAAAGAAACCCTTCATCATCTTCCTCGTCCTCATCGAATACGATGTTCTCATCACCATCTGACACAACCACATGTGACATGAATGGTGAGACGAACATAGGTGAATATGCACAATGTGAACAGGAAGAGCATGCGCGTCATGGACACATACCTTGACAAGGGTATCTGTGCAAATCGCGTGGTGGCATAGAATCAGGCTCATCAACCATGGATGGTTGTGTCGGAGTACACCTTTCATTACGAGGTTCCGATGTTCCATCAACGGGAGGGTAGATTTGCGTGACACCTTTATATATCTCTACACCTAAAAAGTTTGGAATCGAGACAGAAACATGGTCAGCCTTTTTTTCCCCTCCGCTCCCCCCCGCGCGCGTCCGCCTCTCCCACCCGCGCGTCCGCCCCCGACCCCACCTCTTTTAGCCACTGTTTCTACGGTTCCTCGCCCTACCGCCCCGACACCACCGCGCCCTCGCCGCCCTCCCGCGCCGCCGCCGTCCCCATCGCGCACCGCCGTCCCCATCGCGCCCTCGCCTCCCTCTCGCGCCGCCGCCGGGACACCTCCCTTCCCCAACCGGTGAACGCCTCCCCTCCGCCGTGTAGCCCTGCCGGAGAAGGGACCGCCGTCGCCGGTTCACCATCGCCTGGGAATCCGCCGCCGCCGAATCCGCCATCTGCCGGTGACCGCCGTCGCCGGTTCACCATCGCCTGGGAATCCGCCGCCGCCAAATCCGCCATCTGCCGGTGCCACCCACAGGTTAGTTCCCTTGGTTCATCCGCTCGGCCTTGCACCTGCCACCTCCCCATTCTCTACCCAAACCCTAACATTGGTCGCTCCTTTTCCGCGATGCGCCGGCGACAGAGAACGCACCATCTTACCTCCTCTCCTCTTCCCTCAACTGATTCACTGCCTTCGGTCTCCTTAATGTGGCGCCGCCGCCAATGATCTTTTCACAACAAGATCTGTGCCATAGATGGGAGCTCCGGACAAAGTGGTGATAGGGCCCTCCTTGATCTCCTCCTAGAGGTCGGGGCCATCACTCCTCCGCCGCTGCTGTCATAGCCGGACAGGGCTCCTCTGACGAGGCTGCTGCATACAAGTCCAGCCATCATCCTCCACGCCGTCCATGCCATCAGCACCCTACCAACATCTCTATTTTTCCCATCGTTCATCCCTGCAGCTCTTTCTCCTTCCCAAACCAAATTGTGCAGATCAGTGAGCTCTATTTCTTTATTTTGATTGGTTTCCTGTTCTTGCAGAGGAGAGCCATCAGGACATCAGTGACCAGAGATTTAGAATGGCCGGCATAAGGGAAAGGTGAGGTGTCTGCTTCTTTTCTCTTTGCATTTACTTACCCATCATGTATTTGATAAAATGCATACAAGGCCATCTGATGTCTTTTGTGATTAGAAAGCTATAGATTTTTTGCGTGCACCGTATGAATTTTCTTTGCGCCCTTAATCTATTACATATTATGCAATGCCCTATTGGATCTTGTGTGTTGGATTTTTTCACATCTTAATGATGTCATTTGCGGCTTAATTATCTCTTTTTTATTTTATAATATGTAATTGTTTTGAATAACTTCTATTAATTAAAAGTACCTAAGTTCCTTAGGTTAATTAAGGAAATGAAACTACTATATTTTGAAGTAATTTTCAAGTTGTTATTTAGGCTAACCATGATATGAAAGAAGCCATACATTGAGTTAACAGATAACTTGATAGATGCATTTGCAAAAATATAAAACCATTTGCTTCAGGTACATTTGTCCCCAATTCGTTGTGCAACTCCCATTCATCACCCGCACATCTCTCTGTCGCCACACGTCCTTGTAAATCCTCTATGCCAATCAAGGTGTGGCCATTCTCCTCTTCAATCTTGTATGCCAATCAACTGAATGTATAAGATGTTGCTAGGCTGCTAGGAAAGTACACAGTTTTTTCCTTGTCATTCTGCCAAGTTAGTAGCTGCTATTAATTCTGCAAAAATAGTTTATAGCAGCAAATAAATTTAACAAGGCAGATCATTTTCACCCAATCCTCTATATAGCTCCAAGCTGCTTTGACGTATGAGAATTCTCGCCCAAACAGATGAGCAGCACAAGCTGCCTTGGCAGCCAGGAGTTTGCAATCACCTGTATAAACACAAACTGCTTTAGCTTTGATCACATCACACATGTCTAAACAAATGGCATGCCAGCAGAGAGGCATATATGCTGATTTCACAACATAACCCTATGTTGACAGTTTTTTTTGTTTTTTTGGGTGGGGTGGGGGTATAGGGGGGCAATCCTGCGTAGTAGTCATCATTCTCATTACTAATTAAGTGTATACATTTGAGGAATAAGCAGCTACCTGTCAGGGTTTCTGATGCATAGGCGTTTTGACCAAAATGATGGTGCATCCACCATATGCATCGGGCCTTCCACGATTGTCTTGAAAAGCGCTCAAAAAAAGAATGAAGAAAATTTACTGAAAACATCCAATGCTTCATCTCGTTGGGTATTAGTACAAGATATGCAATCCTCATAGTGAGCAGCACAAATCTTTGTAGAGCTTTTGATGCTAAATTTCTTGCATCTAGCAGGCTATGCTAAATTTTCTAGGACAGCAATATGTTTAATTTGTCCAGCTTGAAAATATGTTTGGTTCGGTGGCATCAACACCTCTATCTGCTAGAGCCTCGTATGCTTGATTTTTTACTTGTACTATTCTGTCAATGGCATCTATCTTCCTCTTCATAGAGCTGCCATGCAAATGGCTGCGGGATTTGGAGAGATTAGGTTTTGAGTTACTACTGTGAGAGAGTGATTGTTTGACATCGGAATTAGATTCACTGTTGACATCATGGCCAACACAAACTCTTTTCGGTTCTGTTAGCAAGCCAGTAAGTGAGCAGATATCATATCTTCTAGATCAAACATACTAACTGGCTTTGAAGGGACCAAACACATAGATGCTATTCCTTAGACTTCACATCTGCAGTAAGAAAACTAAATGATCGAAACAGATGACAACTTATGTTATACAGGAACCAGAAAAAAGATAGGATCGCAACATGAAAATCAATTGGCATGCCCAAAGCCTAACCAACTGGAAACAAACACTAAAGATCAGATATTCAGTATCTGGACCTTCATTTGTGTACAGCTGCATGCACAAACTTAAAAAGAAGCTTCTTGTGTCCATGCATTGCAGATTAAATCAGCTCCTAAGATGGTTTTTGTAGTTTGTGAGAGCAGGCTCAGGGCACTAGATAAAGGAGCTTCTTGTAAACTCAAAGAATTTCAAGACACTTGGTGAATGGTGATACAGAATCGAATACAACAAATGTCCACAACCACAAGTATGTTTATGCAGATACAGATACAAACATTCCATTATATCAGATAAAGAAAAACAGTAAACAAATATACCTACCCCCAACCCCCCTCTCTACGTTAGAATCAGGTTTGCATCTGAATCTGTAGATCTATCATTTCTAATGGGGGAGCTGAGGACAGTCCTCTTCTTCTCTGTTTCTAAAGTCATGATCACTGAGCAGCTTGTCAGGCTGCTTTAACTACGTTAGTGAAATGGCAGGCGCACTGGTATATGTAGGAAAATGCATGCCATTTATCACCTGGCCTCAAGCACCTTTACTCAGGGAGAATCTTGCCTGAATCTCCCATATTGGGATTTGAACGAATCACCCACATTCTACAAACCCATCCCATTTTATTATAGCTTCTCCGTCAGCCTAATCATGAAAGAACTGACAGCAACAACATCCAGAACAATCCATGATGACTCAAACATGGATTGGAAATAGTCTGCACCGATCTCTGCCGCTGATCTGAATGCATTGCCAAATGCATTACCCTGAAGAGCCCCAAGCCTTGGCTTCCCACATACCCCGACAACCAGCACCTTGTCGGGTTCCTTTGCCAAGCAAGCACAGATCAGTGGCTTCATCCTCGCACCCCTTTCCTTCAGTGCATCCATCTGAAAGAAGCAGAACTTGGTAAGTGCCTGAGGATGGAAAAGCTTATTGGTGTCCACAGGGTCATCAACCTTCAGCCACCGGAACTTCTTGGCACTCCGTATAAACCCCGTCTTCGTAATCGCCGAGCTTCCTTGCCTCAATATTGCCCTCTGTATTTCAATTGCAGACTGATCGACATTGCTCAGTGACAATGCTGAATATGCGACCCAAAACTGCTCAGCGGCAGAAGACTCCTTTGAGTCCTTGGACTCAGCATCCAGCGATTCAAGCAAAGCTGTGACGCCATACACAACATCTGCAGCAGAAACCTTGGATCTGTACCCATGCACTCTCAGGAAGCTCCGGTAGTAGAACTTGGTGAGGCCGTACTCAGGCAGGAAGCGGTCAAACTCATCCCGCATCTTGCGCTTGACTTCCATGCTCATGTACTGGCAGTCAAGTCCTAATTTTCAACGACCCTTACAAAAACAGGTTACATACCTTTTTTCTTTCCAGAAAAAAGAATAGCCTACTCAGATAGCACATCTACAACAGGAAGAAAAATACAAGGGCATACCATTGCAAGTTGCCCAACCATTTCACGACTTCAGTAGCTACATGGTTAGGTCCCACATGTTTAAATTGGACAACAGGACCAAACAACTGTGTTCACAGATCAACAAAGTACCCATCTGCCTTTGAGAGATAAAGCTAGCAAAGCAGTCGAAAATCAAAATGCTAAAAGGGGCAGTAACATTGCTTCATGACATAGTTGTCTGTGCATTTTCCACTGCGTAAATATCTGCAGCACTTTTTCAATGTGTCCATGTGCACAGATAGTTTTCTCAGTGCTGTTGTGCTTGCTCCCCAATACGAAATACATTTCGAGAAATTCGTATCGGCTTCAAAGGCGACCTTTCTATTTTCTTTAAGTAAATATCAGGGTATTCTCCTGTAAATCTTGCAATTTTATGATCACTGCATGTAGACCTACTCAAAGTTGGCATATGCTTAACGCACCAACAGATGGAGGAAGGCTTTTGCTAAGCTTTATGTGTAATTAAGCTGATACACTTCTCTATCAAGTACCGTTAATCAAATGATTGACAGCCTAGATATTATTTATGTTCTGAATACTGAAATTAATGATCCCGGAAACAAATAGACCATGGAAATATACTGAATTTTTGTGTTCTGAAGCTTACTTTTTGTTCAATGAAATAAAGGAAGTGCACTTACTCTTTTTGTTTCTTGTGATCTATGCATGTTTTTTATTTAGTCGTGTGCTTCTTGCATACAAAGTCTCTTGTACTATGCTGATTTCACAGTATTCATGTGTTTGTGCAGGTATTACATACAATGTGGATCTTGAAGATTAGAATTCTTGAGAAAGGAAAAACAGGTTGGTTCCATGGCTGGTTCAATGTGTCAGCCATTTCCTTTTTTTTCTCATACATTTTATTATATAAAGGTTGGATTTAAATTGCTGGTATATGCCAACTGCAGGTTTCTGATTGGAGAAAAAAGAGTGTATCACAAGCAAATATTGGAGGAGCAAACTGCATTAGGTTATATTGTGCTTCAGAAAGGAAAGAGTGAAGCATGAACTTTTGTAGATCATGAATCTGCACATTTTATGCTTGCCACAAGAGGTACGTGCACCCTTCTGAACTGTGCAAATCCCTTTTTGCTACCCAGTAGAGAATATCATTTTTTTTGTTTCTGCATGTAACTATATATTATTAGTTTTCATAGCATTAAGTATCTCCATGTGATATTCTTATCTACGCACAATTTCTAAATTTCGCTTCTATGACCTATTTGCTAAATGGAAAATATTATTTATCTTTTGAACTCGGAAAACCTAACACAACAATACATAGTGCTACGTATTTTAATTGATGCCATTGCCATATTGGCCTGCAAAGAACTGCTTCTAAATATGGGTTTGCTCATGTGTATATGTGATTATAATTTTAGCTTAAACTGATTGAGATCACAACTTGTGTTGCAGATTCCTGCGAAGTTTGCAATTTATTGGGGTGGTGGTGGAGTTGTTGAATGGAGAAATGGTCTCTGAAGAACTCAATGGTTTAGAAGTGCAGAGTGGGTGGAGTCACCAACTCACCATGGTTTGTTGCTTATATGTCTGGCATCGATGCATTATTGTGTTGCTATGCCTCCATTCTAATTGATCATAGATGGTTCCTTCTTTGTAATTAACAATATATTGGATTATTTGTACTGAAAAAGATTGGCATGTATATAACAATTATCTTCTGGACAATGATTTTAGTACCTATGTTACTGTACCAAAATTGGTTCAGTAAGCCCCATCAATTTTCAAATCATGTGCACAATGATGGAAAAAATGTATAAAAAGTTGCTCAAGTAAATTAGCATGTTCCGGATTAGGATGACCTCTAAATTGTGCTGAGAATGTTTGTGTAGGCAGAGAGTGATTAGAGAATTGATGGATGGGATTGGTTTAGAAACCACTGCCTAAGGGCAATTGCTTTAGTTAAATTTATGCTAGGCATTGGTTTAGAAACCACTGCCTAAGGGCAATTGCTTTAGGATATGCCTTCATTTGTTGACTGAGCTACAAGGAATAGTATAATAAAAAAAGTGTAGAAAGAATTACCTTTGATTTTCTACTTACCTATACCACTAATACCTGACATCGATCTTAGCAAGGTAGGACCTTCCCAAATGACTTTTGAATTGCTTTTGTAATATTAAATTCATTTAGTTCCTTCATGTTCTGTGTAATTACAGTGAATTCAGTTTTAATAACAAGACGCTAGAATCTGTTACTGCCCATGGACCACCAGTCACCATCTAGACGGCCCGTGATTCCTCTTGGTGACGTCTCAAATACATATCAAACAGGTAATGATTCCCAATTTAAATATCATCGCAACATGCATCTTCGTTTTGTTGTGGTCTAACCTAGATTTTGGTAGAGGGGCTGCAAGAAGAATCGGCTTCAAAAGATCGTAAGAGGCAGAGGGATAGAGAACGCTATGCAGCAATGTCAAGGGAGAAGAAGGATGAAAGAAACAGGAAGGAACGTGAGAGGAGGAGGATGAAGAAGGCCCTGTCGGATGGAAACCGGCTAGGTCAAGTCCATGTCCCAATGGAAGAAAACGTGGATACTGAATGTTTACAAAGTGAACAATTGACCGAGCACTGTCAACAAACAGGTTCGTCTGATTTGTTGTTTGATATTCCGAGGGTCTACATGTCGACCTGATCACCTGTTTGTTTCGTGTAGCTGGAGGTGAGGTATTCACCAACGCAGATCGCAACGTCCAAGGCATAAACAACAGTTGCATTGATGCCATTATAGATGGAGGTAAATCTGCTGGTAACCCCAAATATTTTTAGTACCACCAATCGGTGATGACTTGCTTTTTTATAGCTTGGGGCGAAGCTTTGAACAATGCAGAAACCAACAGCAGTGTCAAAGATGACAGTTGCATTGGGACAACAACTGTGGGTGAAGGTAAATGCGTTGTTAATACCAATTACTGTATATTTGCATCCAAAAATTGCGCAAAAAATGCACAATGATGCCTACAGAAAAGATTATAATCATATTGTATCAAGCATAAGTACCTCCTGTTTCTAATTAATTACTCACCTCTGTTGTTTAAACTGATAACTGTTAATTGTTGTGCGTCCTTAATATAGCTTGGGGTGAAGCTTTGAACAACGCAGAAACCAACGACAGTGTCAAAGATGATAGTTGCATTGGGACAACTGTGGATGAAGGTAAATATGTTGTTAATATTGGTACCTCATATTTTGTTAACACTCATGTTAGATGTTTTTTGTTAATTAAATTACCTTGACAATTAATATATCTAAAGTGGAGTTTTATGGTTCTTCCCGTGTAGAATATTCAAATGATTGTATAATTCAAATATGAACAACATTAATCAGTTATTACAATTCATTGAATAAATACCAGTTATTGTATATTTGCATCCAAAAAATGCGCAAAAACATGCACAATGATCCCCGCAGAAAAGATTATGGTCATATTATGTCAAATATAAGTACCTCCTGTTTTCTAATAATTACTCACCTGTTTCTAATAATTACTCACATGTTGTTAAACAAATAAAATTTAATTGTTGTGCTTCCTTAATATAGCCTTAAGAATTATCATTGCTATTATATTTAGCACCAATTGGTGATATGGATTTTAGGAGGCAAAGATGATCCCAACTCTGTGGACGTCCAAAACCTCTCTCCTGGCGATCGTCGTCGTAGGAGGATTAGGGCACGTTATGCGGAAATGTCTCCTGTTGCAAAGGAGGCACTACTGAAGAGGAGGCGTGATGCACGAGCTTCAAAGAGGTTATTTAAGACGCCGGAAGAGGTGAAGGAGTGTAGGAGGCAAGTCAACATCAACAATCGAAAGAGGAGCAAGGAACAACGTGAAAACAACTTGCATCCTGACTCCATCGCCATGAGAAACCCTCAATGGAAGCCAGAGCTTTTATTCCCTCCTGGCGCTAAGCCTTCCTCGAGAGTATCGGAAGAGATGGTGATCCCTGATTTCGGTGGCAGTCCTGTCTATGTCGAGGTAGAAGTACGGGAACCTCCACAACAAGATGAAACCCCGGAGACATTTCTATCCAACACTATCCATACAGCCCACCTAACTCCAGGATTACGAGAATACCGACGAAAGCGTCGTAATCAAGAGTTTGAATCCACCATTGCAAGAAACACATTTGGGACCACTATTGAAAATGAGAACATTGCGAGTCAGCCAACACAGTCGTGTGTTGTTGACAATGGTAAACTACTTGCCAACCTATATATTATTATAACTACTAATAAGTTAATACACATTTAACCAACCTCTGTTTTAATGTTGTATATATAAAGGTGTCACGCAAATCTACCCTCCCGTTGATGGAACATCGGAACCTCGTAATGAAAGGTGTACTCCGACACAACCATCCATGGTTGATGAGCCTGATTCTATGCCACCACGCGATTTGCACAGATACCCTTGTCAAGGTATGTGTCCATGACGCGCATGCTCTTCCTGTTCACATTGTGCATATTCACCTATGTTCGTCTCACCATTCATGTCACATGTGGTTGTGTCAGATGGTGATGAGAACATCGTATTCGATGAGGACGAGGAAGATGATGAAGGGTTTCTTTTCGCGGGACAAGGTATACTGAGCTGCAATTATCTCACGTTGAGATTTCATTAAAACCAACATATAGCACCTTTGACCTATGCTAAATATTATCAGATGATGATGATGATTCTGTCGTGAATGGCGACCTCACGAGAGGCGATGAAGATACGCTTGAGCCGGATGCACCAGATCCATTCTGTGGGGTTTACGCCAATGTTCCAAAAGAGGGTCACGCGCTGAAGCCAGTAGATAATTGTGAGTTCTGCAATGCGAAGAAGTTTGAGTATGAACCGCCGGGATTCTGCTGTCGTAGTGGAGCCATTCATCTATCCACCCCTGAGACGCCCCCGGATGAACTCGTGCGATTGTGGACGGCCTCTGACTCTTATTCCAGGCATTTTCGTGACCACATCAGATATTTTAATGGGCACTTCTCCTTCACTTCTCTGCACTGTAATCTTGATGGTGCGACCACCGACACTCGGAAGTGTCCCATATACACCTTCCGTGCGCATGGCGCCCTTTACCATAATCTTAAAAACTTTGGCAAAGAAAATAAGTATGAACCTAATCACCTCGAGCTTTATTTCTATGACGACGATCCTGATCTTGATTATAGGCTCAGCAAGTGTCGTGAGAAGACTGAACAGAAAGACAGAGAGGTTATTCGTATGCTGGTAAACATCTTCAATAGTGGTGTTAATCCCTACTCTGATCAACTTCGCACTATGGGAGAGGTAGAGGATTTTTCCGATTACCATATCGAGTTCAACCTTGATCAACAACTTGACCAGAGAACATACAACAAGCCTCTAACGTCAGAGGTTGCAGCCGTTTGGGTTGAGGGGAGCGAGCATCGGGGTCAGTTTGAAAATAGTGTCGTTCTCCACGGGAAGGATAGGTCATGGAAAGGCATCCGTTCGTATCATGGCTGCTACGACCCCCTCTCGTACCCGCTCTTCTTTCCAAGGGGAGAGTTCGGGTGGCACAACTGCATTCCCAAAGTTGGTGTGACTGAGGCGCAGGTCAACAGAGCCCGAGCGATACATAAGCAACGTGCTCAGGGGGGTGGCGATGATGAAGCAGGTAATTGCATATTTCCTCTTAACAAATATGACCCGATTACCATGCATCATGATACTAACCGATAGCTTTCCTGTGTGTAGGGTCTGCCGGTAATAAATGTGTTTCCGTTCGTGATTACTATTCGTACAGGTTGCAGATGCGGCCTGGCATTTTCAACCCGATACTATACGGCAAGCGTCTGTTCCAGCAGTTTGCCGTCGACACCTACGTGAAGATTGAAAGCTCGCGTCTTGACTTCATCAGAAACAATCAAGATACTGTTCGAGCTGACCTGTACCAGGGTTTGGTTGACAGCTATCGTACGGGGGTGGAAGAAGCGAATGAGGTTGGGAAGCGTACCGTGCTATCACCGACGTTCATCGGTGGCCCCCGTGATATGAGGCGTCGGTATATGGACGCGATGGCCCTGGTGCGGAAGTATGGCAAACCGGACATCTTTCTCACCATGACGTGCAATCCGAATTGGGATGAGATTAAAAATGAGCTATATCCAGGACAGTGCGCGCAGGACCGTCCAGATCTCGTGGCTCGAGTGTTCAGAGCCAAGTTGGAGGAGTTGAGGCGACGTTTGTTGTACAAGGACATACTTGGGAAGGTAAAAGCCTACGTATATGTCGTTGAGTTTCAGAAGAGGGGCTTGCCGCATGCACACTGGCTGCTGATAATGCAGAAAAAGTACAAGATCACTTGCCCTGAGCAGTACGACGCGATTATCACTGCAGAGCTACCTGACAAAAAGAAGTACCCTGAGCTCTACAAGATGGTCACCAAGCATATGATGCACGGACCATGCGGGGTGCTTAATCCAAATTGCCCGTGCACAAAGGATCGTACTTCGTGCAAGAACTATTACCCGCGACCATTCTGCGATTCAACGTCGCAAGGCAAGGATTCGTACCCAGTGTACAGGCGGCGCGATGATGGTCGTAAGGAGATGGTTCGAGGTCACATGTTGGACAATTGATGGGTTGTCCCGTACAACCCGTATCTCATACGTACTTTCAACTGCCACATTAATGTTGAGGCGTGCAGCAGCATTAAGTCCGTGAAATATCTGTTCAAGTATATCTACAAGGGCCATGACAGAGCATCTGTGGCTGTTAGGGAGAATGGGAAAAAAGATGCCAACGGGAACGTTGATGAGATCACGGACTACAAAGAGGCCCGGTGGGTGGGACCTCCGGAAGCAATGTGGAGGATATACGGCTTTGACTTACACCAGTGTCACCCACCGGTGCTGGCGCTGCAATGTCATCTCCCCGGCGAGCATATGGTTTCATTTCATGCACGGGACAAGGTTGAACGAGTTTTAAAAAAGCCACGTATTGAGGACTCGATGCTCACGGAATGGTTTACCTACAACCAACATCATCCGGAAGCTCGAGGGATCTTGTATCGTGACTTTCCAAAGTACTTTACCTGGAACGTGAAAGATAAATGTTGGCAACCAAGGAAAAACTCAGCATACCAGGTCGGGAGACTCGTGTCTGCAAATCCGGCAGAGGGAGAACGCTATTTTCTTCGGGTACTTCTAAATCATGTTCCGGGAGCGACGTCATGGAGGCATCTTAGGATTGTGAATGGTGTGCATTATCATTCGTTCCGTGATGCTGCTTGTGCTGCAGGTCTGATCGAAGATGACAACACGCTCGATGATTGTCTCACTGAGAGTGCTATGTTTCGGATGCCATCCTCATTGCGTAGGCTGTTCGCTACAATACTGGTGTTCTGTGAGCCGAAGAATGTCACCGGTTTGTGGACAAAACACTTTGACGCAATGGCAGAAGACTTCAAGCATAAGAATCCAAACCCTCATTGGGTGGAGCAGATGGTTTTGATTGACATCAGGAACATGCTGCAATCTATGAAATCTAAGGATAATGACAAAGACATAAATAAGTTCCCCCTACCAAAAATAGATGATGCATTTGATGACGCTATCGCGGTCCCTCGTGAGATATTTGAGGAGGTCAGCATTAAGACAAATCCAGAAGATGTGGGCCTATCGTCTCTACTAAATGAGGAGCAGAGGGCTGCCTATGATGAGATAATGTCCACAATTGACTCCAAACGAGGTGGCTTATTCTTTGTCGATGGACCAGGCGGCACAGGAAAGACTTTTTTGTATAGAGCGCTTCTCGGAACCGTTCGCGGTCAGAACAAGCTTGCTGTTGCTACAGCTACATCTGGTGTCGCAGCATCTATAATGCCTGGTGGGAGGACATCCCACTCACGTTTCAAGATTCCCCTAACGCTCGATGATAAACAAGGATGCGGCTTCACAAAACAGTGTGGAACTGCCAAGCTGCTGCAGCAAGCGTCTCTCATCATTTGGGACGAGGCGTCTATGACAAAGAGGCAAGCTGTGGAAGCACTGGACTATAGCATGCGTGATATAATGGGACGGAAGGATCTTCCGTTCGGTGGGAAGACAATTGTCTTTGGTGGAGATTTCAGGCAAGTCCTCCCTGTTGTACGTAAAGGATCTAGGGCTCAAATTGTCGGTGCTTCCTTGAGAAAGTCGTATCTTTGGGAATTCATGCGACATCTTAAGCTCGTGCGCAACATGAGGGCCCAGACCGATCCATGGTTCGCAGATTATATGTTGCGCATTGGTAATGGCACAGAGGAGGTTAATGAAGATGGTGATGTACGTCTTCCTGACGAAATATGTGTCTCGTACACTGGGGATTCCGAGAAAGATCTTGACACATTGATTGAGAGCATCTTTCCAAATCTAAATGAAAACATGGCAAACAAGGATTACATCACCTCTAGAGCCATTTTATCAACACGTAATGATTGGGTAGATGATATTAATTTGAAGATGATCAACAAGTTCCAAGGTGGGGAGGTGGTGTACCATAGTTTCGACGAAGCGGTTGATGATCCTCACAACTACTATCCCCAGGAGTTCCTTAACACATTGACTCCCAATGGGATACCTCCACACGTCCTGAAGCTAAAGATCGGCTGCCCGGTTATACTGCTTAGAAATTTAGACCCTGCAAACGGACTATGCAATGGAACAAGACTGGTGGTTAGAGCATGCCAAAGAAACTCAATAGATGCTGAAATTGTTTTGGGGCAGCATGCCGGGAAGAGGGTTTTCCTTCCTCGGATACCCTTGTGCCCCTCTGATGATCAGATGTTCCCATTTCAATTTAAGAGGAAGCAGTTCCCAATTAGGCTCAGTTTCGCCATGACGGTCAACAAGTCACAGGGTCAAACAATACCAAATGTCGGAGTGTACTTGCCCGCACCTGTGTTCTCCCATGGACAGTTGTATGTTGCTATGTCTAGAGCCACAGCCAGAACGAACATCAAGATCCTCGCCCTACCACCTAATGCCGTGGCAGAGGAGGAGGAAGCTAGAAGGAAGGAAGAGAAAGATGCAAAAAAGAAAGCAAAGGGCAAGGGCAAACAGAATGATCCGGTCAAAGAACAAAAAAGAGTACTACCGGTGAATGGCACGTATACAAAGAATATTGTATATAAGGAGGTTTTGACATTGTAGATAAGGTAATATTCTATTTATTATTCATGCATATCTTACATATTAATGCGTGTTTGGAAAAATGATGCCATTCATTGTTTCTCTCTTTCTCTTTACGTAAAATTAAATGATCCATGATACTTTCTTTAATTGTATTATTTAATTGTATATGAATATATAAAGATAAAATATGAAGAGTTTCTTGCATAAACGAAAAGTTGGTTCTTAGCATATTATTTGGGCTGATGAGTTATTCATTCTATGCCGGTGCCTGGAGCTGAATATATACTGTTTCTCTTTGAAATGAATAGGTAACTGGATGGCTCATTCTGCAATACATGACAAGCTGGAAAAGTCATAAAAAAGTTGACATCTGTACAGTGAGTAAATATACTTTATTAAATGTTACTTTTTCATGATCTTAAAATATACAAAAGATATATGACATGTCGTGTTTTGACTTTAAGCAAACAATATTCATATGTTTCAGGATAGTCTTGCTATGCGACATAATTTCTTCGTCGATCTTGTGGCGCATGAAGCAAATGCTTGGAGAAAGTGCCTACCAAGCATTGTAAACAATAACTTCGGCACATCACGGCGTGAATTTTGAATACACGTAGTGTGTCATTTTGGGTGTATTTGTCATAGTCACTTGGGCAAATTACCAGATTAACATGTCAAGCTGTGCGCTCAATTTCAAGTCGTTCTTCGGATGTGATGCCTTCAATTGAGAAATTTTTATTGTATGTTTTGTGTGTTGCCTTATAAATAATTGGATGCCCGTAGCAACGCACGGGCACGTACCTAGTACAACATTAAAACAGAGGTTGGTTAAATGTGTATTAACTTATTAGTAGTTATAATAATATATAGGTTGGCAAGTAGTTTACCATTGTCAACAACACACGACTGTGTTGGCTGACTCGCAATGTTCTCATTTTCAATAGTGGTCCCAAATGTGTTTCTTGCAATGGTGGATTCAAACTCTTGATTACGACGCTTTCGTCGATATTCTCGTAATCCTGGAGTTAGGTGGGCTGTATGGATAGTGTTGGATAGAAATGTCTCCGGGGTTTCATCTTGTTGTGGAGGTTCCCGTACTTCTACCTCGACATAGACAGGACTGCCACCGAAATCAGGGATCACCATCTCTTCCGATACTCTCGAGGAAGGCTTAGCGCCAGGAGGGAATAAAAGCTCTGGCTTCCATTGAGGGTTTCTCATGGCGATGGAGTCAGGATGCAAGTTGTTTTCACGTTGTTCCTTGCTCCTCTTTCGATTGTTGATGTTGACTTGCCTCCTACACTCCTTCACCTCTTCCGGCGTCTTAAATAACCTCTTTGAAGCTCGTGCATCACGCCTCCTCTTCAGTAGTGCCTCCTTTGCAACAGGAGACATTTCCGCATAACGTGCCCTAATCCTCCTACGACGACGATCGCCAGGAGAGAGGTTTTGGACGTCCACAGAGTTGGGATCATCTTTGCCTCCTAAAATCCATATCACCAATTGGTGCTAAATATAATAGCAATGATAATTCTTAAGGCTATATTAAGGAAGCACAACAATTAAATTTTATTTGTTTAACAACATGTGAGTAATTATTAGAAACAGGTGAGTAATTATTAGAAAACAGGAGGTACTTATATTTGACATAATATGACCATAATCTTTTCTGCGGGGATCATTGTGCATGTTTTTGCGCATTTTTTGGATGCAAATATACAATAACTGGTATTTATTCAATGAATTGTAATAACTGATTAATGTTGTTCATATTTGAATTATACAATCATTTGAATATTCTACACGGGAAGAACCATAAAACTCCACTTTAGATATATTAATTGTCAAGGTAATTTAATTAACAAAAAACATCTAACATGAGTGTTAACAAAATATGAGGTACCAATATTAACAACATATTTACCTTCATCCACAGTTGTCCCAATGCAACTATCATCTTTGACACTGTCGTTGGTTTCTGCGTTGTTCAAAGCTTCACCCCAAGCTATATTAAGGACGCACAACAATTAACAGTTATCAGTTTAAACAACAGAGGTGAGTAATTAATTAGAAACAGGAGGTACTTATGCTTGATACAATATGATTATAATCTTTTCTGTAGGCATCATTGTGCATTTTTTGCGCAATTTTTGGATGCAAATATACAGTAATTGGTATTAACAACGCATTTACCTTCACCCACAGTTGTTGTCCCAATGCAACTGTCATCTTTGACACTGCTGTTGGTTTCTGCATTGTTCAAAGCTTCGCCCCAAGCTATAAAAAAGCAAGTCATCACCGATTGGTGGTACTAAAAATATTTGGGGTTACCAGCAGATTTACCTCCATCTATAATGGCATCAATGCAACTGTTGTTTATGCCTTGGACGTTGCGATCTGCGTTGGTGAATACCTCACCTCCAGCTACACGAAACAAACAGGTGATCAGGTCGACATGTAGACCCTCGGAATATCAAACAACAAATCAGACGAACCTGTTTGTTGACAGTGCTCGGTCAATTGTTCACTTTGTAAACATTCAGTATCCACGTTTTCTTCCATTGGGACATGGACTTGACCTAGCCGGTTTCCATCCGACAGGGCCTTCTTCATCCTCCTCCTCTCACGTTCCTTCCTGTTTCTTTCATCCTTCTTCTCCCTTGACATTGCTGCATAGCGTTCTCTATCCCTCTGCCTCTTACGATCTTTTGAAGCCGATTCTTCTTGCAGCCCCTCTACCAAAATCTAGGTTAGACCACAACAAAACGAAGATGCATGTTGCGATGATATTTAAATTGGGAATCATTACCTGTTTGATATGTATTTGAGACGTCACCAAGAGGAATCACGGGCCGTCTAGATGGTGACTGGTGGTCCATGGGCAGTAACAGATTCTAGCGTCTTGTTATTAAAACTGAATTCACTGTAATTACACAGAACATGAAGGAACTAAATGAATTTAATATTACAAAAGCAATTCAAAAGTCATTTGGGAAGGTCCTACCTTGCTAAGATCGATGTCAGGTATTAGTGGTATAGGTAAGTAGAAAATCAAAGGTAATTCTTTCTACACTTTTTTTATTATACTATTCCTTGTAGCTCAGTCAACAAATGAAGGCATATCCTAAAGCAATTGCCCTTAGGCAGTGGTTTCTAAACCAATGCCTAGCATAAATTTAACTAAAGCAATTGCCCTTAGGCAGTGGTTTCTAAACCAATCCCATCCATCAATTCTCTAATCACTCTCTGCCTACACAAACATTCTCAGCACAATTTAGAGGTCATCCTAATCCGGAACATGCTAATTTACTTGAGCAACTTTTTATACATTTTTTCCATCATTGTGCACATGATTTGAAAATTGATGGGGCTTACTGAACCAATTTTGGTACAGTAACATAGGTACTAAAATCATTGTCCAGAAGATAATTGTTATATACATGCCAATCTTTTTCAGTACAAATAATCCAATATATTGTTAATTACAAAGAAGGAACCATCTATGATCAATTAGAATGGAGGCATAGCAACACAATAATGCATCGATGCCAGACATATAAGCAACAAACCATGGTGAGTTGGTGACTCCACCCACTCTGCACTTCTAAACCATTGAGTTCTTCAGAGACCATTTCTCCATTCAACAACTCCACCACCACCCCAATAAATTGCAAACTTCGCAGGAATCTGCAACACAAGTTGTGATCTCAATCAGTTTAAGCTAAAATTATAATCACATATACACATGAGCAAACCCATATTTAGAAGCAGTTCTTTGCAGGCCAATATGGCAATGGCATCAATTAAAATACGTAGCACTATGTATTGTTGTGTTAGGTTTTCCGAGTTCAAAAGATAAATAATATTTTCCATTTAGCAAATAGGTCATAGAAGCGAAATTTAGAAATTGTGCGTAGATAAGAATATCACATGGAGATACTTAATGCTATGAAAACTAATAATATATAGTTACATGCAGAAACAAAAAAAATGATATTCTCTACTGGGTAGCAAAAAGGGATTTGCACAGTTCAGAAGGGTGCACGTACCTCTTGTGGCAAGCATAAAATGTGCAGATTCATGATCTACAAAAGTTCATGCTTCACTCTTTCCTTTCTGAAGCACAATATAACCTAATGCAGTTTGCTCCTCCAATATTTGCTTGTGATACACTCTTTTTTCTCCAATCAGAAACCTGCAGTTGGCATATACCAGCAATTTAAATCCAACCTTTATATAATAAAATGTATGAGAAAAAAAAGGAAATGGCTGACACATTGAACCAGCCATGGAACCAACCTGTTTTTCCTTTCTCAAGAATTCTAATCTTCAAGATCCACATTGTATGTAATACCTGCACAAACACATGAATACTGTGAAATCAGCATAGTACAAGAGACTTTGTATGCAAGAAGCACACGACTAAATAAAAAACATGCATAGATCACAAGAAACAAAAAGAGTAAGTGCACTTCCTTTATTTCATTGAACAAAAAGTAAGCTTCAGAACACAAAAATTCAGTATATTTCCATGGTCTATTTGTTTCCGGGATCATTAATTTCAGTATTCAGAACATAAATAATATCTAGGCTGTCAATCATTTGATTAACGGTACTTGATAGAGAAGTGTATCAGCTTAATTACACATAAAGCTTAGCAAAAGCCTTCCTCCATCTGTTGGTGCGTTAAGCATATGCCAACTTTGAGTAGGTCTACATGCAGTGATCATAAAATTGCAAGATTTACAGGAGAATACCCTGATATTTACTTAAAGAAAATAGAAAGGTCGCCTTTGAAGCCGATACGAATTTCTCGAAATGTATTTCGTATTGGGGAGCAAGCACAACAGCACTGAGAAAACTATCTGTGCACATGGACACATTGAAAAAGTGCTGCAGATATTTACGCAGTGGAAAATGCACAGACAACTATGTCATGAAGCAATGTTACTGCCCCTTTTAGCATTTTGATTTTCGACTGCTTTGCTAGCTTTATCTCTCAAAGGCAGATGGGTACTTTGTTGATCTGTGAACACAGTTGTTTGGTCCTGTTGTCCAATTTAAACATGTGGGACCTAACCATGTAGCTACTGAAGTCGTGAAATGGTTGGGCAACTTGCAATGGTATGCCCTTGTATTTTTCTTCCTGTTGTAGATGTGCTATCTGAGTAGGCTATTCTTTTTTCTGGAAAGAAAAAAGGTATGTAACCTGTTTTTGTAAGGGTCGTTGAAAATTAGGACTTGACTGCCAGTACATGAGCATGGAAGTCAAGCGCAAGATGCGGGATGAGTTTGACCGCTTCCTGCCTGAGTACGGCCTCACCGAGTTCTACTACCGGAGCTTCCTGAGAGTGCATGGGTACAGATCCAAGGTTTCTGCTGCAGATGTTGTGTATGGCGTCACAGCTTTGCTTGAATCGCTGGATGCTGAGTCCAAGGACTCAAAGGAGTCTTCTGCCGCTGAGCAGTTTTGGGTCGCATATTCAGCATTGTCACTGAGCAATGTCGATCAGTCTGCAATTGAAATACAGAGGGCAATATTGAGGCAAGGAAGCTCGGCGATTACGAAGACGGGGTTTATACGGAGTGCCAAGAAGTTCCGGTGGCTGAAGGTTGATGACCCTGTGGACACCAATAAGCTTTTCCATCCTCAGGCACTTACCAAGTTCTGCTTCTTTCAGATGGATGCACTGAAGGAAAGGGGTGCGAGGATGAAGCCACTGATCTGTGCTTGCTTGGCAAAGGAACCCGACAAGGTGCTGGTTGTCGGGGTATGTGGGAAGCCAAGGCTTGGGGCTCTTCAGGGTAATGCATTTGGCAATGCATTCAGATCAGCGGCAGAGATCGGTGCAGACTATTTCCAATCCATGTTTGAGTCATCATGGATTGTTCTGGATGTTGTTGCTGTCAGTTCTTTCATGATTAGGCTGACGGAGAAGCTATAATAAAATGGGATGGGTTTGTAGAATGTGGGTGATTCGTTCAAATCCCAATATGGGAGATTCAGGCAAGATTCTCCCTGAGTAAAGGTGCTTGAGGCCAGGTGATAAATGGCATGCATTTTCCTACATATACCAGTGCGCCTGCCATTTCACTAACGTAGTTAAAGCAGCCTGACAAGCTGCTCAGTGATCATGACTTTAGAAACAGAGAAGAAGAGGACTGTCCTCAGCTCCCCCATTAGAAATGATAGATCTACAGATTCAGATGCAAACCTGATTCTAACGTAGAGAGGGGGGTTGGGGTAGGTATATTTGTTTACTGTTTTTCTTTATCTGATATAATGGAATGTTTGTATCTGTATCTGCATAAACATACTTGTGGTTGTGGACATTTGTTGTATTCGATTCTGTATCACCATTCACCAAGTGTCTTGAAATTCTTTGAGTTTACAAGAAGCTCCTTTATCTAGTGCCCTGAGCCTGCTCTCACAAACTACAAAAACCATCTTAGGAGCTGATTTAATCTGCAATGCATGGACACAAGAAGCTTCTTTTTAAGTTTGTGCATGCAGCTGTACACAAATGAAGGTCCAGATACTGAATATCTGATCTTTAGTGTTTGTTTCCAGTTGGTTAGGCTTTGGGCATGCCAATTGATTTTCATGTTGCGATCCTATCTTTTTTCTGGTTCCTGTATAACATAAGTTGTCATCTGTTTCGATCATTTAGTTTTCTTACTGCAGATGTGAAGTCTAAGGAATAGCATCTATGTGTTTGGTCCCTTCAAAGCCAGTTAGTATGTTTGATCTAGAAGATATGATATCTGCTCACTTACTGGCTTGCTAACAGAACCGAAAAGAGTTTGTGTTGGCCATGATGTCAACAGTGAATCTAATTCCGATGTCAAACAATCACTCTCTCACAGTAGTAACTCAAAACCTAATCTCTCCAAATCCCGCAGCCATTTGCATGGCAGCTCTATGAAGAGGAAGATAGATGCCATTGACAGAATAGTACAAGTAAAAAATCAAGCATACGAGGCTCTAGCAGATAGAGGTGTTGATGCCACCGAACCAAACATATTTTCAAGCTGGACAAATTAAACATATTGCTGTCCTAGAAAATTTAGCATAGCCTGCTAGATGCAAGAAATTTAGCATCAAAAGCTCTACAAAGATTTGTGCTGCTCACTATGAGGATTGCATATCTTGTACTAATACCCAACGAGATGAAGCATTGGATGTTTTCAGTAAATTTTCTTCATTCTTTTTTTGAGCGCTTTTCAAGACAATCGTGGAAGGCCCGATGCATATGGTGGATGCACCATCATTTTGGTCAAAACGCCTATGCATCAGAAACCCTGACAGGTAGCTGCTTATTCCTCAAATTTATACACTTATTAATAATGAGAATGAAGACTACTACACAGGATTGCCCCCCTATACCCCCACCCCACCCAAAAAAACAAAAAAAAACTGTCAACATATGGTTATGTTGTGAAAGCAGCATATATGCCTCTCTGCTGGCATGCCATTTGTTTAGACATGTGTGATGTGATCAAAGCTAAAGCAGTTTGTGTTTATACAGGTGATTGCAAACTCCTGGCTGCCAAGGCAGCTTGTGCTGCTCATCTGTTTGGGCGAGAATTCTCATACGTCAAAGCAGCTTGGAGCTATATAGAGGATTGGGTGAAAATGATCTGCCTTGTTAAATTTATTTGCTGCTATAAACTATTTTTGCAGAATTAATAGCAGCTACTAACTTGGCAGAATGACAAGGAAAAAACTGTGTACTTTCCTAGCAGCCTAGCAACATCTCATACATTCAGTTGATTTTTCATACAAGATTGAAGAGGAGAATGGCCACACCTTGATTGGCATAGAGGATTTACAAGGACGTGAGGCGACAGAGAGATGTGCGGGTGATGAATGGGAGTTGCACAACGAATTGGCCAATTGGGGACAAATGTATCTGAAGCAAATGGTTTTATATTTTTGCAAATGCATCTATCAAGTTTTCTGTTAACTCAATGTATGGCTTCTTTCATATCATGGTTAGCCTAAATAACAACTTGAAAATTACTTCAAAATATAGTAGTTTCATTTCCTTAATTAACCTAAGGAACTTAGGTACTTTTAATTAATAGAAGTTATTCAAAACAATTACATATTATAAAATAAAAAAGAGATAATTAAGCCGCAAATGACATCATTAAGATGTGAAAAAATCCAACACACAAGATCCAATAGGGCATTGCATAATATGTAATAGATTAAGGGTGCAAAGAAAATTCATACGGTGCACGCAAAAAATCTATAGCTTTCTAATCACAAAAGACATCAGATGGCCTTGTATGCATTTTATCAAATACATGATGGGTCAGTAAATGCAAAGAAAAAAGAAGCAGACACCTCACCTTTCCCTTATGCCGGCCATTCTAAATCTCTGGTCACTGATGTCCTGATGGCTCTCCTCTGCAAGAACAGGAAACCAATCAGAATAAAGAAACAGAGCTCACTGATCTGCACAGTTTGGTTTGGGAAGGAGAAAGAGCTGCAGGGATGAACGATGGGAAAATAGAGATGTTGGTAGGGTGCTGATGGCATGGACGGCGTGGAGGATGATGGCTGGACTTGTATGCAGCAGCTCCGTCAGAGGAGCTCTGTCCGGCTATGACAGCAGCGGCGGAGGAGCGATGGCCCCGACCTCTAGGAGGAGATCAAGGAGGGCCCTATCACCACTTTGTCCGGAGCTCCCATCTATGGCACGGATCTTGTTGTGAAAAGATCACTGGCGGCGGCGCCACATTAAGGAGACCGAAGGCAGCGAATCAGTTGAGGGAAGAGGAGAGGAGGTAAGATGGTGCGTTCTCTGTCGCCGGCGCATCGCGGAAAAGGAGCGACCAATGTTAGGGTTTGGGTAGAGAATGGGGAGGTGGCAGGTGCAAGGCCGAGCGGATGAACCAAGGGAACTAACCTGTGGGTGGCACCGGCAGATGGCGGATTTGGCGGCGGCGGATTCCCAGGCGATGGTGAACCGGCGGCGGCGGTCACCGGCAGATGGCGGATTCGGCGGCGGCGGATTCCCAGGCGATGGTGAACCGGCGACGGCGGTCCCTTCTCCGGCAGGGCTACACGGCGGAGGGGAGGCGTTCACCGGTTGGGGAAGGGAGGTGTCCCGGCGGCGGCGCGAGAGGGAGGCGAGGGCGCGATGGGGACGGCGGTGCGCGATGGGGACGGCGGCGGCGCGGGAGGGCGGCGAGGGCGCGGTGGTGTCGGGGCGGTAGGGCGAGGAACCGTAGAAACAGTGGCTAAAAGAGGTGGGGTCGGGGGCGGACGCGCGGGTGGGAGAGGCGGACGCGCGCGGGGGGGAGCGGAGGGGAAAAAAAGGCTGACCATGTTTCTGTCTCGATTCCAAACTTTTTAGGTGTAGAGATTACAAGAAGCTCCTTTATCTAGTGCCCTGAGCCTGCTCTCACAAACTACAAAAACCATCTTAGGAGCTGATTTAATCTGCAATGCATGGACACAAGAAGCTTCTTTTTAAGTTTGTGCATGCAGCTGTACACAAATGAAGGTCCAGATACTGAATATCTGATCTTTAGTGTTTGTTTCCAGTTGGTTAGGCTTTGGGCATGCCAATTGATTTTCATGTTGCGATCCTATCTTTTTTCTGGTTCCTGTATAACATAAGTTGTCATCTGTTTCGATCATTTAGTTTTCTTACTGCAGATGTGAAGTCTAAGGAATAGCATCTATGTGTTTGGTCCCTTCAAAGCCAGTTAGTATGTTTGATCTAGAAGATATGATATCTGCTCACTTACTGGCTTGCTAACAGAACCGAAAAGAGTTTGTGTTGGCCATGATGTCAACAGTGAATCTAATTCCGATGTCAAACAATCACTCTCTCACAGTAGTAACTCAAAACCTAATCTCTCCAAATCCCGCAGCCATTTGCATGGCAGCTCTATGAAGAGGAAGATACTCCCTCCGGTTCCCTATTAGAAGTCGTTTTGGACAATGTTTGAGTCAAACATTGGGAATATAAATCATGAATAACTTTTAAGTCGTTGAGTTTGAAAATGTGAAAATCATATAAATAGATTTGTCTTGAAAATTACTTTTATAAGAATATACATATATAACTTTCCAATAAAGATTTTTATAGAAAAGAGAAGTCAAAGTTGTGCTTTGGTGACCGTGTCGCTGTCCTAAACGACTTCTAATATGGAACCGGAGGGAGTAGATGCCATTGACAGAATAGTACAAGTAAAAAATCAAGCATACGAGGCTCTAGCAGATAGAGGTGTTGATGCCACCGAACCAAACATATTTTCAAGCTGGACAAATTAAACATATTGCTGTCCTAGAAAATTTAGCATAGCCTGCTAGATGCAAGAAATTTAGCATCAAAAGCTCTACAAAGATTTGTGCTGCTCACTATGAGGATTGCATATCTTGTACTAATACCCAACGAGATGAAGCATTGGATGTTTTCAGTAAATTTTCTTCATTCTTTTTTTGAGCGCTTTTCAAGACAATCGTGGAAGGCCCGATGCATATGGTGGATGCACCATCATTTTGGTCAAAACGCCTATGCATCAGAAACCCTGACAGGTAGCTGCTTATTCCTCAAATTTATACACTTATTAATAATGAGAATGAAGACTACTACACAGGATTGCCCCCCTATACCCCCACCCCACCCAAAAAAACAAAAAAAAACTGTCAACATATGGTTATGTTGTGAAAGCAGCATATATGCCTCTCTGCTGGCATGCCATTTGTTTAGACATGTGTGATGTGATCAAAGCTAAAGCAGTTTGTGTTTATACAGGTGATTGCAAACTCCTGGCTGCCAAGGCAGCTTGTGCTGCTCATCTGTTTGGGCGAGAATTCTCATACGTCAAAGCAGCTTGGAGCTATATAGAGGATTGGGTGAAAATGATCTGCCTTGTTAAATTTATTTGCTGCTATAAACTATTTTTGCAGAATTAATAGCAGCTACTAACTTGGCAGAATGACAAGGAAAAAACTGTGTACTTTCCTAGCAGCCTAGCAACATCTCATACATTCAGTTGATTTTTCATACAAGATTGAAGAGGAGAATGGCCACACCTTGATTGGCATAGAGGATTTACAAGGACGTGAGGCGACAGAGAGATGTGCGGGTGATGAATGGGAGTTGCACAACGAATTGGCCAATTGGGGACAAATGTATCTGAAGCAAATGGTTTTATATTTTTGCAAATGCATCTATCAAGTTTTCTGTTAACTCAATGTATGGCTTCTTTCATATCATGGTTAGCCTAAATAACAACTTGAAAATTACTTCAAAATATAGTAGTTTCATTTCCTTAATTAACCTAAGGAACTTAGGTACTTTTAATTAATAGAAGTTATTCAAAACAATTACATATTATAAAATAAAAAAGAGATAATTAAGCCGCAAATGACATCATTAAGATGTGAAAAAATCCAACACACAAGATCCAATAGGGCATTGCATAATATGTAATAGATTAAGGGCGCAAAGAAAATTCATACGGTGCACGCAAAAAATCTATAGCTTTCTAATCACAAAAGACATCAGATGGCCTTGTATGCATTTTATCAAATACATGATGGGTAAGTAAATGCAAAGAGAAAAGAAGCAGACACCTCACCTTTCCCTTATGCCGGCCATTCTAAATCTCTGGTCACTGATGTCCTGATGGCTCTCCTCTGCAAGAACAGGAAACCAATCAAAATAAAGAAATAGAGCTCACTGATCTGCACAATTTGGTTTGGGAAGGAGAAAGAGCTGCAGGGATGAACGATGGGAAAAATAGAGATGTTGGTAGGGTGCTGATGGCATGGACGGCGTGGAGGATGATGGCTGGACTTGTATGCAGCAGCCTCGTCAGAGGAGCCCTGTCCGGCTATGACAGCAGCGGCGGAGGAGTGATGGCCCCGACCTCTAGGAGGAGATCAAGGAGGGCCCTATCACCACTTTGTCCGGAGCTCCCATCTATGGCACAGATCTTGTTGTGAAAAGATCATTGGCGGCGGCGCCACATTAAGGAGACCGAAGGCAGCGAATCAGTTGAGGGAAGAGGAGAGGAGGTAAGATGGTGCGTTCTCTGTCGCCGGCGCATCGCGGAAAAGGAGCGACCAATGTTAGGGTTTGGGTAGAGAATGGGGAGGTGGCAGGTGCAAGGCCGAGCGGATGAACCAAGGGAACTAACCTGTGGGTGGCACCGGCAGATGGCGGATTTGGCGGCGGCGGATTCCCAGGCGATGGTGAACCGGCGGCGGCGGTCACCGGCAGATGGCGGATTCGGCGGCGGCGGATTCCCAGGCGATGGTGAACCGGCGACGGCGGTCCCTTCTCCGGCAGGGCTACACGGCGGAGGGGAGGCGTTCACCGGTTGGGGAAGGGAGGTGTCCCGGCGGCGGCGCGAGAGGGAGGCGAGGGCGCGATGGGGACGGCGGCGGCGCGGGAGGGCGGCGAGGGCGCGGTGGTGTCGGGGCGGTAGGGCGAGGAACCGTAGAAACAGTGGCTAAAAGAGGTGGGGTCGGGGGCGGACGCGCGGGTGGGAGAGGCGGACGCGCGCGGGGGGGGGAGCGGAGGGGAAAAAAAGGCTGACCATGTTTCTGTCTCGATTCCAAACTTTTTAGGTGTAGAGATACAGGGGGCAAAAAAGAAATAAAAATCTCAGTAAGATCGACGCTCCAGATCGAACTAATTACTTTTGCAATGATGGGATCCCAAGGCAATTTTGCAACTCGCACAGTAATCACCCTCCCCCGGGCCATTCTACCCCTGCGGGCCCGGCTGCCCCCCGCTAGCTCCTATTAAACCAAAGCCATTGGAGAGAAGCCCCGCCCTTCTCATCTTGTCTCGGCGCAGTTCGTTCGTTCTTGGTGCCAGTAGAGAGAGATAGAGACAGTGTGTAGTTTAGGAGGCTGTAGGGCACCGTCGTCGTCGTCGTCCTGGTGGTGAACATGTCGTCGGATTCCCACCACTACGGGCCGGTGATCGGCGCGCTCTTCTTCATCGCATTTGTCACCGCCGGCTCGCTGGCCCTGGCCCGCTACTGCGTCGGGGACCAGGCCTTCTACCGGACAGGCTACGACCTGGACGGCTACGTGCAGCGCAAGTTCCCCGTGTGCCTCGGCACTGGCCGCGGCAAGGCGCCGGTCGCGCGCCCCGTGAAGAAGAAGGCGCGCCAAGACCTACAGACCGAGGCCGCCGCCGCCGACGCCGAGGAGGTGGAGGCGTCGGAACCCCCCGCGGAAGAGGAGGAAGCAGAGGAGAGCGCCGCCGCCGGCGCCGCCCCAGATCCGTAGGGTAGCTAGAAAAGCAGTCGCTTCTCCTTGTTGGAGCTATAGCCTCCATGACTGCTGGTTGTGTTTCCTAGAATGCCATGGTATGCAGTGCTATCTTTGTAAGGTGTTCATGAGGACAAAATAATAAATGTTTGGGAGGATCAAGAAGTATGAGAATCGAAGGTTTACTTTTGATTGTTGTTGTGAGTCCTGAATTATTTGCAACCATTTTATTGCTCATCTATTTCGTATTTTCAAATCTCGGGGAAGGTTCGCGCCATCTTGATTTGTCCGGTGTCGTTCGATTGGGATCTGATGGCTAATGTAAGCGCGGGAACGGGGAACGGCGCATTTGAAGAATCTGCTTACGTGGCTTTCACTTTATCCCTCTAGTTAAGACTATAAATTAATGATGATTTTGGGCAACACGACAATTCTTAATTATTCCATTTAGTGCCGTTTGATCCGGATCTGATTGCTCACATTCGAGTGAGAACTATCACCAATAAACGATGATTATGAGCAACACGACAAGTTCTTATTCATTCCATTTGGTGTTAGTTTGATTGAGATCTAGATGGCTACATGAGTGCAGGAACTACACATATGAAGAATATGCATACATGGCTTTTGGTTTCATCCTTCTAGAATAATGAATAAATCATGACTTTGGACAACATGAGATTTCTTGATGGATCATTTTGGTAGCCCCCCCTACTACCCAGAACTCCATTGAAATTAAAGGACAAAGAGTAGAAGAAAAGAGGGAAAACAAGAGGAAGAAGAGGAAAAAGAAGTGGAGATGAAAAAGGAAGAAGAATCTAACCCCCCTAGGTTTACTTTTGATTGTTGTTGTGAGTCCTAAATTATTTGCATCCAATTGTTCATCTACTTCATATTTTCAAATCTCGGGGAAAGTTCGCGCCATCTTGATTTGTTCGGTGTCGTTCGATTGGGATCTGATGGCTAACATGAGTGCGGGAACGGGAAACGACGCATTTGAAGAATCTTCTTACGTGGCTTTCACTTTATCCCTCTAGCTAGAACTATAAATTAATGATGATTTTGAGCAACATGACAATTCTTAATTGTTCCATTTAGTACCGTTTGATCGGGATCCGATTGCTACATGAGAGCGAGAACTGTCATCAACAAATGATGATTATGAGCAACACGACAAGCGCTGCCATGCGCCGTGCCAGTCGAGGGCGCGGTGGCCCTACCCTTCCATCGTCGTAGGTACAAGCCTCAGCCATCTTCGTCGTCCTCTTCGTGCCGCATGTGCTCACAGCCTTGCACTGGGCTGCCGTGGAGAGGCGATCTTGCCAATTGCCAGCTTGGACTGGTAAGAATCTCCAACCTATAGTATTGGAGCGTGTGCTTGGATAGAGGCGTGTACAATTAAGAACATTCTTTGTTCACATTTTAAATAGAACTGTGGGATTATAATGAACTAAGTTTCTGGTTTGAGCACATTTACTGTATGGTATTCTGTGATTGCCATGAAATCTCAAATCTGCTAACATGTTTTTTCTATTGCCTGTTCTATAATTGAATCAAAGTTGTTGCATCCTTGATCGTGCCACCTCCATGATCAAGTTCTCAAGTCTTTGTGCTGCTGCCTAAAATCCTAAGTCACAATATTTCCATTTCCTCCATTACATCCAGAGGGAGATAAATAATTATCAGGAAGAAATGGTTGGTGTTGAACAGATAGCGAGTGCTTCCACAGGGGTTATAAATAGTGACGGAGGCAAAAACTGAGGGTTGGGGGGCTCATTCCTCTTCTCCTTCCTCCAGCCCCTTCTTCTTCCTCCTCCTTTTTTTTTTTCTCGAATACGCAAGAGAACTGCGTATCATTGTATTAATAGAAGAAAGTTGGAGTCATACAGAAAGACCCCCACACACACCCAAGCTACAAGGTGAATAAATCGCCTGTTACATATAGGAACGACCACCTACGACAGAAATATCCTAACCAACATCCCTAACAGAGAGAGAGGCAAGACCTTTGGCACCTGCCACGGTCCACAACTGAGCCTCATCTCTAGCCATGTTTAGAATGCTGGCAACACTTGGGGAAGCCCCATCAAAAACACAGCTATTCCTATGCTTCTAGATACACCAAGCGCCAAGAATGATAAGCGAGTTTAGCCCTTTTTGCACATCTCCAGAAAGAGCTACTGCCACCCTTTCCCACCATGCGTCGAAAGGAGAGTCATTGGCCATCGGAGCTAGTTGAGAGAGGCCAAAACTATGAAGGAGGGTGTACCAGAATTGCCTTGCAACCACGCAGCCAATGAGCAAATGTTCTATGTTCTCGTCCTCCTGATCACATAAAAGGCATTTGTCTGGATGTTGAAGGCCACGATGGGCCAAACGATCAGCAGTCCAACACCGATTGTGAGCGACTAACCACATGAAGAAGCGACATTTGGGTGGAGCCCAAGACTTCCAAATCCTCTCATACGGTCTGAAAGAAATAGCCCCCTGAAATAGAGCATCATAAGCCGACCGTGCTGTATATTGTCCTGAAGAAGAAAGTCTCCAAATGTGCTTGTCCTGAACCCCCACTTGTAAGTTTACCTCAGAGATCACATCCCATAAAACTAGATACTCCATCAGAGCTTCAGGAGAAATTGAACCTTGAATGTCCTCAATCCATCTTTCATTGATTAGGGCCTCTAGAACTGAACGTCTTGCTGCAGTTCTTTTAGATACCAAGGCAAAGACATGAGGCGCAATATCTTGGATATTGTTTCCTGCAAGCCATTTATCCTTCCAGAAAAGAGTATTGGCGCCATCCCCCACCTCAGTGATCACAGCCATAGATAAAAAACATTCCATGTCCTTGCTGATTTGGAGAGGCAGACTGGCCCATGGTTTGTTTGGTTCGGACTTCTTGAGCCAAGGCCATCTAACTCGTAATGCAAAACCGAGAGATTTCAGATCAAATATTCCTAGCCCTCCAAGTTCCCGTGATCGACATACCTTGGGCCATGCAAGGAGGCAATGTCCGCCATTCACATCCTTCCGCCCTCGCCAAAGAAAACCTCTTCTAATCTTGTCGATAGCTTTGATTGCCCAGGGTGGTAACTCTGTCGCCATGGACAGATAAACCAGCATTGCAGTTAAAACATGCTGAACCTGTACCGCTCTTCCTGTGCGCGTCATTAAGTCCGCTTTCCATCCTGGAAGCTGATCGGCTATTCTGTCAATAACAGGTTGAGCTGCTCCTTGGTTAGTTTCCGGACGGAGAGCGGCAGCCCAAGATACTTGCATGGAAACTCAAGGATTTCACAAGGTAACATGCTCTGGATGAGGGACATATTGTCCTCAGAGCAATGGATTGGCAGCACACTGCTCTTTTGGACATTTGTCTTGAGTCCCGAAGCATCTCCAAAGAGCTCAAGAATTCGAAGGGTCAAGGAAATGTCCGCTGCAGCAGGCTGAATAAAAAGGGCAACATCATCAGCGTATAATGAAATTCTATGCTGAATCAGCCTTCTGGACAGCGACTTTAGGAGCCCAGCCTCAGCAGCCCTGGTGACCAACCAATTCAGAACATCCATGACTAGGATAAAGAGCATTGGTGAGAGTGGGTCACCCTGACGAAGCCCTCTTCGGTGCTGTATGAACTCGCCTGGAATACCATTAAGGAGAACTTGAGAGGAAGAGGACGATAAGAGGCCACACAGCAGGTCACACCACCGAGATCCAAAGCCAAATTTCCGGAGCACTTCCAAGAGAAAACTCCAAGAGACCGAGTCGAAGGCTTTTGTGATATCCAGTTTGAGAAGGAGTCTGACTGCTTTTGGGAGTGAAGAAATCTCACTGTTTGCTGAACCAACATGTAGTTGTCTTGAATAAAGTGTTTCTTGATGAAGGCACTTTGATTAGGAGATACCATTTTGTCCAAGTGGCCAGCTAAACGATTGGCTAAAATTTTGGTCACCAGTTTTGCAAAACTGTGCACCAGACTAATAGGTCTGAAATCCTTCACTTGCTCAGCGTCCAACCTTTTAGGAAGAAGGGTGATATATGCGGAATTGAGCATCCAGAGATTTCTAAATTTTTTTCCCCATATAGCATGCAAGGCAGCCATCACATCCTTCTTAATAATTGACCAGCAAGACTTGTAAAAACGCCCAGTGAACCCATCAGGCCCTGGAGCTTTATCCGACAGAAGTTGCTTAATGGTGTTCCATACCTCATCTTCAGTAAAAGCGACGTCCAGGATCTCAAGGTTATAAGCAGGAATGTTCAGCCTGTCGAGGTCAATGGTCCTACCTCGAGTACAATCTGAACCAAAAAGGCCAGAGTAGAACTCCAAAATATTAGCAGCTTTCTCCTCATGTGTTGTGATTATGCGATCATCCACCTTTAGCTTGGCAATAAAGTTCTTCTTTTTCCGGTGGCGGGCATGCATGTGAAACAATCTGGTATTGGCATCTCCCTCTTTGAGCCATCCAATGCGAGATCTCAGGCGGGCCACTGTCCGCAACAGAGAGGACAGGGCAAGAGTGTGCTTTTTCAGATTATTTCGCAGCCACAATTCATTTGGTTGTAGGGTGCGGCTTTCTTGGGCAATATCAAATTGGTGGATGATCTCTTTCGCCATGAGCAGTTGGGAGCTGATGTGTCCGATCTTCTTCTGACTCCAGCTTTGTAACCCTCGTGCAGTCGCCTTCAATTTCAGGGACAGAGTCTCAAAAGGGCAATGGTGGGGCTGAACTGAATTCCAGGCGGTCTCGACAGCTTCCATAAAACCATCCATGCCAGGCCAGAAGGATTCAAAGTGGAAATGCCTTTTACCAGGCATGTTGTCACTGAGGCCGAGAATAAGAGGACAGTGATCAGAATCGGCGGAAGCTACACTTTGCAGGAGGCATCCTGGGAACATGTCATCCCAATCTGGCGAGCAGAACACTCGGTCAAGCCTCACAAGTGTAGGATCAGCACTAGTAGAGGAACTAGACCAAGTAAACTTGCGACCATGGAGAGGGACTTCAGCGACTCCCATATCATTTATCCATCTCCTAAACCACCCCATCAACGCTCTGTTCAGATTTGTATTATTCTTGTCGTCAGCCTTATAAATGAGATTAAAGTCGCCTGCCACCAGCCAGGGGCCTGTGCGTGTCACCCGCAGATCCCGCAGCTCTTGCAAGAATTGAATTTTGGCTTGATTGTCTTGAGGCCCATATACACATGTTAACCACCAGGCAACACCTGAAGGAGAACAAAACTGAACCGAAGCACAATGAGTGTCGGTTCGGCTTGCCCCAATTGTCCCTAGGCGAGCTCGCCACGCAACAAGGATTCCTCCACTGGCCCCAGCCGAAGGAAGGTAGATATAGTTATTATCAAAATCACTGCCCAGCATAGAGAGAATATGTTCTCTGGCTACTGAACTCATCTTTGTTTCTTGTAAACAAACAATATCTATACTGGAGGAATCCACAATGACACGCACGGCATCTCTTCTTGCAGAGGAGTTGAGCCCTCTAACATTCCATACTAGAATATGTGCTGGATCCATATAGCCATAAAAATAAAACGACCCAAGTCAAAGAAGAACACCTGCGATCAGACGAAGCACTCCACCACTTCAAAGGCAGTGTCATCTTCTGGAGGTGCCCAACCAAAAAGGGCAGCAAGAGCTCTGGTATGCGGGGTCGCCTGGGGTTGCCGGAAGCACTTGACATATTCATCCAAGACTCTAGGATCAATTTGTTCCTTTTCCTCATCCACTTCCAAATCAAGAGCTCTCATGACCCGTTTCTTCAGATGTGCAGGACAAACCTCAGGAATTGCGGCGTCCAGACCTGCAATGCGGCGGCTTCGGCAAGGAGCTTCAGAAGGAGGCTGCAACACTTTCTTCCTGCGCTTGTTGATGTGTGGGATTGGTAGGAGGGCCCCCGGCGTCTTCGACAGCTTATTAATGAACTCTGTTGCTGGGCTAGTTGGCTCCGGGGTCCGCGGCACCAAAGAATCCCTCTTCTGATCAGACTTCTTGAGGCGGCGCCTTGAGTAGAACTGCAGCGGGGGCTCAGTGGTTGTGCAGCTAAGAGCCTGCAGCGTTGACGAGGCAGCGGCGGGCAAGGCCGGCGCACTCGCCCACGACGGCGGTGATGAAGGGGCCATCAAATCCGGGGCATCAGCCCGCGGTGACGACGAGCCAGGGACGGGAAAGGCCAACACAGCCTCCCGCGGCAGAGACGAGAGAGGGGCCGACGAAGCCGGCGCCACTGCCCGCGGCGGAGGAGAGACGGGGGCAGGCGAGGCCGGCACGTTCGCCCGTGGCAGCAACGAAGCGGAGGCGAGCGAAGCCGGCGCGTCCACCAGTGGGGCCGGCGACGGCGGCGAGGTCGGGGACGGCACCGGCGCCGCTGCCAACGGCGGTGACGAGACGTGGGCGGTGGGCGAGGACGACACATCTTCAGACAGTGAAGCTGCAACAGGTGATCCCTCCACCGAAAGGTCCAGCAGAGGATCAGGTCCAGTGAAAGCAATCAAGGGTCCCTCCGCAGCTGGGCTACGAGGCCCAAATTTGGAATTAGTTGGGCTGTTTCGGGGTGAATCAGACCCACAGAAGGGCATGATAGCTGCGCCCGACCCAAAAGCCTCCATGCAGACTTCAAATAGAGGCGGCGCTGATCTCTCCTCGATCTCTTCGCAGCATAACGCGGGCATGCACGCTTGGAGCGCCTCGGCTTCCACGACATCAGCCTCGGTAACCAGCTGCGACTCCTCGTGCGCCGCCTGCACCGTTGGCCCAGCCGACATAGCATCAATGCCGGACCCGGAGGCCGAGGAACCCTGGCGGTGGCGGGCCAACTGCACCTGGGTGCGCGGATCCAACCTTGCATGCACCGGCACACGGCCTCCTAGAGAAGACGACGCAGCACCAGCCGGCGCCGCCTGCTCCGTGGGAATCGACGGTGAGCAGGATCTTCATCTCCGGCGACGGTGACTTCCATCTTCATCGACCACAGGTGGCGGCGGGGGAGCATCATCCGAATTAGACGACGCCAAACGAGAAACAGCAATCGAGATAGGATACTTCAGGGTACGCCTCCCGGGTTGCTGATCTGCTTCCATATGGGGTTCAACGATCTCAAGGTCCATCATGTACGGGAAACCATCAGGATTAGAGCACCAGGCCTTTAGCTGAAATACATCACGTCGATCCTCAGTGCTCGGATGAACCACTGCCACCTCCGGGCGCTCCTCCTTCCCTCTCCTCGTGGATCAGCAGCTTGAGGATTTCGTTTGTCCTCCTCCTTCCTCTCTCTTATTTTCCATGGAGTGCACAGTGGTAGGGGGCTTGTGCCCCCCCCCCCCCCGCCCCACTCGCTGCCTCCGTCACTGGTTATAAACTCCCTACGTCCCAAGCTCACAACACTGATCGTGGGGGAGTGCAAACACCTGGAGAGCGTAAAGGGAGGAATTATGCTTCTCAGGGATGAGTTGAGTAGCATAAATGCCCTGCTTCTGAAGCTAGCGAGCAATGAGGAGCGGTTGGATGACCAGTCCAGCGAATGGAGGAACAAGATGCGCGAGTTGAGCTACGATGTTGAAGATTGTGTTGACAGCAATCTGCACAGTATAAAGAACCAAGATGCCGACGAAAATCTTGTCCGAAAGACAACAACTAAAATAAAAAATGTGTTGTCAAAGCACGAGACCGCCAACACCATCAAAAAGTTAAAGGCTAGATTGCAGGAAGAAAAATGAACGGTAGTTGCATTACAGGATTGGTGATTCTTTTGGTAACGCGAGCACAGTAGAAATAGACCCTCGGTTTCCAGCACTGTATGTGGAGACCGATCACCTGATAGGGATTGATGGATCGAGGGAGACTATAATGGACTCGTTGAGTGATGATTCGTTGAAGAAATGTAATTCGGAGGACTTGGAAAAACGACACTTGCAAACCAAGTTTATGACAAGTTCAAAGGTCAATTCAACTTCACAGCCTTTATTTCTGTCTCGAGAAATCCCAGTGTCACGAAGATTATGTCTGATATACTTAAAGAAGCTGATGTTGTTTTGATACATTGGACGGCGAACTGGAACTTATAAATAGTCTCGGAGCTTTCCTCAAAGATAGAAGGTGAGAACAAAATCCGTGAACCATTCCCTCATAAATTAAGGTAGACCCTGCAGTGTTTACCCCTTTGATTCATACTGATAATTGCTCTGCAAATATGTTGCTATGCAGTTATTCAATAATAAGTAGGCAAAACAATGCTGGTGTACTGAAAATATTTTGAGATTTTCAAAAATGATATATTTTATATCACTGTTTTTTGTTATGTATCGTTGGCCATCAATTTTTTCACAAGTTATGTATGCTACTAGATTAGCGTGATAAAAGTCACTCTTTGGAAACTTTAATGTTACTTCTTCTTATGCTTTGGGACAATTTTCTCTTAGTGTTATTCCTGACTAGGTAAAACATGCATGCTAGTTTAGGAACTCGGTACAAGGTTCTAGTTAATGAGAGCAGTCAAAAAGCTGCTCTCAGAAGCAATCAAATGTCACGTTGACTACTAATGCTAGGCTTTCAAAGGAAGCAAGGATATGCTGGAGTATTTGGTTCTGTACCATGAGCTTTAAAGGTTAAACATTAGTTAGATATTTATATGCTGACTAGTTTATCAACTGTAGTAAATCAAGATTCAATGCATGTATGTACGGTAGTAAGTAGTAAAATTGAACTAGCTAGCTTAGCTGTATGTAACCAAAAGAGCATGAGCTGCACTTGCGCTGTTACGACAGTGTGTTAGTGGTATGTAGTCCACCTTTGTAAGTGAAGCTCTTGTGAGAAGTGGTATGTATATCAAGGGAGTGTGTGTGCTTAATTTATCCCGTGTTCTCAAGTGTCCTTGCTGGTGCAAAACTGCAGCACTATTTATTTCCAACCTTCTATTGCTCAAATGTTGTGATAAACCAATGCATTTTGATGTTCACATAGGTACCTCGTGGTTATTGACCATATCTGGAGCATAAGGCACTGGAACCTTTTAAAGTCTGCTTTCCCTGACAGTAATCACGGTAGTAACATAATTGTAACAACATGGATCCTTGACATAGCTACTTCTAGTGACTACACCTACCGCATGCAACCACTGAGCCATGATGATTCAATGAAGTTGTTTTGTAAATGGGTATTTGAATCTGAGACTTCCCTCCTCACTTGGATGAAGTATCCCATGAAATCATAAAGAAGTGTTGTGGGTTGCCAGTTCTATTGGTTCAGCATTTAACTCAGAAGGAATGAATGAGATACTGCTGCTTAGCTATCATGATCTTGTTAGTCGATCTCCTCTCGGACGCGGCCCAAAGGCCCAGTCGGACTCGACCTCGCGCCCTAGTCGGGGGCGCCCAACCGTTCGATGGTTGGTGGGCCCCTGGCGCCAGTGCTACATAGAGGAGGTGGGGGCTACGGCACGCAGCACGAGGTTGCCCTGTGCCGCCACACACCCCACCTACATTACCCTACCGACCGAGGGAGCACCTGGCCGTCGGGAAGCACCACCGCCGCCACGCCGCCGCCGCCGACATGGCCAAGGACGGCGCACTCGCTGATGGTCGGTGTTTCTATCTCTCAGTGTTAGCTAGTTGTTAGTCTTCCTGTTAGGGTTAGTGCGAGTAGATGCGATCTAGAACTAGGTCTAAGTTCTTATCTTTGTTAATTAAGTTCCTACCCGTCTACTTCTACTGCTAGAGATCCTAGATATGCATCTAACATTGGTATCAGTCGCCTACTAGCAATTAGAAGTTTAGATCGGGGAAGCCAGTGGTCAAAAGTTCAAGTTTTATCCCGAATTCAAAGAGGAAGGGGGAGAGGACCACTGGAAAGAAGTCAATTCCATGAAGATCGAAGAGAAACAGAAAAGGTTCAAAGTGAATCGAAGAAATTTCGAACCCCAACCCTAGATCCATTCGGGTTAGGGGACGAACTCGTGTCAAATCAACGAAATCAAAGAAGAAATCGACGAAATCCTAACCCTAGAATGAGAAACGCCGGGGACTTACCTCGCCGGCGTTACCACCGCCTCCGGGCGGGTAGTTCTGCTCGCGCATGGATGCGCAGCGCAGAGGTTCAGGGCACCACCGACGGGCCCCTCGACGGCGACACGCTCACCCGGAGGGGAACGCGCGTGCTGGCGAGAGGGCCGGCGGCGGCGCCATCTTCCTGTCTTCTTCCGGTGAAAAGTTTCGGCGGGTGGAAGTTGGAGGCAAGGGGTTTACAGAGAGAGAGGGGGGGAGAAGCTGTGCGGCTTGCGCCGGCGGCGCCGCCTTTCTCCCGCGCCGACGAGGTTGCCGAACGCGAAGAAGACGCACACCACCGCCGCCGCTGCGGCCGTGCGGGAGAAAGGGGGAGGCAGAAATGGGATTAGGATTTCCTCGTCTACAAATGAAAGTAGAAAGTGGAAGAGAATTGATAGTGTCTCTTCGAAATTATGACACTGTCGTTTAGGCTATATTTCGAGGGGAAGAATGGAACGTTTAGTAAAAGAATCAATTCTACCGCCCTTAGAGTTTTCAGATTTAGAGCAATGCATCGATTGTATTAAAGGCAAGTTTGTTAAGCAAATAAAGAAAGGCGCAAAGCGAAGCACAGGAGTGTTAGAGATTATACACACGGACATTTGTGGTCCATTTTCTGTGACATCTGTGGACGGTTTTGATTCATTCATTACATTCACAGACGATTATTCTCGCTATGGCTACATTTATCCGATCAAAGAAAAGTCAGAAGCGTTGGATAAATTTAAGATATTTAAGGCTGAAGTAGAAAATCCGCACAACTTAAAGATAAAAGTAGTAAGGTCCGACCGTGGAGGGGAGTACTACGGTCGACACACCCCATATGGCCAAACTCCTGGACCTTTTGCAAGGTACTTACAGGAAAATGGCATAGTTGCCCAGTATAGCACACCGGGCGAGCCTCAGCAGAATGGAATAGCTGAAAGAAGGAATCGTACCTTGATGGATATGGTTAGAAGTATGTTAAGCTATTCCACCTTGCCAGTAAATTTGTGGATGGAGGCATTAAAAACCGCCACCCACATCTTAAACAAAGTTCCAACTAAGTCAGTACCTACAACACCATATGAGTTATGGACGGGTAGAGAACCCTTCCTAAGATACATGCGTGTGTGGGGATGTCCGGCTGAGGCTAAAGTATTTAACCCAAATATTGGGAAATTAGATCCCAAGATAGTGAGTTGTCATTTCATTGGCTACACTGAGAAGTTAAAAGGTTATCATTTCTATTATCCTAACAGACACACAAAGTTTGTGGAAATGAGACACGCTATCTTTCTAGAGAATGAGATGATTAGAGAGAGCACGATGCGTCGAGAGATTGATCTTGAAGAGAAGTGAGTATATGTACCTACTCTAATGACTCAAGAACCAGTTTTCTTCCCACGTGCTGTTCCGACACCTGCAGTGCAGCCCACTGTAGTGCCAGAACCTGTTGCTAGTTCACCAGTGCAAACAATGAGTGATAATGAGGAACCTGTCCTTCAGGATCCTACAGAGACAACAGTCACACAAGAAGAACTAGAAGTGCCAACCGCTGAGGCCCTGAGAAGGTCTCAAAGAGCTAAAAGATCAGCTATCCCTAACGATTATGAAGTTTATAATAGTGAGGAAGTTCACATAGAGGGTGATCCCACTTCTTTTGAAGAAGCCATGAGACGCCCTGATGCATCCAAATGGCAAGAAGCCATGGAGGATGAGATGAGGTCAATGAGTACCAATAAAGTTTGGAACTTAGTAGAAATTCCTAAAGGAGCCAAGTTAGTAGGCTGCAGATGGGTCTATAAAGTTAAATATGACTCTGAAGGGAATATAGAAAAGTATAAAGGTCATCTTGTGGCCAAGGGCTTCACTCAAAGAGAAGGGATAGACTACAATGAGACGTTTTCTCTAGTCTTATGTAAGGATTCTTTTAGAATCATAATGGCTCTGGTGGCACACTATGATTTAGAATTACATCAGATGGATGTAAAGACGACATTCCTGAATGGAGATCTATATCAAGATGTCTACATGACTCAACCCAAAGGTTTTGTTGTGAAAGACAAAGAACATTTGGGATGTCACTTGAAGAAATCCATTTATGGTTTAAAGCAAGCCTCAAGACAATGGAACATCAAATTTGATGAGACGATTAAGAAGTTTGGGTTCAAAGCAAATATCGAGGACAATTGCGTTTATGTAAAGTTTAAGAGAGGGAAATCTATTTTCCTAATACTGTATGTGGATGATATCTTGCTTGCCAGCAATGATGTCAGATTGCTACAGGAGACAAAAGAGTTTTTGTCCTCAAATTTTGATATGAAAGATCTAGGTGAAGCCTCGTATGTTTTAGGCATACAGATTCACCAAGATAGAAGAAATGGGGTTTTAGGTCTATCGCAAAAGGCATATTTGGAAAAGATTCTAAAGAAGTATAGTATGCATGTGAGTAAAGCCACACCTATTCCTGTTCAGAAGGGCGATAAGTTTGGACTATATCAGTGTCCAAGGAACCAATATGAGATCGATCAAATGAAAACGGTTCCATATGCTTCAGTAGTAGGTAGCTTACAGTATGCACAAGTGTGCACTCACCCAGATTTAGCATTCATTACAGGAGTAATTGGAAGATATCAGTCTAATCCAGGCCAAGAGCACTGGAAGATGGCAAAGAAAACATTAAGATATTTGCAAGGCACAACAGGCCTCATGCTAACCTATAGAAGATCGGATACTCTAGAGATAAAAGGGTATTCAGATGCAGATTATGCAGGAGATAGAGATGATAGAAAGTCTACATCTGGATATGTGTTCACTCTCGCAGGAGGGGCTATCTCATGGAGAAGTTCCAAGCAAGAATTAGTTGCAACATCTACGATGTATGCAAAGTTTATAGCATGTTTTGAGGATACAGGACAGGTCATGTGGCTAAAGAAATTTATACCTGACTTGAGAGTGGTAGATTGCATACATAGACCACTAAAGATGTACTGCGACAACGCGCTGGCAGTATGTTATGCACATAACAACAAGTCGAGTAATGCTACCAAGCCCATAGAAATTAAGTTCTATGCTGTGAAAGATAGAGTCCAGGATAATACTATAAGTCTGAAGCATATAAGTACGAAAGAGATGCTTGCGGATCCGCTCACAAAAGGCTTACCACCCAGTGTGTTTAAAGAAAGCATTACCGGTATGGGTTTAAGGGAAAGCCTATGATTCCTGGATAGGGCCCGAGCTAAGATCCTTCAGAATGGATAAGTGTATTGTGGCTGGTTAATCTGATTGTCATTACGATTAAGATGACCCATGCTCGGTATGGTTATTTGTGATGAAGTGGATACCCAGCGAGAGGCTGAAGTGCAAGAAAGTTAAGATGAGATCGAGAGGGAGAATGTTAGTCGATCTCCTCTCCGACGCGGCCCAAAGGCCCAGTTGGACTCGACCTAGTCGGGGGCGCCCAACCGTTCGATGGTTGGTGGGCCCCTGGCGCCAGTGCTATATAGAGGAGGTGGGTGTAACGACCTGGGTTTTCAAAAGAGGAAAACCCGTCATTCTGAACTCGTGATAGTCCCTGGATCAGACGCTATCACGCACAGACACCCATCACAGATAAATATCACAACCGTACAACGAAATAAAGCATCAAGGTACGATTATTATTACATGTCCTGAATAAAGGAGTACATCATTACACACCTCTTGGCGGAATAACATGAATAAGAGCCTACACAGCGGTAGTTAGCTTCCAGAAGGTGTCTCCATCTTTATTCTTCTCTCCCACAGGCATCCTTGAGCGAAGCAACGTGCCCCTCAGTCGTACCATCCGTCGGCATTGTTGTCGTAGTCTGACTCGTACCCTGCAAGCTCAGGGGCTATCCCCAAGGATTGGGATAGGTCCACGTCACCAACCGTATGCAAGCTTTAAGTGGCCTACTTCTAAAGGTAAAGAAAGGTACAAGGTAGAGGCTGGGTTTCCTAAGTAGCAGCAACAACAATATAAAGAGTAACATCTCAAAATTCCCACCAATTCTCATATATCTCATCCACAAACGGTTACACCTGGTCACCCAGATCACCGTCACCAGCGCCTATCTCCAACTAGGGTCGGTGCGAGAACTCCCACTCCTCGCACCTCAATGATTGCACCCGGATCCGTGAGGCAGAGGGAGCAACTCCCCTCTCCCCGAGTACAACCACGACTCACCATACTCTTTCATCCTATAAGGGGGAGGTAGAAATCCCAAAACGTAAGAGTCGGAGTAAACAACGGGCATGTCCATGACCGAGGACGCGGCTATACATATAGATCTAAACTCTGCAGAGCGTGTACACCAGTACCCAACTCAGAATAGCACCCAGACGGTGTACGGCCGACCGAGCCTACCCAACCGAACGAACACCTAGGAGTTACGATTCCATCCTGCATCCGGGTCTCGATGCGGTCTCTCGCAAAGGACTACCCCAGAACTGTGAACATGCCCCCGTGTGGCCACACAGGGAGCGCCCAAAAGGGAAGGGACTTCACCCTATACCCTCTCACTGATACCCTCTATCCTGCTAGCAGGTATGGCATCGCACTTGCTAGGGTCGAAGCGGCCCTATCCCCACTCTCGACGAGGTGGTGTGTACGAAAGTCCCGTGTACCAAAGCGACCTACTCGGTTTCAGACCGGGGGAGCTCCTAATATCCAAGTCATCACAAAAAATCCCAACACCTGTGCTCCTAAAACAATGTACCCGCCATAGGTACCAAACTGGGAATCGCCTGAGAAGACGAACCCTGGCCCCCGATCCCGGATCGGGTTGTCTTGAGATCACCCCCGCCAAGTCACCCAAAAACACCTTCTCCTGCCAGTTTTCCCCCCACACACGCCAAGAATACTACCACATAATCCTAACACATGCACAGTGAAGCTCAGCGTATAGTCACGCAAAAATATAGCAGTAGGTCAATCAAGGACAAGGTATTTAAAAGGGCAGTGCAGGGGTTTCATCATATCCATCATCATGCATAAGTAAAGCGCTAGCAGTTCTAAAGCAATGCCTAATGGGCATTCAAAGTAGGTCGGGCGTGAACCTGGGAGCGGGTCGTCGTCGTAATCCTGGTTCAGCTCTCCGGCTCCGGCGGCTCCTAGAATCGTAATTAAATAAATAAACACGGTTGCTAAATGCAATAACTCCAAAAGGAAAAAACAAATAAGACCCAAAAAGAGGCAAACTCTAGCCTAGTGCGGAGTTTGAGATTTTAGAAGATTTTCAGAAAAGATTTTGTATTTTTCAGAGTTAAAACGGATTTATTATGAATTTTCAAAGAGTAAATACATTTCTGAAAATAAAATACGCATTTACGATATTGCAGACTTTAGGCTAGCTTTTAACTATCTCTAGCTGACTCTTATAGGGCTTAAAGCTGGCGGCTGGTCAGCTCTTCATGCGCACGTGGCAGCCACAAGGGTGGCTTTAGGCCAGCTCCTGCCTGCGTGGCGCTGACGGGGCAGCCTGGCGTGGCAGGGCACAACTGATCCCAGGGGATCGGCTGCGGCGCGTCGCGGTGCGGCCCGGCGGGTGGCTTGGCCATGGGTGGCCAGCCGCATAGGATCCAAACGGATGTTCTGTGATCACTCGCGTGTGTGGGCGGCTGTGTGAGCAAAAACCCTTGGGGTTACCCTTGGGGTTTTGGCCAGTGCTGGTGGCTGTTCGACGGAATGCCGCAGAGGGACTCCGCCGCGGCAAGACTCGCCGGCGGCGAGGTGTGTCCGGCGCAGGGCAACAGACGACAGGGCTCGACTCGGGAGTCCCATGCGCATCGATCCTAGCCAAGAAAGGCTGCACCTTTGGCCGGAGCGGAGCTCGACGGCGACGGCGCGGCGAAGGACGCGGTGGCGCAATGCTGAAGGTCGCCGGCGTGGACGCGTGAGAATGCCAAGGTGCCGGTGTGTGCGTGCGTGCATCCGGTGAAACTAGGCGCCAAGACTGGGGCTTTGCCCCCTTGTCCGTGTGCACAAGGTTGGCCCTTAGGCTCAGGCGGCGCGCGCGGCGGCGGGACGCACGGGCTCCAGGGGCCGGTTCGCCGGTGCGCGCGCATGGATGACCGGCAAGAGGGCGATGTCCTTCAGCGCGGCGGCGCGGCGCGGGCAGGCGTGGCTCGTTCCTCCTCGGCACGATGGCCGGGTCCACAGCAGAGGAGAGTGGGAGCATCGCCTCACCTTGGTGACCACTGGTCGAAGTGCAGGCGTTGGGGAAGAGGGTCGGAGCAGGATCATCAGCGGCGAGGGAAGAAGAGCGGCGCGGAGCAAAGGATGCAGAGGAAGCAGAGGAGTGGCGACGCGGTCCTTGGCTTCTTGGCGTCCAGGAGCTCCACGGGCGGCCTCCGGTCTTCACGGGGGCGTCGGCGAGCCCACGGATGGCCTCCGGTGCTTCTCCTCTTCTCCCCCCTTCTTCTTCTCCTCCGGCGCAACCGGGTTGTGTGGCAATGGGGAAATCCCCAAGGCGGCTAGGGCTGGGAGCTCCAGGGCTGCGGCCGCGGTAGCTTTTTATAGGGCAAGGCGAGGCTGGGGGCGCGTGGACGGCCAGGATGCGGCGCGCACGTGCGGACGGCATCCCCGGGGCGGCCATGGGAGGTCCCCAGCGAGCTCCGGCAGCTTTGGGCGCTTGCGTCGGCGAAAGGGGAGAAAGAAGGAGGGGTGACAGTGGCGCCTGGGGCCCGCTCGTCTGCGTCACGGCGGCGCGGTAGGTGGTAGGTGGGCCGGCTGCGCGAGTGGGCTGCGAAGAGCTGGGCCACGGGAAAGTGCAGGGGTGTGGGTTGTGCACAGGAAAAGATCTAGAGGGCCTCTGGTGGACTTCCCTGGCGAACTCTAGGCCCAAGCAGCTAAGGAAACTTTTCCCATTTTCTTAAACCTCTCAACCCTATTCTATTTAGATTCAAATTTGAATTAAACTTCAAATTTGAATCTCACTCAAAATAAAACCAAATAGAAACCAAATAAACTCCAAAGTTCTCACACTAGCATTTTATATTTCCTAGAAATTTTTAATTAGCTCAAAAATAAATCTAGGAATTTAGGAGAGAATTAGAAGACATCCTTAATTAATTTATCAAGCACTCAAACAATTCACCAAAATTTTTTAAATCCTCATTTTCATAATTAATATTCCGTAATAAAATTGCGGGATGTTACGGTGGGGGCCACGGCACGCAGCACGAGGTTGCCCTGCGCCGCCACACACCCCACCTACATTACCCTACCGACCGAGGGAGCACCTGGCCGCCGGGAAGGACCACCGACGCCACCGCCGACTCTGCACCACCGCCACGCCGCCGCCGCCGACATGGCCAAGGACGGCGCACTCGCTGATGGTCGGTGTTTCTATCTCTCAGTGTTAGCTAGTTGTTAGTCTTCCTATTAGGGTTAGTGCGAGTAGATGCGATCTAGAACTAGGGCTAAGTTCTTATCTTTGTTAATTAAGTTCCTACCCGTCTACTTGTACTGCTAGAGATCCTAGATATGCATCTAACAGATCTTCCAAGTTATTTGAAGACTTGCTTGCTCTATTTTTTTTATATTTCCAGAGGATTATTGCATTGCAAGAGGAGATAATTTGGATGTGGATGGCAGAAGGTTTTGTCATTAAACATGGGGGCAATCATTAGAAGAAACTGGGGAATGTTACTTCAATGATCTAATCAACAGAAGTCTGATACAGCCGATTGAGATAGGATACAATGGCAGGGCTAAAGCTTGTCGTGTTCACGATATGATGCTACATCTTATCAGATCTCTTTCCATGACACAGAATTTTGTGACAAATCTAGAAGGTCAAGTCTACAAATCTTCGTCTAACCCTATACGTAGGCTCCTCCTATCCAAGTGTCAAGTGACACAAGAAATTCTGGACAGTTGCATGCAGGTGCGTTCTTTTGTTAGCATCCAGGGGTTAGATAAGCGAACACCTCAGCTGCCAAAATTTTGTTGTCTGAGAGTCTTGCTGCTGATAGACTATCACAGACTTGTTGGTAACAAGCATTTAAAGTATATTGGAGAGTTTGTCCAGTTGAAATATCTGAGTATCCGTTGTGGTGGTGTTGATATGCTTCCAGATCAGATTGGCAGTCTATATATAATCTGGAAACGATGGATATGCGTACTGCTGGCATAAAAATGTTGCCTCCAGCTATTGGGTGATTGCAAGGTTTAGTGCGTTTGTTTATTGAGGTTTATGTTAATGTGATCCTTCCCAATTAGATTGGACATCTTACAAACTTACAGGTTCTTGAACATATCAGATTCTGTAACTCGGGAAACTTGTCGGATCAGCTCAAAAGGTTAACCAACCTAAGGGTCCTTGGATTACTTCTTCTTAGACATGATGACCTTAATGATCAGGAAATGGCCAAGTACCAGGAAGACCTAGAAACAACTCTTTCTATATTGTGTTCACATGGGCTAGAGTCAATAGCTATTACCCCTTCTAATTACTGGGCATCAGGAAGCTTACTAGATCTGTTGTGTACCCAGGCATGGAACCTCAAAAAGCTTGTTTATAGTGGCTGCATTAGTACAATTCCAAATGATATAGCATCTCTGGTTAATCTTGCCCACCTTGAACTGCATATCACAAAAGTTTATCTCGAAGACCTCTGCTTATTGGGGCGATACCCTCACTGCTCTATATCTGTCTGATGTCAATGGAAGCCCTAGGAGAAAGACTCAGCATCAGCAGAAACCTCTTCTGTTGCCTAAGGCAGTTCGAGTTTTCATGCTATGGGGATGGTGAGTTCAGCTTTATATGTGAAGAGGACCCAATGAAAAGTCTCAAAACTCTATACATTCGTTTTGTTGCAAAGGAAGCAGAGTCCAACATTGGTTTTGATTTCTCATTCAAGCACCTTGCAAGGCTTGAAATTCTGTCTGTCGAAATCAATTGCCGTGGTGCCACTAGAAGCAATATGGAGGCTGCAGAAGCTGCTGTCAGGAACGCTTTTTTAACCTTCATGGATGTTGCACGATTAAAATCACTTATATGTATGATATGCATGCACTACTAGAGAATCAGACATTTGTCCTTGGGCTGATTTTTTATTTATACCGGGTGTTTTGCCACGCGGTACAAACGAGGGTATTTGTACCAGCGGGGAGGAGGGCCCCGACGCGCTCCCGTGAGGGAACATTTGTATCGGGCGGGGGCTCGCACCGGTACAAATGTGCCACATTCGTACCGGTTGGTGGCTACACCCGGTACAAATATGAGGCTGCCACATTTTTGTACCGGGCCTTTACACAACCCAGTACAAATGTGGGGACATTTGTACCGGTTTGTAACACGATCCAGTACAAATGTGCAACAGCTATATTTGGCCTTCTTCTTCCTCAGCCCGAGCCACTCCTCTTCCACTCTTCTTCTTCCTCTCCAACTCGAGCTCCCCTCCCCCATGGCGCCCTAAGGAGTTTTTGCCCGATTTGCAACAATTTCTCCATGATTTCACTTATTGAAGTGGTGTAGAGGTTAATTACTTCATCCTCTCTTGATATACGGTTGTCGTTTTAAGTTTTATGCTTTGTACTTAGAGTATTTCGTGAAATTTAGAATGAGCTAAGAATAGTGATTTTTTTTATTTAGATGCATATTTGTCTATGTCCTATAGAAAGAAGGTGTCATGTTAGATGGATGAGATGTTGTACGTGATGATAATTTTTTTGATTTATTTATTTATGTTTATTTTTTCGACATTAGATAATTAGTTTTAATCATTAGAAAATTGATTTCCTCTTTAGAAACTTAGTTTCCTTATTAGAAAATTAGTTTTCATCATTAGAAAATTGATTTCCTCATTAGAAAATTAGTTTCCTCATTATATTTTCATATTATATATTTATTCATAAGAAAAAAAGTAATATTGGCTATTTTCATGAAATGTGATTTAGGTAAAGATAATAATTTTTATAAACTAAATGTTTAGTTCTTCACTAATATTTCATAGTTTAGTCTTTCACAAGTATGTAATAATTAGGTATAATTTATTTTAAATTTGTTGCATGATAATGATATATTTCATAGTGCCTTCATTTGAATTTGTTGCATGATAATGATATATTTTGTTTGTTGACCCTTTCTAGATGGATCGACAATAGATGTACTTGGACAAGAGGATCTCCTCGGATTACCTTAATGGGGTGCGTGGATTTCTATAAGTGGCTGAATCCAACAGGCCCCGTCCGGTTTCATTATCTGTCCATGCAAAAATCAGAAGGATTACACATCGATAAAGAGTCTTCACGATCACCTATTCAAATGGGGATTCATGCCAAACTATTTTGTATGGACAGAGCATGGGGAAAGAGGGGTTCTAATGGAAAATGACGAAGAAGAAGATGATACTATTCCTGACTGGACTCAAGGTGGTGCCTTTGCAGATCAACTAATGGAAGACGATGAAATGGGAGAGACTCAAGGAGCAGATGATGCTCTCGGTGAGGTGTTGCAAGAGGCAAAGGAAAATTGCGGCGAAAAGGTGAAGGAGTCAAAGAAATTTGAAAGTATGTTAGAAGATCACAAGAAACCGTTGTACTCGGATTGCAAAGAGGGGCACAAGAAGTTGGGTAGCACATTGGAAATGCTGCAACGGAAGGCTAGAAATGGAATTTCTGACACGACCTTTGATGAGTTATTGTTGATTGTGAAGGACATGCTTCCTAAGGGGAACGAAATGCCGACGTCAACGTACGAAGCTAAAAGGGTTGTTTGTCCTCTGGGTTTGGAGGTACAAAAGATACATGCGTGCCCTAATAACTATATCCTGTACTGAGGTAAAAAAATATGAGAAATTAGAAGAAGAAGAATAAGAAGGTGGTGGTGTGGTATTTTCTAGTGATACCACAGTTGAAGCATCTATTCAGGTGCAAGACCAATGCAAAGTTGATACGTTGGCACAAAGAAGAACGTAAACAAGATGACAAGATCAAGCATCCCACTGATGGGTCACAGTAGAGATTAATTGATAGCGAATTTACCGAGTTCTGAGGATGCAAGGAACATTTGATTTGGTTTAAGTACGGATGGGTTCAATCCATTCTGTGAGTTTAGTAGTGGTCATAGTACTTGGCCTGTGACCTTATGTATGTTCAACCTTCCTCCCTGGATGTGCATGAAGTGGAAGTTCATCATAATGCCAATTATCATCCAAGGCCCAAAGCAGTCAGGCAATGACATCGATGTGTACCTAAGACCGTTGGTTGACGAGCTTAAAACGTTATGGGAGGAAAAAGGTGTACCTGTGTGGGATGAGGACAAGAAGGAGACCTTTGATCTACGAGCATTAGTGTTTGTCACCATCAATGATTGGCCGGCACTTGGTAACCTATCAGGACAAACAACCAAGGGATTCCGAGTATGCACACACTGTTTAGATGATACTTGCAACATGTATCTAAAAACAGTAAAAAGGTTGTGTATTTGGGCCATTGTTGATTTCTTCCTCCTAAGCACCCGTTAAGAGAAGAAGGAATAAAACATTTTGAAGGTGTTGGAGAAAAATGTAAGAAGCCCTTGCACCGTGATGGTAAACTTGTACTTTCTATGGTCAAAGATTTGAAGGTAGTGTTTGGGAAGGGTTCTGGTAGCCAATTTGTTCCAAATAACAAGTATGGACATGCAACCATGTGGAAGAAGAAGTCAGTATTTTGGGAGCTACCTTATTGGGAAGTCCTTGAGGTTCGCAATGCAATTGATGTGATGCATGTGATGAAGAATTTTTGCGTGGACTTTCTTGGCCACCTAGGTGTATACGGAAAGAGAAAACATACAGTTGAAGCACGTCGGGATCTGAAATTTATGAAATAGCGAGATGGCCTGCATCCAGAAAAGAGAGGTAATGGAAATTACTTGCCCCTGCTAGTTACACCCTAAGCAATAAAGAGAAGAAGATGATGTTTGATTGCTTGAATAGTATCAAGGTCCCGACGTGCTACTCCTCAAATACACAATGAATAATAAATTACAAAGAGAAAAAATCACAAATCTGAAGGCTCATGACTGCCAAGTGTTGATGACATAATTGCTGCCTGTTGCACTAAGGGGTATTCTACCAGATAATGTGAGATTGGCAATCGTCAAGGTATGTGCATTCCTTAACCAGATCTCTCAGAAGGCAATCCATCCAGACAAGCTAGTGCAGTTGCAGAAAGATGTCGTGCAATGCCTCGTCAACATTGAGATGACCTTTCCACCCTCTTTCTTTACTATCATGACCCACCTTCTAGTCCATCTTGTTGAAGAGATTAATATCCTTGGGCCTGTGTATTTACACAACATGTTCCCTTTTGAGCGGTAGATGTCTGGTTTCAAGAAGTATGTTCGTAATCGTGCCCGTCCTGAAGGAAGCATCGCAAAGGGATATGCTATAGAGGAGGTCATTGAGTTTCGTGTCGACTTTATTGATGAGCTTGCTCTGATTGGACTCTCTGTATCTTGCCATGAGGGGAGACTCAGGGAAAGGGCACACTAGGGAAGAAATCTAGGATGGATATGGATGAAACGTTATATCCTAAAGCACATTCCACTGTCCTGCAACAATCATACCTAGTGGCTCCATACAGGGAGGGGCACAAATCCATTGTACGGGCCTCAAACAAAGGGAAGACTGAGGCCTGGATTACACGTCATCACGTTGATACTTTCGAAACTTGGTTGCGGAAAAAACTGACCGGTGATAAAACTATTGAAGAGCAACTCCGATGGTTGGCTAGAAGTCCATCTATCACAGTGCTTACGTTCAAAGGCTATGATATAAACGGGTACACATTCTACACGAGAGCCCAAGACCAAAAGAGCACGAACCAAAACATCGGTGTCCATATAGATGCAATAGATAACGATGGAAACCTAGAAACATACTATGGTGTCATTGAAGAGATATGGGAGTTGGACTACGGACCTTTAAAAATCTCACTTTTTAAGTGTTAGTGGGTAAAAATACTGGAGGAGATGTAACGAGAGACAAATTTGGGATGACAATTGTGGATCTCAACAAGATTGGATACAAAGATGAACCATTTGTCCTAGCCAATGATGTGACTCAAATTTTCTACGTGAAAGACATGTCAAGCAAGCCAGCACCAAAGAAGGACGCTGACAAGGTGATTGGCAATGAGCCAAAGCGTCATATAGTTCTACCAGGAAAAAGAAAAATCGTTGGAGTTGATGACAAGACTGACATTTCAAGAGATTATGATCAGTTCCATGACCTTCCTCCATTTTCAGTGAAGGTTTACCCAAGAATCCTCTTAGCTGAAGAGGACACTCCATACTTACATCGCGACCACAACCAAGGGACACTCGTGAAGAGGAAGATTATTAATGCTCCCTTAGATGTTGATGTATAATAAGTTTCTTAACTTTGTGCTCATGTAACAAAGTATTATAATATTTTGCTATGATTGAGAATATTAACTATTTTAAGTAGTCAATTATTTTAACAGGTCCTGATCCTCTCATTAAATAGTTTTATCTTAATAAAACATAGTAACTATTTCATTTTATTAGCTTCATCAAAAATAAAATAATAATTTTACGTAGAAATATACACGAGCAAGACCAAATGATGATTACCATATTAATAACACTAGATTTTCTAGTTAAGAAGGATTTTGTGTGAAATAGATAAATAAATTTTTGGTTGTTAAAGTGAAGGAAAAAATAATGCCTATTAGAAGATATTACTCAGTAATGATAATAAAATTCTCATTTTGATTGTTAAGGTATGATTCCATAGTATATATGTAAAGTAAGTATATGAAATTTGTTATAACATTTTATATGTTGCATATGATTTATAATAAATAAAATACCAATATATGATATTTAAAGAAAATTAAAAGGAAAAGCGAGGGAAACAAAATGAAAATTACATTTGTACCGAGCTAGATCTGACCCCGGTACAAATCTGCTTTTCATTATGGTGCGAAACCAAAAGCACATTTGTACCGGGGCCAGACCTGGCCTGGTACACATGTGCACATTTGTACCGGGTGGTATTGAGCCCCAGTAAAAATGTGAGGGGCAATATAGCCCCGCCCTCTTCTCCTCCTCTGCGATGCAGGGGACTTAGCCTCGATCCGCCGCTGCCTCATACGTCGTCGTCTCCGCCTCCCTATCCGCCACGCCGGCCGCCTCCTGACTCCCTCCCCGCTGCGCCTCCCCGTCGGCGGCCTCTCCCCGCCGTGGACGCCCCTCTCGTCGACTCTGTCCCACCGTCGGACGCCTCCCTCGACACCGTGCTGCCCTCCTCGCCGCATCAGCCGCCTCCCGTGCTTCCTCCCCGCCGCGGACGCCCCTCCCGTCGACTCTGCCCTGCCACCGAACACCTCCCTCGACGCCGCGCCGCTGCCCTCCCCGCCGTGGCCCTCCACGATGCACTGACGTCGCGACAACCCCTCGATGTCGCGTCGCCTTCCCCTATGAGCTCCCTCTCCTGACGACGTGCCGATCCCCCAACGCCACCGCTGCCGAACGCCGTGCCGCTCGCGTCTGTGGGTATTTCTGCTGACGTCAGCCAGCGGTCGGGCTGACATCAGCATTTTTTGTTTTAATTTTGTTATTAATGTAAATGTATAATTCAAATTTAGATTAGAATTCAAATTTAGATTAGAAATTAGATTTATTTTTAAATTTAGATTTAATTTCAAATTTAGATTAGAATTTAGAGTAGGTTTTAAATTTAGATTTAGATTTAGTTTCAAATTTATATGAGAATTCAAATTAGATTAGAATTTAGATTTAGTTTTAAATTTAGATTTAGTTTCAAATTTAGATTAAGATTCAAATTTAGATTACAATTTAGCCGACTACTCACTCGATTCGCTAGACTCGCTCGACACCTGACTCGCTAGACTCCCGGCTCGCTCGACTCGCTGAACTCCCGACTCGCTAGTCTCGCTCGACTACCCACTCTCGCTAGACTCCCACCCAACTCGCTCGTCTCCCGCTCGACTCCCACCTCACTCCCGACACTCGCTCGACTCCCGACTCCTGCCGCTCGAGTCGGTAGTCGGGCGTGCCTCGGGTGTGAGGCGGGAGTCGAGAGGGATCGAGCGAGTTGGGCATTTTTTTACTTTATTCATTAGAAAATTAGTTTCATCATTAGAAAATTAGTTTCCTTATTAGAAATTTAGTTTCTTCATTACAAATTTTGTTTCTTCATTAGAAAATTGGTTTCTTCATTAGAAATTTAGTTTCCTCATTAGAAATTTAGTTCCTTTATTACAAATTTAGTTTCTTCATTAGAAATTTAGTTTTCTCATTAGAAATTTAGTTTCCTCATTAGAAATTTAGTTTCTTCATTAGTATTAATTATTATTTTCATATTGTTTTAGTGACAATGGATCGAACACAAGAGGACCAATAGGCAGAGCGACTGTTATTTGATATCATTGCTAACAATGATGCTCTGAACGCTCCACAAAATGAACAAGATCAGCGGGAGGCGGACATCTACCTCAACATGTCTGGTGATGGCATGGAGGAGGTTGAGCAACCAATTGCCCAAACTAGCAACAGCGGGCAACAATCAGTGGTATAATTAGCAGAAACCATTACCACTCCACACTTTTCATGTTTAATAGGAGCAATCGGTTAATAGTTTTTAAATTTCCAGGAACCGTCATTAAGCAGCAAGAAGCCTCGTGGCAAACGCGGTCCAAAGGCAAAGTTAGAAGGCATGCCATTAGCTCCACATGAAAATGTCGTCAAGTTGACAAACTACATTGAGGCTCTTGTTAGAACATCCCAATAAACTTTCGGTATTGGAAAGGAGCTCAAGCTATAGCTGAACTTGAAAATGAAGATGAACATGAACAGGGTATCGGTATTGGGTCTGCTAGCCGCAGGTGTCAGCTTCCGCGGGAGTAGAGCACCACGGTCGCGCAGCCTCACTGGTCGCGGGCGCAAGCTACCATCGGCGTGTGCCGCCGACAGATCTACTGGCTCCGCGGCCACGAGCTCCAATCACATCCAGCGCGGGCCCCGAGTGTAACGACCCGGGTTTTCGGAGAGGAAAGCCCGTCATCCTGTACCTTAGTGATAGTCCCTGGATCAGACGCTATCACGTACAGTTTCCATCACAGAGTAATATCGCAACCATACAGCGGAAATAAGCATCAAAAGTATTAATTTTTATTACAAGTCCATCATAGGAGTACATCAATACAAGCCTCTTGGCTGAATAACAAGATTAAGAGCCTACGTAGCGGTAGCTATCCGCCAGAAGATGTCTCCAGCTTATTCTTCTCTCCCACAGGCATCCTTGAGCGTAGCGTCACACCCTTCAATCGTACCATCCATCGGCGTTGTTGTCGAAGTCTGACTCGTATCCTGCAAGCTCAGGGGCTATCCCCAAGGATCGGGATAGGTCAACGTCACCAACCGTATGCAAGCTTTAAGTGGCCTACTTCTAAAGGTATAAAAAGGATCAAGGTAAAGGCTAGAGTGTTCCTAAGTAGCGGCAGCAACATATAAAGAGTAACATCTCCATATCCCACTAAATCCCAAGTCTCTCATCCACAAACGGTTACACCTGGTCACCCAGATCACCGTCACCAAGTCCTATCTCTATCTAGGGTCGGTGCGAGAACTCCCACTCCTCGCACCTCAATGATTGCACCCGGATCCGCGAGGCAGAGGGAGCAACTCTCCTCTCCGGCCCCGAATGCAACCACGGCTCACCACACTCAAACCTATAAGGGGAGGTAGAAATCCAAAAACATGAGAACAGAGCTGACACGGGCATGTCCGTGACCGAGGACGCGGCTATACGTATAGATCTAAACTCTGCAGAGCGTGTACACCTGTACCCAACTCGGAATGACACTCGGCGGTGATCATCCAACCGAGCCCATCCTACCGGACGAACACCTAGGAGTTACGATTCCACCCTACATCCGGGTCTCGACGCAGTCCCCCACAAAAGACCACCCTGGAACTGTGAACATGCCCCCGTGTGGCCACACGGGGGGCGCCTGCAAAGGGAAGGGGTCCTCACCCACTTCCCTCCCACTGATACCCTCTATCCTACTAGCAGGTATGGTATCGCACTTGCCAGGGTCGACCCGGTCCTGTCCCCACTCTCGACGAGGTGGTGTGTACGTAAGTCCCATGAAGAAGGTCTGTCCACTCACTTTCAGACCGGGGCGAGCTCCTGTCCTCCAATGTATCACAAAACCCCAACGCCTGTGCTCCAAAAACATTGTGCCTGCCGTAGGCACAAAATAGGGAACACCCAAGAAGACGAACCCCCAGCCCTCGATCCCAGATCAGGTTGTCTTGAGCTCACCCCCGCCAAATCACCCAAAAACGCCTTCTCCTGCCAGTTTTTCCCCACACACGCCAAGAATCTAACCACATACCCCATACACATGCATAGCGAAGCTCAGTGTATATACACACATATATTTATAGTAGTGGTAGTAGGGCAATCAAGGACAAGGTAAATAAAGAAGGCAGTGCAAGGTTTATCATATCCATCATCTTGCATAAAGTAAAGCACTAGCAGTTCTACAAGCAATGGCTAATGGGATTTCAGAGTTAGTCAGGCGTGAAACTGCGAGTGGGTAGTCGTCGAAGGCGAAGTCGTCGTCGTAGTCCTGGGTCGGCTCTCCGGCTCCGGTAGCTCGTAGATTAGCGAACATAAATAAATACCAGAGCTAATTGCAAATAACTCCAAATGAAAAAGCAATAAGAGCTAAAAGAGAGCAAACACCTAACTAACCGGTGCGTCATGATTTTAGAAAAGTTATGAAAGTGGTTTCATAATTTTCGGAGCTCAAAAGAATTAATTATGAATTTTCGAAGGTTAAAACCATTTCTGAAATTAAATTACGCATACACAATAACACTGACTTTATGCTAGCTACTAGCTAACTCTAGTTGGCTCTAAACTAGCTAAAGGCTAGCTATTGGTTGGCGGCAGCAGGCCATGTGGCAGCCACGCAGCAGGCTATAAGCCAAGCTGTGGTTGAGGTGGCAGCCATGTGGTTGATGACAGGGCAGGGATCTGCTGTGGCGTGTGGCTAGCGGGTGTGTGGTCTGTGGTGTGGCCTGCGCAAGGAGTGGCTGGGTACACGGAATCCGGTAGGATCCGGTGCGGCTTGCGGTGGTGTGGGTGTGCATGTGCAACAAAACCCCAACTGTGTTCTCGGGCGCCACCAGGTGTTCGAAGAAATGCCCCAAAGGCATTCCGCGGCGGCGTACCACAGCCAGCAGCGAGCTTCCACAGCGGTCGACAAGATAGGTCATTGGCGAGCCTAAGAGGGGTCCTAGGGTTTTGTTTTGGGCAAATAGAGGTGCCGGCTTGGCCAGCTTTGGCAGGGACTCGCGCAGCGGTGAGGAGCAGAGTGGCACGGCGATTCGCGGCTTCGACGCGTTTGCTCCTGGGCGTTGGCGCGTCAGGTGTGTGCGCGTAGGCGCGAGCACGGGTTGGCGACGGCGCATGGCGTAGAAGGTGGCTAACAGGAGGAGGTGCGCACGATTGAAGAAGGCGGCGGCACAGGGGCTCGAAGGTCGGGATACAAGGGCGACAGCAGCGTGCGCGACGACGCGAGCACATGTTGCCGGGTGTGCACAGCGTGGCTAAAGGCAAGGCTTAGCCTTCCTGCATGGGCTCGTGTTCACGCGTGCAAGCCGACGGCTTGGGCCATGGCGGTACCTTGCTCAGCGTGCGTGTCGGCGAGACGGAAAAAGCGGCGGTTCAGTCGCCGGCGCATGCGCGTGAGTGCGCGAGTGCACCAGGGCGTGCACAGGTGCGTTCGGTGTGGAAAAAGTCCCAAAAAGCGGGGCCTTCACCTTCCTGTGTGTGTGCGCACTCGTGCGGGCGCCGGCGGCCTGGCCATGGCGGCGCGGCGATCACGACGGCGACACAGGCTGGCGGAGCAGGGAGAAAGGGGGATGGTCCGGTGACTTTGCACGCGCGTCGGAGTAGGCAGCGGCACCTGCAAACGTTTCGGCACAGTGCGAAGACCGGCAACACAAGCGACGGCGTCATGCGCGGCGGCACAGAGCGAGCGGTGGCACAGGTTGCCCATGGCGAAAACCGGGCGACACGAAGGTCGCACCATACCCAAGTGATGAGGGCTCAGCGGTGCTCACCTGGTGGCTTTGGTTGCGGCGGTGAGACGGTGGTAAAGAAACAGAGTAGAGATGGCGGTGCGGCTTGGAAGAAGAGGAAGCAGAGCAGGGTCGTCGCGGTCCTTGGCTTGAGCAGCTCGGGCTTCCTAGCGTCCTCAGCGCGGGCGGCTCCGGCTTCGCGGGGGACGGCAGCAACTCCCACGGACGGCCTCCCCGTCTCCTTCTCCTCCTTCCTCCTCCTTTTCTCACGGCGGCAGAGGCGGGTGGTGTGGATGGGGAAAACCCTAGGGGCGGCTAGGGTTAGGGTTGCGGCTGCGGCGGTGGCTTATACAGGGGCATCTGCGAGGGCAAGCATGTGCGGACAGCTGAGATGCAAGGGCGGAGCGCGGATGGCATCCGGGAGGTGGCCATGGGAGGTCCCCCCCGAGCTCGGGGATGTGTCGTCCCCACGGCGTGTGTCATCCAGGAAAAAGAAGAGGTGAGGGAGAGAGGTTGACCGCAGGGGCCCACATGGCGGTGACACAAGAAGGTGTGGTGGTAAGTGGGAGGCAGGCTGGCTGGGCTGAAAGGTTAGGTGGGCCAGCGAGGCTAGGAGGTGCACTGGCGGATATCAACGTTGAGATCAAGGGCCTCCGGTGAACTTTCACATACGAGGTTACAGGCTGCCCATGGTTTTTCCTAGTTAGAATTCAAATTTGAATCACACACAATTAAGATCCAAATAAAAGTCCAAAAACTCCAAAATTAATCACACTAACATTTATAAATCCTAAAATTATATTTTGACATAAATAAATCTAAGAATTAGAGGAGAATTCAAAGAAGACATCCTTATAATTTTTAATCATGCACTCAATTCCACCAAAAATTTTGATATCCGCATTTTTGCATTAAATAACATTCCGGAAAAACTCCGGGATGTTATAGACTTCCCCCCTCACAAGAATCTCGTCCCCGAGATTAAGAGCTTACCCCCGTTTCCAAGGAGGTGAAGGTAAAAGAGAACTAGCTGCACCAACATCGAAAAGAGGTAAAATTGATGCACCGAAACCTAAAACTCACCAACCACAGCGTTAGGAGCATCAATAGCCTTTCCTTCTTTCAGGTGGTTAAGTCTTCCACGGCCAGCAGACTGCTGAGGAGCAGACTGAGGAGATCCTCCTCCTGGGGCCGGTGCTTTGGCTGGCGTAGCGAAGGTCTTCTTGTCGGGGCAGATGAACGACTTGTGGCCTAGCTTGCCACAGGTGTAGCACGTAGGCCCGAACCCTCCAGTGTTTGGTCCTAGCGCGAACTGTGGTGGGCGGTTCTATCCTCCATTCTGTTGATGGTAGCTGAAGTTTCCTCCTCCCGAGAAGTTGATGTTGCCTCCACCGAAGTTGCTTCCAGGCTGGCTGTGTCCATTCCTCGGCCTCTGGATCGACCAGCCTTGGTGATTTCCCATTCTCTTCTTGTCCTTCATACGCTCTTCATGGCCTCTTCTTTCTTCTCCAAGGGCGATGGCATGGTTCACCAGGTGGCGTAGGGACTTGTGCTCACTTCCTTTCAAACCCTGGCGGAGACCATGGTGAAGGCCTCGCATGAACCAGAATTGTTTCTTGTCATCGGTATTGGTGTCATCTGGGGCATAGCGCATCATCTTCATGAAGTGCCTCTCACACTCCTCCACCCTCATCGCATCCTGCGTCATGGTGCGGAACTCCTAGGCCTTCTGAGTCATGAGCTCCTTCGGTAGGTACTGCTCGCAGAAAGCCTCACAAAACTCCAGCCAAGTGATGAAAGCTGGGTTCGAGTGGCTGTCCGAGTAGTTGTCCCACCAAGACTTGGCAGGGCCCTCGAGCTGGTGGACGGCAAGAGCCACACACTCTTCATCAGTGTAGGCGGTGAGGTCGAGGTTTGTCTCGATCACCCGGAGCCAGTCGTCAGCATCGAGGGGGTCATCCGAGTAATTGAAGGTAGGGGCCTTCAGCCGGAGGAACCTCTTGATCTTCTTGGCGAAGTCTTCTTCTGGCGGAACATTGCGGTTGCCACCATTGACTCGGTGCTCGACGGCTTCAGCCATTCTTTGTAGCAACTGAGTCTGAGCAGCCATCACCTCAACCAGGTTAGGTGGTGGCGGTGGCGGTGCATCTTGACGGCCACGTCCACGACCACGCCCCTGAGGAGCTGGTGCGGGCTCAGGTTCAGGCTTATCCTCAGCTTCTTCTTCATCTTCTTCAGCATTGCCTTGACCGATAGGCGAAGGCGGTGGCGGTGGTGCCCCAGTGCCTCAGCCTCAGCCTCCTCCACAGACAGGCACGTGTCCACGACCACAGGCGGGAGCACATCCACGCCCACGTGCGGGAGCTCAGCCACGTCCACGGCCACGAACCGGTGGGGCTTCTTCTTCCTCGGCAGCTTCTTCAAAGCGTGCCAGCAAGCACCCGGACCTTCTGATCGACATCCTTCTGAAAACTCGACCAAGGAAAGAAAACTTTAGGCAACGTCACTCACCAACAAGTTGAGTCTCATAAGCAATCATGAAATTATCACTAATTATATACTCCTACACTCAATGGGAAGATCAAATAAAACACAACTAACTCCAGTGAGAACCAATCATTCGGCAAGCATTATAGTTATATATGCTCCCTCGGGGCTGACTCGGGCTTAGGAGGTTACAACACTTCAACGGTCTAGTTTGTCGGGAAACTAGCTTAGAAAAGGGAGTGCCTATCAAGGTGTCGCAAAAACTTCTCTACTTCAGTGTGTGCTGGACATGCTCTCGACCAAAAGGTCATGTCCTCGTAAGAATGGTTGAGTCCTGTAGGTAAGAAAGAAGCTTTTCAAAAAGAGGGAAGTACTTATAAAATAATTCAAGGAGTTTATATAAAGCAAGGAAACGTAGAGAATCCTTATTTACTAACGCCCATTTCTAAGGGCACGAGCTACGGTCAAGTATGGCTCTGATACCATTTGTAACGACCCGGGTTTTCGGAGAGGAAAGCCCGTCATCCTGCACCTTAGTGGTAGTCCCTGGATCAGACGCTATCACGTACAGTTTCCATCACAGAGTAATATCGCAACCATACAGCGGAAATAAGCATCAAAAGTATTAATTTTTATTACAAGTCCATCATAGGAGTACATCAATACAAGCCTCTTGGCTGAATAACAAGATTAAGCGCCTACGCAGCGGTAGCTATCCTCCAGAAGATGTCTCCAGCTTATTCTTTTCTCCCACAGGCATCCTTGAGCGTAGCGTCACGCCCTTGAATCGTACCATCCATCGGCGTTGTTGTCAAAGTCTGACTCGTACCCTGCAAGCTCAGGGGCTATCCCTAAGGATTGGGATAGGTCCACGTCACCAATCGTATGCAAGCTTTAAGTGCCCTACTTCTAATGGTATAAAAAGGATCAAGGTAAAGGCTAGAGTTTTCCTAAGCAGCGGCAGCAACATATAAAGAGTAACATCTCCATATCCCACCAAATCCCAAGTCTCTCATCCACAAACGGTTACACCTGGTCACCTAGATCACCGTCACCAAGTCCTATCTCCACTAGGGTCGGTGCGAGAACTCCCACTCCTCGCACCTCAATGATTGCACCCGGATCTGCGAGGCAGAGGGAGCAACTCTCCTCTCCGGCCCCGAATGCAACCACAGCTCACCACACTCAAACCTATAAGGGGAGGTAGAAATCCCAAAACATGAGAATAGAGCTGACACGGGCATGTCCGTGACCGAGGACGCGGCGATACATATAGATCTAAACTCTACAGAGCGTGTACACCTGTACCCAACTCGGAATGGCACCCGGCGGTGATCAGCCAACCGAGCCCATCCTACCAGACCAACACCTAGGAGTTACGATTCCACCCTGCATCCGGGTCTCGACGCAGTCCCCCACAGAAGACCACCCCGGAACTGTGAACATACCCCCGTGTGGCCACACGGGGGGCGCCTGCAAAGGGAAGGGGTCCTCACCCACTTCCCTCCCACTGATACCCTCTATCCTACTAGCAGGTATGGTATCGCACTTGCCAGGGTCGACCCGGACCTATCCCCACTCTCGGCGAGGTGGTGTGTACGTAAGTCCCGTGAAGAAGGTCTGTCCACTCGCTTTCAGACCGGGACAAGCTCCTGTCCTCCAATGTATCGCAAAACCCCAACGCCTGTGCTTCGAAAACATTGTGCCTGCCATAGGCACGAAATAGGGAATGCCCGAGAAGACGAACCCCAGCCCTCGATCCCAGATCGGGTTGTCTTGAGCTAACCCCCGCCAAATCACCCAAAAACGCCTTCTCCTGCCAGTTTTTCCCCACACAGGCCAAGAATCTAACCACATACCCCATACACATGCATAGTGAAGCTCAGCGTATATACACGCATATATTTATAGTAGTAGTAGTAGGGCAATCAAGGACAAGGTAATTAAAGAAGGCAGTGCAAGGTTTATCATATCCATCATCTTGCATAAAGTAAAGCACTAGCAGTTCTACAAGCAATGCCTAATGGGATTTCAGAGTCGGTCGGGCGTGAACCTGCGAGCGGGTAGTTGTCGAAGGCGAAGTCGTCGTCGTAGTCCTGGGTCGGCTCTCCGGCTCCGGTAGCTCCTAGATTCACGAACATAAATAAATACCGGAGCTAATTGCAAATAACTCCAAATGAAGAAGCAATAAAAGCTAAAAGAGAGCAAACACCTAACTAACCGGTGCGTCATGATTTTAGAAAAGTTATGAAAGTGGTTTCATAATTTTCGGAGCTCAAAAGAATTAATTATGAATTTTTGAAGGTTAAAACCATTTCTGAAATTAAATTACGCATACATAATAACACTGACTTTATGCTAGCTACTAGCTAACTCTAGCTGGCTCTAAACTAGCTAAAGGCTAGCTATTGGTTGGCGGCAGCAGGCTATAAGCCAAGCTGTGGTTGAGGTGGCAGCCATGTGGTTGATGACTGGGCAGGGATCTGCTGTGGCGTGTGGCTAGCGGGTGTGTGGTCTGTGGTGTGGCCTGCGCAAGGAGTGGCTGGGTACACGGAATCCGGCAGGATCCGGTGCGGCTTGCGGTGGTGTGGGTGTGCATGTGCAACAAAACCCCAACTAGGTTGTCGGGCGGCCACCAGGTGTTCGAAGAAATGCCCCAAAGGCATTCCGCGGCGGCGTACCATAGCCAGCGGTGAGCTTCCATGGCGGCCGGCAAGATAGGTCATTGGCGAGGCTAAGAGGGGTCCTAGGGTTTTGTTTTGGGCAAAGAGAGGTGCAGGCTTGGCCGGCTTTGGCAGGGACTCGCGCAGCGGCGAGGAGCAGAGCGGCGGCGCGGCGATTCGCGGCTCCGACACGTTTGCTCCTGAGCATTGGCGCGTCAGGTGTGTGCGAGTGCGCAAGTGCACCGGGGCGTGCACAGGTGCGTTTGGTGTGTAAAAAGTCCCAAAAAGCGGGGCCTTCACCTTCCTGAGCGTGTGCGCGCTCGTGCGGGCGCCGACAGCTTGGCCATGGCGGCGCGGCGATCACGGCGGTGACACAGGCTGGCAGAGCAGGGAGAAAGGGTATGGTCCGGCGAGTTTGCGCGCGTGTCGGTGTAGGAAGCGGCACCTGCAAACATTTCAGCACGGTACGAAGACCGACGACACAAGCGACAGCATCATGCGCGGCAGCGCGGAGCGAGCGGTGGCACGGGTTGCCCATGGCGAAAACAGGGCGACACGAAGGTCGCACCACACCCAGGTGAAGAGGGCTCGGCGGTGCTCACCTGGTGGCTTGGGTTGCGGCGGCGAGACGGTGGTGAAGAAACGGAGCAGAGATGGCGGTGCGGCTTGGAAGCAGAGGAAGCAGAGCAGGGTCGTCGCGGTCCTTGGCTTGAGCAGCTCCGGCTTCTTGGCATCCTCAGCGCGGGCGGCTCCGGCTTCGCGACGGACGGCGGCAGCTCCCACGGACGGCCTCCCCGTCTCCTTCTCCTCCTTCCCCCTCCTTCTCACGGCGGTAGAGGCGGGTGGTGTGGATGGGGAAAACTCCAGGGGCGGCTAGGGTTGGGGTTGCAGCTGCGGCGGTGGCTTATATAGGGGCATCTGCGAGGGCAAGCGCGCGCGGACGGCTGAGATGCAAGGGCGGAGCACGGACAGCATCCGGGAGGCGGCCATGGGAGGTCCCCCCGAGTTCGAGGATGTGTCGTCCCCACGGCGTGCGTCATCCAGGAAAAAGAAGAGGTGAGGGAGAGTGGTTGACCGCAGGGGCCCGCATGGCGGTGACACAAGGAGGTGTGGTGGTAGGTGGGAGGCAGGCCGGCTGGGCTGAAAGGTTAGGTGGGCCGGCGAGGCTAGGAGGTGCACTGGCGGATATCAACGTTGAGATCAGGGGCCTCCGGTGAACTTTCACATACGAGGTTACATGCTGCCCATGGTTTTTCCTATTTTCCTTATTCCTATTCCTTATACAACTACAATTCAAATTTGAATTTAGAATTCAAATTTGAATCACACACAATTAAGATCCAAATAAAAGCCTAAAAACTCCAAAATTAATCACACTAACATTTATAAATCCTAAAATTATATTTTGACATAAATAAATATAAGAATTAGAGGAGAATTCAAAGAAGACATCCTTATAATTTTTAATCATGCACTCAATTCCACCAAAAATTTTAAAATCCACATTTTTGCATTAAATAACATTCTGGAAAAACTCCGGGATGTTACATCGAGCGCATGCCGCTGCGGGCGGTGGCTGCCGTGGGCACAGGCCACCGAGGACCGCCGTGGGTGCCGTTGACCATAGCCACCGCCTGCTCTACTACATCAAGCCATCTAGGTGCATGCCGTCGCAGGCGCGGACCACCATGGGTGCGAGCCTCGACCTTTCCCTCCCCTGCCGACCTTCCCCGTCGTCCTCGCCTTCGCGAGCGTTGCAATCACCATCTTGAGATGTTGCAATCGCTGTCTATTGATGTTGCGATCAATGTTCTTTTTCATGTTGATGTTCTAATGTTCTGGTGCTTCACTTGAGATTTTAGGATGTTGCAAATGTTGTCTACAGATGTTGCAATCATTGCCAATCGATGTTGCGCCAGTGTTCTCGACATGTTTCATAGTGTTTCATGCGATGTTGCATCAGTGTTCTCGACATGTTGCATCGTGTTGCATGCAGATGTTGCATATATTTGATGGATTGTCTATTTCAAGTATTTTCTGATGATTTTTGCAAGTGTTTCACACGTATATTTCAAATGTTGCATCTGTTTTTAACATATGTTGCAAGTGTTTTGATTATATGTTGCAGAAGTAGATCTAGTGTTGGTCATGTTCCAATTAGAGGTTGCAAAAAGTGTTTCTGACGCATGCTTGTGGGAAGTGGAGGGAGCAAGGGTCCTCGCTCGCAACTCGAGGAGTGGCATGTCAGCGAACAGGCCAAACAGATGCTGCGACACGGGGGGAGAAGGGTCCGGGGTGGAGCACGTGGGTAGGTTGAGGTAACATCTAATTGCAGATTGCCACAGGAACGTCAGATAAGTTGCAATCTGCTTCGAATCGGACGGCTGCGCAGACGTCCGGACGCGACGCTCGCGTCGGGCGCTAGTGCTTCCGAATTTTCTATATTCAAATCACCATTTTGGAGAAAAAAATTGCCCATCCTTTACCCACACGATCCCATGGACTCGTCCGACGTCCGTCCCTTCCGTGACCGAGTCCCTGCCTGCCTCCGAAATCGGCACGGGAACTGGGGTGTGGCCCAAGGTTTTTTTACCCCGAACCGGACCAGATAAAAAAAACCAGACCGGTAAACCGCAGAAACCGGTCGGTTAACCGAGATCACTGGTTTTGTTGTGTCGGTTTCACCGGTTAACCGGTCGGTTTTTATTACCGGACCGGCGCGGTAAGAGCGGTAACCGTTTCTGGCGATAAATTTAGCCCTGGGTGTGGGTGGGCGCGGGAACTCGGCTCGCGAGCGCGGGAGAGAAGAAGCCACGGCGAGGGTGTGACGCTGGTCAAAGATGCCGAGGGAGTGAGATAGCGAGCGGGGATAGCAAAGCCCCTCATTCTATTGCGAACGTTTTTTCCTCTCCGTTCTCTCTTTTTACCCCATGCACTGATGGTCTGATGCACGTAAGAGTTGCTCCGAGGCCTCTGCATTTACAAGCGGAGAGATCATTCCGAGCACAGAACAAAAAGGAAAAGAAATCGCTACTCCTAACAAAAAAGAAGGGAAAAACTATAGGTTGCTCGGGTGTTTCTACCTTACAATTTTTGTATGTACGCACTCTCCGGCTCCCCTCTGACACTTCTCCCCTCCCGCAGGCGCGAAGCGCGCTCCTCGTCAGTACAGGCACGACGAGGCGACGGCGCCGCTCGCGCCCCGGCCGTCGAGTGCCAGCGCGAGCAGGACGGCCATGAGCCCCACCGGCACCAGCAGCAGCAGCAACGGCGGCGGCGGCAGCGGGGGCAGCACCAGCGGCAGGACCACCAGCAGCGCGGTCAGGCAGAGGAACAGCGCCGCCAGCCCCGCCGTGAAGTACCCCTGCCCTGGCGGCGGCGCCGCCGCCGCCGCCATCGGCCGCGTCCGGCCCTGCGCCTGCAGCTTCGTCCCGCTCCCGCCCTTTGCGCCGCCGCCGCCGCCGCGCATTCCGCCTCCTGCCGCGCGGGGCCTCGGCCGCCGCCTCTCCAGCGCCATGCACGATGCCACTGACTCGGGTCGTAGTTCACCTCACTCACACACCTCTCACTGTGGCTGCTCGCTGCCGACTGTAAACTTTTCAGGACTGAAGTGCATCTGCGAGTGGTGTATATATAGCAAAAGATGGGATATATATATATATATATATATATATATATATATCTATCTATCTATCTTGCTTGCATTACCTCTCCTCTGATTGTCCGACGGGCCTCCGAAATCAAGACCTTGTTTAGTTTGCTAAAAGTTGTAACGTTTTCTCCACTCTCTTTCCATCACATCACATTAAATACGCCAAAAGACATAAGTTCGGAGTATTAAATATAGGTAAAAAAATAACTAATTACACAGTTTTGATGTACTTCGCGACACGAATCTTTTGAGCCTAGTTAAGCCATGGTAAGATAATATTTACCACAAACAAACGAAAATACTACAGTGTACTACAGGAGTTCCAAACGTTGAAAAAGCAAATTTTTGCACGAACTAAACAAGGCCCAAAAGCGAATCTGATCGTGGCGCGGCGGCCAAGGACGGATACCGATGTGGATGCGAAGCTGATCGACCTGGATCCCCGTCTCGAGTCTCGACTCGTTATGGGACTGAGCACGGACGAGGAAGATTTGGAGAAGAGGCCCGGTGCAGTGTATGCGGATCAATGCGATTGATTGTAGCGGCGAGATATGAAGACCGAGGAGTACGTATGTTATGTAGGTGTGGCGTCGCAGGGGTCCAGGTGTGGTGCACCTGGGCGGGGGCGGACGGATGCAGGACGACGACATGGACAGACTGGAGGGCAAGTTGGTCGTCCTGCGCCGCGCGCTCGGCTCCATCGAATACTTTTTCCAGTTTTCCTGCCTGTGATGAGATCAGTCATCAGACTGACGAGACACACCCTCGATCGGGATGGACATCCGGGGATTTGGGTCCGAATTCCGAGGGTACATAGTGGATTACCAAGCCTTTCTAAATTAAGTAATCCCCCGGATTTGGAACCTCTTGATCGAACACGTTTTTCTAGAAAAACAAAATCTCAAGGGAGTCGGCTTTTGGCATCGTCATTTTCTCGTCAGTGACTAGAAGAAAGGGACATGGGGGCATCATGCGATAAAAAACTGCCTCGCTGCAAGCTGTTTAACTGAAATAACTGAAAAAAAAAGAAGACGACCAGTTGTGTATCTCCCCCTCCACCTGCGAGACGTGACGCGATCGAGGAAGCAGCAGCAAAATGTATTTCTGGGTTAAACTAGCCGTGCCCGCCGCCGTAGCGCTATCTGCTTGCGGTGCGGCCGGGGGGATTATTACCTTTTGATTGGCATCGCGTATTTGGACGGGTATCGCTTTGGGAAAGCGAGCGCGGCAAGTTGGCCTGCTGCTGCCTGCTGGTCGATCGATCAACAACTGCGCTGGCCGACTGCTCGCAGCAGGGTGCATGCACCGGCCGGGCACCGTCTCCGCCTCACGCGCGATCGATGCCAAAGGTGTCCTGCACGCGTGGTTGCGACTAGCGACGGGGACCGGTCGCCCACCGGACCGTACGCCCACAAGACAGCGACCCACAGCTGACAATGCTTGTTGGGGGCACTCGATCATCTCCTACAACTCCGGCAATGGCAGCGGCTTTAGCTTTGAGGGTTAGTGCTCGTACGGCTTACACTTAAGATGATGTTTGGTTCATAGAATGGTAATGAGGTAAATGAAATTGGAATGGGATTGCAATGCTTTCAACTATATATGGAATGAGCAATTATACTCTTTGTAATTGTTTCAACTATGGTAGCATGATAATCAAATACTATGATACATGTGTTCTCTGATTATGGTAGCATGATAATCAATTATGCTTAAGAGGCTTGTGTACCATGAGGATTTGATTACATTATAAACCAATTACAGAGGATGAAAACAAACAAGTGTAACACGATTCATTATTTCATTACCATCTGCAATCTGATTACATTCCATTTTGTTCAACTAAAGGACACATTAGATCTTTTTTTTTAAGAAAGGGGCGCTACTCCCCGGCCTCTTCGAGGCCAAGCGCGGTGCGGCACCCGGGTTCGAGCCCGGGTGGGTGCGCTCGCCTCCTCGAGTCCACACCAACCGAGCTAGGCTCGGTCCACAACACATTAGATCTTGTTCAGTTAATCCCCTTCCAAGAGAATTGAAGGGGATCAGAGAGAATTGATTTGGATTTTGACTTGAGAGACCTTTCCAATCCCCTTCAAACCTAATAATACCTTAAAAGTTACTCCCTCCGTCCCAAAATATAAGGTCCTGGAGGGTTCAAATTTTGTAGGGATAGGACAAAATTAAATGAGGTTGGTGAGTAGATGAAGAGTTGGTGGGTAGTGTAAAATGAGGAGGTATAGAGGTCATTTCCTCCCACTGTTGTTTCTTGAGTTTGAACGCTCCAAGACCTTATATTTTGGGACGGATGGAGTACCACGTTTTGTCACGACCTTTGCTCGGACCCCCAAATCTTCTTGCATTAATATCTGAAACTTAGAGTGTGCTATTCGCGGGCTCTTGCTCCTCTTCCTTCTTACAGTCTTAGCGCTCCGCCGCTCCTACACAATCTTTTCGGCAGCATTGTAGCCATAGCAACTCTGTCGTTAGTCGTTAGCATTGGGTATATGTTGAGGTTCGAGTTCAGTAGTAATGTCGAAGCTTTTCTTCGGTGAGAGCATAGAAGCAATGGCTTTTACGCAGGCACGTATCCAACGGTAGGGCTGGAGGGGCTCAAGCCCCCTACTAGCCGAAATTTCATGGAGCCCCCCCTAAACCCCTTACAAATTTGATGAAGGAGAAGGGAAGGAAAATCTGGAGGAAGAAGGAGATGAGAGCCTCCCCAGAGGCTCAATCGTAGCTCCATCCCTACTTGTACGAATTTGTAGTAGGTATGGATGTGGTGAGCAGACAGTGAAAGACCTTGTTAGCTGTTAAGTGGTGGCGGCATCCACATATATGTGGAGGATGATGGGAGGATGGGGCAGGAGCAAGGGACTCAAAGGTAGGAGGGTCTCCAAAATAGTGAAATGAAGAAAGAAGAAAGAATCGGGTCACAAAACTAGAAATGGACCAGTTGCAAGGAGCGTTTTAGAGCTTGGCAAACACGAATATTGTATGCTAATATAGGCCAGTTTGGTGCGGTTCCTCCACGGTAGCAGTACCTGCTGCAGCGCTATCGCATTACCAACGATGGCCAAGCCTGTTTAGATTGAAAATTTTGTGCTTCTAAATAATGCTTTTGAAAGAAAAGTTATCGTATTGGACTACGTGCATAAAGAGAAGATGTGATTTAATGTGATGGACGAGTACTTTGATGTGACGGATGAATAATGACTATTTGACAATCTAAACAGGTGGGTGGCCATCCGTAAAGTTTCATGCCGCGGCAGCTGGTAGGTTCTGGTAGGCCACATTTTTTAAGTAAAAAATAATGAAATTGCAAATACATAGTGCTAGAATAGTATTTATTAAAGAAGATATGATGGGTAAATAATATATTTTCACTGTTCTTTTTTAACCAGAAGAACCGGCCCGGCGGCGTGCCACATTTTTTATTTGGAAAGAAAAAAAATGCATTCATATAGAAACAGATTATATATATATATATATTTTAATCATTTTACAAAATTATACGACCATCTCAAAATTTTGCAAATATGACCACGGACCGCCATGGCCCACGGCGGCCGCCGTGGCCCACGGCGTTTCCGCAGGCAACCGCCGTGGGCTACGGCGGTTAGGCCAAACGTCGTAGCGCGCGGCGGTCGGAGACGGCGTTTGCCGGTGCTGCTCGGCGGCAGGCAGCGGCCATGCAACTGCCGTAGGCCACGGCGGTTGCAAACCAACCGCCGTGGGCCACGACGGCAATTTTTTTTATTTTTTTTAATATTAAGAAGCCCAACACACACCTTTGCAATGGCATGTACGGCGCTCGAAAAACCGTAACAAAGCGCCTTACGTACTAATAACATGCCTTAGGGAATTTAGAAAATTGATTACAACAGGTCTAATTAATCTAGTTGTACGAGAACTGCCCGGAGAGCAAAGACCCGCCGGAGTCTTGCGACGGCATGTAGTAGTACCCATGTGGGGGTGGAGGTGGTGAAGGTGGAGGGGAGCTGTTCTTCTTGTGGCATTCACAAGTGTAGGTTGAACATTTGAAGCACCGACCGTCTCCAGCGCTGGACGATCGATCAGGGGAAGCCAATGCCTCCGACAGCTCCCGCTTCAGGTTGTAGATGACGACGTCCTCGAGGTAGTCGATGTACTCTTGGTAGGGGCGAATAGCTGGTGAATCCACCCATTGCGAGAAACCGCAGTTCCCTGTTTGGGTGGAGTACTGCAAAAGACAAGAAAACGTTAGCAAACCAAAGAAAGATGATGAACAAATTTGTGGACATTGCTTACCCATGCATGTGGGCAGTGCCAGAAGCGACGACCGGAGTTGTTCCATCCCTCGTACACTTGCATCACGCAAAACTCACCGTGCGAACACCTAGGCCACAACACCGTTTGCTTCGGTGCGTAGCTTCTAACTTCACGCATCGATCTGAAGTCACTCTTGCCTTTCAATGGGAAATTGGCTACGAAATCAGGAGATTGCTGATGCCACAACATAGGACCGAAATCGTGCTCATCCCCACTTCAGGAAGTCATTGTTGAATGCTGTGAGAAGAAGGCAATGAAGTGAATGGTGCTACATATAGGCAGAAGAAGGAGCCTGTCTGGGTGGTGGGCCCTTTGATCCGTGGGAAGAGAAATAAAGTAGTGACTCGGAGAAAACACACCATAGTACTAGGGCACTGTCGCAAATCCCTACCGCCGTGACCCACGGCGGTTGGGCTTGCCGCCGTGGCCCACGGCGAACGAATGTCAAGCGCCGTGGGTCACTGCGGCCGGGCTTTCCACCGGCCGGGCCCGTGGCGATAGGCCCAACCGTCGTAGCCCACGACGATTGCCTGTGAAAACGCCGTGGGCCACGGCGGCCGCCGTGAGCCGTGGCGGTCCGTGATCATATTTGCAAAATTTTGAGATGATCGTATAATTTTGCAAAATGATTAAAAAAATATATAAAAAATTCTATAGAAACAAAAGCCCAACAGATTTGCCTTTAAAATCACGTTTGGCCCAATCCGGATATGTCAGAAAATTAATGGGCTAAGCAGACTCAGATTCCGGCCTGACCCATGCACAAGGCCCGATGGCCCAGACCACGCATGTTTTTTTTACATTTTTTCTCCTCAATTTTGCATAAATAAATACTTCTCCTGATGTAGGACGGTAGGGTACTGTAGCACCCCTATCGTACCACGGCTGTTGCTACAGTACCCGCGACGGGTGTCCTGTACCGTCTGCAACGGCTGTGTCCAACGGCGGTAGGGGTACTATCTGTTTTTAAAAAATTGTAACTTTTTTGTTTGAACTCGGATGGAGGTAAACTTTATATGAAAATTGTAGCTTTCGACAAGATCTACAACTTTGTAGTTCAAAGTTTTTCCATTTGAAACCATCTTCGGACTCAAATAATCGATATACTATCCAGATCTGAGATCTGGATAGTATATCGATTATTTGAGTATGAAGATGACTTCAAATAAAAAAACTTTGAACTACAAAATTGTAGATCTCGTCGAAAGTTACAATTTTCATATAAAGTTTACCTTCGTCCGAGTTCATGCAAAAAAGTTACATATTTTTGAAAATGAACTGAAAACTGAGATCTCGATATGAAAACTGAGATCTCGATAGTATATCGATTATTTAAGTATGAAGATGATTTCAAATAAAAAAACTTTGAACTACAAAGTTGTAAATCTCGTCGAAAGCTACAATTTTCATATAAAGTTACCTCCATCCGAGTTCAAACAAAAAAGTTACAATTTTGTGAAAACAGACTGTCCCCTACCGCCGTTGGACACGGCGGTTGCAGGCGGTACAGTATACCCGGCGTGGGTACTGTAGTAACCGCTGTAGGGTACGGCGGTAGGTCCTTACTGTCGTACCCCCACGACGGTAGGGGTATAGTTTTGAAATTTTTTTTAGAAGCATTTATTTTTGCAAAATTGATGAAAAAAATGTTTTTAAAAAAATTCCAGCCACGACGGGGCCGGCCGGCATCCATCCATATCCATGTGCTCGAGCACTACTCGCGCACGCCGGCCGGCGTGACGGAAAGCGGAAAGACGCCACAAAACATCATCAGAGATTCAGAGACTATCACAATCAGAGGGACGAGATCAGAAAAAAAAAAGAGAGACTATTAGAGGGAGGGTCAGCATTCAGCAAGTCCCCAGCGTGCAATTACATCTTAACACCAGGGACCCGCGCGCAAAACCCCCGCGCCGTGTTCCGGGCGATCGGCGACGCGCGGCCCGCACCGGCTCCGCCACCCCCCTCCCGCACCGCGCTCCCAAACCCCACCGGTCTTTATTACCCCTCCACCTGCGGCGCCGTTGCGTCAGCTCGACTCCACCACCACCCCTCGCATCTCCGCATCGCCGCGCCGCCGCCTCGCTCCTCTCGCTTTCGCTTCAGGAGATCGGACCCGCCGAGCCGCCATGGATGAGGAGTACGACGTGATCGTGCTGGGCACGGGGCTCAAGGAGTGCATCCTCAGCGGCCTCCTCTCCGTCGACGGCCTCAAGGTGACCTCTACCTCCCGACACTCTCGGACCTCCTCCGTTACCTCCGAGTCCGATCTGCCGCTGTACCCCCAACATCCCCGGACGCCGCCCGAGGCCTGCGCGGTGGGGTTGGTGGTGCGCGCGCCGTGGTAGTAGATCAGGCGGTGCTGGACCTGACTCCTCTTTGATCCAGGCCTGGTGCGCCTCGATGGGTGCTTGTCTAAGCTATCTGCGCATCTGGCTCCTGTGGCGTTGCCCCGCGTAGTCGGCCAGTTGATTCACACGATCGTGAAATCCTGCGAATGTGCCACAGTTCCGTGACCTCTGTAAACTGGTGAGATCGGGGCACGGTTAGGTTCTCAAATGAGCAGGCAAACTAGTCAAATTCTAGTAACATCCAGCTAGATTCAAAGGCGGTTACTGTGTTGAATTTTGTGATCTAGCATATGCTCTTCAATTCTGGGATTGTTCCTGTGTTCTGTAAGATGATAGATGGTGTCTGGCGGCGAGACAGGGATCTAGGATCATTAATTGAAACTGGATGGAACGATGCTGAAGTGCAATAATCAGCCTACTGCTTTAAGTTGACCAATGTTGTATTTGCTTAATGGATTCTGTAAGAATTTCTCGCGATGCATTTGCAGGTTCTACACATGGATAGAAATGACTACTACGGAGGAGATTCCACCTCCCTAAATCTGAACCAGGCAAGAAGCTACAGATCTATTATTTTGTTTCTATTTGAAACTGTAACATGTATTGAGTTATATGTCCTGCTATACCTTTTTTTTGGCAAACAGTTGGTTTGATTAGTTAATGACTAATGAAGTACGTTTTTTTTTCACCTTCAATTCCCCTTTCTGGTGAACAGCTCTGGAAGAGGTTCAGGGGCGAAGATAAGCCACCAGCATATCTAGGTGCGAGCAGAGATTACAATGTAGACATGGTTCCAAAGGTATAATAATCACCCATAGATTTAACCTATACATGTGCTTATTATTTCTTGCCACAACTTCATCATATTAAATAAATATTAACTGAACATATCATTCTGTATTCTTGCACGTTTGTTAGTTTCTGTATTGTTTATTCATTGCAATACCAGATACCTTGGCACTTGTTACTTTAGTCCGGGAGGTAAATGTATTGCCTGGTATCGGAACATGACAATTCTGACCGCTTCAGGCTATAGTAGCCTTGTACTCGAGCCCTGGTTAGATAGTGTTTCATGTCAATGTATGATTGTTGGTAATGAACAGTAATTTGATTCAGAATTCAGCCCATGGGGTGCTTAAAGCCTATAAGGAATATGTTCTTATGTTCATTTCTTGATAAAAAATTACATCTATCAATCACTCTTCTTTCTGACCAGTTTATGATGGCGAACGGGACTTTGGTTCGTACTCTCATTCACACTGATGTGACAAAGTATTTGTCATTCAAAGCTGTCGACGGAAGCTATGTCTTCAGCAAGGGGAAGGTAATTGTCTTGAGCTTACACTCATCCCTCTTAGACCTACATTGCAGGTTCAATCTTTCCTGGATTTCTCACAAGTGCTATCTGGATTCTAAGTATGTTGCTTTTTGGGGATTTTCATCAGATTCATAAGGTTCCTGCCACTGACATGGAGGCTCTTAAATCTCCTTTGATGGGTTTATTTGAGAAACGTAGAGCAAGGAACTTTTTCGTTTATGTCCAAAATTACAATGAAACTGATCCAGTAACACATCAGGGGCTGGACCTCACAAGGATTACAACTAGAGAGTTGATTTCGTGAGTATCCTGTCTGTTCTGGCATTGTTTCTTTATCATTACTGCAATGCTGATAAATCAAGGTAGTACTTACTGCCATTTTTATATTCCTTAACATTTCTTAGTTTACCATGTTACATATCGTATACTTCTTGCATCACTCCTTGCCATGTTGGTCCATGTATCTATATAATTCTTCACCTACTTTGGCCTATCTCTTCTTTCATATAGTATGATGGTACTTTGTGCACAAACAGTGTCTACAAGTTCCTTTTTGTAGTGTTGTAATGATGAAGAAGTAAACAAAACTGCTATCAAACTGTTCAGCTTGGAATTCTCTCCTGCATTATAAGTAACCTTATTTTTCATTTCATTTTCAGGAAACATGGATTGAGTGATGATACTGTGGATTTTATTGGTCACGCACTTGCTCTTCACAGGGATGATCGTTACCTAAACGAACCAGCCCTTGATACAGTAAAAAGAATGAAGGTATGTCTCGGGCAAATATTTTCTAGATCACCTTTTCTTTTGTTATATTCCTACCATTTAAGTATTGCTGGATTGGACATAAACAAATTTCATTGGCTGCCTTCTGTTAGCTTTATGCGGAGTCTCTTGCACGCTTCCAAGGAGGCTCACCTTACATTTATCCATTATATGGATTGGGTGAGCTGCCACAGGTCAGTTGTTTCTCAACTCCTTGCACTATTGTTAGTCACTTAATACTGCACTTTGATGCTTTGAAGACGCTTCCATGCTAAGATGCTGTCTTATGGTTCAGGCTTTTGCACGTCTAAGTGCTGTTTATGGTGGTACTTATATGTTGAATAAGCCAGAATGCAAGGTAGTGTCTTGACATTTTTTTCTCATAAATATCATGTATGCGAACAAAAATGATTGAATATGCTCTTTTCTGCTTTCACTATATAATACATTTGCAGGTTGAATTTGATATGGAAGGGAAAGCATGTGGTGTTACTTCAGAAGGTGAAACGGCTAAATGCAAAAAAGTTGTCTGTGATCCTTCTTACTTGCTTAACAAGGTAAAATGTCACCGTGCCCATATAAAATTGAACTACTTTGTTTACATATATCAGGCCATTTCACTGAAACATTGATATATCCGAACCAAATTTACTGGAATATTAAACCTTCCTGCTCTATTACCTCCATTGGCTGCTTTTCTATATGGTGCTGATTACCACTCTTGCTTTGGGGTTCACTTTGTGTCTATGAATAGGTAAGGAAGATTGGAAAAGTTGCTCGTGCAATTGCTATTATGAGCCACCCAATTCCAAACACAAGTGATTCCCACTCGGTTCAGATTATTTTGCCGCAGAAGCAACTTGGCCGCAAGTCAGACATGTGAGTCTCTTGTTTCTTTTTCAAACAAGTCTTAATTCAGTTTGCACCACTTGGCTATAACATGCATTCTGGTAATGTTTCGTAGGTATGTTTTCTGTTGCTCATACACACACAATGTCGCGCCAAAAGGGAAGTTCATTGCATTTGTGTCTGCGGAAGCTGAGACTGATAATCCGCAGTCTGAACTAAGATCTGGAATTGATCTACTTGGTCAAGTAGATGAGCTCTTTTTTGATATGTATGACAGATATGAACCTGTCAATGAGCCATCTCTTGATAATTGCTTTGTCTCAACGGTAAGTTTAGCATTCTGTAATGATAAAGTGATTGCCAAGTTTCATATTATTTCAAACCTCGTGTGGGGCTAATCGTTTTCATTTACCATCTTATGGAAAACCCTTTTCGTTCCGCTTAGCCCTATCGGGTATTTTAGTGATGGGCTCTATAGGAACTACTACCTCCAGATCATTATACTTGTCGTTGCGGACAAGAATTTTAGCCTACAGCTAGTTCATTTTGCTTGTCTGAAACGACAACTAAAACGAATCGGAGGGAGTATTTAAGATGTTTATGGAAGTTTTCTTCTTTGCAGAGTTATGATGCTACTACACACTTCGAGACAACTGTGACAGATGTTCTCAGTATGTACACAGCGATTACTGGAAAGGTAAGCTTCATTATCACATCTTTTTTTACCTTTTGAATGCTTTTTTGTAGTCAGAAAAGTAGATGTGTTGGATATCAATCTCATGACTCTGGCCTAAGGCCTGAGAGTTCAAACCTCCTATTGGTAATAGAGGATGTGCCTCAAACAAAATTGATCCATCCTACACATCAAGCTCTTTAGTATTGCCACTTTGTTGCCATTATTTCATGTTTACTGGTTGAAAGATGGATTGCACATCTTAAATCTGTGCGTGCTTATCTTGCAGACCGTTGATCTCAGTGTTGACCTGAGTGCAGCTAGCGCTGCTGAAGAATACTAGAGATTTTCTTATCAAACATCACATTTCCTCAAGATAACATACTTTTAAGAAGAGTGCAAGGCAGGCCCGGCCCGGTGATTTGCCAAGTTATTTCAGGCCCGCCATACTGTGGTGCAGATGTTCGGATCCATAGCAGCAGCATTGTGCAAAGTTGTTAGTCAGATGATGGTGGCGGTTCCTTTGTTACTTAAATTATGATCGAAATGGTGTAATCTTTAAACTATGTTCACGTTTGCTATAACCTGTTCGTACTCTTCGGCGATGTATCATAATCACTATTCGGCAGAGCATTTCGGTTTATTGCCCCCGCTGCTTCATGCCCCAACACTGGTTCACGGGAGATCCGATCATCCAAAGCAATCACCCTCGATCGGCTTTGTGACGCCTATGTGGCAAAGCATGATAATTGGATATTTCGATGACTTGTGCTGGTCTAGTCTTACACCAAGTCAGGACAGTTTGCTTGTTTCCCCTAGATCCTTGTGGATCTTTTTGGCCGTGAAAGTGATCACCTAGGTTTGGTTAATCAATTCACGGTGAAACGAACGATTTGGCAAGTGTTAGTCCGCCACAAGGTTGCCAGCATGACCTACCAAGCTACGGCCGTCCAACACTCAGCTGGGCGGTGCAATCGCGCTCTGTACTGATTTACACCGGCAAATGGATATGCAATGAGGTAGTACTTTCTTAACATGGAAGGCGCACCGTTGCCTTTTCCTAAAAAAGAATAATTGCGAATTATGGTTCCTGAATCCCTGAATCCGATTGCTTCATTAACCAAACCTAAGTTCTGAAATTACTACTAGTTCAATAAAAATGTCATCGCTGTTGACTTTTTCATAACAACTTTGACTATTAGTCTTATTCAAAAATGTATTGCAAACATACAAAAAGTTAAGTTATGTTTAAAATACCTATAATAGTAAAGTATATCACAAACAAGTAGACAGTACTTGCATAATTTTTTTTAATAAGACGAATAATCAAAGTTGTAAGAAAAAGTTAATAAGGACAAATATGTTGATATGAAGAGAGTATATTTTAAGTCATTTATTACCAAACATGTATAGTTACATGTACAACAATTTGAGTACGAGTGACCCCCTAATTATTCATACTAGGGTTTTGACGCCGCCGTGCTGTGCCCGTTCCAAAGATTAGCGTGGTGTGGCCAGTGGAGAAACCCGGTGTGGTGTGGTATGTTCGGAGCCTGGCCTCTAACGTAACTAGATTCACGAGCCAGGCTTTTTGCCAATGCAACCCACTTGAGCAGAAATGTTGTTTGGCAGATCTGCATCCAGTGAGCCAGACTCATATGAGATTATGTTAGTATCATAAAGTTGGTGAGATTACTTGCATTTCATGTATGACTAGTCTACCATATCGCGATCTCACTGCTCATCGGCAACGAGGAGATGTTGGTATGAAAAGTCGAGGAGTACATGACTTCATATGGATATAAAAGTGATGGCAAGTGATAATCTGAAAATAGTAAAGTAGTATAGTAAGGTATATTAGTGACATCTTTTTTCGAAAGCTCGTTTAATCTTGTTTCTCTATAGTAGTTTATTATCACTTGTGTCATCGTAGTTTAACAAACTTATAACAAAGCCTGTTCACATATTTGATTAACAGAGATAGAGACCGGATCACACTCGCAACGTGTCTATCAATAGATGGATCGAAAATTGACTAACCAGCCACCTTCACACAAATGGCGACCGTATACAAAAGGAAGGAAAAAGCCGCAAATATTTCGCGAGCTGAGGACCTGCGCGCGAAAGCGACCGGCATCCCATCCGGCATCCGCAATCGGCTCCGTGTCCGTGTCCTCCTCCTTCGGATTCCCAAACGACAAATCCCATTCCCACCTCCCCACGCACCGCTCTCGCTGCCTTTCGTCAACTCCACTCCTCTTCTCCACCGCGTCATCTCCTCTCCGCCGCAGCCGCCGTCGCAGTAGCAGGCAGCAGCTATCTCGCCGGGCAGCCATGGATGAGGAGTACGACGTGATCGTGCTGGGCACGGGGCTCAAGGAGTGCATCCTCAGCGGTCTCCTCTCCGTCGACGGCCTCAAGGTGAGCCCGCCGATCACACGCTTGCTTCCGCCCAGCCGCCGCGTGCACGATCCGCAGCTTCCGTGCTTGGATTTTGGTTTCGGGTCGGCGTGCCTAGCTACTCGGTGCTTCAAGGTTGCTTTCATCACTAGAGTGGACTGGGTCGCTGGAGCTCGCGAGTTCGTAGATCGGGAGCCGTTGCTCCATTATTGATCTGGCCGTTGCGCGCTGCAGTTAGACGAATGATTTGCTTTGCTATTTTGTGCTGAGCTGTAGAGTTCGTCTACCTGCGTGGTGCGCACGGTGTCTCTAGAGCACCCCGATCACCTTAAGCCCTTAGCTGGATCCATTGCGCTTAGCTATTGATGTGTGAAGTGAGTGAAGTCTGACTTTATACATGTGGAATTTTCTAAATTGGGGCTGCGAGGCCCTCGCTGAATGGGAAGGCGGCATCTAGTTCTAGTGATTTCTGGTGTTTTGGTGGAAGAGCATATATTGAAGGCAGAAGAGAGGGAAAATGGTGTTTACCTGAAGGGATCCTTTCATTTAGTAGCACTTTGGAATGTCTGGTGTTGGGTTGCTTGCCCATGCTTGCAGTTTTTTTTTAAACAAACCCTTTCAATCTTATGTTATCCTAAGCAGGGTTCCCAATTTTGTCGCACATGCACATATGGCAACATGTTGCTCACACAAAAATGGCAGCGATGGCGAGAGTTAGGGTTAAGATTTCTGGGTTTCCCAGGTCAGTGGTCACCTGATCTTAGGCCTCAGCCTCAGGGAGCAAGCTGGACTGATGATGGGTAGCAGGCTAGCAGCGCTGCTGTGGTAATGAGGCAGCAAGGGTATTGTCAGGCCATGGTTTTGCTGTCAAGCCTGGCCATTAAGGCGTAAGGCAAGGAGATGGCAGTGGCAGTAACAGAGTTGTAGGGTGCCGCAGATCACCATCAACCGCAGTGGAGCCGGTGGCAGAGGCTACCTGCAGATTGGCTGTGGGAGGAGGTCATCAAGAACATGGGGCTTGCGATGGTAGAGTTGTGATGGTTTGTGGGGGTGGCTATGAATTGCGCTGTGTGAGATGTTGAGTCCCATGTAATGTAATAAGTTAGCTTTAGCTACCATGACTCTGAACTGAGGAGGACGTTCAATAAAAAAGTTCCTTGCATGAAAATGATGTTTTTCATGAATCAGTGAACCCTTGGATCTTAAATGCTATAGATATGCTTTGAATCTTTGATATCATCTTTAAAGTGTATGCATAATGATAGTGCAGTATGAGGAATCAATTTTAGAGCAAAAATAGGAATGATATCGGGCAGTTGCCACAATCCCTCACAAACACATCTTTTTTCTCTGTGCATCATTCGTGTATGCATCAGTTGATTTATTCTATGACACCTGGTCGCCTGCTCTTGAGCTTTATGCCTTTTCCAGAACCTTAAATTTGTGTATTTGAAATATATATGTAAGTGTTAAAAAATCACTTTTGATGATGCCATTATGGACGTGGTTCTAATGATGTAGGTGTTGCACATGGATAGAAATGACTACTATGGGGGAGATTCCACCTCACTCAACCTTAACCAGGTAAGCAACTCTTACTACTATTGTTTAATAAGTACCAAGGGTTCTAGATTTGTGGATCCATTCCTTCTCATAACTAAACTTTTAGTCTTTTCTGGAAATTTACTGATACTCTTTTCATTCACCTTTTGGGACAGCTCTGGAAGAAGTTTAGAGGAGAAGACAAGCCCCCAGCACATCTAGGTGCAAGTAGAGACTACAATGTGGACATGGTGCCAAAGGTGCAATAGTCTTGTCCTATGCGAATATGTCTTTCTACACCTTTATTGGAACAGCTAATGCGTGCAAAAATGAATTTGAGCTGACATAAATATAACACCAATCCCATGATTGTGCATTGTTTTATGGCGGGAAACATTTGCAGTCTTTTACTGTGATTTATATGTTGATTACGCTGACTTAGGCATTAAGATAACTGTGAAAATCCCTTGCCAAACTGCTTGAAAAAAGAAGTCTGTATTGTGTTCCTGCTTGATTTATGACTTGCTTGTTAATATTTTATACTATTTGTAACATAATAAAACTGTTTCTGTTATCAGTTTATGATGGCAAATGGGACATTGGTTCGAACCCTCATCCACACTGACGTGACAAAGTACCTGTCATTCAAAGCTGTTGATGGGAGCTACGTGTTCAGCAAAGGGAAGGTAGTCTCTTCAGTCTATGTTTTCCCTTTGTTTTTCATCAACATCATTTCCTGAATTCTCTGTAGATGGGTCAGTGGTTCTTAGATATAGTGTTTTGGACCGATTTATCATATCGGGATATTCTTGATCATTTTGGTCACGCCTTCTCTCTTCTATCATGTTAAACCAGATTTACAAGGTGCCTGCCACTGATATGGAAGCGCTGAAGTCCCCTTTGATGGGCCTCTTTGAGAAGCGCAGAGCAAGGAACTTCTTCATTTACGTCCAAGATTACAATGAAGCTGATCCAAAAACCCATCAAGGATTGGACCTTACTAGGGTGACAACTAGAGAACTTATAGCGTCAGTACCTTTGAGCTTGTTGGATTATATTGATTTCATTGCCAGTTATGTACCAGCACTCCAATATACCAACTGTAACACCCCAACCCAATTTGGCTTAGATAATCCTAGTAGCGTTTGGGACATGGGATTGACACTACATGGCTAATTGTTGCATTGTCAGAATAACATATTGCTAAACGTGGATAGCCCTTTTAGGGAAGTGAAGGTGCGAGTTATGACTTACCTAGAGTATTACTAATACAATTTTTACTACAATTTTTCAATTTCATTGTAGATAATTGCTTAGTCTCATATCTTGCCCATGAGCCGAATTCATAGCAGTCGGCAACAAAATTCTTTTCCCTAGTGGCGCTCTACTACCTTCAGGGTTGTGCTCCTAAAAAATCTGTTGTGAAAATTGCTCCCTTTCAGATGACAGCATTTATCCTTCCATATGCTGTGAAAAAGATATTTCTTGTGCATGTTGATCTTATATTCTTGGGTAAATTCCTCATGTGCATGTTCCAGTCCCCTGAATTTGTTAATGATTTAGGGTTCATGCTCCACGTGTCAGTGACACATTTTGGGAATGCAAAATCTTGCAACGGTAGATAATGGATTGATCTGTTGTCCTTAGCTCTTTCTGCACAAAAGTAACTTGATGTTTCCATGTGTTTTTCTTCAGAAAATATGGTTTGAGTGACGATACAGTGGATTTCATTGGCCATGCACTTGCTCTTCATAGAGATGATCGCTATCTCGATGAACCAGCACTTGATACAGTGACAAGGATGAAAGTAAGTCTTGGCCGTAGCTGATTCTTATTTGCTGATACAGATGAACTTGTTATAGCGCTGTTGTTTGAATATGCTTGCTTTGTATAGTTAAGTTAAATTTACCTATTCTGTGCTTTTAGCTATATGCAGAGTCTCTTGCACGCTTTCAAGGAGGTTCACCATATATTTATCCACTATATGGGTTGGGTGAGCTACCACAGGTCAGTCATAATTCAATATATTGATCCAGTACTTCTCAAGTGGGCATCATGTTCGTTGTTGATTATACAATGCTTGTTTTGGGCTACAGGGTTTTGCACGTCTGAGTGCTGTTTATGGTGGTACTTACATGTTGAATAAGCCAGAGTGCAAGGTCTGCTTTACCTCTCTTGTCATGGCTCACATAATGTGAATGGCAAGAAAATGCTATCCTTTTCACCTGTTACCTCATTTTTATAGGTTGAATTTGATATGGAGGGGAAAGTATGTGGTGTTACATCTGAAGGTGAAACCGCAAAGTGCAAGAAGGTGGTCTGTGATCCTTCGTATTTACCCAACAAGGTGAATATTCCCTATATCCACATTGGAAAAGCATTATTTGGTACTATCGTGCAAAATACTTGTATTTTGAATTCTTGATAGATGTAAAACTAATTTTCTGCAACTTTGTGTCTTTTTAACTTCCCATCTTTAGGTGGTCTTAGTAACTACAACGCCTTCTGGTGTTTTTGCTAAATGCTCCCCCCATGCTTTATGCCATGCTAATGTTTCTCAACAGGTTAGGAAAATCGGTAGGGTTGTACGCGCAATTGCTATTATGAGCCACCCAATCCCTAATACGAATGAGTCCCACTCAGTTCAGATTATTTTGCCACAGAAACAACTTGGACGCCGATCAGACATGTAAGACCTCTCATGCTCAAATAATTTTATTTTCGTTAGTGACTATATTTACCTGCACACAATTATTGAACCAATCACTATGCTTGCCACAATTATGATATTTCTGTCCGTATTCTCTTTTTAGGTATGTTTTCTGTTGCTCATACACACACAATGTTGCGCCGAGAGGGAAGTTCATTGCATTTGTGTCTGCAGAAGCTGAGACTGATAATCCCCAGTCTGAGCTAAAGCCTGGACTTGATCTACTCGGCCCTGTAGATGAGATATTTTATGATATTTATGACAGATATGAACCAGTGAATGAACCATCTCTTGATAATTGCTTTGTCTCAACGGTAAGATTTGCAGTAATAGCAAAATGCACATTAAGATTCGCTGCTCGGGCTAATAAATCCTTATGGTGGTTTCTCCTTGCAGAGCTATGATGCCACCACCCATTTTGAGACAACTGTGACAGATGTTCTTAACATGTATACAATGATCACTGGAAAGGTATCATACATTTCATCTTTTTTTCTCGAACATGCATGTGAGCACACATCATCATATTAAGAAGACAGAAGAGTCTAAGAAGACTCAAACAAGGCCATCAGGGCAGGGTTTAATACAGAATCATCATGGATAAGAGATACAACCAGCGACCTAAGCATCTCATCTATGACCAAATGTTTCTAAGACCTTTGGCTCTTGCCATCCACCATAGTCTAGCCTCATCCCTAATGTCTGGCATGATGACACTGGAATTAGGTGAGGCCCCCTCAAACACACAGAGGTATTCCTACGTTTCCAAACCCATCAAGCCACCAACAGAATTAAGGCATTGAAGCCCTTGAGGTGCTGCTTGCGAACTTGCATCATTGCTTGGTGCCAGCACGGCAGCACCCAATGAAGATGAGATCATCTGGACCTGGCGCTAGATGCTGCAGATCAACTATTGACTGAACTGAAAACCGAACTCATCTTGACCGAATGCTGCACATCTTCCTGATCACATAATGGACATCGCTCCGGGTGATCAAGACCTCTGCGGGCCAAATGGTCAGCAGTCCAATATCTATTAATTGAGGCCAGCCAAATAAAAAATCTTCTGCGAGGTGGCACCCATGCTTTCCAAATTTCCTTCCATGGTACAAAATCAATAGATTCCACGAAGAAACGTTGATAGGTTGAGCTAGTTGTGAATCCCCCAACCATAGGTTGAGCTAGTTGTGAATCCCCCAACCGAGATGGTACCCATAGATGTGGATGCTCCACTCCAGGAGAGAGATCCATCTCAGAACCCATAGATGTAGGTACTCCAAAATTGCTTCTGAAGACAAGCCCCCCTTGGTATCGTGGACCCATGTGTTATCTATCAACGCTTCCTGAACTGTTCTTCGATATACAGTTCCTTTTGACACTGCCTGCATAGGAATGGCGTAAGGTCTATCAGAGACTTTCCAACCATTTATCAGTCCAAAGAACTGAAAAAGTATTATGCTGCCGTCACTTACAATAGATATAACCAGAGATAACAAAATTAAGTGCTAGGAGTAATCTCTGGTTCGTCTAATGTGCGAAAAATGTTAGTCAAACACTTAAACCTCCCTTTTTTTATTCTGAAAAGCACCTGTAATGCCTTTATGCTTTTATGGCACAAAGACATATACCTAGTGCATATTTACTCTCATGTGCTTGTGTTATATTTACTGAGCAAACCTTTGTGTCATCTTTTAAAGTTTGAGCAAATGCAAATCTAATTGCTCAATCACACTTTATGCTGCAAATATGGATTTATCGTTTTGCATCCTAACTGTACTCTCATTGCAGACGGTTGATCTTAGTGTGGATTTGAGCGCTGCCAGTGCTGCAGAAGAATACTAAATTTCTCAATCGTTACCTCATGTTCATCAAAAGACGCACATCATTGGGGACAGCACAGGACAAACTTCAATGTATCACTAGTCTGATTCTGTTCCAGACCAGATTACATCATGCGTTCTACTGTTCTACTCGCTGCCTACTGGGTACTTGTTGCTAGCAGTATTATGCAAAATTATTGACTCAAGCTGATGGATGGTGGTGGTTTTAATGTTTCCTAAAGTTGATCGAATGGTGTAAAGCTTTAAACAGTGAATGCAGTGACTATGACCATCATGGCTTTGTGTGATGTATGATGTTCAGAAGTTCGGATGTCATGTTCTTTAATGCTGTCTTATGCCTGATGTTATTGAGTGCGTGTTGTTCTGCTGTACTGAGAGGCTGTTTAGTTGCCAAAATCTTTGGCAAAAAATTTTTGGCAGCCCCTTCGAAGGTCTATTAGAGGTGAAAAATGTAGACTAATTACAAAACTAATTACACGAATGGACGGGAAATCACGAGACGAATTCATTTAGCCTAATTAATCTATCATTAGAAATTGTTTACTGTAGCATAATGTTGTCTAATCATGGCATAATTAGGCTCGTTAGATTCGTATCGAAAAATTAGGTAGGGGTTATGGAATGGGTTTTGTCATTAATTCACATTTAATACTTCTAATCAGTGTCGGAAGATTGTATGAAGTTTCATTGTCACGCATCATGTTCTTCAAGGATTTTTGGAGCATCCATTTGGGGTGGGGGGTCTGGTGTCGGCGTGGGGCAAATCACACCCTGCCTTTCATGCGGTGATATTGTTCGCTGCAATTTCTGTTTTATTTTTTGGCAGTAGTATGGCTACTGATATTTAGTGTCACACAGATTGGTGTTGGAAAATTAGGGTCTTGTTGAATTCATTTATATTTTTACACAGATGTGATCGAAAATGAGAGACTGTTGTAGTTCAATGTTGTGCTCTTCACCTTGGATGTTACTGAGTGCCATCCGAGCCGATGATGTCTTTCATGTGGTGATATTGTTCGCTGCAATTTCTGTTTTATTTTTTGGTAGTAGTATGGCTACTGATATTTAGTGTCACACAGATTGGTGTTGGAAAATTAGGGTCTTGTTGAATTCCATTTATATTTTTACACAAGTTTGATCGAAAATGAGATGATGTTGTAGTTCAATGTTGTGCTCTTCACCTTTGATGTTACTGAATGCCATCCGAGCCGATGATATACATGTAGCGAACTTAACAGCATCCACTGCCACAAGTTAGAGATTCCATATTTTTCTGCCGAATTTAAGTTGTCTTATTTACCAAATAGAAAATTCTCTTCACAAGTTATGGGATTTTCGGCAAACATGTGCCACAAGGTATGATGTTGAAAGATTTGGATCTCGTTGGTTTTCTTTGTGGCACTAGTGGTATGATGTTGGAAGATTCGACTCTTGTTGAATTAATGAATTTTGTTTCTACTTTGTCCTGAACTTGATCCCGTTGCAACCAAATGCACCGTTGCCGTTGTTGTTGCTGTTGGTCTCGTGCGAGAATCTGAGGTGCCGTCGAGCTGCTGCCCCTACAGTGACGCATTCTTATCATACCACTGTGCAGCCTCGCTGCTGCTGAGCACCCGCGCCCTGCTCTCACCGAGGATATCGGCAGCGGTAAAACGCGCTCTCGTGGCGGCAACCCCTGCAGGCCTCTGGCACGTCCAGCTGGTCGTGATGCAGATCCTCTCCTCTGGACAATATCGTCTCCTGGATGGAGGGGCGGCTGTGCGGAAGTGAAGTCTTTACCTTATATTTGATAAATATTTAAGTATTGATTTTTGAAAAATCTCATATAAACAGCAGACACACGCATAGAAGATTTTCTTGAAAACAAACTACAGATACAGACACAGATATACGCATACACATACACTCAAACACTCAAACGCACACTTATCGTTATGAACATAATTAAGTATGCACATCCCACGCCTACGAACAAATCGCTGTCTTAGCCGAAAATGCAAACACCCAGACTTTAGGAGGAATCATGACTTCTTCATTATCTATGTCATGTATTTGTCAGTTGCTAGTGGTCTTGATCAAATATATTATCCTATATCATACTTTTTTTGTAAGAGAGGGTGTTTAGTTCCCATAAATTTTTGGGTGGGACATTAAACAAGCCCTATTACGGATATTAAATATAAACTAATTACACGGATAGACGGAAAAACGCGAGACGAATCCATTAATCTATCATTAGAGATTGTTTAGTATAGCATGACATTATCTAATCATGACATAATTAAGCTTATTAGATTCATCTCGAGTTTTGAGCTGTGGTTATGGAATGAGTTTTGTCATTTTAATACTCCTAATTAGTGTCGCAAGTTTGATGTGACAAGTGGATGGAGAAATTTTTTGGAACTAAATAGAGCAGACGGCCACGATATGTTGCAATACATATGGTGGCTTATGTTAACATGGCAATATTATCGTACACCATTACTAAAAGGATATTGTGTTGCCTGCAGGAGGAAGGGGTGAATAGGCATATCTGAAAGTTCCTGAAAAATCTTTGCAACGTTTAAATATGTCGAAACTTTTGGTATAGGGCGGAACTCCCATAGGGTCGGGACTTTCCACACATAGGAAAGTTCTAAATGAAAAAAATAAACATAAAACTGCAAAATCTATATGAATCAAAATATCATCAATGATTGCAGGAGACTACTGTAGATGATCTTTAAGAGGGAAACTAGTCAAGAATATATATCGGCTCAAATCACGTTTTAGGTCAACAAGAACTAGAGAAACACAACAAGAACACGAGACAAAATATTTGTTTACCGAAGTTCGCTCCTACAAAGGAAGTTACGTCTCCGTTGAAAAGCTCACAAAGAGTCGGGTTCTCACTAATCTTTTACCTCTCTCAACCGAATTGAGTCGCTTACCATAAATCCTCCAAGAGTATATAGGTAATACAAGCTTCCCGAGCGCACACAAAGAGGGCGCTCAAATAGACGACATCGAACCGTTTAGAAACAAGCTTCAAGAGTAACAAACACGAATCGAAGATCGAAGATGCTTCAAATGCTCTTGAGATGAACTTGGTTGACCTCTCACTCAAAGCCTCAAGTCACACACCTCAAATCCTTCTCTCACCAAGCCCTTACTCAAAAGTCAAAGCTCTCAAAGATTTTTCTCAAGTATAGAGTGATGAGGAGTATTGAATGCTCTTGGAGATGCTTGTCTCGGGTTATGTTAGCAACAAATGCACGGGGATTGAGGGGGTACAAATACCGATCCCAAAAATTAGTTGTTACTAGCTGTTAATGTAACCATCATAGCTTCTGACATAGGGTCGGAACTTTCGACACTATTATTAGGAATAAAAAGCGAGAAAATAAATGTGCAAGTGTGTGAGTGGTATCTCTTATGGGTGGTTAGCATATTAAATAAGCATTATAAAGTATAAAAAATCTTCTTTATAGTATGATGTTTCTATACTCAATTTCAGAAATAGTATGATGTTCCTATACTCCCTCTGTCCCATTATGAGTGCACTTGTAGCATTTGAAGTGCAAAATTAGCAGTGGTAGGAAATGACATTTCTACCCCTCAGTTGAAAGATAGCAGTCACCCTGTGCTGCGGTAACGAGGTGCCAGCAGTGAAGAAGAAGCTAGAACGTTTCAGATTTTGCAATGGGTTGTGACCAACTTGTGGTAAGAAATGAGCACACGTGTACATCAGGACAGGTGCACAGCATATCAGAACGCTAAACGGATGAGCACTGCTGGCTATTGAGTGTTTATTCTGAGACTTTTTTTGAATGCTACAAAGGCATTTAAACTGGGACGGAGGGAGTACTCAATTTAAGAAATAGAAAGTATAAAAAGATATTTATACTTTCAGCATTGTTCTTCAAATAAATTAGGGTTATTTTCTTACACATTTATATTTCTTAAGATTTAAACCTATCAATCATTCGATAAATCATTAGTCCCTTAATTATACATGTTATCAACACCAAAATCCACTTAGGGGGCCAAATGCACTTTCAATTGCATTTTAATTACACCAATAAACACATCACACATATTGCTACAAAATAATTTTCTCCAGGAGGTGGAAATCATACAAAAGGTAAGGTACATATTTGGTTGTTATATATATTTGGCATTCCACGGTCTTATAGCAAGTTACAAGAATTGTTGTGTATGTATTTGTTTGCCATATTTGTCACAAATGCAGTTTCTGCTTCTGCTGGTATTGGAAGTTTAAACGTCTAGGATACAAATTGACATCAACAAAATAAAAGAGATATGCTGCCATTCACTATCATTTGCAAAAGTAATACACAAGCTCGCTTGCCATTGAAATTGAGCCTGGTATCGACAGCCAATCTAGGCTAGATGAAGAAGTTTCGATTGCCCTGACCATTCAGAGTTCATAAGGGAAGTACTATCTTTCCTTCTGGTGCCATCTTCCCAAACCTATGTTCTTGAGCTGGATTTCTCCTACCCTTCATTGCACTGACTGAACTCGCTTACGCTCTTCCCACTGTTCACTTCTCATGTACGGTTCCCCGTGAAGGGAGTGGCTACCCACAAAGCTTCAACGAACCACCACCGGTCAATTTTCCTTTGGGGCTACCCCTGACTCTACCATCATTAATTCATTATAGGGGTATGGGGTTCGAGACAAGAAAGATGAAGGCAACAATTTGTAAGAGCATCTCCAAGAGAGTTGCCGTATGAATCTCTAAAGCCAAATTTGGCAACTTGAGCTCAAAATTTTGCTCCAACAACCTCACCATCCAACTTTCTATCCATACCACTCTCCAAAACTTTCCTCCCACTCTCCAAACTTGGCAAGCTAGCCGGTCCCAATTATTTTAGGGCTGGTGGTAGGCCCCTTATCATTTGTTTTTAGATAAACAATGTGTGAGGTGTTAGGCAATTCTAAATATCATGAGATCAAATAACACTTGCCAGAAAATGATGAATTTATATGTATTTTGTACTCAGCTTTCAAATTGCAGATATTTACGTTCAATATATTTGTATTATCTTCAGAACCTTTTGTGTTTCTAAATCTTCTGAAAATAACTCAATGTATTAGGTCTTCGATCACTTCCAATTTCACCAATTGCAATGTTGTCAAATTTAATGTGCTTTGATACGCTTGGACATTAAGAAAGATTGTTTGTATTATTATACCACGATTGATGATGTTGTGTTGATATGACCCCAATAGAGTGGGGCTATCATTTTCTATAATTCTATATCCACTAACCACTATTGCTTTTGACTGTAATAGAATTTTGTATTTGATTGTTGAAGAGATTATTCCCTATTTGACACTTACTCATGACTATGCGAGCATGCTATATCATTACAACTCGGAAACCCTACTGTTTGATCACTCTGTGTTTCCAACGGCCTCGATATCCACCCCAGCTTTCGCCATTTCAATCGTAGCAGAAGGCCCTGCCGAATCAGCGTTGCTTGTCGATTCGGCCTTGTTTGCAGCCCCCTTCAACCCCTTCCTCATCTTGACCTTCTGCGCCCAGCCCAGGACGCCTTGCTCAACATGCTTCTCGACCTTATAGAAGCTCCCCATCTTTGGCGCACAAGGGAGTAAAACGTTTACTCATTAGAATATATACAATATTTGGGGATAACAATTATATCAACAAACCATATCGGAATGCTGACCCACCTGTGTTACAATTGCATACAGAGGCAGGGTACTGTAACTGCAGAGAAGCTGAATAAGACCCCTGCAAGTACAAGGACGGATGGAGGAGTCAGAACAGATTGAAGTTTGCCTATTCCCTATGGGATAAATGGACAATAAACTGGAGGCATTCGAAATATCTGAAATACCCGATAACAAGCCTTGGCACGATAAAACGAACTTGCCCCATGATGCATGAGTCGAATCCATAAGTGTTCTAGAAAAAGGAAAAGGGAGGGTGCACAACATTGTATACTGTTAGTTATCAGTTATCACATCTCAGCGCAGCTTTCTCAAAAAAACATCTCAGCGCAGAATGATGTACCACAATACTCCTTACCAGTATCCAGAAGAAGAACGCAATCTCAAATGCATTTTGAAACAGGATGAAGTGAATTAGAAAAAGGATAACCCTTGGCTTGCCGAACCAGAAGTGGTTATCTGATAGTTTTACAATCACATCACCCTCAACCGCCGTGTGCTTCTCAGCTACATCATGGGCTAGCTGAGCTATGACGTGCTCCAGCTTAGTGCCAATAGATAGCAGAAGCTGCAAGACATAAAGAGCTATTCAATAGTCCAGAGTATGTAGAATATGTACAAGGACCGGCTCATAATTAATTCTAGTCGACGTTTCATTTCATCATGGCCAAGAAAGTTGGTACCCGAAAAAAAGTACCAATGTACCATGTTTCGTTCCCATTGGCAAAATGGAAGCTACTATAAATGTCCAAAGTAAACATCAAACAACTATGTGACTTTTAAAATCTCCAATGCAATAGTTGATTGGTCCTTTTTCAATGATCTTCATAATTTTGAGAAAACTAGATGGGAACTTTAAAACAACACAATATAGCACTTACAAAAAGAGGAAGGAAGGCAATCCAAAAGTATATATGCCAACCTGCAGACCAATGAAACAATTTATGAGTTGTTTTGAGAAGCTTAAATACAGTATCTAGCTGTGCCTGTTGAAAAAGACTAAGTAATTCATCCTTTAAAAAGAAAGTACATAAAAATAGCTTCTCAAAATGTATCATTAAGCTTAAATGAAGTGTTTTTGTCCCGAAGGATAGCTAAGCTTTACCATTAACATTCAGCAACAGAAATATCACCACGAAGATCCACAAGTACCAGCTAAAATGGGGTAGAAACAGAACGGTTAATTTTATTCAGGAAAGTAGATTTGCGTTAATCTTAAAAAGTAATATATAAACATGCGTGCCACACGTAGGATTACCTTATGCCTACCACTTTCTTAAAATCAGCCTCTAAAACCCTCACCATGTATCTATGGAAATCAAATTTTGGGTTTCCAGGGCAGTGAGCCTGCAATGGACAACTCATGTTTACAAACAAGGAAAAAGCACAACATTAGTCTCACTTAGTCTGCTGCTTACCATGATAAAACCAAGACGCATTGTCGTGTAATCTGATTTAGATACTGATCTATAAAACTGCTTACCAAAAGAATGCTGAAAAGAAGAAAGAGAAGTCTAATAAGTTTGTCAATAGTCTTATTAAAGCTTCCATCAATGGTACTAAAGCAATTGCCACAAGAGCGCAGAAAAAGGATATACAAGCTTAACTAATAAACGATTCTGCACTATAGAAAAAGATATATGGTAAAAAAGCACATGGAATGCATTACTTACCAGCCAACTCAATATTATAGATTCTTTGCCAATACCCTTAAAACGTTTCTTGATGAATTCGTGACTACGCACATCAATTATCCTAGAACCTGCAATTTCATAGGATTTTATTATTCTATAAAAAGTGTATATCTTTTTTTGCAAGAAAAAAAATAAACAGATTATAAACAAGACCCCTTTTTTATAATCCTTGTAGAATTACCCAGAGGTACCACTGACTATAACTAGAGAGGCACCAAAATTTTGTAACTAGTACCAGAAATCAGTACTATATGTACAAATTTTTTGTACCTCCCGTGTTATAGTTTTGTACCTTTCCAAGTACCGCAAAGCAGCTCGTTGTATCGATTTTCTTGTTCACAGCAGAAACAAGGACTACTTTAAATGCAAATGTGGAACTGCAATAAATCATGATACCATTTCCAGGAGCATCTTTCTGAATTTCATTCTCCCACTGTTTCCATTGGTGTATCTGAGTAGTCCATAAATACAGTAAGAAAGAGCTGCAGTAGTAGTAATTATGCTGCTAAACTGCAATGCATGTCAAAAGTTGCACACCTGCGCACCGCCTAAAAGCATAGTTGTAACGCTGAAAACAACATGTGTGATTGCGAGAACAAATATGAAAATGTGCAGCTGGTGTATGGCTTCTACGGACAGAAGTGAAACCTTGCCCTGTAAAAACAAAACGTAGACTTGAGGTTGACCATTAAAACATTAGTCAAAAACGAAAACATAACAAATGGCATCCTCCTAGCATTGTTTAATGCTTATGTGATAGAAAAGTAAGGTATGGAGTACAGTTGTAGAAACAATCATTCGTAGGAAGGTTGTTTTCAATCTAGGACTAGTACAATTGTTTTCAATCACGTTTTAACCAATCATGTGACCATCTGATCTTAGAAAGTATCCTCAAACTCTAAAATCACAGTACTGCAGTCATCAGTTTCACTTGTGTAAATAAATGCCCCATCTAACAGAATTGGCAGAGTTTACTAAATAAAGGCATTAGGCCACTGTTTTCTGTCAGTGGTATCAACATCTACGAAGTTGTATGCACCTGTCTATCCACATGATGAATTCTATATTCCAATGTGGTAATCAGCTCGAATGTAGAAACCAGACAGAAGCACCCGCCTCGATTTGGATGTCTGGATATCCTAATTGTCTAAATCCATATTCGGTAAAAACATCAATATGGATATCCGTATTCATATTCGTTTGTAATGTCAATGTTAAATGGATGCATTCGTATTCATTGTTAATGTTTTTCTCTATCCGATTCCATATTCATATTCAACAAAAATGTGGATTATCCGACATTATCTGTATCTGTGTAGAACAAAAGTACTAATGAAACCATCTAAAACTTTGTTTTGATGACTAATTACTAATTACAAAATGATGTTAATTTTAAAATTGTTAGAAAAATGATGTACATCATCTAAACTATTTAAAAATATCTAAGTGAATAATTATGTAGTCTAATATTACTAGTGATATACAATAATAAATTTAATTAACTTTAATAGTGCTATTCATGTTAATTTTTAAAAGTATTATATTATATTTTATGATAAAGTATATTTATATGTATTAATGTACTTGTTTTTTAATTAAAATGATATATATTTATGAAAAATAGTTATTTTTATATTTATTTGATACATTTAATTACTTAATTTTGTATCAATAAGTCTTACTCATAATTTACTCACTACTAGTAACATATTTTTTTAACCGACTATAAAACTATCGGTAAAACAAATCTATCTGTTGTGTATGCATATCCGATATTCCGATAAGATTTATATTCGTATCCGATTCAAATTAAAATGTGGTAAATAGTGACATCTGAATCTGAATCCATCTGATCCGAATCCATCCTTAGTTCTAGGATTGATAGAAAGTTCATCATGTATATTTGGTCTAACCATGTTTCAAAAAATAAATATTTGGTCTAACCAACATGCGTCATCGTAGCTATGTAAGTTGAATAAATTATTTAGTACCTGTAAGTCAAGATCATATCTAACAACTGTCACCTAAAACAGACCACCATGGATCAAACAGAACTGAATTTATCATTATGGACAATAAGCATTATTCCAAATTCCCAATTGCACGGTCTGATCACCTTCTTCAGGCAGAGGTCAGCCCCAGCGCCACCTTCACTAAGCAGCCGCCTGCCGATCTTCCCAATGATCCCGGCAGCAACGAAATGCTCCTTGGTGGCGTTAACCTCACCAGCCTTCAAATCCAGCCTCTGGCATGGCAGCATGTGATCCGTCCAGCCGGCAGGGATGCATGTCCTCTGTATCATCCCCTGGAACACCGTCAGCAGCAGGGAGATGAACCCCAGAAGCATCAACTCTGCATCACACAAAGTCAAAGGGTGTGTTTAGATCCAGATGAATTGGTTGAATTAGGGAAGAATTGAGGATGAATTGGTGTAAATGCAGATGAATAGTGAGAGGTAATGTGATAGATAATGAGATGTTTTTTGCAAATTTTTTGGGATCTAAACACACCCAAAGAGCAAAACTTCTCGCGGTAAACATCTTATCCGGAATCCCTGCTCAGAAAACTAAAGGAAGACAAAGATTTTGCAACACGGCCATTGGTTAGGTCATCGCACACCTGGAAACAGTTCTTCCTTTATGCATTAAACCAAACAAGTTTTCTTCAAGATGAATTTTGCAATAGAGATTAGAGAACCACCCAATCCATGAAAGAGGAACAACACAACTTTTGAACCAAAAGTTTCTCTCCTTTTTATATTTTTGAATAAAGTGCATTAGTGGTCCCTAAACTTATCATGTTGTTATGTCATTGTTGTCCCTAATCCTTGTTTGGGTCTCATTTAGGTCCATAACTTGAGTCAAAGCACATATACTGACTGCAGCATCTGACAGATGAGGCCCACATGTCGATCACCTCTCTCTATGTCTTAACCATCTTCTATTCCCCCTCTCAACCATTCACAGCGGTGTGGTGACTGGTGAGCAGAGGGATGACACGGCCACGCGAGAAGAAGAAGAACCAGACTGCGGAAAAATCGGTGGAGGGATACGCGTGCCCTTCGGTATGCGCAAAGTTATGCGCGCGGGGGAGAAATTTGCCAAGCATGTATATTTTAGGAAGACGTATTAGGAACGGTTGGAGCAAGATTTTGTGTTATCTTCCTAAAAATCAAAGATTAGGAGGACATAACTCTTGGAGATGCTCTTAACACAATAAAGGTAATGGGCGTGATGACCGTTATCAATGTCCATCTATGCACGTTACGAAATTGAGATTTTCACATAGTGGACACACGCGTGACAAGTTTAGAGACCGCCACGCCCAGTGTGCTTCACTCTTAATTATTTCAATCCCCATAATGCTGGCCGGCATTTGCCGAGAATCTTGGATAAGGAATCAGGACCGAAAGTTCGAAACAAAGAAGAAGAAGAAATAATGGGGCGCCGTACCTTCTTTGACCTTGAGCAGCGCCTCGTAGAGCGGCTTCTGGTTCTTCTTCTTAAGCTTCTGCAGCAGCACAGGGCAGGCCGCGGCCTCCCAGCCAGATCAGCACCGTGGACAGACAGCACAGTTTAGGAGATCACTGCAGATGCTCACGTACCTTGCCCGTGTAGTGGAGGAAGCGCTCGGCGACGAGCGAGAGCAGGACGATGATCGAGCAGACCGCCGCCACGATCCACGTCGGCGTGTACTCCAGCGCCGCCGCTATCTTGTGAGTAAAAGGCTTCCTCTTCTCTCCTCACGTGAACCACGCGCCTCGCCGCCTACCGGGAGCAGAAACGCTCGGACCGGGGCCGCGGCGGCGGGAAACGAAATGGGAGGCGCGGGGCCAAGCCAGCATCAGAGGGAAGAGTGGGAGAGTGGGAGAGTGGGCGAGCCTAGAGCTCGGAGCCTTGCTGGCTTGTTTGGATGCAGTCCAGAACCCTTTGCCTGAGAATTTCAGCTGCCTGCCAGGCAATTTATTTTGACGAGGGGTTGCATCCAAACAAATTTTGGTTGAAATCGGCCGCGGGCTTGCGCGTGCCTTGACCGCAAGGCAACGGCCGGGAACCGGTCCGTGTGCGGTGTGCCCTGGGCCTCTGGGGTCTCCCCGCCGGTCTCCCCGGGCCACGAGGGGCGAAGGCTCACTCACCGCTCGCTCACTTGCATGTCACGACGCCACTGTCCTGTCTCCGGCAGTGACATGCGGAAGCGGTCGGTTGACTCGGCGGGCGGTTTTTTTTTTCAAAAATGCGTATAAAAGTCGCATATTATTGTATTATATAAAAAGAATTTTATTGATAGTTTCTTACACGATGTGTGGTCGTCTAGACATGCGCTGATGTTATCGAGTAGATTTACATGATGAAGATACATAGGCTCTGTTTAGGAGCCCAACTTCCCCAAAATACACTATGCAAAAGGAAGATTCCCCATCACATCAAACATCATATCAAAAATGTCGGTACATACATGAAGTACTAAATGTAGATGAAATCAAAAACTAATTACACAGTTTGGATGTACTTTGCGAGACGAATCTTTTGAGCCTAGTTAGGCTATGGTAGGACAATATTTACCACAAACAAACGAAAAGTGCTACAATGCTTTTCAGTTCGGAACAGTGCTTTTCAGCCCAAAATCCGTGCAGAATCTCAGAATTTTGCATCCCAATTTTGAAATCTAAACACACCCATAGGTGCTTACTCGACGCAGTCAAACGATGATCACTCCGAAATGACGTCTGTTGTGCGCCTTTTTTCGTGAGGGAAACATGTCCAGAATCAAGTCAACGTTCCCACGTGAGACTCTAGGGTTATAAATTCTATTAAAAAAATCTATATAAACGTTAGGAGGGTCTATACCAATGCATATGCTATCCGTTGCATTTGATGGCATTGCAAAGGTCTATTGCAACATATACACATGCGTTGATAAGTTATGTGAATAAGCGCTCCAAGGTAGCAGGAAAAAGTCTACTTCACCCCCAATCTATGAAGGGTGGAACACATCACCCCCAACCTTTGAAAATAGATTTTTTACCCCCTGAACTTTCTAAAACAGGACAAATCACCTCCTGAAGCAGTTTTGAAAAATCATAATAAATCACAGAAAAATCATAAAATAGAAAATCCAATTGTGTTGGATTCTAAATGTGTACATCTACACAATGAACATATAATATGGTATGTTTAGTACATTTTTTTACAGTTATGGAGAAAAGCATAGATCTAAAGTTACAGCAAAAAATATGTACTAAAGCATTCCATATTGTATGTTCACTGTGTAGAACTACTAATTTGAAGTCCAACACAATTTGATTTTTCATTTTATGATTTTTTTGTGATTTACTATGATTTTTCAAAACTGCTTCAGGGGGTGATTTGTCCTGTTTTAGAAAGTTCAGAGGGTAAAAATTCCATTTTCAAAGGTTGGGGGGTGATGTGTTCCACCCTTCATAGGTTGGGGGGTGAAGTAGACCTTTTCCACTGCTAGAAAAATTGACCTTCAGTACCGGGTCCAAAAGGCTATTAGTACCGGTTTTGGACCCGGTACTAGCCAGCCGGTACTAATGTGAGGATCACATTAGTACCGGTTGGACTCACCCGATACTAATACCTCCCGTGCGTCAGCATCCATCACCCCTCTGTCTCCGTCTTCATCCGTCGCTTTTTCTTTTCTTTTTTATTATGTTCTTTTCTTCTTGTTTTTCCACATATTTCACAAATTGATTCATACATTCAATCACAAATTCAACCACATATTTCACAAATTTCTCATACACAAACATGTTTACAAGAAGGAATCCCTTATAAGAACTACCAAGAATCACATATTCAACACAGATTTAGAGGAACCCAAAAAAAAGTGAATCCGGCGGCCAGCTCCTCCCGCCGGCGGCCAGCGCCCGCACGCCGGTAGCCTGCTCCCCAGCCGGTGGCCAGCCGGTGCGCCCGGCCTCCGCGCGGACCTCTGCCTCCTACGTATGAAAGTCGAATATTATTGTATTATAAAAAGAATTTAATTGATTGTTTCTTACACGACGTGTGGTCGTCTAGACATGCGCTGATGTTATCGAGTAGATTTACATGATGAAGATACATAGGTGCTTACTCGCTAAATAGACGACCTAGGAATTCTATTCGACGCATTCAAACGACGATCACTCCGAAATAACGCCTGTTGTGCGCTTTTTTCGTGAGGGAAACATGTTCAGAACCAAGTTAACGTTCCCATGTGAGACTCCAGAGTTATAAACTCTATTAAGATCGTTCGTACAAAATTACACCTCCTTTTGCAACACACATATGTGTCGGAAAAAAATCTATATAAACGTTAGGAGGGTCTATACCAATGCATATGCTATCCGTTGCATTTGATGGCATTGCAAAGGTCTATTGCAACATATACACATGCGTTGATAAGTTATGTGAATAAGCGCTCGGTAGCAACAAATGTATTTATATATGTCTCCGGTCTCCCAACACATATATACGTTGCAATTTGGACTATGCGATACTATTTATTTTTTCTAGCATATCAACATTTACTACTAGAGAAACAACTATCTGTATCAGTTCTTAACCCTCATTTAGTACCGATTTCCAAACCGGTATTGTCCATCTGGTACTAATGTGAAATCATATTTGTACCGAGTGGTTAGAAACCCCGATACTAATGTGGTAAACCCCCATACGCTCTGTTTCCTCTCTCCTCTCCTCTTCTTTTTCTTTTCTTTTCTTTTCTTTTCTCATCTCATCTCATCTCATCTCATTCAATCCAGATTCACAACATACAAAATCACATAATTCACAACAAATCTCAAATCATAATCTCCATACATCTCAATTACTACATCTCACAGATCTTACAACCACATGCATCTCACAAGAATCACAATCACACAATCTTAAAACAAGAATGCATCTCATGAATCTAAAATTTACAACAATCACTACTAGGGAAAGGGGCATCTGTACCGGGTGGCAACCCACATTAGTGCCGGGTGGCCACCCGGTACAGCTAAGGCGGCACTAATGTGACCGCCCACATTAGTGCCGGGTCGTGTGACCCGGTACTAATGTGAGGATTCCGTCCGTCGCCGTCCGTCCCGCCCACTCCGTCCGTCCACCCCCTCTTTTTTTTCTTTTTCTTTTATTTCCCTTTTCTTCTTTTATGTTCTTCTTTCCTTTTCTATTTCTCAATCCACAATCATCAACAAGCACAATCATGTACACAGATTCACAAGAAGAAGAACAAGATTCACAGAAACTCATCTCACAATCATACACTTTCACAAGCACAATCATACATTTTCACAGATTCACAGGAACCCGATTCACAAGAAGAAGAACAAGAATCACAACAAGAACGAGATTCACAAGATCCAGACCGCGCCCCGGCCTCCGATCCGCGAGCCACCGGTCGACCTCCGCGCACCGTGCCCGCGCCATGGGCGGCGCCACCGCGAGCCGGGAGGGACGGAGGCGGAGCCTTGGCCGGCCGTGCCCCAGGCCTGGGCCTCAGCGCGCTGTGCCCGCGCCATGGGCAGCGCCGCCGCGAGCCGGGAGGCCTCCGCCTCCGCCCAGGCCGGCCGCGCCCCAAGCCTGGGTCCCCACGCGCGCCCCGCCGGCGGCACCGCTCCGCGCCATGGGCGGCACCGCCGCGAGCCGGGAGGCCTCCGCCTCCGCCCAGGCCGGCCGCGCCCCAAGCCTGGGTCCCCGCGCGCGCCCCGCCGGCGCCACCACTCCGCGCCTCGCCCAGCTCCGCTGCCGCCTGGATCAGGAGGAGAACAGAGGAGTTAGAGGAGATGAGAGAAAGAAGATAGAAGAAAGAGAGAGAAGATAGAAGGGAGGGGAAGGGCGCCGTGGATGTATCGAGAAGGGGAAGGGAAATGGGGGCCGCGTGGGAGAGGGTGCGCGCGTGGGGGGCGTGGGGCACACAAATGGCGCCGTTTGGGGACTCCTCGCAGGAGGTGCATTAGTACCGGGTCTATTTTAGACCCGGTACTAATGTCCAACTTTTTATACCGGGCTGTGTCTAACCTCGGTACTAATGTTAAGAGGTCACATTAGTACCGGGTGGGAACTAGCCCCGGTATTAATGTGAACACATTAGTACCGGGGCTAGTTCCCACCCGATACTAATGTGCCTTCACAAGGGTGCGTCTGGGTCCTTTCTCTCCACCCGGTACTAATGTGGACATCAGTATCGGGGGGCAAAATACCCGGTACTGATGTCCAGGACGGAAGGTTGGTTTTCTAGTAGTCAATAGAATCAAGAACATAGATCTCATAGGAACACGAATGAAAAAAAAACAAGAACAGAGCAATGGACCCATGCGCTGGTGCCGAGGCCGACGCGCCGGCAAGCTTGGGCCCGTGCGCCGACGGCCAGGCCGGCGCCCCTCCACCCGCGCCGGCGAGGCTAGGCCTGTATCATCCAAGTTTTTATAGCATTTAAAAATACGAACCATTTTAATTGTTTCTTTAATTATAACATAAATCCACTATACTCAAACCTAGTTTACAAAATTAGATAATGCATTTAACCTACATTTGTGTTGCACATTAAATGCTATCTAGAACCCTTGCTTATTATGGAGACATGATCTCCAAATTCTTCATCTTTCTGAGACCCGGGTAATATTCAAACTATATTTGAATGTTACACATGACCAAAATAGCATCCCGTAAACTTAGTTCGAACCCTACGTCCCAAACCTTCCCAAATTTGAAACCTATTTCAAATTTAGATTCAAACCTCAAAGAGGAACCATCTTAAACATCATGGCCATCTCTTTCTCTCTATCCCAATCTGGCCCGGCTCTTCTCTCCTCTCTTTCGGCCCAGCCAGCCACCTTTTCCCTTCCCGCACGCGGCCCGCCTCCCCCGCCTGTGCTTCCCGACCCACACGTATTGTGGCCCAGCTCTCACCGGCCCGCACGCAAACAGCTCGGCAGCACACCCTAGTCCACACACTAGCCCGCACATGCAGACACGCACACCACACAGCGGTGCCGTCGCCGCCAGGGGAAAATCCCCAGCACCGCCGTCACACCATCTCCACCGCGTTGCCGTACGCCGACGACACTCCGGCCACCCGACGCCACCACCGACACCTCCCTTCGCCGCAGCTCACCACTACTAGCCAGCGCCCGGAACACCTGCTCCGCTCGGCTCCTTAGCGTTGCCGCCACTCTGCTCCGGCACCACCGCCGCGCTGTGTTGCTCCGCCACTACAGGCGCCACTTTGCTCCAGCACCATCACCGCGCTGTGTTGCGCCGCCGACCCCATCATCTTTGTCACCTCTGCTCCACCGCTGACCCCGTCTCCACGGGTGCCAAGGTCGCTCTTTTCTCTCCTCTCCCCCTCAATCCCAATGCCATTCTCTGACTCTCCTCGGACAAACCGGTTTGCATGTTGCCTTCGTCGTCGATTGCCGGCCTACTCTTGTTCCCTGGTGATGTCGCCATGGATCACATTCTACCTTGCCATGGGTCTATCTACCATCCAAGCCTAGAAGGTTGGCTGTGAGAAGTTGGTTTTGGGGCTTGGCGAAAGGCTTGCACGTCTTCGGTGCAGACAACAACTGTATTTCCTTGTGTAGCTTACCTCACTGGAGGCTGTTGACGCTCGATTATGACACACCTAGCAATGAGTTTACCTTCAATGTCGGTATTGATTTGATATTCAAACTAATGATCCTAACCCCTTAATATAACAAGTTCGTACTCGCATGTGGTTTTTGAGTATTTGTGTTTACGCAGGTTTACATCTCTAAAATGAGCACTTATAGGCAAAGTTCACAATGCACATATCAAGAAGTTAAAAGAATCCCTGTTGGGTTTTTGGAAAAATTCTGAAATCCCAGACAAGAGAAAGTAAAAAGCGAGTGCGCAAAGTGATGTAAACTAGGTCCAAAAGCTACGTTCCCTCTCAAAAGGTGTGTCCCTTTACACAGAGGCCGGGGGCTCCTTTTATAGTGCCCGAAGGTTACTTTTACATCCTGAAAATGCCCTCGGGAAACAAGCATATTCCTTTTATATTCTGTACAAATCTGTCCCCAAGAACTACGCCGCGCAAGGTGGGCTGATTACATACGCAATCCTAATTCTGACATTTACAGGAATACCCCACGTTCACACCTCAACTTCCTTCCTTCAAGGATACGCCATTGACCGAATCAAACTTAGACGTCTTGGATATCTTCATGAGTCTTGGTAATCTGCGATTCCTAGCTTCGGAGAAGAATCCCTCCACCCCTCATCATCCTGACACTCTTTCTTGAATCTCCCGGATTGTCGAGGTTCCTGAATGTTGCCTCTTCCCTGAACATTACAAAGAATACTCAAGAACGGTAAAAATCCTGCGGATTCAGGATTTACGAGGGTCAGTGTTGCTCTTAGATATAAAAAACTAGTTCGTCAGATCAATTTGTTTATAAAGAATCTTTCTTTAATCATAAAAAAGCTGCAGTTCTTGATAGTTCTGGGATTTTGTGATCCCTCAGAACTTCCCGTACTCTGAGTTTTTCCGGAGAACTGTGTCTTCTCCGAACTTCTGAGGGTGCTTTCTTTTTAGCTAATCCCCAACAGTAGCCCCTCGGGGAAGCGGGTTGAATCCGACGACTCGTTTCCACGTGAAATTTTAAAGATTAGGTAAAAAATGTCACCCTCGGGCGTTGGAGGAGACATGCGTCCTCATCTCGTTTGTTGCCATTTCGTTTTTCGAGGCGTCTTCTCGATGTGTCTCTCTGTTCCTATAAATAGGGGGTCACGGTGACTTTTTATTTTCACTGCTTCCTTGCTTCTAGAAACTTCAGAAGATTTCAGGCTCTCGGGAATCTTTGGGCTTTGGTTTTTTGGATTTTTCTTCGGCAACTTTCTGAGGGTAATGTACTTGTTTTGTTTTACCTTTAGTTTGTTTTTCCATTTAGTAAGTTTTAGTTTTACTATTTGATGTTCTAAATTCTATATATTTCGTGAACGTAGGTGGCTCGTGTAAAGAGTACTGCTAGACCAATGACTAAAGAGGAGATTACTGAAGCTGCTGCCTCTTCGGGTTCTGAAATTCTGAGGAATTATGACGTGTCTTCTTCCAGCGTTGCTCCCTCGCCCTAGAATCCTGAGGAGACTACTTCTATTGAGGAGGGAGAGGTGGAATCTGGGGAGGATCTGGTAGTGGGGAGGATATTTCTCAAGTGGACATTGAGATGGAGGAGCTGATGCCTCCGAAGGTTGCTTACCCTCCTACTTTTGTGTTTGGGAAATCTCAAGTATCTTCTGATTTGATCAAGGATTTTGAAGATGCGGGATTCTTCTCTGTTGGTTGCGGTAGGGCACCTTCGGATGAGCAGATTCCTTTGCCACGGCCGGATGAGATTGTCGTCTTTAGGGATTTTTCACTGCTGGCCTCAGATTTCCTTGTGACGAGCAGCTTCTCTCGATCCTTGATCGTTTTCAAGTGAAGATGCATAAGCTTACTCTGAATTCTTTCCTGGAACTTTCAAAGTTCTTTTGGATTTAGAAAACTTTTGAAGGCCATATACGTGCTGATGTTTTTGCGAGGCTTTTTGAACTTCACATTCGGAGGAAAATCATCAGGCTGGACGATGATAACCTCTATGAGGCTCATTATGGTTGTAGTACTTTCAATACTCGCAGGAAGAATGTGAGTCAGCAAATTGAGCGGATTCAGCTTGCACCGTGCAGCAACGACAAATGATTGGCAGAAATTCTGGTTTTACGTGAAGGTTGACATGTCTAAGGAGAAGCGCCTCGTTGTTCCCTTGAATCCTTTCTACACGCTTATCGCGCAAATGTCTGTTGTGTCAACGGTGTCGACCGAGCATCCCTGGGCCCACCAACACATTGTGGGCCATACCCGGGAGATAAGTTCCTATACACCTGGATTACTCGACTCGTGGGCCACGGTGCTGGTACCGTGGACCACAAGGCAAGACAAGACGGACAAGGACTTGTACTAAGACTAGGATAGCTTTTCATACCATGTATAGGCTACTCCGGGTCCTACTCGAATAGTACCCTTGTACCAATCCGACTTGTAACCCTGCCTCCCGTGGCATATAAGGCGAGGCAGGGACCCCTCTCAAAACATACGTAATCAATACAGAGCCACGCAGCATACAGGACGTAGGGTATTACACACATTGCGGCCCGAACGTGTCTAATTGTGTGCCCCGTGTCTCACCATCGTGTTCCTGATCTCGGCGAGCCCCACCGCACAATCTACTACTTCGGGTACCCCGTCGTAGGCTCGGTGTCTAAAACACTGACAGCTGGTGTGCCAGGTAGGGGATCTCACCGTTGATCCACTGGCGAACTCGATGGCTCTCGTCATCATCAAGCCGACCGTCGCTTTCCAACAAGGCGACACCTTCGTTTCGGCTCCTGGGTTTGCGTTGCTGATGGCGCCGGATCGTTTCTGCGTTTCTTAGCGCCAACTCCGGAGTCAAAGCTCAAGTCCTCGACGCTTACGCAAGCTTCGATGGAGGATTTCGTCGAAAATTTCGGTGAAATTTCAATCTCTGACCCGCTCAGAGAACTCGAGTCGGAGTCTGAGTACAACTCGACTTCGCCTCCTATTCAGCCTGAGCCACTTTCTTCCGCTTCACAGCTTACACTCGGCCTGGATAACATTCCAGCACCACCTTTCTTCGGCCATCGCCATGTCAGTGCCACTTACCAAGCTGCACTGAAGCGCCTCATGTGCCCTGGCTCGAAGATCGTGCTCGGGTACTCTTCGGATTCGGACGTCAACCTCGACTACTATTCGGATTCATCTGAGTTCGAGTTCGACTACGGTTCGGATTCTGCTGAAGTACAACAACTGTCTGGCCCTGCTCAAGGACTGATGATCACATTGACACCTGAGGGTAGATTCGTCTACTGGCCTAAGCATGTGCCTGCTGATCTTACACTGGATGATCAGGAGCGCTTTATCGCTTGTCTCGACAACTTTCCCTTCCAGGAAGGTGTTAAGCTTGTTGATTATGACACTGATACTGAGCTCATTCAGAGTACGGGTACTTATTCATCACATCGAGAAGTGTTCCTCGTTGATGCAACTACTCCGCAAGGGCATCATGCCAATTATCGCTCTCCGTATGATGTATCTGATGATGAACTCTCTGCCAATGCTCCTGCTGATGAAGCCGCGGAGGCCAAGACTGCACGTCGCCAACGCAATGCTGATCGTGCAACTCTTCGTCGGGAACTCGCGGAAGCTCTACCTACCCGTAATCTTCAAGTGGCTTTGGAGGTGGTTGCTACTCATGAATATCGCACTCCAGAGGAAGCTATCAACGCGATCAATCTACTCGGTCGCTCTATGCCTCGTGACAGGGCGGCTGCTGAAGTCGCAAAACTGGCTGAGCTAGCTTACACTATGCTACGACAGAATACCAGTGGCGGTGCTCATCATACCACCCCCACTCCTCAACGCACACGTCCGGAGGCTAGCAACAAGGGCAGAGGCGATGATGGTAGTGTCAACAGCAAGTCAGGAGACTCTCGCTATGATGCTCGCACAACAATCAACGCCAGACGCGCTGAGCGTGAGAAGCAAAAGGATGCTGATTCTGATTCCTTCCCTGCTTTCTCACCTCGACTTCAAGCTCTGTTTCTTCCAGAGAAATTCAAGCCTTACGGCATCTCTAAGTATGATGGCAAGCAAGATCCAAGACAGTGGTTGCGTTGTTATGCTCTGTCCATCTCCAATGCCGGGAGCAATGATGATACCAAGTGTATCTATTTCCCTTTTGTCTTGGAGCAAGAACCCCTCACATGGTTTGAGTCTCTCAAACGTGGTTCCATTGACAACTGGGGACAACTCAAGCATCACTTCACCAGCAACTTTGCGGGTTCTTTGGGTCGTCACGATACCCGGATGGACCTTGCCCTGATCAAGCAAAAACAAGGCGAGACTCTTCGCGAGTACATGCGCCGCTTCTTTGAGAAAAGGGCTATTGTTGTTGATGTCACCGAGAAAGAAGTCATTGATACCTTTCAGGATGGTTTCTATGACGATAGGCTTTTCCAAGACTTCGGTCGCGCTCGCCCAGCTAACATCACCAAGCTCAAGGAGATGATCACTCACTGGGCGGACGAGGAAGACAAGGCTCGGAATCGGTTCAAGCATCTTCGCAACAACCAGAACAACAACAACAACAACAATGCTAGAGGAAGCAGTAGTGGCAAGCAACAGCAGGGCAACCGCCAGGGTAATAACTACTCGAGCAATCCTAATCGCAAGCGCAAGCCCGACAACACTGTTGCTACCATGGAAACTACCACCAAGCCTGAAGATGATCCTCACTGGGCAACATTGACCAAGCAGAAATGCCCATGGCACCCAGAGGGCGATCATACTACAGAGCAGTGTTACCAACTTTGATGTGCGTTGAAGAACACACCTGAACCAACGCATCCAAACCCGCAATTTCGCAAACACAAGGGGAAGAAGGCTAACACTGACAAAGACACTAGGTTTCAGCACCCTTCCAACACTGTCAATGTCATATTTGGTGGGATTCCAACCAAGCGCATGCAGAAGCTAGCACTCAGGGAGATCATGTCCATCCAACCAGCAGCTTCCACTTTTCTCAAGTGGTCTAAAACCCCCATTACCTTCTCAAGGGCGGATCAATGGACTAGTTTCTCTGAGCCAGGATGATATCCTCTCGTTCTGGATCCAGTGGTAGCAGGCTCCAGGCTTACCAAGGTTCTCATTGATGGTGGCAGCAGTCTCAATGTCCTGTTTGCCAAGACTTTGAAGAAGATGGGCCTAGATATCACCAATATGCTTACCAAGACCAACTCACCGTTCTATGGTATCATCTTGGGCAACACAGCTGTTCCTTTGGGTTCAGTTGTACTACCCGTTACCTTTGGGACTAAGGATCACTACCGCACCGAGTACATCAAGTTTGAGGTTGCTGACTTCGAGACTTCTTACCATGCTATCCTCGGCAGGCCTGGTCTCGCTAAGTTCATGGCTATCCCGCACTATGTGTACTTGGTTCTCAAGATGCCAAGCCCCAAAGGAGTTCTTTCATTGCAAGGGGATCTGAAGCGTTCTTATGATTGCGATACAGAAGCTGTAGAACTTGCTTCGACTACTCAAGTACCCAATGCGATGATGGAAGTCTTCACTGCCGCTAAAAAGCTTGCTCCGAGCGAGCTGGAGGTTCCTGAGAAGACTGACAACAACAACAAGCCTGCACCGTCTGGTGACGTCCTGCTCAAAGCCATTGACCTCGGTACTGGTGACAGCAGCAAAACGACCATGATCAGTGCACAGCTTGATCCTAAATAGGAAGACGCGCTCGTCAACTTCCTTCGGGCTAACCGTGATATCTTTGCGTGGAAGCCATCTGACATGCTAGGTGTGCCCAGGAGGTTGATCGAGCACTCACTCAACGTCGATCCTAACGCTACCCCCAAGAGACAACACCTTTGTCGCTTTGCTGATGATCGCAGGGCTGCTATCAAGAAAGAGCTTGCCAAACTACTCACGGCTGGCTTCATTTGAGAAGTTTTTCACCCGCAATGGCTTGCTAATCTTGTGCTCGTCAGAAAGAAGAACTCTAATGACTGGAGGATGTGTGTCCACTACACTGATCTCAATAAGCATTGCCCCAAGGATCCTTTTGGGTTGCCGAGGATTGATCAAGTCATTGACTCTACGGCGGGCTGTGCTCTACTCTGTTTCCTGGATTGCTACTCTGGCTATCATCAAATTGCAATCAAGGAATCTGATCAAGAGAAGACCGCATTCATTACCCCGTTTGGTGCTTATTGTTACACGACAATGTCCTTCGGGTTGAAAAATGCTAGTGCTACATATCAAAGAGCTATCCAAGTGTGCTTCAAGAGGCAGCTTCACAAGAACGTGGAAGCATACGTGGATGACGTCGTTGTAAAGACTAGGGATCCAGACATGCTTATCACGGATCTTGAGGAAACTTTCGCTTCACTATGCGAGTACCAATGGAAGCTCAATCCCAACAAATGCGTCTTTGGCGTATCATCTGGAAAACTACTCAGGTTCATCATCAGCCATCGTGGCATCGAAGCAAACCCCGAGAAGATTACTGCCATCTCCAACATGCAAGCTCCGACTACTATCAAAGATGTCCAGAAGCTTACTGGTTGTATGGCGTCACTTAATCGCTTCATCTCACGACTTGGAGAACGAGGTCTACCTTTGTTCAAGTTACTCAAGCGGCAGCAGAAGTTTACATGGACAACTAAAGCTGATCAAGCGCTTTCTCAGCTCAAGGAGTTCTTATCCAAGCCTCCAGTTCTCACAGCTCCTCTGCCCAATGAAGAGCTCTTGCTCTATATTACTGCGACTACTAATGTCGTCAGTACTACTATTGTCGTTGAGCGGCAGGAAGAAGACCATGGCTACCCTGTCCAGAGGCCTGTCTATTTCGTCAGTGAAGTACTCTCAGAGTCCAAGGCTCGTTACCCTCCGGTACAGAAGCTACTCTATGCGGTTCTGATTACTTCACGGAAGCTCCGTCACTACTTCGACGAATACAAGATTTCTGTGGTCACTAGCTACCCGCTTGGCGAGATATTGCACAATCGGGACTCCACAGGAAGGATTTCTAAATGGGTTGTAGAGCTTGGTGCTCTATCGCTCGCGTTCAAGTCTCGCAATGCTATCAAGTCTCAAGCCTTGGTTGATTTCATGGCTGAGTGGCGGGAAAATCAAGTCCCAACTCCAATTGAGCGTCCAGAACATTGGGTCATGTACTTTGACGGTTCCCTCAAGTTGGAAGGTGCTGGTGCCGGGGTACTTTTGATTTCCCCCAAGGGCGAGCAACTCAAATATGTTTTGCAGATCTTTTGGAAGGTCTCAAACAATGAAGCTGAATATGAAGCTCTACTGCATGGTCTTCGCCTTGCAGTCTCTCTTGGCATTACACGCCTACTTGTTTATGGTGATTCTTTGGTGGTCATCAATCAAGTCAACGATTCTTGGGATCGTAATGCTAAAAACATGGATGCGTACTGTCAAGAGGTACGCAAACTTGAGAACAAATTCCATGGTCTCGAGTTCCATCATGTGGTCCGCGACAACAATGTTGCTGCGGATGTATTATCAAAGCTGGGATCTACACGAGCTCAAGTGCCAGCTGGAATCTTCGTCCATGAACTCCACAAACCATCAATTCCGGAGCAATCATCTGCACCAACGACTACTTCAGTTCAACCTGATCGAGAAGTGCTTATGATTGACATGGACTGGAGAACTCCCTTTATCGACTACATTAAACACCAGTTGATTCCTGAAGACAAGTCAGAAGCCGAGCGCATTTCACGCCGTGTCAAGGCTTATGCTCTAGTCGGAGATCAACTCTACAAGCGAGGCGCAAGCTCTGATGTACTCACGAAGTGCATTTCTCGTGAAGAGGGCAAGGAAATCTTGGAGGAGACACACAAAGGAATCTGTGGCAATCACGCTTCTTCCCGCACCTTGGTGGGAAAAGTGTTCAGACGTGCTTTCTACTGGCCTACAGCTCTTGCTGATGCAGAGGAACTAGTCAAAAAGTGCTAGGGATGCCAATTCTTCACCAAGCAACAACATGTTCCTGCCTACAAGCTCATCACGATACCACCAACTTGGCCTTTCGCTTGCTGGGGGCTGGATATGATTGGTCCTCTTCCAAATGCGCCAGGGGGATTCAATAGAGTTCTGGTGGCTATCGACAAGTTTACCAAGTGGATTGAGGTTAAGCCTGTTACCTGCCTCAAGGCTGATAGAGTCCTCGACTTCTTGGATGAAATCGTACATCGCTATGGGTTCCCCAACCACATTATCACAGACTTGGATTCGAATTTCAATAATCACCAGTTCTGGGAGTACTGCGAGAACAGTGGAATTGACATCCGGTACGTCTCCGTCGCTCATCCACGTGCCAACGGCCAAGTGGAACGCGCCAATGGGATGATACTCGATGCTCTCAAAAAGTGACTGTATGATGCAGCAAATACCAAGGGCGGCAAATGGATCAAGGAACTACCCAATGCACTCTGGGGGCTACGCACTCAGCCTACTACCCCCACAGGGCAGTCACCTTACTTCCTGGTCTACGGCTCTGAAGCCGTTTTGCCTGCTGATGTCATGTGGCGTTCTCCGATGATTGATCAGTACGAAGAAGGTGTAGCTGAAGAAACAAGACAGACAGATATCGACAGTCTCGAGGAAGCTTGCTGCAACACACTTGTTCAATCCGCTTGATACCTTGAAAAGATTCGCCGCTACCATGACCGCAACGTTAAGGAATACTCCTTCAACGTTGGTGACTTAGTCCTTCGTCGCATCCAGAATACGACAGGGCTACATAAACTCAACTCGCCATGGGAAGGTCCTTTCTCTATTGCAAAGGTTACTGGTCTAGGCTCATATCGTCTTCAAACTCTAGAAGCCGAGGAAGTCGACAACTCTTGGAACATCGACCAGCTTTGTCGCTTCTACCCGTAGGGGGTTTCAACAACTCTCTCCAGACGGCTTTGGTTGTAAACAACTCGTATTAGGTTTCATCAACCCTTTCCAGGCAGCTTCGGTTGCAACCACTCAACAGACAACTACGGTTATCACCACTCATAGGGGATCAAGATAATCCTCTCCAGACTGTTTCGGCTGTATCTTCTCGTGGCTTTCAGCTGCGAGCACCCGCAGGGGGCTTCATCAACCCTCTCCAGGCAGTCTCATTCTGTGACCTCGTAGGGAGTCATGATAACTCTCTCTAGATGATCCTGTATCATGTAGAACAATAAGTGGCACATGCTGTCCATGTCTCTACTTTTCAATAAGAGGCTTCGGCCTAGAGTAACACACTTCTGGTAGGGTCTCAGTGGAACTCTCATACAAGTTGCTGCTACAGCAAGGATGAGTTCATCACACTGTCCACTACGGTCTTACTCGTTCCTCAGAACATCCTTGCGAGTACTCTCTCACTAGGCTCATAGCCTCAGAGGTACTTAAGACATTGTAAACACTGTACAATGTATTTAGTAATAAAGTTGCTACTCTATACCGACTTGTTACTGTCCTTTACTTGTTCATAACAAAGCCTTCTTTACACTGCTACAGCCAAGGTGTTCAACTCGTTATGAATAAGTTCTTTTCGAGTACTCTCTCACTAGGCTAATAAGCCTCAGAGGTACTTAAGACATTGTAAACTCTGTACAATGTGTTTAGTTCAAGTCGCTACTCCACACCGACTTGTTACTACTATTTGCTTTTGTCATGACAAAACCTTCTTTTACGCTGCTACAGCTAAGGTGTTCAACTCGTCATGATTAAGCTAACGTTCTTCGGAAAATATATACACTTGAGTACTCCTACTCGTGTATCGTATCTCTTTTTGCAGCCTCACACTCAATACCAACTCGAGTACACGGCCAACACATAAGCATACAAGGGATCCAGATAATTGGCTTACTCAAGTTTTCAATTATATTACATAAACACTTGTTCGGGATTACACTTGTTTTTCCCTAGTGTTTCTACTCTACAGGTACATCTAACGGAGATCAATGAACTTGGAGACTGCTTCCGTGATTGGAGAAGTCTGTTGCATCAACTTGTTGAGCCGATCGTCGGTGCAATCTCCAGATCTGCCGTTCATGATGACTGTCAAATCTGCCTCGGCATAGAAGGACTTGATGAAGCTCAAGACTTGATTCAGAATTGTGCAAGCCAACCTCTGGGCGTACTCCAGGATCTTCTTCGGTGTGTCTTTCAGTCTCTCCACAAGTGGACGATGCTGGACTCCAGCAACCCTGGGCTCGAAGAGATTTGCCACTGGCTCGGCTGCTTCAGTCAAGGCCTTCAACTCTGTGCGCAGGCCTTCGGCTTCTTCGATCTTGAACTTCAGCAACTGCATGCAAGTTAATAAATCATTCCAGCCCGCTAGGCGGATCTCCATTTTACGCTCAAGTTCGAAGCACCGCACCTTGTAGTCCTCCTTAAGATCCATGTGAGCTGATTCTTCGCGGTTAAAGGTCAGCTGCCAGTCCAGCGCCTTGTTCTTAAACTTGTCAACCTCTTCAGTCAGCTCTGCGGAAGATCAAGACTACTTATCAGATGCAGTGTTCAACAAAAAAGTACTCAACGAGGCATCAAACCTTCTGCCATGGACTGAGTACTTGTACTCGCCACAGAGTACTTCGCAGCACTGCGTAGAGGAGCCGGGTCTTCAATAAGTGGCTCGTGCGGTACTATGCGGTCTTCTGGGTTGTCTTCAAGCACCAGTTGTGCATCTACTTGACGCACGAGGGCTTCGGCAACCAGGACTTCTTCACGACGTAGTATGGTTTCTGGGTCAGCCTCCAAGCCTTTATTCACCACGGCTTCAATATCATCAGGATCTTCAGCCTTGGGCTTGGAAGCTGCATCCACCGCTGCCTCGACTACGTCGCTCCAAAGGAAGCGCAGTGCATGTGCAGCATCAGCTTCAGTGGGTACTTCTTGACGTTCTAGAAGTATATCTTCTTGTTGCTCTTGAGAAGTTTGGTCTCCTCCAGCAGCACCACTTCCAGAGGTGCCCCACTTTACATCAGTGGATTTTCTGCATCAACAAGTTGGTCAGCAAATTCAAAGTAAGCAACATTAATAAGTACTCGAGTACTTGGGTCCTTACAGAGCAGCTCGAGGCACTGACACTTTCGGCCCCAGCATATCAAAAAAAGAAGGCGCCGCCGGCACCTCTGGCACACTTTCCACCGGTGGCACACTTCCCGGTACCACGGCTTCTTGTTGCTCATGTGCCATCATCTCGACGGTTGATGCCGGAACCACCTCGGGTTCTGTTATTCTTGGGGGGCTACTCAAGGGTACATTGGCTGCACTCTTGATAACCTACGCAAGTCAAAAATCAAGGCATTAGAGCAGAGAACAAGTACTCAATACGACATCGACTACTTAAGAGTTCTCCAACACTTACTGTAATGCAGGGAAGGCCTGAGATTTTCTTCACAGCCCGCTTCCCTACTGTGGTCCTCTTCTTCCGCGGTGGCAGCGTCACATCATCTGCAAGAGATGATGCCGGCCTCTTCGATGCTCCTACGGCGAGGCCACTGGGGATGGACGCCCCAGAGTACCCGTAGCGGCTCTTCACTTCAAAACGCTGTTGAAGTGTTTGGCCGTCTTCATCGCTTGAGGAGGCGTCCTCCACCAAGACTTCTTCTTCTTCCCCTTGAGCAGACTGACTACTCTCGGGGGCTTGATCCTCCACTCCTGTTGGCTCTCCCTCCGGCGCTTGTAGTGGGTCCTGGGGACGAGGAGGGGGAATGGACACAAACTTCAAGACATCCTCCTGCAAAACAAGGCAAATGTTAGCTACACGACTACTTACAATAAGTACTCGGGGGCTAGTTCTTGAAAACTTACCATACGCGGAGGATTGTCGGCACTATATTAACGGACGGCTGCAGGAATTCCGTGAAGATTCTTGAAGATCTTCTGCAGCCTTTCCATCACGAGATCATCACTGATCTCTTCAGCAGATAGCCTGGAGCCATCATCCACTCCAGTGTACTCGAACCCAAGATGCTCCCGCTGCATCAAGGGTTGTACCCGTCACTTCATAAAGCTGAAAGCTACTCTCTCAGCAGCCAACCCTTGCGCCTTCTTCTGCGCAATCTTCGCCAGCAGCTCTGGGATCTGAATGCACTCCTGCATCGTCGGTTCATCCTTCCAGAGTCTATCATATACTAGTGCGAACATGCTGGGCTTCGGCAGCTGAGGCGGGGCGTTCTCGATGTAGAACCATTTGTTCTTCCAGTCTTGATTTGAGTCAATCAAGTCGTACTTGAAGTACAACTCTTATGCCTGCTGGTGCATCTGGACACCAGCTCCACCGACTACAACCGGGAAGTTGGCGTTGGGCTGCGGCTTCAGGCGGAAGATCTACCTAAACAGAGCCCAGTGTGGGCGGATGCTGAGGAAGGCTTCGCAGAAGTGCACATACACAGCAATCTGGAAGATGCTATTGGGGTTGAGGTGTACGTGCTCCAGCTTGAAGAAGTCGAGGAAGCCGTGGAAGAAATCTGATGACGGCAGCGTCAACCCACGCTCGAAGAAGTGGCCGAACATCGGGATCTCATCCGGGCTCTTCTCCATCGGCTACGCATCTCCGGCGGCAGAGCTCCAGCCGGCAATCGCTTTCTCACGCAGCAACCCACCGGTTTCGAGGGCCTTGATATCTTCTTCCCTCATCTTGGACTTCTTCCAAGAGACAGCCTGGCTCGGGGGTTTCGTGATGACCACTGTCTTGTACTTCGGCTCCGGCAACTGATTTTTGCCGCGGCCGGACTTCCTCTTTTGACCCTTGGACGGCGCTGGTTTCATCCTGTCAGTCACGAGAGTCTTCTTTCGCATCGACTCGAGGGTTGCGAGGGGGTGGAGACGCAAACTCTTAGCAAAGTGGGCGCTCGAACTCTGCGGCGGCTACGGATGCTAAGGCTTTCTGGATCTAAGGGCGAATGGAAGCAATGAAACCCTAAGGGATACCGCTTCAGGTATTTATAAAACCAAAACCCTAAAATGGTTCGACCTAGTGACCCTTCGAATTCAACAGATTGGTTTCACACAGGCGAAATTTTTGTTTAAGTCAGAGGACTAAAATCCAAGACCTGCTCGGCTCCATCTCAAGGGCTCGACTACTCGATGGAGTTGGATTTCATTCAGCTACAGTTCACTGAATTCAGGCCACTATTCTACAGTCAGATTGGATCCTTCAATTCGAGAAAGTACTCGACTCAAGGCTCGGGGCTCCGTGCCACGTGTCCTTCAGTTTTTCTCAGGATTATTTGACGAAGATTACTGATTGATCCTCAGCTTGAATTGTCAATTCGAACTAAGGCTCGAGGGCTACATCCATATAGGATGCGATTTTTGCAAATCGCATTCCTATATTATTTCTTCAGATTTTCTGCGGATTTTTCGGAGCAAGATCAAAGAGTAGAAGATTGACCCTCAGCTTGAATCCTGGATTCGACCTAAGGCTCGGGGGCTACATTCCATATGGAATGCAATTTTAGTAATCGCATTTCCATATGGATCTTTGATGCAAAGATTTCAAGAACGAAGCGGGTATTATTGAAGACCTTCAAGGGAAGTACTCGGGGACGCTTGGGGACAACTCGAGAAGACTTCAAGACTACTCGTGGAGTTAGCTGGAGTACCTTCCAGCCTCGTGATGATTCAAGTACTATTGAAGCTTGTAGAACTCGGGGACGCTTGGGAACTACTCGTGGAGACCTTCAAGACTACTTGGAGCATCACACTCGACTACAAAGTACTCGGGGGCTTGTCGACCGGGCATCCATGGGCCCACCAACACATTGTGGGCCATACCCGGGAGATAAGTTCCTGTACAACTGGATTACTCGACTAGTGGGCCACGGTGCTGGTACCGTGGACCACAAGGCAAGACAAGACAGACAAGGACTTGTACTAAGACTAGGATAGCTTTTCATACCATGTATAGGCTACTCCGGGTCCTACTCGAATAGTACCCTTGTACCAATCCGACTTGTAACCTTACCTCCCGTGGCATATAAGGCGAGGCAGGGACCCCTCTCAAAACATACACAATCAATACAGAGCCACGCAGCATACAGGACGTAGGGTATTACACACATTGTGGCCCGAACCTGTCTAATTGTGTGCCCCGTGTCTCACCATCGTGTTCCTGATCTCGGCGAGCCCCACCGCACAATCTACTACTTCGGGTACCCCGTCGTAGGCTCGGTGTCTAAAACACTGACAAACGGCTCCTTTCAATCGTAAATCTCAGGATTCCTAGAAGGGGGAAGATAAATTCTTCTTTCCTTGTACTATACTTGGCGGCCGAGATGTGATTGAGGAATACGTTGCTGCTACCGTATGGCCGCTGTCTTTTGGTTGGAAACCGAAGAAGATTGTTTATCTTTCGGTGGATTAGACACCGTGCAAGGTTCCTTTTCCTAGGTTCAACCTTCGTCTTCCCGAGGGTCAGTCCTTGGAAGATTTTATTTCCTTGATTGAGCAGCAGGTGATAGATATGGTTGGAAAATATTTTCTTTCTGAATATAAGCAGTACAAGGACATTGTGAAACACAAGAAACGAGTGAATCGAGTGTTCTCAGAACTTGGTGCGGAGTTGGCTTTACGCCTGAGGCCCCCTGGCCCTAAGAATTTAATGCAGGCACCGGGTGTTACTGGCTCTTTTGCTATCGGGGCCCCTGTGAAGTCCCGAAAGAGGAAAATCTCGAAGTCCCTAGCGATTTCTGAGAAAATTTCCGAGAAGGTTTCTGATTCTGGAAAGTCTTCTCTGAAGACAAAAACAATGGAAACTTCAAAAAGGAGGAAATTAGTTTCTGAAGGTTCTTCCTCATCTTCTCAGATTTCTGAGGCTGAGAAGTCTGCAGCTGCTGGTTTGGCGGAACTCAAGAAGAAAAAGAAAGGCAATGTCAAGGTTATTTCTTCTAAGGCTCGTGTCCGTATTGCTTCTGCATTGTCAGATGATGACGAGGAAGAGGACCTCCATATTTTAGGTGATGTCCAAAGCCTTTGATGTGAAGTTGTTTCGTGTCGTGTAGTGTGTTCTCCATCTTCGGAAGATACTTTTGTTGACATTGACTCTCTTTTAGATAAGGAGCCTGCAGCTGTCAAGAATGTCGATGAGGCTAAGGTTCCTGAGATTGTTGGGACTTTGGAAAAAAGTCATGATTTTGGCAGATAGGACTGGTGGGGACGATGCCTCTCCTAATTTTATGACTGATCTTGAAAAGACTGTGCAGCGTGCTCCTTTTCTAATTTTCCCCTTCTTATTCAAGGTCGCCAAGATGTCCCTGAGGGTGAGATTGTTCCCCCCGAGACTTATGGATACAACCAGACTTTTGGGACTAATTTGAAGGGTAAGTTAATGTTTGTTGGTGGTGCTGGGATTGGGCGTGATGATGATCCTTATAGCTTTGATATGCTATGGCATGCTCCAGGATAGCTTGCCGCTCATGCTAGTTCTTCCAGAGGTGAGGCTTTGAAGAAACCTTTGTTCTGTAGCCATGATTTACAGCGTATTCCTGAGGGTCAGATGAGGACTGTACAAGACAACGCTTATGAAATCACCAAATCAGCGCATGAGGAAGTTGGGAATTACTTTGATCCTGCAGGTTAGTGACCTTCGGTTCTATTGTTCTTGAAAGTGTGCCATTCTTTTCTTTGCTTTCTTGTTTCGCTGAACCTAGCTCTTTTATTTTTTTTCTTCTTAGTTTTTGAGGATGCTTTATGCAAATTCCTCGTGAGGGACCTGTCTATGATCAGCACGACACTCGGCTTCAAGGCTGTGATTGCCGGGAAGATTGCTTCAGAGAAGATGCGTACAGATGAGAATCATGCTTTAGAATTGTCAGGTCGAATCCTAGATCTTCAGCGAGATTTGGCCGATTCTCAGAAGTCTAACCAAGTTTTGGAAGAAATGAACAAGAGTTTGAAGGAGATGGTTGATGTTGCTAATGAAGGAAAGAAAAATGTTGATGATGCCTATAATGGCCTTTTGATTGAGCACAAGAAACTTGAGAAAACTCATGCGGATGATCTGAAAATTCTTGAGGAATTGCGTGGAACTGTTGAGCAAGATGTGAACAAGATTTCGAAGCTCAAAACCAAGAATGCCGAAGCCATGAAGCAGAATGTTGATCTTGCTAAGGCTAACGGAGAGAAAGACCTGAGAATTATTTCTTTGGAAAAGGAACTTGCCGAAAGGATTAAGTGTTGACGGTTCAAAACCGTGTTGAAGTTCACCGCAAGCGTACGGGTGACTTGGTGCCTTTTTCACCAAGGAGGGTCCCCAAGGTTTGTCAATCCAAGGATCAGAAGCAAACCGCTAAGGATCTCTACCTTATCTAGTCAATCTAACCTAACATGAAGCATAGACTGCATACAAAGGATAAACCTTGATAGATATGAGTTATGGCACAAGGTTGATCACATCCATGAACACCAGCTAGGGTAAAGCTCCACCGAAGGGGTAACTTGGCCTATTGTCTTCTAGTTGTAGTTCTAGCTAAACGAGCAAACAAACAAGCATCTCATCTAAAGCATCCTTAAACTCCTACCTCCGGCTTACCTCCCAAAGACATCCGCACTTTCGGGGGTAATCACCCTGTCACGGTGCACCCTTAATGATACGGGGAGTCTAAGGGCACGCCCAAGAGAACGTGTCTACCAACCATAAAGGATCGACATACTAGATCTAATCACCATGATTACATAAAGCATGCTATGTAGTCTAATCTAGAATTAGACTAAGGATCAAACATATTCATGAAAGGTAGAAAGTAAAGACAGAGACATAGAATCGCTTAATAGATCGGATGACAAGATTATCATTGCTCACATGAAAGTATGTATTACACCATCACCACCGAGATCATACCTAAGATGATGAACACGTAGCTCTGGAACTCCGCCATGGCACAACCACACAGGGCGGCCATGGCGGCTAGGGTTGGCCTAGGCCATCCCCTAGACAACTTTGAGGACTCTGCCGCCGTCATCTCCCTCCGGTGCTCACTTCTAGGTTTCGCCGAGTTCTGGTGAATTGATCAGGCGGCCATTGGAGGCAGGCGATATAAATAAGCCAAGGAGCGTGTAGGTCAAAGGGGGTCGCGAGCCGGGCCCGAAACCCCCTAGGCCGGTCGGCATGGGCCGGCCGGCTCAGGCCCTTTTCGGCCCGGTTGAGGCCCATCTTCCTCCACAATGCTTCTTGCACTTTCTTGAATATTTGCCAAAGTGCATGTGGGCCCTTGACTTCGTTTTCCCCGCGGTTTAGATAAGGGTGCTTGCCGCATAAACTCTCGCATCTTCCGTTCGGGTCCTCGGAGTTTCACGGCTTCATGCTTGGGTACTCGGGTCATTTGGAGTCATGTTCACTTCGTGTCTTGACTTGTGCCGTGCTTCGTGATCTTCTCATAAAGTGCTCTACGAACTTTACCCGGAAGTCCTCATTTAGGTACTTAATTCCTGTGTAAACAACATACTCCGAAAATCACATGCAAGTGTGAACTTGTTACATCATTAGTATGCCTAGTGGCGGGTTAGTTATAAATCAAAGCTCAAGCCAAAGTGTAACAAGTGCTCTTGGTTGACGGAAATCGGCCGTCAAAATTAAGCTTATGGATGATGGAGCTAGACAAATTAAGAAAAACTTTGAATTTTTGTTTGAGAAGTACAGTGAGGCTCTTGGGAAGTATGGCGCAAGACCCAGCCCTTTTCCTGATACCGAAGATTCTCAAGCGGTTGTTAACTGGCTTATATAGGAGTTTGAAACTCTTCCTGAATTAATTGGTTCCGCTAGTGATTTTGCCGCTGCTTTCTGCACCAGGGGTCTCCTGAAGCTTCTCGAGGTTAAGGATTGTGCTGATCTCAGGAAGTTCTGCTCTTCTGGCCTCTAGTTTCCTTCCGCATCTAGCGTTTCATTGATTCGTGCTAGTGAAGATGTCCAGAGTATAAAGAAGAATTTTGTTAGGAAATTCTGGATGGCTGGCGGGAAGGATTTTGCTAAAGAAATAGCTCGAGAAAAACTTGCTAAGGTAACTTTTTGGATTGTCAGCCTCGCTTTTTGTTTCATGTGTTTCCTGTGTGTGTTTAAGTTTCGTGATGTCTATGTTCTGAAACCTTTTCTTTTTGAGATTTTGAAAGATGAAGCACAAGAAGAGCTGAGGGCAGCGTTGGAGATGGACCCTGAAGATGGCGCTGAGAAGACTGACACCAGAGAAGCTGGTGACATGGAGTCTGGCGATGGCATGGGTGCTGGAGGGCAGAATGCGTCTCAGGTTGACCAAGACTAGTCGTAGGATTGTGAGATGTTGGAAACGTTTAAGTTTTTTGTAGTAAAAAAGATAAACTTATGTGACAGATTATTCCTGCGCAGGTCTGTACGAATTCATTGTCAAGGTGTTGCTGTTAGTGGCGAAGCTTGGCGTTTGTATAAAGAAGCTAATCCTTACCATAGTTTTCGTAAAGTTTGGGCGTTTTGTTGTCAGCACTTCTATAGCGAGAGTTTTTCTCTTGAACGATTCTTTGTCGCACGTGATAACCTTTCTTCATTGAGCGGCCATGTTCCTGAAGCGTATTCTTCCGTGAAGTAGGAGCCCCTTAGCCCTATTGCTGGAGACCTGGATTTTGCCTATGTTGGGGATATAGCTGAAGAGAGAGGGTCTAGGCCTGGTCTTGTGATTGAGCTCCCTTTGTAATTCCTGCAATTCGTCAGTTTTTCTGGAACTAATTTCTTGTAATACTTGATAATTTTGCATGAAAGAATGGTAATGTAATGTTTTGAAAAAACGTCACCCTCCCCACCTTGCCATTTTCATGCAAAATGTCTACAAAAGAAGCTTTTGTTGCCAACATCTCTGATTGTAACAGTGGGCCTTTCAAGTGCTCTATCTGCACATTCTGAAATTTTAGAAGAAAATGGAGAATGTCCCTTGTATCTGCATATTTTTGTTACGGAAGTATTGTTAAAGATAGATCACCAAAACTAGTCTGGAATTCATGATTTTTTCGGAATGTTATTAAGCGATTTGCCTGCATGTGATAAAAATAAATTTTAAAATTGCGTATAAGTCGATAAAACTCGGTTCGAGGGTTTTATGGACTTATGCCTTTGTGGCGTTATTGCCTTGGTTGATACTGCAACCCTCGGTTGCTTCAACCTAGAAGTTTTGTTTTAAATATTAATTTAGAGGAGAATTTCTGGAGCGAAATATTCGTGAGAAGATATGATTTTTTCTCTAAACTCAATATTCACGAGATTTTCGGGGATTTGTTCTTTTTGGATTCCTTAGTCTCTGCTCGCAACTTGTTGTTGCTTGCTCTCGAGAAATCATTACTTTCGGGGTTATGGCCGCAACTTGTTGTTGCCTCGAAGCCCATTTTTGGATGAATCCTTTAACAACTTGTTGTTGTCCTTTCGATGGGATTCTCGCAATTTTCACGGTATTGCGCTTACAACTTGTTGTTGTTCTCGTTCGTCTTTCAATCTCATTAACGACAATCGATTTCTTTGTGAACACATCATTGGGGGAAAACCTTCTTTCATTGATGATTGAAAATGTATTTTACATAGGAGCCGCCTCATTAAAAACCTTGCCTCCATTATGGAGCCCCCCTTGAAAGGAAAAGAGTACGGTCCTTTTTAAGGAATTTAAAATGCAGAAAGTAAAAATTTTTGGTTCCTCGGAACTACTTATAGTTTCGTAGTCCGAGGATTTTACATTTTTCTTGCAATAAATTGAAGTACTGAAAAACTGAAAATGCAGAAAAGGAAATTGCGACCCGAGGTTCCACTTATAACTTTGTGGGTCCGAGGTCCTACTCTCATTTTTGTTATCATGGATAGTACCGATGCAGGCTGTCTGCACTCCACGAATGTGGCAACTCCGCGCCAAGCTGATCTGTTAGGCGAAAAGATCCTAGTTTGTTTGACTCCTTTATGATGTAGGGTCCTTCCCAAGTTTCCTCTAGCTTTCCTAGGTTTTCCCAATTTCTCCTTTTCTTGAGAACTAGATCACCGACCTTGATGTCTTTCCTTACTATTTTTCTATCCTTGCATTTTTTTGGTTTCTTCTTGATATTTGCTGATGTTTTCCGAGGTTTCTAGGATGTCTAGCTCGATCATATCTTTCTCTATCCTTATTTCCACTTCATGAATTTCCTTTCCCTTGCGAACTCATAAGCTTTCGTTCTTGATTTCTTCCCTCATTGCTTCTGAACCGTACAACAAGCTTAAGGGCGTAAATCCTGGTGCTCTTGATGGAGTGGTGTTGTGTGACCATATCACCTTTGTTAGCACTTCTACCCATTTTCCTTTCTTTTGTTCATACATACATTTCTTGATTCCGGAGAATATGATCGCGTTGGTCCTTTCCACTTCTCCATTCGACTATGGATGATAAACTGAGGAAAATTTCACATGTGTTCCCAGTGTCCTTCAAAATTCCTTGAAGTTATAGCAGTCGAATTGGTTGCCATTGTCCACTGTTAGTTCTCTTGGTACACCGAATCTACAAATTATGTTTTGCCAGAAGAATTTCTGTACTGTTGCGGCTGTGATATTTGCTAATGCCTTTGCTTCAACCCATTTGGTGAAGTAATCCACAGCTACTACTGCGAATCTGCAGTTCCCTTGTGTTGTTGGTAATGGACCAACCAGATCCATTCCCCATCTTTGAAGTGGCCAAGAAGGAGGGATTAGTTGTATTGGCATTGAGGGCAAATTCTGCCGATTTGTTGTTTTCTGGCAAGCTTCGCAATGCTGAACCAATTTTTTTGCATCTAGTTTCATTGTTGGCCAGTAGAATTCCTGCTTGATTGCTTTCATTGCCAAAGCTCTAGTTCCAATTTGTGCGCCACAAAATCCATTGTGGATTTCCAAAAGCAACTCCTTTCCCTTTTCAGATGTTATGCATCTTAGCCATGGTTCCGAGATTCCGGATTTGTAAAGTTCTCCGTCCACGATGGCGTAGCCCCTTGACCGCTGCCGTAGCTACTTTTCTTCTAAGTCATTCTGTGGTTTGTAGTGGCCCCTCAAATAAGCCATGATTTGAGCCCTCCAATAATAAGTTTCTATGGACTTGATGCTTCTATGCTTTGTACTTTTTGTCGAAGGTTCCCTGATGATTTCAAAGAATACATCAAGTGGCATTGTGTGGTTCGGAGCTGCGGCCTTGGCCAGTTTGTCTGCCTCATTGTTGTCATTCCTTGGGATGTGCTGCACTGAGTATCCCTTGAAGTATTTTTCCAGCTCTCTAACTTTTTCCAGGTATTTGATTAACTTTGGATTTCTTGTCTTGCTCTCTTTTTCAACATGTTCCTATATCACTTTGGAGTCAGACTTCACAATAAAAATTTGTTGGCCGAGGGCTTTCATCTTCCTCAGGGCCAACAGAAGTGCCTCATACTCAGTTGTATTGTTCGTTGAGTGCGTTCCATCCAGGAAATCCAATCTTTCTTCATATCTTATTATGATTCTCGAGGGTGGTGTTACAGTTGCCGCAATTCCTACTCCTTTGTCGCACCAGGCCCTATCACAATACACTATCCATGGTGCCTGGATTTCTTGGTTGCTACTGACTGTTGGTGATGTCTAGTCTGCCACGAAATCTGCTAGTACTTGTGACTTTATGGCATTTCTTCTTTCGAAATCCACAACATACTGCTATAGTTCTGTTGCCCATCTAGTTATCCTTCCCGAGGATTTTTTGTTTGACAAGAGATCATTCAAAGGTTGGTTTGTGATCACTCTTATTTTGTGGCCCTCAAAATAGTGCCTTAGCTCCCTTGCAGCCATGACTGCAACATATGCGATCTTCTCTAACTCTGAGTAGAAGATCTTGGCGCCCGAGAGAGCTTCTAAGGCGTAATATACTGGCACTTGTTTCAATTTTCCTCCTTCTTCCTTTTCTTGAACTAGCACAGCGCTTACAGCAGAGTTTGATGCTGAAAGATATAGAAGAAGAGGAGATCTTGGCTCCGGAGGGCACATTTTTGTCATGTTGGACAGATATTCTTGAAGTTCTCTGAATGCTTGCTTCTATGGATCAGACCACTGAAAATCTTTGGAGCTTCGAAGAACTTGAAAAAATGGTAGACTTCTTTCAGCCACTTTTGGGATGAACCTGTTTAGCGCAGCTACTCTCCCTGTTAGCTTTTGCACGTCCTTGCCCGAAGCTGTCTCTTCCATTTCCATGAGGGTTTTAATCTTGTCAGGGTTTGCCTCTATTCCCTAGGTTGATACCAGACATCCTAAAACTTTCCCCTTTTACACACCAAAAACACATTTCTCGGGATTCAACTTTAGTTGGGCAGTTCTCAGATTCACGAAGGTTTCTACCAGATCCCTGATATGATCACCTCTTCTCACACTTTTCACTATTATGTCGTCTGCGTATGCTAGAATATTTCTCCAAAGCTGGTTGCTCAGGACAATTGCGATCATTCTCGAGAATGTAGAACCTGCATTCTTGAGCCCCTCTGGCATTCTAATAAAACAGTAAGTTCCGAAAGGAGTGATGAAACTTGTCTTTTCCTCATCCTCTTTGCGGACCCTGATCTGATGGTATCCTGAGAACATATCTAGTAGTGATAACATCTCGCTGCTTGCTACGTCGTCCACTACCTTGTCAACTCGTTCTAGGGGATAATCATCTTTTTTGCATGCTTTGTTCAAATCTGTGAAGTCGATACACATTCACCATTTCCCATTCTTCTTTTCACTGGTACTGTGTTTGCCAGACAGGATGGATATATGACTTCTCTTATGACTCTTGCATCTTGCAGTCTTTGGACTTCTACTTTCACCACATCCACTTTTTCGTCAGACATCTTCCTGAGTTTTTGCTCTCTGACCATGCAAAAACATCTTTATTTTTGTTTAGGAACTGAATCAATTCCTTCTCTTCTTGCTCTTCAAGATCTGCTCTGATGATGACTGCTCTGTCAGGCATGTCATCAAGGAAAACCCTTTTTGTTTTGCCATCAGGGGATATTTCTACTTTCTCTTTGTCCCTCTTTGCCTCGGTGTAGGGCTGTTTCTCTTCTTCTTCTTTGATTAGGACATGGACATTTTTCTACCCGGGTGTGTGGCCTCGCTCGATGTTTCTTGCTTCCTGCTGATTCCGAACAAGGTGATGACACCTTTGGGTGCTGGAATTTTCATGCAAAGGAATTGCTGTCTTATCACTGCATCAAATATGTTGATGAATCCTCTTCCTAGGATTGTGAAATATGGGTGGTACATGTCTACTACGTCAAAAGTGATGTGCTCTGTTCTTGCATTTTCAATGTTCTCGACAGACACCAGGAGATTTATTTTTCCCATTGGCCTGATCGGCTTCCCTCCGAAGCCTAGAAGTGGATCTTCCGAGGGTTGGAGCATGTGTGGACTTAAATTCATTTTGTCGTAAGTCTTGGTGAACAGGATGTCTGCTGAGCTTCCGTTGTCCACCAGAGCTTTCCCAATTACCCAACCTGCGATGTTGATTTCTATAACCATCGCATCGTTGTGTTCTGTGGACTTCAGTCTGAAATCTTCTTCAGAGAAAATTATTGGCGTCTTAGCCCATTCAGGCCTTGCAGCAGGGCCGTCGTTGATGATGGTGTTCACTGATTTGAAGTAATCTTTCTTTTGCTTTTTGGTGTCAAATTCCATGGAAGATCCTCCTACGATGGGCATGATCATTCCGAAGGAAGGCAATGCCTTGGAGTTGTTGTTTTTGGAATTGGTTTCAGTTTTGGGTGTGGTGTCTGGTGGTGGTGGTAGGATTTGTTGGATGGGTTGTGGTTGCTGGATGGTTTGTATAGCTTGGGATTGTGGATAGAATTGCGGCAAGGGTTGACATTCTTGCTGGGGTTGTTGGAAAGGTTGGTTATTTTGCGAAACTTGTAGGGTTGATGCGTGTATTGATCTTGAGTTTAGCTGATAGAGGATTGGGCAGTAGGGTTGTTGCTGCCAGTAGTTGTGATGTGGTTAGTTGGGTAGGATGGATGCGACCGTTCTCATCTTTTTTTTCTTGTTCGATTCTGTCCACATTTTTCTGTGTTTCCAGACATGCTTCCGTACTGTGACCCTTTCCATAGTATCTGCAGAAAAAGTATGAATTTCTGCTGTTGTGATTCATAAGGTTCGAGGGTCCTCTTCCTCTGCCCCTTGAAGAGTGTCCTCCTCTAGTACTTGGTCTGTCATTTTGTCTGCTCTGAGTCTCAGTATTTTGGACATTGTTTATGTGTCTGGTTTGCTGGGATTGCAGCTACCATTCAGGAGTTCTATAGTGTTGTGTCGACTGGTTTATTTCAGCGACTCTTCTTCTGTGATCTTCATCTGACTTGATGTATTTTTCCAGCTCGGTGAAGAATTGTTCCATGGTTTCGGGTTCCTCCCTTGACAGGTGGGAGGCTGTGGGCCCCGGAGTCAAGCCACTTATTAGGGCTGAGATTGTTATTTCATCATTTGCACCTGGTGTTTGTGATTTTTGTTGTATGAACCTTTTCACATAGCTTGCTAGTGGTTCTTTGTCTTTTTGCTTGCAGTGATAGAGGTCAGACTTCTTTGCAGTTGTTTGGTGAAAAACTTGGAAAGCTTGGAGGAACTTTGTCTTCAGATCTATCCAGCTGTAGATTGAATGGGGTGGCAGCAGGGAATACCAATTCAGTACTGGTCCCACACAAGCAATGATAAAGGATTTTGCTAGGGCGACATCATCCCCGCCTGCAGAGTTTACCGCAACTTCGTAGCTCATTAGAAATTGTCTTGAGTTCCCAAATCTGTTGTATTTTGGGAGAGACACTGGTTTGTATTTGGAGGGCCAAGGAGCTGTTTGCAGGCCCAGGGATAGTGGTGAATCAGGATCTGCGAACTACGAAACTCCATTGCCCACAAAGAAGTTGTCTTTTTGAGGTTGTTCTATTCTTGCAAAAGTGCAGCTCTCTAATCTTCTTTCCCTTCTTCGGTGGTACCATCATGGGTTTTTTGCGTGCTCAGAACACGGTGGGCGTCCTGTTGGGTTTCTGAAAAAATTCCGGAATCCCAGACAAGAGAAAGTAAAAAGCGAGTGCGCAAAGTGATGTAAAGTAGGTCCAAAAGCTACATTCCCTCTCAAAAGGTGTGTCCCTTTACACGGAGGCCGGGAGGGCTCCTTTTATAGTGCTCGGAGGTCACTTTTACATCCCGAAAATGCCCTCGGGAAACAATCATATTCCTTCTATATTCTGTACAAATCTGTCCCCAAGAACCGCGCCGCACAAGGTGGGCTGATTACATACGCAATCCTAATTTTGACATTTACAGGAATACCCCACGTTCACACCTCAACTTCCTTCCTTCCTTCCTTCAAGGATACATCATTGACCGAATCAAACTTAGATTTCTTGGATATCTTCATGAGTCTTGGTAATCCGCGATTCCTAGCTTCGGAGAAGAATCCCTCCATCCCCCATCATCCTGTCACTCTTTCTTGAATCTCCTGGATTGTTGAGGTTCCTGAATGTTGCCTCCTCCCTGAACATCACAAAGAATACTCAAGAACGGTAAAAATCCTGTGGATTCAGGATTTCCGAAGGTCAGTGTTGCTCTTAGATATAAAAAACTAGTTCATCAGATCAATTTGTTTATAGAGAATCTTTCTTTAATCATAAAAAAACTACAGTTCTTGATAGTTCTGGGATTCTGTGATCCCTCGGAACTTTCCGTACTCTGAGTTTTTCTGGAGAACCGTGTCTTCTCTGAACTTTCGAGGGTGCTTTCTTTTTAGCTAATCCCCAACAATCCCGATACAAGTGTAGGCGCAAGATGTACAAGACTCCAAAAGATCCAAAGACTAAAGCATAAAATGATAAACTCCGAGGATTATGACAAAAGATGTAGAGATTGTACGACAAGCACCCTTATCTATTTCTCAGAGAAAATTACGTCAAGGACCCACATGCAGAAGGGTGGAAACTCTGGAAGATACGAGAAGCATCGGGAAAAAACGGGACCAAGCCGGGCCAGAATGGGCCTAGGCCGATCGGCCAAGGCCTATGGGCCGGCTGGCCCAGCCCATTACTATGGCGTCTTGGCGCCCCCTTTGACCTAGGTTTCCCTCGTCCTATTTAAAGCCCCCACACCAAGGCTCACGCATCAATTCATTCGTCGCCTAGGAGCAGAGAAGCTAGAGGGACACTATTTCGGAGAGCAAGGGTCGTGCTAATTGTCTAGGGTTAGCCTAGATGACGTGGAAACCTTGCAAGGAAGACCACATCAGAGTTCCGGAGCAAGGATCAAGATCAAGGTAGGATCCTGGTGGTGATCTTGTATCATGTAATCATTCACGGTGAAGTCTTTTGTGAATCCGATTTCTAACGATCAAGTGCCTCTTTTTATGATATTGCACTCTCTTGGTTTTGCCTATTCTTCAATCTATTCTCAAGATAGATTGCTCAGGGTGTTCTTGTAGCCATGGTGGCTAGAGGTGCATACCGGATCTACCAAGTGGATTCAACACGTTCTTCGCGAATGTGCTCTTAGGTTCACCTGCGCAGAAAGGGGGGCATCGTGACAAGATGTCGATCTTGTGTACGGGTGGGTGCCTTCGAGCGTTAGACCAGAGGTCACAATTTAAAGATGCTTTTTAAGATATTTGCAATTTTATCATCTTCACCTCTTATGCTCGGAGCTACAACAAAGGCAGGATCTAGACCTCCCTAGATCGGTTATCTCTACGCTTTCTCTTGCTACCTCTGGTGTTTAGTAGATTCGAAACCAATCTCTCAAAAGAAAAGTGTTTTCCGCTTATTAGATTGAATCTCGTGTTACACATGTTCCACGGATTGATAACCTTGGGTAAATACTCGAGGGAAAAAGATTACGATGATCCATAAGCTTGCGGTGAATCTTGGCGCGTTGTTAAACCGTCAACAAGCTTTTTTCTAGTGCCATTGCCGGGGAACAAGTAATCAAGATCGAATCTCGCGTTCGTAAATATTTTCAGTTTTTCTTTTGACTTTTATTTTGCATCTCTTAATTTTGATCATCCTCTAATATAGTTTTTGACTAACCCCTAGTGCATAATCTTTATTTTAGATTTTTTATATTTTGTTTATTGCTAACACTAACAGGAGATGGACGGCTACCTCTCCAACAAACTGAAAAATTATGTGGATAATCCAGAAAAACTTTACAGGCAAAGGAGATGAGAAGCACAAGTTAGGAAGCTGAAAGCTGTAAATCTAAAAGCTGAGACCGGAGAATCATCAGAATCTCCAAAGGAAACTCCACTGCCAAGTCCAAGGGGAGATCCAATCCAACTGCCACCCATGGGAGAACCACAACCGGAGCACAAGATCGGGGAGCTATGCACCCCAGACATCATCGATCTGCCTATCCTAAACCTCGACAACATCGGAAGACCGTTCGAGATCAAGACCTCAACTAGAGATGGCAACGGGTAGTATCCGCGCGGATACTGCCTACATAAATCCACGCCCGCATGCTGGAACCCGTGCCCGCGCCCGCACCCGCTATCCGCAATGGGCACATAGCCACACCTGCGCCCGCAATCCGCGGATAGCGGATACCCGTGGGTATGTCCGTGTGCCCGCAAAATCAAAACATGCAAGGAGCTCCAGCAGAAGTTCAACACACATTTCAGCACAAAATAATTGAGAGATAACAAGTTCCAAGTATGCAAATGCAACAAATTATAGACCAAAGTTATTGTGCTAATAAAGTCTTGCACAACACATGTAGATATATACTTCTAACTACTAGGGTCCACATGTCAGCAGTCTTAACGGGTTTAGCAGATTTGCGGGCACGAATAGTATTTTTTCAAATCCGTTAGCAGAGTATCCGCGGTTTTAGGGTCGTGCCCGCGCCCGCGCCCGCGGGCACAAACCTAGATCATCATCCGTGCCCATCGGGTTTGGTATCCGCGGGTACGCGGATATTTCGTGCCCATTGCCATCTTTAACCTCAACTATTCGCATGGTGCAACATTCGCTTTTCACCGGTAAAGAGGACCCTAACCTTCACCTTCAAGCATTTATTCAACTTTGTCAGACTTTCGACATGGATGGGTTGAATCAAAATCAAATGAGGCCAAAGCTTTTTCCGTTCTCACTACTTGGGAAAGCTTTTCAATGGTTCTACATCTTACCAACAACATGGTACAAGATTGGGAAGCATTTATGAGGGCCTTCATGAAGGAATATTATTCGCCAGGTAAGACTCAAAACTTGCGCAATAAAATTGCTACTTTTACTCAATTTCCAACGGAGACAATCACGGAAGCATATGAGTGTTTCAATGAATATACTCAAGTCGTGCCACATCACAAATTCCCAAGGGAGGACCTAGTTCAAAAGTTCTATCAAGGGTTTACTATGGCGTCGAGGATGATCATCAACGCAGCAGCGGGAGGATCTATCATCGAACTTACTCCAACTCTATTCAAGAAGGTCGCGGATAATGATACATGGGCGTCATCCAGACGCTTACTCCCGGTTCAACCCATAGGTAATGTTAAAGGTGTTTTGTAGGTGGAAATAGAGGAACTCCTCGAAGGAAAGATCGACTCACTCATGAGAAGGTTGGAGAAGATGGAGATAGAAAAGAAAGAAGCTCAATACCTAAAGGCAACCAAAGCAAGATCCACGTGCGAGGAGTGTGGGGAGTACGACCATGTCCAAAAGGATTGTCCGGAGGAAGCAAAGGTGCTCGACTACATGAGGAAGAGAGATTTATATCTATCACCGAATTTCTGCTACGTGCAAGGTAGACCTCAATTTAATGCAAACTCATCCATTCAAAATTCGGTTTCACTTTGTATACAATCGAAGGACTTCATGGACGAGTAAGTTAAGATCAAAAAGAACACCGTCACTAAGTTCAAAGCTATAGACACAGTATTGGAGAATATAGATGGCATGGTGACGAAGGTCGGAAGCTCTAACCACCCCGTTTGAAAAAAGAATCTTTTTGGTCTGGTGTGGGCGTGTGGCAAATCACACCCTGGCTTTCATGACGGAGATATTGTTTGCTTTAAGTTCTGTGATTTATTTTTGGGACAGGAATATGCTGCTGAAATTTAGTGGCACACAGTATAGTGTTGAAAAATTAGGGTCTTGTTGAATTCCATTTATAGTTTTACAACAAATTTGATCGAAAATGCGAGACTGTTCATGTTACTGAGTGGCATCCGAGTCGATGATGTACAGTGAGTTTCGGCAACATGTAGCGAACTTGACAGCATCTACTCGCCAAATAGAAAATTCTCTCCACAAGTTCTGTGAGTTTCGGCAACATGTGTATGTGGCCGAATTTTTTTGTGCCACGAGGTATGATGTTGAAAGATTTGGATCTCGTTGGTTATCTTTGATGTTGGAAGATTTGGCTCTTGTTGAATTAATGAATTTTGTTTCTACTTTACCTCCATTGCAATCAAATGCACCGTTGCTGTTGCTGTTGGTCTCGTGCCGTCGTGCGAGAATCTGAGTGCTGTCGCGAGCTGCCCCTACACTACAGTGACACATTCTTGTCTTACCACTGCGCGGTCATCATCAGGTTTCAACAAATTAACACGGAGGCATCATCAAAAGCATCAGGTTCAGGATCATCTCAGTAATTTTCGACGCGGATGACTACTTGTGAGATACAGATACATCAGCACTAATTTACGGCTGCTGCGAGTGAAATTACCTGCCAAAATCATACGAGACACTGCAGCAGGAAAACCCCAAGTTCCTGTCGTTCTACCACTCTCTGCTTCCAACTGCCTCTTTGTCTTCCCCAGCTGCCGTTTCACTTTCACCGTTTTCACCATTCCAAACTTCCAATCCTAGGCTAGGCCACATCGTCGCCGTGCATGGATCCGGCCGTGGAGCTGTGCACGGATACAGACATGGAGTGTCCCTCCTTCAACAACGACCTCTTCTTGGCCTTCTGCGCCCAGCCCAGGACGCCCTGCTGCACGTGCTCGTTGAAGATCTCCTTCTTGTAGTAGCTCCCCATCTTCGAGCACAGAGAGGGAGGAGACCATTGATCAGTGATTTGATTGAGGATAGCAATTTTATCGAAAAGCGACATCGAAGAAGATGCCGGCGCGGCGCACCTGGGTTACAATTGCGTACAGAGGCAGGGTGCTGTAGCTGCAGAGAAGCTGGATGACGACGCTGCCACGACAAGGATGGATGGAGAAATCAGAAGAAAAATAAATTCGTCATGTGTTGTTGCCATTTTAATTTCAGTTCTTGTGAATGAATGAAATAAACTGGAGGCCATGCATGTGAATTACCCAAGAACGAGCCTTGGCACCAAGAAACCGACATGGTCCATGAAGCAGGAGTCCAATCCGTAGGTCATCTGGAAAATGAAAGATGGTAGCCGTTACACGATGTTGTGTGTGTTCAGTCATTAGCATCTGAGCTGACCAGCAACAACAATTTTGGAAAAAGTCTTTTACGACGCACAATACGATCTGTACTACCGATTGAAAAATAATTCATATGTAATAGAAAAAACCCTATATGTAAGGATCTGACGGTTGAGATTAATTCTATACTACCGGTTTTTTAAGTTGTAAGTACGGTAGTATTTATAGGTCGTATGAGTAGTATAAAGGTATTATGAGAAATGTAAAATGGTATTATTGTAATATAGAAAATAAAATATATGAATCAGGTGTGTCTCGGCTGAATGGGCAACGGAGGAAATTATTCAAATAATATATTTTGAGAAAATTATCATTTTACTCATAGTAAAAAACTGGTAATACTACCATACTACCGCAGTCTATATTGTACGTTGTAAAACACCTCTTTTGGAAACGGTGTAGTGGTCACTTACCAGTATCCAGAAGAAGAAGGAGAGCTCAAACGCGTTCTGGAAGAGGATGAAGTGGATGAGATGCAGGATGATCCGCGGCCGCCCGAACCAGAAGTGCTCGTCTGATGGCTTCACGACCAAATCACCCTCGATCGCCGCGTGCCTCGAGGCTACGTCGTAGGCTAGCTGAGCTATGATGTGCTCCAGCTTGGTGCCAATAGCCATCAGAAGCTGCAAGAATGTAAGCAAGCACACTGTGAGGACCAAGTCCCGGATGCCAGGTCACTATAAGTCAGTGACTCAGTGTGCTCAAGGGGGTTCATTCACGGTGACAGCATAATTCGGAGACTATTAAACGGACTCTGAAACAACACGCTATGTACTATGCACTTACAACAAGGGGGAGGAAAGCCATCCAAAAATATGTATGCCAACCTGCAGATTATAACAAATAAGATGAGTTGAACTACTGAAATATTACCATGAAGTTCTTTTTTAAAAACAAAGAGCAAAATAATTCCGCAACAAGAATGTTCAGGAACAATAGAAATCACTTCGTCTTCTTCTTCTTTTGCAGAGGTTGAAATAAAAGCTTACCGTTGACGTTCAGCAACAGAAATATCACCACGAAGACCCACAAGGACCAGCTAAAAGGAGATAGAAACATCACGGTCAAGTTTATATATTGACTCCCCAAAAAAATATAATTAAGTTTATTCATGAAGGAAACTTGCTTCAATTTTTTTAAAAAATATATATAGGACAGTCTTTGGATTACCTTGTACTGACTATTTTCTTAAAGTCTGACTCTAAAACCTTCATCATGTATCTGTGGAAATCAAAATTCAGATTCCCACGGCAGTGCGTCTGCAATCCAAAAGAATGCATGTTTATTAGTTTATATAGAGGGAAAGGCACCAGCTAAATATCAAATTATGCTTACCATGATAAAACCAAAACGCATTGTGTTGTAGTCCGATTTAGTTACTGAACCATAAAATTGCTTAACAAATGAATGCTGTGACAAAAAGAAGAAAAAGAAAAGATTAATTAGTTCACGGGATATACCATACTCTTTTTTTTGAGAATTACACAGTACAACGCAGACGCTCACAACACGCACGCACACTCACCCCTATGAATACACGTACGCAAACCCTACCCCTATGAGCACCTCCGAAGGACTGAGCACCGGCAGATCTGGAGATTCCCGAAGTCACCAATGGCACCTCGTCGTCGACGGGAACGTCGCTTACCACTTAACGCATAACGCCGGTAAAACCTGGAAAATCCAGGAAAAGGTGCGAGCACCAGGATTTGAACTCTGGTGGGTACCGTCCCACTGGACCGTCCTACCATTAGACTACACTAAACATACTCCCTCAGCTCCTTTTTTGTAAGGCGTAATATGACATGACACAGTCTCTCAAATTAGACTTTAATCATTTATTTATCTTATCTTATTTATATGACTATAAATTTATAATCATTGGTTAGTACATTTGATTACAAATTTGATTTGATTACCAATATAACCGTGTCAAGTTTACATTATAAAAATGAAAAAATATTAGGTAAATTATTGATTACAAATTGTAAATTTGAATATTAATATACGTGCTTGCCTTATAGATAGGAACGGAGGGAGTAGGTCATCAATACGTAGTGATTATTTTCAGTTTCAACTTTCAACCCAAGAAAAAAATAAAGTAATTGTCACATCTGCAGTTCTGCACATTAAAAAAAAAAGTGTACGCCAAACTGACATCTCAGATAATACAGAACCACGAAGAGTCCTTTTGGGTAGTCATTTTGTCTCTGATCGTAGAACAATTAACAAACTGTAATACCATTAAACTACTTTTCAAGACCGATCTAATCATGTCATTTTCAAATGTCCCTTTTTTTTCTACTGAAGCGAGTACATGCAACTTTGCAGTATGCAAATAAGATATGACAGTTGAGGTCATGAGCGCATTACTTACCAGCCAAGACAATGTCATAGAATCCCTGCCAATCCCCTTGTAATGTTCTCTAATGAATGAAAGTTGATGCTCCTGTAGCACCTTCTTATTAGGTCCTGCAATTTCATAGGGATTTTTTATCAGGTGCTCAACAAATACTAGATCTCCTTTATTGTGGAGAAAATAACATTTATTCTTCTTGAGAAAACAAACATGTCACAAAAAAAACAGCTTTTATTTAGGATTTGTCCGTTCCGGTTTTCCTAGGAAAAAAAATGCTGCTTCAATTCAAACCACAAATGTCGCATTGCACTAGGTGATACCCCGCGCGTTGCTGCGGGAATTTTTAAATAAAATTTTAAGGTGAAATGTGAAAGTAGAAACACCAAAGCAATTACATAGCGATATTCATCTGTAAACAATATTATATATGAAAGTATGTTAATTTTGTTGAGAGAGAACCATTTTTAAATGATTAATTCTACATGTATTTCAACTGCGAGAATTTTATGGTGTGCTACTCGCAAATACAACTGTTATTAGTCACAGAAAATCGATGAAGACATAAATATATGGTTCGGTGGATGTTGACATGGCTTATAGCGGATAGTGACGTGACGTGTAGTGCGTTATGATGTGGCGCGTTGAGAGTCAAGAGAAATTGATAGTGGGTACCACTTATATAGTTTATATAGATTAGAATATGAGCATATTCAGCTGGGTCCTGATAGATACCGTTTCCTGCAGCATTATTTTGCAGAATTTCCTCCTCCCACTGTTTCCATTTGTGTATCTGCGTAACAAATAAACACAGCACGTATTGTAATTAGAGTTCTTGACTTAACCTTAATTGATCTGCAAAACTAACACCATAAACTGCTTGCTTGCTTACCTTTGCACCTCCCAGAAGCATAGTTGTAGCACTGAAGAAGACATGCGCCACGGCCAGAACAAATATGAAAATGTGCAGATGGTGCAAGGCTTTTTCCGACAGCAGTGGAACTTTCCCCTGTCAGAACAATCACAGCAACTGTTATTATAGACACCGTTACATCATAGATTGATTTGCTGTATCTCCCGATGTTTTTATTAGCTTTCAATAAAACATATATAGAGAACAAAAAAATTTACTCAAAATCTCTAAGACAACAATGAGTTTCGTCTGAATCGAATATGCATGGTTGAGTCAATCGATCACCTGCATCTGGCAGATCCCGGCCTTGGCCCCTGCAGCCTCGCCGCCGCTGAGCACCCGCGCCCTGCTGATCCCGCCGAGGATATCGGCGGCGGTAAAACGCGCTCTCGTGGCGGTGACCCCTGCAGGCCTCTGGCACGGCAGCATGTACTCCGTCCAGCTGGGCGGGATGCAGGTCCTCTGGATCGTCTCCTGGAACGCCGTCATCAGCAGGGAGATGAACCCCAGAAGCATCAGCTCTGCATCACACCAACAGAAGATCAAGAGCTAAACATTTTCTTTCTCGTCGACCGAGTAGTTAAATTTCAGACATCTCTGGAAAAAAAAAAGATCAAAATTTTCTTCTCTGTCTGTCTACCTTCTTTGACCTTGAGGAGCGCCTCGTAGAGCGACCTCTGATCGTTCTTCCTGAGCACCTGCAGTTTGCATGCCACGAAGCGGAAAGTCTTAGGCGCTGTTTAGTTCCCCAAAAGTCCCAAAAATTTCCGCATCGCAGACCGTGTCACTTCTCACAAAACACGCTTCCTAATGCAAAAATTTCATCACTTTTCCTATAGTTTCACCGTTTAGCTCACCGGCGTCAGCAGGAAAGCAGGAGGCAAGAACTCCAGGTTCGCCGACGTACCTTGCCGAGGTGATGGAGGCCGCGCTCGGCGGCGAGGGAGATGAGCACGATGATCGAGCAGACCGCTGCCACGATCCACGTCGGCGTGAACTGCAGCGCCGCCGCCGCCTCGTGGGCCTCCCCCATCGTCGTCCCCCGCTCGCACGTCCTCCCAGCAAAGGCTGTGACACTGACACTACCACTCCGGGAACGGGACCGGGACCGCGCGCTTCTGACCGTTTGGTTTGTTTTATATCCCGTCACATGTAGCTTTAAACCCGGTGGTGGATGCGACGCTCACATAATTAGGATATGTACAATGGTGTAGACTACTGCTGTCTGTAAGTGTCTAAAACATTGTGTACAAACAACAGAATAGACAACTTGTACATTGGGATGTCTGTTAGTCTGTCTGTAAGGTATTTAATCCATATATTGACACATATATCATGACGATCAAGCAGAAATTAGATCTTTGTGTGCCATTTTGTTGCTTGTTCTACATAATAAACTGATCTTTGTATACTAGTTTATTACACCCTCTTCCTATTCATCATATTCATGACTAAAGATGGTCTTTGTAATTTTTACATTTATAAGAACTATTTTATAAAATAGTCAGGGAGCATATTGTAAAAAAATGAGAAACATCCTCCCGTCTCTCTCGGCATCTCATCTCTCTCGCTCTTACCTACCTCCGTCTCTCTCCAGCTTGCGTTGACCTGCAGATTGGCCCCTCCATGGTGCCGAAGAGCACAACAGAGACAAGCGCCTCGTAGTAGGTGCAGAGCGGCACCCTGCCGCGGAGGAACATGGTGTCGGGCGTCCCTCCGAGTGCGAGCAGCAGCGCCGCGACGGGAGCTAGTCTGCTCGATGGACGGCCGGAGCGACGAGCTGCCGGAGAAAGGTACCTATTCTTTCTTGCCGTAGCGCTCTTCCTGCCATCATCGGAATTGCGCGCCAAATCGAAGGAACCCACACCGGATCGAACGCCACCATCACCGAGCCGGAGCGTGCCGTACAACGGGCGACGGGCTGTCTGCATGAACTCGGAGCACGAGCCGGTGCCGTCGTCTCGCGAGACGACGACACTGCCCGCCTGTGTCCGGTTCGCCATTTAAGTAGCCTCGCTAATCACAATAAACCACATATAGACGACGTATTAATGGCCGTTGTACATGCCCTTAGGTCCCGGTTTAGTTCCTCAAAATTTGCACCAACTACCCGTCACATCAATCTTCGGGTACTAATTAGGAATATTAAATGTGGATTAATAACAAAATTCATTCCACAATCTCTACTTTAATTTTCGAAACGAATTTAACGAGCCTAATTATGTCATGATTAGACAATATCATGCTACAATAACTAATCTTTAATGATGGATTAATTAGACTTAATGGATTCGTCTCGCAATTTCTGGTCTATTCGTGTAATTATTTTTGTAACTAGTCTACGTTCAATACTCCTAATAGACGTTGAAAGAGAACCCAAATTGTTCACTTCACCAACTAATAGACGTTCAATACTCCATTCGTGTAATTATATTTCTTCTTCCAAAATACAGTATAGACAAATGCGTCCACATACATTTTAAGAAGGACACTAATTAGGAGTGTTAAATGTGGATTAATGAAAAAAAACCTATTCCATAACCCAACTCAAATCGCGAGATGAATCTAAGAGCATCTCCAAGAGTTTCTTAAATCCTTTCCTAATCCTTGATTTTTAGGAAGATGGTAAAAAATACCTCTCCAACAACTCCTAATCCACCCTTCTAATCTTTTAGAACTTGGGAAAAACAGCTTGTTTGGTGTAAAGTTACGCGGTTTGTGTCGATGTGTATCCTCTCCTAAAACCAGGTGGAAGGGTGTGGAAAGAACAGATAGTAGAAAAGATTCCAGATGCAAATGTACAAAAGAGAAAAAATACATAAAAATTGTTAGAATAATTTAGCAATAATATAGAATTCCTGATGAAAATTTGTCTTCTATATTTTAGAGGAGGATTATTAGGTACTCTTGGAGATGATCTTTTTTATTATTCTCAATATATTTAGAAGTTCCAAAACTTCATATTTTTAGGAAGAAAATATTAGGACGTACTCACAAGTCTTATTAGACAACATCATGCTACAGTAAACAATATCTGATGACAAATTAATTAGGTTTAATGAATTTGTCTCACGATTTCCCGTCCATCCGTGTAATTAGTCAATGTTTAGTCCTCCTGTTGTTATAGTTCCCAAAAATTTTTACCAATAAATTTTTGGAACTATTATAGTGCTGTCTATAAAACATTACATGCTTTACTGTACATACCTCTGTTAATAATGAGAGGGATTAATTTGATAATTTAACTTGTCTGGAATTATATTTGTGACCGCGTCTGTCTTTGTCATGCACATGGACACATGGTGTATTATTTATAGGTCATCTTTTTATTTAGTCTTGATTAAATTATGCCACACTGTAATGTGATCCAGTCAGGATTTAAATTGTAGTTCACAGCTATTCCTGTCAGCAGTAGACTAGCATTGTTTTGACCGAATTCACATCTCCATGATGGATGACTTCCAATATATATATAATAAAAGGACTCAAAGAAACTTTGACACAGCGTGATGGAAATCAAGGATCTGATCTGATCTGATCAGATCCCTGTATAGTAACTGATCTACACGCTTATATCTATTATGAAAGTCAAACCCATAATCAAAACAGATCTGATCCGATCCCATTCTTGATTTTCCATCACGCTGTTTCAAAATATGCAAAGTTCAATCCGATCCTTCCACCTCTAGCTAGCTCCTGGGCGACGGCGCTTGACGACATACAACGTCACCCCCGTGGCTATGGTGAGTCGCCGTCGACGTGAGAAATTACAAGGAGGACGGATTTGGTCGGGGAGGGCAGACAACCATGAACCCCTGGTGTTCGATTTCAGAATTCAGATACTAAATAGTATATGCAAATCTTACACGACGCAACTATAACATGGCAGGACGCGTCTCCATGGGCCCACATGACAGACATAACTTACTATCTCTGTTCTTAAATATATGACACCATTGATTTTTTTTCTTTTGTTTGACTATTCGTCTTTTCTACATTTTTTTGCAAATCGATAAACAAACAAGTTAAATCTAAAGTACGTTACATAATAGATATTATGATATATATTTTTACTTTAGTTAACTAATTTGTTCAATATATACATTGATGGTCAAAGTTGAAGTAAAAAGTCGACGGTGTCATATATTTGAATATATTTAAGGGTCTGTTCTTTTGGTTAAAAAGGAATAGTAAAGTTACAAATGAATAGTGCTGGAATAGTATTTTTTGTGAGAGAAAATGTGATAGGTAAATAGTGATATTCACTGTTCCTTTCTAAGTAAAAGAACAGAACCTAAGAACGGAGGGAGTAATACACAAAACAAAACATTGATCAACCTCGTGTCTTCCGCATGTCTTTGGCGTCAGGGTGTGACATCCCCTCCCCCGTTTCAGAACTTGCTGGTCCTCCAGCAAAACATCCCGGAAACCTTGCCTGCAGAACGTACTAATTTTCCCAGGTAGTCGCTTTAGCTGAAAGTCTTGTCTGCTTGATTAGTGCGAGTGGTATTGCTTTTCCTCCTTTCTTGACTAGTCTTCCGCCCAAGATGGCTTCGTGAAGAACATCACATTTGTCCAACTATGTAGGTAGTGTGTATAGTTAGGTAAGAAAGGCTTTAGTTGAGACACATAGAACATTGAGTGAATCAGTGTGTCTTCAGGCAGATCAAGTTTGTAAGTTGTGTTGCCAATGCGCTCCAGTACCAAAATATTTGAATGCCAGCTTGGGGTAAGGTTTGCTCACCAATGATAACTAGGCATAAAGTTGTAATTTCAACAGTACCTTCTCTCCCACTTGGTATTCTTGATGTCGCCTGTGTTTGTCTGCCTATTATTTACATCTTGTTCTGCGCACTGGTCAAATGTTCCTTTAGGACTGTTGTTCGTGCCTCTCAGCCACTGAGGAGTTTGTGGTGGGTGTAACCAGCCCCATATTTGGTTCATGACTATACAGGGGTGATTGGTAGGCTGCACTAGCTCCTAGTCAGGCTAACTCTAAGCCAGGCTAGCCTTGACCAGGCTATATCAATGCAAACTCTCGTGTTTGGTAGAGTGGCTAGAGATAGTCTGGGTTCTGGTGCTCGTGTTGGGTAGCCTGCATAATACGATAAGATGACCCTATGTTGGCTAGAGGTGAAGTTACCACCCATTCCCTCTCTTCTCTCCTCTTCCCCTCTGTCCCCATCTAGCTCTGCCCAAACAGAGCACCGCAGTCAGCCCTCCCATCTCGCCGCGACCCGTCGTGGCCGGCCATACGGGCGAGCTCCGCCGCCACCCGCCGTTGCCGGCCGTGCGGGCAAGCTCCGCCGCCATCCTTCTCCATGAGGCCATGGCAGGTGACCAAGCAACCGCAGATCTTGGGCGGCGCCGCCGACAGGATCTTGGGCCGCCCCCTGCTTCATCTCTCTCGTCCCCTTCCCCGAGGAAGGCAGCAAGCTCGAGTTCGAATGCGGCGGCTCGGTAGTGATGGCGACCTCGTGCTCGAGCTCCCTCCCGCGGATGTAGGGCCTGTCGCCGCTGAAGCAGGGAGGTTGTGGACGGCGGCAACGACGAGTTGCTCTCCTTCCCGTGCCTCGCTCCGCCGACTCCTCCCGCCTCGCTCCACTCCACCTCGAGCGCGTCGGTGCTCGTGGTAGCACCGCCTCTTCTTGGCCTCAAGCTCGGGGTGGCGGCAGCGCGAGCCTCGATCTGTGGCGGCGGCGGGAGGACCACGTTGCTGCCCGCCGCGAGCTCGGCTATGGAGGTCGAATCAAGCTCCGCCGGCGTCAAATCGAGCTCCGGTGGCCTCGACGGCTAGACGGGCAGCGCTCCCAGTCAACGTGCCCACGGCGGCGGCGCGTCGAGGCGCAGCCTTGACTGCCAGATGGGCAGCGGCGCGGTGGACGGTGCTCCTGCAGCCACGGCGACGGTGCGAGGGTGAGCGGAAGCGGCATGATAGCTTGTGCAAGCTTGCACAACCAGAAACGCAAATGAATTGTGTTTCCCACTATGCAGGTTTTGCCTCCCCTTTTGCATATCATAAGCCTGGCTAGGACCATATGCACGCTACCAATCACTGGTAAGCTGCATTACACAAGCCTGGATACAGGTTGTGCAGCCTACCAATCACACTCATAGTGTGTAAAATGGTGAGCAACCCAGTGAAGTATGGTGAGAAGAATTGTGTCGGGGACAGCCATAGGGGTCCCCTAACTATGGGAGAGATTACCCTTCCTAAAAAATTGACACAAAACCGCAAAAACGCTCCCCAAACCAGCCACAACCCAAATACGAATAAAGCCCACGGCCCAACAACCTCCATGGCCCATCAAACCGCCATCCCCGGCCGCCCTCGAGCGAATCTCCGCCTTGCTCGAGGGTCGGACGCCGCGCGGCAAAACCTTGCCTCGCTCGAGGGCACGGCGCCCCTTGAGCGGATCTCCGCCTCGTTCGAGGGATCCAGCCCCTCGAGCGAGTCTCCGCCTCGCTCGAGGCCTCCCCTCAATCCGTGGCGCCTCACCTGCTCCCCCCGACCGGAGCATTAAATACCCTGACACGCCGCGGGCGCCCGGGTCAAAAGGCGAATCCCCGCCACGCCGATCTCCTGACACCGCCTGAGAATCTGACCCCGACGCTGTTCGAGCAACCCACCACTGTGCGGCCATCCCCGGCGCTGTATAAGCGTTGTGCAGGATGGCTGGTGTCATTCTTCGACACTGTACCACCCGCTCCTGTCCTTCCTCCCCGCCATACCCCTCGAAAAGGGATGGCAACACCCTCGAGGGGCGTACGGCCGCCGCCCTTACGCACGCCCATGACGGTGCCGTGGCTCAGGGTAGGCAGAGCACGTTCCCTCCATCACCTCCGGCGCTGTGCGGCCATCCCCAGCCCTGTGCCACCATCCCGGGCACTGTGGAACCATCCCCGGTGCTGTGGAGCCCTGTTTCGATGGGACACCAACACGCCGGCCCCTGTATGGCATGGGCGCTCCCACCATCGAGGCCCTCGAAAGGGCATGGGGGCACCCTCGAAAGGTGTACGGACGGCGAGCAGGCGCGCACACTGACCGGCACCGCTGTACGAGCGGCGTGTGCCGCGTCCCCTCCACCAACTCCGGCACCGCCCGGCCATCCCGGGCGCTGTGCAACTGACCCGGGGGCTGTGCAGCCATCACCAGCACTGTGCCGCCATCCCCACCGCTGTGCGACGGCACACACGACACTGTGCGGACACGCCGATGACGCACCGCCATCCCGCGCCACCAACTCCGGCCCTTCCTCTGGCGGATAGGCCCTCGATCCAACGGGGCCGCCCCTCAAAGTCAAGGCAGGATGGGTCACGAAGACCGCCACGACGCCCGCGGAAGCCGGAGGACGACACCAACTCGCGCCAAGAACCATGACGCGCGGGACAAGACCGCCGATGCCATGCTTATTAATACATGACCACTGTGTCGGTAGCTGTGCAGCATCCTGTAACTGCCCTCCCTTGGCCTATAAAAGGGAGAGGCAGAGCCCCCTGCGCGGGGGGGCGACGACGGCATCACTTCTCACCCGCATTCACCTGCTCGCTCATTCCCTTGATATTGGCACTCTGCCTCAATCATCTAGCAGGGACTTGGAGGCCTTTCATCCTCTCCCGCCTAGCTTGTAGCCCCCCTCTACAGGCACCACGGTGCATTGCAATACAGCGCTCAAGCGCAACCTGCTGGACGTACGGCCCCTCGGCCGGAACCAGGATAAATCCGTGTCCCCGCATTGCTTAGCACCGGCCATCGAGAGACCGATCATAGCGCATTTCACTAGTTAGTGTCGGGACTAATCTCAACACCGACAAATTGTACTGAACTCCGCTTGAGCCAACCAGTATTTCCATAGCTTATGAGGATCTTCATACATTGCGATGTACTCCCTCCATTGTCCTTTGATATGGTTATTTGTAAAACTAAAATTTTCTCTTTTGACAGTATCATTTGAGTTGCCACCTCGTATTTGACGTAGATGACTGTTTGATTCCTGTACAAAATAACTTTTCTAGAAATACAATTGGTACATGTATGTGATTACATTAATACCGAGGTGCATGCATATGATAACAAGGTAAAAATAATGACATGATTTATGAGATGATAAGTAGAGTTCATTCTCTTGGTTATTGCACCAAAGTGAAATAGTATTATCATAAGAGAATAGAGGGAGTACATCTCTAAACATTGATTGATGCGCTTTGTTTGGCTGTCGGTCTGTGGATGGTATGCTGAGGTCAAAGTGAGTTGAGTACCCACCATACTGAACAACTCCTTCCATAAATTGCTGGTAAAGACATTGTCACGGTCTGACACAATGTCTTTGGTAGTCCATGTAGTTCTACCACATTGTCAAATAGTTGCTTAGCAATGGTTCGACCTGTGAAAGGATGCCTGATGGGGATAAATTTTGCATACTTGGTAAACCGATCCTACCACTGCGTGGCCAACATCAGGTTTCGACAAGTTATTAACACCGAGGCATGCATCATCAAAAGCATCAAGTTCAGGATCATTTCAGTAATTTTCGACGCAGATGACTACTTGTGAGGTTACAGATATTATATCAGCACTAATTTACGGCGGCTGCGAGTGAAATTACCTGCCAAAATTATGGCATGTCTATGTTTTACGGTTACAGCACAGGAAAACCACAAAATGATACGAGACACTGCAGCAGGAAAACCCCAAGTTCGTGTGGCTCTACCACTCTCTGCTTGCAACTGCCTCTTTGTCTTTGTCTTCCCCAGCTGCCGTTTCACCGTTCCAAACTTCCAATCCTAGGCTAGGCCACATCGTCGCCGTGCGTGGATCCGGCCGTGGAGCTGTGCATGGATTCGGACATGGAGTGTCCCTCCTTCAACCCCGATCTCTTCTTGGCCTTCTGCGCCCAGCCCAGGACGCCCTGCTGCACGTGCTCGTTGAAGATCTCCTTCTTGTAGTAGCTCCCCATCTTTGAGCACAGAGAGGGAGGAAACCATTGATCGATCAGTGATTTGAGGATAGCAATTTTTATCGAAAAGCGACATCGAAGAATTTGCCGGCGCGGCGCACCTGGGTTACAATTGCGTACAGAGGCAGGGTGCTGTAGCTGCAGAGAAGCTGGATGACGACGCTGCAACGACAAGGATGGATGGAGAAATCAGAAGAAAAATAAATTCGTCATGTGTTGTTGCCATTTTAATTTCAGTTCTTGTGAATGAATGAAATAAACTGGAGGCCATGCATGTGAATTACCCAAGAACGAGCCTTGGCACCAAGAAACCGACACGGTCCATGAAGCAGGACTCCAATCCGTAGGTCATCTGGGAAATGAAAGATGGTAGCCATTACACCATGTTGCGTGTGTTCAGTCATTAATTGGCATCTGAGGTCTGAGCTGACCACAATTTGGAAATGGTGTGTCGCACTTACCAGTATCCAGAAGAAGAAGGAGAGCTCAAATGCGTTCTGGAAGAGGATGAAGTGGATGAGGTGCAGGACGATCCGAGGCCGCCCGAACCAGAAGTGCTCGTCTGATGGCTTCACGACCAAATCGCCCTCAATCGCCGCATGCCTCGAGGCTACATCGTAGGCTAGCTGAGCTATGACGTGCTCCAGCTTGGTGCCAATAGCCATAAGAAGCTGCAAAAAGTATGCAAGCATATGTGAGGACCTAGTCAGTGTGGTAAGGTGGATCATTCACGGTGACAGCATAATTCTGTTTGTTCAGAGACTACTATGTAAAAGGACTCTAAAACAACACACTATGTAATATGCACTTACAACAAGGGGAAGGAAAGCCATCCAAAAATATGTATGCCAACCTGCAGATTATAGCAAAATAGGATGATGAGTTGAGCTAGTGAATTAATATTACTATGAAGTTTTTATTTTTTAAAGGAAAAAGTTCATTTTTGACCATTCAACTTTTGCCAAAATTTGGTTTTGGCCATCGAACTTCAAAACCAAGTATTTTCGGTTATCCAACTATCAAAATCGTTCAAATTTGGCCATCAGGTGGTTTTGATGGCTGGTTTTAAGTTTTTTAATTTACAATGTAGTCCTTAGATCTTATAATGACTATTAATTTTTGCTCATATCTCCGATTTAATTCATTCTTATGGTCACATGTTCATAACGATAAGCTTTGTATTTTAAAATGTTCTTTATTTTATTTTATCACTATTTGTTATATTATTCTTATGTTATTGTGTAAGAACAACAATTTCAGAAAAGTAAAACAAATAATTACAAAATAATATGAACAAAATTTAAAAGATAAAGCTCATCATTACAAACACATGACCACAAGAATCACTTAAATCGAAGATACGAGAAAAAAGTAGTAATCATTTTAAGATTAAAGAACTATTTTATTTACAGTTTAGTCCTTGGATGTTCAGAAAGAATAGAAACCACTTCGTTTTTCTCTTTTTCTTTTTTGCAGAGGTTGAAATAAAGCTTACCATTAACGTTCAGCAACAGAAATATCACTACGAAGACCCACAAGGACCAGCTAAAAGGAGATAGAAACATCACGGTCAAGTTTATATAATTAAGTTTATTCATGAAAACTTGCTTCATTTTTTTTAAAAATATATGACAGTCTTTGGATTACCTTGTACTGACTATTTTCTTAAAATCTGACTCTAAAACCCTCATCATGTATCTGTGGAAATCAAAATTTGGATTCCCACGGCAGTGTGTCTGCAATCCAAAAGAATGCACGTTTATATTGATAGAGGGAAAGCACACAGCACCAGCTAGATATCAAATTATGCTTACCATGATAAAACCAAAACGCATTGTGTTGTAGTCCGATTTAGCTACTGAACCATAAAACTGCTTAACAAATGAATGCTGTGACAAAAAGGAGAAAAAGAAAAGGTTAATTAGTTCACTGGATAGACCATGCTCTGTAAACGTACTCCCTTCGTTTCTGTTTACAAGGCGTAATATGACATGACACGATCTCCCAAATTTGAGTTTGATCATTTATTTATCATATATTAGTATTATTTATAGTTATAAACTTATAATCACCGGATAGTACATTTGTTTACAAATTTAATTTGATTACCAATTTAACCGTGTCAAGTTTACATTATAAAAATTAAAAAATTATGTAAATTATTGATTAAAGATTGTAAATTTGAATATTAATATGCCTGCGTGCCTTATTAAATAGGAACGGAGGGAGTGCTCAGGAATACGTAGTGATTACTTTCAGTTTCAACTTTTAACCCAAACAAAAATAAAGTAATTTGTCACATCTGCAGTTCTGCACAGATAAAAAAAAAAGTGTACGCCAAACTGACAGCTCATGTTGTCTCTGATCTTTAGAACATAACAAACTGTAATACCACCCGCAAAAAAAAAAAAAAAAACTGTAATGCCATTAAACTACTTTTCAAGACCGATCTAGTCATATCAAATGTCCCTTTTTTTCTACTGAAGCGAGTACATGGAATTTTGCAGTATACAAATAAAGATATGACAGTTGAGGTCATGAGTGCATTACTTACCAGCCAAGACAATGTCATAGAATCTTTGCCAATCCCCTTGTACCGTTCTCTAATGAATGAAAGTTGATGCACAGGTAGCACCTTCTTATTAGGCCCTGCAATTTCATAGGATTGTTTTAGCAGGCGCTCAACAAATAGTAAGCGGATCTCCTTTATGATGCAGGAAACAAATATTTATTCTTCCTGAGAAGAAAACAAACATGTCACAAAAAACAGCTTTTATTTTCGGATTTGTCGCCTTCCGGTTTTCGCAGAACAAAAAAAAAATGCTATTTCAATTCAAACCACAAATGTCGCATTGCACTAGAATATGAGCACAACCAGCTAGGTCCTGATAGATACCGTTTCCTGCAGCATTGTTTTTCTGAATTTCCTCCTCCCACTGTTTCCATTTGTGTATCTGATGAGTAATTAACAATCAAACAGCACGTACTGTAATTAGCAGCCACCAAAAGCAACATACAAGAGTTATTAACTAGCCTGCAAAACTAACGCAATAAACGGCTTTGCTTGCTTACCTTTGCACCTCCCAGAAGCATAGTTGTAGCACTGAAGAAGACATGCGCCACGGCCAGAACAAATATGAAAATGTGCAGCTGGTGCAAGGCTTCTTCCGACAGCAGCGGAACTTTTCCCTGTCAGAACAATCACAGCAACTGTTATTAGACACAGTTACATCATATATTTGCTGTTTTTCTCGATCACTCGATGTTTTTATTGGCTTTCAATAAAACATAGAGAATCCCCTTCGAAAAATAAAACATAGAAAACGAAAATTTACTCAAAATCTCTAAAAGAACAGTAAGTTTCGTCTGAATCGAATGGTTCAGTCAATGGAGCACCTGCATCTGGCAGAGCCCGGCCTCGGCCTTGGCCCCAGCAGCCGCGCCGCCGCTGAGCACCCGAGCCCTGCTGATCCCGCCGAGGATATCGGCGGCGGTAAAACGCGGTCTCGTGGCGGCGACCCCTGCAGGCTGGCGAATCCCCGGCCTCTGGCACGGCAGCATGTACTCCGTCCAGCTGGGCGGGATGCAGGTCCTCTGGATCGTCTCCTGGAACGCCGTCATCAGCAGGGAGATGAACCCCAGAAGCATCAGCTCTGCATCACACCAACAGAAGATCAAGAGCTAAACATTCTCTTTCTCGTCGACCGAGTAGTTAAATTTCAGACATCTCTGGAAAAAAAAATCAGAATTTTCTTCTCTGTCTGTCTACCTTCTTTGACCTTGAGGAGCGCATCGTAGAGCGACCTCTGATCGTTCTTCTTGAGCGTCTGCCACAGTAGCAGCATAGAGAAGCTCTCTTATTAGCTCATCGTCGTCAGCAGGAAATTAAAGGGCGAGCTCGAGGTGTCTCTGCCAAAACGTATACCTTGCCGAGGTGATGGAGGCCGCGCTCGGCGGCGAGGGAGATGAGCACGATGACCGAGCAGACCGCCGCCACGATCCACGTCGGCGTAAACTGCAGCGCCGCCGCCTCTTCGGCATCCGCCATCGTCGTTCCTCGCTCGCGCACGTCCTCCCAGGTCCCAGCAAAGGCTGTGAGCCTGTGACACTACCACTCCGGCCGGAACCGGGACCGCGCGCTTCTGCCCGTTTGGTTTGCTTTATCCCGTCACAAGCACGTAGGACCGTCACCTCAGAACACGGAGGGGCCAAACAGGGCAGCGTCCAAGAGCTTTCAGTTGGGCTCGGGGAATATGAGATCGGTGGACGGCAGTTCACAGGAGAGCTAGGGAGGCGGCCGGTGTCTCTTTCACTCTCTCAGAGCTTATCTTACCGGTCCCAACAAAAAAAAAGAGCTCATCTTACCGGTGGTGGATGCAACGGCTAGGATGCAGCTTTGTTGCACGGCCACATGTATGTATCACAAAAAATAATTTCTTTTTTCAAAAAATACAGTATAGACAAATACGTCCACATACACTCATTCATGTATATAAATTTTAAGAAGGACGAAAAATCACCACATATAGACTTGCTTGCAATAATCACCAGCTGAAAACCACACTGAGTTACAAACTAAAGAATTGGTTAACAGGTTGAATCATTGTAATCTAACCAGTGCAGTTATGATACTTATATTTAATAAATAGTCAAGTATTGATTTTTGAAAAATCACATATAAGCTCACACACGCATAGAAGATTTTTTTTTTCTTGAAAAGCATCTACAGACACGGACATACACATACACAAACCCACACTTAGCCTTATGAATGTAAGTATGCACATCCCACCCCTATAAACATCTCCCAAATTAAAAGGCTAAACCGCTAAGGTCAGCTGACACCCATACACTACGTGAAAACCTCAAATAGATCACACTACATTTGTAACGGGTTCTTAACACCCGTTACATAGAGCCCCCTCTGTAACGGTTGTTGTTTGGCGCCCGTTACGCATAAGCGTGGCAGGCTCGACCCCGACGTGGCCAACACACCACCCGTTACCAATGAGGACTTCCAGTAACAGGCTTCTTAAACACCCGTTACAGTTATTCTTTATAACGGACGTTAAAATGCGGTCGTTACGAAAGTTAAACCTATCGGTAACGGGCCCTTTGAGTCCGTTACCGATCACTGCCATATCGGTAACGGGCTCTTTAAGTCCGTTACCGATCACTACCATATCGGTAACGGGCTCTTTAAATCTGTTACTGATGACAATTTGACGCTCGTTACTAGACTCGGAGCTCAATAATTGAAGTTCATTAGCACTCTCACTGCCGTCAAATATTTGACTATGTCATCATAACAAATATTGGATATCACACAAACATATAATCATGTCTCTTAAGATGCAAAACCACACGTACACATAGATAGTAGTCATAAGAGCATATTCTACATATTTAAGATACATATATAGCATCACATGTTCACATATGACATGCATAATGTTCAGAACAAACATATTCACATGATCACATCTGACGTGCATCAGCAGGGGCACTAGTTAGATGGCTTCTTTTGTGCTACAGCCTCAAGTTCAGCTATCTTTGCCTCTAGTTTTACAAGTCTTCCCTGCAGCTCAACATTCTCCTTTGCAGCTTCGGCAAGTTCAATATCCTTCATCTTCTGTGCGCCTTTAAGCTTCTCCACCTCAGATTCTAGTATTTTCTGACCATTTGCTAGGAGACTTATGTCGTCCACAGCCTTGTCATCCATCCTTCTATCCACCTTGTCGAGTACTTTCTAGATGCAGTCAAGATCCTCCCGAGTAACAACACATTACTAAAACAAAGGCAAATTGATGCAAGTTTCATAATTAGATTGCCAAGTTTAATATCATGAAAGATGTAACTGGTCAAACAAGAAAGTTGTTTAGCTGTAACTGGGTTCAGAGCTTGGTTGATCCTATGGATTTCTTTCCAGATCATGTCAATGTCCTCCCAAGTTACAGCACCTCCCTAAAACAAAGGCACTGAATGTTCAGTTAATAAAAGTCGATGTAGCATGGAGATTCAGAAATTGAAATAGTATATAGAATAAGTTCAACAATTTTGTGAGCAGCATATGATGAGTACCATGCATTGAATTTCAAGCATAACAAAATTTATACTCGAAAGGTTAACAATTTTCCTCCCGAGTAAGAACACATTTCTAAAACAAAGTCAAATTGAAGCAAACTTCACAATTAGATTGCCAAGTTTAATATCATAAAGTTGTAACCGGTCAAACAAGAAAGTTGTTTAGCTGTAACTAGGTTCAGAACTTGCCTGCTTCTCTTTACCAATGTCATCCTTCATTCTTTCCATCTTGTTTAGGAATGTGCAGATGTAGTTTAAGGTTTTCTTGACCTTGTCGATTTCTGTCCAGATCCTGACAATGTCATGTGCTGGTACAACAACTTCCTAAAACAATAGAAAATTGATGTATTGGAACCATTGATCAGTGAAGACACTGGATGTTCAGTTAATAAAAGTCGCTGAGCATGAAGATTCAGAAATTGAAGCAGTATATAGAATGAGTTCAATATTTTTGTGAGCAGCATATGATGAATACCAGGAATTCAATTTCAAGCATAAACCTAACTTCAAGCATACCAAACTCGAGGAAGGCTCGGCCTCTGCCTGCCGGGCGTCGCCGGAGTGCACCCCCTTGGCGCTTGCGCGCGTGTACGGCCTCCTCCCCCTGGCCGATGAAGAACCGACCTCTTCGCTGCGGAACCTCACTCTCTTGGCGGGGGCGGCGGGCGGGGCCTTCTCCTCCTCGCTGCGGAACCTCACTCTCTTGGCGGGGGCGGCGGGCGGGGCCTTCTCCTCCTCGCTGCAGAACCTCCCTCTTGAGTCGCGGCAGAACGACTGCTTTCCGCCGGCCATCTCTGCGACGGAGACGAGGAAGGAGAAGGGGAGAGAAGGCGACGGAGACGAGGAAGGCAGAAGGTTTGAGAAGGAAGGCAGAATGGCAGAGTGGCAGGGGAGAGTGGCTTTTGGTCAAACATTGGGAATAAATGATACGTGGATAAGCCAAACCGTGTCTCCAATGCACGAGGGCGGCGTGTGGGGCCGGCTCCACCTCGTCGGTTTGGAGGGGCAAATGCGACGCGGAATAACCATCCCGCGTAGTCTCCTTTGTGTCTGTCCTGATTGACAGGCCAGCCCGATCTCTCAGGACTCCCATTTCGACATACAGGCATAATCAACACATATCTTTTGAGACAAAACAGACAGACATAATATAGATAAAGATAACTTTTCCACACACACACACACACACACACACATATATATATAAAGATTACTTGTCCACAAAGATCCACATAGATATACATAATTATTACAAATAGTTAACTTGTCCATCTAGCTAGGCCTTAACTTGCCCATCACATTTTTACAATGGTCATGGTATCTGACCATGCACATCAACAAAAGCATGCCCCCTTTAACATCAACAAAAGCATGGTATCTTCAACTAAGGTTTGCTTTTTTTGCAGCCTCTTCAAATGCAACCAAGGTATCTTGAAACACATCGAGCGCATCTTCCATGGGCTGCAGATTTTGTTCAGCCACAAACTTGTACCTCCTCATGAATGTAGCTTTTTGAGGAGGATGCGCATTTCTTCCATAATATTATCAACCTCAGGTTTCACATATTCCCAGAAAGTGTTATGCCATTTTGATTCCTATGGAATGAAAAACATAGAAAAGTTGCTACATTGATCATTTGGATGAACCATAGGAATGAGAAAACAGAGATAGACAAAGGAACAAGCCATTTCATAGGAACAAGTTGCTACATTGCTACATTGATCATGTTAGAAATCCTACAAAATCTCTATGGAACAAGCCATTTCATAGGAACAAGTTGATCAAGCTCAAGCTCCAGCTGCTCCATCTATAGAACAAGTAAAAGGCACTGTGATTCGGAGAAACTTGTCTCGCCATCGTCGTGGTAGTTGCCAGCGTCGGATATGAGGTCCTCTACACCTTCGCCGCTCCCTCGACCCCTCTCTGTCGTTGCAAGACATTTGCTGTCGCAGACGTGAGGCAGACGCCTCGCCCTCTTCGCTGCCCCCTCACCGGCACGCTCCTCCCTGCCGTTGCTTGGCCCCTCGTCGGAACTCGAGAGGATCCAGTCGATGAGGCTCATCTCCGGTTTTGGGTTTGCTGCACCGCCGCTTGGCCCCTCTCCGACACTCATCGGCGTCTCTGTCTTCGCCGCCATCTCGCCGGCACGCGCGCGGATCCAGTTGCGGCACCGCATCGCGTTCGGCTTCTCCTCCTTGATCCACAATGCGCGGGGTCGTCCGCTGCTTGGCCCCTCACCGGTGCTCATCGCCGTCTCCCCGCCTCCGCTCACCTCACCGGCGCCGCCTCCGCTCACCTTCGCTAATCCCTAGTGAGAAATAAGGAAAGCGTCATGTGTGCTGCGCTTATCCATTCGGGATGTTATATTCATTTTCTAAAATGGAGAGCCATTGCCGACGCAGGTTCGAGAACCCGCGTCACATTGGTTGTCACATGGGTCCGGGTGGGCAGGCAACGGTTATCTTTTTTATATGGGCTGCTGACGCTGACACGTGGGCCCGACACTAATTTTTTTGAAACGAAACTTGCTTCCCTCAAATATTAGAGCCCATTAAACATCACCTAAAAATTCATTAACAATACGAACAATTCGTAGTTGGTCATTTAGTATTCGAATAAAATATCAGCAGGCACACTTGTGTAACCAAAATTATCAAAATTCGAATTTTTATCTCATGTTTGGGATATAATAATTCTAATAACGTATTAGGTTGGTCTAAAAATTCTACAAATTGAGTTGGCAATATAATTTGACTCCCTAAACTTGTCATAAAAATTTCAAGTGGTTTCTAAAAAGGAAGATCATACTTGTGTACAAATGTGTACATTTCTCACATAGTTTCCTAGAATGTTACTTCAACACTGAAGTTTTTCACACTTTACAACATGTTCGAACTCATATACATTTGAAATTTTAACACAACCTTGTTCACCTTAACATTACGAAATACAAAGTTTCATTAGTAATAGTTGTGTAAAACAAATATTATTTCTATGTTGTACTTATCAAGTACGAGATAAGGCATAAAAACATTACTCACAAAAAGGAAATATACACTAAACAATGAAATTAATGAAAAGATGGTGATTTTAGAAAAAATAATAAAAAACAATCATCAAATTTGGATTACATATGACCGAGAAATACGTGACACAAAATTTGGTTCCAGATTAAAAGGAGAAAGGAGAACTGTTTCCTTTGTGGTCGGTTTCCAGCGAATAGCAGTTTTTTTATCCACGCGCGCACGCAAATCGTAACTTTCTTATTTACTTTGATTTTGTACCACAACACGAAAGCAAATAAATCCATTTATTTAAGATATATAATAATCAATCCATCTGTGTGTGAGATTTATATATAATAGTCTTTTGTCATTGGCGACGCTGGTTAGTGAACACGCGTCACCGCAGCGTACACACGTTCTGAGGCGTAGTGGCGTGTCGCAGTGGGAAGACTGGCCGTCTGATGGTTCCCCGTCTTGTCATATAAATGCCCGGCCGGCCAAGAGCTTCTTCCATAAGCTTTCCTCAAGCGCGCCACCAAGAAAACCCTATCACCACCGTCTTCGGTCACCAAGAGCTTCTTCCTCCTCAAGCGCGCGCATGGCATCGTCGTCGAGCGAGCCATCCAGGAAGTGGGGAAGGGAGGAGGATGACGACGATGAAAGCCGCCGCCGTCGGCTCATCAAGGAGGTGAAGGCGTCGAAGCTCGAGGAGGCGCCGACACCGCCGACCAAGGAGCACGAGGAGGCACCGGCATCGCCGCCCGAGGAGCCCGACTCTCTGCTTCCTCAACTAGTTTTGGACAACCGTTGGTCCGTCCAAATGTTCTACGAAGCTTTCAGGAAGCTTCAACTGGTGGCTGTTGAGTTCGGCTTGCCACGACTCAACGATCCGCTGCAGAGGACCGTGAAGGATTTCACCTTCAAGATCAATGTGTTGGCTGGGGAGCTTGAGAGAGTCATGGTCTGCGCCGACAACGACAGCGACGGCGACGATGACGATGGTGACAATGACGGCTTCGGTGGCGGTGACGAACACGGCCTCGACGGCTCCGACTCCGACTCCGACGGTGGGGCTCCTCCGGCGGCGGCGACAAGTCCTCTACCTTTGCTTAATTAATTTGTTCCTCCTCTCTGTTTGTTCGTCCTCCTCTATTTGTTTATGGAACTCTGCTTGTTTGTCATGAACATGTTCCTGTATTAATATGTGTTCCTCCTGTGTGTTTGTTGAACTTGTAATGAACTACATCTAAGAGACGCGAGTAGATCCATCTGTGCCTCCTAACGCATTGCAATATCTATGGCAGCAGTTTACAATGAATTGTAATGTTTGTTACTCTATTTGTTAATGAAAAGATTCCGAGTTTCGAAAAACTCTGTATAAAATCATTGGAGACGCGGGTGCAGGCTGGTTAATTTCATACTGAAATGTCAACACAGATGAATTGATGAAATTTGTGATATGTGACACATTAAGATTCGTGACCCAATTCTCATTCCATTCCGTTCTTCATTCATACATTTAAGTTTGTCATCTGTGACAAATTTTTCATTCTTCATTCACACAGATGAAACAAATTAAAGCACCACTTTTCACATCACAATTACTTCTTTGCAGCATACATCCCCAGTAAACATTCAAATACTACACAAACAGCACCCACAATAATCAAGTTCATCTTCTAGATCACATTGTCCATTTTCTCCTCTAGTGCTTTCTTCCTCTGCTTGTCGTCCGGTGCTTTCTTCTGATTGTCGCTCCCAAGTTGACAATTCACTGAATCAACTACTTCATCGATCACGTCTGCCCAGTTCGACGGTCGAAAAGATATGACGCCAGCATCATTCAGCATCTTGAGATACTCCTTCTCGAAACGATAATATCCACAAAACTTGGGGAAATGTGCAAATCAAAAGCACATAAGAACCCTAACTCAGATTTGGGAAACACATCACATATTACTTACCGCGTTCCTCGCACACTTGAAATAAAGACGACTGTGGTTTTCACCTTCCTTCAGCGTCATCCCCTCCAATACCCGAGCCATACCACAGTCCGAGCAAGGGACCAGTAGAAAGCTGCTTAGCTCACCGACTGGATCCAAGCCGATGGAGTGAATGCGGCTGCCCCAGCCACCTTGAAACCTGCTCTTGCCACGTCCACCTCCAAAGGAATCCGCGTAGTGCGACATGTGCGTGACAGTGGGGAAAGGAAGGGCGGGCGGCGGTGGAGCTCAGAGCGGGGAAGAAGCAGGGAGCTCAGAGCATCGTGTGTGCTGCGCTTATCCCATTCGGGATGTTATATTCATTTTCCAAAAGCGAGAGTCATTGCCGACGCAGGTTCGACAACCCGCGTCTCATTTGTTGTCAAGTGGGTCCGAGCGGGCAGGCAACGGATATCATTTTTATATAGGCTGCTGACGCTGACACGTGGGCCCGACACTTTTTTTAAATGAAACTTGCTTCCCTCAAATATTAGAACCCATAAAACAACACCTAAAAATTCATTAAAAATATGAATAATTCGTAGTTGGTCATGTAGTATTCGAATAAAATATCAGCAGGCACACTTGCGTAACCAAAATTATCAAAATACGAATTTTTATCTCATGTTTGGGATATAATAATTCTAATAACATCTTAGGTTGGTCTAAAAATTCTACAAATTGACTTAGCAACATAATTTGGGTCCCTAAACTTGTCAAAAAAATTTCAAATGGTTTTTCAAAAGGAAGATCATACTTGTGTACAAATGTGTACATCCCTCACATAGTTTCCTAGAATGTTATACTTCAACACTGAAGTTTTTCACACTTCACAACATGTTCGAACTCATATACATTTGAAATTTTAACACAACCTTGTGTTGACCTTAACATGACGAAATACAAAGTTTCATTAGTAATGGTTGTTGTAAAACAAATATTATTTCTATGTTATACTTGTAAGAAATAAGATAAAAGTGTATAAACAACATCCAGAAAATAGAGTTATATACGAAACAATATCATAAATGAATAGAAGTTGATTTTAGAAAAAATCAGAAATAAATATCATCAAATTTGGATTACGAATGACGGAGAAATACATGATTCAAATCTTGATAGCAGATTAAAAGGGGAGAAGCGAACTGTTCTTCATTCGAATAGAACTGGATCCGCGTCTCCTTTGTTGCTCTTCCATAAATTCACACAGATAATACGAGCAACATAGATTTAATTTGCAGGTGCAAAAGCAAAACATAGATTTAGTTTCCTATTCCGATACTCCGTTCGAACTTCAACAATTCGCAGCAGAGCCTACAGGCTTCAGTGCAAAACAAAGCAATTACATAGCAAAAGCAAAAGCAAAAGTAAGGCTAATTCACAAATCTGTAGTAGTTGTTTCCAATTCTAATTGCCCATTCGAGCTTCACCATTTCACGACGGAGCCTACAGGCTTCGCTGCAATACAGAGCAATTTCCTCAAATCCTTTGTCCACGCCGCAGCTGTTGCCTGCGTATGGCTGATCTCCGCGCACCTGTGCCGGCGGCGGCGGCGGGTCTCCCCAAATGCGCCACGTCGTCCTCTAAATAGCTTTCGCGGCCTTCTTGCGCAAAGGCACACAACCCTTGTTGCTCACCCGTGTCGTCGTCCCGCCGCCGCCTGCGACTCGCCTCATGTACCGCTTCGCAGTGTCGTCAGTGGCGGCACCGCCATTGTCCCTGTATAGCAAGATGGCGTACAGATAGGCCACCGCATCGTGCCCACCATCGGCGATGCGCCGGAGATCGTCGCTTTGCCTGTTTTCCATGAACACGGCATTGATCCCGGAGTAGAAGCAAGCCCCCGGATTGTCGAGATCGGTCAGCATAGCAAAGAAGGCTGTGTAAGCGGTGAGGTCCCACATCCAAGCAATCTCATCTCTTATCGCCTCTATCGACAAACGCCGACCGACGTCGCAGTGGATGCACAAGCGACGCATGGTCGAGCAGGTACCTCGTAGGCCGCGGAGGTCACCCAAGGGCCGCTCTGAGGTCGCACCGACGAGCGCCGCAATCTCAATGTGGACCTCCCTCAGGAGGTCCTCCAGCAGCGATGGCTGGTGCTGCCTGCTAGGCATCTCCGGGAATGGCAACCACCGTCTTCTCGTCCCTGATCTCCTTCCCACGCGCAGAGAGCGAACGCGTCGAGGAATGAGGACGATGAGGAGTGTATGCAGTTGTGGTTTTTTCGCGGGTAGATGAAGAGGTCGGGGCAACAGTATTTATTTGTGCGTCTTCGATGAGTGGATACTACTAATTGTACATCTCGCTTATCGAGAAGTCAAACTCTTTGAAGTTGGACCAAATATAGACCAAATAATAACATTTCGTACATTGGAGAGTTGTTGGCGACGCGGGTTGGTGAACCCGCGTCTTCTTTGTTGGGCGGGCATGGTTATCTTTTTTATATAGGTTGCTGACGCTGACACGTGGACCCGACACTAATTTTTTTGAAATGAAACTTGCTTTCCTCAAATATTAGAGCCCATTAAACAGCACCTAAAATTCATTAAAAATATGAACAATTCGTAGTTGGTCATTTAGTATTCGAATAAAATATCAGCAGGCACACTTGTGTAACCAAAATTATCAAAATTCGAATTTTTATCTCATGGTTGGGATATAATAATTCTAGTAACATCTTAGGTTGGTTTAAAAATTATACAAATTGACTTGGCAACATAATTTGGGTCTCTAAACTTGTCATAAAAATTTCAAACGGTTTCTAAAAAGGAAGATCATACTTGTGTACAAATGTGTACATCTCTCACATAATTTCCTAGAATGTTATACTTCAACACTAAAGTTTTCCACACTTCACAACATGTTCGAACTCATATACATTTGAAATTTTAACACAGCCTTGTGTTCACCTTAATATTACAAAATACAAAGTTTCATTAGTAATGGTTGTGTAAAACAAATATTATTTCTATGTTGTACTTGTAAGAAACAAGATAAAGGCGTATAAACAACATCCAGGAAATGGAGTTATATAAGGAACAATGTCATAAATGAATAGAAGTTGTTTTTAGAAAAAATCAGAAACAAATATCATAAAATTTGGATTACGAATGACGGAGAAATATGTGATTCAAATCTTTGGTTGCAGATTAAAAGGGAAAAATGAAACGAACTGTTCTTCATTCGAATAGAAAGAACTAGCCCCGGCCTGACACGTTTTCCTAATAATATTGGGCCTTTCAGTTTTAAGGTCCACACACGCCCACTCACGCTAGGGTTAGTAGGGAAAGACGCCTCCCTCATGCAGTCGCCTCCTCACTCTCCCCTCACGCCGTCGTCTTTCTCCCCCTCGCGCCGCCGCCGCTTCCTCCCTCTCGCCTCTTCCGCCGCTGCTTCCTTACCCTCGCCTTCCTCCCCTCCCTCCTCCCCCCCCGTGACGCGACGCACGCTACACCCCTTCGCTGAGATGCGCGCCACACCACCCCTCACCTTCCAGCGACGACGACTAGGAGGAGGAGGAGGGATCTAGCCACGAGGTCGACGCGAGGACGTGGCGACTAGAGATCCCTCCGCTCCGACAGTGACAAGGTGAACTGCATGCTAGAATTCCCTCCTACATCATTAAGATACATTCTTGACTATGCTCAGTTAGGGTTTCGAGTTTCAAAACATATACTTGGCCTTTTCCTTTGGATTCACTCTTATATTTGGTTTTGCTCTTGTTCCATATGTACATTTGGACATTCTCTCCAAGTTGAATAAGTACCTCATCAGCAACAGAGGCAGCAAGCATCTTCCTCTTTAAAATGGTAAGGTCACATTGCCTGAACTAATTTTTTGGTTTCTGAATTTTGCAATTTATGTTAATGGTTTACCATATAACCAATGAGATTATAGTGAGCTAAACTAGTTACTGTAATTGTTTTATCATTTGTATGGTCTTGTACACAGTTCTGTGGGTGTTGATTAGATAAATGCTTAGCTGTTATGCATGGTTAACTAAAAATGTGCTCTACTTGTCTTCAGTTGTAGCATGTCTCCTGGGAGAGCTAGCAGTATGGTCTGCTTTTTGTGCCATTCTTGGACACTGAGCTGACCTTTCTCATAATCCCTTGACATTAATTCACAGGATAAATCTGGCAAGGACTATAGACCTGGGCAATTTGAAGAAGATGCATATAATGAAGAAGATGGATATGCCACTGCTAGTGAAGAACAAGAGCATGTGGGTGGGGCCACGGGCCGAGCCAAAGTGTCAAGGACAGCCACAAAGTGGCCAAGAGACAAAATGGTAGTCACTGAGGTTGAGAGAGGAGGGATGCCAGTACCATTGACACAAAAGCACAGGTTCAGGGCGCTTGCAGGGCTCATTGCTAGACAAAAGATACCTTTGGATTTGCCAGAAATCAAAAAACTAAGCGATGAACAAAAGTGGTACTTGTTTCAAACCTATATGCAGAAACACTTGGAGTTCCAGGAAGACATGAAAGAGCAGGCATTCAAGCTTTTCAGATTTCAGCTTAGGCAAGATTTTGTCAGAACAGGACTCGAGCCATTTGGAAAGCATGACTTTATCAAGCCGGAAGATTGGACAGAGTTTGTGAAACAGCAGGAAACTGAAGAAGCCTCATCTGTTAGTGGCAAGTTCAAGTCACTTCGAAGCCTGAACACAAACGAGCACAGCATGAGTCCAGCTGGTTATTGTGGGAAACTACCACAGTGGGAGGGAGAGGATAGGAAATTAGCTGCGGCTGGGATCGCCAACCCATATGATGCCATCGCTGATGATCGTTCTAGGAATTGGGTGCGAGCAAGGAGTAAGGTAGTGGTGGAAGACGGTGTTGCTGTGATAGTGTACAACAAAGAAGCAAATGAAAATGTGGCTGCAGACATCATAGAAAAGAATGCACATGCAGAATCTTCAGGAATGACTTCATGGATGAGGGACAATGATGTGCTAAGTCAGTGCTTGGGCCGCCCCGAACAACCAGGTCGCGTCGTGGTGTCTCCAGCTACCAGGGCTGGAAGTTTGCATGGCCTCAGTACGCTTCCATGTACAGGAAGAGGAAGAGGGCTAGTACCGACTCGTCAGTTGATAAGCAACAGATGAAGGAAGAAATCAAGCAAGAACTCAAGGCTGAGATGGAGAAGGATATGGTTGACATGATGGCACGAGGGTACCAGGTGGTGTTTGCACCAGTGTCCAATCGCACAAGCCATTCACCCACCGGACTGAAGAGCAGTTGTGCGTCCGCGGATAATGTAGGTTTGATCAACGGCGCTACGGAGTTCTCAACAGAGGTAGTGCGCTATGATGATCCTACACAGGAAGACCTTATAGGCACGTTGACTGAACCCACATACTATAGCCTATGGATCATATTTTACGGTGTTAAATGTGAAGCTGCAATTGATGTGGTTCAACCAGAGCCGACTACACTACATACAGTCCCGATTCATGAAGACTGTGTTGTGGTCTAAGTGCTGCATGTATATGCTGTCTTTAGGGATCACGCGCTGGAACACCCTCCTAATGACGAGGTGATGACACTTGGACAAGCTCTACACCAGAGGATACAGTGGAAGAGGTGTCACATTCACATCAAGGAAGCACCAATTCCAAAATCTTGTTCACACACTACGGTACAGATTCCTTCTAGTTCAGAGACTACAGGACAGATTCATTCCCCACCTGGTAACCCACCTCCTCCTCCACCGCAGAAACGCAAATTACAGGACAGATTCATTCCCCACCTGGTAACCCACCACCTCCTCCTCCACCACCCCCAGAAATGCAAATTACAGGACAGATTCATTCCCCACCTGGTAACCCACCTCCTCCTCCTCCACCCCCAGAATCGCAAATTACATCCCTACCTTCTCCTTCTCCTCATGAAACAACAAAACCTCCATCCCCAAATGAAAGTGCTCAAAACAATGATGTCAACGCAGGAGCCCGGAGTCATGTGTTGGCTGATGCCGAGAAATCTGTCGACGACAATTCGAAGAAAGCTGCAGGTACATCTGGGCCCAATATCTCTGTAATAGCTGCTGGTCAGACACCACTTGAGAAACCTTCTTCAGCCATCTCAAAGCAGCAGGAAAAGAAACTCATTGAAAATAAAAGGTCTACCAGAAAGCGATCTGAGAAACCTTCTTCAGCCATCTCAAAGCGGTAGGAAAAGAAACTTGCTGAAAATAAAAGGTCTTAGAAGCCTACCAGAAAGCCATCTGAGGATCCTTCTTCATCGGACAAGAAAGCCCTTGAGAAACCTTCTTTAGCCATCTCAAAGCAGGAGGAAAAGAATCCTGCCAGAAAGCCATCTGAGAGAAACACCAAGAAGAAGGCGGCCAATGTTGCTATGACTCAGATTAACCCACGCTACAAATTTGGAATACCAATGCTTAGTGCTGCTGAACTCAAGCATCCGGATATTGCTCCTTCTGTCACTAATCTCCACAATTTCTACAAGGGATGTTGTAAGCACAAGGATGAGTATATGATTCAGGGCATAATATGGCCCAAGCACAGCTGGTGGCCTATGAGAGAAGATGAAAAATACGAGCTGTTGTCTGTGATCATCAGCGACTTGTACGATCTCTTCAACTTGGATGCTTTGGATATGGGACTTCTCCGTTGTTTCATTCTGTAAGTTGCTTGAAAATTTAATCTGCTTCTCACTAATCATTTTCTATCTAAATATGCTTTCTACCTCAGTTCATCTTTACTATGTATTTTGCCTCCTTACACTTTGTTTTTTCTTAATATTAGGAATATGGCTGTAGAAGTACGGCAGAAGAAGGAACCCGTTGCCTTCCTTGATCCTGAATGCTTTAGCAAGTCAAATATACAAAATAACTTGGATTTTTTTGTGTCCTATACGAAGCGTGCCTACCAGTCATATACTAAAAAGAGAGTCATCATTTTCTGCTATAACACTGGGCAGTACTGGATTGCAGTGGCGATCCTTCCAAAGCAGAACAGGGTCTTGTATCTTGATTCATTTAGGATCCTAGGCACTGATTTCTCCGAGTTGGTACTTGCCATTGATGAGTAAGTTCTTTCTTTCTTAACCTACAAACTTCCTCAACAAACTCTGCAGAGTTTATTAATGGTGCCCTAACCATTGATGCATGTTTTGTTGTAGTGCTTGGAATAGTTACTGTGATGACAACAAGTTGCCCGCCGTGCCTTGAAACATGACAAGACTTTTGATGTACGTATTACTTAGTATTTCCTGCCTGTGAAAGCTAGTACTAAAGCTTGAGTTTATTTCTTCTCACCACTGTTTGTCTTTGTATATTCATCGCAATGCCACCAACAACCTTACCAATCCAGAGTCTGCGGCTTCTATTGTGCCTATCACATACTTACATTAAAAGATAAATTGAAGGACCCTGAGGTACTTTCTTGGGATCTGCATTTGTAACACCTGCAACTGAGCACAGTTCTTGCTTATTAGCACTGCACATGTTTGGTAACCACCTGTGTGCTGACTGCTGACATTGTTATATTCAGGCATTTCACCTACCTACTTGTCAGCTCCACCAAGACACGCTGCTCTACATTAGGGAAAGAACTACCTCATTCCTCATGAACTAGGTGATCACACCCTCAGGAAAATTTCACATTAATGATGATATGATGGCTCGCATTGTATTTGATATCAATCCTCATGGTTAAGCCAGTGATATTATTGTGAACCTTACTTGTTAGATGAGGTTGCTGAATGCCTGAATTTTGTCAGATGATGCATGTGAATTTTGTGGATTTCTATTCAGTTTGTGGAGTTTTGTGAATGTGGATGGTGGACCTAATTTTTGTGAAAGTAGACAACACGTCTCCTTTAGTCGAGACAGAGGAGACGCAAGTTCACAGTACGCGTCTCCTTTGGTCGATTAGAGGAGACGCACACACACAGTAGGCGTCCCCTTTGGTCCAGACAGAGGAGACGCACGTACACAGTACGCGTCTCCTTTGGTCGAGACAGAGGGAGACACGTACTGACAAGATGCGTCTCCTTTGGTCGAGACAGGGGGAGACGCGGGTTCACAGCAGGCGTCTCCTTTCGTCGAGACATAGGAGACGCGCACTGACAAGATGTGTCTCCTTTGGTCGAGACAGAGGAGACGCGTCTCCTTTCGTCAAGACGGAGGAGACGCGCACTTACACGATGCGTCTCCTTTCGTCAAGACAGAGGAGACGCGTCATGGAAGTATTTTCCGCGTCTTCGATGTTGAGTTCATGTAATGGGCTCGGTTTCTGCGTCTTCGATGTTGAGTTCATGTAACGGGCTCGGTTTCTGTGTCCGTTACCAAAGGTTCATATGGACCCAGAGAAACAAACATTTCAAGTGACCGGTAACTAGTTTCGGTAACGGTCTTTGTTAGACACCCGTTACTAATACGTGTTATGAGTAACGGGCTCAGTGTCTGTGCCCGTTATCAAAGGCTCTGGTGGGTCCGGAGAAACAGCCATTTCAGTTGACCAGTAAGTAGTTGTGGTAACGGTCTTTGTTCGACGCCCGTTACAATTACGTGTCATCAGTAACGGGCATCAACCCGTTACCTTTGTTGGCTTATTTGTAACGCTTGATCGGTAACGGACGTTTTGCCCGTTACCAATGGCCATCCGCGCCCATTACCAATGTCTATTTTTCACGTAGTGATACTCCCATAGTACTGTAGGAGGAATCATGTGACTTCATCCTATCTACGTCATGTTCATGCATTTGTCGTTATAGATCCAGTTTCGAGTACGTGGAGTCTTGATCAAATATATTATCCTTTTAATTAACAAAAAAATATTATCCTTCTGATTGCGATTCGATCAGATACTAATTCAACATAGATAACACACATAATTGTTATTGTGCTGTCTATAAATTAAAACAGTCTAAGTTGTACGGTATAGCTAGTATATCTCTCTCTGTTAATTAATCATTAGAGAGAGATTGATTTGGTATTTAACTTGTCTGGAATTATATATGTGACCGCGTCCTGCACATGGTGTATTCTTTTCAAGTCCTCTTCTTATTTAGTGTTGATTAAGTTATGCCATACTGTAATGCCATAAGCGTCCTGTCAGGAATTAAATTGTAGTTCACAGCTGTTCCTGTCAGCAGTAGACTAGCACTGTTTTGACCGAATTCGCGTCTTCATGATGGATGACTTCCAATATATTAAAGGACTAAGACTTTCTTGTAGTCACTAAAAAGAAAAGGACTAACCCTTGGCCACTCCAAGCAGTCGTTGCTTTGTGCCTGTGTGTGGTGTCATACCACATTATTTGTTGTAAGAAAAAGAGTAAAATACCATAAGCCAAGTTCAAAGACCGACCATGCATTTTACTCTAAGAAAAATATTCTTTGCATGTCCCCCATGTCAATCATGAATGTTAACAGGCTGGCGTGTCTATTATCATGTATATTTCCATAAATTTTACATACAAAATCCATGTGCCATGTTCAGTTGCAATTAATTTGAGGAAACACAAAAGGTCCAACCGATTTTTTTTAGAAAGAGCTTGAGTGAGAGACAAATGATTTGAGGTGTGTGCCTTACTGCCTTGGGGTTTTGAGTGAGAGGTCAACCAAGTTCATCTCAAGAACATTTGAAGCATCTTGGATCTTGTGTAGTATCATATTATACATTGGGACAAACACACTGAGAAACAGATTATATTTAATTTCGATCATACATGATGGAGGCATTATTGGATCAGCTAAGACTGTGGGCAGCAGCACGTCCAATAAATTTTAAGATCTCGACAGTAGGCACGATACGACGGATGACCCCTTTGTGCGCAAACATTCCGGCAGCCATATGCGTCACAATCTTTGAAATGTGGAGATGGAGGCTGGAAGCAAGGTGGACACAGACGGCCGATGCCTACATATACAATGTATATATTATCAGTAAAGCAATATTTAATTTTGTTAGTGTAGTATTGAATTTGAAAAGCTGTGGGACTCAAAGTTGCATTGGGCACGTACACGACGCATGGCATGATGGGGAGTGAGAAGAAATGATCAGAAGAAGAACAAAGATGGAACTGGCCATCATGCCTGCAATCCTTCTTCCCATGCTGGTCTTAATGTACAAACAGAATATTTGTACCCTTTCCTACTTTCGTTTTTGTGAGGCCTTGAAGGTGCTTTTATAGAAGAATACCTCATTCCAAATGAATGTGTCACATCAAACTTCATATCTATCTATCTATCTATCTATCTAACCGATTGGTGATATATTCTAAGTATTTGTAAGCCAATAGATACTCTGCCAAGTTTATGAGTAGGCAGAAGTTTATTATCCCGTGAATAAAAATCAGGTGATGAACTAATAATCTCATGTTCACAAATATATGAGCTTCTTACTATATATAGTACTCCATATTTGATGGGAGAGTTCTCGCACGTGTCATTTTGGTATTGTTAGCTTGTGAAAAAAATAATTTCCGGTCAGTATGTTAACTTATCTCCTCACATAGTAAAATCAAAGGTCAACCCTAAACTTCATGTATCCTTATCTTCTTCATAATCATTAATGGAAACCCCATGTCCTCTGGACTTATGCAAGTACGTCCTTACCAGAATTATTAGGTTATTTTTTTGTTAAGGCAGCTTCTTCATATTCATTTGAATATGGTGACAAGGACATGACACCTATGCATATAATCATGATTGGTGCATGAAATGGAGTAGGAGGAGTCCAACAAGAGTGTTCGAGTCAAGAAGGAGGTCAGAGGCTAAGCGGTTCGAGTCCCCAAGTAAGAGGCCCAAAACAACTCAAGTTCGAGTCTAGTTCGGAGTCCAGGAGTAGCACGCACTAAAAACAACACCCAGGTCGCATACATGTTCGGATTTGAGTGTTCTTTATATGGATGGAAAGGGAATTTCATAAAGCTTCCAATGACACTGGTCTCACCTCAAAATTTGGGTGCTGCACAACCGTCTTTTGGGTTGTTGGCCCATGTATTGCATTGGAGCTAATAGGGGCATGATCATGGGGGCATCACGACCCAACCCTCATATATTCAATAGCCGCCGCTACATTAGGGTTTGGATTTTGCTTTAGATTAATCTGTCGTCGAAAATTCACCATCGGTTTGTGAAACCCAACATTGAGATCTTAATCATACATTGCAAATTGTCACTTCAATTGAGTTGCCTTGTTCTTACTTGTATTCTTCTATTCGCAGCAGGGATTAGTCTTCTTGGTGAGGTCAACCGGCTTGTGACACGGTTGATAACCAAAAGGGACATGGTGCTAAGGTTGCGGGGGTTCAGATCTTTGGATCTGAAGCTGGATTGGTGTGTCGCTTTCCGCCCAAATCGAGAGTTAATTATCTTCACCTGACGGAAGATCGGGCACCCTAGTTCCCATCATATGGGGCATACTTTTTGTGGGGACCCGCCCTATAGGGGAGGACCCGAATGCCATTTCGTATCATTCCCTGGATCAATAAATGATACAGGCACTTTTCACAAGAAGTATCTTAGCAATATTGTGTTCATTCCATTGATATAATACATTAAGTTGAAAAGAGAAAGCACATTCTATATAGGGAGGACCATAGCCCAACCTTAACTCTGCAGCGGAGAACTACGTAGTGGCCCAAGCCGCAGGCAGCTTGACTCCTAGTATGGATCCCTCGGATCCTTGCCCTCGTCTCTGCTTTGTGCCTGGAAGAAAGGGTAAGGGAAGCAAGAGTGAGTACCGGGTAAGGTACTCAACAAATTCCACAGCGGGAAAATGACCACGACGGAGGGGATCGGCCACTAGTGGGCCTAAGCACACATTCATGTACTGAATGTAAAGCATAGAATGTAATAGCGAAAGAGAGAAGTATGTAATGCAGCAATATAATGTAATTTTGGTCCTGGAGGCCATTCACCTCCCTACCAGTCCCCTAATTATATAAGTTCTATCCGGGCTCCATCAGGGATAACCCGATCCATCCTTTAACCATACTCAGGTTCCAGTTAAGGACAAACCCGATCCATATCCATATTAACCTTAACCTATTCATCTCTACTATCCAAAAGTGTAAACTAATCAATGGGAGCTTTAACCAAGTGGGCTCATGATTGTGAGCCACGGCTATTCGAATAGATTTACTTTGTGCAGAGGTGTACGTTTTACCCTCACGGTCGGTCAGCCCATACCTCGCGCTAAGGCAGTACTGACCTACGAAACCCGTACCCACCAACGTCCATTCATGGATTACATTTTCCCCCAATCCTGGACAACATTCCCTAGCTCCACCCACGTCTACACTAGGGTCTAAACAGGGGTCATTCCACCACCATCCGCTACAAGGATCCAGTTTTCCCGGGAAAAAGATGCATCAATATAAATGTGGTATACAATACCACCACGTCACCCTGACGCCATAACATACCCAATGACCCGTGCCGACCAGACCTGGGACTATGCGAAGGTCCTGCTCCAGTGTATTCGTTGCCCACCATGGCCCCTTGGGGTGGTTTACTAGGTGCAGTGGTGGGGTGTGGATCAAGTCCTCACATAAATAGGCATTCCCGGAGGCTATGCCTTTTTGTCTTGTGCGGCCGTACCAAACACTAGAAAGACTTTCCCATGAACCGGACCTTATACGACCGGAGTAAGCATGGACAATACCCTCCACTGAGGTTGCCCCCATACTCCCAGGTCCGTCCTTAGTGTTTTATTATCTTAGTCCAATTCATGCAACTACCATACTCTACTTCTAAGCATATTGAATAAAGGTAAATACAAAATGTAGAATTCGGTAGTATTTAAGCGGGAAAGCATGAAATAAAGGTGAGAAGTTATCTGGATGGTAGAAGTCAAGGAGTTGATGTGGAACTTGCCTCTTTCCTTAATAAGAAAACTAAGGACTTGTCTTGAGCTTCTTCGTGGAGATCTTGATTACTTCCTTGATCGTCGTTTGATCCTTCGGTGCTATTACCTGTTCTATAGTAACGTAGTCATTCGTTAATTAAAAAGCAATCAAACAACAATAGCAATTCATCAATCATAGGTTAGAGAGAAAGATTTTGTGATCTAGATAGCTAGGATAAGATCCTAGAGTTTCGGAGATAAAGGTTGAACGTGAACGTCGCATGAAATAAAGGCTTCTCTAATAAAAAGAAGGGTGCTTAACCTATCTAGAGCTAAGGAAGGTGAGATTTTGGATGGACAAGGTGTGGTTGCCATTCTATGGGTCTCCACTATTTTTGGGAATTTTATGGAAATTTATGGGGCTAAGGATAAAGAAAAACAAAATCTTAGGTACACTAAAAGGATTTTCCTATTGGATGATATAACCAAAATTAAAATCTATATCTAGAAAAGAGATATGGAGATTTGGGCAGCATATCTAGGGTTCTTAGGTCTTCTAGTATTTTTGGTAAATTTTGGGGAATTTTGGAATTTCCTAACATACTAAACTAGGGCTTGGGGTACACTAAATGGGGTGGCTGTAGCAAAGAGGAGGGGGCTGATGCGGCGGGGCTGGGGCTGGCACTGTGCTGTGAGCCGTGGACCAGAGGCTGTGGACCAGGGCGGTGCGGGGGTCTATGGTTTATGTGTGCCAGGTCTAGGGGAGATGAGGGGAAAGTGGGCAACGTTCAGGCGGACGGTGTCACGCCTGGGCCCACGCATCAGCGAAAGAGAGGCGACAGCGCGGGACGGGGCCGGACGGCACCGCCCAAGATATGCAGGGGCGCGGCGGTGGAGGCAGCAGTCTTCATCGGAGTTGGCGATTCCGGCAGCCGTGGCTCGCCAGTTGGGGTTTAAGCTCGCCGTGGGGCTTGCTTGGGACACGGCGGAGCTATGCGACGAGGACGTCTCACGGCGGTGTAGAGGCTCGCCGGAGCAGTGCTGTGGCACAACCGCGGACGGAAAAGGACCTAAGGGCGGTGTTGTGCCTAAATAAGGACGTGTGCGTGTCCGTGGGGACTCGGTGAACATGACGGCACACTCAGGGAGCATGTCGGCTCGCCGGGGAGACGCCGGCGGCGAGCACATGCCCGACGGAGGAGCAGCGGCGGCTGGGGACACCTACGGCGCTATGGCTAAGGGACCCGAGGAGATTTTGTCAGCATAACGGTGCTTACCAGCTAGAGGTGGCGGCGGAACAGCGCCGAAGGTCACAGACGCGGCGGAGCAGACGGTGGCGATGGGGTTCAGCGGCGACGGTCCTATGGCGACGAGGAGCTACGGCGAGCTCGCCACTCATTCAGGCAGAGCCTCGCTAGGACAGGGGCGGTGGCTACGCCGTGCAGAGCTCCCCGACTTCAGCCTAGGCCGGCCCCGAAGGACGACAGCGCTCAGGTGGGGGAGTGCTCTGGCGGGTTCCTATTCCGGCAAGGGAAAGGCCGCGGGAGGTGTGGAGGTGAGGTGCGAGGATGGTTGTGGTGCTCAGGGTGCTATTTATAGGGCGGAACACTACGTGAAAACCTCAAATAGGTCACGCAACATTGGTAACGGACCTATGCGTCCCGTTACTAGAAATATTAAAGGTAACGGACGTCATTAACGCCTGTTACTAATATATCTGCGCACGTTACCCCTGAGATCAGCACATCACAACCTAACCTTATTGGTAACGTGCGTTATTAATGCCTGTTAGCTTTAATATTTATGGTAACGGGCCAGGAAATGTCCGTAACCATTGCTCGTTCTCGGACCCGAATTTTCATCTTGCAGTTAATTTCTCACTCGCGTCCGCCCACCCCCATCGCGTCCTACACTCCCGTCGCGTCCGCCCCCCACCCCGTCGCATCTCTCTCTCTCTTTTCCTCCCTCTCCTCTATCCCTCTCCAACCGGACCAGGATTCAGTGCCTTACCTTGAGTAAGGCACGACGTAACTGGCGCTAGAAGACAAGGGGAAAACTATACTGGTAGTACTGTAGCAGTTACTGTAGCAAAAACACTGTTGCATGTGGCGAGTTGGTACTGCATCACGTGTACTGTTCATGATAATCTGCCCCATTCATCTTGCGATGGACGGCTTTGGAGGGGGGGTAAGGCACCGCTACAGTGCTCAGTGACTTGCCTTCAGCAAGCCACTGAATCTGGATCCTCTCCAACCCTAGGTCGTCGTCGCCGCCGCCGACTCACCCCGCCGCCGCCGCACTCCCTCCCTGGCACCGCATCAAGCTCCCACTCCCTCCCTAATTGCGCGTCTCGTGAGGAGTCGAAAGGTAAGGAGGGCTCCCACGTGTCTTATCCGAACCCTTCCCTCCCTAAGATTCACTGCTCGATTTCTCGAATTGACTGAGATATCTGCCTGATTTGTGCCCCGATCTGCTCTTATTCGACCCTAACACCATCAGATTTGGCTTGTTTTGCTGCAGAGACTCGGGTTTCCACTCGGAGCGGAGGAGATGGCCAGGAAGGGAGGCAAGGGGCTTCTCGCGGCCAAGACGACGGCGGCCAAAGGGAAGAAGGCACTCGTCTCCCGCGCTGGCCTGCTGGTGACTTGCGACGTGCTTCAGATTCTTCAGGGATTCGAGGACCTATAGATGGTTAAGTTCCCAGGCGCCTCTGTGCGCGAGCTCCAGACCGTGGACTGCTCCCTCTAGTCCTTCCAACAGGTCCGTTCCCCTAGCCCAAGCCTCTCTTCCTGCCAAATCTGCTGGAATCCTCTTGTTGTAGATAGGCAAAACTTTGGATCTCTTTAGGAGTTGTAGTCTTCATCTGGAAGTTTCCCCATCCGTGTATTGCCCGTGTATTGGTAATTGCAATAGATCATGTGCTTGCCTTACAGGAAACAAAGATTACTAGAACCAATGGTCTGGTCAACTCAATATGAAGTTTAGATGTGAAAAATGTGGTACATTTGCCATGTTCAGTGTTAGATTCATAGGCACAAATGAGTGCAGGTAGTTCAGACTTCGCAGTAGCAAAGTTTTTACCCAAAACAAGGGAAATTGCATTTAGCTGGAACTGTCTTGTGACTTTGGTTTTTTTATCTTTTCATACATTCTGAATTTTGATCGGCAGTGTGGCACATGAAAAATACAAGAAGATCTTTCCTTATTACTTGCAGGAAGGGATGCTTGAGGCCATCTCAATTCAGGCATTGTCTTAGGTAAATACATCTGATTTCAATGCTTGAGCAGAATTGCGGATTGTCATTTGCATTATTCATTGTTCTCAAATAGCATTGCATCCTTGTTGCTCAGCTAACTCTAACTGAAGGAATTAATAAGTTTACCAAGAAAAGCTGAATATGTGTTTCCTGCATAATAATATCTTATACGATTAGGCTTGTTCTTCCAATGACGCTCTTGTCAGAAATGTTAATCTTCCATTTATGGTCCTTGACAATTTTACGCTTAGCATCTTCCATTTATGTCAGGTTGAATGAAATATGAACACGAAGTAATCTTCTGATGGTTGAATCACATGTCTGTAGAGCTTGTATTTTTGCATGCATTTTTTTGTACCTGTTAGCATCGGATGTTTGCGCTCTAGCATTTGTGCTTGTTTATTTGATTGCAAAAGATGAAATAAGATCAGAGATAAAGAATGAATTCAGATATACATATATCCAAATTTAATATATGGCTGTGCTATTTTCTTATCATCTCTATTCTGCATACTACGTTTTTCAGTATCTTGATACTCTGCTATGAATTTTCTAGCTGCCTCGTTTCAGTCATTTGTATAATTTAGTAGTCTTTTAAAATGAAATAAATGTGTTCAGATAGTCAATGGCTTAATGCCAGTGTCTGATGTCCTCAGCTCCTCACATGCAATATGGTTAGACATTCTTATATAGTAATTAGCCAACAAGAAGGATTCTAACACAGTCAAATTAGGATTTTAGCTCACCTGCATCTGTACTGTCTACTTCAATATAAATACTCTTCTTTAATATAGTAATGGTGTAGATGCTATGAAACACCCTGGTTACAGAGCATACTTGGCATCAGAGTTTTAATAAGTCTAAATGGCTTGCTGTTCCAGTTTGTGTGACACTTCCTTTGGTTTGTTTGCCGGCTTCTCCTTTTGGTTGTCATGCAGGGCGCCAAAGGCCACATCTCATGTTCACATTGCTGCACGGACGTGTCGCTGGACGACGAGTCCGAGTACCTGATATGCATTGTTGCTAATGAGTTCTCTCATTTATTTATGTAGCTTGCTGCTTGGTAACATTTGAGCGCGGGTGCAGGACACCAAAGGAGGAGCAGGGGACGGGCAGGGGCAACCTGCGGATTCGGGCGATGCACAGGGCCTTCATCTTCCTCCCTCACCAGTAAATCTATCTCAATCTGGAAGGGTTTGGTTGCCGCCAGGTGAGATTTGCCTTTGAAAACATGTTGAATCCTATTAGTGATTCTCGTGTCCTTCTTAGTAATTGCTATTAGCAGTGATTCCTTTAGGAACATTAGTATTAGTACTAGTTCATCTCTACATATTAGTAGTAGTAGTTGTGGATTTGCTCAGGAAAAATATGATGACTGGAATTTCTATGTTCCTTAGTGTGTATACAACATAGTCGTTTAGTTTATAATAACAGAGTATGCTTAGGGTGCATTAGTCAGGTTTATTTGGTTCTGCCCTTTAATAAAGAATGGAATTCTGTGACTGTTCAACATAGAAATGTGTGTACAACAATTGCTAATTATGATGAATTCTCATTTATTGTGCTATGTGAATTTTGTGACTGTTCAACATAGAAATCATATGTGCTATGTGATTCTAGTACCACTGAAAACTAGATTGCTAGTTGTTATGCTCCGCTATCCTTGTTTGAAAATTAAGTAGACCATGAACTCATGCTTGACGCCAAATCGTTTTAATGCTTAATGTTGCTAAAACAGTGCCTAATTTGTTTTTTCCACTTCACAATGTTAAAGCCTGGAGTATCTGATGCTTCTGGTGTCCCAGCTGTTCTGCAGATTATTATGTCACCTGCTGGGAATCAAAGGAGATGTTCCAAAGAGGCAGGAGCAAGAGAAAAGACAAGTGAGTTGAGTGTATGTGCTGCCGGATAGTGATCTGAGTGTATGTGGATGTGTACTGAGTGTATGTGGATGTAAAGATATACTTTTGTGTATGTATGCATGTATAAAATAAAAGAATAAGGTGTATTTTGATTTCTTTTTTTGTTTTTTAATTTCACATTGGTAACGGGCATTAACACAATGTCCGTTACCGATATCGTGACCCAGGTCACTGGTACTAGCAGATTGGTAACGGGCTTCTCTTTAATGCCCGTTACCTTTGCTGTTATAGGTAACAGGCAAAGATTGTTGCCAGGTTACTGGTACCAGCAGATTGGTAACGGGCTTTTTCTTTAATGCCCGTTACATGTGCCAGTTATTGGTAACAGGCATTTGCCCGTTACCGATGAGGACTTATTTGTAACGCTATAAAGGTAACAGGCGTTTTGCTCGTTACCAATAGCGATCTATGCCCGTTACCAATGACTCTTTCTCACGTAGTGGAAGAGGCAAGGGAGGGCTTGGCTCGGCTGGGGTAAGGTGGCGAGCCCGAGCTCTCGCGGCGACGTGCGGCGCCGGCGAGTGAGTGGATAGAGTCGAGGAGGGGAGGAAGAGAAGGGGATAAGCACAAGGGAACCTATCTTGGTGCAGGCGGATGTGGTGCTCGCGCCAGGGAGTCAAATGTGGCGGCAAGTGAGGGGATTGAGCGACCTCGCCATGAAGCGGAGCTTTGGTGCGCGGCGGCCGTACTGCCGTGGCGCGAGAGGTACAGACGGGGTACGAGCCGTGGACGAGGGGATAGGGGCGCCTTAAGTGCACCTGGTGCAGGCGGTTGCGCCGCTCATGCCGGAGGAGGGCGTCAAGCTGTAGAGTTGTAGATCGAGCTTGCGAGCCGGCGGCGGCGTTCCAAAGTGAGGCGCGGCTCGAGCGCTGCGGCCTCCGGGGTGAAGAAAGGAGGGGAAAGTTTTGCGGCGGACGTGTAGGCGTTGACGACGCGCGAGCTACGAGCGAGCCTAGGGGCCTAGGTGGTTGCATACCTGAGCATTTTTAGCCCGGTCCGTGCCAGACCCGCCCACGGACCTTACTGGACGGGCGTGGGCAGAGATCTTGAAGCCCGCGAAAAAAAATCTTGGCCCGGAGCCCGACCCGAAATGCTGTTTTTAGCTATTTTACACTATAAAATGCGCGGGCGGCCCGCCCGAGCCCGGCCCGAAAACTGAGGCCCGACACGTCCTATGGGACGGTCATGGGCAGGATTTTCTCGGCCCGAAAAACCCGAGTTTTTTACGATCCGGCCCGAACCGGGCCCGGCCCGTGGAATGCTCAGGTCTAGGTGGCTGGGTCGGGGCGGGGATGGCAGCGCGGCCTGGTGTCGGGGAGAAGGGAAATAGGGAAGGATGAGCGGAGGAAGGAGACGATGACGTCGTGATGACGTCATCAAGGCGGGCGAAGCGGGCCGCGGTGGGCTGTGTGCATGCGAAACGGGAAGGGGAGGGGGGTTGGGCTGGAGTTGAGGATGGGCTAGATTGGAAGCGTTTGGCCCATTTGGTTTGGAAAGCTTTTGATGTTTATTTGAATTGATATTTGAGTTCAAATTTGAAATGGGATTTCAAATTTGAGTTGAACAAGAGATAGAGTTGCTCTAGAATTTCCTTAGGGCTTGTTAGAGAAAGTGTGAGGTGAGGAGAGATGTTAGCCACTCAAATGCATATGCTTCCTAGGGGGTTTGATGTAAAAATTTTTTTGAAAAAAGGGTCTTTTATAGTGGAAATGCTATATGATTTTGAAAAGAAATTTTTAGAGGTTGTTTTTAAATATTTGAAAATTTGGGATGTGACACTTTTTGTAAGAAGTTAGGGTCGTGATATATTCCAATACATATGGTGGCAGTATTATTGTGATCTCATGATGCCCGAAGGAGAGGGAGTAGGTGTATCTGAAAATTCTTGAAAAATATTCGCATCAGTTAAATATGTCAAAACTTCCAACACGGACAGAACTTTTGATACAGAGTCAGAATTTTTAGCAGAAAAGAAAAAGGAAAGTTTTAAACAAAATTAAAAAGTAAACTTGAAAATGCAGAATCCATATGAATAAAAATATTAGAAATGATGATGATCTTTAAGAGAGAGTTTCCCTTTTAAAAATATTTAAGAGAGAAACTACTATAGGTCAACAAGAACTAGAGGAACACGATAAGCACACAAGACAAATGATTTATTTATCGAAGTTCATTCTCACAAAGAAAGTTATGTCTCCATTGAGGAGTTCACAAAGAGTCAGATCCTCACTAACCTTTTACCTATCTCAATCAACCACAAAAAGGAATTGAGTCACTTAATTACTAAAAATCCTCCAAGATGATGGGCAAGACAAACTTCCCGGGCATACCACACGAAGAGGGTGCTCAACGAGCGACGTCGAACCGTCTGGAAGTAAGCTTCTAGAGTAACAAACGTGAATCCAAGATCAAAGATGCTTTAAATGTTCTTGAGATGAACTTGGTTGACCTCTCACTCAAAGCTCCAAGGCAGTAAGGCACACACCTCAAATCATTTGTCTCTCACCCAAGCTCTTGGTCAAAACTCTCAAAGATTTAGCTTAAGGATGCAGTGTCGAGGAGTATCAAATGCTCTTGGAGGTGCTTGTCTCGAGTTAGGGTAACAACAAATGAAAGAGGGGATGAGGGGGGTACAAATACCCAAGCTCCCAAAAACTAGTTGTTAATGTTTGTGTGACTGTCGGAACTCCCGACACTAATATTAGGAAACAATTGAGGATCCCTACAGGTAGACCTGAGCATTCCACGGGCCGGGTCGGGTTCGGGCCGGGCCAAAAAAATCGGATTTTTTCGGGCCGAGAAAATTCTACCCATGACCGTCCCATGGGACGCATCGGGCCTCAGTTTTTGGGCCGGGCTCGGGCCGGGCCCGGGCTTGGGCGGGCCGCCCGCACATTTTATAGTGTAAAATAGCTAAAAATAGCATTTCGGGACGGGCTCGGGCCAAGATTTTTTTCGCGGGCTTCAAGATCTCTACCCACTCCCGTCCAGTAAGGTCTGTGGGCGGGCCTGGTTCGGGCCGGGCCCGAACCGGGCTAAAAATGCTCAGGTATATCTACAGGTTTAATTTCAGATTTTCCGATCTCGTGTCGAAACTTCCGACACTCACAGAAAAAATAAGAAATTAAATGTCAAAGTGTGTGAGTGGTGTCTCTCATGGGTGGTTAGCATCTCAAATAAGCACTTTGACATCATCAGGCTATCCATACATGTCCTCCTTTTATAGTATGGTGTTCCTATACTCAATTTCAAAAATAAGAGCATAAAATATCTTTTTTATGCTTCCACACCGTACTTCGAATAAATTGGGTTTCTTTTCTTACACCTTTGCACTTCTTATGATTTATACCTTTCAATCACTCAATAAAATCACTAGTCCCTTAATTATGCATGTCAGTGCACTTTCAATTATACCAATAGACACATCACACATATTTCTACGAAATAATTTTCTTGAGGAGGTGGAAATCTTATAAAAAGTAAGGCAAATATTTGGTTCTATATATCTTTGGCATTCCACGGTCTCATAGCAAGTTACTACACTTGCTATGTATGTATTTGTTTGCCATATTCGTCATAAATGCAGTTTCTGTTTCTTCTGGTATAGGAAGTGTAAACTGCTACACTTAGGATACAGATTGATAAATTGTAAACTCCTCAGTTTAGCATGGATGAATCCAAATTGCATTACTTGAATGCAACAAAATTACATAAGATTTTAACGTTACCCCCCCCCCCCACAGTTCCCTTGGTAGTAATAGAATATCATATCAATGGCAGCAATACTAGCATCAATGAGACTTTTGGTGGATCTAGGAATATGAAACCTGTGGATGGCAATGCATAGAAGGCGACATATATTCTACTTCTCTTTTGGATTTTTAGACCAATTGATGCAACAACAATGAGAGGATTGTTCTGCATAGCCACATATGAACAAGCAAATTTTAAATCTTATCGAGAAAGTGTAATCCAAAGTTATTGGAGGAAACGTCTCCCCCTTTCAATTGGATTTTACCATTGTGGTTTTAGGTGTGACGTATCGTAACCATCCAAAAACTTTGGCATTGTCTTTTCTTTGGGGGGGCTAGGTCGGGTGTGTCTACTTGTCGCTTAAGCGATAGAAAAACGAATCATCGCATCGGTCTGTTGTGTGCAAGGTGGTGGAATCATAGTAGAGAAGGCAAGCCAAGCAATTTAGTGGACCACAGCATGCATGCAAACATAAACAAACAAAAAGGTGACATCATCTCACATGTAAATTCATTTGTAATTTTAAAAAGTCATAAATTTTAAACCAAGTATCAAAATTAAATTCTAATTGCACCATTAGATTTCTGACGATAAAAGCTTCACAACAAGATCCCACTTGACTATATTTTGATAAACTTTTTTTGTTTGTATTTTTAATTAAAGTTATATATTTTGTGTAATATATAACCGTAGGACAAAATTTACAAACTACCAGAACAAAAAAATTGTATATACCGAACAAATTATATGATCTGTCAGAACAAATATGTATACATGTGGAATAAATTTTATAAACTGCCGGAACAAAAAATTGTACTTACCGAACAAATTATATGAACTAAAGAACAAATATGTATACACATGGAACAAATGCTACAAACTCACAAAACAAAATATTTGTGGGATTTCTGACAATAAAACCTTCACAACAAGATCCCACTTGACTATATTTTGATGAACTTTTTATTCATAACTTTTAATTATAGTTGTATATTTTGTGCAATACATAACTGTAGAACAAAATTTACAAACTACAAGAAAAGAAATTTGTATGTATCAAACAAATTAAAGAACTACCAAAACAAATATGTATACGTGTGGAACAAATTCTACAAACTGCGGGAACAAAAAATTGTACGTACCGAACACATTATATGAACTGACTGAACAAATATGTATACATGTGGAACAAATTCTACAAACTAACAAAACAAAATATTTATATGTACAAAATAAATTATATGAAATGACAGAACAAACTATAGAGGAGGAGCAAATATTTGTTCTACAAACTTTGTTTATTAATATTTTTAGTTAAACTTATTTTTTTCCATGTGACATATGCATGTGGAACAAAATATCACTAAGAGAGAACAAATATTCACTGAAGAGGAAAATATATTTACTAAGATGGAACAAATATTCACTGAGTGGGAACAAATTTTCACTAATATTGAATAAATATTCACTAAGAGAGAACAAATATTTTTTTAATAGTAAAAGGGAGAACAAATATTACTGAAGGGGAACAAATATTGACTGAAGAAAAGCAAACAAATATTCACAGAGGATGAATAAATATGTAAAGAGAAAGAAATTCTTATACCTATGGTAAAATGAATTATTATACCTACGATAAATATTACATGATGCTAAATAAATTTCACAATAATTAAAATTTTAATTATGTAAGATATAATATTAGAATATGAACATAAAAAGTATAGGCTGAAAAAAGAATGAGAACAAAGGCCGTAAGGAAAAAAAGTAAAGAAAAGAGAACAAGAGAAAAAATATGAAAGGAAAAGAAAACATGAAAAAAATAGAAGGGATGAAAATAAATAAATAAATAAAAGAAAAGAAAGAAAATAATAAAAAAAGAAAGAAAAAACAAAAACAAAAACAAAAGAACGGATGAATAAAAAAGAAGCAGCAAAAATAAGAAAGAAGGAGAAATTTGAAAGAAAATGGAAAAGTAAAACAAATATATAAAAGAATAAAATATAATATCTATAATATTTTAGAAATAATAAATAAAAGAAAATAAGAAGAGGAATAATAAAATCAAGTGGCTTGCGTGTATGTACAAATACCCCAAAGAATGGATTAAAAAAGACACCAAAGAATCTTTGCATGCTGACGGAACAAAAATAAAAAAATAAACAAAAGGTGGAGACTCGCATGCATGATGCATGGGCTGAGGCGTGCAAGAGAGAGAACACAGACTTGCTAGCGGTTACTAATTATTTAGTGGGTTAGGAATGGAACAAAAGTCCAACCAACGAATCAGTTAGTCTGCCGGCAGATCGGAAGGCAACTACTTGCGCGGAATCAAAAGCCCAGCCTGGGCGACAAACGCGAATTTGTCGCTTCGGCGACATATAGTCGAGTGGGAGGGGGGTAGGTCACTACTGAATATATTTAGCAAAAGGAGAAAAAGTTTACAAAGAGAAGTTACATCAATGTAAGTATATAGATATAGCCATTCCAAAATTTATGGGAAATACTTCTTTGCTTGACGGATAACCATTGCAACTTCATGCATGAAAGTGCTCTTGCAAAATTATATTGAAATGTTTTGCTGATTGAAGATGAAACCATTTCTTGTTTTCCAGACATTGACTGATAGTCGTAGTAATTGATTGCTTATTTATCTTCTATATCCTGTATCCTCATTGGACATTTTCTTTTGGGGTGTTCCATGTTTCAAGTAGAGCTTAAAGTGAACTAGGTTAATTTTGTACGTTTCAAAAAAAAACTAGGTTAATTTTGTTGGTGGAAATTCCAGGTGCGAGTGCGAGCAGGTGAGGTATAAGCTTTAGAACCATGCAAACTTTGAAATGACTACTTAACCATATGCTTGCAAGACCAAAAACAGACAAAGCGGTGGTTCATTTGAGTGAACATCATCAGCCTCGCTTGAGCGCAGTTGCTGAGAATACCCTCGCCTACTTTTCAGATACATTTTCAGGTTTTTTGAGAACTTCAGCACGTTTTTACAAACCACTAACACCTGTGGAGCTCTTTCAACTTTTAGGTATTTTTCAGCCGATGGCCTCCCATGAGTTAGACATCCTGCAGTCCTTTCTCTCAAATGGACCACTCATCAGTTCCTCAAGGACACAACTTTACCAGCAAGCAGCCTTGTCGACCATTTTGCAGCTGATGGCATCATACCGCCTAGACGGACTTGTCACCTGTGAGGCACCACTCAAACGACTGCAGACCACAAAGCCAAGATATTACGGCAAACTAATGCACTACTCCACGGCTGCTGTGACAAACAGCTATCTGCAAAAATTGTGGCATATGACTATATGAGCATGCTACATCATTACAACACGGACACCCAACTGTTCCATCACTCTGTGTTTCCAACGGCCTCGACATCCGCCCCAGCTTTCGCCATTTCGATCGTAGCAGAAGGCTCTGCCGAATCAGTGTTGCTTGTCGATTCGGCCTTGTTTGCAGCCCCCTTCAATCCCTTCCTCATCTTGACCTTCTGCGCCCAGCCCAGGACGCCCTGCTGCACATGCTCATTGAAGATCTCCTTCTTATAGCAGCTTCCCATCTTTGGCGCACAAGGGAGCAAGTAAAACGTTTAATCATTAGAATACAGTATCTGAGGATAACAGTTAAATCAACAAACCATATCGGAATGCTGACCCACCTGTGTTACAATGGCATACAGAGGCAGGGTGCTGTAACTGCAGAGAAGTTGAATAATACCCCTGCAAGTACAAGGGAGAATGGAGTCGTCAGAACAGATTGAAGTTTGTCTATTCCCTATGGGATAAATTAATGGGCAATAAACTGCAGGCATTCGAAATATCTGAAATACCCGATAACAAGTCTCGGCACGATAAAACGAACTTGCCCCATGATGCATGAGTCGAATCCATAAGTGCTCTAGAGAAAGAAAATGGAGGGTGCACAACATTTTTTATGGTTAGTTATCACATCTCAGTGCAGTTTAGGAATGATGTACCACAATACATACCAGTATCCAGAAGAAGAATGCAATCTCAAATGCATTCTGAAACAGGATGAAGTGGATTAGAAATAGGATAACCCTTGGCTTGCCGAACCAGAAGTGGTCATCTGATGGTTTTACAACCACATCACCCTCAACAGCCGTGTGCTTCTCAGCTACATCATGAGCTAGCTGAGCTATGACGTGCTCCAGCTTAGTGCCAATAGCTAGCAGAAGCTGCAAGAAGTAAAGAGCTATTGAGTAAGCACCTAATCCTGAATAGGACGCGGTCAAGGCTCATCTACTTAGTATGTACAAGAACCGGCCTATAATTAATTCTAGCAGACGTTTCATTTCATCATGACTGAGAAAGTTTGTACCAGAAAAAAGGTACCATGCTTCGTCTCCATTGTAAAAATGGAAGCTAAAAAGGTCCAAAGTAAACATCAAACAATTATGTGACTTGTAACATCTCCAATGCAAGAGTTGATTGGTCCTTTTCGATGATCTTCATAATTTAGAGGAAACTCGACGGGCACTTTAAAATAGCACAATAGAAGCACTTACAAAAAGGGGAAGGAAGGCAATCCAAAAGTATGTATGCCAACCTGCAGATCAATGAAACGATTTATGAGTTGTTTTAAGAAGCTTAAATACAGTATCTAGCTGTGCCTGTTGAAAAGGACTAAGTAATTCATCCCTTATAAAGATAGTACATGAAAATAGAAATAATGAAGTGTTTTCTCCAAAGGATAGCTAAGCTTTACCATTAACATTCAGCAACAGAAATATCACCACGAAGACCCACAAGTACCAGCTAAAAGGGGGTAGGAACAGCACAGTTAATTTTATTCAGGAAAGTAGATTTGCGTCAAACTTAAAAAAGAATATATAAACATGTGTGCCAGTCTTAGGATTACCTTATGCCTACTACTTTCTTAAAATCAGCCTCTAAAACCCTCACCATGTATCTATGGAAATCAAATTTTGGGTTTCCAGGGCAGTGAGTCTGCAATGGGGAAAAAACTCATGTTTACAAACAAGGCAAAAACACAACATTAGCTTATCACTTAGTGTGCTGCTTACCATAATAAAACCAAGACGCATTGTCGTGTAATCTGATTTAGATACTGATCTATAAAACTGCTTACCAAAAGAATGCTGAAAAAAGAAAGAGAAGTCTAATAAGTTTATCAATACTGTCATGTTAAAAGTTCCATCAATGGTAGTAAAGCAATTGCCACAAGAGCAGAAAAGGGATCGCATATACAAGCTTAATTAATAAAAGGTTTTGCACCATAGAAAAAGATATATGGTAAAACAGCACATGGAATGCATTACTTACCAGCCAACTCAATATTATAGATTCTTTGCCAATACCCTTGAAACGTTTCTTGATGAATTCGTGACGATGCACATCGGTTACCCTCTTAGGACCTGCAATTTCATAAGATTTTATTATTCTATAAAAAAGATATCTTCTTTTGCAAGCAAAAATATACAGATCATAAATCAGACCCCTTTTTATCACCCTTGTAGAATTACCAAGAGGTACCACTGACTATAACTAGAGAGGCACCAAAATTTCGTAACTAGTACCAGAAATCAGTACCAAATTTCTGTACCTCCCATGTTATAGTTTTATACCTTTCCAAGTACCATAAAAAAACTAAAAACAAAGCAGCTTGTTGTATCGATTTGCTTGTTCACAGCAGAGAAAAAAAGGACTACTTTAAATGCAAATGTGGAACTGCAACAAATCCTGATACCGTTTCCAGGAGCATCTTTCTGAATTTCATTCTCCCACTGTTTCCATTGGTGTATCTGAGAGTTCATAAATACAGTAAGAAAGAGCTAGCAAAAGTAGCAATTATGCTGCTAAACTGCAAGGCATGTCAAAAGTTGCACACCTGCGCACCTCCTAAAAGCATAGTTGTAACACTGAAAATAACATGTGTAATTGCCAGAACAAATATGAAGATGTGCAGCTGATGTATGGCTTCTACGGACAGAAGTGGAACTTTTCCCTGTAAAAACAAAACGTAGACTTGAGGTTGATTATTTTTTAAAAAAAGACTTGAGGTTGACCATTAAAACATAAGTAAAACAAAGAAAACATAAAAAATGACAAATCCTCCTAGCATTGTTTACTGCTTAAGTGATAGAAAAGTAAGGTATGGAGTACAATTGCAGAAACAATCATTCGTAGGAAGGTTGTTTTCAATCTAGGACTACACCGAAAAGGAGTAACAACCTAACAAGCACATGGTGATAAGGAATCATGTTTTAACCAATCATGTAACCATCTGATCTTAGAAAGCATCATCGAAATCTAAAACCACAGTACTGTAGTCATCAGTTTCACTTGTGTAAACAAATTTCCCATCTAACAGAATTGGCAGAGTTTACTAAATAAAGGCATCAGGCAACCTATACTTTTCTGTAAGTGGTCCCAACCTCTACCAAGTTGTATGCACCTGTCTGTCCACATTAACTCTATATTCCAACTTGGTAGTCAACCCGAATGTAGAAAACAGACAGAAGAACATGGCTTCATCATGTTCTAGAATTGATGGAAAGTTCATCATGTATATTGGGTCTAACCATTTGTTTCAAAAAATAAATATTTGGTCTCACCAACATGTGTCATAGTAGCTATGGAAGTTGAACAAATTATTTAGTGCCTACAAGTCAAGATCATATCTAACAATTGTCACCTAAAACAGACCACCACGTCTCAAATAGAACTGAAAGAATTGTTATGGACAATAAGCATTATTCCAAATCTCCAACTGCACGGTCTGATCACCTTCTTCTGGCAGTGGTCAGCCCCAGGGCCACCTTCACTGAGCAGCCGCCTCCCGATCTTCCCAATGACCCCGGCAGCAACGAAATGTTCCTTGGTGGCGTTAACCTCACCAGCCTTCACACATGGCAGCATGTGGTCCGTCCAGCCGGCAGGGATGCATGTCCTCTGGATCATCCCCTGGAACACCGTCAGCAGCAGGGAGATGAACCCCAGAAGCATCAACTCTGCAACGCACAAGGTCAAAGAGCAAAAGTTTCCTGCGGTAAACATCTTATGTTATCCGGAATCCCTGCTGAGAAAAGTAAAGGAAGACGAAGATTTCGCAACAGGGCCACTAGTTGGGTCATCGCACAAATGGAACAAGTTCTTCCTTTTTCCGTTCAACCAAACAAGTTTTCTTCAAGATGCGTTTTTTGCAATAAAGATTAGAGAACCACCCAACACAAACGAACCTAAAGTTCAAAGGTTTATCCATGAAAGAGGAAGAACACAACCTTTTTGAACCAAAAGTTTCTCTCCTTTTTAATTTTTTTTCTTCAGAAAAGCAGAGATTTGTCTGTCCTCCTATTTCAATCCCCGTAATGCTGGCCGGGCATTTGCAGAGAATCTTCGATAAGGAACGATCGAAGCGAAGAAGAAATTAAGAGGAGAAGAAACTGTGGGGCACGCCGCCGTACCTTCTTTGACCTTGAGCAGCGCCTCGTAGAGCGGCTTCTGGTTCTTCTTCTTGAGCTTCTGCAGCAGGACACATACAGGGCAGGCCGCGGCCGCCTCAGTCCCAGATCAACGCGCGCCGTGGACAGACGACAGCCGAGGCGGCTAGGAGATCGAGAGTGCGCCGCGAAACCATACCGAACAGATGCACATGCTCACTGTTACGTACCTTGCCCATGTAGTGGAGGAAGCGCTCGGCGACGAGCGAGAGCAGGACGATGATCGAGCAGACCGCCGCCACGATCCACGTCGGCGTGTACTCCAGCGCCGCCGCCTCCCCCTCCGCCGCCATCTCGTGAGGAAGGCTTCCTCTTTCCTCCTCCGATCCTCACGTGAACCGCGCGCCTCGCCGCCTACCCGGCTGGGAGCAGAAACGCTCGGGCCGCCGGGCGCGCGGCGGCGGAAAACGAAATGGGAGACGAGGCGCGGGGGGTCCGGGCCAGCCGGCAGCGCTAGGAATTCCTTCCTGCGGCTGCCCTGCCTGCTGCTGGTGCTGGAGGCTGGAGTCGATTCGAAAGTCGAAACTGCTCGAAGAGGGAAAGAGTGGGAGTGTGGGACAGGGACCGGACGAAACCACGGGCCGGCCGCGGGCGTGCCTTGGCCGCAAGGCAACAGGCCCGCGCCGTGGTTGTGGTCGCCGCCGGCCGGGAACCGACGGGCCGTGTGCCCTGGGCCTCAGGGGTCCCGCCGCCGGTCTCCCCGGGGCACGAGGGGCGAAGGCTCACCGCTCACGTCGTGTCTCCGGCAGTGACATGCGGAAGCGGTCGGCGCGTGAGATGAGAGCGGAAAGCCCCACCCGTGTCTCGGGATGGCGCGAGCGTGAGACGAGGAGCACGCTGGCCCAGGCGAGAGGCTGACCGTGTGGGGCCCACCTGGGGACGCGCTGTTATTATTGTAGATTTGTAGGAGGAGGCCGTTCTGGGACTTTTGGTGCATGCGGCGCGTCGGCTTTCCTCCGGACGCGTGCAGGTGCAGGCCTGCTGCTCACCTGCCCTCGTCTGCTCTGCACGCCGTACTACTTCGGATCCCGACGATCCCCCTCCACCTGCCTGTGGGGCCTGCCGGGGCGTGGGCCCGTGGTGGTGGGAGTGGAACCGGTGGTTGTCAAGTGGACGTCTGGACGGTGGATGGTTACGGATTACGGACAGGAGGCACGGCGCCGGCGCGCCTCTCTTGTCTTCTTCTCACTCGGGGTCTCGTGATGTTTCAACTTGTGGATGGCGATGGAGCTGCCCGTGTCAATCGTCATTAGTATCTCTCTCTCCCTGGACGGTGGCCACAGCCCACATGTGCAGTACTCCCTCCGTTCCATTCGCTTTATTCAAAAAATTGTGAAAAAAATATTTATTTTGTTATGATATATTTTATCATAGTATATATTTTAAGTATATCAAAATTATTTTTATATTTTTATAAATTTTTTGAATAAGACAAGTGATCAACAAAAATCAGCAATGCTTCATGGCTATCGTGTGGCCAGGGGAGGAGAAAAAACAGCTAGTCAATCTTAATCTCAATCAATGGATATATATAATGACGTCCGTTTGCCGTCGTCCTCGGTGAGGGGTTCCATTCCACATCGACTTCACAGGCAAAGCTTCAGCTTTCTACGCAGTGACGTCGGAGATCACACAAAGATGTTTGAATGGACATAGTATACTTCTAGAGAAAAGTCTAACTAGAGTATAGTAGATACAAAATCAGATCGTGAGGGCCATCCAATTGTCAAAACCAGAATGGTTTTAAAGATGTTTTTTGCATTTTTTTAGAAATTAAAAAATATTTGATTAAAATCCATAAATAATTCATTTCAGTTCTAAAAAATATGAAGTTGGTAGCAAAAGTTTTCTAAAAATGTAGGATATTTGTTAGTACTCTATTTAGTTTTGTTTACATTATAATTGTTACTATTCCTAGTATTTTATTGCTCGTAATAAAACACAAGGAATATGAAAAACTAAGATTTAGATAATGCCAGATAGAACACCAATAGATAGGTTACATTTTTATAAAATGTTTGGCATCGATTTGATATTTTTTTAAATTTGAAATGAATTAGTTATGAATTTTTTATTACTTGGATAGTACTGGAAGGTATTGAATAATAGGTAGTACCAGAAAGTATCAATAAGATAGTACTAGGAAGTACCAGTTTGGTGCATCCAACACCTAATTTTATTTATTAAATTAGCTGGTTGAAAAATCATAATATAAGGTACTAGCTAGTACCTTCAAGTACTATCCAAATAACGAAACAAAGATTAAAGTTCTATTTTACTAAATCTATTTTTTATTTTTTTAAAAAAATACAAAACCACTCTTAAAATCATCCAAAGGTCCAAAAAGTTAAAACGTGGTCACTTAAAAAAGATGACGAAGAGGTCATCTTGCATAGAGGGAAGGGAACCCATTCGCACGGCAAGCTGACCTCTTCGTCACCTCGCATAGTTGCATTCACGAATTGGCGCCGTACATTTTGGAAAACTGGTCCTAGAGGGAACCAATTCGCACCGTGCGAGCAACTCACATTCTTCTTTCAATAATACACAACTGTTCTGCCCCTCGTGCACGTTACATACTGTCAACACCTTTCAGAGGGTGAGTCACTAAATAGTAAACTAATGGAGTACTCAGGATCAAGATCAGCCATCAAAACTTTGATTCGACATGATGTACCATATTGCCAAAATATCGTGTAAAAAGGCATTGAAAAGAAAAGGTTATGTTCACTTATCCATCTTAACCGCTTTGAAAAGCCTCTGGAACTCCCATCAAGGTCTCAGGTTCTCTGGCCTGAGTTGATCCCTAATCAATAAATTTGCTTGGCATTGTTAACAAAAAAATACACTGGTTGGGGAAAAATGATATTTACTCTGTTAAAAACCATGAATTGAACATAATGCATTGGCTAAACAATTCACTTATGTATTACTAATATCTGTGATTCTCTCTTTCATAGGAATTAATGCCGTTTTCGGGATAATGATAATGTATTAAACAATTGCAATATTGTGCAAACAGAAGTGGAGTAGCAACGTCATAATGCATTTGCATACATGACAACGTATGTTGCATGGCAGGAACTACAATAAACTAGTGGTAGTTAATAACATCACTGTACAAATAGAGAAGCACATGGCAAACCCTGTAGCCGATCAATAATATAATGGAATCTCAACTAGACTGCTAATATCCTTAAAATGTTTTCTGATAGATTCAAATCAATAAAGACCTTTCATTTTAGGACCAGCAATTCCATGTTATAAAAATATGCAAATACCAAACAGATCAAAAAATCTGCAAACATACATCAGTGCACCAAAGGATGATAAAAACTGATGTGCTGGTGCTATCTCATGTACTCCTGACTTTGATCCCACCAAGTGTCTGCATTGACAGATCTGTGTAATAAAATGGTATAAAGACTAAAGCAGAGAAATTCTAATTGTAAAGAACAAAGCAAGCATATCATCAGTTGTTTTCCTTATCACATCCAGAAAATATTATGAAAACATTGAAGGCTATTTGTTCAGTAGCCACAACATATGAAAATAAGTCATTCATTTTTGTTACTGATGCTAGTCCTAAAATACTCCATCCTCTCCTCTCCACATAGGTTGCCCATAGCTCTATGATTCCTAGCATAGGTAGCGAATCTGAAAAAGGAGGGCAGAGGAGCATGGTTTCATTGTTTTTTATTAATGAACTAGGCACAGTCTCATGCGTGTTCGTTTTTTTTTTAATATGCTTTCATTGTTTTTTTGTGTACCAAGACGACTTAAGACATAAGAAAAGGAAAGGGCACTCATTTGTATGACTAACACTCAAGTACAGTACTGTTAAGTATTTGTAAAATACAGCAATATTTTGGTGTATAAACAGGCAAATTGAACACACTCTAGTTATTCCAGCATTGCGTTAATCAGTTCTCCATGAAGTCAACAAACAAGAAAAGCAGTATAAAGTCTGAAAGTATCAAAATTCTTTAGTGTAAGTCTCTTTGCTTTTTCCTCAGACTACCAAAAAAGTATACCCGCAAAGCAAGGTAAGAGCTTCCATCATAATTCATACCTAGAGGACTTAATCACAACTAAACATCAGCTGATGAGCTACCAGAATTCACTACAAGAACACTTCCCACCCTCAAAATGGTGGAAACGACTAGCATCTCTCACAATGATCTTCCTCTGTGAGATTTCACTTATGAACTTCATTACTGTATGGCAGTCCCCACAGATCCGAAGATTCTTTACAATCCGGATCACCGATCCTGGTGGAGACTTGAGCATTCCAAAAGCTACTGCCAGCCTCTCACTGTGTAAGAACAGATGCTGCTCCTTTTCATGCTCATCCAAGTCATGCATGACAGAGCAAGTATCAGGGACATAACCCCTCTTGCGCATCTCTGAGACCAATTCCTCAAGAAAACCAGTAATTTCTTCTCTAACATCAAGTGGTACCTCCCCGGCATGGAACAGACGAAATTCCTTTCCAGCTTCAATCCAGCTATACCCAGGACTTTTTCTTATTTCCATCTCAGCCATGATCTTTCTTACCTTGGCCACGGAATCCCACTTGCGATTCACCGCATAGACATTAGATAACAAGATATACATTGAAGGATCTTTTGGTCTCAGCTCTAGTAAATTATCAGCAACCCTGAGACACATCTGAGCATCATTGTGCTTCTTACAAGCACTCAATAAGGCCCCCCAACTAGCTTCATCAGGCTCGTAGGGCATTTTAGTGATGAGTTCTTCAGCTTCTGATAAACGGCCTGAGCGACTAAGAAGGTCCAGATAGCAAGTATAGTGTTGCAATCCAGGCCTGATGCCATATTCCAGCTTCATTGACTCAAAAATCTGCCGGCCTTTCTGAACAAGACCAGCGTGACTACAAGCATATATCAAGCCGACAAATGTGACCTCATTGGGCTTAATTCCTGCTTGAACCATCCTGTTGAAAAGAGATAATACTTCCTCAGCTTGACCGTGCTGCGCCTCTCCAACAAGAATTGTTGTCCACGAGATGGTGTCACGGACTGTAATCCCCTCAAACACTTCCCTAGCAGAGTGTATGTCACTGCATTTGGAGTACATGTCGACCAGCGAGTTTCCAACGATCATGCTGGACAGGAATCCAAGTCTCAAGGACAAACCATGCAGCTGCCTGCCCAGAAGAAGTGCAGCCAGGTCCGCCGCACCACCGATGACAGTGGCTAACACAAATGCATCATCGATCCTAACACCATCCCGCCTCATCTCAACAAACATCCCCGACGCACTAGAATTGTTTCCAGCCTTGACAAACCCAGATATGAGCGCAGTCCATGTGAAGAGGCCGCGTGCGGGCATTCTCCAGAAGAGCTCCAGCGCCTCATCAGTATAGCCGTTCGACACATACCCAGAAACCAGTGCAGTCCACACGACACTGTTCTTCACACCGATACTGTCGAACACTTTCCGGGCCTCCACGGGGACGCCGCACTTGCAGTACATGTCAATCAGAGACGACTTGACGACGTCGTCGGCGCTGTACGGGGAGGCAACGAAGTGGGCGTGGAGCTGCCTGCCGAGGCGGAGGCTGCGCAGCCTGGCGGCGGCGCTGGCGAGGGAGGCGAGGACGAAGTGGTCGGGGCGGAGCGCGTCGTCCGAGAGCATGCGGCGGAGGAGCGGGAGCGCGAGTGCGGGGGTGGCGGAGTGGGAGACGGCGGCGAGGAGCGCGGAGTAGAGGTGGAGGTCCCGGCGCCGCGCATCGTCGAACACGCGGTGGGCGTCGGCGAGGAGGCCCGACCTGGCATAGGCGGAGACGAGGAGCGCAGGCGCGGGGACCAGGTGAGAGAGCCCCTCCTTGAGGAGACGCGCGTGCTCGCAGCGGACCGCCAGTGGTGAGCCCACCGCGGCGCGGACGGCGGCGGCGGCGGCGGGAGAGAGCATGCATAGGAGGGCAGTTCGAAGTTCGACCATCGACCTCCGCGCTGGTACTAGTACGACCGCTGTGCCTTCCCCCCCACCACCAGGCAGGATTTCGTCCGCTCGCAGCTGCTTGTGGGCCGAATGCATGACCACCAGAGGAATTCTCGGCCCACAGGAGTACCTGGTAAGGCATTCAGCCCATTGTTGCTTTCTTTTCACGGTAAGTTATCACATTACAGAATTCTCAAAAAAAAAAGTTATCACAGTACAGAGCTCAAGGAAATATATCAGCATGCTTCGCGTGTCGATGACGCTGTCGACAATGGTCTACAAGATTTTTATTATTTTATCACAGTACAGTGTAGAAAGACTTCCAGCCCATGTCGACATTTTTCGAAGAGTTACGCTCTGTCTGTAACTCTGCAAGTATTCAGTCAGTTGTTCTAATTTTCATCGTATCAATCAGAGACGAAAAACCTGGTATATGAACTATGACGGCGAGCAGGTGAATCACCATGTTTTAATTTCGTGGCTTAATCTGACGGCGAGCAGTTATTTGGGGTTTGTGCAATTCTGGTGAATTCCCACAAGTCTGCACATCGAAAACTGATCAGCTCCTGATCTCACGCATCTGATAGCGGCCATCAGCATCGATTTTTCCCAGTGTGGTATGCATGTGTGCGCGATCATGATCCGTGGGGCTAGGGAGATGGAACGAGAATTGTGGAAATTTGGAGGTTATGGTGCTGGCCCTGCTCATCATCACCAAAAGCAGCATTATGATCCAAATGGAATGCATGCATACTAGCTGCATTCATACTAGCTTTGCTCGAAGCTGGACCAGTTACCTTTGCTGTTGCAGCTCATGAGTCATGATAAGAGTCAATGCTACTAGTAGCTACTAGAGCTTTTCTTCAGTTAGTGAAGGCGTATGATGTGCGGATGCCCAAAAAGGAAGAAGATATGGGATCTTTTTGCATGACAAGTTGCCTTAGCACAGGAAAGATATATCACTGAACTTTCGAATATGTGTATGAGAACTGTCACTTGATGCTTAACCCAGCTAATAGTGTGCATATGTACTTCAAATGACTGCCAGTTGATGATTAACCAGCTAATATTTATTTATTTACGCATACCTCAAATGACTACGAATTAAAGGTCCGATCCACATGTAAAATTGCTCTATATAGCTTTTGTACAATACTATAGTATGAAGAAAGTGGCAAAATATGCCACAGCATAAACCTTTAATTAGGATACTGTTGAATTATATGTGCCGTCACTTTGTCCAATTATACATGCACGCTCTAGCTTAATATTTTTTCCTCTAATCATAAATACAACTGCATTGTTAGGGCATTGACTTGGTCTCCAATATGGCACTTTGACTAAATTTGCTATAAGGATATATCATATATACCAAAATAACCAAAGTTGTGTTTTGCGGAAGTATTTTTCATGCATGATAAATCTAGTAATGTACTCCGTCTGTCCCAAGTTAATACTCGTTCCGGCTTTTCTACGTACATAATATTTATCTAGATAGCAAAAGTTATATGTATCTAAAGAAGTCAAAACAAATAGTAATTTAGAATGGGGGAGTACATATCATTGTGCGTTGTTAGTCCATCTGAAGTTTAAAAATTAGTTGTCAAATTTAAAATTTTACTTAGGAGAAAGCTTAGTGGATCTATATATATTTGTGATCAGAGCGAGAGGAAGTGTATTATATGATTAGTGTACTGTATCTTCAAACTGTTTTGAAATACTTTCTTAATCTTAAATAAACTCCCGTGCTTTCTCAAGTTTTACAAATTCTTGCCGTAATGCCATGTGATTATGGGATTTTATTTTTTACTTTTAAAGATGATAGACATAATGGCACTATTTCACAATTCTCTATGCTACATGAATAAGAAAATTATGGTTAAATATACAAAATTGGCATATCCTATATGTTTCAGCATTTTGGATTGTGTATGGTTTCGAGTGGCTTGATGGCTTCCCTGCACACTATTCTCATTCCAGCCACCATGGATTTATGCATGGGTATGAAATTACCATGAAAACGAGAAAACAATGCTATAAGAGGTGCCGGGTTCAGGACATTGGTAGCTTGGCATTCATTTCTCTTTCCACAAATTTATGTATAGATGTGTCTTGGAGAGGTGATCTAGGTTACTCAATTAATGTAGAGGTGTCATTTGGATCTAAATAGTTGCCTCAAACAAAAGATTAATGGTAGGTTAGGTCGTCAACATGTAAAAACTCATATAGATTGACAATATGGTTAAAAGATTCATCATGAAATACACTGATTAGATATAGCTCGTTAATTATATTATTATTTATTTTATAATCAATGTTGTGTCACATTGAAGACCATGCATGCATGTTCATATCCTGATGGACCTATATATTTGTGATCGATGGAAGTAGTATCATCTTCCAGCAAACCCAAAATGAGTAAGATGTTTATGTAGTATACAAGAAGCTCGAAGTATTTTTGTTATTGCAACTCTATATTGCTGGAAAGGCTTGACATCACATGTAAAGGATATTGAATTTTCTTGTCTACCTAATAAGTTAAATACTGACTCTCAAATTAAGGACATCTCAGATTCCCATTTTTTTGCTAACTAACCTTGCTAGTAATGGGTATATCTTTAGATGTCCCTAATTTGAGAATCAATACATAGCGCTACATCATCAAAAACACTATAATCTTTGCTCACCTGATTTTTTGCAAAAGAAGGATGACAAAGATTTTCGATTTTGCGACCGAAATTAATTTGCATTATCTCGTTTTGGCTTTTGATTTTGTGCAACCTGCAATCAGCTAGAAACCGCTGCTTCTACACAGTTAGCTAGCTACTGTATTTATATAGCTCATCTTTTTTAAAATTAGGTTGGCTATATATATGCATCATCAATTCATCATTCATCAGTAGAGCCTAACATTACGAGAATTTATAGACTGCAGAGAACATACCAAAATATGAAGCATCCAACATGATGACTCATCTTGCTGAATCGATCGATAAAACAAACTGAGTAGCCTTTTGATCATCTGCCAAATAGATCATCTTTTCCATCAATCAGACTGAAGATATGTACAACAGAAAGAGCATCTCAATCTTATCCCCGAATCAGCTTATTATCTTGTTTTTTACCATGTTCCTTCAGGAAAAAAAAACACAGTATATATATACGCTGGGGTTAGCTCTCTGCCGGTAGTGACTCAGAGCAACGACCAAGCACTGTTGCAAGGTAATAAAGAACAAAAGCTGTTGCAATAATCACATGAATCATTCCGTGGATGCTCAAAAGACAGTCATCACCTCTAGATCTGAAAGAATACAGAATTCCTGTGGGCACATGCGAAGCTTTTATCTGACATTGTCCACCCCCTGCAAGTCTTCCTCCCAATCATGCTGAAAGAAACAACCCCTGCTGCAACGGTCTCCGTCCAATCATGCTCACATTATTTCATGTGTCTTGCAGTTTAACTGCTGAAAGAAAGCCTACCAAAAACCTTCTAGGAAATACTAGTTATGTTTATATATTAGTTGTTAAAGGCATGCATGCAATCAGGAGTGAATTAAACTTGCATGCTGATGCTTATATTTAGAAATGGTCTCGTTATGCTTACAAACCACCTATATATCTTCAGTTCCTGAATCCATTTAGTATGCTTGATATATACTAATTAAATTACTAACTGACATGATGCATTGTAATCCTTGTGGACTAATAGAAGAGTACTATATAATGTTAGCCTACACCGATGGCAGGTTTCAGAATTTAACCGTGAGTTTGGGCTCACTTAAAACCAGAAGCATTGTAATCCCGGGCCGTCGTGTCAGGGAGCGGGTTCCAGTCCCAGCTGAGCTTGTCACCGACCGAAGGCGGTGGGGGCACCATCGGCAGCGTACCGAGCGGCGTCATTTGTGGCATTGGCGGTGGCGCCGCCGGCATCAAGGGGATGAAGTGGCTGCCCGTCGCGGCCGAGAGATTAGTAGCGTAGGCCTGCAGGCTGGGTCCAACCAGCGTGCTCAACTCGGGCCTTGAGCTGCCGGCCATAGGCGTGGCGGCGGCCATGTTGATGCAGTTGAGCAGCGAGTACGTGGAGGCGCCGGCGGCCACCGTGCCCTGTGCCCGTTGTTGCAGCGCAACCGCCTCTGTTGATCTTATCGTCGCCGCCGGCGCGTACGTGCACGGCCTTGGGTGAGGCAGCAGAAGCTGCGGCGGCGGCGCACTGTGCACGGTCACCACTTGGTCCATGATGGGCGCCGGCGGAGAGGCAGATGAGCACTCCCCGTGGAGTAAATGGAAGCTGCTGAGCTGCTGCGTCGGCGACAGCGGCGTTGGTGACAGTGGCGTGGAAGACGGCGACGATCCGTGCCGACCGGTCGGCGCCCCGGTGCGGGAGGAGATCCGCCGCCCTGAGGAAGCTTGGGTACTGGAGGATGACTGCCCGTGGCCGTCGTCAATGCCGGAGCGCTTGTAGACGCGGCAGAGGGAGATCTCCGACTGTATCATATATCACCGTCACAAGAATAAATGGTCAGTATCCATTTAATTCTTGGAAACATATGTAGAGTACCTATTTCTAACTGAAGAATCAGTAGCAAAGCGCCAGAGGACACCACAGTTCGATCATCATACAAGAAAAGGAACAAACAAACATATGTAGAGAGTAAGCTGAGAGAGTATACATGAATTTTAAGATCATCGATCAACTACTCAAGAAAAGACATTGAGATTGAGTGTGTTGCAATTAAGTTCAGATCTGAGTATTAGCAAAGGGAACATAGGCGGAGCTAGTGGGTGGCACGGGTATGGTGTGGCATACCCTAAGCCCCACAAGCATACATCGTATATACAAAAATTCCAATTTAACTTTCATTTTGCAGCCAGTCACTCGTCCTCACCCGCGAGAGAAAATTGCATATTGAGACTCCAAATGTGATGGTTCACATTTTTATCATTCCAAATGTAGTTTTTTTTAAAAAAAATTGAAATGTTACTCTCTTGATTAACCATTAACATAAAGTTCATGTTTGAAATAGCAAAACTGCGAATCACCACATTTGAAGTCCAAAATATGTAATTTTCTTCACGCATGACCCACAACTTCCTGAGGTTGATGATTGAGGCAGGAAGACGCCCGTCCCTTTTCCTCAGCGGTGATGATAATTGACCAGCTAGTCGGCGACACGTGACTCCCTCCCTTTTCCTCGGCATTGACCGGCGAGCGGCCGGTGCGCCTTGGCTCCACCACGACAAAAACCATTTTGCTGCCAGCCGCTCGGGCTTTAATCGCGACTTCACGAGCACTGATGCCTGGTGGTGCACGACTCCCTCCCATTTCCTTGGTGGTGAGCGGTTGGTGCGTCTCGAATCCACCCCAGCCTCGTCCCTCGGTGGAAGCCCTAGCTGGGCAGCCTCTCCCTCGCTCCTCGAGAACCCGCCTTGCCCTCTGGACTCCCGACTAGCAGCCCGACCAGCTGTCCTAGCGCCCCAACCCGTTGTACGGCGATGCCCGAGGCCCTATAACTCGATCCCGCCTACTTTTCACTACATCTTTTAATCCTATTTGTTATTTATGCTTTTTTGTTTATATTACAAACTATTAATGTGTTGGTTTAAACTATCTGGATTGTAATTTAAAGACTTGTTATGTCATTTAATAGTTGGGTACCGAATTGTTTGGTAATTTTTACGAAGTTTTACCGAATTGCCACATGGATTTTACCGATTTGCGTAACAACAATTTTGTTTGGCATACCCCATGCAAAAATCCTAGCTCCGCTCCAGAAGGGAAGTCATTGACTTCGATCAGCTTGAGAAGTGCAAAGATCTTGAAGAATCTGGAGGACATGGTATCTAGCTAGCTAGGAGGGTATGTAATTCTATAGTGTAGCTTTTGTACATGCCCAGTGGTGCACAAATGTGTTCCGATCGAAAAGAAAAGAAGGAACAAAAAGCGAACCCTAGCTGGTATAGATCTGAAAAGAAAAGGAATAGACATCTCGCATATTCACAGAAATCATGCGACCAAAGTAAAATCACCGAAGAACAAAAAAAAAAGCGGATCAAATGATTGGTAACTACTACTAATTAACTAACCGCGCCAAATAAACAGCTCTTACTGCAGGACCTCAATTTTCAAAATAACTCAACTTTTTTTGCAATTTGGAAGAAACAAAGCGAGCAAGAACTAACCCTGCAAATGCAAATTGAGCACACGGAAACCCTAGTCTTTTGGGGATTTATTATTGGCTTAATTCACCTTGGGGATCAAGGGGTCGGCGTCGGCTGCCGGCGGCGGGAGGCGGTACTCGTTCATAATCCAGCTGCTGCGGAGGCCCTTGGGTGCCTTGCCGGAGTAGAAGACGAGCGTCTTCTTGAGCCCGATGGGGCGGTTGTTCTCGCCGCGGATCATCCGGTCGGCGCCCGTCGCCTTCCAGTACCCCGACGCCGTCACCCGGTTCGGCCGGTCGCCGTTCCGGTACTTGCGGTCCCTCGGCACGTAGAAGAACCACTCCTTCCCGCCCATCACCGCCATTGCTGCGCCGCCGCGAGTAGTGATTACAGCGAATTAATTAGTCCAGATCGAGATTCGACGCGAGATAGCCAAGAAGATCCAGGCCAGGCGAGCTGATCGAGCACACATAAGCTTTCAGATGCATGCGCTAGTTAATTGGTTATTACCGGGGAGCTCCCATGGGTCGAAGCGGTAGAGGTCGAGGAAGGCGATGAGCTCGACGTTGAAGCGCTTGCCCTCGACCTTGCGCCGGAGGTAGAACTCGATCAGCTCCTCCTCCGTGGGGTGGAACCGGAACCCCGGCATCACGACGTCGTTGTCGTGCGCGTCCCCGGCCTCCTCCCCTCCACCGCCCGCCGCCGCCGCCGGCTCGCTGCTACTCCCCTCCCCTCCTCCAGCTGCTGCAGCAATAGCGCTGATGTCGACGGCGCCCTGCCCGTCCTCGAGGTCCCTGCTCATGGCATAGCGCGCGCCGCGGCGGAAGCGACGGCGAGCTAGCTATAGTACTAGGGCAACGTAACGCCGAGGGCCGGAAGAGCACCGCGCTGAGGAGGAAGCGGAGAATTTGGGGGGAGCCAGGAGCGAGGCGAGTGGGAGGAGAGAGAGGATAAGAGGGTGGTGCCTGCACGATTGATGAAACGAAATGATGCATGATATATACCGGAGTGGCGGTTTGGCTTACTGATCGGGTTCTTTTTGCCGCTGCCCACAGCCGGCATCAGCAGTACCCACTTGACGATGCCTACCGCCTTTCTACCTCTACTGGAACTGTTTTGTACAGTTTGGTATACATGGCTGCAATGCTAAACATTCATTATTTGGGAAATACATTGTAGTATTTTCTGTACGTAGATGGTGTTGACACGTCTTGTTTATAGATACGTAAATAATCATGCATACGAATATAGCTACTTTTAGGTTGGTTCTAAGACAAATCCGGCCTTTCAACTTCGAATAGGAATAAAAAAATATCATAAAATTGACAATGTAAAAATGATGGTAGTAGATTTATAGTAAAACCAACTTTCATAACATATAAACTTTTATGTTTAAATAAATTATTTTTTGAGGTATTGCTGATCAAAAATAGAAAGATTTGATTATTTAGATGAAACATAAATGCATCTATACTTTGGGACAAAGGGAGTATGACTTTTTTCTGAGACTGATGAGGTGGACATCTTGCTTAGATACAAAAGCGGATTCCTTACCTGGGTCCTTAAACCCCTCGAACTCCAAAGAAGCCTAACTTATATAGAACCCAAATGAATAGTGAAGAAGCAACCTAAGAGATGCTTTTATGACTCATCACTCATCCACCTTTGTGGCTCAAGCCAAAAAGAAAAAAGAAACTGAACATTAACTATTTAGGATCTTAACTTTTTTAGGAATTAGTTAAGAACTTCAATGGCTCATCAAAGACATTTTTTGATATGATAATCCAACATGAATGAATGTGCTTTTGTTGACTTGATGGTTAATTATTTGCATTTTTCATTAGGAAAACCATAAACTAATCGCAAAAGTATAAATACATGGAAAGTGCAAGAATTAGAGTCATATAATGCATTCATCAGACGCCTTGAACTACAAGGGCAACAATGGCAAACGTTCCTAAAAAAAATCTTTCTCTAGAGCTATATATGGCCACCCTGTAGCCAAATACCCCATCCCCAGCTCCAACTCCGCGTAGAGTCAACTTGGAGACAAGCCAAACAAATCACCCCTAAATCAAATAAAACTCTATAACCTCATGAACTGCAGATGAGCCAACACTCTTTGTTTTGCTATGGCAATTGAGGGCACTACCGGATTCGCAGCCTTTGCCGAGAGCCCCGAGCTTTGCCGAGAGCCAAATAGAAAACTCTCGACAAAGAAAACTTTGCCGAGAGCAATGTAAAAAGCTCTCGGCAAAGAAATGTACTATATGTTGGATGGGTGAAATAATAATCCTCTATGAATTTTAATCTTGTGGTCGAGTACTAATGTACTATCTAGTACAGGCTAGAGACACCCCCAACAAGCCTTGATGGTGCAACGGAGAACAGCTTAATGGCCAGCTAGCTAGCTAGTTGGAATTTGGAAACCAGTGCCACTGCACAGTGACCTTTCAGGAAGAAGTGGTGGCCACCAATATTGCAAAGAGTAGGACCAAAAGCAGCTAAGCTATGACATATACAACGAGCGGCTGTGTCGGTAGTGTAAATTGTACAGATGGCCTTTGTACACATGGTCCTTACAAGTGGAAGGAAAGGGCCGGGACAGAGTTGTGTGGAATTAAAGGAGAGAAAGAGACTGGCCAAGATGAGCCCCTCTTTGGGCGGCTGCCTCATCCAGGATTTGACGTGGATGTGTCTAGTTGTAATTTTCATCCAAGCATTCCGGTCATCTTGGTTTCTCCGGCCTTCTTCAAGCACCCTTTATCGCTCTTCCTTAATGAAAAGAAAACATTTCTTTCACATGTACTTATATTTATCTTTCAGAAACGTAAACGTAAATCGGAAAATGTTGGACGAACTTATTTGCATTGCATTGTATTCTCTTTAATTTATCAGTTCATTTTCTAGAAACCGTGGTGATAAAGCTTTTAGAAGTGTAGTATGTCCATTTATATGTCCAAATTTCTCACAATTGACTACATGAGTCATACTTCTGTTATATTTTTGTTTAGAATTAGTAGAAATAAAAAACAGTTGTTAGAGGCGATTCGAGAAGAAAGATGCAATGTTAATACGGAACTGAAATACAATATATATGGGCAACTGCTGGTGGTAGTGAGAAATGCAGTTGATAGATGTTATCTAGCTATGACGTTCCAATTATACAGAGTCACAGGCACACTGTCAGAAGAGTCAGATCTAGAAGATGGCAGGATGGAATGATAGAAGAATAAGGTCAAATTCGTTGAGGAATGGAGAAGACTGACAATTTCTGAATTGATAGCCCACATGCACGCGCGGGGCTGGGCATGCAGCTCATATATGTGGTCCATGCATGAAGGCCGGCCTCAGTAAGACTGTACTCATTTTTGCAATATTGCAACAACTACACAAAATAGTGACAAGTATAAATTAAAAATGGGGCGTGCTTCCTGAGAGAAGGACCAAATATTATGAAATTGAATGACTTGCTTGGAACGATCAGCTGCTAATATTGCCAAAAGGCCTTTTACGTTGCGTTCAATTTATATTTAGATCCTTCCCATAAAAAATTATATCTCAACCATTAGTTTCAGATATTACACTTCTGAAAATATATTTCAAATTTTAGGTACTTCTTAACTTTGTATAGATAGATGAAACACTTGTTGCTAGCTAAAACCTAAACCTCTTGTTTAAAATCTTAGCTATGTTATATATTCGCCCATGATTAAATTGAACTAAACCTTAGCATGTGGTGAGTGGTGACAAAGCATCGGACACCTCTGTCTTTTTCATGAACTTACAGCACGCACGCATATATACGTAGCTAGCTATATATAGCCGACAGAATATACGACAACATGCACATCCCTCCATCCATCTAAACTAAGTAGTAGTATAGGCTAGCAGAGGAAGGAGGCATAAGAGACGAAATGGTTTCTCACAAGTATGCATGGACAGTAGGGGCCAAAGTGAAGCCCGTGACTTACATTATCACAGGTCACACATACATCACTGATGGATTAGATATCACTAGTCCACACCAAACCGTTCTCATGTCGCATGCTACTAATCTTAAAAGAAATAATTGTTAAAATTTCATGGATAAATATGAAACATCTAGCTAGTCGAAGTTGCTTATTTTTTATGTTCTCTTGTTTATTCATATTCTAACACAATGCTCACATAAATGTTTATTATCTTTATCCAGTTGCAATATTATATTTTACTTATCAATTATCTAAATGCATTTGAATTCCTATATATAGTTTTCTCTTTTGCATATTTCACTTGCATGTATGTTTGACATGAAATGCTCCAACATCAAGGACATATTTAGTGTTTTTACTATATTAATAATAGCAAAAGTGGATAATTTAGAAGTACGTATATAAGTACATTGTGATATTTTCTTATAATCACACACATATATATACATAAGTATTTAAATCCATACTTACTGATTAAGGTGCTATTTTAGGTTATTTTTAATAATAACTGAGGTGGGTAATTATTTGGATCAACCAAGGTAGTCAAGTTCTTGGCTCGTGCTTGCCTCATGGCCAGGGCCATCACCGCGATCTGATGTTGGGGTTGGGAAGAGAGGGATGCAGTGGGGTGGAGCTCTTTTGTGGTGCCCAACGCAGTCGCTGCTCATCACGCACTCAACAATGAATTTGTGTGGAGTGGGCCCTAAGCTATTTTGGCTGCATGCTGGTGGCTAGCGCTCTCCTCCAACTTTCCTGTGTGGTTGTGTGCTCAAATGTTTCATTCGGGAAAAGCCACTCTTTCTCCACAAACAATGTCTTTGTCATTTGATCCAGGAGTCTTCCGTTAGATAGGAACAGCTTTGCTAAATGCTGAGAACTCTTTGTCCTCACTCATTCCGAAATTGCACCAAACTAAGCACAACTTAATCTTAGAGTTTTTTTGGAGATGAGCTTCGGGAAAATAATTTACAACTTGTTGGTATAGGTATTCTATCAATCCTATAAAACCCCAGGTCAGGATGTCACACCTAGCACTGTTGATCTCGCTGGCTTGTTGCATGCTGGGTCTCACTGGCTTGTTGCATGCTGGGTCAACGGGCATCTGAATCTAACCTTGGATATTAAGAATGAGTGGTGGGATTTAGCCCTCTCATTGCCAACACTCATTGGTCACGAATTTGTTTGTCTTGATGCTCATTGCTACATTATGGGGGTTTATTCGATGAATCTATTGCTTGCTTTTCCGATCCGTGCGTGGCACTCTTGGTCGAAATTGTTCTCTGTTATTTATTTTAGTTTCTTAATATGTGTTGAGCGACATGTGTTGTGATTGTAATCCCTTTTGATTTGTTTTTTCTCCTACCTAAGATGTATCTTCATCACCAACTTCAAGTGATGGGATTGGTTGCTTCTTCTTCTTTTGCAGGAACGAGGTTGGTTGCTTGATCTTGTAATATCTCTTAAAGAAAATGTGAAATGATCAATTAAGCCTTTTTTAGCCCCCTGATTTTTGAAAAAACATTATATCTTTATTATGACATATGTGCTGGAAATGAGGCTAGAAAAATCTATCCCCATGTCTAGCACATTGCTATAGACAGTGAATCAAAACAGTCACGAAATGCAAAATTGTCCCAAAAAATGCTGACAAATACTATATATGTCTGGTCCCATCTCTCATGAATAAGGCTAACTTTATCTTTCGCAAAAAAAAAAGAATAAGGTTAACTTCGTAATGCGCCCCAACTAACATGCCACAATATTTATGATGTGATGAGTTGGAGACACACATTTATAGGAGGTAGCTAACATGCCACATATATATGTGCACGCACGCATTAGCTCCACATATGCTGTGTCTCTGTGACCCGAACAACTTGCTATGTAGAATCCATATAAAATCTACTTGTCATAAGGTTCCTAATTTATTTTAAATGTTATTTGCAAGTGGATGAGCGCTATTATTTATCTTCACATTCCTTTTATATGTGACCAACGATATTTGAACCTTATTTTAGGGTAAAAACAATTCTCTAATAAAACATTACTGACAACACTACCAGCTAGCTAATATTAAGAACAAGCGTACACATGCATACCGTAACTGTAGTAAATAATTAAACTCTGAACCACCACTACCTGTTAATAAAGTACTCAATCTGTTTCAGATTACTTGTAATTGATTTTTGATCAAACATTTGACCATTTGTCTTATTTAAAAAATTGTGCATACATCGTTTGTTATGTCTGTGACTTGCTTCATCATCAAAGGTATGCTAAGTATAACCTAACGTTTTGTATATTTGCACCAATTTTTTGAATAAAACAAATGGTCAAACATTATGGTTAAAAGTCAACAATAACAAGTAATTTATTAGAATGAAGGGAGTACGTACTAACACTCTGAGAAACATACTTCATGTGTTCCTAATATGCTTCCCGATCGACACTTATTTAGGGACAGAGTGAGTATTCCTTGCGATTTAAAATATATGATGCGCGTTTATGATACTACGTAAATTAATTTTAATTTATTTTTGAGCTACACAGTATCATAAACTCCGTATGTGTTCATGGATGGAAGGTATAGCATCAAAGCAAACGCGATCGACAGCATCATGGATATTCATGGGTGGTCGGATCGGTTCCATTAATTCCAGAGGTTGCCCCACTACACGGACGCGAAAGACGACGCCCCTGATGGCCTGATCTGATCTGACATTCTGACCTGCTTGTAAGGTTGTTGTGGTACACACATTGCATCGTTTCTTTGTCCTGTTCTGCGCGTATGAGGCCATGGCCGCATGGCCCTATGCGCAGAGTCGTCGCACACTGACAATGCAGGTCATGCCAGTACGTGTACGTTTAGGCACAAGCGTGCAGCGCTGACAGCGCACCAGAAGCTCGGCCGTGCAGCGCACACACGGTTTCGGTCGCTGGACGTGTTGTGCACTTGTGCATGCGTACACGTACGTACCTCTGACAGGTCAACCCCATGCACGCGCGCACATGGATGTATGTAACGGTGTGTGTGCATGCATGAGGACATGTGCATTTAGTTCAAGTCTGTATATGTGAGATCTACCATCATGTGAGAGGACGACCGAGGAAAATCCACAACATGGACGCGCTAGCTAGAATTTGCTGGAGATGTGTGTTTGACTTTTGCTCACTCGATCATCTGTTACCTGATGTCGATCTTGTCGTGGTATATGCTCCCTCCCCCCCCCCCCCCCCACCCGGTATTAATCTCCATTTTTAAAATCTTTTTTCTCTTTGTGATCATAATGTGCTTTATAGTAGCTAGAAATAATCATGCAATTTTATCTATGGATGCAAGAGTTTCCTTATTATATTAGGCAACCAAAAGTCATTGTCAAATCCATTTTTCCTAAACATTAACTAGAACTTTCTCAGCATGCAATAGTTTTAGCATTTCAAAACATAGGTGTGTCATGATCAGAACTTGTGGACTACATTTGTTAGACTAAGTTTATGATTTTAGGCCTGCTATATGCAATCGAAGAATCGTGAGAAAACACATCTCCCTCAGTTGATGGTAATATTAATTTGACGGGGAAGGAGAGGCTCTTAAAAGTGACAACTCATCCATCACTTTCTATAATGCGTATTTTGACCAGAACCACAAATATTGTAAAACTAAGTGATGGAAGAATTGAAGATGAGTACCTCTCAAGATTTAATTACTTGGTGCTAAGAGTACATGTAATTCTTTATGAAATAGTAGTCATTGAAGGTGAGTATCTCATTCAAGCTTGGTAGAAGAAATGTAAATGAGAGTAAACGAGAAGGCGCCTTCGATTTGGAATTTTATTCAAAGTAAGCACCCTGAAGAATTCACATGCCTAGGGATGATGGAGCCACATACTCAAATTTTTGCCTTGTTGGGGAGTATGCATGGTGGGGTGAGTGGATTCGGTCCCGCTCGCCTCCAACTTCCACAAGAAGAATTGAAGATGAGCATCTCTCAAGATTTAATTACTTGGTGCTAAGAGTGCGTGTAATTCTTATGAAATAGTACTCATTGAAGCTTGGTAGAAGAAATGTAAATGAGAGTAAACGAGAAGGCACCTTTGATTTTGGAATTTTATTCAAAGTAAGCACCCTGAAGAATTCACATGTCTAGGGATGATGGAGCCAGAGACTCAAATTTTTGCCTTGTTGGGGAGTACGGTGGGGTGGGTGGCTTTGGTCTCATTCGCCTCCTACTTCCGCCGGTACATGTCCAGTTAACCCTTGTACAAATTTTGCACTCTTTGCCCTCCACACACCCAGGCCTTCATCCTTACTTTTTGTTATGCATGCATAGTTTTAAATTCAAGAAAAAATTTATTATAATTGGGAAAAAATGAATGGCTCACGTCGACCGAGAGCCGTCGATCGGACGGTTATGAAGCTAGGAGGAAATGGAAGGAAATGGGATGGAGGAAAATTTTTCTTCCTCCTATCTCTATGACGAGTGGGCCTTGGAGGAAAAAATTTCCTCCACTTTCCTCCACAAATGTGGGGATTAGGAGATGGTAATAATGGCAGTTTCATAGTTTTTATTTTTTTAATAAGGGTACAATGGTAACTTCAAAATTGTGAAGATAATGTTTGGAATATTATAGTTAAGATGTATATCATTCATCTAGTATAGTTCTTCCTTCTTTTAAGATTAGGCCGGCTAGGGTTCGTGAAGGGCGACGCCGCCGCCGCCGCCGGTGGCGGCGCCAAAAGCCACCGCGCGCGGGGATGACCGCAGCTCCGGCCAGAGTCTCTGAGCGCCTCCACCACCGCCGAAGCAGCTGCGACCTTGCCATCCCTATCTTCCTCTTGCCCACGGTCGAGGGGAGACGGCGGCGGCGGCGGCCTCGCCGATTGGGCACGCCAGATCCTGCGCGGCCTCGCCTACCTCCACGCCCACGACCCGCCGGTGATCTACCACGACCTCAAGTGCGACAACATCCTCGTCAATGGCTGAAGCGTCCCCTCATCAGAGGTGACTAAATGCGATACAAATACCAGTCCCAGGAGGCTGGTAACACATTTATTACATCAGATGGTTCATTGCCGTACAACACGTCGGGGCTGTGGGCATGGGAGCGCCACTGCCACGAGAAGCAACATAAGAACTACAGACCAAACTACGATAGCAAAAGCATCTAAGATATCTTCAGAGTCTTGCGCCATGGAAGCTTCCTGTGGAGACCCTGAATCCACAGGAACGGGTTGGGTGCAGGACAGCAACCTACTCGACGTCTTCGGGGACGAAGTCGGGATCCTCCTCTGAAAAATAGTTAATCAAGCAAGGGTGAGTACATACGTACTCAACAAGTTCAACCCCACCCACGGAGGGGCTAATAAGCAGATCATGCACAGGATATATCAAGGATCCGGATAAGGTTTATTTTGCAAACACATTTACTCATGCAGGGGTTTGTTTTCGAAAAGGTTTTCGCAAACAGTTTTTATAACCCAAGTAACTCATCTGTTTTGTGAAAACCGAATGAGGACTACCGGACTCCCCGTCCGCAGTAGCCCAGGCACACAGCCACACACTTTTCCAGAAATCAACTCACGCCATGAAAATCATCCCAAACCCAAATACTAGTTTTGTGACCACACCGTGACTCGTCCAATACCGTGGACACGGCTATTCGAATAGGTTTTACACTCTGCAGAGGTTGTACATCTTTACCCACAAGTAGGGTACCGCCACACGAACACCTTAGTGCCGGCGCGGATCCTATCAAAGCCATTACCCACCTTAGCTAACCCTACGAGCCACCACGGGAGCAACCAAGGGGTTATTTCACATAACCAGGGCGTACCTCACACAGACCGTACCCCTACTCCTTGATCTCCCGCTGCTCACCCGCACTCCTGATGGCAAGTAGATTAACTAGTGGGATTTATGCTAAGCCGTTGCCACATACAACGGTCGAGTGGTAGTACGTTAATTGTGTCAGGTGAGATGTCATGCAACCCGGTCCTTAACGACAAGATGGACATCTCCAACACGCTCAACCACAAAGGTACGAGCTCACCCATACTCCTGACACACACGTCCATCCCGTCTACCCAGTTCTTTGCTCATTTTTCAAAATATCTCATTCCCGTTTTTAAAGCACTCAATCATTTTAAAGAAATCATTTAGGGCAATCAAAGATCAATCATAGCATTCAAGGGTGGCTATCCTACCGGGTTTAAACAGTAAAACAATATGCAATTTATAAAATGGGTCATAGGGTTGTATTTATAAAACTGGGATCAAAGCATGCATCAAAGGATAAGATTGAACTTGCCGTCTTCGAAGTCCTCGGGGAGTTCCTGCTCGCGGTTCGGGACCTCGGTCTCCTGCTCGTAGTACTCGGCTCCAAGCTTCGGCTCGCGGTACTCCTCCTCGTTCACTCCGTCGGCTACGGCACACACAAGCAAGCACACAATCAAGACAAGCACACAAGATTTACCGGCTGAGCTCGAGGGGAAATAAATAGGAAAAAAGGAATAGATATTATTTTATGGGGGATGGATGGATGGCTCGGCGGAAATAGTACTGGGGAAGATGTGGTGAAGTTTGGAATTAAATTGGGTTAAAACAGTGCATGAAAAGATAGGTTAAAGAGCTAATTAGGGCTAATTAAAAGGCTAAGGACCTATTTGTAATTTACACTAATGGAAGAGAACTTAATTAGAAAAATATGACTTGGTTAAGGGCTTAGTTGTAGTTTGTGTATTACTGAGCAGGGACTAGATCATAAATAAATTATAAGCCAAGGGCTTATTTAAAAGGAAAAAGAGAGAGAGAGAATAGAGAAGGGAGGGGGGCTTCGGGAGAAAAAGAAAAGGGCAGGGGGCTTCGGGCAAAGCACCGCAGCAGAGAGAGGGTGAGAGAGTGGAAGGGCATGGTTGTAAAAAGGAAAAAGGGTAGGGGGTCCTTGGCCAAACGGCCGTCTTCCTTCTGAACATAACCGAGGAGGGGGGGAGGAGACCGACCGGGCAGCCGGCCGGCAGGGTGCTCGCCGGCGGCCCAGGCCATGGCGACGGCTGGAAGGTGGGGGAAAATGGAGAGGGCGACGAGGTTGATCTACTCCGCCTCTCACCTTGGTCGGGGATGGCCTGTGGAGGCAGCTCCTCGGCGGCGGGCGGCTGCAGGCAGTGGTGGTTAGGGGCAGCTCGAGTGGCGGCGCGGTGGAGTGCAAGGAGGGAGAGGGAGAGATAGCTGTGGAGGTGCGAGGTGCGATGAGGGGCGTCGCCGGTCCTCTTATAGCCGCGGAAAGGCGGTATCTCAGCCGAGCCGAGCACGCGGAGCTCGTGCGGCTGTCAATGGCGGTTCGGCCTGTGTGGCCGTGGTTGGCCGACCGGGATTCGCAGCGAGGAGTGAATGCGGCGCTGTGGGACGAGACCCGTCGTGCAGGGGGTGAGCCGGTCGTGGCAGCAGTGGTCGGCGACGCGGAGTGGGTGGCGGCTTGCGGCGGTTGGCACAGGGCGGCGGCGTTAATGCCGCTCGGCGTCCGGTGGCGCGACGGCTCGGTGCTGCGGCGGGGCTCGGGCAGAGTTAAGGTGGTGGTTGGGATGGTGACGCGGTGGTGCTGTTCGTCGGAGAAGATGGGGCGGCGCTGCCGTGCTCCACGCGGCGGTTGGACGGCCGGTGTGGCAGAGCCGGGCGGTGCTACGCGGGTGGCGCGGCCCTGCTGATTTGGCCGGTCGGGCAGTAGAGTAATGGCGCTCTTGGCGTCGCGCGCCAGGCCGCCATCGCGTCGAGGCCGTCGGGGCGCGCACAGAGGAGTGGAGGGGTCGGCTGGCGTTGGACGGCAGCACTGCTGCCTGGTGCGCCGCGGGCCAGAGCGAAGCAGGGAAGAAGGAAGAAGGGAGGAGGAAAAGAGGGAAGGGAAAAAGAAAAAGGGAGAAGGGAAAGTAGGAAAAAGAAAAGGAAAATGAGAAAAGGGGAAAAGGAAAAGGGGAAAAGGAGCAAAAATAAGGAAAATGATTAGAAAAACTTAGGAAAAATCCTAGGAAAATCAGGGGAGAGGGGAAAGGGATTTTCTCGGGTTCGAGCACTTGCGGGGCTGACGCGGTGTCGGCAGCGAAGCGGGCCGGCTGGCGGGACCATGGCGGGCTCGGGATTCCCGGCGAGGTGGCCGACAGCGGTGCTGTGCGACACGACGAAGAGGGCGGCGGTGGCTCGAGTGATGGCGGGCGGGATGGGCGGTGCCGGCGGGATTCCTGGCATGCGTGCCGAGGGAAGGAGAGAGGGAAAAGATGATCGGGGTTTTAAGGAGACATCGAGCTCAGCGGAAAGATTTTGAAAACACGTGTGATTTAGCAGGTGATTTATTAGGGCTAAAAACGCAAGCGTTACAAACCTACCCCACTTAAAAATGAATCTCGTCCTCGAGATTCGGCTAGTTCCTGAACAAGTGGGGAAACTCCTTCTTCAGCGCGTCTTCTCGTTCCCAAGTGGCTTCTTCTACTCCGTGTCTGCTCCATTGGACTCTGCACACCCGTACTTCTGATGTCCTTGTCCTTTTGACCACTGTGTCCAAAATCTTGACAGGCACCTCCTGGTACCTAAGATCTGGCTGCAAATCTATGGTTTCTATTGGCACTCGTTTCTCTTCGATCACTTTCAAACACCTCCGCAGCTGAGAAACGTGGAACACCGGATGTATATCTGCCATTTCCTCCGGTAGCTTCAACCGGTATGCTACTGTTCCAACTCTCTTCAGCACTTTGTATGGTCCAATGTACCGAGGGGCCAATTTCCCGTGCACTTGAAATCTTCGAGTTCCTCGGATAGGTGAAACCTTGAGGTAAGCGAACTCTCCAGGATTGAAGCTTACTTCTCGCCTCTTCCTGTCTGCATAGCTCTTTTGTCGAGACTGGGCAGCCTTCAATTTTTCTCGGATCTCGGCTACTCGTTCCTCGGCTTCTTTTATGAGTGCGGGTCCTACCAAGGCACGTTCTCCTACTTCTGACCACATTAAAGGTGTTCTGCATTTCCTCCCGTATAGGGCTTCAAATGGTGACATGCCTAGGCTGGCTTGATAACTGTTGTTGTACGAAAACTCTGCATATGGTAGGCTCTGTTCCCAATCTTTGCCATAGGTGAGGACACATGCCCTTAGCATGTCTTCCATGATCTGATTCACCCTCTCGGTCTATCCATCCGTCTGGGGGTGATAAGCTGAGCTAAAATCCAACTTGGTTCCCATGGATTTATGCAAGCTCTTCCAAAATCTGGAGGTGAATTGGGTTCCTCTATCCGAAACAATCCTGCTGGGTACTCCGTGCAGCTTCACTATGTTTGCTATGTACAGCTTGGCCAACTTCTCTCCGCCATAATTATTTCGTACGGGTATGAAGTGAACGACTTTAGTGAGTCGGTCCACTATTACCCATATGGAATTATATCCCTTCTGGGTCTTGGGCAAGCCTACTACAAAGTCCATGCCTATCTCATCCCACTTCCACACCAGGATGGGTAAGGGCTGCAACAGTCCTGCGGGCTTCTGGTGTTCTGCTTTAATCCTCTGACAAGTATCACAGTGGGCGACGAACTATGCAATGTCTGCTTTCATTCCATTCCACCAATACTTTTGCTTTAAATCCATATACATCTTAGTGGATCCCGGGTGGATGGAATACGCTGAGTTGTGTGCCTCATTCATGATGGTCCGCCGGAAATCTCCGTCTTCAGGTACGCATATCCTGTTCTTATACCATAGTGTACCGTGACTGTCCACCCTAAAGTCTGGGGCCTTATTCTCCCCCGTGTGCTTGCGGATCTTTATTAACTCCTTATCGGACCCTTGGGCTTTTCTGATTTTGTCTTCCAGGGTGGGCTGGACACTTAGTTGTCAGACGTAGTCCTGGGGAACAATGTGCATGTTGAGTCGTGCCATTTCTTCTTGCAACTGGGCACTCTTAGGCACTACTTTTTCATAGGACTTCCTGCTTAAGGCATCTGCCACTACATTGGCTTTTCCTGGGTCGTAATGGATTTCTAGGTCATAGTCCTTGACTAATTCCAACCACCTTCTTTGCCTTAGGTTTAGGTCAGGCTGGGTGAAAATGTATTTCAAGCTCTTGTGGTCCGTGTAGATCTCGCACTTATTTCCAATCAGGTAATGTCTCCAAATCTTAAGGGCGTGCACTATGGCTACAAACTCCAAATCATGGGTGGGGTAGTTCTGCTCGTGGGGCTTGAGTTGGCGGGAAGCATACGCCAGTACTTTCCCATCTTGCATAAGGACACATCCTAGTCCTTGTCGGGATGCATCGCAATAGACGACAAAATCCCGTTGAATGTCTGGCAAGGTTAGCACTGGGGCGGTTGTCAGTCTTCTTTTCAACTCCTGAAAACTCTTCTCACACGACTCGGTCCAGACGAACTTCTTCTCCTTCTTGAGCAACTCTGTCATGGGTCGGGCAATCTTGGAGAATCCTTCAATAAACCTCCGGTAGTATCCTGCTAAACCAAGAAAGCTTCTGATTTCGCTCACATTGGTTGGTTGTTGCCAGTTGGAAACTATTTCGACTTTCCCAGGGTCTACTGCTACTCCTTCTGCTGTCAGAATATGTCCAAGGAAGGATATTTTCTCCAACCAGAATTCACACTTGCTGAACTTAGCGTACAGTTTGTGCGCCCTCAGTTTCTCCAGTACCACTCGAAGGTGTTGCTCATGTTCCTCCACACTTTTGGAGTAAACAAGTATGTCATCAATGAAAACTATGACAAACTTGTCTAGCTCCTCCATAAACACCTTATTCATGAGGTTCATAAAGTATGTCGGTGCGTTAGTGAGTCCAAAGGACATTACGGTGAACTCGTATTGTCCATAACGGGTGACGAAGGCGGTCTTTGGGATGTCACTCTCCCTAATCTTGAGTTGATGATACCCTGACCTTAAGTCGACCTTCGAGAAATATTTAGCTCCCTTCAGTTGGTCAAATAAATCATCTATTTTGGGGAGAGGATACTTGTTCTTGATAGTGACTTCGTTTAGTGAGCGATAGTCCACGCACATCCTCAGGCTTTTATCCTTCTTTTCGACGAAGAGCACTGGGGCTCCCCATGGTGATGAGCTTGGTCTGATGAACCCATTTCGCTGAAGTTCTCTCAGCTACTTCTTTAACTCTGCCAACTCAGGGGCTGCCATCCTATAGGGTCTCTTGGCTATGGGAGAGGTTCCAGGGATGAGGTCGATGACAAACTCTATATCCCTATCTGGTGGCATTCCGGGGAGTTCTTCGGGAAATACATCTGGATATTCTCGTACTACTGGGATTTCTTCTAGGGACTTGGCCTCCATGCTAAAGACCATTATGTCTGGTCTGCTTCCTCGGGTACAGCAGGTTACTTGCACTCCGTCTGGGTTGGTTAGGTGTACCACCTTATCGGCACAACTTATAAGGCCGTGGTGAAGGCTTAACCAGTCCATCCCAAGAATCACATCTATCCCTTTGGACTTCAGCACTACTTGGGCCGCTAGGAACTCTACCCCACTTAAAATGATTCTCACCCGGGAGCAACCTAGTTGACACTTGATGTCACCTCCGGGTGTTCGGGTTAACAGGGGTGCTTTTAGTAGTACTGTAGGTATATTATGCTTTTCCACAAAACTTGAAGATATGAACGAATGTGATGCTCCTGAATCAAATAATATGGTTGCCAAGACTGAGCTGACCAGGAACTCACCGAGCACTACGCCTTGAGCTTCTTGAGCCTCTTGTGCATTGATGTGGTTGACGCAGGCTCGTCCATAGGACTGCTGGGGCTGCCTCATCTGCTGGTTGTTGTTGTTGCCGTAGTTATTGTTGCTGCGAACCGGCACGCGGTTGGCTCCAGATACAACCGGTCTCGGCCCATTCACTGAGTTGGAGAAGGCTGAAGCTGTTGGATTTTTGGCGTATGGGCAGTTGGCAATGAAGTGTCCGGTCTCACGGCAGTTGAAACATGCCCTGGTGTTGTTGTTGTTGGCAGTGACCTGGCTAGTGTTGTTCTGTGGGGTCTTCATGGTGCTCTGGTTGCTGTATTGCTTGAACTGGTTTCTGGGGCCCTGAGAGCTCATGGCTTGAGACTGGGTCCTGTATTGCATGGGGGCTTGGAACCTGGACATGGGGTTACCGAAGCTTCTCTGTCTCTGGAAACGCTCTTGCTGCTGGGCCCTGTGCTCCATGAACTTGCGCTTGTTCTCCCTCTTTTCATCTGCTTTGGCTCTCTCGGTGAGGATGGCCATGTTCATAAGGGTGTTGAAGTCTGGGTAGATCTGAGGGGTAAGCAGAGTCCTCAGTTCCGGAGTCAAGCCCTTCTTGAACATGTCCTACTTATTCGAGTCCTTGTCCACTTCTTCGGGGGCGTAGCGGGCTAACTCTATGAACTGGTAGGTGTATTCCTCCATGGACTTGTTGCCTTGGCGAAGTTCACGGAACTCGTCTGCCTTGCGCTTCAGTGTGGCTTCTGGGATGTGGTAGCGACGAAATTCCTCCACAAACTCATCCCAGGTGATGGTGGAGGGATCTTTGGCCGCTGCACAGTAGTTTTCCCACCAGGCTAAGGCTGTTCCAGTGAGCTGGTGAGTGGCCAACAGAACCTTGTCTCGATCCTCACAGTTGAATGGCTCTAGTTCCCTTAGGATGGCCCTCAGCCAATCATCTGCATCCAAGGGATTCACGGACCCGCCAAACGTGGGTGGCTTTGTCCGGAGAAATTCTATCAGTTTCTCATTCATGCCCAGAACACGGGGCTTTGGGCGGTTGATGGCATTGGCTATGACTTCCAGCAACAGCGTCTGGTTGGCCAACACTTGCGCCAGGTCTACAACAGGTGGTGGCGGTGGCGGAACCATGTTTTCTCCTCCATCTTCGCCCTGATTCATTTCTTGGTCGTTAGGGCGCTCCCTTCGTTCAGCATGCGATCCTTCCGCGTTTGGGTCCATACGACCGGAGCCTTGGAAGCTCCTGGCGGGACGTCTTGAAACCATCTGTAGAGGAGCGGGTTTCTATGAGATTTAGATTTTATGTGATGTTTAAGTTGATTAAGATGGATTTTTGAAAAGACAGGATCTGATTCCTGCCGTCAAGCACACAACAAGCACACATGGCAAACAAGCACAAACAACTTTATTTCAACATGAGAGGAGGATACATCCCGAACTACTCGACTGATACAACGCTGACACCCTACGCGACTTGGTACTACGACAAAAGCTAAAGGTGCGATTCTAAGCTTGGACCATCACGGCTTCATTCCTTGGTAAGGGCTTCTGTGGCATGCTACTCGCGGGGCGAGCCATCTTCTGGGGCGGAGTGTGCTTCCAGTGGAATGAGCAGCTCATCACCGTCATCATCCTGGGGGTTCCCGTTTTCTTGGGGCTGGGTGGAAGTTCCTTCTTCGGCTGTTGATGTTGGCTGCTCGGCGGCTACAGACGGTGTTGGGGTCTCAGGAACTCCTCCCCATCCTATGAGAGGTGTCCCAACTAGGACTTGTGCTTCTCCCACAGCCGGAACGGGTGTTCCACTGTTGGTCCATTCCTGTATGCGCTGATTCTGGATCCGCCTGAGGCTCTCATGGGCAACAGCTTCACTGCTTATGGCGGCCGCGGTCCTTGCTTCAGCTTGGGCTACCCAAACTTGGTGCATCCTTACTGTGACTTCCGCTTGCTCAGACCGATCAATTTGCTCTCTCAGGAACTTGGCCTGATCATCAATGAGTTTATCCAGGGAGACGAGGTAGGCAACTACATGGTACAAAAGATCTTCTTGGTGACGGCGCCTTTCCAGGTTTCTCATGCGGGCCTGCCAGACTGGAGTCCGGATGGCGGGAGGAAAAACCCTCATCGGTGTGGAGACGAGGTGCTCCTCGTAGATTCGGCACAGGTAGTGGAGAGTCTTCCGGAGGGCCAAGGGATAGGTATCTCGGTGTCGGAACCCTGTGGCAGTCACGCGCCACGGCTCGATGTTGGGGTAGCGGGTGCTTCTGGTGATGGAGAGGACCACCCTACAGCGAAGAGTGCCGAGTTGCTCATACTCTCCGCTGTAGTACCTTGGGCGCTCAGTGATACCGAGGTGCACCAGGGAGTTGATAAGAAGGCGGGCAAAACCAGGCTCCTCCTGGCACACGCCTTGGGTCCATCCATCTTCGGCCATCTGAAAACAAGGGTAGAGTTGAACAAGTTGTGCAAAGGGTAGGGTACAAAAGATAGATAGTTTTATTTATTCACAAGGTTGGGTACACTCCTCAGGGGTACACTTTATTCTTATTATACTATAGCTCTCACTTAGGTACTCTACTCCCCTCATGGGGTCTCTCTTTCACACTGGATACGACGCTTCTTTGGTGGAAGGCACTGCTCCAGTATCTCTTCTTCGGTCTGAGTGCCTTTATCCCAATGGGTTTCTTCGGGTTCTTCATCCAGTAACCCAGCTTCTTCTCTTCTCCTACGTTCCTTGTGAAGCTCATCCCATAGGGTTTTGTTGGCTATTTCCGAGCGCTCTCTTTCCCTGACATAATCTCACTGCAGGTTAGCTAGGGAAACTTCCGCCATTCTTGTCTTTATCCTTTCTAATTCTATCATTTGTTCTGCTCTTTCTGCCCTGTCGATTTGGTGCTTCAGCTGCTCGGCCTGTTCATGGAAAAGGTGGTCTAAGCCATTGAGGTAAATGGACAGGTGAGAAACCGTATCTTCTAGGTCTTCTTCTTCTCTTCCAAGTCCTCTCATCCGGGCGATCCATGAGCGTCCTCTTCCTCCAGTGGGTGGGAAAAATCCCATTGGAGTCCGTCGAAGGTGTTGCCTATAGACCACTCGTAGGCATCGCAGGGCTTTTCGAGCGGCTTTTGGGTATGTGTCGGTGAAGCGAAACCCAGTGGTGGAGATGAACCAAGGATCTATGTCGGGGTAGAGTGTGCTCCTTCCCACGAAGATCATCACATCACACCGAAGGGTGCCTCTGCATTCGTACTCCCGATAGGTGTACTCCGGTGGGTCCCTCACTCCGACGCGTTCTAGGCTGAGTAGCAGTAACTTAGGGAGGCCAGGCTCTGCGGGGCAGACGCCTCCACTCCATTCCAAGTCAGCCATCTGGAACCGGATAAGAGCCAAGGTAAGAGGTTTTGTGGAAAGAGAAGTTAAGTAGGGAAAAGACTTAGGAAAAGGCTTAGAAAAGGTCTCGGGTCCTAGGGGTCGCGTCCTACGGCCAACCTACGGCTCTGATACCACCTGAAGCGTCCCCTCATCAGAGGTGACTAAATGCGATACAAATACCAGTCCCAGGAGGCTGGTAACACATTTATTACATCAGATGGTTCATTGTCGTACAACACGTCGGGGCTGTGGGCATGGGAGCGCCACTGCCACGAGAAGCAACATAAGAACTACAGACCAAACTACGATAGCAAAAGCATCTAAGATATCTTCAGAGTCTTGCGCCATGGAAGCTTCCTGTGGAGACCCTGAATCCACAGGCACGAGTTGGGTGCAGGATAGCAACCTACTCGACGTCTTCGGGGACGAAGTCGGGATCCTCCTCTGAAAAATAGTTAATCAAGCAAGGGTGAGTACATACGTACTCAACAAGTTCAACCCCACCCACGGAGGGGCTAATAAGCAGATCATGCACAGGATATATCAAGGATCCGGATAAGGTTTATTTTGCAAACACATTTACTCATGCAGGGGTTTGTTTTTGAAAAGGTTTTCGCAAACAGTTTTTATAACCCAAGTAACTCAGCTGTTTTGTGAAAACCGAATGAGGACTACCGGACTCCCCGTCCGCAGTAGCCCAGGCACACAGCCACACACTTTTCCAGAAATCAACTCACGCCATGAAAATCATCCCAAACCCAAACACTAGTTTTGTGACCACACCGTGACTCGTCCAATACCGTGGACACGGCTATTCTAATAGGTTTTACACTCTGCAGAGGTTGTACATCTTTACCCACAAGTAGGGTACCGCCACACGAACACCTTAGTGCCGACGCGGATCCTATCAAAGCCATTACCCACCTTAGCTAACCCTACGAGCCACCACGGGAGCAACCAAGGGGTTATTTCACATAACCAGGGCGTACCTCACACAGACCGTACCCCTACTCCTTGATCTCCCGCTGCTCACCCGCACTCCTGATGGCAAGTAGATTAACTAGTGGGATTTATGCTAAGCCGTTGCCACATACAACGGTCGAGTGGTAGTACGATAATTGGGTCAGGTGAGATGTCACGCAACCCGGTCCTTAACGACAAGATGGACATCTCCAACACGCTCAACCACAAAGGTACGAGCTCACCCATACTCCTGACACACACGTCCATCCCGTCTACCCAGTTCTTTGCTCATTTTCCAAAATATCCCATTCCCGTTTTTAAAGCACTCACTCATTTTAAAGAAATCATTTAGGGCAATCAAAGATCAATCATAGCAATCAAGGGTGGCTATCCTACCGGGTTTAAACAGTAAAACAATATGCAATTTATAAAAACAGGTCATAGGGTTGTATTTATAAAACTGGGATCAAAGCATGCATCAAAGGATGAGATTGAACTTGCCGTCTTCGAAGTCCTCGGGGAGTTCCTGCTCACGGTTCGGGACCTCAGTCTCCTGCTCGTAGTACTCGGCTCCAAGCTCCGGCTCGCGGTACTCCTCCTCGTTCACTCCGTCGGCTACGGCACACACAAGCAAGCACACAATCAAGACAAGCACACAAGATTTACCGGCTGAGCTCGAGGGGAAATAAATAGGAAAAAAGGAATAGATATTATTTATGGGGAATGGATGGATGGCTCGGCGGAAATAGTACTGGGGAAGATGTGGTGAAGTTTGGAATTAAATTGGGTTAAAACAGTGCATGAAAAGATAGGTTAAAGAGCTAATTAGGGCTAATTAAAAGGCTAAGGACCTATTTGTAATTTACACTAATGGAAGAGAACTTAATTAGAAAAATATGACTTGGTTAAGGGCTTAGTTGTAGTTTGTGTATTACCGAGCAGGGACTAGATCATAAATAAATTATAAGCCAAGGGCTCATTTAAAAGGAAAAAGAGAGAGAGAGAGAGAGAATAGAGAAGGGAGGGGGGCTTCGGGAGAAAAAGAAAAGGGCAGGGGGCTTCGGGCAAAGCACCGCAGCAGAGAGAGGGTGAGAGAGTGGAAGGGCATGGTTGTAAAAAGGAAAAAGGGTAGGGGGTCCTTGGCCAAACGGCCATCTTCCTTCTGAACATAACCGAGGAGGGGGGGAGGAGACCGACCGGGCAGCCGGCCGGCGGGGTGCTCGCCGGCGGCCCAGGCCATGGCGATAGCTGGGAGGTGGGGGAAAACGGAGAGGGCGACGAGGTTGGTCTACTCCGCCTCTCACCTTGGTCGGGGACGGCCTGTGGAGGCAGCTCCTTGGCGGCGGGCGGCTGCAGGCAGTGGTGGTTAGGGGCGGCTCAAGTGGCGGCACGGTGGAGTGCAAGGAAGGAGAGAGAGATTACTGTGGAGGTGCGAGGTGCGATGATGGGCGTCACCGGTCCTCTTATAGCCGCGGAAAGGTGGTATCTCAGCCGAGCCGAGCACGCGGAGCTCGTGCGGCTGTCAATGGCGGTTCGGCCCGTGTGGCCGTGGTTGGCCAGCCGGGATTCACAGCGAGGAGTGAATGCGGCGCTGTGGGACGAGACCCGTCGTGCAGGGGGTGAGCCGGTCGTGGCAACAGTGGTCGGCGATGCGGAGTGGGTGGCGGCTTGCGGCGGTTGGCACAGGGCGGCGGCGTTAATGCCGCTCGGCGTCCGGTGGCGCGACGGCTCGGTGCTGCGGCGGGGCTCGGGCAGAGTTAAGGCGGTGGTTGGGATGGCGACGCGGTGGTGCTGTTCGTCGGAGAAGACAGGGCAACGCTGCCGTGCTCCACGCGGCGGTTGGACGGCCGGTGTGGCAGAGCTGGGCGGCGCTACGCGGGTGGCGCAGCCCTGCTGATTTGGCCGGTCAGGCAGTGGAGTAATGGCGCTCTTGGCGTCGCGCGCCAGGCCGCCGTCGCATCGAGGCTGTCGGGGCGCACGCAGAGGAGTGGAGGGGCCGGCTAGCGTTGGACGGCAGCGCTGCTGCCTGGTGCGCCGCGGGCCAGAGCGAAGCAGGGAAGAAGGAAGAAGGGAGGAGGAAAAGAGGGAAGGGAAAAAGAAAAAGGGAGAAGGGAAAGTAGGAAAAAGAAAAGGAAAATGAGAAAAAGGGAAAAGGAAAAGGGGAAAAGGAGGAAAAATAAGGAAAATGATTAGAAAAACTTAGGAAAAATCCTAGGAAAATCAGGGGAGAGGGGAAAGGGATTTTCTCGGGTTCGAGCACTTGCGGGGCTGACGCGGTGTCGGCAGCGAAGCGGGCCGGCTGGCGGGACCATGGCGGGCTCGGGATTCCCGGCGAGGTGGCCGACAGCGGCGCTGCAGCGGTGCTGTGCGACACGACGCGGAGGGCGGCGGTGGCTCGAGTGATGGCGGGCGGGATGGGCGGTGCCGGCGGGATTCGCGGCACGCGCGCCGAGGGAAGGAGAGAGGGAAAAGATGATCGGGGTTTTAAGGAGACGATCGAGCTCAGCGGAAAGGTTTTGAAAAACACGTGTGATTTAGCAGGTGATTTATTAGGGCTAAAAATGCAGGCGTTACAATGGCCACCATGACAAGGTCAAGATCGGCGCCCTTCTTCCTCGCGGTCGTGCTCCGCCACCACCCGACGGTGCACAACATCATCAACATGCTCCATTTCATGGCGCCCGAGATGTACAACGAGGAGTACGACGATGAGTGGGAGCACATTAGGCTGAACAAGTATGATTTGAAAATGAAATTTTGAATTTTGAAATATGTTCAGGTTTTGAATGTCTTGTGAAAAATAGCACATTGACAAGTTCAGTTTCAGTGATTTAGTAGTAGTTCAGATATTGACTGAATTGATGGCTGAGTTATATTTTGATAACTGAATGTCATGGCAAATACTGTCTATTTGGGTGTAAGTTCAGATCAATGACATATGGTTCATGAATTGGGTTTCTTTTCTTGTTCTTTCTGAATGAATTACTCTGCAAAACAATACAGATCATTTGAATAGTAATTACATTCAATTGAACTGGCTTGGCATTGAAGTATATTGATGCCATGAATTATGCTGACTGAATGTGGAGTGATCCCTGGGCCATGAATCCAGTTTTTTGAGCTGAATGAACACTGCAAATGATGTCATAGATTTCAGTTTTAAGTGAGGTACCATGTGATGAGATTTTGTTAGGTGATGTTGGTAGATTGTAGGGTTGTCATGGAAACCTGTGAAATCTAGGTATTTTATGTTCAGGTCTTATGTCTGAACTCGTGTTATAAGAAACCTAAGAGTTGAAGCATAACTGTCTGCAGCTCTGCGTGATGATCGATCTCATCTGTGACATTCTGGAAACATAATTTTTTATAGCTGGTGCTAAAATGGTAGTGTTTAAACCTATATTTGTGGCTTAGCCGAGTGGTACAGGGAAAGGCATCAGATCAACGACTGCTGAACTATCTCGTAACAAACAGACATAATAATATCCTTTTGAGATTCATCAGGCACCGATTGCCTGTCACAGCCATTTCTACAATCTCAATGACAAATATCATCTGATTTCGGGCATTTGTACATGCATGATTTGCATATGTACTAGCTGAACCAAATAACGTAGGCATTTCACATCAAAAGATCAAAACTGTAAAATTTCAGACACAGACAATTCCATTCACCAGCTGAAACCACAAGTAATTAACTACTGAACATGAGTACTGGATTCAGAAGTAGTTCACATAACTTCTGGAATTTCATCCCTATTTACAGACTCAGTCAGCACAAAAGCACTACTTGTTGTTTGTTGCCTTCTCGACTGCAGCAACAGCCACAAGCATCGACCATCTGTGTCACCAAGAGTTCACACACGTTGGGGTTCGCACACATAAAGATCACCGAGAGAAAACCAGGGCTGAGACCAGCCAAAGCTTACAAAAATAGGAAAGACTAAAACGGATCATACAGACAGCACATGCTAAATCCCCTACACTCCTTTCAGAAGATGTCCTCGACCGGTGCTTTTTCCTTCGGACTCTCCTGAAATTGCATCAGCCATTCTGTGACTCGCGCCACCCCGGCGTCCAACTTGATTTGCCTCCGCTCAAGGAAAATCAATGCCGAAGATTGACAACCAACATCGATTGGTATTACAGTGCCTCTGCTCTTAGCTGCATGCAAGATGGAGAATTAGGACACACCCCCTCAATAACAAATTCATTTATTGCAATCCATAGAACCCACGAAACCACCCAAATATAGGAACAGGACACACACCATCTAGCAATCTTTGTAAGTTGAATGAGACAACTAATTAGTTCCAGTGCTCATAAAATAAATCAGACACAACAGGGACTTACAGTGAGTTATGCACAGATCAGTGCTCTACAGAAGACCTATTTAGTTCAAGTGCTCAATAAATTTGAAAAGATTCTATATTTCAGCAAAGATTTAAGAGATAAAAGCTTTCACGGCAAAAATATCATGCTTTGTTTTGAACTGTTATCGACAGAGGACAAGTTAATTTCGTAAGTACCGTATTGCAACCAAAATAACAACGCCATCGCCTCATCTAATTCATCTAAGGAATGAACCTATGATTCAGTTGAAATTGAAACTGAAAGAGTGAAGAAAGGGGACTAATTCACCTTCTTCTCCATACCCTTCTTCACCTTCTCCTTGGGAGTCTTGAGCCCCACCTACTCGGAACACTAATCCGGAACCCTAACCTCGCCGGAGATGATAGTGGGACGCGGATTAGAGAGGGACAGTGGTGGAGAAAAATCGTACTCACATTGTGCTCCGGCGACAAGGACGAGGACGCGGTGGCGCCGACCATGGTCTTCTTGGCCACGACGCCGGAGCCGGAGCGCATCTCACCCCGCGTGATGGCTCTCAGTGCGCGCTCAGAGGCGGAGGGGATCTCCCGGCCGGCGCTGTCCTCAGGCGCGCGATCGGCGGCGGAGGGGATCTCCCGGCCTGCGCTGGCCTCAGGCGCCACCTCGACGCCAGATCCCCAGGTGAACTTCCCGGATGCGTCCCACTTTTGTCAAAAGGCGTGTGCTGACTGGCCATGGTTCTTCCCAACCTTGCTAATCTTCGAGATGGAGGCGGAAGGGGCGGCGGCGAAACCCTAACTGGCGGCCCGAGAGGCGACTGGAACGGGAAGGAGAAGGACTCGGCTGGAACTTGTGTGCACGGATGGGACGAGAGGAGCCGACGAGGTCCCACTTGTCATTGGTAGCAGCAAAGTACGTTTCCGTGTCAAGAACACATAAAACAATCGACGGCCCCACATGCCAGTGACTCAATTCAAAATCATTCCATGAATTTTAAAAACTTGTACATATATTAATATTTTCAAAAAAATGAAGCAGTTCCTCAGGAATGTAACAGATCCCTATACCTAAATTCGCATTCAAATTAAAAGTATTTTAGGAGATACAAAAATAATAAATTTAAAATGTTTTTTGAATTAATTTAACTATTTTTATTTCAAAAAATATAAAGAATTTTGAACTCAAATTTGTTGTGGAGAGGTTTCAAACCATCCCTAACATGCTTATATTTTAGATACTTTTTTTAGTTTTCAGGAAAAACAATTGTATTCAAAAGGGACACCGAGCTACATGTGATATGATACTTGAACACAAGCATCCAACGAGATTACTCAAATCGACTATAAACATTTGCAAATTAGTTACCAAAAACTATGCTTGTGTCTATGAACAAGCTAAGTCATTACACAAGAAATTAGAACAAAATTCGTTTCAATTGCGACTTTAGAAAATATTTGAGAAAATCAAAAAGTCACCACTAAATGGTTTTCATTATTAATGTTTAATGTAACTTTGAAAGCTAAATGGAATGCGTTTAGTTGGTAGAGGGTGCTTTTAGAAGTTTGTAGGAAAAAATCAACTCATTTGGAGTTCGGATGACGAAGAAAAACAAGTTTGAAATTTTAAATACGAATCAAAAACAAAACAGTGGAATTCCATGAACTCAGCGAAGAACATAACGTAAGGGTGGGCGCCCACACGTGGGCCCCACATGTCGGAGACTCAGTTTGTACAAGTGTCTTTCCACATTATGCAGTAATCTTATACATTCTCATAGGTGCCCTCTTTTGTGTCCACTCCAGCTTGTAACCATTAACATTGTAATGGTTTTAACAGCTTCACGCTGTTAGTTATGAATGAAGAGTCAGCTTATAACCATTAACATTGTCATGAAATGTTTGTTGTCAACAAAACCATGGATAGGCAACTTGGGTTCAGTAGAAGGGACATGTTCACATAGTATGTTAACTTACATGGTATGTTAACTTGACATGGTATGCTAACCTACATTTTCACATAATACGTTAACATACATGGTATGTTAATCTACAATGTGTCGCCTATCGGTGGCACGGTACCTTAAACAATGATACGTTAGCTTAAATATTGATATGGTAACTTGCTGATGATATGTTATCCATACATTACATGTTAACTTAACGACGGTATGTTAACATTCCTTTCGCACTCTCAATCAACAAGAAATGCAGACAAGTTACTGGACCAACGCCCACACAACTACTTGAAACACCTAGCAGACAATACTAACATATGGCCGCACCAAAAATTTTAGCTAACTTGTTCAATGCCTGTTTAAAATTTTAGCTTCATCGAGTGCTTTTAGCTTCGTCCGACTGCTTTTAGCTTCGTCTGAGTGATTTTAGCTTCGTCCGAGTGCTTTTATTGAGTACCATATAACCACAGCACGTGAACATTGTTCTGTCATACAATGTGATCTATCACCAAACTAACTGATAACAACACAGCACACCTATAATACAGAATTCATCTCTCCAATCAAATGTGTTGGTTTCATGAAGCCAAACAAGAACCCACAGGTACATGAGAAAGAGAACTGTTGGTTTCATGAAGCCAAACAAGAACCCACAGGTACAGGAGAAAGAGAAGTCATATACAGGGATACAATGTGATCTATCACCAAACTAACTGATAACAACACAGCACACCTATAATACAGAATTCATCTCTCCAATCAAAGGTGTTGGTTTCATGAAGCCAAACAAGAACCCACAGGTACAGGAGAAAGAGAAGTCATATACAGGGATCTATAATTTTGTTGGAATGTATACCTTTGCCAAATCATTTATCCAACACATCCTCAGGAAGCTTTTTATCCTGCAAATGAAGAGGGACATTAGCAAAAAGTACACATGGCTCACAGACAACCAATTTTTAACTTTGATCACAATTACTCTTAGCTTACCTCATCTCTCAAGTTGCATGTTCGCCGATTGTGACCCTGATCTTTACATAGGGTACATTTTCTGTTAGGTTTATCTGAACTTGACTTCAACTTTTTCTTTGGGGCCCCTCTGCCAGGCACACGTATGGGATCTAATACATTGCAGCACTCCGCAGAATCAACATCCAGGGCTTGTGGGAGCACAGGACCAAACGTCTTGTGTCCACCCTCTCCTCTATTTTGATGGATCATAGCAGCTTCCTCTTCAAGAACGCGTTTGAGCCGTTCAAATGCTTCTTGTGATTGAGCTGCTGCAAAGGCTGTCTTTTCACTGATATTGTGTAGGTCATTGTACCTCTGTACACTATTAGAATAGTCATACATTGTGCTCTTCCTTGTAGGAGGAAATCCACGCTTGGCACCCATCGTCCACCTTTCCACAACACAACAGTCTGGAAGCTTACTTTCTTCGCGAAGGCCCAACACAAAGAAGATGTGTGAGCATGGGTTCCAAGGGACTGTAACTTTAGACAAGAACATGAAATTTCCTTGACCATGTCCTCAACAACACATATGTGACATTTCACAGAGTATCGTTTTTCTCCCTTATCAACCCTTGCAACTTTATACTCAACAATTTAATAGCCATCCATTTCCTCAATCAAATAACACTTATCAGTTGCTTTCAGACTGTACAGCACATCATCATAAAAAACACTTGTTGTGAACCTTTTTGCAGCCTCATGCACCAAAATTGAAGCATCTGGTTCCAAGCATGGCTTGTAATTGGATACAAAATCTAGATTCGCTTCTCTAGTGCGCAGCTTTTCAAGACAGTTGTCAAAGTGTTGAAAAAAGCTCTAGCAGTGTCATTTTCCGATCTAGATTAAACTGGATCCTAGAGTGTAGGCTCTCGCTACGCTGGTTGCTCCTCAGTCCTAAATAGCGCTTACTAGCATGATACGCAGCACACCAGGATTCCCTCCTCTCGTACATCTGATATAGCCACGAGTTCTCATCTGTGACATCATGCTTACTCAAGAAAACTATTCATTTCAACTCAATCTCTTCTATAGAGCAATGATCATAAAGAAAGCACATAATCCCTTCCTTCACATCGTCATCCTTAATATTACTCACAATGTTATTCTCAATATGCCATCCGCACAGCCTATGTGATGCATTCGGCCACACAATACTGATTGCATTTTGCATAGCAAGGTCTCCATTGGTGATCACAGATACTGGATGTTTCTGAGACATGGCTTTAGTGAATGCACTAAGCAGCCAGACATAGGTCTGAGTATCCTCATGAGCAACAATTCCACAAGCAAAAAGAACTGTGCTTTTATGATGATTCACCCCAACAAATGGAACAAGAGGCAGGTTGTATTTATTAGTTTTGTACGTGCCATCAAATACGAGGACATCACAAAATGCTTTATAATCCATCTTAGATTGAAAGTCGCACCAAAGCACTCCCGTCAGATGCCCTCCCCCATCTCTCTTGTGGTCGAAATGGAAGTCTGTATCTCTGTGTTTCTGAGCTATCAAGTAATTCATGATTGTTTGAGCATCACCGACGGAGAGCGTCTGCAACTTATTGCGATGGCAGAAATTGTAAAGGTCCCTTATTGTAAATCCAACCTTATCATAACCACCGTACCGCTTCAGCATACTGTCCATTATCTGGTGTTTGCGGATTCCAGAAACCTGCATATGCACAATCTCTGCTTTCTGCTCATCACTAATATTTCTGTGAGAACAAAGGAAACAAGACAGGTCTGGTTGAATCATCGGATGGTTGTGTTCGTCGATGAAATCCTTCACATACCACTGCTCTGTGTTATAATCTAGTGCAATCACAAATTTAGCATGGCATCCAGTGCGAGTGATATTCCGCGACCTCCGCAACTTGATCTCCCTCGTCAGGTGCTTCTCTGCGCGGAAACCTTGACTGCTGCAAACAAATTTACGAAGGTTCCTCTCATTGTGGTACATGTCCCACTCGCAGTAATCCTTCCTCGCACTAAATCCTTTCTCATAAGCGTACTCGTTATAAAACTCAAATCCTTCATCCTCACTGGTAAACATCTTCATAACTATTTCATTGTACTCCAGCAAAGAACTATCATTGGCCATTTCCGCTTGGAAAGAAAAGAACTACGTGCAAGTGTTGCTGCCTGCAGGAGTTCATAAATTCAGAGTATGAATTCAACAACTAATTTGGCAGCTACTGAATATAACTAGCAACCTTCCATTCCTATACTAGCCGGGCAAACAAAACAATTATCATACAGACATCGGTAGCCAAACACCTATGAAATCAGAGCTCACACCAACAGAATCATTGCCAATTTTTGTGTCGAGGTATAATACTCAAAATCACCACCAATTATTGCGAATCAAGAATCGCTAGTATATCACACACTTATCTACGAAAAATCACACTGAATTATCATGTACAGAGATGAATTACCAGTACATCTACAAGATCTAGTAAAGGAATCAACAACTACTGCATCTACCAGGGGTGCCTACAGTAGATCAATAACAAGTAAATGAATCAAGAAATACTACATCGACAAGGTTCTTCTTCATGAATCAAGAAATCCTAAAAAGCACGGGAGAGATGAGGAGAAAGACGTGGTTGCTTGACTCACCGGCGAGAAGAACTGGGTCCGATGGGGATGGGCGCTTGATGGAAGAAGACCGTGTCAGCGTCACCATCACGACCTGTCTTGTCGCTGGGGCTCGTCGTCGGGAGAGGCAGGGAGAAGTTGCCGGCGTCCGGATGCGGCGGCGCAGCAGGGCCACCGGTGCGACGCCTTGCGAGGGCGCCGACGGCAGCTGGAGGGAGGGAGAGATGATGGTTGTGTTGGCTACGGAGCAGGGAGGCGCGAGGGAGCGCCGCCGTTCGGGATCCTCGCCGGAGGAGCCGTCGGCGCAGTCTAGGGCGTTCGCCTCTCGGTTCGCGTGCTGCGTGAGCGTCGACTGAGGGGCGGACGTGGGTGGGAGCGCGGTTTTGGGGGGCGACACTCAAACGCGAAATGACCAAAATATCCTTTGCGGTAGAAAAATACTTTTGGTGGAGGAAATAGGATGAAATGGAAGGAAATTTCAAGCACCATAACATCAATCTAAATTCAATGTTTTGTGGTGCAAGTCGGCATGATAGTCTATGTTAGAAAAATAGCAGTTTGATACTCTTCATGCATATTCTTCCTCTCTTTAATTTCTTCTTCGTCCTTTTCCTATCTCCTCCTATACCTCCGCCGAACCAATATATCCCAAATTATGCGATCGATCATAGTGCACATAACTTATGCATGCGCTTTTTGTTAGATCAGTTTGTCGTGTACCAAAGTTACTCCATCTTCCTCGAATATGACATCCTTAGAGTGTACAATTAAATATTTCTAACTTTGACCAATAAATTAGGGGATAGTAACTGGATCATTATTGATCATGTACCAGTTCGATTTTTATATTATGTTGTATAAAAATTAAATTAGTATTTTATGGTTTTATTAAAAAGTTATACTTGAAATTGCATATTAAACCTGTGTCATGTGTGTAATGTCGTACATTTGCAAAGCCAGGGGAAGAGCGGTACAATTTTATCATCTACGGTTTGTTTGGTTCGAGAAATCATTTCATTTAATGGAATGGTCCGTTCGGGGTTACGCCATGAATTTTTGTGAGATCAAACCAATCACCCATTGTTAAGCTAATTATGCGCTTGTGAAATGAGATAGTAGTGATAAACCAATGTATATTCTATTTCCGAAACCAAACAAAAACAGTGAGATGACGAGAATGTGATAGATTACTCTGTTCAAAAATAAACAAATGCTCTAGCAAGCCATGATACTCCAGGAGGATACTCCCTCCGTCCTATAATAAATGCACATCTCGCACTTCGAGAAGTCAAACACTTTAAAATTTGACCAAATATATATTAAAAAATATTAATAATTATGATACTAAATAAACATCATTAGATTAATCATGTCATATATTGTCATGACAAACTTATTTAGAGACACAAATGTTAATATTATTTTCTATATATATAGTCAAATTTATAACTTGTTGACTCCTCGAAATATGAGATGAGCACTTATTTTGAGACGGAGCGAGTATGCATTCAATTCCATCGGCGAGGTGGATGTACGTGATCCGTGTGCATAAATGTGTATTAGCTCTGCCCAGCTCTCTGCTCCAGTTACTCCTCCCCGTTCCAGCTGTTCCCATGCATGGCCGGCGACGCCGATCGACCGGCCGGCCGGCCGGTGGGCCGTGCTGATCCCATAACTGGCAGTTATTACCGGCGGTGAGGCCGCTCTCGCCGCCGCCGCCACCGCCGGCGGCGGCCCCCAACTTATTGCACGCTCGATCGCCGGCCGATCGATCGATGCATCCTTACGCTACGCGCTGCGCGCGTGCGCGGGGCCGAGACCGATCGTCCACACTGATTGCGAATCGTACGATTCCAGTGTGGTCTCCGGCGTTCGACGTCCATGCATATTGGACCTCAGACTAGTCGTTGACCGGCTCTGCTTGACTTTTATGTTTCTCCCCCGGCTGACTTTGTGGGTCTGACGTGCGTGGACTGCCGTGTCTCATTGGCCGCGCGTGGAAGGATTTTTTTCACTATCGGCTGCCTGACTGATCGAGGTGGAAGCCGGCACCGAGAGGACGGTGCTGGACCGATCGAGTAATACTTTTCGCTGTTCGTGAACGAGAGCGTTACATACAGGTTTCGCTAGTTTGAAAATGCCGGTGACATTGTGTGGTGGTCAACATCTCTAGATCCCAGATCTTTTTTTACTGGAAAAGGAGTCCAGTCTAGAATCCGGACCTTGGAGCATACGGCGACATCAACTCCAAGTGAAAGCTGATTTTTTTTTAACCTTTTACCTGTATGTCATTAGAAATATTCTTGGTGACTGCCACTGCAAAGTTCGAGCGCACCTATATGCCACTGATAGAAACTTTTTTACCCTCCATGCCACTTTATCAGATTTAGGTCAAACTGTGGAGGGAAAAGTCCAAAATACCCTCAAAGCTAAATGTGTTTTTTTTTTTAGCATTTTAACAACCTCAAATGAAAAAACTTAGAACTAGAAAGTTGTAGATCTGGTCAAGATGTACAAATTTATAATTTTTAGGCTTCTTGTATTCCATGTTGTGTATTATTTGTATTATTCTTTTAGCATCTTAACGACTTAAAAATTGAAAATAATACATGACATGAAATGAAAAAAAAACCCTGAAAACTAAAAAGTCGTAGATCTCAATGAGATCTACAACTTTCTAGTTCTGAGTTTTTCATTTGAGGTTGTTAAAATGTTTAAGTAATAATAATAGCACATTTAGCCTTGAGGGTATTTGGACTTTTCCATCCATAGTTTGATCTAAATCTGATAAAAGTGGTATGGAGGTCAAAAAAGTTTCGACCATTGGCACACATGTATGCTCGAACTTTTTAGTGGTACACAGGTCACGACAAACTTTTTCAGGCAAAAGCCTTTTTTTCCGAAGCTCTTTTTTTGAGCAATTTTCCGAAGCTCTTGATTTTCTCTCTTCTCAAGGGAGAAAAAAGATTGGCTTGGCTGTCAAATCGGCCCGTCGCGAGCTTTCTGGCCCATGACAAAGAGGTTCCCGTAGAGGCTGGTGGAAAAAATCCATTCCACAACCTTCATCTATAGTCGCTATCTGGATTTCAACCCCCAAGCACAAAACCAGGTACTGAGCACCCACGAACTATGAAAACCGTCTGATTTACACCCCTCGATGGTTTCTGGGGTGGTTTTCGCATACGTGGCATAATAGGACCCACATGTCGGAATCCACGCCACCAATTTTTTTTGCCAATCACTCTCTTCCTCTCGAGCTCGAGCCGCCCCTGCTCTCCACGCACTTGCTGGCGACGGGCGGAGCTCGTGGAGCTTGCGCGCGCCGACCGCAACCGCAGCAGAGCTCCATCTCGCGTGAGCTGCCTCCTGCTCTCCACACACTGGTCGGCGGCGGGCGGAGCTCGTGGAGCTCACGTGCGCAGGCCGCAGCTGCGGCGGATCTCCATCTCGCGCGCTCTGCCCCTGCTCTCTGCGCGGTGGTCGACGTGTGGAGGTCAGGCTGTCGCCGCTCTCGATTCGCACCTCCGTCCCCATCCATCACCGGCGGCGGCATCCAGCACCAGCGGCGACGTCCCCATCCTCCTCGTCCAGCGCACAAGCCTCCGGTAGCGCGTGAGCAGATCGAGGTCGGGAGCCCCGCCTCACCTCGTTCTTCCCGCTCCAGCACGGCGGTCGGCGCAAGGACGACGACAAGGGCGAGTTGTTGTACCTAAGACGACGGCGAGGCAGAGCCGCGATTCCGCGGCGTGCGGCGGCGCCCCTGCGCTCGACGATGACATGCGAGGCGGGGCTAGCCCGCAGCGGCTGCGCGCCCGGCGGAGCTCACCCGCAGCGGCGCACGCGAGGCAGAATCCGACCCCGACGACACACGCGGCGAGGCAGAGCTTGTCGCGACGGCGTGCGCGAAGCGGAGCCCGCCCATGACAACGCGCGCGAGGCAGAGCCTGCCCGCGGCTAGGCTGCCGCTCGCTGGCGTACTCCCCATAGACGGCGGCAGATGCTACTAAGTGAGAAAGATGAGATGAAGAAGGAAGAAGATTGAGGAGGACGCAGAGGAGGGGAGTGCGGCTGAGATTGAGGAGGACGAACGCGACGCGGCTGCCGGTGTTGGGGAGGAGGGGGAGCGACCGCTGTGCCTCGTACCTCGTCCTTAGGGACCTCCTTGTGCCGCCGGGGAGGGAGAGCAGGGGTGGAGAGGGAGATAAAGAGGAAAGTGAGGGGATGGCTCACCGGAGATCTGCTCCATCGATGGGAGAGGAGCTCATGTCGCCACCGCCGCTCCCAGCGGGAGGGAGGGAGTTTGCGGCGCCGTCGCGTGGTGGAGTTCGCCCTCCCACACGCTGTCGCCCACCCGCCAGTGCCTCCCCCGGCGCCTCAAGTCATCCGAACGAAGCGGACAGCCTCTGCCTCGCACGCGCGTGCGCCGCCGCGGCAAGCTCTGCCTCGCCGCGTGCGCCGTCGGGGTCGGACTCTACCTCGCGTGAGCTCCGCCGGGCGTGCAGCTGCAGTGGGCGAGCACCACCTCGCGTGCCGTCACTGAGCTTCGCCTCGCGCGCGCGTGCGCCGCCGCTGAGGGAGCTCGTCCGTGCGCCACGCCATCACGTCGGTGACAACTAGTTGACTTGGATTAGCTGACTGGGCGCCACATATGCCAAAACCGGCCACAAAACCATCGAAGGGGGTAAAATGGACGGTTTCAATAGTTCGTGGTTCATTGATGTCTGGTTTTGCGGTTAAAGGTTAAAACTCGGATAACGTTGATATTTGAGGGTTGTGGAATGGACTTTTTCCGAGGCTGGTCGAGCCGAGAAAATCTAGCCTGCTAGCCCGGTAGTCGCCGATCAAGTGGGCTAAGAACCGGAGTTTGTTTCTGGTACAGACGAAAAGAGCCCAAGAAGAAAGTGGCCGCCGCCTAACTAAACTCATGTTGGGCCGTGCGTACACCACGAAGCGCGGGCCCAATCAAAATCTCGTTAAGCTTTCTCCCACCCAACAGAGAAAAAAAAATACAGAATTTCAGTGAAGAACACGCGTCGAAGCGAAAGTGCGAAACAGAGGCGCACATCCAGGCATCCAGAGCCTACACCACTGTACAGGACATCGGCGACTAGACCGCCGCAGCGCCGGCCGCGGGCGGCGGGAGGCCATCGAGCCACGGGAGCAGCCTGTCGTGGACGAGGTCCGGCCGGTCGTCGTGCGGGCAGTGGCCGACGCCCTCCAGCATGTGGAGCGTCACGTTGGGGAGCTCCGACGGCAGCTTCGAGAAAAACTTCCCCACGGGCCCGTCTATCGGGGTGAAGGGGTCCCGGTCGCCCCACAGCACCAGCACGGGCACGTCGGCCAGCCGCGGCATCAGCGCGATCGGGCTCGGCCCCGGCGGGCCCGTCACCGTCGACACGAACGCGTCCAGGGCGCCCTCCGTGTCAGCCGGCCCCCTTATGATCTGCGTGTGCGTGTACATACTCTCAGAGAAGGACCAAAAAATTCTTCTCGATGTGATTCAGTGATCCCAATAGCTGAAGAAACAGACGAAACATTACCTCGACTAATTCGTCGTCCACGGCGTCTTTGTTCCCGTAAACAGAGAGCAAGATATCCTTTAGATTGTCCCTGTTCAGTTCAGATTGCCATAGAGCAGTGTAAGTGCCAACAGGTCAGATCAGAGGGAACAGTAGTGCAGATCAACGTGCCTGCCTTTCACGCGCTCGAACAGTGCCGATGCTATCGGCCGTTGATTCAGCAGGAAGTCGATCAGCCAGAGCAGAGGCAGGAGCAGCTTGATCCTCCAGTCATCGACGATCGCCTTGTTGTTCATGCCGCCAGCGCAGTTCAGCAGCACAAGCCCCCGGACGACGTCTCTGCTAGACTCTGTTCATCGTTAGCAAAGATCAAACTGAGTAAATATCATAATTAACGAGTTTACAGTTTGCAGACGGAGGATTTACAGGCATTAACGGATTGGAAACCTGATGCAGCAATGACGCATGCGAGGCTCCCGACAGAGTTGCCAACGAGCACCGTGGGCCTCTTCACAACCTCCTTCAAGAAGTCCAGGATCAACTGCTTGACATAAGAGTTTACACCAATGTTTTCACATAAGAAGCTGTTCTTCTGATGCAAATATTGTGACAACAACTCAGTTCAAACATCAGATAGTAAGTCCCTGATGTTCTTGCATATATCAGGCTGAACTGAAAGCAAAGCACACTCGCCTCAGCCCATGTCTCCATCGTGTAAGAAAACCCAGGAGGCTTGTCGGAGGCGCCGAACCCCAGCAAATCGATCGCGTAGACGGTGTAGGATTCAGACAACACCCCAATGTTCCTACCAGTGAGTTGATCGATTAGTGATCTCTGCACAAGCTCTCGGCTAGTTCATCGGTCGAGCACATCGCGCGCAACGATGATCTCTGCTTTCATTAGGAAAGATCGAAGGAAGCCAAGGCCCCGCTCACCTGCGCCAGTGCGCGACGGAGGCACCGAAGCCATGGACGAGCAGGATTGGCGGGCCCTGCCCCATGGTGAGGTAGTTCACGCGCATCCCCCGCCACGTCCAGGTAGTGCAGCCCCGGCGCAGCTCCTCCAGGGTCAACGACGCCGCCGTCGTCGCCGCGGCGGATGGGGCCGCCGCACTACTGGTGCTGGCGCCGCCGCCCGAGGCGCGCGTGAGGACGCGGCCCGCCGTTCTGGAGCTGAAACGGCCATGGTAGGAAGACTGCGGGGATAAGCGGGGGCGGCGGCCAGGTGCTGGAGGGGCCGCGGCGGAGGAGGAGTAGAGGCGGTGGCGGGCGGCGGCAAGGGCTGCCATATCCACCTCCCTCGCGGCTCAGTGGCTGTCGCGGGTGTTCCGTTTTTACGGTTGCTTTCTTGGCACGAACGCACGAGGGCGCGTCTCCTTCACAATCACACACTCTGCTCTGGTACCTTTGGACATTTGAAGGTTTTGCAAAATCTTGTAGTAGATGCCATATATGCTGATGGTTTTCACTTGACTTGACGCGCCTTGTTGCTTTTAATTTCATCACGGCTGTACTTCATTTTGCCATGTAACTGATGAGATGTTCCCAATGTAATGTATGTGTTTTTATTTGTAGATGCGATATAAAAATCAACTCTTTGATTTCCCATCGTGTTATGCATAGTTTTTTTTATATACTGGGAAAAATGGAGTGCAAGTGTTTTTATTTGCAACCAGCATCATTATTTTCACGTACCTTTCTTTACGAGAATACGGACATGTACTCTCTTTACTATTCCTTTCTCTCCGGACCATACATTTTAATTTTTCCATAGTTATATAGGTTTTGCTATGAGATACATACACCTAGATCCATAGTAAAATTTATATATCTAGAACGTGAAACTAAATAGTAATTTATGATGGAGGTTCATTAAATTGTGTAAAAAATGAAAGTTGGACTACAAAGTACACATAGTAATTCATAAAATCTCTATAATTGAGGAGCCTAAACATAAACATAGAGTAAAATTAGCAGACACCAAGAACATACTCTATAATAGACAGTTAGAAATCCTATAAAAAATAAAACAACATAGAGGAAAATTACAACATGGAGAACAAATTAGAGGGTCAAAAAAGACCTTCAAGAAACAAAGGCTAGAGCCTTAGATATGCTGGTAAAAAAAAGTTAGCCTTGATAATCATGCCCGTCTAAACCATCTCAAAGCTCCCGTAGGCCGTAGCTAAATTTTTCTAAAAAAAAGCTCCCCCAGCTAAAAAAAAGTGCAAATTGTTTTTAATACACCAGGTAAAATGCAATATGGTGACATTTTAAATTTTCTTGGGACAAGAAATGGTGACATACTCAGTCACTTGGGTAATGTAAAGAAAAAAGGGGTCAAATCTCCCAGAAATGCCCACAACTTTCTCCCAAATAAAACCTCACTCCTCCTGCGACTCTGCGACCCTGTCTCCTCCTCCCACCTCCCCTCGCCTTCACACACCCCTCCTCCCCTCGTCTCCGCCGCCGCCTCCTCCTCGCCGGAACCCTAAATGGACCCCGGCGCCGGCGCGCACTACACAGCCCGCACCGCGGAGGAGGTCTTCCGCGACTTCCGCGGCCGCCGCGCGGGCATGATCAAGGCCCTCACCACCGGTATGCTACCTGCCGCTCGCTCCCTGTGCTCCGGATTTCCCCTGCCTACCTGGCGGCTCCGCTGGTGCTGACGCGTTGCTTGCTTTGGTGGTTTGCGCAGATGTGGAGAAGTTCTACCAGCTCTGCGACCCCGGTGAGTCTCCTCGATCTCCTTGGGTGTAGGGTTTGGGGCTGCCGACAGTCTCGTGGGTGTTAGGGTTCGGGCGCTTGTTTGTTGTGCTTGGTGTTCTGAAGCTAAATTTGGTGAATTCTCTGGTCGGGAATGGGAGCACTATACTGGTCGTCGCGTTGTGGTTTCGGTCAATGACGTCATGGGATCGAGTCTGGCGAGAGATTGTTAGAGTAGATTGGGCGCAAGATTGGATGGAATCCTCGAATTTGCAATGTTTTTGCGGTTCTCATGCATTGGTTAGCTCAAATTTTTACTTGTGATGGCCTTCAATGAAAAATGTAGGAATGTTTGGAAGGTTCCAGTTCTGGTGTTGGGAAGTCTCCAAATTACCCAGGGTTGCTATTTTTCTCATTTTGTCTTATTTTTAGCTGTTTGTACCATAATCCATAAATGCAATCTAGGGTCAGAATTACAGTGTGTTTTGTGAAACCAGCGAAACCTTCATTTTGTCTTTTATCGCAGCCAGTGTTGCTTTTTTTTTTCTTGCAAGAGTATCATTTTTTTGCTTGTTCTTGCATTTCACAAGTAAATTACTAAGTAATACAATACATGAGTCTTCTTGTATCTACTAATTTCCCTATTTTGAACAGAAAAGGAAAACTTATGCCTTTATGGCTACCCCAATGAAACATGGGAAGTAACTTTGCCAGCGGAGGAAGTTCCTCCGGAGATCCCTGAACCAGCATTGGGAATCAACTTTGCGAGGGACGGCATGAACGAGAAGGATTGGTTGGCACTAGTTGCGGTTCACAGCGATTCCTGGTTACTAGCTGTTGCATTCTACTTTGCGGCCCGGTTTGGGTTTGACAAAGAGGCCAGGTGATGGTTCCAGACATTTGAACATTGCAGTGTCCTTTGGACATAATTTTTATATCTGTGGTTTTGTATCATCTATTTGCTAAATCTACACAAATTTCATCCAGGTCTGTAGTTTTGACCAACAAATATGAAAAACTTGCAAAATGAAATTCATCTCTAACTTGTGACCCCCAAGTCTCGCCCATTTGAAAATTTTCATTGTGATTCCTCCATTGTTAAGGATCAGTTTGATTCTTAAATTTAGTGTTTGCTTGTTTAATTTGTGCATCAATTCAAATGTCAGAGTTGAGTTGAAATTGTCCTCTTTCAGTGGGGGAAACAAAAAGAGAGCTGAAATTGGCCTGCAGTTCCATTGTTTGGATTAAAAAAAATTGCAACAAGAATTACAACCCAAATCAATGGAATGTTGTTTGCTAGCACATTTTGAATAATGTAAACTAACACGTGTACTGGGTATTGTTTGGTAACAAGCTTGGCTGTGATACGGTGACAAACAGCATTATTAGCACTGGGAGCCCAGTGGTCCCAATAACTGAGGTGTGCACAATGGAAAGGCCTAAGAAGGTACCAGCAACTATTAGCCAGTTGAACGTGTGCTGTGCTCATGCTGTTCATACATTTGGGGAAAGGGTTCATGGAGACAGACTAACCAACAGCAGAGGATAAAGGGATGCGGCGGGCCATGAGAGCACATCTATGGTCACTAGGGACTAGGGATCAGGATTCAGGAAGGAATGGTGTTACCAAATTACGAAGAGGTTAGAGGTACCATCAGATCTGAAGCCATGAAAAAATAGTGGAGTGATCAAGGTAACAGCTACCACAGTGGTGTGAAGATAGAAGGCAGTTAGTGCCAACCAGGGTGTGCTATAAGAGGATGTAGGCCATAATTAGCAGAGCACTTTTAAGTGATTTCTTTGTTCAGATGGCCTCTCGTAACTACATCCCTCTTGCTTGAAAAAAAAGAGCACTTGCACTGGAGTCTTGGGGGTTCAGTGCTGCTTCAGTGTGTTATCATTCTTTTTTTTTTTGAAAAAAATTGGTATTAGATACATACAATAGGTTTAAGCCCCGAGTAACATATGAAAGAACATGGAACAGTTTATTCACTAACATGCAGTCTTTCTGTTGCACTTCTATAGTTTTTATAGCACAGGAATACATTTGATTGCCACTGTTCTTATGGGTCTTTCCGTTTAGTGTTTGGGTGTCTGTATGACTACTACTACTACTATCAATGCAATGATATGCAGTTCAACTGCGTGTTCGAGAAAAAAAAATTGCCACTGTTCTGAGATATTTTTGTCTATTCTTAGTTCATTATATCCCCATAGTCTGGTTTTATTTCTTCCTTTTAGCCACGTAGCCTGCTTAAATGCTTGGTGATTCCATACCAACTAACCAGCGCTGGTCTACAGCCTGACTGTTAAGTGCAACTACTGCTTAGACAACCCTGTCTTTATTATATCCTCCTGGTTCTTGTAGTTTTGGATATCAACACAGTATCCCATTCACACCTTTACCATTACTTTTTTATACAGTGAAAAGGGATAGTGAAATTGTTATAGCATGGAAGAAGTTTGGTGACAAACCTACTACTAACATTTTTACCTTTATTGGATTGAGTACATATTGATTCTAGGACAACATGCTGCACTGAAAGTAGTAGTTTATAGTTTGTACTTTGCAGTTCCCTGTTTCCATTATTAACTGCTGAGCAGCATGAAGAAAATCTATATCCTTTAAAATTGAAGTTTTGAAGACCACAGTCCATGTGTTTCTTGAAAGTTCAGCAACATGCAAGTCGCAGTTGATTTTTTTTCACCTGATACTGTTGCATCACGTATTGGAGAACAAAAATTGCCACTAAACTGAAACATAGAGAGGCAAATTACTGATTTTGTGGCACTCTAGGAGCAAACAAAGAGCTGACAATTTTGTTTCACTGTTGGAGCTAAATGTAGGGTTAAGTTCTGGGTTTGATTCATTGTCTAGCATAAGTCATAAGTACATTAGTCGTGACACTTTGATGACCTGAATCTAGGAGTTGAAAATTTGTTGGTAGTGGATTAAAAAATAATAATAAAATCTACCACTGGACTCGAGCACCATTTGCGAACAATGAAAAAGGAATACTCTCTTTTCAAACAAAGCTATTCCCTTTTGATATAATTCACAACTACTGTACAACACATTTATTGCTGGGTTGCAGCTTGTTGCTTACTTCAGAATAAATCTTCTCGGTTTACTCAAAGACAACTTGGATCTTTAGCTTCATTTTAGTTGTGAATTTTTGTGAGATAATTTTATAATTGAGCAATGATTTTTTGGTATAATTGAACAATATGCTAGTTGGCAAACATGGAAATATGTATCAAGTTGCTTGATGGATTTTGTATGAGCCTCTTTTGGATTGACAACACTAAACATAACAGATTTTCAGTTTTTGCCAACATCTTAAAACTTTATTTGGCTGATCAAGAAGCAGTAGCTAGTGATTAGAAGTTACTTAAACTTTGCACATTTACAGAAAAAAGACTGAATAAAATGTAATATATGATTGGAATATTCTTTGTTTGGCTTGTTACATTGTTTATTTATGTAACACATTTTCACTATTGCTATTTGTGAACTTCAGTGCTCAACTCTAAGTATTATTGTTTGATTAAAACATATAACCTTTCCGCTATTGTTCTCCGTCTTGAACCCCTTAGCTTTAGTTATATGAGTATATTGGCTTGAGCATTCATTCCATTTCCGTAAAACTGTTTTGGGGAGAGAAACTAATAATTGACCACTTGAAAACTGTAGATATCTTGTTATCTACTGGGTGGATTGGTAGATCTGACCAGAATGGGCATTTAACTTTTAAACTACTAAACAATGGATGTGAAAATTCGCAAGGGGTAAGGGGTAAACATGACTAACTGGTAGAAAAAGGAATATGCCAGGTTTTTGCTTACCTGTGGCTCAGCAGGATTTGGTCATGTGAAGGGCTCGTAAGTAAACAATAGACATGTTCTTGTATTGGATTTCGATATTGCTATCTGGGTTCCATTGATTCGGAGCATTCAGAATACTATCTGTTTGAATAAACTGTTTTCTGCTTCTATGGATGTTTGAAATGTGCGTTTTTGTTTCTCCTAACAGGAGGCGACTCTTCAATATGATAAATAACTTGCCCACGATATTTGAAGTGGTGACTGGGGCTGCCAAGAAACAAACAAAGGAGAAGGGCCCCAATAGTACCAGCAAAAGCAACAAACCAAGTTCGAAAATGGTAAGTTTAGACACTTGTCATACTGCCGTTCAGTAATAGCATCGCTGATGATTTTATCTGTTTCAGCCATCAAGACCCGAGTCTCATTCGAAGGCGACAAAAGGGGCGGCACCCCCCAAGGATGATGATGATGAGAGTGGTGAAGAATACGAAGAGGAGGAAGAACGTGATAACACCTTATGTGGGTCCTGCGGAACAAATGACGGCAAGGATGAGTTTTGGATCTGCTGCGACAGTTGTGAACGGTGGTACCATGGGAAGTGTGTCAAGATCACACCTGCTCGAGCTGAGCATATCAAGCACTACAAGTGCCCAGATTGCAGCAACAAGAGGGCAAGAGCCTAGCAGCAGGCTCTGTGAGACCCGGAAGGGAAGCAAGCGCCAGAATCGTGGATGTCTGCAGATATGGCCTAGCTGTCTAGCTTGTAGACTTGCTTTTCATTTCGAATGAACGCTGTTAATTCACTCGGTTGCCCAGCAGCTCATGTTGCTCGGGCGTAATTGTGTTTAATGTTTCAAACGGTTGTTGTAGTAATACCAGGTTCTCTGGTGAGGCTGTCTTTGCAGATGTGTGATAGACGTTCTTGAACTGAAAGACTTGGAAACTGACCGTTTTTTCTATAGCTTGTTTGTAAACTCCATACCTGGGTTAAGTTGGGTCAACAATTTAAGTACCATACATGAGTGACAGCTTTAGAATAGTTTCAAATGGAAAGTGGAGAGTGAGATGGACTTTAGGAGGCATTTTAACATCGGATTAATCTTTTATGCTAAGGGAGAACGGAAGTATAAGCATATTGCAGTGTAGAAGTGGTTCACTCACCGTGCAGAGTGGGCATGAGCTGTTTTCTTAGACTGAATTGTTACAATTGGTAATCAGAGTTAACTTATGCATGTCGGGCGGGTCAGATCCAATGGGCATGGTGGACTCGGATGAACCGTTGTCCGTTATGAACGAGTTTAGCTCAGCTCTCAATGAGAAAGTCGAGTTTAAGGGTGGGTGAATGTAACATCCCATAGCCAGCAATTTGAGTACCATGCAGCAGGCATGGTAGCTCTATGATAGTCCCAAATAAGAAGTGGAGACTGGCAGACAGCAGAGTGAGCTGATCTAAGAATCACTTCAACAGTCAACTCTAAGAAGCACTTCAACCTTGAGTTAACCCAATTACATGAAACATGAACGGAAGTGTAAACATGTTACAATGTAGGTCTGGTCTATTAAGAGTGGGATAAACCTGTTTTCCTATCTCCTTTAGAAGTTTATTTTCCTTCCAGGCCGGACCTAAGTATATCAACGTTATACTTTTGCAGCTTTGATTAATCATTAATCGAACATGGTAATCATCCAAGATTTTGTGATCTAAAGATAAGCACGCAACATCCAATTACAAAATCCGAACATGCGTAAGGGGGCGCATGACAACAAAACAGAGAGGACCAGCACAAAGCGACAGAGTACAGCCGGACAGCGCTTTGCAAAAGTGAAGATGTGCCCTAAACAACTAGAACATGCACGATATATGGGCATAAAACACAGCTCTTTTTATCGGAAACTAGAATTTACAACCCCTCATGCTAGGGAAATGAGGAGAGAGACATCGCAAAGTTAGTAGGAAAGTGTACTGTCAAACAGTCAAACAGCTCAGACGATGATCACCAAGTCCGGTCACAAGCCGTCTCCATTATACAATACCGAAGGAATATACAAAAAGGTTTGTTAGTTGAACTTCCGCAGTTTAGTTTGGAGCTCCTTCACTGGTCCTGCATGAGTCAGCGCGCCCCACCCAGAGTGTGCTATCATGGTTTACTGCTGTAATCAAATGCTCCTGCATGTTATATCAAACTGGTAAGGAAATTTGTGGCTGCAAGTCAAGTAAAACTAAATTTTTAGTTCCATGAGATAGAACTGACCAGGTACACTCTTCCTTTTGAGCCCGCAAGGATTTGATACATTTTATGTACTTGAGCTGATTGTTGATTTTGTTAGACGTTTGCTGACTCATTGGGCTGGACTCCAAAGTACGAAAGAAAAAAAAAACACATCCTCTTCATCATGATCAATGAAAAAGACTTCGATCATTGTGGTACTACTCCACACAACCGCGCTCGTCCAGGGTTAAGGAGTGATTCCGACATTATCCATCCCTGTGGGGGCAAAGAAAGGCTGTTAGCTACAAGATAAAAATTGTAATCCTGCGGTTCTTGTCAAGCTTTACTTCTCTAGTAGTTGGGCAAAAGAGTGCAAGGCAGAGTTTTACCTGTTCTCTTGCTTTCTTCTTGAAAACTCCATAAGATGACATTACAATCTTGCACGACTCCTCAATGTGTGGTATGAAGTCCATGTTCACTGGATTATGCTGGTATGACCGGTTGGAGTTCATGCGCCTTCTTGCATTCAAGTTAGCATGTGAAGCATTGATAAAATGCAGTAACACATGTGCCTGTACACCAAAACATAGTTGAAGAGTATAAGTAGATGCAAACAACCTTAACCAGTGTGATGGTGCCGAAGTAGTAAAATACAGTCTTTGCTCACATGGAAAGCAGCTTTGAGAATGTCATCTGGCTTTGCTTGGTCCTTGAGCAAAGCATATACCTTGTCCTTTGTTGGGTTATATGTAACAATATACCTCTCATCCTGCAATTGAAACACATGACAACATTACATACTAATATTTAATTACACTAAAAGAAGGAAACGAACCACCGAAAAATGTTGGAAAACTTTAAATAAAACAACACGCTGAATGGAGCAAACGAGATGGTACCTCAAACAAAGGCTTTGTAGCAATAAAAGAAGCAGGTTCCTGAAATGCCTCCCCAAATTGTGATCCTGTGAAGAAACAAAATCGATTAACAACGATTCCGCACTTGACTTGCTGAAAGAAATGTATCATCAGAGTGCAAACCTATTGCAACTGGCTCATGTCGCCAAGGTGGATTGAAAACTGTCTCTTTTGAGTTTCCATCTTTCAATGTAGGTACATACCCTGCATCAGAAAAATGAAGACCCAATATCAGACTGCTGCATGACATGTAAATGACCAACTAGCAACCAAACACTGCAAGCTCTGAATTATAGATCATAGATTATTTAGACTACATCTATCTGGAAGTTATGGTAGTTCCATTATTGTAATTGTATACTGCAAATTCAATCACAAGTGTTATGCAGATACCCAGCAATCCCTCTAAATATCTATCAATATTATTCCAGTTCCTTCTCACAAATATAGCTTGGTGTATTTGGAACAATTTGCCACCTATGTTAATCATTTCCACGCAATACAGCAGTACACACAAACTAATTTCTTTTCACAACTACAAAAATCTGATTATGAGGATTCAAAAAGATAATGTTGACATACCAGTCTTGATGAAAGAATCCACAGCCACAGTGAATCTTGCCCTATTTAGAGTATTCAATACAACAGATCGCACCTGGTAATAAAAATGACAACAGTTTGGTTACAAGGAACTTTATCAGAAAGATTATTCAAGAGAAACAAACTGAAGGAGTTAATTCAAACCTCGTGATATGAACTGAGGAGATATCCGCAAGACAGGAAGGCAAATGAAGTTACCAGTGATGGATTGCTTTTAGAGATTAGAATGCTCAAACCAGTTCCACACTTCACAAAGAAACAACAGCAAAGAAAAGAAATGTTATAAATTGAAATAAAAAAGAAACTGAACAGTTGAGAATCCACAAATATAATAATGTAAAATAAGCAAAAATAGTTGAAGAACATTGAGCATTTACCAGATCAGCTATGTTTCCGACACTTTCTCCTTTAGCAGTGACATCACCAATATTTTCTCCTTTCGCATATGCCTTGTAGATAGGTGTGCGAGTGGAGGTCGAAGTGACAGCAGCAACATTCTGAATGGAGAAAATGCGTCAAACAAAAAAGAATATAATTCATCACTACTTTTGCAGGTAAACGAAAATTGAAATTATTAGTGATCTCGATGCAAGAACTTTGTGGCTCTTGTTGGGTGTCAACTCTAGCCTACCCCAATTTGCTTGGGACTGAAAGGCTATGTTGTTGTGATGCAAGAACTTGCTGTGACAATTTAGTAGGACAAACCTTAACAACATTTGCTATGCAAGCCATTGGTAGGAAAAGTTGTGGAAAAGCTGCAGTAGCTAATTCTATCCCAGCTCCTAACTCCATCAAGAGATCACCAGAAAAGCGGAGCTGCAGTAAATTTTGACTTCAGTTAGTCATTAGCATGGAAGAAAAATTAGCAATGCAGAAGGGCACACAATGAAACTAAACAAATACCTGCTTCAGGTCATAGTCAAATTTCTTCCCTTGGCGGGCAAAAAGCATCTTCCCAACACGCCCAGCCCCATCCTGTAGTAGCAAAACAATATGGCTATCAGAAAATAGTGCTGATAACTAGAGGTTCAGGATAAATGCAGCAAAAATAAATCAATGAACCCATGTATGTAAGAAGGGCATCAGTAATAACAGAAAGATACGGTTGAATGGATCTAAAACATTTCAACAAACTCTGACCTGTGAGTTCTCTTTTTTTTCTTAGCCATCAGCATGCTTTTGTTGTTCTCGTACGACATGATTTGGATAGATATCACGAAAACAAGAAAGACAACTAAAAACACTCTTTGTAAGTTTTTTTCCAGGTAACACTTGCCTTGAGTATCCAGTTGATTGCCACAGCACCAGGCACAGCCTTGCTTTGGGAGACTCCAACAGAGTTTAGTAGGGTTCTTGTTGTAAACACACCCATTGCTCCACCAAAGAAGTGCTGCAAAGAAAGAAAAAAGGGTTTAATAAGTAACACATTCAAAATCAGACAGATCATTAAAACCAAGTATACTGTAATGCAAATATACCTTCAATGCTCTCCATGACATGTATGGGACATATGAAGGAGTGACACTGTGTGGAAAGCCTTCAGGCACAACATATGACCTTATAAAGGACATTATTTCCTGCAGCAGAAAAATTGCATATAATCAATATTGCAGTTCATCATTCTCGACACAGTATGTGCTTTGTGATCAACATTATTTCCTTGTATCCAATATTTGTAAAGTTGAAAACAAAAGAAGGTAGTTAACACCAAAAGATCACAATCAGAAGAAAAATGTGTGGCTAGGCAGCATCCAACAAACAACTAGCTTGAACCGGACACCAGCATCTCCCTAAATTAGATAATCTTGGGTCGAAAAATAATTCACCCAGAATCACATACTGACCCATGCATGATTAACAACATGGGGAAACAAAATTAATTCAAAGGCAAACAGCCACTCAATCCAAACCAAATTTACTGAAAGCAGAGAGGGTAAACTAAATTGCTATGAGGCAGCAAACAAAACGACCTTTTCCCCCAACAATTCAATACCACAGCCTATAACAGATCCAATCTGCCACAATAAAATGCGAGTTCCACATTAACCAGACACTAGCGCAATTAGCATGCGCCAAACTCCACTTAAACCATGATTTCACGCATCCCCATCCATATCTCATCAAATCCAACTGCCAATTCACGCATCCTCAAATCCACCACGAGCAAGTCATCTAATCCCCACAACCCGGCACAAAGCCACTAAACCACCGGAAAATCCGCAGCGCCTTCTTCCAGCTCGTTGAAGCACACCGTCATCACCGGTCACCCGCAGAGACACAGCAATCGGCACAAGAGCCAAATCCAAGACAAAGCCATCGGCACTAATGCGCCCAAATCCCCGCGGATCCAAGGCGGTAGCAGAAGGCGACCTCACCTCTACGGGCGGCAGCGGGGACTGAAGCGGTACGGCCTTGAAGGCGGCCCCGACGGAGGCCCTCCCCTTGGCCTTGACCGCGGCGCCGGCGGCGTCGACCACGTAGCTCCACCGCCTCCCGTCGACCTCCTCGAGGCACAGCACCCCGTCCCTCGCGATCTCCGCCGGCACCGCCGCGGGCGACGGGACCCTGGCGGCAGCGGCGGGGGCGGTGGCCTGCGCCGTGGCCTCGGCCTCCCGCACGGCGGCGCGCACGGCCTCCCGCACGGCAGGCGCGGGCAGCGTGACGGTCTGCGCCGCCGCCGCCGCACCCGCCGGCCGCTTCATCCCCATCACCGGCGCCATGCGGAGGGGGACGGACGCGGGCGGGGGCTGGGGTGGGGTGAGATTCAGATGTGGTGAAGGGCGTTGCCGATAGACAGCGAAGCAGCGCGGCCGCCCGGAAGGGATGGAGGCCAGTTTTTATACGCGGCTCGCTTCCGAGCCGAGGGATCGTGCGAGTAAAACCTACGAGTACTCGGGTGGGCTCGAGGTGATATTTTGCGCAACTGACTGGCAAGGTGGGGTCAGGTAAAATGGGCCCATATGTCGGCGGGATGTACTGGAACTGGGGTGGCGGACGGGCGTGTGGTCGGCTGTTGGTGCCAGCTGGAGAAATGGCCGCGTGCGCTGCAGCGAGCCTCCAGCTTAGACCGGCGTGTGGGGCCACAAGGAGTTTTGGGCCCATGTGTCATGGGGAGTGAGGGGAGCGGCGGAGGCTGGCGGGTGGCTGGCGAACGTTGGGTATTGGAATTGAATGGGAAAAAAACTGAAAAAGAGAAAAAAAAAGTGGAAAGACTTTATTTGGCTGAGGTTTGTCCATGCCCGGCGAAATTTGTCTAGTACGTTTTCATCTGCTGCGTCACCGTAGTTTGCAGCGCACCCGTATCTGTGGTTGTTAAGTTTCAAAGAAGATCAAAAGGGAGAGAGCATGTTGGAGTGAAGCTCGCGATGCTTTGCTCTTTTTTATGATGATTTTTTTTCTATTACCCTTATATTTGAGAATAAAATATGGCAAAGAATAAGGAATACAGGTCGAAACAAATAGTGCTCACAATTAAAATTTCAAAATATTTGTGATTTAAGTGCAGCCGTACAGGATCAGAATACGTTCTTATGTAAGTTTTTAGCGATGTGACAATATGATTATGTTCTGTTGTAGAGTAATAGTAGACTTGATAAGTTGATAGGATGCATATAAGTTTGATTACAGGTACAGTTTAATCAACACATACTCCCTCCGTTCTTAAATATATGACGTTGAAGACAAGATTTTAGTTCAAAAACTTAATAGTACGCATACTCCCTCCGTCCTCTATTCCATCCCTCGTGAGAAATTAATAGTACTCTATTTCAGTGTTTATCTTGAAGGCGAATGAACTCTCACTTGAAAATACAGCAATTAAACTTTAGAGTTAGAATTCTGAAATCTATTTCACGTCTTGTTGCTGATGAAATGTATCTTTCAACTTGAGAAGCAACTTTTAAGTAAAAGTTGGACACTCACTCGACATCAAAATCTTTCAATATTTTTCAAGTTCATATTCTTAGATAAAATATGATGGGTAGCCATTTTTTTCAAGCTCATATGATTCTAACGATCAGCAATCACTAGGCGTGTTGGGTATTAAAATGATATATATAAAAAAATTTGTTTTGGTGCTTCGATAGTACCAGGTAGTACCTTTTACTAATTTTTTTCACCAATTTACTTAATTTGGTAGTACTGGGTAGTATCTTTCAACTTGAGAAGCAACTTTTAAGTAAAAGTTGGACACTCACTCGACATCAGATTCTTTCAAAAAAAATTCAAAATTCATATTTTTAGATAAAGGATAAAATATATTTTTTTGCGAGGAGATAACGGATAAAATATGACCTGCTACATCCATACGATGGATATATATATAGAGAGAGAGTTTTTTTCAAGCTCGTATGATTCTAACGATCAGCAGTCATTAGGCGTGTTGGGTATTAAAATGATATAAGAGAAAAACCTAGCATGTACTACCTCCATCTTGGATTATTTGACGTTTCAGATATCTAAAAAGACCTGCAGCTAGCTACGTTTATAGCTGTCCAAAACGTCAAATAATACGTACCAAACAGAGGGAGTACCAAAACTCTCGGGGTGATAAAGATTTATTGCTTCATTTCCATATAATGGGATTTCTCACAGCCATGTAACGCTTGAGTCCAACCAATTCCAACAAGAACAACTAAACCATCCTCGACTCCTCGTTGGGGGGCCAAGCAAAGACACGAGAAGCGGAAAGCTCACGGCACCACGAAAAATCGGAATTCCCCGGCGATGGAAGTAGCTTCTCCCTCCCCTCTCCCTGTCGTGCAGATTCCGCGCGATCAACTCATGGGCCATGACAGCGAGCAGCACAGCCAGCGGCGGGACGATCCGATGACGGGGGCCGGCCGATGGGCGCCACCCGCCCGCGCCCGCGGTCGCCACCACGGCACCACCGGCGCATGTGCGCGGCGGGTGTCCGGCCGGCCGGCAGCAGCCACCACCACCAGCCGGGGCTAGCGCGGCGCGGCGCTTGATTTTTCCTGGCCTCGGTCGGCCCGGGCCCGGGACCGGCGGAATCCAACGAATCGCGCCTTTGTTTTCGTGTGGACGCAGATTTTTTCCTTTTGGCCGGGACCCGTCGTCGGCTACTCGGCTCGCCGTCCACCACCGGCCGCGAGGACGCGCGCCCCACATTGCCCGTCGCCATCGCCATCGGCGCCGGTTGTCCGTGTCCTGCGCGCTGCGCGGTGACCATTTTCTACGCGTGGGTGGGCGCGTGCGGTAAATCCTGGGTGGAAATCGTGCCGACCCCACGTGAAATCCTCGAGAATTCCCCCTGTACTGTACCTGTAGTACCAGCAGCACGGCAGCGCGAGGCGGACGCGCGGCACCTTCCGCGCCGGTCGAACGTGAGGACACCACGCGAGGGATTAGTTGGCGTTCGCCCCCAAATCTTCGCCGACGGGAGGAGGGATGCAGCAGGTGGCGGCGCCGTGGCGACGGTCACGACGGATTCCTGATGAGCTTGGGTTTGACGCGGGAGCGAGCGGGACGGCGTCGTGCTCGCACCGGCTGGGGCCGAGAGCTGCCGTCCACGCTTTTCCTTGGTGTACGTCTGGTGTGGTCACCGGCGCATTCGGCGTGACTTGAATGAGACTTTTGCTTCTTTCCCTTTTTCCCCTGTGCGCCACCGCTTTGATTACAGGATGATCAGTACTGTATGCTGATTTTTCTTGAGTGAGATAACGACGGCTTGACCGAGTGGAGATGCCAAACATTTCTCTTTGCGGTCACGCAGATCGCGTCGGACGGTGCTTCGGCGAAGCTGAGCGCAGCACGACTAAAATAATGCCTTAATCCACGGGGAAATCATGTGTTTTTTCCCTCTCTAGATAGATTATTAGATTGTTGACGATCAATATTAAAATTACTTTTTTCAAAAAATATTAAAATTTGCAAAAATAATGTTCATAGTTCATTTATTTGGAACATAGATGTGTATTTTTTTTAGAATTACACAGTACAACGCAGACGCTCACAACACGTACACACACTCACTCTTTGAGTTAGTTTCGTTCTAAAAAAAACCAACCTTTTTGCGACTAAGGATGTGAGCATCTCCAAAGTTTGTCAAATCGAGTTGTCATCTTTGATTTTTGGCAAAAACGTTAAAAAAATACTCCTCCAACAGTTTACAAAAGTTATCATTTTTGGCAACTTGGGAAAAAATCAGCCTCCAGCGTGCAGAGCGCGGCGTCGTTAGACAAGTGAGAGGGTGAAAAAGAAATAAATAACAGAGAAAGGCTTCTGGTATAAATTTTCAAGAGGTGGAAGGGTATGAACATAATTTTATTTCTCTCTCAGGGTTCATGATGTAAGTTAGATCTGAGTTTGGTAAGTGAATTATGCCAAATTGTTGGAGATGTACCCTTTTTTACTTGACATATCTTTTTAGAAGTTAGCAAAATATAAAATTTGCCAAGTAAAATTTAGCAAACTGCCGGAGATGACAAATGCGAAGCCTTCGACTCTATATACTTCTGACCATGTTTCTCTTCGTGTCTTCATTCATGCACCGAACAAATTGGCCCAAAATCTTGTTATTGCCCGCCTTGTGTATACTGAATGGATTGTGACTCTAGAAAGGGACAGATGAACTCCAATTTCCCCTCTAATAAGGGCCAGATCACCATCTTGGCACGTTGCCATCCTAGTATAACTATCTGCCTACCTAATGTTGTATCTTATTCAAAGATGACATGTCTATTTGTATCTTTAATTCTTTATATACCTCACGCCCTTGTCCTCTTTATGATAACAAGGGACAAATCTTCTTTTTTTTTGACAACAAAGGGACAAATCTTTGTAGTTTGTTTAAGCTATCTATCGGCCTACTCAGCACTCTTGTCGTACAATGAATTGTCCTCCTACGGCACATTGGCACTTAACTAGATACTAGGCTCTATATGCTTATAACTTTAGCAATGGTAAATCACTACCAAAGATTCGGCTTTTTGTACCAGGTGAGAACTCCCTTTTAGTACCGGTTTCCAAACCGGTATTGTCCGATCGGTACTAATGTGAAGTCACATTAGTACCGGTTTTGGAAACCGGTATCAACGTGGACATTAGTACTGGGCGGTGTTACCACCCGGTACTAATGCATCCCTTCCCGTCAGCCTTAATTTTCTCTTCTCCTCTGTCCTTTTTCTTTTTCTTTTCCATGTAACACCCTAAAATTCCATCATTAAAATAATGTAGCAACATGGTGTTTTAGTTTTTGTTTTCTAAGGAAATAATAATTTATCAATTAAATTTGGCTCTAAAATATTTAAATATCACTTTTGAATAATTTTAGAGGCAACAAGTGTTTGTGCATCATATTTTGAAATGCATGACTTTTGTTTGCTTGTGTGAAGTTTTAAAAAAAAAGTTTTAGTTTTGGTTTGAAAACTTGGAAAGTTTTGAAAGTGGTTAAGTTTGAAAAGTTTGAAAAAGGTTTTGAAAAAAAAGGAAAAAAAAGAAAACCAAACCCCAAAACCCTCTCCCCTTTCAGCCCAACCTAGCTTGTGGCCCAACCTTTCCCCGCCGGCCCATCCCTCCTTCCGGCCCATCTTCCCGCGCCAGCCCGTTTTCCCTCCCTCTCTCCTTTCTTCCGCTGACAGGCCGGGCCCGCCCGTCAGCTTCCCCTTCCACCTCCCGCCGCCTCCTCTGCATCTCAACCGCGCGCTGCCGCCGGCCGTTTTCCCCCGCGCCCTTCGCCCCTCCCCGCCTTCAAGCCTGCCATAAAGGCGCAGTGAAGCCCGGCGCCACTCCTCCCATCAATTTCCCCTTCGGTTACTCCTCTCCCTCCTTGATTTCCATAAACCACCGGCGCCCCAGTGGCCATTGATGGCCGGCCGCCCGCCTCTTCCCCCACCGGAGCCCTTCTGCTCCCATCCTCCCTCTATAAAAGCCGTGGTCGAACCCCTGTGCACGTCTTTTCCCTCTCCCGAGCCCTCATCCCTCTCCACCTTCGTGTGCGCGCCGCCGCCTGGAAGATCCCGCAGCCGCGCCATCGCCGGCGCTTGGAGCTCTCCCTCAACGCCGGTGGACGCCTTCCCGGAGCTCCCTCTTCCTCCTCGTCGCACGTGTCACCGACAAGACTCACACTTGGTACAAGCCAAACAAGGGGAACATTGAGCGTCTTCTCAAGTTGGGTAAGCATGCCCCTCCTAGAGCTACCTCCTCGGGTGGACCTTCCTCAGGTGGTCCATCCTCCTATGAGCCTCCATCCTCCTCTCGTGGACTATCCTCAACTAGAGGCACCGTCCCCCACGGCAAGAAGAAGAGCATATTCAACTTCTTATCTCAGGGCCTCTTCGCCTGTTTCAATGTTGGGAAGCACAATGCACAAGAGATCCGTGCTCACAGGCAGTATGTGGATGAGCAACTCATCAAGTTGGAGACTCGCCAGAAGACCTTGCTCACTCAAGCCAACATTGAACACTCTCCCGCTCGCGAGCCCATGGACTTCCCTCCTCCACCGGTATTCTACAACCCTTGGGAGGTGTACGGTGACACATCCATGATGTATGGAGCTCCTCCGGCCGACATCAACGATGAGGACTTTGGTGGTGGTGAGACCGAAGAAGACGACTCTCCTCCGGCGGCCCACTCTCCACATGGTAGTGATGATTGAAGGGCCTTCTCTTTTTGGCGCTTGATGCCAAAGTGGGAGTGAGCTCACAATTGGTCCATGTGGGGGTGGTGTGTATCTTCACTCTTTTATCTATCTATCTTAGGTTGTGGACATGTATGAACTATTTGTGTGGTGTGATGGATGGTGAACCTAGAACCTTTTAAATTTGTAAGACATAATCGTGCTAGTGTGGAACCTCGTTTATATATTTGTGATGCTTGGTGGTTGTTATTTCTCACTTTGTTGGTTTGATTATCTTGTCATATGCATCACGGTTATTATATCACACTTATGCACTTGTGTATGCAAATTGAGAGTGAAGTTTCTTCTAAATGTGTGATAGGCATTTGAGGTCTCCATAAAAGACCAAGCACACATTTAGGGGGAGTTTCACTTTAAATTGTTGGATACACACATCTTTATTTGAAAATGAATTGTGTTGTCATCAATCACCAAAAAGGGGGAGATTGAAAGTGCATCTTGGCCCCTAATTGTTTTGGTGATAGTGACAAACACAATTTGTGGTATTTAACGTTTGAATAAGATGTGTGCAGGATTTACTTAATTGAAAATCATGGTTTTGACCAAAAGAAGGCCCCCAACTCTATTTCGGCGTTTTCAACTCAAGTCAAGGCTTAATTTAATTTTGATTTTGAATTTGAGTATAGGAAACACCGTACTATAAAGGGGGATGCGAATTGATAGCCAAGAGATGGTAAAAGTGCTCTAGAAGATGACCCAAGTGAGTGAGAAGAGATTAGAGTTGACACGTGCACATTTGCTTATCTTATCTCAACTTCTCAGCCTTTGTCGGTAGTACCGACGCCAGGTCGGTAGTACTGATATGGCTTCACTGGCGAGTTTTAGCCAGGGGCTCGGTAGTACCGACCTGGCGTCGGAACTACCAATATGCCTCCACTGTTGGGTTTCTGCGACACCCCTCGGTAGTTCCGACAACGTGTCGGAAGTACCGATAAACCCCGATTCTACACAGTAACGGCTAGTTTTCAGGGTTGGGTATAAATACCCCTCTTCTCCTCCCTCACTCATTGCTGACCAACCACGGGACAAACCCTCACTTGAGCATTCACTCCACTTCTCTCCTCCCTCCTAGAGCCAAGATTTGATTCCTTTGAGCTAGGGCTTGGGTAGAGAAGTGATTCCTAGTGAGGATTAGAGAAGCTTTGAGAGCCTCTTCGAATCTCCCCATCTCAAGAGCACTTGAAGCATCTCCGGGCAATTGATTCGTGTTTGTTACTCTTGAAGCTTGCTTCTAGACGGTTAGGCGTCTCCCGTTGAGTGCCCTCTTGGTGTGGTGCACCCGGGATCGTTTGTATTACCCTCTCCTTGGTGGAGAATTCTTAGTGAGCACCAATCTTCCTTTGTGGGGATTGGAAGAGGAAAAGAGGCTCTTGGTGATAGCCCTCCCTTTGTGGGATCCTCAACGGAGACGTAGCTTCCTTTGTGGGAGTGAACTTCAGATTAAATTCTTGTGTCTCCATTTGCTTGCTTGAATTCTTTGTCTCTCTCTAACCCTAGAACTTGTTTTAGCCCGATCTCTAAATTAGTTGTGCTCCAACTCATATCTTTGGTTGCAGGTGGTTCTTAGCTACTAAACTAAAGCTTTGATTCAATTAGAATTGCTAGAATCGCATTACATTTCAAATTTCGTTTTAGTCTCCTCTGTACTGTCGGTAGTACCGGTCCGGTACCGGAAGTACCGAGCCCCCTCGGTAGTTCCGGCACCGTGTCGGTAGTACCGACAGGTGTTTTAACCACTGCATTTGTTTCAGAAATTTGAAGTGATCCTATTCACCCCCCCTCTAGGCATCACAAGGTCCTTTCAATTGGTATCAGAGCCTAATCCCTTGATTTAGGCTTAACCGCTAAGGGATCAAGATGTCGGGGAGCGGAGACAACCAATCCGCCGAAGAAATCGCCGCCAAGGAAGCTCAAGAGAAAGAGCTTAAGGCAGCCCAAGACGTCACCGGGAAGGCCCCAAGCCGTTCCAACGGAGAAAGCTCCGATGACTCTTCATCTGACTCCGACTCGGACTCCGATTCCGACTCAAGTGATGAAGACGTCAAGGATGATGATGATGCGGCAAGGAAGGCGGCGAAGAAGAGAAGAAAAGCTAAGAAGAAGAAGAAGGCCAAGAAGATGGCCAAGAAGCTCCTCAAGAAGATGATCAAGAAGGAGCAAGCAAAGCATTACCACTCCGGCTACTATGAAGTGCCATTCCACTACGGACAACCTACGGGCAACAATCCTAACGAAAAGTTTTATTCCGTACATTTGGGAAAGCCTCCCCACTTCGATGGGAAAGACTATCCCAAATGGGCTTATGATATGCAAATGCACCTCTATGGGCTTCACCCTTCTCTTTGGAAGATTGTGGTTGTAGGTGTGACAATCCCCGCCGAAGGAGAAGCTCTTACACTTGAGCATGAGCAAGACCTCCACCGCAACGTGCAAGCAACAAGAGTAATCACGGGATCCTTGTGTGCTCAAGAGTTCAACAAAGTCTGGAACATCCAAATTGCCAAGGTGATTTGGGACACACTCAAGGAGGCACATGAGGGTACCGATCAAGTGAGAAGAGGCAAGATCGACTTGATTCACGGAGAGCTTGAGCTTTTCGTCATGAAGGATGGAGAGACCGTGAGGGAAATGTATGATAGGCTAATACTTCTTGTCTCGGACATCAAAGCCCTAGGAAGCAATGATTGGGATGATGAGAAGGTCACAAAGAAGTTGCTAAGAGCTTTCACACCGAAGAATCCAAACCTAGCAACCATGATAAGAAGAGATCCCAACTATCACAACATGACTCCCAATCAACTTCTTGGTGAAATCTTGCATCAAGAGCTAGTTGATCAAGACGTGGAGAAGTCTCTTACATTGAAGGTGAACAAGAGTCTAGCCCTCAATGCTAGCTCTAGTGAAGTGGTGGAATTAAAGCCGAAGACTTCCAAGACTAAGAATGAAGATTCAAGTGAGGAAGGAAGTACGGATGAAGAAACCGCCTTTGCCATAAGAAAATACAAGTTCTTGAAGTCCAAGGCATCAAGGAAAGGTGGTGATGATAGAAAGAAGAAGTCACAAAGAAAATGCTATGAGTGTGGAGAGTATGGACACTTCATCGCCGAGTGTCCCAAGAACAAGAGCAAGGACAAGAATGAGGAAGAGAAGAAGTACAAGGAGAAGAGCAAAGAGTACAAGAACAAGTACCAAGGGCGTGCTCATGTGGGTCAACAATGGGACTCAAGTGATGAAGATGAAGCACCAAAGAAGAAAGGCATGGCAACACTTGCCATGGCACAAGGAGCATCTTCACCACACCTCTTCAACAACGTCTCCGACGATGAGGACAACTCTCACTTTTGTCTCATGGCAAGAGGGAGCAAGGTACAAGAGTCAACCACCTCATCCTCTCTCACCTCATCATCTTCCACACCTAGTAATGACATAGAAAACCTAGATGAGGAAAAAGAAATGGAGGCAAACATGATAAAGCAATTTGGTAAAAAAAGGCCATAAAGAAATTAAAAAGCTTTTGGACAAATTAGAGGAAAGGAAGGAGATTCTCCATGAGCAAGAAGACTTGCTTATCCGTGAAAAGGAAAGAAACCTTGCTCTAGAGAAAATCCTTGCCGAAGAAAAGGCTAAGGTGGAGAAGTTGACCACGGACTTGTCTTTGGCTAATGACTCCAACAAGAGGATGTCAAAGGATTACACTTTGGCAAATGAATCTCTAGCTTCCCTAAAGGCTACTCATGGTGAGCTTCAATCAAGCTTTTCATGCTTGATGGATAAACATAAAAATCTTGAGGCAAACTATAGTACCCTTTGGGAAAGCACCAAAGCCAATTCTAAGGCAACACTTGACTCTAGTGCCTCCACTAGCAAAGGTTGTTCTATTTGCTCTAATGTTGATATAAATGCTCTCAAGACTAACCATGCAAGGCTTGAGGAAACAATCAAGAGCAAAGACAAAGAAATAGCCCGATTGAACATGTTGATCACTCAAGGCAAGAATGGTGCCAAGTCCATCCCTAAGGTGGTTGACAAGCAAGGACTTGGGCACTACAAGAACAACAAGGTCAATGGTAGGGTGATGGTTAAAGGGCATGAGATCCCTTTGTGGAACAAGGGAGTCTACCTCAACACTATTATGGATATTGCCCATGGAGTCACCACCTCCACCACAACAAAGGACAAGCCAAAGATTGTGAACACCACAAAAGGGAATGGTGGGGTTAATTCTCCATCAAAGGCATTGAAGAATGTGGTTGAACACAAGCCCTCTCCCAACTACACTTGTGACTATGTTGTGACCTTGGACCACAATGGTAAAATGGTGGTCAAGTATGTTGGGGCCTACACAAAGAAGACTATGAGGAAGAGTGTGTGGGTTCCGAAAGTTTATGTTTCTAACCTCCAAGGACCCAAATCCTTTTGGGTACCTAAACCAAAAGCCTAAACTTGTTTTGTAGGCCTACTCCTCCGGTGGAAGCGCATGGTTGATTGATAGTGGTGCCACTAATCATATGATCGGAGATGAAGGCTTATTTGCATCCCTTGATCATTATGACAACCCTACGGAAGCTATCATCTATGGAGACAATGGTCAAGGAGATGTAATCGGTCTAGGTAAAATTGCTATCTCAACAACAAATTCAATTGAAGATGTTTTTCATGTGCAAGGTTTAGGGTACAACTTGTTGTCAGTTTCACAACTTTGTGAGAAAGGCTACAATTGTCTCTTTACCAAAAAGGGTGTGACCGTCTCTAGAAGTGAGGATTCCTCTATTGTCTTTGCGGGTCACCTAAGGGGAAAGCTTTACTATGTGGACTTCACAAAAGTAAAGGTGGACCCTAAGGCTTGCTTAGTGGCAAAATCCGACATGGGTTGGCTATGGTATCGCCGACTAGCCCATGTTGGCATGAGGAACTTGGCCAAACTTCAAAAGGACGAGCACATCCTAGGACTAACAAATGTTGTTTTTGAGAAAGATAGGTTATGTAGTGCTTGTCAAGCGGGAAAACAAGTTGGAGCGCATCATCCCGCCAAGAACATCCTATCAACATCAAGACCATTGAAGCTGCTACACATGGACTTGTTTGGACCAATTGCCTGTATAAGCATCGGTGGTAACAAATATGGTCTAGTAATTGTTGATGATTTTTCCCGTTTCACTTGGGTATTCTTTTTGCAAGATAAAAGTGAAGCAAAGGGAATTGTTAAGAAGTTTATTAGAAGAGTTCAAAATGAGTTCGAGCTCAAGGTCAAGAACATAAGAAGTGACAATGGCTCGGAGTTTAGGAACACTCAAGTTGAAGAGTTCCTCGATGAAGAAGGCATCAAGCATGAACTTTCCGCTCCATACACACCTCAACAAAATGGCATCGTTGAGAGGAAGAACCGTACGTTGATTGAAGCGGCAAGAACAATGCTTGATGAATACAAGACTCCGGACTCATTTTGGGCGGAAGTCATCAACACCGCATGCCATGCCGCCAACCGCCTCTACCTCCACAAATACTTGAACAAGACTCCCTACGAGATCATCACCGGTAAGAAGCCTAGTGTGCACTACTTTAGGGTCTTTGGGTGTAAGTGTTTCATACTTAACAAGAAACCCAAAGCCTCAAAGTTTGCATCCAAGGTTGATGAAGGTTTTCTCATTGATTATGGAACTAACGAGCATGCCTATCGTGTTTTCAACAAAACCACCAGTTGTGTTGAGACCACGGTAGACATGAAATTTGATGAATCCAACGGCTCTCAACGAGAGCAAGTTAGTGAAAACCTTGTAGATGATGAAGAACCCCCAAGTGTGTCAATCTTTAGAATGGGGACCGGTGAAGTTATGCCTCGTGAGGCTCAAGTTCAAGCTCCGAGTGACACAAGCAATCAAGATCCATCATCATCAACAAGAGTGGAACCACCAAGTTCTCAAGTTCATCAAGATACAAGTCAAGTTCATGGTGACGATCATGGACGGGGCTTTGATCAAGGGGGAGAACAAGGTGGTGAAGCTCAAGAAGAAGCCCCACAAGATGAAGATGATGATGGACCCATTCAACGTCAATCTCAAGCACCACACCCAAGAGTACATCAAATGGTTCAACGGGATCATCCCGTTGACAACATACTTGGGAGTATCCAAAGAGGGGTAACAACTCGCTCAAGATTGTCAAACTTTTGTGCATTTTACTCGTTCGTCTCTTCTTTGGAACCTCTTAGTGTGGAAGAAGCTCTTGAGGACCCGGATTGGATTATTGCCATGGAGGAAGAATTGAACAACTTCAAGAGGAATGAAGTTTGGGAGTTGGTGCCAAGACCAAAGCAAAATGTGATCGGCACCAAATGGGTCTTTAGGAACAAGCAAGATGAATTTGGTGTCGTCACGAAGAACAAGGCAAGGCTAGTTGGCAAAGGGTACACTCAAGTTGAAGGCTTGGACTTTGGAGAGACCTATGCACCGGTAGCAAGGCTTGAATCAATTCGTATCCTTTTGGCCTATGCTACTCATCATGACTTCAAGCTTCATCAAATGGATGTCAAGAGTGCATTCTTGAATGGACCTCTCCAAGAAGAAGTATATGTTGATCAACCACCGGGCTTTGAAGATCCAAACTTTCCCAACCATGTGTACAAGCTCCATAAGGCGCTCTATGGGCTCAAGCAAGCTCCTAGAGCATGGTATGAATGCCTTAAGGATTTTCTTCTCAAGAACGGTTTTGAGATAGGCAAAGCCGATTCTACTCTCTTCATTCAAAGAAATGGAAATGATATCTTTGTATGCCAAATTTATGTTGATGACATTATCTTTGGGTCTACTAATGATAAATTTTGTGAAGAGTTTAGTAGGATCATGACCAAGAGATTTGAGATGTCTATGATGGGCGAATTGAAGTTCTTCCTTGGATTTCAAATCAAGCAATTGAAGGAAGGGACTTTTCTATGTCAAACCAAGTATGTGAAGGATATGCTCAAGAGGTTTGATATGGCCGATTCCAAGCCCATCAAGACTCCCATGGCATTAAATGGACATCTTGATCTCAATGAAGAAGGGAAGTCGGTCGACCAAAAGGTATTTCGCTCCATGATTGGCTCCCTCCTTTACCTTTGTGCATCTAGGCCCGATATAACGCTTAGTGTGTGCATGTGTGCAAGATTTCAAGCTAATCCTAAGGAGTGTCATCTAATGGCCGTTAAGAGAATCTTTAGATATTTGGTACACACTCCTAACCTTGGCTTGTGGTATCCCAAGGGCTCCACTTTTGATTTACTTGGCTATTCCGATTCGGACTATGCCGGTTGCAAAGTAGATCGAAAGAGCACTACCGGGACTTGCCAATTTCTTGGTAGGTCTTTGGTTTCGTGGAGCTCAAAGAAGCAAAATTCGGTTGCTTTGTCCACGGCTGAAGCCGAGTATGTGGCGGCCGGTGCTTGTTGTACACAACTCTTGTGGATGAAGCAAACGTTGAGTGATTACGGTTGTGAGTTTAGTAAGATTCCACTCTTGTGTGACAATGAGAGTGCCATCAAGCTAGCAAACAATCCGGTCCAACACTCTAGAACAAAGCACATAGATATTCGACATCATTTCTTAAGGGATCATGAGGCTAAGGGAGATATTGCTCTACGTCATGTGAGCACCGAGAGACAACTTGCCGATATCTTCACGAAGCCTCTAGACGAGCAAAGGTTTTGTGCTTTGAGAAGTGAGCTAAACATCTTGGATTCTCGTAACTTGGCTTGACTTGTTGCACACAAAATTGTTTGATGCCTAGATAGAGAGAAAAATGTTTTATTTTCTTCACCTTGTGTGCGTCTTACAAAACTTGGTTCTTCCCATAGTGTTTGGTGATTATCGCTTTGATTGATTGATTGTGTCTGATCACCAAGCCCTATGGTAGCTCTACTTGTCCATAGCTATTTCCCTCTATCTATTTCAGCTAGTCTCTCAATCTGATCTTCAAAATCCTTAAGATCCACGGTACTACCGACACAAGGTCGGAAGTACCGATAAGTCCTCACTGTTGGAATTTCGAAAAACCACGGTACTACCGACACGAGGTCGGTAATACCGATGAGAGCTTACTGTTTGGAATTCTGCAAAATCAGCGGTAGTACCGGTACCCTGTCGGTACTACCGATGGGACCCTCAGTAGAACCGACCCTCCGTCGGTAATACCGATATGGACTCTCTGGCTCAATTTTCTTGGACCCTCGGTAGTACCGGGACCCCGTCGGTACTACCGATAACCGTCGCTGGGGTATAAATCCCCGCCGAACCAGACACGTTCTAGGGTTCCTTTTATCAGACCGTTGCCGCCTCCCTCTCCCCTCCTCTCTCAAATCCGTGAGGGGAACTCCAAATCCAACCGTGAAATCTTCGAACCAGTCACTCCATTGGATTCTCCACCCTTTGGAACATCCGACCCTCGCCGGGAGTTCTTCGATTCGCGCGGGAAAGATCAAGGTATTTCATTCAAAATCCTCTCTAATCGATCTCTCAATGCCGTTGTTTCTAGGAGGAATGCTTTAGGGAATCATATTTATATCCATCCTAGAACACTTGCCCATGATCTCGTAGCGTTTCGTTGGTTGAATCACTCGGTTCATGGATTTTTCGCACTGTTGCAGACCCCGTCGGTAGTACCGACCCCATGTCGATAGTACCGACAGGCGTCTGTCACAAGTGCTAAGGTCCATGAACCGAGTCAATCCTTTTTCAAATCTTTCACACCCATCTTATACAATCCTTACACACTCTCTCAGATGAGTCAGGCCGGCAAGCAAGTGATCCAAGAAGGCTCCGATGAGGATGACGTCCCTCTCGCTCAAAGGAAGAGGAAGGTGGGCAAGAGTGCTCAACGCCCACGTAGTCGAGGCCGTAAAAATCCTCCAGCTGCTCCTCGTCGCTCGACTAGTCAAGGTCACCATGCATGTACCAAGCAAGCTCATGAACCGGATGATCATTATGATGACTATGAAGATATCTCTTTGGACTCTCTTGCGGGTTTTGTGCTTAGGCCCTCTGTGCCTCCTCGTCCGGCAACTACAATGGGAATCATGAAGATGGTTGACTACAAGAGTGGGTCACATGACGTGTACAAGCAAAGGTACTCCGATCCGGCTGAATGGCAAAAGGAATTTGAAGATATCCGCTTTTGGCTCAAGTTCAATGCCGATTGGTATGAATCGGTTATCTTATGCAAGGAGCACATGACTATTGACATGAAGTCCATCAATTGGGATGCTTTGAGGTCATTCAACATTACGGCCGTCAATGAGGCCATTGACATTTGCCATGCTAAGGGAATGACTTCAATCATGGCATTGAATTGTGATTGGAATGAGGAGGTAGTGGCTCAATTTTATGCCAATCTCCATGTTCGGCGCTCAGCCAAAACCTTTCATTGGCTCCTGCAAGGAAAGCCTCTCTCGGTCTCATATGAGAGGTTTGCTCAAATTCTTGGATTTAGTACGGAGGATCTTGGTCGTGAGAAGCTTCATGGAGGAGAAATCCTACTTGATAGTGAGATGGCATTCATGTACGACACCGCTTATGGCAAGGTTGAGTTTGGTACTACTCATGGTATGAAGCCCGTCTATAGGATGTTGAACCAACTCTTTCGATACACTCTCACTCCTAAGATAGGTGACAACTACAACATCTCCAACATTGCCAAGGATATTCTTGTGAGGATGGCACCGGGGAAAGAAAAGTTTAGTGTGTTTGATTTCATATGGGAGGAGATCATTGTGTGCTCAGAGTCCGCTAACAAGAGTTGTCAGTATGCCCCTTGGATCTTCAGGATGATATGTGAGGTGACCGGAGTTGACATTCTCACCGACAAGACTCACACTTGGTACAAGCCAAACAAGGGGAACATTGAGCGTCTTCTCAAGTTGGGTAAGCATGCCCCTCCTAGAGCTACCTCCTCGGGTGGACCTTCCTCAGGTGGTCCATCCTCCTATGAGCCTCCATCCTCCTCTCGTGGACCATCCTCAACTAGAGGCACCGTCCCCCCCGGCAAGAAGAAGAGCATATTCAACTTCTTATCTCAGGGCCTCTTCGCCTGTTTCAATGTTGGGAAGCACAATGCACAGGAGATCCGTGCTCACAGGCAGTATGTGGATGAGCAACTCATCAAGTTGGAGACTCGCCAGAAGACCTTGCTCACTCAAGCCAACATTGAGCACTCTCCCGTTCGCGAGCCCATGGACTTCCCTCCTCCACCGGTCTTCTACAACCCTTGGGAGGTGTACGGCGACACATCCATGATGTATGGAGCTCCTCCGGCCGACATCGACGATGAGGACTTTGGTGGTGGTGAGACCGAAGAAGACGACTCTCCTCCGGCGGCCCACTCTCCACATGGTAGTGATGATTGAAGGGCCTTCTCTTTTTGGCGCTTGATGCCAAAGGGGGAGTGAGCTCACAATTGGTCCATGTGGGGGTGGTGTGTATCTTCACTCTTTTATCTATCTATCTTAGGTTGTGGACATGTATGAACTATTTGTGTGGTGTGATGGATGGTGAACCTAGAACCTTTTAAATTTGTAAGACATAATCGTGCTAGTGTGGAACCTCGTTTATATATTTGTGATGCTTGGTGGTTGTTATTTCTCACTTTGTTGGTTTGATTATCTTGTCATATGCATCACGGTTATTATATCACACTTATGCACTTGTGTATGCAAATTGAGAGTGAAGTTTCTTCTAAATGTGTGATAGGCATTTGAGGTCTCCATAAAAGACCAAGCACACATTTAGGGGGAGTTTCACTTTAAATTGTTGGATACACACATCTTTATTTGAAAATGAATTGTGTTGTCATCAATCACCAAAAAGGGGGAGATTGAAAGTGCATCTTGGCCCCTAATTGTTTTGGTGATAGTGACAAACACAATTTGTGGTATTTAACGTTTGAATAAGATGTGTGCAGGATTTACTTAATTGAAAATCATGGTTTTGACCAAAAGAAGGCCCCCAACTCTATTTCGGCGTTTTCAACTCAAGTCAAGGCTTAATTTAATTTTGATTTTGAATTTGAGTATAGGAAACACCGTACTATAAAGGGGGACGCGAATTGATAGCCAAGAGATGCTAAAAGTGCTCTAGAAGATGACCCAAGTGAGTGAGAAGAGATTAGAGTTGACACGTGCACATTTGCTTATCTTATCTCAACTTCTCAGCCTTTGTCGGTAGTACCGACGCCAGGTCGGTAGTACCGATATGGCTTCACTGGCGAGTTTTAGCCAGGGGCTCGGTAGTACCGACCTGGCGTCGGAACTACCGATATGCCTCCACTGTTGGGTTTCTGCGACACCCCTCGGTAGTTCCGACCCCGTGTCGGAAGTACCGATAAACCCCGATTCTGCACAGTAACGGCTAGTTTTCAGGGTTGGGTATAAATATCCCTCTTCTCCTCCCTCACTCATTGCTGACCAACCACGGGACAAACCCTCACTTGAGCATTCACTCCACTCCTCCCCTCCCTCCTAGAGCCAAGATTTGATTCCTTTGAGCTAGGGCTTGGGTAGAGAAGTGATTCCTAGTGAGGATTAGAGAAGCTTTGAGAGCCCCTTCGAATCTCCCCATCTCAAGAGCACTTGAAGCATCTCCGGGCAATTGATTCGTGTTTGTTACTCTTGAAGCTTGCTTCTAGACGGTTAGGCGTCTCCCGTTGAGTGCCCTCTTGGTGTGGTGCACCCGGGATCGTTTGTATTACCCTCTCCTTGGTGGAGAATTCTTAGTGAGCACCAGTCTTCCTTTGTGGGGATTGGAAGAGGAAAATAGGCTCTTGGTGATAGCCCTCCCTTTCTGGGATCCTCAACGGAGACGTAGCTTCCTTTGTGGGAGTGAACTTCGGATTAAATTCTTGTGTCTCCATTTGCTTGCTTGAATTCTTTGTCTCTCTCTAACCCTAGAACTTGTTTTAGCCCGATCTCTAAATTGGTTGTGCTCCAACTCATATCTTTGGTTGCAGGTGGTTCTTAGCTACTAAACTAAAGCTTTGATTCAATTAGAATTGCTAGAATCGCATTACATTTCAAATTTCGTTTTAGTCTCCTTTGTACTGTCGGTAGTACCGGTACGGTACCGGAAGTACCGAGCCCCCTCGGTAGTTCCGGCACCGTGTCGGTAGTACCGACAGGTGTTTTAACCGCTGCATTTGTTTCACAAATTTGAAGTGATCCTATTCACCCCCCTCTAGGCATCACAAGGTCCTTTCAGCCCCGCCGCCCGTCCGCCAGCCTAGCCGCCTGCCGTTCATCTCCGAGCGGACGACTCAGATTCGCTCGGCCCCGAGTCAACAAGTCCACATAACGGTCAACCCCGGGCCGGCTTCTGTCTTTTTACAAAAAAGTCCCTGAGCTTTCTGAAATCACATATATGCCCTCCCACCGGTATAAATCCTTTCTTTTAGGTCCTTCTCTTTTCGTATAGGCCCCTGAGTTTTTGCTTTTTCCGCCAGCCGTTTGTGCACAGATCGACGGTCCAGATTCGTCCGCGCCGCTGGTCAAACTTGACCGTAACGGTCAGCGCCGGCCGTTTTTCTAAAGAGACCCTTGCTTTCTTCCTTTTCACAACCAGATCCTTCCACCTATAAAGATCCTTGCAAACAAGTCCTTTCTTTTACGTTTGGGCCCCTGATCTTCTCTGTTTTAGCACCCGAGGCCCTTAATAGGTTCTTTTGCGCATAAATCCTTCAGTTTATACGCATAATTATGTTTTAGCCCCTGGTTTCTTGCAGTTAAGCCCCTGGAAGCCCTGTTTCTTCACAGAAAAGCCCCTGAACCTTGTTTTGACCGTATCTTTTGCGTTTTAGCTCCGTTCCACCGTTTCAAGTTGCGTTAGGTTCATATCAACTCAAACTACGTGATAGGACCAATGTTGAACATGTTCTATGTTTTATAATTTATTTAAATATTAAATATGATTAAATCCTTATACACATGCTTTTCTAATTAAAATCTAATTAGAGTTCAACACGTGTTTTCGTAAGAAAGTAAGTATGATTAATATTAATTAAATATTTCTTTCAATTAAAAGCTAATTAGATGTACACCTCGGTTTCATAATCAAACTTAAATTGATTAATGTTTATGCAATTTGCTTCCTAAATAAAAGCAACATAGGTTTTATCCCGAGTTTTCTTAATTAATTGTTAATTTGATTAATATGAATATAAATGTGTTTTTAAATTATAATTTGATTAGTATAACTCGAAATATAAAGATGAATGCCTAGATGCTTTTACATGCTTCTTTTAAATTAAATGTTTAATTTGCATAAATCAAACTTGAATATTTATAAATAAAATTGGACTAAGTTTACATCGTCTTTTAATACAAATATAACTTGCTTAATTATAAATAGGGTATTTCTTTGAAATAACCTATGCACATCTTTACTTAATTAAAAGATACCTAGCACATAGCTAGCTCTTGTATGTGATCATCCAAATCTCCCGATAGTTCCGAGTGTTTTTGAGTTCGTGTTCCTAGAGCTAAACCTTGTTCTCTTTTTAAGCTTTTCATGCTTGGTGTATTGTTTTGTTTATTGTATGTATTCTTGTGTGCTCGTAGACATCGTGCCAGTTTCAAGTGAGCAACCAGTTGAAGTGGATCAAGAGCAAGTTTTTGAAGAAGAACCCCAGTGTTTAAGCAAGGAAGGCAAGTGGACTTCTCCCTCTGCATATTCTTCTTTGTCCTAAATAATTGCATGATAATCAATATTTACATTTAAATGTTGTATTGCATAATTTGATGGGAAATCACCTTTTTAAGGACATGACTAGAATTTTATCCTCATCACCTTGAATAACCCTTTTAAATAAATGTTTTGGGTAGAAATGCTTAGTTGCTATACCTTGGGATGGTTCAAATGAATCTTTTGCTATATGATAAATGCTGATCATGATAACTTTGGTGATATATATATATGTGTGTATGGTTAATAACAAGATCATATATGGTTTAATCGGAACATGGAGAACCACCCAGGAAAACAGTGCAACCACAGTCCACATGGCTCTGGCTTAGCCAATTAATTAGGTGTGCGATTGTACTGGTGACCTTATCCGAAAGGAACACAGGGGGATCGGGGTTGCAGGGGTATAGCCCGGTCCTCTTGGCCACAGCCTTTGCTAAGGTGCTGTCCACTAGGGAGGGTTATGGTCCGCCCTGAGCTGTAACTGTCGTGGGTTGTTGGTGCTTTTGCATATCTTTGTAAAGGTTTCGTAGCATCCCTATGCAATCACACCTCGGAAGTGTGGTATTGTGCCTGATCAGCACATGCGTGGTTGGGTTCAAAGTTCTTCGGAACTTTTACGCGAGCTGTGGTGAAAGTGTACAACCTCTGCAGAGTTAAAACTGATCGATCAGCCGTGCTCACGGTCAAGAGCGGCCTGGACCCTCACATGATAATCAAACATAAAGATGGAATTAAATCGTGGTTTTCATATGGTTTTGAGATGAGATGCTTTCCTAAATGCTTAAGTGGGTTGGTATGAACTTACATCTAGTAAATAGATGCTTGCTAATAAAATTTGACCAACATTAAAAATGCTAACCGCTGCAAAACTTTAGCCTATCCTTGATAGCCTTGCATCTTCCCCCACTTGCTGAGCTCCAACCATAAGTGTGCTCACCCTTGCTTACCCGCTGTTCAGAGGAGAACACTGGAGAAGAGTACTTCAGCGACTATGATGAGTTCTGAGGCTTGCGTGCCCCCAGTCATGTGCCTGTGGAAGCTGAAGACGGTGTTACTTCATCTAGTTATCGTTTGTTCGTTTAAAAGACCTTCGAGTCTAACGTCTGAGTGTAATAAAGAGATAATGTAATGGTTTAACTCTTGTACGTTTTAATGCTGTTTATTGATACTTCACTCATGACGTCTATCATATGTGTGTAAACTTGATCCTGGCGCACATATGAGATGCATTTGGTTTTCTTCGGAAAAATCAGGTGTGACATTCCATCTCATCTCATCTCTAATCATCTCATCTCATCCTATCTCATCTCATCTCAATGACAACACAAATTTTACAAGATTCATAGCACAAGATAAACAATATTTACATCACATACAGAATCAAAGCATCCATCACACAAGAACAACAAGAGATCTCGAATCAACGACACAAAAAGAAGAACGACAACGAACACAGAAGGGATCCCACCGCCGCCGTGCTCGTGCCCTCCCGGCCTCCCGACCCGAGTCGCGCACTGGAGGCCCAGCTGAGCCCTGGCCGCGCACCTGGGCCGTGCACGTGCCGCCGCGCCGCTCCAGGCGGGCTGCCGCGGCCTGGCCTGGCCGCGCCGTCGCGAGGCGCTCCAGGCGAGTCGCGCCGCGCCGCCGGGCCGGCCGCGCGCTCCGGCGTCTCCACCAGGGCCGGCAGCCCCACGCACCACCCGCCGCGCGCCCTGGCCGCAGCGCGCCGCCCACCAGGTCGCCGGCTTCCACGCCCGCTCGCGCCGGCCGGCTTCCTCCGCCTGCGAGAGAACGAAAAAAGCACAGATGAGAGGACAGAGAGAAGAAAAGGATAAGGACCAGGCCGGGGTTGTGGTGCGTGGGGGAGATAAGGGAGAAGAAATTAATAAAAGGATAAGGAGAGAGAGACAGCCTAGGGCGGACGGATTTTGGTTTACGACTAAGCCAAATCAAAGGTCGGGCAAGCATTTTCTCACCAGGGCTGATAACACATACTACATCCATTCTTAAATATATACAACATCATATATTTATATATTTAAGGACAGAAGGAATACAGAATACTTATTTGATATGTGCATTGTTAAATCCAACGCTGTCACAGAATCAAGGTGGAGCCCATATTCCATGAGTCAAAAGAAAAGGTGGGGAAAAGCAAGGTCCATGTCTGAACACCTAAAATTACCAGTGTTAACTTCAATTTAAGAGAAATTTTAGAGTACTTGCTTTTTTTATCAGCCGTTCATCTGACGAAATCTAACCGTGGAAGTATCGAGAAGTATCAGGAAGTTCATGGAGTAGAGAAGTATTAGGAAGTACCAAATTGGTGGGACCCACAATAAATTTTAATTAACATTTTGTTTAATTGAGAAAGGGTATTGGAGTAATTTCCAATCCTCAATGAGACCGACTCCCGACCATGCATCGGCTCGAATCCTCAGTGTCCTGTCCAGCGGCGGTGTCGGGCGGAGCAAGGGTAGTCTGCTGTCCAGCGGCGGTGCCGGGCAGAGCAAGGCGCCGCATCGCGGCCGTAGTGGCGGATAAGGGAGGCGACACGTGAGGCTCGGCTGTCCGCGGCGGCAGCGGCACCGCGCCGCAGCGCGGGGAGGTCGGCGCTAGGGGCTGGGCCGTCCGCGGCCGCACCTCGAGCATGTAGGAGACCGTCTCGAATCCTCTGTTGCGATGGTCAGGGAAGCCGACGGGCTTGGAGACAGATAACTCATCGAGCTTGAGGAAGAGGTCCAGGTTCCTGAGCTCAGGTCTGCGCAAACACCAAATGGAGAAGCAAAGGGAAAGTCAATACACGATCAGGAGTCAACACCAAATCGAGATCCTCGAAACTACCTGTTGATGCTGAAAGACATCTAGGCCCTAAGTGGGTTTTGGTGTATTGATTGACAACTAGATTAAAGATCTAATGCCTTTGTTAAGCATGTGAGCAGGTTGTCACATATAAATAACAAAGCATGATGTATGACATTGAACATCTATATGTGAAGATAAGCCATTGTTGTACAAGATAGATTGAGGAATAGGTTATTGCCTCATATTATTAAATGGCTTTATATAAGATTGAATGTCATGTTTTGTGTTATGAGTGATCCCATAGAGTATACTTGTCATATAAACAAGCCAATGAAGGTGAAGAAAGAGACATAGTGATATTAGAATATTGGATGGTCTCTAAAATAAATTGGAAGGCTTGTCATGATCAAAAGGGACTATAGAATCAAAGAAGGCATGAACTCAAGTGGATTTCATTCTTAATGTTAAATCAAAGCTTAACTCAAGATGGCAACGAATGGATGAAGAAATCAAGTAAGAGATTAGCAACGAGGTACTAAGCTAAGGTTGGCCAAGTAGTGACTTGGACCATGTGCTTAGCTAGGGTGAAGTGGCTATAGCTTGGAGTATTTCGAGGTATCAAGTCGAGCCTAACCGAGTGAAGCAATGAAGAAGCATTGCATGTTCTTTGAGTCATGTGAAGGGTGACTTGATCAAGAAATGGGTTTCATTCATACATGAAGATCAAAGTCACTAGCTCAAGGTATAAGTGCTCAAATCAGTGAGACATTGATGGATGGATCTCTCAAGTGGATATATTGACCAAGTATGGCTATTCATGAAGATGAAGCTCAAGTGGATCTCTATAGGACTTATATTTGATCTTGAGTATAGGTACGCCGTACTATCAAGAGGGATGCATCACAAGGAGTCTTGAAAATGTCTCAGTGCTCAAGTAACCTATGTGAGTTGGGAGAGACACAATAGCCTCATGAACACAGTCTCCTGTTTGACCTTGTGTCAAACCCGGTGGCATCGGTTTTGGGAAACCGGTGGCACCGGTTTTGTGTCAGCCGGCCCAACGGCTACTTGGTTTGAAATCTCGGTGGCACCGGATTTGGGAACCCGGTGGCACCGGTTTTCCCCTGAGTTTGCAACGACTAGTTTTTTGGGAGATGGGTATTTATACCCCTGTGTCCCCACTGTTGCAAGCTGCTGTTCCTGAGGTTGCTGGGGTGCTTCCTTGCTATTCCTTGCTAAGCCAAAGCCATTCTAGCTCTCCCCAACCCCTCTAGGTGAGGTTGTTCGATCTTTGATAGATCTAGTGAGTTGGGTGGTAGAGAGAAGCCTTTGTGAGTATTCAAGAGCACTTGATTCCCTTGAGCACTGTTGGACGTCGTCAAGCTTGCGTGAAGCATTTGTTACTCTTGGAGGATTGCCTCCTAGACGGCTAGGCGTCGCCCACAAGCTCCCAAGGTGTGGTGAGCTGTGAGACAGTTTGTGAAGGCCTTGCTTCGCCTCCAAAAGGGAAGAAGCTATCTAGTGGATCGGGGAAAGGGTTGAGTGCAACCCGGCTTCGGTAGGAGAAGCACCCAACGGAGACTAGGATTCACACGGTGGTGAATCCGAACTTCGGTAAAACAAATCACTACGTCTCTTGTTGGTTTACCTCACTTTACCCTCCTTATCATTCTTAGCTTGCTCTTGTCATATTTGTCGATCTACGTGGTTGTGAGTGTTTTTGGAGTGCAAGGATCTTACTTCATCTAAGAATCACTCCTAAGCCTATACGCCAAGTGGATTTCAGTTTGGAGCAAGCAAACAAGAAGAAGACCAAAAGGGGAGTCACTGCCAGGCAAATCCGGTGGCACCGGATTTGCAAATCTGGTGGCACCGGTTTTGGGCAGTGGTGTACATTCCGCTGTGCAGGCGCAGTCCAGAGACTCCGGACATTTTTCCAGAGACTCCGGACTTCCCAGAGACTCTGGACAAAAATCCGGAGTATCTGGGTTTCACTGACAAAGTTGTTTTAAAGTGGTGATTTTCAGGTTGCGCCTATTCACCCCCCCTCTAGGCGACATCAAGATCCTTTCAGATGCTTCTGCGGACGGTGGCGCCCTGCCCCTCGTGCTGCGACTCAGCGTGGAACTTCTTGACGACATCCCTGGGCTTCTCGAACGACACGGCGACCGCATCTGAAGCGGAGGAAGACGACGACATGACTCTGTAAGTGCAATCAAGCCCTAAGTGGGTTTTGGTGATATTGACCACCCAATTAAAGGTCTAATGAGCTTCTAAGTGTATGTTTCAGGCTAATGGTTTGTGTAAGGTGCAAAGAGACAAAAGGAGACCCCTACTTCAAAAGGAAGGCTTGCCCTTGTCCAAGGATGGTAGTTTAATTTATTTTCATTTTGAAATTGAGTATAGGACAAGCCATACTATCAAGAGGGATACTAATAGTGGTTTTGGGATAGATCCAAGTGCATTAAGTTCTTTACAAACCTATAAAACATCCCAGTCACAAATGACCTATCAGCAGCAGCTCTGTTTCTCTGTCTCCGGAACCTCCGAGTTTTTCCCGGAAGTTCCGGACTGCCTTGTGACTGCTAGCTGAAGACGCCCAGATCTCGGAAGTTCCGGGATTTTTCCGGAGGTTCCGGGATTTCAAAAAGAGCCGTTGCAGATCCAGATCTGAGGGTATTATACCCCTTTGACCCCCAACGGTCCCCTTCTTCCTCCGTGCGCCAAAACAGTAACATTTGCCCCCTTCTCACTCCTAGCATTCACTCCCACCCACTTTAATCCAAATTCCATCCTTAGCATTCAAGTCTTGGGTGATTCCTTGTGAGAAGAAGCAAATCCTTTCACTCTCTTGAAGATTTAGTGCACTTGGTGAAACCCTAGCCTACTTGGTGGATCTATTACTCTTGGAGTTTTACTCCTAGATGGCTAGAGGTTACTTGGGAGCTTCCTAGCTTTGTGTGGCTGCCCCAAGTGGTTTGTATTACCCTTTGTGGCTAGTGGAGCACTCCATCGATTGCCTTGGTGATAGGTGTGAGAGAGAAGTGGATCTAGAAAGATCCCAAAGCCTTTGTGGCTTACCTCAACAACGTGGATGTAGGCTAATCTTTGTGGTGAGCTGAACCACGGGTTAAATCTATGTCCCTTGTGCTTTACTCTCTTTACATTCTTTGCTTGCTTGTTCTTGTTTGCTCTCAACTAGATCTATTAGGGTTTGCTCTAGATCTATAAGTTCTTGTTGCTATGGTACAAGAAAGATCACAAGCCATATCACAAGAAGAAGAGCTATGGTGGAGAAGTCCACATTGGACATAAATGGAACTCCGGTGATGAGAGCTCTAGTGATGAAGAGGAGAAGAAGAAGGTTGCAACCGTGGCTATCAAGAACTCCTCTACATCAAAGCTCTTCAACAACCTAAGTGATGATAAAGAAAGCACCACCATTCATTGTCTCATGGCTAAAAGAGAAAAGGTAGAATCCTCCTCTAAGCTCTCTCCTCCATCTAGTGATAACTCGGACATAGAATCTAGTGATGGATCTAGTGATGAAGAAATAGAACAACTAGTTGGCAAAATTGACAAACAATCTAAAGACTTCATGGCTAAGCTAGTTGTTGAACTAGAAAAGCACCAAGGTCTTCTTGCTTCGGAGAGGAGTGAGGTTGAGGCTCTAAGATTGGAACTTGATTATAACTTAGCCATCATCACTACTCTTAGGGAAGAACTTGCTGCCTCTAAAGCTCAAAACAATTCTCTTAAAACTAGGAATGAAGAGCTTGAGGAGAAATATAGTCTCCATTGGAGTAGTACCTCACACCCCTCCAAAGCAAAGGGTGAATCTAGTTCTTCAACTAGCAAGGGCTGTGATAAATGTCATAACATTGATATTGAATCTTATGCTACTAACCTTGCTAATATGGATGCTATGAAGAAAGAAATTGCTAGGCTCAACTCAATCATAGCTAATGGGTGCATGAAGGATGAAAGCAAGAGGAAGTTTGATGTCAAATATGAGAAGATGCTATACAAGAACTCAAGACATGGCTTTGGGTATACTGAGAACAGTAAGGCCTCTAAAAGGAAGATCATCAATGGAAAGGAATGCCTCAACTTCAACAGTAAGGGCTTCCTGTTCACCAAGAGTCCGGAGGTTCCGGTGACTATGCCCAGAGGTTTCGGAGTCTGGAAGGCCAAAGGTGCACAGAATGCAGTTCCCAGAGGTTCCGAGAAAAATCTCGGAGGTTCCGGGGTCTGCCAGGACAGAAGCAAGAACAAAGCCAAGTTTCAGCCCAAGAATGTTCCCAAAGCATCTAACACTCTCTTGCAGGTCAAGAACAATCCCATCCTGCCCATGAGGAACAAGTATGCACACAAGACCAAGGCTCATGCATCTATTGAAACTCAACCTAGCTATGTATTGAGACGCAACAACCTTGGTAAAGTTGTTGCCACATATGTTGGAAATGAGTCCAACATATATGTGAAAAGGTCGCTGTGGGTTCCTAAGATTTTGGTTGCTAACGTGGAAAGCCCCAAGTCAAATTGGGGACCTAAAAGAAGGAACTAAATTGTTTTGTAGGCATACTCCTCCGGTGGATCAAGTTGGGTGCTTGATAGCGGATGTACACATCATATGACCGGAGAAAGGAGTATGTTCTCCACCTATCTCCACCTAGAAGGACCAAGAGAAAGAATTGCTTATGGTGGGGATGCTAGTGGAGAAGTCATTGGAGTTGGTGATATTCCTATCTCTTCTAAATATTCAATTACAAATGTGCTTCATGTTGATCCATTAGGTTACAATCTTCTATCCGTTTTACAACTTAGTGAGATTGGATTTGATTGTCACTTTTCAGATAAGGGTGTGTCCATCATAAAGAGGGAGGATTCCTCTATTGTCCTTACGGGTCGCTTGAAGGGAAGGCTTTACCTAGTTGATCTCAACAAAAGTAAAGTCGTCCCTAAGACTTGTTTGGTGGCAAAATCTAGCATGGGTTGGTTATGGCATCGCCGACTAGCTCATGTTGGCATGAGAAACTTGGCCAAACTCTTGAAAGATGAACACATCCTTGGACTAACTAATGTTCATTTTGAGAAAGATAGGATATGTCAAGCATACCAAGCCGGGAAACAAGTAGGTGCTCCTCACCCACCAAATAGCATCCTCACTACTACAAGCCCTTGGAGCTCATTCATATGGATCTATTTGGACCGGTGGCCTACATAAGCATTGGTGGTAATAAATATGGCTTGGTTATTGTTGATGATTATTCTCGCTTCACGTGGGTGTTCTTTGTGTTTGAAAAGAGTGAAGTTCAAGGGAAGGTGAAAACCTTCATAAGAAGAGTACAAAGGGAATTCGGTTTGTCCGTCAAGAAAGTGAGAAGTGATAATGGCTCTGAATTTTGCAACACCAACGTTGAAGAATTTCTTGATGAAGAGGGCATCAAGCATGAATTTTCAGCTCTTTATACCCCTCAACAAAATGGGGTGGTTGAGAGGAAGAATCGCACACTTATTGAGATGGCAAGAACCATGTTGGATGAGTACAAGACACAAGATATATTTTGGGCCGAAGCCATCAACACGGCTTGCCATGCCATCAACCGCCTCTATCTTCACAAGTTTCACAAGAAGACTTCCTATGAGCTTATCACCGGTAAAAAGCCCAAGGTGTCCTACTTTAGAGTGTTTGGGTGCAAATGTTTCATTCTAAACAAGAAGCCCCGAAGCTCTAAGTTTGCACCAAAGGTTGAAGAAGGTTTTCTTCTTGGTTATGGTCCTAATGAGCACGCCTACCGTGTCTTCAATCTAACCACCGGAAGGATTGATGTCACGGTGGACGTTACTTTTGATGAATCTAATGGCTCTCAAGTGGAGCAAGTTAATATGAATGTTGTGAAGCAATCAAGCAATTGGCCATAGGTGATGTTAGACCAGTTGAAGCACAAAATGAAGATGAAGAAATTGCACAAGCTTCAACATCATTCGAAGGGCCAGATGCTCCTGGTTCTGCAGAGGTGCAGACCTCGGAGGTTCCGGGAACTGGCACTGGAACTCAACCTCTGGGAATTACTCCGGAGGTTCCGGAGTCTGGGAACTCAGCACCCCAGAACCTGAGAACCAGGCCACCATTCAACAAGAGGATGGTCATAAAGGTAATTCAGAGACTCAAGCTGATGGTGATGATGAAGACCAACCTCTACACCAACCTCTTGGACCATCACATCCTCATGTACATCAAGTTGTGCAATGGGACCATCCCATTGACAATATCCTTGGGAGCATAAAGAGAGGGGTAACAACACGATCTCATCTTAAAAACTTTTGTGCATTTTACTCGTTTGTTTCCTCTCTTGAACCTATCAAGGTAGAGCAAGCTCTTGAGGACCCAGATTGGGTGATGGTTATGCAAGAGGAGTTGAACAACTTTGAAAGAAATCAGGTGTGGGAGTTGGTGGAAAGACCCAAGACAAACATCATAGGCACCAAATGGGTCTTCCGAAACAAGCAAGATGAGTTTGGCATTGTGATTAGGAACAAAGCAAGGTTGGTTGCTCAAGGGTACACTCAAGTTGAAGGACTTGACTTTGGAGAAACATATGCACCGGTGGCAAGACTTGAAGCAATTCGGTTTCTTCTTGCTTTTGCTGCCCATCATGACTTCAAGTTGTATCAAATGGACGTCAAGAGTGCATTTCTCAATGGACCACTCTCCGAAGAAGTCTATGTGGAGCAACCACCCAGTTTTGAAGATCCCAAGCGTCCTAATCATGTCTACAAACTCCATAAGGCGCTCTATGTGCTTAAGCAAGCACCAAGAGCATGGTATGAATGCCTTAAGGATTTCTTGCTCAAGCAAGGCTTTGAGATAGGCAAAGCCGACGCTACCCTCTTCACTAGAAAAGTTGATGGTCATATCTTTGTTTGCCAAATATATGTCGATGACATAATATTTGGTAGTACTAATGAAACTTTTTGTGAAGAATTTAGTAGGGTTATGACAAAGAGGTTTGAGATGTCCATGATGGGTGAGCTCAAGTACTTCCTTGGATTTCAAATCAAACAAGCAAAGGAAGGGACGTTCATATGTCAAACAAAGTACACAAAAGATATGCTTAGGAAGTTTGATATGGACAAGGCAAAGCCCATCAAGACCCCAATACCTACCAATGGACACTTAGATCTTGACGAAGAAGGGAAATCCGTGGATCAAAAGGTATATCGCTCTATGATCGGCTCACTTCTTTACTTATGTGCATCTAGGCCAGATATTATGCTTAATGTGTGCATGTGTGCTAGATATCAAGCTAACCCGAAAGAGTGTCATCTTATGGCCGCAAAGAGAATCTTGAGATATCTAGTTCATACCCCTACCCTTGGCTTGTGGTATCCTAAGGGCTCCACTTTCGATCTACTTAGCTATTCGGATTCCGATTATGCCGGTTGCAAAGTAGATAGAAAAAGTACATCGGGGACATGCAATTTCTTGGTAGGTCTCTAGTGTCATTGAGTTCTAAAAAGCAAAACTCAGTAGCCCTTTCCACCGCCGAGGTCGAGTATGTTGCAGCCGGCGCTTGTTGTGCTCAACTACTTTGGATGAAGCAAACCTTAAAAGATTACGGATGTCACTTTACCCATATCCCACTTTTGTGTGACAATGAAAGTGCCATAAAGCTTGCAAATAACCCTGTAAGCCACTCTCGTACAAAACACATAGACATCCGTCATCACTTCTTGAGGGACCACGAAACCAAAGGAGATATCGCTCTAAGTCATGTGAGCACCGAAAAACAACTAGCCGATATCTTCACTAAACCTCTCGATGAGTTAAAGTTTTGCAGTTTGAGGAATGAGCTAAATATTCTTGATTCTCGTTGCGTGGTTTGATATATAGCACATCTTGATTGATATATTGCCTTGCTGAAAATCTTTTGAAAAATACTTAATATATGTGTTTCAAAAGCTATTTTATATCCTAACTTGTTCCAAAAGGCTATAGCTGTGTGTTGATTGTGTGTTTTCTAGCCTGTTGGGACAAGGAGTCCATGATCTAAGAGAAAGTTGAATCAAAAGTGCCAAATCTCTTCAAAACAGCAAGCTCACTGTCTCTGGTTGCAGTCTCCGGAGGTTCCGGGAAATACCCGGAGGTTCCGGATCCAAATCTGGTTCAGTCAAGGTTTCAGTCAGTATTCAGTTTTAAGTCCGGAGGTTCCGGAAAATTTTCGGAGGTTCCGCACTTGTGCAGTTGGCGGTCAAACCAAGTCAGAAGGGAATCTAAGATGGAATATTCCTTGGACCTTATCTCTTACCCCCTGGGGTAACTTCCCTTTCTACCCTAACTCATTTCACCGCAGTAGATCTGATTCACCGCGCCCCCTCTCGCCTCTCTCTCTCTCCCTCTCACGCTCGCGCCCGCATCTCCACTGTGCGCCGCCGCCGCCGCTGCCGTCGCCATTGCCGCCGGCGAGGTCTTTCGTCAAGCTCCGGTGGTGGTGCGCCTCATCCCCGTGCTGAAGGTCGTGGAAGGGGGAGCCGCTCGTGCATCAAGATCTACTCCGACGGTTGCCCGTGAACAAGAAGGTCCAGATGGTGTTCGTGCGCCCCGTCCTCAATATCTCATCCACCTCCTCTCTGTCCCGAAGGATTTCTTGCTCTGTGAAGAAGGAGATCTAGCCATTCCACACCGGATTCAATCTGGTAGGCTAACTCCAGCACCACTAGGTCACATTGTGACCTAGAGAGGGCCTCTGGGCTACGTCCTCGGTGTGAAAAACTTCACAGACATCTCCTTCCTCTCCCTGGTTCAGAGGTACTTCTCAACCCTAACCCTAATCTGTCATGTTCATCCTCTTTTCTCGCCCATGATTAGGTTTCTAGCGTAGATATGATCCTAGATGCTCTCTGATGTTAGATGTTTAGGCACTCGATGTTGAGACTTCAATTGAAAGTTGAATCAGAAGCTGCTTGTCACTATCACTGAAGAACCCGGAGGTTCCGGGAAGTTCCCGGAGGTTCCGGGGTCTGCAGCAACAGAGGCCCTGATTCTGATTCAAAGTTCAATTGAACTCCCGTACATTCTGTTGCTAATCCATTCTTTCATCACATCCTTATCAATCTGCACATCTCCTTATCTAGATGACTGGGGACTCATCAAGGAGGAGGGACAAAAGGCCTTTGCAGTATGAGGATTCAGAAGGTGAGGAAGCCTTCAACATTGCAGTTAGGACAGTGGCACCTAGGAAGGCTACACCTAAGAGGGGCAGAGGTTCAGGCAGTATGACTGGTGGCAGAGGGTCAGGGGCTGCTGCCCATGTGGCTGACAATGGAGGGACTGAAGGGAAAACCATCCCCATAGAGGTGACAGAGGCTATCAAGCCTGGTGAGCTTGACACCTCCTATCTGGTTCATGTGGAGGTCATGCCCAAGAAGAGGCCACCCACCAAGTATGACACAACAATGACCTTGGAATACCAGAATTATGAAGGAGCAACTCATCCAGTTAGGAAGGCAAGGCTAGTGAATCCATATCTGTTGCCAAAGGTTGCTGCAATTGACAAAAGGTTTTGGTCTGTATTCCATTTCAACTACTATGGGTCAGTGCTCTTCAGCAAGCCAAAGATCAGGAAGATGCAGTGGGTTGATTGGCAACATTTTGAGGAAATTGACAGGCCAGAGGTGCAAGAGGTTCTTGAGATAGTGGACAAGTATGACATCAAGGAGTTGATGGGGTTCAAATATGATTGGAATGCTGAAATTATTGCTCAGTTTCATGCAACTCTTTTATATGATGACACCAAGGACACTATTCATTGGATGACCCAAGAGGTCCACTACAAGTTGGATTTTGTAACCTTTGCCAGGCTGCTGGGCTTCAACAAGCAGGACAGGGACAGGGATGTGATTAACTTTGAGAGTCACCTTAAGCCCAATCAGAGAGCAGATGCCTACTATGTGCATGAATTGGCTACTGGCTCCACTGTTGGACTTAAGCCAGTCTACTATGTTCTCAACAACATGCTCAGACAGACCATCTACCCCAAGGCTAGGAGTGACTCCACCTCTCTAAGGAGTCTGGCAACAAATCTAATTTTTAGGATGTTACCTCAAGCCATTCCCTTTTCAGTGAGCAAGTTTATTTGGTTGGATCTGATCTTGAGTATGGAGAATGGGGTGGACAACTTCCCTTATGCCCCCTATATTATGTACATCATTGAAGTTGTCACAGGGAAGATCTTCAAGAAGGATTGTGAGTACTGTTCTTATCAAGTCAAGCAATGGAAGCACCAGAAAACTGATGCAGCAGTGAGACAGGTGCTTGGGGCTGATGCTGGTACTCCAGGTTCCACACCAGCAGCTACACCAGCAGCCACTCCAGGTTCCACAGCAGCACCTGCACATGAGGCTGGCCCTAGCAGCTCCAAGGACCCTGAGCTTGAAAAGATGAAGAAAGTGCTCAAATACAGCCTCATGCTCTGCACCTACTCAGCAAACCAGGCCTTTGAAGCTAGGAAGGACATCAACAGGCTGCTTGTCCACAATGGCCTTGCTGCTGATCCCCCTGCTCCTCCACCAGATTTCTATGTGGACATCTCTAGTGATGAGGATGATTTTCATACTCAGTCTAGGACCCCTAGGACTTATTCACAGGCAAATCCAAATCAACCTAGTGATGCCCACTCTGAAGAAGCTAAATCTGACAGTGAGAGTGATCAAGTGACCCTAGCTGCCAAGATGAAGAAAAGGAAGCCTCAGCTTAAGAAGAAGATCAGCTCCAAGATCCCTGCCAATAAGAACTACAAGGCTGCAGCTCAAAGAGGCAAGAAGCCTCCATCTGATGAAGAGCCTGAGTCCTCTGATGGTACTTGGGATGCTGAAGAATGGTTTCCTCTCTTTCTTCCTCTCTTCTTCTTGTTAACAAGTTGACAAAGGGGGAGAATAGGAAATATTGAGATGACTGACTTAGCTGTTAGCTGGCTTTTGTGAGTTGTGAGAGATGCTGCTGTGTAGGATCTAGGATACCGACTAGAGGGGGGGGGTGAATAGGCGGATTAAAATCTAAAACCACAACACTAGATAAATTTAATTAGAACCACAAGGAGGATTAAATCTCTAACTATACTAAGCCTATGTTGAAGGTTTGCAACCTAGGATGACAAGAACACATTTCAATCTCTATGAAGATAATTGCTCAAAGTAAATGCTTGAAAGTAAATTGAGCAAGAGAATCAACAAACGCAAGAGACGAATTTTATCCCGTGGTATCGATGACTTGCCGGTCACCCCTAATCCACGTTGAGATGGATTCAATGTTCAACCGCTCCTCTATCAAGTCACCACTTGATCTATGAGCCGGTTAGAACCAAAGAATCGCTCCAAATCTCTTTTCCACTAGAGTTGCTCTTCACCACTCCGGCGAGGTGAGCACAAGACCTCTCACACCAATAGATCCGGAGCCACGCACAATCTTCTTGCGAGCTTCCACGGATTCACCACCACCAAGCCGTCTAGGAGGCGGCAACCTCCAAGAGTAACAAATCAACCACTTGCTTGATGATTCCCTAGTGCCACAAAGATCAAAACCTTGATGCAATGCACTAGATGCTCTCAATCTCACCAAAGATGCAACCTCTAAGCAAAGTGAGTGAGAGAGAGGAGGGAGAGAGCTCAACAATGGTGTATAAGCCTTTCAAAGTGCCAAGAGAGGCTCTCCCATCCCGGGCATGGAGTATATATACTCCCTTCCCACGAAACTAGCCGTTATGTTCAAAATGGTTCAAAACACGTGCCTCGCGGACTGTTCGCGACCTCATCACGGACTGTCCACGTTTGAATCCCAATGGTAAAAACGCGAAGTCAACGTGTGTCAGAAAAGACCGTTGGACCGGCTGACTGTCCGCCAGGCCACCACGGACTGTCCGCATGCCTCCTGCGGACTGTCCGCCAGGAGCCGGCGGACTGTCCGCGTGGTCCACCCGAGCCAGCACCGTCTTTGTTAGAAAAACGACTTAAAACGGACTGTCCGCGAGCCCCCTGCGGACTGTCCGCCTGAAGAAGATTTTTCTCGAAAAACTTCGTCCAAAAACTCATAGATTTTCAATAAAATTTATATCTCACGGACTGTCCGCCCACAGGGCCCGGACTGTCCGCCCTAACTGCAGAAAACTGATTTTCTCAAGATTTTCAACAAAGCCTCTTTCAACTTTTGAAATCGCCACTCATCCAAATGCAAACCATGCAAGTTCTTGATCAAAGTGGCACTATGGAAAGTCAAGCCAATGAAATTGATCCCTCTTGATAGTACGGCTATCTAGCCTATCAATCCGGTCATTTATCATCCTCTAATCACCTTATGACCGGTAAAATTAAAAACCCTATCCTTATACCTTTGCCTTGAGCTCCTTTTCATCCAAAGCACACATGCCTTCCTCTTTGCATATTCCATGAGCTCAACACTTCTCCGGACTAACCTATTCTTATATCTCAATAAAAATGTTAGTCCACGATGATTGTCATTAATTACCAAAACACAATTTAGGGGCCTAGATGCCTTCAATCTCCCCTTTTTGGTAATTGATGACAACCATTTCAAGGAGTGATGTAAGAAAGGTTTTGAGTCTTGAAAACACTTACCCATCTCAATGATTTTCAATAATAAGATAGAGCTTATGCCCTCAAAACAAATAAGTAGAGAAAAACTCCCCCTACATATGTGTATAAGATTTTCATTTGAATTCCCACATATCCATAGATATAATAATTTTGACAGAGTTTCCCCTACAAAATAGAGATCAAGGCACCAAAAAACATAGATATATATCTAAAAAGTTTTAAGCATAGAGGTTAGCCTCAAATCTCAATAAGAACTAGAACCAATCATAAGATAGAGATTTAAGCTCACAAACATAGTTTATCACATAAACAATTATAAGTTCTAGTTCTCAACCACATCACAAGCACAAAGATCCACAAATTATTACAAGCACACCAAAGTTCATGCATGACCGAAATTAAACGTGCAAATGCAAAAGTTCAAAGTTCCATATGCATGCAATGAGCTCCCCCTTAAGAACATCACTCCACATCATTCTCCCCCTTTGGCATCAAGTACCAAAAGGTCTAGGAATCCTGCTGATCATCATCTGCTGGAGGTGGCGGAGGAGGATAATAAGGCGGGTGAGGGAAGAACGCCTGGGGTGGCACTGGAGCAGGGAAGTAGCTATACATATGCTGACTGAAGCTGTCAAATGACTTATTGAATGCATTGAAGTTGTTCTGAAGCTCAGTCTAGCGGTCACTCAGCTGCTGATACTGCTCTGAAGTAGAGAGACCATCAAAGCGTGCACTCAAGGTGTTCATGTCATCATGAAAAGTCTGCTGCAACCCCTGAATCTGAGTCATCATAGGCAGATAGAACTGAGTGTTCATCTGCTGATTCATGATATTGAAGCGATCATCAAACTGAGTCTGAAAACCCTGCTGCATAGTCTGAAGATTCGTGGCCATCTGAGCACCAAGTGTCTCACCCATACTCTGAAAATAAGGGTTAAAATAACCCTCTGGAGGAGTCTAATACTGTGGTGGCTGCATAGGAGGCACTGGAGGAGGAGGAGGAGGCATGGCCTGAGCATCATCACCTTCATTCACATTTTCCTCATCATTGTCATTTTCTTCTTCCTCATCATCTTGTTCTTCCTCAGGTGCCCCATATGGTGTCAAAGGTCTTGCAAAGAAAGCTGGAGCATTTATGAAAGGCCGAAAGATGGTATGCTTAGAATCACATGGACCATTGAACCCAGTCTTCATTTTGATCATTGACATGATATATGGAGCAAAATAGATGTTTTCACCTAAGACAGTTTTCTTCTCAATGATCTGCTCAAATATCATCTTGACAACATTAAACCGGGTTCCATTCATGACATGATTGATCACATTCCAATAATACTCACGAATCTTGTCTCTATTTCCCCCTTAAGGCATGAATGTTTTTCTGATAACATTATTGATTGCAGCAGGATGATGCCTAAGCCCTGTTGGCGTCCCATAAACAATTCTAACTCCCAAATCAGCAGGCTCATAAAATATCTGAGAATTTTCAAATGGTAGCTCTAGATAGACATCACTGTTAACCCCTTCTTCAGTGAAATATTCATAGTTCAGCTTATTAACAGTAGCAAACTCTTCAAAAGTGGCTGAGTATTCTGCTTTTCCAGTCATCCACTGAATATTACCATTATCAAAGTCAATTTCCATAGTAGCATAGAATTGCCTAATTATGGTGTCATTCCAATCACATCTATGCTCAAGAAAAGGTTTAAGCTCTAGGTTCTCAAATTTTTCAGCCACACCAACTAAATGAGGTTTAGACTTAAGATATGCAAAGTCAATAGCTTGATGTGGAAAAACTGTGCAATCAACCATATGACCAAAGAACACACTTTCCCGAACCCTTGTACGGAAGTAGAAATTTGGAGTGTCATGAGGTACAGTATAAGCATTTACCTCCCTTGCCTCAGCATATTCTCTCTGCTTCCAATGATGCTTGGGTGCAGTGTATGAGAGTACATCAATGATTTGATCAAAACCACATGCTCCCCCTATGTTCATGGCCTCATCCTCATCAACCATATAATCTGGGAGCCTCACATTTGATTCTTGCTCAGTTGACACCTCATAATCACTGTCCTTGGGGTCATCTGGTTCTTCCTCTGAGCTATCATTTTTCCGGCGTCGCTTGGAAGTTCCCACATCTTTATCCTTTTTCTTTGATGTACCTTTCTTTATTCGAGAAGCCAACTTGCGAAGACTGTCAAAAATCAAGTATTGCAATGAGTATCAAACAATATATAGCAACATTGTTGAATGATATACAAGAATCTTTGATACCCCTAGCAAACTGCAGCAAAACAGCCGCTCGCGGACTGTCCGCCCGTAGGGCGCGGACAGTCCGCGCCTACTGTTCACGCGCAGTGTGGCTAGGGGGTCCGAAATTTCAATCCACAATATCTCCATCAAAACTCAGTTTCTAACCACCAAAATTTTGCCATAGCACCATGTGAGTACCCTAAACATATTCGTCAAACCAAAATTTCAATCCCATGAGTGATTTGTAGATCGAGACATGAAACCCTAATCACCTTCTTGCTCAAAATCCGAGAGAAAGAGAGAGTCACTTGAAGAAATACCCAGATGACATGGTGGAGGAGCTCGCGGAGAGTCCGTGGATGTCCTCGGACGGTCCGGGGAGTGCCCCAATCCAAATCCCCAAGGGAGGGGCCCTTCTTCCACCAAGAACAAGAGAGAGAGAGTTTGAGGGAGCCTTTTGCGAGTTTGGGACGAGAGGTAGGAGAACCACACAATAAGTCCCGGCACCGGTGGGTCCCGCTGCGACCGGCGCACGCGGACTGTCCGCGGTCCACTGGCGGACTGTCCGCGGCCTCCTTGCGGACAGTCCGCGGTGCTTCCGCGGATTGTCCGTTATTAGCTCAGAAACATACAGAGAGGTCCCAACAATTTTCGCCCCACACGGACTGTCTGTGCAGTCCATGCGGACTGTCCGCGCGCTCTTTCATTTTCAGCCCGAGATTCTTTCCTTTTATCTTGAATTTGATGCACTTTCTTGGGATCATTGCTCATGATGCATAGAGAGAACTTTTCATATGATAAAATGCAAAAATAAACTATGCAAGAATCAAATTTAACAAGGGTTAGAGAGCATAAACATAGACGAGCAAAGATAAATAAACATAAGATAAAAGCATGCAAAGAGACATATGTGCTAGGTCTCAAGCCACATTTGAGAAGTCAATGACATTTAGCTCATTTCTCAATTTACAAAACCGAGATTCATCCAAAGGCTTGGTGAAGATATCCGCTAATTGATCATCCGTGCTCACACCATCAATCTTGATATCACCTTTGCTTACATGATCTCTAAGAAAATGATACCTAATATCAATATGTTTGGTTCTTGAATGTTGAACCGGATTGTTGGCAATTTTGATGGCACTTTCATTGTCACATAAGAGAGGAACTTCTTTGAATTTCACACCATAGTCAAGAAGTGTTTGCTTCATCCATAATAATTGAGCACAATAACTTCCCACCGAGATATATTCCGCTTCGGCGGTGGAAAGAGCCACTGAATTTTGCTTCTTAGAAGACCACAATACAAGAGAACAACCAAGCAATTGACAACCACCGGAAGTGCTTTTTCTATCAACTTTGCATCCGGCATAATCGGAGTCCGAATATCTAACTAATTCAAATTGAGCACCCTTTGGAAACCAAAGACCAATGTTAGGAGTATATTTCAAGTATCTCATGATCCTCTTCACGGCGGTCAAATGACATTCTTTAGGGGCAGCTTGAAATCTAGCACACATGCACACACTAAACATGATATCGGGCCTAGATGCGGTAAGGTAAAGCAAACTACCAATCATAGATCTATAGAGTTTAAGATCAACCGGTTTACCTCCCTCATCAAGATCAAGATGTCCATTGGTGGCCATCGGAGTCTTGATGGGTTTTGCATCTTTCATACCAAATTTCTTCAAGATATCCCTCACATATTTAGATTAGCATATAAATGTGCCTTTCTTCAATTGTTTGATTTGAAGACCAAGGAAGAAACTTAATTCACCAATCATAGACATTTCAAATTCATTGGACATCATTTTACCAAATTCCCCACAAAAGTCTTCATTTGTTGAGCCAAAGATAATATCATCAACATAGATTTGACAAATGAAAATATCCTTTCCAATTCTCTTGGTAAACAAGGTTGTATCAACCTTTCCAATTTTGAAACCCTTAGAAATTAGAAAGTCCCTAAGTCTTTCATACCAAGCACGAGGTGCTTGCTTCAAACCATAAAGAGCCTTAGAGAGCTTGTATACATGATTGGGCTTCTTGGGATCTTCAAAACCAGGAGGTTGTTCAACATATACCAATTCATTGATTTTCCCATTCAAGAAGGCACTTTTGACATCCATTTGATATAACTTGATATTGTGAGCACAAGCATAAGCAGGCAAGATTCTATTAGCCTCAAGTCTAGCTACGGGAGCAAAGGTTTCATCAAAATCCAAACCTTCAACTTGAGTGTAACCTTGAGCAACCAATCTTGACTTGTTCTTCACAACTACACTATCTTCATTTTCCTTATTCTGATAGACCCATTTAGTACCAATGACATTATGACCCTTAGGTCTTTCAAACAATTCCCAAACTTGGTTCCGGGTGAAGTTATTTAATTCTTCTTACATGGAAATCACCCAATCCGGATCATCAAGTGTTTCATCTACACGTTTAGGCTCAAGAAAGGATACAAAAGAATAATGTTGACAAAATGAAGCAACACGAGATCGAGTTTGAACACCCTTACTAATATCACCCATAATTTGATCTATGGGGTGATCTTTGGCAACTTGAGTTGGAACTCTTGGTTGATCAACTGGTTCTTGCGAAGATGTAGACGGTGGAGTAGTTGAGGCCAATTGATCTTCAACTTGAGGTGTGTCATTGTTACTTGTATTATCAATTTGTTGATCTTGATCATTTGATGAAGAAGAAGTATTCACTTGAATTGATATAGATGGTTCTTCATCGTCATCTTCTTCTCTAGGCCTTATATCACCAATAGCCATAGTTTTCATTGCCTTGCTCAACTCATCACCTCTCACATCATCCAAATTTTCTTTTTCACTATGAGAACCCATAGTTTCACCAAATTGCACATCATAAACATCTTCGATAAACCCCTTTGACTTGTTGTACACTCTATAAGCTTTGCAATTAGATGAATAACCAAGAAGAAATCCCTCATCACATTTACTTTGGAATTTGGATAGACGAGAGCATTTCCTTAGAATATAGCATTTGCAACCAAAAATCCGAAAATAAGAAATGTTGGGCTTCCTTCCAATGAGAAGTTCATATGGTGTCTTGTTGAAGAATCTATGACAATATAGCCTATTTGATGCATGGCAAGCGGTGTTAATTGCATCGACCCAAAATGAATCTGAAACCTTATATTCATCTAACATAGATCTTGCCATCTCAATCAAAGTTCTATTCTTCCTCTCAATTACACCATTTTGCTCCGAAGTGTATGTAGTTGAGAATTCATGCTTAATTCCCTTTTCATCACAAAATTCTTCAACACTTGTATTCTTGAACTCACTACCATTGTCACTTCTTACTTTCTTCAATTTTTGCTCAAATTCATTTTCGGCCCTCTTGACAAAGCTCTGGAATATTTCACAAGTATGAGATTTGTCGTGTAGAAAGAATATCCATGTGTATCTTGAATAATCATCCACAATCACAAGATAATAGCTATTTCCACCAATGCTTCTATAAGTAGTAGGACCAAATAAATCCATATGCAATAATTCCAATGGTCTTGTGGTTGACATAGTACTCTTGTTAGGATGAGAGTTGGCAACTTGCTTTCCGGCTTGACAAGCACTACACAATTTGTCCTTCTCAAATTTAACATCTTTCAAGCCAAGAACTAGATCATGCTTCACTAAACGATTGAGTTGTTTCATACCAACATGACCTAGTCTTCTATGCCACAACCAACCCATTGAGGCCTTTGAGAATAAGCAAGTAGTCAAACTAGCCTTCTTAGACGAGAAATCCACAAGGTATAAACTTTCATGACGAAAGCCCTTAAAGATAGTATCTTTTCCATCAAGTGAGGTGACCTCAAATTCATTGCTAGTGAAAGTGCACTTATAACCATTATCACAAAGTTGAGCAATAGATAGCAAGTTGAAATTAAGAGAATCAACTAGCAAGACATTGGAGAGATTATAATCTTTAGAGATAGGTATTTCACCAATGCCTTGTACACCTCCCTTGTTATCATCCCCAAAAGTGATCTTGTCAAAGTCGGAGATATCTTCATCAAGATGAGAAAAGATTTTTCTTGCGCCGGTCATATGATTAGTGCAACCACTATCAATTACCCAATGTCTTCCTCCGGCTTTATAATCCACCTACAAAAGAAATCACTTCCTCTTAGGTACCCAATTTTTCTTGGGTCCTTCAATGTTAGTGACCAAAACCTTAGGCACCCAAATAGATTTCTTTCTATCACATCCAATAGAACGGCCAACAAACCTAGCACAAACAACACCCTTTGAATCCTTTTCAAGTACATAGGATGGATCAAAGGATATGGTCTTCTTGCTCTTGCATTTGTGATTTACATCAACTTTTGCCTTGCATACATGACACATTTTGAATTTCCCTTCATCTTCAAGAAATATCTTGGAAGCAATAAAAGTAGTCTTCTTGGGAATGAATGCCATTTTCCCTTTCTTCGGAACATAATCAATACCATTCTTGTTCAAGGTAAATTTTTGATTTGTCCAACAATGATTAAACCGGACATGACTTCCGAAATACCTAGCAAGATCCTTGGACAAGCACTCAACTTCCTTCTTCAAAGATTCATTTTCCAATACAAGGGATGAATCACAAGAATTATCCTTACTAATGCAAGAGCTAGTGCTTGTGCTACAAGATATGTTAGTTGCACATGAAGAATCATTTAATATATCACATTCAACACTCATGCTTACTTTCCCTTTGGCTTCTTGTGTAAGGAGAGAGTTGTGAGCTTCCTTAAGCTCCTCATGCTTTTCCTTAAGAATCCCCCATTAAGTGTTTAGTTTATCATGGGAGTCCTTAAGGTTGGCATGAGAAGTCTTTAGCTCCTCATAGGAATTTTGAAGTGAAGAATTCTTCAACTCCAAATCCTTCAACTTTGACCTTTCCTTGCGCAATTTGTCATTGGACTTAATAAGCATTTCCACAAGAGCATCATAAGAAATAGCATCGTCATCAACATCATCATCACTATCATCATCGTTGGCATCCTCAACTATTACCTTGGTTTCACCTTTTGCCATTAGACAAAATGGCTTGGAGAAGAGTGAAGGAGCTTCCTTGATAGCAATTCCGGCAAGACCTCTTGAAGGCTTGTCATCATCATCTTCTTCATCGGAGCTTGCATCGGAATCCCATTCAACAAAATAGTCTTGCCCATTTTTCTCCTTCTTGTAGTACTTTTCTTGTTCTCATTCTTCTTGTACTCACTTTTCTTGCTCTTCTTCTTGACATTCTTATCTTCTTTCTTGTTTGGACAATTGATTGATATGTGTGTCCAACTTCACCACAAGAGAAACAATCTTTTCCTTCAAAAGGATTCTTCTTTAATGATTGCCCTTTCTTGCCAAATTTCTTCCTATTCATGATTCTTCTAAGCCCTCTAACAACAAGAGCCAATTCTTCATCCGTGTCACTCTCTTGTTTTTCATCACCATCTTCTTCTTGAGAGGCTTTGGCCTTGAGAGCGATACTTTTCTTCTCAACTTTAGCTTCACCATGCACTTCCTTTTGTGATTGCTTGAACATATCATGGGTGAGCACCTCACCAAGTACCTCCGTGGGAGAAATTGTCTTCAAATTTGATCTTACAAGCAAAGTCACAATTGTCTCAAATTTCTCCGGAAGACATCTAAGAAACTTATGAGAGAAGTCTTGATCCGGGACATCAAAGTCAAGACACTTGAGTTCATTCACAATGTCATTCAACCGGTTGAACATGGTTGAAATGTCTTCATCTTTCTTCATAGTGAACTCATTGAATTTTCCCTTATACAAATAAAGTTTAGCTTCCTTGACAGTGGATGTTCCTTCATAAATTTCCATAAGTTTCTCCCATATCCTATTAGCTTGCTTGAGACCCTTGACTCGGTTGAACTCACTAAGAGCAAGAGCATTGTAGAGCACACTCAATGCTTGATTGTTGTACTTTATGTTGTCCGTGTCTTGTGGAGTTAATTGATCCGGATTCAATACAACATATCCCTCTTGCACAATCCTCCACACACCTCCTTCCAAGGCTTGAAAATGAACATCCATTCTAGTCTTTCAATAGTCATAATTTGTTCCATCAAAGACCGGAGGTTTACCCACATGAAATTTTGTCTTCTCATCCCCATTATCCTACTCCGAGATGGTTAAATCCTTCAAAAATGGAGTCCTCGGCTCTGATACCACTTGTAGGATCTAGGATACCGACTAGAGGGGGGGTGAATAGGCGGATTAAAATCTAAAACCACAACACTAGAGAAATTTAATTAGAACCACAAGGAGGATTAAATCTCTAGCTATACTAAGCCTATGTTGAAGGTTTGCAACCTAGGATGACAAGAACACAATTCAATCTCTATGAAGATAATTGCTCAAAGTAAATGCTTGAAAGTAAATTAAGCAAGAGAATCAACAAACGCAAGAGACGAATTTTATCCCGTGGTATCGATGACTTGCCGGTCACCCCTAATCCACATTGAGATGGATTCAATGTTCAACCTCTCCTCTATCAAGTTACCACTTGATCTATGAGCCGGTTAGAACCAAAGAATCGCTCCAAATCTCTTTTCCACTAGAGTTGCTCTTCACCACTCCGGCGAGGTGAGCACAAGACCTCTCACACCAATAGATCCGGAGCCACGCACAATCTTCTTGCGAGCTTCCACGGATTCACCACCACCAAGCCGTCTAGGAGGCGGCAACCTCCAAGAGTAACAAATCAACCACTTGCTTGATGATTCCCTAGTGCCACAAAGATCAAAACCTTGATGCAATGCACTAGATGCTCTCAATCTCACCAAAGATGCAACCTCTAAGCAAAGTGAGTGAGACAGAGGAGGGAGAGAGCTCAACAATGGTGTATAAGCCTTTCAAAGTGCCAAGAGAGGCTCTCCCATCCCGAGCATGGAGTATATATACTCCCTTCCCACGAAACTAGCCGTTATGTTCAAAGCGGTTCAAAACACGTGCCTCGCGGACTGTCCGCAACCTCATCACGGACTGTCCGCAACCTCATCACGGACTGTCCGCGTTTGAATCCCAACGGTAAAAACGCGAAGTCAACGTGTGTCAGAAAAGACAGTTGGACCGGCGGACTGTCCGCCAGGCCACCGCGGACTGTTCGCGAGGCGCCTGCGGACTGTCCGCCAGGAGCCGGCAGACCGTCCGCGCGGTCCACCCGAGCCAGCACCGTCTCTGTTAGAAAAACAACTTAAAACGGACTGTCCGCGAGCCCCCTGCGGACTGTCCGCCCGAAGAAGATTTTTCTCGAAAAACTTCGTCCAAAAACTCATAGATTTTCAATAAAATTTATATCTCACGGACTGTCCGCCCAGGGGGCCCGGACTGTCCGCCCCAACTGCAGAAAACTGATTTTCTCAAGATTTTCAACAAAGCCTCTTTCAACTTTTGAAATCGCCACTCATCCAAATGCAAACCATGCAAGTTCTTGATCAAAGTGGCACTATGGAAAGTCAAGCTAATGAAATTGATCCCTCTTGATAGTACGGCTATCTAGCCTATCAATCCGGTCATTTATCATCCTCTAATCACCTTATGACCGGTAAAATTAAAAACCCTATCCTTATACCTTTGCCTTGAGCTCCTTTTCATCCAAAGCACACATGCCTTCCTCTTTGCGTATTCCATGAGCTCAACACTTCTCCGGACTAACCTATTCTTATATCTCAATAAAAATGTTAGTCCACGATGATTGTCATTAATTACCAAAACACAATTTAGGGGCCCAGATGCCTTCATGCTGCTGCTTATGCTTAAATTTATCTCAGCTGAACTCATTTGTTGGTTTGTAATATTTTGGTACTCTTGTGCTTGCCTCTATTGGCAAGTGGTGGATGTGGTCATGGACAATTTTTATGGGATGTGAAAACTTTTAAAAAATTGTGTGATGTGATGTAATAGGCTAGAAGAACCTTGTGTTGCTTATATTAATCTAGTCCTGTTGCTGTTAAGTTTATATTCCCTGCCTGAGTTGATTGTTGATTGTTAGAACTGCTGTGGAACCAGAACTCGGAGGTTTTGGGATTTTTCCGGAGATTCCGAGCTTTGGTGCCAGAACTCAGAGGTTCCTGATTTTTCCCGGAAGTTCCGAGGACTGGTAACAGCTAGTTCCCTAGTTGATTATAAATTGTCATGTGCATCACATATATCTGTTACACTGTTCTTTGCACCCCACGATGACTTGAATACAGTGCAGTTGTTTCACATGCTCATAATGTATGCCTAACATGTCTTGAAAAATATTTCCACTCTATTCTAATTGAGAAAGGCATACATTAAGGGGGAGTTTTGTATTCATGTCATCAAAAGCACAATCTTTTTAATTAAATGTATGCTTTAATTAGGTTGTCAACATTTACCAAAAAGGGGGAGATTGTAAGTGCAATCAAGCCCTAAGTGGGTTTTGGTGATGTTGACCACCCAATTAAAGGTCTAATGAACTTCTAAGTGTATGTTTCAGGCTAATGGTTTGTGTAAGGTGCAAAGAGACAAAAGGAGACCCCTACTTCAAAAGGAAGGCTTGCCCTTGTCCAAGGATGGTAGTTTAATTTATTTTCATTTTGAAATTGAGTATAGGACAAACCATACTATCAAGAGGGATACTAATAGTGGTTTTGGGATAGATCCAAGTGTATTAAGTTCTTTACAAACCTATAATACATCCCAGCCACAAATGAACTATCAGCAGCAGCTCTGTTTCTCTGTCTCCGGAACCTCCGAGTTTTTCCCGGAAGTTCCGGACTGCCTTGTGACTGCTAGCTGAAGACGCCCAGATCTCGGAAGTTCCGGGATTTTTCCGGAGGTTTCGGGATTTCAAAAAGAGCCGTTGCAGATCCAGATCTGAGGGTATTTATACCCCTTTGACCCCCAACGGTCCCCTTCTTCCTCCCTGCGCCAAAACAGTAACATTTGCCCCCTTCTCACTCCTAGCATTCACTCCCACCCACTTGAATCCAAATTCCATCCTTAGCATTCAAGTCTTGGGTGATTCCTTGTGAGAAGAAGCAAATCATTTCACTCTTTTGAAGATTTAGTGTACTTGGTGAAACCCTAGCCTACTTGGTGGATCTATTACTCTTGGAGTTTTACTCCTAGATGGCTAGAGGTTACTTGGGAGCTTCCTAGTTTTGTGTGGCTGCCCCAAGTGGTTTATATTACCCTTTGTGACTAGTGGAGCACTCCATCTATTGCCTTGGTGATAGGTGTGAGAGAGGAGTGGATCTAGAAAGATCCCAAAGCCTTTGTGGCTTACCTCAACAACGTGGATGTAGGCTAACCTTTGTGGTGAGCTGAACCACAGGTTAAATCTGTGTCCCTTGTGCTTTACTCTCTTTACATTCTTTGCTTGCTTGTTCTTGTTTGCTCTCAACTAGATCTATTAGGGTTTGCTCTAGATCTATAAGTTCTTGTTGCCCTAAGGTTGTTTAGTAGCTTATGCTCAAATTCATAGCTTCAATTATTTGTATCTTGCCTGTGAAATCAGCTCTTAGCTCTCTAACTCGTGCAGGTTTGAAAAATCAGAAGCTCCAGGAAAATTCACTGTCTGTGTATTTTCCCGGAGGTTCCGGATTTTTCCCGGAGGTTCCGGACAGTGTCAGAAAATTGACAGAAAACCTTGAATTTGTTTTGCAGGCCTATTCACCCCCCTCTAGACCACTTGCATTGATCCTTTCAGACTCGTGCGGGGGGCAACAAGATAGTCAGAATGATGAAGAAGAAGAAGCAGAGTAGCAGAAGAATCAGGAGGAGTAGGAGCTTGTTAGTGGTACTTGTCGGGCGGTGGTGCGACGGGGAGGAGGCGGTGGTGGGCTCTGTTGCTGCTGATCCTGGTGATGGAGGAGGTATAAATAAGGTAGGAGGGGTGCTGCCTCAGCCTCATCATTGTCGTCGTTATCGTGGCTGCCTGGCTGGGCGGCGGGCGTCCGCGGCGTGCGAAGAGAGGATCGATGCAGGAGGCCTTTCGGCGGCGCAGCTCGTCACGACGTCAGGGATAGAGAGAAGGAGGGGGAGGAGGAGATTCCCTTAATACCCTTTTCTTAAATAATTTAATTTTTTAAATTAATAAGTGGTGGAAAATCAAAATAGCTGATACTTCCTGATACTTCATATGTACCGTAAAAAATCTCTCAATTTAATATTTTCAATGTGCTACTTATTCTATTCCTTGCAGCCTTGCAGAGAATGGGAACAATTTGGTTTCCTTTCTTTGTGGGAAATAATGTGTACTTGCTCTGTTGGTAGAAGAAGCATCCATCATGAATAAAATCGCATCGGTCAAATTATTCGGGTGCTGACCGAATGTTTAATGTATCTGTCAGCATCGGCACGGCATTTTTCTTATGCGTGAAGCACGTTGATCAGGAATGTGGTCATATCCAAGTCAATTACTCGTCCATGCCTGGGTGGCTAATTAGCAATCACCTCATAATTAATCTGCCTATGGTATTGGCTGTCCCCTTTCCCCAACCCGTTTCAACACACATAAACCTCAATTGTAGATTTTAGTGCAGCGTTTTGGTACTATAGTGCTAGTTTCTGTAATTGTGATTAGGCTACTTCCAGTGCACCCGGCCGTGTAACAATATTTATAACCTTTTTCATGATTAATCTAGCTCATAAATTTCATATATTTCCTGAAAATCATGTCCTAATACAATTTTTTTTTTAAGTTTTCGGTGCCCTATGGTCCACTAAGTTTGCATTGCAAGGGATGGCTAACTAGGAGAACTGATAAATATAATTGTTTTGGTTATATGCAGCATGCTTTAGCGAGCCTAAAATTAAGATGATACTCCCATTTTGTGCGAGCCTAAAGCTGACGTCAAAATGAAACAAATATATGAGTCATTTTGTGCGTTGTCATTTTTTTTAGAAATCCTCGCGTCACCAAAAGTACCATTTTTGGGAGAGCATTTAATCAAAGCTTAAGAGATATATGAGTAGAGAAGAGAGATGTGTTTCATATGGATGAAAAACTTAGTGCATATTGCTTCTAATGCTATTAAACATGTTAAAGTTAGCATTGAATAACATCATTTCATCCAACTTCATCTAATGCCATGCATATCAGTTAAATGCGATGACTCACCTATGATACTGCGAAATGAAACTATATATTGGAGCTCTTGTTTCATTCGTCAACTCAAATTTCTTAAAATGATATGTCAATTTTGAAAATCATGAAATGAAACCTCTACGGGGGAATGCTCTAAATGTGTCTCGCTGTGCGTCTGGATATAAATGTGAGCACGAGTTTATTGCGGTAGCTATTGAAAAATTAGAGTTGGTCTATTTATTTCTCTTATCTGTGTGTACACCCAAAAGAGTTGAGATGAAAAAAAAAGCATTGGGATTATAGGTGGCCGTGGCATGGCACATCAGTCTCAAATAATGTAGTACAATATGAAACCATATCTATTTTAGCTTCCAACCTAAAAGTTTGCAAGTAACATATATAATAAGTAATGTCACCACACAATAAGCAATGTCACTTGGGATCAGGAGATGTTAGATCTTGTTTGGATCCACCAGCTAAATTTTAGCTGCTATGGATCCTACATGATCCAGCTAAAGTTTAGCGGGCTAAAGGTTATTTTAGCTAGTTAAACTGATAAAGACCAAATCACCCCTCCACCTTCCTCAAGACAAAAAAAATTCTAAAGTGGAAGAGAGGGGTATGGTTAAGCCTGTTCGTCTGGATTATCAGCCACTAATCAGCAGTATTTTTCTCTTAGAATAAATCAGTATCCACCAGCCAATCAGCGATACTTTTTTCCGAGAACAAATCAATACCAGCCACAAGCTAGCCGAACAGGCAATTCTTCAACTATCATTTAGCTAGTGGTCAAAATGCCCCCATCTAATAAACCTTAGGCAGTTAAATTTTAGCTAGCTAAAAAAATTAAAATGTACTAGCTAACTTTAGTTGGGTGGATCTACCTTAGCCTTGCGGTGAATCTGACGTCTTGCGACATGAGAAGAAATTCCAATAGGCCCTTTCACTTCAATACTTGTTAGTGCCGGTGCTTCTCATACATAACCACGTAATATGGCAAAATTAAAGGGCCGAATTTTCAGGCACCGCCCAATATTCATACAAGTCATTATCATAAATTCAGCGAAAATGAACCACATTCTCCTTGTCTGTTCTTTTTACATTTTTTTCCCAGGCTCAACTATTTTGGGGCCATTTAAGAGCCGGGCATTGTTGGTGAGCAAGGGGGGCCGCTAGGGATGATGCTGTGCTGACCTGGCAGAGGATGAGATGGGGCTCACGCCGCTAACCAATGCTGTGCTAGTGTGCAACTCCTTGCTCTCAAGTTTTGGATTTCTCAGGATAAGCAGCCGCACGAGTTGGACAAAAAAAAGTTTTGCAGAATATTTCGAGATGGCATTTTCTTGTGAACATAATTGAAGTGCAGATGGAGGTTATATTAAAACGATTAGGTAGCTGCTGGTGAAGAAGTAGAACAGCACGGTACTTCACATAGAATTTCAAGCGCATCAAAACGTTAAATGTGCATGGTGATAGACTGCACATGTGTCATGTGAACATACGGAGCAATGCGTGGTAGAATTTTCCATAATGTTGGACAGACTGCCGGATTGTCTGAGACTGAATAATTATGTATTTCCCTTGATCTCCGCATGCTGTCATTTCAGCAAGGCAATGAGCAATAAAATCCCAATGTGTCATGTGTCTAAGTTTTCTATTTTACTCTAGTTTTATATGATATTGAATTCAATACACAGTTGAGAAATATTTTTGAACGAAATAGTACTATTTTTTTTAGATTACACAGTACAACGCAGACGCTCACAACAAACACGCACACACACTCACTCCTATGAATACACGTACGCAAACCCTACCCCTATGAGCACCTCCGAAAGACTGAGCACCGGCAGATCCGGAGATTCTCGAAGTCACCACTGACGCCTCGTCGTCGACGGGAACGTCGCTTACCACTTAATGCACGCCGGAAAATCCCGGAATAAATCCAGGAAAAGGTGCGAACACTAGGATTTGAACCCTGGTGGGTAGCGTCCCACTGGACCGTCCTACCATTGGACTACAAGCCCATTCGCGAAATAGTACTATTCACTTTCACCACAACGAAATTTTGTATAAAAATAAAAAGAAGAGGGAAAAAGAAGAGAGCGAGCACTCCGTACGAGTGGTGTGGTATTAACAATCAAAGACCGGGCCTGGCCTGGTAGCGCTTCGTGCTAGACCCACTCGAAGCCCAAGTTGAGCCCCATCATGGAGTACTTGAGCCCAAGGGAAAACCCAGCTCCAATCGTCTCTGGGCCAGGCCGTGCGAACACTCATTTTTTAAAGAAACGAGCGCGCGAATCTCCGCGGAGGATCAAGCGTCCATAACGAACGCTGCCGCGCGCTGGTTTCCCTGTCGGGCTGTCAGCCAGTCACCAAGCGTGCGTGCTTCAAGAAAGCATCTCTGACCCGTGCCCGTGCGAAGGCATGGGCGGCGGGAGGCGGAGGGGGCCGCGGTGGGGCCTGCCGCCGGCGAGGTCGAAGGTGCTGGGGAAGCTCGGGCCCTCCTTCGGCGCCGGCGCCGGCTGCGGCGTCGGTGTCGGCGTCGGACTCATCGGCGGTAGTGCCTCTCCCTTAAACCCTAGACCCGCTCTTCATGCTATGGCACCAATGCCAGGAGAGATGGTGATTTCAATGATTGTTGGTTGGTCTTTCTTTTATAAAATAAGAAAAATAAAAGGCTGACTAATTATGCAATTAGTGATCTTGAATTACATGGATTCTTGGTAAAGCATTGGATTTACTCAGCTCAACCAGTAACACGAACAGGATTTGTCTTCACTTTCTGTTTAGATTCAGGACATTGGATATATGTAGTGTTGCCCTTTCTTAACAATTGTGGACGCATTACAAGATGAATTGGTTGTTTCATGAACATGATGATGTTAAACTTTGAACTTTCAGTTGATTCCCATTCATTGTGTTACCAATGTGACTGAACAGGTGCAGGAATCGGGCCTGGGTTCCCTGGATTACGCTTGGGATTTGGAGTTGGCGTGGGCTGTGGCATAGGGATTGGATTTGGTTACGGTTTTGGAACAGGAGTTGCTTATGACGAAAATGGGAAATATTCAAACATTGGCAGATCAAATCAGAAACCTAAGGGCCTTCCATCAGAGTAAGATTTAACTAATTGCCACATCACAAACCTGTTGCAAGATGATATCATCTCATTCGTTTTGCATTGCCTATAGTTATATTCGTAAAATCATGTGCTGTTCTGCTGATTTTATAAAAAAAATCTATAATGATTCAGAATTGCAATTAGTTTTGTTTCTTACATTATTGCCATCAGCGCCAACAGCAACATAGAGGAATTAACTATTTCCACACCTTGGGTTTGCTTTGCATAGGCCTATCTCAGAATTATTTGTATCTCCTTAAAAGGTAACTGTTTACATACCCAAAACAGTAGCATCACCCTGCACGCAATTTGTTCAACCGCACCTTATGTGCTCAGCAGACTTAATAGGACTCACAAGTCACTCCCACAGATCCTATTTTTTGGTTGAGAGATGCTGTAGGCTTTCAAGCCCAAAAATAAGCTATCCTTTTGGCCCTGGTTAGCTTGTCTTGTTGATAACTACTGGGCCAAACAGGCCTATAGCTTCTTCAAATGTTCCCAAACAAACATTATCATGAGTAGTCACAGATATTGTACGAAGATTGATCACTGGGTACTATGTATCAGAGTTCTTCCCAGGTCTTGCATATAAGTTGCCTGAAGTGACTTTGGGGGCCCAAGAGCTTTGACATTCACTTAAAAAAGAGAGATTGGTATGGTACCCGGCGCAGGAATGGTGGGAGGTTAAACAGCCTCTACCACCAGGTCAATGTGCAATAGCCTGTTTTTCAACCCAACTTTACTTCACAAATGTTTGGTTGCTGTGATCCATATGTCTTTCTGTCATTACAAGAAGAATTACTTAATAGGTTCATGTGACATTTTTCAGAGATCAGATTGATATATTGGTTGATGAGCTGATCGAGAACACAAAGAAACTAATCAAAGCAACTTCAAAGGAAATTGATAAATGGAGGCGAACTTAATGCAATAGGCACCAGGATCTGCTGATACTTAGATGCTCAGGACATTGTTGCAGGCACATAACCTAGCTGCAACACGTTATGTCTGAATTCTCTGCAGAAGTCTGTATCTCGTGAGAAACGCTGTACATATTTTACACTTCGTAGCAAACGCCTGGTTTGCTCAGCATCTGGATGGATGCAATTGAATGTGATCGCATTGGTTGACCATTAGACACTAAGCACTGTACTCTATGCTGGGTTGTTGTTTCAGATGCTTGTGTTGTTTAGTATGCCCATGGCCATTCTATGATTGTGTAACTGTCGAGCTGAATTGGTCGTCTGACTCTATGCTCTGTAGCTTACTCCAGTATGTCACTCTTGCTATTGCAAAGTGTAATCTTAATCTTTATGCATTCTTGTCCAACAAGACTCAGTGATTATTATTCAACGTAATTCTGGGTCAAGTGAAGTGGGAGTTCATTAAGTTTTCTGTCAAATCTCTCCTGCTTTCTTTCTTTCGTATCGAAAAGATTCGTCATGATAAACTCAATTCGGCAGTCAGTTCCTTAACAGACAAGTTATGTAGCTTGCCTAATATAAGCTCCATTGGAGAGTGTACTATCTCCGTTCTCAAATATATGACGTTTAGGACAAGCAAATTAGTTCAAAAATGAACTAACTAGCTTGTCCTAAACGTCATATATTTAAGAACGGAGAGAGTACTATTTTGCATTTTTGCTGCTGCTGAGTGCTGTGTAGACTGCAGTAGAACAGAACCTAAACATAATAATTGAAATGTACTTATTTTGAGCAGACAGATACATCAGAAATATAGACATTGCGACAATTGGACAAAGTTCATAACCTAAATTCTTTTGCAGTGAAGTCTCTACTCCCGATCCTCACATCCTAAATGAGGCGGTAGATGCGCGAGAGGCGGGATACTTGGCTCATAAGAACACCGACGAATGCATATCGTGCTTGACAAAGCTGAAGCACTACAAATATGTGCAGGCAGAATGATTGAGAGCATCGTTCCTTCCATATCTAACCAAACATCGGTCGTGATGCAATGGCACCCATGAGGCCATGATGACCTCGCAACGATCTGATCATGGATTCGTAGAGCACGGACCATGATGGCCGCACACCCCAGGACACTCTGGGAGTTCATGGGACATGCCGATAAAGGCATGTACTATGAAATGATGGGCGACCTCTCCCAGCATAACCACGAAGAAGTACCATGATTACCACGCAAAGAGACAGGTTTATTGCAAGGCAAGGCAGTGATCTCCATTGGAAGAAGCGTGCACTTTGTTTCGGTTTGGTCGCTTCGTCTAATCTGATGCCGTAGACATGTTGTCAGATTGCATCAAGTTGTGTAAGCAAACAGTGAAACAGTAGAGGTATTAACAACATTAATACGCAATTATGCATTACTTAACAGAGGTACTGCCAGGAAATAATTGGGATTTAGAACCTATTTAGTTGGACTCTTTTACGGTAGACCATACCACCAGGTGGTGGTATGTAATATATAGCTATTTTTTTTAAGGGTAAATAGATATTTTTTGCAAATTTTTAATAAATTTGGCAACCTCTGGCCGAGAAACAAATTTCATTTATGCCACCAAAAAAAATGTTGAAATGAATTTTTTTTAAAAATCGTTTTTAAATTTGAAATGAAATTTTTTGTTTTCGTTTTTGAAATTTGAAAAACATTTAGCCATACCACCAGAGGGAAAGGAAAAAAATTGAAAAAGAATCATTTCCGAATTTGAAATGAAATTTTTCATTTTTGAAATTTGAAAAAAATTTGGCCACACCACTCTGGGAAATTATTTTTTTTTGAAATATTTCGTTTATGCCACCAAGAAAAAATTGAAATGAGAAAAATTGAAAAAATCATTTTTGAAAAATTTGAAATGAAAATTTTTGTTTGAAATTTGAAAAAAAAAGGCCACACCACCAGAGGGAAATGAAAAAAATTTGAAATAAATAAATCATATATTTTGTTTATGCCATCGAGAAAAAACTACCAACAATACCTCCATACCACCGGTGTTAGTTGTGGTGGTATACAATTAATCTCAACCGTCGGATTCTTACATACTGGTCATTTTTCAATAGTGGTATGGGGTAGTATGATCCACCGTAAAAGATCCTATTTAGTTTGTGCCATTTTTCATCACCAATGCGCTGTGAAATTGGGGGTCGAATATGAACTGTAACAGATTTGGCGTATTTGGGATTTAGAGGAACATCTTGCCAAAAATATTTTTGGCGGAATTGCACGCCATATCCGTTCTCTTTGAAACCAAATTCCATGTCCAGCTATAATTTACAAATAGTACCGAAAATCTTGCAAATAGTAACTTCGTTTACCGCTCTCTTCTCGAAAGCAAGAACGTTGAATAAAAGAGGAAGCTAAGATGGAACTCAACAATTTCACAAAGCTTATCTAAAAAACAATTTCACAAAGCAATTCTTTTGACAATAATCAAAAACTCTCAAGGATCAGAAAAAGAAGGTTCGTGTTCTCTGAATTCTGTCGATCATTTGTACAAGTAGCCACGACAAAGAAAGACATAATTGTTGGACCAAAGTTTACTCCAGTACAAAATCTTACTGAGGCCATAGTTGCCCGCAAGAACATCAACTACTTATAACAAATTGGAACTATTTCTTGTACAATCAAACCCCTGATTATTGTCAACACTACAATCCCAAAACCTAGAACCACCCAACCAATAGTGTTAATATTTCAAAGTCAGATACACAAAGAATAAGACCCCAAACAGCAATCCCTTGAGTAGACAAATATCTTGCAAATCGATTGTCCATTCCTGGAGCCAGCCATGCTGATCCCTCGTATACAATCATTCCCGGCAGTGGAGCATATTCGCAATCTGATGATATACATAACTTGATCACCTCAAGCACTGCATTTCAGAATAAGATCACCGCCCTGTCTTTGCACGCTTCATCCCGGTAGAATTGAAGGGGGATACACTGGGACTAAGATGGGGGCTTGGGCTTCCCTCCCTTAGTGTGCCATTGAGTATAGCCAATTCCCGCAGCTGTTGCTTCTTGTAGTAGTCCATGGACTCATCCTGAGGATGACAACAGTTTACGAGATGAGTAATACCAGTGAGAAGCAAGATAAATATTGGAAGCAAGTAGCTTGGGCCAGACAGAAAGGAAGAGTGCATACGACAGGTTTGAGAAGATCCTCCAATATGGCCACAGCTTGGTTTAGTCGGGCATCAACGCTATCTGGTGGGAACTCAGCTTCCACAAGTACATGTAGCGGATCATTTAAGTGCTCATAGCCAGGCTTGTCTCTCAGCTTGTCTTCCTGTTTAAGACCAGATTTTATTTTCAGAATCACTGTACTGTTGTTTTATAGTCAGGAGAAGAGAAAAGTTGGCAAACACAGCTACACAAGCGTAATAACTGTTCCACAACAAAAGATTTCTTATTCACATGTTTTATTTATAGAAAAGGTTTTAGTACAATATTGCAAGTCAGACACAAAATTAAAATTTGACAGAACGAATTTAGAATAGTATTTAAGTCTGAAAGCTTAGCCGTAGCAAACATAGACCTGTGTGACGATGACAATTAAACAGAACCTTTTCAAAGATGCAACGAAATACTGCCTTAAAGTTGATATCTCTGCCTACAGGAATAGTATTTTTTGATAATAAAAGAAAACTCAAAGCGTCCCTATAATTATCTCAGTATCCACTATCCAGGGAACAACATGAATATACATGGAATAGGATTAAAAAAAACAACACATTTCAGATCCATCAGTGCATCAAATTCAGAAACTAGGGTAGAAAAATTCAAGTAGATTTTTTTAATGCTTTAGGTGATGGACAATTGGACACTTTTTTGTTGCTACCAACGCACAAAGTTCAGAATTATACATTGGGACAAGTCCTTGATTGCAGTAAATGATACTAGAAAATATCAAAAGTACTTTAACATCATAACTGGGTTTAATTCAACAGTTGCCCGCATTTTACTTCAGAAAACATAAATGATACCTTATGTCAGAAATAGGTTGGTTTATGTCAATCACAACCATCCTTAATTCTATTCTCCTATATGATACACCTAATGCAATTATTTAGCTAATGGTTGATGAGTACTGCAGCGAAATAGAAGTGGCCCTAAAAGGTTCCAATACTTTGACTAAGTAATAGGCAACTATAAGTCTATACAAGCTGATTCTAATCTTTGATTAATTACCTTAACAGAATCTTTCACTGAACCCCGTCCACGAATATAAACTCTACATTGGGTCGTAGCTTCAACTCTTTTCAGCGAGTTTCCTCGTGGCCCCAACAAACGGCCAACAAAGTTGTACTAATCATTATAAAAGGTTATAAATATTTTGGATTTGGCATAGCACATAAAAAGATAAGTTAAACATAAAAGAAAAATACTAGAGCTAATAGTAAGTTGCACATACATTGGGGTACTTGTCAACCGGAACATCGATCCTGACAACCTTTTTCACAACAGGGCTGCCAACAACTCCCGGAGCACCATTCCATACCATGGATGGGGATTGGAGTACTCCTAAATGCTGAAAAAAGAAAGACATTTAAATTTAAGCGATTGACAATACAAAAAAGGTTGATAACTGGTACGATAAGAAATCTCTGAGCACTACGTGGGTGCATAGTGATATGGAATGGAGCTAAGACAGATAGGGAGAGTAGAAAAGCAATAGATAAATGATTTTATGAGTGTGAACAACCTCTGTTTGCATTCCCGACCATCCATCTAGATCCATGGCTTGACCGTTCATAGGTTGGCCAGCTATTCTTAAGGGACTACCATGATCAGTTCTCTCAGGTTCAATAAAATTTTGGTTAGGTGGCAAAGAAGATGCCCGCAAAATTTCTGCATTGAAGAAAACAAGCTGGTATGAGATTGTATACATCTCATCTGAAACATGCTGTATAACAGATGATCTTAGTAATGTTAACTCCACTTTGAGAGAGCATTCAGGCAGGATATTTGTAATATTCTAAAGCTGCAAACTGAAACTAAACCAAGAAGCTAGAATACAGAAGAAAAAGAAAACGAAGATCCACTAGAATGAAAAATAACAGTAAAATGGATATCAAAGTTACTTAAGTAACAATGATGTTTGTTTCAGATTAAGAATAAGTGAGCATGTCACATGATATGATTGAAGAACTGTACACAGTTTGTATTTTTTTTTCAATGAAACTGACTCTTTGATTTGAAACTAGCGATTCTGTAAAGGCATGTGTACATATTCATAAATGGTATGCATTAGGGGTTTGTAAGTAATTCACAGCAACCAATTAAAACCATAAATTTGTAGGACAAACAAGTGATGTACACCCTTGGTGTGCATTAACAAAAAGTGGAACAGCTGGTTGTAAACACGAACTAACAAAATCATTAGAAGCAACTTGTTGAAAAAGGTGACATGGTTGTACAGAAAGTGTAGTATATTATCAGATGGAAGGAATAGCTAAAAATAGCATCATGAGTGCTACTTGTATAGCAGCCTGTATTCAAGACTATTAAGAGCTTCATAAATAAATAGCATCAGAAGAACCAAAACCGAAAAGGTAAAGAAACAAACCTTGATTTAGAAGCCTGGTACAAAATGGAAGAACTTGCACGAACGGTGCTAATTTCTGCCTCTCAGCAAGTAATTCAGCAAGGTATCTGCCAAGCAAACAATTTCATCAGCCCAATCAATTATAGCTGTCACAGAAACTTGCAGGATACAAAAGAAACTGAAGTAACCATTCCATGTTTTGCAGACAGAAAAAAATCGCGAAACAAGGGTACCAAATGGTATGTACAACAAGCTGCAAAACAATATCGATTAACGATCAAGCTTAAAAACTAAACACTGCCGATGAACTGGATCGCTCAATCGATGACACAATGCTGACTTATTATTCCTAATAGCCGTCAACAGTCACCAACACTGGCACCAATCCATCATTAGCAAATGGCAAGCGATGCGACCCCCCAACCTGGCAGATCGCTATATAGCAGCAGGGCCGCATTGATCGGCTCCAAACTCTTGCCAAGATGGTGGTGATCAAGAACGCGTACGGCGTACATCTCGCACCAGTGACCAAATCTCACATTGGAAATGTTTCAGGAACAGGATCGGCGTGAACACAGATATCGAAAACGTGTCAGAGATGTCACTATGGAACACAGAAACAGGTAGCAGGAGTCACATACCTCTCCCTATCCCTATCAGAGGAAGAAGACCACATGGGGCTGTGGCGATGAGGGGAGGAATGGACACCGGATGGTGAGTGCTGGAAGAAAGGGGGCGGTGGGAATGGGATCCTCTCATCCATGGATACCAACAGCAGGAACACCAAGAATTCAGAGAAAAAACTCTACAAGATTGGAACTTCAGGGCAAGGAAACTGGGGTAAGGAACAGAAAAGATCAGAGGGAGTCAAGAACCCGATGGGAAAAAAAATCAAGAAACCAAGAGAGAGGATACAGCTAGGGAGCTATCAGAGCAAATGAATGGGGCTGAAGAAGGCCTTGTCTGTATGGAATCCAAGGAAATCTAAAGGGACAGAAAGGTGCCAAGAACCAAGGAGCAAGTATTGGGATGGGTGGGATTATATATGCATACGCGCATAAAGAATGAAAAGGGAAGGTAATAGCTGGGCTTGTATCAATCAATCAATGATCAGAGCCCAGGCTGTGCAGGGGTTGGCAGCGCCTCCCTTTGTCTTTGTGGCCGCCTGCTGCTGCTGCCCTTGCTCGCTCGGGCTTCCTCTCCTGCGGGAGGGAGAGGGAGGAAGGAGGGGGTGGGTGGAAGTGGAAGCGAGACAGGGGGGAGAGAGGGGCAGCCTTGGATGCCCTCTCGCTCGCTGACGTGTGAATGTATCTCACCGGTTGGTCCAGCTCGGATGATTGTGCCCCTCGCCTGCTTCCAGAGATCGTTACTCCTTTTTTTCACCTTTTCCTTTTTTTATTATTTCTTTTTGTGATAAATTCGCAAAAGAAAAATAGCTGGAGCTGTGAACTTATCAACAACTGACACAAAAGTGGTTGGGGGATAACACAAACTTCCATCTTCCAAGCTCATTTGCCTATGCACAAAATGGTACAACGAAATTTCTCTTTGTATCGAGAAAAGTATTACATTTCATCATTGGCTAAAGATCAAGAAAACTTCTCAAAATTGCACCTATTCTAGTATCTAAATTGCTGGCAGTTGGCACGTTTTTCCCCCTATGTTTCATCAATGTTATGTTTGTGGGTGTCAGAGAACCGTACATTATGTTGCCTCCTCATTTTCTTATTTTCCACTTGGAATTTCGGTGACCATTTATATGGCACATGTTGTCACAACTCACAATGATGTGTGGGCCAAGACCATACTACCAGCAGTAACACATGCATAGAAATATAGAATGGAAGGAAACAATTCTCCCTTCAAATAAACTACACATTCTGTTGCAAAGAGGCGCACATGCTTTTTCCTGGGGAAAAAAGAGAGCATAAAAACCACATTTCGTTCATTTTTAAAAAAAATCACATTTCATAAATACATTTCAACTACTAAAAAAGGGTAGTTTTCCTACATGAGAGTAGTTCTTTTTAGTCCGGATGCATCAATAGGTGTGTTTTTGTGAATTTACTCCAAAAAAATAATAATGGTTTGCTATACTCTTTGACTTATGTTAGAGAGCAAGCACTCATTAAATTAAAAACAAAATTATCTAATGCTCAACATATATATACTTTGGCAACTACTACTTTGTGCACCTGTAGCATATCTTGGCAATCATTTGCAATATTGATTGTTAAATACGGCGAAATATGCGCTCTTAACCAACTCTCTAAACTTGTATTTACCTGCTACATAATGTATTAGTTCCTTTCGGTGTTTTTACTTTGTATTGTTCTGAGCCTTCTAGCTCGTGATGCGTGAGAAGGAACGCAAGCTGTAGTGCTGAACCTGTTCATCTTCTGATCTCTGACGGGGGTACAAGCTGATCATGTCATTTTCTCAAATATTTAGTAGACAGACAGTTAGTAATAGCTGTTGCTTGACAATTTTGCCAACCATGACAGTGTACTCGTGTTGAACGAGCGTACAGCATCACAATATCGGAGGCGATATATTTCATTTAGATAAATACAAAACGAATGAAGCTAATTAAATTATGAAAAGGGAAAGAAGAGAGAATAAATGTACAAGTTGCTGGCGTAGCAGTGTGCATTACAGTGAGAGCGCAAACCATGAGACGAAAGTACAGTGTAGCTACAAATGATGGACTTCATCTCCTAAAATGCTAAAATGAAACACCACATTTTGGAGTCTAATTCAATCTAATTGGCACTCCCTCAAGTTTTTATAGTTTATTTTTTTAGATACATAAAATCTTTGCATTATCTAATTCAAAATTTAATGATGTGGTTATCTAATTTTCCAACACTCTCAACATTAATTCAAACCGGACTCACTTTCATATGGTTAGCTCAACCATAAATGTATAGAACATGGGGGTGTTTGGATGGAAAGGTAAATGGAGCAAATGGGGTAAATTTACCCCAAATTTACCCCTAAGGTGTCAAACATGTGAGGCAAATGTGGTGGGGCAAATGTTTTGCCCCCTAATTCCATTTACCCCTAAAAAGTAGCAAATTAGAGCAAATTGTGGTGGACCTCAGCCCTCTCTCTCACATCCACATACACATTTATCCCTTAATCCAAACACCCTAAGAAATAAATATTATTAGAGGCAAATGGAAGAAGCAAAACATTTACCTTGGGATAAATATTTACCCCTTCCATCCAAACAGGCTCATGAACATATCACGACCACCTCACTTGTGTACTGTCTACTCTGTAAACTGTAAAGGTAGTATATAGAACAGGAAACCAGGAGCTGAACCTTCACATCAAAATATTCTCGAAAATAGTCCGCTAGGATGAATGGTTGACGTCTACACACGGAAAGAAACGTTCCATTACAGCGTATCTTTTCCTCTTCATTTCTACAGACGAAAGGGACAAACGAAGTGTGTAGAGCGTATGAACACATAGTTTTATTAGTACGCCGAGCGCCGCAAACTTACCCCACGTGTGAGAATAAAAATAATGAAACTGCAAACTTGTCCCCATGTGCGCTTGCGGACCAGTTCTTCGGTCTTCAGACTTGTAGATGCAGTTTCGACTATTTGTGTGTTTGGTTGCATGGATGATTTGGTTTATGCATAAAACGATTCAAATTAGATGGTGATCTTTTTTGGTTTAAATTAGACGGTGTGCCGCGATCAATATATCCCACACGTGAGAAAAATATAATAATAATCAAATGTTTTATTACTGCGGCCTATCACCGTCGGTTTTTTACATGATCCAGGAGAGACAATAATAATAATAATAATAATAATAATAATAATAATAACAACAACAACAATTATAATCAATTTATCACACACGTGTGAAATATATAATAATAATCAAATGTCATGTGCAATTGGCGGCCACTTCTTCAGGCCAGAGAAAATGTAATCACCACGGGCCTAACACCGCCGGTTTTCGACGATCCGTGGTGATAAGTTATCACCACCAATTTTTACATGATTCGGCGGTGATGGCTAAAATTGATTGTATTATGAGTAGTACCACCATCGGCTCGTATTACAAACCTACTTTGAAATAGTATCTGTTACACTACTTTGAAATTATTTTGTGTAAGATGTGACCAACAACATACAAAACAGAATCTATAAATATTGGTTAACCTTTGACAACAGTTGTTGATCATGGAGAAGTGAGTTTACATATTTAAATTGGAGCACAAAATTGAAGGTAAGCCTGTCGGAGACTGAAAAGTACTAAGTCCGAAGTCAGTTAGCCCACTTTAAAATTCTTTTATGAATTTTTGTTTATGTAAGATGTGGCCAACAACATGCAAAATGGAATTCATGAACTTTGTTTAACATTTGACAACAATTTTTGATGAAGAAAGAGTGAGTTTGCAAATTTAAAATAAGACTACAAAATTGAAAGTACTGCTGTCATCTAACCTCAGTGCCATAAAGCATGGCGCCAAGACGTGTAAGCGCCGAGGTGAGAGCTCTCAGAGACGTATTTGTGAAAATCTTTCAAAAAAAAACTTAAAAACAAAAAAAGTCGGACAGGGCAACACCCATCCGGCGCGCTTCAACACGTAGTTTACTGTTTCTTTATCAATTCCAAGACATTTTGCGACGGTTGCATGCAGAAGCAAAGTATATAATTGTATCAATCAAATCAGCCTGTATTTTCAAGGAGGTCATCTTCTAATCCATATTTCATTATTAGGTAACCCGGCCGGCGAGGACCCCCGCCGACGCCTGCACGATGATCGACAGTGGACGGATGGGGCCAAGCCACCATGGAATTTGTGGCATCTGGCATATGCTCCTCCTACTCGCAGATAGGCACAAGTTTCCTTCGTGTACACGTCAGCGCGGTCCACGTGTGTATCCCACGCGCACTTGACATGTGGGGCCGCCGACCAAACACGTCACGCTCGAAGAGACGAAGACGTGTGTCTTCAACGTAAATGGTTGAGCCGAGGAGGAGCGCGCGGGGAAAGGCGAGAAAGGCGTGGGCGTATATACGTGCACCTACGACCGCCGTACGTGCGAGCGCGCCACGGCACGCGCCGAGCTTCCATTCGCGGCCGCCCATGCACTGATGCACCGCCACAGCTCGACGACCACGACGACGGCGACGAGCCGATCAGCCGAACAAAGGCGCCGTGCGAGGTTGTTTGTGCGTGGAGTCGTGAACTGGAGAGTGGAGATGATCGAGCATGCGATATGTGGGCTAAGGTCCGTCCCCAAAATATTCTCAAACCACCCGTCACATTAATTTTCGACACTATTTAGAAGTATTAAACGTGAATTAATGACAAAACATATTGTATACCACTATGCTCAAATAGCGAGACGGATGTAACGATCATAATTGTACCATAATTAGAAAGCATTATGCTACAGTAAATAATCTCTAATCATAAATTAATTAATTTTAATGAATTCATCTCAGGATTTTCAATCCATGTAATTAATATATAATTAATCCTCGTAAAAGCTTTGGAAAGGTAGCCCAAAAATTTGTCCCAAAATTTACTCCCAACTAAACAGGCCCTAAATTGGTCCAGGAAAAGCCCAACAAACGCTTTGAGTAACTCGTTTTCAGGCTCAAATTATCTCCTATATGGGCCTGGGCTCTGTGTGGCGATTAACAGCAAGGAGCAGCATCATTAACGCATTGCATTATGAATCTCCTGGCTCCTGCAGTCTTGCTATGCTCCCTCTGTCCACAAATATATGATGTTTATAAGACAAGCTAGTTAGTTCAAAAATGAACTATTTTGCTTGTCCTAAACGACATACTGTATTTATGAACGGAGGAACAGAGGAAGTAGTCTTTAATAGATACCCATGGGAGGTCATATAATACCAATGCCATCAACATGCTGACAAACGTAAAATTTGCTGTAAACAACGCAATATAATAGTGGCATCTTTAAAAGAATGTATTGCATCACGAATTATAATATGGAACCATCAGAAAGTAGCACGTTGACTGAACATAATAACAAGTCGGCAAACACAAACTAGTTCCAGTTGAAGCCTCGTAAACCTATAATATGCATCTATTGAATAGACATGGAACTACTACACAAGAGGATTACCATAGTCTGGGAGTTGCTTTGGCAGAGGCATATGTATATTCAGAAAACTTTAAAATCAAAGAATATTCTCCAAACTTACTTCCTCATTGAAGCTATTCTGATGCATCCTGCACGCATAACGCAGAGATGTTCACCATATATAAAACTAAAGTACAGTAGACCATTCTTGTGGAGGTCTGTCGAGTTTAAATACAACAAATTCTTTACAAATTCTTTAGACACATGGAAATGCTTTGAGAGCCAGCCAGCAAAACCTGTGGACAATTACAAAATTATATTTGAAAACAAAACTGGAAAGGGGAGATGGTTTTCGTATGCAATCATGGTGCCATAGAATTACCTCGTCACCCAAGATAACCTTGCTGTACATTGAAGATTATCAGTCTCTAAGGCCAAGCTCAACCTCAATGTCGTCGTCCTCTTCAAATAGCTTTAGCAGGCGTGCATGTTGCTCCTCCCTTTTCTTCTTCTGCCAGTACTTGAAAATAAAAAATGACAACAGAATGACAGCCCCTACTCCTAGGAGGACAAACAAAACTGTTTTGCCAGTATGACCCTTCGGCTGAGCTTCAGCTTTCTTATCATCCTTCGGATCACCAGCTAGCACTGCAAATATTGTAGGCAGTTAATTATCTGAAACTGAAAGTCCAGAACAGCCTTATGTTGTTTCATGCCTGCACTTGCAGGGCTTTTAACGGAAGCAAAATGAAGAAATATAACTAAAAAACAAGAATATAACAGTTACAGAAGTTACTGCCTTGGTTCATTTTTTTTTCTCAACTATCTTCAAGAGTTCAAAAATGGTATAACACATCACCAACATAAACATGAGTCAGCAGTTAAGGGCAAGCACACCAATTTCACATCTTAAATGAAGAGCTATTGCTTCCTGATCAATAAATTTACACCAATTGCGCCAACCACATTTCACTACCAACTAAGTGGAATTTACACAAAGTGCTGGGCAGCAAAAACTAATTCTAGATGGCATTCAAATTTCGAAGGCCGTAAATATCCTAGCTGGCTACAAGAAATTCTAGTATACAAAGGTGGCATTCTAGGCCAAACTATGAGGCCATAAATATCCTAGCTGGCATTGAATAAATTCTCGGAAATTTGACAGAACCATAGTTTATTATTTGATTAAAAAGAATATTGTAAACTACTTTGTTTGCTTCAAAGAACAGATCAACAACTTTTAAACCATCATGCAAAACAGCAAGTACTTTTACACTCATACCCAACTCATTTAATTATTTATTGGGCTTCTGTGGTAAATTACCGCAGGTCTGGGCATTTAGCACCAATTTATTTTATCTTGACGCTTTGAGGTCCAATCAAAAAAAAAAACTCGGGTGTTTCAATTGGCTGAAGAACAAAAAACGGCGCACGATAGATAGGGGATGACTATCTGAAATCCATTTCAGATTCTGTATTCAAAGCAAGAGGTTTATAATCTTTGTTCATTTCCAGATTCAAGGTTCTAGGAAAGATGTTTGTGTTTATAAAATGCCAGTCTAAACAGTAGAATGTTCTAGATTGCCACTTGTGTTTTTCACCTCCTTTTTTCCTAGGATAAAACGACCCTTCTCTACATGTAACTTGCATAGCTTTATATAATAGACCATGTGGCTTTACAGCTCTAGACTAGAATACATGTAATCTGAGTAATTGGCGTTCATGCAATCTAATGAGTGATAGGCAACATACACATAAAACAAGTTAAAACAATGTAGAGAGAATTCCTTATTTGACACTGGAAAAACTACTTGTTCCTTTTTTGGCCCAATTTTTTTTTATCCCTATTTGACACAGAGTTCAACTTCAGTTCCTTATATGACATTCTGTTAGGTTTTCCATCCGCAGACCGTTAAATAGCCTGTGAAAAGACGATTTTACCCTTGTGGGTCCCACTACCCTTCTCCCTCTGCTCCCCTTCTCCTCCATAGGCCACCTTGTGCTCCCAGCGCGATGGCGTCCCCGTCGTTCTCCCGAACTATACCTGTGCATGAGTGGATTTTTTACCCATCCATTTAATGGTTACATTAGATGTGTAATGTGTTGGGTAGTATTGGATTGGGTGGCCGGTTCCAGGAACAGCTCATCTACGGGCGGTTGCACTTGCACCGCTGTCGTCGCACCACGGACCTATGGACGAATGTGCACAGCCGTTGCTGCGCCTGCCGGTGTCGCGTGACCTCCGCCGCTCTTGCCAAGTTGCCATCGCTGTGCTTGCCAATTACACAAGGCCGCCGCCATTGCTGCTCGAGCGTGGCCACCCGTACGGGTATGACCGGCGCCCGACCTCCCATGGGGGCATGCTGGCCAGCGGCGCACAACCTCCCGCCGTTCCGCGGGGGCACGGCGGCCATCTGTGCCAGCCTCCCACGGGGGCACAGCGCCCCGTAGCGTGTGGCATCCCGCAGGGGCACGCCGGCTGGTTGCGCCCAGCCTCCGGTGGAGGCACGCCGGGCATCGGCACGCGGCGTCCCGCGGCGGCACACCGGCCAGTGGCGCACGGGGGCACGACAGCTAGCAGCGCGCGGCCTCCCGCTGAGGCTCGGCCTCCCAGGGAGAGGGCAGTCAGCAGGCCGGTGTGAGCAGAGGAGGGAGAATGGGAGGAGACGCGAGAGGAGGGAGAAGGGGAGTGGGTCCACAGGCTAAGGGGCAAATTTGTCTTTTCTCAAGCCATTTAACAGTCCGTAGATGGAAAGTGTAACAGAATGTCATATAAGGAATGGAAATTGGACTCAATGTCAAATAGGGAACAAAATTTTTTTTTGAGGGCCGAGAAAGGAACGGCCAACTTTTTCAGTGTCAAATAATGAATAATCTCAACAATGTAACATACAGCCTATAATGTAGGTCCTAAGAGTAAATGATGAACAGTTCCTTACAGTACCATTAGAGAACAGGGCAAATGAATGGCAGGTATCAGCAAATCACTGTAGTAAAGATAGTCATAGGGTGATCCTTCAACTATACCAGGCATGGCCTTGATCTTTCAACATAACACATTTTCCACTCCTAAATCCTAATAGGCTATCACACCAGAACACGGTCTGAACTACCAAGGCGATGGCTCGAGTAATATAGTAAAGTCGTGCAATTCTGCACAGGGGGTCAGAAACATGTAGCAATGAAGACAAACTTGGATCTGATATGAGAGGTTTAGGTGTCAAGCATTCTTCCTTCTACATTTCGAATCCCCAATAGAATTTCAATAATTCAATTTATGAACAACAAGAACTCATTTCAAACCAATAATGGTAATGATACAAATTAGCATCTACCGGCTACGGCTGCTCAAATCAAGATTCCTAGTGCCAAGGCCAAATTTAAAGTCCAAGCTGCTGGCCACAGATCATATCCATAACCTCCGAAATTCCCACCGGATACGGCGCGTCCCTCCCTCTCTAACCACCTAAATCATTAGCAACGGAAGTGCCGTCTCCAACTCAATTAGAAGAATCGCAAAACGCAGCAACGGATTCGTAATATTATTTTTCATTAAAAAAAAGTAGGAACTAATCGTGATAGCGATGCCTCAATCCCCCGCCCCGCCTCCAAGTAGCAACTAGATCTCCATGTAACCCTCCTCCCCCACGCCGCCTGCCCCAAAATCCGACGGTCTACAAGCAGATCGAGAGCGCGAACCTGTGGCGAACTGGGCGCAGATCCCGGCGGCAGCGAGGAGGAACAGGGCGGCCGGGGTCGGTCTGGATCCGCCCCTCATCTCTGTCCGCGACGACCGGCCGGTGCGCTCCGCTCCCTCCTCGCCCCCTCGGCTGGCTGGTGCGGTGCGGCGGTGGTTGTGGGGGGCTCGGGCGCGGTGGTGGTGCTGGTGGTGCCTTGCGGCTGCCGTGCCGGTTTGGCCTTGGCGTTTGTAGTAGGGCGTGCCCGTGGCGACGGCTTCGGACCAGACGCGCGGTTGGGTTGGCAATCGAATCGAAGGCTCCGCTTCCAGCAGGTGGATGGTCTTTTTCGGCGGCGTTGTGTCGCTGCAGGTGGGGCCCGGTGGTGACTCCCGTGCGACCGTCGGCTGCGCATGACGCGTCTGAATTCGTTGTGCGAGGGAACCTACTCCACTTGTCACAACTCACAACTGTCGTCAAAAGAGCACGCGAACAGATGCATTGTTTAACCCGCCAGTGAAGAGTTGCTCAAAGCCGGCGATAAGCCCAGGAGAATCAAATGCAATGAAGTGATTATTGCTAGCTTCTTCGTGCATAATTTCATTGTATTGTCACATTTATCATCAAAATTGTTTTGTCGGTACATAGTTTCATTACACAGTTTTGTAGACAAATTAGTGTAACACTTAATTAAAATTGTGATTAAATGTGTCATGTGAACTACTCCTTCCATCCAGATTTGATATGCACCTAATCGTGTGACGCAAAGATTAAGGTGAACTTTAATCTCCTCCATTTAGCATCAGGAAATGAGCTAGCCAGCCAAGTGAGTTACAACACCACGATAGGCTCCAGAGATAATACGAATTTGACGGCCCTGACACGAGTGCAGAGATGAGGCTAAGCGGACTGGTTGGGTGTTGCATTGAAGAGACGGACGGCGCGTGCGGAGCTCGTGTGTTCGCCTCGAGGCATGATTGGCTCCAATAAGAATACACAGATCATTCGTGGACATCTTTCATTTTCTTATATGCAGATCAATTCTGGACGAAGGGAGTATTTATATACACAGATCAATTCTGGACGAAAGGAGTATTTAGCTTTAAAATTATATATAAGTTAATTAGCATACTAGAACATGGAGCCACAATGGATTCGAGGATGAAACTATTCTCTCCTCAATACAAGTTTCATTGTGTTTCCTGAGACTTGATAGTTGAGCCGGTTCCCTTCTCTCTTCATAATGATCATGCCACGTAAACAATTTGTTGATGTGATCTACAATTTAATGACATAAAATTGTTCATGGAACTTCATTGAGATTGACCTAATCTCTTATTTCATGATATTTATGTAACCTTGGGATCATGGAGGGATGTAGAATGAATACAAACGGGACAAGCTAATTAAGATAACTCAGGTCAGCCTTAATGGAGATTTCATGATATTAAATTATACTCCCTCCACTCAACTATCCAAGGCCCTTTACGAAATCTGAAAAATTCATGTATGGAAGGTCTATTTCAGTTTGCATCTAGGTTGTTGTGCTTAACTCCTCGTGAATCAGCGTAGGAGTTATTCTCTCAGCACGTGACTCAACCCTGAACGAATCTACTGTGGTAGGTCTTTTATTTTCCCCCTGTTTTGTTTCCCATTAGTGCACAGCGGATACCAAGCTACAAATAGAGATTGAAAGGTTTTGTGTTTAACGAGGAATAATTAAATGTTTTTCTCTTCTTGTTAACTATTCCTTGGTTTTTGAACCCTCAACAAAAGGGCTTTGGATAGTTGAACGGAGGGAGTACGTCATATCATCAACTTTGTTGATGTGATGATGATAGAGAATGAGAGAGTTTCATAGGATGCGACTATGTGAGAAAAGTTTCATCTCCATGAAATTCAACGTCACGGTTACCTAGTTTTCAGTTTAGGTGTAATTGTGCTATAAAAATGTGCACTAAGACGGACTTCATAGAGCAAACACTATATTATGCTATTTTTTCTCAATCTTTGTAAAACTCTTATAATATAAAAAAATGGGCATATCATGATGGGAGCATGACCCCTACCAGCCCTCCTACGAGCTCCGTTTCTATTTGGATAAAAACATTTCACAATATTTATATATTTATATCTTTTTAAAGGATTAACGAGGAGCAAAATGCAGATGTTCACCTTAACTTCATTTCGAATGAGCTCCAAGCAGCCCAAGTGTCGGGGTTTGTTACCGCCGGCAAGTAAATTTATAAGAACGTGTGTACTGATCCGCAGTGGCGTATCTAGGATTTTAACTTAGGGTATGCCGTCAAAAAAATCATATACGATTCGGTAAATCCATTTACCAATTCAGTAAAAATTATAAAATTGACAACATAATTCGATATATGTGCGCTAATTAGAAAATAACAATTAGGAATTAAAGAACTCATGAATTTTTAAAAAGTCAAAGAAGAAAGATTGAATCTCCCTGCAGTATTCGAAAGGTCTCCTCGTGCGTCGCGCTCACATGGGCCGTGTGCCCACATGGGCCTTGCGCTTGCTCTCGGCCTACCTCTCGCTCGCTCGCACTAGAAGTCTCGAACGCTGCCGGCTTGTCGCATATTTTTTCCTTTTTTATATGTTACTACAAATACATACTCCGTATGTATACTAGCTTGCTTGCCGGAATTGCAGGGTATGCCGGTGCATACCCGGCATACCCTGTAGCTCCGCCACTGCTGATCCGCACGGTGGCACAAGAGACACTCGAGATTATACTGGTTCGGGCCTCCGGTGAGTAATACCCTACGCTCAGTCTGAGAGGGGGTGTTCTTTATGCTCAGGAGTTTGTGGTAGGGGATACAAACAAGTCGGGAGAGGGTTTCGAGCCCAAGTCCCTGGTGTGTAAGTGGTTCTTGTAGCAGGATTCTGCGTACGTGAGTGCGTGAGCGTTGGTGTGGGTGTATGAGATGAGATATCGATACTAAGTGTGTGTGGGGGTGGAAACGAACGTGTCCTGTAAGTGCCCTTGTCCTCCCCTTTTATAGTCACAAAGGAGAGGCTTAGGGGGGTTACATCGGGATGTGTGCTAGTCTATTGCGTAGGGCGTCCTCCTCCTGCACCGGGTTGCCAGGTGGAGCGGCAAAGAACTGTTACGGTGCTTCAGGTAACGGTGTAGGTCTTTCTTGAGTCGTGCGTCCCAAGTAGCCGTTCCTGGGGCGTCCCGCACCCCTCTCTGAGTAGTTAGTCGGGTGCGGGAAGTAGGATTTGTATCCTACTCCTGTCAGCGAATCAGGGTCTTGTCTTTTCTGGGAGCTGTGGAGGTGGTGTGATCTATGCCACGACGTTCGAGGGATAGGTGGGTGGCGTACACTGTGTCGTTCGTGGCACAACGCTTCCCGTGCCGTCCGTAGTACGACTCGTGCTGCCCCTTTTGCGAAGCTGCAGGCGGATCCGCCCTCTGACACCAGATCGACCTGGTTAGGGCGAGCCGGCACGGAGGGGCCGGCACGTGGCGGTGCGCGGGCGGTCACACCCGGATATTACGGGATCTAGATGGGGCCCGTGTACCTGCAGCCTTGACGGTGAAGTTTTGAACTAGTCGGAGGCGGAAAACTACTCGTGCGAGTAGGCGGACTATGCCGCGTCTTCCGATGCTTAGGGCGTAACGGGTACTGTGCCGTTCGTTGCTCAGCACTTCCCACGCTGCCCATAGTACGTTAACCACTGTGCCGTTCGTGGCAGGGTTTGACGGATCCGTCTCCTTACACCGAATCGGCCAGGGCCGGGTGGATCGCTGCAGTGGAGCGGACACGTGGCGGTGCGCGGGGGAGTGTGCGCGGAGATCCCGGGATCTCGATCAAGAGGGGCCCACGCGCCCCTTGCCTTCTGCGCGAAGCCCGCGCGGGGCGGCGACGGAAACTACTCGTGCGAACGAGTAGTCGGGAACGGGAGGCGGAGACTACTCGTGCGAGCAAGTAGTCGGAGGCGGAAAGACTTGTCGTACAGGCCGCCATGTACTCGGAGGAGAGGGTGTTGGTGGCCGTGGGCCGCCTGCCTTCCAGCCCATGACAGAAATAGGTCGTACGGGCCCTCAGGTACTCGAGGGGCCTAATACTCGTTGTATTAGCCGCCAAAGTGTACCGTAGGTGGGTCTGTACTGCATTTTTTAGAGGTGGCCTCGTCACCAAGCGATTACATGTTGTCGGTTTCATTATTAGACGACGTCTCGGATAGAGCAAGGGAGCGGGGAGGGTGTGTTTGGTTGGCTGGTTAATTCTGTGTCAATCTACATAGGAGTAGAGCTAACTAGCTCATATTTGGTTGCTCGAACAAGTCTTTTAGCCAAGCTACGCTAATGCAAGAAGGGGGTCTTAGCAAGGCTTGTCGGGAACACTTAGATTTGACACTCACCTCATATGCTAGCCAAATTTAGGCTAACCAAACAACCAAACACTACCAGATAGCACTGCATTATACAAGCTTAAGCTAGTCGCCAAGCGACCAAATGGACTCTCTATATAATAATTCATCAAAGAGAGAAAATGACAAAAGAGAATGGGGTCGGTACGACGTACGCCGGGCAAGGTACTAAATAGCGTTCATAGCGCCTGCAATAGCGGCCGCTATAGCGGTAGCGGTATCCCACCGCTACCGCTATAAGGTAGCGGACCCAAGATAGCATCTTTGGACTTAGCGGCCGCTATTGTCCGCTATTGCACGCTATTTGAGCCGCTATTGCTCGTGTTAAGCCGCTATTTGCTAAATTTATTATTCAAATGATATATTAATATGAATTTAATGGTAACAATAATATTTTGATTAATTATTTAGGTAATGTACAAGAATTATGGAGTGATAAATGAATTCTTTATTTATGGATATGATAATTTAATATTAATATGTATCCCTAAATAATAAATATATCTATTTTTTGTGATTCTTGTCATGAAATGTAATTGGCTAACTTAAAATTTTAATAATTTCATGTAAATTTGATGTTAATACACTAAAATTGTGACTATTTTTTGCATTCCGCTATTTGCACTTAGCACCCGCTATAGCACCCGCTATCCGCGATCCGCTACCCCGACACTAATCCGCTACCATACCGCTAAACGCTATTTAGTACCTTGACGCCGGGAGCACGGGAGACCCATAGCTTGAGGTGGGTGGCCATGGAGTCGACGATGTCACTGGGGTTGAGGCACGCGGTAGAAGACCGTCATACTTTCAAATGCATTACAACCCAAGAAGGTATCGGTATGGTCAAACTCAAACAGGAGTCTGAGGAAGGTAGAGGCCAGGACGACCACGACAAAGGATACATAGGCGGGGGCGCGAGGTTAGGGACGCCACGGTCTGTAAGGGGGTGGTTTTGGTCCTTGATGTCATCACAAGAGTAGTGGTGTTGTAAGGAATCGGTGCTCGCAACCTAAGAGAATCTCCAGCCTATGGCTGTCACTACATGCTTCAATATATAAATATAATCATGCTACCTAGGTTTTCATCTATGGTTGATCTAGTGAAACTTTTCAACCACAAAGAGTTTTGCAACCTAGAGCCAATCCTAGTAAGATACTGCTCTACAACGTACATGTACTCAAGTTGCAAAAAATGTAAAGAAGTGGGTAAGAAAGGATGAAAACTCGACACAATAATTTATTACATGGTCTTCTTGTCCCCGGCACATAATTTTCATTGCCACTTCGTACCAAGCTAGAGGGTTGAAAACTTGCCACGAGCCACTAAGGCTTGAAGGTGCCGGCACATCAAGCTTATTACAATGGTGGTTCACTCTTTGAACCATACATAAAGCCACAATACATTGCACTCTCTTTCTCTACGTCTATTCTAACACTAATCACTCTTTTAAATTTGTGCTAAGCCTTTTATGACTTCTACACTTTTTGATGGTATGAATGTGTTATTGATGAGTCTTGACATTGCCATGATTTGGTTTGCATTTTTGGATCGAAAGTTACAAAACACGTGCTTAAAAAACATTAGTCCCAAGATTAAGCTTGTTAGGTCAAATCGGCGGGAAATAAAATTTATAAAAACTGACCTAAAATAGTTTTTTAAAAAAATTAAAACAAATTACTAGCTTTTTTATGATAAGAAACATTTTCAGGGACGAATCATGTCGTCACCCGCTTCTCAGCTCATGCCATGACACATCTCTGCAGATAGGTGTTTCAAGTGGCAGGTCATGGCGTCTCTTATAATTTTGTTTTCAGGGACGGGTGAGGAATGGTGTCTACACCTTAGAAATGGCTTTATAGGTCGGAAATGTTACTTGCTTCTACAAGTAGCTATTTGTAGCTGCGAAAAGTAGAAGTAGGCAACACACTGCCTCCACTCCTAAAAAAATCGTTTTGTGTAGTAGTGTATTGTGTAGTAGTGTAAGTCATCAAAAGCTGAGATTGATTATGTCTATTTACTGTCTGGCAGTGTTTGGTAGGGGGTGAAAAAAATTTCGCCCCATATTAAATGTTACTTTGACCACTTATTAAGATTATTAAATAAAGTCAGTTTCAAAACTACCTTCACAACCCTGAGAAAAACACGAGACGAACCTAATGAGGTCTTTAACCGCATGATTAAAGCATAGTTACTGTAGCATTATTGTAGCAAATCGCTAATTAATTATGTTCATTAGATTTGTCGCGTAAAGTTACACTCATCTGTGAAAAAGTTTTGCAAGTAAACTTCATTTGGTACTCCATACGTGCAAGATTCCCTTTGCATGAAAATTTTTTGGGAGCAACCAAACACGGGCTCTTTTTCATATTGGAAATATTGGAGGTACAAAGACTTCACAGTTCAAAGGAATACTCGAAATGCAGAGTTCAGAATGTTATTAGCTATTATCTTGCAGGCCCGCTCCGACGGATGAGCTGAATCGAAGAACAAATGGTTGTTCGGGTCTTGACACGTAAGTGGCTCCTCCAAGCCGCAAAGGACCGATGTCTCTATTCTTCCTATGCCACAGCAACCTTGCGCAACATTCTCATCAAATCCTAGCCACCGCGAAGAAAGATAAACAATGTGAGTAGTGCTCAAGTCCTGCACAGTTGGCAAGTGATTGATCATCTAAGAACGAAGTGCACATTCTACGGGCTATATAGGCCAAATGTGTTGTACTCTTAATCTAATACTACCTCCGTCCACGTTTATGATAAGAAAATTAATTTAAAATAAACTAATTTTTTTGTCTAAACGTTATATATCGAAGAACGGAGGGAGTAAGAGATGGACGAAGTAGAATGGACCGGTTCTCACCGTAGTCCAATGGGTTGGCAACCATGGTAGCACCGACGCTGTAGGTATCCGCGTATACCACCTGCGCACCGGCGAGGTCACGGTTGAGCTTCTTCACGGCATCCTGGAGCTCGGCGTTGAACAGCATGGCCACCTGGTTGTACTCCTCGTTGCAACCGCCTGGCTCGTCGAGATTCAGAGCCCTCTCGGCAGGTATGCACCCGAACGGCCCGAAGCCCATGAACCCGATCTTGCGGGCGCCAAGGCGGTAGGCGTCGCGAACGGCGGCGGCGGCGAGGCCGATGAGGTAGGCGACGTACTCCGGCGGCGTGGTGTACTGGGCGCGGCGAAGGGGGAGGACGAAGTAGTTGAGGATGAAATCGTTGGTGCCGATGCTGAAGATGTAGAGAGCCTCGGAGATGATCCCGTCGCCCATGGAATCCCCCTTTGCGAGTTTCAGTCTCGAGATGTACTCCTCGAAATACTCCAGCTGCTGGCTCAAGGATATGGCTGTCTGAAATTGAATATGTTCGGAAATGCATGTTTCCAAATAAACAACAAATAGTAGTTAGACGCCGACTAAAAATAATTCTCGTAGCTAGCTAAGTTTCAAACTCAGAAAAGTTTACTTAATTATTGTGGTTATATTGAACACTGAAACGACCCAAACTCAAGAAAAATTTACTTACTGTGAATTTTGCTGTTAGATCATCCAGCCCGGCGCCTGCAGAGGCAAAGCTCACACCGGTGGCGAGCTGGTCGATCGTGTAGCCGGCGTCGAGATAGGCCGGCACAGATGACGGTAACCCAAATGTCTCCGAAACGAAGTCCGTGACAAGGCGGCCATTGGAGAACCGGCCAGTGGCGACGCCCCCGTCGAAGTCACACCCATATGGCGGGAAATTGGCCTTGGCGATGGTGGGGATGAAGTTGTTGTTGCCTGTGTCGACCGTCGAGTCCCCGAACACGATGATCGCCGAGACGTTGCCGGCGGCGGTGGCTGTGCGGCTGGACGAGAATGCGAAATGCAAGACGAGAAGCAGCAGACGGTGGTAGCGAAGGCTTTGTGGGGACATTGTTAGCACTAAATGGAATGCAAGATGTGAAGACACGAGAAGATGATGGCCATCACTAACCTCCATGAGAAATTGAGAACATGTTTCTTCATGGCGGTAGTTGTACCGTCACGGGAAAAAAAATGTACGTACTAGCATGAACATCAGCCAACTGCCAATAAAATTACCTGTGCAAATTAACTAGCCACCATCCGGGACTGCTGATGGGAAATATTCTCCTTTAGCTCAACCACCATGAAAAGTTAAATTTCCATGCCATCAGCATTATATGAAGCTAAATTTGAAAAGGCCGCCCAGAAAGAAAGTATAGGGTTCACTTGATGTCTGTTTAAAGGCTTGTGCGTGATTTTTTTTAAAGGGAAAAGTTCATTTTTCAACCTTGAGCTAGCACACATGTTTGGTTTACAACCTTAAACTACAAAACCAGACATAAAAGGTCATCAAACTATAGAAACCGGACAAGTTTGACCCTTTGAGTGGTTTTAGAGGTGGTTTTTCATTTTGTGAAAATGCTAAAAAATTGGTTTCTTCTAAAAAATCATAACTGATTTATTTTAAATCAGAAAAATATAGAACTTATACCCAAAGTTTTATAAAAACGTCACCTATCTATCGGTGCACTATTTGGATTTTTTTTGGATGTTGTATGTTCAAGTTTCTAGTTTTTTATTTTTTTTCTAAAAACACTAGGAATATGAATAAATAAGATGAAGGTTACTCCAAATTTTCACCAATAGACAGGTGACATTTTTATGAAACTTTGGGGTATAGGTTCTATATTTTTCTGATTTAAAATGAATTAGTTATGATTTTTTAGATGAAAGCAATTTTTTTAGCATTTTCACAAAATGAAAAACCACCTTCAAAACCACTTAAAGGGCCAAACTTGTCCGGTTTCTGTAGTGGTCTATTATGTCTGGTTTTGTAGTTTAAGGTTGTAAACCAGATTTGTGTGATAGTTCAAAGTTGAAAAATAGATTTTTCCTCTTTTAAAAAGAACGACACCTTCCATTAAAACAACAGTCAAACAAGCATGTTACCAGTTACAAATTTGTATAGAAACTCCAAGTTTTTGTTCAGAACCATCTCAAAAGCAGAGTATCTATTGCCACCAAACTCCAACCTAGTTCATCTCCTTGGTAGAGAGAGATGCATGAGTCTGTTTTCTCTGCAATAGACTTCAGTTTTCGAAATTCTTTGGTATGTTATTGAGGACCTTACATCTCTCCCAAGCATTGCTTTATTTCGCCGGTCATCATCTCCAAAGGAATATACTTACTTTCAAATCCCTCAATTGAAAGCTCGCCGGACCTCAAATCCCTCAAATTGAAACCTCAATTCCCTGAACCTCGAATTCTAGTTTATCATCCGAGACACTCATCTGTGTTCGTTTGTCTCTAGTTTAAGGAGTGTTCGGATCCCGGAGCTAAAATTTAGCAATTGTCATATCGAATCTTCAAATGATAAATAGGGGAATTAAATATGAGATAACTATAAAATTAATTTCGCAGATAGAGGCTAATTCATGAAACAAATTTATTAAATCTAATTAATTCATCATTAGTACATGTTTATTGTAACATCATATTGTCAAATTATGATTATGCTCAATTAATTCGTCTCACAAATTAACCTCTATTGGTATAATTAACTTTATAATTAATATATATGTAATATAGATCAAACATTCGATTGTGACAGGGATTAAAATTTAATCTGTATATCTAAACACCCCTAAAAATCGAGTGATGGAGGAGAATCATTCGACTCTCTCGATAAAAGGTAACCGGGCCGATTCATGACCGGCCCACGACTGACAAGCGCAAAATCACCCACTACTTCGTTGTGCCGCGTGAGTGAGGACCACCGCGCCATGGCCGCTGCAGAGCTCGGAGCTCCCATTTAGGGTCCCTTCGGCACAGCTTCTCCAGCCGTTTAGGCAGCCATTTTTGGCGAAGCTGTGCCAAAGGGGGGGAAAAAACTGCTTCGCAGCCGAAGCGGCCTCAAATCCCGCTGACTGGAGCGGTTTGGAGGGGAGGCAGCTGAAAATAGCAGCTTCCCCCCGCTTCGCCTGCCCTTTGCCAGGCCTGCCCCCAGCCAGGTGGCGTCCGCTGGAGCATGGGCCGCGGGGAGGTGCCGGCGCGGCGGCACTGGAGACTTCGGCGGGCGCGGTGGGCCGCGCCGCTGAGGTCCTCCGCCTTGAGCTTCTCGCGCGGGTGGAGGCGGTCGGCGGCGGGATCTTGGGCGGCGGGTGGAGGACCGGCGCGCGGGGAGGTGCCGCCGGTGCTTGGGGGAGCGGCGGTGCTCGAGGTGGAGCGCTGGGGATGGGACGGCGGCGCGCAGCAGCTGGTAGGGAAGGGGCGCCGGCGCGCATGGGGCGGCGGCGGTGGGAGATCGAGCAGGCAGGAGGGCGGGGGAAGAGATGGACCGGAGGGGGAAAGGCAGAGGGCGACGGGCCGGCGGCGGGCGCCGTGGAGGAGGCCGGCGGAGGTGGCAGGCCGGCGCACCGACGGGGGAGACGGGGGGAGGCGGCGGGCCGCGTGCGAATGGGGAACGGGGGGCAGGGGCTGCGGTGGAAGGAGATAAGGAGAGGAAAGAAAAAAGAGAAAAAAAAAGAAGATGGGGAAAGGTATAAATAAGAGGAAAGAAAAAAGGAAAATAGAAAAGGAAATAAAAAAAGAAATGAGGGAAGGGTATTATAGGTATTTCACCCTCTTATCCATGTGACACAGCCAGGAGAAACTGTTTTGCCAAACATTTCTCTAAAACTGATTCAGCTTCATCAACAAATCCGCTTCACCAGCACAGCCAACCTGTCAAACGCACCCTTACTCCGTCATGCCAGCAAGGGCAGCAGGAGCCCGGTGCCCCATTTACTCCTTCCCCCAACCACCCACCAACCAACCCAAAACCCCTCCCTCTCCCTCCTCTATATACACACGCCACAGGCCACACCGCCGCCTGCACGCACTCTCACTGACCACCACTGCTCAGCCTCTGCTCCAGCAGCTACGCCCTCCGGCGAGCCACCGGCGCCCCCACATCCCCTCGGTCCAATGGCGGCAGCCGCGGTCTTCCTGCTGCTCTTGGCCCTCGGCGGCGCGGCGGCGCAGGTGTTCCCTCCGTTTAACGGGACGTTCCCCGGGTTCGGAGCCGGGAGCGGCGGCGGGGGCGCGGGCGCGGCGGCGGGGACGGCGACGGGTGTTCCGGCGATGTTCGTGTTCGGGGACTCGCTGACGGACAACGGCAATAACAACGACCTGCAATCGCTCGCCAAGGCCAACTACCCGCCCTACGGCATCGACTTCGCCGGCGGGCCCACCGGCCGCTTCTCCAACGGCTACACCATGGTCGACGAGATCGGTACGCGGCTCCGCCCGGTGCATGCATGCATGCTACTTCCTCCTCTCTGATCTCTCTGGTCTCAAGCCTGTGCGCTCGAGCTACCCGGCAGCTACAGTGCACTGTGTAGAGGGTACAGACCTCGTTCATCTTTAATTTCAACTGCAAAGTAGGAGTAGTTCAGAAGAATTATGCACAATGCTATATGTAAAGGGGTAAAGCAACACATCTCGCAGTTCCCTTGACATAGTGAAAAAATCATTACTTGTGCTAGTGCTACATTAGAAGGTTAAGAAAAGTAGTATGTCCTCTCAGTGTAGAAATGGCAATTTCAGTTCTAGTAATCTAGTTCCAGTACCAGTATCTCCTCTCTCAAGGAGGAAACATAAGTTAGAATTTATTTTTTATCACTGAATTGATTGTTCATGGATGATATTCAAGGCTCAATTTTTGCAATTTGGTAGCATATGCAGAGTATAAGCCATTTTAGACGGCCAAACAGAAATCTAGTAAAGTTATGTCAGAAGATTTCTCCAATTTACCACACACCATCCTCCTGCACCAGAACCACTATTTGTTGTAGAACTACTAGAACCTGTGCCACAAGTTTACAAGTACTCCCTCTGAAGCAATTTCCTGAAAACCAGGGATTCGAGGTTAAGATTGTTTGGGGTATACACACATTTTTTCAGGAAACTAGCTACTTGCAACATTTGGCAACTAGTATATACACCATGGATATACCAGATACGTCCATTGCACCAAATGCTAGCTATATGCCCTCTCGGTATATTACTCGAAGAAGCAATAGTGCAACGACAGATATACTATAACGGTAACGGAATCCCACCCTGAAACCTATTCATTTGTTTAGGCCGGCCCTTTGCTGTAGCTTAAATTTAAGCATGGGGATCCAGTAGTAGCGGTGGTTTGTACAGTACATGGTCCACACTGAATTGACAGTAAATTGCCTCCACCGTGCCTGTCGCGTGCACATGAGAGAGAGGGAGACTCTTGAGCAGTGTGGTACGCTCATATTTTTCCCGGGTGACATAACGCTGCTGCCCCCCACTCGCAATTGACTCCCCTCTCTCATGCATGCGGTAGACACCGGTAGCTTGAATTCAGCGGGTCATGCTGGCCCAGGCCGCCGTGCGTGGCATCAGTGTTTCCATGTAACCCTAGGCTATACGACGGCAATCGCAGTGAATGCGTGTATATTGTGTACTGTACGTGCTAGAACATGGCGTCCTCAACGATTCGTACCCTCACCAAGAATCTACCAGCAACAGGGCTCTTGCCCAAGGTCATCATATCACTGCAAATCAAGCGCCATGCATATCTCCGTAATCCGTAGAATTTGTCTGATCCAAGATCGAAGCTTATGTAGACTAATCATATTCCATGCTTAATTAATTCAGCTCAACTCCTGGGCCTGCCGCTGCTGCCGTCGCACCCGTCGGCGTCCTCGGCGGACGCGGCGCTCCACGGCGTGAACTTCGCGTCGGCGGCGGCGGGGATCCTGGACAACACGGGGCAGAACTTCGTGGGGCGGATCCCCTTCAACAGCCAGATCAAGAACTTCGAGCAGACGCTGGACCAGCTGGGCCGGAAGCTGGGCGGCGCGTCCAAGCTGGCGCCGTCGCTGGCGCGGAGCATCTTCTACGTCGGGATGGGCAGCAACGACTACCTCAACAACTACCTGATGCCCAACTACAACACCCGCAACGAGTACGACGGCGACCAGTACTCCACGCTGCTGGTGCGGCAGTACGCCAAGCAGCTCGGTTCGCTCTACAACCTCGGCGCACGCAAGTTCGTTATCGCCGGGGTCGGGTCCATGGCGTGCATCCCCAACATGCGCGCGCGGAGCCCCCTGAACGTGTGCTCGCCGGACGTCGACGACCTCATCATCCCCTTCAACAACAAGGTCAAGGCCATGGTGAACAACCTCAACGCCAACAGGCCCAACGCCAAGTTCATCTACGTCGACAACTACGCCATGATCTCCGAGGTCCTCCGCAACCCGTGGTCCTACGGTAAGTGCAGTGCCATCGATCGATCATCGATATATTGGCAGCATGGAGTGATCATGCGAGCAATGGGCCTGAATTTTGCATTGTGCTCTGATCGTCGTCGTCGTCGTCTGCAAATGTGCAGGGTTCAGCGTGGTCGACCGCGGGTGCTGCGGCATCGGGAGGAACCGGGGCATGATCACCTGCCTGCCGTTCCTGCGCCCGTGCCTGAACCGCAACACCTACATCTTCTGGGACGCCTTCCACCCGACGGAGAGGGTGAACGTGCTGCTCGGCAGGGCGGCCTTCAACGGCGGCACTGACGTCGTCTACCCCATGAACATCCAGCAGCTCGCGGCATGGCAGCCGTAACGGCGAGGAACGTACGTACGGCCAGTGTCAAATTAAAGTTGATGTCGATCAATGCATGGTTTTGAAGCACTTATATTAGTGTGTACAAGATGTATGGTCATGAGTAGGAGGGAGCTGAACCCAGTTATTATAAGCTAGCTAGCTAACGTGTGTCCAGTGTCCTGTTATTTAGGTTATCACAATCGTGTCTGCTGTTTTTGGTCCATTGGTGTTATCTCTAGTAATTTATAGTAGTACTACTACTACCTGTGTACTGAATCAAGGAGATGAGTGGAGTTATTTTGTTGGTTGGTGTGGTTATCTCCATGTTCGCCGGTTTGATTATATGGAGCTGTGTACTACGTTTTTACGTTATTTTTCTCATTTTTATTTATATATACCCATCTGTCCCAAAGTAAATGGTGCTTTTTAGAGTTTAAAGTTTATCACGCACTAAAAGAGTACGTTTTAGCAGATGAGGTTATGATTTTGGCGATAAGAGCTATCGAATGTGGACTGTGGTTAGTGAGGTGGCGAGTGGCAGGGAGACACGAGAGTCCATATGAGAAGAGTTTAGGATGGTGCCAACGTCAATGGATGGTGGAGGTTGCAAAATTGGTGGAAATGGAACCGAGCGTGTTTCTTTAGATAATAAACCTGGAACGATTTAAAAAACAACAATAGATGTAGGCCCATTGAAATTTTTTCTAGATCATCAATCATCACATGCACAAAAGTACAAAGTTGTCGAACCTTGGCTCATGGATTTCGACCATCGAGCAAAGCAAAAAAAAAAAACTTGCAGCTGTAAGAGCATCGAGCACAAAATTTTGACAAAATCTCTTGAGAAATGGTTCGGATGGAGCTTGGCAGGGAGACAACTTTGGTATACCTAGACTACATTTAAAATTATTACGGATGAATAACACAACAGCTCCCGTAGCTCAGTTGGTTAGAGCGTTGGTCTTATGAGCCGAAGGTCGCGGGTTCAAGCCCCGCCGGGAGCACTTTTGGCTCCTACCTTTTATGAGGACTTTTTTGTTTTATATGTATCAGTGTGTTGTTGTACTAGGCAACCCTCACCGTGCAGTGGATATGTAATAATAATAAAAATACTAAAAAGCCCAATGCAATGACTATTGAAATGCATATATGATCCGCACAGAAAGATTAGATTTGAGCAAACCTCGTCGGGGCCAGGTGGGTAAAAAAGTTGAGTTTCTTTTGGATCAAAATCTCCACCCAATAACTTCACCGGGCCAACAAAATGTGACCTAATTTGGGTTGAGATCGGACCAAACCCCATCATTTGTAAGTGTAAATTATTTTATTTTATTATTTGGAGTGTCGGGCCACTCGTCGGGTTTATGTTCAGGTTGGATCGAGCCTATTTTGCTCAGGTTCAACACCAGTCTCAGCGGAGAATGTTATTGTACATTTATCAAGATTGGAACCTTGAGAACTGTTCCATAATGCCTATGATATTTTTTATAACACTTCTCATTAAGACTGGCCTAAGATAAATATAGGGTACATGACTATTTATGGTTATCTAGCACATATACCAATGCCTACCCAAATCATATAAAAAAACTTGTTTTAGAGGCATATTTAAAATAGTTATGAGAAAGGAGAATCCAGATAAAACTTGTAAATCATTTCCAGAACTGAGAAATGTGTTCAATATGCTCAGAGGGTTAAAGGCTTTTTATTTCATAATCACGTACTTTGCAATTAAATTCTAACTATAACATGAAACTTTATATTACAGACACCGTTTCTTCTTTTGTTAGTGTAAAAATCACAGTTTCCATCAACTTTGAAAACATTATACATCTTTTAATTGTTCAGCTGGTAGATTGAATAGTGTTTGTCTGGTAGATTGAATAGTGTTATGTGAGAGGAAATAAACTGAGATAAGCCGAGCCGAGATCAACCGAACAGGCTCCTTATTTCATATGGATGAAACCCCTTTTCTCTAGATCCTCATCGTAAGTATGTTGACGCATCATCGAATGATGAGTTAACATTTCTTTAATCAAAGCATATACTTTCTCCTTCCTTTTGTATATGATCTTTCGTATATATGTTGGATATTTTATATTCAAGATCAGATCAGACGAAGGAAGGAGGGAGTATTTGAGGCTATGTTCATCTTCTCTTTTTCTACATTTATGCAATATTTTTCTTTCAGAATAATTGAGTCGTACAAATCAACGCACATTAGTTTTTTTTCTAAGAACAAATCAACCGTACGTATTAGGGTACTCCTAATACGGACTCTACCATAGAGTCTAAATCTATTTATTATCTTCATAATTATTACATTTTGCTGATGAAGTAGTATATTTATGGAAGAGAGAAGAAAAAAAATAAGGCTCCAAGTCTTATTTAGACGTCAAGTTTATAAGATCTTCGAGGTAATAAATAGTATAGACTCTATGATAGAGTTTGCATTGTGAGTGCTCTTAGTAGAAGGTCTGCCGAACAAACTTAAAAAAATATATTTTATTAGCTTCGGTAATAGTTTGTCCTGGAGGCTGCAGCTAATTACCATGAAGAAATAATACTTTTTAAAAAATTACAAATATTGGGTGGAGGTTACAAGAAAAACGATAAACTGTTCAGTAGCAAAATTTTCCTTCCAACCTCGTACTATACCCTGCATGTGCAACTCTGTCTGTGCAGACGTGCAGTTGCTCTCTGACCTTCCATCTCGCTGGAGATCTTTTCGAGAACAAGAAAGGCGCTTTCCGCACTCGCCGAATCCGCCTTCATCGCCCAGCCGAAACGACACATCCACCCACCATCACTCGTGAGCCTCCTCCCATTTTCCACTCCGCGACACGGCGACCGCGAGAGCACCCCCGGACCGGAGCGGCCGAGGCCTCCCCCATCCCGCCGACAGACATGTGGGCCCTCAACAACGCCAAGGCCGGCGGGCCCTACCTCACGCCGCGGCGACCAGCGCCGCCCTCCCTCGCGTCGCTGTCGCCGGCGGCGGCGGGGCGGAGGCTCTGGAGGCGCGGCGCCGCTTGGGCGCCGCTGGTGGCGGTGCGCGCGTCGGGGGCCGGGAGGAAGGACGGCCCCGTCGGCGGCGAGGACAGCGGCGAGGAGGCCGAGAGCAAGGCGTCGTCTTCCGGTGAGGGCCCCTCTCGTGATGTAGTACCTGATGCGCTCGAATTGCTTTTGGCGGCTCGCATGTGGCATACTTCAGGTCGCAGCTTTTTTCGTGGATCCCGTTCGATGGCAGCTGATGCGTTGAGAGTTGGAGCGTGGGATTTCTGTGAGATTGACGAGACAGATGTGCGATTTTGCTCTGAATTTGGTGACAAAACTTTGTTGATTGCGTGTGTTTGGCTAAATTTCCCCCACTTGCAGTTCTTCATCCTGCACTGAATTAGTATGCTATACAATCTACTTTTGTACCGTGATCCGGTATTTAGGAAATGCGTGATCGATCATCCAAAGTGGTGGCCACATTACTTAGAGCATGTACTTGGCGTGGTTCCCCCTTAGTCCCTTACACAAAACTACACTGAAGGTCATCAGCTAGAATGCTTACTCGGGCTAGAGGCGAGATGAGGGAATAAAGGACAATTATGTAATAGATGATTTCCATGTAATTTGTGAGGTTTTGTAGCTGTGGTACTTATTGGTGCTGCGATGGGCCGAGTTTGGAGCATGAGCTCCCAGTTGAGACTATTCTGTGACCATGAGGGCTAAACTTCTGAGACTTGTTCTTTTACAACACAATCGAGCTGGGGCATTTCCCTTGGAATTCTAGATAAGTAGAATTCTTACGTCTTACCTGGCTTTGGTTCTGACCAATGGTTGTCGCTCATGCAGGACATGATGATGCATCTGCTTCAGAAGGAGATACCTCAGCTGGATTGAACAAACGGCGTGATGAATCAAAGTCTAGCGATCCTATTAATGTTTCTGGCAGCAGTTACTGGCGAGACGTCAGGGCAAACCTTGTGCGGCGGGAGCAGGTGAGTCTGATCTATTTTTACCAGAGCAATCTATCTAGGTATTTAAACAGATGCCAAGAGATGCAAGTGTATTGATTTTATCGAGGCATTTGTGATTTCATTCTGTGCTATTGTTTGGGTCTTATTAAACTGGTAACAACATGCTGCTCTGGATATAGTTATTTTCACCAATTGCACTATTACTCCTATTTCGGTGGATAGCTAGATGTAGATATCCACATGATTTTTCTGTGCTTCCATTCTCCACACTCCAGTTAAGATATAAGCGTGTAACAGCATAATGGCTTGCATTGGTACATTGCAAGGGATATAGTTTCATATTTCGACAGGGTGTCCTAGAATTAGGATTTCCAATGCTGATTTATAGTGTCATAGAATGGTGATCAAATGGAACATACCGAGCAATCTTCATGGGGGGAAAAGGGACACAGCAGTTTATTTTTCCACTCTCTTTTTGCATTCTCGTAGATTTCCTGCTGTATCAAGATTGTATCACATAAGCGGTTGTTTTGCATCTTATTACATTTATTTATATGTTGGTGTAGGTTAGTTTTTATTGTTTATTGAAATTGCTGCAGATGATTTTTTTTTTCATATTGTTCCTCGCAGTGTGCTGATTGTCACCGATTGATCAGGACAAACCTTATATCTTCTGGTTTTCATAGGTTAATTTTCCTTTCTGTTTGTGCTTGTCTCTGAATCAGGAGCTATTAGTGGATCCAAGTGCTCCCACAGAATCAAAGGCATCCTCGGTAGATCCAGTACAGCTTCCTCAAAAGTGGGCTCACGCTATTACAATGCCAGAGGCAGGGTGTGTTTTGGTCGCTAATGAGGCGCTTGATGATGACAGCATCTTCGAAAGAACTGTCATCTTCCTTCTCAGACTTGGTTCAAGGGGTACCTTTGATGGCCCATTTGGAGTCATCCTGAACCGCCCGCTTTACACAAAGATCAAGCATGTTAATCCATCATTCCGAGACCAGGCAACACCTTTCGGCGACTCCCCTCTCTTCTTTGGAGGCCCTGTCGACATGAGCATGTTCCTGGTGCGGACTAACGACAGCTCCCGTCTCAAGGGGTTTGAGGAGGTGATACCAGGCATCTGCTACGGCTTCCGTACTGACCTGGAAAAGGCTGCCACTCTGATGAAGAGCGGTGCGATCAGGACCCAGGACCTGAGGTTCTACGTCGGGCATGCTGCCTGGGACTATGAGCAGCTGTTAAACGAGATCAAGGCGGGATACTGGGCTGTTGCTTCCTGCAGCACAGAGCTGATCAGCGATGCGTTGGCGGGTGATCCTTCTTGCCTCTGGACCGAGATACTGCAGCTGATGGGAGGGCAGGGCAGTACTCGGACATGAGCCAGAAACTGAAGCATTGGCGGGTGATCCTTCTACCTTCTTGCCTCTGGACCAAGATACTGCAGCTGATGGGAGGGCAAGGCAGTACTCGCCTACTCAGAGCCGAGCCAGAAACCGAAGCATGAAGCCTCGTAGATGTTCTGCTCATCTTTGATGTAATTTTCCACAACTGAATGTTGTGGTCAATTTTCTGTACATAATTGCAACAGGGTGATTCACCTGTCGCCGTAGCATCATCTAGCAACTGTTATGGGATGGTTGTACTGAAATACATATATATATATAATGGCCGGCTGCTCGTGGATGACAGCTGCTGGCGAATGTGAAGATAGTGCATCTGATGAGTGAATCATATATCGTAGTGCTGTGCAAAGTGCATGTCGCTGCATTTCATAATATTTGTGCATCAAGGCCATATTAGTCCACCTGTATCCTGTGTGTTATTTGGTGAATTACACATGAACTGATACTCGTTTCTTTGATATATACATGCACCCCTGCTTTAGTGATGTGAACATATTAGTCTTCCACTCTTTTGGAGAATGTCGTTTGACAGAGCCGTGTCGTAGCTGGTGGCCATTTCCCACTATCTTTCCATTCCATTAGGTGCGACAAACAACGTGAAATGGAGTAGGACAGGTAAAGCATTTGGCTGGTATATCCTTCTTTTTTTGGATTAGCTTATTTATCTCTACCCCTAAATAAAAAAGACTCTAAGACCGTCTCCAGCAGCTACCGCAAACTCTCCCCCGTGCGCAAAATGAGGAAGGAACCGGTACTGTTGCTGCTCCAGCAGTAGGCGCAAATGATGCGGCAGACGCTCCCCGCACGTGCATACTCGGGGAAACTGAGCGTTTCTCTCTCCTTTCTTCATTCCAACGGCCCCCGCCTCCTCCTTCCCACCCCGCGCTGCCTCTCCTCCCTCGGTGCCTCCTCCTCCTCCCCGTCGCCCCCTTCCTCTTTCCCCAGCCGGCCAGCCACCTCCTTCCCCGGCTGTCTCGTGCAGCTCCTCCAGAACGACGCGGTCTCCCTCCCGCACGGCAGGCCGCCGACGAGGGAACTCCGGCGCGCGCGGGGTCAACGCTCCGCCTCCGCCATCTCCTCGAGGAAGCCGCCACGGCGGCGTCGATCTCGGTGTGCGGCGGCGGCGGCATCCAGGGCGCGCGGAGAGCAGCGGCAGAGGTGGCTCGGCCACGGATCCGGTCGGTGGTGAGCCCGCCCCGCCCCCGCCGCGCCACCTGCCGGAGCCGTTGAGCCCGGCGGCGGTCCCGAGGTCGAGATGGATTCGGCGACGCCTCTTCCTCCCCCGGCGGCTGCCTCCTCCACCCTCGGCCTCCTCCTCCACAGCGCCGGAGGCAGCTCGAGCTCGACGGCGTTGAAAGGCGAGCAGGGGCCGACCTCCCTCGATCCGGCGGCGGCAGGGCTCCATGGCACGAGGCGGAGGCGGCTCGGTGGCGACGGCAAGCTGCTCGACCTCCACCGCACGACCCCGCGAGCTGGGCGGGCCGGAGGCGGAGGCACTTGCGAGCTCCCGGCGGCCGGGCGGCGAGCACGAGCTCCCTCCCTTCTTCTTCTGCGCTGCTTGCCGGAGGGGGCGTCGGCGTGGTGGGTGCCGGCGTGGATCCGCTTTGTCGTTGGCCGCCCCGCCTCGGCCTCCTTCTTCCCTCTGCGACGGGAGCTCCTCCGCGTGGTGGGCGACGGCCGCCCGGCATCCCCATCTCCGCCCCGCCTCGACCTCCACCTTCCCTCGGCGACAGCATCGCCCTCTTCCTTCCCCGACTTCCGACCGCACGCGGGAGCCAACTACCGCGGGGCGATGCGCGAGGGGAAGCGCTCCACCACTGCAGTCCTTCCTCCTTTGCGCGACGGGATGGTCTGCATACGGGTCTTTTTTACAGATCGGCGACGGGAACCTGCTGGAGTCAGTCTAAGGGCAACGTCGACACTCGACACCCCCTGGTTCTGCCCGCGTGTTTTGCCGGCAGAACCATTACCCCGCGCGCCGACAGGTGGTCCTCACCCCTTCATCTCTCTCCCTTCGTGCTCCCTCCTTCACCTAGTGAAGGTGCTCATGTGTCGTCATGCACGGAGGCAGCCAGGGGGGGGGGCAAGGGGGGCTCGAGCCCCCTCTACAGCTGGTCGGCACGTAGAACCTCTGAAGTCTCTTTTTAAATTTTTTACTCATGTAGTTTTGATATATTGGGTTAACTAGCAATATTTTCGCCTAAGCCCAAACTCCAAAGTCCAACAAATAAAAAATCATATCCGGCTATGAGCTATCTAGTTCATGTCTGCCGTCGGTCGTCGCTTGCTCGTCACTGCCTCCTCGTGACCTCGCGCCGTCTCCCGTCGCCTCAACCCCAATCCTTTCTCCGACTCTCCCGGTATCCTACAGTCTCCGCGACTCCGCCTCTCCGGTCGGCCGGTCCTTACTAATTCTCCCTCCCTCCGGTCTCCCAGGCGCTGCTCCGTGCCCAGGCGGGTGCCGGCGGGCGGCGGGGCGGGCGCCGGCCGACGGGAAGCCCGCACGGCGCACGCCGGAGGCCGTGGCAGCGCAAAGCTCGAGGGCGAGCCGCGAGCGCCACGGTGTCAGGCGGCCACGAGCTCACGAGCACCAGGCAGCACCGCAGCAGCCAGCAGGTGATTTTTTTTCAGCCCCTCCTAAAATTTTTCCTGGCTCCGTCCCTGTGTGTCGTGTGTGTCTTGTCCGGAGAGGTGGCGCCGGGACGATGCTGGAGTAGAGGAGGTCGTCGCCAGAGCCGAGAGCTCGACTCGGGCACGCCGCCTCGTCACCGCGTTTCCGACTCCCATGCCCCGAGGCCGCTGCCGCACTTTGAAGCCACCGCACCAAGAACCTCCACCGCAGATCCACGACCAGGAGGAGGGTCGCCACTGCTGGAGGAGGCTGCGGAGCTCGAGTCCGCCAACAACCGCGCCCTCCGTCGGCCGCTGCCTCTGCTTCGCGCCTGCCACTAGGAGGGAGCCGAGGGGTCGAGCTCGCGACGGGGACGAGGGAGCGAGCGGGGAACAGGGGGTGCACCGGGCCAAGCTCGCGGCGGCGGTAGCCCGACCTCCCCGCGCCGCCGCCACAAGATCCGCCTGAGCTCGAGGCGGAACCTCCGAGCGGGCGGTGGCCCTCCGCCGTCGCGCAGAGCTCGAGGCACGCCACCGTGCTGGCAGGGAGCTCGAGCCGCCGCAGATCTCGGCAGCCGGAGCTCGAGGTCACTGTTGAAAGAAGACTAGAAAACAATCGACAATTTACATTGCTCATCTGTTGTGTTCTTATACAGGCCGAGGCACTGTTGGTGTCCGACAAAGGAGGAGCACCGCGCAGTAGCCAACGGAAAGGATCGTGGAAACGATCGTGGTCAGCGCTATGCCTAACAAACCGGAAGAAAGGGTCAGAGCCTAACTGAATTCGCTAACCCCCCCCCCTCAGTCATTGCGTTGGAGGATCTGATGCAAAGACTGTCCCTAAACTCTTCAAACAGAGCAGTAGGCAATCCTTTAGTCATAATGTCAGCGAATTGATGTTGCGTCGGCACATGAAGAACACGGAGCTCACCCAAGGCAGTGCGCTCCCTGACGAAGTGAATGTCCAGCTCCACATGTTTAGTCCGCTTATGATGAACCGGGTTGTCAGATAGATAGACCGCTGAGACATTGTCGCAAAAAATGATGCTTGCTTTGTTGATGGTCACTTGGAGCTCTCGAAGAAGGTTCCGCAACCAGCAACATTCAGCAGCTGCATTAGCGACGCCGCGATATTCAGCTTCTGCCGACGATCGGGACACAACTTAGACGACCACGACACGAGTGCGCCGCCAAGGAACACACAAAACCCAGAGGTTGAGCGTCGTGTGTCGGGGCAGCCCGCCCAGTCCGCGTCAGTATAAGCTGTCTGCGCCGTAGAGGTAGAAGCCCGTAGATGAATGCCGTGCTGTGTCGTTGCTCGAACGTACCGCAAAATTCGTTTGACGAAACTCCAGTGTGCATCCCGTGGTGCATGCATATGCAGACAAGCTTGCCGCACGGCATAATTCAAATCCGGCCTGGTGAGTGTAAGATATTGCAAGGCGCCGGCGATACTCCTGTAGAACGTCTGGTCCTTGAGCAGTTCCCCCTCGGAAGCTGACAGCTTTGCTTTTGTGTCCACCGGCGTCCCGACTGGCTTGCAATTGAGCATACCGGCCCGCTCCAGAACATCCTCGGCGTAGTGCTGCTGATGAAGAAAGAAGCCATCCTTGGTGCGGCTAACTTGAAGACCGAGGAAGTAGTGAAGAGGGCCGAGGTCCTTCATTGCAAAAGCAGCACTGAGATCGCCGACAATTTGTTGGAGGAGTGCGGAGGATGACGCGGTGAGCACAATGTCGTCGACGTAGAGGAGGAGCCAAGCTGTCTCTGAACCGCGCCGCAGAACGAACAACAAAGTGTCGGAGCCGGTTGGTGTGAAGCCGAGGGAACGAAGGTGAGCGGCAAAACTCGTGTACCACGCCCGCGGGGCTTGACGGAGACCGTAAAGCGACTTGGAGAGGAGGCACACGTAGTCCGGATGCTCAGCGTCGACGAAACCCGTGGGTTGCCGACAGTACACCGTTTCCTGCAGCTCGCCGTGCAAGAACGCGTTCTTGATGTCTAGTTGATGCACCGGCCACCCGTGTGATGCGGCGAGGGTCAGCACCGTGCGGATCGTGGCGGGTTTCACAACAGGGGAGAACGTCTGATCAAAGTCCACCCCCGGGCGTTGAGTGTCACCGCGCACGACCCAACGGGCCTTGCGCCGCTCCAGGGTGCCGTCGGGGTTGAGCTTGTTCCTGAGAACCCACTTGCCATTGATGATGCGAGCGCCGGGTGGAGGGGGAACGAGACGCCATGTGCCATTGTGGAGCAGAGCATCAAACTCCTCCTGCATTGCCTGGCGCCAGGCGTCGTCGCGGAGCGCAGCTCGAACGGACGGAGGGACAGCCGGCGGTGCGTCAGCGGTGGTGACGGCGGCGTACCGCGGATGGGGCTTGAAAATCCCAGCGCGCGCCCGGGTCACCATTGGATGTTGTGGAGCAGTAGGCGGCGAAGAGGCTAGTGGATCAGGGATAGTCGAGGACGTGGAGGCCGGTGCAGAAGACGGTGTCGACGTGCTCGGGGAAGACGGTGTCGGCGTGGCGTCAAAACGGGGCGGCGACGTCACAGAGGTCGCGGCGCGTGCTGACGACGTCGTGTCCGTGGATGTTGCAGGTGGCGAGGGAGCCACTGGTTCTGACGAAGACGACTCCGCCACAGCGGGGGATGAAGGCGGCACCGACGCTAACGCGGATGACGCGGCAACCCCCGGATGTTCGTGCGCTCGCGACGTCGTGGCGGCAGGAGTGGAGCCCGCGCCTGACCCATCACGAATAAGCGGCAGGGGGGTGCGCTCGACGACGAGTGGTGGCGGCGAGGACGCTGTCGACGTAGGAACGCGTGCGCTCGGGAGAGGCGCGCGTCGTGGCGCGACTGGGTGTCGCGGTGGGACAAGCACGACGCCCGGTGAGTGCACGGCGTCGTCCGATACTGGCAAGGATGGCTGCGCCGCGGTCGGAGTGCGAGACCTGAATGGAAAAACGTCCTCGTCGAAGTACACGTGACGGGAAGTGATCACACGGTTAGTGTCAGGATTAAAACACCGGTATCCCTTGGTGTCCGCGGGGTAGCCCAAGAAGATACACGCCACGGAGCGCGGCGCGAGTTTGTGAGCGGCGGTCGCAGTCAGGTTAGGGTAGCATTGGCACCCGAACACGCGTAGGTGATCATAGGACGGTGGGTGGCCATAGAGAAGCTGGTACGGCGTAGCGTTGTTGCGCGGACGGCAGGGACGGCGATTGAGCGTGTGGGTAGCAGTGCTAAGCATCTCGGGCCAGAACGAGGTCAGGACGGCGGCGTGAAACAAAAGAGCGCGCACGCTGTCATTGAGAGTGCGAAGAACACGCTCGGCGCGTCCATTTTGCTGCGAAGTGTAAGGGCACGTGAGCCGTAGAGTCATGCCGTTGGTAGACAAGAAGGACCTGAGCGCGTGGTTGTCGAACTCCCCACCATTGTCAGTCTGCAAGCTAGCAATGGAGACTCGAAACTGAGTGCGAACGAAGGCATGAAAGCAAATTATAGTGGGCAGAACGTCAGACTTGTTGCGCAGAGGAAAGGTCCACACAAAGTGAGTATGATCATCAAGAATAACAAGGTAGTATTTGTAGCCAGAATTGCTAATTATAGGAGATGTCCAGACATCGCAATGCAAAAGCTCGAAAGGTCTACTGGCTACATTATTTCAGCTAGCAAAAGGAAGACGAACGTGTTTACCAAGACGACAAGCATGGCACGAATGATTATCCAGGCGAGAACATGAAAAAGGAAAAGAATGGAGCAAAGTGGACAGCGAGCCATTGCTGAGATGGCCAAGACGAGCATGCCATAGCGCGGAGGAGGTGTCGACGGCGAGGCTGTGATGAACAGTGGAGGCAGCGCGGAGAGGATACAGCTCGCCGGAAGAATCACATCGGAGCAGAACCGTCCTCGTTCGCAAATCCTTGATAGAGAATCCAAATGCATCAAATTCAACGGTGACTGGATTATCACGCGTTAGTGCACGAACAGATACAAGATTCTTAATAAGTGAGGGGCAAACGAGAACATTGTTAAGACGAATGCGATCAGTGTTGGTGGGAAAAGACATGGTGCCAGTATGTGTGACATGGAGGGGAGCACCATTGCCGACGATGACATGAGCTGAATCAGAAGGAAGGGGGCGGCAAGAAGGAATACCAGGGTGCGTTGCCATGTGGGTGGATGCGCCCGTGTCGAGGAACCAATCACCGCTGCCACCATAGCCGGCAGAGGACGACGACTGACCGTGGAGTGCGGTGTAGAGGTTGGGCGCCGACCCGAAGGAGACGTGCTGCGGCTGCCCCGGTGCAGACGCGATCATGGCCTGTGGCGGGGCGCCTGGACGAACACCGGGAACAGTGGCAGGTCGCCAGCCGGCTGGTGGCACTTGCCAGGCCTGGACGACGCCCGTCCAGGGGTAGGGTGCACTCCAAGTTGCCGGCGGCGGCGCCGTGGTTGTCGGGGTGGATCCGGAATTGCCGCGTTGCCGCCCGTCATTCTGTTTGCGTTTCTTCTTGCGATCGCCGCCGGTTTTGGTGGGGGATAAGCCGGGCGGGTTCGACGGTGGCTTGGACGCGTCGACGCCGGTGGAGTCGGTGGCGACCAGAGCGGCCCTCGTCGCTCCAGAGGAAGAGAACAAGCCGGCGGCGAGAAGAGCGTTGGCGGCCTCCATCTTGTGGGAACGTTCCAGGCGCGTCTCCTCTTGCAGCAGATAGGAGTGCACCCAGAGAAAGGAAGGTAGGGGAGTCATGGCGTTGATGACGCCGAGAGCATTAGTGAACTTGGTGCTCAGCCCGCGCATGGTGTTGACGACGAGGTCTTGGTTGGATGGGATGGCCGACGTCGACGAGGGTGTCCGCCAGGCGCTTGAGGCGGCAACAGAAATCGCCAACAGAGAGGTCGCCTTGCTGCAGGCTGTGGAAGTCTTGCAGCGCATAGACGGCGCGTTGCGTGGCGTTGTTGAGGAAGAGCCCGCGCACGGCATGCCAGGCAGAGTACGCCGTCGCCCGGCGCTGGAACACCATGTCGCGGATCGTCTTGGACACGGTGAGGTAAATCCAGGAGACGATGCAGTGGTCGATTTGAGTCCACGCGGCGTCGTACTGCCGAGCATGCGCGTCGACGGTGCCGTCGACGTGATCAAGGAGGCCGAGCTTGCGGAAGGTCAATTCAAAAAGAGAACTCCACGAAGAGTAGTTGGATTCTTGAAGGTCCAGAACCTCTGGCACATGGTGCCGGATGTTGAGCATCTAGATGGTAGGGGCGGCAACAGGGATGGGAGGAGCAGCGACGTGAAACGGGTTCAGATCGTGGCCAGCGGCCGAGGCGGTGCTGCTCGAGGAAGAAGAGGAAGGGCTGTGCGCCATGGAGGAAGGAGTGGAGAGCAGCGGAAGGATAGGATCTAGAGTTAAGCTGATACCATGAAAGAAGACTAGAAAACAATCGACAATTTACATTGCTCATCTGTTGTGTTCTTATACAGGCCGAGGCACTGTTGGTGTCCGACAAAGGAGGAGCACCGCGCAGTAGCCAATGGAAAGGATCGTGGAAACGATCGTGGTCAGCGCTATGCCTAACAAACCGGAAGAAAGGGTCAGAGCCTAACTGAATTCGCTAACAACTGTCGGGGCCACGCGCACAGCACCTCGAGCCGCAACAGCAACTCGTCGTCCTTGCGAGCTCCGCCGCGCCCCAAATCGAGCTCCGAGGCGGCAGCCCTGAGCCCCCGTGCCCCGCCTCGCCTCCAATCGAGCTCTGCCTGACCGCCTCGCCCCGAATCGACGGTGAGGAAGCGGAGCTTGACGGCCAAGGGAGCAGGAGAATGGAGGAGAGGTTGGGGGCGACAGTCCAGAAGGAAAGATAGGGAAGAGAGAGAGTGGCGGACCGCGGAGGCGCACCACCGGTGCCCAGACTGGCGCCCAGGCCAGCAGCCCGTGTCTCTCCTCCCGTGACCGTGCAAGGGGTAGGAGATAAGGATAAGGTTTCTTTTCAAAGGCACCCTTGGGCAATCAAGAAATCCCACCCACGAATATGTGTCTTGGCAATCTTGCATACCACACCCTGTAAATATCGAGACCCGTCTGTTCGTAATATTTTCACAGATATAGCCCCAAGGTGTCACTTATTCGCGGAGTCTATTTACTGTGTCTAGAGAAACTTGTGGGCCAGTCCCTATGATTCAACAATAACCCTTCATGGTTTTAATTTTAATTCCGAAACGAGTGATTCTTTTTTTTCCAAAAAATTATATAAAATCATGCTCCATCAATTAATGATCTGTTTTTACCCGTTGGACATTCTAGCCAGTAATTTGCTCAGGGCACACTTTCGTTCCCGTTCGCCTAGCGAAAAATTTACTGAATATGATAAATAGTATTACGAAAAATATTAGCATGATCTCACTAACAACGAGCTTACGAAGAGTTGAAATTGCTAAGGTGCCCATATTGTTTTGCAAGATTTTGCTTTTGAAATAGTTATCGATTCGTTCAAATTTTGTGGGCCTGTAGCAACGCACGGGTTGTAACCTAGTAAGAAATAATGTTCAGATGCCAGAAGTCTATAATGTGTTTCCACAGCTTTGTTTAGTTCGACAAATTGTCTTTGATGTGATGGGTGAATAGTGACAATTTGTTAGCAACTTTGGACCGTGTACATAGGGAGCAGTACGCTTTGATTTCGATGAATAATGGTAATTTACCAAACTAATCTAGGGCTAGTACTATGTGCCTCCAAAGCAAATCTAGGATGCTGGTGAGGCAAGGAGTGGAGTGGTTCCCGATCCAAAGACTGCAGGTCTGCAGCCTGCAGGGTTGAAGCCCGGATTCGACGGAACTGCGTGTGGTGGCCGTGCCACCACTGACTTGAAAGTTACTCCTTGAAAGCGGTCAAGGCCGCCGAACCAGTGGGTGGGTTCTGGAACATTCTGCTCCGTCAAACGGAAGCAGTGGAAGAAGGTCTCCCGGCGGCTAAGCTAGAGGTATCGCGCTGCCATTTTGGACAGCTGAATGAACTGGCGGTCCGAACCACCTGGCCCGTGCCAAAACGCACGCATCTGATCTGATTCATGAACCTACCAGGCCATGTAGTAGGAAAGGTCACGACTCACGAGCTAGCGACGACCGAAACTCCTGTGCTGACCGGCGCCGGCACGCCGGCGACGGCGAACAGCACCCATGCCAGTTACAGTAGTCCGTGTGCATCGTGCTAGTAGTGCTCATCAACAGGCGTGACCGTGATCCAGTACGGTCGCCATGCGTGATCTAGGCGCTGCGGGGCCAAGAAATGCCAAGAACCCCATGCGCGTGCGATGGATTCGACGGCCGACGGCGCACCGAAGCGAACCGTGAAGACTCGCTGAGTGCGTGCCCTCACAGAGCCATTGAACTTGAAACACGTGCTTGTTTACCCCGTCCTCTTCCTGAGTCAAGGAGTCAGACGGCAAGAAGGGTAGAACCTTCTGTTACAGTAAAGTTTGTCGTATATGGGGGATTTTTCCTAGAAACAAGTGTGTTTTTCATCTCTTAAATATATAAAAAAAGTGTGTTTTTCATCTCTTAAATATTACTCCTATGAAGTAAGACATTCATATTTATATTGTGATTGGTGCTAATCAACACATTGACTAATTAAATCGGTGACCTAATCATCTCCACCTCCACAATGGTTTGGATCATGCTATTATATATAGAAAATATAAAACTTATAAATAATAATAAGTAAATCCTCTGCATCGGCTTAGTTTGGAAAATTAATGATATTGATTCACACTTACTACTCAACATAAGATGTCACTAAGTAGTGAATAGCCAGCTGGTAACATGCTCTTATACGATACTACTCCCTCTATATCACAAAAATTGTTTGTTTTATTTTAAAAAAAACAACTAATACTTGTAACAACTTTTGAAAGCTAAATGGACATTTTTTTTGGAGACGGAGGAAGTACACCATTATTAAGTCAAGGTGGAGCTAGTATAAGTGCACAAGTTTAGTTAGTTATTGTAGCAAATGAAAGTATAAGGGAAAAATATCACAATTTTGCAATACTTGAGGAACCTTTATCTAATCCTCCATCCGTCTCACAAAGACTGTTCATTTAGAAAATTTTGGACACACTAGTAGTTGTGACAAGTGACTGTATTATTCCTAATTACTCTATTTGATTTTCTGGATTCTGAATAAATATAGTGCATTGGAACTAGAGAAAAAACACCAATTAATCATTTCATTGGCTAGATGCACTTCTCAATGCGCTTTTTTAATTAGGATGAGTGTTACTTTGATTAGATCAATTTCATTAGAAGCTAGATGAACACTCTTTGCAGGATAAATTTTGAAAGCTAAATAAACAATCTTTGTGGGACGGAAGGAGCATTAATTCTTTCATCTTTCTTAATCTCACCGAAGTGAATACATGTAAACGTGATCAGACCGTTGATTTTTTTTTCTGCAACAGAAAAAATAGTCCCCTCCATTTTTTTTTCTTAGTATCACCGAAATGGTACATGTGAAATTCATCAAAATCGATAACTACTTTTGTTTCGTGACGAGCTACTGCCAAACTACATCAAGATTTCAATGTCGTCTACGCTTATATCCCCGTAAACCAGCTGCTGGTCACTGCCGGCGCTCGAGCTTCTGCTGGCGCCGTCCGCGCTTGGCGTGGACCAATATGTACTGCCACTGCCACTACTGCAATTGTTATATGGTGGCGGCGCCGGCGCCTGCGCAGTTGCGCCTTCCCCACTTCGCGCGGCGTCAATGCCGACGGTACCAGCAGCGCCAGCGGTGGTGGTGCCAACGGCGGCCCTGGCGTGCGGCGGCGGCGGCAGCGGCGGTGGGGCGGCAACAGCCCGCGCGTCGACGAGCTGCGCGTCGGCGGCCATGCCGGCGTCGGACGCCACGCGCTGCACGGAGCGCGGCGACAGGGGCGGCGGCGCGCGGCCGTAGCACGCGGCGCGCTCGGGGAAGTTGAGGTGGCCCGAGGCGGCGGCGCCCGCGAGGCCGCGGAGGAGGCACGCGGCGGCGTCGTGCGCAACGGCGGCGGCCTCGGGCGCCGCGTAGGACCCCAGCCACAGGCGCTCCCGCGTCCCCGGCACCCGGATCTCCGACACCCACTTGCCCCACGCCCGCCGCCGCACGCCACGGTACCGGCACCGCCGCTCCGCACCTCTCCCGCCGCCGCCGCTCGCCGCACGGCTCATCGTCGTCGTGACGTCGTCGATACTCAGGAAGTCAGGCTGGCCGACCACAGACCAAGATCGACGCAGGCACCTCAGCTTGGTTTGGCTGACCTGATCGGGTGGGTTTTGGCGGTGTGCACATGACTACACGAGCGACGGGCGGGAGCGTTATTTATAGGTGTACCACTCGGGAAGTCAGCGCGCGAGGGGGGAGTTGACATGATCGGTGGGATTGACCTTCCTTCAATTCGACGGGTCGGATAATAATAAATTAATGCACGTGAGGGCACTAGCGCCGCTGGCCAAGTCAGACGTCGACGCATGCATCTTTTCCTTTTGATCGGATTCGTGGTGGTCGGGACGCGCGGGTTGGCAGCAGCATCATGATCTCTTGTGGGATTGTGGCGAGGCCCCGTCCCTGTCATGTGGGGTCACGGTCAAAGTTCCAGCTTGCCGGTCAGACGAGCGGCGTGGGACCCGGCACCGTCGTGCCGTTTTTCCCGCGGTTGAATGGTCCTCCGACCGATCCCTTTCCGAATCCGAAGGCTGGCTTTGCCTTTGGCACGGACGTGTGGTTGGTTGGTTGTCGCTTGGCGTGCCAAAGCGGAGAGCGTGCGTGCAGCAGCAAAGTCACGCGAGCCTCACAGGCTCACACAGCGACAGCCGCGGCCGTGCTAGCGCAAGCGCTTACGCAATATGTGCGCTCTCGCTCTCTGATAAATCCTCTTGTATGCGGTTTACTTGGTTGAGGGGTTTTTTTTACCCTTTTACTCTAATTTTTTAATAATAATCTATCTCAAACTAAAATTTCAAGAGGTGGTCCTTTTGGTTGTGTCAGGCCGCGTGGCGCGATCTCCACTGAGTCGCGCTACATGCTCTGGCGCGACCGGTCAGCCATGTCAACTGGAGCATGTGAGCGCTAGCCACGCTGGCTGCTGAGGTGGCGAGTGAGTCGCGCCACATGCTCTGGCGTGACTGAGTCGCGCCAGGCGGTATGGCGCGACTCACTTAACATACCCGGGGCCGTCGGGTCCTTTCTTTCTTCCTCCTCCTTTCCTCCCTTCTCCCACTCGAGCACCAGAGGCCTCCCATGGCGTCTGCCCCGCCACCGCCCCCTTCCACCGGCGGATTCGAGTGGAAATTGCTCCTTGAAGATACCTCCTCCACTTTAACCGAGTAGTTTTTCTTGATTTGGTTGGTTTTAGCCATGGCTAGAGTTTGTTGTTTCGTGGCTTGAATGGTGGATTGAGTACGAATCGGGCACCGTTACGTGGCTTGTATCGATGCATTGGTTGATTGTAACACCGATCTATCGTGTAGTTTGCAATGCATATTTCGGTTTGGATGGATTTGGAGGGTGTAGATGTTGAAGTAATATTGAGGATTATGAACAAATGCAAAGTCGGTTTATGCTTTTTTTCACTAGCTTTGAGTAGGAGTACCTTTGAGTAGTATTTTTCCATTAGCTTTTATTCACTACTAGTATTATTTCACTAGCTTTTTCACTAGTAGTAGTTTTTTCACTAGTAATTTTCCATTAACTTTTTTCACTAGTAGTAGTTTTTATAGTATTGAGTAGTAGTATTTATTTTTTAATAGTTCTTCACTAGGTTTTTGTTCACTAGATGTAGATAGTAGTTTGTCACGAGCTAGTAGTAGTTTTTTGGTATACATGTGCAAAGCAAAGTTGAAAGCAAGTGAGTTGATTATGGTATAGATATGGAACCTTTGTTGGAGAGCATGTGTAAATAAAATGGATGTTGTGGAGTGCTATGATTTTGCTTGTATGGTCCTTTGCTCATATGCTCATTTAGTTCATATGAATGTTGGTTTTAATTAATTTAGTACTATAGTTGGAATTAGTAGTTTTATTTCACAAGTTGTGTAATATAGGAAGAAGTACTAGGGTTTAATTAATTTTGCTCATTTGCTACTACTAAATGATTCACTCGCTTTGCTCATTCACTAGCTTTGCCATGATTACCAACCATTTAGTTAGTTCATATGTCATGATTCACTAGCTTTGCTCATTTGCCCATTCACTAGCTTTGCTAATTATTAGATTTATTTTTTTCTAAATTTTGTTTTCTTTATTTAGGACCATGACCCAACCACCAGAGCACCATCCACGATACCCACTCCTTGAGACGTACTATGATGAGAATAACCGTGGGAGGAAGCATCAAGAGCGTTTGGAGGTAGGATGAGAATCACTTGTCATTGTGGTTAAATTTGTGATTGATGAAATGATATTGGATTGTCATGTACTAATCATGTGTTGTCAACAATTATTTGTTTGCAGGTTCTCAAACTTTTACGACCCCGCACTCACACTCCTCTACAATGGGATGACAGATACACTCCATTCCTTCGACGAGCAGGTTTTCTCCCGCTTGCCACATTGATCAAGACGGGGCTGCCGAAGATGGATAATGCTGCTCTGATAGCGCTAGTGGACTGGTGGAGGCCCGAGACACATAGCTTCCACCTTCTCTGTGGTGAGAAGACTATCACACTTGAGGATGTAGCCATGCTCTTTGGTCTTCGTGTTGATGGGCGAGCGGTGACTGGTCACATAAACCCACAAGGATGGAGGGACATTGTTGAGGTTTTGCTTGGAATACGGCCTGATGAACCCCAACAAGGTGTGAAGGATAGGAAAACCACCAGAGTGAATTCGTCTTGGCTGGCCCAGCACTTTGGTCATCGCCCACCACCACATGCTAACAATCTTCAAGTTGAAATGCATGCTTGTGCATGGTTGTGGCATATGGTGGGTGGATTTCTATTTCCTGATTCTAGTGGGAATACCATTTCTTGAATGTGGTTACCAATCATCGGACAAGAATGGGAGTCCATTGCAACTTATAGGTGGGGGAGTGCAACTCTTGCATGGTTGTATCGGCAGATGTGTGATGCATGCAGGAGAAGTGGTCCCACAACAAATCTTGGTGGGTGTGTTTACCTTCTGCAGTTGTGGATGTGGGAGCAGCTTCCAGTAGGTCGGCCTGAATGCTTCACATATGGTGTACATGATCCCTCTTGTTCACAATCAAGTGTTTGTTTTATGAGAAATTTCTCATTTGTATTTGCTATTATGTTGCAGGATTTGCCATTTGACGGTGACGTACCCTTGGCTACAGTTGAGTATCTTTGGACCAATATTACAAGGGTGCACGGGAATCCTGAATGGCGCTACTGTCTTAGACCAAGCCATGTAAGTGATATACTTTACCACTACTCCCTTCTATGCTATGGATTGTTTATAGCCTACAACATTTGCTCAAATCAATTTGCATATCTAGGTTACTTGGCAGCCATATATAAGGCAAGAAATTCTTGATATGGATCTTGGCGCAATGTTTGCCCCCTTATCTGCTTCTGTATTATGGAGTACCATCTTCCAAATAGGGTGATGTGGCAATTTGGTCATCTCCAAACTTGCCCTCCAGAGTACATCAACACCAGCTGCAACCTCCACGAGTACGTATTTTCCCTATGTTCCATACCCTTCATGTTGTTGATTTGCTAACCATTTATGTTCTAATGTTGTTTATTTGATATATAAATTCAGAATTGATCGTCGGAAGCAAAGGGGTGCCAAGAATTGGGAGGGCATCACATCCATGCTATCAATGCATGGAATTTGAGAGCTAACAACTTGGTGTATGGCGGGGCTCAACACCGTGAAGGCCCGTTCAACCAATACTTAGATTGGCTCAAACAAAATACGTGCTTAAAGCTCAAGGTTGCAATGGTCAAGCCTGCCCCGACGACATCCAAGATTCTAGGTGTGCCTCGCCTCCTCCTCCAGCTGCCCTCCCTCATCTCCACCTCCGCTGCATCCCCTTCCCGTTCCTCTTCTCATCATCCTCTTTTTTCTTGCTAGGGTTCCGCAAACGGCGGTGGGGGCAGTGGCGGCGGCGACGACTACTACTCCCACAGTGCCTCGATTTAGACGGCGGCAGATCCTCCAGCCAGGTCCGCATCTCCCTCATCCATGTCTTCTTGCTTGGTTAAATCCCATGCTTCTATGCTCTATTCATGCTAGGTTGATAGGTTCTTTTGTTATGCTTCGATTTTCTTAGATGTGATCTGTTAAGCCTTTTGGCCTGTAGAGAAATCATCTTGTAGCTGTGTCGTGGAACTTCTTGGCTCCATTTAAGCCAACTATCGGAGGCAACAAACAATAAGACACTTCTTGTTTGAGCCAACTGTTGGAGGCAACAGACAATAAGGCATCAACTGTTATATGAATGTTCACTACTTCTGTATACTTTCGATCACTATCTGATGCCTTATTTTCTATCAGTACTACATGATTTTAGACTAAAGATTCTATGGTTCAGTGCAAATGTAGTAGCATTTGTACCCTATCAAGTGATGAGTACTTGTGTTTCTTCTGGTATTGTTTGTTTCTTTTAGCACCTTATTTCTTATGGTTTGTTAGTATTACTGCTTTTAATTGGTGCTGGCTAGCACTCCCACTTGACCACACATCCTCTTCTAATTTCAATATTTTAGCTAGTTTATCAACTTGAGTTTAATTTAACCGAATACCATTCTGATCCAGGGGCAGCGGCCACTTGACCATACTTTTTTTAGGATAGTTCAATTAAGGTTAGTAAGGAAGAGGGAGGGAGATGACGATGAAATAATGCTCTTTTATCTTACCTGTCATGTATCTATTAATTCAGCTTTCACTGATGTTGTAGGTGTCCGGATTAGCTCCGGCACTAACTAGTGAATAGCGCTACGATTTGTCTCTCGATGGTCGGTGCTAAGGCTAATACGGAGAAAAGGGTTTATCCTGGTTCCGGCCGTGGGGCCGTACGTCCAGCAAGGTGTGCACGCGCACTGTATTAGCTTGCACCGGTGGTGCTTGTAGAGGGGGCTACAAGCGAGGCGGGAGAGGAGGCGAGCCCTCTAGGTCCCTGCTAGGATGATTAAGGCAAGTGCCAATATCGGGAACGGTGGAGTGTGGAGTGAGTGAGTGCGTATGAGCGTGTGTGAATGAACGTCGTCCCCGTAATGGGGCGTCCGCCTCTCCCTTTTATAGACCAAGGGAGGGCAGTTAAATGGGGTCGCACAGTGATATGTACAGTGTCGTGTACCGGCGGGTGTGGCGCCAGGGATCGTCGTCCTCGCAAGTCCTTGGTTTCGGCACGAGTTGGTGGCGAGCTTCGGCTTCCACGGGTGGCATGGCGGCTCTTGTGCTTGTCCATGTACGATTTCGAGGGTGTGTTCCTGCCCGTCGAGGGTTCCACCGGGGGAGAGAGGACGGTGTTGGTGTAACTCAGGCCCGAAGGTGGACGCCGAAACAACAACCCCCTATGCACTCAGTCCCGAAGGGCCCAAGGAAGCGACCCTTCGAAAACCCCTCTTGGTTCCTTCGACTCTAGCCCAACCACTACTTCTACTTCTACTGCTAAGAATAAGTAAATTGCGAAGACAAGAAAGAACATAAGCCTTGTGAACTCTCTTCTCATTCAATGCGGGTCACATCAATTACAGGAGACCCCTCTATTTATAGGGGGGCGCGGCCAACTCTTTCTAACACAATTACACCTTTTTACCCACAACGACTAGTTCTCGACACCTTTTAAGGGGCATTACAGGGAATACGGCCTTTGTACGGTCACGCCAGCTCCTTCGTACGGTCGCGCTAGCCTGCTTCCACGTCGACGACTCCTTTACATGAGCATTCCTCTAGCGTGGCTTCGTACGGACAGCGTCATGTCCATTTACCGTTCGGCGCCACACTTCCACGCCACACCCTTCACCTTCATCAGTCATTATCGCCTCTGGATCGAAGCAACAGTGGATCGAAGGCACTTCGACCCTTGCAATTCCCTTCCTGGTCCTCACGGTCACAACCTGCTCAACAATTCTCCAACAGACAGAGAATGGGTTAAACCGTTAGTATCGTTGCGAAGCTGCTTCGATGTGAAGCAACTTCGTAACAGGAGCACTAGAATCGTATGTCCGATGGCGGTTGTTCCGAAGCTCCCATTCCCCAACAGTAGCCCCTCGGAAGTGAGGGTCGTCCTCCCTCTCTTTACCAAAGGCTCGAACTTACGATACCTCCTTTCAAATGGCGGAAATGGGCTTCTGAACTCCCAGAGGACGGCCCGCTGCTTTGATAAAATACTACTCTGTCCTTTCCCTTGTGACGGTTATGCAGGGTGATTAGGGGCATAATGGTCTTTTATGGTGTGGTAACTGCCCTTTACCGAGCCCCCTATAAAAAGCCCCCCCCCTGCGGGACCATTCCCGCACACCCTTTTCACCGCGCCTGCTCCCAGGGGTTTCGAAGCAATCAACGCAAGTAAGCCTTTCGCTGTTTTTTTTCAACATTTAGCCGCTTAGTTTCCTTCGATCGAAAATGCCCCCGAAACGCAAGCGCGATTCTGCCGCCTCCGGCGGCTTGCCAAAAACCTTCACCTCCGGCCACAGCCTGCTCGAGCCTTCTGACGTCGCCGAGCTAGTGGCGAACAACATGATCGTTGATGGCGAAGCCCCAAGCGACGAGGAGATCCCGAAGCCGAAAGAGAACCAAGCCGTGATCTTTCGGGATTTGCTCTGCACCGGCCTTCGCTTTCCCCTTCACCCCGTGATGGTGGATATCCTTCAGTATTTCAAGGTGTACCTGCATCAGCTTACACAGAACGCAATCGTGCGGCTTTCGGTATATATGTGGATATGCCGGACGATGAAGATCAAGCCTTCGGCCGAGGGCTTCGCAGCAGCCCACAAGGTCCACCACCAGACAAGAACCGTAATGGAGGGGGATGGTGACGAAGCCGAAGAGAAGGACTGCCAATTCGGATGCCTGAATTTCGTATACAAGACGGGTGTCCTGGCCCCCGTAATTGCTTACCGCAACAGGTGGCCTTCGGATTGGCAACAACAGTAGATGTACCACAAGTTGGAGCCCTTCACCCTCTGGTGCCGACGGTTTTGACACCCCTGGACTTCGAGGCAAAGCTGGATCCGTCGTGCGAAGAGGGTGACGCCTTTATCAACATGTTCCGCTTGTTCACTCACAAATATAGCACGCGCGACATCATTGAAGAATATCATACCGTGCGGCTTTTTCCCCTTCAAGACGGATGGGCCGTGCCGGACGACTGCTCGGCAGATCCTATAGGATCAAGCCCCTGCCCTGATTAGGGATGGCAGCGAGTCGGGTAAGTGCGGGTAAGACATTTACCCGCCCGCGAGCATATCCGCGCTGCTGTTCTTTACCCGCCCGCGAGTCTGCCCGCGGGTACAAAACCTTACCCGTATCCGTGCCCAATGGATATCCGCGGGTATCGGGCATACCCGCCAACCCGGCTGACCCCCTGCCCACACGCTAGCGGCGACCGACACCGCCGCGCCTCCTGGCCAGCAGGCCTGCACCAGTAGGCGCACGCAACGAGGCCAGTGCCCGCGGCCTGCTCCCCCGCGGCCGCGGCCTGGCTCCTCCTTGCCGACGCTGGTGCCGCCTCCTCCTCCTTGCCGTGACCGGCGGAAAAGCAGCCCTGCGTGCTGGCGACCTAGGCCTCCGGCCTCCGCATCACTGACCATGGCGGAGGAGCGGCGACCGACGACGACCGAGTTGGAGTCGAGCTGGAGGGACGACGACCGGCCAGCCAGAGGCCGCGAGGAGATCCGCCGAGCCCGTGCACTGCCGTGCGTGCGGCGTGCCTGAGCAAGTGCGTACGGGAGACTGAGAGATGCAGGCGGCGGCGACCAGGAGATGGACAGGAAAGGGGGTCCAGGCCGCAAGGGCATTGGGCAGCAGTAGAAGGAACTAGGTTTTTTTGTTGGGCCTTGGGCCAAAATGATATGTATTCGACTTCTCTTAGCTAATATTTTGATGGGCTTTTTATGTTTAAACGGGTAACGGGTATTGCCCGTGGGTGAAGTTTTCTGCCCGTTTGCTGCCCGCGGGTGAAGTTTTCTACCCGTATCCACGCCCGCGGGTGAATTCTCTTGCCCATACCCTTACCCGTCAGGTCGGGTACCCGCGGATATCCGCATCCGCGGGTAAAACTGCCATCCCTAGCCTTGATTGGGGAAAAGCCTTTGGGTTTACCATCGAAGGTGAGGGTACCGTCCTTGTCGACTTTTTGAAATTATGCGTTTGGAGCTGCCTGAAGTTGTGCTCTGACTATGCTTCGCTTGCTCCATGCAGTCCTGAGGAGGCGCAAGGTGGCGAAACATGGTGACTTCGTCTTGGGGCCCATGTCTACTGCGGAGTACAAAGAATTGTGTTCCCACCTCAATGGTTCGCGCACGAACTGTGTCTATGAATTTTTCCAAGTGCAACCACCTGAACGCGAAGGTTTCGCTAAGCATCACGCCGCTGCTGCGAAGACTGGGGGGGCTAGTCCATCCCGCGAGCAAACTGCTACTTCGCCCCCTGGTGCCGGGCGTTCAAAGGGTCACCGTGCCCCTGCTGCTGTGGTTGAGGCCACCGCGACGAGACGCCTGGAGCGGCAAAAAACTCAGAAAAGTGCTGCTCTTCGCGCTTCGAAGAAAGCTCGATTCGCGGAGCCAGCTCAGACCTCGGGAGGTGCTCCCATCATGATGGCGCCCCTTCGCTCTGTTCTGGCTCCCCCTGCTGCGTCGAAGGTCGATGAAGGGGCTCTCATGGTTCCCCTCAGCCCCCAGAAAAAAGACAGTGATGAAGATGAGAGCGACATGAAGATTGTATCATCGGCCGGGGATGCTCCTCGGGCCGACAGTCCTGTTGATTTGAGCCCCCAAGCAGAGAAGGAGAAAGCCCTATCTTCATCAGAGACTTCATCAAGCTCCCTTGCTATGGGGCAATCAGCTTCGCCCAGTGCTTCGTCCGGCGATGGTGAAGCTGGAGTTGCCGATTCCCCCACCCACGCTAACTCCCCAAGCCGCGCCATCACCGTGAACCCTGATTCCGACGAAGAGGAAGAGCCAGACAGCAGTAATTATCGTGTTACCCCTGAAGCACCCGAAGCTGCAGCCCTTCGCCTAGGTGTTCCTACCGACGCCCGATTGATTGGCGGAAAGCAGATAGGTTTCCTTTGCCTGGTTAGTGGTGGACATGAGTGGAAATTCTTATCCGAGGCGGGCTCGTCCTTTAGCTTTCCGCACGAAGAAGAGCAGTTTCGAGAGCTATCTGCCGATGAGCTTGCTGCAGCTTGTGGGGACTTAGCTTTGAAGAGCTTTGTTGCCTCACGCTGCCTGGAACGAAGGCTTGTTGCGGATCGGGAGGCGGCTTCATCCTTGTCTGAGAAAACCGTGTCTTCTCTGGAGGCGCGAGTGCGAGAACTGGAGGAGCAGCTGACCGCAGAAAAAAGCCGTGTGGAGCGCCTGGAGAAGGAGAAGGAGGATGCCGCCACCGCTTCTGACGCCGCTCTGTCGCTCCTTCGCTCTGAGAAAGAGGCGCTAATATCAAGTCGCCAGTCGCTACAGACGGAACTTAACGAACAGAAATCCCGGACTGCTTTGCTGCAGGCGAAAATGTCCACGGCTCGCAAGAGACACACCGAGAGTGCCCAAATGCTTCGGGATGACATCTTGTCCCTCCTTGATCGCTACAACCTTGCTCCGCCGCCTTCGTCATTCCCTCAATGCAGCATCAGTGCTTTTCATGACTGGGTTGACTCATGTTTTGACCTTTTGGGCTTGAACACGAAGATCTTTGGTGAATTGAGTGCTGCTGTAGGAGTGAGGACCCTCGCATACTCTATAGATGTCCATTCGGGCCGCCCGGCCCGGCCCTGGCCCGGGCCCGGGGTGGCCCGCTCATCTTCGTGCCGGGTCGGCCCGGCACTATCATCTACCGTGCCCGTGTCGTGCTAGCCCACGGGCTGGGGGCGGCCCAAGCCCGGGCCCGTCGTGCCGTTTCAGGCCGGGCCAGCCCGCTAATGCCCGGCCCTACACGTGCCTGCGGGCCATCCGGAGCCCGAACCACCTCACCAGTTGCCATGGCTGCCGGCCTGCCCCAGGAAGGAACTGAAGGGGCTGTGGGGATGGAGGGGAGTGGCGAGCTGGCGGCCTCCGCCGCGGGCAAGGCGCGCCGGCCGCTGGCCTCTGCCGCGCGCAGGGCACACCGCCGACCTCCGCCGTGGGCAAGGCGCGTCGGCCGTCGGCCTCTGCCGTGCGCAGGCACAGGGCGCGCCACCTCCGCCGCGGGCAAGGTGCGCCGGCCACCGGCCGTCGGCCTCCGCCGCGCGCAGGCGCAGGGTACGCCGCCTCCGCCGCGGGCAGGGCACGGCCTGCTCGCCTGGAAGGTGCCGTCAACGGCGTCTGCAGGAGTGGGCGCGGGCCGCGGGGAGAGGGAGATAGGAGAGAGGCGGCGCGCAGGCATCAGGGAGAGGGAGAGCATCTAGGGTTTGAGGATTTGGGGCTGCTTATGTATGGAAGTGGGGATTAGCGGCCGCTACCGGGCCGGCTTGCTATTTTCGTGCCGTGCCGGGCCGCCCGGCGTGCTGGGGTGGCGGCCCAGGCCCGGGCACGGTGGTAAACGGGCCGTGCTGTGCTTGGGCCGGGCCAAAACGCCGTGCTTTCGGGCGGGCCGCCGTGCTACGGGCCATTTGGCCATCTATAGCATACTCCATCTGTTCACTACTGCCTCCAGACCGCCCTGCATCGGAGAAGGTTTTGAGCAAAAATGACCTTCATTCTCTCACAAAGGACACATTTGCTTGGCCATCTGACGAAGAACTTGCCGCGTCCTCCCTTCCGGTGCTCCCAAAAAACTTAGCCAAAAATTTCCTGAACACCTTCTTCGCTGAGAGAGGTGCCCAGCTGAACCTTCTCGAAGATGAGCGCCTGGCTTCACAGGTTCGTGTTTGATTCTTCGCTTCTATTGCTACTTGCTCTACCATTCCTATTTTCGAAGCTATGTGTGCTGAAGGCTTGTTTGCAGATTGCTGCTCGACTTCAAGCGACCGTGGTGGCTCGTGTTAACGAAAGGCATGCTTTGCATCAACTCCCTCTTCCGTCCGCCTCATCGGACGAAGCATGTGTTGATATGACTAGAGTGGCGCTTCGCCCTCTCGAAGCACCTCCAGCCGCCGATGAAGCTCATGCACCCGAAGCTGCCGCCGATGCCCGCATGCCCTCGGATGCTGGTGAGTCGCGCACTCTCACGGACCTCGACGAAGCCCGCACATCCGGGGATGGCAACGACACTCGCGCACCTGGGGATGCAGAGCAAGAACCTGTCGTGCATGCTGTCGAAGTTGATGGCAACCTTGCTAGTGGTGGCGGTACCACATCTCCGCCTCGCCCCGCCTCAGCCGAGGGGACTTTGAACGTGTCGCCTTTAACTTCGGGGGACCGTGAGCTGCCGCTTGAAGATCCCCCCGCCCCTGACTTGGGCGCCCCTCGTGTGGCTGAAGACGTTGCTTCGAGCGACGCTGCTCCCCACCACGATGGTGCTGACCCTCAGGCGACGGTCGAAGAAGAGGTGTGAGCGCGGCTTGGGAGAGTACTTGTAGATATTGCCCGTATGTGGGCTTCTTGCTGTACTTAAAACATTTCGTACTGATGCGAGTGCTTATGCACAGGTCCTTTCGAGTGTCCCTGCGCGGATAGTCGAAGGTGTGAGACCAAACGCTCCTTTTGTGGATTCACTGTTTGTTTCGCCTAACGTCTGGACGAAGTTTAGTATTCGTAATCCTGGTGTGTCATATGATAAATTTCTTTCGTGGCAACGTGAGCGGTATGAAGCTCGCAACCGAGCCTCTAAAGCTTTCTTCGCTGAATTTTCTCGGGACCCTGCTTGATGCGACGCCATTCTTTGGGAACGTGCCGCGAAGCGTGCGTTGAAACGCTGCGAAGCAGGCCCTTCATTCGATGCTGTAACTATCGTTCCTAAAGAGGAACCTGTTGATGGGGGGCAATAGGTCCCCCCCCGAGTACGTATACTTGATACCTTCGCCCCCAGAAGATGAAAATGTTGTATAGTTGTAAACGAAAGTACGGTAAATGAAGATTGTTCCTCTGACGTAGGACTTGTTTTCGACACAGGATGTATGCCCAGCGAGGCTGAGCTTCGCACCATAGCCCTGGAAGTTGCTGATAAAGCTATGTGTCAAGTGTTTGAGGAAGTGTGCGAAGATGTGCTGCGCGAAGACTGATACCCACGTTGTGTTATACAGACTTGTGTATTTATTTATTTTTCCGAGATTCCTGCAGATACTTGAAAATAAAGGATTACTTGTATGCCAAAAGTATGATGTTTGTTCGCTTCGCGTTTTTGATTGATGCGAAGGCTTATTAACTTGTGCTTCGGAACTCCCCCCCGCAAGCCTTCGCGGCGAACAAATGCCGAAGCGTTTCTTCTTATGACTGATGGCTATTCGTACTGCAACTTATTCCATGTCTTGATGCTTTTGTCCTATGCTCTCGTACTGGTGGTTACCTTTTCGCGTGTTTCGTGAAGGTTCGCGCCATCACGTATTCTTTTTTCGTTTCGCATCCGGGGCGTACCTTATGTTATTTCGTAAATACACTTCGAAACTGGCGTCACTTCATGGGGGATAGTCGTGAGCCTGGAACCCTGTGGCAAAACTCATGCCACCTCGCAGGTACATTTCGCACCTCCCGCGGTCACTCATGCCACTTTGTCGCGCTCGTTAGCTTCGAGCCTCGTGGCGAAACTCATGCCACTTCGTAAGTACATTTCACACTTGTCACGGCCACTCATGCTGCTTGATCGCGCTCGCTTACGTCGAGCCTCGTGGCGAAACTCAAGCCACTTCGTAGGTACATTTCACAACTGTCATGGCCACTCATGCCGCTTTGTCACGCTCGTTAGCTTCGAGCCTTGTGGCGAAACTCATGCCACTTCGTAGGTACATTTCGCACCTGTCACGGCCACTCATGCCGCTTGATCGCGCTCGCTTACGTCGAGCCTCGTGGCGAAACTCATGCCACTTCGTAGGTACATTTTGCACCTGACACGGCCACTCATACCGCTTGATCGTGCTCGCTTACGTCGAGCCTCGTGGCGAAACTCATGCCACTTCGTAGGTACATTTCGCACCTGACACGGCCACTCATGCCGCTTGATCGCGTTCGTTTGCGTCGAGCCTCGTGGCGAAACTCATGCCACTTATAGGTGAACGACAAGCTTAGTTGTGCGAAGCCCATGGCCGTTCACCTACACATTCATTCGTACAATTTGCGAAGACGACGCCCCATGGCAAAGCTTAGGGGTAGTTGCTTCGCTTGCATTCTTGCTACTTTTCTGGGGAATACCTGTTTATATTGCACAGGGGGTTACACTAGGTTCCGCCTCATTAAAAACCTCACACTTCGCAACTCCAGAAAGAAGCTGCGAAGCTTCCCCTGTGAGGAAAAGAGTACGGAGCCCACCAACAGTTTATACAGACTCAAATTCTGAAAGAAGAGAAATAACGAAGAGAAAGGTACAAAGGCTAAAAAACTTAAATCATTATCCCCTAGACGAAGTACTTCTTCAACATGTCAGCATTCCATGTGTATGGCTCTTCTTCGCCGTTCAACCTTCGGAGCTTGAACGCAACGGGGTTCCTGGTTGCTTCAGCAATGAACGGGCCTTCCCACTTGCCATGCAACTTTCCTGGGCCTTTTCCCTTCGGTATCTGGCGAAGCACCAAGTTTCCCGGCTGAATTCCTTTCGGACGGATGTTCTTGTTCTTCCACCTACTCGTTTCCTCCTGGTAGTCTTTTAGGTTTTCTGCTGCTTGCAGCCTGACTTCTTCGATGTTCTATACGGATGGCAATGTGTCTTCGTGCGAGATGGGCTGCTCCCTTGCTCCTCCCAGGCATACTTCTTCAGGCAACATTGCCTCTTTCCCGTACAACAGCTTGAACAGGGAGAACTTCGTAGTTCTGGAATCTGTGGTGTTATGCGACCAGATTACCCTTGGCAACTCCTCAACCCACTTTCCCTTCAGCAATTCCGTGATGTTTTTATTAACTCCGGTGAAGATCACGCCGTTCGCTCGCTCAACTGCGCCATTCGACTGTGGGTGGTACACGGAGGCAAAGCACAACTTCGTTCCCAGGTACTAACAGAACTCTCGAAAGTCAGCGCTGTCGAACTTCTTGCCGTTGTCCACAGTGACTTCGTATGGCACTCTGAAGCGACACACTATGTTTTGCCAAAAGAACTTCTGTATGGTCGCCGAAGTGATGTTTTGTATGGGCTTCGCCTCGATCCACTTGGAGAAATATTCGACAGCCACTACAGTGTACTTGTAGTTTCCTGGCGCTACCGGTAGGGGGCCCACGATGTCCACCCCCACCTTGCGAAGGGCCATACCGGTGGTATGAGTTGTATCTCGTTCGCCGCAAAACTTGCTATAGGGGAAGTGCCTCTGGCATTCGGAACAATTCCTTACTATTTCGTGCACGTCTGCCACTGCCGACGGCCAATAGAAACCTTGCCTAAACGCCTTCTGCACCAAGGCTCTAGTGTCAATATGATGTGAGCACATGCCGCTGTGGATCTCGTGTAGCAACTGCTTCCCTTCCTCTGCCGAAATGCATTTCAACCGTGGTGCGCACACACCCATTCTGTATAGATTGTCTCCTTCGAGACTGTAGCTTCTTGCCCGCAGGGCCACTCTCTTCGCTTCTATCTCGTCCTCTGCTTCGTAATAGCCCTTGATAAATGCCACAATTGGGGCTCTCCAGTCTTCGCTGTGAATTGCATTGACGAAGCTAGGTGGTTCCTCGTCCAAGGAAACTGACTTTAGTGAGAGCACTTCGTAAAACACATCCGATGGCAACGGTTCCTTCATGGCTGCAGCTTTGGCCAGGGCGTCTGCTTCCTTGTTGAAATTCCTGGGAAAGCTTTTCACTGTTATGCCGAAGAAAAACTTCTCCATGCCACGCACGGCCTGCAGGTACTTCGCCATCTCCGGCTTCTTGGTCTTTTACGACTTGTCCACATGTCCTGCGATCAGCTCGGAATCTGTAAGGATGAGGAGCCGACGTGTTCCTACTGCTTTGGCTTTGCGAAGGGCTAAAAGCAATCCCTCATACTCCGCCATATTGTTTGTGCACTGACCACAATCCAACCTCGAAGCGTACCGCAACTTCATCCCCGATGGTGATTTGAGTACAGCCGCTGCCGCTGACCCCTTGTGGCAATAAGCCCCATCACATTGTACCTCCCAAACTGGTTCTGTTACTTCAGTACCTTCGCTTGCCCTTGTCAGTGTCCAATCAGCCACGAAATCTGCCAGCACTTGAGACTTGATCGCGCTTCGCGACACGAAATTGATTACGTGCTCTGCCAACTCTGCTGCCCATTTTCCCAACCTTCCAGTTGACTCCTTGTTCTCAAACATATCCTGAAGGGGGTACGACGTGGGAACCGTGATGTTGTGGCCCTGAAAGTAATGCCTCAGCTTCCTTTTCGCCATAACCACAGCATAAGCCATCTTCTCCATCTGGGAGTAGAACAGTTTGGACCCGCTAAGGGCCTCTGACACATAGTATATTGGTACCTGCTTCGTGGTCTCTCCCTCCTGGCGTTCTTCGACCAAGACGGCGCTGACGGCTGCTTCGCCGGCTGCAATGTACAACAATAACTCTGCTTTCGGTGTGGGGCTGTTCATGACTGCCGCCTTTTCGAGGTGGCTTCACAGATCCTCGAATGCCTGCTGCTGTTCCGGCCCCCACCGGAAAGCATTTCTCCGGGTTTAGTTTCAACCCGTGTTGCCTCATGTTTTCGAAAGTCTCGCGAAGGTCTGCCATGTGGTCTGCATCCTTGATACTCATGATAACGACATCGTCCACATACGCCGAAGCATTCCTGCCCAACTAGGGATCGCAGCGGGTCGGGTAAGTGCGGGTAAAGCATTTACCCGCCCGTGAGCATATCTGCTCCACCTTCTTTTACCCGCCCGCAAGTCTACCCGCGGGTAAAAAATCTTACCCGTATCCGTGCCCGCGGATATCCGCGGATATCGGGTTTACCCGTACCCGCCGGGAAATAACATATCAACGTGTTCATTTCAACAAGAACAACACAATTTAACAACCATAATGCAATATAAGGTCTCATTGTATCAATTTGTCACACAAGATAATTAATTATTACATCACAAATGCACAATGGTAGAATAAATGTTCAACCACACACACAATGCACTAGGGTTTCTAGTTTCTATTGAGCTTGGGTTATATTTTGTGCCATATTTTGATGGGCTTCGTATTTAAACGGGTAGCGGATATTATCCGCAGGTGAAGAACTATGCCCGTTAGCTGCCCGCTGGCGAAATTTCTCGCCCTTATCCGTGCCCGCGGGTGAAATTTCTTGCCCGTACCCGTGCCCATCGGGTCGGGTATCCGCGGATATCCGCGTCCGCGGATATCCGCGTCCGCGGATGAAACTGCCATCCCTATGCCCAACTGGCTGCCCAAAATCACCTTCATCATTCGGTTGAAAGTGGGCCCTGCATTGCGAAGTCCCTCCGGCATTCTGACGAAACAGTAAATACCAAACGGTGTGGTGAATCCTGTTTTGGCCTCATCCTCCCTTCGCATCCAAACCTGATGATACCCCTAAAAACAGTCGAGGAGACTTAACATCTCACAACCTGCAGCCTGATCAATGACGATGTCGATGCACGGCAGCGGATACGGGTCCTTCGGACATGCCTTGTTGAGCTCAGTGAAATCAATGCACATGCGCATTTTGCCATTCTTCTTCGGTACCATGACAACATTGGCTACCCGTATAGGGTACTGGACTTCCCTTATTATTTTGGCATCGAGGAGTTTTTGTACTTCAGCCTCTATCGCCTTCGCTCTATCTTCCGACATAGGGCTCTGCTTTTGTACCCTCGGTCTTACCTTCGAGTCTGTGTTAAGTGCGTGCTCGATCACCACCCTGTGCACTCCTGTTAAGTCTGCCTTTTACCATGCGAAGACATCTTGATTTTTGCGAAGGAACTCGATTAATCGATGCTCTTCGGTCTGAGACATTTCGGTCCCTATGATGACAGTTCTTCCGGGGATATCTTAGCAGAGCGGCACAGTCTTTGTGTCATCCAGGGCTGTCATTCTTTCTGCCTCGGAATGCTTCATGGTCTGCCGCATTTGCTGCTCGGCTCTTCGGTCTGCCTCAGACAAAGTTTCAAGGTCCTGCTGTTCTTCGATTACATGCACCTGCCGATTCATGGTGGATGTGTTTGACTCTGCCTTACGTGCTTCGAACTGGTCCCCGTATACTGACAATATACCCCCTGCTGTCGGGATTTTCATCAACAGATACCCCTGATGTATTGCTGCGGCGAAGCTGTTAATTGTGTTTCTGCCGAAGATCGCATTATATGGGTAGGCGAAGTCTATTACGTCGAAGGTTATGACCTCCGTCCGCATGGTTGGTCCCTGACCGAAGGTTACATTGACACTGATCTTGCCCAACGCCTGTATCCTTTTGTTTCCGAAGCCATATAGCGGGTGCATGGACTTCTCCAAATCCTCCTTCGCGAATCCCATTCCGGTGAAGCACTACCACGTTAAGATATCTGCTGAACTCCCATTATCCACGAGCACTCGTCCCACGTCGTTACCGAAGAAGTTGGCTGTATTCTTGCCAATGTTCGCCCTTATCACCAATGCATCGTTGTGGGGGTAGTGTTGCAGCCGTACGTCCGCTACTGTGAAGGAAATAGGTATGTGCGACCATGGTAGGTGGAAATACTTCCCGGAGCAGATATGCGACACACTACGAAAGTAGTCCTGCCTCTGCCTCTTGTTTTCGTGCACTGGCTCGTGAGACCCACCAGTGATAGCATTAATGATTGACCATGCCCATGGGGCCCGAAACTGGCTGCTCCTGCGACTCTTGCTTCGGTGGGACGGGCATGTGGTAGTTCAACGGGCCATGCCCCCCTGTGACGAAGATGCCATGGCTGACCAAGATGGTACGAATACCGAAGGCTGGCTGAAGTGCGGCGGCAACGGTGGAGGCGGCCGCAGTTGCGGCACCGAAGACTGAACGTACTGATGCTAATACATATGCTGCGAATGGTATGGCACTGGTAGGCTACGAGTCTGAGCCATGACGTGATTGACCACGGCTCCTGATGCTTTCGCCTTCTCCTCTGCCTCCCACTGCATTTTCATTTTTACAGCCGGGGGCACTGGTGCGTATGGTGATACGCATTCGTTCCATGCAACCAGCAGAAGAATCTCTCCTGAGAGTACGGAGGTGCAGGTGGCTTCTACTTCAGCCCCGCATTTCCGTTGCCCCCATGATTTGAGTTGTTGTTGCGAGGTGGCTTCGCACCTTGCCCATCAGACACATTATTGACTTGCCTATAAGGCTGTTTCGGTGGAGCGTTCTTCCGGTTCTTCGTTGTGTCCCATGAACCCTGCTGCTTCGGCTTCTTGGTTGCATTCATGCGCTCAATTCTGCGACGCCTGCCCTTGTCAGACTTGCAATATTCTTGCATTATTTCGAAAAGTTCTTGAACCGATTTGGGCTTCTCCCTATCCAACAAGTCCTGACACGAGCCTGCCCGAAAGCCACCCACCACCGCGTCGATGATGCTGTCTTCCGAAACCCTTGGAGCTCGCACCACCAATTTCACTACCCTGTGCATATACTCCTGTAGTGACTCCTTATCCTCCTGCAAGCATGCGTTGGCCAGGTCATTCGAGATAAGCTCTTCAATCTGCATACCCTTGAAACTGGCGAGCAATTTGCTCCGCAGCTGATACCAAGATGTGATGCTTCCCTTCGGCATGTTTGCATACCAATACTGTACTGGGCCTTTCAAGGCCAACACCAACGCCTTAGCCTTCGCTGTGGAGTCACCATTGTTGGACTCGACAGCCACCTCAAATTTCATCAAGAATTCTTTGGGGTCGGTTTCACCGTCGTACGGTGGCAAAGTAGTTGCATTGAAGCGACGTGGCCATGGGGCATTTTCCAGATCGACGGACAGTGGTGAAATGGGTACCACATTCCCAAATGGCTCATCGTGCTGTGCGTGCACATCCCTTCTGCCAAAGCCTACATCTTCGGGCCCTTCTCTGCGCTGCCTCAACTGATCGATCTGCGCCTGCAACGCTTGCAGTGTTTGCCACGTTGGGTCTTGTGTCTCGTACTGCGGTTCTGGTTGCCTGTCCCTTCACGGCAACACCGGTGGTGCCTGATCTGCAGGTGGTGGCTGGTTTGGGTCCGTGCGAATGGTTGTGCCTCGCATCAGCTGATTGCGTAATATGGCGAAGCTTCGCTCGGCCTGCCTCAGGTTCTGTGCATTTGTCCTTCGTTCCTCTGCATCCCCGTCTGCTGCCCCCGCTGCAGCCTTGCTGCGGGTCTGCACCTGCGATGTGGACGGAGCATTCTCTTGCTCCTGAGCGGCCCTTGTGGTTGCTTCAGCGATCAGAATCTGGATCCTTCAAAGTGCTTCAATGTCTTTCACTGGAACCCCCAAGCCTTCGAGGCTTACCTCAAAGGCCCCGTCTAAGGTGTGCTCGATCTCTCCATCTTCCAGCCCTTCGTTCGCTATTGGGCTCGCCACCGAAGGCTGCCTCGGTGGCCTTCCTCTTGCCATCTGGTACGAAGTTCTTCCACGAGGTGGCACAACCTGTTGGTGTAACTCGGGCCCGAAGGTGGACGCCGAAACAACAGCCCCCTATGCACTCAGTCTCGAAGGGCCCAAGGAAGCGACCCTTCGAAAACCCCTCTTGGTTCCTTCGACTACCCTACTTCGACTCTAGCCCAACCACTACTTCTACTTCTACTTCTACTTCTACTGCTAAGAATAAGTAAATTGCGAAGACAAGAAAGAACATAAGCCTTGTGAACTCTCTTCTCATTCAATGCGGATCACGTCAATTACAGGAGACCCCTCTATTTATAGGGGGCGCAACCAACTCTTTCTAACACAAATACACCTTTTTACCCACAACGGCTAGTTCTCGACACCTTTTAAGGGGCATTACAGGGAATACGGCCTTCGTACGGTCATGCCAGCTCCTTCGTACGGTCGCGCCAGCCTGCTTCCACGTCGACGACTCCTTTACACGAGCATTCCTCCAGCGTGGCTTTGTACGGACAGCGTCATGTCCATTTCCCGTTCGGCGCCACGCTTCCACGCCACACCCTTCACCTTTATCAGTCATTATCGCCTCCGGATCGAAGCAACAGTGGATCGAAGGCACTTCGACCCTTGCAATTCCCTTCCTGGTCCTCATGATCACAACTTGCTCAACAATTCTCCAATAGACAGAGAATGGGTTAAACCGTTAGTATCGTTGCGAAGCTGCTTCGATGCGAAGCAACTTCGTAACCGGAGCACTAGAATCGTATGTCCGATGGCAGTTGTTCCGAAGCTCACATTCCTCAATAGACGGGAGTAGGCGACATAGTGCCACGGAGTGACCCCGGCCTGTCCGCACAGGACCCGCAGCGCTGTTACAGGACCGGGGATGTCCGCACAGCGCCGGGGATGGTCGCACAGTGCTGGAGATGGCCACGCGGCGCCGGAGTGGGCAGATAAGACATGGCACACATTGCCCGCACGACGGCGCTGGTCAGTGCGCACGCCTGCTCGCCGCCCGTACACCTTTCGAGGGTGTCCCCATACCCGTTCGAGGGTCTTGCCGTGGGGGAAAGGAAGGGAGCAGGCGACATAGTGTCACGGAATGACCCCGGCCTATCCGCACAGGACCGCGCAGCGCCGTTACAGAACCGGGGATGGCCGCACAGTGCCAGGTTCGGCAGCACAGTGACGACGTCAGGCGCTCAGACCGTGTCAGCCGCGCGGCGTGGGGAGTGATCTGCTCTTGACTTTGGTGCCCTGCCACGGATCCCGACATTAAATGCCCTTGTCAGGCAGAGTGGCGGGGGCGGGGAGCCATTTGTCGAGAGGCGGCCTCGAGCGAGGCGGAGCTGGACACCTGCTCGTGGGGGGTCAGACCCTCGAGCGAGGCGGAAACCTGCTCGAGGGGCTCGAGACCCTCGAGCGAGGCGGAAACCTACTCGAGGGGATCGGGACCCTCGAGCGAGGCGGAGAGTGGGGTGTGTGAGCGTACCCTCTTGATGAGGGGCCCTGGGCCGTTGTTGGGCCACAGCAGGCCGTGGGCTCGACGCGCGCCTTGCTCTTTCATGGGTCCGTGATGATTCGACCGTACGTGATTTGCGTTTAACGAGGCTGATTATCCCCTTAGTTAGGGGACCCTAATGACGGTCCCCGACAGTAACCCCCGAGCCTTTGCAGGAATGGGAGCCAGTCCGGTAAAGGCTGCAGGTCCTGAGGCGAGATCCTCAGGCGCTATGTGTGAGACTTTCCCTTTGACCATGCATGTTTTTTTCCATGGGGACGCGCTAGCGCACCCGCGGGTGTAAGCCCCGAAGCCTTGCAGGAGTGCGCGCACTCGTGCAAGATTTATAAGCGTCGAGTGACGGGCTCACCTCACATTTGTTTCGGCCGACCTCGACGGTATTTCAGCCGGCATCGGTGATTTACGCGGGTGTAGCAGCGTCGAGCTCACTCAGGGTACCCTTGGGCGATCCCGTTCGTTCGTTTGGGGGTTAACCCTCCACAGATTCTTACGATTGAGTGCGATGATCATTGGGGATGGTCGTGGTGCGAGGATCCCTCGAGCCCTGGCCCAGTCAGGGATGATCAGGTAAAGTTCTCGGCTTCGTGTTACGGCCCTCGTCGCCCTTTCGTAGGGAGGAGGGGTGAGGCGATCCATGCTTCCCTCGAGTGGGAAGCGAGTCATGGATGTCTCGGTGAGCTGTTAATGGATAGTTCAAGTGGGCGTCCGTGCCCCGTTCGATAGGGGTCGGCTCGTGGTCCGGAGACACGTCATATGAGCGCTCGCAAAGGTTTGCTAAGCAAGGCTCGGTCCTATTCGATAGGGGCCGAGGGCGCGGAAGCACTCCCTCGATGGGATCCCTCAATTAGTTGCCTTTGTCTGGCCTTGAACACGATATGTGGGGCGCACCCGAACTTCGCATTCGGGGATAGGCTCGATCGCGCACATCTTGATCATTCTTGACTCTGTTGATCTGAGGCACCTGTTTGAACCCTTCGAGGGTCAGGCTTCGTACCTCTGATCAGTAGGGCTTTCGCGGGGAGAGCCGCGCGTCCCCGTCTTTGCGCATCTGTGGCGCCTATCGAACCCTCGCCAGGCCAGGCTTCGAACTACTGATCAGTAAATCCTTGTTACGAGGTGCATCTGTGGCGCCCGTTGTACCCTCAGCGGGCCGGGCCTCGAGCCACTGATCAGTAACGGTTTGGAAGGGGGATACAGGGCGCCCCTCGAAATCCGTCTTCGAGGGTATGCTCGAGCGAGCACGTCCTGTTGTCCTGGGGTGCTCGTCGAGCCTTTTCGAGGGGCCAGGCCTCGAACCCCATGTTAGTTGGGCTCAGGGGGTCTTCCTTATATGAGAAGGAACCCCCTTGACGTTTGGTATTCGACTGGGGACCGATTCGTGGCTACGTTCGCGCGGTCGTGGCTGACGTGGCGCGGAGCGTGCGGAGTGGGCGCGCCTCTTCAGGCGAGGTGGCGTGGGCGGCGAGCAGTCGCGAAGCGACGTGGTGCAGTACCCCCTTTTTACCGCGTCGTGATACCCCCTTTTTATTTATGCCAAATTAATAATTACTTTAGAAAAACAAAACATGTATAAACATCTAATCAAATAACTTTGGATTACGTGTTCAACTAAACATATTTAATATGGAAAACCATTTATAATATCATTAAGCATATTAACTTCATTGAGAAACTTGTTGTATAGCTCTAACATCTTTTATTTAACAAAAACTTAGTTAGAAATAAGAGTTAACCATTTTATATCATGATTAAAGAAAATCGGGATATAACCTAATCACTTTTATTTAGAAAAGGAATGGAATAAGAATTAGTCAAGATTAACATACAACTTTGATGTTAAAAACAAGTAACAGGTAATACACATGCTAACATACAAGTTAAGGTGAAAGAACGAGAACGATGTGATCGCACCTATCAAACATAGAAGAAACCTTAAGCTGACAGAGACACTATCAAGATTGATTCTAGGAAAGACAGATGTAGAAGATTAGGCATAAGAACAAAGCTAATTCATAAAGAGATATAACTGAGATAGATTAGCTAGGAAACAACAAAGAAAACTGAGATAAGATAACCATGTATTAGATGCTGAAAAACATGATTCTAAGAGGACATGAAACAAGAACAGTAAGATTACTTGATAGGGAAACGAGCAGCACAAAACTACTCACCACATATTAAGCTACTAGATAGAACGGAAACTCTAAGGTAAACTATGAGGTACTAAGGCACACAAACCACATTTGGAAAAAAGTAGGCTTGATTAGATGTACAAGGCGCATGGTTTGATCTCGAACTAGTACTATAGAGTTTCAGAGAGACTAGATCATCAAAAGAGATACTGAGATAGATCGAGCTGACGGAGAACGTCTAACGAACGATTTGCATATATGAGAGAACAAGATTATGAGCTAGGTCAATTTTAATTAACAAACGATATGTAAAGGATATTTCATAAAGAAAATACCCTAACTTGGAATTAATGTAGCATTATATTTTATTTGCAAAAGACCGAAGTAAAGAACTAGTCAGATTTTATTTATAAAGATTCATATATAAATTATACCAATTAAACATTTAACTTAGACAAGGTAAACTATATGAATCATCTAAACTTAACTTTATGATTCGAGTGGATCGTATTATTATTAAAAACATCATAGCATTGGTATTAAACAAATTATTATTTATTTATAAAACCGATGTAAAATCCTATCAACTTTTAATTAGAAAAGTTGATTAAATATTAATCAAATTAACATTTGGTTTATGAAAAACCGAGGTGAGGATCTATTTAGATTTTATGCATAAAAGCATGTGAAATAATTATTAATCAAATTAACATTAATTGTGAAAAAATGGTGTGTAGCACTATATTGCTTTTATTTATAAAAGGGATGTATAACTAAGCATTAATCAAAATTAATATCAAATTAATTTTCAGAAAACATGCATAAAGAAAACTCACCACTAACGTGTTCTTTATTTCATTATGAACCTAACGCAACTTGAACAGATAAAAACGGAGCTAAAACATGAAAGATATGGAGAAAACAAGATATAGGGACCTATATGTGATTACCTATAGGTTTCAAGGGCTAACAAGAAAGATACACTAGACCCAGTGAATAGTCACCGCGAATAGATGGATCTCTAGGGTTAGATCTGCAAAAGGGTCTCGGTTGGATTTATGTGCAGAGGTGGAATCTATCTAGGGGGTTCTCCGGAAAAAGTGCAAGACACATGAATAGATCTAAGGATTATAGGATATTCCGGGGGTTATGCGCAAAATAGCCACACCCTTCTTCTACCTCTGTTCGAAACAGGGCAGGGGCGGACGTCCGCTCTGGCCGTGGCAGTCGCCGGCGGCCTGGGGGTCTAGGGGCTCGGGTGAACAGCGCATGGGGTAGAGGAGGTCGAGAGAAGCTTGTATGTGTGCTCACCGGCGAAGGGGATGAAGGGGAGGGCCTGATTCCGACCGGCGGCGGAGCTCTGTGGCGGCCGGCTCAAACTCCACGCGGTGAGGATGCTCCGGTGGCGGTACGGCGACGGGAAGGTGCTCGTCGTTGCGGAACCCTTGGTGGCGTCCGTTTGCCCGGGAGGTCGACGGAGGCGGCAGATTGAACGGCGGACGGCGCGGACCCGGCTTGGACGGCGTGCGGCGGCGCCCTGCTCTGCGCAACGAGGCAGCGCGAGGCGAAGGTAGCAGGGGACGTGGCAGCTCGAGCGGTGGCCTTTAAAGGCGCGTGGGCGAGGGCCCTGGCGTGGCACGCACGCCTAGGGGAGGCGGCGGCGCGCCGGCGTGGTGGCCTCGGCCTCTCGCCGTGCGGCCGGGCCCAGATGGGCCTTGGCGGGCCTGCGCGGCTGGGTCGGGGCGGAGCGGGTCGGGCCCGTGGGCTCGGCCCGAAACCAAAAGGGTGGTTTTTTAATATATATTTTCCGAAATACCTTTTCAGTGCAAAAGAATTCCAGAGAAACTCTAGATCATTCATTTAAAGTACGAAAAATACTCAAAAAATCCCAAAAATCCCAGGAAAATTCCCAGAGATAGTTTGCGACATGAACAATCCAAATAAAATATTTGGAGCTCATTAAAAAGATTTTAGAGCCTTCTAACAAATAGAATAAGCTCAGAGAAAATAAGAATAAATTTCAGAAAAATCCGGAAGATTCTCGGAAGGGTTTAATCAGCACCTAAGCGCATTAAAAAACCTTTTTGCACTCAAAAACACCAGGATGCATCGGCATGAATGCAACACTCACATAGACATTTTGTTTAATTCAGAAAATCAAACAATAACTTTTTTCCTATACTATATTTCCTGTAAAGAAAATAAATATTAGAAAATTTTAAAATTATGAGAAAATCGTTATTTAATTATTCTTTCTATTCACATTCTGAAATTGAAAATTTCAAGGTGTGACATAAGGCCTCTTCTCTACCAGTGTATGAAATAAAAAGACCTATATGTAAGAAGTTGACGGCTGAGATTAATTCTATACTACCAGTCTTCTTGTAACATCGCAGAAATTTTGAACATTTTGCCAAGTGTGAATTTTCACAAAAATTTAAAACTTTTTGTTTGAACTTGAGTGCTACCAAATTTTATCCTAAATTGCTAGCTGTCACCTCAAATTCCATATAAAATAAAACTATATAAAAATATATATTCAAATTATGGTAAAGTATGTGATTTGGATTTTATGGATTTTATTTGGATTTTATTGAGTGTGTTTGAATTTGAATAATATTCAAATTCAATCTATGGTTTAAATCTTAAGTCAAAACTATTTTCAAAACCTTCCTACTAACATGGGCCAGTTAACTATCCTCCAAGTTCATCTAAGCACCCACATCTGTTGGCCCAGGCTGCTAAACAACCCCGTCTCCTCTCACGGCCCATCTGGTGCAGCCCATCCAGCCCACCGGAACCCACCGAGGCCTCGCCTCCCTTTTTCCTCTATGACAAACAGGGCCCGCATGTCAGGCGGCGCGCCTGTGCTTCTTCCATCTTCCCTCTGCCCGTGCGCCTCGCCGCGTCGCGCGCGTACGACCGCGATGGGACAGGCTCGCCGGCCTGGACCGCGCTGGCGTGCACGCCGAGCCGCATGCATGCCTAGGCTCCCGCCTCGTGAGCTCCGCCCGGGTAAATACCCCTTTTTACCCCACGCTCACGCCACCCCTTATCCCTTCTTTGCCATCGCGCTTGCTCACGCGCCAAGCCAACCCCCTCTCTCCGCCGCGCTGCGACTTCGTCTCCAAGGCAAGGCGGGGGACATCCGTGCCCCACTCAACCTCCCTGGTCTCCTTGACCACTCGCACGCCTATACACCAGCAGCCAAGCCTCAATTGGCTTTCACCATCACTTGGGGAAATCTTTTCCCCTTTCCTTCCCCTGTTCCGTGCTGAGAGAGAAGAAGGGGAGAAGGGAATCGAGGAGAAGAAGGAGGAGAGGAGCCAAGGCGGCCGTCACTGCCAGGAACCGTAGCTGCTCACGCTGAAGACCGGAGGACGACACCGTCCGTGGAGAGCTGTACCGCGCCAGGACCCCGACGCGGAAGGGGAAGCAGAGGAGCCGCCGCGCCGCGAACATCCCCGCCGCGCCGCCATCCTCGCCGACCCGGCCACGCCTACACCGCCGCCACACCATCACCTTCGTGAAGCTCTACACCGCGCTGGAGTTTGGAGCGCCGCATGGGATCCTCACGTCCTCGCCTCTCCGGAGCGCCGCGTCGTCGCTGCCGCAAGGACCAGCACCAGGAGACGCGGACATCAACGACGGAAGCATCGCGCCGAGGAAACGCCGCGACAAGCCGCGCCACACCGAGGATCCGTGCCCGGAGCGCCGCGCCAAGGGAACTCCGCAGCAAGCCGACGCCACGCCGACGCCAAGGACCAGGAGGCCGAGGAACACGGCGTACTGCTGAACTGCATCCTCGCCGCCAAGACAACGACGACGAGCCTGCCTGCTTCGCCTCGCCACGGTGTCGAGCTCTCCCTGCGCCGCCGTGATCTTCCTCAGGCCCTTGGTGAGACACCCGACCGAATTCCCCACCTACCACTCCATGTCCACCTGCCTGAGATAAGCCGGCCTTCGTGCCGTGCAGACACACCCCGAGCCGAGCACTAGCGATCGGAGGTGCTGCTCTGCAGCTACTCCGTTGAACGCCCACCATGTGCTCGACGCTATGCGCGACCAGAGCACAGTCGCTCGCTTCCTTTATTTCTGCACCATCTCCGCCCGACCATCGTGTCGCGCCGCCGCTTCGCCTGCGCCGCTCTGCCCTGCTTCGCGCCATGCCGCGCTGCGACACCACGTGACGCGCTGCTTCATCTCATGCCGTCGCCGAGCCGCTCTATCTCGCGCCGCTCCGCACCGCCAAGCCTTGCCGCGCTGCACTGCTCATCCCGCCGCGCACGCGCCCTGATCCGTTCCCGTAGCCAACGGCGGTTTGTGCACCGGCCTTCAAGCCGAGGAGATCGAACCGCTTCTGCCGGCCTTCGCATCGCCGCCACCGCGGTGCCGCCGTCCGTCGCGCGCTGCCTTGCTTTTCTCCCCCGCCGTGCAGCTCTGCGCCGTAACCGCTTCGCTCGGTTCCGTGTCGCCGCCTCATCTCTGTCCGCCTTGGTGCTTGGAACCGGCCGTCGAGCCGTAGTGTTTTCTGCAGGTGTGCGCGCCGCCACCGCTGACGCGGCCAATTCCCGCCGCCGGCCAAACTCTGGCCGCGCCACCACTTCCATTCTGGCATTCCGTCAAACACTTCGTGTGCAACCACTTTTCCTAAGCCCTGATTGGTGCCACACGCTGGGCCACGTGCACGCCTGGGCACACACGGCGCAGAAGATCCCACAGCCGCCTTCTCGAGTGGACCACAGGGGAATTGGAGGGGCGAAACCGGACTTCTGCAAAGAACTCCTGCTGGGCTTGGCCCACGAAGGTCTTTTGGGCCAAAGGTTAATCAGGCCAGGCCGAATGAGAGCTAAGGGTGCTTTTCTGGACTTCTGGTTCTTGGGCCAAACTGGACCAGCCCAATGGGCCGCTAACACTTTCGGCCCACATAAGGCCCACAACCCGCTGACCGCTGACGTCATGCTGACGTCAGCATTATTTTAATAAAATTATTTTCGGTTTTAAATAAAAAGATTTAATAAATGTTTTATAAATCCCTTTTTCTTTAAAAATTCCTAACTAATTATCCGGAGCTCCGAAAATTATGAAACCACTTGCGTTGGATTCATAATTTCGAGACGCTCGCTGCTACCCTATCCTTATTCGCTCTTGCCCTTGAACCGAACCTCTTTTGCCCCGCGTACTTGGAGTAGGATTCGTGGCCGCTACCGCCACTGCGCTATGGTGGGTCTGGGACGCCGGAGCCCCGCAACTGGCCACTGACGTGACGCGGACAGGAATAACTTCTCCAAGTCGTGTTCACACCACACCCCTTGTTCTGATAATATCTTACCTAACTCGTTCCGCCTTACCCCTCTCCCTTCATCCTCTGAGCTTCCACTTTGTTGCACCTATCTGTTGCGCTAATACCTTGCCGGCGCAATCACCAAGGCCCTTAGCCTTTGATCGGCAACTCAACCTTGAACTAACCCTTCTCCCTAAACTAGTTCTCTAGTATATAAAGCTAAATGCTTAAAACTATTTTAATATAAAACTAGTTACTTTGATTTCCTTAAATTAAATTAGTGCTGCTTGTAACTAGTTCGGGTTTATTTTGGTTCTTCTAAATTGATGTTCATTTGGAGTTATTGCTTAGTTGATTGCCGTTATTTATTTCCGCGTCGCATCTCGTGTAGGCTTGTGATCCTGTTTGAAGACCCGAGCTGCGACGACGACCCGAGCCGTGACGTTTGGGAAGACCTTCGACCCGAAGGAAGGGCCCAACCTCTACTACTCTACGACGACTACCGCGCAGGTGTCATGTCACTCCCGACCATGTAGATCCCATGCATGCTATTTAGTTGCTAGTGCTTTATTTATGATGCTTTGGATGATTGAAATGCATAGACAATCTTTTAGCCATGCCTTGGTTTTGATATACCCTGTTCCTTGAACTTCCTACCTTTGGGACTAGCTACAGACCCCTAGCTAGTCCCCGATATTTGCTATCCATACATTTTACCTGTTTCGTGGTATGGATGGAGCTCTGGCTTGGACTGAGATTGGGATATCTCGGTATTCTAGCGTGTGTTTTGGGTGAGTGTGTATCCTTGACGTGTTACCGCGGGATCGAGCCGCTTTGGTTACTTGTGAACGCCTGTCTAGGGGAGATGCGACCTGGCCTCCCGCCCTAGCGGCGTGTCGGACGGTGGGAGTTGGTGAGTGCTCGCTCTTGCAATTTAGGACCGATCGACAGTTTAACCATGATCTTTGGGCTATTTTCGTACAAATCGTTCGCCTTGTTATGGGCGGGATTCGGTCCGAGAACTAGTTGGTGGTTGGCACTCAGCTTGTAGGCGGACCGGTGTGGTCGTGTGAGGGGGACGGGTCATACCCCCCGAGTAGACGTCGCCCCGGCTCCTCCGGGGATGGTTTCACAGCTCCGAGGCCCTGCTGGCAAGTTTCGCGCCCCAGTTCAGGACGAGTCACGCTCGGAGAGGCAGGAGAGTGCCACCCACTGCTAGGTCTCCGGTCGTTAGGTAGGGATGTGGAACGGCGGCCACCGTTTCTGCCCTATCCGGCGGGTCCAGTTGTACAAACTCTGCAGAGTGTTAAACCTATAGCTATAGTCCGTGTCCACTGGTATGGACAGCCCCTGGGTCTGTTACTCTGGCTAGACTTTTCTTGTGCTGCTTCTCTCCCCCGAGTGTGTGAGCCCGGCTTCGTGCCGTTGAGATGTGAGGTAGGAGTTGGTGACCTCACATCGCAGATGAGAGTGGGATGCTGTGACTCGGTTGAGGTCCAGTGTTTTGGTGTACTTTCCTTGGTTGGGGTGTTGACCCCGGAGGCGTTGGTCTCGGAGGTGTGGATCTCCTCGGAGATGGTGACCTCTTTGCATAACCGCTTACCTTGATGTTGCTACCGCTGCTTGCATAAACTTACTACAGCCAGATATAGGTTTATTCATGCATACTAGAATTCATCCACCGCTTTTGCTCTTTGTTGGGAAGCTGACATGACCTACCCGCTTATCGGGTAGATGGTGGACTTTCAGACTCGGAATCCGACTACGACCTCGACGGCAAAGGATGGGAAGACTAGAGCTGGTCCTACACTCAAGTTTGCCTGTGGAGCTGAAAACGCTTCGCTTCGATAGATCCGCTGCGTAGATGTTTTACCTTTCTTGTTTAGTCCAGTTGGACTTGTACCCGGTTTATGCCAAAATATTGTACTCTGATGTAATGATAAAATAATGTAATTTCCCCTTTATTCCTGTGTTGTATGGATTTGTACCACTTGAGACAGGTATTGCACGTGATAGCCACTTCCTGGGACTATCACAGAGATGCAGAGGATCGGGTTTCCAGTTTTGGAAATCTGGTTCGTTTCACTTCTTAATTGTAGTATGCATAAGTAGTATGAGTAGTATAAGAGTACAATCGAAAAAGATGCAAAATAATGCCGTAGCACTACGCAGCACTCAACGCCGCCGCAACTCGGCCACGGCGACGCAGGAACGTGAGTCGCTGCCTAAAATTGGGGAGTTGAATTGATGCAGCTCCATGAGAGCCCATTGTTTTATCTAGTTTCTTGGATGCATCGGTTCACTGTAGCTCATTCACTGTCTTCTGCGCATTGAATATTAATTCTCAAGAATCTCACGTGTGCTGCAGTGTCGCTGTGCATGAGTAGGGTAGCGATTCGGAGATTTTCTCAATCTGTGTAAGAAGATCTTATTCTTAATATAATACCGTACGAGTGGTCTTACTCTCCACAGGTCGAGTTTTTTTAGGAACACGCCGCTGCTGTCCCGGCCGCTCGACCTGAATGCGCTGGCAGCCAAGGCCTGGCCGAACGGAACCGCCACCAGTGCCGATCTTCCGTGCGGGAGTGTCATGGGAGAACGGTAGCAGGGAAAAAATTATGTATAATTTATTCGGTGCTAATTACCATTTTAACTATAGTGAAAATCAATTATACTCCATACTACCACCTAGTAGTATTGTGTATCATAAAAGATCTCATTTGAGGTTGCTGCCCTCTCTATTTCCCTAATGATCCTGATCACTGGCACATCTGCTATAGTGCTACAAGCTTTAGCTTGCGCCATCCCTGAACACTCTCGAGTTATGCTTGTTCCAGATTTTTCGCTTGGTCACAGATTTACAAACCGAACCCCTTACTTGGAAGGGCTGGTACCTTCTTCTTTATAGCCGGAGCCGTAGTCAGGATTCGAACATAGAGCGGGCCAAGACATTGAGTATAAAAATAATCTTATATATTTTTCTATGAAATATATAATGAACGAAGATGTTATAGAAACTGATTGTACTCATAGAAAACAAGTGTTCCTGTACGTTGTCATGTAATAGTAGATAGATTGTGTAATGCAAAAATATATAAAATAATTACACGGTAATGCTATTGTGATAATTGATTGCGCATAGATGGGTTTGGTGATAACACAAAGGAAATTATATTTGGGTTGATCTCGGTTCAAACTAGCATATAAAACATGGAAGAAACAGAAGAAAGGTAAATGATAATTATAAACCCTATATATATGCTTTCTCAAAATACACGGACACTTATAGGTTTGAATGGATTGTTTTCTATTTCTTTATGCCAATGTTCCAAGAATTAAGAGGAAGTAATATTAGTAGATCTTTAAGATACATAAGTACCAGCAGTAGTTATTTAATCATGGAGATGGCCCTCACGCTGCTTCCGCGCCCCCCTGTGGCGTAAATTGGGTGTTCGGCCAGAAATCAACCGTTGTCACTGCTAGTGCAGTTGTCATGACTTCGTTATCTTGTTTGTTCTTTTAGGTTGCGCAGCATGTTTAGCTGTAGTATGACAACAATTGTTTCAATGTATATCAGCATGTTGCATTATTCTACTACATTTAATGAAAATTTTGCCAAACACGTTATTGACAGAAGGAAAAGGCTGCCTTAATTTTAATAAAACCAAGTTGCAAAACAAAATGTCATGAAGCGCCGCCGCCGCCCGGGTAAACGTGAATCAGTGGTGCATCGTGACGCTGTTAGACTAATTGCAAGGACATGTTCCTCTAGGAGGCACCGTGAATTAGTAGTTTCTTTACGTACAACTTATTAGTTAACTATTTACTTCATGTTTGAATGTACTCTAGGAGGCATTGTTGCATCGAACCATATATCTTTTAACTTCACCATGTTGATCAACAATCATTTCAAAGCAAATTACTACTAGATGACAAGCCCATTTAGAGCTTAGGGGCACCTGTCCAAGGCTAGAACATGGCAGTATGAGGAACTATGACCCAACGTTTGTGCACGGTTGAAGAATCAGGACGATTGGTTTGAGTGGAACCTTACGGGCGATAATGTGTGCATTGGGCAAGAATGCTTTGGCGGTGTACAGTAACCTGTAAAAGTTCCCAATGTCTCCCAAACCTACATCATTGTTTAGGTACCTTTCATTATGGTCTTAGATGGTTGTCAGAGGTTTAGATCCGCACAGTCCACAGGGAGGTTAATTCCGGTGGTTTAGATTCGGATGGGAGCGATTGGGAACTAAGAACACGATGGTTATGTTAGCGTAGCACACGGAACACGATGAGACACGGTGATTTATACTAGTCAGGCTTCCGGAGAGTAAAACTTTACGTCTAGTTATTGGTGTAGTATTGCTCAAAGGTTGTCCGCGGTGGTCCTCAGAGGGACGCCTTTAGCCGCCTTATATTGACTGACGGACAAGGTCGGTGGACCGGAGTCCAAGTCGGTTACAACAGAAAAACCTATCTCTAGTCAGTTGCAACATGGAAGGCTTATCCGAGCTGTCTTAAACCGTCTGGACTGCCTTGGCTTGCACGCCAAGCTGCCTTCTCGTCTTTGGGCCCACATGTCAGGTCAGGCTGACCTACTGACAGGTCGGTGAGTCTTCTGGTGGGCCGGACCCACTTGTAGGGGACGGCTGTGAGACTAGTCGGTGGGGACCCAGGAGTACCCATGTCCCACAAGCCCCCGAGCGATGTGTAGGCGCGTCGAACTGGATGGAATCATGACGAGGTCGTGGAGCCATCTACAGGTCGATAAGCGTGCACGTCGGTCCAAAAAGAACAAGTCTTAATGGCCGACCAGTTTGTAGAATCCCAAGCGTAGCGAAGTCGAGTGCCGACCTATAGGAAGTAGACTTCCAGTAGGTTGAAGTGACGATGAAAAAACAGAGGGCGTCGAAGACGCACTCGTAGAGTAGTCCCCGAGCATTGAAGCGGGCAGCATAGCCGGTTTGATGGTCCAAAAAAGAAGAAGCAATCCTTGTCGTGGTCGTGAAGAATCAGTTGTAGAGACACCCATATATCTTGCATAGCTGCAAAGAGTCTGGCAGAGCCACTCGAGGCATGCCGACCTCAAGAAGGTCCCACGCTAAAAGTGCCCAAGCACCCGGAGATGCCTGGTAGGGCCAGTTTGGCACGCACCCCACAGAGAGGTCTAGAGACCTGACGAAGACAACAATGATGACGCCGAGAGGTCTAACGACTTGATGAAGATGCCGATCAAGGGGCTGGACCTGTTAGATAAAATAAACGCCAAGTCGATGTATCAATCTGTAAATATATGATGAAGACCTAGCCCGAGCTAAGATATGTCCATGCTGATGTGTAATGCTAGCCGGAGCTAAACATTCTTGTGCTATGTTTTGTTTGAAAAAGCATTCCTCTTTATCATGCAAGGTCTTTTACTTATTTGAACTTGACGGCTCGGAAGCACTTTGTGTTTTCAATCACTAACCACTACTCACGGAGAGGACGGCTTACCGACCATACAGCTCAGCGGGGAGACTTACGATATGATCAGCGCGTGAACGGGGCCAAGGACCCAGGTTTAGCAACCTCACAATCAAGGTCGAACAAGCAAGAGACTTTAGCAATTAAAAGGTTAAAGAACACACAGAGGAGGGCATGACCCCTCAGGGCTGGCGACCTTAAGGTTGGCAAGGCCAAGCCCCCGAGCGTGTCGAGGGGGAGGAGAAAACATAACACAAGATAAAAAAAATATGAACCCTCAGGTCTGGCGACTTACATGTTGGCAAGGCCCAACCCCGAGTGTGTCGAGGGGGAGGGGTGGAAGAGCAGACAAAAGCATGTAGAGCAGGTCTACGAAAGAGATTAAAACTAAAAAAATATTTAATTGAAAATAACACTTAGCTTGCCGAGTCGGAGTGGTCAAGTTGTGGCGGCGCGTTGTCGCCGGGTCGTCGAGACGTCGAAGAGGTCGTTGATAAGCCACTGGAGGTCAGCGGTGCTGTGAGTGTTGACGCAGCAGGTCGCCAAGGCGAGCTGGTGCCGCGCTGAGCTGAAGTAGTCGTTGGCACGAGCTGGACTCATGCCGGGATGTCGAGACTGTCGAACAATACTAACCGGGTCAGCGGCCGTGTTGATGATGTATACTGCATGAGCAGTGGCACATGGCACAGGAATCGTCTCATCGTCGTCGATGCTCGGAGTTGCCACATGCATATTCATCACGTGAGGGGGGAAAACAGATCAGACTAATCTTCTGGCCAATTAAATGCCAGAGCACTTAAGATTGGATATACAAGAAAGAGCTCCGTTGCATCTATCCTGATACTAACCCTCGGGCGTCCGGACGCTTCGGACGGTCACGTCGGATTGTTTTTGAATGTTGTGAAATTTTTCTCCATGTTGCACGCTATATGACTTGATGTTGCGACGGGTGACTTGATGTTGCGACGAGATTTTTTTGCTAGAGTGCTTAGATCTGACGTCTATAGTGTTTTGATATGACGGCTACATATTGTAATTGGTCACCTTCATGTTGCAATTGTTTGTCGTTCATGTTGCAATCATTGTGAACATGTTGCATCCGTGTTCTTGACATGTTGCATCTGTGTTCTTGACATGTTGCATCCGTGTTCTTAACATGCTGCAACAGTAATGCTATAGCTAGGACGTCCGGAGGGAGCAAATATATCGGACGCCGTCACGAGCTTCTCATCCACTCGTACCACCCGTCCTCATCCACTCGTTTTCTCTCTCCCCTCATTTTCCCTGTGACTCCCCTCTCTCTCCTCGCTCCTCGTGCATCTCGCCAGGGAGGAGTCCATGGCGCCGGAGCTGCGCGCGGAGCGGACAGAGCGAGCTGCGCCGGGCGCTGCGCGCAGAGCGGACAGGGCGAAGCTCCTGCCACCGCCGTGGAGGGGCGCGGCGGAGATCGACCCCAACCGTCACGGGTGCGGGGATCCGGCGGCCGAGCTCGACGACAGCAGGGCCCGACGCTGGCTCACGCTCCCCGTGGAGCTCGCCGGCGCGCGGGCTACTGCGCCCCGCTTCCGTCTATCCACCTCCCCGCGACCAGGGCGGAGCCCTCTGCGGCCGCCTCTCCGCTTCCGCGCGGCCAGGGCGGAGCCCCCTGCAGTCGGGAGCAGGAGCGCACGAGGGGGGCGGGTCTGTGGTTTTGCATTTCCTCGTGCACCCGTGTAACATCTGTTTGTTGCATGTTGCAAGTTTCATTGTTTCGGATGCTTCATGTGAATGTTGCAAATATTTCTTATGGATGTTTGTAATGATGTTGCAAAGAGAATCATGATGTGTGATGTTGCAAATATTTAATGCACATGTTGCAAGTACTTTATTTGGATGTTGTATTTTTTAACGAGATATTTGAATGTTCCAATCAACGCAGCGTTGGATGATTATCAACATTTTTTAACATATTTTTGATGGTGTAAATATTATTTTTCGATGTTGCGGATGTTTGAGTTTTCATGTTGCAGACATGTGATGTTGGGTGTTGTGTCGAGAAGGAGAAGGGAGGAGGGCTCCTTATGTTGGATGTTGCAAATATTAATTTTAAATATTATGGATGTTGAGTTTCGATGTTGCAGACATGTGATGTTGTGTGTTGTGTCGAGGGGGAGGAGGGAGGAGAGCCTCTCATGTTGGATGTTGCAACCAACATACCTCGCAACACGGTCGCAACACCCTAGCGCTTGGATGTTGCAAGCAACATGCTCCCAACACGCTGATGTTTGGATGTCGGTCGCAACATGATCGCCACAAGCTCGCAACATTATCACCACATGCTCGCAACATCGCCGAATCGCTCGGACAGGAGGGAGGGGGGCTCCGAGGTTGAATGTTGGTCGCAACATGGTTCGCAACATTTCAAAACCATTCGCAACATGCTTCACAACATCAAAACGCTTTGCAACACGATCCGATGGCTGATACGCTTCATGACCCCGATCGTGTGGCTGCGAACCCGTCCGACGGCTAGCGACCGGAACGGACGTCTGGACGCTAGCAGAAAATAGATGGTCCTATCCTGCCATGGTATAACCTTTCTTCGTTGCATCTAGCTAGTTTCGTGAGCCAACCATAAGGATCACTTGGTGGATGATGGGCTTTCTATTCTCTAATATGCAGATGATATAGTTCTCTTCTTGGAAGACGATATGGAAAAGGCTAAGAACTTAAAGTTAGTACTATGTGCTTTCGAAAAGTTATCTGGGTTAAAGATCAGTTTCCACAAGAGTGAATTAAATTGTTTTGCAAAGTGAGGACCAGGTGTGTCCGAGGACCAGTGGAGGGTCGCACCTTAGTGATGAGTGATTGACAACGTTGTGTGGACTGATGCTTGGCTAAGTGTGCAGGTACAGGTTGCGGCTTGACTCGTGTCGGTACAGGTGAAGAACAAGTGCGAAAAGCCTGAGCCGTGGCGGCCTCCGAGTGATGGAGTGGCGAGTAGGCTTGGTTCGATGGACCCGGTGGCCGATGGGGTCAAGTGCGAGCCGTGCGGTGCAAGACTGGCGGGCTGAAGTCGTGAACATGGGCCGATGCAAGGTAGCGGTTGAAGCCCGAAGCTTGCACGCGGGGTTTGGTCGTTTGCCCACAAAACCATCTGGTGGACGGTTTCTTGGTTTGGGCCGCAAAACCAAGCCCGGAGGCCCGAGGCGACGGAGACGGTGATTCGGGAGCTTCGGGAAGCTTCGAGGCGGGGGGCACGTGGCGTGATCGCGGGGCTTGCGTCGATGCTAAGCAAGGCCGCGGTGGAAGCGTGTCCGCTCGATGAAGACTTGACCAAAATGCCCCTGAGGGGTTGTATCTTCATTTATGCAGTAGGGGTAGCGTGGTCATTTACCTCCCTCCGATGGACTTCATATAAATAGCGGAGAGGTGGATGGCATCTCTCTCTCTTTAGCTTCCTAGGGCTTTCTCCCCCGGTAGATTTTTCTGGACTGCTTCGTTTTCCTCTGGATTCCTTAGGCTAGACTCTTGTACAGACTCTGTCCTCTGGTTGTATGGAAGCATTCGGCATCCCGGTGATCTCCTAGTCCTCTGTGATTTTCGTGTCATTTTTTGGGACTATTTTTGGGAGTTTTCGTTCTTTGCTCGATTCGTGATTTTGGAGGCGTTTCTTGACGGATTTCTTTGAGGGGATCATGGGTGGATGCCTTGCGCATCTTTGTGTGTGATCTTGACCCCTCAAATACCGTGGAGAGCCTTCGATTCGTGCGTTTTTGGTTGGTGCCCGAGTTCATGGTGGTGGTTCGGTTGATCCGCGATTCCCGATGATTTAGTGGCCTAGGAGTTGAGATTTTTGGGGCATAGCATCCTTGTGTGACGCTTTACCTCTCCCCAAAATCTTGTCTCAAGAGCTTCAACCGTTTGGGAGATCCGGTGATGGAAAGGTTGGGTTGACTCCCGAGCTCGAGCTTTTTCTGTTCTGTTCGTGCTTGGCGGACGGTCCGCGGGTCCCTAGCGGACAGTCCGCGCGGCTAGGGTTCGTCCCGTGTTCTTCGTGTTCGTCGCGTGCTCTTGAGCGTTTTTGTTTCGATCCGGTTGGATCTCAGGGTTTGGCTGGAAAGTGTTTGGCGGACAGTCCGCGGTGATCTCACGGACGGTCCGTGTGGTCGGTTTTCTGGCGGATGGTCCGCGTGCTCACCACGGACGGTCCGAATTTCGGGGGTGCACTACTGGTGGTTCGAGGTGATTTTTCGGACAGTCCGCCATGCCAGTCCGGACGGTCCGCGCCCTCCTCGCGGACAGTCCGCCTGGTGTCCACGGACAGTCCGTCAAGGCCTTCGCAGCAGTGTCCAAGTCCTTTGATTCTTGCTTCGGTGCTTCCGCTCTTTGCTCCTAGAATTCTTGGGTGATCTTCTAGGCTTGTGTGTGCCTTGTTCGGAGCTTCTTTTGTGTGTGCGGTTTCGTGGAGTGGCAATCGGGGTATAGGCCAAGTTCGACCTTAGGGAAGAATTTTTATCGGCTTCCATTCACTCCCTCCCTCTCTGGTCGCCCGATTCGGTCCTTCACAAAGGCAAAGGACAAAGCCAATGGGTATGTTTCCTTGTTCGGGTGTAAGGAAGGTGGTACTTAGGTATTCCTATGAGCCCTCGTAAGTTAGCAAACAAAGATTGGAGGGTGACTAAAGAAAGATTTCAGAAAAAAGTTAGCAGTTGGAAGGGCAAAATTTTATCGCTAGGAGGGAGATTAGTGCTAATTAATTCAGTGCTTTTGAGTTTACCTAAGTTCATGATGTCTTTCTTCGGAATTCCTAAAGGGGTTCTTGAGAGACTTGATTACTATAGGTCAAGTTTTTTTTGGTAAAGTGGTGAGCATAAAAAAATATAGACTTACTAAATGGAGCATACTTTGCAAACCTAAAAGTGTGGGAGGCTTGGGGATTCTAAATTTGGATACACAGAACAAATGCTTATTAAGTAAGTGGCTATTTAAACTCTTAAAAACTAATGCTCATGAGCAAGGCGGGGTGGAACATTAAGAGACTTGAAAACTAGAGTTTATCTAGGCTTTGGTGTTATTGCTTTGAGCTGTGTTTTCCCCTTTCTATCGGTATGCTCTAAGATAGTGTGCAGCTTACATGTTGCTGGTCATCTTTTCTTAGGTTGTACGTGATCAAACATTGATTGCGGAGACCGGATTTTTATCCTTAATCTAAAAAACATAAGGATCACTTTATGTTATATACTAGTGGATATATATGTCTGTGGCGTTGGATAGAGAATTAGAAATTCAATACATTTTTAACATCCTCTCTTTAACATCTGAGGACCGGAGCGTCCGAGGACTGGTGGATGGTCACGCCTTAGTGATGAGTGATTGACAACGTGGTATGGACTAACTCTTGGCCAAATATTACAGGTGTAGGTTGCGGCTTGATTTGCGTTGGTGCAAGTGAAGAGCAGGCGCAAAAGGTCTTAGCCTTGCGGGGCCTCCGAGGAGTGGAGAGACAAGTAGGCTTGGCATCTATGGACCCGGTGGCCGAACGGGATCAAGTGCGGACCGTATGGTGGCAAGAAAAGTAAGACGAACATGAGCTGGTGCAGGGTAGCAGCTCACAACTGGAGTCTCTGCACGCGGGGTTTGGTTGGTTTACTCCACAAAACCAACACCGAACCGGGACGACGTGGTGGTCAAGTCAAGAGGAGCTTGTCATGGAGGCTATACCGAGTCCGCGGGGTTTGCGGCGGTTCACCAAAAAACCGTCGTGTTCCTTGGTTGCTCCACAAAGCCAAGACCGGAGGCTCGACGGGCGGAGACAGGATCCGGACGCGCCGAGAAGCTTCGAAGCGGGGGACACACTGCAGGATCGTGAGGCTTGCGTCGGGAGGACGCAGACTGCGGCAAAGGCGTGGCTGCCCGATGAGAATATTCTCTACTTGACCAAATTGCCTCTGAGAGGTGTGTATCTTCCTTTAAGTTGTAGGGGTAGCGTGGTCATTTGTCTCCACCGGAGAGACCTCATATATATAGCTCTAGGTGGATGGCAACTCATCCATCTGGACTGCTTCCTAATTCCTTAGCTTCATAGGCTAGATTTTTCATGCATTTGTGTATAATCTGACTTCTAGATGTATGAAAGAATTCGGTGTTGTGATGATTTTCCTCTCCTAGCTCTATGTGATTTTTGTGTCATTTTCGAGGTTATTTTTGGGAGATTTTCATTCATCGTTGGTTAGGCAATTTGAGGGCGTTTTTCTTCGGAATTCTTCGAGGGGATCATGGGTGAGTGCCTTGTGCTTCTTTGTGGATGATCTTGACCCCTTAAATGTCGAGAATCGCCTTCGATTTGCGAGTTTTTGGTAGAGCTCGAGGTGGTGCCTTGTGTGCACGTGATTTGCTATTCTGGTTGATTGGATTAGTTTGAGGCTCTAAGATTTTAGGTATAGCTTCTCCTAGAGACGCTTCTCATCAACCTAAAATTTGGGCTCAATTCATCCAGTGGTTTAGGAGATCCGTGAAGGGAGGTTGGAGTTCATCTCGCGGCCAGGTTCGCACTGCTTCTGTTCGAGCAGGACAAACAGTCCGTAGGGTCCTTGTGGACTTTCCGTGAGGTGTGGTGTTCGTCGTGTGTTCTTGCTGTTCGTGAACACAAGACGATCGATCCATAGAGTTCACTTGTTTTTGTTGGGGGGAAGTTTGTCGGACCGTCCGTGGGGAGTGTGCGGACCATCCGTGGTGTCAGTTCGGACGGTCTGTGAGGAGCAGTTCGTCCCTGGATGTTTTCTGTCTCAAATATGGACCGTCTGTAGTAGTGGGTCGGACCGTCCGTAGTAGCAGGTCAGACTGTCTGTGTGAGCAGGTCGGACTGTCCGTCCCCCTCGGGTAGTTTTGCCTAAGTTCTTCGCCTCTTGCGTTGTGCTTCCGCGTTGCTTCAAGTTTGGACTTGCTTCTAGGGTTGGTAGGTCCGTTGTGACTACATGACCTTGGCAAGTTTGTGTGGGAATCCTTAGTTGTGATTTTGGGACTTAGCCGGTTTTTCTTTAGAGAAATTTTTATCGGCTCTCATTCACTCACCCCCTATCTGGTCGCCTAATCGGTCCTTCAACATCATCTCTGATGTCTTGACATTTTTATTGTGAGACTGCATAAGGCCTAACCATGCCTCAATTATGCACTTAGGTTTGTTTGGTAGGTGCATAAGCCCCCTAGGGAAGCCAACCTTATACACCACAACCTCTTAGCCTGGCTACCTTGAAATATAAAAAGACACTAAGGTAACAACTAATAAGGGGGTAAAAGCATCACAAAGTACAACACAAAGCCTTTTGGAAGTGGAAGACAAACTGGGCCGCTGGACTCTGCCTCCCATCACGGTGAGATGCACAGCCCCCTCCGCTAGCAAGCCACCCCGCGACGCGCACGACTCCACTAACGAGTGACGCCACCCCTGAAGTGTCATGCTCCTCCTCCCATAACTCGCTTCGCCACCCTAGGAGTCTGCGCCGCTCCTCCCCTATCTTCCTCCATCGGAAAGATGTGTCGCACCACCACTCCCCTCCCCTACCTCCCTCCTCCAACACCGCTCCCTTTTCTCCCTCCATTTGTCATCGAGCAGAGCAACAGTAGCTTTTCGTGACCGGTGGATCTAGGAGCAAGGGCCCCATGTAGAGGTGAGTGAGACATGTCCTCGCTCATTTTTTGTTGTAGTAATAGCCTGTTTAGTTGGCAAACAAAAAATTTGGGGTCCCTTTAAATACCTATTAGGAGGATTAAATATAGACTAATTACAAAACTAATTACATGAATGGACGGGAAATCACGAGACGAATCCATTAAGCCTAATTAATCCGTCATTAGAGATTGTTTACTGTAGCACGGCGTTGTCTAATCATGGCATAATTAGGCTCGTTAGATTCGTATCGAAAAATTAGGTAGGGGTTATGAAATGGGTTTTGTCATTAATTCACATTTAATACTCCTACTCAGTGTCAGAAGATTGATGTGACGGGTAGTTGGGAAAATTTTTGAGAACTAAACAGACCCTAAGTAGTAGAATTCCACCATATTAAGGTTTTTCAATTAAGTTGATCTTTAGGTTTAGGTTCTGCCCTCACTCAATATTTGTCCTAGGTCCGCCTTGTCTAGGCGTCTATGACGCATGGAGGAGCAGTTGGAGGGTGCGGGGTGCGGCTACAATAATTATGTGCAGAGGAGCAGGGGAGAGGGTACGGGTGTGTTTAAAAGCCCAACTTCTTCCAAAATTCACTATGAAAAAGAAGATTTTCTATCACATCAAACATCACATCAAAAATGTCGGCACATGCATGGAGTACTAAATGTAGATGAAATCAAAAACTAATTACACAGTTTGGATGTACTTTGCGAGACGAATCTTTTAAGCCTAGTTAGGCCATGGTAGGACAATATTTACCACAAACAAACAAAAAGTGCTACATTTCTTTTCAGTTCGGAACAGTGCTTTTCAGCCTAAAATCCGTGCAAAATCCAAAATTTTGCATCCCAATTCAGAAAACTAAACACACACTACAATAATTATGTGCGGAGGAGCAGGGGAGAGAAGATGAGTGAATACAAAATCTTACTCCATACACACCAAAACACGAATATGTATTGGCACTCTCTTTGAATTCCATGTAGCAATTTCATCAACATCCAAACAGTTGCTCTGGCATTGTGAAATTACTCTAATTTGGTATCAAGACCAATTCGATGCCAAGCCCCGCAATACCGACATCCAAAATAGCCAAGGTTAATGAACTGGCATGGTAGCCGTGGATATCGCTCGATGAATCACATCATCCATCAATGGCTTGGCCCTATGTGGGGGCTCTTATATGACCACCGGAAGGTGGATAAGTATTGCAACTTCCAGCCAACTAAAGCTCATCTGACTTTCTAGCTATTGTTTTCCAACCAGTCCACCTCATGACTATTAGTTAAAAAATGTTCCAACATTTTTCAGAAATATTCCAACATTTTTCAAAAATGTTGGTTTCGTCAACTTTTTTTTGTCAATATTTTTTTAAAATATTGCAACAATTTTTAGAAATGTTGGACAACATTTTTTGGAGCCTCTCCGCACCGGCGGCGGCGCGCGGCACGCAGGCCGGCCGCGGCGGCGCGCACGGGCAGCCGAGGTGTGCGCGGAGCCGGCCGCGGGGGCGCAGGGGAGGCTGCGGCGGCGGAGCAGGAGGCCGCACCCGCCCATGGTGGCGGTGGAGCGGGCGCAGGAAATCAAACAATGGAAGTTCCCGCCTATTCCCACCTTCTGGAAGTTATATAGGATTTCCGCCCTATGTGCCTTTGCCGTCGTTTTCATTTAAAAATTTTATGGCCCAGTCCGCCTCGGTTATATAGGTCGCTCAGCAATGAGGCCCAACTGGCTGTCCCGACGGCCCAAGTCGTCGGTAGGCTTGGCAGCCACTACCTCAGATCGACTCCAACAATACCCTTATTCCAACCCACAAGCTAAAAATGAGCGCCCTATGACCTCTATAGCGCGATCCAGCAAATCGCGCATGCGCATCGCCAATTTGCGGCCGCCGACTTCGGAGCACTCATATCCGGAGTCATTTACGTACATACTATTAAGAAAGTTGTCGGTTACGCACATGCTATGAAAAAGTTCCTACCTGTATGTCATGCACTCAAAATTCGTTGACGCGTATGCCATTTCGTCCAACTTCTGTTCAAACTTAACGGTTCCACCGATCTGACATGTGAGACCCACGTATGAAAATGACTATTTTGCCCCTAGTCTACCCCGTGCGCTTCTTCCTCTGTCTCGATCCCTTCTCCCTGTTCGCGTGTCCGGCCCGTGAAAAAAACCCGCCTCCCTGCCCCCGACGGCGGAACCCTAGCCGCCGCCGCCGGCCGGATCCAGGCGCAGGTGCCAGCCAGCGGCGCCCCCGTGCGGCCAGGCACTGGGGCCGGCGGTGCCCCCGGTCACTATGAACCCTGCTGACAGCGATGTAGCCGCCGCTGAGAAGGCACGACGCAAGGACAAGAAGCAGAAAAGGAAGAAGCACATCGTCACCACAGAGGATAACAGTGGTGCCACAACGACTGAGGAAGGTGCACCCCATGAGAAGAAGAAGCAGAAGCAGAGGAAAGATGGGGGTGAGGTGGAAGAGAAGACAAAGATGCTGAAACCAACTGTGAGCATTGCTGTCGCTGGTTCGATCATCGACAATGCCCAGTCCCTTGAGCTCGCTACCCTGGTTTGTGCCACTCCCTATTATGGTGCACCAGAAATTATGATTTTCGCAGCTCGAAAGCTTACAATGACATCTCTCCTGTTTCAGCTGGCTGGCCAGATTGCCCGTGCTGCAACCGTCTTTCGCATTGATGAGGTTATTGTCTTCGACAGCACTCCCACTGCAGAGAGTGGTGGCACAGCTGATGGTGAAGAGAGCGGCGCACATTTCCTTGTTCGGATACTGGAGTATCTGGAGACTCCGCAGTACCTGCGCCGGCGCCTTTTCCCGATGCACAAGAACCTGAAGTTTGTGGTGAGATGTCGAAGAACCTGAACTTGATGTGTTGGCATTTGATGAATGATGAATGATTTCTGTGTGTGCTTATTGTGCTGTGCTATTTCTGGCATGCAGGGATTGCTTCCACCACTCGACGCGCCACATCATGTGCGCAAACACGAATGGTCTGAGTTTCGTGAAGGTGATATCTGTTCTGGTGCTGTTGGTACCAATTTTTAATTACTGAACTTACAAGGCATGCTGAACATTTGGAATGATGTACTGAATCTTTATTCTTGTTGGACACATGCCCATATGTATTTTATAAATTAGACTATGGTCATGTGTAGTGCTCTTTCACTAGTCTACCGCATATCTTCATTCAATTGTTATCATTTCCTTTGTTCTGGCATTTGGAAGGGCTCATCAAACTGGGTTGGTATATCAATATGGTGATGACAAAGGGGTGTTCCCTTTTGTATGAGGTGTCCTGCTTGTTCAAATGAGGTACCTGAACGGTGGGATCTATTTGACGATGCTAAACTGTTCAAAGTAAACTGTATAATAGCAGTACGGTGGGGAGATAATTCAAATGTACAGTTAGGTGAAGTACAAATGAAATTTTTTACACCAAATGAACATTTAAAATATCTAGGAACCTGAGTCAGGACAGGAGTTTCAGATTTAAATGCTTTAACTGGTCCTTGAAAAGCTTGGATAATAAGAAAAAGATAATTGTTACTATGGAAAAAAAAAGGCTGTCATCTTTGTGTTTCTTAGAACTTATTTGGAGTATGAGGTTTAATTTTGCATGGTATTGCAACTTAGACAGCATCTAGCATATTTGTTAGGATTTTCTCATGTTGATTGTTATCCAAATTGAAAGTATCTGCATCCAATTGGGTGTTTTACTTTGCACTATGTATCTCTGCTAGCATAAGGTATTTGTTCTACTCATTAATAATTGCGTCCAACTCATTCATGTTGGATAATCTTCTGCTCACACATTTTGACATTTCTGATTCAACATATGCTTACATGACACTGAATTTAGACAGGTGTAACATTGGAGGGTGATCGGTCAAAGGGGACCCTTGTTGATGTGGGATTAAGTAAGGTATGTATGGTACCTTCAGTGACCTTGTTCTCCACAACAGTTTTTAGAGAAAGACTTTTGCTAAATTTGAAGATATGTCGAATAATTTTGTCTGCCACCCTGGATAACTGCATCTAATAAAATCATGCTAGCAAAATCTGATGCAAATGATCCAATGTAAATGTTATTTGTAGGGCTCAAGAGGTTAAGACTATTAAAATACCTATTGAGTTCTTAAATGTTTCCAAAATGGGTTGTGTTTGAGACAACTTACGATAAACACGTGCGTTCTTTGTTTGGTTTGCATCATCTTGTATTTTATATAGTGAGGATGTGTTTAACATTGCAATAGCAAGAGGTTACAATGTAAGCAAATATTTTTCATACTTGACATAACAGTCTAGAAAATATCATGTGTTAAACTTGACATAATGTATGTCTTCAGTAAATTAGAGGGTTCCAAGTTCCTAGGACTGCTGTATGTTACCATGGGAAAATGGAAAGTATATATTTGGCTTATATATGCTTTTTGATGAAACAGCTTGAATCAGGTGCGGAACTAATTGATCAGCATAATCTTTTATTTCTTAACGTCCATAAAGAGGCTTGTAATTGCATTTGAGTTTGTTCTGGGGCTGTTTATGAGTTTAGGCAACTTGTAAGTGTGGAGGATATCAAACCTGACAACCTATGGCCCTATGGGAGTATATAAATTGAGCAAACCCTTAATATATCCTGCTCTGGTTTGTTAGTTCTTTTCCTGTAGTACCATTAAGGCTTTTTAAGACATAAGCAGCTAGGCAAAAGAAAAGCTCTATGATTCTGACAGGTCTCAATTTATTATTTCCAGATCACAATGTATCTTATCAAATCTGTACTTTAATGACTTTATGTGAAAATATGTAAAAGAGACGAACACTTCAATGCAATGGATTCTTCACTGACTCTAGTTTATCATGATTCTGTAGAATGTTCTAGTTGAGCAAATACTAGAACCAGGGAAAAGAGTAACTGTAGCCATGGGGACCAATCGTGACCTAACAACAGGTAAACAATTTTATTCATGGATTGCAATAAATAATACTGGATTGATGTTTCTTTGTTTATGCTTTTTCCAATGTCCGAAGAATTTATAATCTTGAGTAATCTAGATAACCCTCACGTGGGCAAATCCTAAGCATTTACATTTGTCGGTTCAATTGATCTTCATAAGAGAAGTTTAGGAACAGAAATGTTTATAAATGTTCATGGGACTTATGTCACGCGGCATGTGGGGATGAACACAACTGAGACATGGCATGAGAAACTGTTGCATGCTTCTCTCTGCTGCCAGCAAATTAGAAGAGAAAACCCCTGAGAAACTGCTGCTTCATCTCAGCACAAAATCCTCTGTGTTCACTTGTGTTTGTGTGAGTTTATCATCGTGTTAATGAATTCTTGCCGGCACATTTTTTCCTGCTCGGCAAACTCCCAGTGCAAGCAAAGGTGCTTTTTCTTCCTGTCTTCAACCATTAGACTGGCAGCCTCAATGATTCGCTCCTAATTCTTGTGAGAATCACGCAAGAAACACAGCCAAGGTGCTTGAAGAATAGCTTAAGTCATGATCACCGGTCTCAATTTCTTTAATTTGGAGAAATGAGGTGGTGCACTCTCATCAGAAAACTATAGAATCAAGTGTATTTGCTTGACATTGTGGTTAGGTCAACGGGAAGGCAAATCACATGCTCTTAAGAAATGGCTATAATCTAGAAAATAGCTTAAATATTCTTCTATAGAACAGTTGCTTTAATCTCCCGTTGATGGTGGTACAAACCTGGCCATAGGAAGACTTAAGATTTAAGAAGTTACTAGTATTTACTAAGTTTTGGGATGGGAATACTATTTCAGATAGGCAGCTGATGAGGGCTGAACCAAAAGGCCCTCCATTCGAGGAAGCATGCCAGGGGGACTCGTTTGCCTGGTCCAGGCAGCGAACAGGGCTGTTGGCTGCCAATTTTTTTTTTTTTTTTGTGTGAAGTTCTACGCATATGATTCAGCTGTGATACTCAGAAGGAAGATCTATAATACTGGAATGTAGATATTTGAGAATTACTAAACCCCTCTTCTAATTTTTATGACAACATGGAATTATCTTTCTATCCTTGCACCTAATCATCGGATTGGTATCTGCTATACTTCTTGGTAGTACCGCTCCATGTCTTTGTAGCTTTTAATACTTAGTACTCAGTTTTGATCATTGGACTTGAACTAACAATTCAGGGAAGGTACTTGAGAATACCTTCAAGCACGCAACCTCATTTGTGAAAAACAATATGTATTCATTCACAGTATGTGTTTAGGTTGTTACTCCCTGTTCCAATTTTTTATGTTTCCCATTTCAGCTCATAAGTTTGGTGGTTCTCAGTATATTCTTCTGTTGTATTGTTTTAAACTATGTACTGTGTTTATTTTGCCATTGTACTGTAACTGCTTTTTTATTTGTATCTAGCTTGCGTAAGGAAAGTCGTTCCCCCCTCCACCCCCAGCAAAGAGATGGGATCTTATTGGGGCTATAAAGTGCGTTATTCTTCAAATTTAAGTGGTGTTTTAAAAAATTCCCCATACAAGGTACTGTTTTCGCAATCTCAATTTATTGTTCTGAAAAAATCGAGTTATTGCTACTCACTTCTACCTTGCCTTCATTTATTCATTTTCACCATCTCCAGGAAGAATATGACCATATTATTGGCACTTCAGAGCATGGACAAATAATTAATTCTTCGGAGCTGACATTACCTTCTTTTAGGTATGCCAGAGATTGTCCCTTTTATTTAGTTTAATGTGTTCAATTTGCTTGGTGTCCTACAGCTTTATTAATGTACACCAAAATGTATATAACAACAAAACTAGCCTTTAGTCCCAAAGCAAGTTGGGTTTCATTTAGAGCATAAACCCAAGAAGGCCACCAATAAGCGGACAGGAATGAGAAAAAGAAGGAAATGCAGTTTTTGGTAAATAGTGGTTGGTTGTTGCGGGGATGGGCCATAGCTCATGAATGAGGCCAGGGTGATTATAAAGTATACTCAGCAGAAGTAACGGGACTACTGCTGATATGGAAGCATTGCAACCCCACTCCGCGATGTCAGTGCAGTACCGTGAAGAGTAAGCTCTAACCAGGGGATGTATGGTCCATAATGTCCCATAGACAATGCCTTCCATACTGACCATACAGGGGGCAGAAATATAAGTTTGAAGGTCCCTATCTGGCCCTGGGGGCACTACCCAAACGGACAATTTCAAGGAATCAGACACTTGGACATACAGTCCCCCTAACAGCCCTACAGAACCTTGCCTTCCGTCTGTAGGGTCCTAAACTAATTGTTTGGGCTTTGTAACCACCTATTTCATCAAATATTAAAATAGTGGTTGAATGTGTCACCTGCCCTAGGATAGTTACATGAAAGTGTGGTTTTTTGTTTAATAAAATTGGAACCAGAATCTACAATTCTTAAATACAACTCCAATTTTTGAACATGGCCAAAGTTCTTGCTAAGCACAGTAGCTGTTCTTTACTTAAAATCACAGTGAGTGGATAAAGATAAATATTAGACCAAGGGATCATTTACTTTCACTTAATTAATGAATTCATACATTGTAGTAAAAGTCTTCTGTGTATAGGGGTAAATAATTGTACTTTTCCATAATTCAAAGGGGTGCATTGTAACCATGCGTCTTATGAGTAAAATTCATGCCCTGTATATAGGCCATTGTTAGTCAATATTGCTATTTATGGGACTTCATTTGACAGGCACCTTCTGATTGCATTTGGTGGACTTGCTGGTTTGGAAGAAAGCATCGAAGAAGATACAAATTTGAAAGTATGGCTATTTGCCTTTTATTATACTTACAGTTACTAGTGCAACCTGATCACCTGCATGAAAATGCGAGTTAAGAAAGCATTGCCTGTGGTTGAATTGAGAGCACTTGAACTGTTAACATTGCATGAAAATCTGAGCTAATTTTGTAGCTGAAAATGTCATCTTTCAGTTGTGGGGGCTCTTTCATTTGATTAATGATTGTCGTACTATTACTTCGGTTGGTGTTAACGTTACATATTTCTGTGGCAGGGTAAACAAGCGAATGATGTATTCACATCTTATTTGAATACATGCCCCAATCAAGGGAGCAGAACAATAAGAACAGAGGTACTTACCTCTTAAGCTTTAACAAAGTTCATTTGTTATGAAATCATTTTATCCTAACAATATAGCTAACTTTTACCAGGAGGCCCTTCTCATTTCCCTCCAATACTTCCAAGATCCCATTAGACGAGTAGAACAGCAGATGTAGGTTGTCACACAGATGCCTGGAGATTCATCATTGGGCATCAAAAGCAAAGCTGGCTTGCTATAGAGCTCCAGTGCTGACATTGAAGTTTGCTCACAGAAATACTTTGCGTGTTGCCTATGTGGTAGTGAATTTTAGTCAATAGTTGGCCAGCTGTTCAGAACATCCTACGGCAGCGGTGAAAATATTATGTAGAACTAATTTCACTGAAGGTGTTTGGTGGCCATTTCAATGTATCCAGTGGTTGCCCAGGGGATATCTGTATCGTTGTTTCATGCCTTTAAACATGTACGGATTGCTGTTTACGCCGAAGCTTACGCCTTGGTGAAGGCTGCCTTGTTTCCGTTTCCCTCTTTTCAACCAGACTAAAGTTATCCTTTAAGTTCTACCAAGTCAACACAAATTTTGGTGCTTATTTCGTTTTTAACTATTTTGACATGGTACGGAAAGATACTTCCAGGTTTTGGCAAAGTTTTAGGTTTTTGGAATGTCTCAAGTTGTAGTTTTGTGTAAAACTTGTATTCAATAGTTATTGTCATTATTGAAATTTACTCAATTTTAGATGAATAGGTAAGTAATATTTGTCTGTTTGATGCAGATGGGCTTAGTTGTAGCGGATGTTCCATCACTTGATTACCAATCTCCAAGCACTTGTTCATGGATTGCCGCTTCTGATTTTTGCATTCATTGCGGTTCTTAAATTTCCACCTTAAAATGCTACCCACTCCATTTTCAGTATATGATGTTTCAAATAACTAATTAACTTATCGATTGACTTTCTATAATTTAAAAGTGTATGATGCTTGAACTATCCTAATTAGTTTATATTAAATTAAATATTAGATTTTGTATATTAAAAAAATGCGGGGAGCAAGATTTGAGGAACTTAGCGATGGATCCATCTTTTTTTTTACCAAAGTTGTGACAATGATTTTTTAGAATATCTGAGAGAGTAGTGTATCTTTGTATAAATAAGAACACATTGTTCGTTTGGCTTATCAGCCACAAGTCAACAGTACTTTTCTCTCAGAATAAACCGGTCACTAGCCAGCCAATAATATTTTTCTCTCAGAACAAATCTGCACCAGCCAAACGAACAAGCTGCGGTTTCTCAATAGGATCATTGCTGAAATTGAGAAATTTGTAATTGTGTCATTTTCAAAAGTGGATTGCGCTCTTTTGCTACTCTGCAAAATGGTTTCGCAAAAATGTCATTATGAAACAGAGACACGCCGCTACAATGCCTTAGCTGACCGTAATGTCCTTTATCTTGTTCAACCTCTGGCCAACCCACACGCCGCCGAGCCACCCCCAGGCCCTAGGAATCCACCGTAGCCCCTGCTCCCGCTCCTCCTCCCTCTCCACGCCGACGCGAGCAGCTCCGCCGCGGGCGAGCTCGACCTCGCGCGCGCGTGCGCGGCCGCGGGCCAGCTCCGTCCCATACTCCCATCCCATCTAGTACGTACCCCGAGCCCCGTACGGTCCTCTTAAATAAGTGTCAAGCACCGTCACTTTACCCCATTGGTGTTGTCACTATATTATCATTAGCAGGGGCCCTGCCCAACGGCGGTGCTATTCATCATGCATCAATTAGCAAAGGAAAAAAAAGAAAATAAAGCAATGATGGTTTTGCAACGGCTCGATCGGTCTCTTGTCTGTTCGTCAGCCTGACGACCGGTGGTTGGTGCTGATTTGTTTTGAGAGAAAAATATTGTTGGCTGGTAACTGGTAGCTGATTTGTTCTGAAAGGAAAGTACCGCTGGCTGGTGGCTGATAAGCCAGACGAACAGGACGTCTGAGGGCAAACCATAATCATGATTGATACTGTACCCTTCATGGATTAGCATAGCACCCACTCTCCTTTAGCAATCTGCTCTGGAGATGCTCGTAAGTCGTAATGAATTAAGCCAATCGTCAGCGTGGCACGTACGGCAGTTGGCGTAGCAAAAGCCAACACGTGACATGCTAATAAGAGCATCGATCTCCGACGGTCGTCTCCCGACTTGGCTATTTTTGAGAGTGCAAGTCGGAGACATGATAATAAGTTTTTGGGTTCCACTGACTTATTTCGTCTTTTTTTACAGTATTTTTTATTCAAAACAGATCAGCTGATTTAATCAGTACACAATATTTTTTTCTCACAACAAAATTGCCGACTTCTCCTAAAAACTTCCTCTGACGTTGACTTGACCACGACACACATCCGTCCTGTCATCCTACGCCCTGTGGGCGTGGGAGCGGATATTCAATCAGGCGGACGTGAGCCGTGACGGAGATGTCCGGGAGGATGTGATTGGTGGCACAAAATTCAAAAATAAGTGATTAGTTGTATTCAAACACTAATATCTTTTTAATGATTTAACTAAATTAAAATCTGATTGCATATTAATATTCTTTGTAATTTAATTTACAAAACAAGATATCACTTGACCATATTTCATCACAAAATAAAAATAACATATAATAATTTTTTAATGTTTGGTTTGCGGCGTATTCAACTATGTCAAAATTTGATCATGACCAAATCATGAGAATGATGAAATCATATATAAGTTATATTTGGATTGTAACCTTATCAAATCTTGTCAAATCTATGAAATTTACATGTTTTTTTTACGAAATATGGTCAAGTGATATCTTGTTTTGTAGATTTAATTGCAAAGAATATTAACATGTAATCAAATTTTAATATACGAAATAAGATATTACTTATCCATGTTTCATCACAAAATAAAAATATTAACTATGTTATTTTTATTTTTGTGAGGAAACATGGTCAAGTATGTTATTTTCATTTTTGTAACGAAACATGGTACTTATACTATTTTTATTTCTGTGACGAAACATAGTCAAGTGACATCTTGTTTCGTAGATTTAATTGCAAGGATCATTAATATGCAATCGGATTATAATTTGATTGAACCATTAGAAAGATATTAGTGTTTAAACACAATTAATCAACTAGTTTTGAATTTTGTGCAACCAATTCTGTTAAGCCACCAACACCACCGCCCTGGAACACCTCCCCCAAAACGACGCGTCCCCGTGGGAGGCAGCAGCCAGCGCCCAGCGGGGGAGAAGAGAACGTGCGCGCGCGCGCGTCCAGACTCCAGAGCAGATGCGTCGCGCCAGAGATCCGATCTCTCACCTACGGCTACGGGTGGCGTGCATGTGGGCGCGCCGCGCACGGAACGGCGACGTGCATGTGCATCCTGTGCCATCCGGCCTGCCGTCTCCCTTCCCTCCCGGCCTCCCCGTCGTCCTCCTCGATCCATCCATTCGTGACCCCGCGCCGGCCGCCGCACCACCACCCTAGCAGTAGGAGGAGGATAACGCTACCCGGGCGTGCACGTGGGAGTATTCACTGCGCGCGCGGCGTGGCCAACCCGGCCTTGTAGTTAACGAGACGCGCGCGGAACATGAAATTTGGTACGGGAGCAGATTTTTAGGGCCAAATTACGTTCCCGGGAATTTTTAGCTTCCCATCTGTACTCTCTGTACGAGTAGCCGAGTACGCCTCTACGCGTGGTCCATGCGTGCGTGCAGTGGCCATCTCATCTCGTTATCATACCTGTCATCCACTCATCCGTGGGCGCTCAACGGCCCAAGCAAGGCTCTAAGACTTCAAGAGAGGAGTATGGAGTATATGAGGGTGGCACGCGTCGGGCTTTTGATTTTGGATGTGTTTAGATTCAGAAGTAACAATTTTACGATGTCATAAGAAATGTTTCATAAAATGTTATAAGTATATTTGGATATTAAGTTACAGAGCTCGTCTGGAAATTGCGAGACAAATTTATCAAGCGTAATAAATATGTCATTAATACATACTTCCTCCTTCCACTTCTATGAAGCACGCACACATACCTAGATTCAAATTTTGCAATCTTTAACCACTCATTTGATCATTAATTTTTTTTATTTTTATGATGTAAACTTTGTATGGTTGGATTCGTAATAAAAATACTATTTCATGATTACAAATTTATAATCATAAACGACATAATATGTTATAAATGAATAATCAAAGTGTTACATAGAACACACCTTATAATAGAAGAAAATAGTATGACTGTAGTACGACAAAATGAAATCATGAATTAATTATGCTTAAAATTTCATCTCTTTAAGTGATGTGGGCCTAGACCAGGGTCGACCAGTCAACCCGCTAATCAACAACACGTAACAGGGGATCCCCATAAATAGGAGAAACATCTCCGACGGATAGCCCCCACCTTCTCCGGATGGCTCTCATCCTGTCCGGGCGGTTGCCACCGCTACTGAATAGTCGACACCTTGTCCGAGTGGTTTCTGATTCGCTCGACTAGTCCCCGCCTCGCCCGGGTGGATCCCGTTCCACCCGAGCAAATCCAGCCCCACCCGTGTGGACCCCCCGCCTCGCCCGAGGGGCTTCCTTTAGGACCAAGGAGCCCCGAGGAGATTGGCCCGTCCGACGAGTTTTCCACCTCGCTCGATCGGTTCGCCCGTAACTACTCCTCGCTAGGGATGGATTCGGATCGGATATATCTATGGATTCGAATTTATTTAGATGTCACTTTTCACCAATTTTAATTCGAATTTGAATCGGATACAAATCTTATCGGATATTTACGAATACGAATCTTGTCGGATACGAATACAAAACAAATAGATTTTCTTTTTATCGACTAGTAAAAAATGTTACTACCAGTGAGTAAATATAATTTATTCATTAAAAAAATAATATAATATATTTAAAATTAACATGAATAGCCTTATTAAAATTAATTGAATTTTATTATTGCATATCACTAGTAATATTAGACTAAAATAATTATTTATTAGATATTTTTTTAATAGTTTAGATGATGTACATCATTTTTAGATAACAATATTAAATTAACATCATTTTGTAATTATTAATTAGTCATCAAAATAAGTTTTAGATAACTTTATCACTACTTTATTCTACACAGATAAGAATAGTGTTGAATAGTCCACATTTTTGTCGAATACAAATATGAAACCGGGTAGAGAAAATATGAAATATCGAATACGAATACATCCATTTAACACTCTCATTAAAAATGAATACGAATACAGATATCCATGTTGGTATTTTTCTCGAATACGAATTCGGATAATTAAGATATCCAGACATCTGAATCCATCCTTACTCCTCACTTTTGCCCACACCGGGTCGTACCCACTTGGCACCACAGTTGTCAGAACGGGATGGGCACCTGACCAGCACCGCGGAGGCCACAGTAGAAACCGTCCTGTCCAAACAGGAGATCCACAGTCCCTAGGGAAGGACACCCGTCCACTCGAATGACGACAGTTGGGAGTCGGGGAAGCACAACACCGGTCAAACGAGACCAAAACCACTCGGAGCAGCGTCCGAGTACCCAAACCGACCAACCACCCGGACACCACCGACCCAAGGTCAAGGAAGCCGCCCATGCTATCAGCACCAACCCAACGACAGTTGGCGGCTGTTCACCACGTCAACCGAGACTTCGGGACGAAAGCTCAAGCCTCAACACTGTATCACCCACACTGTAATTCCTTTTTACCCCTTCCATTTACCCTCCTTGGGCTATAAGAGGGGGAGGACACTCACAAGAGAAGAGGGTACGAGATCCAAGATCATGCCTCATCGAAGAACACAACACACGAACACTCGAATGCACACCACATAGACTTGGGGCCGTACCTCCTCTCCCAACTAGTTTGTACCCTCTAATGCGAACATTAGGCTTTGAATACACCACTTCACACTAGGCGTAGGTCATTTCGTGCCCAAATCAGTATAACCGCTCTGTGTCATTTGAGACATTGTCCATCCTGAGACGCGCGATCGTAGAAAATATTTATAACTAACGGTAGAGAACCCGACATTAAGTTATCACAATTTATGTAATTAGTTATTTCTTGGTCATTACTCCTTGCATGTGTTCAAACATTCGTTTATTTCTTTGATGGAGGAGGACAAATGCAGTGAAGTAGCAATCTCTTTTCCAACAAAGAAACAAAAATCGGTGGTGAGCACGAGATGGACACCCCGCCCTAGTGTTTAGAAGCGCGAACTCGACAGTCTGTCCGAGTGTCCACGAATATCTTTCTTTTTTTCTAGGAACCTTAACACATGGCAACCATCTGCATTCTTTGGTCGGCAGTGCGTACGGTCCTCGTTGGCACGACCGCCCCTTCTACAACCGTCGCTTTGCGCTGTTTTTCTGCCCCGGCGTACGCCTCGTCTTCGAAGCCCCTGCGCTATTTCGTCGGCGGGAAGATCTCCAACATCACCAAAGTAGTTGCTGCTTTCTCCTGATGTTACAAAACTTTGTTGTAATTAAGACCTCTTTTAAGGTGTTTTTTGTAACTTGTCTGCTGAGCTAATATATTATATGAGTTGTTGTCAAGAAAAAAAACATGGTCAACCCCGGAAACTTAACACATTTTTCATCGTAGATACATTGTACACGCACTGCATGTTGTCGCCTAACACGTCCTTTATCCCACATTTATAGAATAAAGTGAAGCTATGCAAATTTCATTTCTTTTAACGACATGTTGTGAGCACCAAGATTTGAACTTAGTCTCACACTATGATGAACAAGCAAATTAGTTACTTTTGAACTTACTTAACCACATGTAACTAAAACTACACCCGCGCAAAGACATACAATGATTATGATTTTCAATTGACAAAAAAAATAACTCATCATTTAGAGAAAAAAATTGAATAAATATCGCTGTATGTTGAAAAAGCGTGTCAAAAAGCGTTGGTCGCGTTACAAAAAGAAGGGCACTAGAAAAAAAGAAGCTAAAAGCGCTGATTTCAAGTGCAGCGGATGCGGAGCATACTATATCACAGTGCATCCCCACAATATCTATCTATCTGTGGATCGAATTTTGAACGGCCAAAACTGCACTGGGATTTGCCTTTTATGCGCATGCCTTTTTTTAATTAACAAATCTAGGACCAACTGCTATCATTTTTCTCTGAACAAATATTCTTTTCATCTGGTGTGACGCTTTAAACCTTTGTTTTCTTCCGCTCCGCCTCCGGCCTTTTCTCCCGAGCGTCATCTCCCTGCCGCTCCACCCAACCAAAGCGCAGCGGCAGTGTCTGGCTCACTCTACCAGTAGTAACTTCGCGCTCACACCGCCTTCGCCAATCCGCACCTGAAATCCGGCGTGCTCGGCGCGAGCAAGGAAGGAATCCCCGTCGCGAGGAAGGAACCACCGGCGGCGGAGGAGGAGGCCTCGAGCGGGGGCTGTTCTCTGGCTCATGCCCGGATCTGGGGGAGTGGGACGCGCGGCGCCTCGCCACGCCGGATCCGATGCGTTGGCGGCCGGGCGGTGATCAGCGGTTCCAGGTATGCTAGTTTGCTTTTGGCCCGTCCCGCTCCTTCTTGGTTCTTGGCTGGGTTTGGGAGTGGGGGAAACGGTGCTGTTCGTGGTTTCTTTGTCGGGTTTTTGGGGGCAGATTCGTGCGGGAGGTGTCGCGTCGTGAGGTCGGCGGTGGTTAGGCGTTGGCAGCTCAGAGGAATTCCGCAATGCCGCTGGATTTGATTGTAATTTCATGTGCCCTGCCTCGTTCTTTGAATCCCCTTTCTTGCGGTTCTCTTGCTCTTCCTTTCTAGCTTTAGCTTATCTTCCTTGTGATGTTCTTTTGGAAAGAGTTATTTCCGTGTTCTGAGTATGGTAGTTTCTCATTTTTTTAATAAAAATTCCTTCTTTCTTAATTTGTTGCCACTAATGAAAGAGCAGAATACAGGGCGTGAATTTTGCTATTTTGCCGTTTAAAATTTTCTGTTTTGCAGATTTTTTTTTGTTTCCCGATTCTACCAACTCCAAATTATGTAATGAATACTTGAGAATTCGAGCTTTGGCTGTTGGTTTGAGTTGTGCTAGTTCTTTGCAGATTTTTATTTCTATTGTGCCCTTTCAATCTATCAGACGTTTAGATATCTAGAATTAGCCTGTTTACTAAGGGATAGCACACTTTTCCTCATTGCATCCTTCCCCTACCTTGCAGTGTTGCTGTCACATGCTTGTCCTAGATGGTACTATTGATATTTACTGGTCTAACTATTTGGCATATGCAGCACTAGAATACCGTGTGGGTGAAGTGTTGATATCTGAGGTTAAGTGTGGCGAGACTGATGCTAATGGTCCCATGTGTGGTTGGAAATTTGGAATTTATCATGAGCTCCTGACCCCAGCACGTACGTATTAGTTTGCTGTAATGAGAAATTATTGATACCGAAATAGTGTACTGGGGGAGCTTATATCATTGTCATTGCGTCCTGACAGCGTTTATGAATTCTGTTGGTCCTGTTGAAATAGCTACACACAATGATTCCATTTTTCTTTGCGAGACACTTCTTGTTCTTGCTTTTAAGTGTCACAAGTCGGGCTCACACCACACACCAGGGTCCAGGGTTATAGTTATAGGTTGCATTCAGAGATTTCTATTGTTTGACCAATACCTAAAGTGCCGAACATCCTTTTGCAGTGATGTTCTGCTTTCTTGCCAAAATGTAACCTCAACTGTGGCTCTATGTATGAACATGTTTTGTTTAATTTTGCAGGGTTTACAAGTAAAGTTTGCCCAACAATTATGAATTAGCCACACAACATAAGATGGCAACTGAAGTCAATCAAAACTTTTTTGCATGGTCACAGGAGGAAACTTCTGTGCAGGATATTTCGCAGGTTAACTCTCTTTCATCATCTTTTTTTTTTTGGCTAAGTATAATGTACAGCCAGTGACTTTACTTAAAGTGATAGAAATTGCTAGAGTTTGTATGGCAACTGCTATTAGCCATGTGTCAGTCTGAGGAACCTTATGTCATAAAAACCCTTTTAAGGCAATGGTTAATAGTATTGCTATAGACCTATGTGCCAGTGTACTAGAAGTTGCTAAGACTTCCAGAATCTGTGGTAACTACCATTACCTTGTCTGTACTGGTTTACTAGTAAGTGTTGTTAACCCAAAAGGTTTCTTAGAAACTAACACATTTCTGTTATTGCATTTTTTCTATGTAAATATATTGTCTGTTGATATTCTCACACTTTATTACCGGTGCTTTTTCTCCCTTTAGGGAACATCACAAATGTTTGGTCATGGTTCCATATCATTTGGAAGATTTGACTTGGAATCATTAGAATGGGAGAAGTGGTCTGTATTTACCAATGATAGGCGCCATGAAGAGTTTGGAAAGTTCAATGGATTAGTTGCTAAGAAGAAAGCATACTTTGAAGAATACTTTAAGAGGATTAGGGAGCTCAAGGCTTTGCAGCAACAGAACCAGCAAACTGAACTTCATTTGGAGTACAGTGGTGATGGCAGCAATTCTAGTCAAACAGGAGAATATGAACCAGCTGCAGACCATGGAGCTCCGACTGAATCTGGAACACCTGTTGATGATTCCATGGAACAGGCAACAACTGCAACCACATTTAAGAATGAAATGGAATCCTGTGGTTATCACAAGAATGGGAGCTTAATTAATGAAACTTCTGTGTCTACTCATTCTTCACCAGTTGGTGGCTTGCAGCAAATTGGCAAACAATTGAGAGATGTTAGTGGCAAAAAGGAATTGTTGAAGCAAGATGCTAATTCCATCCAAGATAATCCTGGAATGGCCCACGAAATTATGATATCTCCTGAGAGGATAACTGAGAAAGACTCTCGGGTTGGTCAGGCTTCAGAAATAATTCCAAAGACTATCAAGATGACTTCCAGTAATGTTTCTGATCACACAATTGTTACTAAGGTATTTGCACATTGGCTTTGTACATATTTTCATCTTGCTCATTGTTGCAATCTGTGTGTGCTTTGTTTTCTAGTAAGTAGACTATTATACTGTACCCAGTATAACATCCACTGCCAGACATCCAAAAAAATACTTCTCTTTTCCCCCCAATGAAACTGTAGAACTAGAATGCATAAGTTAGACCCTCTATATGAATCACCTTGTTGCATGCGTAGATGGTTATATTTCTTCGATTTCCTGCTATCTTTAGTCATAACAGATACATTTTATGTGTTTATTATATGGCCTGAAACCTGTACATTTTTCATGAATGAATCTATAAGTTATTTTTGAATAATTTCAGGGATCTGGTCCAAGCAAGCCCAGTGTGGTAAACCAGATGGCAAAGCCAGAAAATATGCATTCACTGCGAAGGCCAAGAGAAGCGACCAGCAATTTAATTTGCACCACAGCAAGAAGTGGCATTACAGGTTTAAGAAGACCTTCCTCAGCAGCATCACAACGGCCCTCTACCAGAGATCGTCGACCAGTCACCAGAGATGCTTCATGGAAGCCTGCTGAAGCTACCACCCCATGCCGGCCTTCTACTTCGGAAAGACGCCCTACCACCAGAGAATCAGCACTAAAGCATACCGGCAATGCTACCCCATGGCGACCTTCTACTGCCGACAGGCGTCCTATGACCAAAGAATCAGCACCAAAGCAATCCAACATTTCCTCTCCATGCCGACCTTCTACTGCCAACAGGCGCCCTGCCATCAAAGAGTCAAGCCCAAAGCAATCCAGCATTGCTACCCCACATCGACCTTCTACTGCCGACAGGCGTCCTATGACCAAAGAATCAGCACCAAAGCAATGCAACATTGCCTCTCCATGCCGACCTTCTACTGCCAACAGGCGCCCTGCCACCAAAGAGTCAACCCCAAAGCAATCCAGCATTGCTACCCCACATCGACCTTCTACTGCTGACAGGCGCCCTATCGCCAAAGAGTCAGCTCCAAAGCATTTCAGCGTTGCTAGCCCATATAGACCCTCTACTGGTGAAAGGCACACTAGCAACAGAGATATGGCCACAAAGCATGTTGGTATTGCCACCTCATGTCGGCCATCTGCTGTTAAACAGCTCCCTATCACTAGAGAAGGTGCACAGAAACATGCTAATATTGTCATCCTGTGCCGTCCTTCAACTGCTGAGAGGCGCCCTGTTGTTAGAGATATTGCATCAACGCACACCCCTGTAGCTCCGCCATGCAGGCCTTCTACTGCCGAGAGGCGCCCCATTGCTAGAGATGTTGCACTGAAGCATGGTTCGCCATACAGGCCTTCTACTGCTGAGAAGCGCACCATTGCTAGAGATGTTGCACTGAAGCATGGTTCGCCATACATGCCTTCTACTGCTGAGAAGCGCACCATTGCTAGAGACACTGAACCAAAGCATGCTGCACTGCACATGCCTTCTACTCCTGAGAGATGCCCTGTCAACAGAGAGACTGCACTGAAGCAAACTAATGTTGCCGCCTCACGTTGGCCTTTAACTCCAGATAGACGCCTCACCAAAAAAGGTGACATTTCCACCCTGCAGCGCCCTTCTACTGGAGAAAGGCGCCCTATAGCCAACAGAAGTACAACGAAACCAAATCCAAAAACACCTATCGGTTCAAGGGCAATGGCAAGCTATTTAAAGGGTGCTACGGCAAAAGAAGTACGTTTTATCCATTCTCTCAATATATTGCATAAATATGTTGATTCTATTCTAAAATGTAGAAATACGGCAGGCTTATTTTTCAGCCATTTCAAAAGACATCAGACGTCCTCAATGATTTATTGTTCTCTCTGTTTCTCATGCAGGGTACTCCTGAGAAGGCAATGACTCCCAGCGTTACTAAAAGTAGCAACCTGGAAAACATAAGGTGGGTGCTACAAACTTTTTCTGGGATGATTAAAGAACTTGCATCGAGATTTAATTGCTATTTTTTGTATTGTCTGACAGCTATGCGAAAGATAGGGTGGAATTTCAAGAGGATGAGAAGCAAAAGAGGTGCTTAATTCTATCTGGGATTTTTTTTTCCAGAACAATTGTACTAGGGACCTGGATTGCTCTGGTTTTAAAAATTGGATTAATTCAATTGCTCTAACCACTGCATCTTATTGTGCAGCTCTTTTAACCTGCCTACAAGGAAAATGCTGACTTCCAATGTTAGAGATGACCGTGGCCTAGAAAATTCCAGAAAGTCAAACAAGGAGGTGAGAAACTTCTTGTCCTTTTGTGCTGTTGCTCAACATATACATACATGTGAGTCTGCAGTGTTTAAGTTAACAGTTTGTTTTTTGTCTGTCTCCTAAATGCTTCTATATTTCACATACATTACTCTGATAAGCCTGAGTATAACAGTATAGCCTAACTGATAAGCCCTGGAACAAAAAGGCTGAATTGTTGCCATTACATTATGCAAAGGGCAGGCTCATTCTGAAAACCTAGTGTGCGCCTGATTCTTGGTTATGTAATTGTCGTTTCCAGCTTGCTCTCAGTCGAGAACCTTTCATGCATGGTACCTCGTGCTAGTATTAGCTATGGTTATGAAATCTACAGACTGCCAGTTACTGGTTGGTAAACCTGAAATAGTCTGGTTCTGCCTTTCAAAGCCCTGGCTTTTTCATCCCCTTACAACAATACTTCCCTAAATGTAATCAACATCGATTGAAATATTTTGCATTGCAATAGAAAATCCACAGCCTGACAAGAACTGGGGTCAAAAACTGGTTGCTGGTTAGCTTAAGCAGTGTTATGGATAATTACTTTGGCAAACAGTTCAGCCGCAAGAAGAAGGTCCCTGCGGCTGCACCTAGTAGTTAGGATTCTTGTTAGATAAGATTGGTTTGTTAGCCAGCTAGATATTGTTAGGAGTTTGTTGGCACTAGGCCTTTATTAGCTGCAATCGGCAGCAGAGGAAATCCAAGCAGAGATTAATCCCAAGGACTCAGAGCCTCTTCGGAGGGCGAGTTGGAGATAATCTCCTGCTAATCCTTGTATCCAGGTTCAATAATCTAGCCATATCAAGCAGGTGCATACCTGGAATTATCTTTTTGGAGACACTGGTTGTTCACCGGTGTGCTAATTTATCTAGAATATCTTTTTGTAGGGTTTGCGTGAAGGAGTACGGGTTCAAGCATATAAATCAAATAACACGACTCCATCCACTGGATGTTTAAAGACAAGGGCCCCTGCGGTACGAGCTTTTATCCTTTTTCACCTGCATAACAATCACTCGGATTTGCAAAACAACGGAGTATTCATGATTGGACGCACAATTTTGTAGCCTGTAACTTGAAACTGTCATTGACTTTTTCTCACTTGATTTTCAGCCTCCGCCGCCACCACCTCCACCTGGCCAACCATCTCGCCTCGAGAGGAAGCCGAATGCCAGCAAATTGCCTGCTGTTGGAAGAAAGCCAAAGTAAATGATTGATAATGAGCAACTGATACTTTCTGCAGCAAAACCATGTTTTAGTCTGACAACCTTCTTGCTTTTCATTTCTATGTTTCCCAACTTACACCATCTGTTTGGTCCAATGCAGGGCCTCAACTCCACACTGGCACTAACCCACTATCTAGGATGATCCTGCAGCATAACTCTGAAGCTGTGAAGGGAAAAATGAAAGCGTCTGACGTGACCTAGAAGCCGCACCCAAGCTAGCAATGAGGATGTGTTATCTTTTGTCACTTACCACCACTCTCGTACCTGTGTTAGAGTAACCGTATTACCGCAGTCGTGTAGTATGTAGGTACGTGTATCATACCCACTAATGTCTAATGGTATCGTAGTCTTTTACATCCCGGATTTAACTAGAACATTGTATATACCTGAAATAATTGGAGCTTTAGCTGAAGAATATCGACCGACACCGACCTGGGAAACATTGGCTTTTCTGAACTGTCGAAAGATGTTCATCCGAAATCCGCCGGAGCTGCCAAATTTCTGTATGCCTGTGCTTACCCTGTTTTGTTTGCTGAAAGCTTTGGGGTTTTCCTGGTGTTATCATTTCCATGAAAGTTGTTTTCCATGAAAAAGTTGCTGATTCGTGTGGAACGAGGTGCGCTTTTTCTAACACACTTTTAATCCACGAACGGATCAGGACCGTTCAGTTGGCCGTTCCCTTCCCACCGACGGTAGCGATCCTCCCGCCTACCTGGCAAACTACCAACCGCAAACACCCCCAGTAGGGACGCGCGGCCCAGGAAGCGCCCTAGCACGTAGCACCCGGCCGCCGCCACCGGAGCGGGGGACGTCGGGCGCCCACGCTTTCCTTTTTCTCCAAGCCACGGAAACCTTCTCGAGCCCTCCCCGTTCCCCAACCTACCCCTCCTCCACACGCCCTAGCCTCTCACACGCCTCAGGGGCAATTTCGTACTTCCGCGCACCCACCGCGGCCTCCCCCGCTCCGCGCCTCCACGCGCTCGGTCTATAGAAAAACCGGGTCCTCGCGATTTCGGCGCAAGTCCAAAGGGCGAACCAGAAGTTGCAGTTGGCCTCCTCCTCCTCCTCACCGTCGGCTCCAGATCTCTCTGCGTGCGCGCGGCGGCGTCGATGGCGTCGTTCTCGGAGGCTCCCCCCGGCAACCCCAAGGCCGGCGAGAAGATCTTCAAGACCAAGTGCGCGCAGTGCCACACCGTCGACAAGGGCGCCGGCCACAAGCAAGGTTAGCGTCCCCACCGCCCCACTAAGCCGTCAAGGATCTGGATAGCCCGCTCCATCTCCCTGTGATTCATGCGCGTGCGGGCTGCGGATTTGTGGATCGGATCTGAGCCCGGGCAGGGGCAGCCGTAGATGTAGATTCCTTGGCGTGCGCACCCGTGAGGGAATGTGCTCGCGGCACTTAGATCTATTCGATTCGTGCGAGCATGTTGATATAAACTTGGGTTAATCGTTTGCCTGTCTTGTTTTAGCAACAAATGCCTGCGGGCTATGGGGTATGTTGCCATGTCTTACTACTTGATTTGGGGAAGGATTTGGGGCTGGCACGTAGTGCAGCCGATGCTTGTTCAGGCCACGTGTAGCTTTGGGATGGTTAGTACACTCAGGATTGGGTGGTAAGTTTGTTGAGGTTGCTCTGGGCGTTACTTGGACACGCTGGTTAGACTGATCCCCCATCTATACATGGGCATGCTGCCTGTTGTGTTTAGGGTTTACTTGTTTACCTGTACCGTTTGTTTTCCACAATTGCTGGCTGATCCTTTTTCATGCAACTAGAACTGGCCATTTAGATATGGCATAAGCTCGTGATGCTGTTTCTCTATTTAACTGTTTTATCATCTTTTCTTATTCTGAATATGGCTGTTGCAGTCATCACTTAGTACTAAATCGATTGCATGTTCTTTCTGACTGTTTACATTGATACCGATTTGTATTTTGTAATATAACCATGTTTTGTAAATTGCAGGTCCAAACTTGAATGGTCTCTTCGGGAGGCAGTCTGGTACCACCGCTGGCTACTCCTACTCTGCGGGAAACAAGAACAAGGCTGTGGTCTGGGAAGAGAACACTTTGTACGACTACCTGCTTAACCCTAAGAAGGTATTGTTACTTTTCTCTTTAGTTACTGAGATGCTTTAGCTAGTCTCTTCCGTGTTTCTTTGTTGGTACGTAAGGTTAAGGGGATGGAAATGATGCTCTGTCACAGTTAACTTCTGTGAAAAATGACCCCCCTTGATGTCTTAGTGCGGTTCTTTTACCAGTGACAAGTATGCTGCAGTATCAATGTCAAGAAGTTTTACCTTACAAAACCATGTAGAATACCTCAAAATACCTTAGAGCTGGATAATTGATATCGGTCCTGTTAATCTTGACAAGAACTATCTTGTTAGTAGTTAAAATGGATGGTGCCATCCATGTAGAATACCTCAAAATACATTAGAGCTGGATAATTGATTTTCTGATGCTACCTTGATAGATTGGTCATGTTAATCTTGACAAGAATTATCTTGTTAGTAGTTAAAAATGGATGGTGCCAAATAGCTGGACTGAGGCAAAAGTAAAACTAGTAAAAATGAGTTGTGGATAGTTCATTATAACCATGCCATGCTGTTTGTTAGTTGATTACACTCAAATAACTGGACATTTGGAGGTTAGAATGACATTCTTATTAATTTTAGCTTATTAGTAAGTCTTGTTTGGTCTGGTGTTTTGCAAACTAAGCTTTCTTGACTTCTAAGTGCCAGGGTCACATGAGGGATTCTTATTTAGTTCATAGTTGTCCTAGTCTATTACATTCAGGCCTGCAGTTGCTTCCAGTAATCAGGTTATATGCTTATAAGTTATAACTTCGATGAAATCCCCATCCCTTCAGACCATAGTCATTGCCTGATGCGCTAACCAGTTTTATGCAACACTATTGAACGCGCAACCAGTTTTGTGCAACACTATTGAACGCCCCCTCATCTAAGCATGCATCAGTAGCCTAAACAAGTACTCTAGCAGTGGAAGGCCATGGATTGCTATTACAACTTAACGAGTATCTCCCACCTAATCCCAATTGTTTTTTTATTATTCGGCACACTTTGTTTAAATGTGGTTTATATTTCTAAACGAACCAATACTGATAACGTGAACTGCTCTATATCATTTATATGCAGTACATTCCTGGAACCAAGATGGTCTTCCCTGGGCTGAAGAAGCCTCAGGAGCGTGCTGATCTCATTGCGTACCTGAAGGAAGCCACCGCATAGAAAGATTGGCATGCTGAACCATGAGGAGGCAATTCGTTTTACAGTTTAATAAAGAGGTTTAGACAATTTGGGACAACACTCTTGGTGCAGTCCACGAGACAATTATTCTGAGTATTTTGGTTCTTATTATGGTGTCGGTTTCAAATGTCTAGGTGTTTAGCTGAACAAAAAACTCTCAAACTTTGACATCCCTTGTTTCGATTGCTGGAGGAATCCCAGCGACCTATTTTTGACCACCGGGTGGTGGAACTGGAAATCTGGAATGCACCCATTTTGAAGGATCTGAGATGTTTAAAAACTTATTTCTGTCGGTCTGCTTGCGTTAAGTCATGTTGTGCAATGATGTTCGCGCAGGATGTTCCTTTTAGACCATCTCCCACAATAAGTACCCAAACACGATACTCATTTCTGTGGTTTGGGTCTGATGCAGTAATATCAAGTGATCGCTCAGCCTGTTCGTTCGGCTTATCAGCCACCAGCTAGCAGTACTTTTCTCTCAAAACAAACCAGTCAGCACCAAAACCAGTTAACAGTACTTTTCTTTCAGAGCAAACCAGCATCAGCAACCAGCCAAACGAACAGGCCATCTAGGCGGACCTTCACTACACCGGCAGTGGTCTCACCTCACCGTGTCGGCTGCTGTCTCGCCGGATCCGGCGCCCTGCTGGTTTCTCCGTCGGGAGGCTCAAGCCGTTGCCACCAACTGTCGAGGGAGTAGCAAGGAAGGGCGGCACCCTCTGCCCTCCCTCTCCCCTGCTCCTGAAGCTCCGGCAAGCGCTCCGTCGTCCATCCGCCCAGATGCGCCACTGCGGGTCCACCTTGTCGGTCGCCACAGGAGGAATGCGTTGCGGTGAAGCGAATGATGCAATTTTGCGGTTGCGTGTCGTCTGCGACGCAAAATGCCTCGCACTTGTAAGCTGTAGTTTTTTTCTTCTCAAAGTGTAAATTGTTTTGGAGTTTCTTCCCAGCTTCCATGAAATCATTTTAAAGTTGCTTGGTGCCATATGCTGTTTCGAGGACAAGATCAATTTGTTGGGTAATGGGTACAAGAGCTTCTTGGTGCTTGTATCCATCCAAATCCAACTGCTTTGGTGATGAAATGATGGTACGTGGACGTGCCGTTTGGATCTAGCTTTATGGTAGGGTCTATATAGCAACATGAAATTCACATTTTGTTGATTTAGGTCTTAAGGCAACCTGACCATTCCTTTCTTTCCGTTGTATGTAAATTTATCCCCTAAGTTAAGGCGGTTGGGGGTGTTATGTCGATAACAAAAAAAAAGGATCAAATATATATTGAATTATTGGATCGAGAAACATCACAGTGGTCGTGCCGGAGTGGTTATCGGGCATGACTAGAAATCATGTGGGCTTTGCCCGCGCAGGTTCGAATCCTGCCGACCACGCTTTTTTTTCACTCTTAGCCAGTTACACGTCAACAAGTTTTGCGGAAATTTTTTAAAATAAAATTTTAAGATGAATTTGAAACTACACAGCAACATTCTTTGATGTTCATATCCCATGTATATATTTGTATGTTGAAAATGTTGACAGATAGCACTGGTATAATCTGCAGGAAAAAAATTGTATGGTTGTCATATATATGAATAGTTTGAGATAATCGTGGACCACATGCGTCAGAACGTTATATTAATGATATTATAATAAGTTGGTGTTTAATAGTAGAATACAATAAATAATATGGAGCAATTTCTATATGTCGCATGAAACGACGATCTGATAGCTAGCCTGCAAATCTGCAATGCTAGCCAAGAAAAGCAAATCAATTTTGTTGGCTCCATTAGAGCAACTCCAATAGTTTGCTATCTTAGCTTGACATCTATTTAATTTTGGCAAAATATAAAAAATTGGTCTCCAACAGTTTGACAAAATAGCTTGGCATCAATAGCAACTTAGCATCCCTCCACTCGTCGCGCGTATATATGCACGTGTGTATCCGCGACCCATCCGTTCCATATCAGAAGAGGTGGAATGACATAAAAATAATTTTCTTTATATCTCAGGGTTCGTGATGCAAGTTTTCAAGAGGTGGAAGAGCATAATATAATTTTTTTCTTTCTCAGGGTTTCTGATGTAAGTTAGATCTGGATCTGGGAAGTGAATTATGCCAAACTGTTGGAGATGAACTCTTTTTTTACTTAACATATTTTTTAAAAAATTGACAAAACACAAGATTTGCTAAGTAAAATTTGACAAACTCTTGAAGATGCTCTTACTTCGACCTTAGAGCATCATTTTCTGTTGAATTCTGCTCCTATTTGACTATCACCACTCACCACCTACAATTTTTTTATTTTTAACCAAATTTTAATAATAATTTTAATAATAACCCCTTCAGAAATTTATTTGCACCGGGTGACCCTTTTGGCCGCGCCTTGCATCGGCGCGGCAGAGGATCCACCCTGGCGCGGCGGGCGGACGGGGCGCTGACGTGGAGGAGCTCTGCCGCGCCACATGCACTGGCGCGGCAGAGCTACCGCGCCAAGCCGCCTGGCGCGGCAACGCCTGCCGTAGATCCAGCGCCGGCCCCCTTTCTCCTTCCTCCTTCTCCATTTCTTCCTCCACAGAGTCGAGCCCGAGCCCTCGAGCTGCCGCCGCCGGCCACCGCTCCTCCCCTCCCTCCGTCGATTTTTGGTGCGAAAAGTTGGGGAAATCGAACCCCGTATCGTTTGGAAGGTAATCCTTTACTTTTCTCCTAGTTTTACCACTTCATTTGTTAGTTTCTTGCATGAATAGGTTAGTTAGGGTTTGTTATTGATTTCAAAACGATAGGATGTATATGTTCGTTTAGTTGAAATTGGTTGTATAGTTTGTGTTACTAGTCGCTCTGCTCTTGATTTGTACGTAAGGAATTAGTTGGATTACTAGATTTAGTAATATTTGCTCATAGGTTAGGTCACCTATGTTTCTTATTTTATATATGTGTAGATTTTGTCTATATTTTTCATTCAATTTACTAGATGTTTCATTTCTTTGTGTATGCTATATTATTTTAGGGATATAGGTGTGATTATATATATTCATATATGTAGGATTTATTTATGTAGAAATTGCAGTTCATGAATAATCTGTGACGTGAGAACAAGTGAAAGAAACAGCCCAAGGAGCTCTATCCTGATGTATCCTGCAAGGATGCACCTGTGCCACCTGCACTCCCTGTTCCAAACTGTGATTGTGGCAAGGCGGCTAAGGTAAATCAATCCATGCACCCTATCACGGCGGCTCGGGCATACTACTCGTGTGGTGATACTCGTGTAAGTAGATTTTCTGTGAACTAGTTGCATTACAATATTTCTTGGTTTGATTGTTGGATGATGAAAAGAAATGTTTGTTTTGGTGCAGCCAGAGGAAATGTGCTATTTTTTTCAGTGGATTGATAGACCAGAAATGGTGGACCCAAGAATCTTGCATTTTAAGCAATGGACAAAAATGTCGTACGAGACCTTCAAGCGTTGGGTGCCTCCTCCACCAAACCCACCACCAATGACAGAAGAAGAGAAAAAGGAAGCAATCGCCGCACGTATGGCTAACCCACCCTTGTGCGATTGTGGTGTGCCTGCCGAGATTATGAGGTCTATGCCAGGGTGCCCTTTCACTTTGTGATTTCTCTGAATATGACTATGGTCCTAAGTCGTATTGACCTGAGTCGATTGGAAAGGAAAAGGGTAAAGAGAAGGAGGATTTCCATGCTCCAGATCAGAAGTGCCATTGCGGCGTAGTTGCCAACTATGCTTTAGTTCCATCGGAGTTGGGCATCGGTTATTATTGTGGGCACATGATTGGAGATGATTTGGTGAGTTTTAGTAGTTTGTAAATAATGCACAGAAGATGGTTCAAAAATGTGTTATGACTGACATTTCTTGTGAACAGAAAACAAGGAAGTGTGACTTTGAGTTCTTCTACGACAAGCGCGAAGTTGAGAATGAGATGAAGTGGCGTACCCTAGGTGGAAGGCATCCTAATGTTTTGAAGAGTTACTTGAGGGGTAGGAAGCAAGATCAAAGAGAAGCGGCAAGGAAAAGAGGATTGTGGCCTCGACCGACTAGAAAAGGTAAGGAGAAATATGCGGAGCCTAGAGAGAAGAAACAGAAACGTGGTGATGAAAGAACAAGTGGACTTGGAGTGGATGAGGTTTTAATGAACACTATGAAGGGACTTATTACAGATTTACCGATAATTATTGAAGATGAGTAGTAGAGTGGAGGCATTTGGCATATTTTGTGATCCTCCGGTGGATGATGATGACTCTATGTTAGTAGCTTCATGTGTTTGTGTGTGAACAATTGTGTTTGCATTTGGACTGTGTATTAATGAACAATTAGTGTTTTCATTATGTGCTATGAACTTGTGTGGAGTCATTTGAACTTCTGGTAATATCATTTGTGAACTTTTATGTCATTTATGGTAATGAGTTGTGTTTTCATTATGCCCTATGATCTATTGTGAATTTTTATGACCCTACTTTGATGTGGAGGATGAAAGGAGGAGTAGACAGTAGAGTTGTGTGGACGAGCGGAATTTAGATAAGACACGAACGAACTTGCAATGGCATGTGCGGCACAACTACTAACCTAACAATGCGACGTTTCTAATCCTAACATGCCTTAGGGAATTTAGAAATTTGATTACAACATTTGTAATCTAGTTGTACGAGAACTGGCCGGACAACAAGGAGCCGGCGTCGGCGGAATCCTGAGACGACATGTAGTAGTACCCCGGTGGTGGTGGAGGTGGAGGTGAAGGAGGGGATGAGTCTCTATTGTTCTTGTGGCATTCACAAGTGCAGGTCGCACAGGTGTAACATCTATCGTCGGTCGGTGGAGACGGTGGATCTGGAGAAGCCAGTGCATCCTTCAGGCGTCGCTCCAGGTTGTAGATGACGATTTCTTCGAGGTAGTCGATGTACCTCTGATAGGGGTCAATGGCTGGGGGATCGACCCATTGCGAGAAACCACAATTTTCTTTATCGTTGGAGTACTGAAAAAATCAAGAAAATGTTAGAAAAAAAGAAACATGGTGAAGAAATATCATTTGCATTGCTTACCCAAGCAAATGGGCAGTGCCAGAAGCGCCGACCGGAGTTGTTCCATCCCTTGTAGACTTGCATCACGCAAAACTCACCGTGTGAACATCTTGGCCACTGCACCGGTTGTTTAGGTGCGTAGCTTCTAACTTGACTCATCGAACTGAAGTCCCTCTTGCCTAAGACTAGAAATTCGCCTTTGAACTCTGGATCTTGCTCCTCCCACAACTCAGGACCATACCCGTGATCATCCCCACTCCAGGAAGTCATTGCTGCTTGCTGTGGATAGACATCGGAGAGAAGGGTGGTATATGTAGGCAGTAGAAAGCTTGGTGATGGGCCATTCGATCCGTGGAAGCAGCAAAACGCAGCAGTGACTCAAAGAAAGCACACCCTAGTACTAGGACAGTGCAGAGTTGTGGACCATTCGATCCATAGGAGCGGAACGCAGCAGTGACTCAGAGGAAACACATCCGGCTCTGTAGCAGAGGAAACGTATCAATTCTTCATAATCACCTATAGTCACCTATCGAACATGAAAAAAAAGAAAAAAAAAGTAAAACCCTATCGTCGGCCCGAAGAACGGTATAATCACATCAATTCTTCATTTTCGATCGAAATGGTAATGTGTTGGGAACTGAGAATTTTGCGTGCATAATCATGATGAGAAAAACGGCGTAACACGCTTATTATATGTGGGGCGATCCCACATTTTTTGCTTACAAATTGGCACTTCATGGAACACAAACGTGGGCCACACCTTGCCGCGCCACAAAGCACGGCGCGGCAAGGCTATGTTGCCGCACCCCCCACGTGTTTTAGACAGGAAGGACCCCGGGAAAAAAAAAAGAAAATTGCGCGGCACGGCAACCCTAGCTTGCCGCGCCAGCGCTGGTGGCGCGTCAGAACCCTGTTGCCCCCCCCATTTTTAGACCATTTTCGTTGCACGAATGGGCCCCACCCCGCCGCGCCATGCCGCACGACACGGCAAGGCAACACTGCCGCGCCACGTAGTCTGGCGCGTGAAGGCCATGCTGCCGCACCCCATGAACTTTTTAGACAGGAATGGCACGGAAAAAAAAAGAAAACGTGACGGCGCGGCAACCCCAGCTTGCCGCGCCATCAGGTGTGGCGCGGCAAGACCTGGGAAGCAGGTTCCAGCACCGTTGCAAGGGTCTTCCCAGGTTTTGCCGCGCCAAGCGGCATGGCGCGACAATACTGTGTAGCCGCGTCGATGCGCATGGCGCGTCAGACCTGGACGCAACCAAAAGACAGAATTCTTTCCTTTTTGTCTTGTGTCCATAGTCCTTTGCGACACAACTTCGCAGTGCATTTCAGCAGCACTGCACAACCTGCAATTCAACAAAGGACTTCACAAATTCATATACCAAAATAGAGCACATCCCACAGATTTCACAACATAAAGCATCATAGTTCTCACAACTCCTCACTACACCATTTTCACAAGCACCATAGTTCTCGGTTCTCACAAGTCCTCACAAGCACCATAGTTCACAAGCACCATAGTCTTACATACTGGACATAGTGGTACATAGTAGTCGTTCATGCAACATAGTTCACACATAAAGCACCATAGTGCACAGATAGTGAAAGGACCTTGTGATGCCTAGAGGGGGGTGAATAGGATCACTTCGAATTTCTGAAATAAATGCAGCGGTTAAATACAGGTCAGTACTACCGGCACTGTGTCGGTTCTACCGAGGGGCTCGGTACTACCGGCACAGGGGCGGTACTACCGACCTAGCAGAGATGGTTAAGACGAAATTCAAAAGTGATAACGATTCTAGCAATTCTACTTGAACCAAGAGTTGAGTTTAGATGCTAAGGACCTCCTGCAACCCAAGATACAAGTTGGAACACAACAAATATGTAGATCGGGCCGAATCACACTTCTAGGGTTAGAGAAATAGAGAGAACTCAAACAAGCAATTGACAAGAGGTTTAATCCGAAGTTCATTTCCACAAAGGAAGCTACGTCTCCGTTGAGGATCCCACAAAGGGAGGGCTACCACCAAGAGCCTCTTGCCTCACCCAATCCCCACAAAGGAAGATTGGTGCTCACTAAGAATTCTCCACAAAGGAGGGGTAATACAAACGTTCCCGGCTGCACCACACGGAGAGGGCACTCAACGGGCGACGCCTAACCGTCTAGAAGCAAGCTTCAAGAGTAACAAACGCGAATCGATGCCCGGAGATGCTTCAAGTGCTCTTGAGGTGAAGACGATGGAAGGGTCACTCAAAGCTTCTCAATCTCACACCAAGAATCTCTTCCTCACTCAAGCCCTAGCTCAAAGGATCAAAGGATTAGCTCTAGGGAGGAGTGGAGAAGGGGAGTGAATGCTCTTGGGTGTGTTTGTCTCGGGTTAGGTCAGCAGCAAAGGAAGGGAGTGAAGAGGGGTATAAATACCCACCCTCCAAAACTAGTCGTTACTGTGCTGAGAACGCAGGTTATCGGTACTACCGACCTCAGGTCGGTACTACCGAGGGGCTCAGGAAAGGGAGACAGAAACCCTTTATCGGTAGTACCGACCTGGGGTCGGAACTACCGAGGGATCCCGGAAAGGAAACAGAAGGTCTTTATCGGTAGTACCGGCGTGGGATCGGTACTACCGAGGGTTCCGAGAAAACCAGACAGAAGCCCTTTTTCGGTACTACCGACCCAGTGCCGGTACTACCGACAAAAGGCAGACAGAGAGCAAAAGCAGGGTATGTGTACGTGTAGGCTATGTGTCTCTCTAGGATTTCTTGATTCACCTTTCTAAGCACTTTTAGCATCTCTAGACGGTCAAAACGCATCCCTCTTAATAGTACGGTGTTTCCTATACTCAAATTCAAAATATAAATCAATTTAAACCTCTAATTGAGCTTCAACACCGAATAGAAGGTATGAGGGACTTCTTTTGATTAAATACGAAATTTATCTCTTTAATCCCTGCACACATCTCATTGAAAGCATTAAATCATCCAAATTGTATTGTCATTATCACCAAAATAATTAGGAGCCTAGATGCACTTTCAGATAGTCCGCAAGATCAACAACGGCGGCGGATTTGGTCCTCCGGGCTGAAGATTTGTGCAGGCCTACGGTCCCTCCCCGGTTTTGTGTCCACCACATTAGCACTACCAATGTCTGTGTGGTCACGAGGACGACGTTGACGGGCTCTCTTGGCAGGAGGTGGAGGTGCCTGAAAACAAATGAAGTGAAACAATGAAGTGAAATTTAATGAACTTTGAATATAACTTATTTCCATATAACTTGCTGAAAAAAATGAAGTGAAGAGTGCATTCCTAATATCATATAAAAATGATTGGAAGTCATAAATCTATTATGAGAGAAATATCTTCAAGCTCTAAGTCACCTCATAAGATATAATTATTCATTTTAACGATATTCATTCCATTAATCATTATATAATGTTATTGTTGGTTTATGGAGTGTGGCACCTATGTCAAGCCTACCTATGTGCTAATGTTATACTTTTTTCATTTGCTACCTATGTCAAGATTAAAGACACATACATACATGTAGCAAATGCACACATTAAGGTAGTGGTGTTACCTGGCTCGACTCTCCTTGTGTCTGGGTAGGCAAAGGGGGCGAATCAAAGAACTGATCCATAGGAATTTCTGAGCGGTACTCAGAGTCTGACGAGTGGTCTCCACCCTCCTCCTCACTTGCCTTTGGGGTGGTGGCGACAGCCTTGCCACGACTACGACTAGCACTGGCACGACCACGGCTTGCACTAGCACGACCTGGAGCTGCAAAACCTGACACAGTAAGAGAGGGGGTCCTTGAGATTCTTCCTCCCCCGTGGTGGACTGGCGTACGGCGTGATCCAGAAGAAGTGCCCTGTCTATTGTCGTCGTGGGCGACATCTTGCGCCGACATGCAGTTCAACTTCATAGCCATACGCCTGCAGCTTCTACGAACCCTCTGCACCATTCAGATAATATACATTGAGTATGGATAGTCTTAGCGCCAAATACGAATTTTGTGGCAACTTGCAGTACCTCTGCAAACTGTCGAAGGACTCCACCTTCCTCGGCACTTGCATGTTCCATGGCCACTCCTGCTTCATTAGCCAACCTTGCAAGTTGTTGACCCTACAAAGAAAAATCAGTTGAACGTATCACGAGCTGCAGCTTTTCAACATGATGGGTTCATGGAGGAAATTCAATGAACAAAGGAACTTACCAAGTAGTCGTTTAAAGGAAATTCAATGATCCGACCGTCATCTCCCCGCACGGTAGGTGGAAAGAGTGGGTCTCCGGACGCCATCGATCCACCATGGCCGTCAACAATGGCCCATCCATCATCGGCAGCCCACGAACCACCACCAAAGCAATGTCTAAGAAGCCCGCTCTAGCCAAGAAGGGGGCGTATCGCTCGTCCCACGGAAGTGGCCAGTGCTCTCGCACCCTCAACGGCCTCAAGTCCTGAAAAAAACATTAACATGCAAAATTAGTACCATTAACATTGTAAAGCAAATTAAGTAAAGGAATTTTTGAACATTCTTTGGGTACCTGCATCTGGTCGGCGAGAAGGTGTGCGCGATGGCTGTCATCGTAGGCCCTTTCAAGGAGCGGGTACAATGGATGCGCCATCCTGAAATAATAGGAAATATTGTTAGTACCAATATAAATAAAATTTAAAGGTCATTACAACTATTGAGTACAACATGAATAATGTTGAAAATTACAATATTTGAAATGCAAGTGCAATAATTGTAAATGACATGCATAATTTTGAAATTAACTAGCTACCAACCAAGTACCTCGTCTGCTACCCTAGAGTTCGAAGCCCCGTTGCTTCTTTTCTTCCCCTTAGATTTCCTTTTTCGACACATACAATTTACAATCACTGTGTGGCATTTTGAGTATAATTTTTTTTGTCTTCATAGCTTTAAAATCTTTGAGTGGATAGTCTGCGGGAATCCTTGGTTGTGACTCATCCATGTCCCCTTTAATGCGCTTTGTCGCTCTCCTACCCTTTTTTGTTTTCATTTGTGCTGGATTTGGCACGTATTCAGGGCCATTGTATACAGGCCATTGTGACGGATCGAAGTACGGTTCGAAGCTGGATTCCCAAATGTGAAGGGTGTGTTCCCTCGAGTACAAAGGGGACATGTACATGGCCGTTTCAAAGTCTAGACCCCTAGCAGTGCAAGCTGTCATCATGTGCGAACATGGAAGATGCAACAATTGAGGAACCTTACAACTACACACTCCTTCTGTAAGGTCCACTCTATAGTGTCGCCCTCCATGACTCTCCCCACCTATGTTAGTACCACCAGAACCTCTAATAGAATATATCATTCTGTCAGGACCGAAAGCTTCTGCAAGATGTTTAGAGGATCTTAAAGCAGCATCATCCATATATTTTTGTGCAAACAAACCCACTTTTTGACCATTATCCAACTGATCACGTGCCAGCCGCCATCTATTCACAAAATACGCGTTGCATTTCTCAAATGGGTAATGAATAATGCCGGCTACGGGTCTACTTTGGATGCCTTTGAATACATTGTTAAGACTTTCTGACCAATTTGTTGTCATCAGGCCCCAACGCATACCTCCCTCATCGAAAGCTTGGGCCCATTTTTCCTTGTTTTGCATTTCATTCTCCAACCATGCTTTCGCCTCATCATTCAATTCCTTCTTCAACGCTTCTAAGTGTTCCTCAAACTCCACCTCAGTCTGTACTTTGCATACTAATTTCAACTTTTTAATGACCTCCTTTTTCTTCTGACGACGCCACAAGTTGGCCGCAAAGTGTCGCATGCACCACCTATGAACAAGTGGTGGGTATCCATCCATGTGCTCTTGGGCACATTTTAGGAGGCCATGATGACGATCTGAGATCATACACACTTGACGCTCAGGTCCAAGCACGTGTGTGCGAACGAGCCTCATGAACCATGACCAACTGCTGTCGTTCTCACTCTCGGCCAAGGCAAATGCTAAAGGCACAATTTGTTGTTCTGGATCTACAGCGACAGCCATCATGAGCGTGCCTTTGTACTTGCCGGTCAAGAAGGTTCCATCTACAAGTATTACTGGACGACAATGTTGGAAAGACACGGAACATTGTGGAAAGCACCAAAAAACACGTTCTATCACCGGCTTCCATATGCCACCGTCAAGAACCTTCAACCCAGTCGTGTAAGGGAACCATGTAACCCCCGGATTGTACTGCCTCATAGCTCCCAATACCCTTGGAATTTGAGCATACGGCTCTTTCCAATCCCCCAGAGAAGGGTAATAGCAATTTGCTTAGCCCTCCATGCCTTTGAATACTTCACGCGATATCCAGAGAAATTGACTATGTTTTCAATCAAAGAGGACACCGACTCATCACTGTCAGCACAAACAGTTTCTAAGAGCATCCTGCCTAGGTAACTAGCTGTCAATTGTGGATGCCTGGGCTTCGCCTCTTGAGAACGACATTTGTGAGGTTGGACAACCCTTGTAATCTTCCATTTGCCCGTGCTTCTATCTATCCGTGACCATACACGCCACTCACAGCCTTGTTTGCATGCTACTTCATACCTAAGGTTCTTGTCAGAATGCACAACACTAAAAGGTCTAAAATGCTTCACTGCGTAGTGAGCTAAGAAAAATTTCAGCTCCTCAAGAGAGTTGAACTTCATTCCCTTCTTTATCACGGGCTGCATACTAAACACCGCTTCTTCAGCGAAAATCATTGAATCTTCAGCAATGGCCATATGGATCATGGTTAAGTCCCTATCATTGGGAACCCTATCATTGGGAAGAGAATACGGGGTTGGCAACTCATATTGTCTTGCCTCTTCATTTTGCCACGTTCTAGTGGTCACCGCCGGCTCTTCATTTTCCACGGTTCTAGTGTTCACCGCAGGACCAATATGACCACCATCCTCCTCACATTCACCCATCCCTCTGAGTGCAACATCCTCATCATCATCTTCACTTTCACTTGAGCTCACAGATATATCATCATCATCTTCTTCTTCCCTTTCAAAACAATCTTCGGGAAAATCATCATTTACCCTTCCCAAGACATGATTAGATTCATCATCTTCTACTTCCCGTTGAAAACAATTTTCGGGAAAATCATCATTCACCCTTCCCAAGACATGATTAGGTTGGCTCCCACCCAAATCTAGAGTTAGAGACTCTTGGGTGCCATGTTCAACCTCTAAATGACCTTTCTCTGTCATGTTAACATTGTCGCTAGGCCTACGACAAATATCAACCACCACCTCCAAGCATGAAACATTAGCCTCCCCAACCACCTCCTTATAATGCTTCCAATCATCCTCCTTAGACAAATTCATCATAACAAAATAAGGTGTAGCTTTGCCACAATCAAAACGGCCTCTCAATGTCACCTCATCCACATCACATCCATACTTTTGCTTTGCACGATCAACTAAATCATTAAAGGTTGGACGATCATTGAACGATTCCACTGACTCATTCATATTCTCAAATTCACCATTTTCTTTCACAATCCCACCATGAAACATACGGACTAAACGGTCCATCTACAACATTTAAACAATTTCATTAACTAAAACATGCCATTTCAATACCATGTCCACATTAATCGCTAAGTCTAACTTTTAAGTACAACTCTCATCTACACTAGAAAATTGCTTAAACAACTTCAATAAATCAACCCATGCAACAAGTTCTACACGTCAATATCAAAAGCAGAGAAACTACTGTGTATCACCTACTAAGAATTTCCACGTCAAAGCATTGCATTTCATCTAACATGGCAAAAATTTTTCTAACCCTAGGTCAACTTAACATCCTCCGATCTACAAAATGTGACAGTAAAAGAGGAAAAGAAGTAGGGGAATACCTTCCCAATGACGCGAGGAACGATTTCCCCCACTTTTCCCGCCCCAAATCGACGGATTTGGGGCCGGAAATGGGGGCGCGGCGGCCGGCGGCGGCTGTTGGGCGCGTGCTCTGCTCGAGAAGAAAGGGAGGAGGGAGAAAGGGAAGGGCGTGCGCTGGCTGTAACCCAGCCCCTGCCGCGCCAGGCGGCGTGGCGCGGCAGCCGCGTGCCACGTCAACCGCCGCGCTCGCCTGCCCCCGCCCGCCACGCCACGGTGGATCCTCTGCCGCGCCGATGCATGTGGCGCGGCAGAGGCTTCCTGCCGCGCCTTGCGCTGTGGCGCGGGCAAAAGGGTCACCGGGTGCAAATAAATTTCTAGAGGGGTTATTATTAAAATTATTATTAAAAAATGGTTAAAAATAAAAAATTTTGCCCACCTATGTGCCTGCCGGGAGCGAGCAACTACTGTGGCAGGGGAAGGCTACTTCCTTGACGCTACAGGTCTGAGATAGCATCGTGGAAGAAGCTTAACTGTGACTATGATTGCAGACGACACCGAGCTCCACTCCTAGAAAAACAAAGCCAAGGTGGTTGCCGCCGATGGGTGGCGGCGTGGTGCCTCCGGCTGTCAGAGTTAGAACAGTGAGTCAGAATGGAATGTGGGGCCCATCCAACACTGTATCTAACAAGGAGTCCGATTTAGCTAATTTGTTGGAATTGACCGCAATTCGGAGGGTGATTTTTGGCTAAATGACTACTTAAATGAGAATATAAAAAATAAAATTTGGTACTTTGGGATCTACACATGTGATGCCCCCCCCACCCACAAATGCTATCGTAAGCCCATAACACACCATGGAAAGCTCCTTAATTAGTCCCTCAAGTAAGACACAATTAGCCCAAAGCAAATATCAACCCACTAGCTCATGAGGCCATACCAATATAAATTGACCGGTGGTGATGCTAGTGAGAGGATTACAGATGCATGAAATTACTCTCTTTGCAGTTCTTTCTTTTTTCAACCATTAGATGATATATCTTAAAGATTTATTGTCCCTTCCTCTCAATTATTTTTGGACACTAGCCGTGAAGAAAAAGAAACAATTGATTCAAGACTATTGAGAAAAAAAATCATATAATTAGCATGTAAGTGTCTTATATTTTTCATGTTTTGTATTTCATTATATATATTTAAGATAAATTGTCCTAAATATAAATTTCTTTGTCACCAAACCCATGTATATGCTTTGTTATTCAAGACATCATTTTTATCAGTGTTTGATTGGTGAAAAAAAATTTAATAGCAGTCTATATGAGGTTCCATGCTATCAAATATATCTGTTTCTACAATACACTTTTATGGTCGGTGTTTTATTAATTCTTTACAAATATTTCCTACTTAATTGTTTCCACGCATCATCTCGGCCCTACGCCCTGGTGGCTCATGTCTTCATGTCTCCAGTGCACCGCTTTGCTGTGACCTCGGTTGCCGGTTGGGTATGCCGTATGCATGCCGTGCTGCCGCCCAAATGAAACAGAACGATCATGAACACCGCATAGCGAAGTCATTCGAAAAACTCCTACCGGACGACGGAGTGACCCAGCGAGTACCGAGTAGCCGAGCAACACGCAACAACTTTTTTTTAGGATTAACACACAACAACAACTTTTTTTAGAATGACACAGTACAACGCATACGCTCACAACACGCACGTACACTCACCCCTATGAACACACAACAACAACTACTACACAGTGCGAATGAGCTTGTAGTCCAATGGTAAGACGGTCCAGTAGGACGCTACCCACCAAGGTTCAAATCCTGGTGCTCGCACCTTTTCTCGGATTTATTCCGGGATTTTCCGGCGTTATACATTAAGTGGTAAGCGACGTTCCCGTCGACGACGAGGCGCCAGTGGTTAGGGGTGGGCATTCGGTCTATTTGGTCATTTCGGTCGGTCTATTCGGTGTTTGAAAATTTCAGATTTTAAAAAATGAGGACCGAAATTTTAGAAATACATAATAGGAACCGAACCCGAATAGACAGATTATTTCGGTTCGGTCTATTCGGTCCACCGAATTACCCGAATTTTCATAGGTATCCTTGTCACCTTTCAAAATTCTATGGTAGAAATTGAAATTCCCAACTCATTTCAAGTTTATGAATTTAAGGACTACTCCACGGAAGTAAGTAACTAACAAGTTCATGGAAAAAAAATTAAAATAATTTAAAACACGAAGTTGTAACGTTGATAGTCTAATTGAAAATACACAATTATATTGAATTTTGAGTTATTCGGTCTATTCGGGTTATAGACCATAGGAACCGAAACCGAACCCGAATTTTGAATTATAAAATTATCAGGACCGAACCCCGAAACCCGAATAGACCGACAATTCAGGTTATTTGGGTTCGATTCGGTTTTCGGGTTTCGGGTTCAAAATGCCCACTCCTACCAGTGGTGACTTCGAGAATCTCCAGATCTGTCGGTGCTCAGTCCTTCGGAGGTGCTCGTAGGGGTAGGATTTGCGTACGTGTATTCATAGGGGTGAGTGTGCGTGCGTGTTGTGAGCGTCTGCGTTGTACTGTGTAATTAAAAAAACTATGGATGGGCTCGAACATCGGAGGCCGGCCCAAGCCCACCTCTCATCCCTTATTAAAAAAGAAAGCCCAGCTCTCGTGGCCCCACCCATCCCAGTGCCCCAGGGACCCACGGACAGACAAGTGACAACCGATCGATCACTCCACCCCAGCAAGCCGAGCCCGTGGGCCCCGCAGCCGCATCAGCGAGAGCCCAAGAGGGAGGCAAGAGGCGCGCCCCTCCTCCTCGCCGCCTCCCTCCCCTCCTCGGAATCCGCCCCTCGGTCGCCACGCCTCGGCGGCCACGGCTGCCCACAGTCTCACTCTCTCCCTCACACTATAAACCCCTCTCCACCTGAACAATCCCCCCCTCGTCAACGAATCCAGAAAATTCCCCACCCCCGCTCCCGGCTTCCGTTTCTACATTGCATTAACACGCATTAAGCGGCGCATCCCGTCCGATCCGGCTCCGCTTTATTCCGCCCCGCGGCACCGGCGTCGAACGCGCTCGCCGGCTGGCGGGCGCCGCTAGGGTTGGGCGGCGATGGGGAATCGGTCGGGGTGCGGGAGCCGCCGCCGTGCGAGCGGCGGCGACGGCGGGGAAGCGAGCAGCAGCAAGCGCCTCCGGTGGGTAGCGGATGAGGAGAAGCAGGAGGAGGATGAGGCGGAGGGGAAGGAGGAGGCGGGGGCGGTGGATGGGGAGGACCTCTGCTTCGCTTGCAAGGACGGCGGCGAACTCCGCGTCTGCGATTTCAGGTTCGGTTCCCCCGCGGTGCTTCCCTCTTTGTCTCGTCTCATGACCCCGCGCGTCGCTGCTGGCGAAGGAGACGAGAGGAGGAAATGTTGGTTGGTGGTCACGGAGCCAGTGGGAGTGAGGTTCGAGCTGGATTGTGCCTAGGTAAGGGCGGTTGGGGGATGACCAAAGCCACGTGCTTGGCGGTGCCGCAGAATCAGGAGGATGCCTGTATGATTGTGCTCTCTCTCTATAGGTTTAGGCATCACTACAGCAGGGGCTATCGGTGTTGGTGCAATGTTTCCCTGGGATGGCGGGTTCTGCGAACATCAGCCAATGATCAGTCCTGTTGGTACCGTGGCTGGCGCCTGTCAGTTTGCGATCGATCCGTCCTGTTTGCAGTGAGGGCTGCAGCTCTGGGTTGAAAATGGTACCGGTCTTGGCGCCAGAATCTTGCTTTTCTTGCGGCGCACGTTGTCGGTTGCTCGTTTATTCAATTACAGCAACCGTTAAGGTGACTGCCTTGTAATTAGCGAGCTCATCAAGGTTGTCGTGTAGTGAAGGTTTGATTGCTTAACATTGAATTGGATGATTGATATTGACTTATCTGTCGGTGCCATGCCGTTATTAATTGCCCATCTCTAAGGCGGGGAATCACACTGTTTCGTTGCTGTTGTCCGTTTTCGTGTTCCTGAGGTTTTAACCAATTATTTCATCTCTCTTGTTTCTTCCAGGAACTGCCACAAAGCTTACCATCCTGTGTGCGTGGGGAAAGATAGCGATTTCCTCTATTCAAATGAAGAATTCATTTGTGGTGAGCATTTTGTTGAGCTTTCTTTAATCTTGCCATGATAGGGAGTGTGCATCATTGTTGTGAAAGTGCATGCGATCCTGTCCAGGAATAGACTGGCTTCATGAAATTTGAGAAATCATTACCTTATGTTTTAATGAACAGACCATATAGGATTGTACGATGCTTGTTCTTTGTTCTTTTCAGCTACTTTTTCTTACTCTAGTCATCCTATGACTATGGACATCAATATCTTGCTCAATATTTGGAACAATGAGTTTTTGGGAAACATGAGCCTACAAATTTTTTGGCAGCCAACTAACTGGGGTGAGCACATAAATAAAGCAATTGATTAATGGGCAGGATCAAATTAAAACTCATAATTGGAAAGATATCTGACCTGTAACTTTTGCTCCTTGTTTCATATGCGTGTTCTGTAGTTCTGTTCCGCCATAGATTGTCAGTTATCCTGAAAATTGCTAAAATAAATTTTGCAGAATGGCATACATGCTTTATTTGTGAAGGGCGTTCACGCTACTTTTGCTATTGCTGTCCATGGCACACCTTCTGCCAAGGTTGCGTGTCACAGGCAGAATTTGTTCCAGTCCTGAGGAAGACAAAGGGATTCTGCATTAACTGTTTAAGGATGGTAATCATGATTGAGAAGAATGTTGATGTTGACTCTGATGGGGTAATTACATGCATGGCCTCTGTGAAATTTCCTAGTTTTACATACTGTCATGCCATATATCGTTTCTGTTTCGCTATTGTTTGTCTTCCCTCTTTTGTCATGTGGAAATATCTGTTAATAATCTGTACTGGAAGTAATGATTTGATTACAGCTTTAGTAAATTCCTAAAACTGATGCTGACAGGCCTATTTCTTACAAGAGTGAAATGCTCTGCTGCTTCAACTTTCCCCAGACTCTCACGTTGGTCCATAAACTCTTTTTTTCCCGAATGTGGAGAGCTGCGTATCTTTGCATTAAGATAGAAGAAAAGCCTCAGATAGCCATACAATTACACACCACACACACCTTGGGCCCTAAATTATATTCACACTCGTTCTTATTATAAAGCGACCACCATCTAACCAACACAGTGCTAACCCCCAGGTCGAGCAGCAACCAAACCCACTAAGGCCTTTGGCTCCTGCCGGCATCCAGTGGTCAGCCTCATCCTCGCCAAGGAGAAGCGTTTGATCCATCCTTGGCAAGACACCATTAAACACAATATCATTCCTCATCTTCCTAAGAGTCCAAGCCCCTAAAATGACCAGCGAGTAAATCCTCGCCGAGCTTCCTTGTCGAATTTTTCACTTGCCTGCTGCCACCATTTAAAAATCAATCGAGATTGTTTGAGGAGAAAGATCGGGGAGGCTGAAACGGCACAGCAGCTGATGCTAAGCACACATGATGTGCTGAATTGTCTCATCATCCTGACCACAAAAGGGACAATGTTCAGGATGGGGGAGATGTCGTCTAGCAAGCCTGTCAGCTGTCCACCAGGCTCCAGAGGAAAATTTTGCACTTCCTTGGAGCCCAAGTGCTCCAGATAATTTTGCTTGGTTCTAAAGAAATTGCTCCATGGAAGAATGCCTCTTATGCTGATTTGGTGGAGAATTGTCCTGAACTCTTGAACTTCCATTTGTGCACATCCTCAACCTCTGGTTGGAGCACTACCTCCTGCACCAGGTCCAAATATCTAGGAATTCAGCTAAGACTGTAACAGAGTAGTGGCCTTGGGTGTCCTGCAACCAGTAGTAATTCAGAAGGGCTTCCTGAACTGTGCACTTTTTTACACGTCTTTTCGGTACACTTGTGAACAGATGAGGAGCAAGGAACTCAATAGATCACCCATTAAGCCACCTATCTCTCCAAAACTTGGTGTTTGCCCTGTTGCCAACTTCTGAAGTCACGGCAGAAACAAAAAAGAGTTTGGAAAGTGATATAGTGAGAATATACACCCTCGGACTTTCTAAGCGGTTTACTCCAAGTGAGAATTTGAGTTGCAAGTCCATTATTGGAACTACAATGAACCACTGAAATTTGAAACATGGATCCTTAATTCAAGAGTTTACTGACCTTTGTGAGAATGCAGGAAAAGTGTAAACCTTTAAGGACCACAAGTGCATTTCACTCTTCTTACAATTTAGTTTCTTCTGTATTATTTGTTTTGATTGTTTTGTGAAAATTGGTTACATCTTGATATAATAATGGTAGCAACTCTTCATTTTCTAGGAGAGGGCCGATTTCAATGACAGGGCAACTTATGAATTTCTATTCAAGGATTATTGGGAGATAGTTAGAGACAAGGAGGGCATGACTCTGGATAAACTTGAAGAAGCATATGCTATTCTGAAAAGAGGCCAAAACTGCAAACCAGATCCAGATTTAGAAAAACTTCCTGATGAAGAGTGTAACTCGGATGCTGAGTTTGTGGGCCACAATGAAGATAGTGATGAAGAACCGTCTTCCCGAGCCAATTTAGATGGAATGGCAATGAAAATAAAATCTTTCCGGAAGGGGGCTAAGTCAATGAGGAATGACTTTGTAGGCTGGGGTTCAAAAGCACTCATCGAATTCCTTTCGTCAATCGGGAAAGATACATCAAAGACTCTAGATCAATACGAAGTTGCTCAAGTTGTGAAGAACTACATTCAACAAAATGATCTATTGCAAAAAGATAAGAAGGATAAGAAGAAACTTTTCATATGTGATGAAAAGCTCCAACCTTTGTTTAGGAAATCAAAAGTCAGGTTCAACAAGATACATCATTTGCTAGAAAAGCATATTGCTGCAAACATGATATCAGAGGATGAAGACTTTGCTAGTTCTGAGGATGACGGTGGTTCAATCATTACAAAGAAAGCACGTATTGCAAGCTATCAGCCCAGTGCCCAGAAGTGTACTCCAGAAATAAACAAGAGATGTTTTGCTTCTCTTGTTTGTGATAATGTTAATCTCATCTATTTGAGGAGATCATTAGTTGTGCAACTGCTTAAGGAGGGGCCAGATACATTTGAAAGTAAAGTTATTGGCTGTTTTGTTAGAATAAAGAATGACCGCAAAGATTATGGTTTCCACATGCATAAAAAGTTGTACCTGCTTGGACAAGTAACAGGTAATGTTCGACTTCAGCATTCTGTGTTTGAGCTTTCGCTATTCTGTGCTTAATTTGCCTGCATTATTGCCATTCATTTATCAGATGATTGAACAAGCTTCTCGTGCTTATGCTCCTTTTATTTTGTCGCGAATTCATTATTGTCTTTCTGTAGATTGAATAAGAAACTGTGGTGAATTCCATATTTGAGCCATCCATGCTCTGTCTCTTTAGCATCCAAATATATATTTTTTGTTATCTGCTCATCAAAGATATGCATAACAGGCATTAGGAAAACCACTAAAGAAGACAAGATAAAAGACATTTCTGATGTTCTCTTATGTATTTTCAACATGCCTGATGTCAGCATTTCGATGTTGTCTGATGAAGACTTTGATGAGGTACGATTTACTGCACCCTATGTGTGCTAACAGTTCTTGATGTCAGTTTTTAAATAGGGGAAAACAGATCCATACCTACACTTGTATTAAAAGAAACTATTTTTAAAAAATGTATGTACTATAAAATTGCATTTGTTATTATTATTTCTCAATTGGAATAGTTTTGTTTCCTCATGCAATTTAATTTTTTTCAATGCATGCATGGCACTGTGCGAAACATTTTATTGTTTATTATAACAGGAAGAATGTCAAGATCTTCGTTTGCTGGCCCAGGATAAATCCTTTAAAAGGTATACTGTGGTAAGTTACTCATCTTTCTTGTTTCCTTTAACCAAAATGCTGGCTGTGCAGTGGTAGATTATAATGCCAGACATTTAGATGATAACAAAAAAATATTAATAAACTGCAAGAAAGCCTTTTAGGCTAGATATAAAAACCAACTCGAGTTGAATGCCTACTTCTATATTGCCAGAGACCATACCTTTTCCTGTCTCACAGTTGTATCTTTATTGATTAACTGGTGATCCAATATCACAGCATTCTGAAGGAATTTGCACTTCATATACGTAGACTAATCAGATGTCAAGTATTGCATGCTCATGATGCTTACGCCAAATGATGTCATAGATTATTATTTGTTTTTTTTTCTCGAACAACGTAGGAGAGCTGCGTATCATTTCGCTAAGAAAGAAACACGTACAATGGGATCGGACTAGGCCAACCTGTGTAACAAACACCCACCCACCCACACACCACAGAAACTAGATTACAAACGCGGCACGTATTATTATTTGTCTGGTCTAGCCCCCTTCTTTTTCAGGACTATGTTTATGCATTTGTCCATAATTATGGATTAAATAAAAAAAGTTTATTTCCAATCGTAACTATTGTTTAACTTTCCAATTACGAGTACGAGAACTGAAACACATGAAATGACAAAGTCATTCAGTGCTGTACTTGTGATACTAGCAGCAAATAATGCTGGAGAGAATTATTGTCGTGTCCATAGGCCATGGCCTGTAGTTATCACTTCATAGATATGTGCATATTTCTTGCTGTCTCAATTTCACCATTCTAAATGTTTATTTTGTAAAATTTTCATATAATTAAGTGGATTTGACTTCAAACCGATCCTTCGCCAATTTAGCTGTTGGCAAAATAAAGTAGTAAATGGGAGAATTGATATACTTTGTAGCTTTATATTGGTTATTAGTTTATATAAACATAATGAATTATTTTAGCCTTTCTGGATTTGGAGTCAAGTGCAAGGACTGACTATGAGCAGTTTCAGAATTTGAGCATTATAAGAAATGCAGGCTCACAAAATGCACGAGTTTGCACTACATTTGAGTAGATAGCATCGAGTACAATAATATAATATATTGGCCTATTGAGTTTGATCATGCATTATCGGTGTGCGGCATGGTAATTAATAGGGCATATGCTTTTTTTAACTGAGTATTTTGTCTCACTTATGTGCTAAGGTTCCTCTAGTTGTCTTAACATGCTGAATTTTACAGGGTGATCTCGAGGAGAAAGCAAGGAGTTTACGCAGGGACATAATGAGTCATGTAAGTGAGCTACAGGATCAGTTTAACTTTGCACATTATGCTGTACATTCTGAAAAATGTTTGCATTTCAAATTAAGATAAACTTCCTTTTCTGATAAGTATGAACCACTGTTTGTATCGCAATACTCGTGCACTAAAATCTGCACTTTTGGTTCTCAGAAATGTTTTCTTATAAATGTTTTCTTATAGATACTCTTTTAATTTCACTTATTGATTTGCTTCTTAGAGTGTAACCGAGTGGTTGTTTATCCCTTTCAGTGGATTAATCGAGAGCTTAAGAAACTGGATAGATTAATTGACAAGGCGAATGAGAAAGGTTGGAGAAAGGAATATCCTTGCTGTATGAGCTATTTTGATCATGCACTTATTTTTCTTAATGCGGAAATCCATCTTGTTTCCACCTTCATCTATCAATGTACTTTTGGCTCACAAGAGAACTTTATATTGTGCTGTTATATCCTTGACTGGTGATATTTTACTAAGCATGACTACCTGGATAAGAAACAGCTCTTACGCAAACCATCAGAACAACAACGTTTACTTGAAGAGGTCCCACGAGTTATTCCGGAGATGGAAGATAGTAAAGATGCTGAAGTTCAAGTTATAACAAGAGACCGGTCTACTAAGAAGAGTACTGTCGCTTTTCAAGGTAACACTCCTAGGAATCGTTTTCAGAATTTTCCATGATCGCTAACTGTTACTTGGTTACTCCCTCCGTTTCAAATAGTAGGTCATTTTGGCTTTTCTAGATCCATAGATATAATTATGCATCTAGACATGCACTATATCTAGGTGCATAACAAAAATATGCACCTAGAGAAGTCAAAATGACCTACAATTTGGGACGGAGGGAGTACTGAATTGAATCTGCGTCTGCATGAGCCTTTTAATAGAAATCTACAGAAATAAATTCGGGATGCACTTATATTTTCTTTACCTCGTCACTTTTCCTTTCTGCAATTATATAACTTATTTACACTAGGGTTGCCTTGCCTAGTGTTTTTATTTTGAATACAAATACACTTAACTTAGGTCATCAGATAGTCACATTGACAGAAAGGAGTCAGTTTTATCTTACATTCTCTTGTTTATATCATTGACTTCTTTTAGTAACTTCATTTCTTTAAAAAATGTAAACGTGTACCTTTCTGCAGGAACCAATGCAGTGAGCACCGTTTCTTTGAAAAGTTGCTCGGAAGAAAAATATAAAGGTTTTGCTTGTATACTTTTTTGAACTGCTTTCAATGCAAGGTGAACATTGTGATGTTTTTTAGGTACCAATGGGACAAGAGCATCAGTTTTTAAGAGTACCGCAGAAGAAAAATTTAAAGGTTTTACACTTTGCTTATATAATCAGCACTTCTTTTTCGAACTTCCAGAGGGGTTTAATATTGTGTTTTCTTCCTGTGTTGGTAATGACTGGAAGGGAGTTCTTTGCTTGAATTTTTTTCAGAATAAAATTCTAAAGGTTTGCTTATATGAAGTATGTTAAAATATTTTGAATGATAGAGGTAAGTTCTGTAATTTTGTGTAGGTACTGGTGGGGAGAGAGAGCTTTCCTTGAAAAGTTTATCCGAAGAAAAATCTGAAGGTTTGCTTATACAACATGCATTTACTTTTTTTTTTCTGTGGTATTTTGTCTCTTTCGATATATATTTTTAGTTGGTACTGTGTAGCATTCTCAATATCTCACTGTGTTTGCCTATTTTGCGACATCAAGGGCATTGGAACCTAACAGTATGGAACTATTAGGGTCCGTTTGGTTTGTAACTAATTTTGTCGCATGATTTTGGATAAACTCAGATTTACCACACGTTTGTGGCCACTGAGAAGTGATAACACATGGATATTTGTTTATATTTGTATGTCGGTTAGACCACATAGCAAATTGATGAAAAGTTCTAGCGCCCACTGTGAGTCAATATGGAATGATTTATTGGTTTTAACAAATAATTTTTCAGTTATTGGTTTGAAAAGAATTCCTGAGTCATGGATTATGCTTTGCTGTGACTAGGATATAAAATTGGAGCAAGAGGATTGAGCTTACCTTACTGGTTCTCATTGCTGTTATTGTTTGATGCAGCTACTAACGCCAACACTGATGGTGGTACATCTGTAACACATACTCAGAAACAGGGCACTGAAGGTTTTATCTTGTTATCTGTATTTTCACTTAGTTTTCTAAGGGTCGGCCTTCTAGCTTTCTACTACCAGTATATCTGCCATGGTGCCATTACATTTTCATTCTGGGCTATCTGAGTATTTGCATTGTCATGCAGCCGATAATGTATGTGGTATTCCATCTGTTCAAAACCTGGACAATAATGCTGCCGATAAAGGTTAGCTTGTACTGATCCTGCGTGTCTATATTACTATATACATGTAACTTGATAGAGGCATCTTGCTTTGCATTAGGGGACCCTAATCCCTGGTTTTCTTGTTTCCATGTTTCACTTTGCATGATGCAGGTGCTGAAGTGAGTGTTGATGGTGATACAGCTGGAGCAATTGTTCAAAGGCAGAGGATTGAAGGTTTGTCTGTGATAACCTTTGATCCTTCTACCGTTCTACTACCAGTATATCTGCCATGGTGCCATTACATTTTCATTCTGAGCTATCTGAGTATTTTCATCGTCATGCAGCCGATAATGTATGTGGTATTACATCTGTTCAAAACCTGGACAATAACGCTGCTGATAAAGGTTAGCTTGTACTAATCCTGTGTGTCTATATTACTATATATGTGTAACTTGATATGGGCATCTTGCTTTGCATTTGGGGAAGCCCTAATCCCTGGTTTTCTTGTTTCCATGTTTCGTTTTGCATGATGCAGGTGCTGAAGTGAGAGTTGATGGTGATACAGCTGGAGCAGTTGTTCAGAGGCAGAGCATTGAAGGTTTGTCTGTGATAACCTTTGAGGATCTTCTATAGTTCTATCGCCTTTCCTCTTGCTGCTATTTTATTTTCTGACATACACAACATGTTGAGCTACCTGACACTTTTCCTTGTTCGTACTTCACACAGCTACCAAAGCCAACACTGCTGGTGATGTACCTGAAACATTTGTTGGAAAGCAGGGTGCTAAAGGTTGGTTCTTACTAGCTTGTCATTTAAGTGGTTATTTTTTAAGTTGGTAATTTTATGGAGGCAGAGGAGCCATCTTCAGTAGTTTAAAGTAGCTGTGAAGTTTCTAGTTATTCGTTTCAAACATATGTATAACACAACCCAAGAGTACATGAAAATGTCCTTGTTGCTGGCTTGCTGGTTGTTGCTAGTGTGTTGTCTTGCTGATTGACTGAGCATGGTATTCCTATGAAGTTTTAATCCCTCCCCTCCCTCTGTTTGACTTGTTTCAGCTACTGTTGTTATTACCATTGATGATGATGACGATGATGATCATCATCACCATCCGTGTGAGAAAAGTGGACAAGCAACAGTTGTTGATCTGGATGCTGATGATGATACTTATCATGTGGAACACAAGACAAATAACATATCACACAGAGGCCACAGAAACGTGAAGGTGAAGCGGGGAGCCTCACTGCACAAGCGCTTGTGGCATTACATCGATCCTCAGGGCGATGAGCAAGGGCCTTTTTCGATGGAGCACCTGCACAATTGGCGGAGCAATGGCTACTTCGGCGACGATTTCAGAGTCTGGAGAACAGGCCAAACTAGCGACTCTGCCATCTTGCTCATAGATGCTCTGCAGTTGACTGACGAGGTAGTGGCAGTCCCGGGGCCTCATGTTGTAGATGACTAGATCTACTTATGGATATATCGCGGGAAGGGGAAGAGAACTTCTTAGTTGTAAATATGTGTAGGGCTTTTGTAACATGTATCACCCTACCCTCACCCGTCTCACCAATCCCAAAACGCAGTGCTTTGCCTGATCCTGCCAAGGTGTGGCCTAATTTGGACTATAGAAGTAGAAGCTGCCTCACCATTTCGCCTAGGTGTATTTTGTTCCGGAAACTGCTCTAGATGTCTGTACCCTGACATCTGCTTGGCACAAAACAGTTTTGATCAGGTACCATGGGGTTGTGTACATGATGGGCAAGACTTTGCCGTGGTGGTGTTGCTGAAATCTGGGTCAATGTTGTTGAGCCCCAGACTTCCTTGTTGCTGTGGACGTGTGCTTTATCTTCAAATTTAGCCTATTCTACCATGCTAACTAGACGAATCAATAAACAAAATGAAGCAGTCTTACACGCACGCATGCGTATTGGTTGCTGATGCGATCGCAGCTCGGCGTACGCGATATGCGGAACTGAGCAGCTACAAGAGGTCAAGAGCCTGTCCGTGTCCGACGTACATCCCAAGTCAGGCCACCCATCCCCTCACGCCAAACCAAACATGATCACACCTGACAGCCTCCTCCCGATCTCCATCAACCCAAACTTAAATCCAAATCCACCTCTCTTACGCCTGCCGATCCCAACTCCTCCCCAAACCAAATCCCTTATAAGCCTCGCCGTCAACAACCAACCCCGATAAACAACAGCAGCAGCAGGTCGTCAAGAACCCAGCCAGAATTGATCAGCCGCCGCCGCCGCCGCCATGGCCTCTCGGCGGCGTCTCGGCCTCCTGCTGCCTCTCGTCTCGCTCGCCCTCCTCCTCCTCCTCGCCGTCTCGGCCGCAGCCGGCGTGGTCTCCGGCCCGGCGGCGGATCATCAGGGCCAGCCGAGCGCGTACGAGATGCTGGAGGGCTTCGGGTTCCCGAGGGGCATCCTGCCGGAGGGCGTGACGGGGTACACGTACCGGGCGTCGGACGGCGCGTTCGAGGTGTTCCTGCGCGGGGACTGCGAGTTCGACGTCGACGGCGGGTACCGGCTCACGTACCGGCGGAGGATCTACGGCAACGTCGAGGGCGGCAGCATCCGCAACCTCGGCGGCGTCTCGGTGCACATGTTCCTCTTCAACTTGGGCATCGACCGCGTCGTCATGGAGGACGCGGGCCACCTCATTTTCTACGTCGGCCCGCTCACGCAGGCCTTCCCCGCCGATAACTTCGAGGAGTCGCCCCAGTGCCGGGGCCGACGCTGCGGCGGCGGCGTGGCTGCCGCTGCCGGCGATGTTGACGGCGACGGTGGCGTGGCGGCGATGTAGGTCGATCCGGGAGCTGCGTTGTGGATTGATTATTGATGAGGTGCCGGTGGCGGAGGGAGATCGAGGAGGATCAAAACGATCGAGATGTTGATTCCATTGTACGTGTACAGATTAAAACTCAATTATTGTATTGATTGCAGCAAGACGTCTTGCTCTGTTTGGTTTCGAGGAGATCTGTTGCGTTTGCGACTTTGCGCTACGTGATTATTTTTAGTGTTTTGCCTTTTGTCTTGGCTTGTGTAGTTGTGTGTGTCACTCTCGTGGCCACGCTAGCACCAGCACCGCGCCACGTGATCTTGTCTCCTGCGTTAGCTCGAGTGCTCCACCGTAGACGATGTGTGCATGCTGCTCCAGTAAAATTTGCTAGTCGTATATCATCTACGTTTCAAATTATATGTCGTTCGATTTTTTAACTACAAATTTAGCCACTTATATTACTAAAATAATTATGCAAATATAGTCAAAAGTTAAATTTAGGTCATTCTTGAATATTTTTATTTTATAAAGCAAACCACAATAAAATACAATATTTTGCATAGTTTTTAAAATAAAATGAATGGTCAAAGTTGGAATCAAAAGTCAATCAAAATATAATTTGAAACAGAGGAAGTAGTTGATAAGTTTCATTGGATAATGAGTTTTTTTATGTGATACCGTTTGCTAGTACGTTTTCGACTATAGGTTGGAGGGGCTTTAGTTTTCTTCCAAAAGGGATGGTAAATTTTAGTTGAATGATTTAGAGGCTCTGATTCTTGAGCTTTGGTATTATCGAACTTGAGCCGAGATCTAATTTGGTCGCACGATTTGGTCAGATTCATAATCACCAGACTTGTCAGCAGGTCAAACAATTTCAATGCCAAGGTGCCTCAAAGGCACAATCGGCGGCCCAGCCTTGTTCCTCACCCTGCGCGGGCCAAGCGGAGATGTACGCCACGTGTGGGCTTTATTCCTGGAGGCGCATACGTACGTACGTACTCCAGCCCGCTGGGTTGGTTTGTAGGCCCAACAGGATGCTCTAGTAAGCTTTTTACGAAGCTCAATAGGAGATACACGTGGCACTCCGCTTCGATTTTTAGATTAAAATGAAAACTCTGATTGATTCTATACAGGAGTACTAGTTGGTTACTGTTCATGCGAACCAGATCATCAACATATTGATCACTCAAGTCTAAATCACGGAGGCTAATAATAAACATGTAACTGAATAATTCAATAGTAGTACTACGAACATATGCAGGACAGACTAAGCTTTGTATATATATGGTATAAATATGTGTCCGTACGTAGGCTAAAAGTTTGTGGAACGCTCGTATGCATACTATAAATATACCACCGTTGTATACGAGTCTATCTAAATATTAACGAATGCAAATGTTTTGTTTCTTCCCCAAAGAACAACAAAAGAAATGTTTTGCTGATGAGATTGTGACTCGACAGCTGAACGGTACGTTTCTTAAGTACAATTCAGATGAGATACCGGTAATAAATAAAGTCATATTTGAAAAAAAAAATTTACTACTACCGGCGTTTTTTATATAAAAAAAATCAGATTGGCCATGCTACTAGTACTTGCGACTTGCGAGTAATCTGACCCACAACTACTGGTACAGTCACCGTCAGCAAAGCAAGGGATTCCTGATAGAGTCTCGATGGGTCGGGTCTCCGGGTGAGAAAGTGCTGCGACAGTACGTGCAACCTGCAACGTGAGGCGATATGTGGCTTCGCCCCAGATTGCTCTCCACCAGACGACGTGCTCGTACTGCAAAGATTCCAACAGTATGCGTGTACCCACAACGCTGTCCTTTGTGTGTGCGTCGTGTAAGGCCTTCTTTAACGGTTGGAGTCAAGTTAACTCTTATGTAGTACAATAAAAAAAAGCAGGTACAACGAAGCTGCAGTAATTTTGAGTTCGGTGCTGAGAGAGCAGTTTGTTTCGGGAGTCGTGCGAGCTGGCGCTTAAGTCCGCGCTAGCGTGGAAGTTCTGGTACTATTCAACGAATAAAAAACTGTAAGAGCTAGCTATCTTTCCACCGATGGAGAAGGTAGCAAGTCCAACAACTGTGCTCAGCTTGGCTTGTAGCCAAGCCACGCAAGCAAAAATCTAGGTGGAGGGAAGAGAAACAAGCAGCGACAAGCTGCTTGTCACAAGTTGCAGCACCGATCGACTTGCACAGTTTCTGACAGCTTGCACAGTTTCTGATGCCCAACGTTAGGTCTTGTTTAGTTGGTTGAAAATTTTGCCTTTTTAACTGCTGGAACTCCTGTAGCACACTGTAGCATGTTTCGTTTGTTTGTGGTAAATATTATCCTACCATGGCCTAACTAGGCTCAAAAGATTCGTGTCGCAAAGGACATCCAAACTATGTAATTAGTTATTTTTTTACCTATATTTAATACTCCAAACATATGTCTTTTGGCGTATTGAATGTGATGTGATGGAGAGAGAGTGGAGAAAAGGTTAGAAATTTTAGCCAACTAAACAAGGCCTATGAGTGGGAGAGAAACAAGGTGGGTCCCACATATAATAAAAAATGATATTTGAGATTGAAATGGAGACTACATTGTTGTGAACTCCATTGTTGTACGCTTTACTATTTTGCTAAGGTGTTAGTGACTTGGCTTGTCTTATAGACAAGTTTATTAAACTTGCTCTCACAGCTCTAGCAGGTACTCCATCTGATGCCTGATGGCCTAACTTTGAAAACTAATAACTCATGACGGCACAACGCTGGCCTCTAATTCCAATTTCATTAACCCATTTAACTACCTGACCTGAACATATATCTATGCTCCTGATTCTAGCTAGCTAATTGTTGACGGCTATCTATAGGTGGCAACCATATTCTTCATGGATGGCATTATTATATTATTAGATTAATTGTTACCGTACAAAGACTGCATAGACAAGTAATCAAGAAATCGTCAAGAATATATCCACGTAAGCAAGCACTTCCCAACAAGTTCCAACCATATCACAACAAGCTCGATCTGCTTTGAGATTGTCATTGCACAGTACAGTAGTTTAGGTCAGCACGCACGCACACATCAGAGAGCCGCATCTTTCTGGCCTGACAAAAAAAATATATATAATTTTGTCAATAGCACGCGTGCGTGCATCTGGAACTCTATGGAGCACTCGTATTATTCTGCACATATACACCGTCAACTGCTCATCAGCGTGCCGTCACGCGCGCTTGTGTGCCCCGCGGTTAAGGGACAGCGCGACGACGCTGAAGAGCCTAGCTAAACAATTATAAGATTAGATGCCGGTTTACGTACGTGTCGGACATGCATCGTGCCACGCGATTATTCTAATTCTCTTTGGATTAGACTGATGGAAGATCGGTATGATGTGGGCGTAAGAATCATCAGTTGGTGCGTAGTACGCGTACCAATAAATCATCACCATCAGCACCATATCTCTCGGCATGGCGGTATGCTTGGCCCCTTTTTCTTCTGCTTGATTTCGTTCTCCCTCCTCTAACTTTTTCTTTTTTGTTTTCTTGCGTTCCTCTCGCTCTCTCTCTCGCTGCTGTACGTTTCTCTTTTGTTTGACGGCGAAACGATGCAATACACGCAGCGATCGACCATCCACGTTCGCTAGCTCGCTCAAATGTCAGCAGCAGGCACACATCGGCGTCAGCTTTTAGTAGCCCCACGTTCCCGTCTTTTACTCCATCGCTCTCCGCCTACGTGTCGCCCTCCCGAATCCGGGCGTGCATTAAACAAACTTTCGTTCAGGGACGACGACGCCCGATCCGACCGAAATAATTGATTGATTGAGCAGTCGTTCCAATACTCACATATCGTCGTCTTCAGCATCAGGAGGCTTGATTAGCCGATCAATCAATACGGCCCATATCGATCGATCTCATATAGCCACGCCGGCCGCGCACTGTGCGGCGATGTGGTGCACGCGACACGTACGCGTTCCCGACGCGGCGGACGGCGCCAGCTAGCGATCGAGCGCAGACGACGGCGCCGGCCGGCCGGCCGTCGACGACGACGACCATCCATCGGCGGCGGCGGGCTCGCCGGTGATTATCTGTAGTTAGACGACGTACGCCTCGGACAGCTGGAGTACCACGCCGCCGCGGCCGCCGCGCGGCGGCACACGTACGTTCGTCCGTAGTCCACGGTAGCTAGCTGCAGGCGTAAAGCGCATACCATCCATATCGTACTAGCTAGTGTGAATAGTAATGCTGTCATAGTGTCATGCTATGGGCTAGAGATGAGATAAAACGATCACGGATTGGATCGATGGATCTCGATGTGCAAAGAATTCATCCCCCTTACTGTTGATTCTTGATCGATGAAAGCTACAGGGTCGTAACAGTGCGCGATAAGCCTGGCAGCCGATGCCGAAAGCACTTTCCAGCGGATTCCAAAGTGGTGCTTTGACTGGTCTAAGTGGACGGTAATGCATGCCGAACCTCATCTTTCCTGTCACGCTGATGAACAGTAGAGCTCCCCGGTGGAAGGATGGAACCTGGCCTGCTTGGCTGACTCAGCTCAGCTGCAGCCCTACGCTAACGTTACAGCTACGCGTATCTACCCTCTACCTGCACGGGCGTGCGTGTCAGCAGACACCTCTATCACGTGGCCAGCGTGCGCGGCCTCGTGGGGGTGTGCGGGCGCGCGGCGGCGGCTGGCCGGATTGGGCGTGCCCTGCTCCAGGACTGTGGATCTTCCGCGGATCCCGTCTGTGTGGCTCCACCACTCCGCGGTTCATGTGTTCCACCGTTCGTGCAACGCGCGTGCGCGACACACTTTTACGTGAACGAGATGTGTACAGCACACATTTAGGTGATTTTGGTGATTAAGGTATTTAGTTTGCAAATGGTAGTATGAGTTTAGGTGAGGTGTATAGTTTCGTATGTGAGGGTGATGGGTGGTGGTTGTGGGCTTGTTCCAGATGGGACCGTCTTATTTTATTCTAGTCCCCCATTATTATGTGAGGCTGTATTGAGTTGAGTTGAGTTGACATAAAAAAATTATACGTATATTTTTCAAATATTTACCTCTTCATATTCTGAGTATTGTTATGTATTCAAATTTCTAAATACAATCACAATATTAGAGATATTAAATAATTAGTCTACTCCATGTTATTAATTTGGATTGACATATGTTAAGTTGAGTTGAGTGAGATACAAAATCATATTCTATGATGGATACTAAATAGTTTGTTTATAGTTTATGACAACAAATTTGAAGGATGGTTAAATATTTATTGTGCCCATTTAAGTGTATTTTATTAGTGCCCTTCTATTTGGTGGGATAAATGGAAATTGAGTTGAGTTGAGTTGGCCTTCAAAATATCAAAAATCAAGATTTTATGGAACCATTACATGCCAAAAAAATCATCAATATTGCATGATTGCTATATATACAAACAAACTATATATATAGATACATGTTGTAGAAGGTATGTATTGTGGACTAGTGTAATGATTTTCCTGTAGGGTACACATATTGTCATGGATTTAACGTCATGAGAACATGAAAGTGTCTTGAACATCATTGTGATTTGCTTTTAAGGGACTTCCCATCTTTGTATGTAATCACAACATTGGATGAGATGTGTGTATCACACACATTTAGGTGATGTTGGTGATTAAGAAATTTAGTTTGCAAATGATATGATGTTACATGTTGTGTAGAGTTTCCTATGTGAGGATCATGAGTCTTGTTTTGGGCTAGTTCAATATGGGACTGCTTTATTTTATTGCAGTCCTCTTTATTACACGACGTTGGACTCTATTGAGTTGAGTTGATAGAAAAAATACATTTAATTATAAATATTTAGAACTTGATATTTTAAATCTTAAGTTTACTTGCAATTGTGTACATCACATGCTTCTATGCATCAATGACATTGATTGACTATTCTCTAAATATTATATATTAATTACATATTTTTTAGCTCTGTTCTAAATATTATATATTAATTACATATTTTTTAGCTCTGTATTGGTATTTGATCTTTATTTTCCTCTCTTGATTTGCTTGGTTGAGACTTAAGAGAACATGCTTAAAAATAGAGTTCTCATACTCAGATGGTGTATTGCCATTATGTAATTGACTAGAAGTGATACAAACAAATGTATAATGAATCGACATTCTTTCATACAATTCTTCGTATTGAGATTTATGTCTTTTAATTTTCACATTATGTTTTATGCAAGTTTATTATTTGAATTAGCAGGAAACATGTGTATAGCAGTGCATATGATATTGTTCTTTCCATAAGTAAATTGTGAATTAAAGAGATCTAGATGTAGACATGTAGTGAACCTTTTCTTTTTCTCCATTAATAAAAATGAATCAACATGCACATGCACATCCATAAACTATACGTATAAGCCTTTGTGCTCATCCAAATATATACATAGAACCTATAAATTTCTTTGTTTTTCTGACGCATATGCTTGTTAGGGAACTACCGATCTCTTAAACATTCATATAGGTCCATCGATATTCACTCTTATTTACTCTCATCTAATATTATCATGTTTTACGGTGCTTTGTTAAGTCGGACACAACGAAACATGTGTTCCTTCCTAGTAGTTTACGGCAACAAACTTGAATCATAGTTAAAAGATTTATGATGTCTATTTAAGTGCATTTTCTTGATGTCGCTTCTATTCGGCGATATAAATTGAAATTGAGTTGAGTTGAGTTGACCTTAAAAATATCAAAAAACTTTTGTTTTGTGACCATTGCATGCAACAAAATTACTATCATAATGCACAATAGCTATATACTGAACTATATAGAGATATCCATGTATGGTCTGTGATCTACTATAGTTGTGCATAGTGTAATGGTTTGTGTATGATACACATATTATTAGGGATACATAGGGCATGAGAACATGGAAATATTGTTAGACAACATTGCAATTTGTTTTTAGATAACTTCTTCATCTTTTATGTAGTTACTAGGTTATGGGGCATATGCCCCCTTACCATGATTTTTGGTGTGCAACTTAAAAAACAGGAGAGAAAAATCGAGTATATATAACTAGAATCAATATTATGTATATAGCTTTCGTTTAAACCACTCAAAAGTTATTTAATCTTCAAACGGAACCAAATAATCATGTACATGTATATAAAAATAATAATTAAGTTTCTAAGTTTATCACAGACACATTTTACCAAGGAATAATGAGAATTAAGTAAGGTCAACTGATAATGACAAACAATATGATAACACATGATCTCTGTTGGCATCTTTGTGTATGCAATAGGGCACTTGCCCTCCCCCCCCCCCCACACACACACACATACCACTCACCTTAACACCACCCCAAAATAAATGAACACAAACAAAGGTGATAATAATTTGTATGACATTTGTCTAAGACTAAGGTAAGAAGTCACATGTGCATCAAAAAAGTTTTTCTGCCACAATTGTTACATTCATCACAATGTTGACATAGGCCTCTGAGCAATCCTGGCATATTTATATTGATGACCACCATACTGCAACTGCCATTGCCTTTCATGCTGAGGGGTGGGTTCCAGAGTCTCGGCGGATCGTGTTATGGTAGAAGCCAAGAATCATAGAATGATCTCCCTTGCTACCATCACCAAGAGGACTGTAGCCTCTAATACGGTCTTGATAGTGGCCTCGACAGATGTGGTTGCCACATCCACTCATTCCATCACACTCTTATTCTCCATGGCGTGCAGGGAGAAGGGATGTGGTGGTGTGGAGGGGAATGCGTGTGGTGGATCGAAGTTGAATGTACATTGTGCAACTGAATTCTTCCAAAGCATGAAAATTCACATTTTCACACTACATGTAAATCCTCATTAATGACATGCTCACATTGCCTAATTAGAATGGCACAAATGTGCTTTCAATATTGACGTGCTTTGTCTTGGCACGTGAAGAATGAGCCAACATGGATGAGGTGCTCTTTAGTATTGTGCCCACACATGTGAAAAGTTCATGGCACCTTACCATACCTTAATACTGGAGATTCTACCAAAAATTAGGGAAACATGGAATACCTTTATTTTTCATTCTTTTCTGGTTGTTAAATGATGGGATATAAAAAGACATGCCTTCCCTTATCTTTCTACCTTACCCATAGGACCCACCTACCACAAAAAGTTATGTAAAACAACTTTTAAAGAATAAAAAGGAAAGAATGAATTGGGGGTGCCTCATCAAAGGATCGTCACCTCACCGCTAAGGATTGTTTCCATACTCTCTCCATGCTAGGTCTGGTGGATACTTTCCTACGCAATTGTTGCACCTGCCGGTGCGTGCCCCGTACCTTATTGCTCTTCTTTTGGACTATACGATGTCGAATGTGACTGCTACACTCACCACTTCCGTGCTGAAGCGCTAACCACCGCACCGAGAGCACGCCACCAAAGTAGTGACCGCTGTTCTGTTGGTTGGCGCTTCGCCGGATGAGAATGTGAAGAAGCCACTACAGTCCGCGAGAGAAGTCGGAAGAAAACCACCGCCAACTGCGTCGTCGTCGCCAACGATGCGCCACGCCGAATGTCGCGGCCCGCTGCAAGTCAGGGTGGCAACTCGAACTCCTCACGCACTTCACATTCTCATGCACTTCCACGCCGGTGTCGTTCGTGCCGGCCGCCGCCACCGTCGCCTCTTCAAAACGCCGCCCCCCATGCACTTTCACGCGCCTCCCGACGCGAGACCACCGGATCCGGCCAGGGCAACGTCGGATCATGGTCAGACGCCGCAGAGGGACACCGCGCCGCCGACGAGCAGACCTGAGACAGGGACTGCCGAAGGAAGAGGGAGGGCCGCCGCCTTCCCCACTTGCCACACGAGCTTCCGGCTGGCAGCCCAGCTTAGGCGGCGGCACGACGGGAGAGAAGGTGGTTCGAGTGGCGGCGACTATGGTTTGTGGGAGGCCGCCCGTTGCCCTTGCGGGGGCGGGCGAGCGAGCGATTCTTTTTTCCATGTAGAATTTAGACACACTTTATATTGTTTCATAGAAAATTTGACCAGTTCATCCTTCCGTACATTCTCGGCTAGCCCCGCCTTGGCCCGCGCCGCACCGCACCGCACTGCACTTTCCCGTTCGGCGGCATCCTACTACCACACGTGTCACCTTGCTGACGGACGCACGGCGCCCCGTTTCTCGGCCCAAAACGGAACGCCTTTTCCTTCCACTTGAGCCGCCATTCGGTGGGCCCGGCCGTGCCGCCTCACCGCTTCCGGCCGCGCGCGCGCGCCTCCGTCCAACCGCCCCGGCGTCAGCAGTGACTGAAGCCGCGGCCCGCCCCCATGACCCGCCGGCCGCCGCGCTATATATGGCGCGCGTGCCGCGCGGCGCACGGTTTCATGCCTCCTCGCATCTCGCTGCAGGAGCAGGACTAGAAGAGAGAGAGAAGAAGGTCTCGGGGGAGATCAATCAGCAGCTGATTTCGCGATTCGAGCTTGCGAAAGCGAAACCAAACCACCAGTCGAGGAGGAGATGAGCGGCGGCGGCGGGGTGAGGGCGGCGCAGGCGCAGGCGCAGGAGGAGCTGCAGCTGCCGCCGGGGTTCCGGTTCCACCCGACGGACGAGGAGCTGGTGACGCACTACCTCTGCCGGCGCTGCGCCGGGCTGCCCATCTCCGTGCCCATCATCGCCGAGATCGACCTCTACAAGTACGACCCATGGCAGCTCCCAAGTACGTCGCGCTCCGCACACCACCAACTCCACACCTGTAGAGAGTTGCAAGTTTCTTACTATCTGAATTGCATACGCAGGGATGGCGCTGTACGGCGAGAAGGAGTGGTACTTCTTCTCCCCGCGGGACCGCAAGTACCCGAACGGGTCGCGGCCGAACCGCGCCGCCGGCACGGGGTACTGGAAGGCCACCGGCGCCGACAAGCCGGTGGGCACGCCCAAGCCGCTTGCCATCAAGAAGGCGCTCGTCTTCTACGCCGGCAAGGCCCCCAAGGGCGACAAGACCAACTGGATCATGCACGAGTACCGCCTCGCCGACGTCGACCGCTCCGCCCGCAAGAAGAACCACAGCCTCAGGGTACGCCGCTTCTGAATTCTAGCTCTCCGGTTACTAGCTAGTTTCTCTTGTCCCCTGTGATCTGTCACTGCAAGCCGTAGCAAAAAAAAAATAAAAGTTCAGATAATAAAAGGGTCATCAGGATCATGAAGAACAATTAGCGAATCGAATTATTACAACTACTGATTAAGCTAAAAGATGCACGGCGCCGAGGCTTCGTGAATGATTCCTGCTTGCTAGCTGCAAGTGTGAAACCCCTGGAGATGCTGCGCCGTGCGTCATCTCCTTCGCCCGCCGATTATCTCTCTCTTATTACGCTTTGGCGAGCCGAGACAGCGATCGGAGGATACGATCGAAAGCGACGCGTCAATGGATACTCAATAATGCATTTGGATTTTCATTTAACAAATTTGTACATGATTGTTCCTCTTTTTTCGAAGGAATAGATTGAGTTGTGGTGTGGTTGTTGATGGAACAATTTCTGACCCATTTTCATATCGTTTTGTTTTTTTGTTAATTGCAGCTGGATGATTGGGTGCTGTGCCGGATCTACAACAAGAAGGGCGCGGCGGCGGAGAAGCCGTCGTCCGGCGGCTCCAGCGACGGCGCCATGGCGAGCAGCAGCCACGGTGGCGCGCACCAGGCGCCGCCCATGGCCATGGGCTCGCCGCCGGAGCAGAAGCCGTCCGTGCTGCCGCCCCCCGCGGCCGGGGCCGGGTACGCGCCGCCGCCGTTCTCGGAGCTGGCGGCGTACTACGAGGTCCGGCCGTCGGACTCGATGCCCCGGGCGCACGGCGCGGACTCGAGCTGCTCGGGCCAGGGCCACGCGCTGGCGGCGGCCACCTCGTCGTGCGGCGGCGGCGAGCGGCCCGAGGTGCAGAGCCAGCCCAAGATCGCCGCCGAGTGGGAGCGCACGTTCGCGGCCGGCGCCGGCCCGGGCGTCAACCCGGCCGGCGCGTTGCTCGGCGGGCACCACCAGCAGCAGCTCGGCCCGGCGGCGGGCGGCGGCGGCGACCCGCTGCTCCAGGACATCCTCACGTACTGGGGCAAGCCGTACTGAGGAAGGCCGGTTGCTGGTGCTTTGGCGGGTGGTGGTTATCAGTTGGGGTAGATGGATGGGATCGGGGTGGCTCGGCCTAGCTGCTGGCCGGCGATGAGGCCGCGAGGAGCCCTGATCATCGAGGACAAAGCAGGAACTACTCGATCGATCTGGTTATACTAGCTACTGAGAGTTGAATTAAGCTGTGTATATGCGATTGATTTTGGCGCTGGGATTTTTGTGTGATTATAAGTAGTTGTATCAAGTAATTTTGCTCTATCCCTTAATCACGTTGGTCTGTTGTGATATTTGCTCGCCTGCATCTGCATGCAACGTGTTGGTATTGGTACGGATCGAGAATTCGAGATCGTGCCTCCATGTTCGATCGGGTCATAGCTGTTACTGCTGTGTAAGCTTCGCGCCAAACTTGGGTCAGGAGAGGACGAGGTGTTACTGCCATTGCCATGTGCAATGCACTCGTGCAGCAGCGAATGTTGTAGCGGCGGCCATTGTTGGATGCAGCAACGCATGTCCCTGCAGTTCTGATCATACCAACACGTGTGGATGTCGTTCGTTTAGAAGTGGGAACCGGCTTGCCTATCACAGGTTTCACGTTCCGGCGCCGGGGCCGCTGCCTAGCCTCTCCGGTTGGCGAACGCGGGACCTGCGGCGGCGGGTAGCAGGTCCGTGACGACATCGGCCATTGGGTTAACCAGGTGATTCCCTAATCCCTACCGAAATTTGAGAAAGCTTTCTGATAAATTATAAACCACTACGAACCACTACTAGTTATGATTAATACAAAGTGAAAAAATATTCAAAAATAAATTCAACGTTGTGACAACTTAGAATTAGACAGAGACTAGTGACAAAAACAGACCATTCATTTTGTCTGATATGGATAGTTTGGGTGAATGAAGATGGTGGGAGATGTACATAGTTTGCATATAGATAAAAATAAAGTTAATGAGTGGAAGATAACATGAATAGTGTTTATGAAGAAAAGATAGTGGAAGATGATGTGAATAGCTTGTATGTACAGAGAAATAGAGTTAATAAGTTTTAATATATAGTGTGCTTATATATAGGTTATATAGACTCAGCATTTGTTCTTTAATTATTAAAAAAAAAATCAGTGTCTGTTGTGGGCAAACGTTGAATCTATATAACCTATACTATGGTCCTTTGGTCCTCACCCTCACTATGGTGGTGTTGGCAGCGGCGGCTTCTGACTTCCGAGTGATTTGAGACGTTGCGGCTAATGACGTTTTGTGAACTTCATGTGGGATGGTTGTATGTGTGGACTGTGGAGGATTGGATCTTAATGGGTTTAGACAATGGGAGACGCTGACATTCCCCTCCTTAGAGGTGTCGTGTTGGCGTCATGTGCGCTCTACCCCCTCGCTATTCTCCAGGTAAAAACCTTTGTTCTGATCTCAAAATAATAAACATGGGTTGAGAGTGATACATGCCACATTCTATTTGGAAGCACTCCTTTAAAGTGATTACTTCGAATGGAGATTACTAACATTATTGTGTGGAGTTGTAGAGTTTAAGATTTAGGGTTTGGTCTTGATTTCTGCTGATGATCATGCATGGAGTTGGACCTTTTGTTCTATTTAAGGTTCTCCTAATTAGTAGTGGCATTCGTATGTGGTTTTGGAAAATTAGAGTTGTTGTGTCAAGTGTTCGATGAGCTTGGCAACGATCACTCGAAGCTATCATGGGTATTGACGAAGGTTGACACGAAGACCTTGCGATCGTCTTCCCTTGAGATCGAGTAGTGGTTTACTTGGCATTTGGTGTTACCTCTGAAGCGCATTGTTGTGTGAGCTGTCCTAACTTTTTTGGGCTAATGTTGGTTTGTGAATGAGGTTTTTTTTTCTTGTTTTCCAACTAAAAACCTTTGAGATAGTGTTTAGTTGATACCTAACTGGGCGGTGTTCGATCAAGGTGATTTAGTTTTGCACAGCTGAGCTTGTGGTGGTGCACAGTTGAATGGAAAGAGTGGCGCAATCTCACTCACTTTTTGGTGCTTTTTCTTTAGAAGAATGCTTTTTCTCCTTTTTTTTTCTTCCTGTCAAAATCGCCATAATGTAAATATTTTTGCCATCCTTTCGGAAAAAGAGCGCGCAACGTGTTCCACGTTTTCTTGTGTATATAGATAGAAAGATAGAAAGAACAAATTTTTGCTCGAATACATCGTCTGGTGCGTACGTGCAGGACCGCGCGCAGGCAGCTAGGCGTCGTGCGCCACGACGAGCACGCCGAACTTCGCAGCAGGACCCTCGCCGGATCATGCCGAGCGCGACGTTTTTGCGGTGCGGCGCGGCGCGGCGCGTGCGTGCTCTGCCCACCGCGTAACGTACGGGCACCAACCAAGCCAAAGACGCGCGCATCCGCAGCAAGACTGCGACGCTCGGAACTTCCACCACCGCCTGGCGCGTATAAAGGCAAAAAGTCCCAAAGCTTTGCGAGAGGAACAGAACTCGTGGCTCCGTCCGGCTGCACGTACGCTCGGCGCATCCCTCGGTTCGCCGCCGTCGATCTCTCGGCTTCGCGGATAAGCACGGCTACCTCCATCCCATGGGCGTACGTGGCGGCGCCACGGAGCCCGGCGCCCGGCGCGTGCGAGCGACGGGCCGGGAGCGCCGAGCGAACCGTGACGCCGCCCTGGACTGGGCCTGTCCGGCACGCAAGCACGGGACGTCTCGTCGCAGCGCGCGTACGTGTGCGGCCACCGAGAGCCGGGAGGGCCAGAAGGGGGCACGTTCCAGCCAGGGGCGGCGCTCGGTCAATCGGCACGTGCGCGTGCCGCGTGGGTACAGGGCGGGCGACGTCGCCGCTAAAGCGCCGCGCGGTGCTGCGAGATCGGGATGCGGCCGGGTCGCCGTCGCGGTGCGCCGTGCCGTACGGCCGCGGTCTCTGCGTGCGCCGCCCGAGTGCCGTACGCGCCCTGCGCGCGATCGCCGGTCGCGGTCGGGATCGGGGCTCCGGACCGGACCTACTCCCTCCGTCCCGTAATAAGCGCAATCCTAGCTTTTGAAAAAATCCCACAAAAAATGTAATTCTAGAAAATAGATCTAATCATCTTTCTAATTAAGTGGTCAGATTTGATTTGCATGTCAAAACTTACTACATTTGGCATAATTTTCGTTTGCTTTAGTGCTTGTTCCTTTTGTTAAGTTCTGTAATAAACAGGCTGTGTACGTCTTAGGACGTAGAGGCCGAATGATCTTCATCCTTTATTAAAAAAAATTAGAGTCTTTTTATACCACCACTAATCTGTTTTAGAAAAATCAGAATTGCAGTCTTTATGGGACGGAGGGAGTACTAAACAAAGGCTGTGTTCGACTTGTTTTTTCAACAATTTTTTTCTCTCATAACAAATCTGCTGACTCAATCAGCACACATGATTTTCTTCTCAGAATAAATCTGCCTGCCAAATCAGCCAAAAGACCTGCCGAATGCAGCCAAAGACCCGCCCGCCACGTCGCGCTCTTGCGCGTGCCACGTCGTCGTCTTCACTCGTTGCTCAAGCTTTGCGTGCGCGAGCCATCCGCCATTCCGCCGTGTGCTTGCTTCTGGAAGCTTTTGGATGGACATCCACGTTGGGTGGAGTGCTGGCTACGGGTCTACATCTCGTCGGGATTTGCTTGGGCTAGGGCCCGGACACTGGGTGGGCAGGACTTCTTTTTGGACTGGGCTTTAGTTGCACCGAGTAGGCATCTGGGCTGGGCTTTCTGTTGCTCGACGGCGGTCCATCTCTGACTTCATTCCGCACAGAAGTTTAACCAGATTCCATCGACTATGACCTAATTTTCCTTTCCAGGTAGTTATAAATCCTCTAAAAAAGTTGTTTGTAAATTGGCGCATAAGAATATGGAAAGTTCGACTTTTAACAATCGAGTTTTACAGTATATCACCAACTTTTACGAAATCAAGATATGTGATATGTGAACAAGTTGATGCAACTTTTACCGAGTACTTTTCCGTTTCAAATTATAGTTCATTTTGATTTTTTAAAAAAATATATAAAGTTTTTATGCATTTATATATAATATCTATATGTATAATAATATTTACGAATTAAAAAAATAAAAAAATTAAACCCAACCTAGGAGGAACTAGGTGGTTTTTCATTAAGAGAAAAATAAGGTGCGTAAATTCGTTCCCGATGGGGATCAAACTCAGGAGCGGTGGCTTCCACACCTGAGAAGCCCACCAACTGGGCTATGCCCAGTCCTCAAAAAAAAAAAAATCAAAACAACCTGTAAGTTGAAACAAATGTAAGAAAGAGGGGCTGTGAAGTTTAGGAAAGCTGTAGTGGGTCATAGCGGGATCTAAATCATTTATCAGAATGATAAAATAATCAATAATTACATATAAAATTAGAAGCATCATTGGTCTGACACTCCAAAATAGACTCAAACGTGTCTCTTGACAACCCAACTGTGCCTGTGCTGTTTTGTCTAGGGTACAATTATATCAATTCTTATGACTGCATCTTTTAGGGAATGACACTACGAAAATATACTCACAACTTTGCTAAATATCGCAAAAGCTTTTCTTGGGGACATTTATTACCGCTAAATCCCATAGAACCTCCTTTAGCGGACATAACAGACGAATGTTGTATAGCGTAGCGGTAGATCTCCTTAAAAAGCTAATAGCGGACTATTTTGTACATTGTTTTTAACTGATTCTTTTTGACCAAATATATATGAGCACCACACACACTCCATTTAACTTAGGAATATAGTGCTTGCATGCAAATAGACGCATGCATCCAGTAGATGAATAACTATGTCGTGGGCTAGCTCCGAATAAACGGGCTAGAACAATTGATACAGACAGAGAGAGAGATGCCACCACCACACAGCAGCAGCACTTACTAGCCGCAAAAGCCCAAAAGGTGAGCTACGCTGTCTCTTGCGCCTTGTCCTGGCTCTGGGACGCCGACGTCGCCACGGCGCAGGAGGAGGAGGAGGACGTTGGGGCCGCGCCGGCGCCGAGCCAGCGCGCGAAGGCGTCGAGCGTGCGGGCGTCGGCGCGGTAGTGGAGCTGCGTGAAGCGCGCCAGGTCGGCCCACGTGAAGTCCGGGTACCGCCGCGGATGCTGCTGCTCCTGGTCGCGGCCGGCGGCGGCGAGGAGGCGCGGCGGCGGGCGCACCACGCGGTCGTCGCGCGGGCAGAGGAAGAATGCCAGCGACCGCCGCTCCCGCTCCCGGTGCACCACCGCGCGGTGGACGCAGCTCCGGTACCGCCCGTTCGAGAGCGCCTGCACGGAATGCGAAGACGACGTCGTCAGAGATCATCGAGTTTCCGAGATCGATCGGAATCTGTGGCGTACAATCCCATGTCAATGTCTGGCAGCTCGGCGTGGGGAAGAGTGTGGGGGGAGGAAACGCCAAAACGGAACGCGACGACGGCCGCCGTACGTTCCGGACGCACGCTAGTAGCTACTACAGCTAGCTCACACCGCATGCGGATTATTGGACGCCGTGCGATCTCAGACGATGCTGCTGCCGCTTCGTCGGCCACTGCTAGGTTATGCGGATCCAGCCAGCCAGCGTGCGCGCCGGCCGGAACTAGCAGAGGACACGGCATGCGTGCATCAGGTACCCGGCCGGCCGGCCGGGCCACCACCGGCTGCGCCCCTGTCGATCGAGACGCCCCGCCGGCCGGCCTGCGTCCCTGTCCGTGTCCGGCGATGAGCTACTGTCCAAAACATACAAGCGTCCAACGGGGCCAAAAGAGAAAGGACCCTGTAGCCATTTCCAATCTATCCCTCGATCCATGGGAGGAGGACTGGAGGAGGCGCGGGCCGGGGGATCGATCGATCGTGAAAGAGACGAGTAACCGCGCACCCACCCGGGTGTTTTGGGCGTAGGTCCGCACTACACTTTCGGCGGCGACGTGAAGCGAAATGCTGGATGCGTGCATGGACAAAGTAATCAAAGGCGATCTAAGGCTATATTCCTAGAGGTTTCATGCGAAATGTGACTGCCGACTTTTTTCGGTGTATGTGGCATGTGGGGATCTCAATTCGTTCGTGATCTTACACTAGCTAGCTCCAGGCATGAACTTTGTTTCCCAAAGCAACTATATATGCTAGTGGTTTCCCTTAAGCCACGACGACTTGTTGGGTAGGCAACTCGGGCCGCAAATGCCACTTTCGATGAGCTTATGTACATTCGTTAAGCTAACAGACAACAACAACAACAAAAAAAAAACTCATGAGCCTCTAGCTTATTTCAGTTCTACCAAGCCCGGCCGTAAGCAGGGGCGAAGCCACCAGCCACACAAGCCACCGGGGTCATCACTCTTTCACAGTTTCACGACGGCATCAATAGCTTAATTAACAGTGGTGAACAGTAACTTTCCACTACTTTTACACTTTTTAGCACTCCTGTTTAGCTACATGATGTTAAAAAGCTTAGCAAAAAGTGAGGTGCATGTAGTATCGAAGCATATATACCCTAAACACGGTCGCAATCCTTTAGCTAAATACCAACCTAGCAAGTGGTTATATCTTTTTCTTTCTTACTGTAGATATGATGATTAGCACTGCTCCTACTCTTTCTTTTTGTTATATAAATAAAAAAGAAAAAAAAACCTTGGGAATCGCCGACGTCGAGTACTAGTGACAAGAATAGGCCGAGAAGGAGCACAAAAGTGACACGTGTGCTCCGGAATCCGGATAAACTTGCCATTTGTACCGGCAACAACCAGCTTAAACCGACCACTAGCTAGTAATAGAATTAGTGTACCCCGCACTTGCCAAAAAGTGAACGAACTAGAGCCCGTAGAAGAAGTGTACTACTGTGTAGAACTAAACGACAGCGCCACTACGTGATGAACGGGAGACACTGCCACGGCACACACACATGCGTGCTTTGGCTTCTCGGAAAACTGATCGATACCGTCGTCGGGCAGCGCGCGGCCAAAACGACGACGACGCGGATTGGAGATCTCGATCGATGAGCGTGCTATGTGTACGTGTCGACGACACGTACGTTCGTCGTCGATCTGCGACTGCGAGCTAGGACGTACGATCGACGAGGTACACGTACTTTACTCTAGCTAGCTACAGTATAACACGTACGCGCGCGTAAGCGTAACGTACGTACCGTGAACGTGTCCCCGATGTTGACGACGAGCGCGCCGGGCCTCGGGCGCACGGGCCGCCACTCGCCGTCGACGAGCACCTGGAGCCCGTCCACGGCGCCGTCCTGCAGCAGGAGGGTGAGCGCCGACGGGTCGCAGTGCGGGCCCGTGCCCAGCGCCCGCTCCGGCTCCGGGCACGGCGGGTAGTAGTTGCACCGCATGATGGCGCCGCCGTCGGCGAAGAAGTCCCTGTAGCAGCTCCGGCCCACGCCTAGGCTCACCCCTATCACCTCCGTTATCGCCAGCGACACCTGCTCCATCGCCTCGCAGTAGTCCTGGTACACCGCCCTGCACGCAGACCATGCATGCATATGCATGGCACATGTATATATATATACATATCCATGTCATGTACGGATCAGTACATGTGATGAACATCTGATCTCTGCAGCAGCAGGTTGATTTAATTACCGCGCGTACGTACCCTAAGGGTTTGAAGTCGCTGCCTAGGACGGAGGCGAAGTAGTCGACGACGACACGGCTGCCGGACGATGATGTCCGGTGGTGGCCGAAGGAGAGCGTCTCCTTCCAGGGCAGGTTGGCCGTGAAGCGGTCCACGTGGGCGGCGGCGTAGCCGGTCACGTTCCCGGGGGCGCGGCGGGCGCGCTGCTTCGTGGCGAGCGGCAGGCGGAAGAAGCCCGCGGCGCCGTCGAGCGCGGCGCGCGCCAGCGCCGGGTCCAGCCCGTGCCCGGTCACCTGGAAGAGCCCGTGGCTCGCGCACGCCGCGGCCACCTGCTCGGCGGCGCGGCGCATCCCGTCGCCGTCGCCGCGCATCGCGGCCCCGACGTCGACCACGGGCGCGTCCAGCTCCATCTCCAACGAGGCCAGCGCGTCGGCCGGAGGCCAGACGAACGGGTCCGGGATCTTCAGCTGCTGGCCCCAGCAGAGGTCCACGACGGCAGCGGCGGCGTCGTTCTCGCCGTCGTCGTCGGCAGGAGAGACGGGGAGGAGTACGCGACGAGCAACATCCATGCCCACTGGTTGGACATTCCCGCGGCTGCTGGGATGTGGATTCTCTGGCATTTTGTTCGCGCGCCGCGCGCGTCCCTGCTTCAGGCAAGTGGTTTGTAAATGTGCGTGTGGGCGAAAGCCTCCAGAGCAACTAGTAGCTATTTGTAACGGCCGAGACGGGAAGGCTTGAGGCTCCACTCCAGTGACGAGCAAGTGTGACCTCGTATCTAAAAGCGAGAGGCACGTACCGCACCACGACTGAAGAGGGATCGGAGGGAGAAATCGGTGACGGAATCGATTTGGACGCGTCTGGCAGCAGGGGTGGGCGTGGATGTGTCGTAACGTCGTACCCTGCCAGCGCCTGACTGCCTATAAGCAGTAGGGTAACCGGAGATGGAACTGATACGGGTGCGTTTAGCAGAGTTGTGTGGATGTGTGAATGAAACGGCTGCGGGTAGAATGAACTTTTCTGATTGTGGTTTGTTTGGTTAGAAACATGTTTAGCAAAACAACTTCTTCAAGCTTCTTCACATGGATTCGGCTCTGTTCAGTTTCTCTTCTTTCGACTTCTGACGCATTAATTTTCTCTTAGAACAAATCAGTCATACACATCAATATATTATTTTTCTCTCAGAACAAATCTACCGTACAAATCATAACATCCTTTCCTTAACTTTTCTCTTTTCTTATTTTATTTTCCTTCCTATGACCTTATCCATTCTCCCTTCCTTCTCTCGGCCATCTCCCCCTTCTCCTCCACCACCTACGCCGTCGTTGGCCTTCACCTTCTGCGGTCACCTCCTCCTAACGGGCCTTCTCCTCCTACGGCCAACTCCTTCCCGTGGGCCGCAGCCCTGCAGCCGGTGGCGGTTACCTCCTCCGCAGCCTTGTGGGCCGCCGCTCTTGCGGCCGGCGGTGTCCATCTCCACCTCTCCCGTGCCGTCTGTCGACCTCTACCTCTCCTGCACTCGAGCCGACGTCCGTCCAGCTTCACCTCCTCCACGCTCGAGCCACCGGCGGTCGGCCTCCAGATCCGCATCCGTCTATCCTACAACCCCGTCGTGCCCAAGGCTCCTATTCGACGTTCTTGCAGACTCCACCCAATGGCATGTAGGTCCACCGATGAGAGGAGTTGCGTGAAGCCACATTTTTTGGCTCCCTCCCCACACTGGTAGAAAAACGACCTTTGATCCAAGTCTTTAGTCCCGGTTGAACTTTGGACCCGAGACAAAAGAATTTATGTCGAAGTGGTCTTAAATAGCTGCGAACGCTCCTACCCATTTATCCCGGTTAGTATTACCAACCGGGACAAAAGGGGGTCGTCCAAAAGCTAGAGCAGCAGCAAATCATTTAGTCTCGGGTGGTGTTCCCACCTGAGACTAAAGAGACTCTTTAGTCTCGGGTGGGAACACCACCCGAGATTAAAACTCCCATCCGCACCGCCGCCCAACTCTCCTCTCTTTCTTATCTCTTTCTGCCAACCTCCTCCAGCCACTAACTCCTCCTCTCTCTTCTTTCTTATCTTCTCTACCTCCCCTCAAGCACTAACTCCTCCCTCTCTCTCTTGCAGCAGGCGGTCCGGCGGGCGCTCCGGCGGGTGCGCGGCCCCGCGGCCATGGCGCGCGGGCGCGGCCCCGCGCGGCGCCGCGGCCACGGTGCGCGGCCCCGCGGTGCGGCGGGCGGGCGCAGCCCCGCGCGGCTCCGGCGGGCGCGGCCCCGCGCGACGCCGGCGGGCGGCCCTGCGGCCATGGCGCGGCGGGCGCACGGCTCCGTCGGGCGGCCCCGCGGCCACGGCGCGGCGGGCGCGCGGCTCCAGCGGGTAGCCGTGCGCGGGCGGCCATGCGTGGCCTGCGGGAGTGAGTTTTTTTTTCATTTTTTTTGTTAAATCTTGTGAATCTTGTGTTTGTCGATCCCGCTGTAAATCCTGTGTGAATTGATTTTGCAAACGAATTTGGAGATCAATTTGGTAGATGAACTTATGTGTCAAATTGTTGTGAGATGAACTTGTGATATGAGTTGAACTTGTGATGTGAGTTGAATTGCGATGAACTTAGATGAACTTGTGATGAACTTATGATGAACTTGTGATGAACTTACTGTGCATGGTGGAGGGGAGCTCGAGGTGGGTGGGCAGGTGCTGGGGGCAGCGGCAGGGTGAGTTTTTTTTTTGTTTTTTTGGAAACCCTTTAGTCCCGGGTGGTAATACCACCCGGAACTAAAGGGGGGTCTTTTGTCTCTAGCATTTAGTCTCGGATGGACCTTAGAGAAATAAAGCCTTTGCGAACCGGGACTGAATGCTATTTTTCCACCAGTGCCACCGAACCGCTCTAGTTACCGTGATTTCGGGGCTTTGTTCCTGAAGTTGTTTCCACACAGGCCTTTGTCACGGTTCATGAGCTAGAGCTAATTCCTGCCAAATGCACCTTTGGTAGCCGGAATTTGGGAGAGGCAGAGAAGAATATAATTAGGGCAGGGAGATGAACTTTGGGTTGGAGAAGAAGTTGGTAACTTTGTCTTGTTTGAACAAGACGTAACTTATTTATATATTGAAGGAAAACAAGAAGCCACTAAAGAAAAGATCATGTTAAACAGGAAATTACAATTAAAAGTCTTCTTCTACACTGCATCTCATGAAAGAAACTATCGAAGCAAGAGTGCCGAAGAGCCCACAATAGAAGTCTGACATCAACACCTCAATTATCGACGGTGAGGGATTTAAGAGAATGCTATATTGAAGGGCTGGGGTCCCCGCTCCAGCCCTCTGGCGACTCGCCTTAGAGAGGAAAAGGGAGGGGGACCATAGGACATTGCTAAGGCATTCAAAGGACACATGTCGCTATCGGTGAATTTTTGCTTTGAGATGTAGTAAAGGTGTGAAGGTACCAAATATATTCAATGACAAATAAAATGTAATCATACCTAGGAACGAATTGGAACAAGAGGGGGGCCAAGCAAATTATGACATGCAAGTTTGTTAGAAATTAGGATCAAACCAAATAAAATTCATTGCAAACTAAATAAACTATAATTTGATTATTGTTGATTGACCTTTCAATAGTTTAGATTTTGAAATATTTTTGCTCAAGCATTTATGGAGGAGGGAGTAAAAACATTCAGTACATTTGCAACAAAAAAAAGGTCTAGGTTATTTTTTTGGAAAGATCCCTACATGTCCCTTTTCATTTTACTTGTAGCAAGTTTTGCATCTACAGGTAATGCACGCCAAAAGTTTGTAGCTACATACTAGTAAATCTTAGAAAAAAAGTGTCTGATGCTGTCAACAAAGTTAAAGACTCGAGAGCTAGTTTGATTGGCTCGTCTCTTATTAGGCTTATTTTAGAGGGGAACATGACTCAAGTGTTTTAGGGAGGTCGAGCACTCAAAAATTTCCTTCACATTGCTGCTTGCATTGAGTCGTGAGCATCTTCCTCGCATTTGCTACTGGGGGTCTTAGAGGAAAGAACTGGCGGTGGCAGGCCGGCTCGACGGTGGTGGTGGGCGTGGAACTGTGAGGCAAGGTAGCGGTGACACTGCCGCTGAGGCAACAAAGGACATCCGATCGGTAGGGTTGGGGCGGGGCGGTGATGATGTCGAGCATGGCGACACCATGCGGTATAGGATGGAGATTGCCATGAGTGCGGTAGAATCTCACCAGGGCTCCTCCCCTCACATTCCTCGTTCTCTCTCATAGTCACATCAACAAATTTGATGATATTTAATGTCATAAAATTCTTCATGAAACTTCATTAAGACGGTCCTAAAAACACGATCAAAGCTGGCACCCTAAAAAAAGGCCTCATCAAGCCTAGTTACTACTATATATAGGCGTTGATTAAGTTAAGTTTATGACTAGCATAAATCCCAATCCTCTTGCTGAGTTTAAAACTAGAGACTCCAGATCAGCTCGAATTTCAAACAAACTGAGTTGGAGTCTAGTTGCTGAGATGATGAGGTCGATTGACCTTGGTTCGTGACCACGGCAGCCACGCCACAGGGCTGTGGTGCCGATTTTAGGGGTCACATCCGCCACGCTATAGTGTCGTGGAACCAAACATCGCCGGCCGGAACCGTTTCGTCGTCGTGGAACACGACACGATCGACTAGCTTTTTTATAGCCGGTATGCATACCGACTTAGAAAACTTCTAAACACCGATTTTATTGACAAAAGAATTTTTTTCGAGAAATAAATCCCTGTTGAGATAACCCACGCCGCCAGAGAGTCGAACACGAGCGGCTGGCCAGCCCATATGCCCTCGCCAGCCAAGCAGGCTAGCGCCCGTTCTCGATGACGATGTCGTTTCCTCTCCTGTAGTACGTGCGAATAATACTCCTACGCTCTTGCTGGTACGCAAAGGAACGTGATGAAACGAGAGGGGCATGCACGGATCTGAACGCCGCGCGCGAGATGGAGACGGGTGCGTTCGTCGCGATCGAGAGCGCGCCCCGCAGAGCCAAGCCAATGCCGCGGCGGGATGGATCGCATTCGATTACCGTTCCCCGCAGGCATGTGCCAAACATGAAACTGTTCTTTTTTATTTTTTAAACCAACAAGGAACTATTCGTAGGGATGGAACCAAAACATCCGAATTGTATAATAGATTGATTTTTTAGATCACAATAAAATAAATTTGGTGCTAATTTTTTATGCATTATAACCAGTTAATTACAGGAAAAAATAAAAAAAATTAGTTACAATTTTTTTATGGATTATTTGCTTTCGATAGAGAAAAAAGTGAAAAAACATCCGTATCCGAATCCGAATCCGAATTTCTTTTCATCATTTGATCAAAATATAGCACACATTTGGGGTTTATTTTGTATGAATCTTAACAAGCACAATGCCAAGAACAAGAATATAAATTTTTAGATACAAAATATTATGCTTAATTTAGTTAAAATAAAAAAAAACGGCTAAAAAATGCTATCCGAATAGGTATTCGTTTCCATCCCTAACTATTCGAGCTTCCTCCACAAACGACAACGCGACTGATGACACCGCGGTGGATTTTTATTTTTCCCGCAGCCAATTTTTGAACGGTTCCTTAGATTCCGGTTGGTGAACACGTTAAAGTATTAAACATGGATTGATGGCATATTTATTCATAATTTATGAATTAATTCACGAGACAAATTTATTAATTCTAATTAGATTATGATTAGAAAATATATGATGCTCGAATAAATATGTACCAGTGATGGATTAATTAGGCACAATAGATTCATTTCGCGAAACTCGATGTGATATGTGCTAAACTTTACCAGTGTGCATCCAACACCCCTAAATCTTGTTTTCCATGGTAAAAAAGTGTCTTTTTTTTTGCCAGAGAGTGGCAACCCTTACATTTTCTGATGGTCGTCGGCTCTTGCGCGTTAATTGCTCAGGGAGTAGTACTACGGTACGTCGTCCGGTCATGGATCAGGTAGTCGTTGTCCGTACGCTTGACCATCTAATTTGCGACAGACCTTTCTTGCTTATGTCTGGAGTGAGAGCGACTAATGAGAGCTGCCTCGCGATGAGATGCTCTCTGTCGGCCTAATTAAGCGAACCAACAATCATGCATCGTACTCGCCTGCTCTTCCACTAATAATCCAGTTATCCAGCAAGGTTTCGAATGTCTATGATCAAACCGAGAGCTCATCTCCTGCTTGAGCTATATATTTGCTTCAGCTACTAAATCTGCTGAATCTGGTCCCCTCAAGGTTGCAATAATGTTTCTTAACATTCACTTTGGGGGTATTTGTTCCATTGATTAAACTTTAGTCCCACCACATCAGATATTTTGATGCTAATTAGGAGTATTAAACCTAGATAATGAAAAATTCATTTCATAGCCCTCGGAGTAAATGACGAGACAAATGTAGTAGACCTAATTAGACAATGTAGAGCTACAATAAACATCTTCTAATGATGGTTTAGGCTTAATAAATTCATCTCGCGAATTAGCCTCCAACTATGTAATTAATTTATAATTAGCTCATATTTAATCCCCATCAGCATCTGAAGCTTCAATGTGACAGAGATTAAATTTTAATCCTTGAATCCAAACACTCCTTTGCATCTTTCAGATGACCTTGCATAGGCTAAAGGATCATATGGCCTAGTCATAAAGGGTTGAAACCACATCCACATGCTCTGATTGGAGATACCGTACCAACCAACTTTAATAGTAGGGATCAGAGCCACTAATGATGTCGCCAATTTGTAAATAATGGTTTTCTTAAGGAAGAGAACAGCTTGTTCAACATAAATCCAATTTATGGTCAAAATAAAACTGAAATGATGCACAATACTACCCTATACTACCTATCAAATAAAAAAGAACTTCTATAATGACTCGTATCGAATAAAAAAAGAAAAAAACCAACGATTTAGATTAATTGTATACTATTGCAACCTTTTTTTACAACAACCAACACACACACACACACACACACACATATATACCCGGGTGTAGTTACTCCCATACTTGTATCTCACAAATTAGAAGGTATCTTTGCATACTTGAGGTTTCTAAAAAAAGTATGTACACATACTTGATTTTTAAAAGTGGTATGTGGACATACTATTTTTTTATGTGTAAGGAAACATAAAGTTAGTGAACATACTCATGTTTCAATATAGGAAATAACATACATCACAAGGTGCAAAAAATTATGAGTTCCACTAAAATTTTTTCATGGTTATCACTTTGATAAATCTTATTTTAGGTATGTGAACATACTCCAAGTGATAAATGGGTATGTACACATACACAAAGTGGTTTTTTGAACGTGGGAGTAACTACACCCGGGAGTAGAATGGATTTATATATATATATATATATATATATATATATATATATATATATATATATATATATATAATCAGCCAAGTTACAAATCAGTCATCGAAAGAAGACCGAATTACAAGTAGGTCCATGGACCAGAAAACCACAAACACAACTAAGCCTAAGACGACGACGAGCTCGCCGGTGGAGGTCGCAGAGGCGCTGGATGCGCGTACACCGGGATGGAAGTCGCTCAGAATAGCGGTTGAAGTAGGCTCGACGGAGTTGATTGAGCACACACCAGGCACCCGTGAGATACGGTATGAAGCCGACTCCGGAGACTGAAGAAACTCCAAATTGAAGCCCAGGAGGAGACGATGTCGTCGCTGCCAAGCTTGATGACTTCGTGGCACTTGTAGAGAAGATCCGTAACATCAGGGGCTGCTTGGACCATAGAAGAGGCGAAGCAGAGGCGTAGAGACGGAGACCGGATCTCATCGAAGTGTTCAACAACTTCTTGCACGACAAATCCCAAGATGAGGCACAAGAAACAGAACAACCATCGATGAGGCGATTGCCAGGCTGAAACAGCACAGCTCCATGGGAGCCCGTTGATGCGTTCAAAGACGACGAGTAAACCTTCCAGAGGGCTCGTCGGAACAACCACAAACAGGCCGGATCCAGAGCGCGGCAGGACATCAGCGCGTTCAACGCTGGCACGCATCGGAACAACCACCGATTCACAGACTCAGAAACCAAGCCAGGCGGATGAGGGGGGAGGAAAACAGATCTCAGGGGTGGTGGGGTGGGAGAGATAGTGTCACACCTGATTTTCCAAAGAAAACCAAATGCATCTCATATGTGCGCCAGGATCAAGTTTACACACATATGATAGACGTCATGAGTGAAATATCCATAAACAGCATTAAAAACATACAAGAGTTAAACTATTACATTATCTTTTATTACACTCAGACGGTAGACTCGAAGGTCTTTAAAACGAACAAACGATAACTAGACGAAGCAACTTCGTGTTCAGCTTCCACAGGCACATGACTGGAGGCACGCAAGCCTCAGAACTCATTGAAGTCGCTGAAGTACTCTTCGTTGTTATTCTCCTCTGAACAGCGGGTAAGCAAGGGTGAGCACACTTATGGTTGGAGCTCAGCAAGTGGGAGAAGATGCAAGGTTATCAAGGACAGGCTAAGAGTTTGCAGCGGTTAGCATTTTTAATGTTGGTAAAATTTTATTAGCAAGCACCTATTTACTAGGTGTAAGTTTATACCATCCCACTTTAAAAGACTTTAGAAAACTTTCCATCTCCAAAACCATCCAAAGCCGCAATTTAATTCCATCTTCAAGTTCATTAATCATGTGAGGGTCCAGGCCGCTCTTAACCGTGAGCACGGCTGATCAATCAGTTTTAACTCTGCAGAGGTTGTACACTTTCACCACAGCTCGTGTTCCCCATGTTGCCCGGGTTGATCAGACCCTTAAACACTTCCGAGGTGAGTGGCTAGGGGTCCACTACGAAGCCTTTACAAAGATATGCAAAAGATCAACAACCCGCATAGTTACAGATCAGGGCGGACCATAACTCTCCCTAGTGGTCAGCACCTTAGCGAAGGCTGCTATCCCAAAAGAACCGGGCTATACCCCTGCAACCCCGACCCCCCTCTGCTCCTTTCGGATAAGGTCATCACTACATTCACACACCTAATTAATTAGCTAAGCCAGAGCCATATGGACTGTGGTTGCACTGTTTTCCTGGGTGGTTCTCCATGTTCCGATTAAAATATATGATCTTGTTATCAACATAGCATCATCATTCACCAAAGCTATCATGATCATCATTCATCATTTTGTAAAGATCATTTGAACCATCCCAAGTTATAGCAACTAAGCACTTCTACCCAAAACATTTATTTAAAAGGGTTGTCCAAGGTAATGAGGATAAAAATCTAGTCATGTCCTTAAAAATGTGATTTCCCATCAATTTAATGCAGTACAACAAATAAAAGTAAATATTAATGAACATGCAGTTATTTAGGAAAAAGAGGAATATGCAGGGGGAGAAGTCCACTTGCCTTCCTTGCCTACACACTGTGCTTCTTCTTCCTCAGTAACTTGCTCTTGATCCACTCCAACTGGCTGTTCACTTGAAACCGACACGATGTCTACGGGCACACATGAAAACATACAATAAATAAAACAATACACCAAGCATGAAATGCTAAAAGAGAGGACAAGGTTTGGCTCTAGGACCGCAAACACAAAAACACTCGGAACTATCGGGAGATTTGGATTGTCACATACAAGGGCTAGCTATGTGCTTGGTATATTTTAATTAAATAAAGATGTGCATAGGTTATTTCAGAGAAATACCCTATTTAATAATTAAGCAAGTTATATTTGTATTAAAAAGACGATGTAAACTTAGTCCAATTTTATTTATAAATATTCAAGTATTATTTATGCAAATTAAACATTTACTTCTAAAAGAAGCATGTGAAACATCTAAACGTATATCTTTATATTTCGAGTTGAACTAATCAAATTATAATTTAAAACACATTTATATTCATATTAGTCAAATTAACATTTAATTAAGAAAACTCGGGATATAGCCTATGTTGCTTTTATTTAGAAAGCAAATTGCATAATCATTAATCAATTTAAGTGTGATTATAAATCTGAGGTATATCTCTAGTTAGCTTTTATTTAAAAGAAATATTTAACTAAGTATTAATCATATTAACTTTCTTATGAAAACACGTGTTGAACTCTAATTAGATTTTAATTAGAAAAACATATGTATAAGGATTTAATCATATTTAATATTTAAGTAAATTATAAAACATAGAACATGTTCAACATTGGTCCTAACATGTACTTTGAGTTGATATGAACCTAACGCAACTTGAAACGGTGGAAACGGAGCTAAAACGCAAAAGATATGGCTAAAACGGGGTTCAGGGGCTTTTCTGTGAAGAAACAGGGCTTTCGGGGACCTAACTGCAAGAAACCAGGGGCTAAAACATGATTACGTATATAAACCAGAGGTTTATAACGTAAAAAGGCAAGGTTGGACCTCGGGTGGGAAAAACTAGGAAGACCAGGGGTCTATTCGTAAAGAAAAGGACCTGTTTGCAAGAGTTTTCACTGGTGGAACCGTGGAAGGATATGGTTGTGAAAAGAAAGAAACTCAGGGTTTCTTTAGCAAAAGTGGCGGCGGGCGCCTGGGTTGACCGTTATGGGCCGATTTGACTCAGGAGGCGGCGGATCTGGGCCGTCCACGCCGGATCAGACGGCGGGCGACCCACGCGAGCGGCCAGGCGGCGGCGGGCGCGCCGGAGACGGCGGCGCACGGCGGAGCGCGGCGGCGGGGTCGCCGGCGGAGCTCGGAAACGGGCTAGGGAGCTCGGTTTCGGCTGCGGTTTGATCCTACGCGAAGACAAGAACATGGCGAAGCTAACTAAGAGCACAGGAAGGTGTTTCGAGCGACGACCGGAGCGTCACGTCCATGGGGGCGGACGGCGTACGGCCGGCGAGCGGCGGAAGGTGCTGCGGGCTCAAAAATGCAAGAGGAAAAAAGTGGGGATGGTTCGCTCACCACACGGCGACGGTTTGGCGAAGGAATGGGCGGCGGGGAGGTAGCGGTGAGGGAGATCGACACCGGCGGCTGGAGCTTGAAGACGACGGCGGTGGTGCTCGGGTGAAGAGGATGGTGGCCCTGTGACACGAATTAGAGCTCGAGTGAGCGACAGGCGCGAAGAAGAAGAAAGAAGAGGGGGGCAGGGGCACTTCACCGACGGCGGGAGAGCTCGGGCGGCCAACAATGGTGCGGCGGCCGGAATTCCCCAACGGTGATGGCGTGCGCGCGAGCGTGAAGGAGTGCGAGAGCTCGGTTGGTGCAAAGGGGAGAAGCAGGGGCTCGCGGGAAGGCTTTATAGCCGAGGGGAAGGGAGAGGAGGCGACGGCTGGGAGGGGGAAATGGCCATCAATGGCCATGAAGCCGGCGGTTTGCTTGCAATCAAGGGGACGCCTTGATTAAGGGAAACGGAGGGGAGTAAAGGAGGGAGAGTGAAGCCGGTGCTCCACTACGCCTTAAAGAGGGGGATTGAAGGAGGGGAGGCGCGGGAGAGCGGCCGGCGGAGTGCGGTTGCGGCGCGGGCGCGGCTGGAGGAAGGGGACGGCGCCGGCAGGTGGGCCCCTTCTGGCAGCGAGAGAAGAGAGAGGGAGGGTGGAGCTGGGCCGCGCTGGCTGTTGGGCTGCGCGAGCTAGCTGGGCCGGCGGGGAAAAGAAAGGCCGGCGGCCTGATGGGCCGGAACGGGGAGAGGAGGGAAGAGGGGTTTTGTTGTTTTTTTTAAAAAACTTCACACAAGCAAATAAAAGCCATGCATTTCAAAATATGATGCACAAGCACTTGTTGCCTCTAAAATTACTCAAATTGATATTTAAATATTTTAGAGCTAAATTTATTTGATAAATTATTTATTCCTTAGAAAATTAAATCTAAAACACCATGTTGCTTATATTTATTTGGTGATGGATTTTAGGGTGTTACAGATAGAAACCGGGAGTCGTCCAAGCGTTCAACGACGAACTTCGTCGGAACAACCATGAAGACGCAACCTTAAGTTGTGGTATGGATAGTATATGTAGGTAGTATGGGGGTATAGTTGGAAAGATGCAAAATGGTGGGTTAGATTAGGCTGTGGGAGTGTTACAGGAGAATGACTAGCGGGGAAAATCGAATAATATACTTCGTGCTAATTATCATTTTACTCATAGCAAAAAAATCTGAGTATACTTCATACCACTACCTGATTGTGCATCGTAAAAGACTTCTTTTCTTTCAACTTTTTTCGACCACGCTTCTCCTCACCACCTCCGTTTGTATTAAATTACTGAAGCTGATTCAGATCCGCTTCTCAAATAAACACTATTCAATATTATGCAGTTTACTTGAGAAGTGTTTTTTACCCTATTTTCGAACAGCCCGGCTTTGAGAACGAGCTGTAGCTCGGTTGGTAGGCGTTGTAGATGGGCACGCCGCCGGCCTGGGTTCGAATCCCATCGAACGCAGGTTTATCTCAGCGGAGATTTATTTCCCGAAAAAAATCCCCTCGCCGGTGAAGTCAGGGTTCGAGAGTTTTCTAAGTCGGGAGGAGACTTTCTTCTCTTAATGAAAACCGTGGGGGCGGTCTTACCCCCACCGGCTTAGTTTCGAACAGTCCGGCTTCTCGCCGCTGCTCGTGAGAATATAAAGCATGACCAGCTTTAATTTTGCGCTGTCAATGGCAGCAAGGCACTAGACATCAGTCACGGAAGCATCACAGAGCCAAATTTACAAGCTTCCTGAAGAGACTCGTTAGCATCGGCTAGACCTGAGCATTCCACGGGTCGGGCCGGGTTCGGGCCTGGTCGAAAAAAAATCCGGGTTTTTCGGGTCGAGAAAATCCTGTCCATGCCCGTCCTATGGAATGTGTCGGGCCTCAGTTTTCGGGTCGGGCTCGGGCCGGGCCCGGGCTTGGGCGGGCCGCCCGCGCATTTTATAGTGTAAAACAACTAAAAACAGCATTTCGGGTCGGGCTCGGGTCAAAAAAAATTTCGCGGACTTCAAGATCTCTGCCCACGCCCGTCCAGTAAAGTTCGTGAGCGGACCTGGCGCGGGCCGGGCCCGGGCCGGACCGGGCTAAAAATGCTCAGGTATAGCATCGGCTAGCTCCGATCCGGCCCTTACTCCTTCTCTAATGGTGGACAACTCTAAGGTAGTCATGGAGTTTTATATTCGACGACCAGTGATAAAAATGAAAAACTATTTTTTAATAAGAAATAGTCTCTATACGTGTTTCGAAATTACATGAGGATGACGTGTGAGGTCATTCATATAATAAGCTATATGTGTTAAGAGATACGATTGGAAGAGTTGTGTCTACTTAGAACTACTATATAGTAAGTCACTACTACACAAACATTTGTAGGAGCCAGGTCTTTCTTTAGGAGCGGACGAATTTGCCGTCCGATCTAAGAAATGCGTGTGACACTGTAGCAACTAAATCCACATCTAGAAATCATTTTTGGAGCGGGTGATGCCATCACCTGCATCTAAAAATCATTTTTAGGCGCGGATGACCCCATCACCCGCTCCTAGAAATGAGTATTTCTAGGAGCGGGTGATGGAGTCATCCGCACTTAAAAATGATTTTTAGGTGCGGGTGATGGCATCACCCGCTCCCAAAAATGATTTTTAGGTGCGGGTGACGTCATCACCCGCTCCTAGAAATGGTCTTGTGAAAAAAATTCATAACTTTTGCATATGATCTCGGATGAAGACAAATATTATATGAAAATTGTATAGCTCGACGAGACCTAAAACTTTGTAGTTGACAACTTTTTCATTTGAGATTGTTTAAAATTTCAAAATATTCATTTAAGTTCTTGATATTGTTCACAAAACATATATCTCTTATATAGTTTCATGGAACTATATGAGAGGTATATAAGATTTGCGAAAAATGTTACTACCACTATATTGAATGAGCAAATGATCAAAATAAAAGTTGTACATCTTGAGAAGTTATGAAACTTTGTAGTTGAAAGTTTTTTAATTTGAATTACTTTTGTCAACGAAAAGTACGTCTGAATTTTTGAAATTTGAATTTTTCAAACAACCTCAAATGGAGAAACATTCAAAATAAAAGTTGTAGATCTTGAGAAGTTATGAAACTTTATAATTTACAACTTTTTTATTTGAAATCATACTGTTAACAAAATTCAAATTTGAATCTCTGAAATTCAAAATTCAAAATTTGTAAACGCCTCGAATGGAAAAACTCTCAACATGAAAGTTATAGATCTCCAAAAGTTATGAAACTTTGTAGTTGATAAGTTTTTAATTTGAATACGTTTGAAGTATCAAAAAAGCAATTTACACTCGGTGTAGTATAATATGAGTAGAATGAAAATGGTATATGGACGCATATGAGTGTGTGGTGCAGTGGTAAGGGAGGCTACGCGCGAGGGGGAGGTCGCAGTTTCGAATCACAGCAATCGCGTAGCAGCGCGACTCTACGTGAAAAATGCCGCGACTTGGTGGGGACGGACATATTTTAGCGCAGCCACGTTTTTTCTTTTAATCGATTAGTAGGTGCGAGCCACCCCGTCACCCGCACCTGGAAATGCGTTTTCCAGGTGCGAACCTTTTACCCGCTCTTAGAAGTCGCTATTTCTAAAAGCGACAGGTAGGAGCGGGTTTCGCGCCCGCACCTGAAAACGTGATTTCGCCCGCTTCTAAAAACGCTTTCTGTAGGAAGGCCTTAGATGTAGATCGAGTAGCTCATTGATGATGGAAGTCATCATGGTGGGCTAAGGAGGTTACTGCTTACGACGGGCATGCGAAACAGTGAGACGAATCGCTATCTGGATTTTGGATGCATGCTTAAACCAATATAAAAAAAGTATATGTATGTAAGATGCACTGACATATATATATGGACAAGTAGCAATGTTACCTTCGTATCTCAGGCGCGTACGATGTAGATCGCCCAAGATCTTGCTATCATTGCATTACACGACATGCTAAGCCCAAAGACACAAGCACGTTTACTACTGCGTACGGGCCGCCACTTGATTAGCCGTGCTAAGAGGACCCCATCGAACAAAAATATGGGGGCAATATAATTAGAAAAAAATTCAAATTACTCCCCTTAAATATGACCAAAGTCTGGATAATCCTCTAAAGTATTTCTTGGTTGAGTTCACTCCTTACCATCTGGTTCAATTTACATCATTACACATTATCTTTTTTGTTTCTTCACGCACAAGTGGAATTTGAAGTTCAAATTTTGTAAGATGATAACAGACAATATAGGACATGTTAAACAATATATTATGAATTTGTCATCACCCTTTTGGTAGGGTAGTACATTTAATAATAAAATTTATTATTGAGGTACAAAATTATATAACTAATGATGAAAAGTTCATATTTTTTTCTAATATAGATTATGATATCCACTAGCATCTTGCAAAGTTTCAAATTAAAATTCAACTTGCATATGGAGAAACAAAAATGACAATTACATTATGGAGTAAGTTAAACCAAATAGCTAAGTTCAGGAGATAAATTGAACTAAAACATAGTTTAAGAGATTATCTAGACTTTCGCTATACTTGAGGGTAGTAATTTGAACTTTTTCAATTACTAGCAAACATGCACGTGCGCTCTTACGGGTGTAAGCTAACATCGGATGGTATAATTATACAATGGACAATTGTTGACGTAAAAATCAGATGATGACCTTCCCGTATATTAACACACTAAAGCTTCCTGAAATCTAGGCGTGCCAGCCAATGTGACCGGCTAATTGACAAGGGATCCAAAGCGTTAAAAATACAATGCAAGCAGATCGGCTAGGTTTTCAATGTTTCGTCTGATAAATCGTAACAGCTAAGCGGCTGATAGGAGAACAGAGTAAAATTGGCTAGATCAGTCGATGTGATGACATAAGCAATGTGTCAAGCTACTAGAAGATAACCTAAACAGTGCTACACACGCAACATTTGAAACATATCTAGATCGTCTGTGTGATGATTTGAAGATAATCATGCAATGAAAGCCGGTACAAACCAACTTCAAGGCGGATAATTTATGATAAAAGCTAAAGCAATAAGAATTAAGCTAAAACTTGCAGATCTAACAAATATTGATAAATTTTGAATAAATCTAGATGAAACGATAGTGATGCGCCCAAAGTTAAAGTTTAGAAATTACTTGATAAAGTGGAACTTACGAGCAAAACAGAGATTGAAGCGACGCAGCCCAGCAAATTCGAAAGAACTCGCTGAAAAGAAAAAGGTTTGGCTCTGCGCATAATTCCTTTCTCATTGTCTCTTACATTCTTTGGATATATACATGTAAGCAGTGCCTGGTCACAGGATGTCGTAGACCTATCGTGATTGCTAATTGCCCTGTTCGTCTGGCAGACGGCTGGTGGCTGGTGCTGATTTGTTCTGAGAGAAAAGTACCGTTGGCTGGTAGCTGGTGACTGATTTGTTCTGAGAGAAAAGTACTGCTGGCTGGTGGCTGATAAGCCAGGCGAACAGGGTGAATGTTGTTAGCATCTAAAGAAGTAGAGTATGCATTTAATTATGTAGTATCATATTGGGTGAACGCGAATGGGCTTGTAGTCCAATGGTAGGATGGTCCAGTGGGACGCTACCCACCAGGGTTCAAATCCTGGTGCTCGCACTTTTTCCTGGATTTATTCCGAGAATTTTCGGCGTTATGCATTAAGTGGTAAGCGACGTTCCCGTCGACGACGAGGCGTCAGTGGTGACTTCGAGAATCTCTAGATCTGTCGGTACTCAGTCCTTCGGAGGTGCTCATAGGGGTAGGGTTTGCGTACGTGTGTTCATAGGGGTGAGTTGCGTGCGTGTTGTGAGCGTCTGCGTTGTACTGTGTAATCTCAAAAAAAAATATTGGGTGAACATTTATAAAAATTTTAATCAATATTACCTGTGGCAGCTCTGCTGCTTAGGTCTTCCAAGGGAGTGCAGTCTTCATGTTGTTTTGAAGAAGCCATATGCAAGAAATACAACTAGTTATTGTCAACATTACCATTAACGAAATGCTATGTTATTTTTTAGGAACAAAATGTATGTTCTGTTGAATATCGACAGTAAAATAGGAAGGGTGCAAAGTCATAAGACCCACCGAGCTTATCTCAATCTGATCTTTGACGCCTCTTATCCAAACCAAATCGCCTCTGGAAGAGAGACCGAGAGGCCTTGAGGGAGAGAAACCAAATACACCTTGTCTGCTATCATCTCGCTAATTTTGAACTTGAGACTGCACTTGTGCATGGAAAATCCAAAAAGATAAATTGTGTTAAGAAGTAAATTGAACAAAATAGCATAGTTTAAAGGGGTAAATCGAATCAATAAATATTTTAGAGAGTTATCTAGACTTTGCTTATACTTGCGGAGAGTATTTTGAACTTTTTCCAAAGTTCCATTTTCACCTTTCAACTATAGAAGTCTGATTTTTAACCCATAATTACAAAACTAGACACGGAGGGCCATCTAACTGTCAAAATCGGACAAATTTGATTTCAAGAGTGGTTTGCCATTTTCTAGAAATTGAAAAAGTTTAGATTTAATTAAAACATTCACAGCTAATTCATTTCAAATCAGAAATATCAAATTGGTGCTAAAAAATTTCTGAAAATGTGACATGTCTGTTGGTGTTCTATTTTCAAACATGATTTCAAATTCAGTTTTCGATATTTTTCGATCCCATCAAACAAAATAGAAATTCGTGAAATTTCGAGTGAAATTTGAGTTAAAAGAAATTAGACATTTCGGTGAGCAAAACGATAATTCAGATGACCAGTGTTTCAGTCATGACGAAAAGACTGAACTTTCATGAGAAATTTTGGTCCCTGTCATTGATATCACAAAGGTAGAACCAGATCGAAAGCCCGTCCCATCTCTACATCCACGGGGACGGGGTCATCGTCGCCTGTCGCCTAATTCTGCCACTAGCCTCCTGCTCATCTATCTCGGCGCCCGGGCGCCCATGTGTGCTAGTCGTCGCTGCTCCGGCACACAACGGCAACCGGCCGGCAGGACGCCGCCAGTGCCGGTCCTGTGGTTTTTGGGGTCAGAGCGATCTAAAAATTCCCACCTTCCACCTAGATTGTTGTTTGGTCATTACATTTCACTACCTCAATCTTGAACTTCTGATAGTTATATTCAATCTCTACCAAAAATAGGATCGCAGAGGACTCATGTCTCTAGACAAACTTACAGTGATATATACTTGTGTTAGTATATTTTGTATACTATACTGTTTGTAGATACTTGGGAAGGGGCCTCTTTGATTTGGGGGTCTGGGGCGGCCGCCCCTCTTGCCTCCCTCCAGGACCGGCCCTGGACGCCGCCACTCAACGGCGAGCACCAATGGCAATGGCGCAGTGGCCTACTCCACTGACGGGTTGTACTTAGGTCAGTCTCAGTGGAAGGGGTCACCGGGGAGTTCCCAAGAATGACATATCATCTTTAATGTATTGGTTTGCGGGATGACACACCCACTCTCAATGCACAGGGTTATAGCACAGTTTCCTATGTTCCTGTAAATATTTAATTGTTGCATGTTGGTTGGTCAATTGTGCTATGTAACTCGTGTCACTTGTCTCAGTGCAAGGGTCATGGGAGTGTCATTCCTATGACTTCGCGCCGACTCGGGGTCATGAGGATGACCCTGATTTCCTCTCTCTTATTAAATATCATGCCATGTCATCTCTTTTGCATATGTGGCACCTTATTTAATGCTCATGACCCTCCCATTGAGACTGGCCTAGGGTCATAGGCATTAAATAAGGTGCCACATATAAAAAAAGATGACATGACATGATATTTAATAGGAGAGAGAGGTAACCAGGGTCATCCTCATGACCCCGGGTCGGCGCGGAATCCTAGGAATGACACCCCCATACCCTCCCACTGAGACAAGTTGACACAATTTTAAGCACAATTGACCAACCAACATGCAACAATTAAATATGTACAGGAACCTATAAAACTGTACTATGACCCTGTGCATTGAGAGAGGGTAGGTCATCCCGCAAACCAATATAGTAAATATGATGTGTCATTCTTGAAAACTCTCCCATAACCTCTTCCACTTAGACTGGCCTTAGCAGCGGCATGTGACGTGTAAAATCCATGTCGGATGTCGTGCGTGAACTTGATGCAGGGGACAGCGCGACGCTGCCACAGTTCGATCGGGCGGGCACGAGGCAACGTGTCTGGCTACCATTCGCCTGCGCCCAGCCTTCCAATGCTGGGATGGGTACAGCTACAGCAGCTGGAGTCGGAGCCATCGAAAAGGTTCTGCATAGGTGCCGTCCTATCGGACCATGTTTGCATTGTTGCAGATGCACCGAGGGCCCTGTGAACAGTGTCTAGGAATATCTTTTGCACTGTAACATAGTATACGGTGAAGGTGCCATGTGTTGTCGCCATCCGGTCGGAGCATCTTAGGTGCTTGAGGAATACATCGGCAAAATGCTTGCTTTGTACCACTACTCGACTCTTGACATAGAAGTCTCTGTTCCCAGCCTACTCCCTCCGTCTCATTTTATTTGCGCCTTTGGGATAGGAGGGAGCAACTGAAGGAAGATAGGAAATTACTAATCTACCCTAAAAAAGAAGGGTCTGACACCTTCAGGAAGATACAGATCATGATTACAGTACATGCACCGAATCTGACACAATAGAAATAAACAAATGTGTGCCAAAAAAATTGAGGAACACACAAAGCTCACAACAACACACGTGTACAGAAGCTTCCAGCATCCGCGCCATTGAGTGTGGGCATCCAAAATTCAAAAATCAAGCAACCTGGCGCCATTGTCCCACTATAAAACACCTTCACATGCTCCTGATGAACACAAACCATCCAAACTCAACCACTGCTTAACAGATCCATCTTCTACCATGGCCATAGATCTAAATACAAGATCAAGTGAAGAAAGTGAAGCACCCTTGATAGCCTGCAATACAGTTTCATCTTTAGCCATGGCCATAGATCTAAACAAACTACCAGGAGAAGGAATTGAAGAGATCTTACCAGACTTAAATCAAAAGCTTGCTGATGATGAAGATCGATTTGATCACGTCGAGGAAGCTCAAGTGCATCCCCTCAAAGGTCAGTCCCACCATCTCCAGAAAGAGCATCATGGTGGTGTGCAAGCCATAGACCTCAATATTGCTGCCTGTGAGGGACAAGAAGAAGAATCTCATGAAGGTAAAATGTTTCTCTTAGTTGCTTTATTGTATAAAAAAACTCAGCCGTCAATGAAGTTTTAACTAGACCCTACCATATTGCAGTTTTTGCTGTTGACAATGACCATCAACAAGATGGGGGTTTCAACTTTGATCAACCACATTCACAAGATGATTTTGACCTCAACTTAGAAGATGCTGATCACCAACAAGAGCTGCAGCAAATGAACAGTAAGCCTCAATAAAACCAGTTTCAAGTAATTTAGTGACAATAAAGTGGTACAACTATTTTTTGCAACCAGTTTCAGAATGATTTTTTCTGCAATATCTAAACAACATTTCACTACTATCTCGAACTTTATTTTACATACATGATTGAAGACATGCATGACTATGGTGTGTATGCTGATGCTATGAACATAGTCTTTGATGAAGAGATTGATGACTCAAACGTTGAAGAAGATGAACATACAAACACAAATAACTCACATAAGTTGTTACTCCTTTTTTTTGCAGACATCGTGGAGTACATGCAACACTATGGTGGGTACCCTGATGCTCTGGCCATAGACATTAATGAAGATGGTTTTGAGGACTCCTACTTTGGACATAGTCATGCAAATGAAAATGATGCACGTCAGACTAGGAACTTGACTGAAACTGAAAGACAAGCAATTTATGAGGCGTTGCTTGAGAGAAGTGTGAATGGAAGATTAAAAAGGAACACTGAAAGTGCATCTAGGCCCCTAAGTGGATTTTGGTGAATTGAATGACAAAGCGATTAAAGGACTAATGTATTTGTCTAAGATTGTGAGCAGGTTTTATTTATATATTCATGAGTATTTATTGGAGTATTTATTTGTGGATGAATATTATATGGCTCACATTGGAGAAGACAAATATATGGATAATCCTAATGTATAAGTGACAAATATCAAGCAATAAAGGAAGATAAACATTGGGATAATTTGAGAAGGTCAAGTGCAAGGCTTCATGTGTTTATTGAAAGAGGACACAAGGATGAGTGTACACGTTATGGTTCTAATTTGGAAGCTTGCACATTCATTGTCAATCAAGATCAAGCATTTGAAGCGGGTTTTCAAATGAAGGTTAATCTTGTATGAAGCAAAGTGGAACTCAAAAGTGGATTGGATAAGTGATGAAGAGATCAACCGAGATGTTTAGGGTGAGGGACTAAGCAATCTTTGGGGCTGTAGCTAAGCCGCCATTAGTGCTTTGCTAGGGTGAAGTTCTAGCATCCGTGGGGTCTCTAAGTATCATATCCAAACCTTAACCGAGGGAAGTAATGCAAGTCATCAACATGTTATGATTGACAATATGGAGTGACTTATGGATCCAAGTGTGCATTCCTATGATAGATGGAAAGATCCTAAGTCATTAGCTCAAGTATGGACGTGCTCAAGTCAAAGGCTATGTTGAAAGCCCTCAAGTGGATATTGATCAAGTATGACAAGATTGAAGACATTCAAGCTCAAGAGATCAACAAAGTGTTTTTATTTATTCTTGAGTATAGGTATGCCGTACTATCAAGAGGGATGCAACTTTAGCGAGTTGACTAAGTCAAAGTGCTCATTAGTTGACCTAAGTGAGATCTAGTCTTGAGAGCCTTAGAGTGTGCTAACAAACCCTCCTAACCTAACCTGAGCCACTTCATCTCTTAGGTGAAGTGTTAGGATCATAGAAAGGGTTTTGGGGGTGTCTCGGGCCTGACCGGTCTGACCGGTCAGGGGCACCGGTCTGACTGGTGCCGCTAGCCCCAACGGCTAGTTTTTCGAACACCGGTCTGACCGGTGTGGGGCACCGGTCTGACCGGTGCCACTCGAGGACTAACGGCTAGTTTTCTCCTTTGAGGGGTATAAATACCCCAAGCCTTCTTCAGTTGAAGGTTGCTGTTTCTAGTGCTTGTGCTGAGGTCCTAAGCCATTTTCTTGCAAGCCCTAAGCCTTAGTGGCTCTCCCCAACCATCTCTTTGTGAGATTTGTGGATTCAAGCCACATCCTTCGTGTTGGGTTGAGAGAGTGAGCTCAAGAGCGACTTTGTGAGCTAACAAGAGCATTTCCATAGCTTGAGAACTTCGGTTTCGCGTCTACGAGCTTTGAAGCATTTGTTACTCTTGGAGGTTTGCCTCCTAGACGGCTAGGCGTCGCCGGCTAGCTCCCAAGGTTGTGGTGAGTAGCGGGAAGTTTGTGAGGGCTGTGATCTTGCCTCTTCGTGGAAAAGATCGCCTTAGTGGAAAGGAGGAAAGTGGTTGAAGGAGACCCGGCTTGTTGTGGGAATTGTCCCTTACAAGCTCCTCAACGGAGACGTAGCCGTTCCTTAGTGGGCGGTGAACTTCAGGAAACAAATCCTTGCCTTCTTTGTGTGGTTTGCCTCTCTAAATTGTTTTTCTAGCATATTTGATTTGCTTCCGCTTCGATCTACTTGGGTGTGCTACTTGTGTGTGCAGGGCTCATTACTCTGCTTGTGATCATCTACAAAGGCCACTCACCATGTTTGGTTCGTGCTAGAAGTCAAGAGGAGCTTGAAGTTGTTTTTGCAGGTGCTTTGTGCTACACCGGTCTGACCGGTGCTAGGCAACGGTCTGACCGGTTCCTCCTGTGAAGTCCAGTGAGCGACCGGTCACCACCACCGGTCTGACCGGTGGTCATTGTCAGCTCAAGTTTTTGGGGAAGAAAAAGTTTAATTCGGTCGTCTCGCCTATTCACCCCCCCTCTAGGCGACATCAAGGTCCTTTCAATTGGTATCAGAGCTTGGTGCTCCGATTCGAGCTTAACCGCTTGGAGTTCTTCGATGTCGACAACTCGTGAGGTAACGTTTGAGCCTCTAGCTCTAGATGGCTCAAACTATGCATCTTGGTCAATTCATGTACTCAATCGCATTAGGACCATGGGTCCACTTGCCGAGAAGATTGTTGTTGCTAGCATTCTACCTCCTCACCTTAGGGAAACCAAAATTGACTTGTCAAAATCATCCCTAGAGGACTTAGAGTGTTGGCGATGCAACTCTCGAGTATTTAACTACATTTGTGGTGCTTTGAGTAATGATGTAGAGGAATTCATTCTTGATAAACTTGAGATTGATGCACACATCGTTTGGGAAATCCTTCGTGAAGAATATGAAAAGCCCAAATGGATTAATCAAGAGCAAACCATAGAGAAGGCACTTGAGGAGAGCTCTATGTCTCCATCCAACATCACTGAGCCTCAAGTGTCACTTCCCAAGCAAGGAAAAGGCCAAAGAAACAAAGACCATGTCCCTCTGCAGGGACCGGTCAGACCGGTGGCACCCACCGGTCAGACTGGTGCCGGCAGAGGTACAACTATCTGCTTGATGGCCAAGAAGGAAAAGAAGAGAAGAATCAAAGGAGGAAAGATTGAGAAGAATGAAGCTTCAAGCTCCTTGGCCAAGGAACTTGAGGCTCTCAAATCTGAGAATGCCTCCTTGGTTTGTAAGTATGATTCACTCGCTAGACAATATGATAAGGTTATCAAATCCTTTGCGTGTGTAGCTGCAGTGGATTAAGAAAATGAAAGGCTTGAAGAAAAGCTAGGAAAGCTCACTAGTGAGCATATGGCTCTACAAGCCGATCACAAGGGACTTGAGTGTTCCTATGAGAAGCTTGTCGATTCTTATGCAACACTAGAGATAGCCCATGAGGTTGTGCTTTCATCGGTAAAATTTATGCAACCTCTATCTCACATATGCACATGCTCACAAGTTCAAATCGATTTATCTTGCACTAATAATTGTTTATCTCAAGCAAGCCAATCTAGCATTGAGCATGTACTTGTAGAATCTTGTGATGACCTCATTGTTAAAGAAAATGATGAACTCAAGCAAGAGGTTGAAAAGCTTCAAAAAGACTTGTATGTATTGAAGGAGAAGAGCAAAGTGCAACCTTCTCAAGATAACCGTGAAAACATGGTGAAGAAGCTTGAGAAGGGATCAACCGTCGCTAGCTCAACCCCTCAACAACACACAAGGACCCACAAGCACAAGATTCAAGAAAAGAGCAAGGTTGGGCAAGTCAAGCCCAAATATCGCCCAACCAAGCCCAAGACACAAGAATCGCTCTCCAAGAAGCCTAGAAGCTCAAACAAGTGGAGAGTGTGCTACAAGTGCAGAGAGAAGGGTCACTTTGCCGACGCTTGCCCAAGTACGATGATTAGCGGTGTCACTGACCGTGACCGGTCAGACCGGTGCCGGCCAGGGCAGCCCCACCTCAAGCAAACAAGGCGAGGAAGACTTCTTCTTCAAAAACAAGGCTCAGAAGCAAGCATGGACAAGAAATTACAAGGAATGATGTGACCAACAAGAACAAGAGCCGCATTTGCTATGAATGCCGTCAAAAGGGTCACATGGGCAAAGATTGTCCAAATGGTAACATTCCTAAATCAAACCTAGTCCATTATGATTTCCGTAAGCTTAGGAACGATAAGAGTGGGACTTGTGCTATGAGGGAGATTAGTTCACCTCAAACTAGCATGAGAACCATTTGGGTTCCTAAGCACCTTGTGGCTTGCCCCATAGGACCCAACAAGTGTTGGGTACCAAGAAATGCTTGCTGAGCTTGCAGGTTGAAAGAGATGCATTGAACACATGGCTAGAAGGCATGGAATTCACTTTTGATCAATTGGCCATGTGAAGGGCAAATCCATATAAATCTTGAATTCAATGACATCTCGGTAACTAGTGTTCTTTGTTGAGTCTTAGTTACTCTTAGTTCTTCGTGAACACTCATGTGACACTTATCTTGTACGAGTGAAACATGAGGTAGTGACTTTGACATCTTTATGAAAATATACTCTCTCATGTCATTAAGTGCTTTTAATGACTCTCTAGAAGAGCATTGCCTTGTCTCTGTCGCAGGTCTCAAATTAGTGATGTGTTCACTCAATCAAGGGACAAGAAATTGAAAATCACCAAAGGAGTGACCACTGGGGGTCACCGGTCTGACCGGTGCCGGCCCAGTGAGGCAGATGTGCTCGGGTGACCTGGTATGCCTCTGTCTGCTGTCGGGTGACCCGACCCCTATGGCCGGGTGACCCGGGACTGAACCGCTTTTCATGAAAAAGGGTGATTTAGAGTCAAAGGTAATGAGAGACTTGACACATTTCAATTGACAAACTATTTATGTGTCTTGACCAAGTTTGGAATGAGCCTCACCATATTCTTAATTGAATAAAGTGCTTTGTTCGAGAAATTCAAATATCTCTAGCACTACTTAAGGGGGAGCTCATTGCAACACTTGTGTCACTTGTGGGACTAACAATTTCTTCTAGTGATCTTGTAGTCTCATTTGTTTGTGCACCACTAAGCAAGCTCTAAATAAGTAGCGTTATCAAAGAACAAGTAAGAGCTAGCACTTTTCAAAATTTAATATATGCACAAATGAAATGGTCTTAAGGCAAAGGTATGTTTTCATGAATCTCATTGAATACCGTAATGCATCTAGGCCATTATATCATGCTAGTGTGCCATCCTTTGCATGTAATTGCTTCAAGTGAATTTTTGTGCATTTCTCTAGATATTTGGTTGATACCTTTGCGTTCACTCGACTTTGTGTCTTGAGGTTGAGGGTATGAGCTAAATATACTTGAAAAGCTGCTCATTTGAAGTGGATGCATGCTCTCTGTGACATAGGATAGACTTTTCGAAAAAATCAACTAGCATGTGTAGGAAGTGTGCTCATTTTGAAAATATTTGATTCTTGGTCTTTGTGACCCAATCAACTTAGTTGTGACTATGGTTCCCCTTGTTTGATTGACGGCTAGTCACAATTAAGAAGATTTTCTCAAGTCCATAAGATCCTTCTTTATCTCTCTCTCTCTTGGAAGAATCAAGAATTATCAAAATAAATTGGATTACCCTCCATTCTTTCAAGACTTGATGAATTTTGGATCAATATCAACTCTTTATCTCTTATCCAAAACATCTGAAAGAGTTAGGATCAAAATCTCTCTTTTTGACTCAAAGTCATTTTCTCAGGGGAGCACCGATCTGACCGGTGCCAACCACCGGTCTGACCGGTGGTACCTCTGAAGTCACATCTTCATTCTTCTGAGACCTAAGTGGATGCAAAGTGTCTTATATAATACCAGAAGAAGATTTCAAAGGAGTTTTCACAAAATTGGAAAGAAGGATCGGAACTTCCGAGGCTAGGTCGGTTCTACCGATATGGATTCTCTGTTGAAATTATCAAAATCATCGGTACTACCGAGCACGGGTCGGAAAAACCGCTAAAGGCTCACTGGCTCGACCAAGTGCAGTCACCGGTCTGACCGGTGGCTCGCACCGGTCTGACCGGTGGTGCCCGACTGCAACCCGTGACCAACAGTAAAAAGAATCTACTCTTTTACCCCCTTCCTTCTCTCTCTTCCATTATTCACCAGGGTTCATCTCCTCAAGCCCGTGGAGGCTCTTCTTTCTCCCTCCTTCCACCTCTCTCTTCTCCCATGGAGAACTAAGGATTCAACCAAGGAAAAGCCTCAAGATTGGAAGCAAAAGGATCTCCCAAGGCTCCTCCTTTGATTCCCCTTCGAGTTCTTTGGATTCCTCTCAAGTTCTTCTCTCCAAAGGTATTCAAATCTTCGTTTTGCCCAATCTCTTTACTCCGTGCAAAGATTTGAATTTTCTTTGGTATATCATCTCCTGAGAACCCCTAGAAGACATACGTATAGATCCATAGAGTTTCGTTGGACACATTGTGAGAACCCAAGATTTGGGGTCGGACGGCCTTCACCGGTCTGACCGGTGGCCGTCATCGGTCTGACCGGTGGCGCGTGTCCAGTCCCAAATTTTGTTTTCTTCATGTTTTTCAATATATATCTGTGTAGGATTGTCTCATGAACATCTAGATCAAATCTTAGATTCATAGCTACTCAGATTGAAGATTAGGGCCATTGGCTCTGTTCTGGGTAGCACCGGTCTAACCGGTGCCTCTCACCGGTCTGACCGGTGTGGCCCAGAGCAGACATAATTGTTTTGAACTTGCAAAAATCTTTTTCCATATCGATTCAATCTGGTTCCTAGAGTCTTATACACTCTTGTCATCCTTTTTGTGACTCAGGACAACAGCTATGGTCAGGGAAAAGGAGGGTGCTAAGAAGAGAAGAGGTGTATGCTCGCAGAGAGACTGCTCCCGGTGACTTTGGGGAAGGGGGCAGCACCATCAATGTCAGTGGGAAGAGATTGAAACCTCGGTCAGCTCGAGGGAGTGCAGAGGCACATGACCTTGGAGGTGACACCGGTACTAGCAGCGATGACAATGTTGAGGATGAGACCTATCAGGGTCAGTTTGAGCTGAAGAGGCACCAGGAGGCTGGTTCTGATGATGGTGAGTCCGACGAGGCAGAGGATGAGGATGAGGAGGAAGAAGAAGAAGAAGAGGATGTGGATGCCATGGATGAGGATGATGATGATCAGGGTAGGTTGAGAATCATGCCCTCTACTTATATCTATCCTGACAGGCCAGTGAAGTACCATGGTTCGGGCATGACTAAAGGCCTAAAGAAGTTGAGGGACAAGAACCCTTATGAGGAGGCTAGGACCGCATCCGATCCAAGGTTTTGGGCTAAGTTTCAGCAGGATTACTATGCTACGGTGATCATCAAAAAACCCAAAATTACTCATAAGGCACAATATGTGGATTGGGAGCATATGGCTAGGAAAAATGACCCCATCTTCAATGAAGTCATAAGCAACTGTGAGAGGCAAAGGGTCAAGGAGCTTATGGGTTTTCGACAAGATTGGAACAAGGAGATAATAGCCCAGTTTTATGCCACCGTGCACTTTGGGCACATTGGTACTGAGAGGGCTATGATTTGGATGACCAATGCCTAGAGGTATTCCATCACCTTCCCTAGGTTCTTAAGGTGCTTTGGGATCATGGCGGGAGACAAGGACTTAAGGCAGCTCCATGATGAAGGGGAGCTCGACAAGGGTGCCTTGCACCTTATGTACTCGAGAGGTGACCATGCTTATTATGGGAAGGTGAAGAATCTCTATACCTACTATGCTGCACTTAATAGACTCCTTAGGGTGTCTATCACACCTAGAGATGGGAATCCCTCTGAGATCACAAAATTTCAGAAAAACTTGATGGTTGTTTTGAGGCCGGGAGCTCCAGAATTTAGTGTTGGGGATTTCATTTGGCAAGAAATCAAGCATCTATCCGAGGACCCCAAAAAGATTTGCAGCTATAGTCCTTATATCATGTATATGATTGAAAAGGTTGCAAAGATGGAGTTTCCCAAAAATGTGACACACAAGCCATTGAAGCTCAATCCTAGCAAGAATCCAAGGTTTCCATCTCCTAGAGCAGAGCAAGCACCTGGCCATGAGGAAGGAACTATTGAGGAAGGCACTACTCAGTCAGATCAGCCACAGACAGGCCCTCAGGCCGTCACCGGTCTGACCGGTGCTGAGCACCAGTCTGACCGGTGGGGAGGCTGGGAGCAGCACAGGCCCCGCAGATCCACTTCTCCATTAAGGAAGTTCCTCAATTTCATCTTTGGCATGTGTAGGAGTCAGCATGACATCCAGGTGGAGCAACACAGATCTAGAAGGGCAAACAAGCAAATGAGGGACACGATGAAGTTGATGCACAATGCTCAAGGGTTTCAACCACCTCGTTCTCCTCCATCTTCCGAGTCTCCACAGGTTGAGATACCCTCCTTTGAGGATAGGATGAGAGGTTGGGCCAATTCTGACATGCTTAATCAATATGGGCCTATGTTCTTTGAGTCCGGGCAAGAACAAGGGTCTTCATCATCGGCTCCTCCTCCACCTCCACCGTTTGTACCCCCTCACCCGGATGTGCCTGGTTCTTCTCACTCCATGGAACAAGAACAAGCTCCTCCACCTCCTCCACCTCCCGAGCAAGGACAAGATTGGGGCGCTCGCTTCTCCGCGGAGATCTTTGGCTATAATCCATATTACTATGGTAAAGACAACGCTCCTATAGCTCATCCCTCTGAAATCACTATCTCTGATTCCATTTATCTAAACTCTCCTATGCATTGGATTTTTGACATTTCTCAAATAGGAGGGAGCTCTCACCCAGGAGACGGATCTCAGGGATAGTGATCGACAGCTACTTCTTCTCCAAGCCCTTCTTGGATGCTTGATGACAAAGGGGGAGAAGATTTGGATTAAAGACTTAAACTCAGCGTTGCTGTCTGTGTTGCACCGGTCTGACCGGTGCTGGCTGGCTGATGAGAGCAGCTGTGTAATAAGCTAGAACTTTATCTTAGTGGACTTGAGAACATTTGTATGAGTGCTACTGTGTGTTTGAACCTTTATTGTAATAATTAAGCGACTTTATTGCTAGATTGTGATGCATATATTGTATGATGTATTGTTTGTGTTAGCTAAATGGAGCAAAGTGATCTAAGCCGGCTTGCAACCCCAGCCTGATCACTCTGGACCAAATAGCACGCACACCTTTTGCTTTGTGCTCTGGCTGGACCTGACCGGTCTGACCGGTCAGGGGCACCGGTCTGACCGGTGCCGCCCAATCAGGTGTGCTGGCTAGACCTGACCGGTCTGACCGGTCGGGGCACCGGTCTGACCGGTGCTGCCTAGTCAGTACACTTGTTCTTTGCTTTGTGCATAACTTGTCATACGCATCACGGATTTTCATTTGTCGCTTACACATGTTGCACTCCACTGATTCTAAGATATAGGGGGAGCTCACACGCGCTTTCTCCCAAATTTGTGCTATTGGCATTTGAGGCCAAAATTTTGAAATTCAACTCAAAGCACAAATTAAGGGGGAGCTCTAGCTATATCTAAGAATCTAAATGTGCTTTAATGTCTTATTTGTAAGCTTTAATCGAGTTGTCATCAATCACCAAAAAGGGGGAGATTGAAAGTGCATCTAGGCCCCTAAGTGGATTTTAGTGAATTGAATGACAAAGCGATTAAAGGACTAATGTATTTGTCTAAGATTGTGAACAGGTTTTATTTATATATTCATGAGTATTTATTGGAGTATTTATTTGTGGATGAATATTATATGGCTTACATTGGAGAAGACAAATATATGGATAATCCTAATGTATAAGTGACAAATATCAAGCAATAAAGGAAGATAAACATTGGGATAATTTGAGAAGGTTAAGTGCAAGGCTTCATGTGTTTATTGAAAGAGGACACAAGGATGAGTGTACACGTTATGGTTCTAATTTGGAAGCTTGCACATTCATTGTCAATCAAGATCAAGCATTTGAAGCGGGTTTTCAAATGAAGGTTAATCTTGTATGAAGCAAAGTGGAACTCAAAGTGGATTGGATAAGTGATGAAGAGATCAACTGAGATGTTTAGGGTGAGGGACTAAGCAATCTTTGGGGCCGTAGCTAAGCTGCCATTAGTGTTTTGCTAGGGTGAAGTTCTAGCATCCGTGGGGTCTCCAAGTATCATATCCAAACCTTAACCGAGGGAAGCAATGCAAGTCATCAACATGTTATGATTGACAATATGGAGTGACTTATGGATCCAAGTGTGCATTCCTATGATAGATGGAAAGATCCTAAGTCATTAGCTCAAGTATGGACGTGCTCAAGTCAAAGGCTATGTTGAAAGCCCTCAAGTGGATATTGATCAAGTATGGCAAGATTGAAGACATTCAAGCTCAAGAGATCAATAAAGTGTTTTTATTTATTCTTGAGTATAGGTATGCCGTACTATCAAGAGGGATGCAACTTTAGCGAGTTGACCAAGTCAAAGTGCTCATTAGTTGACCTAAGTGAGGATCTAGCCTTGAGAGCCTTAGAGTGTGCTAACAAACCCTCCTAACCTAACCTGAGCCACTTCATCTCTTAGGTGAAGTGTTAGGATCATAGAAAGGGTTTTGGGGGTGTCTCGGGCCTGACCGGTCTGACCGGTCAGGGGCACCGGTTTGACCGGTGCCGCTAGCCCCAACGGCTAGTTTTTCGAACACTGGTCTGACCGGTGTGGGGCACCGGTCTGACCGGTGCCGCCCGAGGACTAACGGCTAGTTTTCTCCTTTGAGGGGTATAAATACCCCAAGCCTTCTTCAGTTGAAGGTTGCTGTTTCTAGTGCTTGTGCTGAGGTCCTAAGCCATTTTCTTGCAAGCCCTAAGCCTTAGTGGCTCTCCCCAACCATCTCTTTGTGAGATTTGTGGATTCAAGCCACATCCTTCGTGTTGGGTTGAGAGAGTGAGCTCAAGAGCGACTTTGTGAGCTAACAAGAGCATTTCCATAGCTTGAGCACTTCGGTTTCGCGTCTACGAGCTTTGAAGCGTTTGTTACTCTTGGAGGTTTGTCTCCTAGACGGCTAGGCGTCGCCGGCTAGCTCCCAAGGTTGTGGTGAGCAGCGGGAAGTTTGTGAGGGCTGTGATCTTGCCTCATCGTGGAAAAGATCGCCTTAGTGAAAAGGAGGAAAGTGGTTGAAAAAGACCCGGCTTGTTGTGGGAATTGTCCCTTACAAGTTCCTCAACGGAGACGTAGTCGTTCCTTAGTGGGCGGTGAACTTCGGGAAACAAATCCTTGCCTTCTTTGTGTGGTTTGCCTCTCTAAGTTGTTTTTCTAGCATATTTGATTTGCTTCCGCTTCGATCTATTTGGGTGTGCTACTTGTGTGTGCAGGGCCAATTACTCTGCTTGTGATCATCTACAAAGGCCACTCACCAAGTTTGGTTCGTGCTAGAAGTCAAGAGGAGCTTGACGTTATTTTTGCAGGTGCTCTGTGCTACATCGGTCTGACCGGTGCTAGGCAACGGTCTGACCGGTGCCTCCTGTGAAGTCCAGTGAGCGACCGGTCCGACCGGTCACCACCACCGGTCTGACCGGTGGTCACTGTCAGCTCAAGTTTTTGGGGAAGAAAAGTTTAATTCGGTCGTCTCGCCTATTCACCCCCCTCTAGGCGACATCAAGATCCTTTCAAACACTACAACTAGAGTTGCTGAAATGTTACATGTTAGTAAGTATCAAGTGCGCCGTGTTTGGCGGAGAGTGAAGGAGTGTCGTGCACAAGGAAGGGAGGTGGATGTTAGATCAATGAGGCCCAAGAACTGCGGCCGCAAAAAAAATACAAGTAGATCTATCTGAAGTTATTAGAGTTCCCTTACACAGGAGGACTACTATAAGATCTCTAGCTGCAGCCATTGGGGTAACAAAGAGTACTCTACACAGGAGGTTCAAGGAAGGGCAACTACGACGCCACTCGAACACACTAAAGCCCCTGCTGAAGGAAGCAAACAAAAAAGAGAGATTGCGATGGTGTATTTGCATGTTAGATCCACAGACATTGCCAAACGATCCAAAGTTCATCGAAATGGACAACATAATCCACCTAGATGAGACATGGCACTACCTCACAAAAAAGGACAGGAAGTATTATTTGGTCCTAGGAGAGGAGGAACCATACAGGACTGTGCAAAATAAAAACTCTATTGGCAAAGTCATGTTTTTGACCGTAGTGGCCAAACCTAGATATGATGATGAAGGTAATTGTACTTTTGATGGAAAGATAGGAGTGTGGGCATTTATCAGAAAGGTACTACACTTGTTTCACTTTCTTACATTAGTTTGTGGTACTCATTTCTGATCTTTACTTCATTTCATTTCATATAGGAACCAGCAAAGCGTAGAAGCCATAATAGAGGAAGGGGAACTCTAGTCACCAAGCCTATCAAGGTAGATCGGGATATTATGAGGTCGTACATGATTGCTAAAGTTCTGCCAGCTATTGTTGCAAGATGGCCTCGAGAAGATGCAGGAAGGACCATTTGGATCCAGCAAGATAATGCCCCTTCTCATGTGCCACCATACGATGAACAATTTGCTGCTGCTGTAGCACAAACAGGCCTAGATATACGGATCATCAATCAACCACCCAATTCCCCGGATATGAATGTACTTGACCCAGGATTCTTTGCTTCTCTTAAATCACTAGCAGCTGGTACAATCTCTAGGAATGTGGATGAGCTGATTGAGAATGTACAAAAAGAATTTGATGAATACGACCCATCTGATTTGAACAGGATTTTCCTAACACTACAAGCATGTTTGATTGAGGTGATGAAAGATGGTGGCGGAAATAGATACAAGCTTCCTCACATGAACAAGGATAGGCTTGAGGCACTAGGAATGTTGCCTAAAAGCCTTAGCGTTGACCAGCAGCTATATGCGAGTGTGATGCAATCTTTAAGGAACTAACTGTATGTGATGAAATCTCTTAGGAACTAACTATATGCTTTTGTAATTAAGCAGTAGGCTATATGAGAATGAGACACTACTGTTAAAGAGGGTAATGTATATGCTTTTGTAATAAAGCAATAGGCTATATGAGAATGAGACGGTAATGTTAAAGAGGGTAAGGTGTATGCTTTTGTAATTAAGCAGTAGCCATGTGAGAATGAGACACTGCTGTTAAAGAGGGTAGGGTGTGTACTTTTGTAATTGTCCCTTAATAATAATATAGAGTCTGATTGGTTGAGTACCAATCCTGCCCTACCAAAACTAGGGCATGCCAAAGCTTGGGCAATTTTTTTTTTGGATAGCACTTGGTTGGATGTCAAATTGTTACAACCAAAATAATTACAACAAGAAGTTGCCAGGGTTTTGACATGCCAAATTTTGGCATACCCAAGTTTTGGCCTGCCCTGGTTTTGGTTGGGCAAGATTGGTACTGAACCAATTAGGCTCATATGTATGCAATAAACATAGACAATTTTAAAACACTTGGATATTATTACAATTATTAGCGATACTGATTCATATGCTTCTTACAATAGTTCGACTAACACATAAGAACATAGACATTCAGTAGTATATACAAGCGTACTTCTAGCAAGCATACATGAACTTATATTTGACATGGTTCTAATAACACATAAACATAGGCATTCATTAGCACATATAAACATTGATTAGAACACACAAGCAGTCAACATTATTTCAGGACATAAATCAACTAGGGATTGAAGCAAGCAGGCACGAAAACCTTTAGCATGCTGACGAAGACATCACGGAAGGTTGGATCGATGTGGTCAAGCAACATCTTGAGGCACGCAGCGACATTTGGGTGCATCTCCTTGCCTGTACCCGCGTCTTCTTCGACCGCATCCGCAGCGACGCCCTCTGTTGCCACATCGATGCCATCCACCGTGACTCCATCGCCCCCAACCGCGCTGCCTTCCGGGGCGACCGAGGTGCCTCCCAAATCGGCGAAATCGACACCGCCCGTCTCCATGTCCATGCCGGCCTCTTCATCCTCGGAGTCGGGGACATACACGCCGCCGTTGGCATCCACCCTCATGCGACCCCTGAGTCTGATGTGTTGCCTGCGCACACAGATCCACTCGCCGCTGTTGTGGTTGTCCGGCTTCACGAGAAAGTCATCCATCCCTCCACCATAGCTGCTCAGCTTCGCGCCCACACCACGCCGGCGGATCGACCAGATCCTGCTCCGGCGCCGACGACACCTAGCACCGCTAGCCATGGCAGCGAAGCGGAGTTGGACGGGTAGCGACACCAAGAACTCACGCAGATGAAGTGCTGAGGTGTGAGGAGGTGGAACGCGAGGGGGCAGGGCGGGCGAGCGGGCCGCTGAGCTAGTTGCCGGCGGGATTGGAGCTCTCGATCTGTTGCGTGCGGGCTGAGGCAGATGGGGAAAAAAAGCAAGAGGAGCGGTGGCCGGTGGGGAAAGAAAATATCGCAGGCTGCCGTGCGGACTAGTGGTTCCGATTTTCCTTTTTTTTTTGCAAATGGGGCCCACATCGTAATAATGGTTGGCAGCAACGACAGGCAAAAGTATGGGCTGATGACCACGTCCCGCTCTTGGTGTCCGCTTAATTTGGGAAAATTTTTGAACCGTAGAGAGGCGAATATAATGGGACGGAGGGAGTAAGTGTTCCGTTCGGTCAAAACAAAACAAGAATGATCCGAACTGAGGAAAATGGTTATTCCATTCGGGAGAGAAAATTCTAGGAAGACATAACCAATGTGCAGATTTCTTTTGTTGGATCGTGTATAAGTTGTTTCAGTTTGTCTTGATGTTTCAATCCAACCGGCTGATATGTTGTTTAGTTGAGACGAGTGAGCGAGCATGGTGCGGTATGTGTTGAAGATCCAATCCTGCCAGTGTGGCGGTTGTTTTTTCTTTGTTATTGCACCAAGTTTGATTTCCATCTTTTTTAAAAATATAATCGAGGAAATCTAAAAAAAAAAATAATCGAGAACTCTCCTGCCTGGTTCGTTTAAAAAAGTACAAGTGTTTCTTTTACATGATGGTAGAAGATGGTATGAGCTATCCATTCATATTTTTGTTAACATTTTTATCATTATAGATATACATTTTAATTTTGGTAGCACTGTAAAATTTTAATGGGTGGTAACACAAGCACTTTCACACCATGACATCATGACTCCTCGTTCCCCCAACACTTTCTTGTACTCCGTGTTGCTAATTGGTCCTTTTTAGAGAGTTTTTTTAGAAGCTTTTAGAGAGAAATGATTGCCGGCTTTTTTTTACTCCCAGAAAATAAATGGTCATTGACGAAGCTCATCTCATAAGGCAGGCCCAGCCCAACAAGGATGAGACAACACTGCCCAAGAAGCCCAAATTTATCTTTATCAAAAAATGCCCTAAATGATAGTACTCCCTCAGTTCCAAAATGTTTGCACATTTGGACTTCTGTGCTTCACGTTTGACCATTCGTCTTATTTAAAAAATTTGTGAAAATATTATTTATTTTGCTATGACATGTTTTATTATCATATATATTTTAAGTATATCATAATTATTTTATAATTTTTTTAATAAGACGAATGGTCAAACATGATTGATAAAAGTCAAAAGGTGTAAATATTTTAGGACGGAGGGAGTACATACTATGCGCAGATTCACAAATGTACAAATCATTATAATATTTGCTGCGGGCTGAACTGGGCCAATCTTACGGGCCATGAATCCAGGCCCGAGAAGTCCAGTTTCAGTGTAGGTTTTATATTACACAGAATGAACTTTATCGTTTAGAATCACATTAGCTTTGACAATAACAGGCATATAGTTAGGAAAGAAAACGGATCCGATACGAGCGGATACTGCGGGATTCGGACTGAATTCTCGGATCAGATTCGGATAAGGACAGTATATTTTGTGTCGAACAGTGATATTCATCATATTTGGATCATAGAAATTCAACTTTGAATTTCCGGATACTAATTTGGTACGGATAGTTACGGATATTAAATATCCAGATTCGGATACGGTCGTACCATTTGATTTGAGTGTCTGACCCTTTCGGTCGGTCAGACGGATAATATCCATACCACTTTCATCTCTACATATAGTATTACAGTATACAACATTCTTCTATCTGGTGGCTTCTCATAAAGCAGCACTTGCTAATTCTAGTTTACAGTTTATATGGTATGGTAGCCACGAACCAGACATGGTGCTTTTAATATTTATTATTGCACTCAATAAGATTTGAAGTAAAATGTGCTACCTCATTGATATCTACTACTCCTTACAACAACCTAGGCCTTGTTTAGTTTGCTAAAGTTTCTAACGTTTTCTCCACTCTCTCTCCATCACATCACATTAAATACGTCAAAAGACATATGTTCGGAGTATTAAATATAAGTTAAAAAAAATAACTAATTACACAGTTTTGATGTACTTCGCGACACGAATCTTTTGAGCCTAGTTAGGCCATGGTAGGATAATATTTACCACAAACAAACGAAACGTGCTACAGTATGCTACAGGAGTTCGAAGTGTTGAAAAGGCAAATTTTTCCACCAACTAAACAAGGCCCTACCTTAACTGTTGTTTCTTTCCAACTGACACTGCTGTACCATCAAAAGGCAGGTTTTTTCCTGTTTCCATCAATCCTTTATCTCACATTAACTGTACATTAAACCATTCACAGTATGGGCGTGTTTGTATATACATGGGGTACACCGGTGGCATAAGGAATTATGATGCCTTGTAGTAAACCTGGTGAAATATGAAAGCATCCCATTTAGAGGTTTAAAGTGTAATGGCACTTCATTACAAAAAAAGGGAACACACATTTAATGGATTCATCCTTGCACCACCATAAAACTAGTAAAACACACCAGCAAATAGGCCAATGATTACTGATAGGTCAAAACATGACTTTTTAGGAGACAATTTTTAAGTATCACTGACACTGAGCATACATCTCAACAAACTAAATTCTGTGTATAAGGTCCATAAAAGACCTTATTATTTCCCCATAGGACCAGAGAACAAAGCTATTAAGTAGCATGATGCAAAAGATAATTGTGGCAGTGTTCATGATTTTACACAAAGTAATGAAAGTACATACAAACAGGACCAAGTTAGAAAATGAAAGTAGATACAGATAGGCCCAGAAGTTAGAAAAGCATGAAATGCCCAGATGCCTACAAGCTTTGCTCAAGCAAAGATGCTATAATAAACACAGAGAGTTTTTCAAAAAAAAAAAAAAGAAAAAGAACAGAGAGCTGATCAGAGAATAATGATAGTTTTACCTTGATATCCCTGTTGGAGAGTCCGACTATCAGCCTTTCATTCCAGGACAGTATTGAAGTTATAATTGAGTCACAAGTAATGGAAGCAACGTCTCGGAGTTCTACCTCTGATTCATTTTCCAATAATTCCTATGGAGGAGTTAATAACAGATTAAAAAAATACAAAGTGCCAAATACATGGTAGCAAGACCTTTTTTCTGGAAGACTAAGTACATCAATAAAGCAAACAAACATACCTGAATATTTATGACTTTATCCCATCCACCAGTATAGAACCATTTGCCACTTAATTTAACTGCATAAACAGCACCATTTTGAAGCTTTTCTGATTTGATAAGGACATCATTCTTCCAAATCTGATTTCAAAAAGAGGAAAACAAACACTCAAGAATTAGAAGAAAAATAACACTATCAGGATTAGGGAAAAGGGTATGTCAAAATTTGTGGGATGGAATGTGGCTAGAAAGAAAGATTCATGTTTCGAATTTTGGTGAACCTTAAAGTAGCCGTTCTCATACGATGAAACAACAAAATTGGCTTCTGTTGAAATTGACAACACAGGAGCCATGCTTCCTGCTATATCATCTTCCAGTACAGACAATGGTGTATGATCAGTGAGCCACCATGACCGAATGGTACCATCCCAACTTCCGCTGTAAAGAATACCACTGGCCACTGCAAGGCAAGATACAGTTGATTTATGACCGGTCATGGTGCAGCGAAGTGAATAATCCTGCCAAGATAAAGTAGAGAATACTGAATTAACTTCATATAACATACTTGAATTAAGTATAATTAACAAGACATTATTTTTATCTCGAACATGCAAGTGAGCCGCATGCCATTGTATTAGAGCTAGCAAGAGAAATGCCAATCCTGTTACAAAGATCCGAGAAACAGAGTCAACCCAAAGGGGAAAAAAGAGAGTGAATAAGGGAAGAACCAACAACGAATAGAAAACAGAAAAAGAACATAGATCCCTAGCTCATCCATGCTAAGGACTGAGTCAGGCTTCCAATCCTGCCACAGCCCCCTTGTTTTTTTTTCACTTAGCAAAAATAAGAAATATGAAAGACAAAAAAAATCTCCAGACTTTATATAGATATAAAAATTCAAAACATAATATGGTGAAATCATTCTGAAGTCGAATTCCTGTACAGAGACTTGTGGATCAAAGCTTAGTACCTCCAGTGACCAGGCCTTAACAGATTTGTCTCTGCTACCAGTGTAAAGATAACCAGTTCCAGAGACAGCCAAGCAGTTAACTCCTCGATAGAGCCAATCATTATGTTCATACCATTTATTTAACGGTTCTTCAATGAGAGTGGAATCTACACGCCAGACAAAAATTCCACTACCGCTGTCTCCACTTATACAAAGAGAATGATTATGATTGTCAAGAACAACAATTGCGGTGATTTTGTGTTCATGACCCTTCAAGCACTGTACATGAGAGAAGTCCTATGGAACAAATTCAAGAACAAGATGAGCCATACTAAAACTAGAAATTAAAGTGTAAAGGAACATAAATATGAAGTGGGACTACTGTGATTTCTCATGGGAGAAGCATGTTGTCTTACTTCAAGAATGCTAACCGACTAATAAAATAAAAAATCATAAAGAGAGAATAGTAACAGGTTCATACCTGCAGTGACCACACATTGATAGTTTTATCATAAGAAGAGCTAAACAAGAATCCACCTGTAGTGAAAGAATTATTAACAGGCAATTCTTGAGCCAGCATTTCAGAACTCTATGAACAATAGAAACCAACTAAAAATAGCAAGTGATTTAAATTACAGTCCATTAGCACTGTTGAATTTTTACCTCCAATGGCTAATCCTGTTACACAATCACGGTGGGCAACCAATGTTGATGCTTTAAACATTCCGGCAGACTGTGGACCATCAATTACCCTATTGTCAATGCAACCACCATTACTTCCATCATCCTGATTTGTACTGTTTTCCTCTGCTCCTTGTGATAATTGTGCCTTACCATCCGATTTAAACATTGAGGATAACTCCCCAAGGAGTAAACATCTAAAACTCTTCTGAACTGCAGAGTCATCATCAGGAACTAAAGAAATATCACTGGATTTCATCAATAAGCCTCTAATACATTTCCAGACATCAGCAATCTCTGGGCGGCCTTTTGGATCATAGCTCAAACACGACACCAAAATTGCAGCTAATGGTTCAAGTTGTGTACCAAGCAATGAGGCATTAAGCCTTGTGACCACTTCCTTCTCCCAATCATCATATGACCCTTCAGAGTTCCATCCTGCCACAAGCTGCTCATCCCTAGTAAGAAATGACACCAATACACAACCCAAAGACCAGATATCCGAACTACACCCAACCAAGCCATCAAAATCATGATCCATCTTTCGCAATGTGTCATCTAGCACCGCCACCACCTCAGGAGCAACAAAAGCCCCAATATTGTGTGTCCCTGCTCGGACTCCCCGGCACAAGGCCAACACCTTATTGAAATCAAGCAGGCAGTGCCCAAAGCAGTCGAGGCAGAAGCAATCGAGCCCAAGGCACCCCAGCACCAGCCCCCCAGAATGCAAGCTCATGATCACTTCACAGGCCTCCATTACAACATATCCAATCTGAGCCACTATCTCCTCTCCAATGATCGTCTCCTCTTCCAACAACCGGGAAACACTGCGCGGGTGCCGTTCAGAGACCATCCACAGTTGTAGCGCGTCGGAGTCCATCCAGACCCCATAGATCCTGCACACCCGCCGTGCCAACCGCTCGGAAGAAGCGATCAGACAGGCTAGCTCCTCCCGCGCCGCATCGCTGAGCGCGCCGATCGCGGCGAGGACCCGTGCCGCCAGGCTGGGCCGGTAGAATGCGTCTTCCTGCTCCGCCTGCGGGCGTCCTTCGCCGGGGTGGGTCTCGATCGGGAGGAGGCTGACGGGGCAACCCCGCGCGCAGAACCAGGGCGCCCCGAGGTCGGAGTCGAGGGATCCGAACGCGAGGCGGGCGGGGGTGGGCGCGGAGCGGAGCGGGGAGGCGGATTGGGGGAGGATGGCATGGCGGAAACGGGAAAGAAGGCGGGAGTGGGCGGCGTGGAGAGGGAGAGGGAGTTGAGGCGGTGCGGTGGCGGTGGGAGTGTGGGACGGGGAGGGTGATGAGGAGGGGAGAAGCGCGATGAGGGCGAGGTTTTTCGGGAGGGAGGAGGGTCCGAGCGCGCGGGAGAAGGGAACGCACTGCAAGCAGAGAGGACAGCGGAGGGAGGAGCCGGCGGCGGCGGAGGCGGGCGGGAGGGCGGCGATGCAGGGCCCGCAGAGGGAGTGGCCACACGGGAGGACGCGCGGCACGGCGGAGGTGGCGTCGAATGGGGAGAGGCACACCGGACACTCAGGGGGATCTACCTCTGCCGATGGTGCTGTGGTTGCCATGATCGTCTTCTCCACGAATCAGCGAGGCGACGGCCGGCAGCTCGGCACCCGGCAGGGGAGGGGACGACCGGGACGAGGGGTGCGCTTGCCCACTGACAGCAGCGGAGTATTAATTTTGGCTCTTTTTTTCTCTTGCACCTGCTCAAAAATAACTTTAATGTGCACATAGGCACTTTTCAGTCAGGGCCGTCCCAATAGAAGAAACTGACACAGTTTTCGTAATTTAAGAAATCATCTATAGAAATTATCTTTCACAGTGGTAATGTCTTCGAGTAATAATTGTTTTCTCTTTCTCTCTTAACTCTAACTTCTTCATCCAATGAGAGAGTGACATCAGTCCCTTAGAAACTAGTAGTTTCTTTCCAATGACAATTTCGTGATTTCTTGGTGCATTGGTTTAAGAGAAGACTTGGTTTCTTCCTGAAGAAATCATTTCTATGATTCTTCATCTCTTTCCTCATTAATTAAGCTACCACATCATCATTTTGATTAATTGACAAGCTATTTAAGAGAGATAGAAACTGCTATTGATGCACCATTAGGAGTGCCCTTATGTACTTAAGTTAACTTTTCCAACACTAATTTGAAGTACTAGTAAAGTGCACGTGCGACACGCACGTGGTTGCGAAAAAAAATCTATTAACATATGTTTTATTTCCATTAAATACACACGATAGTACTGATTTTTGTCAGATCCGAAACACATAAATGGCAATATTATAGAATTATTGGATCAAAGTTTAAACTCGGTAGTCATCATACATTTGAACCCGATTAAGAACCCGATTAAACGACCATTCTTGAAGGTTTCATACATAAAAAAAAAGACCTACTGTACATCTCTCTACCTCTCTATTTTCTTATAGCATCTCACCCTCATCTTGCAAACTCATGGAAATGACTGGTCCATAAGGTAACCTCTACGGTAACTTAAGCGGCGATTGCCCATTATTGTAAAAGCCAACACAGAATAAATGAAATCCTAGTGCTTATTTTGTTAAGTATATGCTTCTCTAAATACTTCTGTGTAAACCAAAGGACAATAGAATAGAACTTTTGATATGCAGTAAGACGAAGCCGCAGATTAAAGAGTGAAAAATAATTGTAAATAAATAGAACTCATTTTATGAGTTTTCCAATAAACTCATAAATTGGGAGAACAGCGTCAAACAGAGTTGCGAAAACTGAAAAATACCCTCAATCTGAAGTTGTATTTCCTCTGTTCCATTCTCCACCATTGCTGCTGCATGCCCGCTTCGCGTCGCACCGTGGCCATTGCGACACGAAGCTGGACGTGGCAATGCCCCAGCCCATCGTGCATAGCGCGGATGTCGCAACCGCAAAGCAGCCAGCGTGCGAGCCTTGCCGCTGCAACGAAGCCCGCACGGTGGAGCCCTCGTCATGAATGCTACCACAACATGAGGTACACGTGTGTGCCGGCGACTACGGGCTTCACAACGACGCACGACCCTGGGCGCCTTGGGTGCGGGCGCCGGGGAGCTCGACCCGGGAGTCGTGGGTGCTCCATGAACTCTTCGGGTGTTATGAAACCACAATAGTGATGTGTTTCGGTGAGAGTCGTCACCAATTACAGGTCGTTTCATTGTGAGTCTATTCGGCAGATCTTCTGCTGATTTGGTAGACATATTTGTTGTGAGAGAAAAATACCTTGTGCTTATTGGTACGATAGATTAGTTATGAGTGGAAAATACTGTAGAAAAAGTCGAAATAAGACAAGCTGAACGGAGCCCTGTATTAGTGACGCGTCTCGATGAGAGCCGTCACTTTTGGCTCTATGTAGTTCCTAATTTTTTTCATCCACCTGTCACATCAAACTTCAAACACTAATTAGGAGTATCAAATATGGATTAATGACAAAATCTATTCCATAATCCGTGGCTCAAATCGCAAGACGAATCTAACGAGCCTGATTATGCTTTGATTAGACAATGTCATGTTACATTAAACAATCTCTAATAATGATTAATTAAGCTTAATGGATTCATCTTGCGATTTTTCATCCATCCATGTACTTAGTTTTGTAATTAGTCTACGTTTATTACTCTTGATAGGCTTTGAAAGGAGACTTCAAAAATTTCTCTTAAAAGTGTTCGCAAACTAAACAATATCTTATATTCTGAGCAAAGATATTAGTGAGACGTTCCCACCATCCGCGTCGTGACACATTCTTATTCCACGTCACTAAATTTATGTCACTTATGTTCAGTTCTTACGTAGTGACTGCCCCGTGGTCGGGTTCAGTATCATCACGGCGAGCAGCTGGTCGTCCTCGAGCTAGCCTATAGAACGTTTACAGCTTCGATCATTGGTCTAAATTTCTAGTAATGGTAGTTGTTGGTGCTTTTTTCTTATCCAGGAAAAGAGCACGAAGCTTTAGTTCACCACGTTGTTGAATCTTGACCTGCTCTGGTTGTGCAGCATCGACTGGAAATGGCCGGCGTTGTCGAGGGTCTGCATGTTAGCAGGAACCGGTCCTCTCTCGCCGCGCGAACCTTGGCGTCATGGAAAGGTCCAGCCGTCTAGCGAACCAGGCCAGCAGCGAACAAGATCAAGTCCACTCGTCTAGCGGACGCTCCACGGGAGACCCAGTCGCCACGGGCGCGGCCACACGGGCCTCGGCTCGAGCTTCTGCTGGGAATACCACGTGCATATGCGGCCGCGCGCTGCGACGGTACGCCGCCAGGGGCTGAGGGAAGGCCGGGTATCCTAATTAACAGATGTGGGCTCGGTGGGTGGGTATAGGTGTGGCTAGTAACAAAATAATTAACTTTTTGACATAAACTAGTAACGTGCACGTGCGACACGCACGTGTCTGAAAGACCACAACAATTAAAAAAAATTATGTAAAGTGTTTTAAAAACACACAAAGATATACTTTTAAATAATATTTTTAAAGAAGGCGCAGGAGTATATCTCTACCTTATAATTATAATATTAAAGCAAGGACCGCTTCTGCCTGTTTTTTTCGTCCGTCATCCGATTCTGAGAAGAATTCGGTTAAAAACCGGAAGAAAACCAGTGAAGCTAGAGAGAAACCGCTACTCAATTTCGTCCGTCATCCGATTCTGAGAAGAATTCGGTTAAAAACCGGAAGAAAAGAATTCGGTTAAAAACCAGAAGAAAACCAGTGAAGCCGGAGAGAAACCGCTACTCAACCACTGAACCGAAGTTAAACTAAACCAGTGAAGCCGGAGAGAAACCGCTACTCAATTTCGTCCGTCATCCGATTCTGAGAAGAATTCGGTTAAAAACCGGAAGAAAAGAATTCGGTTAAAAACCAGAAGAAAACCAGTGAAGCCGGAGAGAAACCGCTACTCAATTTCGTCCGTCATCCGATTCTGAGAAGAATTCGGTTAAAAACCGGAAGAAAACCAGTGAAGCCAGAGAGAAACCGCTACTCAACCACTGAACCGAAGTTAAACCGAGCAGAGGGAGGAAAAACCGGAGGCAACCGCGCGCAGGAAGGAAAAAGACCAAACCGTGCGGAGGAGGCATCTGTGCGCAGGGAAGGGACGGAGGAGGCATCTGTGCGCATGGAACGTGGGATTCGAACTCTAGATCCCATACGTTCACCACGTAGGGAATCTACCAGCTGAGTGAGTCTTTGATTTTGCTCTACAACCACATGTTCAAATATATACGTGATACTGTTAAAAAATATATATGATACTATTACTCGGTAGTACAAACATTTTTTTCTTGTAATAAATATGTACTTTTGTGCATATATGATAATCAAGTATTTAGATACCTAATTAGTTTCCAAACTTATATATAGAGGGACACATATGTGTGAAGAGAAAGAAGAGAAAGAACAGGGAGTTGGCGCCTACATAACAGGTAGCTTGCTTACCAAGCCGTCCTGGCGAGCTCCTACGGTTCTCTTATTATTCTTGACTTGACTTATTAATAAGAAAATTAAACTACTCACTAACAAAATGAAAGACGATCTAGAATCTAAGTTCAACACGTAGTGGAGTATAAAAATTACACATGAATAGAAACGTTACAAGTTGTTAAGTATCAGTGCAGGCTGCCTAAGCATGGCTTGCTGCTAGCGCAGTTGCGCTTAGAAATAGGCACACGACTAATACATATAATGCATGTGCGCTAGACAAAATCACGTGGTGAATATAGTTAGTGGCGGAACTTAGGCAAGGAGGGACTCCCTTTCCTCCAATCCTCTCTCCCTCTTCTTCCTTTTCCAATTTTTAGGAGGGCTTAGTGGGGCTCTAATGGAGGCAGTCTGCGGTTGGAGGGGCTCCAGCCCCTCCCACCCCACCGCTGCCTCCGCCGCTGAATATAGTTATTGTTGACTTAGATTATAAATTAAAATTGAAGATGTTATTATGTTGTATGGTAACATATGTTTCTGCCTATTTTGTCTCTAGCAGTCAAACTTTAAAAAGAAGAATGAGTATTTGAGTAAAAAATTCGATTTATTTCCAGCAAATATCAATTTAGTGCAATAAAAATGGGTAATCAAGATTTTTAAAAATCATGAATTTTATAAAATATAATTAATATTTACCGTAGCAACGCACGGGCATTTTGCTAGTCTACCTTATTCGTATGGCTTATCATCCATCCGTCAACAATATTTTTCTCTCATAACAAATCAGCACCAGTAGGCCTGGGCACTTTTTCACCGAAGACCGAAAACCGAAAACCGAACTGAACCGAACTGAAACCGAACGGAAATGTCAGTTTTTCGGTTCAGCTTCGGTTTCTGGTTCTGCGTACTTCGGTGTTCGGCTTTGGTATCGGTTTTTGCTCTAAACCGAACCGAATTACCGAAATAACCGAACAAATGAGTAACCCCAGCTAAGTCTTCGCATCCCCGCGGCCCAACTTGGCCCGTCACAAGCCCATGTCCGTGAGACTGCGACGGCCTCAAGTCCTCAGGTAGTCAATCGGCAGTCCGGCAACCCTAATTCCTCATTCCCCCGAATCCCCCCAGTCCCCCACGCCCATACGCGATGCGCCAGACCAAGCGGCGGCGGCAGCTTCCTCCACCGGAGCACACCTCCACGGCGGGACCTGCGGCAGGGTTGGCCGGCGGGAGCACCTGAGGCAGGGTTGGCCGGCGGGAGTAGCCGCGGTAGGGCTGCGCATCGACGACGGGCTGGCGGGAGCAGCCGCGACAGGTCTGCGGGCGGCCGACGAGAGGACTTGCGGCAGCTGCACGGCGGCGAGTGGTTGGCCGGCGGAGCTGCCGTGACAGGGTTGCGAGCGCCCGGCGAGAGGACTCACGGTAGGGCTGCGCGGTGGCGAGCGGTTGGCCGGCAGGAGAAGCTGCGGCATGGCTGCGTGTGGCCGGCGAAAGGACTCGCAGCAGGGCTGCGCGGCGGCGGGCGGTTGCCCGGCGGGAGCAGCAGCCGCGGCAGGGCTGCGGGCTGCGCAGCGACGGCGGGCGCGACATGGCTTGCGAGCTGCGCAGGATCTGCGGCGGCCCTGCAATTCGGTGGTGTTCGGTAAAAACTGAAACCGAACCGAAAAAAACCGAAACCGAACTCGTCGGTTTTTTATTTTTTAAGAAACCGATCGGTTGCTGAGTGTTGAAAAACCGAAATATTCTTCCACCGAAAAACCGAACCGAATTGTCGGTTAAAACCGAATGCCCACCCCTAAGCACCAGTCACCTGGCACCAACCAGCCAACAATATTTTTCTTTCACAACAAATCAACATCAGGCAATCAAACAAGATGAATAACAAAGAAATCTAATCTCATACCATACTAATTTTATTACCATAGGCAACAATCCCATCGTGAGGAGAATGCGAAGTCCTAGCACTCGTGGTGGCGCAGCCCACGAACGAGACAACTCAAATGACACGCATCTTCCCCTCGCGGACAAATTATTGTGTCCTCCCCTGTCCCATCCTCTTGACGTCTCCACTCCAACCCCTCCCGAGCATGCTAATTTTCCTGATATGGTTGTCATAACCTTCCCATTCTCATCTCTGGCTTTCAACAACATAACGGCACAGGGTCTAGATTTTGACTCGGGCAATTAGCTCGTGCGTGGATTCTACTGCAACAGTTACGTAGTTGACCTAGAGGCACTACTGTACCATCGTGAGGATTGAGCTGGTGGATGCAGTGGCCGCCTTAAATTGCCTGCAGGAGCTTAATTTCTGGCCACTATTGGCGTTGCACTCTGAGACCAGCTGATCCCTGACTTCTTCTCTATCCAGCAAAACTGAACTGCCGAGTGCTCAACACCAGCAGTGAGGTGCGCCGGCGCCTGAAAGGGTGTTAATTAATTAAAAGGTTCGCTTTAGGGTAGAGTGTAGACGTGTAGGATTCGTGTTAGAGTGTCGCCTCCCTCTGTAACTTTTATTTGGTGGTACAGTACTATTACTGATGATACATCTAATGCTAAGCCAGCTTGCAAGTGCCCGAGATCCGGGACAGTTTCCTGGTTGATCACCACTCGCGCGCACGACGCAAACCATGTCGCGGCAAGCTTTACTTTCAGCGATCTGCTGCAGTTTCTTTCAGAGCTAGTCTCATCAGAATTTCTTGCTTGTGATCAGCCTGGTGGTGTGTGATTTTTCGGGGTGGTGGTCGGCAGGCTCGACGGGCCTCAACCACTCGATAAGATCTGCCCGCCCGGCCGTCGAGTCAGATCGGCGGCAGAACGCATCGTTGGGTAGTTGTCAGCCATTCGTGCACGCGTGCCATGCCACAGCCGGGCGGTCATGGCCCGTCGGTGCGCTCGTCCGCAGCGGGGAGCGCCGCCGCTGGCCCACGCAAATACGCCTCCTCCCCAGCCAAAAACGGTCAACGCACCGTCAGGGGCGGGTGTGGGCCCAAAACGGGTACACGGGGTGGGTAGATGCGGGGTGGGTGAGAAAAACATTATGTTTTTGGCAGAAACGCTCTCCAAATTGCGATTTTTTGGTACTTCATAGTCCTTCCACCCTATCCACTTCCAAAAAATATATGACGGGTGGGTCCGGCGTGAGGGGTAAAGTGGGCCCGAATTGGGTGAGAAAAGTTTTCAATTGTCTTCGCTCCTTATAGTATAGATACTCCCCAAATTACGATTTATATAGTTGTTCCACCTTTTTGTCATCATGCAACCTGACAGGTGCGTCCGGCGTGAGAGGTAAAACGGACCCGATTTAGGTGAGAAAGATTTTCAATTGTTTTCGCTCCTTATAGTATAGATGAACATAGACTAATTACAAAAATAATTACACGGATGGATGGAAAATCACGAGACGAATTCATTAAGCCTAAACAATCCGCAACTAGAGATTATTTACTATAGCACAACATTGTCTAATCATGACATAATTAGACTCCTTAGACTCGTCTCGGGATTTGAGCCGGGTTATGGAATAGGTCTTATCCTTAATCCATGTTTAATGCTTCTAATCAGTGTCGCTAGTTTCAATCTAACAGGTGAAAATTTATGGGTGAAAATAATTGCAGAAGTCATGGCTAATTCATGATATTATTTATTAAGCCTAATTAATTCATCATTAGTACAACATCATAATGTCAACATGGACTAATTAGGTTTAATAGATTCGTCTCGTAAATTAACCTCCTTTTGTGCAATTAGTTTTGTAATTAGTTGATGTTTAATACTCTTAATTAGTAATCAAGCATTCGATGTGACATGGACTAAACTTTAGGGGTGGAACCAAACACCCCCTTAGAATTTTAGATTTCCTAGGCTGAAATGCTTGAATTTTTATTTGTTTATATCACTTTTAGCTGAGCCATTGGCGATTCAGGATTAGGGTTTTTGGGGATTCAGGATTGGGTAGTTTACCTCCTTCTTTGGCGGTAGAGGAAGCTTCACGGTGGCTCACCGACCGACGGAGGCGGAACAGACGACAACATAGCAAAGGCTGCGTGGGTGCCGTTGGAGCCAGGCGGCGGAGACCTCCGGTGAGCGGTGGAGGTCGCGGGGTCGTTGGGTTCAAGAGATTAGTGTCGATGGCGGATCGTCAATGGTGGCGGAGGCGGTGAAAGCCGCCCAAGCCCGATAGGGGTGGAAGTAGCGGGGAGCTTTGGAGAGGAAGGACGGAAAGGCAGGAGCGGCTCGTGGGTGGCGGTAGAGGTAGTAGAGGCTGCCAGTGTCGGAAGGAAGGCATGACACAGTGGGAGAGCTCAGGAGAGGATGAAGGGCCCGTTGAGGCACGAGGAAGAAGATAAGTGGGGGAAGGAAGAAGATAAGAGGGGTGGCATTGGGGAAGACGAGGAAGAGAAACCAATATGAGCTATTGATTTTAGAAAGACCCACAAAATTTTAAGGTATATATAGACCCTTAGAATTTTAGACCAAGAGATTGCAGGTTCCATCCCTGGTGTGATGCAATTTGGTGGGTTTTAGAGATTTATTCTTGTGTTTCTATGGTACCGCATGTTTCTACGCAATGAGGGCACTAGTCTCTCCATTTTTTTCTTTAACCTGTACGAACATGCACTCGTGTGCACGTTGTAGTGTGATTATGGTGTGCATCCCATGTATGTACCCTCAAAAAGTATATTTAGAATTGTAGGGACATATTAAACTAGGAAGAAGTTCATTTTCGACCATTGAACTATCATCCGTGTTTGGTTTTGGCCATTGAACTCCAAAATCGGCAATCTTCGGCCATCCGACTCTTAAAACCGTTCACAGCAGGCCATCGGGCGGTTTTGGTGGCCGTTTTTGCTGACGTGGACGCCACATGGTGGTGGCCCCACTTGTCAGCCCACTTCTCTCTCTCTTTCTTCTATCTCTCCACCGACGGCAGCCGCCGACCCTCCTCCTCCTCCCTGCGCCAACCATCCTCCTCCCTAGGCTCAACCGATGCGAGGAAGAAGGAACATCAGAGCGAGATCTCGTAGGTGCTCCACACCTCGACTGCGCCCCGGCGCCCGTGCGTCGTCCCGTCCCATCTCCCCCAACCACGACAGGACCTAGGCATGCCTGCAGCCACGCCGATGCTCCCTGCCCCGCTTGCAGCCCCCATGTCGTGCTGCCCGCGTCGTATTGCTCGGTCGCGGTGGCTCCGAGGTTCGCCCGCTAACTCGTCGACGCTCGCCCGATCGATTCACATCGGCGGTGTGCACTGCTCAGGATGAGGAAGAGCAAGATGGAGGTAGAGTGGCGGCGGTGGCTCCGGTGCCTATCATCGTGCCTATCGATGGCAGGGACGAGCTCGGGTGGTCAAGGGTGAGAGGAATTGGGCGGAGATGGGGTGGATCGAGACAGCTTGGGTGGCAGGAGAAGCGGGCCTCACGACAGCTTTCGGATGACGGGCACGAGTGTATAGGGAACGACAACGACGGGTGGAGGGAGCGATGGCGGCTTGTGGTGGAAAGTACAGTGCCTCCCTCTTCCCACAAGCTCGGCGGGCCACGACGAGGACAAATGCGGTGGTGGCGGTGACCCGCACGAGCTAGAGGCAGGGGCGGAGTCGGCTGTCGTGCCTCGTGCGGAGCCGAGAGGCGCTGCTCGCGGGTGGCGGTGAGGAAGGCTGGCGCGGGAGGATGGCTGGCACAGGGAGGAGGAGGGCTGGTGGCGGCCGATAGTACGGGAGAGAGAAGAAGTAGAGAGGAGAGGAGAGAGTAGTGGGATAACATGTGGGGTCCACCACCACGCGGCGTCTACGTTGGCCAAGCCGGCCACCAAAACCGCCTGATGGCCAATTGTGAATGGTTTTTAGAGTTTGACGGTCGAAGATTCCCAGTTTTGGAGTTTGATAGCCAAAATCAAACTCCGGTGATAGTTCAATGGTCGAAAATGGACTTGTTCCTTAAAACTATATACTAACAACTCTAAAAATAATAGTAATTTGAAATGTAGGAGTAGGTAATAGTCATTCGGATTGATCAATATTCTTATTCGCTAAAACATCGACGTGTTAGTATCCCTATTTATTTCTAAATTGTATTAGTGTTGTCTACTAAGCGTATTACATATTGCCACACGATATAGCATAGTTTCCTATGATACCATAATTTATGCATATAAAAGAATATTATGATTTCTTTTCATAGTTGGAGGTCATATATACATTTCAAGACATTACCACCAACATGAGTTGATTTTGATGGCATTTCTCCCAATTCAACTTATATAAGTTATGGAAATATCAAATAAATTAAAGTTTAGACATCAACATATTAAGGAGGGAATATTTTCCAGGGCCAAAACAGAATTGAGTTATTTTTTAACGTCCAATAAATTACTTTCCTTTAAACTAAAGTGTCTAAAAGGGGGATTTTGAAAAGCATTTAGACCCCTTATAGGTTTTGGTGGTTGAATGGCAAAATTAATTAAAGGACTGATGAGCTTGTTGAGCTTTGGCAAAGTTTGTTATTAAAAATGACAAAGTCAAGCTCATGTCGTATGAAGTATGCAAAAGTAAAGAAATGACAAACAAAGACAAAATTAAGTAAAAGAGGCAAAGATGCAAGTGAAATTGTATGATTGCATTGGTTGTTTGCTTGCATTTGTATAATCAAAGAAAGTTAAAATTGCATGAGGATTGATAAAGCTCAAGTGGTTAAATTAAGTTTTATATTTGATCTTGAGTATGTATGTTACACTATCAAGGAAGATGCAACATTGAATGGTTTGAGTAATCTCGGTGCTAAAGCTAACAAAACAACTCAAATGCTAACTTGAAACATTGAGACACACACGACACAACACCTCACTCAACCAGCTAACATTTGGTGTGCTGGAGTATCCGGTAAGATGTCGGAATAGACTTATTCTGGGAGGTCTTTGGGGTTGCGTCTGTGTCGGTGTTTTAGACCGGCAACCTACTAAGGGGAGTACCCGAAGTAGATGAATGTGGCCTCGCCGAGATCGGTAACTCGAAGGAAGAGACACGTGGCACACAATTTAGACAGGTTCGGGCCGCGGGGTGCGTAATACCCTACGTCCTGCATGCTGCGTGGCTCTGGATTGATTGGGTGCGATTACAAGATGATGCAATCTTAAGCCGTGAGAGAGAGGGGGGTCCCTGCCTCGCCTTATATAGTCCGGGAGGCAGGGTTACAAGTCGGTTCAGGGAGAGAGTACTAGTCGAGTACGTCTAGGAGTCCTCTATACAGTGCGGGACATGTACAGCTTCCTATCCGGGTACTTCTCCTCTGTAGTCCTTGTGCTTCACGCCATCAGGTGCCGTGCAGCGCAAGTCGAGTAGTCCCAGGGGCCCACCGAGTAGTCGGTCCTGGTACCCACCGAGGTAGTGGGCCCAGGGAGGTCCATACGACAAGCCCCCGAGTACTTTGTAGTCGAGAAGGATAGCTTCGAGTAGTCTTGACGGCCTTAACGAGTAGTCCTCAAGCGTCCCTGAGCGCTACAAGTCAAAAGTCCTCAAGAGTAGTCGAAGCATCCCGAGGCTGGAATGTACTCCAGCTGATATTTGAGCAATCCTGAAGTCTTCTCGAGTAGTCCCAAGCGTCCTCGAGTGCTGCTCTTGAATGTCTTCAACAATGCCCGTGTTGTCTTGAAGCCGAAACTGATATGGAAGTGCGATTGCAAAATCGCACTCCATATGGAGTAGCCCCCGAGCCTTAGGTTGAGTTGCAGACTCTGGCTGAGGGTCCATCTGAAGTTTTGGCAAGAATATCCCGTGAAATCCGGAGAAAAAACCGAAGGACACGTGGCACGGAGCCCCCGAGCCTTGAGTCGAGTACTTCCTCTCGAATTGAAGGGTCATCTTGTAGAATGTGTCCTGAGTTGCTCTTGAATCTTGTCGCTACCCAGGAAGTTGAGTAGAAGTAGCCGAGCCCCCGAGACGAGGCGTGTCGACTAGTAGAAGTTGGAGAGTCAAGCACCGCCACTGAGTCAGCCGTGTACAGACTTATCCATCCGGCCGTTGGAGGGGCCGCTGTTGACTTATAAATAGAAGCCGAAACCCTTAGGGTTTTTCACCCCACGCATTCGCCGCCATTCCTAGCAGATCGAGCCAGAAATCACCGCCAGTGCGCACTGCCGCCGTTGAGAGGATTGTAGATCCGAACGCGCCGCCGTAGAAAGCCACCGCCGTAGCCCCCGAGCGAATGCGAGTGAAGACACTGTGCACTTGGAGAATGAAGCCCTCACCATCGAAGACCTCGAAGGCTGCCGGTGGGAAGAAAAGGTCTCGCGAGGAGGCCGCCGGATCCGCCGCGGGGACATCGCCGCCGGTGTCTCCGCCGCGACCAAATCCGAATCAAGAATGGAAGAAATCCAAGGCCAAGACCGAAGATCTGCTGGCGCTTCTCAACAGTGGATTCTTGCGGGAGAAGGAGGTTGACATGTGGAGAGCCGCTGCAGGGGATCCGTACCCCATGGAGAAAAGCCCGGACGAGATCCCTATGTTCACCCGGTTCGCGGAGCGAGGGCTGTCTCTCCCGGCCAGCGACTTCTTCAAGGGGCTACTGGGGTACTACGGCATCGAGTACCTCAACCTCAACCCCAACGGTATCTTCCACACCTCAGTCTTCGTACACTTCTGCGAAGCTTTCTTGGGGATCAAGCCCCATTGGATCCTTTTCCGAAAATTCTTCCGAGTCAAGCCCCAGCCCAGCGCCAACAATCCTCGAGTAGTGGGGGGAGCCGGCATCCAGATGCGAGAAGACGCCGCGGAGCAGTACCTCTCGTACAAGCTTATCGACTCCAACCAAGATTGGAAGTCGAAATGGTTTTACATCACCAACCACCACTCGGAGCTGCCGAAGCCAAGCGGGAAGCAGCCGAAGCACCGGCCATGGTGGAACTCGGAGCCAACAATGCAGGAAGGTATCCAGTTGCCCGAGCTGCTGGCGAAAATCAAGGCTTTGAGAGAAGCCGGGCTGAGGGCCGAACATGTGGCCTTCAGCTTCATGAAGCGAAGGGTGTAGCCGCTGATGGCCCGCGACACCCTAGGGTACCAGTACACCGGCGATGACGACACGTCGCGGATGCCCGGTGATGAAGTCGACGACGACGACATCGTTGATAGGCTGGGCAGGATCTTCAAAGACATGCCGGCGTACACGCCGTGCCCTGTGCCCGAGTACTCCGCCGCGCGCCCGCCAAATGAGGTCGGTAGCCGTACCCATTGTCGAGTACTCATTACGTAAGAGTAGTCGTGCTGACGTATTGTGCTTCTTGCAGGATGACTTGGTGAAGTTCGTCTCCGAGCCGGCGTCGCCTCCTCAACTTGTCGAGGTCCCAGAGGAAGGGAAAGCCAAGGCCAAGGAGCGGCGCGAGGTTGGTGAGGGAGACGACACAGTAGTCGTCGAAGACACGTCCGAAGAGGACGACGATGAGGAGACACTGCAGGAGCGCTTCCAGCTGCGGTCGAGATTCAGCCGCCCTGGATTGCCTCATATTCCTCTCGTTCAGGATCCGCCAACTAGCCTGGAGGCTAGTTTGCCCGCGCCGCCAAGGAGGCCGCGCAACGTGGCCCGCAAGCGCGTGGCCAAGAAGTTGAAGGTCACGGAGACCACGTCCCAGGAGGTAAGCCGTCTTGAATAGGGTAGTCGAGTACTTATGTCTCGATGTTGTACATTGACGACGAAATTTCCTTGCTTGCAGGAGATGCCGCCTTCCGACCCCGTAGAGCAGGGGGACGAAGGCAACTGGGATACGGTGGAGGAGCCAGCTGGGGGTAGTCGTAGCCCAGCCCCCACCGTAGAGGAGCTCTTGGCGCAGTTGTCGCGCCAGCCCCCAGTTGCTGAGGGGAGCACAGAACCGGCCGCTGCTATTGTTGAAGAAGCGGCGGCTACTGAGGCGCAAGAGGAAACTCCTACCGAAGTTGGACTGGTAGATATTGCCAGCATCCTCGGCGCCCCAACCGTGACGGTAGTCCGGTCGAATTTGTAAGTGGTGATCCTTCCCGAGTAGTACATTAGATTTGGTAGTCGTACTGGGTTGACAACCAGCTTGTGCACTCTGCAGGAAATCGACGGACTTGACTTGGGAGGGAGATGAACCCACCACAGCGGTGGCTGGAGAGGAAACCGCGCTGCCCGCTGAGGAGTCCGCTCCCGCCCCTCAGGCAGAATCCGAGGCGCCGGCCGTGGAAGCTACCTTGCCTGAGGCCAGCATCTTAGAGGGTGAGTACTTTGCTCAAGTGCAAGTAATCCCGAAGAGTAGTCGTAACCGCCATGTATGACTGATCCAGTTGTCCTTTTATTGACAGGTGCCGAAGCCGAGGGAAGTGCTATCCCGTCGGCGGTGCCCGTTGAAGATTTGGCACCAGAGACCCAGGGACCTGCCGAAGAAACCCCCGAGCAAATGGAGGTGGCGGTTGAAGAAGCCACCGCGACAGCTGGAGGAGGGCGCAACGACGTGCATCCAGAACTGGCTCTGGAAGTAGTCGTTCGCTCGCCAGAGATCCAGGACGCGGAGCCAATCCGCTCGGCGCTAATGTCCGAAACCGCGACGAGTAGTCGTGGCGGGATCGAGCTGCTGGCGGATGACCTAGTCGATCCAGCGACGGTAGCTCGGCACATGGAGGCAATGCGCCAGGCCGAGCAATGGATGAAGGTGAGTAGTCGACACCCTTGAGTAGCCAATCCTTTAGTGTTGAGTACCCATTTGACATGTGTTGTCTGTGGCAGGACGTCACGGAGCGGTCTCGGCAGAAGTCTGACATGCTTCAAGGGTACGGCGACACGGTGCTCCGGGCCGAGGCCTTAGAAGAACAGCTCGTGAAGGCCCGGAAGCACGCCGCCGCGATGCAGTCGAAGCTGGACACCGCCTTCGCCCAGTATCACAACGAAATCCAAGATATGCAGGCGAAGAGCGACGAGCTGGTGCGGAAGAACAAGTCTCTCCGCAACAAGAATAAAGGTACACCGTTGCCATGCTGAGTACCCATTGGTAGTGTCTTGGAGGAGTCTGACCCGCTTTTCCTTGTTGATTGCAGAGCTTGAGACCCGCGTCGACCAGCTGAAGGCTTCAGAGACCGACCTGAAGAACCTCTTCTACCGAGAGCAAGAGGCCCGCGAGGTACTGGAGTATGATTATAAGCAGCTTGCTTACGAGTGCGACAAGCACATGGAGCTTCGCATTGCGTCGGATCGTGACCTCGTCAACTGCTACAAATCTTTGCAGAAGCTGAACGAGGACTGCGAGAAGCTGCGGGCCCAGCTGAAGGAACTCGAGGAGGCCGCGCTTCCCATCGCGAGGCTACTGGTGCCTCACCCCGGGGGACCGAAGATAGCCCCATTGGTGGACCGGCTGAAGGAAGCCCCGAGCCGCCTGGCGATGTACGTGAAGCACCTGGCGAAGTCGATCCCCAACCAGGTCCTGGCGTATATGAAGTCGTACTTCCCAAAAGCTCCCGTTGACGTAGTCGCCGGCGGACTAGCCGCCAACTGCACGGACGAGCAGTACGCGGAGCTGCTGGAGCAGATGGCGCCCATTGCCGAACAAGTCGCCGAGAAGCTCAACCTCCAGTAGTCCTGTAGGGTTAGCTCGTAGCAGTAGTTGTGTATAAACAAAGTTGTAATGAACTTGTTTAAGTATGAATGAAGGAAACTTCCATAAATGAGTACTCGTTATCGCGATCTGTGAGTGCGGAGTCCCATCATGGAGTCGTCGCGAGTAATCATACTCGCCAGTGGTCCCGTTGAGGAAAAGGGACAGTAAAGCAGTTGATAGATAATCAAACTTTATTACTGAAGAAGTACGCCTGGATGGCCAGGGCCGTTGTTACAGAGTAGTCGCCAGGACACGGAGGCCGCCTACGGCTAAGTAGTGCTAGGGCGTATGGCCGCTTACAGCAGTAGATCCGTTAGTAGCCGCATGGGCTGGATCTAGGAGTGCTTGGTCTCTTAGTAGACCGCTGCTGGAGTCCTTTGTCGCTCGTCGCAGCCCAAGATCCGTTAGTAGCCGCGTGGGCTGGATCCTGGAGAGGAGTAGTCCGGAGACTAGGGCCTGGACCTGGAGGCCGCTTACGGCGAAGGGGTCTTTGAGTAGTCGTATAGACTGGAGCCCCCGGTGTAGACTAGGCGTAGAATCGACAGAGTTGGTCGATGTTCCACGAGTTGTTGACGTCTTCGCCTTCAAGCGTCTGGAGGCGGTAGGAGCCCGGTCCGGTCACCTTTGCAATTGTGAAGGGACCTTCCCAGGGCGAGCTGAGCTTGTGTAGTCCTTCCGTGTTCTGGATGCGGCGGAGGACAAGATCACCAACGTTGAAGGAGCGTTCCTTAACGTTGCGATCGTGGTAGCGTCGGATACCCTCTAGGTACCTTGCTGATTGGACGAGGGCGGCACAGCGAGCTTCTTCGAGTCCGTCGATGTCAACTCGTCTGCTGTCTTCAGAGATGCCTTCGTCGTATTGCTCCACTGCTGGTGAATCCCACATGACATCAGCAGGGAGGATTGCTTCGGAGCCGTAGACCAGGAAGTACGGGGATTGTCCTGTTGGCTTGGAAGGTTGAGTACGCAGCCCCCAGAGAGCATTGGGTAGTTCCTTGATCCACTTGCCTCCTTTGGAGTTGGCAGCGTCGTGTAGCCGCTTTTTGAGAGCGTCGAGCACCATCCCATTGGCGCGCTCGACTTGTCCATTGGCCCGAGGATGGGCAACTGAGACATATCGGACGTCGATCCCGCTGTTCTCGCAGTACTCCCAGAACTGGTGATTGTTGAAGTTGGAGCCCAGGTCTGTGATGATGCGGTGGGGTAGTCCGTAGCGATGCACGAGTTCATCCAGGAAGTCGAGTACTCTGTCGGCCTTGGGGCATGTAACCGGCTTGACCTCGATCCACTTGGTGAACTTGTCGATGGCCACCAATACTCGGTTGAATCCACCTAGCGCAGTTGGAAGTGGCCCAATCATGTCGAGCCCCCAGCAGGCGAAAGGCCAGGTTGGCGGTATGGTGACTAGCTTGTAGGCCGGGACGTGTTGTTGCTTGGCGAAGTATTGGCACCCTTGGCACCTTCTGACGAGTTCTTCGGCGTCGCCCAGAGCTGTGGGCCAATAGAAAGCCCGTCGGAAGGCCTTGCTGACCAGCGTGCGTGAGGACGCGTGGTTGCCGCAGACGCCTTTATGGATCTCCTCCAAGATGTCCTTGCCTTCTTGTCTGGGAACGCACTTCATGAGTACTCCGGAAGATGCGCCCCGCCTGTAGAGCTTGTCTCCGACGAGAACGTAGGACTTGGCACGGCGGATGAGTTGCTCGGCCAAGTTCTTGTCCGAGGGAACCTTCTGCTCGCTGAGGTAGTCGATGAAGGGCTGCCTCCAGTCCACGTCGATCATCATGACCTCCTGGCCAGCCGGGGGATGCGCTGGGTCAATGGTCGGTGGCGCCGGCTCCGGGATGGATGGCGCGTGAAGCTCGTGGACGAAGACACCCGCTGGTACTTGAGCACGAGTAGAACCAAGCTTCGACAGGACGTCCGCTGCAACGTTGTTGTCGCGGACGACGTGGTGGAAATCGAGACCATAGAACTTGTTCTCGAGCTTGCGGACTTCTAGGCAGTAGGCGTCCATGTTCTCCTTGTTGCGGTCCCAGGACTTGTTGACTTGGTTGATGACCATTGCGGAGTCGCCGTAGACTAGTAGCCGCTTGATGCCCAGTGAAGCCGCGAGGCGGAGCCCGTGTAGCGGAGCTTCGTACTCGGCTTCGTTGTTTGAGACCTTCCAGAAGATCTGCAGGACGTACTTGAGTTGTTCGCCCATTGGAGAGATCAAGAGTACTCCTGCACCTGCGCCCTCGAGGTTGAGTGAGCCGTCGAAGTACATCACCCAGTGCTCTGGGCGCTTGGTTGGAGTAGGTAGCTGATTCTCCCGCCACTCCGCCATGAAGTCGACTAGTGCCTGCGACTTGATGGCTGTGCGTGGCTTGAAGTCGATGTTGAGGGCGCCGAATTCGACTGCCCATTTGGAGATTCTTCCAGTAGCATCTTGGTTCCGCAAGATGTCACCGAGCGGGTAGTCGGTGACGACGGAGATCGAGTACTCCTGGAAGTAGTGTCGTAGCTTCCGCGAGGTGATGAGCACTGCGTACAGAAGCTTCTGTACTGGCTGGTAGCGTGCCTTGGATTCTGATAGGACCTCGCTGACGAAGTAGACTGGACGCTGGACTGGATAGGCGTGGCCGTCTTCCTGCCGCTCGACGATGATGGCAGTACTGACCACGTGAGTAGTCGCAGCGAGGTAGAGCAGTAGCTGCTCGCCTTTACGAGGAGCTGTGAGGACTGGTGGCTTCGATAGGAAGTCCTTGAGCTGGGCAAGGGCTTGGTCCGCCTCTGGAGTCCACACGAACTTCTCTTGGTGTTTGAGTAATTTGAAGAAGGGGAGCCCCCGTTCTCCAAGCTTCGAGATGAATCTGTTCAAGGCCGCCATGCACCCGGTCAGCTTCTGCACGTCTTTGATGCACGTGGGAGCTTTCATGCTGGTGATGGCGGAGATCTTCTCGGGATTGGCTTCGATGCCGCGATGGCTGATGATGAAGCCGAGTAGTTTGCCCGACGGCACGCCGAAGACGCACTTGTTCGGGTTGAGCTTCCAGCGGTACTCGCGCAGGGATGCGAAAGTCTCTTCAAGATCGTCGATGAGCGTGCTGGAGTTTCTGGTCTTGACGACCACGTCATCCACGTAGGCTTCGATGTTCTTGTTGAGTTGCCTCTTGAAGCAGGCCTGGATAGCTCGTTGGTATGTAGCGCCGGCGTTCTTCAACCCGAAGGACATGGTCGTGTAGCAGTACGCGCCAAACGGGGTGATGAACGCGGTCTTCTCCTGGTCTTCTTCCTTGATCGCGATCTGGTGGTACCCGGAGTAGCAGTCGAGGAAGCAGAGCAGGTCGCAGCCCGCCGTGGAGTCGATGACTTGGTCAATCCGCGGCAACCCGAAGGGGTCCTTGGGGGCAGTGCTTGTTGAGGTCGGTGTAGTCGACGCACATCCTCCACTCGTTCGAGTTCTTCTTGCGGATGAGGACGGGGTTGGCGAGCCACTCAGGATGGAAAACTTCTCTGATGAAGCCAGCCGCGAGTAGTTTGGCGAGTTCCTTCTTGATGGCGTCCCGTCTGTCGTCGGCGAAGCGGCGGAGGTGTTGTCGCTTCGGGGTAGCTTTAGGATCGATGTTGAGTGAATGCTCAATCAACTCCCTGGGCACCCCTGGCATGTCCGCTGGTTTCCACGCGAAGATGTCGCGGTTAGCCCGGAGGAAGTTGATGAGCGCGTCTTCCTATTTGGGGTCGAGGCCCGCCCCGATGGTGGTGGTCTTGCTGCTGTCGCCTGTCCCGAGGTCAATTGTCTTGACCAGAACCTCCTCGGCTGGCTGAGGCTTGTTAGCTTTATCCGACTTCTCTGGGATGTCGAGTTCGCTTGGGGCAAGCTTCTTCGACGCAGCGTAGATCTCCATCATTGCATTGGGTACTTGATTTGTGGAGGCGATCTCCACAGCTTCCGTGTCGCAGTCGTGCGATATCTTCAAGTCCCCCTGCAGCGAGAGTACACCTGCTGGACTCGGCATCTTGAGTACTAGGTAGGTGTAGTGGGGTACCGCCATGAACTTGGCGATGGCCGGTCTGCCAAGGATGGCATGGTAGGACGTCTCGAAGTCCGTGACTTCGAACTTGATGTACTCGGTACGATAGTTGTCCCGAGATTCCCCGAAGGTAACTGGCAGGACCACTGAGCCCAGTGGAATAGCCGCGTTTCCGGGGACGATGCCGTAGAAGGGCGAGGTGCTCTCGGTGAGCATGTGGGTGATGTCGAGCTTCATCTTCTTCAAGGTCTTGGTGAAAAGGACGTTAAGCCCGCTTCCACCGTCGATGAGGACCTTGTTGAGCTTGGAGCCCGCGACCACCGGCTTCAGGACGAGTGGGAACCGCCCTGGTTCGGAGAAGCTAGTCCATTGATCCGCACGAGAGAAGGTAATGGGTACCTCCGACCACCTGAGGGGGGTTGGGACCGCTGGTTCAATGCTCATGACTTCTCGACGGGTAGCCTTTTGGACCCGTCTGCTGGGTAGCCCGCCGAAGAGGACGTTCACCGTCTTGTCGGGTTCCTGGAAGTCGCCATTGCCTTCGTCGTTCTTCTTCTTGCCTTTCTTGTCATGAGGGTGCCGTGGCTCCGGAGTATCCTTGAGTGCTCGCCTGAGTTGGTAGCACTGCTCGGTGGTGTGGTTGCCGTCCAGATGCCACGGGCACTTCTCCTTCAGCAAGTCTTTGAAGCCACCGGAGGTCTTCTTCGAGTTCTCCTTCGCAGGGCGCTGGATAGCCGCGACAGTGTTGTCTGGCTTGCGCTTGCGGTTGGGACCCGAGTAGTTGTTGTTGTTGCGACCGCCTTGGTTCCCATTGTTGCTGCTGCCGCCGCCCGTGTTCTGCTTGCTCTTGCCACGGATGGCGTCGTACTTGGCGTTGACCTTGTCTTCTTCATCGGCCCAGGACGTGATCATGTCCTTGAGGTGGGTGATGGAGCTTGGGCGGCGACGGCCGAAGTCTTCGAAAGTGCGACGGTGGTAGAGACCGTCTTGGAAGAGGTCGATGACTTCTTTGTCAGAGACATCGACTACTGTGGCGCGCTTGTCGAAGAAACGCTGCATGTACTTGCGAAGGGTCTCACCTTGTTCCTGCTTCACCATAGCTAGGTCCATGCGAGTACCCGAGCGGCCCATAGCGCCCGCGAAGTTGCTGGTGAACTGCTCCTTCAGCTGGTCCCACTTGTCGATCGAGTACTTCTCAAGTGACTCGAGCCATGTAAGCGGTGCCTGGTCCAGACAGAAGGGGAAATATAGGCACTTGGTGTCGTTGTTGCCACCAGCGTTCTCGATGGAGAGGGCGTAGCATCTGAGCCACTGCACAGGATCTTGCTTCGCGTCGTACTTGGTGATTCCCAGAGGCTTGAATTTCTCTGGGAGGAGGAGGTTGCGAAGTCGCGCAGAGAAGGCAGGGAAGCCGTCGTTGTCGCCTGACGTGGAAGCCTTCTTGCGCCGTAGTTCTTCAATCTTCTGGCGGGCGTCGAAGCCGCCCTGAGAGGCTCCGGAGGCGTGGCTATTCGCGTGGCGTCGGCCGCCGCGGTCGCCTCCGCCACCGGCCCTTCTATTGGCCCCATGGTTGGAGCTTCCGCCGTCGCTGCCTCCGCCGCCAGGGTCGCGATGAGGGACGATCTCACGATCACCGCCAGCAGCTGCAGCGCTGTTGCCACCTTGAGAGGGTCCGCCGGCCGTTGCACGAGTACGGTTGGGATTGGCCGGCAGCTCAGCTCGAGTACGGTTACGACCGAGGTCCGCGCTGCGACTTGTGGCTTCGTTATCGCGATTCCTGGCGGGGGGCGGCTGAGCGACCCTGTTGTCAACTCGCATGAAGTAAGCGTCTTCTGCAAGCTTGGCGATGACTTCTCCTGCACGCATCCCCTGAGCTTGGCGTGCGATCGCTGTGATCGACATGAGGCATTGCTCCGGGGTAGTGTGTACCCTACTCTCGACTTGGTCGAGAGCCTCTGCGAGGTTGCGGATGGGGAGGTTTTCTCGAAGACGCCGGCGTCGTTCGTTCCGCTTTCTGTTACGCTCACGTCGAGCGTCCCTGTTGGCGTCAGTCTCATCCGCGGGTGCGTCGGCAGACAGCTCGTCTGCGGAGATGTCTTCGAGGTATCGGTCGCTTGCTGTCCCTGAGGGTCCTGGCGTGTCGCCGGCAGCCATGAAGACTTGGCGGTCGGGGTTGCCAAGACTGGAGTCAGAACTCGCCACCTCCGTTGGGGTGTACTCCTCAGTTCGAGCGAGTGGCGTTCCCTCCTGGAAGGGAAGTGAGTCGAGGTAGGCGACGTAGCGTGAGTTCCCGTTCGTCAGGTCAGCGGGCTTGCGGTCTGGCCAGTAGACAGATCTTCCGGTGGGTGTAGATGTTATGACCAAGCCGGCGGCGGGTCCTGACAGGGGTTGCTCTGTGGAGTTGTTCTCGGACTCGGGATCCTCAGGGTCCGACCCGAAGTCGAACTCGTACGCGGAGTCCGAGTAGAAGCCGAAAAGGGGGTTGGAGTCCGAGGCGTGGCCGGGAGTGGTGTCGGAGTCCGAGTCGTACTCGGGTACGGGCTCCTTGCCGGCCCGGCGTGTAGTGGGAGCCTTCGTGTGGGCCCTGCTGACGTTGCGGGGGCCGCGCGTGAAGTGCTCGCGGGGTGGGGAGTCCACATGCGATGGCTGAGTTGCCGGCTCGCATACGATAGCCCACGGGGACGTCGAGCCCGAGTTGGAGGCGGATCCAAGCTCGAAGTCGGCGTGTTGGTCGAAAAGCGAAATTTCGCCGAATTTGCCGGAAAGTTCGCCCGTGACTACTCCGGGAAGTGTCACGAGGCCGGTCTCCGGGTTGGGCGGCATGGTGAGGCGGCATTGGAAAGATCCGACGCCGTCAGCAGTGCAGACCCAGGCACCGAAGACGAAGGTATCGCCGCGGTTGAAGGCGACGGTTGGCTTGATGTAGACGGAAGCCGTCGAGTTCGCCATGAGATCTTCGGCGAGAGCCCCTACCTGGCGCGCCAGCTGTCGGTGTTTTAGACCGGCAACCTACTAAGGGGAGTACCCGAAGTAGATGAATGTGGCCTCGCCGAGATCGGTAACTCGAAGGAAGAGACACGTGGCACACAATTTAGACAGGTTCGAGCCGCGGGGTGCGTAATACCCTACGTCCTGTATGCTGCGTGGCTCTAGATTGATTGGGTGCGATTACAAGATGATGCAATTTTAAGCCGTGAGAGAGAGGGGGGTCCCTGCCTCGCCTTATATAGTCCGGGAGGCAGGGTTACAAGTCGGTTCAGGGAGAGAGTACTAGTCGAGTACGTCTAGGAGTCCTCTATACAGTGCGGGACATGTACAGCTTCCTATCCGGGTACTTCTCCTCTGTAGTCCTTGTGCTTCACGCCATCAGGTGCCGTGCAGCGCAAGTCGAGTAGTCCCAGGGGCCCACCGAGTAGTCGGTCCTGGTACCCACCGAGGTAGTGGGCCCAGGGAGGTCCATACGACAGTCTGGTTGAGTTCTTGTTGGAGTATCCGGCATGAGATTGGAAGACCCTTGTTTCAAAAAGGCTTTCAGGATTTAATTTACTAGAATTTCTGGCAAGGTGTTGGAGTATCCAATAATAACTGGTTTTTGTTGTTTCTATTGTGGGTGCTAGAGTACTCCGATAAAGTGTTTGAATATCCAACACTTGAGGCCTAGTTTAGTTGACAAAGTTTCTACAGTTCACCCATCACATCAAATGTTTAGACACTAATTAGGAGTATTTAAATGTAAATGATTGACAAAACCTATTCCATAACCTGGGTTAATTTACGAGACGAATCTATTAATCCTAATTAGGTTATGATTAGATACTGTCATGCTACAGTAAATATGTGCTAATGACGGACTGACTAGGCTTAATAGATTCGTCTTGCGAATTACAATCCATCTGTATAATTAGTTTTATAATTAGATCATGTTTAGTCCTCCTAATTAGCATCCGAAAACTCGATGTGACACTTTGCTATTGTGTATTCACTGAACTAAACAAGGCCTAAGAGTAGTTGTAGCTTGTGTTTCTAGGTAGTGCTAAGATGAGATAGAGTGAGCTGAGGAGAGAGCAATATGCTAGAGTAAAATTTCTTGCCCATAGATTCTAAGCACTCGAAGTAGCTAGGAATAGAAAAGGCTATTGTGTTTTAGAACTGTACAAAATGATGCCTACACATCAACACATGTGCTTTGGAGGAGAGTTGCTAAAGGATATTTAACAAATTGTGGGACCTACCTTAGACCACAGGAAGGTGTGCTTGGAGAGGATTTTAAAGAATGTGCATATCACGTATTTCATTAAGCAAAAGAGAGTTACAAGCACGCAACTTCAAAAGAACCTCTGAAGCGCGGAGAAAAAAGAAACAACACGACCAACAACTAAGGAGGATAGAACAACAAGAACCCAAAGCACCACCAGTGCACAAACACATGACCCAAGCGAGTTGGACCTGCAAGAGAAAGTACACCAAGAATGCACGCACGTACGTCACAGAGCGTCGAAAAACCCGCAGTCGACAGAGGAAGCGCGAGGATGCCCTACAGAATGATGCCTCTAAGGGAGAAGCGATGCCGACCAACGCCGCCATCATCCATCTACCCGCGAAGGAGCAGACCAAGTTTTTACCCGGCGAAGCCGATGGCCGCGGTAGCGCCCCCAATGAGGTGAGCTACGGTAAGGACCGCAACCGTTGTCAACACCGACGAGAGCCGGAAGAACTTTCACGGAGGCCTCCAAATCCAACTCCTCACAACTGCCTCCTAAGCTTGGTTGAGAGGCAAATGATGGAGAAGCAGCGGGCAATTCAAGGTGATGGAAATGAGAGTAACTGCAGGCCTGCGACCAAAACGACGACAAAGCAACCACGACAACCAAATAACGACCACGAGGAGAAAGGTGGTGCCCTCCCACATCCAGCAGCACTCGAAGACGATGAAAGGTTGACACCGAAGTAGCAGAAGCCATCATGGAGTGCCGACAACCTGGAGCACCAAGGGGAAGATGATATCCATCCTCCCATTCCGCTAGGCATGGTTTCACAAGATTCCAACAAACCACGAAAAGGCGACCAACTACACCGACAACAAGTATGACGACGATGAAGCAGCAACATGCGCAAATCAGCCCCCAAGATGCGACCTTGAAGTCGCCGGAAGCCGACGGCGGCGATGCATCGAGCCCAAGCAGTAGTGTTGTCCTCGGAACCCCGTCATGAGGGCTCCAGCTCAGAGTAGCCCCATGAGATGGTCGGGCCAGACGCGACCAAGCAGAGTCCCAGTGGCCGAGCCCTCCAGCGCAGGCATGGGAGGTGGTGGTAGTGTCGGTGCGATCGTGCCTGGCCCCGGCAACACCTTTCGCAGCACCACACCAGAGAGAGGTGTGAGCGGGTTGGAGCGGACCGTCCTCGCCGGATCCAAAGGTTGGCGGCACCTTGGAACCCAGCCGAGGGGCACCGGAACTGAGCCGAGGAGTGCCAGAGATGACCCGCGGTGCCACCCACAGGGGCCGCACTGGGAACCCGTCCCGCGCTGCTGTCGCGGACGGCAACACTGTGGAGTCCACCGCACGCCACCCCCGACCAGGACCACGCCACCACGGCAGGACAGGTGTGAGGATAGCACCGTCGATGCCGCCGCCGCAAGCCGAGCAACCGGCCCAACGCCACTACCACCACACGCAACCACCACAGGGAAGGCCGTAGCACGCTGACCTTGACCGGGGGCGTACAGATCTGCACCGAGGGATGCCGAATCTGGCGAGTGACAGTCGGAATCGACCACGCCGGGGACGGGAGCATGGAAGACGCGGGCTGCTATCGGGGGCAGCGGTCGCGGCCACCGGAGCTAGGGTTTGGAGGGTGGTTGTCGTCAGTCCACCCCCCCCCCCCCCGAGCCGCCCTAGGATGCGACACGAGGATAGAGATGTTTTTTCTTTGTGTGCGTGTGTGGCTGGAGATGATCGAAAAGATAGCACCTCTCTAAGGTGGTAGTATGCAGCACCCTCTAAACAACCATATGCTAAAGCTACTATTTAACTTAGTTGAGTGTAACAATTAGTTTCGTGAGGCATGGGTATATATACCTCTTCACCTCCTCCTCTCTCACTAGAGTTGCTCCCCCTACAAAATAGAAGCATCCTAGAGCACTTGTAAGCTCTCCTCAACATCTCTTTGTAAGATTTATGAGAAATTCTTGAGTTGGGTTAAGAGTTTAAGTGACTCAAAGCAAGAGTGAGCTATTCTAATTCTTGAGCATTTGAGGGTTTGTCCTTGAAGCATTTCTTACTTTGGATGGTGAGGCCTCCCAGATAGCTAGGCATTGCCTAGTAAGCTCTCAAGCTTGTGGTGAGTTGTGGGAAGCTAGTGAAGGTTCTAATTTTTCCACCTAAAGGGCAGAAACCAAGTTAGTGGAATCCAAGATGATTCTTTAAGAGGGTAAGTTTGAAAGAGACCCGGCTCATTTAGTACCTCCTCAATGGAGTCTTGGTACTTCCTTGGAGGTAGCCTAACTTCGATAAACAAATCATATGCCCACATTCATGTTCTTGCTGTTCTTGAGCTCTAGCACTCTCAACTCCACTTTTTGCCCAATACTTATTTGTGTGATGTTGAGTGTAGGTGCTCAGTGGATCTACTCGAAATCTTCATATGGAACACAAGTCTTCAAGTGGTTTGAGAAAGAACTCACTATAGGAAAATTTTAATTTCATATTTGGTATTTCACACTACCAATGCTAGAGTATCCAACAGGGTGTCAGAACATCCAGTAGATGCCAATATCAAAGTCTTTGACAAGGTGTCGGAATATCTGGTGATCTAATCTAGTGTTAAGTTATATTTTTTTTCAAAAAATGTCTATTTGCCCCCTGTAGGAAACATCAAGTTCCTTCAGGTTTTATGTTGGAATGACTAGCACGTATATATACTTAACTTAATCAAAATATAAATTATGGTTATTATGAGATGGGCTAGAAGGATTGCATAACAAAAGCATAATCTAGGTATTCTAATAACGCTCTACACATGAATGCATCTACTACACTTGGGCAATCGAAGCAACATGATATAGAGTAAACTAGGTTTACTAACTAACTACTCTAGGGTTGTGATTGTGTTACAGAATAAGCAATGTAATTAAACACAGTAAATATGAAGAAGTAAGGATCAAGATAGATAAAACATGTTCACCCCCTTCTCTAGGGCCCTATGGAATTTGCACCCCCTTCTCTAGTCATCGATTACTAGACTTCTACCTCTCTGGTTTGGGTCGTGTTGTGCCTTCTACCTAGGGCTTAGTGGATAGGACATGAGATATGCAGCCAGTTAGAAGCAAAAGAAGCATACAAAGGGCAACATGAGACATACCTCCTGTCGATGTGGTGCTCGTCATCAGACACCATCATCTGTTTGCCCTCAGTTGTCTACACCTTGCATGTCACCCTTCGTAGAGCACTAGCAAACTGAAGGCACACCTCTTTTTTTGTATAGGAAGTGAACCGATGAATGACACGAACAACCAAATCAGACACCAGCCAAATAAATTACTTAGGACTGATGGGCCTTGTGCCCACATTCAGGGTGGGCCATGGCCCATACAACCCACAAAGTAGCTCTGCCCTGCATGTGGGCCCTTACTAGGACTTGTTTTCATGCATCAAATTGACATCCAACGGCGTAAATCCTTGCTATCCAACCGAACCCTAGCTATAAATCCACTCACCCCCTAACATTTCATTGTCTTTTTGTCGCCGCCGCCACTTGACTTGCTCCCCTCCATCGACACGCCGATCCTCAACAACGACGGTAAGCTAACCAATCCTTTTTCTCCATCTTCGATGGCTCCCCGCTGCCATATGTGTACTGCATCCTGTTGTGTGCTCGCCTATTAACTTGTGACATTCCTACTAAATTTATCCCATCCATTTGGTTGTTCTTCATCCTAATGTTTTCTTCTTTGCAAAAGGAAACCAAGTGTTTTTTATTTAGTGCTCTCCATATTCCTGCTAAATTTGTTTGAGTTTTGGATTGTTGGACCTGTCGCATCTTGCGATTTGTTGTTAGATTTAATTTATTATTATGGATACTTATATATGATAGCTAGTTTTCCAAACCCATCTACACATTTGTCATCTTCATGTGCTGTTTCCCTTTCCTTATTTTTCTTGTGTGAAATTTGTATTGTTCCTACCTTGCGTCTAGGTTCTGCAAAATTTGGAATGATCACTTAATAGTTTTTTTAATTGGTAAAATGGATATTTATGCCTATATTCATCAGGTTTATTTATTGTTGTTGGATTGCTTGATGCTTTTAGCTGCTTTCATGATATTCCCTAGAAATTTGTGATTACTCTAAATTTTAGAATTTTCTCGTAGATACTGGTGACTGATTGTTGATGATGATGCTTGTAGGTTACAAATGGATACCAAGGAAACCATGAAGACATCATCATGCAACAAGAGAAAGTTGGGTCTTGGTCGAACTGGCACTTTCAATAATAGATACAAGTTATGAGCTTCATCCCAAACGTTATATTAGCAAAGTTAGTTTTGAAGAAAACTGCCAGAAGAAGTCCGTGAAAACTATGAGTGGATCATCAAGCAACAAGGGCAAGTTGCATGATGACATGGACATGTCACAAGTAGAGCCAAGTGTTGAATTTTATCCAGAACATTTAAATGAAGATGAGAGATCCATCCCTCATCCTGATGAGCCAAATGGGGACCACAACTTGCCTGATTCTACGGGGTATAAGGTGGATGATGCATCCTATGGACCATCACCCTTCCAGAGATCGATACTTAACCACCTAAGTAGCATTATGGATGATCCGGAAGTAGAACCAAGTTATATACGTCTCATGGAATGTTTAAGCAAAGATGAGAATGCATTTACATATGATGTGCCAAGCAAGGATCTTGTCGTGCCTACTTCAGAGAATTTGAATGGTCATGATTTAGTTTGCACAATTGATGAGCACGGACGTGTACTTTACATCGAATCTTCTGATATGGACGTAAGTTTTCTTCTCATTCACTTATAATGTTTTCATTATATGATGTTGTTTAATTAGTTAATAGCTTCTCTCTTTGGGCCCAGACATGCAAAATCAATCGAGCAGCTCCTCTTCTTTGTGGTTCCTCTATGTTTGATGAAAAACTCAATGTTACTTTAAGTCGTCCATATGATAAGAATGAATATGAAGAGCTTTGGGGGAAGGCTACCAAGCGAAAGGTTTATGTTTCAGGAAAAGTTGATCGATCCTATTTTGATTACCACCCAGGTAAATTACTCGGTTTTGGACTGTTTTGGATTTTCAAAATTGCTTAGTTTGTATGGCAACTGTTTTAGCCTAATTACTATGTGGTTATTAATTAAAATCCTATTGGGACTAAGACTTAAAAAAGATGTGCCATTAGGACTTCAAGTTTTATTACTAGCACTTGAGCATTGTACTCTACTAAGTATAAGACTCCTACATGTATGCACTGGATGATATTGGAGGTGACTATATATAAAAACAATAGGATGGAGGCCATAAGGATAACTCAAGCCAACACATGGTCTCATCCAAGTCTTGTAGCGGTAATTAGGAGCACTCAGAAAAATTAGGCTAAATATTTTTATAGCACTATATTCTTATATAGGGCAAGAATCATAGTTTCCTATATGTATACTATTAATCTATTATGCTCCGATCTCATCATCTAAAGTAATAATGGAATTTTGAAATTGATTTTTATTCCTTCACTCTATGGATCATCCACATGACATCCACTTGGAAGTTGGCAAGCTTGGTTGCTCTTACTAGCTAGTTTATAACCACATTAAAATGATACTTCCTCTGTTCCAAATTGTAGATAGTTTTGACTTTTCTAGATTTATATATATTATTATGCATCTAGACATACACTATATCTAAGTGCTTGGCTAAACTATGCACCTAGAAAAGCCAAAACAACCTACAATTTGGAGTAGAGGGAGTATATAACATACCACATCAAAGACTCATAAATATATGCACATATGAGAATAGAGCATTAACTTATGGTCCTCTTAGCAACTTCAAAGGCTCTTATTTCATTGCTTTAATCTAAATTACAAGGAAAGATTAATTAGTATATTTTAAATGATCTTATTTCATTGCTTTAATCTAAATTGCAAGGAAAGATTAATTAGTATGTTGCATATAGTATTTTGTGAGCAAAACTAATGTTGGGTTAATCATGCAGAACTTCTTGTGCAAATAGAGTCAGCTAACTGTGATGCTGAAAGACTAAGCCTACTGAGAACATTCTTCTTCTGGTTGCAGGTGATTGTTACAAAGAACTCTTGATGATCATCTTCAATCTATCTTTATTTTCTTTAGTCTTTTATGCATTTCCTTCGTGACGTAACAACACTACATTAGTGTTGATTACAGGGATGACATGATCAATAAGGCATGAATGCCATGTAAATATGCTATCATTAAAAAGGAGGGTTTTATGGCTTAATAATAAATGAGTTACACTAATTTTTTCTCTTGAAATAGTCATATAATGCAAGGATAAAAACTTTTTGGTTACTGTAGCACCAATCTTAGTTGGATGGGGTTTTTTTCTTTTTGTGGCGGTGAGTTCTACAGTGAACTCTAACATAGATGTTTAGTGACCATTCCTTTTGGAGAACACGTACACTATAGTATTGTAGCTTTGCATTATAAATGAGAAAGAAACTGAATACAAATATTTACACTTATTTCATTCAATTAATGTTATTTTCCTATATTCTTCATCACTTTATTTCTTGCTTCACGTCAGATATATGTTAGTACCAAGTGTATCACCATTTCAGATATGCCGACATTCTTCCTTTTCTGGTGTTTGGTTCCGAGAGACTTATCGGTCACATCGAATGTTATGATGTTGTTTAGAATGACTAAACATAATTTAATTATAAAACTAATTGCATAAGTTCTAAGCTTTTTTTGCGAAATGGATCTATCAAGCCTAATTAATTTATAACTAGCATATGTTTAATGTAGCATCACATGGACTAATCATGACCTAATTAGGCTTGATAGATTCATCTTGTGAAAAAGTCTAGGTGTTATATAATTCGTTTTTGTCATTGGTCTGCATTTAAAACTTTTAATTAGTACCCAAAATATTCGATGGGACGAAATTTATTATAAGCACTGCAGAAACCAAACATGACCTAAAGTCAACCATTTTTTCTTTTCATTTCTTTGTTTCTGTAGAACTTATGCCATGAAGGAGCCTACAAGCCATGGAGATGCCCAAGACATTTGAGGAGTATGAGTCAGGGAAAGCGCTCAAAGGTGCGTCGTGATGAGGCCCGCGACTGAGCCAGCTAGTGAGCTACATCACTCATGTGCAGGGCCGTGCCGTCGAATTTGTAGGCCCTGTTCCTAATTCTAAGTGAGGCCTTAACCAAGTTTCTAAATATAAACAAAGTAATGAATATAATGTAGAGCAAATGTGATATATTAAGAATAATAGCTTTCAAACTAACCTTTACTTGAATAACATCATTCTCTTAGTGTTTTTTGAAATAAAATCTTCAATAATATGCTCATAATTAATCTTCTCAAGCAATCCACTCTCAAGCGCTATCGTAGCCAAACTATTAAGTCTTTCTTGAGTCATTGTGGAACGCAAGTATGACTTCAATAGCTTCAACTTAGAAAAGCTCCGCTCTGCTGATGCAACAGTCACAGGAATGGTCAACAAAATTCTATATGCAATAGCTGCATTGGGAAAACAATCATGCCGCTTTAGAAAGTTAAGGATTTGAAGAGGACCCATATTTTCTCTTGGAATGAAATCCTGAAGAAAGGTCAACTCCATATACAGTTCGAGGCCATCAATATCAGAATTCCCATCTCTTTTAAGAACTGCTTCAAGATTGTCACAAAAAGATTTCAAGCTCTGCCTATCCAATGATCGCAATGAGTCGGATGTAAATAAGAAACCAAAATTCTTTTGATACTCCTGATATTGTTCAAACCTTCTTGTAAGTGAGGCAATAGCTTGATCAACAATAGGTATAAAATAGGTGGTTCTAAATAATTCCTCTGGAGACTGTGAGGCAACATTTGTGTCATCTGGGTTCTCATCAAATTGTCTCTTTCTTTTAATTTCTCGCTTTTTACGAAATGTCGTGGTGATATCTAGCTCAAGTGCAATTCTTTTGGCTTCCTCCAATGCTTCTACAAAACCAGTTTCTCTATACCCTTGGAAGAAAGAAATGAGTCCTTCCACTTTCTCAATAGCAACATCAATAAGCATATCCTTTGATTGCAAGTGCTTGCTTACTAAATTAACAGCATAAAGTACCTCATACCAAATGACTATTGCCACTATAAATTCAAATTCTCCAAGTTCATTATTTGCCAAACCTTTAGCCTCACTTTTAGTTTTTATATCTTTATCGACATCAGATACCTGCAATTAAATGAAAAAAAGATAAGTTAAATTTTGAGGAGAGCCAAAAAAAATATAGGTATTAATATGTCAATGCCAAATACCTGAAGTAGAGCCTCTCGAATGTCGGCGCATTGAAATCTAATAGCTTTAACACTTTCAACACGACTCTCCCAACGTGTAGCTGACACTGACTTCAGAGTCAATCCTGTTATGTTATCTTTCAGAATCTGCCATTTCTTAGTTGAGTTAGCAAAAATTGTATAAATGCGTTGAATGATTCCAAAGAAGTCTCCAGCACAATTCTTAGCCATATCACAAAGTGTCAAATTAAGACTATGGCAACCACAAGCAGAATAGAAAGCTCTAGGATTTACATCCAAAAGTATCTTTTGCACCCCTTGATGTTTTCCTTTCATATTTGATCCATTGTCATAACCTTGGCCTCTAACATCATCAATATCAAGATCAAGACACTTTAGTTCCTTCTCTAGCTCATCAAAAAGTCCCTGCCCAGTTGTATTCTTTACATCTAAAAATCCTAGAAAGGATTCTTCTATGGAAATATTATCTGAAGATGAATCAACATATCTTATAATTAAAGACATTTGTTCTTGATGGCTTGCATCAGGGGTACAATCAAGTATGACAGAGAAATATTTTGCTCTCTTTATTTTCCTTACAATTTCAGACTTAATAGCAGAAGCAAGCAAGTTTATCAACTCATTCTGAATCTTTGGGTCAAGATAATGAAGATGAGTTTCTTCACTTGTAATACGACGAACATGCTCTTGGATAACAGGATCAAATTCAGCCAACATCTCTATCAAACCTAAGAAATTTCTGTCCCAACATTTGTGTTATTGATAGGAACTTCTTGAACCTCAACATTATTTTCAGTCTCTGTCTGGTCATCTCTAAGATCATTTTCATTATTACTATCAAGTGCAGGACCTTGACCAACTGCCTCATTATCAGAAAGCACATTTGATTCTTTTATAATAAATCTATCCATTGCCCCTTTCTGAGACTGAGTTAACTCCTCGAGTCTTTGTTTCTTCATACGCTTTTGGTGACCGGATTCAAATTTTCTAAATCGATTTGTAGAAGACATGGCTATAGAAGATGAAAATTTTAAGTTAAAATAATAAAATTATACAGGCAAATCTAAACTTCCATGCGAAGGACTTAATTTATGAAATTGATAAGAAAAAACAATACCTTCAGAGTTTAGTCTTGTAGGGGCCTCCGCCTAATGCCTGCTTGCCAGATGAAATCAAAGACGGACGGACGTAGGGCCAGCCAGAGAGTGATGAATGACGATGTCCCGCGTTCGTCGTCCTTCCCTAATCCCTCTCCCTAGTCAATTAACAAATCGTTCAGTTTCCTGGCCAAAATTAGAACCGGTAAGGATCAAGGAAAATAGGGATCACCTCCTCTTTTTCTAGTTCTCTTGGTGCCCTGATCAATCGCCCGGCGGTCGGCAGCGTTGAGCCCTAGCGAGTCGCCGAGTCACGAACAAGAACGGGCCCTGCGGAACGGGCGAACGGCGGAACACAGAGATCAGCAGATGACGATTGACGTCGGGACGGGGCGGCAGCGTGTTGCCTTCTGTCTGCTGCATCGGAACGACCTCATGTGCATTGTGCGGAGCCCAACATCACCTCGTCATGCCATGGCCCATGGGCTGCCGATAAGCTATATATATTATGTATGTTTGATTTTTTTGAGGCCCTATAAAATTGGAGGCCCTGTTCCAGCGCACCGCTGGAACACCCCCATGCACGGCCCTGCTCATGTGATCTGTTTGGATGCGTATGTCACGGTTGTGGCAATGCTTGGTATCAGAAGTTGTGTTTGGACTCGAATAATTAGATCGCCTGGGATGTTGGTTTTGATTTTGGTTTTGGAACTCAATAAGCTTGGATTCAGTTGATCTTTATACTTGTGCCTTCATGCAGCTATGCTGCTGCCAGGTTTTCGTGGTATTCGAAGTAGAAACTGTGATAAAATGAACCTATTGCTATTGTTGTGCGTTGAATATTTTCTCTCATAGAGCCAGCCAATCCATTATCTTTGTACTAATTTTTTATTAATTGGAGTGCTTACCTAAAACTGCAACTATTTTTTTTCACCTGTCTGCTATGATTTTTTTATCCAATCAAGCTCATTTTTGGTGTGACAAGAGAAATAGTGGGTGAAAATATTCTATCCGTTGGAAAAAAATCGTGTTGTGATGAACAGTGAAAAAGGACCCTAACTTGTTCTTATGTAGATCAAGTGCAAATTGGTTTCTGAATTTCTTTTAAGGGTGGTTTATTAAATTACTGATAATGCAATTTTCAGAGTAGTACTGAGCATGCAATCTTTAGACTAGTGCATCTATCTTGCAGCGGAAATTTGTTGCAGTTCAAAGTTGGAATTATTTATCAATCAAAACCGGGCGGCGAACCTAGGATTTATTGCAAGTCACAACTTGTTTCAGGGGATTTTTGGATACCTTGTGCTAAACTTTAGCACATTCACACCAGATGTTTGGCGAATAACCCGTTGAGGTCCATTTCTACAATTGGGTGGACCCTTCGCGCTATACATTTTTAAGAGGAACAGGAGGGGATCCCCCTACTAGTTAAATATATTAATTGGAAAAAAGTATAGCATTACATTACATGTTTACAAAAGCTTGTCTAAGATACAAAAAAGGAAATAAAGAAAATAATAAATAGGGCTACTATCAAAAGGCGTCTATCATGTTTTGATGCTTGGGAAGTATTTATTTTTTCCCTATGCAAAAGTAGACCAAACTCTTTCTTGAAGCTGATTTTGCACTTCTGAATTGTTTGTTGTTTGGTTGACCAAATGCTCCAACTCATGAGTATAATGATTTCCATGAAAAAGGGGAGGGAGAGATGTTCTTTGAGGGCTGTTATAATTTCAAAACGATCTCTCTAGATGCATGTGGTTGCATTTATCAGAGACCAACATTATAGAGCAAAGGGCATTCTAAGAATAGGTGCTCCATTGTTTCCTCCACTACTGTTGTACAGAGAACACATGTGTAATCTTGTAGAATCATGTTTTTTCTTGTTAATATGTTCCTTGTGCTAATCCTGTAAAAAGACATTATGCTTATGCTGACAGGATGAATGCCAGATCCATTTAAAGGAAGGATGAACTTCGATGTGGCCAATAATGTGTTTATAGGCTTTCTTGGATGTAAATAGTCCATTTCTCCAGATATAAGTCTACATCTGGCGTCGGAGATTGCTAATTGGCAAGGAATTAGCCTTGTGGAACGTGATGCTGGTATTTCTTGCATATGAGAAGAGATGTGGGTAATCTTGCCTTGGGATTGTCCCGTGCCAAATGTCTTTCCAGAATAGACAGGTTGTGCCATCCTCCAAATTGATATTTTCTAAAAGCTTAAGGATGTCCCTCCACCAAAAGGATCTCTTGTGACTTGAAAGTTTGCCATTTCTATAGTGTTTTTCCCATACCAGCCTCACACATGGGATATTTTGCTTGTTGAAGATTTTTGTGTAAATTCTTTAAGAGGAGTGCTTCATTTGGTGATTTGAGATCTAGAACGCCCCAGTCCTCCTTCGTTTTTGGGCCTGCATACTTTTGGCCAGGCTGCTTTTGACCCTATACGTTAACGTAGCAAGTTTTGGTTTATATATATATATATATATATATATATATATATATATATATATATATATATATAACGAATTTATAAAAATACCGCCCTCCCAATGTTTTGCAAAACTATACCTATACCATCATTTGAAACAACGGCACCTTCTCAACTACCATTTCAAATGGCGGTAAGGAGCTACCGCTGTTTGAAACGGCGGTAGGGTGCTGCTGCCCGCCACAGGTACTGTAGGAGTCCCTATCGTCGTTTCAAACAGTGGTAAAAGGTCAGTCCGTTTTTAAAAAATCATAACCTTTTTGTATGAACTCGGATAGAGATAAAGTTTATATAAAATTGTAGATTTCGTCGAGATCTACAACTTTTTAGTTCAAACTTTTTTATTTGAAATCGTCTTGAGGCCCAAATAATCGATATACTATCCAGATCAAAAATTTGAATTTTAAACCTAAACATTGTGTCAATCATTTGAGCACCAAAACGAATTCAAATAGACACAATTGAACTACAAAGTTGTAGATCTCGTCGAGATATACAATTCGATGTAGAGTTTACCTTCATCCGAGTTTATAGGAAAACGTTATGATTTTTTTGAAGATATGTTGTCGAGAGAAAAAAAATCGTCAAATTTTGGATCTGAATATAGTGTCAATTATTCAAGCATAAAAATTATTTCAAATGAAAATGTATGCACTACAAAGTTGTAGCTCTCGACAAAAAAAAACAATTTTCATATAACTTTTATCTCCATCCGAGTTCATATGAAAGAAATATAGTTTTTTTAAAGATATGTTGTTCAGAGAAGAAACATTTGTTTCGGTTATTTGAGCATCCAAATGATTTCAAATGAAAAAAGTTCGGACTATAAAGTTGTAGATCTCGAAGAAATCTGTAATTTTCATATAAAGTTCATCTCCATTTGAGTTCACACAAAAAATTATGATTTTTTAAGACTAGTGCCTCCTATCGCCGTTTGAAATGGCGGTAGGGACCGCCACTACAATACCCATAGTGGGGTAGCAGCACCCACCGCCATCGCTACCGTTTCAAATTGGGGTATAGGAAAAGGTTGCATCTCGTCCGCTCGCCCCCGCATGGGTGACGGGCGAACCACCCAAACCCTACCCGCCGCCTCCCTCCTCCCGCCGCTTCCCGCCGCATCGCCGCCCGAGCGGGCCGCCGGGATCCTGCACAGCCCGTGAGGAAGGCGGCGCCGTGGCCTACCTCCTCTTCTCTCTGGTAGGCTGGGGCGAGCGCGGCCACTTGCGCCCGACGGAGGGGCTCGCCGTGGGCCGCCATCCGTGGCGGCGAGGGGTGTAGGCTCCAGATCCGGTGGCGCCATGGTCGGATTTGGGGCTTGCACAGAAGGGGAGCTTCGTTTTGTTGGGGGTGGAGGCCGGAGCCAGGCGGAGGTGACGACGGCTCCAGTTGGTGCAAAGGTGGCGGTGCGGCGAGGCGGCACCCTGCGCTTCGTGCGCCCTCCGGCGGCGGGCGCGGGTCAGCGGAGGGACGCGTGGCGCAGAGGGCGACGGTGTCCTGCGGTGTGGATCTGCAACGGCGACGACGTTCGGCGTCCGGCCCGGCGTAGGTCTGCGACGGCGTCCGGCGGCCGGCCCTGTCGGCGGCCGGCGGCTGGCGCTGGCAAGGGCATGGCGGTGGTTGGCCGTGGCCGGCCGTGGCTTAGCCGTGGCCTGGCCGGGGCCGGCCGTGGCTTGGCCGTGGCTGGCCGGCGACGCTGGCTGAGGCCTGGCCATGGCGGGCCGTGGACGGCTGTGGACTGGCCGTGGCCGGCCGTGGCGGGCTGTGGACTGGCCATGGCCTGGCTGTGGCTGGCTGGCGGCTTCTCCTTCTTCGTCAACGTTGCCAGTCTGGTATCGCCATGGTGGTGGGGCCAGAGGGGCTGACTGGTGCTTGTTGCGGCGCCGAGGTGGTGCTTCGGGATGCGCCGGGCCTTTTCCGGTGGTGACGTTGTGGAGAAGACGGGGAGTGGGCTACTACCATGACCACGAGCGGGCGGCACGCGTGGTGCGTTCGGGCGAAAGCCTTCACCGGTTGACGGTGGGCATGATGGCGGCGTCCTTGGGGTGTCGGTCTCCCCGCTGGGGGCATCATGGTGAGGCACTGTGTTTTCGTCGTGTGGAACTCTTAGGGTGAAGACCTTGTCCATCTGGACGTGCGACGGCGGCGCCTCGGCGTCGTGGCCTTCTTGGAGGTGTCATAGTTGGAATCCTGCCGTTTGTGCTATTGGTGGTGGTGGTTGGCTGGAGGTGCTGTGGGGTGTGCGCTTGGTCCGTGTGGCTACCAGGGTGCAGAGGATCCATGGAGCTGTGGAAGGCTTGAGCTGTTTTCCAAGGTGCAGTGGTGATCTCGGTGACAGTTGGGCGGAGGAGGTGCTCTCATTGCGGTCTAAGATATCTGAGTCTTTGGCAGAAGAGTGTGAGGCGGTGGATGTGGTGAGACCTCCACGCAGAGTGGCTAGGATCAGTGGTTGCCATGGTATTGAGATGGGAGTATGTGCTGAGGCTTCTCTGGATCAGAGGGATCAACGACCGTGTTTGTGCAGCTTGAGTGTGACAGTTCCATGGTGGAGGAGCTCAGGGGGCCGTTGGAGCCTGCAGCGGGTTGCGCCTCGGCGTGGCACAGTGTTGGTGACGACAGCGCATGTGTCGGCGGCTTGTTTCGGTCTTCTCTCCCATGTGGTTGAGGATGGTGGTGTGTTGTGTCGGGTGCGTTTGTTTCTGTTCTGAAGTTTGTTCGTGTGGTGGTGTATGCTTCGGCCCGTTATGTACTAATGTTGTTTATTCTTATATGGCATAGCAGTGCTCTGCTTTATTTTTTTAAAAAAAATTGGCGTATAGGTATAGTTTCGTAAAACATGGGACCGCATTATATTTTGTAAATTCGTAAAAAAAATAAATAGAAAAATAGAAAAAAAACCCAAGTTTTGGGGGGAGAGCCCAGGTGACCTGATAAAATGACGGCCCACGTGAGCCCAGAGAACCTCTCTCCCAGTTTTCCCTCGTCTCAAGCAAACCTTGTCAGCACGGGTCACATGCCGACATGCGAACGTTTAAAAAAAAACACGCGACGCCCATGCTAGCCGTTTCCATTTCCGGCCCTGCAATCCTGCAGCGGCGCGAAAGCACCCTGACACCCTCACCTCCCTTCCCTCCATGGCGGCCTCTCCTTTACTCCTCGGTCCATCCACTTGTGCCATCACCTCCGGCATAAAGATCCCCCACGATTTCAGCACAAAGCTCACGGGGAGGAGGAAGATTGGAAGAAGAAGGGGAGTGGTGCTGGCTGCCGTGTCGCCTCTTCGTTGAGCTGAGCTCTTGTTGCGTGCCGATCCCTCTGGCGGCGGAGGAGCTGAGGAGGATGGGGCGCGGCAAGATCGAGATCAAGAGGATCGAGAACTCCACCAACCGCCAGGTGACCTTCTCCAAGCGCCGGGCCGGGCTGGTCAAGAAGGCACGCGAGATCGGCGTGCTCTGCGACGCCGAGGTCGGCGTCGTCATCTTCTCCAGCGGCGGCAAGCTCTACGACTACTGCTCACCCAGGACCTCGTGTGTATCTTCTTGGCCTGCTTTATCGTTCTTCTTTTCTCTCTGTTTCTGTTACTGGAACTGATCGCGAATTGAAAACGTAAACTTCTGCTTGATCGTGCAGGCTGTCAAGGATCTTGGAGAAGTACCAGACCAACTCCGGGAAGATACTGTGGGATGAGAAGCACAAGGTGCACGCTCTTCTGCTTCGCTCCTCCCCCTTTCTTTGGTTTGTTTGTTTCAGTACCACGAGCGGATTAGTGGTTCAGATACTGAAGCTCCGAAATGTTTCAGAGCCTGAGTGCAGAGATCGACAGGGTCAAGAAGGAGAACGACAACATGCAGATTGAGCTCAGGCCGGTGTTTCTGTTCAAGATTTGTCTCCAGTTTCTTTCCTCAGTTCATGTTGTGATTTTGTGGTTACGCGTGCAGGCATCTGAAAGGCGAGGATCTGAACTCCCTGCAGCCCAGGGAGCTGATCGCCATCGAGGAGGCGCTTACAAACGGGCAGACCAACCTGCGCGACAAGGAGGCAATACTTCATCCGTTGGCTCCAGCTTAGCATGTACTAGTACTGCAAAGTATGTTAGGCCACGGTCTTGTTTCTGATGTTGGTTTCGTTTCCATGTTTTGTTGCAGATGGAGCACTGGAGGATGCACAAGAGGAATGTAAGAGCTCCAAACTTGAATCCTGAGTTTATGTTCCTATAACAGTGTAGATCATGGAGTAACCATTTTTTTTCCTTTTGATGATGGAAGTCGTTGAGTATTTCTAGAGTGAAAATATGTTTACAGATCCTGGTAGAGAAAAAAAAAATACAGCTTCTGACGCCTTTTGTGATTGATTGCAGGGGAAGATGCTGGAGGATGAGCACAAGATGCTGTCTTTTAGAGCAACTCTAGCAGATGGAGTAAATTTGATTCTCTATATAAAATTATTAGAGGTGGAGTAAAAATATTTTCATCCCTAAAACATAATTTGCTCCAGCAGTCTCCCTATACTCCTTCCCAATAGAGTAGGGCGTGGAGGAGAGGTCCCCTCTATAAGAGCAACTCCAGCAGATGGAGAAAATTTCATCCCCTATATCAAGTTATTAAGGGTGGAGTAAAAATATTTTCATCCCTAAAACACAATTTGCTCCAGCAGTTTCCCTATTCTCCTTCCCAACTCGTGAGTCCCACCGCGCCACGTCAGCTTCTCTTCCCCTCCACAAATGTTCGATCTTTCTGCCCCTCCGCCGGCCCGAGCCGCCCCGCGCAGCACCGCCCCGAGTCGTGCCACGAGCGCGCCCGCGTCCAGCGCCAGCTCGGGCCCGGCGCCGCCGCCGGTGACGACCACGCCGCCGCGGCCCTCCTACGCGCGCGCCATCTCCCGCGACAGGGCGTCCTCCTCGGCCACGGCCTCGCCGCGACGGTCCTCTTTGCCTCCGCCACGGCCTCCCCCTCCCAGGAGTACCTCGCGGTCGCCGCCGCGGTGCCCGAGGGAGTCGACCTCGTCGCACTCCCGGCCGACGACGCGACCCTGGCTCTTCCACCTTCCGCCTCCGTGCGCGACCGCATCGCGGACGCCGTGGCGTGCAGCCTCCCGCGCGTGCTCCGGGCCGCGCGGTCCCTCGCACCGCCCCTCGCCGCGCTGGTCGTCGACGCGACGAGCGCGGCAGCGGCGCTCGGCGTCGCGGCGGAGCTGTGCCTGCCGCTGCACGTGTTCTACGCGAAGGCTGTGGACGCGTACAGGACGGCGGTGGGCACGGCAGCCTCGGTGACCGCGTACGTCGTGCTGGCGCGCGACATGGCGCGGGAGCTCCTACCCCACGATCTCCGCCGCGCGGCGCGCTGGGCCGGATCCCTCATCCGCGCCCGCTTCGAGACGCCACCCGCGGAGCGCCGCACCCTCGTCATCAAGAGCGCCGCGGCCGCGGCTCTCCTCTACGACGACGACGGCTACGGCGGCGTTGGTGGCGGCCGCGACGTCGGCCTCTACGACGAGGTACGCGAGTACCTCGCCACCCGGATCGACCCGCACGCTATGCGCCGCCTCTGCCTTGGCGGCAAGAGCAAGAGGGCGCTGTCCCTGGAGCACGGCGACTCGATGACCGACGTCTTCGAGGGCGTCGAGTTCACCTGGGCGTCCGTCGCGGGGCAGAGCCAGCGCGGGAACGGGAGCGAGTACGAGCACCGGCACGGGAGCGTGGGGACGACGGAGTCGCTGGAGCTCAGCTTCGACGCGGAGCACACGGACATGGCGCTAGGCAGGTACGTGCCCTTCATCACAGCGACAGTGGCGGATGTGCGGCGCCGGGAGCGCGCGCTCCAGATCTTCATCAACGAGAGCTCGTCGTGGCACGGCATCAAGCACCACCACCCGTCCACGTTCGACACGCTCGCCATGGACCCGGACCTCAAGCGCTCCATCGTCGACGACCTCGACCGATTCCTCAAGCGCAAGGAGTACTACCTTGAGGAACGGCCTCGGCGTGGCGCACTCGCCGAACTCGGCGAGCGCGCCCAGGCTGCTCCGCCTCTGGTGGTGCGAGTGCGACGACGACCTCGCCGGGCTGCCCGCCGCGCCGCCGCTCACGGTCCTGCTCCTCGACAGCGCCGCGGCGTCCCTCCTCGGGGTGCTCGGGATGGACGCCACCAACGTCCTCTTGGCCTGAGCAGCAACAGCCACCCGCGGCGTGGCGGGGCCCGCCTCCTGCGCGTCCCGCGTCGTGCCCCAGAGCGCGCGCGAGCTCACCGGCATGGTGCGCACCGCGGCCCTTGCGCCCCGAGCCTGCTGAGACGCAGACGGCGGCGTCGTGCCCCGCGGCGCGGAGCGAGGCGGCGATGAGGCGGAGCAGGTCGCCTCCTACGCGGGCCGCGGGCGCCGCCGGCTTCGCTTCGCCGGGCGGCGGCGGCTCGATCCGGTGGTGGTGGTTCCGATCTGTTCCGATGGGTCCCACCAAGTTGGGGATGGAGGAGAGAGCCCCTCTATAGAGGGGATGGAGAAGGGTTTTTAGTTCATGGAGAAAAAAAGGGAGAGCTATAGGGGATCTGTTGGAGAAGATTTCATCCCCTATATGACTATTTTTTTGCAATTGGGGATGGGATAGGGAAGCTGCTGAAGTTGCTCTAAAGGGGGTGGAGAGGGATTTTTAGTCAATGGAGAAAAATGGGGAGGCTATAGGAAATCTGCTGGAGGAGATTTTTTAGGATTTCATCCACTATATCACTACTTTTTTTGCTATTGGGGAGGGGATAGGGAAGCTGCTGAAGTCGGTAATTCCCCCTTCTGGATAGCAGTTGAACATTTGCTTGACAATTCCTTGTTTCCTCGTTCACTTCCAATCAGTATGCAAAATTCTAAGGCAATTCAATGTGCTGAGCTAACTGAAGAAAACCTGCAATGCCAAGCTCAGGAATTCATCCTAGGTCATGGAAATTCTTGGTTTTAGGTCCTAGTTCTAGCGCGGTTAGCTCACCGATTGGTATTCAAGCAGGATGACCCTGTCACCCACCCAAGACCCAACTAACCAGATAAATCCCAAACGAATTAGTTTTCTAATTGCATTTTCCCGTTACTACCATTCATGTGTTCTGAATCGGGGATTCTATATGTAGTACAGATTAACAATCTTCCAAAATCCACAGTAGCTCAGATTTTGTCAGGGGCAACCTCATTCTGCAGTTGCTGAAAGAAACCTGAAAGCTCAGAACATAATGTGTTCGTTTCGTCTCTTGTTTTCAGGCGTACCAGCAGCAACAGGATGTGGAGCTGAGCGGCGGCATGAGGGAGCTGGAGATCGGCTACCACCAGGTCCAGCATGACAGGGACTTCACTTCCCAGATGCCGTTCACCTTCCGGGTGCAGCCCAGCCACCCCAACCTACAGGAAGACGAGTAGCGAGGCTTCTGAATCCCGCTATGCCGCTCTGAACTGAAGCTCTACACCTGCATCTTCTGGCTTGTGTTTTCATCGTTCAGTGTTTGCTCTGTATCTTCTTTTCATGTCAGTCTGGATGAACAATGTTGTCTTTCAGTCGTGTACTTCTCTTTAAACATTGGTAGGCTAATGCCGGTCTATGTCATAATGATGCCAGCATTAGGCACCATATATGCTTGTTTGATCTCTGTTCTGGCGTGTGACTGATGGTCATGGAAAACAGAAGCAGCAGAATCGATGTTCCTTTGCCAATTGAATGCATTTACACAAATGAATTTCAATCAAGAAACAGCAGCACTTACAAGTTACAATCACTACCTACATCCATCTAACTCTTAGCAAGATTTTGTGATCAACCAGAAAATTTCGCCCCGGTTCATCACCTGAGCATGTCCCCATTGTCCATGAACGGGGCCAGCGGGCCGCTGAACGCCGGCGAGGCGCTGAAGTTGCTTCCGGCCTCGCTGAACATGACACTGTGCCCGTACGGCAGCGGCCGGTCCGGCAGATCCGGCACGTCCATGTCCCCCTCCAGCATCCTCACCGCGTCGCCGATGGTCGGCCGGAGCGCCACCATCACGTGCGCGCACAGGATCCCCACGAGCACGAACTTCTCCATGACCCCGCTCCGGGGGCTCTCGGCGGTGGACAGCGCATCGTCGAGCACCTCCCTCGCCTGCCCGGCCTTGACGAGCGTCCACGCCCAGTCGGTGATCAGCACGGGCCCCGCGGGCGACGTCATGTCGAGCACGTGCCGCGCGCTCAAGATCTCGAGGAGCAGAACGCCGAAGCTGTACACGTCGCTCTTCTCCGTGAGCTGCCCGTAGAGCGCGTACTCCGGCGCCAGGTAGCCGTGCGTCCCGGCGACGCGCGTGGTCATGTGGGACTGCCCTTCGCGGCTCCGCCGGGCGAGGCCGAAGTCCGCCACGCGCGCGCGCATCTCGCCGTCGAGCAGGATGTTGGTCGCCTTGATGTCCCGGTGGTAGATCGCCGGCTTGACGCCGTAATGCAGGTACTCCAGGCCCCTCGCCACGTCCAGGATGATGCTCCGCCGCTGCGCCCAGGTCAACGGCGGCCGCTTCGCCGACGCTTCCTTGTCCCTGTAGATGAAGTCCTCGAGCGCGCCGTTGGGCATGTAGTCGTAGACGAGGAACCTCTGCTTCCCTTCCTCGACGTCGTCGTCGGCGATGCAGCAGCCGCGGAGCGGCACCAGATTCCGGTGCCGGAGGTGGCTGATGATCTCCACCTCGTTGGTGAACTCCTCGTCCCCACCCTCCATGTCCGGGTCAAGCATCTTCTTGACGGCGACCACGGACCCATCCGCCAACACGCCGCGGTAGACGGCCCCGAACCCGCCGCGGCCGACGAGATTGCGCTCGGCGAAGCCATCGGTCGCCTTGGCGAGCTCGTCAATGTTGAAGAGAATGGACCCGGTGTTGGGCCGCGGGTGCGACCGCCTCTCCGTCGACCCCTCTTCACAGATCTTGGGGTTCTTCTTCTTCTTCTTGCTATTGGCATGCCTCCACTTCCTCCACAGAAAGAAGGCGAGGAGCGATGCGAGGAGAATGAAGGCGATTGGGATGGTGGTGGCGTAGATGACCGCGTTGTTGGACTTGGACGTCGTGGATGGAGGGGAGGAGAGGCCGAGGCCGAAGGTGCAGGCCGCGGTGGGTGGGTAGGTGGGACCGGCGGCGTTGGATACGCCAGCGGCGTAGAGGACGGCTAGGTAGAAGCAGGATTCCGACTTGCTAGTATTGGCCGCGGCGGTGGTGAGGTGTGCGGTGGCGGCGACACCAGCCCCGTAACATTGCGTGCAGGTAGCCGGCGAGGCGAGGTCGGGACCGCAGGAGGAGTTCAGGGCCTGGACGGAGTCGTTCCCGACGGCGGCCTCGAATTCCGCAACGGTGGAGACGGCGGCGCAGTAGGACGGACTGATGGCGAACTGGTCCGGGTCCGGGAAGCACTTCGGCACCAGGGACGAGCCCGCAAGACCCGCCGGCGCGCCGGAGACCAGCTCCGAGAAGCTGTCGAGGCAGGTCTCCGAAGCGCCCGCGGACGGGAGGCGGAAGCGGCCGGTGGCGCGTAGGCGCTCGGCGAGGCCGATGCCGAGCAGGGAGAGCAGCGTCTGGCAGCAGGCCGTCATGTTGGGCGCCGCTCCCGCGCACGGCGTCGGGTCCCACGGGAACGTCCGCACGTAGCCGAGGTCGAGCGGGCACGGCTCCGACGTCGCGTTCCCGCCGCCGCCCGCCCCAGCGGCACACGCCGGCGAGTCGACAAGCAAGAGGAGGACGACGAAGAGCGGCGGAAATGGCCTCAGCATCTTCGGGGTCGGCATTTCCGGGAGCGGATTTGCGCGCGGCCGGCGGCGAGGGAGAAGCTCCTCTGCAGTCGACTGCAGAGTGCAGCTCTCACTGCACGCGGGCCCTGGCGTCGGTCGGGCCCACGCGGCAGCCTCTGGAGCCGACTGCAGAGGATCTGAATCCGGCGGCGAGTGGCGGAGGAGCTCCTTCTCGGCTGACGTCGGGGCGGAGAGTGAAGACAAAGGAATGGTAAAATAGGGCGGCGGTTTGGCTTATCAGCCACCGACCAGCAGTACTATTCTCTTAGAACAGATCATCCATCAAGTACCAACTAGCGATATTTTTCTTTTAAAACAAATCAGCGTCAGTCGTCATCAGCCGCCAACCAGCTGAACAGGCGTGCGTGCACGAGAGCTTTATCGGCCTTTAGTATTCGCGCGGATTTTTTTTTTGCAGCCCGCGGAGTATGACGGGTGGAGTCGGGTAGGTGGTCGTGTGCGTCGGATTGAAGGGGACGTGGTTGGGAAGGCGTGCGCCGGCTCGCCGGAAGGCCGTAGGAAATGAGTGGCGGGGCAGGTGTGGTGGCGGGGAGAACGCTATCACGTCTGCCAGCGGTCCGGATGACGTGTCGTGGATTTTGGGGGGCTGCATGGTGACGTGTCAAAGCATGGGTAGTGGAGCACAAGAAAGTATCACTGAGAGCTGATCTATCCATGTGATATGCCGGAATGGGCTGTGCTACTACGACTACTACTGAAAGCGTGTGCATATGGTTTGCACAGAATTCACACGGGCAATGGCGGCCTGAATCTTCAGATCTACTCCTACCAAATTCAGAGAAATGAACCACATAGCACGAACTAGGAAGGTGCGGCTCTAGTCTCTAATGCTTTCAATCACAGAAAGAGGGCGCGCCAGCCCACACCAGGAGGACAGGACGAAGTGATCCATGCCAATCACCTTTACCACGCACAGTACAGGATTTGGGCATTTGGACCTCGCGTTTGCTCTCCAACTCATCTCCCCAAAGCAAAGGAGTACACCCCCGGATCCGGTGCATACTAGAAAGACCGGCGCGTCGTTGCCGCGCCATTACCTGTAGCCCAGTGATTAGTAGGAAGGCTGAAGATTTTTTTTTGCAAGATTTTCTTTGTGGGTTAATTTCTTAAAACTTTAGGGTATTTTTAGTTGAAATGCAGAGGACCGTAGATTGGTCGTGACAAAGCTGGGGGTCTTTTCTGCAAAATTTTGGTATGTGGGTAGATTTGCAGAAACTGTAGGGTCTTTACGTATAATCATGTGTGCCGTGTGTTAATTTCTGTAAAGCTCAGGTTTGTGGAAGATGCATAGATCGCAGGTTGATTATCATTAAATTGTCGGAGTAGTGGTTGGAGTACAGTTTAATTTTGATAAAGTTCGATGGGGATTTTGTAAATTTGGCAGTCTTCTTGACATTTCTTCAAAACCCGATGAGGTTACCGAAAAACGTTCTGAGAGGGGTTCGGGCAAATGCTATTAATGTAAAGTTCGAGGGGGTTTTAATAAAAGTCACTAAGTGTGAGGTGGCCTGTACATTAATTCAGATGAAGTGCGAGGTCTTTTTTGCAAAAATGCCAAACTTTCCGGATGGATCCGAGCCGTCCGCGCGCGATCCGATGGCCGTCCTTTTCCTGCGGACGTGGCTCAACGGGGGGCTAAAATCCCCCCGTTTTAGGTCTATTAAAGATTCCGAAATTTTAAAAGGCGAGCATTCCAACTATTTTGCACAGTTGGAGCAGTTTCGCAAAATACTTTTCAAATAAAATGTGATGTGACAATGCTTTTGCCAAAAAAATTACAGTACAAGAGCACTTTATAAAAGATATATTTCGGATTAATTGTTTTGAAGAAGGAAACTTTCAATAGCTTATCTCGAATAACTTTCATCAATAGAGATTATTTTTAAAAATCACTGACAATTGTTGTTTGTCAAAACCAAAATTGATGGTTGGTGAAAGTTATAGGAATTTAGGCGGGGGTCAATAATCACACTGCCTGAGGATGTTCCAATACTTTTGTGATCATGTTTGGATGATATTTACCATACAAAGTATTGAGTAATATGTGTTCATCATTTTCCTCTTCTTCCTACTCCTTCTTTCCTTTCTTCCTCGTCCTCTTCTTCTTCCCCTCTTTCTCCATAGATATTTTTTATACGTTAGCAAGTTATCGTATAAAATGCCCTGCTCCTTGCCGTTCGTCTACACGCTAGCAAGTTATTGTATAAAAGTTTGAGGATATCATAAAAAATTAGGTTCTGATTGTACTCTTGTACTAGGTGATACCCCGCGCGTTGCTGCGGGATCTTTTGGTGAAATTTGAAAATAAAAATACTAAAGTAAAATTTGGAAGCAGACACAATAAGATGATTTCTTCATATTCTTACATGTTGAGAGAAATAGAAATCAATATTTTGTAGTGGGGTATTCGTATATACTTTAATATAGATATATATATTTTTTAGATTGGACGGTGCAAACAATTAAGATGATGTGGCTGCACCGTATGAGAAATATATAGTTTAATATAGATATAGAATTAGCAATCAATGCATCATGGTGGGGGTGCTTAGTGGATGATGACGTGGCGCGCTCCGAGAATTAGCAATCAATGCATCTTGGTGGGGTGCTTAGTGTAGGATGACGTGGCGCGTTGGTGGAGGATGACGTGGCGTGCTGCGAGAATTAGCAATCAATGCATCTTGGTGTGGTGCTTAGTGGAGGATGACGTGGCGCGTTGGTGGAGGATGACGTGACGCGTTGAGGATCGAGAGAATTCCTTAGTGGGAAGCGCTAATATAGTTTTGTATGATTAATGGATGCAAGTGCTAGACTTTAACACTAACTCATCTAAACGAGAGTGACAATGGATGTGCTAAAGTTTAGACAATTTCCAAAAATGGTGTCTAAACTTTAGCGCAGAGAGAGGAGTTAATGAGCAACTTCCACTCGGCTTGCTTCTTCTGTAGTGTTTTCCTCTCACAGCAAATCTGCTATAAAAATATGCACGTAGTATTTTTCTCTTACATAAATATGTCGTACAAATCTGCTAAAGATCTGCCGAATCGAGCCACATGGACTTTAGTTCTATTCATTAACATTAGGCATGTCTCTGAACATGTATGGGCTAAAGTTTAGCCCTTATCTTTAGCGCATCCAAACATAACCTTATTTAGACTTAAGACACATTGCATCTTCCTGGTAAGATTTGTAACTTTGTGATTCCACTAATGTTTAAAATAGCCAAATGAACAAGTGTGAAGCTTCGACTAATGTGTGTATTGTGTTCGGGAGTATTATGGACTATATTTACAATGTTTTGACAATATGTTGTCTTTACAACAATTGAGCGACTATCAACATTCTAGTATTTGATATTTGAGTCCATTTGATCAATATATATAACATTAATATCTCCATTCTTTGATCTCTCTATTTTGGTTTTCTTTCCCAACAGACCCTACAACCCATAGTTGATGATACTCTACCATGCCTTTATCATGAGAGGTCTAATTAGAGATTTCTTTTGAAGTCTTCATGTTGATAAATCTTAAAATTATCACAAAAATTTTAAAAGTGCCCATAATGGTTGTGATTAGATGGTGCTCTAAATTTTTTTCACACGTCTTTGATCGCTAATTAGGGGTATTAAATAAAGTTAGTTATTACAAAACTACCTCCATGTTGGCGGTCGATTTCCGTCAACCTAGCCATGAGTTTACCTTCAATGTTGGTATTAATTTGATATCCAAACTAACAATCCTAACCCTCGTGATATATCAAGTTCGCACTCCCATGTGGTTTTTGGAGTATGTTGTTTACGCAGGGTTTAAGCGCCTAAATGAGGACTTCAGGGTAAAGTTCATCGAGCACTTTATAAGAAGATCAAGAAGCCTGACACAAGTCAAGACACGAAGTGAACATGACTTCAAATGACCTCAGGACTTAAGCATGAAGCCGTGAAACTCCAAGAACCTGAACAGAAGATATGGGCCGCAGGACGGGGGTTTGCACGCCAAGCACCCTTATCTAAACTGCGGGGAAAACAACGTCAAGGAACCACATGCAGTTCGGCAAAAACTCAAGAAAACACGAGAAGCATCTGGAAGAAAACCGGGGGCGAACTGAGCCGTAGTGGGCCCAGGTCGACCAGCCCAGCCCACTTCGGGGTCGGTTCGCCGCCCCCTTTGACCTAGCACCTCGGGCTATTTATAGTCCCCACGCAAAGAGCCACGCATCAAGCCATTTGTCGCCACCGAGGAGCAGAGAAGTTAGAGGGACACCATCTCGGAGAGGAAAGTCGTGCTAGTTGTCTAGGGTTTCCCTAGCCGACATGGGAACCTTGCATGGAAGACCACATTGGAGTTCCAGAGCTAGGATCAAGATCAAGGTAGGATCCCGGTGGTGATCTTGTTCATGTAATCATTCATGGCGAAGTTATCTTCATCTCTCGCTTGGAACTACAACAAAAGCATGATCTAGACTCTCTAGATCGGTTATCTCTACGCTTTCTCTCGCTACCTCTCGTGTTTAGTAGATTAGATGCATTTGAAACTCCTCAAAAGAAAGTGTTTTCCGCCTTATTGGATTGAATCTTGCGTTGCACATGTTTCACGGATTCGATAACCTTGGGTAATACTCGAGGGAAAAAGGTACTACATGATATGTAAGCTTGCGGTGAAACTTGACGCGTTATTGAACCATCAACACTCCACAACCCTTCGCTAATTCGCGAGATGAATCTAATGAGGTCTTTGACCACATGATTAGAGGATGGTACTGTAGCATCACTATAGCAAAGTATGGGTTAATTATGCTCATTAGATTCGTCTTGCAAAGTTGCACTCATTTACAAAAAAGATTTTGTAAATAAAGTGTATTTAGTACTTCATGCATACAAGATTCATTTTCTCAAAAAAATTCGAGGCAGAACTAAACACTGCCAATTCGGGTAACTTTTTATAATGACCATTAGATTTCTAATGTATTATAAATAACTTGCCCATCTACAGCATTATCATAATAGTTTAAAATGATCTCCTAAATATATATCTACACTACTCATCTCAACCATTTTGAAAATGATTACAAATAAACCCCTAAGCTTTATCAAAATTACCTACACTTACCATTATAAAAACAACTAAACACCCTAACTTTGCATCTAATTTACTCACATTAGCTATTATTTAAAATAATTTGAAGTAATTTCTAAATTTGAATATGAATTACATATGTATGCTATTATTGAAATATTATTAAATACATAATGAATGTATAGTTTCAAATTATCTATTTTTATCATCATTAATATGAAAAGTAATAACTTAAAGTATATGTGCACATGTGTCACCATTTAGATCACGTATGCATATATAGAGAAAGAAATGAGCTTAAATTAAGGGTAAATTAAACCTAAACACAATTCAATGAAAAAGAAAACACTATTAATATCTATGAAAGTGTATATAGCTTAATTATCAAATAAAGTCAGTTACGACTGGATAAAGATGACTGCAGCTTATGTGTATTGTGTGTTAGAATTTTCAATAAACTAGGACTTGATAATAGTAGTAGTATGGAATAATTCAGATTGGTGGTTGCTTTTATGCGCACAAGACAGGTGGGACATACAACTTCTTCTTCCTCTTTGTTAGCTGCTAGCACATACACCTCTTCTTTCTTATCTTTGTTAGACACGTACTTCACCTGTACCACCAAATTGAAGCAACCAAACATCAGTACAGAGTTACACAAATGAACATTCACATATCATGGATAGATGTACAATAGACAGGGAGGGGTGCTTCCTAGAATAATCAAAGCATTTCAACTCTACGAAGATGGCCAAACTGGTAGAGTCAGAACTATGGTACTGACAACACCCCATGGAAATTTGTCAGTGTCACAAGCTCAGAATGTAAGGCAGAGAAATCATACTTATCAATGTTATTCCATGTTGTAAGCTTAGCTAGGATAGCATCCATTGTGAGTCAGACGGTTTTCTAAGAGATGTCAATATTTTATGCTCATTTATGACATAGAGCTCATCCGGAGTCATTATTACAGGATTGTGACTTGTCATGCTACGTTCTTTGAGAGCAGCCTTATGTACACGTTTGAGACGCGTCTGATTGGGTTGGACTTTATATTTTGCAACTACTACATACTAAAAGTCCACCAGTATCTATATGCAAGCATTGAATTTCTCAATGAAAAACCTTTTTTCGGAACTACAGATCATTTCTAATCTATATGCTAATAAATTTTTACATCCTTAGTTTTACAAAGATTTGTTGTGTTAAATATATAATTTTGCCATTTGTAGTTTATTAAATATGTTGCTTTGTAGTATTTTTGATAAACTATATGCACTTTTCTAGCATTTATCTAAAATGAATAACATTTTATATTTCACATAACATTAGAATTGTTCTTAATGTTAATTTTTCACTCTATGTTTCACATAACACTGAATTGTTCTCAATTGTATTTTTTCACTTAGGAGTCCATAACATATTTTTAGAGCTCACATGTTGTATCTCCTCCCACTTAACACCGAATATTTGTTAATGAAACAACATAAGACATGTAGTTGTGTTGCGTGTTCGAAAAACAAAGCATATAAGAGATATGTGGATGATCGTTTCAGGATCAACAATAATTTTTAATGGCAAACGAGAAAGATTCTTTGTAAGTAGCTTGGAATATTGATAGGGCCTTCAATATGATACTTTAATAATAACAAGTTATATATAACGTGTTGGTTGAATACAAATGTGTATTGTACTATGGAAGTTTCTTGATGAGGGATATCATTGTACCATTTTTATGTATTAATTTTTATATTGTCTCATGAAAAATATCTAAGCTCTAATACTAAAAATAAACTGGAATAAACTAAAAACAAATTTTCACACTAGGCATTTTATAAACTAGGTGATACCCCGCGCGTTGCTGCAGGAATTTTTAAAAGAAAATTTTAAGATGAAATGTGAAAGTAGAAACACTAAAATGATTGCATGACAACATTTTTTTAAACAACATTATACATGGAAGCATGTTAATTTTGTTGAGAGACAATCATTCTTAAATGATTGATCCTACATGTATTTCTGTTGCGGGAATTTTGTGGTGTGCTACTCAGAAAGACATGCTATTAGTCACAGAAAATCGGGTGAAGACATAAATTGATGGTCTAATGGATGGTGACATGGCGTATAGTGGGTTATGACGTGAAATACCTGCATGTCTAGAGAAATAGTGTTATAACCCTTAGTGGGGTGCTTCTATATATATATAGATGATGAGAGATAGTACTCCCTCCGTATCCTTTTACTTGTCATTCCCGACCAACTTGTGAAAATTAAGGAAGCTGTGAAGTTACTTTTTTGTCCGTCTCCTTTCCATCGTTCCCCAGCAAATTCGCTAGTGCCACCGCCCCTCCGCTCTGCCAAGATTCACTAGCGCCGTCGCCGCGGTTCCTCTCGACGATGGCGCCACCAGTGCGCCCGTTGTGCTTCGCCGTCCCAGGATCCTCCTCCTCCGCTGAATCCGAGCTCCTCCCCAGCCCTGCTCTCTCCGCTGCGGCTGCTCGATCCCGCGGCACCGGTCGGCGCACCGCAGCCGGTGGCACCTTCCTTGGCGGGCCAGCAGCAACTGCAACCGCCGGAGGCGGTCCGATGGAGCACGCGGCAGATGGGCCCGCTGGCGGCACCCGAGGCGCACCCGAAGAAATAGGAGGCGGAGCTGGACCTTCTCCGGCGAGATGTCTGCCGTGGACTCGGCGTCGGCCTGTGGCCCCTCGACGGCCGAGAGCTCTAGCGTGACGACGCGGACGCGCATGGAGAGCTCCGGCACCCGGTGTTGCCGCCGTACGTCAACAGTTAGTGAAGTCTCCCTCTCCTCCCAATCCCTTTCTGCAGCTGCTCTACTTCAACATTAAGTAAAGCCTCCCTCTCCTCCCGATCCCTCTCTGCAGCTACTCTACTTCGGTTCATTGTTTCGGTAAATCAGTTTACAGGAGAGCAGGGGATGCTCTGCTTTTCCTCGTTACCTGAGCAGAGTTTGTTGCAATTGCAAATGGATAAATTGTCAAACTTAACAATTGAAAGAGCATCTTTCTTTTCAAATGCAACGAGAGATGAGCCTCTGTGCAAATGCAACAAGAATGCACAAAGGAGAGTGGGTGAAAAGCAAGGGACAGCCATCGATCGCCTCGTCGTTCTTGTGCATTCTTGTTGTTATACCTGCCTATCATCACAGTACGTTATAGTACTATATATGCATGCTGTTGGTAGCTTTGCATGTGTTGCTGCTACATATCTGATCATCCTGATTGTTGCATCACATTTGCCCAATCGACGACCTTTTACGTTTTCTTTTGTATTCTATACCTTGTATTCTTTCGTGTCCACCCTTCATTCCTTATCCGCCACCAGCTTTGTATGCAGCAGCACCCTACTGCTATCTCTGTCGTCGATCTGGTTACTGTGAACTGAGTACTCCATTCTAGGTTGTGGCTGATCCATTCTGAAATAGTGAGCTAAATGTTCAATTGATGCTTGTGCAGGGTTGCCCATGATGGAATAAATGTTCAAGAAGTAGCGCAGAGGATAAATAAAAGAAACCGTGCTCATCAACAAAGAGTATTGTATGTGCGCAGCATACATCATGATCCCATGTTCATCCCAGGACTATCTGATCGTGTGTTTGTCGACAAACAGTCAATTCAGTACAAAACAACAGAAGAACTTGTGAATGCCATTCATCATGCTTTTGAAGGTTACTCAGTTCTCGAAGCAAAAAGAATTGACAGCGGCTACAAGTTCCTCAGTGGTTCTTGGCTCTACATGGAGTGAAAAGGAATTGTGTCTCCCTTGGAAATAATAGAGCATTCATGATGTAATTTATTCTACTGTTTGATGCAAGACGCTATGGCACGAACAAGCGTGTAATTTGTGATGTATTGTTTGTTTGGTCTATGGTCTTGTGATCAAAGTGATGAGGAATTGATAATCTCAGATCAATATGTTTTTTCTTGTTTTCAGTCGATTTTTTTTGTGACCTTGTGAGGTGTAAATTTTTTGAGGTACAAATTCTTAGCATGGTGCAGTGCATCAGTGGAACCTAGCCTTTTCTAATTGTCTGATTGTGTATGATATCTGAAAGCCCATACATGCTCCTGTATAAATTTTGTAAGTTTAAATTCATGCCACCTAGGACAAGCATCAGGATGATTCCTGAGTGCTAAGTTGCAGCTTTCCTATGGTACAGTATTATCCCTGGCAAACTAGCACAAGCATCAGGATGTCAGCACATCTTGCCATCTTGTACCAGATTTCAATTATTCAGATGTTCAGATCACCCAACCAAGAGTACCTAATTTGATTCTTTAAAAAAACAGCACAGAGGACATAATCAACAACTGGGAATTTTTACAATATGTCACAGATTGGTTCACAGTTTGAGTACAACCTGACAGTTGCTCAAGCCATCACAGAAATACTCATAATTTATAACTGAAACTTAAACGTATTCATCTCATGACAGGCAGCATATCCATTCTAAACACCCTACTGTTACAGTTCAGATAAAGCTAGTGCTTGTACTGATCTCACATTCCTTGCTGCAGGGAACTCAAATTATTCAATATTGTCGGGGTTTGTTACCGCCGGCAAGTAGATTTATAAGAACGCGTGTACAGATCCGCACGGTTGCACAAGAGACACTCGAGATTATACTGGTTCGGGCCTCCGGAGAGTAATACCCTACGTCCAGTCTGAGAGGGGGTGTTCTTTATGCTCAGAAGTTTGTAGTAGGGGATACAAACAAGTCGGGAGAGGGTTTCGAGCCCAAGTCCCTGGCGTGTAAGTGGTTCTTATAGCAGGATTCTACGTACGTGAGTGTGTGAGCGTCTGTGTGGGTGTATGAGATGAGATATCGATACTAAGTGCGTGTGGGGGTGGAAACGAATGTGCCTTGCAAGTGCCCCTCTCCTCCCCTGTTATAGTCATAAGGGAGAGGTTCAGGGGAATTACATCGAGGGTGTAGGCTAGTCTACAGCGTAGGACGTCCTCCTCCCGCGTTGGGCTGTCAGGTGGAGCGGCGAAGCATTGTTGCGGCGCCACAAGTGACGATGTAGACCTTCCTGGAATCGTGCATCCCAAGTAGCCGTTTCTGGGGCTTCCCGCACCCTTCTCCGGGTAGTTAGTCGGGCACGGGGAGTAGGATTCATATCCTACTCCTGTCAGTAGAACAAGAGCTTGTCCTTTCCAGTTACTATAGAGGTGGAGTGGTCTATGCCACGGCGTTCGAGGGATAGGGAGTGGTGCACACTGTGCCGTTCGTGACACAGTGTTCCTCGTACCGTCCGTAGTACGACGCGTGCTGCCCCGTTCGTGGAGCTGCAGATGGATCCGCCCTCTGACACCAGATCGATCTGGTCAGGGTGGACCGACGCGGAGGGGCCAACACGTGGTGAGGAGAGGGTTGTCACGACCGGATATTACGGGATCCGGACGGGGCCCGTGTACCCGCAGTCTTGGTGGTGAAGTCTTGAACTAGTCGGAGGCGGTGAAACTACTCGCGCGAGTAGGTGATCTATGCCGCGCCTTTCGATGCTTAGGGCGTAGTGTGTACTGTGCTGTTCATGGCTCAGCACTCCTCACGCCGTTTGCAGTACGACAGCCACTGTGCCGTTCGTGGCAGGGTTTGACAGATCCTCCTCCTGACATCGAATCAACCAGGCCCGGGCAGGACGCTGCGGTGGGGCAGACGCGTGGCACTGCGTGGGGCGGACGCGTGGCACTGCGTGGGGGGTCGTGCGTGGAGATCTCGGGATCCCGATCAGGAGGGGCCCACGCGCCCTTCGCTCTCTGCGCGAAGCCCGTGCAAGTCGGCGACGGAAACTACTCGTGTGAACGAGTAGTCGGGAACAGGAAGCGGAGACTACTCGTACGAGCAAGTAGTCGGAGACGGAGGTGAAGACTTGTCGTGTGGGCCGCCATGTACTCAGAGGAGAAGGTGCTGGTGGCCGTGGGCCACCTGCCTTCCGGCCCATGACGGAAACAGGTTGTACGGACTCTTGGGTACTCGGGGGCTTAATACGCGTGTATTATCCGTCAAAGTACACCGTACTTGGGTCCGTACTACGTTTTTTAGAGGTCCTGGTGGGCCCTGGTCCATGGCCTCGTCAGTAGCCCCCGAGCCCGGTGAGGGAGTCAAGGACTCTCTCCCAGGCTCAATTGCCACGGAGACGAGGAAGCCAGTCGTGTTTTCTCTGGCGGGGGCGCGCGAGTGGACTCGCGGGTAGTAGCCCCCGAGCCCACGGACAAATCGGAGACTTGTGCGTGGGGTTAAATGTTGAACTCTTGAATTTGGGGAAGTTTGCTGCCTGCTGCGCAGCGTGCGCCGCGGGATGAATGGCGGAGATCCCACGCCAGTTGCGAGATTTGTGGGTCTCGTTCTGGATGACGTGGCAGCACAGTCGTGGGCGGCTGACAGTAGTGGGCGCGTCTTTTGAGGGGTGTCACTTCGGCGGGTGGAGGAAGTGGCCCGAGGCGGCCCAATCATTAACTGCTAGGGGGTAATCATTCCCCCCTTTTATACCGCGGCCACCGGCTAAATTTTTTCCCCTTCCTCCTTCTTGTGCACTTCGCTGCCGTCGCCTCTGCCCTTGCCTCCGCACCCGCCTCACGCAAGCCACCAAGCCCTTCTCGCCTTCAGTTGCAAACTAGCTCTATCCGCCGCCGCCGACACGGCCGCCGCCATGTCGAACTGGGCGTCCTCGACGCTGACCTGGTCCAAGCTCGACCGCCTCGCCGCCGATGGCATGCTGCCGCCGCTGACTGAAATGGAGGAGTGGAAAGTTCCCGGAACCGAGAGCAGCCTCAGGCCCCCGGAGGGATACGTGGTCTCGTTCGTGCTTTTTCACGAGCGCGGCTTCTCCGTTCCGGCGGGGCGGTTCATCCGCGCCATCCTCGAGGAGTACGGCCTTGAGCTCCACAACTTGAATCCGAACGGCGTCCAGCAGATGGCGGCATTCGAAGCTCTGTGTGAGGGATATTTGGGACAGGGAGCCCACTGGGACCTGTTCCGATACTTCTACAAGTTTGTCTGCCTGAAGGACGACAGCACCGCGGCGGCGATTGGGTGCGCCGGGCTCCGCGGGAAGCAGGGGAGGATGGATGAGTACATTCCTACCTCCTTGACAAGCTCCAACAGCGGGTGGCACTAGGATTGGTTCTACCTCAAGAACGATCTCGAGAACCCACTCCCCAATTTCACCAACCGCTGGTACGACCGGGCGCCGACGAAGTGGAAGTATGGGCCGGAGAAAAAGGATCAACCCCGGTTCCTCAAGGACGCCCTCGACACCCTCAAGATACTCCGCGACAACGGAGTGGACTTCATCATCGTGATTGGCGGTTATCACGCGAGAGGGATCGTCCCGCTCCGCCGTCGCGCTCTTCGTCTTTGTCAGATGACGGACGACTGGGCCCCCTTCGTGGGGACGGTGATGGCTGACCCCCTGCCCTCGATGGACGAGGTCCACCGCCGGGTGTCTCAGGCCACCGGGGTCACACATCTGTTTTGGCCGCCGCCGAACGCGCTGCCAATGCTTCCTTCCCCGACCACCGCGGCCCTGGTATGCCTCTCTCGATTTCCTTTCGACTTGTTTTGTGTGACTGTGGGTGACGACTTTCTTGTGTCTGCCCAGATGGCGTCGGTGTGCATCCTCACCTCGTGTCCTCCGCTGGAAGAGGACCGGGCACTCACTCGAGAGATCGCCGCGCGGCAGCAGCGGCGGGGGGAGCGCAGGAGGGCCCATCAGCAAAAGGAGATTGACAAGCGTTCGAGGAACGATGGTCGGGGTTCGCGTCGGCGTGCCGGAGAGGCCAACGTCTCCGAGAACGAGGATCCCTCGTCGCCGCCGCCGAACACGGACGAGGCCGAGTCCAAGTTCGAGTGGACCGACGACGAGGCGGTGGCGACGTCGCATCCACGCGGCGGGTCAGTGCCCACCTCAACCACGGCTGGTGCCGGCTCGAGCCAGCAAGCGCCGCCCTCGTCTTCCCGGGCAGATCGGTCTGGGATGAGCGGCCACACCTCCCTGTTGGGCCACCGTGAGTGGAGCAGGAATTCGCTGCGACGTAGCGATCCCACTCGCCACACTTCGAGGTACGACACCTCGCGCCACCACTCTTCACACCGGAGGTCACATTCGCCCTCGGCGCGCTCGTCACGGGAGCGACAGAGTGCACCGGGGGTTTCCTCTCCGCTCGCGACCTAGAGCGGGGGGCTGGCCCCGTCCCCGCGGCGTCTTCCGTCGATTGTCGTTGCCGGGGGCGGTGCGGCGCCTTCTCCGACCCCTGCTCCGTCTACGGGGAGCAAAAGGGCGGTGTGTCCCCTTAATCCGACTTTCGGCTCCAAGCGGCCCCCACCATATCGCAGAGTGGTATGCTCCAAGTTGCAATCTTTTGACCATCTCTGCGTATTCACGAGAAGTATGCCTATTGCTTGTCATCGTTGTGACATTCTTCTCGTTTCAGGGTGCCCGACCGCAGTACCCTGAGGCTGGCGCCTGTGAAGTCGTTACGTCACCCGGCTCAAGTGGTCGGGGATACGCCGTCGTCGGGCGGTCCGCCGCCCTCCCTCCAGTCGGGAGCGGCGGCTGAAGAGATAGGAGGGTCCGGGACCCAGGAGATGACAGTCCCACCGCGGGGAGCTGGGAGCCCGGCTCGCAGCGACCTGTCGATGGGCATGATGGGTTTGGGGGGTGAGGCCCCCACGGAAGAAGTGCTCTCGGCACACGCAGCCGAGTTAGCAAGGTGTCTGTCTGGCCTCCCGGAGCAAACTCCAGAAGACCCTGCTCCTGAGGCGCAGGCGGGCGACGCTGAACAGCAGGCCCCTGAGTCGTTGATGGGGACGGAGGACGACGCCGCAAACATTGAGCGGCCAGCCCCCGAGTCGTTCGAGGGGACGGGCAGTGCCGCGGCGGGACCCGAGACCCCAGCCCCCGAGTTGCTAACGGGAATGGGGAGCGCTGCAGTGGAGGTGGAGACGGCCACCCTTGACTCTGAGGAGGCCCCTGCTGCGGCGGTCATCGTTGTGACCGAGGAGGCCGTCCTGATTTCGTCCACCGCTGCATTGGACGCCACTCCCCGGCCGAGCCCCGCGGAAGTTGTTGTCATCCCGGAGTCGCCCTCTCCGGTCGCCTCTCCCGTCGCTGTGGCGGACGGACAGATGCCACCTCCGACCTCAGAGGTCGGGGAGAGCTCGAGGGGACCGGGGCTGACCACATCGACGGTGGAGGAGGGGACGGTGGTTTCGCCGCTCTGGCTGGTGCCTGTCTCGCGAGTTCAGGCCTCCGTCGGCTTGGACGCTAACGGCAACGCGGACCTCCTGGCCCGTTGCAACTTGGAGTGAGGACTGCGCCTGAGCGAACTGGCGCTGTGTCAATCGGAGCGGGCGATTAGGGAGCTGGTCCTACCCGCCTCGAGGGTGAGTCATTGCCCTCGTTTTCCACTTTTTTGATATCCGTGCTTGTTTTCTCGTCTTCCTTGACCGTGAAGCTCATGCGTGGTCTAGGAGCTCGTCGGGTGCTGTGACAACAATTCACGGGCCTTCAAGGTACTCCGCGCGGAGAAGGCCCAGCTGGAAGCACAGCTGGCCACGACCTGTCTCGCGGCAGCAGCCAGCGAGGTTGACCGGACGGCTGAGCGCGCGACCCTTGAGGCGAGGGCGAAGACTGTCGAGGACCACGTGGCCGTGGTACAAGCGGAGAAGACCGCCCTGGAGGAGAAACTTGCCGCGGCGGAGCAGGCAGCATCGGAGCTGCGTTCCAATGCCGAGACCGCTGCCCGTGCTCCCAGCAAGAGAAGACGGAGCTCGAAGCCAGGGCGGGTCAGGCTGAGTCCGACCTCCAGACGGCTCGCGAGATGGTGATGGTGCTTGAGGCCCAGGTCAGTAGCGTTTCCGGTGAGAAGGGCCGACTCGAGGAAGTCGTCCAGAAGCATGAAGAGGAGATCGTCGGTGAGTGCTTCGCGACCTGTTGCCTTCGCTTTTTGCTCGTGTGTGGTTACTTGATTTGTGACGTCATCTTGTTTTTTGGAGTGGACAGCTCTTCACGTGGCCCGCACCGACTTGGAGAAGAAGGTCGCGGATCAGGAGAGCGCCGCAGCCACCCGCCTTGTCGAGAACAAGAAGCTGGTGGAGCTTGCTCACGAGGCTAACGAAAGACTCAACAGTAAGAACCACGTCCCCTTCGTGCTTTGCCTTCTTTGAATTAGGATGTCTTTTGCTAACATCGGTCCCTCTTTTTCTCCAGAGGTCGTGGCAGAGCTCGAACAAGAACGGAGACTGCACGGGGCGACCCAGTCCAATCTCACGCAAGTACAGACGATTCGCGATAGGATGGCGATGGTCATCACCAAGGCGATGGACGACCTTGGAGTTCCTTCCGGCATCAACATGAAGGATCGTCTGGAGCAGGCCGCCTCGACAGCTCGCTGGCAGTCAATGGATGTGGCTAGTGACATCCTCCGCAAGGTGGTGGCCATCTTCCTGTCATATTATCCGGAAATGGACAGAGAGCTACTGGGCCAAGGATGGTGTCCAGGTTACGACAACGATGGGTACGACCGCATTGAGGAAGACGTCGTTGATTTCGCCCAAATCATGATGAAGCATGCCCTCCACGACCTGGGCCTGTGAAGAAGAAAAAACAGAGTCACCTCGCTGAGGCTTTTGGTTATGCTGGCGAGGACTTGTAATAAACTTATGGATCGAGTACTTGCGGCAAACTCGTGGGTCAAGTACCCATTTTTATTTTAAGTTAAGCATTTCGTTTGTTTGTTAACCTTCTCCCGAGTAGTTAGGGAACTTGCGAGCCCAAGCGGTGTAGCTTATGACCTTGCTGGCGGTGTGTCGCTCCGTAGCCGCGGGGGCGTAGGTGTTGGCGTTTCGTAGCGCCGTCATCTTAAGAACAGATCTGGGACCCATCCTTAGTGACAACACCAAGAATCGCCTTGTAGGCACCTCTCAATATCACAACTAACGACGTCGGGTTAGCGTGAACATCGAGACTAGCCAAAGGTTAATCTAAACGATCATGAACGAATCCGCAAGTGCACAGATAAACCATTGTAGCATTTCCCCAAGGAAGGAGAGTATTCCAAGGGTATCGTATCTCTGGAAGGCAATGGCGGATATCTTAGACTTATGCTTTTGCTCTGAATGTAAACCAAGAGATAGATATAGGAAACAACACACTCAAAGACAGGGATAAGATAAAAGATATAAGGGTAGTGCGACACACACACTCAGATCTACCTCTACTCTAGCACACTACGGCTTAGGGGGAACATACGAGTTAGCTCTAGGTTCTAATGTACTAAACATACAAAGCTAGAAGATACAGGAGATGGGTATGAGTATTGCATGAGAGGGATAAGGTTCAGCACCCAGGTACAAACGGGGAGCTAGCCCGTGACGACCAGCACTCTGCGAAACTAGACTTTAGACTCCTACAGTAGGTACCCCAGCGCGGAGGTTTGCTCAAGGATCCAACAGGGCTGTCACTACATACGGACCAACTTCTATCGTTACGGGGGGTATGCTCATAACTATCGTAGCCAAACAACCCAGGCACCATGCCTACGTTGCTGCTAGACTCCACCCGGCCTGGGCTATTGTGACCCATGGTGAGAGCCACCAGAAGACTGGTCAACTAGACCGAGTACTGTAGCTTGAACACAGACCTCATGCAACACTCTCATGCCATCTAACAAGATCAACTAAGGCTAGACATACAAACAGATACGAACTCACTTATGTCTAATCAATAAGATCAAAGGGTCGTGTTCGTGAAGAACACGAGCCTCTAACTTATGAACAAACACATAAGGAAGGAGTTTATCACCCTTCAAGTGGATCAAAAGGTAGTATTCACGAAGAACACAAGCCTCTAAATGTATCGTATCTGTGGAAGGCAATGGCGGATATCTTAGACTTATGCTTTTGCTCTGAATGTAAACTAAGAGATAGATATAGGAAACAACACACTCAAAGACAGGGGTAAGATAAAAGATATAAGGGTAGTGCGACACACACACTCAGATCTACCTCTAATCTAGCACACTACGGCTTAGGGGGAACATACGAGTTAGCTCTAGGTTCTAATGTACTAAACATACAAAGCTAGAAGATACAGGAGATGGGCATGAGTATTGCATGAGAGGGATAAGGTTCAGCACCCAGGTACAAACGGGGAGCTAGCCCGCGGCGACCAGCACTCTGCGAAACTAGACTTTAGACTACTACAGTAGGTACCCCAGCGCGGAGGTTTGCCCAAGGATCCAACAGGGCTGTCACTACCTGCGGACCGACCTCTATCATTACGGGGGGTATGCTCATAACTATCTTAGCCAGACAACCCAGGCACCATGCCTACGTTGCTACTAGAATCCACCTGGCCCGAGCTATTGTGACCCAGGGTGAGAGCCACCAGAAGACTGGTCAACTAGACCGAGTACCGTAGCTTGAACACAGACCTCATGCAACACTCTCATGCCATCTAACAAGATCAACTAAGGCTAGACATACAAACAGATACGAACTCACTTATGTCTAATCAATAAGATCAAAGGGTCGTGTTCGTGAAGAACACGAGCCTCTAACTTATGAACAAACACATAAGGAAGGAGTTTATCACCCTTCAAGTGGATCAAAAGGTAGTGTTCACGAAGAACACAAGCCTCTAAATGATGAACAGAGGATGAACTCAAGAACATATCAAGCATATGATCTACCATGACTTTATATGAAATAGCTGAATAACTAAAGTAGATCAAAGTCATACAAAGGAATAAAGATAAAAGAGAACTCATACCTAGACTCCAAAGAAGACTTGGAACCTGAATAAGAGCTACTCTAGCCTACCCCCTAGTCTTGGAAACTAAAAGTGAGAGGAGAATGAGAGAGTGGTGTGTGGGAAATGGGAGCCCCTCCCCTCCTATTTATAGACAAGGACCAGGCTTGCTCGGAGGCTCAAAGTGCTCCAAAACACCCTGGGATGTAGCAAGTGACCAATGAGCAAGTGACACGTGGAGGGTCGAGATGGGGCGGCACTAGGTCGGTTCGGCCGGCCCCCTAGGCCCCCCACTCGGGGTGGTTTTCCTCTGGGTGGCTGCCTTGTGGGCCCTCTGATCCATCCCCGGTGCATGGCTTGATTTGGTATCCGAGGTGGGTCCTTTGATCCATGTGAAGTCCATGTGGCATCCTCTGATTCGTCGGTGAGTGCCTTCCTTGGATCGATGACGTGGAATGCTATGTTTCCCTTGGTGGCAGCCACCTCCTCAGCTGAGTTGGCATGGTTTCTTCATAGAAGGTGGGTTTCCATCTCTTTTAAGGGGTAAATCACCTACATACAAATAATCTCCAAGGATAAGTGGAACTACATTATTCAAACCAAAATGCTAGTAAATAATGCATATGCCTCCATTTATGTGAGAATATTGAGGGTTGGAAATGGTGAATTTCAACTGTCAACAAACTCCCCCAAGCTAACCTCTTGCTCGTCTCGAAGCAAGACATTAGAGACTTAGGTTGATTGATCAGGAGTTGCTACAATGTTGTATTCTCAACTTATGGCAAACATACAGCAAAGTACTCTACCAAGAGTTGAACAAGTTGGCAATGTTCTTACCTTTCACCTGATAACGTGGGGCATATAGCTTCAGCTGCCTTAGGTTGTTGAGAGACAGAATGGTTATATAGCATGTGCATAATCACTCATACCTTGATTAGCTTATCAATCCGGAGGTTTTACAAATTTTTCAAAAAGAAAATCAGAGTTCCTCAAATGATACTCTCGGATCGCTCAAAAGGTATATGGTTCCTCACCAAGGCATCAATGTTGCCTTTCTTCACATCCTACTCCTAATAGGCTTTATGTGGAGCTGCAGGTAGGGAAGTTGTGGCATACTTGTCTCTCATATTTTGCTAAGTCAAGATATGCATATGTGTGTGATGGATATGAGCATGGCAAGGTGGATACTAGGCCCGGAAATGGGTGCTAGATATTGCCATGTTTTATATGAGGGAATGAGGGATTGATGGTAAGGTGGATACTAGCCCCTGAGTAGGTACTAGTTATTACCATCTATATGGTGGAACTCTTTCTCTTGCACATATCAATCTCTTTTTCTCCTTTTGAAATTTTTCGAGACTTGGGCTAGCTCTCTTTATTCTATTTTGCCATGCTTTTGAGCATGCTTTTCTTTTCTTTTCTTTTTCTTTTTCTTTTTTTAGCTAGCCCCTTGTCTCTATTGGAGATATTTGGAGAGGGATGAATAATACAAAGATACATGGAGTTTTATTTTGCGGAAGAATGCATAAGCAGTATGGAGCAAATGTTGAATGCTAACTCCGAGTGTAGAAGTTTAGCATGAACATGTACGTGATCTTGATCAGGGGAGTATGAGTTCTAACAAGGGTCACAATAATTTGACAAAGCTCAATGAGAGAACAAGATGCATATGTGGAGACTAAGAACTAGAATCTACATATGGCCTTGGATGGGAAATTCTCATCATTGAGGAACTCATCATGTTTCGATTTTTTCAAAAAGGAAAACTCCGGATGTCAAGCATCACTAAGCACAAGATCATAGCACTCTATTCTACCATGTCATATCTAACAACAACTTAGGCAAGGTTCATGCTTTTTGCTACTCACAGTTTTCAAGCTAAGGTTTGAACATACAAGCCAACAAACACAAAACTTAGGTAGGATACAAAGTTGTGTGCAAGACATATGAGAAGAATAAACAGAGCAACTATTAATCATTTCAACCATAGAGACAAAGCATTCTTACTATGCATATCAAAGCAAACTAAGCAAACGATGATGATGAAAGCAAATAAATATTTTTGGTCTTTTTATTTTTGCATATTTTTTTGGGTTTTCATTTATAAGATATCCTGAAAATAAAGGAAGATACAAGTTACCTCAGAATGGGGGACCTCCCCCAAGCTAGCTTCAGGCTCACTGCGGAGGAGGGTAGAAGAAACCCTGACTCGCGTAGTAAGCCCTCTGCGCCTCCATGTATCGCTGCTGATCCTGCTGCATGGCTACTATCCTCTCACCAGCCTGACGCTGCCATGCTGAGGTAGACTCGACGTGGGTGTTCAGCGTCTCCTCCAATCCCGTGACTTGGACGGTGAGCTCTCCCATCCACTACGCGAGCTGAGCATCGCGTGCAGAGGCTGAGGAGTGCCGCCGGAAGGACGAAGACGGAGGTGGACCACCGGAGCTGGAACTAGCGGGTGTAGCCCACTGAGCACTGCTCGCATCTGCCCAAGCTGTGCCACTCGCACTCGGGTGGTAGGTGGGCTGGTCCCAACTAGGTGCATATCCAGGGGTAACCCCGGACATGTACCCCGCAGGGGCCCCTCCTGCCACCGGTGGTGTAGCAGGCTGTGGCTGAGGCTGAGGCTATGGTTGCTGCTGCTGTTGCATGTGTGCTCTCTTCGCCGCGCTTCTGGTGGACCTGCCTGAAACACTAGCATGACGGCTTTCCTCTTGTGTAACAAGGGGAATGGTTAGTGACTCCGAGTTATACAATCCAAACCCCGGGTTAGGTAACAAGATTTGGTTTGCATAGCCCGGAAAGAAGAAAGTCAAAGAATCATTTGGACCCCTCTTGAGTATATGCCCTTGGATCAAGTATGCCTTATCAATGAGAACTCGGGGCGTCCCGATGAAGGGTACGGAATTCCCGCTAAGAACCCCGAGTCTGAGAGCGATACGAGTCACCAAAGACGTACACTCAATAGGACCTATCATCTTGAAATTCATCAACCACTGCCGAATCATAGCTTTAACGGGAGAGACCTTGATCTGGTTGACAGCGGCATATAATAGCATCATCTCATCGCTGCGCACGGGCCGAACATCCTCTCGTGGAAAGAGAGTAATGGCGAGCCACTTGTGCCACAGGCGGAGAGTGGGATGCACAATATCGTTGCACCGAGGTACAAACTTGCCACTGTAAACAAGACCAGAGATGTCTGACCAGAAAGAGTCTCGAACAAAACCCTCACAAGCCCACTTCAAAGAAACAGCACAACGAGGACTAAAACCAAGAAGACGACTAAGTTCCTTCCAAGAAACACGATAATCGGTCCCAAAAAGACGAAACTCAATACCATCTGGAGTCTCGGTAAGAGAGCAAAGAAACTGGATGGTGAGGGGCCGAGAGCCAAGCTCTGTAACCGGCGCAAACTCCTCCCAACCAAGAGCATTCCAAATAGAAGCGGACTCGAGATTCATACCTGTTTTCTCCATGAGAGCCGGGTCGAAATCCCGGGTGTGGGCAAAGACTCGGTCCTTCAAGAGAGCATAGGCTTGCTCCTCTCGAGTGCCCCGCAAGCTGAGGTAGGGGGTGTCGTCGACGACCTCCTCCACGGCTTGTGGCTCGGCTTGCTCTTCTTGCTCTTCTTCATAATCTATCATTGATGGGCTCGGCGTTGGCTCGGCGGGGGTGGATGCACTCGTGCTTGCCCGCGAATGGGAGCGTGAGCGTGTCACCCTCCGGAGAGTGTTCGCCGCCCAATTCATGCTAGCACAACAACAAGGGACAACAAGAGCAACTCGGTGATGGGTTAGTGGAATCGAATGAAGTTCTTACCGAGCTTGCTCCACCAATAACAATACTTTCAGCAACACAATAGAGAGTATACTTGATGATCCAATCTCGAGCAAGAAATCCAAGAAAACCAAGGGAGCAAGGAGTAGAGAGGGGAGCGTGAGTGAAATGAGTTGAATGGGTGAAGAACACCCCCTCTCCCCCTGCTATTTATGGGCAAATGTGTCGGGCATCCAGACATAGCCGTTGGGCAACGGCTAGAAGCCGTTGCAGCAAGGTGGGGCCCAGCAGCTGTTGGGCTGCTTCGGCCGAACCTGGGGTCGGCCGACCCCAGGCTGGGCCCACCTGCCCTCTGCTCTGGCCAGTGGCTCCCCAACGGCTAGCTGGGGGCCTGCCTGAGTGCCTCGGCCCAAATTCCCTCGAAATATTTTTTTCAAATCATTTTTCTTGAATTTTCAAACTCAAAAATTATTTTCAGAAATTTTATTTGGAAAAGGGAAAAAGGCTAGATAAATCTAGCATGCAGATGCAAGGTTTTTGGAAAATTAAATATGCAATTTTAGAAATAAAATTTTGGAAAGGGAAATATGAGATAAGTATCAACTTTAACCTTTTTGGTAGAAAGGACCCATCATTTTTAGTTCGACGAGTTGGACTCTTCTCAGTGATCAATTCCACTCAGCACTCCACTCCTGAGAAGTAGAGGGTGGTGCCATCTCAATCTTCCGCCATTCTTTCCGAATTTTCTTTAGCCTCTTTGACAGAGATTTCTTCCTTGGGGGTAAAGGCTCCGTCCTTCCCCCAAGCTTCTCAACACTATCTTGCACCAAATAGCATTGCTCTTCTTTGTCCTGAAACTTGAACTTCAAGTTCCTCTTCCCAATGCGGAAATGGATAATTCCGAACCCCACATTGATTCTAGCTCGGACATCACTGAGAAATGGTCGCCCAAGGATGAGCGGCATTCCTCCCTCGTCATCCATATCAAGGACCATGAAATCCGAGAAGACATAAGAGTTCTTGACCTTGACCAATATGCTCTCAACAATTCCTTCTGGGTATCGTATCGTTGAATCGGCGAGTTGGATAGTCCGTGCTGTAGGAGAGAGAGCTGGATATCCTAGTTGCTCGAACATGGCCTTGGACATGAGATTAACACTTGCACCAATGTCTCAAAGGGCATGCCTGATTTTCTTGTAATAGATTGTGCAAGTAATAGTTGGGTAGCCTGGGTCTTTCTTGTGCACAACCGCTGATTCCTCCCATGGATCTAGAATTTGTTGTATGGGCTTTCCTGCATAGTTAGAAGCATGTGTATTCCTAAGCGCCTTACCCCACCTGGTTGACACTATACTAACATTCTCACAAGAGGATACGGGTTGCCCCGGGATCCTCCCATTATCAGGAGATGGAACCAAAGCAGCCAGCTGAGCCAACTGGGTTTCTAATATTTTGTTGAAACTTAGCTGACTCTTCTGAGCAGAAGAAAAATAATCAAGCTTAACGTTGAGACTTTCCAAAGTTTTATCAAGGGCAGCTAGCTTCTTGTTAACACCTTCATTAATCTTAGCTTGCCCAAAAATGAGATCTTTCAAGGAAGGTTGATTGGGATTGTAAGAATTATCTTGGTTACCTCCTTGATAATAAGGGCGTTGCTGATTCCACGATTGGCCTCCTTGTTGAGGTGGACGATAACCGTTGTTGTTGCCATTCATGTACATCACTTCCTCCTGGGTTTCCGGACAATAATTGCCTGAGTGCCCAGTGTTGCCACAGACTTCACAAGTCATGTGCGAGTCCATAGGCAGAGTAGTGGTGGCCATGGCAGCCTTCTCGCTGGTGTAGTCATCCAATCTCTTCATGAGAAGATCCAACTTGGCAGTAATCATATCTGCTTCCTTGACAGTATGAGTACCCCTCGGTCGTGGTTGGAGTCTTTCATCACTCCACCCTTGGTTGGAGACCATCTTCTCAATGAGTACTTTAGCATCATCAACAGTGAGTGAGAAGAATGCTCCTTGAGCAGTAGTATCAATATGGCCTCGGGCTGTTGGAGTCAACCCATTATAAAAGCTTTGAAGAATGAGCCAATCCTCCATCCCATGGTGAGGACAGGCTAGGACGTACTCCTAAAGCCTTTCCCAAGCCTCTGGAATAGATTCACTTGCTGCTTGCTGAAAACCTGAAATCCTTCCACGAAGAGCATTGGTTTTACCCAATGGGAAGAACTTCTTGAGAAATGCCTCTGAACACTTACTCCAAGTGTTAATAGCCTCACGATTCGCGTAGAACCATTGCTTCGCTTTCCCCAGGAGAGAGAATGGAAACAGCCGTAGACGAACAACATCCATATTTGCACCCTAATGACGAAAGTGCTGCATAGCTCTAGGAATTGCTGCAGATGAGCATTGGCATCCTCATTTGGCTTGCCACAGAATGGGCTAGCCCGTACCATCGTGATTAGACCCGTCTTGATCTCAAAATTTTCAGTCCCCATTGTCACCTCAGGGCCTTGCAGCACCTAGTCAGCGGAAGGAGCTGAGTACTCACGAAGTGTCTTCTGGGCCATAGCGTTGGACGTGGATGGTACAAAGAAAGCTGGTTTGCCTTCTGGACGAGTACGACGAGGTGATTCAAAATGAATTCGAGCTTTCCTCACAAGTGACTCGGGATCTTCAGTAAAATTCTCCGGTAAGTCGAAACCAGTCATACACTACCTGTCTTCAGCATCCAAAGATAAAAGAAGACAATCAAGGTTAGCCTGCATTGAGAGTTGCCCTAACCTACTCATAGCTTATAAAAAGATGCAAAGCATAGTCATGATAATCCTGTGCCTTCCCCGGCAACGGCGCCAGAAATGCTTGTTGGCGTTTCGTAGCGCTGTCATCTTAAGAACAGATCTGGGACCCATCCTTAGTGACAACACCAAGAATCGCCTTGTAGGCACCTCTCAATGTCACAACTAACGACGCCGGGTTAGCGTGAACATCGAGACTAGCCAAAGGTTAATCTAAACGATCATGAACGAATCCGCAAGCGCACAGATAAACCATTGTAGCATTTCCCCAAAGAAGAAGAGTATTCCAAGGGTATCGTATTCGTGGAAGGCAATGGCGGATATCTTAGACTTATGCTTTTGCTCTGAATGTAAACCAAAAGATAGATATAGGAAACAACAAACTCAAAGATAGGGGTAAGATAAAAGATATAAGGGTAGTGCGACACACACTCAGATCTACCTCTACTCTAGCACACTACGGCTTAGGGGGAACATACGAGTTAGCTCTAGGTTCTAATGTACTAAACATACAAAGCTAGAAGATACAGGAGATGGGCACGAGTATTGCATGAGAGGGATAAGGTTCAGCACCCAGGTACAAACGGGGAGCTAGCCCGCGACGACCAGCACTCTGCGAAACTAGACTTTAGACTCCTACAGCAGGTACCCCAGCGCGGAGGTTTGCTCAAGGATCCAACAGGGTTGTCACTACCTACGGACCGACTTCTATCGTTACGGGGGGTATGCTCATAACTATCGTAGCCAGACAACCCAGGCACCATGCCTACGTTACTGCTAGACTCCACCCGGCCTGGGCTATTGTGACCCATGGTGAGAGCCACCAGAAGACTGGTCAACTAGACCGAGTACCGTAGCTTGAACACAGACCTCATGCAACACTCTCATGCCATCTAACAAGATCAACTAAGGCTAGACATACAAACAGATACAAACTCTCTTATGTCTAATCAATAAGATCAAAGGGTCGTGTTCGTGAAGAACACGAGCCTCTAACTTATGAACAAACACATAAGGAAGGAGTTTATCACCCTTCAAGTGGATCAAAAGGTAGTGTTCACGAAGAACACAAGCCTCTAAACTTATGTTTTTGCTCTGAATGTAAACCAAGAGATAGATATAGGAAACAACACACTCAAAGAAAGGGGTAAGATAAAAGATATATGGGTAGTGCGACACACACACTCAGATCTACCTCTACTCTAGCACACTACGGCTTAGGGGGAACATACGAGTTAGCAATTCTCGAGGGCCCACTTAGCAATTCTCCCATCGGCCTCTGGGATCTGTATGACCTCGCCAAGGGGGTATTTGGACACCACCGTGATGCGGTGCGAGTCAAAATAGTGCCGGAGCTTCCGCTTGGTGATGAGGATAGCATAGATCAACTTTTGGATTTGTGGGTGTCGCGTTTTAGAGTCGGAGAGGACTTCACTCACAAAATAGACCGGGCGCTGTATTTTCTGTGTCTTCCCGGGCTCATCTTGCTCGACCACCAGCGCGGCGCTTACGACCTGGGTCATAGCGGCGATGTATAGGAGCATCAGCTCCCCCTCCGCCTGTGCGGTGAGCACTGGTGGGCTCTCGAGTAGTTTCTTGAGCGAATTGAGTGCTTCCTGCGCTTCTGGTGTCCATACGAAATGCTCTGACTTCTTCATGAGCTTGTACAGCGGCAAGCTGCGTTCACCTAGTCGAGCGATGAACCTGCTGAGAGCAGCGAGGCATCCGGTGACGCGTTGCACTCCCTTCAGATTTTTTATGGGCCCCATGCTCGTGATCGCGGAGATCTTCTCGGGATTGGCCTCGATGCCACGTTCCGATACGACGAAACCGAGTAACATGCCCCTGGGGACCCCAAAAACACACTTCTCGGGGTTTAACTTCACGCCGTGCTCCCTCAGCTTTTCGAAGACCGCGGTGAGGTCGGGGATCAGGTCGCCCACCTTTTTCGACTTGACCACGATATCATCTACATAGGCCTCGATTAGCCATCCGGTGAGATCTCCAAAGACGCGTCGCATTGTTGACATTTCTTAACGCAATCACCTAAGAACAGGTTTGGAACCCATCCTGGTAATAGCGCCAAAAATGCTGGTTGGTAAATCTTAACGTTACAGAGATTCGCAAGCACACGGAAGTACCATTGTAGCATTTCCCCAAAGGAGTATTCCAAAGGGTATCGAATCCAAGGAAGGCATTGGCGGAATGACAAGATCAACTCTATTATAATGAGTATAGATCATAGACGGAAACAAACCAGACACTCAAGTGCAGGGGTAAAGATGTGATAATGGGGGTAGTGTGATCACACACACACTCACTCTCTCTCTAAAGGGTCCTAGGCATAGGAGGCGACACACGAGTTAGATCTAGGTTCTAATGTACTATACACATAAAGCTGGAAGGAACGAGTTAGATACACTAGCGTTGAAGAACATTGACTTGAGCACCCAGGTACCACAGGGAGATAACCTCCCGCGTTGCTTCTGCACAACTCTGGTTGTTATATTTTAGACTCCTACAGCTTATCCGAACGTGGGGGATTTCAGAGGACCAACGGCTGTCACTACCGCGGCCTACCCCAAGACAAACCGTGGGATAAACTCATAAGTAAGGTAGCTACGCAACCCAAGCACCATGCTTACGTTGTTAGCTGGACTTGACCGGCCCGAGCTGTTGTGACCCAGGTCAAGCAACCAGATAAACCAGCCAATTACACCGAGTACCGTAGCTCAAGCACAAACTTCATACAACGCAATCATGTCATCTAATTAGATCAAACCAGGTTAAGTACACAAACGGATTTGTGCTTTCCTATGTCTGTTCAACTGGATCAAAGGGTCGTGTTCGCGAAGAACACGAGCCTCTAACTTATGAACAAACACCAGAAACATGTGAAAGTCACCCGTCAAGTGGATCGAAAGGCCTTGTTCATCAAGAACAGGAGCCTCTAAATGATGAACAGGTGAAGAACACATGAACAAATCACTCATGCATGCTAACACAACTTTATATGAAATAGATAAATACTTGAAGTAGATCAAAGTCATACAAATGAAATAAGATACAAGACAACTCATACCTAGATCCCAAAGTAGACTTGGAACCTGAATAAGAACTACTCTAGCATACCTCCTAGCCATGAGACTAAAAGTGAGAGAGGTGTTGCAAGTGTGGATGTCTCATAAGTGAGCCCCCTCTCCTTCTATTTATAGGCCTGTGCACCGGCGAGGAGTGGCTGCAAACACCCCGGGAATGGCATCTAGGACCAATAGGGAGACAACACGTGGAAGGCCAGGATGAACCGACACAAGGTCGGTTCGGCCGAACCCTGGGGTCGGCCGACCCCCTGGTGGGCCCCCCTGGCCTGTGCTTTCTCCATTGTCTGCCCTGTGGGTCCTAAGGTCGGTTCCCGGTGTCCACCCTATTTTGGCGTGGTTTGCATGCCTTTGTGGGCCCATGGATCCATGTGATGTCCACGTGTCACGCTCTGATTCGTCGGGGGTTGCTTCACTTGGATTGCTTGCATGGCATGCATGCATGGCTCCCTAGTTGGTAGGTGTGCATGCATGGCATCCTTGTTGGCAGCCCACCTAGGATGAGGTGATGTGGCATGGACCATAGAAGGTGAGTTTGGCACTCTTTTCTTGCTTATTTTCCTACAATCAAATAATCTCCAAGGACAAGTGGAACTACATTATTCTTAACTAACTACGTGTAAGAAATGCCTTATGCTCCTTTATTCATGAGTATATTGACGGCTAAAGTAGGCACTTAACAGCCGTCAACAACTCCCCCAAGCTAGCCTCTTGCTCGTCCCGAGCAAGAGATCAAGAACTTAGGTTGGTTGATCAGGAGTTGCTACGATGTTGTATTCCTAATGTATGACAAGATACAGCTAGGTACTCTATCAAGAGTTGAAGAAGTTGGCATTGATCTTACCTTTCACTTGATTGATATGGGGCATGTAGCTTCACCTGCCTTGGGCGATTGAAAGATAGAATAGTTGTATAAAGATTACTAATCACATGTACCTTGATCAGTTATCAATCCGGAGGTTTTGCAGGTTTTTCAAAAGAAACCAAAGTTCCTCAAATGATACTCTCGGATCGCTCAATGTGTATGATTCCTCACCAAGGCTTTGGTTTGCCTTCTTTCACTACCTACTCCTAATAAGCTGATATGTGGAGCTGTAGGTAGGGAAAACATGTGGCATACCTGTTTCTCATGTATTGTCGAGTCGAAAACCGGATCCTTGGGAGAACAAGTCATACACCTTGATCAAGATGTGCAAAAGTGTGTGTATGGTGGATGGATAATGCACTCCTCTTTGCATGATTTTTACTCTCCTCCTTTTTGAAATTTTTGAGACTTGGGCTATGTCTCTTTATTCTTTCTTTTTCTTTTTTTTATGCATGCCCTTGAGCATGTTTCTTTTCTCTCTTTTTTTTAACATAGCCCATAGTCCTTGCTGAATATTGTTGGAGGAAGAGTAATCATGGAACATGCGCGGAGCTTTATTTTGTGGAATGGATGGGAAATGGATGAAATGATGGTTGCTAACTTCCAGTGTAGAAGTTTCGCATATGGTGGTGTGTACGTGATCTTGATCATAGGAGTATGACAAGTTACTCGCCGAGGGTCACAACAATTCGACAAGACTCAATGAAGAAATCAAGTAGCATATGTGGAGGTTAACAGAAGCTAAGATCTACATATGGCCATGGATAGGAATTTCTTATCATTGAGGAACTTATCATTTTAACATTTTTCAAAAGAAAACTCCGGATATCAAACATCACTTAGCACTAGCTCATAGCAACTCTATTATACCATATCATACCTTGCAACAACTTAGGCAAAGATCATGCTTTTTGCTACCCACAAATTTTAAGCTCAAGTTCGATCATACTAGCCAGCAAACTCAAAACTTGGATAGGATACTAAGTTGTAAACAAGGCATACAAGAGGAATAAACAGAGCAACTATTCATCATTTCAACCATGGAGAATAAGAACACTCTTACCGCGCATACGAAAACAAACTAATTTAAGAAAGCAAATAAATATTTTTGGTCTTTTTAACTTTTTTCAGATTTTTATGTGTTTTTAGCATATTGGGTTCTGAAAACAATAAAAGATACAAGTTACCTCAGAAAGGGGGTCCTCCCCCAAGCTAGCTTCAGGCTCACTGCTGCGGGGGGTGGTATCCCAACCACGCGTAGTAAGCCCTCTGCTCCTCCAACTGTCACAGCTGTCTCTGCTCCATGGTGTGAATCCTCTCGCCCGTCATACGCTGCCAGTCTCGAGTGGACTCAACCTGCTGGTGCATCGTCTCCTCCATGGTACCGACACGGATGTTGAGCTCGCTCATCTGCTGAGTGAGGGTGGCCCCACGAGATGACGAGCGCAATCCGGACGATGAGGACGAGTCCCCGTAGGTAGCACCGGCGAGCCGAACCCACTCGCCACTCCCTGCACTAGCCCAGGTCGAGCTACTCGCACCCGGCTGACTCATGGGTTGGTCCCAATCGGGGGCATATCCGGGTGTAACTCCAGACATGTACCCGACCGAGGCCCATGCGCCAGACAGCGGTGGTGTAGGCTGAGGCTGTGGCTGAGGTGACGGCTGCGGTGATGGCTGTGGCGGCAGATGTTGTGGCGGTTGCTGTGCTGTCGCTGCCCTCCTCGCTGCACTCCTAGTGACCCTGTCTCCAGAAACGCTAGAACGACGAGGCTCCTCAAGAGGAACGGTCAGTGGCCCTTGGCCGTACAAACGGAAATCCGGGTTAGGTAACCGAATCTGGTTTGCGTGGCCAGGGTAAAAGAAAACCAAGGAATCATCCGGGCCCTTTTTAAGAGTATGTCCTTGAATCAGATACGCCTCATCTATCATGGCCCGGGGAGAATCAATGTAGGGAACGTTAGCCCCTTGTGTAATCCCAAGACTCGAAATGATACGTGTGATCAGAGACGTACACTCAATAGAACCCGTCATCCTAAAATTTGTCAACCACTACCGAATCATAGCTTGCACTGGGGCGATTTTGATTCGTCTGACCGCGGCATATAATATCCTCATCTCGTTTGTGCGCACGGGTCGAACGTCATCCCTCGGAAAGAGAGTGATGGTGAGTCACTTGTGCCACAGTCGGAGAGTAGGATGCAAGATATCGTTGCACCGGGGGTGCTAACTTGCCACGGACAGGCCGACCATAAATCTCTTCCCAAAAACTATCTCGAATAAAATCGCTGCAAGCTTGATCGAGAGAAATAGCACAACGACGATGAAAACTGAGAGCACAACTAAGATCATGCCATGAGACTCAATACGACGTTCCATGGAAACGAAATGTAATACCAGTCTCATCCTCCCGAAGAGTACAGAGGAACCGAATGGTGAGAGGCCTAGAACTGATCTCCCACACCGGAACAAAGTTCTCCCGACCAAGAGCATGCCAAATGGAATCAAACTCGGAGTCCATACCTATTTTCTCGAGAAGGGCTGAGTCGAACTCCTTGGTGTTGGTGAGGACTCGATCCTTGATGAGAGCATAGGCCTGTCTCTCCCGGTCGTCCCTCAAGTCGATGAAGGTAGCGTCGGTGTTGATCACCCCTTCGGCTCGTGGCGTAGGTAGCTCCTCCTCTTCCTCTTCTTCACGGTCGGTTGACATTGGACTTGGTGTAGCTCCGGAGTAGTGAGACGAGCCCTCTCCGTCTCTAGAACGGCGTGAGCGGGTCACCTTCCGGTACGCACCGGCAATCCAACTCATCTTGCAAAACAATGGGACAACACGAGCAACTCGGTGATGGGTTAGTGAAATCGAAATGAAATCCTTACCGAGCTTGCTCCACCAACATTCAGTATTCAGCGACAATTTGGAGAGAGTGCTTGACACTTCAACCTTGAGCAAGAAATCCAAGAAAACCAAAGAGTAAGAGCAAAGAGGGAGAGAGGGTGATGGAAATGAGTGAATAGGTGAAGAAACCCCTCTATCCCCTTTCTATTTATAGGCAATCGAGCCAGGCAACGGGGTAGAGGACAAGGGCAACGGCTAGGAGCCGTTGGAAGAGGCGGGGCCCACATGACCGTTGGCCAGGGTCGGCCGACCCCTGGGGTCGGTCGACCCCCTGTCGGGCCCGCCTGCTTCCAACTTTTTGCAACGGCTCTCTAACGGCCACCTGATGTCCTGCCCATATGTCTAGGTCCAGATTTGCCCAAAATGTTGCTCGAAAAATTATTCTTTGATTTTCCACTCAAGAAGTTATTTTCAGAATTTTATTTCAAAAGGGAAATTGGCTAGAAAAATCTAGCATGCAGATGCAAGGTCGGAAAAATCAAATATGCATTTGGGAAAATCAAATAAAACTTTGGAAGGGAAATATGAGATAAATACCAATGTTACCTTTTGGCAAAAAGGACTCATCTTTTTAAGTCTGAGAGCGAGACTTTTCTCGGTGATAATTCCACTCATCACCCCATTCCCGAGAAATTGATGGAGATGTCTTCTGTATTTCCCGCTACACCCTTCTTGTTTTCTTAGGCTTTGTTGGAGTGGTGGGAAGTCGCGGGGGCTGTGGCTCCGTCCATACCCCTGATTGCTCATTTTTGCCCTGCAGTGTATCGCATTTCTCTTTTGGTGTTTGAAATCGGAACATCAAGTTCCTCTTCCCAATGCGGAATCGGATTGTTCCGGCTCCCACATTGATCCTTGCGTTGGCATCACTCAGGAACGGCCCCCCAAGAATGAGAGGCATTCCCTCATCATCTTCCATATCAAGGACCACGAAATCCGCAAAAATGCATGAACCTTGGACGAATACCAATAAATTCTCTACGATCCCCTCTGGATATCGGATCGATGTATCAGCAAGTTGGACGGCTGTCGCAGTTGGCGTTAGAGCTGGATACCCCAATTGTTCAAACATGGCCTTGGACACAAGGTTAACACTTGCACCAAGGTCACAAAGAGCATGCTTAATCTTCTGGTAGTATATCTTGCAGGTGATAGCCGGATAACCAGGATCTTTCTTGTGTGTAATTGTTGAAGATTCCCATGGGTCAAGTATTTATTGTATAGGCTTCCCTGCAAAGTCAGTGGCTTGTGTCCGCCCAGAATGCTTACCCCATCTGGTGGACACTACACAAACATTTTCACAGGAGGACACGGGTTGCCCCGGAATCTTCCCGTCTTCAGCAGAGGGAACTAAGGCAGCTAACTGAGCCAACTGGGTTTCTATCATCTTATTAAAGCTCAACTGGTTCTTAAGAGCAGAAGAAAGACTATCAATTTTAACATTAAGGCTCTTAAAGGCCTTATCATAGGCAGCTATTTTCTTATTAAAACCTTCATTAATCTTAGCTTGCCCAAAGACTAGATCTTTCAAGGAAGGTTGGTTTGGGTTGAAAGAATTACCTTGATTACCTCCTTGATAATAAGGGCGTGATTGATTCCACGTTTGACCTCCTTGTGGAAGATAACCATTGTTGTTGCCGTTCATGTACATCACATCCTCCTGAGTAGTAGGGCAGTAATTCCCTGAATGCCCAGTATTACCACAGACTTCGCAAGTCATGCGAGCATCCATAGCTTGAGTAGTGGTGGCCATGGCAGCCTTCTCATTAGCTAGATCATCCATTCTCTTCATCATTAGGTCCATCTTGGCGTGCAACATATTCGCTTCCTTGACGGTATGTGTACCCCTTTTGACGTGGCTGGAGTCGATCATCACTCCACCCTTGATTGGTAACCATCTTCTCTATCAGTGTAGTAGCTTCAGTGATAGTAAGAGAGAAGAAAGCCCCTCCAGCTGCAGCATCAATATGGCCTCGGGCTGTCGGAGTCAGCCCATTATAGAAACTCTGAAGAATAAGCCAGTTGTCCATCCCATGATGAGGACAAGCCAGGATGTACTCCTAGAGTCTCTCCCAAGCTTCGGGGATAGTCTCATTCGCTGTCTGCTGGAAACTTGAAAATCGCCCCCGAAGGACATTGGTTTTGCCCAACGAAAATAATTTCGCGAGGAATGCGGCGGAGTACTTTTGTGACGCCCCAGGTTTTTAATTGGCATCATTAGTGCTAATGGCCGAATCGACCGGGTCAAACACTGTTGGCATTGGTCAAACCTTGGTCAACCTGGGTCATCACCTCGAAAACCTCGCCAACAATCACTAATGACCCCCTTAATCAAGTCAACACGCACTTGTGGTCAAACCTTGGTCAAAGGCACAGTCAAACCCTATTTAAACCCCAATGGCTTTGAACTTCCTCTGGAACTCTTGCCACGTTCTCCAAATTTCACTTAAACACTTCAAAATCGGCCAATATAAAAGTTGTTCGTCTTTTCGAGGGACACACTTTTCATAATTGGCGGCATTTGAGATTTTGAGAGGAAATTAGTGAAATTCTCAGTCAAACTTAGCTTTTACTATTCACCAGAGCCATGAAAACCAGCAACTTTGCCTGCAGTTCATGCTCAAACGGTTGATCAAAACATAGGTCGGCCTTTGAGAAAAATACTCTCCTATAGATGCTCTACAACTTTGGTATTCAAAGTTTTGTGGGGTTCTATTTGAATTTTAAGAGTTTTTCGCTGTCAACCGTGTGTAACCGGAAGTTCAAACCGGGCGACGCCGGTCACGCCGCGACCTCGCGCGCCAGAGCCCGCCCCCGCGCGCCGCGTGGCGCCCCTGCCCTTCTCGGCGTTCGGGTCCCCCACGCCGGGCCGCACCTCCCGAGGTCGCGCCTCCCGAAGCCGCACGCCGCCCGAGCCAGCTAACCTTGGGGCTCGCGTCCCCGCCGCGTGGAACGCCCCAGTGCACCCGCCGCCGGCCCCCGCCCGTGCCGTCCGCCAGCCGCAGTCCTGCGCGCCCGCACGCGTCCGGGTCCCCCTCACACCGCTGATCGCTTCAAGACCCGTGAACGCCGCCTATAAAAGGCCCTCGGCCGTTCCCTCGCGCATACCGTGCACCCCGCCGTCTCCCTGTGCTCCGCCGCCGGCGCCATTGCCGCCGCCGAGCCGAACCGCCTCACCGCTTGCAACCACGGCCGCTCAACCATCCTAGAGCCTCACCTGGACCCCACCGGAGCTCGTGCCATCGCTTCTTGCCCCGCATTCCGCCGATCCTCGCCGGAATTTGGGCCGAGGCGGACGCGCCGCCCCGGTCTCACCATCGGAGCTCACCGGAGCACTCCCGACCTCGACCCCGGCCGCCAATCGGTCCTAGGTGCGTTGAATCGCGAGCCCGTGCCGCTTGTTTGCCACCTTCGCCCGCCCCTCACCGCCGGCGAACTCGCCGCCGCTGCCAAGGATATGGGTGTGAGGAAAGTTGCCTCGAGGGCATATCTGTGAATCCTAGATTCTTTTTAGGGACCTGCTTGTAAGAAGTATCTTCAATAGTGTAAAGCTGTTTGCTGATTCTTCTAAAATCCGCAGAAAATCGTAGATAAATCAGAAAAATTCAAACTCAATTTTATTGGATTGCTTGTAAAAAACCCTACAAATTTTGTAAAGCATGACCATGCTTTTTCTTGATAGTTTTTGCATGAAAAATAGAAAACTGATAATCCTAGATCTGTTGTATCTCAAAATCTACATGTGCTCTGTAGCTGAATTTTGGATATGTTGTTTATTCTGTCATTTCTAGCTTCTGTACCAAAAGTTGCACAAAGTTATGCTGTATATATTTTATTATGAATTGTTTTATATTTATGATAAATCTGTCTAAATGATTTTTGTAGCTAAAAATAATTAGATTTTTGTGCTCAACATCTGCATGTTACCTTGTTATACCTAAATGCACCTCTTGTGAATTAATCACAATTTTATCTCTGCCAGACGTATTTAATCTTGTTTTATGCCTAATTTTAAATGTAAATGCATAACCCAAGATCTATAGTAGTTCTAGGTGAATTTGTTGCATGCCTAGATTAGTTTTGGACCAGAGACCTTGTGTGAGAAAGTTGGGATCAATTCAATGCTTATTTATTTTTGTATGCATTTATCTTGTTTTGGTAGCTAGCATTTGTTATTTTCGGTATATTTAATTTCATAGCTCTCCTAAGTGTGCATGTGTGTGCAGTAGCCTTGTTTTGATTTGTAATGCTTCATAAAACACCCCACTGAATTTTATGAATTTATTTTATGAATAAAAGCAATGGAAGTCATTTAAGCTTAATGTTAAAGTTAAATTGGAAAGCCTCCAACTACACCCCTAATGACCCTATGTGTGTGATGTAAATCATTTTAAAAAGCTTAAGACCAACCCCTTGCTATTTGTGAAATTTAAATTAATTTATTTACGTAAATATGTACACAGTCACTATCAAAAAGAATAATTAATAAAGAACCGCATATTGTTCCTTTTTGGAAGAGTATGCTGAATGTATTCTTATCTAGGTGAATGTGGTCAACCATGCACCCTATGGTTGTCATTTGTTGTTTGTAATGAATTAAATTAAAACCCGTCAATTAAATCTTGCATTTGCATCCTCGTGTAGATCTTCCCGACGGTAGCTGTACGCGTGTGCCGAAAGGAGGAGACGGAGGAGCTGACGGAGACGTGCACTACGTCGCTGTAGAGCAAGACCTGGACCAAAGTCCAGAAGGGCCCAAGGCCAACCTTGCCAGCGAAGGCAAGTGTTGACACATCTTATCCTATATATTTATAAGTCAACTAAACATGAGAAAAGGGCATAAATGTTAATATCAACTTAGAATAGGGTGCCACTAACAGTTTTTCTGGAGATTTGGTAAATTATATAAATCCAGGAACCATTCCGGAAAAGTGCTAAAAGAAGCATCTAGAAGAAGCGACGGACCACCTGGCCGAAGTGGGCCCCGAGGGGGGCCCACCCCAGCCCGATCGGCCTGGTGGTGGGGCCGGTCGGCCTCCCCCGGGCGCCACCTCAGCCCTACTTCCAGAAGGTTCTTCCACCGCCTATGAGGATCAATCTAAACCACTCGTTAGGTCAGTTTGATCAAACGGCGCACGTCTACCCCTCAGGGCTATATAAGCAGCCCCCTGCCCCCTGGCAGAGGCATCTGGAAACCTGAGTTTGCATACACCAGATCAAGTCATCAAGTCAGAGATACTACGCCCTAGAAACACCATATAGCAGAGTAGCTAGCTAGTCTAGATCTAGGAGGAGGCAAGGCGTCCACTTGGCTCCTGATCTCTAGAGGCTGATCGAGATACTGATCTAGCTTCGCTCTTGTAAGTTCTTATCTAGTTCCTTACATTTGTTATACAGACATATGTTCTTATCAATGATTATATTCGACATTATATGCTTTGGTGTTTATTATGATTACATGTTTAGCATAGTTGATTTGCCTTTATATTCATGTATGGAGTCGTATAGCCCTCACCTAGATCATTTGTTAAAATGGGTGAACGGTAAAGACAGTGTAAGCGTGGTGCTTATATTGTATTTATCTGCGATTGCACCCTATATGCCGGGTCGTGTGGTAGATCGTGGTGGTGACAGCACTATTGAGTCCTTCGCAGTCCACCCCCCGTGTATAGGACTAGTGGAGCCTTATACTGTTTGGGTTGTTTCAAGTTTCGGCCTTGATCCTCCTGGATAGTCTCCCCATGCATTAATATAATAGTTCTTCTTCCATGATTGTTAAATGTTTGCACTAATCATAGTTTGCATTGACATATAGTTTAGAGTTACCGAGGAGTATCCTCTCTAACTAGACTTTGCTATGTTTCTCTTGCTATAATGACACTTTCTAGCTGCTCATGATGTTATGACTTGAATAATGCTATCAATATCTTTATCTTTATGTGACTTACCCCTGTTTATAGCAATTGATATATTTTAGCCACTCTACATTATAAAACTGAGAGATGAGCATGTATTAGCTATTATGGATTAGAAAGACTTCTTTCCCTGTGGTAGAATATAAATACGATACCTGGTTTTACTCCTGGTTAAAATGCTACAATGGTATATTCATATCTGTGCGCTTGCGGATTCCCTGTTTATATATATCTTCTTTTCTAGAGATCCAAGGCATATGTAAGAGTACCATATCCATGCGTTTTCTGGCACACCTGTCAGGGCTGACAACCTATATCGAGTTGTGCTATGAATCGTGTCGGAGTTCACCTTTTAGTTTAATCTGAAAGCAACATCTGATATACACTTAGCATCATGTTAAGATATACATTTGCATTTCTGGTGCCGTCGATAGAGATGGATCTTATATCCGTTTCTAGTCGATGACGTTAGCAATGTCAACAGCAAGCCCCGGTGCATTGTCCTATATGTTTTCGAAAAGTTACATAACTATCTTTGGATGTTTGTGCATTTACGTTCAGGAGTTGAAATGAAACCCTAGATGCATGATCCCTAGGTACCCGTGTCCTTTACTAGTATGCTAGGTCGATAGCTGCTATGCTATAGGACCGTTACAAGTCGAGTGATACTTGTCGCTCGCGAGAATAGGTTCTTATGTTGGAATCATAAGATCTTTATAAATGGATTGCTCATGTGGTAAGAGCATGGGATGTGGGCTCCGGTCCAATGGCTTTCGTGGGTTAAGTGTTTGAACGTACTAAACACTTGTCGGAAATGGGTACGGTAAGCCTAGTACCTAAATGAGGCAGTGCGGGAACTTTGCGCTACTAATCTTAGGGTTGCGGCCCCGGGCTCGCCACCCGAGTACATGCGTGAGACTAGGTGACCTTGGTGGCGTAGCCTAGTAAGCCTTGTACTTAAGACTGTAACATCTGCTCCCAATCCGAGGAATGACGGGAACCGCCTGGTGGTTGTCCTCGCGGCGGCACCCTACCGTGTGTTTAGGTCTACCTTGCAAGGTTTAAATCAACTGGTTGTCGGCCTCTCACCGTTATCTGAGACTACTTATCCTACTGGCCATGATATCCCTAATGATGGAACTTGGTGAATATCTATGCTTGATTAATTGTATTGCACAACTTATGCTTGCACTAGCTTGCTAATTTAGAAAGGAATAATCAACTAGAACTTGTGCTAAAATCTTGAAAGTAAGGACATACTCTTTGTTGCTTTTCAGCAAAAGAAACCCCAGTGGCCAAAAAGCCTTTCATGTCTAGAGTTGGTGATGTAGCTGTCACCGACGGGTAAGTCTTGCTGAGTATTAGTATACTCAGCCTTGCTATAATCTGTTGCTCCAAGTAATGCCTTTGCTGATGTGTGGCCTGGAGAGATCCCGCCTGGCTGGGAGCTGGAGTGGGTGGAAGACGATGAATGAAGGCATCATGGCATGCCTCCTGTGATGTTCCTCGCACCGTTTAGTTTAATTCCGCTGTTTTCAAAACTCTGAACTCGTTATCATGTCAAAGACTTCGGTTTGTAATAATTAAACCCTTCGGGGTAGATTTGGATGTTAATCATGTGTTGTACTCTGGACTCGCCTTCGCATGAGTTTTAATGCATATATGTCGATCCTTGTTGCTATGTAAAGTGATTTCACCGGGCGTTAACCCGACAACTAACGACAGGGTGATACTTTATTATTGCTTAATGACCAAAGTGGATTGGTCTAGGCGATAGTACGGTATTTTCCTGGACGGGTTGTCACAGCTGGCATCAGAGCAATTATATGCACCAAAGCTTAATTAGCAACTTTAATCACTGGTTTTTGAATAAAATTTGCCAAGATTGTTTGGATTTGCAAAATACGTTGGTCCGTTAAGGATGGATTTAGACCGAGAGGCCCTAGAGGGAATTTTGGGTTCTTTCAGGTGGCTTACAAATCTATGGTTTATTTTGCTAACTTCCAGCACATTTTATCCTTGTCAAAACTTACTTTCTTGCACAACCATACTAGTTCATCACGTTTTGCCATACGTGGTGGTGCCACAGGAAAGTCCTGTGAGGGATGGATGGGACCTATTCTAATGGGAACCCACGTCGCATCTGTGTCTCGCCACGTTTTGCCATACCTGGACGTTCCGCATTATGGATATGCGAGGCAAGGATGCACTCCATTCAAAAGGAGAGTGTCCGAGGTTGGACGCTGTCCATGCAGCGACAAACGCATGGGTGCTGTTTCTATAGTGAATAGTAATGTATGTGGACGCTTTCGTGAGTGCTGGCACGAAAGGTTCGGTGTGTTCTGTGATCTTCTGCAGGTACACTAACCATGTTTTGTAAGTCGCTAAGTGAATATCGACTAGTTCTCGACTAGTTATTATAGGGAGAAACGTGTATACGCCTTGCCACCGGCACTAACTTCGAGTTTTGGCTTGATCGCCTTGTAAGGACGAATAGGACATCTTGCATCATGCTAAAAACTGTGGAAACTTAAAACTGAACTCCTGTATGTTTTATGTGCTCTCTAAGGTGAAATTTTGCTAGTGTGAATTGTCTTTGCATAGCCTCTTGTGTGTAGATGTGTTGCTGTCCAAAAATCTGTTGTGGCTGTTTGCTTAGATTTTTACCCCCTGTCCAAGAATCAATTTGCCTAGGTGATCTGTACCAAAGTTGCTTCAAATCTAATCTAGTTTCTGCTCGCAAAAGTTCACGGTCATAGCTTTTGTATATCTCAAGTTATGCTCAGTTTAGTGAACCTCTGCCGTGCTGTTTTTCCTGGAAATCCCCTCAGAAACCTTGCTTAGTTGAGCATCTTCCTAACCTTTCTAGCTCAACCTTTGCATACCAAAAATGTGTCTCAGGATCTTGCGGAGTTGCTACAAAAATTTGGGAATTTTTGGGAGCTCTGGTTTCTAAGTTATGAATTTTTATTCACAACTGCCACAAATTTACGTCATTATGTATGTATGCTCGTCTCGGGTTCTAACATACACTTGTACTTTTGTACACATGACTACCCCAGTTTTTACTCATCATGAGGAAATAACTTTTTCTATTCTACCATGTCAATTGGGTAATGTCTTGATCTTAGAGTTCAATCTTCAGTTATCATCTCCGCATGTCAACATGTTATCTCCATCGACATGTATTCTTTCCAAACCCTCCTTGAGTTTATACATGTTGGAGCACTAAGCTTTCTTTGTATTGATATCCTCGTCTGGAATACTTCGATCTTTCAATCTTGAACTGATTCTTCTTGATCTTGCTCACAACATTTTAAAAAAAATGTCAAATTTTTGGGTATGCATTTGCATAGCACGTGCATTTGGGAACCTTGGGTGAACTAACGTGCATACGCATGGAAAATTTCAGTATTCCCTCTCTATCCTTCTTATGATTGGTGATGTCGTTGCCCCATAACCAAAGGTGCCGCGACGGAACCTAGGGCATCATGTGCGCTGCAGCCATATGATTACCACTGGGAGCGCACTAGGTATCTTGGTTGTGAGAATGCGACTCGCCACGCACATACTCCTTCCCAACTGTGATTGCCCTCTCAATCACTAACTTATTTTGTGGGTAACTGAGTCGTGCTAACATGCATCATGAGCACCATACCGCATGAGCATGTGCATCATGCCAGCTTTTAAAAATCTTTGCACCGTAGTGTAACGAGTCGATACCACCCAAATTCACAAGTTAATGAACATGTGAGCAAGATTGTTCTGAAAGTCCCATACTAATTTGTCTCCCGTACTTTTCCTACCTGTTATTCGCAAGCCATTCCTTGCGACTGCCCTCTACGAATTCACATTCCTAGACTGTTCTTATGAACCACTCCACCGAGTATGGGGAACTTTTGACCCATAAATCACATCCGTGTTGCTTCCAAAAGAAATTACGGAAATCTTTTACTAGCCTTCCTTTTCCTCATAGAAATCTGGTTTGGGTAATCACTTTTCGACTTGGTCTCCTTCCGTCCGATCTCAACGTCCTCTTGGCATCAAATCAAATCAACCAGCTAAATTTCTTGGGCAACATCTCTATCTGAGAACCCTCCCTGCATTCGTCTTTTAATTTCGAATCTTGGGACGAGATTCTTTTTAAGGGGGGTAGGCTGTGATGCCCCAGGTTTTTAATTGGCATCATTAGTGCTAATGGCCGAATCGACCGGGTCAAACACTGTTGGCATTGGTCAAACCTTGGTCAACCTGGGTCATCACCTCGAAAACCTCGCCAACAATCACTAATGACCCCCTTAATCAAGTCAACACGCACTTGTGGTCAAACCTTGGTCAAAGGCACAGTCAAACCCTATTTAAACCCCAATGGCTTTGAACTTCCTCTGGAACTCTTGCCACGTTCTCCAAATTTCACTTAAACACTTCAAAATCGGCCAATATAAAAGTTGTTCGTCTTTTCGAGGGACACACTTTTCATAATTGGCGGCATTTGAGATTTTGAGAGGAAATTAGTGAAATTCTCAGTCAAACTCAGCTTTTACTATTCACTAGAGCCATGAAAACCAGCAACTTTGCCTGCAGTTCATGCTCAAACGGTTGATCAAAACATAGGTCGGCCTTTGAGAAAAATACTCTCGTATAGATGCTCTACAACTTTTGTATTCAAGGTTTTGTGGGGTTCTATTTGAATTTTTGGAGTTTTTCGCTGGCAACCGTGTGTAACCGGAAGTTCAAACCGGGCGACGCCGGTCACGCCGCGACGTCGCGCGCCCCCGCGCGTCGCGTGGCGCCTCTACCCTTCTCGGCGTCCGGGTCCCCCACGCCGGGCCGTACCTCCCGAGGTCGCGCCTCCCGAAGCCGCACACCGCCCGAGCCAGCTTACCTTGGGGCTCGCGTCCCTGCCGCGTGGAATGCCCCAGTGCACCCGCCGCCGGCCCCCGCTCGTGCCGTCCGCCAGCCGCCGTCCTGCGCCCGCGCGCGTCCGGGTCCCCCTCACACCGCTGATCGCTTCAAGACCCGTGAACGCCGCCTATAAAAGGCCCTCGGCCGTTCCCTCGCGCGTACCGTGCACCCCGCCGTCTCCCTGTGCTCCGCCGCCGGCGCCATTGCCGCCGCCGAGCCGAACCGCCTCACCGCTTGCAACCACGGCCGCTCAACCATCCTAGAGCCTCACCTGGACCCCACTGGAGCTCATGCCATCGCTTCTTGCCCCGCATTCCGCCGATCCTCGCCGGAATTTGGGCCGAGGCGGACGCGCCGCCCCGGTCTCGCCGCCGGAGCTCACCGGAGCACTCCCGACCTCGACCCCGGCCGCCAATCGGTCCTAGGTGCGTTGAATCGCGAGCCCGTGCCGCTTGTTTGCCACCTCCGCCCGCCCCTCGCCGCCGCCGCCAAGGGCATGGGTGTGAGGAAAGTTGCCTCGAGGGCATATCTGTGAATCCTAGATTCTTTTTAGGGACCTGCTTGTAAGAAGTATCTTCAATAGTGTTAAACTGTTTGCTGATTCTTGTAAAATCTGTAGAAAATCGTAGATAAATCAGAAAAATTCAAACTCAATTTTTTTGGATTCCTTGTGAAAAACCCTACAACTTTTGTAAAGCATGACCATACTTTTTCTTAATAGTTGTTGCATGAAAAATAGAAAACTAATAATCCTAGATCTATTATATCTCAAAATCTACATGTGATCTGTAGCTGAATTTTGGATATGTTGTTTGTTATGTCATGTCTCGATTTTGTACCAAAAGTTGCACAACGTTATGCTGCAGATCTTTTATTATGAATTGTTTTGTATTTATGATAAATCTAACTAAATGATTTTTGTAGCTAAAAATAATTAGATTTTTGTGCTCAACTTCTGCATGTGACCTTATTATGCCTAAGTGCACCTCTGGTGAATTAATCACAATTTTATCTCTGACATAAATATTTAATATTGTTTTATGCCTAATTTTCAATGTAAATGCATAACCCAAGATCTAGAGTAGTTCTAGGTGAATTTGTTACATGACTAGATTAGTTTTGGACCAGAGGCCTTGTGTGAGAAAGTTGGGATCAATTCAATGCTTATTTAGTTTTGTATGCATTTATCTTGTTTTGGTAGCTAGCGTTTGTTATTTTCAGTATATTTAATTTCATAGCTCTCCTAAATGTGTATGTGTGTGCAGTAGCCTTGTTTTGATTTGTAATGCTTCATAAAATACCCCACTGAATTTTATGAATTTATTTTATGAATAAAAGCAATGGAAGCCATTTAAGCTTAATGTTAAAGTTAAATTGGAAAGCCTCCAACTACACCCCTAATGACCCTATGTGTGTGATGTAAATCATTTTAAAAAGCTTAAGACCAACCCCTTGCTGTTTGTGAAATTTAAATTAATTTATTTACATAAATATGTACACAGTCACTATCAAAAAGAATAATTAATAAAGAACCGCATATTGTTCCTTTTTGGAAGAGTATGCTGAATGTATTCTTATCTAGGTGAATGTGGTCAACCATGCACCCTATGGTTGTCATTTGTTGTTTGTAATGAATTAAATTAAAAACCGTCAATTAAATCTTGCATTTGCATCCTCGTGTAGATCTTCCCGACGGTAGCTGTACGCGTGTGCCGGAAGGAGGAGATGGAGGAGCTGACGGAGACGTGCACTACGTCGCTGTAGAGCAAGACCTGGACCAAAGTCCAGAAGGGCCCAAGGCCAACCTTGCCAGTGAAGGCAAGCCCCGGTGCATTGTCCTATATGTTTTCGAAAAGTTACATAACTATCTTTGGATGTTTGTGCATTTACGTTCAGGAGTTGAAATGAAACCCTAGATGCATGATCCCTAGGTACCCGTGTCCTTTACTAGTATGTCCCTACGCGCTGGCACCTCCTCCCTCGCGTGTCGTGGTGCTGGCCGCGAACACCACTGGGACCGCGCGCCGCCGCGAGCTCCAAATCCTCCAGGCGGCAGCGGCGGCCCTGCGGCAGACTGAGAGCGGCGCGCACGGTCACGGACCGGGAGCAGCGGGGCGGGGAGAGGCGCGGTCAGGGAGGGGAGTGGCGGTGCGGGGAGGCCAGCCGGTGGCACAGGAGGTGGCGACCGCGGAGGGGCAGACCGACGGCGGCGTGAGCCCTGCCCCCTGCTCGGGAAGATGGCGGCGGCATTGCGGCAGGCAGGGGAAGAGACAGGAGTGTGAGGGAGAAACCTAGGATTATAAGTTGGGCTGTTATGAATTATAATTGGGCCACTATTGGGTTAATATTTTGATGGACTTTTATACTTTAACGGGTAACGGGCATATCCGTGGGTGAAATATTTTACCCGTTTGCTGCCCGCGGGCGAAAGTTGCTGCCCATATATGCGCCCGCAGGTGAATTTTCTTGCCCATACCCTTACCCGTTGGGTCAGATATCCGCGGATATCCGCGCCCGCGGATAAAATTGCCATCCCTACCTATATCATGTGTCTATGTGTTCTTTATGCATGAGAGGGTCAGAGAAACGGGATCTAATCTACATCTTCTCACACCTCGTTCTTGGATTGGGATTGTTAAAACGAATTTGGGGTCTAATTCTTAATACGTTATCAGCACGAAAAATATAGCACCCTGATTTTCTGTTCTTATTATTCTCGAAGAATAATACATATCTTGCGAAATATTTTAGAATGATGACCTCAATGGATGTTGTTATCAGATTCAGGGGAGCATGTTCTTATTATATGGATCATAATTTGTGAGACACTGAATGTCCTACAGGATGACTCGAAGGTGTTAATTTGATGATCAATACATAAATCTTAGTTGAAAGTTCTATCAAATATTCCTATCATGTGAAGTGAGTTAAGGTGAAATTCCTGAAATAATCATTTGTAACATCTTTATATTTGTTAAATCTCTATACGAATGTACTTCCTGAAGAAAGTGTATTCTTGTTACGATGCGACAGTCTTACTTTGTTCGGGGAGAGAATATCCTCTGACATTTGATATTTATTGAAGATTTTGTAGGTCCCATAATAATACAATCTCGAAGATTGTAATTTGTGTTGAAGACACTGGTAGTAATCTTTTCCCCTTGGTGAGTTTTAGTCAAGTTTCTCACACCTCTGACCATGCAGCAGCAGCGTGCGTAGCTAGCTACCGGCGGCACGGCGACTAGCGTACAGGGTACAGCCGTGTACACGTGACGTCGGATGATGCATGCAGGCGCACGTACGCCCTCGCAATGAGCTACGCAGCTACTCACTGCTCACCTCACTGCCAAGTTGGGTCTGTGGGTACGTATCAGTCACCTTCGGCTCCCAACAGGATGCGGTGGCCGGCCGGCCGGGGCTTGACTTGCCGGCGTCCGCGTCGCGAGCTGAGGTGAGCTGACCCGTCAAATCGCGCGTCGCCAAAGGCGGAATCCCAGCGAATCAGGCAGCGCAGGGCAAGGCAGGGCCTAATAATTTCGATCGCCTTTTAATTTGCCCCCACGAAACTCATCTTATCGCGAGATCTAGTATCCCGTGAAGCACGCACAGATCAGAGGAGGCCGACCACGACGGCTCGATCAGCGGCAGCGGCAGAGATAAGCCACTGCTGCTATACGATAGTACTGCACGTCTGCACCTGACCTGAGTGAGTGGCTCTGGCGATCGCATATACTATTTCCATGCGTAGCAATGGGACCTGTTGATGCTAGTATAGGCGATCGGTGCCGACTGCCGGCCGACGTACGGCTGAGTTGGAGCTGTAGTGCGGCAGCTAGCTCTCTGCTGGTAGAGTACTAGAGTGAACTGTGTAGCACTACTAGCTGGTAGCACGATGCATGCTACTCTCCGTAGATAAGAGCACCAGCGACGGCGAGGACACAAAAAGATCCCGACGAGGGGCCGGCGCCGGCGGCATGCATGTACAGGCACCTCTAGTGGAGCCGCCGCATGCTTATAGTATTTTCGTCGATCGGGGCCGTGGCCCGGCCGCCGTCCGGGCGGCGCGGCCGGGGCTCGACAAGGTGGGGTTTCTTGGCTGACAGAGCCTGAGGAGGAGTCGAGAGTGACAGACCAACGGTCGTCGTCGCACTCCACACACACGACACGAGCTGCTTACAGATCGAAACCTACTGCCCCTGTCGGTCTCACACAGTGGGCTGCAGACTGGCCGCTCCATCTCCATCCATGATGATGATCATCAGACGCCCGTAAACATGCGCGTGCCCCCCGACGGTTCCGTGATCATGGCAGGATGACCAGATTTCCTCTCGGCCTTGCCTTCGGTTATCTTCTCTGCATTGTTCAGAATTGCTTAAGGGTTTCTTCTCTCGTATGTCACACATCAAAGCATACTGCAACACTCCGGCACAAGTGCCATCATGTAAGTGTGGCGTAGAGAGATTTGAGAGTTTTCTGCCTACATGAGACGATCATCTTCTTCGTATCATACTTTGTTTTTGTTTTTTTTTTTTGCATTGTTCAGAATTCGAGATAGTGGGGAATTTAGGTACACTACTACTACCAACAAGGCGACAGCAGCGGCCTCCCGGTCGCAGGTAGCTGCGCCTTTTCTCCCCTAGTTACCCCCCCCCCCGAGCTCCTATCTCCCTTCCGGAAGGCACATAAGCACGTGAACTATAAAGCCCATTTAAACTCACTACAACCCAGAATCTTTCTTCCGTTCCGTTCCGTTTCAGAAATCGCGCGGAAGCTGCAGAATGAGGAAAAGGCAGATGCGCGGGAATAGGGACGCGGTGACTTTTTTAGACTTTTTTTTGGATGCGGGAGGAAAAGACAGATGCAGACTTTTTTTGGACTTTTTTTTTGATTTTTTGGACGCGGGAAGAAAAGACTTTTTTTGACTCATTTGAATTTTTTGTTGGGCATGTGGTTGTGTAAGTGGGATAACTACGGGTGGGCACTTCGAAGTTGAAGTTTGAAGTTTGAAGTCAAATTAAAAATTGTATATCGAAGTTGACGTTTGTGACATAATATTACATGTCAAAACAGGAATTAATGAAGGGATCGATGCATCTAAGTAGTGTATATTATACAATGTAGATTAAGGAATTGACACATCGGAAGCTGTTTACAGATGGACCAAGAGGTTTCGACCAAGTGAAGGATCATTCGCAAATCAATTGTACTCAGATCCAAAAGTGAATCAAGCTGTTGTAGACTGGAGTCCCTGAAAAGTGAAAACAATAAAGATAGAATTATATTTCGAAATGTTAAAATGTTGAATTAAGTAAGTGAAAATGAAGATAGTATCCGTGTGAAATGTTGAAATGTTAGTATATGAGCATACTAATATTTTTCTGTGTTGCTATCAAACTAAACAAAAAGAAAATGTTGTCGTAGATAACAATAAGATTTTGAACACAGATCTTGTCAAACTAAATAAATGTTGGATAACATGTAAAACTTGACTAAGAATGGTGAACATAGAAAACAATAAGATTTTCAACTTTAAGTTTAAAACTAATAAATCATAATGTTGAAAATGTGGACAAGAATGTTGGATTAAAATCAAAACAGTTAATTATTCATATAAAAGTTAAGACATACCTTGAAAGAGAAGGTAAGCATGCAACAATTGGATCAAAGGAGCATGTCCACAAACTTTGACACAAATTTGTTGCATTTGTATGATAGGAGTTGAAATAGAAATCTTTAACGCAGTGCGAGCAAGTCAGCCTTTAATATTAAAAATGTAGTGTTAGAGTTGTATTAAAATTGCAATATCATTTTAGTGTTAGAGTAGCATACACACACATTTGAAAAATTTTGCACAGTAGATCCGTCATAGGTTTGCATAAATTGAAGTGCAAAGATGCCAGAGTCACATTGCATAGAAAAGAACCAACATTTTAGCTATAAGTATGGATGTGACAAAAAATTGAAAAAAGTTCAGCGGCACAAACTTGAAGGTTTGTTTTGGTACTTGCAGATACGATGGCCCAAAATCACGAATATTAAACTGTTTGAATGTTGGGAAGCTTGTCATAAATAAGCACTTGAAATTATATATCACGGTGTTGACCAACTGCAAGTAATTGTCTGTTCTGTAATCAGAACTTAGCACATCGAAACTCTTTTTGTTGAAATTGGCAACAATGACAAATCACTGCTGGTTAAGCTCGCATGGGATGAACACCTGCAGTTTTAAAATTATCAATATGGAACAATGTTGAATATGGAAAGAAAGAATGTTGAACATGGTAAAGAAACAATCGGGCTGTTCGGCTGGTCAATTGTACAGTGCTCGGCTGGCTGGTTTCGGCTTATTCCTTCTCACACAATACTATTCATTCTACCAGCCGAGCACTATTCATTCTACCAGCCGAACAACCTCAATGTTAGTTAATTTATGGTAAAAGTTGAAGAATGTGACACAATGCAGGGGGTGTATTGTAAGATTAATATATGAAGAGAGCATTGCTGAATATGGTCATGATATGTGTTGAAAACAATATGAAATGTTGGCAGACATTGGTAAAAGTTGGTGCAATTATGTAAACAACATTACTAAAATATTGGTACAAGATAAATAAAATGTTGGCAGACATCAGGAAATGTCTTACATAGTCAGCACACTCAAGCCTCACTCCAAGAGAATTTTGATGGAACAAGTATCTGAGGTCATTGTGGTAAAGATTGTTAGTGCATAGGACCTCCTGAAAAAAAAATTATGTGCATTTCAGTTATAGCTTGAATATAAAATATTCATACAAATGTTTAATTTAGACTGTAGCCGTTGAAACGTATTTTCTGGTAAGTTAATATTTGAAAATTTTATCATATTCGAACGAATTTCATTAAAAATTTCATCAAAACAAACAGATAAAAAAGTATTATGTAAAGAGAGTTGAACAAAATATAGAATAAAAATTACAGTGTGTATGGGGTGGATGTCCAAAAAAAAGATTTAGTGAGGGATAGATAGAAAATTAAATAACTGAAATGACAAGAAAACTTACTGAAAATTTGTATGTAAATTTTCAACATTTATCAGTAATGTAATTGTACATCACCTTTTATGTTACCCCAGGACAACGTTTACGTTATGAACAAACACTTCTATTTGTATGTCTAACATTTATCTTTTGAACATTACTTAGATTTAACTTACTTCGCACATACCAACATTTTTTATTTGTCCAACAACGGTTGTTGATACATGTAGACAAATCAACATTTTTATGTTTCTATAATATCTAATAATTTGTTTGATTAAAACAATATTTTATTTTTGTATACCAATAATAATTCCTTCAAATAATTCAACATCTTTTATAGTCAACAATTTTGCACAATTTAATGTCATTTTCATTCTAAATCAACTTTCATATTTGAATACCAACAATTTTTAATCTAATATCCAACTTGTAAATTTTTTCTTATTTATTATTAAATATTTATTAACAACAATTCGATATTTCTATTTTTACAACATTTATTAATAACAGCCAACGTTTTACTTATTATTGAACATTTAGTTGACATTTACTTTTCACCACAACATTTTCTTAATAACAATGTGATTTAAATTTTCTCTCAACATTTTTGGTTCATAAGAGTGAAAATTTGTATGTAAATTGAAGCAAGGTCAACATTTTCTTAATAACAATGTGATTTATATTTTCTCTCGACATTTTTCATTCATAAGAGTGAAAATTTGTATGTAAATTGAAGCAACCTCAACATTTATCAATAATGTAATTATACATCACCTTTTATGTTACCCCAAGTCAACGTTTATGATATGAACAAACATTTTTATTTGTATGTCTAACATTTATCTTTTGAACATTACTCGCAGACCAACATTTTTTTATTTGTCCAACAACAGTTGTTGATACCAATAATAATTCCATCAAATAATTCAACATCTTTTATAGTCAACAATTTTGCACAATTTAATGTCATTTTCATTCTAAATCAACTTTCATATTTGAATACCAACAATTTTTAACCTAATATCCAACTTGTAAATTGTTTCTTATTTATTATTAAATATTTATTAACAATAATTCAATATTTCTATTTTTCCGCATTTATTAATAACAGTCAACATTTTACTTATTATTGAACATTTAGTTGACATTTATGTCTGGTTAAAAATCTGAACATATTTACTTTTCACCTCAACATTTTTCTAATAACAATGTAATTTATATTTTCTCTCAACATTTTTGGTTCATAAGAGTGAAATTTTGTATGTAAATTGAAGTAAGCTCAACATTTTCTTAATAACAATGTGATTTATATTTTCTCTCGACATTTTTCATTCATAAGAGTGAAAATTTGTATGTAAATTGAAGCAAGCTCAACATTTATCAATAATGTAATTGTACAACACCTTTTATGTTACCCCAAATCAACGTTTATGTTATGAACAAATACTTCTATTTGTATGTCTAACATTTATCTTTTGAACATTATTTAGATTTAAGTTACTTCGCACAGACCAACATTTTTTTATTTGTCCAACAACAGTTGTTGATACATGTAGATAAATCAACATTTTTATGTTTCTATAATATCTAATAATTTGTCTGATTAAAATATTTTTTTACTTTCATATACCAATAATAATTCCTTCAAATAATTCAACATCTTTTATAGTCAACAATTTTGCATAATTTAATGCCATTTTCATTCTAAATCAACTTTCATATTTGAATACCAACAATTTTTAACCTAATATCCAAATTGTAAAATATTTCTTATTTATTATTAAATATTTATTAACAATAATTCAATATCTCTATTCTCCAACATTTATTAATACCAGTTAATATTTTACTTATTATTGAACATTTAGTTCACATTTATGTCCTCGTTAGAAATCTGAACATATTTACTTTTCACCTCAATATTTACTTAATAACAATGTGATTTATATTTTCTCTCGATATTTTTCATTCATAAGAGTGAAAAATTGTATGTAAATTGAAGCAAGCTCAACATTTATCAATAATGTAATTGTACATCACCTTTTATGTTACCCCAAGTCAATGTTTATGTTATGAACAACACTACTATTTGTATGTCTAACATTTATCTTTTGAACATTACTTAGATTTAACTTATTTTGCACAGACCAACATTTCTTGATTTGTCCAACAATGGTTGTTGGTAAATGTAGATAAATCAACATTTTTATGTTTCTATAATATTTAATAATTTGTTTGATTAAAATGATTTTTTATTTTCATATACCAACAATAATTACTTCAAATAATTCAACATCTTTTATAGTCAACAATTTTGCACAATTTTATACCATTTTCATTCTAAATCAACTTTCATATTTGAATAGCAACAATTTTTAACCTAATATCCAACTTTTAAAATGTTTCTTATTTACTGTTAAACATTTATTAACAACAATCCAATATCTCTATTCTACAGCATTTATTAATAACAGTCAACATTTTACTTATTATTGAACATTTAGTTCAAATTTATGTCCTGGTTACAAATCTGAACATATTTACTTTTCACCTCAACATTTACTTAATAACAATGTGATTTATATTTTTTTCTCAACATTTAGGTTCATAAGAGTGAAAATTTGTATGTAAATTGAAGCAAGTTCAACATTTTTTTAATAACAACGTGATTTATATTTTCTCTCGACATTTTTCATTCATAAGAGTGAAAATTTGTATGTAAATTGAAGCAAGCTCAACATTTATCAATAGTGTAATTGTACATCACCTTTTATGTTACCCCAAGTCAACGTTTATGTTATGAACAACACTACTATTTGTATGTCTAACATTTATCTTTTGAACATTACTTAGATTTAATTTATTTTGCACAGACCAGCATTTCTTGATTTGTCCAACAATGGTTGTTGGTAAATGTAGATAAATCAACATTTTTAGGTTTCTATAATATTTAATAATTTGTTTGATTAAAATGATTTTTTATTTTCATATACCAATAATAATTACTTCAAATAATTCAACATCTTTTATAGTCAACAATTTTGCACAATTTTATACCATTTTCATTCTAAATCAACTTTCATATTTGAATACCGACAATTATTAACCTAATATCCAACTTTTAAAATATTTCTTATTTATTATTAAACATTTATTAACAATAATCTAATATTTATATTCTCCAGCATTTATTAATAATAGTCAACATTTTACTTATTATTCAACATTTAGTTCACATTTATATCCTGGTTACAAATCTGAACATATTTACTTTTCACCTCAACATTTTCTTAATAACAATGTGATTTATATTTTCTCTCAACATTTTTCGTTCATAAGAGTGAAAATTTGTATGTAAATTGAAGCAAGGTCAACATTTATCAATAATGTAATTGTACATCACCTTTTATGTTACCCCAAGTCAACATTTATGTTATGAACAAACACTTCTATTTGTATTTCTAACATTTATCTTTTGAACATTACTTAGATTTAACTTATTTCGCACAAACCAACATTTCTTAATTTGTCTAACAACGGTTGTAATGTAGATAAATCAACATTTTTAAGTTGGTGCATGTCAAAAAATGTTGACTTAATCTGAATAAAATGGTGGTTAGTGTATAAAAATGTTATATAAACATCAACAAATGCTTATTTATGTAGAAATATTTTTTAGCCAAAATAAATAAATGTTAGCGTTAGTGTAGAATAAGTCAAATGAAAAATGTTATATATGTGAAAACTATTGGTCAAATATCAAGAAAAATGTTGACGGGTCTACCATAAATTAGTTGAAAATGTTGGGATATGAAACATTAGAGATATAGCTAAAATGATGTCGTATGAAATAGGCATCCAAGGGATATGCCTCACTTGAAGTTGAATGTGCTCATACTAGCATATATGGTAGCCATGAACCAACCTTAGCAGATGGCATGTATTCTGATGACCTCTTGAAATGCTTCACTTTCTCTACTTTCTAAGTGTTGTCAGCACAATATTAAGTGACTAGCGCTCCTTCGTAGCTGAAAGCAGACAATAGAACAACATAAGAACTTTTGCACACTCAATTACATCATTGCTCATTCATCAAGCTAAATGAAAAGGAAGAAAGAAAATACACACCCATTATTAAATGATTCGTGTATGTCTCTCAAATAAACTAGAAACTCGACGCGGTTGTTGTCGCGCTTGGCTGAGGTAGCCAGTGTGCCTGACATGAGTTGGGCCTTCAACCCAACGATATCGAGAGTGAATACATGCTTATATCCATAGTAAAATAAAACTACAGTGGATCTGAAATAAATAGTTTTAAATAAATACCATAGCTAAATTCTCAAATTAAAATATTTTTACATTGTTACTTTATGCACATTTCTACCGGAAATGGTATATGAAAATTGAAAAAAGTATATGGTTAGTTCTCAGTACTGCAGGATCCATCTCCAGTAATATACTTTTCGTAACAATAGTTGGTTAAGTACATTTTCTTCTAATAAGTTCTAACAAAAACAAAGTACATATTTGTCACTGTTGAGGAAGAAATAGCGCATGCTTAATTGAACAGGAACCGAATAAATAGTATTAGTACTGAATGACACAACAACCACAATGCAATCCTCAGTCAGACATTACATTGAGCATCAGGTGAGCGACAACTATTTGAGGACAGGAGAGGAAGCATAGTATTCAGAGTCACAGTTTTGCTGCGTGCCTAAGTCCTTGTTGGTGTGGACCAGTTCTTAAACATCAAGCTTTCTCATCCTATAGGATTTTTCGAATTTGAGGCCCATGTCAATCTCTTGGTATGGGGAAAAATATTCAGGACACCATCAATGTTAGGAATACATAATCATGTCAATTATTAAAAAGATTGATTGAACATTCACAAGTTCAATGAAGATAAAACATGCGGAAAGCTCTTGAAATGCCTTGACAATAATGTGAGATGTGCTGTAGGGTAGATAATGTATTACATTTTTATAGATAAATATAGGTACCAAATGTGAATAAGGTTCTTTTAAGTAAAGATGTCAGGTTCATAATATGTAAGGTAAACAAGTTAATTAGACAGGCTGGTCCATTGGATCTAACATACATTAAAAAACTTACAGTGATGTTCTGGGTCATCGGTTTGAGAAGAGTTTCAGATCAAACATTCAGTGAGGTAGTCGGTGGTGAATCACATTCTAATCTGGCGTATATCCTGGAAATACGAAAAAAGAATCATTGCTTCACCATAAAGTGTTGCGGGCATCTACTCTGAAACAGGTTGAGGAATGAGGAATGTGGATCTCTGAAGAAAAATTAATAGATATATTTTGTCAGCTTGTGTTTTATTTGAAATGAACTGTCACAAATGGTACTTGGTGGGTGGTAGCAGCCTAGGAGGTTCTGCTATTTAGGAAGTAGTGTCCTCCAGTACAAGGAGCGATTAATTTGATGTTGCGCCAATAACAGATGTATATATTCATGACTTATCTATGTGGTAACTATACGAGCATTTGATTCGATGTTAACAGATTGCCAACTTTCAGTAAAAAAATGCTAAGGAAATTAGAGTGCTCAAAGGATATCATATAGCAATACATGGTGAAGCAACATTTATTTATAATTACGTGATTTCAACATTTTGAATGACTAGACTAGTTTTTTTTAACTCTGTTCACCAATTTGAAAAAAAAACTTATTCAACATTTATGTGAAAAATGTTGAATAGTATATAACTATTACTCAACATTTCAAAAAAATAAATCCAGCAATTTTTTAAACCAGGTTCAACATTTTGAAAGTCTATTCCAACATTTATTTTCAATTAGTTGCTTTCAACATTTCAAATAACTAGACTGAAAATTCTTAAAGTCATTTCTACAATTTGAAAAAGAAAAACTAAATCATTTATGTGAAAATATTGAATAATATATAATTACTAGTCAACATTTCACGAATATTAGATTCAACATTTTTTAAGCTTAGTTCAACATTTCACGAAACTATTAAGTAATCGTAAGAAATGTAATAACTTGGGAGAATGAATATAACTCTTTTTTGTGAGATATCCTTTGACTAGTGAGTGCAAACGAGTCTTTTGGAGATTTAAATGGAAATTCAATCATCTAGATAGCAGCTTCGACAAGACAAAGGATGCAAAATGTAGTATATTGTGGATGCCAAAAAAAGAGAAAACAATTCTGAAAAGTGTAACGTATAATTTTTCTCCGCCAAACAACATTTGACCAATAGCATCTGATCAATATGTAGGAAAATCGAAAATATGCACGCATACTATTGACTTGTAGACTCCTAAAATTATTCGCCATGTCAGCAGAGTGCGTTGAACAAGAACACCCTGACGGAAGCACACAAAATTTCTTTTGCTGGTATTTTGGCATATTGCATTCTTCTTAACCGCTCATGTCTCGACCATGTAAACCAACTTGCAAGCAGATCTAGGAAGTCAAGAAATCAAGAAATCATCACAACGACACGAATTTAGAACCGCAAAACACACGCAGGCGGAACAATTGCTCGTACTCAGCCATTTTCCTTCACAAGAATAATAGGAAAGAATGGAAGCGAAGTGCGGCGGTGGCTTACAACACACACAAGCTAGAAGGGGTTGGTGGCGGCGGAGCAAACGCAGTGGGAGCTGGAGAGCTTGGGCTCGCAGTCGAAGCACCACTGCCTGACGCCGCAGTCCGCGCTCGTCGAGCAGGTGCCCCCCACCTGAAATCAGCAAGAAATCGTCGAGGCTCAAAATCAATCCCCTCGCATAGACATCCACGAATCCGACCTCGGCACCGCGCGTGAGGAGGAGGGCTCCGCTGAATCCGACCTCGGCACCGCGTGCGAAACCTAGTCACCGGTCATGGCGGTGAGGAGGAAGACTCCCATGAATCAGACCTCGAGGCAAGCAAGGCAGAGTTCCCTAGGATATAGGAGCCACTGTGCTCCCCCGCTTGAGGTAGCCGGAGATTCCACCACCAAGGAACAAGGAGGCAGCGCGGCGAGCACCACGCCGAGGACCAAGGAGGTGGCGTGGCGAGCGAACCGACGCCACCGAACCCGGCGGTGGCTCTCGAAGGCTCGGGTGTAAAAAGCTCAGATCGCAACGGAACAGGAAAAATGGGTGGAACGGAAAAAAAAAAGTCAAAGCAGCCGAGCAATGAAGGATCGGACGGTGGAGGCAACTTGCACCAATCTCAAACATTGGAAGGTAAGTTGGAAAAAATCTTCCGGAAGATATATAGGATTTCTGCCCCCCCTATCCGCCGCGCCCGGCCGACCTCTCTCCAACCAAAATGGGCCCGCACCGCAGGCATAGCTAGCAATGTCGGCCTGCTTAGCTTAGCACTGGCTCCCAAAATCCCACTCAAAACCTTTAACCTCGATTTCTCATCAGTTCTTAGAGCACTTCCAACCCAGACTCTATCATAGAGTCCATGATCATTTATTAGCTATTTTTGCTGATGTGGCATTGTAGTTATTGAAGAGAGAAGAGAAAAAAAAGAGGACTTCGTTTCTTATTTAGACTCAGCGTCTACGCATCCTTCGATGCGGAGGACTCGAGAAGACTCCGCGCTGTGGAAAGATCGCATGGAGTCTAGAGATCCCGTACGCCTGACGTCGGATCTCCTCCTTCCGCTCACGCGCGCCGCTCCGTCGGAGAAAGAGGAGATTCGGGACGGGGCGGCACTCAGCGGCGCCGGTGGCGTCGAGGTCAGGGCCGGCCTCCGCGCGATGGTGCCAGAGAGGAGGAACCGGTCTCCGCGCGCCGCCGCCAGAGTGGAGGAGCCGGCCTCCACACGCCGCCGTCGGAGGGGCCGGCCTCCACCCTGCTTTGCTCTGCTCTGTGTGTGAGCAGCCCTACCCCGCGTGTCTCCTTTTTCCCTCCCTCCGCGCTCGAGCTTGCAGATTCGCCCGCCGGCGGCCGCTTCCTAGGAGCACCGCGCCGGATCCGCAGCCCGAGCCACCGCTGAGCTCGCTGGGGACGACAGCGCTCCTCGTTGTCCTCGTGCTCGCGGCCGCGACGCGCACCGGCACTGCCCTCTGCGACAAGTCCGACAGCTCGGCCCTCTCTGGTTGGAACTCCACCGTCGCCTGCTTCTCCTGGATCGAGAGGAGGATGGCGCACGCGCCGCCGCTGGAGGAGGGGCCAGCCTCCACCCTCCTCTGCTCTATGTGCGATGTAGTGCTTCTGGAGTTCTGATTATCCTGTGTGCGGTGTAGTGCTTGAGTGCTTCTGAAGTTCTGATGATAATCTATTATCTTAATACTTGAGTGTTAAAAGAAGCCACCACACTCACCGAGAGAGTCAAGAAATTTCCACATTAATCTAAAAAAAGAGAAGAATATAAAGCGTTGGATTTTATGAAAATCTAACGGTTTAGACTAATTCAAAGAGTCCATACTGAATACACCTAATAAATATAAATAAAATCAGAATTAAAACACAAGGAAATTAGTGATTTATGTGTTTCCCTTTTAAATAAGTATTGACAAAAACACATGAAACGGATCCCAACAAACATTGAGGTCGTTCGGCTGGTAGATTGAATAATGTTTGGCTGGTATATTGAATAGTGTTGTGTGAGAGGAAATAAACCAAGATAAGCCGAGCTGAGATCAGCCGAACAGCCTCATTGCTTAAATCCAAGACCATGCCGCTGGTCCTGTTGATGCGGAGGAGCGTGCTGCTCGGGTGCTTCTAGCCAGAGAGACGCACAGAAAGAGGTGGCTTCCATATTGCTCCAACGATGGTAAATTTCAATGCTTTCCAACCGTTCACTCATTATTCATCATACTTCATACACCTATCTTCTAATCAATCGTGTAAAAAACGACCTCTAAATGTTCGCCTAAATGGTCACTCAGTCTGTTTAAATGTTAAACGAAGACAACCGGCCGTGTTGTTAGACTGTAAACGGTAAATTAAACAGTTGGATCATTTGCTGCCGTTTAAATCGTTTAAGCCCATCTAAACTACCATTCAATTCACTATTTTTAGTCAAGAAGAGGATTACAACTAATAAATTTGGCACCAAACTAATTAACATTGCAAGTATATGAGGTTGAGTGAGATATATTTTTCTTCCGAAAAATATTCAGTAGATAACTTATTTCTTACATGCATAAATGTATATACTTTAAAGCATATTTGACCTTTATGTAATAAATATGTATATTTTAGAGTTATTATTCCAAACCGTTCAGGCTATCTAACTCCATTTAAACACTATCTAAACGGTCTAAATACTAAACAAAAAGTGACCAATTGTTTACTGTTTAGCGATAACATATGCCCCAATTAAATTAAAGTAAGATGCGCCAAGAGGAGAAAAAGATAGACAAAGGGAGGGGGAAAGATCTATGGAGCAACTAGCCCATATGGGAAAATAGCAAATTTTGATAAGATTGCTTATGTGTATGTGTAAGCTAGGTTATTTCAGGTAAAAAGAAATGAATTAAGAAAAACAAAGAGATGTTTATATATCTGTATACCTGAAAGGATCTTGATGTCGTCTAGAGCGGGGTGAATAGACGAATCTGCACTTATTAAAAACTTCAACCCTCTGTCAGTACCAAACCGGTCAGACCGGTTTTGCTAGGCAGCAAACCAATCAGACTAAGTACAAGCCCTCTACGAGTTCTAGCACAAACCAAACTAGGTGTAGGACTTCCAAAGGTGTTTCCAAGAGTGTCAATGAAGTCCCTGCACACAATACAAGCACACCAAGGTAGATCGAAGCGGAAGCACAAAGATTAAGCTAGAAACAACTTGAGGTAAAGCATGTAAATGTAAAGCAAGTAAGAACACAAAGACACCGGATTTATCCCGTGGTTCAGCTCGCCACTAAGGCTGGCCTACGTCCACCGGTTTGGGCCAGAGAGCCCTACTAAGGTTTAGATCTCACGGGTTAGTCTCTCTTGGGTTCACTTGAGCACTTTTTGATGTTTGTTGTCCAACCAATGATTCATCCCTCTTGATAGTACGGCATACCTAAACTCAAGATAAAAGATAAACCCTAATTAATCTACTTGAGCTTGAACCACCAAGGTACGCCGGTAAATGATCTTCAATGATTCGAGGGCTTCCAATGTTGTATACCAACTGAGCACATGTTATAGATATAAATAGATGCATGTGCTTGAGCATATCCACCTTGAGCTAGTGACTTAGAATTCTTCCATAGAGTAGAGAATCAATCACTTTGAATTCTAGAGCCACTCCAAATTATCAATCATGACATTAGATGTAATTTATCACTTTCCTTGGTAGGCTTGGATATGATACTTCGAAATCCTTGATGCTCTCAACTTCACCCTAGCCCTTTGCTTATGGTCGCTATCCATAGCCTTTGCTTAGTTCCTCGTTTTAGCCATCTTGATCTCTTCATCACTTATCCTTGCCACAATTGAGTCAAGCCTTGCACCATAGAGAGAGTTCCATTTGAGATGCCACTCAAATAATTGTCCTTTTGATTGATAACAAATATCCTAGCCTTGCAAGCTTCCAATTATAGGTCCATTACAATAGAGGTAACCACATGACCTTTGTTAATGCTATATTTGAAGTCTTGCATCTAGCTTCTTTGTAAGAGTTAATATCTTCCACTTGATGTAAGAGTGAAATCAATTTGATATTATACTCGGTAAGCTAATAGTATAGTTCATCAAGTTCCATCCTGTATTAATAGTGAAATCCCCTTGATGTCATACTCAACCTTTGACTTCGTTCTCCCATTATTATATCACAAGCTTCTCCTTTTTTCACAATATGCTTTGCCATAATTATATAGAAGCCATCCAAGTACCATAGATAATCATGTCTCTATATTTGCTTTTCTTTAGCTTAGGATCACTGGTTGTATGTCTTATGTAAACTCAAATGGGAAGAACATATTAACCAACTCATGACATTCATCTTTAGTATGCTTGCATACATTCCATGTATAATGTCATGATCCACCCTTGTCTTCTTTGCAATATGAGCTAAAAGCATGATCTTACACATAAATATCATTTATCATTAATCAACAACCTGCTCACATGGTTTACAAGAGTGTTAGTGATTTAATCAAGTTGTCACTCAACTCACCAAAACCTACTTAGGGCTTGATTGCACTTACAATCTCCCCCTTTTTGGTGATTGATGACAACCTTGATTAAAGCTTACAAAAGATATTTAAATAAAGCTCATAAAGACTAAGATTTAGGTAAAACTCCCCCTTAATGTGTGCAATGAATGGAATTCAATAATTTGGCCTAAAAATACCAATTTGCACATTTTCAAGAAAAACATGGAGCTCCCCCTAAATCTCAGCAAAGTGGGGTGCAACAAGTGTGTGTGACAAGATAAAATAAATGTGTGATGCATATGACAAGAGTTATTACAAACAAACGACTAAACACAAAAAGGTATGTGCTGTCTGGGGCAAAACCGGTCAGACCGGTTTCACCCAGTCGGCCCACAGAACAAGGAAAGCTCAAAAACAACTCATTCACCAAACAAACATGCATCACAATCTAACATTAAGTCACTTAGAACATTTAGAGTACATTACACATATTGTAGCACACAATACAAGAGTTCTCAAGTCCAACACAAAGATAAGGTTCAACAGACGATTATTACAGATCCAAATCTCTCAACAAGTCTCTAAGATAACTGGATACATAGGAGCTTGGGAGTGCTCAGCACAAACCGGTCAGACCGGTTTGGGAAACCGGTCAGACCGGTTTGGGAAACCGGTCAGACCGGTTTGGGAAACCGGTCAGACCAGTTTTCACCACACAGCACACAAACAGATAGGCTTTAATCATCTTTTCTTCTCCCCCTTTGTCATCCATCACTAAAAACTTGGAGAAGATGTGCTGCTGAGCATCACTGATCACCATACTCCGGAGGAGCACCACCATGCGGAGGAGGGTAATCTAAGAGAGAGTTTATAAGAAATGGAATTAAGAACTTGAGAAGAAATGGTAGATGCTAAAGGATAAGAGTTTGAGACTCATCATACCATCGATGTTGCTAAAGAGCGACTGATACGCTTGAGATACAAGATTTTGACCGCTAGTAGACGGACCCATAGGAGGTGGTGGAGGAGGAGGCACTTGATATCCGTAGTGATGAGCATATTGTTGAAAGTAGCCTTCAGAGCCCAGCTGTGCAACCATACTATCCACTGAGGGGATCTCGGGCTCTTCCGTCTCGGGAGAGGGTGGAGATCTAGGAGGTTCGAAGCCATGGTGATTGTGCAACATTTTGAGCGTGTCCTTCATTTGCTTCCTCTCTCTTCTAGACCTCTGCTGCTCAACCATTATGTCCCTCTGACTCCTACACATAGATGTGAAAAAGTTCATGAGTCGGCGTATGGGAGAGGGTGGCTTATCCCTTGGTTGGCTGCTGCCAGCCCCAAACCGGTCAGGCCGATTTTCCAAACCGGTCAGACCGGTTTGGTCCTGACCAGTGGCAGCAGCTGGCTGGTGCTGCTCCTGCTACTGTCCTTCTCCTTCCTCCATTTCTATCTCATCATATCTTCTAGGTGAGGGAGTCCTTATCCTCTTGGGTACCGGGACTTTGACGGGCTCATGCTTAGTATCCTTTAGAAACTTTCTTTTTGCCACCTTTTCAATGATATGCATGATATAAGGTGCATAGCCACACAACCTCTGGGGACTCTCGCTGATGGTCTTGATCTCCTCCCAAATAAACTCACTCACTGAGAATGGAAGACCGGGAGGCCTCGTATGAACGAGCAAGTCCTTAGCATAGTTGGAGATATCAGCCGGGTTTCCACCCCTAGGTGTGAGTGTCAACCGGAACATGCGGTTAAGCATGCTATAGTACGAGTAAAGCCCTGCTGCATAGCCCGTATTTCCTTGCTTGTTTCTTGGATACATGAACTTCATCTCTGTAGGCTCCATCGGACGAGTGCCACGGTGAATGCAAGGGAGAGTCACATCTGCCGGGCTAACTCCAAGCAGTCTAGCAAACTGAGCGAAAGTGACAAAGTATCTAGTGCCTTCAGTCATCCAATGCATCCTTCTTGTACCCTCATATTCCTCAAAAGCAATAGTGGCATAGAATTGTGCAATGACCTCGGTGTTCCAACTGTGCCTGAATCCCATCAGAGGCTTGATCCTCAAAGTAGTACAAACATCAATGATATCTCTGAAAATTGCATTGTTTGTCTTCTCCATATAGCCCCAATCTATCCACCGAGCCTCTGCAACAATCCCCTTTTTCTTTGCTATAATGGCGGTGGAATAGTAATCCTGCTGGAAGAAAGTGTGAAATCTGTAATCTATCCCACTAGCCATGTCCTTGGGCTCACCATAGGGCCACTCCCTTCTTTTCCTCCTAGCTGCCTCGGTCTTACCCATGCCAAGATAGTTCACCATGCGATGAGTGCCTGGATTGACTGGCCTCCTAATCTCAAGCACAAGCTGCCCATCTTCTTCTTCTTCTTCCTCTGCTCCTCTTTCCCTTCCACCATAATCCTCTTCATCATCATCATCATCATCATTGTCTCCTGCTGGTCCTTTCCCATGCCATTCCATTCTATAGTTCTCATCACTCTCTTGATCATCCTCACTAGAAGTCTTATGCCCCTCTTCCACAATCTCGTCCACAACATTTGACTGAGATGCTCTGGACATCGTAGGCCTCAAGGTAGGGCCACTGGAGGTACCGGACGACTCAATCGGATTGGGATCACCTTCCGGCTCATCAACCCTCTTTTTCTTCTTTGACCTAGTGTAGGTCCTCGAGAAGTCCGACATGTTATCCCTGACCACAAAGATGTGACAAAGTAGATATAAGGTCCATAGGAGTTGATTCGAGACTTGACGAGAATTGATTTTGAAGTTATGGATGAAAATAGGGTTGCAGTCCTAATAAAACCGGTCAGACCGGTTTCAGAAACCGGTCAGACCGGTTTCGTCAGCTGAAACCCTAGATCATGGAATTCGAAATGTAGCCATCCAAAATGATTCAAAACTTAAAGATAGCTTCCTGGGCATACTAGCTGATGATTGCATAAAGGAATCCGAGAGATATGCATGGAGCTAAGAGATCGGGCAAAGAGAACTTTGAAGTACCTTGAGAGGATGGGAGAAGATGAATAAAGCTCCAAAAACGGTCTCCAATCCGGTCAAGCCGAAGTTTAGCACCTCTAGCCCTTAATCTCCAAAGGGGATACCTTCTCCTTGGTCCAATCTCAAGATCCCATGGTGGGGAGAGTGAGAGGGAGAGGGAGCACGGGATGGAGAGGAGGACCACGGGTCTTGGCTGGTGGGAATGAAGTGAAGGGATGAAGAGGAATATTCCACACGAGATACCCTTAAAGGGGTGGACCCGGGGTAAAACCGGTCAGACCGGTTTCCCTCAGGAAACCAGCTGAAGTTAGATTCTGAGATTTGAAGCTTGATCTGAGAACTAATATGAGAATTGAGTTCAAGATGTGTCCAGATACTAGTTCCTTTTCTAAAAAACCTGAAGCTTCAACTCTTTATCCAAAATCCCCCTTTTCTCCGCGAGAGGTGATTAGAAGAAAAGATAAGAAATTAAAAGAATTTTGCTCCTTTTCCTTTTGATATAGATCTAGTGAGATAAAGGGATAAAACAATGAACTTTGGTCACTAGACAATTCCCATAGAAAGATTTTTCCATTTAGGTCCAAAAGCTCCTTGATACTTCCAAGAAACTTAGAGAGAAATAGATATGAAGAATATGTTGGACTTAAGAAAATCTCACCATTTGTGACTAGCCATCAATCAAACAAGGTTAACCATAGTCACAAGTGGGTCGATCGGGTCAAAAAGACCAAAAACCAAATATTTTCAAAATTCACACAAATTCTATCATGCTAGTTGAGTTTTTTTTTTAAAAACTAATCTATATCACGCAAACATGTGGCTAAACAAGCTTTAGGACCATATTGAGATGTTTAACTCATGCCTCTCACATTATAACAAGCATTTGACATAAATTCAATATAAAGGTAGGCATCAATTAAATATCCAATAGGCACACACGAGAGAACCCTGAATAGACCACAAGCTAAGAAAATGCACACACTAGCATGAATAAATCCTAGATGATAAAGGTAGAAAAAGAGTGAGTGTGAACCATACGTTTGCCTCTAGCTTATCACATTTTCACATTGGTGAATTGTGATTTCCTTTTGACTTGTGCATTTTTAATTTAATTTCAAGTTCTAGCTCTCATCTCGATAAACCTTTTAAACACAACACGAGAGAGATACTTAAATAGCATAAGCACTAGTTTCAATCCTTAGTGACCTTTTGGGTTAGAGAGACAAGAGGTCCACCAAAAATTGAAACCTCACAATATAGATCAAATTCCCTTTGTTTATGGAGCATATGAAAGAATGTGAATGACTAATGTCACATGCACCATTTTGGCAATTAAGTCCAACTCGAGGAATTTAAACTATATTGTGGTGAGTAGATATGCTTAAGGTTAGTTTCATAATCCAAAGAGAAAGATTGGGTCAATATTACCACTTTGGACTCAAAGATCATAGCATACTCCATGGAGAGAGACAAGCTCTCATTTTGAGACTACAAAAATTACTAGATGAAACCATTAGTCTCGAAACACAAATTGTAGAGTGATCTCCCCCTAAATGGGTGCATCATGAATTTGAATTGCATGAAACGAGCACTTAGTCAAATTAATGATCTAGGAGAGGTCACTTCACAATTTGGTCAAGGCACAAGAGAAAATAATTTACAAATATTGAAATTGTGCCAAGAGTACTTACTATCACCAAGATAGTGTTTGTATGATGCTAAACAAGAGCTGAGAATATTTATTTGAATTTCTTGAATTAATCTTGAAGTGTATTCCTCAGTTGGGCAGCACTGGGCCAAAACCGGTCAGACCGGTTTGGCAAACCGGTCTGACCGGTTTTGCCATTCAGTCCAACTAAAGCTTTTCTTTAAGACTCAATTAGCTCCTGATGCAGGCATATCTTCATGAATCTTTAATTACTGACAATCACCCTGATTCTAGAAGCTCTATAGGTCTGAATTCTCAGATCCCGGAACCTCTGAAGAATTTCTCGGAGGTTGAGTTCCTGCAGCAATTCCCGGAACCTCCGGAGAATTTCCCGGAACCTCTGGGGTCTGCACTTCCAGAAAAAACAGGGATGTTTGGCCCTTGGAGTTGGTGCTGAAGCTTGGAAATTTTCTTCATCTTTTCTTATGCTTCAACTTGGTCTAACATTGCCTATGGCCAAACGCTTGATTGACTTACAATTTTACTTCTTCTTTTAACCTACATCATTTAAACCACTATGCTCTACTAGAGAGCGGTTACAAGCATCATATGGTAAGAGGAGCATATATGTACACAAAAATACTTAGTCAAGTCAAGTGCACAAAACCAAGGTCTTGAGCACAAGTATCCACTTAGGATCAATTGACTAAGATGAAAGATGAAGCTTATGTTACCGAGATGTCATTGGAATAGAGATATAAAAGTTTAGGCTTGATGCTTGGCATTATTCTAGCTTATAGTCCTTTTCTTGAGTTTTGCCAAGCTTCCAATGCATCTCCATGCTCCTGCGATTCTAGCAAGCTCTTTTTGGTACCCAAACCATGTTGGGTCCTTTGGGGTTAGTCACAAGAGATTTGGGAATCCAAATGGCTCTTATGCTAGTTTGAGGTGAACAAATCACTCTAGTAGCATAGATACCATTTTTGTCATCCCTAAGTCTAGAAAAAGCATAATCGACGAGTTTTGACTTAGAAATATTACCATTTGGACAATCATTACTCTCATGTCCCTTTGACCGACAAGTGTAGCAAATACGGCTTTTGATCTTGCTTGTTGAAGCCTTGCTCTTGTTTTTGCTTACTTGTTGCTTCTTGGTCTTGTAGCTTGTTGTGGAAGCTTGATTGTGCTTGATATGCTCTTGAGGCGCCACTGTTGCCAAAACCGGTCTAACCGGTTTCCCAAATCGGTCAGACCGGTTTGGTGCAGGCAGCACCCCAGTCACTTGTGGACACGCTTCAATGAAGTGTCCATGTTGCTTGCATTTGTAGCATATCCTTCTCCTTAGCTTCCTTTGCCTTTTCTTCTTGCCTTCGAGCTGAGGAGAGCACATGGATGCATAGTGCCCCATCTTTGAGCACTTGAAGCATTGTATGTGATCAAGCTTCTTTTTCTCAATTTCTTGAGCCTTGTGATTGTTGCCTTGCTTCTTCGGTCGGAGGGTTGAGCTAGTGCGGTTTGAACCCTTCTCAAGCTTCTTCACCATGTTGTCAAGGTTATCTTGAGAAGGTTGCACTTGACTCTTTTCCTTCAACTTACTCAAGTCCACTTTAAGCTTTTCAACCTCTTGAATGAGTTGATCATTTTCTTTGGCAATGAGGTCATCACAAGTCTCTACAAATACATGCTCAATACTAGATTGGCTTGCTTGAGAACAACAAGGTTTAGTACAAGACAATTCAATATTGACATGTGAGCATGTGCATGTGTGTGAGAGAGGTTGAGGGGATGTTACCGATGAAAGCACAACCTCATGAGCTACTTCTAGACAAGTATATGATTCTACAAGCTTGTCATGAGAGCACTCAAGCTCCTTGTGACATGCTTGCAAAGCCATATGCTCGCTAGTGAGCTTTTCAAGCTTATCATTGAGCACCTTCTTTTCTTGCTCCAAAGACGCTACACATGTAGACAAGTTAGTAGCACAAGCAACTTTATGGAGCAAGACATCATATTTATTGACCAAGGTAGAGTGTGAGAGTTTGAAGGCTTCAAGCTTTTGAGTTAAGGTCTTTATGGTGTCAACTTGATCTTCAAATCTCTTTGCCATTTGATCTTCCTTGGTTTCATTACTTTTCTTGGCCATCAAGCACTTGCGATTATCAACACTGGGAGTTGAGGACCTAGAAACCGCTGATGCTTGTCTTGATCGCCTTCTTGAACACTTGTTACTCTTCATTGCGTTCATCCTGTGAAAACCGGTCAGACCGGTTTTGGAAACCGGTTGGACCGATTTTTCCACAGTGTCGCCCATCTTGCATTTCTTGCCTTGTTGATCCATGGGTGTGGTCACTCGAGGATCAGTGTATGCTTCTGAGGTAGAGCACTCTTCTAAGGATCCTCTTGACATTTGATCCTCACTAGTTGACGGCTTGTCATACTCAAACCCCAAATCTTCATTTTGGCTTTTGATTTCTCTTCTCTCTTCATCCTTGGCCAAGATGTTATCATGAGCACATGAAGATGAGTGGTTTGCAGCTGTGGCTTCACTTTGCATGCTTGCTCTTTGATCTTGATCTTCGCATTTGGGCATATCATAGAGATCTTGAAAAATCTCCCAAATGTCATGTGCATCAATAATGTCATCACAAATTAATTCCTGCACATCACAACTCAAGGTACTGCGAATGTAGTTAGTAACTTGAGCGTTGAGTTGCCAACATCCTAACTCCTCTAGAGATAAGCCTGACAAGTCAATGTTGTCTACTCTAGTGTGAGGAGGAAGAATACTAGCAACTACAACCTGCTCAGCATGTGGACCAAAGGTCCTAATTCCATTAAGTACATGAGCTGACCAAGAATCGTAGTTTGAGCCACCTAGAGTCAATGTCTCAAAAGATACCTCGTATGTTGTCGACATCTTTTCTCCAAGCGGTTAAGCTCGAATCGGAGTTCCTTGCTCTGATACCAATTGAAAGGATCTTGATGTCGTCTAGAGGGGGGGTGAATAGACGAATCTGCACTTATTAAAAACTTCAACCCTCTGTCAGTACCAAACTGGTTAGACCGGTTTCCAAAACCGGTCAGACCGGTTTTGCTAGGCAGCAAACCAATCAGACTAAGTACAAGCCCTCTACGAGTTCTAGCACAAACCAAACTAGGTGTAGGACTTCCAAAGGTGTTTCCAAGAGTGCCAATGAAGTCCCTGCACACAATACAAGCACACCAAGGTAGATCGAAGCAGAAGCACAAAGATTAAGCTAGAAACAACTTGAGGTAAAGCATGTAAATGTAAAGCAAGTAAGAACACAAAGACACCGGATTTATCCCGTGGTTCAGCTCGCCACTAAGGCTGGCCTATGTCCACGTTGTTGAGGTAAGCCACAAGGGCTTTGGGATCTCTTTCAATCCGCTCCTCCCTCACACCTATCGCCAACACAATAGATGGAGTGTTCCACTATCTTTGATTTGCAATTACAAACTTCTTGGAGCTGCCACACAACGATTGGGGGCTTCCAAGCGACTTCTAGCCGTCTAGGAGCCAAGGGCTCCAAGAGTAAAAGATGCTTCACAAGATCTTCAACGAAATCAGTAGGTGCTCAAGTGTGGGATGCTCACTAGGCTTCACAAAGCTCTCTAAAGCTCTCACACAAGACACTCTCTCAACCCAACTCAAGGATAGGGTACTAAGGGCTTGAATCTCACTTAGAGAGGTTGGGGAGAGCTCAGCTGGAGTTCTGGAAGGTGTTAGAAGTGTGGAGAACCAGCAGCCCCTCAAAGAGGAGCTCATAGGTATAAATACCCAACTCCCACAAAACTAGCCGTTAGTCTGTCAGACAAAACCGGTCAGACCGGTTTGCCAAACCGGTCAGACCGGTTTTCAAACCAACTAGCCGTTGGACGGTGTCAGTGCCCAAACCGGTCAGACCGGTTTGGGCCAGAGAGCCCTACTAAGGTTTAGATCTCACGGGTTAGTCTCTCTTGGGTTCACTTGAGCACTTTTTGATATTTGTTGTCCAACCAATGATTCATACGGCATACCTAAACTCAAGATAAAAGATAAACCCTAATTAATCTACTTGAGCTTGAACCACCAAGGTACGTCGGTAAATGATCTTCAATGATTCGAGGGCTTCCAATGTTGTATACCAACTGAGCACATGTTATAGATATAAATAGATGCATGTGCTTGAGCATATCCACCTTGAGCTAGTGACTTAGAATTCTTCCATAGAGTAGAGAATCAATCACTTTGAATTCTAGAGCCACTCCAAATTATCAATCATGACATTAGATGCAATTTATCACTTTCCTCGGTAGGCTTGGATATGATACTTCGAAATCCTTGATGCTCTCAATTTCACCCTAGCCCTTTGCTTATGGTCGCTATCTATAGCCTTTGCTTAGTTCCTCGTTTTAGCCATCTTGATCTCTTCATCACTTATCCTTGCCACAATTGAGTCAAGCCTTGCACCATAGAGAGAGTTCCATTTGAGATGCCACTCAAATAATTGTCCTTTTGATTGATAATAAATATCCTAGCCTTGCAAGCTTCCAATTATAGGTCCATTACAATAGAGGTAACCACATGACCTTTGTCAATGCTATATTTGAAGTCTTGCATCTATCTTCTTTGTAAGAGTTAATATCTTCCACTTGATGTAAGAGTGAAATCAATTTGATATTATACTCGGTAAGCTAATAGTACAGTTCATCAAGTTCCATCCTGTATTAATAGTGAAATCCTCTTGATGTCATACTCAACCTTTGACTTCGTTCTCCCATTATTATATCACAAGCTTCTCCTTTCTTCACAATATGCTTTGCCATAATTATATAGAAGCCATCCAAGTACCATAGATAATCATGCCTCTATATTTACTTTTCTTTAGCTTAGGATCACTTGTTGTATGTCTTATGTAAACTCAAATGGGAAGAACATATTAACCAACTCATGACATTCATCTTTAGTATGCTTGCATACATTCCATGTATAATGTCATGATCCACCCTTGTCTTCTTTGCAATATGAGCCAAAAGCATGATCTTACACATAAATATCATTTATCAATAATCAACAACCTGCTCACATGCTTTACAAGAGTGTTAGTGATTTAATCAAGTTGTCACTCAACTCACCAAAACCCACTTAGGGCTTTATTGCACTTACAATACCAAAGATAAAACACAGATTGATGCTATAGACTATTTCATTACACATATACACATGTTGTGCAGTAAAGCACTATGTGGCATAAATTTCTTAAGAACCACCGTCAAAAGAATACCTCATATATGATACTTATTAATAAGGAACAAAATAGTTGGTTGTACTTCCGTATCGAAATTTGTCAGAGTTGACATTTGGTCACAATGTTCGACCATTCATTTTGTTCAAAAAATTATGTGTCATATTTTTTATTTGTGACTTACCCTATCATCAAAGATATTTGAGTATAACTTATCTTTTCATATATTTGCAAGAAGCTTTTGAATAAGACAAATGTTCAAACATTACAAAAGAAAGTTAATTGTGACAAATATTTCTAATTAGATGAAGTATCAAAGGATATCATGACAAAAAAACTGCCTATAAAAACTAAAAAGGTTTTTGGTTATCTCTTTATTTTTGAAATGTACGTATATTGAAATGATAGGAAAACATATAAATGCACACAATAGTATAGGTACATCCTAGAAGGATGCAAAAAGAATGGTTGTCCCACACATCTTGCACTAGATACCCTATAAAAAGAGAAAATTACAAATAGATCATCGGGATCTTCTCTGCTTGCTGTTGTCTTTGCCCGTCTTCCACCTTCGCCATAGGCCAGGCCAGCTCGAGAGGAGGAAGAGGACGATAAGAACATCGAGGCTAGAAGAAGTACCATCGCACATAGGCTTTGAATCGAGCTGCAATAGAACTTGATGGAAAGTACCTCGGTCGGGAGACGTACCCAGTACTTCTTTGACCATGGGACTACACAATTCGTCGGCAAGCAACGAAGGAACAACATAGGTCCACCCACCAAGCAACCACAAAACTAACAGCCATCCCTGTACGACGAGCCATTAGCAATCGAACCATACCATGTCGGATCACCGAGCAGCATACTCCTAAGCAGGAGCCACCAAGATTTGGAAAAATACCCCGCATCGGCAAATCATCTAGATCCAAAGAGCTCCCTCCTTTTGCGCTCACCGCTGGCACCAGAGCAGACACTAGAAGAGTGCAAAACGAGCTCGAGAAACTTTCATAGGAGCGACGCCACCTCCAAGCAGTCGTTGCTACGAAAGACAAGCCTCAGTTTCCATGCACCACCGTGAAACAAGCCATGCGGACCATCCCACGTCGGCGAAAGGAATATGTACACCGGTTGCCTCAATCCCTGTTCCTCATCCTCTGTGACGCCACATCAACTGCCAGAGTAGAAGAGGAACGAGAGAAATAAGTGTCGAAACTAAATCAACCACTTTTCACCCTCCCCCAAACAGTAGTCATGAAAGAGTCGAGATGAGGCTTATATGTCCCAACTTTCTCTTCTTTTTAATTGTGTGTGGCGCATCAAAATTTGAAAAATTCATTACAAATGAAGTAAGGGGAAGAGACACATGCAAACACTTTCACCACACATGCCTTCAATACCACAATAACCACTTGCAACGCTTCACCACCACAAGAATTGGTTAGGGAAATCAACCTTACCAAAACCAAATTGAAAGAATAGGTTGAAGTCATCGCATAAAAAAGGCCAATCACATCCTTTGATTATATTGACACACTGACTGTCAAGATCTGATGTGAAACTATAGATTTAGAAGAAGCTATGCACACTAGACCATCACAATGCCAAATCAAACATCATTGAGATAGAGGGGGGGCGAAAGACCTTTCATTGAGGTAGAGGGAGGGTGAAAGACATTATTCCAATGCGTCATTGTGATCACCATCTTGCCTATGCCACTAGGGAACTAAACCCTAGAAGAAGTTAGGATCCACTATAAACTTAATCTCCAAAGAGGACGGATTCCCAATCCAAGGGCTGCTGTTGAGACCGCCGTAAGGGGGGAGAGGAGTACCAAGGTGGCGGCATCATGGAGGGAAACCTGACAGTAGCGTATTTTGTGACATGATTGATTTGTACAACTTGCTTAAATATTTGGTAGGCAAGCATAATATATCAAGCCATGGATAATATATATTTATCAAAATGTTCCTAGAAAGTTTAAAAAAAGTTTTAAAACAACCACCAAGATTAAGATCTTCTGAAAATATGGAAGGCAATGCTATAGAAGTACACATCCTTTTCATACAGATAGGAATAATAGTACAATCATCAAGTATAGTACAAACTTTGTAAAACTCGACTAACCTTAGACATGACAAAGTGTGGCAAGCTTTGGTCTCAAAACAATCATACTTTAAAACTCTCCAGCAGAAATTCACATCATGTAAAAAAAACTATATACATATATAATAATATGAATAAAAACAAAACTATGTTTTTGAATAAGATAATCTATTTAATTATAAATTCATGTTTCACACCACAAATATGATTTCTAAAAATACAGTGTCTTGACAAATGCAATTTGGATAATTAAGTGATAACACAAAATTATTTGAATATGTTTTAAGTAAATAAGGGTCTAAATGTTCATTTAGGATTAAAAAATCTAACTAGCCGTGCTATTTGCGCAGGTCATCATGCTAGTTCTATGCGTGTGGGTAGTATTGTTGAGGTGCATGGTGGATCACATAATAATATGGCACAGTTGATCGGCTTGTTTTTTGCTCAGTAATAAATAATTTTATCTATAGAAACTAGTATTTCAGATTTGCATTGGAGTCCATAGATTCTTGTGATGGAGTCTTGAAGATATAGACTCCACAGTTAGAGTTAGGAATGCCCTTAGCAAGCTAGGCCGACCGTACGATGGCGTAGTTAGGCGACAGCATCGCATGTGCCGTGCTCGTCCACGTCGGCATTCCCCTACTCAAGTACTCACCTGCGGAATCCAATGCTCTCTGCTCAGCTGGAAAAGACCATGCTACTTGTTATTGTTAACGATATCCTGGCCGGTCAATATAATCCCACTGGTGTACAGAAAATTAGTAGCTCAAATCGGGCCTTGTAAAGTGGTGGCATCATCCTATGGCCAGGAAGGAATGCTGCCTCCTTACCGTTGCTTTTCCTCTCTCTCCTCCTCAGGTTTAATTTGGGCGGGTCAAAAGAACAGAGAGAGGGATTAGTTTACTTTAATTTGACGGAACAGCAGGTAAGACACAGCCCTAAAAAGTAAGTTGATACATTAGTCTCAAAAAGTTGATAAGCGACAGAATGTTGTTTGTTTAATTTACATGCGAAAAAGGGACGGAATGTTGTTCGGTACTGCGTACTATGATTAGTGCTGTGTGGGAGCTATGATGATGTTATGTGTAGGCATTACCTGAAATAAAGGAGGTTTCGTGTAAAATTGCTTTTATTCTTACTTTTCTGTAAATAGTACTCCTAAAATTGATGCAGTCGGCTTTTTGTGGATTCGGAGGTAATATTGATGCATCATGCTGACGTAACTCTAAGGCCTTGTTTAGTTGTTAGAAAAATTTGCCTTTTTAACTTTTGGAACTCCTGTAGCACTTTCGTTTGTTTGTGGTAAATATTATCCTATCATAGCCTAACTAGGCTCAAAAGATTTGTGTCGCGAAGTACATCAAAACTGTATAATTAGTTATTTTTTTACCTATATTTAATACTCCGAACATATGTCTTTTGACGTATTTTGACGTATTTAATGTGATGTGATGTGATGGAGAGAGAGTGGAGAAAACGTTAGAAACTTTAGCAAACTAAACAAGGCCTAAATCTCGAAATCACTCCGTACGTGTATACTGTGTAATATACACCCCGGAATTCTATGTCTCATCAAAATAGGATGATTCTATAAGGGCGCTCCTAAGGGCAGTCCCAATGGGACATTTATTGCGGTTTCTATGTGCATTAATTACGTGGACAACCCATCTTTTTTGCTGATGTGGCAAAGAAATTTAAGAAGAGAGGAAAAACATGGAAACGATTTCTTGCCGGAGAAACGGCGTCTACCCTCGCATCGATGCGCATGGAAACGACGCAAACCGCACTAGGGAGAAACGGCCCGGTTTCCAGAGCCACCGACGGATCCCGTACACCGCCGCCGCCCTCTCTTCTCCGCGCTCGCGCTCCCTTCGCGCGCCCAGGCCGCCGCGCCCCCGACCAGCGAGCTCCAAACGGCGTGGCCGCGCTCCCCGGTGGGCGAGCTCAGGCCGCCGCGCCCCTCGGCCAGGACCTCCGGACGCCGCGGCCGCACGCCCCGGCAGGCGAGCTCCTGGCCGCCGCGTCCCGGCGAGCGAACTCCAGGTCGCCGCGACCCTGGGGGCGAGCTCCAGGCCGGCGCGTCCCGACAGGCGAGCTCCAGGGTGCCGCACCACCGCCGGAGAACTCCACACCGCCGCGACCCGGCAGGCGAACTCCAGGTCGCCGCGACCCTGGGGGCGCGCCCAGGCCGGCGAGCTCGAGGCTGTCGCTCCCCGGCGGGCGATCTCCGGGCTGCCGCTCCTCGGCGGGCGGGCGCCAGGCCGCCGTGACCCGGCGGGCGATCTCCAGGCCGCCGCTCCTCGGCGGGCGAGCGTCGGGCCGCCGCGCCCAGCGGGGTCGGAGCATCCCACCGGCTGGATTGGAAGACCAAGACATCAGCGTGGGGAAAAGCCAGGAACCAACGAAAGGATAAGGATAGAGTGGTGGTGGAAAGCAGAGGGAAATGCACAGAGAATCCATTTTTTCAAGTGGTTTTGGAAATCAGCAGTTATGAGAAAACATAAAATCAGCAGTTATGAGAGCGTTCGACAGGCTTTATTCAGAGCTTCTTCTACAATATTTTTCCTCTCACAAAAAATCTGCCGGCTTATTCTGTACACATTATTATTTTTTCTCACATAACAAATCTATTGTACAAATTTGTCAGAGGTCTGTTGAATGCTCTTAATTAAAAGGCAGGCTTAGCACCCAAATAATCTTGAAAATGAAGAATATGCCCCTCCCTTAGTATGACTGTGTGCTCCGTACTCTACTTCTACTGATGAAAATTGGAACATCCATTCCTTCATTGCCCCTTTGCTCAGGCTTTCTGGGGTTTAATTCATCTGTCTCACACCTGGTGATCCTCTAGCTAATCTCGCCTCATTCAGGAATTAGTTGAATGTCAGTTTCTTTATGGACATCATTATTGTCATGTGTTGGTGCATCTGGATGGAGAGAAATGATCTCATCTCCAAAGGAGTCCAACCAAGTTTAAACTCACTCAACGTCGTTCCATTCAAGAAAGAATTTACGTACTCTGGTTATTCTTAGAGCAAAGGGGGTCATACAACCACAAATGGGATCAACTTTGTCTTGTAATTTTGCTATTGCTCTTTCTTTCCCCCTTTTTTTGTCTCTTGAACCTGTTCCTGTAATTTCGTAGTATTTTTAAATATATTAATATAATCAGTAGGTGCAACCCCTCCTGTTTCCTATAAAATGCATGCAGGCTGCTGGTAAAAATAATACAATTTGTTTAATTCTTAGTGTTAACTGAAACCCTCAGTACCACAATTTTAGTGTAACTTGGAACAATACCAACTCTCAAATATCCTAAACTGCTTTCAATGAAAGAAAAACAAAACAAAATGCGTAGACATGATGTGCGCTTATGATATACTTACATGACTCTTGCATTCTTTTTTTGACGAAGCTAATGGCTCATACTAAAATAGCTCCCCTTATAATTGAGTTTCCCTCCATTCACACACCCATTCAGTGCTAAAGTTGTGCAAGGCTTTGGAACTTTGAGAAATGGGCCTCTGTTGCAGACAGAATTTTGAGAAATCAGTCTTACGAAAAGCCTTGCTAATTAACGCATTTGTATATTTGACTTCTGCCTCAAGCACCAATGGACTCTGTTCTACGGAATCGTTTAGGGATGCCTAGCAAAGTAGTAGCAACCAATGCAACACTACAAGCTTCCACTTCCAACACCACACCGGCCGTTGGGCTACTCTTGACTTGCCCTTAAGAGTTTCTGGGAGCCAGAAGTGAAGGAAAAACCCCATGCATTGTGGCAAAGTCTTTCCGTTTCCTGCGATACAAGGGGCCGGCCGGGAGCAAGATCATGATACGATCCCCTCGTGGGCCATCAACATATTCAATCTCGCGGCAGGGACGACTAGCACGCACCGAACCTTATTCCAACGGGAAGCTAAAGGGTGGTCGAGAGACCGCGTGGGGCGCAAAGCCCTCAGCACCCTCCATCCCTAGCTTCTCTCTCTGATCCTGATGCGCAATGCATTGCATGCAGAGAAACCCCTGGCACTAAACTAATCAACGAGCCTTGATTTATTGGCAGGCTTTGCCAATTGCCGTGATGCTGATGCCACCACTGCACACCCCTATAAAAACCCGGCCAGCCTGCATACATGACACACCACACCAAGCAGCATGATCAACCACTGAACCTTTGCAGCTAGAGCTCGTCTCCATCTTCAGGCTCTTCTTTGCAAGAGGAAGGCGAGGAAGGGAGCTTGCCGGAGGAGAGACTTCTGCAAAGGTAACGGAAATGCATGTGCTTGCAGCACAATGCTGCAATTTTTATTCTATCTCTGAGCCTGTGGTGTGGTGGAGTTGCTTCGCGTTGGTCAGTGGACACTGTCCGATCCCCACAGTGAAATAGATCTCCGATCAGGATCTCGCGTGGGGGCATGCAGCAGCAGGGGGACCAGTAGGGTCCTGTACAATTTAGGTAGCCATAAGACTGATGAAGAGCCAAAGAGCCGAGATGCAAGCGTCCCTGGAGAGAGTGACCTTCGGCTCAACGCTTGCATTATATTTCAGCCACGTTTTGGTTTCGGGGGCCACTGAAACCTTATTTATGCCAAGAGTTTCAGAAAACCTTGTGCCAAGTGCCCAAGTTGTTTGAGAAAACAGTCTACTGTACCAGTAATTTATGTGGAGCGTCCGTTTTGATTCTCACCACCATCCAAGTCTTTACATATACGGAGTAATTTGCCGCCAAAACCTTGTGAAACGGCCTGATCCGCGCCTTCGAGGCAACCGGCTATAAATTGCCGCCACCACCCTCCCTTCCTCTTCAGTCCTCACTCGTCAGAGTCACTTCACCAGCCACAGGCCACAGCCAACCACGAGCTCAGTGAGTGCTCGAGTCGTAGCCGCCTCTGGCCTGTGGAATTTGAATTTCCACGCGGAGTCGTCGTCTTTGTGTCGCTCAGCAGCTGAGTGGCAGCAGTATAAATTGCTGCGTAAGTCCTCACGTTGCCGATCAACTTCAGCCAGAGCACGAATTAGCCTTCTCTAGCTACGATATTGAGCTCTGTTGCTGCGCTCTAGCTGCAAGTCTCACTGTGCTCGGGTGTTGTGCAACTGGTGCAGAGAGATGGGGGAGACCTGCTACCCGGCCGCCGCCATGGAGGTGACCTCCGTGGAGCTCGGCCACACGGCGGCCTCCAAGTGCTACGACGACGACGGCCGCCTCAAGCGCACCGGTAAGTAGCTAGCTGTAGCTCTACAGAGCGGCCTGGCCTGGCTGCTGGCTGGTGTTCGATCAGTCGCCGGAAAAGGAAACTGATGGTCCGCCGCCACCGTGCTCTGTTATGTGCAGGGACGATGTGGACGGCGAGCGCGCACATTATCACGGCGGTGATCGGGTCCGGGGTGCTGTCGCTGGCGTGGGCGATCGCGCAGCTCGGCTGGGTGGCCGGCCCCGCCGTCATGCTGCTCTTCTCCTTCGTCACCTATTACACCTCCGCCCTGCTCTCCGACTGCTACCGCTCCGGCGACCCGTGCACCGGCAAGCGCAACTACACCTACATGGACGCCGTCAACGCTAACCTGAGTACGTTCGTTCGCGAGGCTTGATGAATTCCTCATTCTTGGGTGTTTGCTGTTGCAGAGCAAGAGCTGACTCTGTTTGCTGTCGTTTCGTCGAGCAGGTGGCATCAAGGTCCAGATCTGCGGCTTCCTGCAGTACGCCAACATCGTCGGCGTCGCCATCGGATACACCATCGCCGCCTCCATTAGCATGCTGTGAGTACATCGAAGAAACGCTCCAGCTGCACGCGTACTACAGTATCGTCGAGCTGAGCTCAGCTCATAATCACTGATGAATGAATTACTAAATGGTGGTGACGTGGCACAGGGCGATCAAGAAGGCGAACTGCTTCCACGTGGAGGGGCACAGCGATCCGTGCAGCATCTCGAGCACGCCGTACATGATCATCTTCGGCGTGGCGGAGATCTTCTTCTCGCAGATCCCAGACTTCGACCAGATTTCATGGCTCTCCATCCTCGCCGCGGTCATGTCCTTCACCTACTCCACCATCGGCCTGGGCCTGGGCATCGTCCAGGTGATCGCCAACAAGGGCATCCAGGGCAGCCTCACGGGCATCAGCGTCGGCGCGGTGACACCCATCGACAAGGTGTGGCGTAGCCTGCAGGCGTTCGGCGACATCGCCTTCGCCTACTCCTACTCCCTCATCCTCATCGAGATCCAGGACACCATCCGGGCGCCGCCACCGTCCGAGTCCAAGGTCATGCGCCGCGCCACCGTCGTCAGCGTCGCCGTCACCACGCTTTTCTACATGCTGTGCGGATGCATGGGGTACGCCGCCTTCGGCGACAACGCCCCCGGGAACCTCCTCACGGGCTTCGGCTTCTACGAGCCCTTCTGGCTCCTCGACGTCGCCAACGCCGCCATCGTCGTGCACCTCGTCGGCGCCTACCAGGTGTACTGCCAGCCGCTGTTCGCTTTCGTGGAGAAGTGGGCGCAGCAGAGGTGGCCCGAATCCAAGTACATCACCGGGGAGGTCGACGTGCCGCTCTCCCTCGCCGGATCCGCCGGCCGGTGCTACAAGCTGAACCTGTTCCGGCTGACGTGGCGGACGGCGTTCGTGGTGGCGACGACGGTGGTGTCCATGCTCCTGCCCTTCTTCAACGACGTGGTCGGGCTGCTGGGCGCGCTGGGCTTCTGGCCGCTCACCGTCTACTTCCCCGTCGAGATGTACATCGTGCAGAAGAAGGTGCCCAGGTGGAGCACGCGGTGGGTGTGCCTGCAGATGCTCAGCCTCGCCTGCCTCATCATCACCGTCGCCTCCGCCGCGGGCTCCGTCGCCGGGATCATCTCCGACCTCAAGGTGTACAAGCCGTTCGTCACCACCTACTGATCGATCGATCGTTCCATGAACTGAACATATGCACAGCTGATTGATGGGCGCCTAGTATGTGCAGTCTTTAATCAAAGTTAGTTATTAATTTATTACAACACGGTAAAGAAAGAAAAGAAAAAAGAAAAGAAGAAAGGCGGTGTTTCTTGCTGCTGATGCATAGCTTGAATCGCCGATGTACCGTGTCCTTGCTAATTTCCATTGTTTGTGATCTGGTTAACTGAAAAAATGTAGTGAATTAAGAGAAATCAAAAAGTGTGTATTTCCAAGTCAAATGCTTGTGTGGGATCTGTTCGATCATACCATTATTGGATTGAGAATGATCCGTACAAAGTTCATGTATGGAAATGAGTGACTTGATGAATCTAGAAAGCCAAAACAACCAATAATTTTATACTGAGAGAGTATTAATAGGGGGCTTGCCCCTTCTATTTCATTAAAAAATCATGTAAAATGCATGTGCTCTAATGAGAATTGTGTTCATAAATCCCACGAGACTCTCGATGATAACTTTTTGCCGTACTAGGTTACAGAAATTGAGCTGTTTTCTTCCTCATTGTAGGAATATGATATGAGGGATCTTAATGGAAATTAGAGACCACATATCTTTTAAGGGCAAAATTTTCTACATCCATAATTTACTGTGCTTGATATTGAAGTTTCAATGGATAACCCACATTTGGGCTTTAGTTTATGTTTTTGGGTTTGGACTTGCAGTTGCATGGCATCTTAATAAAATTTGGGAATCATAGGTCTCGAATTTGGATTCTGGCGGCACGCTTGAGATATGGGGAAACCTAGATGTGAGAATGATTGTCAAAATATAAGTGAATTTTCCACCATTTTCTATTAATTTAAACTTTTGGAATGAATTGATGTGTACGTGCGAGTGCAATCGATCACATTGTTCGGCCCTTTCGTTTGGCAAGGAGCATCTGCAGTGAAGAAAAAAGGGATGGCTCACGGAGTGACACTGCCCCAGTGCATATGCCGACTTTACCGGAGTCAGTCAACCGAATAAGAAATGACCAAAGGCATCGTGCAGGGTACACCCCTTTCCAAAGCTGAAGGGCACGGACAATGCAGAGGCAGGAATGCGCCGCGCGTGATCAGAAATGGCCAGTACGCTCGGCTCAAGCCCGTGAGTAGAGATGAAAGCGGATCCAATCATACCTTTTTTTTGTCGGATGCGGAGCGAAACGTATATTACACAGATGCGGTTACGAATGCAAATTTTATCGGATGTCGGAAATGGTGCGGAGTCCGATCGGTGTCAGAGTGAACGCGGATTAAAATAGTCGAATAATACATGCTTACATGCAACTTCTTATTGTCATCAATAATTTTTAAAGTAGCAACATTGTACGTAAAATACTATTGATGGTTCACAAATAATGAGAGTTATTGCACATGCACACACCATATATGTGGCTCAAATCTTATGGGCTCAAAAATTAAGTATAGTTAAAAGGTCATAGTATATGGAACGTATTGGCCTTGTCAATGTCAAAATAGTCGGATATTCTATTAAAAGTCTCGGATTATCCGTGTTCAATTATTGGATAATCCATATTCGTCGGATTTCGCCAACACCATATCCTACTCCGCATACGCACCCTATCGGATTCAGATAATCCACATCCGCATGAATATCAACAACTTTACTCCCTATCCGCAAAATTCGAATTCGGATTAGATCGGATGAGGAAATTATCCACGCCACTCTCACCCTCCCCGTGAGCACGTTCCAAGCTGGGAGCTCGCGAGACCTGGATGCAGCTAGGAAAGTGAGCTCAAAGGGCCTGGTTGGGATCGGTGGAGATCGGCCATGTCAGCGTCGAGAGGTTGGGACACGACGTTGGCCTCAACAACCAACCGCACCCCAACACGAACGCACTCCCAAGTCCACGGGATTAAAGTCACAAAGTGAGGAGCCCGCTGTCCATCCATGGCCACTACGACCGGTCAGATTTTGGGTGTGATTGGACAAAGCAAAGTACGGACGCCGTATTAGGCCTTTTCCCCCCGGCGGCTAATGGCGACGGTGGCGGCGAAAGGCCAAAGGGGAAGGATCCGGGAAGAATCTCCGGCCTTGGTGGTAACCGTAATCAGGACAAGACGCTCCAAAGATCCCTCGGCTGTCGGCTCGGCTCCACCGCCGCGCCCTGCCTGCGATAACAATAGTCCCCTCTCCCTTTTGGCGAGATTGATTGATGATTCCAATCAACGCACTGCCTCTGCCCGGCTGTCCAAGAGTGAGCCTTTCGGAGTCCCAGTTGGTCCGGTGGCGCATGATCGTGGCCCCCCGGCCGCTCCGCTCCTCCGCCGTCGCCGTCGCCGCAAAAGTAACCACGTCCGAAGAGGTGTCCTCTCTCCGAGAGTCTCCGTTGTCGTCTCCGGCCTGTCCGCTCACCGGAGCGCGGCCGCCGCCGTGATCGGGGAATGTTCGCGCGCGCGCGGCTCGCTGTTGCGTGGTTCCTTCCGGGCGCGCGCGCATCGATCGAAGTTGAGCCGATCCCGTTCTGGATGGAATATGGATAGCCTTGGCCTTGGATCGATGCGTTCTCGCTCGCCTTCTCCATCAGCGGCGGCGAGTGTAGTGTAGGTCGCTGGCAGCCCCCAGCTACACGCCCGCCTGTAGGAGCGCGACCTCGTCGAGGTCCTGCTCGGCTGCTTCAAGTTGGTCGATCAAATCGCTGGAAAAGGGGTCACACGGCACGCATATATTCCCACGGGTGAGGACGCGATCGAGCTGCGGCGATCACGGTCGCATCTCGGCTGCAGTAAGATGCAGGGATAAGACGACGAAGAGTTCTCAACTCCGGCCCAATGCAAGTACCGCAATAATACACGGATCGAAGCCGCGTCGGTCGGCACAAGTGGCCATTGCAAGTGCCCATTGGCATTGGCATTGGCATCGCCACCGCGCGGGCAGTCAGTCGCACGAGGACGCGACACCAATGGCACGGCACGGCACGCTGCAGGCAAGAACAAGCAGATTTGTCAGTTGCCGGCCTGGCGATCAGTGGATCGCACATCGCAGGATTGGACAGCCATGTGGGAGCCAAGAGCAACAACAAGCTAACAGGAGTAGTCGTCGTACAGAAAAAAGCATCAGCTTTGCAACCAAATTCCGCCACTCTCATCATGCTCTAGCGTCTAGCTTTGCGCTTTCACCCTACCTGTGTTCGTCAGTGCTCTTGATTTGAAACCTTAAACCCTGTCCAGAGAATGTGCGCTCACATGGAAAACAAACCCGGAAACAAATTAAAGCGCCCGGGGGATTTAGCACACAGCATTGCATTACAGCTGCTGCGACAGGTCAAAAGGTGTGGCATGGATTGGCCGGGCATTATTTTGGCCGGGAAAGCGAGATCACTTACCCAGGTGGGGCAGCATCGTATGCTATACGCATAAGCGCATTCGTTGCAACAATCAAATCCGAATATATACGGAGGAGTTGGGGTTAATCGGGGAGGGATATATCGGTTAGTTAGCTGCATTTGTTTGTTCCCTTCTTATCCCATGCATCATCGCAGTACAGGATGCTGGTGCTTGCAGCTTGCGGCGTCCGGTTTGCTTTTGACGGATGGTGTTTATACGCTGCTGCCGGCCGAGCACTGTTTTCTACTGTGAGATGCGATGAGATGAGGATCGCAGCAGGGCGGCACCATTATTGTCTGCACTACTAGTGGTAGAGCAGCTGACAGAGATCGAGAGAACATCGCATTGCAGATTTTTCAGCCCTGCAAGCCCAGTTTCCTTTTTTTTCAGTCAGTCAGTGCTGCGTTGAGAATCGAAAATGTGGAGTTTCTGTTAAACTCCCTTTAGTATAACCTCTCATTTTCCTATTGCTTTGGAATCTAGGACCGCGTGGAGTGAGTTTTTTAGCTGTAAGTATCTCTAATAAGAGTATCTAATATTTTTTTTTCCTAAAAGAACATTGGAAGGAATAGAGAAAATTCTCTCAAAGTATGCCTAATAATCCATTCTAAACTTTTGTTACGGTACTATGATAGTACCGGAAGGTACTGAGTAGAACAGAGACAATATGGAGAACCCGCCATAGCAACTTGACAGGATGCCAATAAAAAATGAGGTGATGGATGGTTTCCATAAACTATGAAACAACATATATTTCTTTCTCTCAGCTAGATCGTCGATCACCCTTTTTCTGATTAGTTAAGGTTCACAAAAGTGTAGTTGAATGTCAGGTAGCTGCTCCATTTTTAGTGGCATGGAAGCCAACTGATTTTGACGCCTGTATTCAGTTTTCAGTTGTCCTTGCGTCGACGCAAAACTTTTTGAGTTAAACATGATTTTTTTTTTTTGCATTTTCAGATTTTCTAGCAAGCCATGTGAAAATTTTAGTGGACAAAAAAAGGACCGGTGAATGATATAAAATTACACGGTCCCAATTTCAAACCTTTGTCAGTCTGCTTGGAGGAGGGAGAGATACCTAGTCTCATTTTGTTGGATCGCAATATATTTTGGGTCCACATTGATCGATCAGCTTATGGGCTTGCGGCCCATTAGCTTGTTGCTGCTTCGTTCACGGGCGGTTCCCCCAAAAGAGGCGTGCGTGGACCGTGCGCCTAGTCCGAATAACGGTCGCCCCACGCTTCAAGCAGACATCACACTTCCCTTGGACACACACGGCGCGACGACGACCTCAAGACGTAACGCTACGTCGCTACGCTTGTTCCTCCCAAGTCCCAACCGACCGGCTTGGCCACCAGCCGGAGCGGCACCCGCCTGGGCGTGGTCAGCCCGGGCGCGTCCGACACATCGAGCTCCCCGGGCGACGCGCCGCCCGGCATCTCCCAGTCGAACAGGCGCGCCAGGTTCGCCAGCGCGAGCTCCACGGTGGCCAGCCCGAACTGCATCCCGGGGCAGACCCGCCGCCCGGCCCCGAACGGGACGAACTGGAAGTGCGCGCCCCGGAAGTCCACCTCGCTGTCCTCCGCCAGGAACCTCTCGGGCCGGAACTCGTCGGGCGCGCTGCCCCACGACGCCGCGTCGCGGCCGACGGCCCAGGCGTTGACGAACACGCGCGTGCCCTTGGCGACATGGAACCCCAGCACGTCCGCGTCGCGCATGCACTCCCGCGGCAGGAGCAGCGGCACGGGCGGGTGGAGCCGGAGCGTCTCCTTCACGACGGCGCGCAGGTACGGGGCCGTCGTCGTCGTTGTCGTCGCGCCGGGCGCTGAGCGGCGGAGCTCGCGCTGGAGCCTCTGCATGGCCGCGGGGTTCCTGACCAGCTCCGACATGGCCCACTCCAGCGCGATGAAGGACGTCTCGGTCCCGGCCGCGAACATGTCCGCCAGGAGCGACTTGATGGCGTCCCTGGTGAGCTCGAACCCGTCGTCCTCCCTCTCCGCCTGCAGCGCGAGCAGCACGTCCACGAAGTCCTCCTCGTCGCCGTCGCCGTCGCCGTCGCCGCGCCGCCGCTCCTCGTGCTCCCGGACCACCTTCTCCAGCAGCTCGTCCCACCGCCGGAAGTTCCTCCACGCCCTCGCGCCGGCGCCGGACAGAGCGTCGTCCGCCCACGCCAGCGACGGGAAGTAGTCCCCGACGCAGAACCCGCCGAGCAGCGCCGTGTTCTCCTCGATCAGCTCCCGGAACAGCTCGCTCCTCCTCCCGCGACAGCCTCCCGGTCCCGGACACCGCTCGGCAGATCACGCCGTTCGCGAACGCGTACAGTGCCTTGCTCACGTCCACCACGCCCGCGGAGGAGGAGGCGCGCTCTGCGATGGTCCGGACCAGGGCGGCGACCTCCCGCTCGCGCATGCCGTTGTGGCGGTGGGACCGAGCGGCGCTGAGGACGTGCTCGGAGCAGAGCCGGCGGACGTGGCGCCAGTGCTCGCCGTGGGGCGCGAACACGAGGTCCTGGAAGCCGTAGGTGAGGATCTCGGCGGTGCGGAAGTAGGGGCGCGTGGCGAAGGCGCCGTCGTGATCGCGCATGAGCGCCGCGGCGGCGGCCGGGGAGGAGGCGACCACCGCGGGCACCTGGCCGAGGCGGAGACGCAGGAGGTCGGGCGCGCCGTGCGCCGCGGCGAGCGCGCGCAGGGCGCGGTGCGGGAGCGCGCCCACCTGGTGCAGGTTGCCGATGAGAGGCAAGCCCCGGGGCGATGGAAGCAGGCGCCGCGTGTTCCGGCCGGCGGCGCGGGCCTTGCTGAGGTAGAAGAAGCCACCGAGGAGAGGGAGGATGAGAAGCAGGGAATAGAGTTCCATGTTTGGCTGACGAGTCCTTGCGACTTGCGAGAGCGCTTCAGTGGCACCCGGTGCTAGCTGAATTCTGGTAGAACAGATCCATACTGGCAAAAAAATCGCTAGTACTTTTTTTTACCTTCCATACACATTGAACTGCAGCATAGTTATTTTTTTTAAGAAAACAAAAATGGCTTAAAAGTGGTTGAACGCCGACCTTGAGTATGATGAAAGTCAGACGTCGCTATCGTTTTGGTCAACCTTGAACTTCTATTTTATGTTAAAAATACACTGAAATCTGAACGTCACAGGTGACCGGCGACGACAGCCAAGGCCGTGTCTTCGTGTTTTTATAAATGTTTGCTCAAATAAACACGCAAACAAACAAAATGCAACGTTTGTTGGACCTCACGTTACGTCATCAGTACGTCGAATTTTGCTCATGGACACACGAATTTATAGGGCAGTTTAAAGATGAATTCAAGAGGAGAACATGTGCACGCAAGTGCAACACTGCAACTAATGTGCTGCATCATCTCCTTGCACATATGTATCAAGTGCTCGGATTCATATAAATGGCTAATGGCATGATGTGCTTGTTCAAATCTTCCTGTATTCTGCTGAGTCGTGTTGAGAGAACACAACAGTTCAAGAACGTGACCTATATGTCTCACCGCAATTTACATATAACCCAAAACTTGGATTCTTGGCCAACCTGGCTATCTTACCCAGAAAAGTATACCTGATATAATCCTCAACATCCTGTACCAATGCCTCAGAAATTACAGAGGGGGGACCGAGCTGTTACCTTTTGATCTCCTACAGTCAAACCTATCTTCAGTATCCAACGAGTGAATGAAATGGAGGGGCATCCTTCCCTTCCCCTGTCTAGGACCGACAGTTGCTGAGTATAATCCTCGAAGCATCATGATTTTAGTGTGTGTGCAAATCTCAGCGGGACATCATGATGAACGAAATGAATCTGTGCCCGCCCTTGGCGACCTGAGTGGGATGCCATCAGCAGCAGACCTTAGAGGAATTCCTTCAGCAGCATAGCCATCCTCATCCCCATGTTTAGGGAGCCGGATGGGTAAATTTGGTGGGAGACCTGTGATGCGGACCAGTAAGAATGTATAATTCATAGAAGTCATTATATGTCATAAGGGAGAGTAAATGTCAACATACCATCCACCATATCCTTTGTCTTGTGAAGAAGAAAAGTCCCAGAAAGGATCGTAACAAAGCCACACATTTCCGTGACAATTTGTGTCGGATTTTGACGATCCCAGTCCTGCATGCAATCAGAGTTGACATTAATACAGTTCCAAAGTTTAGAAAAAAGGGGGATTCACTGGTGCACCTGTTTTGCTATCCAGCGTAGCTACCAGTCTTTCCTACTATGGTTTCTAAATAATGTGTTTCTTGTGACTGAAAATTTTGTTCCTATCTGGCAGGTTTGCCAGTATTAATTTTAGATATACAGACCAATAGATCTCCCAATTAGTCCTGTTGAAAGCAGAGTGGTCCTCAGACTGGACAACTATGATTCTTTAAGCATCTTTGGTATAAAGAATAGTGTGGATGAAACCTTAACAAAATTCAGAAACTTTGTGCAAAACAATTAGTCTGTTAAGGTCTAAACACAAAATAAATAATAATGCATATGTAGTGAAGAAGTACAAAAATGATTGAAGCCTACATCCCACTACGCCTGGGTTCCCCCTTCCTATGAACCTTGAGACAAAGGTCTTACATTGAGTCAATAGGTAGGGTCAACTACACCACAGTAGAAGGGCCACTATCCAAAGCTATTAGTGGGCTGTTTTAAACTATTGATTTACTGAATCGAGTGATGCTGTGTTGGTAACGGGGGAATTTGGACTATTGGATTTCAATTAGCAAGATAACGGGGGCAATTGCAATACCTTGATGCCATCAACCAAAAATGGGAGCAAACAAAATTCAAGTTATCATCAGAAAGATGGATAGAGAATTTATGGGTTCAAAACTGAAATTTTTGTGTCACAAAAAGATCACATACTTATGGAGAAAAAAATGCAAATATTAATTATAAGTTAAGTTTAATTAGGTGTAAGTTATGTCTGCTATCCAGCGTACTAATTGATATTTCAGGCTAAACAAGATTAGTAAATCAAGTTACTATGCCTAAGTCAGTGGTTGAGACATAAGTCTAAGTTCGGTGTACAAGCATGCAAAAAATATATTAAGGTCAGAATCTGTTACCTTGAACATTATCACACTAGCCAAAATGGTCAAGGATGTAAACATCGTGTAATATATCGGCGAAACAACTGCAGTGTTGAATGTGTCAAGGGCCTGCAACAAATTTAATGATAGCAAGTTGAAAATGATGTAGAACAGAAGACTATAGCCACAAGGCAAATATTTTTTTATTTCGTCTAACCAAGACAATTTTCAATTGAAATGACAGCAGATTACTGTACCGTACATGACCCAGTATTGATCATACCTTGTTCAGATAGTTCATCTGTGTTAATATGCATGAGACCACAACAAATGAGAACACCCATGTTTGTGGATAGACTAGCTGGTTCATTCCTGAAAATGTCAGCTTCAACGCTATCCCAAGAGCTTTGACACTCATGACCTGCCAAACCAAGCCAAAAACAGATGGAAAACATTTATATCCTAGCTTCTTGAGAAGAGATGTTTATTCACATGAAAGCAATCGTTAACAAGTGAGATGAATACCGATAAAGATCCCACAAGAGAACATATGCCAATATAAACCATGATGTGTGTCTGACCATACTGAGGGGCAAAACGGAATATGAGAACAAAAGCTGCTGCAAGCACAATGCCTGCATAGAGTAGAAATGCTGCAGAACATAATTTAAACCTTAGTACCTGATAAATTAAAAGGTTGATATTCATGGCATAACACCTATTACAATAGTATGTTCATGAGTTATCAAATGCACGTAGAAATCAGAGTACCTGGTTCAGTAGCAAGATCCCACACTTCTGCCACGGACTCAATTTGACGCTCGGGAGGGGCATGAAGCACAATAGTTGTTGAACCCACAACACAAAGAATACACCCAAGTATACCAAATATGTGAAGCTTCTCCCGCAACATAATATGGGCAAGAACGGCGCTGTATGAGCCACATCAAAATTATCAGATTTACAGGAAAACATAAGCAGGGGAAGATGTCACTGTACCAACTGGAGATCACATTCAAGCTTAGTCCTTACCTGATAATTATGCTAAGTGCACCAAGTGGAGTGACCAAGATAGCGGGAGCAAATGCGTAGGCAGCAAAGTTAGCGATCTCGCCAACAATCACTGAAACAGAGTACAGTATACCATTGGTACCGTGTAATGGAACAAAGTTGCAATATCATAACTCTATTTAATCAGAAGGGGACACACACTTGTTATCATTCCCGCCCACCACAGTGGCTCAAGCAAGTATGAGTAGCCACCAACACCTGTTGCAAATCAGTAAAGTGCAGTTAATAGGGAAACATGAATACTGGAACTCATCTAGCAAGATAGAAGCGGAATAGTCTAGACAGAAGTTACATAACAACAATGGTTGATCAAAAAGGTCAATTGTACTTGGTACACAAAACGTCAATGGAAGCCTTAACTCTTGGTGGCATAAGCCAAAACATTACAACAAGTGAGCAACTGAGAACGCATTTGCATGTAGGAATGTTTGTAAATTTGTCCATGCCACCCATATGCGCTCGCTATTCAAATTTATCAAAGCGACAACACAAAGGCAGAAAGAAGTCTGGATTGCTACGCAGCAGCAGCATAACCAATGCATCACCCCTGCTACCACCGAGCCAGCAGATCAACTATGATTACTAGTGATATTCCAGGATCAACCCCAAGTATAAGCATTAAGCAACTCCTACTTGAACTACACTACATTTTCTACGGACCAGCTCCAATTCATGCTTCGCACGACCTAACCGATATCCAATGTGCTCAGTGCTCCACTACCACTGCACACCCAAACCCACCGACACTGCAGCCGAGATCCAACCCGCGCGCACGCAGCTAACAGATCCAAGCGGCAAACTCAGCACGCCGGCAGCGAGCGAAAGCACGGTCGCCGCCTGCTGGACTGGCCAGTGGAAGGTAGGCGACCGGGTCCGAAGCAGAGACAGTCAGACAGAGCCTCACCTGCTCGGACGCCGGCCGCGCCGGCCTTCTTGAGCCCCTTCTTCTTGACGATGAAGCTGGCGCCGATGAAGAGGCTGGAGGAGAGCGCGAGCAGCAGGCCCTTGATGTTGTCCGCCGACATCCCCGTGTACGACTCCACCCATCTCCCCACCAGCTGGGTTCCCCTCATCGCGCTGCCGGTCGGCACTCAGGGGTCCGCCCTCCCCCGTCGCGCGCGGCGGCGGCCACCGCGCATACGAGATCCGGGGGCGAAGAGAGAGAGAGGGAGAGGGGAACTGGAGGCGGCCGGTTCGGTTGCTCGCCCTCCCCGCCTGTGCTGGTGGCTTGGCTTTTCGTCGCCCGCGTGGGCTCGCGGTGGGAGGGAGCTGTGGCGGAGAAGCTAGGCAAGCTAGCTAGCTACCGTATGGAGCCGGGGGATGCAGGGAATTGGGCAAAGGAAAGACGGTCGGGTTGGGGGCGGCGACGACGACGACGTCGTCGTCGACAAGGAAGCGGGGGCGTGGCGACTGGCGAGGGCGGAGAGAAGGGGGGGCGAGTCCGGCCGGGAGGCGTGGGTGTTTCCGCTTTCCGGGCTCTTCTCGTCGACACGCCCGCGGCGCTGTGGGTGCTGCTGGGGCTCGTGCCGCGCGGTGGGCGGCGTGGTTGGTCGCGTCGCGTGCGCCGTGATGACTCGTGGCCGGGTGGTTTGGTTGCCGTGCCGGCGTGCATCACCGTGGGTTCCCTTCGTCACTTTTTTTGTCCGGCGACACGGTCCGATGTGCGTGGCTCGTGGATGAGGCTTTTGCGAGTGCGCTGCGCGGGACGTGTGTAAATTTGTTGGCGCCGGAGGAGCCACAACTTTCCTTCGCAAGGAAAGGAATTGCTTTCTTGATCGATATATATGGTTTGGCATAGAAACTTTCGCTTTGCAGCAAAGGCATGTAAATGAACTGTGTTCTATTGGCGTGACACAACATAAGATTCATATTTCCAAACACCTTGTTTAGATCGGCAAGTTTTTACTATTCACTTATCAGATCGGATGTTCTCATATTAATTAGAATATTAAACGTAGGTTAATGACAAAGCTCATTTTATAATTTGAGTACATTCGGAGTACGAATCTTTGGAGTCTAATTATGTCACGATTAGATAATGTTTTCCTACATTGAAAATCTTTTGGTGATGACTTGATTAGGATTGATAGATTCGCGACTTCAAGTTCATCTGTGTAATCGATTTTATAAGTAGATCATGTTTAATCTTTCTAATTAGTATAAGTAAATTTGATGTGACATTTTCGGCAACCAACTTGGCCTAAACTTCAATTTGCTGATACAGACAGCAAGCTTTCTAGACACCATTTATCCTATTTTTAAGACCAATTCTAATTGATGGTTCATGGTTGTCACCTTGCTAATCCCCTTCCATTATTTTCTTATGCTGACTGCCGGCTACACTATAAGAGAGGCGCGGCTAAAAGCCTAAAACTAAGTAAAATTTTGGGATCTCTTTTAGGTTCTGTTTGGTTCCCATAAGTAGGGTGACTTAAAGTGCAAAATAAGTCACTAGTGAAACCAAACAGCTCTGACTTAAATGATCTGACTTATAAGTTGCATAAGTAGCTCCACCCCTACTTAAAGTGACTTATTTCCACTTTTCCTCTTTCCCACCCTGTGTGGAGCTCACTGACTTATAAGTCACTGCAACCAAACAGGACTGACTTAAATCCAACTGACTTATAAGTCAGGTGACTTATGAGAACCAAACAGGACCTTAATGTTTATTCGAGGTAATAAACATAGACTACTTGCAAAACTAATTACATGTATAGATGTAAAATCCCGAGACGAATCCAATAAATATAATTAATGTCATTAGAGATTGACGTTGTCTAATCATGACATAATTAGGCTCGTTAGATTCGTCTCGAAAATTAAGATAGAGATTATGGAATGGGTTTTGCTATTAATCCACATTTAATACCCCTAATTAGTGTCCAAACATTGATGTGACGAGTAGTTAGTGAAAATTTAAGGAACTAAACATGAACTTAAAGTTATTGTTGAAGATTCAGAGAGTCCCGACTTGGTTGGAGAGAAAGGGAGACAAATGTATAGATGGCCATATGGGCCGCCCAACTCGGCACAGCACGAGCCTGACACGGCCAAGTACGATGACCGTCGTGCTCGTGTCGTCAAAAGCACGGCCTGATGTACATGGGCCACGTCAGGTCAGGGGGTTCATGCTTGGGCTGGGTCGGCATTATAGGCTGAAATCAGCGCCCAGCACTAACCCAATATTGTGCTCGTGCCGGTCCGAGCCCGATACTATCGTGTTGGGTTCGTGCTCGTGTCGGGTCAAAAATTCGTTCTTTAAGCTGGCTCATAGGTCTTGCTTGTGCCATATATGACCATCTACTAGAAAAGGAGAAACAAAAACGTTGGGGTGCTGGGCTCGTGCAGCTCCGAATAATAAACTGTTTGTTTGGGAAGCTCCTTTTCCCTTTTGTCTTACACAAGCACGGAGCGGCGGCCACTTCTCTCTGCACGGTCCGCGCGACGGAGAGCACGTGAGCATCGTAACTTCTACGGCTTCGAGATTGGCATCACCTGTGCCTGATGGCTGATGATGCAGCCTCTTGACGTTCAACTGGAGCCCAGACTGCAACCGCAAATACTCTTTTGAAATTAACAACCGCAAATACTCATTGCCAATTCGTCATCGATAATATACTTTCACGTGGTGTTTAGACAAGTTACGTTGGATACCATGCCCCGGAAATAAGATCCGATCTGGCGTCCTTGAATCATTGTGTACGGTGTGTACATGGCTGATCATCATCCGGGGTAAGCAACCGATAAAGCTAAGCTGCACATTGATTGAGATTGAAGCCTGTTGCTTTTGCAAAAAAAAAGCCTTGCACGTTCGATGGGATGCAGCTACTCCTACTGGAGTACATTACAAGGTGATTGCTTTATGTCAGTGCCGGGATCATCAGTTCTGAAGAGATCGACCGTGATTTGGTCACTGGACACTGATGGCGATTCACGTTTGGCAAGCTACGGAACTGACTAGAACAAAATGAGGGCCAAATTGGCCAAAACTAGCGGGTTGATCCGACTTGAAAGGCAGACAGGAGTTACTGACAGCGATATTCACCAAACATTAGGTGCCATGGCGTTTAGTAATAGCTCTTTAAGTAACCGGACGAGCCTACCTGTGTGCTCTTCAGGAGACTGACTTGACATGATCGAATACCGGGAGCATAAATACATCATTTTACAATGTACAGATGAAATTCTACATAAATAACGAGCTAACCTGCTGATTCTCACTAACTTGGCTAATATGTACACAAGCTGAGAATGGCTACAAAATTGCCTTCCCTCCTTTGAGGGGTCCTCCAACTAGACAGAGTTCTAGGCTCCTTAGCAGCTCTCTCTCTACAAGTAGCTCCACCTACTGACTGGTAAGGACTTAAGGTGAGCTCCACCTGAATTTGCTACCTCAGAAATCAGAATCGTCTCAAAAGCATCCCTGCGAACATTGCTTCGTGCACAATCATGCAGCATATAATGCGCCGTCCTTTCTTGTACATTGGATGGATTCAACATTACCCCAAGTACAATGGAGCATGGCTGGCAATTTAGAAGACATTTTCTGATCGTCAATAGCTCGTCGGATGAATTAAACATCACCCATTGCTCCAGCGGTAATTGTGGACTTCAGGTATCAAGAGCTGCCAACAGAAAAATTATATCACGCTCCACCACTTCCAACCGAAATTCTGACATTTTCATAGCCTCTCAGCGTCTCTTGAGTGAAAGATTCCAGTGCTTCAAATATGGGAGCCAGGCCTGATTTCAGATCGGTCGCGCTTGCCTCTCGGATTTGTTTCATGGTTTCCTCATGTCTAGCTCTTTGTTCATCCAACCTCTTATGCAATGTATCCAACGCAACCATGCGGTTATCAACCGCCCTCCCATTGTCAGCGACGGGCAACACTGTGTTATCACCTTCCAACTGTCCCTGCAAGCCATGTTCCTTCTGAAGAGACTTGAGCCGCTTTGCGAAATCTCTAGACAGATAGTCGGCTTTTAACTTCTGCTGCTGCTCTTCATCCTGCCGCTCCCATAATACATGCACATTAACTGCAAAAGCCTCCATCGTATCTACGACGCTACCTTCCGGTATCCTTTTCATAGCTTGGCACCAATCATTAGCTGTGATGAACACAGCAGGTGCTCCAAGCCTACCAGGAGAGAACGGTGCGATGCCATCTGGGGTTTCTTCCTTTTCCTGAGGGAGCCATTTCACAAGCCAGCCATTGAGGGTTTCAATATAAGCCTTTTGGGATAGGATCCAATTCCTGAAACAGGAACACCAGTTCAAAAGTTCCATTTCTAGTTCCAGTGTAACCTTGGAGGAGCTTCTTTCAGGTCCATTCTTAGGGATGAGGATATGAGACTTAGTTTCAAGTATGGTATGGAATTGCTTCCGGTGGCACTCAAGAATGAACTTCCACATCCTAACAAGCCTGCACCAGAATCACAACTATATTTTGTCAAAATTAAAAAATACCACTGTAAATACTGCTACTAAGACTAGCTTATCTTAGAAGTTTTATCAACAAATCAAACAAAAATACTTTGTATAATTTTAATAAAATCAACACGCAACAGCATATATAAAACATGCTATTAGGAAAAAATGTTGAGTAGTTTACATGAAGTAGTGCAGCCATCTTAGAGAAACAGTAGAAACAGACTAAATATTGTATTTGTATAGATTCACTTTTTGTTGCTACCAGTGCATGCTTTTAGTGATTGCTCATCAAGGAACTGCACATTTTGTTTCCATGTCCTTTACAGTCGATTAGAATTTTACCTGAACAGCTGGTTAGTTTCTGAAAGAAGGTGGGGGGGGGGGGGGGAATCTAATTCTCGAATTGGCAATTCTACGAAATGTACAAAATGTATTCCATAAGAATCACTAATTTTGCCATTATGAAACCCATGGATACTTTGTAAGACAACTCAAAACTCTATGGAACAAACAAAATTGGTAACAAATACAAACAGGCTAAATGACTTAAGACTTATTATTTGAATATTGAACCCTTTGAGATCAACAGATTAGCAGTAGGGCTACATTTGGCGTACCCTCGGATAAGCGCAACAAGGTGTGGATGCAACTCATCATCTCGTAGTATGTGAATCCTCCTAGAGATAACTTTAGCTGATCTCATGGAAATGTTGATTCTGGTGAGCAGTGTCCTAATTGAGGCCCGTGTTGTATCAATCTTATATGGCTCTGCACCACTAGCATCCAACTCTTTCAAGCGCTTCCATTCTTTGTCGTATGTAATCCTCAATCTTTCTTCCTCCTAACATAATTTTTGAAAACTGCTAATAAGATATTCATGAAAAAGAAGTGTTACTCCGCACATTTAATATGACTGAAATAACATACCATAATTTCCTTATGAAGTCTTTGCTCCCACACGTACAGCCTATCCATTGTTGCGGAGAGAGTATCAAGTTCAACATCGCTGGACAAGTCGAATCTTTTGCTCAAATTCTGATTTCTTTTGGATGAATTTGTTGCTGATTGTTCCATGTTCTTCGCTGGTGGCTCGGATAAGGAAGAAAATAGCAAGGCAAAGGTCCCCATCATCCGTGAAAATATCACTGCGTCAAGAGCAAGGATCCAGTTATTTAACAATGCCACAAATATCTATGGAAAACAGAAAGGTAGGAGAAGAACAGAGCCCACAGTTTGACATACAAAGAAACCATCTACTACTCCATCCTCAAATAGATGAGGTTTAGGACAAGGAATTTAGTTCAAAATGAACTATTTTTTTTTGTCCTAAACGTCATCTATTTGAGGATGGAGGGAGTACATACTATCTTTAAAATAGTCAAATATGATTCTTGCAATTGGTTTACTAATGCCGACAAAGTTGATTCGAGTCTGATGCAGTTTTACGGCAACTGAACAAGCACATAATGGTCAGACAGAATGAAGTATACTTACATCTTAAGACCTTATTCCTTGATCTATACCGCATCCTCCCGACCTCAAGGATCCTTGCCACATCTTCTCCACAGGCAGCCACTGAGTTGAACTGTTCCTTTATCTCCTGAACAACCTCAGCAACATCTCTTGTCCCAATGTTCTCTGGTGGCTGTACATCCTCACCGACTACTATGGATGAGTGATCCTCCGAGCTCACCTTCTTCACCTTCCCTTGATCATCACCAGGTGGCACGGGCCCTCCTGTTCTAGCATTGACATGGTCACAATCACAACTGCACACACTCTCCTCCCCTGATTCAAGTACCGAAGCACTATCCACACTCTCAATGTCAACCTCTCTGTGCTCCATGGACACCTTCACCTTGGCGCTGACATCCACATTGTCGATCCGATTCGATGCTGTGCTCTCTACCGCCTTCCTCGCCTTGGCAGACTCCCTCATGGACTCCATCTCCGTCTCCTCCTCGAGCTCCGGGATCCCCTCCCTTGCCCTCACCTCACTCGAGTTGGGGCTGCTCGTGAACGACCCATTGGAATCGTACCCTTTCGCCTTGTACTGCGGAAGCTCCTGGTCATATGAATCGAACGGGTTAAAGAAGTCCCACGGTGACGTCTCCTGCAATGGCATTGGCGGCGGTGGCGCCGGAGGCTCCGGCTCCCGGCGACGATCCTCCACCGGCCGATCCCCCTCCGGCGGCAACGGAACGCAGTACATGGGGTTCGTGTACCCGTAGTTGTAGCCCATGTAGGACGAACTGGCGGCGAAGTTGCCGTAGCCGTACGGTTCTTGGTACACCGTGTTCGCCGGCGTCGAGCTGGCTTTCATGTAGTAGTAACCGGGAAATGTGGCATTTTGGAATGCGGTGTTTGGGAACGAAGGGTAAGGGTTGTAGGAAGCATACTCCCACGGCATCTCCGAAACGGGCGGTCCCGGCTGATGGATTTGGCGTTGTTGGGGCTCGCCGTGGCCGTGGTCGGGCAGGGGAACGCCTGAGCGAAGGATGGGCACCGGCTGTGGAGCCTGTGGGGGGATCTCGCCGTGGCCGCCGCAGCCCCCCGGGGCGGCGCAGGGGTCCGGTGAGGATCCGGGGTCGGAGTCCGAGGCGTCGTCGGAGTGGAAGTGGATGTGGGAGTGTCCGGAGTCGGTGTGCGGGGTGGCGGAGCCGGACGCGGAGGCGCTCCGCTGCTTCTTGGGCTCGTCGCCGTCGCCGTCGCCGTCCCCGCCGCCGCCGTGGTCGGAGGGCCGCGGCAGCGTGAGCACGGGCGACCCGGGGGGCGTGGCGGCGTGGTGGTGGCTGGCGAACCGCGCGAGCGCGTCGGCGACGCGCGGCAGCGCGCTGAAGTAGGCGGCGTGCGCGGCCGCGAGGTGCGCGCGCCGGTCCGCCGCGTCGCGCAGCAGGTCCCGGCGCTCCCGGCAGAGCGCGGCCGCCGGGGACACGTCGGCCGCGTCCAGCCGCGAGCTCCTGCACCCCATCCGTCTCCTTCAGAGCCGCCTAGTCCCTCGCCGGCGCCGGCATTGCCCTCCCGCCACCACCCAGTCACCCACGACGCCGCGAGCGCGAGCCAGGGCGAGAGCGCGGAAAACAGAGGCTGAGAAACTGTGAGCGAGCAGAGGCGCCTGGAGCAAGGTGGCGTGGTGTGGGGCGTGGCGTGGTGAGGTAAAAAAGAAAACGCGGTGGGCGAGCGCGGCGAGACGAGGGTCGGAAGGTGGCGACTGTCGACTTGCGAAGAGGAGGCCGCCGAGGAGGAGGAGGAGCGGCGGGGCGTGCGCGCGCGCGGGAGCGTGGGCCGGGCACGTGGAAGCGCAGCGGGAAGGGTGCGTTTATTACTGAGCAGAGCAGGCACCAGGAAAGGCAGCCAGGCACTGCCACTACCCGACGGGCTCGGGGCAGCAAAAGTACGGAAACGGCTACGGGTCTACGGCCACGTCCCCTCGTCCGTTTCAGCGCGAGAGCGAGCCAGCGAGAACACCACGCCGCCCTTCGCTTGCTCACGGCTCGCATCGCATCACTGGAAACGGAGAGGCGTTTTTTTTTCGTGTTTGGATGGAGGAAAAAAAATTCACCCAAAAGGGAATCTTGCACGTATGGAGTTTATTTGCAAAATCTTTTCACAGATGAGTGCAACTTTGCGCGACGAATTTAATGAGCATAATTAATTAGCGATTTGCTACAGTAATGCATTAGTAACCATTCTCTAATCATACGGTCAAAGATCTCATTAGATTCGTCTCGCGATTTTGCTCGGGGTTGTGAAGGTAGTTTTCAAACTGACTTTATTTAATACTCTTAATTAGTGGTCAAAGTAACATTTAATAGGGGTGAAATATATAATGAAAACGGAGAGGCTTTAGACCGACTCCAGCAACCTTCCTCTTCTCTATACGCAAACAACCGGCATGAGAGAAGGAGCGAGAAGAAGTCCATATCGCAAACAAGTGAGCCTTCCGGCCGTAGAGCGCACCCCTCGTGCATCCGCTCGTGGTAGTTGGCTCCCGCGTGCAGCCGGAGAAACCGAGGGCGGCGCCTCCTCCATCTTCACCGGATCCGGGCCTGGGGAGAGGGCCGTCGTCGGCCGGCGTAGAGTTCACAGCGGCCGTGCCGCCCTAGAGGTGGCCGGCGGGGGTGGAGGTCGGGGAGAGGGAGAGGGCGGAGGAGATCGAGGCTGGCCACCCCTACTCGCTCTCTCCAGATCAACACCGCCTCTGTCGAACTCGAGGAGATGGAGACGAAAGGGACGCGGGGAGGAGGAGCCGACGGTGGGCGAGCTCCGGCGACGGTGAGCTCGTCGGTCTCCACGCCACCCACGAGTAGGACCGCCAGAGCTCCGCCGCAGGCTGCGCTGACGGCCGTGCGCCACACCGCCGCCCGGGGAAACAGAGCTCCGCACGACCTCGGCGTGTGTCGAGGTTCGTTACCGCCGGCAAGTAAATTTATATGAGGGGGCGTGTTCTGATCCGCACGGTTGCACAGGAGACACTCGGGGTTATACTGGTTCGGGCCTCCGGAGAGTAATACCCTACGTCCAGTCTGAGAGGAAGTGTTCCTTATGCTCGGGAGTTTGTAGTAGGGGTACAAACAAGTCGGGAGAGGGTGTAGAGCCCAAGTCTCTGGTGTGCGAGTGGTTCAAGTAGCAGAAGTCTGCGTACGTGAGTGTGTGAGTGCTTGCGGTATTTGTATGAGATGGGATATCGATGCTAAGTGCGTGTGGGAGTGAAAACGAACGTGTCTTGTGAGCACCTCTGTCTCTCCCTTTTATAGTTGCAAGGGGCAGGCTCAGGGTGGTTACATCGAGTGCATGTGAGCTGGTCTGCAGTGCGAGGCGTCCTTCTCTGCGTCGGGCTGTCAGATAGCAGGAGCGGCGAAGCACTATTACGAGGCCTTGGTGACGGTGTAGATCCCATGCGTCCCAAGCAGCCGTTCCGGGGCCCCCTGCGCCCTTCTCCGGGTAGTTAGTCGGGTACAGGAGGCAGAGTACTGGCCCTGATCCCATCAGTGGATCAGGGGCTTGTCTTTTCTAGTACTGTGGAAACGGATTAGCCTGCACCACGGTGATCGAGGGATAGGTGACGGCTTGCACTGTGCAATTGGTAGCACAGCGCTTCCTGTGCCCTCCGTGGTACGGTGCGCACCGCCCCTGTAGAGGAGCGGCAGGAGGATCCGTCTTCTGACACAGGATCGACCTGGTCAGGGCGGACCCGTGCAGGGAGGCTGACACGTGGCGGGCCGTGTACCGGGGTATCACGGGACACCAACGGGGCCTGCGTACCTGCGGCCTTGACGGCCAAGTTTTGAACTAGTCGGAGTCGGAGAACTACTCGTGAGAGTAGGTGATCTATGTTGCGTCTTCCGATGCTTAGGGTGTAGTGTGTACTGTACCGTACGTCGCCCAGCGCTTATTACGCCGTTGGCGGTACGACAACCACTGTGCCGTTCGTGGTAGGGTTTGACGAATCCATCCCCTGACACCGAATCGGCCTGGCCCGGGCGGACCGCTGCAGCGGGAAGGACACGTGGCGGTGCGAAGGAGAGCATGCGCGGAGTTCCCGGGTCCTCAATCTGATGGACCCACACGCCCCGTGCATTCCCCTTGAAGCCTGCGCGAGTCGGTGACGGAAACTACTCGTGCGAACGAGAAGTCGTGGCTCCAAGGTGGAGACTACTCGTGCGAGCGAGTAGTTGCGGCCGCGAGGCGGAAACTACTCGTGCGAGCGAGTAGTCGGGAGCGGAGGTGAGAACCTGTCGTACGGACCACCACGTACTCGGGGAAGAGGGTACGGATGACCGTGGGCCGCCTGTCTTCTGGCCCATGGCGGAAACTGGTCGTACAAGCCTTCACGTGCCCGGTCAGCGTAACACTTGTTGTGTTAGCTTGCCGGAGCTCGCCATACGTGGGTCCGTACTGCATTTTTCAGGGGTCTTGGTGGGCTCTGGTTCATGGCCTCGTCAGTAGCCCCCGAGCCTGGTGAGGGAGTTGGAGACTCGCTCCCAGGATCAACTGTCATGTAGACGAGGGGACTTGCTGTGTTTTCTCTAGCGGGGACGCGCGAGCTTACCCGCAGGTAGTAGCCCCCGAGCCCACGGACAAGTCAGAGACTTGTGCGTGGGGTTAAATGTTGGACTTCTTGGACAAGTCGGAGACTTGCGGCTTGCTGCGTGGTGCACGTCATGGGGTGACTGGCGGAGATCTCGCACTGGTTGCGAGATTTTCGGGTCCCACTTCGAGTGACGTGGCGGCGCGGTCGTGGGCGGTGCGCAGTAGTGGGGCGCGCCTTTTGAGGGGCGACGCTTCGGCGGTGAGAGGACGTGGCCTGAGGCGACACTGGCATTAACTGCGGGGGGCAGAAGTAATCATTCCCTCGTTTATATACCGCGGCCGTCGACCAATTTTTCCCCTTCCGCTTCCTTGTGTCTTCCGCCGCCGCCGTTTCATGCCTTTGCTCCACACTCGCCGTGCGCAAGCTGCAGAGCCTGCCTCGCCTCTTCTCGCAGGCTGGAAACGCCCACCGCCGCCACCACAGCCGACGCGATGTCGAACTGGTCATCTTCGACGGTGACTTGGTCCGATCTCGACCGCCTTGCGTCCGACGGCATGCTGCTGCCACTGACCGCGGCGGAAGAGTGGAGGGTGCCCGGGCCGGAGAACAGCCCCCAGCCCCCAGCGGGGTACGTAGTCTCGTTCGAGCTGTTCCACTAGCGAGGCTTCTCCGTCCCGACGGGACGGTTCATCCGCGCCGTGCTCGAGGAGTACGGCTTGGAGCTTCACAACCTCAACCCGAACGGTGTCCAATAGATGGCGGCATTCAAGGCTTTGTGCGAGGGGTACCTGGAGCAAGGAGCCCACTGGGACTTGTTCCGGTACTTCTACAAGTTCGTCTGCGTCAAGGACACCAATTCCGCGGCGGTCATCGGCTGCGCCGGCCTCCGCGGGAAGCAAGGGAGGATGGACGAGTACATCCCCACCTACCTGACCTCCTCCAAGAGAGGGTGGCATCGAGGGTGGTTCTACCTCAAGAATGACCTCGAGAACCCGCTGCCGGAGTTCACCAATCGCTGGTACGATCGGGCGCTGACGAAATGGAGCTACGGGCCGGAGAAGAAAGATCGTCCCCGGTTCCTCGACAGCGCCCTCGCCGCCCTTGAGATACTTCGCAACAACAGGGTGAATTTCATCACCTTGATTGGCGGCTACCACACCCGGGGGGTCGTCCCGCTCCGTCGTCGCGCGCTGCGCCTCTGGGAGATGACGGATGACCGGGCTCCCTTTGAGGGGACCGTGACCGCTCGTCCTCTGCCCTCGCTAGACGAGGTCTAGCGCCGGGTGACCCAGGCCACCAGGGTCACCTGGATGTTTTGGCCGCCGCTGGGCATGCTGCAGATGCTCCCTTCCTCGGCCACGGCGGCGCTGGTATGTCTCCTCTTCGACTTCCTTCCGATTCGTCTTTCGCGGTTGCGGGTGGTGATTGTTCTTGTGCTTGCGCAGATGAGGAACATGTGCGTCCTCCCCTCTCGTCCTCCGCTGGAAGAGGACCGGACGCTAACTCGGGAGACCGCTGCGCGGGCAGCGCAAGAAGGCCCACCAGCAGAAGGAGATCGAGAAACGGGAGAGGAACGACAAGCGCGCCTCTCGCCGGCGCAATGGGGAGAAGGACGTCTCCAATGATGAGGATCCCTCGTCAGCGCCGTCGGATATGGACAAGTCCGAGTCCCCGTTCAAGTGGACCGACGACGAGGCGGCGGCGTCCTCGCAGCCACGCGGCGGATCGGCACCCTCCTTGGCCGCAGCTGGCACCAGTTCGAGCCGGCAGGCGCCCTCCTCCTCTTCCCAGGCTGACCAGCCCGGAACAAGCAGCCGTGTTCCTCGGCGGGACCGCCGCGAGAGGGGCAGGAGCTCTCCGCGGCGCGGCGACACCAGCCGCCACGAGTCGAGGCGCGACGGCTCGCGTCGCCACTCTTCGCGCCGGAGGTCTCACTCGCCCTCCGCACGTCCGTCACGAGAGCCGCGGAGCGTGCCGGCGGCCTCCCCGCCACCTGCAGCCCAGAGCGGGGAGGCGGCCCCGACCCAACAGCGACCCGCGTCGGTCGTCGTTGCCAGAGGCAGTTCGACGCCACCTCCGACATCTGCTCCGTCGTCGGGGAGCAAGAGGGCGGCGTCCCCGCGCAAGCCCACGATCGGCTACAAGCGGCCGCGTCGCGTCGCAGAGGGGTAAGTTCCGAGTTGCAACCTTTTGGTTTTTGCTTTGTGTTTCTAGCGAGTGCGTTTTTGCTTGTCGTCGTGACATACTTCTCGATTCAGGGCGCCCGATCGCCGCACCATGAGGCCGACGCCTGTCAAGGCATTGCGCTGCCCTGCCCATGTGGGTGGAGACGCGTCGTCGTCGAGCGACCCGCCGTCCTCCCTTTAGTAGGGGGTAGCGGCAGAAGAAGCCATTGGGTCAGGGACCCAGGTGGTGACCGTCCCCCCTCAGAGAACTGCGAGCCCGGCTCGCAGCGACCTGTCGATGGGGGCGATGGGTTTGGGGGGTGAGGCCCCCACTGAAGAAGCACTCTCGGCCCACGCGGCCGAGTTGGCAAGGTGCCTGTCCGGGGCCCAGGAGCAGGATCAGGAGGATCCTGTTTTCGTGGCACGAGCGGGCGATGATGAACAGCCAGCCCCCGAGTTGTCAACGGGGGCAGGCAATGACGCGCGGCCAGCCCCCAAGTCGTCGGCGGGGGCGGGCAACGATGTTGACGCCGAGCGGCCAGCCCCCGAGTCGTTGGAGGGGACGACCGCTGCCGCTGCGAACTTCGAAACCCCAGCCCCCGAGTCGGCGGGGGGAACGGGGAGTACTGTCGAGATGGTGGAGGCGGGCGACCGCGCCTCCGAGGATGTTTCTGCCGCGGCGACGATCGTGGTGACCGAGGGGATCATCCCCATCTCGTCGGTCGCCGCATCGGACGCCGCTCCAGCGGAGGTGATCGTCATCCCGGCGTCGTCTTCTCCGGCCATCTCTCCCGTCGGGACGGTGGACGAGCAGATGCCTCCTCCGACCGTGGAGGTCGGGGAGAGCTCGAGGGTGCCGAGGCCGACCACCTCGATGGCGGAAGAGGAGGAGACGGGAGCTCCTCCGCTCTGGCTGGTGCCCACGTCGCCAGTCCTGGCCTCAGTAGGCCCGGGCCTCGACAGCGACGCGAAGCTGGCGGCCCACCGCCGCCTAGAGCGTAGCCTGCGCCTGAGCGAGATGGCGCTGCGCAAGTCAGAGTGGGCGATCAGGGACCTGATCCCTACCTCGAGGGTGAGTTTTTTTCTTCCTCTTCCTTTGTCATGCTTGTTTTTCCTTTTCTTCTCAGTCGTGCGACTCATGCGTGGTTTAGGAGATCGTCGGGCGCTCCGACGACAAGACGCGGGCCTTTCAGGCACTCCGCGCAGAGAAAGTCCAGCTGGAGGCGCAGCTGGCCGCGGCCCGCCTTGCAGCGGCAGATGGCGAGGCCAGCCGGTCGACAGAGCGCGTGTCCTTTGAGGCGAGGACGAAAGCTGCTGAAGACCGCGCAGCCACAGCGCAGGCGGAGAAGGTCGCCCTGGAGGAGAAGCTGATCGTGGCGGAGCAGGTGGCAGCGGACCTACGCTCCAACGCTGAGGCTGCAGCCTGCACCGTCCATCAAGAGAAGGTGGACCTCGAGACCAGGGCGAGCCGGGCCGAGTCCGACTTCCAGGCGGCTCGTGAGAGGGTGACGACGCTCGAGGCCCAAGTCGGCAGCGTCACCGCCGAGAAGGGCCGTCTCGAAGAAATTGCCCAAAAGCGTGAGAATGAGATCATCGGTGAGTACCTTATGACCTGTTGTCTCTGCTTTCTGTTTCCGCGCGGTATCTTAATTCGAGACGTCGTCTTTCTTCTGGGATGTACAGCTCTCTGTGTGGCCCGTACCGACTTGGAGAAGCAGGTCGTGGGTCACAAGAGTGACGTGACCACCCGCCTCGTCGAGAACCAGAAGCTGGTGGAGCTGATCAAGGAGGCTAACGAGAAGCTCAATAGTAAGAGTTGTGTCCTCTTCATCTTTTGCCTTCCTCGGATTGGGACATCTTCCGCTGATATTGGTCTTTTCACTTCTCTCCAGAGGTCGTGCCTGAGCTCGAGCAGGAGCGGAAGTCGCACACGGGGGCCAGGACCGAGATCAAGCAGTTGGAGTCGATCCGCAACGAAATGGGAGCGGCCATCATAAAGGCGTGCGACGAACTCGGTGTTCCTCCCGGCCCCATGAAGGATCGCTTGGAGTTGATCGCTGCAACAGCTCGTCAACAGTCGACGGATATGGCCGGCGACGTCGTCCGCAAGGTGGTAGCCATCTTCTTGTCGCACTACCCCGACCTGGACGGTGTTGCTGGACCAGGGATGGTGTCCGGGCTACACCAACGAGCAGTATGACAGCATCGAAGAAGGCGCCATCGACTTGGCCAAAGCTATGCTGGGTCATGCCCTCCACGACCTTGGCCTGTAAAGGAAAAAACCAAGTTGCCTCGCCGAGGCTTTTTAATCATGCTTGTAAAAACTTGTGGGCCAAGTGTTCATGGCAAACTCGTGGGTTAAGAACCCGTTTTTGTTTTAAGTTTAAGCATCTTGATTGTTTGTCGACCTTTTCTTCGAGTAGCTAGAGGGCCTGTGAGCTCGAGTAGTGTAGCTTAAAACTTTCGCTGGCGGTGTCTTGCTCCGTAGCCGCGGAGGCGTAGGAACTTGGCGACTCGACCGGGCTTAGTTTAGGAGCGTTACTATTCGAGCGGGCAGCCCCCGAGTACTTGGTAGAAAAAGTACGTGTGCATGTTTTGCAAACAAGAAAACTCTTGAGAGTTTGAGACGGTTACTCGGAATCCCTTCGAAGGGGTGAGTGATCGATAACTTGAGGTCACAAACTTTGCTTATGGGTCTTTGTACCGTAGCCGCGGGGGCGTAAGTACTCGAGGCCCGGACGAGCGCAGGTTCATGACCACTAGAGTCGTCGTTCATCTCCCTTTGAGGAATGTGAGCGTACCGCAACGATCATACGAGAAACCATGGACGGTTTTTGATCGAAAAAAGGGTTTCGCAATGCTTAGGGGAGGGGGTCGTAGCCCCCGGGTAGCCCCCGAGCCCGTGGACAAGTCGTAGACTTGCCCATGGGATAAAACAAGCATAGACGACATTTTACTCGAGTAAAAATGTGAGCTTGAGAAAGATATCATTTCATGAAAAAAGAAAGTAGCTCGGAGCTCTTGCATTATCATAAAATGAGAATGAAATAAATGCTTAAGGGTAAAAATAGCGTAGCTGCTCTATGTTCCAGGCATTGGAGATGACCCTGCCGTCCTCGTACTTAAGCTTGAAAGTTCCCGGGCGGAGCACTTGGTCGACGATGTACGGTCCTTCCCATGGAGGTGAGAGCTTGTGTCGCCCCTCATTACTCTGAACTCGTCGGAGGACGATGTCGCCGACTTGAAACTCGCGCTCCCGTATGTTATGCTCGTGGTAGCGACGTAGGGCTTGCTGATATTGCACCGAGTGGAGGAGGGCGACGCTGCGCGCCTCATCCAGCTGGTCGATGGTGTTCTCGAGGGCGACCTGGTTGCCTTCTTCAGTGTAGACTTGAACTCGTGGGCTGCCGTAGTCGATGTCTGTTGGGAGGATCGCTTCCGACCCGGGACGAGGAAAAAAGGCGTACAGCCAGTAGCCCGACTTGGCGTGGTGCGCAAGCTCCACAGGACGGACGGAAGTTCTGCGGCCCACGTCGCTCGAAACTTCTCGAGACGCTTGAATAACCGTGGCTTCAGACCTTGCAAGATCATGCCGTTGGCCCTCTCCACTTGCCCATTGGTCCTTGGATGGCTGACGGCGGCCCAGTCCACACGGATGTGGTTGTCGTCGCAGAACTTGAGAAATTTCTTGCCAGTGAACTGCGTGCCGTTGTCGGTGATGATGGAGTTCGGGATCCCGAAGCGATAGATGATGTCGGTGAAGAACACAACGGCCTCCTCGGAATGGACATTAGTTATGGGCTTGGCCTCGGTCCACTTTGAGAACTTGTCGATGGCGACGAGCACATGGGTGTAGCCCCCGGGTGCTTTTCTCAGTGGTCCGACCATATCCATCCCCCAGACCGCGAAGGGCCAGGTGATGGGTATGGTTTGCAAGGCCAGCGCCGGGAGATGGGTTTGTCATGCATAGAACTGGCAGCCTTCGCAGCTGCGCACGATCCGGGTTGCGTCGGCAACCGCGGTAGGCCAGTAAAAGACTTGTCAGAAAGCTTTTTCGACGATGGTCTTCAGACCGGCGTGGTGTCTGCATGTTCGCGCATGGATTTCTTGCAGCAGTTCCTTGCCCTGGTCGGCCAGGATGCACCGCATGAATATGCCTTCGGCGCCTTTTCGACGGAGCTCGCCATCGATCAGCTTGTACGACTTGGCCATGCGAGCGATGCGTTGAGCCGTCTCCTTGTTGGGCAGCCATTTTCCTTCCACCATCCACTCGAGGATCGGAATCCTCCAGTCAGGGTCTTCGAGGTTGGGCCCTTGCGACCCATCGATCACCATGACCTCCTGTGTCGACGGCTCTGGCGACTTGTCCTCTTCAGAACGAACGGACGGTTCGTGCTGGTCGCTGGCGAAGACACCGTGTGGAACGGGTTTTCGATTTGACGCCGCCTTTGCGAGGGTGTCAGCCGCCTTGTTGTACTCGCGCAGTACATGATTGAGCTCGAGCCCGTGGAACTTGTCCTCCAACTCGCGCACCGCCCGGCAGTAAGCGGCCATCTTCGGACTTATGCAATTCTTTTCTTTCATAACCTGTCCCACGACCAGGTCGGAGTCCCCCGTGACGTCGAGGCATCGAATTCCCAGCTCGAGGGCGATCCGGAGACCGTTGATGAGCGCCTCGTACTCTGCGACGTTGTTGGAAGCCGCGAAATGTAGTCGGACCATGTATTCCATTCGCACACCTAGGGGCGAGATGAACACAAGTCCAACCCAGGCTCCTTCCTTCATGAGGGATCCGTCGAAGTACATGAGCCACGTCTCGTGCTCGATGGGAGCAGGAGGCGTTTGGATCTTCGTCCATTCGGCGACGAAGTCAACCAATGCTTGCGACTTGATGGCGGTGCGGGGCGCATACTTAATATTCTACCCCATCAACTCGAGGGCCCACTTAGCGATTCTGCCTTCCGCCTCTGGGCTCTGTATGACTTCGCCAAGCGGGTATTTGGACACCACCGTGATGAGGTGCGAGTCGAAATAATGCCGGAGCTTCCGCTTGGTGATGAGGACAGCATAGATCAGCTTTTGTATCTGCGGGTATCGTGTCTTCGAGTTAGAGAGGACTTCGCTCATGAAGTAGACAGGGCATTGTACTTTCTGCGTCTTGCCAGGCTCGTCTCGCTCAACCACCAATGCCGCGCTCACAACCTGGGTCGTTGCAGCGATGTACAGGTGCATCGGCTCTTCCTCGGCCAGAGCGGTGAGCACCGGTGGACTCTCGAGTAGTTTCTTGAGCGAGTCGAGGGCTTCCTGTGCTTCAGGCGTCCACTGAAAGTGCTCCGACTTCTTCATGAGCTTGTACAGTGGCAGGCTGCGCTCGCCTAGCCGAGCGATGAACCTGCTGAGAGCAGCGAGGCATCCGGTGACGCGCTGCACTCCCTTCAGATTCTTGATGGGTCCCATGCTCATGATCGCAGAGATCTTCTCGGGATTGGCCTCGATGCCGCGCTCCGACACAACAAAGCCAAGTAGCATGCCTCTAGGGACCCCAAAGACACACTTCTCGGGATTTAGCTTCACGCTGTGCTCCCTCAACTTTTCGAAGACCGTGGTTAGGTCGGGGATCAGGTCGCCCACCTTTTTTGACTTGACCACGATATCATCGACATAGGCCTCGATTAGCCGTCCGATGAGATCTCCGAAGACGCGACGCATGCATCTTTGGAAAGTGGCTCCTGCGTTCTTTAACCCGAAAGGCATGGAAACGTAGCAGTATGCGCCAAACGGAGTGGAGAACGAGGTGGCGAGCTGGTCGATCAGATCCATCGCGATATGATGGTACCCCGAGTAAGCATCAAGAAAACAGAGGGTTTCGCACCCAGTTGTCGAGTCGACTACTTGATCTATGCGTGGTAAAGGAAATGGATCTTTTGGACACGCCTTGTTCAGGCTCGTGTAATCAACACACATTCTCCATTTACCATTCTTCTTCTTAACGAGTACAGGGTTTGCTAGCCACTCGGGGTGGTAGACTTCACGAATGAACCCTGCACTAATGAGCTTCTTGATCTCCTCTCCGATAGCCTTGCACTTGTCGGAGTTGAAGCGGCGCAGACGCTGCTTGATCGGCTTCGAGCCGGGCTTAATGTTAAGCTTGTGCTCGGCGACCTCCCTTGGAATCCCCGGCATGTCGCAGGGTTTCCATGCGAATACATCGAGATTCACACAGAGGAAGTCGACGAGTGCGCTTTCCTAGTCGGAACCGAGCGCCGTCCCGATACGGAGTGTGCGGCCGTCGTCGGAGACGGGCACTTCCTTGGTGTCCTTGGCGGGCTCGAAAGAGCAGGCCGCACACTTGGACGACTCGGGGATTTCTTGGTCCTCGGAGGGTGGCTCGGCGGCGAGCTTCTCAGACCGGATCAGTGCTTCAGCGAACTGGAAGCACTCAGCATCGCATTCGTATGCGTACTGGAAAGTTGTACCAGCTGTGATGATGCCTTTCGGGCCGGGCATCTTCAGCTTGAGGTACGTGTAGTTGGGGACGGCCATGAACTTAGCGTAAGCTGGCCTTCTGAGTATCGCGTGATACGTCCTCGGGAACCCCACCACCTCGAAGGTGAGGGTTTCCGTCCGGAAGTTGCTCGGAGTTCCGAACGTGACGGGCAGATCGATCTGCCCGAGTGGGACCGCCTCCATCCCGGGTACGACCCCGTGGAAAGGCGCCGTTGACGGCCGCAGTCGGGACTGCGGAATCCCCATGTCGTCCAGGGTCGACATGTAGATGACGTTGAGGCCGCTGCCTCCGTCCATCAGTACCTTGTGCACACGCTTGGTGCCGAACGAGGGTGACACGACCAGTGGGTAGCTACCCGGTCGTGGTATGTGGTCGGGACGATCATGCCGATCAAACGTAACCGACATCTCCGACCACTTCAGGTAGGTCGGGGTCGCGTGCTCGAGCTGGTAGACCTCTCGGCGGACCACCTTCTCCAGACGCTTGGGCAGCCATGCCTCCGATCCTCCGAAGATCATCATCACGGCTCCGTCTTCCTGAGGGTAAGCGCCCTCATCATTACCCTTGTCCTTCCTTCCGTCGCCGGTCAGAGCATCACTCCGCTTCTTCAGCATGCCGGCGAGGTAGGCCTTCATCAGGTTGCAATCCTCGAAGGCGTGTTTGACCGGGCCCTCGTGGTTGGGGCACGAGGCGTCCAACAGCTTCTCGAAGTGACCCGATGGAGGGTTGCTTCTGGGTCTCGCTGTCTTTTGGTCGACAGCGGCCACCAAGGTATCCTCACGGTACCTCTTATCTTTGCTCTTCTTCTTCTTGATTGGTGCGGACGGGCCATCACCAGCTTCGGCTGGCTGCTTCCCTTTGCCTGCGACGGTGCTGAGCGTCGCGGCTACGGCTTCCTCCCTGTTGGCGCGGTCGGTCGCGATGTCGAGCAGCTCCCGAGTAGACCGCGGCTTCCGCCGTCCGATCCGATGGATCAGCGTGGCACACGTGGTGCCATTCTGGAAGGCCGAGATGACGTCCGTGTCGGTGGTGCTGGGCAACTCGGTGCACCGCTTGGAGAAGCGTCGGATGTAGTCGCGCAAGCTTTCGCCATTCATCTGCTTGCAGTTGCGCAGGTCCCAGGGTTTCCCTGGTCGGGCGTACGTGCCCTGGAAGTTGCCGATGAAGGCGTCGCGTCATTGCGACTAGCTGTCGATCCTGCCTCGCGGCAAGTGCTCGAGCCACGTGCGGGCCGAGTCCGCGAGATGTAGCGGCAGGTTCTTGATGATAAACAGATCATCCCGCGCTCCGCCGGTGTTGCATGCCAGTCGGTAGTCCTCCAACCAGACGCTGGGGTTGGTCTCACCGTCGTACTTGGGCACGGAGGTCGGAGCCCTGAAACGCGAAGGGAAACGGGCAATACGCACATTCTTCCCCAAGGTACGAGGCCCTTGGGCATCAGGCGAGCCGCTCCTGCTCCGGTCCTCGTCGCTGTTGTACCGGCCTCCGCGTCACCGGTTGTACTCCCTACGAGGCTGCTCCTCGTAGTCGTCGTGCTGACCTGTGTCAGCCCTCCGCCGCGCCTTGATGGTGTCGCGTGCGTCGTGGTGGGGTCCCAGTCGGCTCTTGACTGGTACGTTGACCTCCTCGGTCCGCCGTGGCTGCTGCGACAGTGCCGCGGGTTGTCGCGACTCCGAGTGCCCGCGACCTTGCGAGCCCCGCTGCCAACAGGCGGAGCTCTCCGCCTGCTGCACGGCGGCAGTCTCGAGGAGTGTCTTGATCTACTTATGCATGTCTTTCTCTTGAGGCGTGGTGGGCACTGGTACCTTCCGGAGAAGGATCGCAGCTGCCACCAGGTTCTGCGACGCCCTTTTGAAGACGGGTGTGCCGTCAACGACATCTCGGTCGTCGTTGATGATGCGCTGCTGGACGTCCGTTGCCCGTGTGCGAGCGGGAGTCGGGTTCGGGTCCTGCCCCAAGTTGTTGGTGCAGTTGGGCCCGCTCATTGTCGAGCTGGCGCTGGGCGTCCTCCAACTCGTCCAGTCGGGCGCGTTGTGCGGTGGCGTTGGGAGGAACTCGGGCCTCAGCCGCACTGTCCGCCGTTGAGCTGTGGGCGGATTGAAGTGCTCCATCCGGAGTGTAAGCCAGTGCTGGAGCGACAGGGGTGTTGCCAATGACGAAGCACTCGCGCGAGGGGTCGTAACCCCCGTCGTCGGAGTTGTCGAAGTAGCTGAAACAGTAGTCCGCCGCCGTCTGGAAACGACGGAGGGCGTCGACGTCGCGAAGCCCAGAGTAATCCCACTCCGGACCCGAGATGTCATCAGTACCGTCGGTGACGAGGTACTACTCGTCGGGCGAGGTCGCAGCAAGCCCCATGTTGCAGCAGAGGTGATGGCTGGGGTAGTTCTCGTACATAGCCCAGTCCGTGCCCAATGAAGAGGAACATGCTGCCGCTGCGTAGGACCTTCCTCCACGAAGAGGTGGGAACGGGGCGCCCTCCCTGGCGATGCGCTCCGTCGAGTCTGACGGTAGGGAGTCCTCTGCTGCGCCGACGGGCTGCGGTGTACCAGCTTCGACCCGCGGAGGGGAGCTAGCACGTGCTGCCCTGCACCGCTCGCCTTGGCCCGCTTTGAGCACTTGCCTGAGCGCCTCTTGCGTCGGGGTGAGCGTGGTGGGGCGGTCGGAGCGGGAGTCGGTGCAGGTGCGTCGACGACCTCGCTAATGAGGCGCATGTCGTAGCCGTCTCCAGTTGCTCGGAAGTTCAGACTCCCGAACCGGAGCTCAAGCCCAGCCATGAGCGACTCAGATGACCCCACGGGGGAATCCATCAGCGGCGGCTTGGTGAAGGCTTTCGTCGAAGCGGATGATGAGAGGGCCGTGCAGACCCTAAAAAGAACGTCGAAAACACGCGAAGGCCCCTACCTGGCGCGCCAACTGTCAGGGTTCGTTACCGCCGGCAAGTAAATTTATATGAGGGGGCGTGTTCTGATCCGTTCGGTTGCACAAGAGACACTCGGGGTTATACTGGTTCGGGCCTCCAAAGAGTAATACCCTACGTCCAGTCTGAGAGGAAGTGTTCCTTATGCTCGGGAGTTTGTAGTAGGGGTACAAACAAGTCGGGAGAGGGTGTAGAGCCCAAGTCCCTGGTGTGCGAGTGGTTCAAGTAGCAGAAGTCTGCGTACGTGAGTGTGTGAGTGCTTGCGGTGTTTGTATGAGATGGGATATCGATGCTAAGTGCGTGTGGGGGTGAAAACGAACGTGTCTTGTGAGCACCTCTGTCTCTCCCTTTTATAGTCGCAAGGGGGAGGCTCAGGGTGGTTACATCGAGTGCATGTGAGCTGGTCTGCAGTGCGAGGCGTCCTTCTCTGCGTCGGGCTGTCAGATAGCAGGAGCGGCGAAGCACTGTTACGGGGCCTTGGATGACGGTGTAGATCCCGTGCGTCCCAAGCAGCCGTCCCGGGGCCCCCTGCGCCCTTCTCCGGGTAGTTAGTCGGGTACAGGAGGCAGAGTACTGGCCCTGATCCCGTCAGTGGATCAGGGGCTTGTCTTTTCTGGTACTGTGGAAACGGAGTAGCCTGCACCACGGCGATCGAGGGATAGGTGACGGCTTGCACTGTGCAGTTGGTGGCACAGCGCTTCCCGTGCCCTCCGTGGTACGGTGCGCACCGCCTCTACAGAGGAGCGGCAGGAGGATCCGTCTTCTGACACAAGATCGACCTGGTCAGGGCGGACCCGTGCAGGGAGGCTGACACATGGCGGGCCGTGTACCGGGGTATCACGGGACACCAACAGGGCCTGCGTACCTGCGGCCTTGACGGCCAAGTCTTGAACTAGTCGGAGCCGGAGAACTACTCGTGCGAGTAGGTGATCTATGCTGCGTCTTCCGATGCTTATGGTGTAGTGTGTACTGTACCGTACGTCGCCCAGCACTTATTACGTCGTTGGCGGTACAACGGCCACTGTGCCGTTCGTCGCAGGGTTTGACGAATCCATCCCCTGACACCGAATCGGCCTGGCCCGGGCGGACCGCTGCGGCGGGAAGGACACGTGGCAGTGCGAGGGAGAGCATGCGCGGAGTTCCCGGGTCCTCGATCTGATGGACCCACACGCCCCGTGCCTTCCCCGCGAAGCCTGCGTGAGTCGGTGACGGAAACTACTCGTGCGAACGAGTAGTCGTGGCTCCAAGGCGGAGACTACTCGTGCGAGCGAGTAGTTGCGGCCGCGACGCGGAAACTACTCGTGCGAGCGAGTAGTCGCGAGCGGAGGTGAGAACCTGTCGTACGGACCACCACGTACTCGGGGAAGAGGGTACGGATGACCGTGGGCCACCTGTCTTCTGGCCCATGGCGGAAACTGGTCGTACAAGCCTTCACGTGCCCGGTCAGCGTAACACTTGTTGTGTTAGCTTGCCGGAGCTCGCCGTACGTGGGTCCGTACTGCGTTTTTCAGGGGTCTTGGTGGGCCCTGGTCTATGGCCTCGTCAGCGTGTGAGATCCAGCGGCGGCAGATGAGCTTGAGCTCGCCGGACTCCACGCCACCCACGGGCAGGGCAGCCAGAGGGCTCCGCCGCGGACTGTGTCGGCGGCCGTGCGCCACGCTGCCGCCCGGGGGAGCAGAGCTCTGCACGACCTCGAGGGAAGCAGACGGCGGGTCTGCTGCCTCCGGATTCGAGCTTGGGGCGGAGCAGGAGGGAGGAAGGGAGAAGGGAGCTGCGGGTCGCGTGGATTGCCGCCGCTTCTACTCCGCTCCGGTCCCTGCGGGAGGAGGGGAGGAGGCCCTGGTGCCGCAGAGAAAGAGGAGGTGAGTGGCGGTTGTGTTGAGGAGAGGAGAGAGAATCCCCGTGAAACCGCAAAATGAAGATGGAGTTGAGAAAATTGTTGGAGCTGCTAAAGTTGTTCTTGGATTCCTCATTTGGCCCAGTTTAGTTGGGCCCTCCTAAATATAAATTAATTACAAAACTAATTACATGAAGGGACGGAAAATTACGAGACGGATTCATTAAGCCTAATTAATTCACCATTAGAGATTGGTTATCGTAGCACGTCATTGTCTGATCATGACATAATTAAGCTCGTTAGATTCGTCTCGAAAATTAGGGTAGAAGTTGTGAAATGAGTTTTATCATTAATCCATATTAATACTTCTAATTAGTGTGCGGAGATTGATGTGACGGATAATTGGTGAAATATTTGGAATTAATTTCCGGAATTCTCACCAAAATTTTCACTTAGAGGACCGTGTCAGTTCATTTCTTCTCCCTGTGCACGCAACCTAATGTATGAAATTTCACATATTTCACCAAAATTTCAACCAACTAAACAGGCCTAAACAGCGCCCGAGGTTGAGGAATGGAATACTGCTGGAGTCAGTGTAAAGGTGCAAGAGGGGCCATGGCCCATGGCTGAATCAGCCATGTCTCTCCGATAGTCGAGAGAGTACGAGAGAGCCAAGAGATGCGAGATGGAATCTTGAGCAGGAGCACGAGATGCAGAAATCATTGCATGCTTTGCAGTACTAATGTCCGCCCAGAGGGCAGGGCAGGGGATGCTGCTGACAAGACACAACACTGTGTTAATTTTGTGCTCCATGGCAAATCCAGCGTAATCACGGGCGGTAAAAAATCCGCTCGCCTCCGCCGGCGCCGGTCGACGCACATCCCCGCGATCTCGCCGCCGGCACGTTTCAGCCAACCCGCGGCGGAACCAACCACTGTCTGTACAGTGTGCACTCCGCCAACACTGTACAGTTGCTGCTTCCGGCAACGTCGACCGAGCACGTACAGTACGTAGTAAAAAAACAAGTACCCCTTCGAATTTTTAATATCCCTGACGACGAGCGGGATCGAGGCAGCAGCGGATGTGAGGAGTCCTGTGCGGCTGTGCCTGCCACGGATCACGGGTGTGATCTGAACAGGTTAACCTAACCCTCGCATTAATCGAGCCGGGGGTCAACACTGCCGGCAGCGCGTCGGGTCAATACGCCGCCGCGCGCCTTCCCGTTCGTCGGATCACACACAATCACATGGCGAAGCTGTTGCTGCGGTAAAAAATCCAAGACTACTGTTGTAGATTCTGACGGGACGCGTACTGGCGCCCCATGCGGTCGCGCCAGGCTTTTCAGTCTTTCTAGCCTCGAGGCCAGGCACATGCGCGTCACGCTAATCACTCATGTCGATTTGGCGCCTCTTAATGATCATCATCCAACGGAACGGCGGATCGGAGTCGGAGCGAGTGAGTTCTCAAGTCACAAAACACATGGCCCCCTGCCTGGTGCCTGCCCTGACGGCTGACGCTAAGATAACGTTTTCCAAATGGATCGATCGGCCGCACACGGCAGGTTCAGACACCCCCGCCCGGCCGGCCAGCTCGCGATCTGGATCGTGCGTGCCCCCGATCGGGCCCTTGCGAATGGAGCAAGCAAGCTGACGCAGTCGAGTTGAGGACTTGAGGTATGCAGCAGGAGCAGCCTTGGGTGGTGCAGATCTGAAGGGAGAGTAGTGTAGTGGCAGGCACACTGCTGTTACGGACACAGGGTTACGGGGTTAAGGGTAGATTAATAAGGAGCCTGAGGGTCCAAGCGAGCGGCAGAACGGAGTGGCGAGTGAGGAGTAGGACTAGCCCAAGCAAGGAGTGCTTGGGAGAAGCACGAGGCGGGGCATGTGCGACGGCGCGCACGAGGGCGAGGGCGAGGGCGAGGACTTTTCCTGCCGCCACACGACGGCGCCAACCCGTCGCCGGAGGAGCCACGTTGTTTAAGCCCCTCGAGAGCCCGTACGCCGCGGAATTAACTAGTCCTTGGTTAGTGCTTGATCGAGTTTTTTATCACTGTGCGCTCGCTCGTCGGGGCACCACCACCAGTCCACCACCACCGACGACCGCCGGTTCGCGAGGCTGAAAGCTGCGGTGAAAAGTGAAAGCGGCGAGGAGCGAGCGAGATCCCAAGGACGGGGACAGATGACAGCGGGGGAGGGCATGCATTGACGGATCGGACCGGCGACAGGGCGGTGGGGCCCGATGCTCCGGCGTTGATTGTACTACTGCCACCGTCAGCTTGTCAGTCTATCAACAAGTAGGAGGAGCACCTCCGCTCCACGTCCGCCGCGTACAGTGTACGGTGGCGAGCATCTCGCGGCCGAGGCCGCCTCGTCGCTCACACTCACCGGCGCTTGTCGTGCCGGTGCCGACGCTGGCTCCCTGGCTGCCTCGTCCGATCGTCGCGGCTCTCGACGGCGACAGCCGACACGGGAGCGCAAGCACTCGACGACGCGTGCAGTTTCCTGCCTCGTTCGTACGCCACGCCCTTGGCCCGACGGACGACGACGCCCTTGCAAGCAGAGCAGCAGCGCGGCAGGGGATGGGAGCACGGGCGGGCCCAAGATTTTGACAATGAGTATTCAAATTTTCCTATGGTAGAGAAAGTTTAGGTTATAGACTTATTTATAGATGAAGTAAAAATTCTCTAGCTCAGATTATCTCTTCTTTGCCACTAAATAAGAGAATGAGATATTGGAAAGCCTATTTTATGGTCCTATTATTTAGTTTTTGAATAGATGTACATATCATATACTGCATATGTAAAGTTTTTTGTCAAAAATAATGGGTATTCATTTGAATACCCATGAATCACTGTAAGCCCGCCCCTCGATGGGAGGGGAGCTACGCCGGGCGGTGTGGGGTGCTCCGCGGGCTTGTTTGCTTAGCGTCCTGGGAAACCTGCCTGGTGCAGGCAGCAACCCCAGGCGTCCGATTTCGTCAGCCTGGGGTGGAGATTGCTGCCTGGCTGCGGAGCTGCTTGGCAGGCCTCCAAGCAAACAAGCCCCGCTTGCCGGATGCGTCAGGAGCAAATGGCCGCTTTCTGCTGACGGCAAGGCCGCAGCATGATCGCGCAGAGGCCAGTGGGGCCGACGGGGGTAGGGGACTCCGCCCGGGACGGACGAGCAGGGCGCAGAGGTAGACGGTAGGCCACGGGGGCCGCCGGCCGCCGCAGCGGCTGTACTACCTCTGCCACTGAATCGCGATAAGTCCTCCCGACGGACGAAGGCTGCTCGCGCCGCCGCCGCCGTCGAGGCGGTGGGACGCGCGGGTCGGGAGAAAGTCCTCCCGACGACGGACTCCGCCGGTCTAGTGTAGACGAAGCCGAGGGAGCCGAAATGCACGGTCGTGCCGGGAGTCAGCGAGACTCCGCGGCCCTCCATCTGGATCGCTGGTGAAGTTCGGCGAGACACACGATGTGCCCCTACCTGGCGCGCCAACTGTCGGGGTTCTCAACCGCCGGCAGTAGATTTGTATCGAATCGTGTGTCGAATCCGGATGGTTGACACGGGAGACACAAGGGTTTTATACTGGTTCGGGCCTCCGAGGAGTAATACCCTACGTCCAGTTCCGAGTACTCGTGTTCCTATGTCAGGGATGTCTGTAGTAGGGGCTACAAACTTGGTGATCGGTCAATCTTTATGTACGTTGCACCCCTCCCCTTTTATAGTTACAAGGGCGAGGGGCAAAGAGGGAAAACGAAAATAAACTACAGTGCTATGACGTTGTGAAGTCTTTTCCGTCATTGATGTCCGTCAGGCGGCGTGGGAGGGTGCTGAGCTGTGGTGTCGTCGGAAGCCGCCGTGTGTGATGTTGCCACTGTTTGTTCCGGGCACTTGGCACCTCCTCCGAGTAGTTCACATGGTGACTCAGCCTTCTTGAGCGCGACTTAGGCCTGCCACGTTATGGCCTAAGCGTCAGTAGGTGGTAATCGAGTGCGCGCTCTGACGGGGTAGCGTGCAGCTGGCGTTGGATGTGACGGCGTGTCGGAGGTCATAGGGGTGTATTGTGCACCATTACAGCCCCTATCAGACCCGGCTGTCCTCCCGTCGCGCCAGCTGTGGTCTTTGCATGGCATGAAAATCGGCGTCACGCGTGTCGTCGCGGAGGAGCATGGGGGGCTCGGGCGGCGCCACGTTCGTGTGGGGCCCCTGACCCGCGCTCCGGCTCCCCCGTGTGGACCCCGCCTTAGTCGGAGACGGAGATTACTCGAGCGAACGAGTAGTCAGAGGCGAGGCGGGGCGTACTCGGAGACGACGCGCTCTCGTGTGAGGCGGAGAGTACTCATGCGAAGCGGAGGGTACTCGGAGCCGAGGCGTACTCGTGCGAGGCGGAAGATACTCGGGAGTGGGGAAGTCTTGTCAGTGAGGGTCTTGACGAAGATCTGCATCCCTCCCCGTCCTAGATCTTAGCCTTCACATTGTCAATGGTGTCAGAGGACTCCATCTTCAAGGTGATTATCTCGTTGCTTAGGGGGCCCTAATCCAAGCCCTCGTCGGTAGCCCCCGAGCCTGTGGTGGGAGTCAAGGACTCGCTCGCAGGCTCAGCGTCGGGGAAACATTGTAGTTTTTGCTCTTTGATTTACTCGGTGGGTGCGCGCGAGCGCATCCGCCGGATGTAGCCCCCGAGCCCATGAAGGAGTTGTAGACTCGTTTATGGGGTTTTGAATTTTGGAATGTTGTCATTGCCTTGAAAACTCTAGTCGTGGCGTCCGCGGCCGTATCGGTAATTGCGTCCGCTCCGCTGGTCGTGGCTGACGTGGCGATCGCGACGGTTGGAGGGCACGACGCGAGGCAGGTTCAGACCTGTGGGCCCACCCGGTATCGAACCGTCACGCGGGCGTGCCACTGTCGCCTCGGGGGATGTGCCCACCAAAAGGGGCAGTTTTGTGGCGTAGTGGGGCCGTCATTAAACCTCCCAGGCGGTGATACGACTGCCTTCGCGGTCGAGCTGGAACGGCGTCTGCTGGCGTCGGAGGAGCTGCCAGCTGAGGTGCCCGTGCCGCCCGCCCCAGAGGTCGTCGTGGCGGTCGAGGAGGCCGTGGCGGTCGAGGAGGTCGTGGCGAGCCCTGAGGCGTCCCGGACCCAGACGGCAGAAATGGTGTCGGACTTCATCGCGCCGCCGGAGCCGCCATGCCAGCCCGTCGTCGTTGTTGCAGAGGTGGTCGAGATTGCGGACTCGCCATTTCCCGACTCGCAGGTGCCTGCTTCCCTCGAGGACGCGATGGGCCGCGCTTCTTCAACCACCGTCCGAGAGGTTGGTGAGAGCTCGGGAGCCCGTCCCTTCTCGGCCCCCAAGGGGGGTGAACATGGCCTTGGCCTCGGGCGCGCCTCGTGGGCCAGAACCCATGACGCCGAGGCATGCGACGACGAGGACGAGGAAGCCACGGCCCGTCACCGCCTCTGGTGGGGTTTACAGTGGGCGGAGCAGGCGATCAATGAACTCGTCGTTCCGGCCTCGTCAGTGAGTTGGCCGAGCTCAATTCTTGATTCTGTGTTTTGATTTCTGGGTTGTTTCTGCGATTGACCTCCTTCTCAGCCCAGGTGCTCGCCAGCTGCAGTGCCAGGAAGACGCGCACCATCGAGGAGCTCCGAGCCGAGAAGGCCCAGCTGGAGATGCAGCTGGTTGCAGCTCGTCTGGCGGCCGTAGGAGCGGTGGCAGGCGAGGTGTCGGCGAGGACTGCTCTTGAGGCCGCGGCGAAGTCGGCTGAGGACCGTGCAGTCGCCACGTAGTCTGCCGCGGATGCCGTCGTGTCGGAGAATGCGGCCCTCGAGGCCAAGCTTGCCCAGGCGGAAGCCACTGCCACGGAGCTGCGAACCGACGCCGCAATTGCTGCCGAGACAGCTCGGAACGCAGCTGCCGCCGCTGCTGCCGCTGAGGCCGTTTCCCAGACCGCTGCCAAAGAGAAGACGACGCTTGAGAAGAGGGTGGCGGACCTGCAGCAAGACCTGGCGCACTATGAGGCAGACTTGAAGACGGCGAACAATCAGGTCTGCAACCTCTCCACTAAGCTGCAAGAGGCCATCGACGAGGGGACCCAGCTCCGTGAGGAGAACAGCCAGTTGGCGCGAGCTATTCAGGGTGAGCATCCTTGCGCTCCCAGCTTTCGCGGTGTTGCTTTCTCTATGTTAATCATTGTTGATGCTGCTTTGCTTTTTGGTCTTAACAGGGCTTCACACAGCTCGTGCTGCGCAGGCTGTCAAGCTAGCGAAGAAGGCTCAAGAGGTCATCACCGCCGAACTCAAGATCCACGAGATGTCTGAGATGGCTAAGAATTTGGCGGATCAACTGTCGAGTATGTTCTTTTCACCCCGGCCCCTTGCTCCTTCTTGATCGTGCTTCTCATGACTTAACTCTGACTCGTTCTCTGTTTCCAGAGGTCAAAGCCGAGCTGGAGGATTCTCGGAAGGCTCAGCACGAGACGGAGGAGGCACGCAAAAAGGACATACTGGACCGCGCCAAGCTCGGTCGACATGTTGACCGGATCCTGACGGAAATCGGTGCCCCACCCGTGCGACCTCCTTCCCAGGTGCTCGGCGATCGGATCAATCTTCTGCCGGGCTTCGTCAAAGAGAGAGAGAGCTGTCGACCTCCTGGCAGGTGGTGCACCGGGTCCTCTCCATGTTCAGCTCGCACTACCAGGGGTAGGACTTTCAGGCATTGAGTGGTGGTTGGGCCCCCGGCTACTCGAACGAAGAGCTCGACAAGATCGAAGAGGATTTCGCCACCCTTGCCCGAGCGATGGCCGACACCGCGATGAAGGACCTGGAGCTGATTCCAAAAGACACACCAGAAGACGGCTCTGGACCTTCCCATTAGATGTATCAAGTTGTATAACAGTTTAAACAAATCTTGTATGCGCGTCGTACTGAACAACTTTCATTTTGTTTTGAAACCGTCGCCTCCTGAAACATTCCCCGAGTACCCGCGGATGACTGTAGAACGAAGTGGCGGCACTTAGACGCTCAAGCCGATCGAACTTTTCTCTGGAGCCGCGGGGGCGTAAGAGTCGGAAAGCTCGACCTGAGCCACGAAGTGACGCCATGCGTTCGTAGCCCCCGAGTTTTTAGAAACGCTCAGGAAAAGACTCACATGCTTTTCGTAAAACACGTTTTGAACCGGAGCCCAAGTGGTTACCCGTGTTCCTTCTGAAAGTACTCGGACGTCGACCTCTAGGTCCGAGCTGCGCTTGCAACTTTTCATACCGTAGCCGCAGGGGTGTAAGTGCTAAAAGACGTGGACAAGCAACAACATCGAAATGCTCGTAGATCAACATCCTTTCACCTCGCGAGGTAAAAGGTGTTCCGCCAAAAAGAACCGTTCGCTCGTGCGATTGGTCGCAACAAAGTTGTCGGGGAGCTTTTGTTTTGAAAACGGGAAAACGAAAGGGGGGCATCGTGCCCTGGGTAGCCCCCGAGTGGTAGGTGTTTTTGCATGGGCGCAAGGACACTTGCCACTCAGCCTTCAGACAGCGTTGAAACATATAAAAGATGCCAACACAAATATATCGAGAAGCTTATGAAACGAGAACAAAAACACATGGCATTATTCATTGATCATAAGCTGAAACAAAGAACGTTACTTAAGGGTAAAAATGTCGTAGATGTTCTATGTTCCATGCGTTGGCGATGATCGTGCCGTCGTCGTGCCAGAGCTTGAATGTTCCTGGTCGGAGCACCTGGTCGACGATGTACGGTCCCTCCCATGGGGGCGCAAGCTTGTGCCGGTCCTTGTTGCTCATGACCCGTCGGAGTACTAGATCCCCGACTTGGAACTGGCGCTCGTGGATGTTGCGCTCGTGATAGCGCCGTAGAGCTTGCTGGTACTGGGCTGAATGTAGGAGCGCCACGTCGCGAGCTTCGTCGAGTTGGTCGATCGCATCTTCGAGTGCGACTTGATTCCCTTCTTCAGTGTATGCCCGGACTCTTGGGCTGCCGTAGTCAATATTCGTCGGGAGAACCGCTTCCGACCCGTGCACCATGAAGAATGGTGTTGCACCGGTGGACCGACTCGGCGAAGTGCGCAGGCTCCACAGCATAGATAGCAACTCGGCGACCCATCTTGCTCGGAACTTCTCAAGTCGTCTGAAGATTCGAGGCTTTAATCCATGTAGGATCATGCCGTTGGCCCTCTCAGCCTGCCCGTTGGCCCTCGGGTGTGCAACAGCAGTCCAGTCCACGCGGATGTTGTTGTCGTCACAGAACTTGAGGAACTTCTTTCCCGTGAACTGTGTGACATTGTCGGTGATGATCGAATTCGGGATCCCGAAGCGGTAGATGATGTCGGTGAAGAACGCCACGACTTCCTCGGAACGGATCTTGGCCACGGGTCGAGCCTCAATCCACTTTGAAAACTTATCAACAGCCACGAGCAGATGCGTGAAGCCCCCGGGCGCTTGCTTGAATGGTCCGACTATGTCCCCTGTGCGCCATTACAGCCCCTGTCAGACCCGGCTGTCCTCCCGTCGCGCCAGCTATGGTCTTTGCATGGCGTGGAAATCGGCGTCACGCGTGTCGTCGCGGAGGAGCTTGGGGGGCTGGGGCGGCGCCACGTTCGTGTGGAGCCCCTGACCCGCGCTCCGGCTCCCCCGTGTGGACCCCGCCTTAGTCGGAGACGGAGATTACTCGAGCGAACGAGTAGTCGGAGGCGAGGCGGAGAGTACTCGTGCGAAGCGGAGGGTAGTCAGAGCCGAGGCGTACTCGTGCGAGGCGGAAGATACTCGGGAGTGGGGAAGTCTTGTCAGTGAGGGTCTTGACGAAGATCTGCATCCCTCCCCGTCCTGGATCTTAGCCTTCACATTGTCAATGGTGTCAGAGAACTCCATCTTCAAGGTGATTATCTTGTTGCTTAGGGGACCCTAATCCAGGCCCTCATCACATTTGTATCTTTAAATAATTTTGTTAAAAAACTAGATTCAAATAGAAATCTAATGATATTAATTTTGTATCATAAATATTAATATATTTATATATATATATAGTCAAAGTTGTTCCTCGAGAAGCGAAAAGGACAATCATTCCGAGACGGAGGGAGTACTTTACAGTACAGGATAACACAAAAGTTTGTATACACAACAACAAAAAAAACTTTTTGAGGGAGACAAACAAATGCGAGACAACAAAATACATGGACTGGACTTCCTCCAGAATTTTTTTTATATTTTTTCTATCTCTATTTTGCAAAAATATATGGTCCGCCCGAGATTTTGCAAAACTATACATCTGCCGCCGTGGCCCACGGCGTCAGGAACATAATGCCGTGGCCCACGGCGGTAGGAGCCGCCAGCAGTGGGCCCGTAGGACTTACCGCCGTGGGCCACGACGTTAGGTCCCTACCGCCGTGCGGCACGGCGGTAGGAGCCTACCGTCAGGCGGCAGCGTAGCCCCCAGGTAGCGCCACAGGCCACGGCGGTATGTATGGACCTACTGCCGTGCGCTGCGGCGGTAGGATTTTTTTTGGTAAATTTCAATTTTTGAAGCATTGATAAAACGACGAACCATTAATACTTAACGACGAATTTAGATAAACGATTACAACATTTGCAATGGCACGTGCGACACAATTACCCTAACTTTGTGCCGCTGCTAGTCCTAACGTGCCTTAGGGAATTTAGATAAACGATTACAACATTTGTAGTCTAGTTGTACGAATAGTAGCCAGAGAACCCGGACATCATAGACCCGCCGGAGTGCTGGGTGGGCATGTAGTACCCCGACGGGGGTGGAGTTGGATCAGACGGTGGCGGGGGTGGAGTTGCTGGAGGAGTGTTGTCCTTCTTCTCGTGGCACGGACAACAGCAGAACTCGTCCTCACACCCGGTGTTCGTCTTCACCACCATTCGTCCGGTCACCGGTCCGTCGTCGTCGTTGGTAGATGTCGGATCTGGAGAAGCCAATGCCGATGTGAGTTCTTGCCTCAGGTTGAAGATGACAACATCCTCGAGGTAGTTGATGTACTCTTGATACGGGTCAATAGCTGGGGGATCCACCCATTGCACGAAACCGCAGTTATCTGGTTGTTCGGAGTACTGCAGAAACCGTGATTACATTAGTAAATCATACAATGATGAAGGACAGAGGGCAAGGAGTTTTGCTTACCCATGCTCGTGAGCAATGCCAGAAGCGTCGACCAGAGTTGTCCCATCCCTGGTAAATCTGCATCACACAGAACTCACCGTGTGCACACCTTGGCCAGTTCACCGTTTGATTTGGTGCGTACTTTCTAACATCACGCATGGATTTGAAATCTCTCTTGTCTAAGACTGGAAAATTGTTGTTGAACTCTGGATCTTACTGGCTCCACAGTGCTGGACCGAGGGAGTCATCATCATCATCCCCAGTCCAGGAACTCATTGGTGCTTGTTGTGTTGTGAAGTGAGACTGGAGAAGAGTGCTCACATATAAAGCAGACTGGACGGTGGGCCATTCGATCCGGGGCAAGAAAACGAGCAGTGACTCAGAGGAAACACACCCTAGTACTAGGTACACTGTTTGTTGCAGTGACTAACAGAAAACACACCCTATGTGTTCACTGTTTGGTGCAGTTCACAGAAAACACACCCTAGTACGAGTTTTACTGTTCGCATCTGAAATGCATCTGAAATCAAGTTCTTAAAAATACAACCCGACTCTAGAGAATGATGAAATGAAATCATAATTTTTTATGGATACAGTAGCACTCGGCGTCGAGTACTCTACGTTTACTGGGTACAACGGGGGTATTTCCCCTTCCTCATAGCATCCGGCCCAGCTTCCTTAGCCCGGCGAGCTCTCTCCCTGTTCCTCTCTCTATCTGCTTCACGGGCCGCGGCCGCTTCACGTTCTTTGATCTCCCGGCGAATGCGAATTTCCTCCTGCTGCTCCTTACGTTTTTCTTCTTATTTTTCTGCCTCAACCATCCTTTGCTACCTCTCACGTGCTGAACGACCCGTCTCCTCGACATAACGCTTGTCTTGTTCGGACTGCTTACAATCTAGCCACTGCATAAAATCACAGAGAGGAGGTGGAGTCTTTTTTCAAAGACAAGTTAGCACATAATAAAATAGCAATGACATATTATTTATTTAATAATGCAGTTTGTTCTTACTTTTGGTTTAACATTGCGACATGGTGGGAGGGGGTCATGCTCGTAGTTCACGCACATGAAGAACCTCATCCCGTAGCAGTACCCGAGAACGTTGCACTTAACAAGCTTACAGTTGTCACCGCAGTAGCACATAGGAGTGTGGATCCCCTTTGGCACCGCAACCTTGTCCTTCCTACTGGTGAGCAACTCCAAATCCAACTCAGGACCCGAGGAAGCCATTGAAAGCCTACAAAAAGATGACAAATATGATAATTCATTACATGTTTCATTTGAAATTAGAGAACAATACATAACAGGATATGATAATAAATTTGATGGCAAGAATAAAACAACAAGCAAATGAAAAGGTAGTTCAATTATTACAACACGATAACATGCATAAGTTCAAATATTACAAGACCTTGCCAGATAAAATGGATCAAATATTACAAGACGATAACATGCATAAGTATTTTAAATATTACAACACGGTAGCACAAACAAGTACGGTCACTGCATTCCTTCGTTGTAGCGACTGGAACGACGTCCACGAGCACTAGCTGAAGGTGGTGTAGAAGTGGCAGTGGAAAAGTAAGATGCTTCGGTGCATTTCTTGTAGGAGTGTCCTGGATTGTTACACTTAGAGCATATCTGCACCCGAGGTCCAGCTTCAGCCTCATCCATGTTGTTCCTAATTCTCTTCTTCTTGCGTCGACCGACACCTTGGCACATGGTTGGATCTGGATTTGGTTTGTACAACGCACTGTCTTTGGGGTCTTGAGTGAAAGTTCCAAGATGCAGGTAACCCTCAATAGTGTGGTTCCAAGTGTCTAGAATGGTTTGCTTCAGAAAGTATTTAGGCACGTAGCGACCCCAATGCTTATTCTTTGTTGCAAGGCATGCAGCGATCACATGTGAGCAGGGGTAGTGTAGCAGCAGTGGCTTCTGGCTAGAGCATGAGCATGTCTGATTCCCAATAACTGTTTTTTGTATTGTTATTTCACCATTTGCTTTTTGTGATTTGGACTGGCAACTTATCTGATATTTCCACTGCACTTCCTCGCCAGGATCACGACGTGGAGGTTGTGGGTAAGCTCTGTGAGCAAGAGCAGCCTTCTGTTTTTTGTTCAAGTACTCAGTCATCCATGTTGAATACACCTTCTGACAGTCCTGCATAGCTGCATGTGCTGCAGTAGCACGGTCAAGAAAGTACTTCATTGTGCGGTACAAGAAGAACTCAATGATACCAACAAGAGGTTGAGCTCTGGCACCACGCAAAACAGCGTTGTACACCTCAGCAAAATTTATTGTCATTATCCTATGCCTCACACCTCCCTTATCAAAAAGGAGGCACCATTTCTCCTTAGCCTCATTCTGAATCCACTGGCTGAAGGTCTTCACAGCACGTCCCCTTCTCCTTCTGACATTTGGAGCATCTAGCCCCACGTCCTCCAGAGAAACTGGCTCTTCCCCGGGTTCAGTACTTACTGGCTTCTTAGCTATCTCTTCTGATGCTTTCTTCGTCAGATCATCTAATTTTTGCCATAGGTCGTAGAATTTTTTCTCCTGATTGGTCGAACATAAGCGCTTGAACAATTGTGTAAGTTCTTTGTTCTTGAACTGGCTAAGAAAGTTTGCTCCCATATGCCTTATGCACCACCTGCTATGCACATCTGGCCATTGTGCTGCTCTGTTACGCTCTTCACTACCTTCTTTGATGTCATTAATGGCCTGCAAAATACTTTTGTGTCTATCGTGTATCACACACACGTCTGACACATCTCCCACCACCATCTGCTTCAATCTCTCCAGAAACCAATACCAACTGTCACCATTCTCTCCCTCTGCAAAAGCAATTGCCAATGGCAACAATCAGTTGTTGTCATCTGCAGCCACAGCTGTAAGGATTGTGCCCTTGTATTTTCCTGTTAGGAATGTGCCATCTATGCAAATAACTGGTCGACACTGTTTGAATGCAGCAATAGTGGGACCCAATGCTAAGAATGCCCGCTGCAAGACTTGCTTCCCTGGCCTTGATACAAGATTATAAGTCTTGATATCATAATAACTACCAGGATTTAGCGTGGCAATTGTGTTCAGCAATCGAGGCAGATTGTCGTAGGATGCTTCGTAAGTTCCCCACCTCATCTCCATTACCTTCTTCTTTGCCATGTATGCCTTACCATAACTTATCTGGTACCTAAATTTCTCCTCAATTGCCAAGATAATGGACTTAGGCTCATAAGCAGGATTTTACACAATCTTAGCAAACATCTGGCTGGCCACAAAATCGGATGACAAATTACGATGTCTTGCATCCAGCTGCTCAAGTACACAAGTGTGATCCACAACAGATTTGATCTCCCAGTAATTTTTCCACTTGCCCTTGGAAGCATACACTCGAAAAGGACAGTTGGGCTTCAGACATTGTACATCATATATATGTGGAGAACTCTTCACTACCCTGAACTCTCTCTGCAGAGTAAGGGTGGCTCACCTCTTCACTGCATCCTTCACCTCTACTGCACTCTTATACATGGCGCCAACAGAAATCTTATTGTCTCTATACTCCCAGGACACATTCTCACCAGGATTGACAGATAGCTGTGAGAAATTGTAACTGTCCCAGTCCCTTGGAACTAGCGGGTCATCCTCATCATTTGAGGAGTCCTCTTCCAACCCACGTTCATCCTCACCAGGCTCCATTTCGTACCGCCTGAGTACTTCTTCATTAACTCCCCCCTCATCAATTTCACCACGGGCCTCAAAGGGTGTGTCACCATCTCCTTCTTCTTCCTCAGTGGAAGCACCATCTCCTTCTTGTGGCTCAGTTGCAGGACCATCTCCTGCTTGTAGTTCAGCCTCACCCTGGTGAGCATCACTACCCTCCTCAGGCACTTGACTACTAGACCCAGCCTTATGAACAACTTGGATAAACAACATCACAGGCAAACCTATTTCACATGCTGTTTTGATATAACTCCTCCAATGTTCAGTGCCTTGAAGTGGCATAAGCTCCCAATATAATGACTCACTCCTGTTGATTAGAGCCATAATGGACAAGTCATGTTGCTCTGCATCTACATGGAATGCCCTAAGAAAAGTCGGTAATGGACCCCCAAGTTCTTGAGGCTGCTCTTCTAATCACATGGTCAACCGAATCAAATTCTGACAAGTCAACTCCATGTTCACCATATCTAATCTGCCCATTACTGAAATACAACTTGACACTGACATCATCTGACATGTCTGACAGCATGAAAAAAAACGCTATTAACAAGTGGATCTGCAACTACAAAATATATCTACTCAGAGCTACACTCAAACTATAATTTTACTAAGCAGATCTACACTAAAACTATATTTTACTAAGCAGATCTACACTAAAACTATATATTTACTAAGCAGATCTACACTAAAAGTATATTTTTACTATTATCACAGTTCAAACTATTTAGTATCAGAGTATTACCTCTAACGAGACGAAAAACCGGCAGAGCTTCGCACTTTCACCACCTCCTCCTCACTCCCTTCTCCTCTTCCCCCTCTCTTTCTTTTTTTTGAATTATTATGACATTTTCGGCTGAATTTCGGTGTTATATAGGCAGCCAGATCCTAGCGCCGTGAGGCACGGCGCTAGCAGGCCTGCTGCCGCCATGGCCCACGGCGCTAGGGCATAACGCCGTAGCCCACGGCGCTATGTCCCTAACGCCGTGGGTTACGGCGCTATGTCTGTCGCACGCTACGGGCCCACTGCTGGCGGCTCCTACCGCCGTGGGCCACGGCGTTATGTCCTTGACGCCGTGAGCCACGGCGGCAGATGTATAGTTTTGCAAAATCTCGGGCGGACTATATATTTTTTGCAAAATAGAGATAGAAAAAATATAAAAAAAATTCCTTCCTCCACAGTCACCGGGGCCCATCTATCAACAGCCAAAATGGGCCTAAAATGTACACTTGGGCCCCCATGTGCGCAGCACGCACATCCATTCGATCGAGCCTGGGCCGGCACATGCCGAAATATGTTTTTTTGAACATTAATTATAACACGCCAAAAAATTGACACGTCGAAGTCCCCCGAAGCAAAGATTGAGGGAAAGCATAGGATAGGAAAACGCCGACGAGCACGTCCGGATCGCCACTTTGCTACGGCCTACGGCGGTCTGCGGGCCCGTCTCGTCCCCTTGTCCCTGGGTACTTGGGCAGAAAAAGACTGGCCGTTCGTTCGTGCACTCATCCATCCATCCATCTCCGTGCCCACATGCGGGCCACAGGCAAGTTGGGCATGGCCCCACGTATCTTTTTCAGAGGATAAAGCGTGAGCTTCAGTAGCCATTGATCCATCCCGGTCCCGGCTGACACTGAATTGAAGGAGGCGGTCGCAATGACCGAGCAGAGCCTGATAAATTTTTTGATGAAGAAGAACTGAGCACGGGCAACCCGTTTGCATTCGGGCAAATTTGCTGTGGGACATCGTAGAAATGTGAAATTTGCTACCGGACATCGTTCAATTCTAAATTTGCTGATGGACATTGTTACTTTGTTCATATTTGCTATTGGACACAGGAATAAATAAAATATCATTTTCTTGCTTGGAATGAGAGAGAAAGAGAGGGTGAAGTCAATTATACCCTTGCTAAACTAGGTTCCACAAGTCAGGCAGTCAGCTAGCGTATGTTTTAGTTTTCTGCATCTTGCGCTTCTGCTGCCCCTCCTTTCTGTCACCTCGCCGCGCACAGCAGCTGTTCTGCGACACGCACCGAACCACACACGCGGTCAGGCCAGCGACGGCCGGGTTGCTGCTGTTGCCGCTCAGAGGACGCCCCCGGTTTGAGGCTCGCCGGCTGCGCCGCCTTCTTTCGCGGCTCGCGCCCCACCATCCGCTTGCTGCCCCGGGTCGCGCCCAGACCAGGCGTTCCAGGAGCACGAGACGAGCGCGCTGGTCTAGGAAGGGAGTTCGGCGGTCGACGCCAGGGGCGTCGCGTGTGCAGCCACCCGGTCGCCGGGACCCGGGACGGACGTCGTCGTGGGCGTCGGCACCGTGGCCCGCCGCACCACCGCCCCTCGCCGTAGTACCCCGCGCGGCCGCCACTGCCCCTTTCACCAGGGCCCAGGCCCAGGCTGTCGCAGCGACGGGCGACCACAGATGGGGCAGGCGCCGCCGGCTACATCGCGGTGGAGGGCAGCTCCTGCAAGGCGTGTGTCAGGCAGCGCTGGCCACGAGCGGAGGGGATAAGATGTGAGGGGTAGTTTGGTCTTTTTTTAATTATCTCACTCTTTTCATCAAAAAAAATTAATGTTATAATACTTATAGTGTCTTATAGCAAATATACCAACTCAAAGAGTGTCTACTAGCAAAAGTGAATGAGTAGTGTCCAACAGCAAATATCAACATTAAAGGATGTCCACCAGCAAAATTACCCTTTGCATTCACCATTCGCGTTCCTGCTGCCGTAGTAGTTACAGTCAACATGACCCCCAAAAAATACTCTTCTTTTCGTTCTAGGAAAGATATTGGAATGCTTAGAGGCGGACTCATCATCAGCTCAAAGACAAAACACACACACACACCACCAGATAATGCAAAAGGAAAGTGGATGCATGATCTAGCTGTCCGCTGGCGCATGATCTAGCTTGTCAGGCCGTTCTTGCTACCTGGTTGTCGGACAAGATCGCCGTGCCAAATCTAACTGCTAATAATTAAATAGTACCCCCCACTGATCACCGAAAAGGAGAGGCGGAGGTGGCCCTCCCACGATCCGATCGTCTCCGCAGCGAGTCGACGATAACGCCTGTTTCCTGTGAGCCTCACGCTGATCGCGGCTGACGGCGACGACGATCGAAGGGCAAGGGCATAGGGCAACCACAACCGACGAGTCGCTGTCGACCTTGCCGATAGAGCAGGAGGTTGCGTCCAAGTTTCGTTTGGAGCCAAGCGCGTGTGTGCTTCGCTGATTCAAAGGCCAGGAAACTAACACCGTGTCGAACTGCCAATGCGTACCAATCCACTAATGAAGTCGTTGAAGAAAAACAAGAAGTGTTTTAGTTTATCAGCGATTACATATGTGATAAGTAAAGAAGCAGCAGCTCCACGTCATACGGCGGTCGCGTTGATCTTTACACGCGCAAGTTGCAAACACGACGTCGATCCATTTGTCATCACCGGAAAGTCGTCAGGAAAGTTCAGAAATTGGAATTAATAAGTACTCAGTACACGCAAATAATAAAGGGGGAGGGCTCCTCGTTTAGTCCTAAATCGAGAGCCTCCAATTTGGAAAATGGAAGTAAAGAGAGGATGAAGGAAGTTAAGACAGAAAAAAAAAACAAACCAACGTAGCAAGTAGAGGTCTTTTACGAGCACAATACGACCCTGCGGTAGTACGGTAATATTACCGGTTTTTTATTATGGTTAAAATGGTAATTTCCTCAAAATATATTTGAAAATTTTCCCCAGCTGCCCATTCAGTCGAGACGCACCCAATTCATATATTTCATTTTCTATATTACAACAATACCATTTTACATTTCTGATAATACTCTTATACTACCCATACGACCTATATATGAATACTACCGTACTACATCTAAAAAAACCGGTACTATAGAATTAATCTCAACCGTCATATCCTTACATATAGGTCTTTTTCTATTACATACGAGTCATTTTTCAATCGGTAGTACATGTTGTATTGTGCGTAATAAAAGACCTCAGCAAGTAACACTTGTGTCGAGCACCTCCTTCTCCGACGATATACTCCATCACCGGTGGGTCACTGTTGGGCCCGAGTGGCGGTGGAGGTCGGCAAGGCTGGAATTCAAGTTAGGGTTTGGGATTTGGGATTTGGGATTTGGGTTGGGGGATCTTCCATGCTCGGCGGTGTTGGCGTTTCTTAACGTCACCACTATGGCGCCGTGGGTAGCGTGAGCGTGTAAGAGACACCCGGGTACACTGACGAGTGCGAACGAATCCGCAAACGTATGGATACACCGTTGTAGCACTTCCCCTAGGAGAATGAGTATTCCCGTAGGGTATCGTTCCAAGGAACGGTGTGTACTATCTCCTATTCTAGTATAGATGGTCCAAGGACAACAAACTCCAGCTGGGATAGATATGGGTTGAGAAGCACTTTCTTAAGGGACTTAGCTCTCGAGATAGATATGTCCGCTATTAGTCCTCCCCGTGGGGTGCCAGCCCATCCAAACTTTTTAGGGAGAGGCCAATGTACTGGCAACAGGGCCCAACTCGGTACGCAGACGCAGAGGGTTGCAAAGGGTCCAACAGGCTGTCACCACTGCGGCCTACCTCTATCGTTAGCGAACGCACGTGGTCTTCGCAGGATAACCAGAGCCCAGACACCACGTCTGTACCCCAAATAACTACTATAGTGCGGTTACGTCTGCTAGCCCGCTAACAACACTATAGCAACCCGTATAAATACGGAATCACGAACTAGAGAGAGAATGGAATCAAATCATACTAGTCATCGAGCTACGGAGCAGAAAGAAAACTATGGATGCAAACAAACGAGATACAACAGACTTGCTTAGCTAAACAGGATCAGAGCATGCAAACAGATATATGAACTACTGGACTAGCTCTAAAGGATCAAAGCCTTATGTCACGAAGAACACAAGCCTCTAACTTATGAACGAGCTAAGAACACAAGAACAAATCAAGCATGCATGATGTCCACTATAGTCTAAATAAGAAATGCTGAAATACTCACTTTGGTCTAATTGAAGAACGAGCATCCACGAGGACATCAACTCACTCCTCACCCTATGCCACCCAGCACTCTAATCACACGCACAACTCATGGGAGAGGTGAGAACTCACCTCTCCAAGAGAGAATGAGAGGAGAGGGAGAAGGAATGTGTCTCAAATGGGAGCCCCTCCCCTCCTATTTATAGAGGAGGGGGTGGCTTGACAAGAGGGGTGTTGGCATCCACTTTTGTGCAGCTTCCTGGGCGCATCCTATAGGAGAGTGACATGTGGCAGGCAAAAACCGAACCTAAACCGGATATTCCAGTGAAGAACCGGAGCATCCAAGGCTTCTGGCCGCAGAAACCGCTCCTAAAGATGGAGAACCGGGCAAAGAGGGGCTTAGGAACGTCAAAGTAAGGCTAAATCGAGGGGTGGCTACTCAGAGCTGGCTTAACCGTTTCTTTGACGCTTCTGTTACCCATCTCACGTCTCCTTGCTCTGATCACTGCCCGTTCCTGTTGCGCGTCCTTAAGGAAGATGCTAGCTCTTGCGGGACTAGACCTCTTTATTATGAGATTATGTGGGAAAGGGAGGCTTCTTTAGATGATTATGTTCGACAAGTTTGGGAGGGGGAACAGGCTAAGGGTGATCTGGGCGCTATCAGTAGGTCCCTTAGGAATATGTTATCTTCTTTAAAACAATGGAGTCTTCAGCATTTTGGGTCGGTTAGAAAAGAGCTTGAAAAGATGAGAGCTAATTTAGCAGATTTGCAAGCAGCCAACGCAGATTGTAGCGAGATTAAAGAGGCTATTAGGAACATGAATGAATTGTTGTACAGGGAGGAGATGCTATGGCTTCAAAGATCACGCGTCGCTTGGCTGCGTGAAGGTGATCGTAATACCAAGTTTTTCCATCAAAGAGCTGCATGGAGAGCTCGCAAGAACCGGATTAGAAAACTGAAAAAGGATGACGGTGAATGGGAGCAAAACAAGGAGGCTATGGCAGGTATGGTGAATGCCTATTTTAGCTCTTTATTTACTAGAGATGATCATCTGAACCCACATGAAATTACTGACCTTTTTAATTGCTGCATTACTGAGGACATGAATGCTAATTTATGTAAGCCTTTTACGGATGAGGAGATTGGTAATGCCCTCTTTCAAATTGGTCCTCTAAAAGCGCCGGGTCCGGATGGTTTCCCCGCCAGATTTTTTCAGAGGAATTGGGGATTATTGAAGGAGGATGTGATTAATGCAGTTAAGCGCTTCTTTGAGGAGGGACATATGCCTAATGGAGTAAATGACACAACCATTGTGCTTATTCCAAAGGTGCAACATCCAGAAACCTTAAAGGAGTATAGACCCATTAGCTTGTGCAACGTTATTTATAAAATTGTGTCCAAATGCCTAGTGAATAGGTTGCGGCCTATCTTGGATGGGATTATTTCAGAGAGCCAAAGTGCTTTTATACCTGGACGCATGATTACGGATAATGCCCTCATTGCTTTTGAATGTATTCATGGTATTCAGCAAGTCAACTCTGACAGGAGTAATTTCTGTGCTTACAAATTGGATTTAGCCAAGGCGTATGACCGTGTGGATTGGAGATATCTAGAAAATGTTCTTGTGAAGCTGGGCTTTCAGCGAAGATGGGTACAGTGGATAATGGAGTGTGTTACTACTGTACGGTATTCTGTTCGCTTCAACGGTGCTCTTTTGGACACCATCCAGCCTACACGGGGTTTACGTCAAGGCAATCCGTTGTCACCGTATTTATTCCTCTTTGTTGCTGATGGCCTGTCTAAAGTTTTGCAGAAAGAGGCGTTAAATGGAGCTATTCAAGGAGTTAAGGTGTGTCGACGGGCCCCTGAAATTACACAATTGCTGTTTGCTGACGACAGCTTATTGTTCTTCCGTGTGAGTAGAGCTCAAGCAACATCAGTTAAGGGAGCACTGGCCAGGTATTGTCAAGGTACTGGGCAATTAATAAATTTTGACAAATGTTCTATTCTGTTCAATGAGCACCAAGACCCGACAGTTGTAGAAGAGGTGAGGGAACAACTGAATGTTCATAGAGTCACCTTTGAGGCAAAATATTTGGGGCTACCAACACCGGAGGGACGAATGAAAGCAGAAAAATTCCAGGCAATCACGGAGAGACTGATCAAAAGGTGTAGCGCATGGGATGAACGGACCCTATCTGCTGCTGGGAAGGATACACTTATCAAATCAGTAGCACAGGCTATACTGGTGTACGTCATGAGCATTTTTATTTTGCCAGGGGGAGTACATGAAGCTCTATCAAGATGCATTAGGAGATTTTGGTGGGGTGAAACAGCCGGTAAAAGGAGAACCCATTGGATTTGCATGGGATAAATTTACTACTGCGAAAGGAAGGGGCGGCCTAGGCTTCCGGGATCTCAAACTATTCAACCAGGCCTTGTTGGCAAAACAGGCTTGGCGTCTGATAGAGAGACCAGACAGTCTCTGCGCCCGTGTGCTCAAAGCAAAGTACTTCCCCAATGGGAACTTGTTGGACACGGCATTCCCCTCCATCCAATCTCCTACATGGAAGGCTATTGTGCATGGACTAGAATTGCTAAAGGAAGGAGTCTGTTGGCGAATTGGAAGTGGAAAGTCTGTTCGGATATGGCGTGACCCCTGGATCCCACGGGGTAGGATGAGGATACTAGTTGGAAAAAGGCGCCCATGTCGGTTGAAATGGGTATCCCAGCTTGTTGATGAAAATCATATGGTATGGAAAGAAGAGTTAATACGTGAATACTTCAGAGAAGTGGACGTGCAAATGATCCTTGACATCAGGCTGCCATCCAGGCGAGTAGAGGATTTCATTGCTTGGCACTATGAAAAAAGTGGTGTTTTCTCAGTTCGCAGCGCATATAGGTTGGCCAAGGACGCTGCTGAGAAAGAAAGAAATGGGAGCCCATCAAATTCAAGGAATCAAGAAAGCAGGCCAATTTGGAAGAACTACTGGAAATTACCACTTCCACATAAAGTGCTGATCTTTGGGTGGAAGGTAATAAATAATGGACTAGCCACGCAGGATAAAAAAAGGAGACGAAACATCGTCATTGATAGTACTTGTGAAATTTGTGGGAAAGAGGAAGAATCGATGGTGCATGCTCTAGTTCGGTGTGACCATGCTGTGTTTCTTAGGGAAGCAATGCGGCAACACTAGGATCTGCCTGATGAAGAGCTGTTCAGAGCCTTTACTCCGATTAGCTTGTTGCATCACGTAGATGTACTGGATACAGATGCTAGTGCACAACTGCTATTGCTACTTTGGAGGACCTGGCAGGTGCGTAATAATATCACCCACGAAAGTGAAAAGCTGTCTTATGATGGTTCAGTTAATTTTCTGAGGAAGTATTGGATGGAACTGTGCAACATCCGACAACAGGGAGAGTTCAAGGACCTGCACGGTAAGGCGCTGCTATCTGACTCTTTGGTTGCAGGGAAACACAAGAGACCTGAAAGGAGGAAAGAAAGATGGGAGGCGCCTCAGGAGGGCTGGCTGAAGGTCAACGTTGATGGTGCTTTTGATGAGGACACCGGAGAAGGTGGCATCGGTATCATTATTCGAGACCAGGGAGGACAGGTGGTTCTCTCGGTCTGGAGGTTGATCCAAGCTGGTGGATGTGCAGAGGAGGTAGAAGCTCTTGCTTGCAAAGACGGCCTCATGCTTGCCGCTGAATGGTGCCCACAGAGTGTTGTGCTAGAGACAGACTGTAGCCCCATTGCAACCATGCTGGCGTTGAAGAATGGTGGAAGATCAGCTCTCCGATTCGTCATCGATGAGGCCATTGAAGCAGGTGATAGGCTTCCTAGATGGATGGTAGTCCATAAGAGAAGAGAGAGTAATAGTGTAGCTCACGAGCTCGCGCAATTGGCAAAGCGATCTCGCCACTCCGATGTTTGGCATTTCGTTGCCCCTCTATGTGTTGAGCAAATTATTGCTCGAGAATGTAACTTTGTTTCTGAGTAATAAAAAGCTCTCTTCTCCTCGCAAAAAAAAAAAGATTCTAGGTTGAACAAGTAAAGCTAGTTGGATTGTTACTACTACTCCATTTGTCCTAAAATATAACTACGTTTATTTAGACTTTTTCAAAATCAAGTCTTTCCAACTTTAACCGCGGATAGAGAAATAATTATAAGGATTAATAACATAAAACTAATGTTACTAGATTTATCATTAAACTAACTATTGCAATATGTAAAATTTTCTACTTGAAATAAATTATTTTTAGAGATATTCTTGATCAGAGTTGAAGAGATTTGACTTTTGAAAAAAATAAACGTAGTTATATTTTGAGATGGAAGGAGTAGCTAGATAGAATTTATTTTCTCGTCTTTCTAAACCAATCTTAACTAAAAATTAATGATTCTCGAAAAAAACTAAAAATTAATGGGCTACTTATGAATTAGCTGGTGGAATTAAAATACGTACTAGTACGTACCCGGCCTAATCTATCGATCGGCCAGCTGTCCCCATCGATCGCGCGGCGTTGTCCTACTCCGCACCGAAAGTACTTTCAGCCTTTTTGCCGGATGCCGTGGCGGATTACATGCAGGCAAAATGCATGAGCCGGTACGTGCTGCTAACTTCGCGTTCAAGCCAGTGGTAACTTGCTGGCTGGCCTGGACGGACGCTTGGCGAGCCGGCCGGTAGTATTTAGCCTGTGCAGTCTAGCCAGTTAGTTAATGGTGGTATATGCGTGCAGCGTGCAGCGTGCGTTTTGTTTGGAAAGTCGGGACATAGACACAAAGTCAACATTGGTGAATGGTGATGGCAAACGGACGCAAGCTGCTCGCTCAGTACTGTAGATTCATTCGACCCACCGGCTGTTTAGACGGTCCTGTTTAGTTGGTTGAAATGTTTGCGAAATGTTTCCGAATTCTCTCCCTCTCGCTGCGCCACATCTGGGCTCTCCTTCTGGCTCCCAACCGTCCAGAAAGAATGTGCAGAGGCGAAGATGTCAAGGTGTCCATAAGCAAAAGCAAACACGTCATCTCAGCAGCAGCAGCTGCTGCTGCTGTGTCAAACGCCTTCTCACAACCGTGATCGTGCGTGCGAAAATGCTTTTGCGTGCCAACCCTGATCGGCGATCGCCACAGAACCCCACGAGCATTCGCGCCCAACTTCCCCAAAATACACTATGTAAAAAGAAGATTTCCCATCACATCAAATATCACATCAAAAATGTCGGTACATGCATGGAGTACTAAATGTAGATGAAATCAAAAATTAATTACACAGTTTGGATGTACTTTGCGAGACGAATCTTTTGAGCCTAGTTAGACCATGGTAGGACAATATTTATCACAAACAAACGGAAAGTGCTACAGTGCTTTTCAGTTCGGAACAGTGCTTTTCAGCTCAAAATCCGTGCAAAATCTCGGAATTTTGCAACCCAATTTTGGGCTCTAAACACACCCTTTCTCTGAAAATACTCTCTCCATCTCATAATAAATACAATTTTGAACCGAACTCGCAAACCAATATAAAGTGTAAAATGATCAAACTACTCTTTTTCTTTTATGAGAAAAATTTAAGCATTGAATTATTTTTTGTGTGAGAACAGGAGCGGGCAGTGATCAGGCCAATGTATTTGGAATTGAGTAAAACTAAACTTTAGTTTTGTAACTAAAAAACTCCAAATTTTAGACATCTAAACTTTAGATGATTAAAATTACTCATGTCCTGTTTGGAGGGGTCAACATCAGTGTTGATGCAGGATTTTGGGGCGGTGGTGGTAGCATGCATGATAGGCAACCCTGAACTCGTGACCTTTAATTCTTTAAACATACAAATCCACGCACGGAAAAGGTACGGTGAAAGCAACACGCCCAAATTCATTCTTTAATTTTCGGTGCCAAGTAGTCAGTTCTTGTTTACTCCTTGAATAAACAAATGCTTGCTTGCAGCATTACCGGAGTACGTGCTTGTGTGCTGCATGGCTCGCACCGCTTCAATTCAGAAATCAGAGAATGCTAACGTGTCATACACGCGCTAGTTTTGCTTGCAGTTCACAGCATGCAGATGCTAGCGTCCAACGTGAAATCCGGATCATTAATTAGTCGAGTAATAATCGAGCCCAGCGATAGGAGTCCCACGCAAGCAATTTCCCAGTCTTAACTCCTCAACGCCCCTCCCCAACTCTCAACCCCTCGTCTCGCCTTTTCCTTTGCCTCACCAACCTCTCGCAACTTCCTCTTCCTCCGATCCCCAGCTAGCTCACGCCAGGCTAACGCGTACGTGCATTACAGCCCTGTTGCTTCCCTTTGCTAGTTTCTCATCTCGTCCGTTCGCGGTGGTCTCACTCTCAACCAAGTGGGGCTCTGCAAGGACAGATGCCGATAGATAGGTAGCTAGCTCGATCGGCCCCATCCATGAGTCCTCTCGTCCGCCAGAAGCATGCACGGTCGTCGTCGTCACCATGATGAGACGACCTAGCGCCGCCGCCGCCGTCGTCCTCCTGTGGCTCGCCGTGCTCACCGTCGCGTTCCACGGCTGCGGCCGCTTTGGCTGCGGTGGTGGCTTGCTGGTGGTGAGGCGAACGACAGCCTCGGTCGCCGTTGCTGTTCCGGCAAGGAAGATGCTGCTCGCCGTGACGACGAGCTTCGACGCTGCGGCGGCCTCCTCATCAACTGATCACCACCACCACCACCGTCATCATCATCATCACCGGCGGCTGCATCACCAACACCATCAGCATCAGCATCACCATGTCCACGGCCAATGGAACCGGCAGGGCATTCCGCCGTCGTCCGCTGTTGGCGAGGCGGGCAAGGAAGAGATCGATCCGCGGTACGGCGTGCAGAAGAGGCTGGTGCCTACGGGGCCGAACCCCTTGCATCACTGAGAGATCAGACAGCTCGATCAGCACATGAATGTATGGATCGAGGAGTTTTTCATGGCAGCCCAGGCTAGCTGCAGATTCGATCGGATTCCTTGGTGAGTGGCGCACATCGTCTTGGTGTGTGTTGATCGATCCAGTTTCGAGTCCGGTATTGTTCTTCGATTGTGGAGAGGATGATGGGTGCGGAAGAAGCAAATTAGCCTTGTTAATTGGTGTGGACAATCACACGCTCATATTCATTGGACTTGGTGTGTTCATGTATGTAATCTTAATTTGTCTCAAAGCTTCAAAGCATTGAAAGGAAAGAGAGAGATGATAATGATCTCTAGCTAGCTAAGTATAGTGGAGTACATAGTGTAAGTTGTGTGCTGATGAGCAGAGGATACGATCGATTATGCTTGATTTTCTTTTTTTTTTCCGTCCCAATTTCATTATTCTACTTTTCCTTGATCAAAATCTTGACATGAATAAGAACAGTGTGCATATATATGTGAGAGATGATATATATATTTATCTTTTTTTTACTTCGAGACAGATGTGGATAATTTGGACTGATCACTGATCCATATCAGCTCACTTGTGCAACTAGCTCACCTCGCAGCAGTTGTAGTAAACTGTAATTCTCCGCTAGTTTTCGCTTCACTCCTTGGGAAATGCACGCGTTAAGTGAGATGCAAGCGCTGTAAAATTGACGCAATGGAGTAGCGGCGATGGCACGGCACATCCGTCGCAGAATATACGGGTTCAAAGGCACAGATCCCAACGCGTGAATGAGGCATTTTCCCAGGTCTGGAAACGGGAATGAAACCCATGACCGCGTTGGCACCGAGTGCATGCACACGGAGCAAATACAATTAGCTGGCTTTTGACTTGACGCCCTTCTGACTTTGGATTAAGGGACGCACACGTCCAGGCACATGATGGACCATGGAGATGCAGCAAGAGCACGCAGTCGGCGAGCACATCCACATGCACGCACTTCCTCATTTTTAGATTTGTCCTAAATTTAATTATTCTTAGTTTGACCAAGTTTATACAGAAAATTATCAATATTTATGTTGGTATAGTATGAGAATTGAGAATATATTTCATGGCAAATGTAATAATAATTACAATAGTACATGTTTTTTTAGGGTCAACCGGGGGGGGGCATCCCCACCTGATTTTCATTTCAGGGGCTGTGTGGGACTGTGGGCAGCCAAAAGCCATTACAAGCTGTGATTTTCAGCATTTGAAGAAATCCGAGAGCTACAAAAGGTTTTACAATAGTACATGTTTATACCAATTTGATTAAATTGAAGATGGTTTATAACCTATGGCAAAGCTAAAATGCACTTATTTTTAACAGAGGGAGCATAGCAGTGTAGCACTTGAGAGTATTTTGTGCGAGATGTGTCGTTGGTGTTTGTTAGTGTTGATCGGTTAATTATGTGGTGTCATGTCGTATGTGCAATAAAGGTGGCGTGAGTAGAAAGAAGATCAGAAGGTATGCACCTAATAAATACTAAATTAAGGAGTTCTAGAAGAACAACTCAGTTTCTCTATAAAATCGCTAGAGAAATAATCTCAACTTATATTTTCCTGGCATGCAGAAGACGTCATGAAGGGGAATTCGTGACGGTAGAATTCACACTGAAGTCAGGATTGTTGACAGATGTGCTCCTTTTTATGACACCGGCAATTTCATGCTTTGATCTGCAGCCACAATGCTGAAACGATTACCAGCTTCATGCAAGGTTTGGTCCAGCGTCAAATGACATTTCCCTTATCTCTCTCTATATATATACAACTAAAAAGAACGAAGTTTGTCTTCACGCTTGGTACGTCGATTGGCTTTGGTACGTCGTCCGCGCGTCCGCGTCCGCCTCCGCGCCCGCAACGCGTTTTTCTTTCCATCCAATCGGCTCGCATCCCTTCCTCCGAGCCCCTCGATCCCCTTGCTCGTCTCATCCGTCGGCCTTTTTTTAACGTCTCATCCCTCGATCACGCCTTCACCCACGCACGCCCCAAACCGCCGCCACACGCACCGGCTGCCCCTCCTCCTCCTCTCCGCGCCGCCGCCGTCGCCCCGTCCTCTCCGCGCCTGGTGGCCAGCGACGCTGGGACGTGGACTTCAACGAGGATCGCGGTGCTCACGTTGCCGCCAACGTCGACTATCTCGCCTCCGAAGTACTCTCTCGATGCCCTTTCTGCTCTGGTCCTTCTCAGATCCCGCGAACGATTGTTTCCGGCGGCGGGAGTCATCGAGCGATTGTTTGCGGTGGTGGGAGTCATCGTGGGCGCCGAGTTGGTGATCCGTCTCCTTCCTGCTAGCCCCTCCCTGACGATTGACAGGTTAGACACTCCGTGCAAATCCGATCGGCTCGCTGGTTCGTTTCATATATCTAGCCTCCGTGTGACTCCTATGGCATTTTCTGTCTTAGGTTTCGCAGATTTCGGCGGCGGTCTCATTCAACGTGTCTAGCGCGCGGCCGTAGGCCCTCGACGAGCATTCGGCTGCTGCATAGTACTGATTAATTGGATGATGGTGCACTACCATTCGTCAATTTGATGTCGCGTGTCCATCGATGAGGTCAAGGTATAGTTGAAACTAATGCATAACCCTTCCTGTTGTGATCCATTTAATTTTCAATAACCCAAACCTGCTTGTTGCCCCATCAATTATTTTTACGATACTCCACATACTCCCACTTCCATCTAATATTCTAAGTTATAATCCATCTAATCAATTGCTCATGCGGCAGCACGTATGCAAATCTTGTAAGCTATTCTTCTTGATCTGCAACATAAGGGCAGTCCCAACCCAAGATACTAGTCATAGTTTCCATAAGCTTCACATCATTAAAAAACTGGTACAAAACACTACTCTTCCAACCTAAACACCACTATTCTACACTTGAATTTAGTGCTACTCATCTCTCATTATGCTTTGGATGGTGTGTAGAAACTAGGTCTCATGCAAGACCCGGTTTCCTTCTCTTTTTTCATTTACTCTCTTGCCACATCATCTTTTATCCTAGGTGGCAGCTTATTTAATTCTATGGACACCATCCTAGTCATTGGGTTGGGACTGCCCTAAATCGTCCACAACATAGATCTTAATTGTATGTTTTTATTGTGTACACCATCTACTGCGGTACGGTAATGCTGATGCAAGGCAGGTTTGGAGAATATGGATGCGCCACAAGCTGTGTGTGTGCGGAGATAAGATCAGAGGAGCACTAAATAATGAACTTTAACTTTAAGTGGTTGTGCAAAAAAAAGGATCAGATCTAAATTCATATATTAATTACATCTTGTCGTAGAGAAATATGCTTGTTAATTGCGAATTATTTTACTTGCAGATGGCATCTTCAAAACAATCCGAGAGCGGCACCCCAATATATGATCTGTTCAACACCACCAGCCTAAGTGATAACGGTAATTAAGCTATTCTTCAAATGTACTATTTAAATCAATGCAATTACATGTGTTCCTTTTATTTTAGGTGGCGTCGATGTTGGAGGATCAGTGACTCCATGATATTCCACCACCTCTAGAACCTAGACAACAGAGAAGGCAACGGGATAGGAACCGATACAAGCTAATGCCTGTACAAAAGAAGGAAGAACTACTCAAGAAGCGACGTCAAAATTACCAAAAAGTAAAGCTGCACCCGCTAACGTTGAAGTAGGACACAACCAATTACAAGGTAGTATGATCATTACTTTTTAATACTTGAAATACAGTTATTTTGTGATCATTACCGAATCTGATTGGCTTCCATCATTTTTAGGTGAAAATATTGCTTGTGATGAAAACATAGTAGGAAAGAGACCGGAATTAATGGTTGAGCAAATTGAATCAAGGCGTGCAAAAGATAGGGCGCGTTATGCAAATATGACACCTACACAGAGACAAGCAATACGTGATCGTCAAAATACGCATAATATGAAGCCTGAACACAAGGAGATGAAGAGGGACCAATACAAAGCACGTCGAGAATTACGTCCCAACACTTTACATAAAGATTATGGTGAACCCTAGATATAACCCACTAGATGACTCTCCATAATATGTATTTGAGTTGTGTGCTCCTACAATACGGATGAACATGAGATTCCCTGCATGCTTCATGAATAAAGTTGGATGCAATATATATTAGGCAATCATAAAGTTGCATGCTTCATGAATAAAGTTGCATGCTTCATGATTTACACTGTCTACGTAATTAACTTATAAAATTAGAATATTATTTACCTATAATTTGTATTAGAATATCATTTGCCTATAATTTGTATTGTTTGTAGTAATACACAGACACGATCCTATGTTTATATAATAGTAGAATGAATGTTTTTGTCCAAGGTTTAATTGGTCGTTGTGTTTTTTTTAAAATGTGGTCATTGTGTATCTTGCATCATAGTAATATTAATTTTATGCCCATAGCAACGCATGGGCACATACCTAGTACTGATAAAGATTAAACTTTTGCAAATTTAAATAGCCTTATTGGCATTACTTCCTATTATACCTGAGCACAATGCCGATGGGATGGCCATGGGCAGAAATCTTTAGCTCGAAATTAACCAAGCTTCTTTTCGCCCCTGCCTAGCTTGGGCTGGTCCGCAAAAATGCTTAGGTATAAACACATGTAGTTAAATAACATTTAATCAATTAAAAGTTTTTGTATATCAATTAGTTTTCCCTCTGAAGTACAAGACATCTAGCATTCTAATTTTGTACTCGAATATAAAATATCCTATATCTAACATTGCTATTTTTTTTAAAAAAATAAGACGTGCATACCACGTTTTTCATTGGAGGAGAAGAATTACAAGTACGCAACTTCAGGAAAAACCCCAAAGAGCAAAGGTACAAGGGCCACGACCTGTGACACAATGTAATTATGTAACCCAACAACAAAACAGGAAAATAACCACCTCACCACTCACCACAGACGCACAATGAAGCGTCACTCATCAAAGGTGACTAAATGTGATACAAATACCAGTCTCAGGAGGTTGGTACCACATTTATTACATCAGATGGTTTATTACCGTACAAACCGTCGGGGTAGTGGGCACTGAAGCACCACTATCACGAGGAATAAAACAAAGACTACAAACCAAACTATAGCACCAACAAAATCTAGGATAACATCAGAGTCTTGCGCCATGGAAGCTTCCTATGGAGACCCTGAACCACAGGCACGGGTTGGGTGTAGGACGACAACCTACTCGACGTTTTCGGGGACAAAATCGGGATCCTCCTCTGTAAAATAATTAATTATGCAAGGGTGAGTACATATGTACTCAACAAGTCCAACCCCACCCACAGAGGGGTTGATTATCAGAATATGCACAGGGTATAACAAGGATCAGGATAGGGTTTATTTTGTGAAAAGCTAACCTTTACTCATGCATGGGTTTGTTTCTGAAAAGGTTTTCGCAAACAGTTTTTTTAACCCAAGTGACTTAGTTGCTTTAAGGAAAACCAGTTTAAGGCTACCGGACTTCCCATCCGCAATAGCCCAAGCACACATGCCACACACTTTTTCCAAAATGTCTCACGCCATGAAAACAATCCCTTAACCCAAACACTAATTATGTGACCACACTGTGACTCGTCCAATACCGTGGACATGGCTATTCGAATAAATTTTACACTCTGCAGAGGTTGTACACTTTACCCACAAGTAGGGTACTGTCGGGGTTTGTTACCGCCGGCAAGTAAATTTATACGAGGGGGCGTGTTCTGATCCGCACGGTAGCATAGGAGACACTCGGAGTTATACTGGTTCGGGCCTCCGGAGAGTAATACCCTACGTCCAGTCTGAGAAGGGGTGTTCCTTATGCTCAGGGGTTTGCAACAGGGAGTACAAACAGGTCGGGAGAGGGTGTAGAGCCCAAGTCTCTGGTGTGCGAGTGGTTCAAGTAGCAGAAGTCTGCGTACGTAAGTGAGTGTGTGTGAATGCTTGCGTTGTATGAGATGGGATATCGATGTTAAGTGCGTGTGGGGGTGAAAATGAACGTGTCTTGAGAGTGCCTCTGCCCCTCCCTTTTATAGTCGCAAGGGAGATGTCCAGGGTGGTTACATCGAGCGTATATGAGCTAATCATAGTGCAAGACGTCCTTCTCTGCTCCGGGTTGCCAGACGACAGAAGCGGCGAAGCACTATTACAGGGCCTTGGGTGACGGTGTGGATCCCGTGCGTCCCAAGCATCCGTCCCGGGGCCCCCCGTGCCCTCCTCCGAGTAGTTAGTCGGGTACAGGAGGCAGTGTACGCGCTCTGACCCCGTCAGTGGATCAGGGGCTTGTGTTTTCTTGATGTTGTAGGAACGGAGTAGCCTACACCATGGATAGGTGACGGCTTGCACTGTGCCGTTGGTGGCACAGCGTTTCCTGTGCCCTCCGTGGTACGATGCGTACCGCCTCAGCTGGGGGGCGGCAGGAGGATCCGTCCCCTGACACAGGATCGACCTGGTCAGGGCGGACCCGTGCAGGGAGGCTAACACGTGGCGGACCGCGTACCGGGGTATCACGGGACGCCAACGGGGCCTGTGTACCTGTGGCCTTGACAGCCAAGTCTTAGACTGGTCGGAGACGGGAAACTACTCGAGTGAGTAGGCGGTCTACACCACATCTCCCAATGCTTAGGGCATAGTGTGTACTATACCGTACGCTGCTCAGCATCCATTACGCCCTCCACGGCACGCTGGCCACTGTGCCGTTGGTGGCAGGGTTTGACGAACTCGTTCCCTGACACCGAATCGGCCTGGCTCGGGCGGACCGCTGTGGCGGGGCGGACACGTGGCGGTGCGCGGGAGAGTGTGCGCGTAGTTCCCGGGATCCCGATCTGAGGGGCCCGCGTGCCCCATGCCTTCTCCGCGAAGCCCGCTCGAGCGGGTGACGGAGACTACTCGTGCGAACGAGTAGTCGCGACGGCAGGACGGAGACTACTCGTGCGAGCGAGTTTCCGCGACCGTGAGGCGGAAACTACTCGTACGTGATGAGGACATCACCATGCTGAACACACATACGCCACGACCTTTCCCATGTTGGACTTCGTCTCCGACTCAGCTGCCACGTCCATCTCGGATTCAGCCTACACTTACGCACGGTTTCGGCGATAACTCCATCATACGACGTCGAAACGAGGCGTATAAGTACTCGTTGGAAAGAGGACGATGACACCGTCGATTTGGTTCTGGTCCTAGATCCAGAAGTCTCGTGGATCATGCTGTGTGACCACGACAAGGTGCTGCGCCACCTATTTTGGGTCAACTTGGCCGTGTATCGAGTCGGGCCCTTGGCCCAAGTCGTGGGCGCCCCCTCCTGGTCTCCCACAACCCTAGGACGACCCTCCCTCTCCATAAACTCAGTAGCCACCGCCGGTTTAGAGGCGGGTTTTGCTTAGAGTTTTCTGTCGTCGAACAGTCGCCGTTATCGGTTTGTGAAACCCCAACTTTCGTGTGTTAATCATTCATCTGCAGAGTCACTATTTTGAGAGCTGCTTCTTTCGAGTTCTTGCTTGTGTTCTTCGTTTCGCAGGCAGGGATTAGCCTTCGCGGCGAGGTCAACCGGATTGTGACACGGTTGATAACCAGAGGAATCGTGGTGCTAAGATTGTAGAGGTCCAGGTCTTTGGATCTGAAGCCGGATCGGTGCGTCACATCCACCCTAAACGAGTTATCTTTCACCTGACGGAAGATCGGGCACCCACGTCCCCATCAGTACGAGTCGAGTAGTCGGGAGCAAAGGCGGAAACTTGTCGTATGGGCCGCCGCGTACTCGGGGAAGAGGTACGGGCGGCCGTGGGCTGCCTGTCTTCTGGCCCATGGCGGAAACTAGTCGTACGGGACCTCACGTACTCGGGTAGCGTAACACTCGTCGTGTTAGCCGCCGGAGCAAGCCGTACGTGGGCCCGTGCTGCGTTTTTCAAGGGTCTTGGTGGGCCCTGGTCCATGGCCTCGTCAGGTACCGCCACACGAACACCTTAGTGTCGGCACGGATTCTATCAAAGCTATTACCCACCTCAGCTAACCCTACTAGCCACCACAGAAACAATCAAGGGGTTATCATTCTTAACCAGGGCAAAACTCACACAGATCGTATCCCTACTCCTTGACCTCCTGTTGCTCACCAGCACTCCCAATGGCTAGCAGATTAACTAGTGGGATTTATGCTAAGTTGTTGCCACATACAACGGTCGAGTGGTTGTACAATAGTTGGGTCAGGTGAGATGACACAATAACTCAGTCCTTAACGACAAGATGGACATCTCCCATCATGCTCAACCACAAAGGTACGAGCTCCCCAATACTCCTGACACAGAAACAACCGTCCATCTCGTCTACCCAGTTCTTTTCTCATTTTCTGAAAACTCGACCCCATTCTTAAAGCTCTCACACAATTTAAAGGAATCATCTAGGTCAATCAAGGAATAATCATAGCAATCAAGGGGTGGCTATCCTACCGAGTTTTATTTGCAGTAAAATAACATGCAATTTGTAAAACAGGTCAAAGGGTTGTGTTTATAAAACTGGGATCAAAACATGCATCAAAGGATGAGATTGGACTTGCCGTCTTCAAAGTCCTCCGGAGACTCCTGCTCTCGGTTCGGGTTCTCGGGCTCCTGCGCACAGTACGCAGCTCCGAACTCCTCCTGGGTCTCCTCCTCGTTCACTCCGTCGGCTATGGGCCTATGGCACACACAAGCGAGCACACAATAAATAAAAGAAACTAAAGTTTTACCGGTTGAGCTCGAGGAGAGAATAAATAGAAAATGGAGGAATGAAATATTATATATGGAAATTGGTAGATGGTTCGGTGGACATAAATCCGGGAAGGGTGTGGTGAAGTTTGGAATTAATTTGGGATAAGATGGCACACAAAATGATAGGTTAAAGGGTATTTATGAAGTGATTTTAATGGTAAAAGGACTGATTAGCCAAGAGCTTAAGGATGGCAGGGGTCCCTGGCGAAACTGAATAGAGAGAGAGGGTCTCGGGTGGAAAAGGAAACAGGGAGGGGGTTTTGGGCAAATGCCCTCTTCCTCATGGGAAACAGAAGAGGGCGGACGGCCGGCGGCGGCGGTGCTCACCGGCGAGCCAGGGCGCGACAGCAGCCGGGAGGTAGGGGAAAACAGAGAGGAGGACGAGGGTGACCCATTCCCTTCCTCAAATTGGGCGGAGATGGCTCGCGGAGGGGAATCGACAGGCGGTGGCGGCGGCTTTGTGTGGCGGCGCGGTGGGGCAAGGGAGAGGGAGGGAGATGTCCTGGGAGGTGCGTGGCGGGGTGGAGAGCGACGTAGGGCCTTTTATAGGCTCGGAAAGGCGGTGGCGCGGCCGGGGTTGCGCACACGAGGCACGTGCGGCCGGTGGTGGCAATGGCGGTTCGGCCGGCAAGGCCGCGGCCGGCTGGCCGGGATTCGCGACGGGGAGTAATGGTGGCACTGTTGGATGAGACTCGACGGGCAGCGATGTCGAGCGGTGGCGTGCGGAGCTGGGGCAGCGGCGGCCCCGGCGGGATTCGCGGCGGGGAGAGGAGCAGGGCCTGCGGGTCCAAGAGGAAGAAGGAGGAGGAAAAGAAAGGAAGAAGGAAGAGGAAGAGGAAAAGGAAAAAGAGAAAAGAGAAAGAAAAGAAAAAGGAAATTGGGAAAAAATTTAGGAGAAAATTAGGAGAGAAAAAGGAGAGAGGGTTTTGGTGGGATTTTCCGAGTTTCGAGCGGTTGCGGGGCCGACGCAATGCCTAGCGAATCCCGGGTTGGCAGCGATTGCAAGGCCGGTGAATTCGGGGCGCTCGCCGGGATGCGGGCCGGAGGGATTCCCAGTGTCGGGCAACTGCCACTGGTGGAGAAGAGACCTTTAGTCCCGGTTGGTAAGGGTGTTATCTCTCTAAAGTCCAACCAGGGCTAAAGCTTAGAGATGAAAGACTCTCCTTTCTTACCGGGTGGCCAACCGGGACTAAAGGGAGTCCCGGTTGGTAGGGGGCGTTTAGTCTCGGTTGGTAATACCAACCGGGGCTAAAAGGGGGGCACGCTAGCGTCAAATTTTTTTTGAAAATTCCTGGGAGGCCCTCACACACGCGCACGTCGCAAGTTACAAGTCACGCAATTTTTCACACGAAATATACGTGTGCGCAGTGCGGGGATTCGAACTCGTGACATGTAGCCTCGCGCGTAGCTTTCTTACCATATCACCTACACAGCACATGTGACTGAGTAGAGAATGCAAGCCTCTTATAGTAACTCGTGAGAGACCCTTTTGTCTCGGTTCGTAACACGAACCTAGACTAAAGGGGGGCATTTAGTCTCGGTTCGTAACATCAACCTAGACTAAAGTCTCGGTCCGCCGTCCTCCTTTGGTACCCTTTTAGTCTAGGTTGGTGTTACGAACCGAGACTAAAGGGTTAGTCTCGGTTCGTAACACCAACCTAGACTAAAAGCTCGAGACCTTTTAGTCTAGGTTCGTGTTACGAACCGAGACTAAAGGACCCTCTTTAGTCTGGGTTCGTGTTACGAACCGAGACTAAAGGGTCGGAGCTCTCCTCCCACTCATGGCCATGTCGCCAAAAAGTTTTAGTCTCGGCTCCAAAATTCTACCGGGACTAATGTGTGGGAACAAAGGTCGTCTCTCTACTAGTGTGCCGGGGGTGGCTCGGGTTGAAAAGGGGGAGACAAAATGGTGATCGGAGTTTAGGAATTGATCGAGCTCGGCAGAAAAGATTTGAAATTTAAAAAGCGCGTGGTTTAGAGTGTGGTTTATTAGAGATTAAAACGCGGGTGTTACACACAAACCACGACCTAAGAAGAGTGAAGCTTGCAGGGAAGAAGGGCGCCTTGAACACACACATCACCGACTGCTTCACAACCAGAAACCAAACGAAGGTAGAGCGAGGAACTCCTGTAAGACAATGCCTCCAAAAAGGGAGCGACGCCAACACCGTCATCGTCCATCTCACTCCGAAGAGCAGACCAACGACGCCAACATTGCTAATTTAGTTCTGCACAAAGTTAACATGATAGATATCAATTTAGTTGAATAACATTTAATCAATTTAAAAGTTTTTGTATATCAATTAGTTTTTTCCCTATCTCTGAAGTACAAGACATGTAGCATTCTAATTTTGTCCTTGAAGGCTTGAATATAAAACATCCTATATCTAACATTGCTAATTTAGTTCTTCACAAAGTTAACAGGATAGGTATCGCAGATTGGTGGATTAGCTAAGATGAGTTCATTGTTTTCTTTACGAATAGTTTGACGAATTATTACTATGAAATAATATATTTGTTACACAGTTTTCCCCCTCCATGAATTATACGGAGTAAATACAGTCACTCTTTTATACACAAGAAGAACTATTTTATATTTGAGAAGAGGTTCATTCTCATGACACTCGACAGGTACAATTATCTTGTGCTCAATTTTGGTAACTGTGTAATGGAATTTTACACTGAGACTAACCTTATGCATCGATATAAAAAACTCATCCCGTGGGGGGATGACAACCCCTGAGGTATTGTGCTGAATAGGATGATTTTCTCACACAAGTCGATAAACCCTCCAAACCTCTGCCTCAACCTCACATAGCGGCTTCGCGACCCGCGAGAAAAGGACGAAACTTAGACATGTGTTTTGATATGGAACACACACGATGATTTATTAAACCTAGAGTTGAAATTCACCCTCACATAAAGTTGAACTCAAGACCTGAAAAAATGCTATCGTAGGCTCCTAACCAAGTCAGCGAGACACCTTTTCATCTTTATGCATCAATATTGCTACTCTTTGCCCAGGGTCAATATGCACCTAGGATGCCGAAGCTTAAATTAAATCCGTCGTCTTCCGCGAGAATATTTGACGCTGTGACGGAGGCGCGCGCGCGAGCTCATGGATCCCGTGTCCCAGCGCGTCCCGGCTGCTTGAACGACGAACCATGGGAGCTAGCGTCCCAGTCGCCCTCCTGGCCTGGTCCTCATCCCGTGATCCGTTGAGCACGATTCACTTTTCCGTCATCTCCCTTCTCATCTATCTCCCCTTTCCTTCGCCGGATAGCACCGAAGGAGCCTGCTGCTTTCGTCTCGGCGGCGGCGGTGCCCGCCCCGTTTGCTTGTCCGTGCTCGGCGGGCCGGGCCCAGCAGCCGCTTTTCCCCCTTTCGCCCGCTCGCGTCAGTAAATTGCACGTGAGCCTCCGCTGCTCCGCCTTGGTTCCACGGCGCCGCCGCCGCGCATACCACGGCGGGCACCGGCCCGGATGTGACCGGCGGCGGGCGGGGCAGGTTGGGTCCGGACCCGTGTGGTGCCGATGCGATTGCCCTTCAAGAGGACCCGTGTGGAGCAAGAGCAAGCCGACACGGGAGAAGTTGGGATGCGTTTGCTTTCGTGACACGGCCGGAGTAAAAAGGTGCCGGCGTAGCCTTCCTGACAGCGGCCGGCCGGATTAGCGAAGACCGAAGAGATTGTGGTTGTTCGACGAGGAGGCGCGCCGTGGAGTTTTGCAGCCCACGGGCCAGAGCTATACAGTACTACTCTTCATTAACAAAGTTCATATATCCATCCAGGTGAGGTGACAGCAGGCTGATTGGAAGCCACCGGCGTCGCGCTTAGCCCGGTGAGTCGTAACCTTGTCCAGCTTGCTTTTCTCAACTTATCTCATACTCCTTCCGTCCCTAAATATAAGTATTTTTCGATTTCTGTGGTGCACGTTTGATTATTCGTTTTATTCAAAAAAATTGTGAAAATATAAAAATACTTACGATATACTTCAAATATATGTGATGATAAAACATGTCATAACAAAATAAATAATATTTTCATAATTTTTTGAATAATACGAATGGTCAAATGTGACCAAATTTTTTTTTCGAATTACACAGTACATCGGAGACACTCACAACGCACGCACACTCATCCCTATGAACACACGCGCGCAAACCCTACCCCTAGGAGCATCTTCGAAGACTGGGCCGGCAAATCCTCAAGATTGACGAAGTCACCACAGGCGCCTCGCTGTCGACGGGAACGTCGCCTACCACTGAAAGCACAAACGCCGTTAAATCCTGAGAAATTCGCTCCCACGGGGAGTCGAACCCAGGACCTGAAGTACTACCGGGGCTCCTGTAACCACTAGGCTACAGACCCTTTCGCAACGTGACCAGCAATTTAGAGACGGAGGGAGTACTTATTTTCTCTGATGACTCAATATTATTTACCCAATGACTTCATCACAGCAGGTTATCACGAAACCTCTCGGTACAGCCGGCGTCCACGTGCGCGTGAGAATCGGAACGGATCGAGCACCACTTGCTCCACTCGCGCGCGGACCTACTAGTCAGAGCTTCTAGTCGCGCGTGGGCCCCGTTCGTCTTCGTCGTTCCCATTTCCATTCCCTCCTCTCTCTCTCTCTCTCAAGGGTTCTCCGCATCCTGGCCATTTTCTAGGCGATCTCCGATCCTCTGCTGCCGCCGCTGTCGCCGGCGACCCCGTGCGGGAGGGAAGCTCACGAATCGCTGGAGCGCGCACGAAGGTGAGTAGACTCTACTGTCATGCGTCGTATCCCCTACTGCGGAACGTTGGATGAGCATTTTGTTCGATTTTTAGCAGCGGAGGTGAACCGCGAGGGAGGTCGCAAGCGTGAGGTGGGCTTGAGGATTTGGGGGGGGAGGGGAGGCAAGCAAGGAGGTGAGTCCAATCTACTGCGTCCTGATTTGGGTGTGTTTCTACACAGAGAAGCCGGGAGGATGCATACTGATTTCAGGGTGTATTTCATTTGATTTTTTTGCAAATTTTTACAATGAATGGCTTGAGGATTCCTAGAAGAGGGAGGAGCACATGAGTTTTCCAAATCACTTTTGATGAGTTCACTCTACTGATAATCATCGATTCCCCATTCCAGAAGGCTTACGGGTACCTTGTTTGGATTTCCAATTCACAGGAGAGGCTAGATTTGGTGGCGACGAGGTACGGGGGGAGGGAAGCTGCACACTCCAAAAGGTGAGACATGCAGATTCTAGATTCTAGGGGTTTTTGCCTACAGATTCAATGCGCGCCCTCTGTTTTCCATTATCGATTCCTCTGTTTTTAGCTGTTTGATTTTCTAGATTTCTAGGGTTACGCTGAGGTGATGGTGTATGTAGCTTGCTAGAATTTGCATGTCTGTACACATTTTAGATGTCTCTGTAGCTTGTTTGCGTTCTTATGTGATTGAACAATCTATGGGCATATGCTTAGGGCGTCGTTTTAGCAGTCAATATTCTGCTCCGCTTTTTTTGCTCTCTGAAGATTGTGTGTGCACTATCTACTACTACCAGTCACTTCAACTTCCACCTGAAGGCTGTAGCGCACTGAATATCTTGAAATCTCTTTGATCAGTGTGTTTCCTTTGGGGTGAACAGATCGATTCATCCATAGATTGTAAACTACTGGACCAGTGTATTAGCTAGTAGGTTTTTTGGTCGAAGATGCTTGATTAACTAGCTATCGATGAACAATTGATAATTAGTCTGCAGTAATGTGAATCCACCGGGCTATAATCCAGTAATAAGCTATTTTTTTACAAGCAAATGAAACGAAGCTGCCCTGCAATTCAGCGGCAAGTCAATCAGCATTTAACTAGCAACAGTAGTGAAAAGCGTTCGCTATAGCAGCTGGATGTAGGCTTGTAGCAGTAGAGGGGGCTGAATATGTTGATTTTTTTAACTTTTGTGAGTTCAATTATCTTTCCCCAATATTTTTTGCAAAGCATATTTATCGTGCTTACTTAAACTGTGATGCTGGCTGTTCTTTTTTGTGGATTTTGGCTGTGTGATTTTGCACATTTTTTAACTGTCATAGTGTACTATCAGAGTTGCTCATGCATTTGTGCACGTAGGCAACATTTTATTAGACCTTAGGCAACATATTATTAGAACTCAGGCAACATGTTCTTAGGATTTTTGCCAATAACATGTAGTTAGAATGTGCTATGTAAAATGTAAAATGTAGTTAGGCAGCAATTTATTAGAATTCACTCAAGAGTTTGTTAGGAATTTGTCACTTATACGGTTATATATAGGCAATGACATCAGATTTATGTATAGAATCCTGAGTAGATTCATGCATTTTTCTTCAATAATGCTATGTTTTTTTCTCTCAACTGGTACGTTGTTAGAATGCTCCATTTTTTTCATTTTCGGTTGCGTGCTCAACTAAACTTGAAATTTAGTTGCATATCATGTGTTTCATAGAATGTCAATTCCCTTCAGGATACCATTTCATAGAATTCTTTTCATAGCATACATAGAAGCTTATCATATGTCATTTTTGGTGGTAATGTTCATTGTGTTCTGCACAAAATTAGCTGGACAGATAACCTGTACTCTCCAAGGCAAAAGGGGGCTTTTTGAGGATCCTTGTTGCAGAGGAGGGAGTGGTGAGAACAATTTTTTAGTATTTTCTACCATTTTTTTCCAAACTGAATAACCTGCACTGCAGGTGTTTTTTTAGTTTTCCTTGCCCTAATGATCGGGGGTTGAACCATGTAAGCATAGCCAACAAAAATCCACCTGAGTGGTATAGGCTTGTGTGATTTTCTCTCGTATCACGTGTGCCTGTAATGCCTGGTGTGGTCCATTTGGATTGGTCTGTTTTATATGTTTTAGGCAAATCAATGTATTTAGTTAAGCAAACTACTATTATTAGGCAGGCAACATATTGTTTAGTCAGGCAAAGTACTGTTATTAGTTAGGCATATTTTAGTAGCGGTTGTTTCCTTTGTCGTTTAGGTTGACATAACCCTATTATAATGGGCAAAGACTTGCTTGCAGCTGGCTGTACCGAGAGAGAAAAAACAGATGGGGCCCACCTTATCACCTGTATGAATGTTATTACTGGAGAAAGGTTTAGGTAGAATATTAGACTCATTATTGGTAAAAAGTTATCTTTGTTAAGTATAAATGTATCACAATTATTTCAGTTTGTTTTCATATTGTCTTCATCACAACTGTGAAATTATGCTTATGCGTTGAAATACAATCATATACTGAATTGATTGCTATCATTGCCATTTATTCTTGGACTGTAGGCACTATATAGGATATTAGCTTGTACTCAATTGCGCTTACTTACTTGCTACTCTGTTGTCTAAATGGTACTATATTGAAATATAACTTAGCATTATTAGACTGTAGGCACTATGTGGGTGATGTCTGAATGCGTTATCATTCTTGGACTGTAGGCACTATATTGAAATACAACTTAGCATTATTGAGTACTCAAATTAGCACCATTTAGGTGCCAGTTTAGCTGATTGCAAAAAACAATGTTGCATATCTAGGCTGATTTTTTGTTGTGACATTTTATTGATAAAGTATAGTTTTGAATGCATGTACCCATTTAATTTAGCTGAACACAACCAGTACCAACATGGCTGTTTTTTTACTTTCTATACTAGTCTCAAATTAGCACTACAACTTAGCATTATTGAGTACTCAAATTAGCACCATTTAGGTACCATTTTTACTTATTAAAAAAACTTAATCCATACGTTAACAATATACTATATAGATCTACACACAGTCCTTATGACATTACGATTCTTTTACTGCAACCAAATCATTGTTTGCTCCTATAATTTTTTTGCCATAAGATAAAACTCAGATAATGCCTAGAAGAAAGAAGCATGAACTGATGTTTTTTTGCCTGTATTGCAAAGTTTTTTGGAAACTGATTTGAGCTTATTGGTGCCTTGTGTAATAGTACTGCTCTTGTATTGCCTCAACGGCCCCATATGTTTCTATTCAGGCTTGAGTTACCGAACAACTCTTCCCCCCTCTTTTTTTGTTATTCAGAAATTTTTCATTAGTGATTTTTGTTTCAACTGTTGACCTCATCCACAATCAATACGTTTTTGCGTGATGTTAATTAGTCTGGCACTGATGCAAACTGTGATGCTGGCTGTTCTTGTGGATTTGGCTGTTTTTTGTGGATTTGAACTGTGATCGGTGACCTGGGCGTCGCAGTCGATGTGATAGTGTATTATCAGAGTTGTTCATGGATTTGTGCACATTTTCCCAACCTATTATACAACTCGACACATTTAGGCAACAATTTATTAGAATCTAGGCAATAGTTTGTTAGGAATTTGCCAATAATATGGTTATATATAGGCAATGACATGAGATTTAGGAATAGAATTCTGATGCAGATTGACGCATTTTTCTCAACCATTAGTTTTGATGTTATGTCCTTTTCTCTAAATTGATTGAGCTCTTTATTGGTGTTATAGCAGGCCAACACAGAACTAAATTGGCAACCTGTACACTCCATATGTCTTGTACTGACGATATAGTTCTTACTGATATATATATATATTGTGTACGATTATACTGTCTGAGTTTTTTACATGTTACGTTTGTATCTTTATACAAAGCAATCAAACGAATGGCAACAGTTAAATGATCATGATATTATCCTTTTTTCGTGATGTGTTTTTTTGGTAATTTTCATTTGATTTTTGGGGAACTTTGTTTTCTACGTCGCAGGAAGCTAGATGTGTACTGATTTTATGAGATTTTTGTTGGATTTTCCAATACACAGGAGGGGGCTTGAGGATTTGGTGGCAAAGGAGGAGCTGGGGAGGGAACCTTTACGCTCGAAGGTCAAGGGGCTTGAGGATTCAGTGGCAGAGGAGGTGTGGGGAGAGAGAACCTGCACGCTCCAAGGTGAAGGGGCTAGAGGATCCGGTGGCAGAAGAGGGAGCGAGGAGGGGACATGTATGCTCGAAGGTGAGACATGCATTTTCGAGACTGCCTCTGTTTCATTTTGGGGCTTTTGACGTTTTGTACTCAACTGCCTGCTCAATCTATTTCTCAAACTTTGCTAATTTATATGAACTTAGCAAGTCTACAAAATTACCTGATAGTTAATTTTGTGCATGCTTCCCAATCTACAAAATTACCTGATAGTTAATTTTGCAGTAGTAAGATTTAGACAAAACAATGTAATTCATAGTAAAGATAGGCTAATGAGTTAAGCAGAACAATACACGTTAGTAAGTAATAATATGGTTCCGAGTCAACATGAATACGAGTATATGTTTTGCATCCATTCCATATTAGTTAAGCAAAGTACTGTTATTAGTTAGGCAAAGTACTATTATTAGTTAGGCAAAGTACTGGTATTAGTTAGGCAACATTGTTTTGAGGGATATTGATAGATTGTAATGCTTGTAGAAATTGAGATTTATACTGTCCAAAAGCAATGTTTGAGGATTAGTGCAGGGAGTTTGTAGGTACAAGATATATTCATGCTTTTTTCATAGCTTCACATAAAATTTAGTTCTGAGCAGGTTTAATCTATGCTTACTAGTTACTTGTGAATGTAGTACAATAGATATACAACTACATATTTTTACTAAAGCAACCAAAGCAAATTATGTAGCTAATACTAATTCTCCCTTTTTCTTTTCGGGCCTGAGAAACAGGGCATCGCCCTCTAGGCTTGTCAAGCTGTAAAAACACATTTCTGCTGACCAGCGCAAAATGGTTGAAGATGCCAAATTTGGCTGGCCGCTCAAGATAGCATGCCATACAATACCAGCTTTTTTTGTTTTTGTGCTCACACTCTACCCTTCTTTCATCTCAAACAATCATCTCACCCGACTTCCCAAGAATCATTCTTTCAAGCTTGACATACATCGATTCGTGTCTTCAAAGGGTCACCAGGTAAAGTATTCTGGTTCGCGAAATTCCATTCTTTAATCTTTTTTGGTTCATTAAGGCAGTATAGGTCATCACATTTGTCAGCTTAATATATAGAGCACATCAATTTTTTACTTGCAAACCAGCAATATTCTGATTTATGAAATTCTTTTTTTACCCTTTTTGGTTCATTAGGCTATATATATCATCATATCTACCAGCTTAATATATGGAGTACATCGATTTTTTACTAGCAAACCAGCAATATTCTGATTCATGAATTTTTTTAATCTTTTTTCATTTAGGCAATATAGAACATCATATCTAGCAACTTAATACATAGAGTACATCAAATTTTTACTAGCAAACCAGCAATATTCTGATTCACGAAATTGGATCAGAAATAGAAGCTACAATTGATCCTAGCAGAAGATCAAAGAGTGTGCCTACTAACTCAAATCGTGCATTTTTGGTTTTGCAGATGGACCATCATGAGAACACGTGATGGGCAACATATCAGAATTTACAACAAGAAACACTGAAATCATGCATGCAAAAAGCACCAATTCTGTCAGTTGTGTTCCTCTATGTATGCAGCACTTGGGAATTAGAGGATTCTGCAGTTTTTTTTAGTTCTTAGATCCAGATCTCATTTTGGGGTAGATATCATAAAGCTGTTAAATATGTTGATCTTTGGTGGTTCTGTGAATTTGTGCTGTAAATTTATGAAGAACATGTAGATTTTATGCACGCATCTTTCTTTCTCTGTTGATCTAAACTGCTTGCAGCTTTTTTGACTGGATCCTTTTTTTATATTTTTCAAACTCTATGATGTGAGACCAGCATCAGGAAGAAATATGTGCCAGACGCTTGCGGGAAAAGAAGCGGTTGTACGTTTAGCAGCCGGTTGCTAAGAAATACAGCCGACTGTAATTGGGGTTAAATTACAGCCGGCTGTAATTTAGCTTTGTCCTATTATTTAATCTACCAACTGAATTCTTCGTACTAGTCGAAGAGGCTCGAGATGGCTGGCACAGGAGTGTGCTCTGCTCTGAACACGCGCCGGGCATCGCCCGTTCTGGCCGCTTCCCGAAGCGATTCCACGGGATTTGGGGGAAAAAAGAACGGAACTCCCTCCCGCGCTGCCGGCCAGACGGCGCGGCCGGCGCGCTTGCTGATAGCCGGATAATGCTAATCTAATCAAGGCGAGCCGAGGCCTCGCGAATCGCGAGGAGCCTCGTGGCACGCCCGTAGCGCCCGGCACTGCACCAAGCAAAGCACTGCTCCCTCTCGCTCCCGTGCGTGCGTCCCCGTCCTCCGATCGATCCTCCTCCTCGATCGATCGTCCGTGATCGGGTCAGCGACCGGGGGCGCCGGGCGGCGGCCACAGGCGTCGCTGTTTAAATACCCCCGGCAGGCCTCCCGGGCCCTTCAGTTCAGCCTCGGCTGGACATCGACTTGGACAAGGTGAGTTCGCCTCTCTCTCCCTCCCTCCCCCTCTCTCTCTTGTTTGGGGATCTTTTCCCGTTGCCAATTCCCTCACGATTCTACCATTCCGGCGCGCCGCCGAGATTGATGAATCTATCCTCGGCCTCGGGGGAGATCAATCGCCCGCTGCGAGCACGAACATCGGTAGTCGTAGTTAGTGGTGGCGGCCGCCTGCGCGAGCCATCACCGGGGGGTCGGAGAACGCAGCAGGTCACCGCCCGCGACTGCTCCCGGCGTGTCCCTCCGGCAGTCTTCCCCAAATTCGTGGCCTTTCCCGATGGCCTCGCGTGGGTCGGTTCCCCGGGCCCTCGATTCCTGCAGTTTTTTTTCTAGGAATTCTGATTGATTTGGCGCGTAGGAAGTGGCGCTCGCATACTTTCTTTGGTGTTGTTTTGGGTGGGCGTCCGGAAATACGAGCGGAATGAATGGGGGGACCCTGAGAACACTCGCCCATGTTCCCCTCGCCTTGTGCTCTCACCTTGTAGCCTTTGTCCTGGGGAGATCGAGGATGCTTGCCGCAGTTCTATGTAAGTTCGGCTGCCAATTGCCGATGCACTAGTGTTCGACGCATTCTTCTCGGTCTCAGGTTGCACCTACTATTGCTGTAACGCCCATACTGTCTTCTCTGCCATGAAAACAATCTTGATCTAGAGTATTTTGTCAGCCCTTCTCCCCCATCTGGTTGTTCAGAGCAACTTTGGTCTGAAAGTCTGAACGCGGTATTTCGAGTTCAGAAGAAGGCGTGGGCGCCTTACATATCCAATCTAGTGCCTGGTCGTGTGCTTTTTTCATTCGCAGCTGTTCCCTTCTCAACTGTATTTTTACTAGATTCTAGTTTTCATTCACAGCTGTTCCCTTACTCTAAAAAAAGGGCAACACCTGTCCAATCCACATAAGACCTTCCAGATTCATCGGTCGCTTCTAATTGAGCTATCATTCCTTTCCGTAGTTGTTGTGCTCGACTTGATGCTCCGAAATCTGACATCTTACGTTATTTTGGTTATATTTGCAGGAATATCTTGGTGCTCTAAATACAAACTTTAAAATGGTCAGCGGGAGGCCTGTGAGCGGAGAATTGGATGCATGGCTCAACAGCCTCATGGTGTCCTCAAGCAGCCAGATGGGGCAGGCTGAAAGTGGTGGTGGTCCATTGCCTACATTATCAGGATGGAAGGACCTTCCAGTGGAGCTACTGTTGAGGATAATATCAACTGTTGGAGATGACAGGATGGTCATTGTGGCATCTGGTGTTTGCACGGGCTGGCGTGATGCCCTGGGATGGGGGGTCACAAGGCTTTCCCTCTCATGGTGAGCAAGTTTCTATCCGCCTATCCGGGGGTTCTGAATTTCGATCAGTATCATATATTTGCACTATTAGTCAATCTTGGACAGAATTGAAATTACCATGATGATTGAAAAGACTGCACGCTAATTGTTGGATTTCAAAATGTCAAATATGATTTTGTGATATTCATACTAAATGTTTGTGTGTATGTTGAACTTGGGTTTCACGTGATCATTTTGCTATTATCAATCATGTCTTCTGTAATTGAAAGCCAACTAACTATGTATGCTAAACTTATCCATCTTGCACTGTTGATCTCATCCTTCCTACAAGGTGTTTCAACCAATTAGACAAGTTGTTATTGTGTTTCAGGGGAACAGTTAATAAATTTAGTTTGTTTATTTTCTATGTTATGTTGTACATGCTCTTACCAGTTAGCATTAAAGCTAACATCTCATCTTATCCTTGGATAAAATTTTATTTCTGAAAGCAACCTGAACATTTCAATTCTGTTATACAAGTCAACAATGGGCTCCTCTGACATTGCTTTAGGTGTATGCAACTTGTCATCTTTTTTGCTATGGATGTTATGCTTGTCCCATAAGAAACCTTGATACGCTACTACAAGCCTTCCAGTCTATGGTTTATTTGACTTGCCAATCCACAAAGTTGGATCTAAAAGATATGTGGTGAGTGGAGAAAACTAATTCAAGAAATGCCTTCCATCTAATATCATAGTTTTTTTTTAACTCTCATGATAAAAAAATTAGTTGTCTTTAAGCAAAAACCCTGATCCATTACTAAACTGGAGGCTCAATGCAATGGGGGTGGAATCAAGTATACACCAACACTTCAGTCATACAGAATCTTCTGCTGGATGATTTGTTGTGTTAACACTACTTTCATCCTCCTTTCGTACTCTTGTTTGCATCAAGTTGCTTTCTCCTAACAGCCAAACCCTCTGTGCTTTCGTGCTGAACTATAATTTGTGATATACATAGATTTTAAATGATGCATTGGCTGACCTGAAAATTTTATCGCTTGCAGGTGCAAGCTGAACATGAACAATTTAATGATATCTCTTGCTCACAAGTTTACAAAGTTGCAAGTTCTCACTCTTCGGCAAAACAAACCTCAGCTTGAAGACAGTGCAGTAGAGGCTGTTGCCAACTACTGTCATGATCTCCGAGAGTTAGACCTCAGCAGAAGCTTCAGGCTTAGTGACCGCTCCTTGTATGCATTGGCCCATGGATGCCCGCGGCTTACAAGATTGAACATTAGTGGAAGCTCCAGTTTCAGTGATACTGCCTTGACTTACCTTACTTGCCGCTGTAAAAACCTTAAGTGCTTGAATTTGTGTGGATGTGTGAAGGCTGCTAGTGATAGGGCTTTGCAGGTACCTTTTGTCATCTCAATAGTTACCAACCATGCTTTCTAGTATGAATGTCTACTTAAATTCTTTAATTTTGACGCAGGCCATTGCTCAGAACTGTGGGCAGCTGCAATCTCTGAACTTAGGCTGGTGCGATGATGTTACAGATAAGGGAGTGACCAGCTTAGCGTCAGGGTGTCCTGATCTCAGAGCTGTAGACTTGTGTGGCTGCGTTCTTATAACAGGTATTTGATCAGATTCTTCAGTAACTTAATTCTCTTTGGTGGTTGGCAAATGTGGACAGAGGTTTCTGTATCTTCTTTCCTTGGTGGATAAGTGGGCAGTAGCCTTGCCATCAGCCATCTCTGCAAGACTGCAAGGTGTTCTGTAATTTAGAAGCCTTGTTCAAAGCACAGCCTACCTTATACTTATTTTTAAAAACTTAGCCTAGCTTATATTTGGTATGCTAGAACACAGAACTTGTTTTGAACTTGGAAGCTTACTTTGCCTTGATGTTAGGAGCACAGTTTGTGGAGTAACCGTACTGATGAGAGGGGGCTGAAGCGCAGCGCATCCTACCTTGAAATTTTGTTTGTTACATCAGTTGTTTTTGTAGAAAGTAGAAACACAGCACATTTTGTTTGGAACGTGGTGCTCTATTAGAATGTTTCACTATCAATCCAATCATATACTCTTAACACATCATTTCTGAATCATCAGTCATGACTCATGACTACTGGGATACAATTTTATGATGGGCTCTTTGCATGGACCGCCGCGCACACATTTGTTGCACCTGCACATGTGCAAGTATCATTGACCGGGCATATTTAGTCTCTGGGATAAATAAACATTTTAGTTTTGGAATTTGGACATGAAGGTGTTGTTTCTAGTGCAGTTGATCGTTCAGTGCAGGATATTGATGTTTGCTGTCATTTTTTAAGAAGCTTAGGATAAGTACTAACTACCATACATGCCTGTTCTTGTAGCTTCTAGTGAGCCTTGATCCTTGTAATCTTAATCCTTTTCAACTCTTCATTGCAGATGAGAGTGTGGTTGCTCTTGCCAACGGATGCCCACACCTGCGATCTTTAGGTCTCTACTTCTGCCAGAACATCACGGACCGTGCCATGTACTCCCTTGCGAACAGCCGTGTGAAGAGCAACCGCCGGAAGTGGGACGCGGTGAAAGATGGGCTTGCGAACCTCAACATCAGCCAGTGCACAGCCCTGACGCCCCCGGCGGTGCAGGCAGTCTGCGACTCCTTCCCGGCTCTCCACACCTGCCCGGAGAGGCACTCCCTCATCATCAGCGGCTGCCTCAGCCTCACTTCGGTCCACTGTGCCTGCGCCCTGCACCCTCACCGTGCGGGACGAGCCCTGATGCCCAACCATGCGTACTGATCATGTTGCGGCTTTGCGCGTGTGGTTCTCGTGAGCAACCGGCGTTTGCCTTGTGGTGGTTCCGTGCTCCCCGCCTAGAGGAAGTTCTCTGTACATAAACTCTGGAACCTGGTGGTGTAATAAGAGACTGCTATGGTAGGACTCCGTGTGATGTGATAATGTTGGAGTTGGGATTATGGAGAGTTGCATGTACTCCGATGCCACCCAGGACAATGACTAGAAATGTTGTGGTATCTAGTGCATTTCTGTTGGTTCTTGTGTTTCGATTTCATGGACTCTGTAGAGTTGGGGAGGCAGATTGGTTAAAGGTTGACGGCAAAGCCGCAAAGGTGTGGCAGTACAGGAAGATTTTATAAAGGGAAAATCAATTGGGGAATCGAACTGTTGCCCCAGAAATTCTTTCCTGTTGACTCTAAACAAGAGGTCTTGTGGGTGCACTCGCAGGTCCTGTGTTTGAATACTCTGCCGAGCAAGTACAGTTTTCTTCTTTTTGAGCTGGAAAGCAAATTCTGTCATCTAGGCGTGAGCTGAGGAAGGTAGTTCTTTCTTTGGCATAAGGTGTTTTGGTTTCAGCTGGATGGCTTAGCCCTTGGGTTGCTGGCTCTTTCCAGACTGTCTCATGTTCTAGGAGTTTTGCAGATATTAAATCATGTTCTGATTTTGTAATTTCGTTGCTTGCTCAAGTAATGCAATTAGGGCGGTGCCCCTTAGTGCAAAAAAAGCAGTATCACCAGCATGGATGGATCCTGCGGTGTTAAACGATTCTTGTAATTTCGATTCGAACCAGAAGCGCTACACTGAAATGGCCAAATCCCAAGGACTTTGCTTCTGTTTCGAACCCCATAAACATCATCCTTCGCTGCTGGCTGCTAAAAAAAAAAAAAAAAAAAAGGGAAGCAACAAAAGAGGCCGGGCCGGCCTAACAAAGAGGCCTCGGTGGGCCGGACATCCAACGCTTTCTGTCAAGCGTACCTGGGCCAGCAATTACAAACGCCGCAACGGTTGGTTGGTGGCCCGGCCGGCCAGCGATCGATCACGCGTCATGCGCGCGCACGCCATTTCCCATTTGCCTTGCACCGCCGCCGCGCCACCACCACGCCCACGCCGAACCGCGTGCGGCGGCGCCGGCGCCGGGCGACCGAAGCAACAGGGGATCCCGGCGCCGATCGCCCCCATCCGTGCGTTCGACACCGCCGCGTGTGTGCTGGCAGTGGCCGTCCACCCACCATCTCGCGCGTCGACGGCTCGACGCATCGAGATCGGGGTCGCCGGTGCGCGACGCATCGAGATCGGGGTCGCCGATGCGCTCCTCTTCAGCTCTACTACGGCCTCCACCACTACCCGAGATCAGAGGCGATCACCCCCATCCCGCCGCCGCCGCCGCTGCCCGAAAATCCTCTCCCGCGGCTCCCCTTCCGCCCCATCATCATCCAGCACCACCGCACCAGGTCCTGGTTGGTGGCTCACCTACTGCCACGAAAAGCGACCGCCCCCATCCGGCCATCCCGTCGTCTCAAACAAAACAAACCGTGCGACCAGCGACCAACAAGACCACTGGACCGCACCGGTGCGCGCCGTGTGCCAACCCAAGTCAACAATCGGCGCCTCCCCGTTCCCGGAATCATTATCCCCCGTTCCCTCTCTGACTCGTGCGTGCGCGCACCATATATCATGCTGATGTGCCAAGTTTTACTACTACGCAGAAAAAAAGAAAATGACCGTACGCGCCAGGGTCAATGCGTTTACCGAGTCCACCACGGCCGGAGCAGCAGGGCAGCCTCCCACCAAACCGCAGCAGCAGCGTCGTCAGCGTGGGTACCTACCTACTACCCGCAGCAGAAACAAAACCCTACGAATTTTGCGATAGTTCCCTGTGAAACCTGCCCCAAATCGCTGGGTTTTTCTGGCTTGCGCTCGCGGGAGCAAAATCTTTGTAGGCCGGCAGCCGGCTGGCTTGGCTAGTCGACTCGCGGCAACCGGGCCGCGCGCGTGCCGTGTGCCGCGCCGCGTCGCGTCGCGTCGCGCTCGGCGTGGCGTGGCGTGGGGGGCCTTTGTTATACCCGCTCCCCAGCTAACCCACGCGCGGCGCCCACCGTTTCTTCGCGTCCCCTCCTCTCCTGCCTGCTCTCGCCCGGTCGCCCCCCCTCTCGCGCTTGTCTTCTTCTCCCCCACCTCCTGGTCCGCGGTCTCGTCTCGTCTCGTCTCAACCGCCGCAGGCAGCTTACTCCGTTCGTCTCGACCGGCTCCGCCGTCCCGCGCCCGCGACCGACGCCGCCGGTCCTCGTGGAGGTACGTGTGTCTCGCTCCCCCCCCCCCCCTTCTGCTCGGCGAAATCGTCCTCGTCCTTCCCCTTCCCTGAACCCCCCTTTCGGCGGTGGTGGTGGACCGCACGATTCGTTGCCCCGTTCGTTCAAGGTGATGCTCCGGGACGGGGCGATGTTCCGCGGATTCGATGGAAAGGGGGATAGTTGAACTTGGGGGGGGGGGGGGGGTGGCATGTTTGATCGATCGAAACAAGGGGAGAAACCGGCGGTGGCTGCGAGTGGGGATCGGAGAATCGCAGGGTTCGATCGGAGTGAAACGCCGATTGCTCAGCTTCGCGAACCCATCTGTTGATCTTTCCAATTGCCTCAGCAGAAGAAATCTAGTCTCTAGTCTCTTTCGATAGTTGTGTGCTCCGTCAAAGTTCGCGGGAGGTTTTTCTTCCTCTTCCTACTCCGAATTTTTGTAGCTGTTTAGTGCTTACTTTTATACCACCGCGTACAATATTGCGGGACAGTACTTAGTATGTTTGCTCTCGCTGGTCTACCTTTCACATCGTTTACTTATCCATTTTTTGATTAAACAGGTGGATTTTTGTTTCATCTTCAGTATTGTCTTGGGTATGTAGTCTCACTACCAATAATTGAATACACATATGCACAGCTAGATTTATGCCTAATTTTGGAGACTTTATTAGGTATACCACCCACTCGATTTAGTTTTCGTTGCAAGTGCAACAAGTTAGTCAACATTGCAGGTCTAGGGGATAAGATTACCAGGTCTCACAAGCGACTCTTTTTCGGGGTGGGCTACCCTTTTCCATTTTTTCTAAGAACGTGTCGTGGACAGCATGTTTTAATACTCGACTGTTGGATTTCATTAAGCAGCTTGCTTTGCCGTGAAGTACAGCTGTGGCCGCGACTGTCATGCAAAGTCAAATGAGTATGACTTAAAGATGACGATGTATTGCTATGTGTCTTTTGCTGGGCTTATTATACACGGTCACATATTAGCCATCAGAAATTGCATCTCATGTTTAGTAATCCTTTGATGGTAGTGAGGGTAGCAAAAGCAAAACAAATGGCCAGCTGTAAGTGCCTTTCTGTACTTATCTGTTGTTTTCTAACTGCAGGTGTTAGGAATTGTTTAGGCTGAGTTGATCGGTGGAAGACTGGAAGCTGCACGTTCACTGCTTCATCTCTGATCTGAAAAGTGATTAATTGACCTGGCAGGCTGATAAGTTATCAGATCATAATGTCTTTCGTTAGTCAAGCAGATCCATCAGCATCCTGCACTGAGAGTCCTTACATTCACAAATTTGGGCCACCAGGCTCGGTTTTTCCAGCACAATTTGCCTCTGGTACAGAATTGCTTCATCATGGACCCCAACCGTACAATGCTGAGGGCTATAGGCAGTCTGGTTTCAATGGGACAGTGGCTCATGCGTTTCAGAGCTCGTATTACAATGCTGATAGCCACGTTGAATCTCACTTCAATGAAGCAACATGTTCTCCAGCAATCTCCAATATATCTCAGCAGAACTCCCAGTCTTTATCAGACAATCAGACCTCCGATCTTGAAGTAGAGTTTGATGAAGATGAGATGAGGCTAAAGCTTCAGGAGCTTGAGCATGCTTTATTCGATGATGGTGATGAGATCTTTTCTGATTTATCAGGAATCATTGATGGTGAGTGGAATGATAACATGAAGAACAATGACTGGACTAATACCATGAAGAATATCATCAGTCCAGACTCTCCAAAAGAGTCATCACCGGAATCAAGCCTCTGTTGTCCTGACAGCAATAATGGAGAAGCACGCCATCCCAAACAGTTGCTCTTTGAATGCGCTGAAGCAATTTCTGAGTATAGCGTGGAAGAAGCACAATCAATAATAGCAGAACTGCGACAGAAGGTTGCGATTCAGGGAGACCCTTCGCAGAGAATTGCAGCCTATCTTGTGGAGGGCCTTGCTGCCACAATACAGTCTTCAGGGAAAGGGATCTACAGGGCTCTGAGGTGCAAGGAGGCCCCTACTCTGTACCAGCTTTCAGCTATGCAGATCCTCTTTGAAATATGCCCATGCTTCAGGCTGGGCTTCATGGCCGCCAACTATGCTATTCTTGAAGCCTGTAAAGGTGAAGAGGTTGTGCATATTATTGACTTTGACATCAACCAGGGTAGCCAGTACATAACATTGCTCCAGTTCCTACGAAATAACAATAACAAGCCACGCCTTTTGAGGATAACTGGAGTTGATGACCCAGAGTCAGTGCACAGGGCTGTTGGAGGACTGAAGGTAGTTGGTCAGCGACTCGAGCAGCTTGCAAAGGACTGTGCGGTACCATTTGAGTTCAGGGCAGTGGCCTCTAACATCGAGGATGTGACACCTGCAATGCTGGATTGCCGCCCTGGAGAGGCCCTCATTGTTAACTTTGCATTCCTGCTGCACCACCTGCCTGACGAAAGCGTCTCAATTGTGAATGAAAGGGACCAGCTCCTCCGTATGGTGAAGGGTCTCCGACCAAAACTAGTGACGGTGGTGGAGCAGGATGCAAATACTAACACCACCCCCTTCCTTGCAAGGTTGGTTCTCTCATGGATTTTTTTTGGTACCACACCTAATGTCAGAAGGGACTAGTATTATATTTATCGAGGGTTTTGTGAAAGAAATATTGCTTTTCAACTTTAGTATTTGCATCACGCCCTAGTATCTAAGGTATTCCTCATTTAACTTGCAATTTTCGTTTGGTACAGGTTCCGTGAGGTCTATGACTATTACTCGGCACTTTTTGATTCACTAGATGCAACCCTTCCAAGGGAAAGCCCAGATAGAATGAATGTGGAAAGGCAGTGCCTGGCACGAGAAATTGTCAACATCTTAGCTTGTGAAGGTCCTGACCGTGTGGAAAGGTAATAATTCTTACACGATTCTTCCTTTCAAACTCCTTTTTTCTAAATTCCACTTACAAAAACAATGGTATCATGCTTCAGGTATGAGGTGGCTGGGAAATGGAGAGCAAGGATGGTGATGGCTGGCTTTGTACCGTCCCCATTTAACAGCAACGTGATCGATGGCATAAAATCTCTGCTGAAATCATACTGCGACAAGTACAGCTTCGAGAAGGTACACGACGGCCTCCATTTTGGCTGGGGAGACAAGACGCTCGTGGTCTCCTCAGCATGGCAATAGAAGCCCCATGGCTCAGATCTTAGCACTGCTGCATTTTAGAGGTGCCTGCTGCAAGGGCTGTGTGGAGATTTCTACCACCGAATTGTTGACCTATCATATATCATATCTGACCTTAGCGTGCTGCTTGTAGACTTATGAGGTCGGCCTAGTTTGTTAGATGGAGTATGTTGCGTATTGTACACATTTGTGCAGAGTCACTGGTGTACACTGTGCTTAGTTTTGCCCTTCTTTTGGAAGGGTAGAATAGCAATATGCCGGCATTGTTTCATGTAAAAAGTCTTGTATGGATGCTCTAGTAGCTGATAGATGGGATAAATAACAAAAATTCGTCGTTCAGCGTGTTTGGTTCTCATACATACTATTTCACGTCTTTTGCCGAAGACTGAGGACGGCTTGCAAGCGACAGAAGCTTCGGCGAAACACACTGCAGCTGCAGGTTTCCCCGGCTGGCGGCTGCTGAGTGCTGACTGCTGAGTATGTTGAGCTTTGCAGGACCGAAACAACGTTCAGAGAAAAAACATAGGAGTAGTTAGTAGAGATTGGCTGCGGTTTTCCCCAGGAAGGCTGAAACTGATCTAAATTGAAGGCCCCTAAGCATCGCCGCTTAGCCCAAGCATAAACTGGCTATGGGTGTTGGGCTGCTCACTGCTATGCTTGGATTAATTTCCAGCCCACCAAAGCACAAAGCATAGCAGTGAACGCGCGAGCTGACTGCACGTCACACAGTCACACTGGAACCTGAACTAGTGGACGCTGGATCGAAGAACAGGGCCTGGAATCAACCGAGGGAACCGAAGCAAACCCTGCTGCTTAATTGATTTATTAACTTGTTCCATGTAAATATGTAATAAAAGGTTACATGGCAGTACATTAATGTTACAGGCACTCTCGTATACATTCAGGTACTCAAATCACGGAGAGGAAGACCGTCGGAAGAGAACTCACACTCGCACATGAAAAAGAAAGCAGGAGGGACGATAAAATTGAAACGGCAGCGAACACGAACGCGGTAGCCTACACTATATAAGCAAGCAAAGCAGATTTCAGCCTGCACTACAAACGGCAGCGTACATGAACGCCGAGAGGTGGCTAGCTTAGTAGCTCTACACCAGGCGCTCCTCATTGCCGCCGCCGCCGCCGACGTTGTGAGCGACCTTGTTGCTGCCCTTCGTGTCGGAGGCCGCCGCCATCTCCACGTCGTCGTCGTCGTCGCCGCCGCCGGCGCCGCGCTGCTTGCCGCCCCGCCCGCTGGCGCCCGCCTTGTTGCCGCCGCCGCCGCTGTTCCGGTAGATGGCGTACAGGATGAGCTGCACGGCGCCCAGGAAGCTCCCGCACCCGTTGGGGATCTGCGTGCGCGCCAAAACCACAAACGCATGTGAAATGAATTAAGCAGATGACGACGGCGACGGCGACTCTTTTGGGGTTGTGGCGTGTGGTTAATTAGTTGCTTACCGCGACGAAGGGGTCTCGGCCGAGCAGGCCGTAGACGAACCACGACGTGCCGCACAGGAACACCGCCAGCGACATCAGGAACGGCATGTACTCCACGCTCTTCGTCTTCACCACCAGCCTCTGTGCACGATCGAGTCAGAACACAGAGTTGACTTCACCGATCATGACGCCGCGTCGCCGCCGCGCACTGCAAGACACTGCAACTAACCTACTTGTTGCTTACCATGATGGAGAGCGGCGAGCCGTACATGCAGATGGAGCAGACGGTGGCGGCGATGCCGCACAGGAGCTTGCGCCTCTCCCCTTGCAGCGCCAGCATGGACACCAGCGCCACGGCGGCGAACGCCGCGGCCACCGCCGACGCCAGGCCCAGCATCCGCAGCCGCGTCCGCCGGCTCGACGCGAACACCAGGAAGATGACCACGTACACGGTCTCGATCGCCGCGCCCGCGCCGTTGATCGTCGACACCAGGATGTTGTTCGGGGACACGAACGGCAGCCCGTACCTGCACACAGACAAAGCACGCAACCAGCATGTCGTTGGCCGAAAAAATCTTGGTTCGCATTTTGCCAGTAACAAATTTCATCTCTTTGCAGGATTCGTGCATGGTCAGCGCATATACGCCGATGGAGATGTCCCCTTTCTCGTTTTGTTACCATCTTGCACTGTCCCTTCCGGAAAGGCAACAAAACTGACCACTAAAGGTTTATTTCAGCTAAGTTTTATAGTTTAGATTAAATTAATTTATCCTAAGAGCGAGTATAGTAGGATCCTGAACTGACAGTAAAGTTTGATTTTGATCCTGAACTGGTAGTGTACGTAGGTTTCATAATTTAACTGAAAAAAAAACTACTGAAATTTTCATGTTTCACGTCAGGTGATCACAACAGAGAAGTCGCGAAATTTCTAGTGTGATGATATTATAGTTCTTGGTATAATTGTATGGGATCACTTATAATGACTGTAGGAAGTCTATGTTGGTTAATTACTCTGCAAGTTAACACTAGTGAGCTAGCAGTAGCAGTGTTTACCAAGCTGATAGGAGACAGTTGAGGAGAGTCATGCTGTACGGTACTCCTGAGAAGTCCTCTGTCGATCTCCTTCTGATGATCCTCCAGAAGGTAGGCCTGTGGAAAAAAAAGGGGTTGCCCACTGATGATCAGCTTAAAAGCTTTAAGCTAGCAGTATGATTCGCATCAATGGAGATTAGCAACAGAAGGTCAGAAACGTGTTCCGAAAGGAAGAATGGATTGCCAGAAATGGAGAAAGAAAGAGACGTCTGCGTAGCTTGAGGTGGCAACGCTGGATGTTTCCAGCATATAATAAACTGATAAATGAAGCAAATAAATGAGATACACGTAGGACCCACAGTTTTGCATCAACTGCTTTGTGTGTGTGATGTATGAACTGCAATAACAGTATCACTAAACAGATAAATCTTTAATTTGTCCATTTTACTACTATGTTTGAAAGTATACATTACATGGTTTTTCCCTCTCTTCTTTATAAAAAAACTGGGCAAGAAACGACAAGTAAAAATTAAAAAAAAAAGATGCCACATGAGTGCTTACACCGGGGATAGGAAGAGAAATAGCGCGATGACATTTCCTGAAATCCAGCAGGAATACAGTAAGTTCCAAAGAATTTCCAAAGAATTTTTTTTGGAATACAGTCAGCTGCGAACACCCTCACCAGAAATTCCAAAGATGAACTTCACCACATCCTCCATCTCTTCAAACCTTATCTCAATCTCTTTGCCTCCCTTGACCACTTGTGAAGCCTTCTCCTCCTGAACTACTAGAGCAGAACCAAACAAAACTGAGATTTGTTCTTTGGAGCAGGAGAAGTGCAAAGGGTGTTCAGCTGCCAACAAGAACAGCCAAATGACAATTGTGTATCTGTGTGTGTGGATGAGTGGGACGGATACATGGATGGCTGCATGTATATATAGCTAGGATGAGTTGGAGGGAGGAGGGCATCTGGTGTCAGGTCAGAGGAGAGTGCCCATTGATTGCGTTCTTATCTTGGACCACCATCTGAAAACGAGTCTCCCAACCACAGACGTGGAGCGCCGGGACAGTGAGCAGTGCGTGCGGCTTCCAGTCCAGCACACTCAGATCCCGGCGATCTTGTTCCCTGCCACACACAACTACACAAGTCAGAATTCTCCAATCTAGCACTCGATCGGTCCACGTGGACGTGCTGATCGATGAAGAATTTCATACTTTCTTTCTAATTATTTAGCCCGGTGTGTTTACTTTCTTTTTGGTAAATGTTGTCTACTTTTGCATGACGCAAATGATGCACTTGGAAGGTTCTCAGATTCTCAGCAGAGGCACTTTTGCTTCACCAAAAGGAGGGAAGCAGAACAATGAAGAATCTACTTATGCTTTAGCTTTAGCTTTATCATACGCATCTTTCCAGTTGGGTTCGTGCGAGGCGGCGAAGCCTCTGAAGCTTCTGCAGATACCGACCGGCACTAACTCCCTCCCTGACGGAGCAGCAGAGTGTTCTGGGCGCAGTTAAATTAACTGGAAACCGCACTTGATACCTCTAAAATCTCGATCAAGATGATTTCTCACGACACCCCTGAATGATTCAGTGGTCTATATTGTCGAACGATTTCTGGAAAACATGCATGCATTTCTTACGGCTGATACTGATCGAGGTTATACGAGGATTTTTAGAAGTGGAATTGTAAATGGGAGACAAAAGACAAGAGTGAAATCTCTGTGTATTCCATTGATCTGCTTGTACATATATATACATGATGGGTGGTCATGGTGAAAGGGTGTGAGACCCTTTCGGTGGCAACCGCCGGTGGCTGTTGCTGGGTGTTGATCACCAATTTAATTGATTCACAACACTCCCCCTTGATCAACTCCAGCCAAGATCAATGTATTAGTTGATTCCTCCAAAAACCCTGTGGGAAAAATATGAGGAATGTATATGTGGATATGCCATCAAAACTCCTTTAAAACCCAATGGGAAAAATAAGGAGAAAATGGTATGGCATATATGATCATTGCTCGATCACAAACCCATAAGAATTTCGGAGCAATGCATGTCTTTGATATCCTCTGAAAACCCATTTGAAGGGAAAGAATATGACATGATATGTCTTGGATACCTCCTTAAAAACCCCTATGGGGGAAAATAGAAGATATGACATATATTCTTGTATTGATATTGCCTTATTAAAAACTTTTACATGAGAAACCTTCAAAGGAAAACTCATAAAAGAAAAGAGTGCAATATGATGCATGAATAGGTTATAATTCATGAGGAGACTCCCCCTGAATCTTGCAAATCTCAAAGTCATCACATACCAATTCTACAAACACTTTGGAAGTGTGAAACCTGGTAGAGACTTTGTGAATATACTTGTGAAGTACTCGCATGTTGAATTTGCAATATGGTTATTCCTAAAATGTATTACAATACATGAGGATAAACCATTTTGTGGGTAAAATAGTGTTATTGTACCACATAATCTGTTTGCATCCAAGCAATACAAGTACCATTATCTTGATAGATAATAGCTAGTGATTCGATGGAATCACAATTGATCACTCAACGAAGTCATACATGCACATGTTAGATTTCGGAATGATATGTGAGAATAATCATTAGAGTCTATGACAACTCCTATGAGAATTCTACCACAAAAAGATCAGTCCATGATCTGGCATACATTATGGGGATTAGTTGGCCAGTATATTCATATCACACTATGATCACATCTCAATTTATCCGATGACAAGTCAAATTCCTTTAGTACCATATCCTTCCGCCAAATGGCAGTGATGGAGATGCGCTATTTTTAAGCTAGCAAATATCTGCAAATGCAATATCAGGCCTGTTGCGATTTGCAAGATACATATGCGCTTTGATGGCACAAAGGTTAATCCCAGGGTCTAAATGGATATTGATCCACTTTAGGGATTAAATGACTAGTGTTGATGGATATGATGCCCAATATGATTGATATTGGTAGACCGATGTATGTACTTAAGTTTGTAGACTTAAGCATGATTCGGTTTTATCCAAATCATCATCTCATAATCCGTCTTAAGATGATTGCATGAATTTATTGTGTGTGATTGGAGATGATAGAAAATCCAATTAGGATTGATACAAACACACATGCACAATCATCATGGTTGGGAGTAACCCTTCCAAGGAAGGAACTCACCCAGTTGGTTGTACCACAATCAACCTAACTGTTTCAAGTCATGATGTGACTTGATGAGTTGTACACAACATATGTTGCGATTTTGATTCAGTCCACAAAGTCCATTGGAACTTGTATACTTGAATCTATAAATTCATAAGATCCGCCAATGATCAAATATATAGGAACATAATTTTCACACATACTGAGGGTATGTTAGCTAGGTATCTGTGTGAAACCATATGCTACAAGCTCTTGCTATCTCACCACCTTGCTTCCATAAAGAAAGCATTATGAGAGTAATGTATTACTCAATCATTGTTTAGCGAGAGCAATTCTCCTCAATTGCCACCTTTGATTTGACCCAAAATGAGTGTAAATAAAACACTCTTGCCTAGGACTTTTGGTCTGGATCCAGTAGGTGTACGACAATATAACATGGAGAAATGTCGACATTTGTAGACTTTGAATGATTGATTCAATAGAACCAATATCACTTGTGAAAATATTTACCACTGAACTCAATGTCAATTCCCACAATGACAGAGCTAGGGCGTTCCAACAACCCAACGCCAAAATGAGTGTACACATATGCTGGGCTTTTGGACGTAAAACATCCATAGGCTTTGGATAGTGAATATCCATAAGGTGTCAATCAACTTGATGTTGATTTAGCATTTACTCATTTTGTTTCCATAAAAGCTTGTGAGAAGCTATATCCCTTGTGACCATACTTCTCCCCCTCTTATAGGGAGTTGAGTGGTTTTGAAAAGGTATCTCCACTCTTTCTGGCACAAATAAGGTTGGAAATCATGACACCTATAGTGAGTAAATGCATTTGGCAGATTATTTGCATTGGTTTGCAAATATAAGATTCTGAACAAATAGTCTAGATTCTTTAGTACATGGATGGATATGTGTGAGGGGGGATGTCAATATGTGACATCCACTCCTAATTCCTGGCATTATATATGTGGTATAAATCTCCCCCTAATGCCTGGAATCATCCTCAAAGTGAGCAGCATACGGGCTTTGAATATAAATCCCCTATGGACGATCCAAGGCATGCTATGAATGACAGATAATGATACCCCTAGGATCTCCAATGCCCATAAATGTATGCTGAGGTGGTGATATTGGTATGTGCAAAGACATAACCAACTCGCATGTGGGATAAATTTTGACTGAAAGTCAAATATATATCCATGTACTAACTGCAACTGAGGGAGCAGTATGATTGCAGTTTGTTGAATTTGAAATGAATGCGATGCGTATGTTCGCCTTTCACCAACTGATGTTGGTAATTTGCAATTCTATCTAGGTCATGTAAAAGTTTGAGTCTCTCGATGGAGATTCAACTAGATCATTATGGACATAAGGTACTTATAATAATATAGTTCCCAGAGGCCAAACCATTCCAAGTCAATGGATGTGATCCCGCGTCCAGGATCATTGCTCCAAAATTGAATAATTTGAGCAAAGAGTTTAGCCAAATTTGTATCACTACAAGTGGTACATGGGACTATATTATGCATAAACATGCATATTAAAGTACCTAGTTCATCCACACAATTGTTGAATAGAGCTGCATGCATATTTTTGAACAGGAAATTTGATGCTCATATTCAAAATGTAAGGTCAGAGGACCTTACAATCAATTCCATAAAATCTAATGATCTCAAGGATTGATATTATGACCAATAGAACCGATAATAATGTTCTCATCATCCTAAGGTAGAATGACCAAGTGATTATGCCAAATCTTGAATTTCATCAAGAGAGAAAATTATTTTGTACGCAACATATGATATGGGATTGATGTATGTATAATACACCTTAGATGGTACAAAAGAAAATTGCCACAAGTATTTAGTTTTCATATCCATTGTACCAAGTATTGATCCACATCACTACTCTAAGTAATGGGTTTCGGTATGGAAACCACAAAGGATATCATAAAAACACATAAGGGTATTTGTAGAATCAGATACATGAGTGTATCAATGATTAATGCTGAAATACCTGTAGGAAGAACGTAATCTCCTACACTAGTGTTAGCGGTGCGATGCCCACCAAACAAAAATTCTTCACCATCTAAAGTAAGTCCCAAAAGATTTTGTTGTGAGTAAGCACAAAAACTCATACATGATATTTAGTAGACAAATGCATGATATTTCCAAGAAGTGGAGACCATAATGGGTCTCACATGTTGAAGTAAGCTTCAAAAATTTCTCCCCCTCAACTTGCTATCCTCCAATGATTTGGAGTTGTAATTCAACCAAATTGTTTGAGAAATTAACATAGAGTGAGTGATTTATTTGTCACATCATCATAGTCATTATCTCAAATGGTTGTTATCTCTTTAGATCCATTATGTTTCTACATGTCATATGACAAAGTGAAACTTGTGAAACTCCTGTCCAGAACTTAGAAGTCCTGAAAATGGATGTGCAAGCATCCACTTATATTTTAGACAGCAATACTTTCTTTGTTAATCATTCCATAAAGGAGCACAAAGAATAAATGGATGGTGTACTATTAAGTACTCAGATTTCATAGAAATCTTATTAAAAGAGATGCAACAAAATGTAAAATTGTACAGTGGACAACTATACAAATGCTCGAATATCTGGGTTGGTTATTGGCTATAGTGGTTTTACAACCATTAGCCCTCCCCAGTGGGATGATAAGTCCCATTTCAATGCAAGTTTGGCGAAAATTTCTATCTTGGAAATATGAGCTATGTTCTACTTGAGTTAATCATGTATATAATGAATTTACTTGGAGAGTAAATTATGTAGCATGAAAATGTGCCAATCTTGGTATCAAGATCACATTTGATTTTGGATTACCATTCATAGGCGACGAGATCGCTGCTACTATTTTGGGAATAAATGATGCAAGATCATTGCCAAAATGTAGTCTCTATGATAGGGGTAATCACCAAAATGATGCACTATTTTCTACTATTTATTTGAGTTTGCATCTTTATGGGAATTATGGTGCAATTCTCTATATTCTTTGTGCAATGGATATGTGCCTCCTGTTGCGTTCGCATTAACCAGATGAGTTCATTGGATTACTAGATGTATATCCATTAGAACTTTTGTTATTCTCAACATTACTCGAATACTATGACTCTTAGGGATAAGCTATGTACCAAATTTGGTACTAATGATGATGCTTCAAAAAGAAAGTCATCATGCTTTTCAACCGAAGTCAATGTATGAATGAGTCAAGAATAATATGGTAATTATGCAAACATCAACTTGGGGCAAATATTGTGAACAACAAGATTTGTAGTCTACAACAAGTTAAAAATCTTGGAGACATACTTTGTTCAACTCATAATTAACGTTAAGCCATATGAGTTTCTATTGTTGTTCATATCGCTCTTTTAAGACCAAGCCGCAAAGCACATCAATTCACTTCCAGTAGGTATTCACTTTTGAACTCCTTATGGAAATATAAATGTAATAAAGAGAATGTTTCATCTGACTAGGAGCGGGAGGATCCCCGTCTAGGGCTCACTCAATGCTACCAAAAGTCTATGAGATGCATAACCATAGGGTTCTTTAATTTACATGCTAGAAAATTAAGAATCACTATAGTAATGTTGTATTCATAATGCAAAAATAATCTGAAACACATATCTTGCGGTTTGGAAAAATTGGAGGTAATCACACATTAGTGTGAGCCTCGACAATTGTATCATTGTCAATAATGTTGGTATACCCTTGTAGATAATCTCCATGTAATTAAACATTTGAGTAGATCTCTCAGCAGTAGGCAAAATAAATTGCTGCTATAGACAAGGTCTCTGGGCTAACAAATTCACAAAGAATAAGTTGCAGCCATTGCCTAAGGCTCTACTACCCTGTGTATCACCATTTGACAATAAATAATGGTAATGAAAAACCATTTTATAATTTCCAAACATTTACTTAGGAGAACACTTTGTAGGTAATCATCAAATCATGATGTAGACCTCTTAGTAATGGGCGAATATATCGCTGCAGTAGACATGGTCTCTGGGCTAATATATTCAAAGTGAACATATTGCAGCCGATGTCTAAGACTCCATCACTTTGTGTTTCAATCCTAAATAAATTATCAGATATGTATTGATTAATTTGCATTGAATCCATCATTAATTAATTAAGTAATACTTAATTAAGAGGATCACATATGTCAAATTGCAATTTAATTGAAATTGCCAAATTAACAAAATTGATATAGATTTTCTGGTCTAGATATCAATGCATAGGAGTAAAATAACTCTACCACACAAAATTGTTAAAGCAACATGCTACAACAGAATGATAGACTCAGAAAAAAATTAGACAAATTTTAGCGCAAAATTGATAGTCACCACGAGGGGGAATTTAAATTGCTGCTGCAATAATAAATAGAACAATGCGATACAGAAATTAGCCCGAATAAGAATTTGATTCATCTGTCGGAGCCCAATTCAATCTGGGCCTCAAATCGGTCCAGAAAACAGGCCTGCCAGGGAGCTCTAACCGCCGCCGCACCATTGGTGAGCAATCCACCACCGCCGCCACTGTTCGGCCTCCACAAGGGCGCAAACAGGCGAGCGTCGGCAATAGCAGTCGAGCATGACGCGGCTCGCGTCGTAGCAGGTCCGGCGGATCCGCGGATGCCTGGTGCCGTAGCCGCTGTTTCGAGGTTCCGGCGAGCAAGCAACTCTGCTTACCCAGCCATGGGCCACGGGCAAACTGCCGCCGCTTCCACAGGGAAGTTGGCATGCTCCGCCGTTGCCTGCTGCTGGCGGGCGTGATCGGCCGCTGCTGCTGCACGCCTTTGAGGCCACTCGCTTAAGTCAGGCCGCCGGGGTTGCAGCCGGTGCAGGACTAGTTCTGCCGAGGCTGCATGCCATTGTCCCTGCTTCGCGCGTCGTCGCTAGGACGCGGCCACTGATGGGAGCCGAGTGGTCCATGGCCTTAAGGAGCCAGGCCGGAGGCCGCAGAGATGGGCGAGCGCTGCAGCCGTAGCCGCAGAAGCGCAGACGAACGATCGCTGTCTGGGCTTCTTGCAGATGAAAATGAAGAACGGCAGTTCCATTTTTCTCGAATAACGCATAAAAAAGGTAAAAGCACAATGAATGCTTACATGTTTCAATGGTGCTTATCGATTCTCTTTTCTGGATGTTCAGTGGTGTCACCCAGATGGACTTCGAATGAAGATCGATCACTGGTCACCACTATCCAAGATGAAAACGCAGGAGATGAACATGCCATGCTCACGCGCTTCAATTCTTTTCCTGGGACTTTGCCGTCGTCGAGAGGAAGAATGACTCTGTTTTTCCGCGAAGATCAGTGGATAGCGAAACCGCTCGCTCAACAGGGAAGAATGCTCGGTGGAGAGACAAGGTGCTGATAACGATTTAGAAGTGGAATTGTAAATGGGAGACAAAAGACAAGAGTGAAATCTCTGTGTATTCCATTGATCTGTTTGTACATATATATACATGATGGGTGGTCATGATGAAAGGGTGTGAGACTCTTTCGGTGGCAACCGCCGGTGGCCGTTGCTGGGTGTTGATCATCAATTTAATTGATTCACAACAGATTTTACTGGTGCTAGCATATCAGTCTCCCTGCGGCCATTCAACGCACGTCTACGTACGTGGACAGCCAACACGGCGCCGCCATATATGCAACGCCAGCACGACACCCTTCGCTTCCTTACACAAAACGTTGTTCGATAATGCTGCGAGCGCGTACATCTCTGAATTTCTGATGACTCATGTCGCCATGCTGGCAAGCATTACATACAGAAGGTCGGGATGGGGTCAAACTCGATCGACACAAACTAGTAGTAGATCATATATATCGAAACGCATCGTCAGGTGATTGTGAGGATATGCATGCAGCAGTATATCCAGGTGCTTAGCGATCGAGCCATACGTGCGTGCATCATCAATCCGCAGAGAGTATATACTTGCTGCAACACCCGAGGCATCAACAGCTACCAAAGATCTGAAGAATAGGGCGCGGCGCTGTAGGCACAGGTCAATGTGGCGATGCTATCCGTTCCGGAAAATCTCGACTCCATCCAGTCCAGAACTCCAGTGATTTTTGTCACTTTGCAGGCGAGGAATCCATGGGCTTTAACGACTCCGTCGAAGATGCAGCGCATGATCTCTACGGCAGTGCACAGGTGCTAACTTTGGATGGAATGTAAGATTGTAGAAGGCGGTAGACAGGGACGGAGCCATGAAAAATTTTAGGAGTGGCTGAAAAAAATCAGCTGTTGGCTGCTGCGGTGCCGCCTGCTGCTCGTGAGCTCGTGGCCGCCTGATGCCGTGCCGCTCGGCGCTCGCGGCTCGCCCTCGAGCTTTGCACCGCCGCGGCCTGCGCCGTGCGGGCTTCCCGCCGGCCGGCGCCCGCTTGGGCACAGAGCTGCGTCTGTGAGACCGGAAGGAGTGAGAATTAGCAGAAACCGGCCGACCGGAGAGGCGGAGTCGCGGAGACGGCAGGATACCGGGAGAGCCGGAGAAAGGATTGGGGTTGGGGCGACGGGAGACGGTGCGACGTCGCGAGGAGGCAGTGACGGGCAGGCGACGGGCCGACGACGGACAGGAACTGGATAGCTCATAGCCGCATAGGATTTTTCCTTTGTTGGGCTCTGGAGTTTGAACTTAGACGGAAATGTTGACTAGTTAGCTCAATATACCAAAGTACATGAGTACAAATTTTGAGAAGGGACTTCAGAGGTTCTACGTGCGGGCGAACCGTAGGGGGGGCTCGAGCCCCCCTTGCCCCCCCCCCCCCCCACCTCCGTCACTGACTCCACTATGTTGGTAAAGGATGGGATAATACCATGCCATCTGCTGCCGAGCTTAGTGATGCTGGGATCCATTTCAAGGTGAGCGAAACTCAATTCATCCATGACATCAGCTTCAGAAACGGTATTCTTAGCTTGCCAGTATTCAGTGCCCATGATGACACCGAGAAGCAGATACTCAATGTGTTAGCCTTTGAGAAGTTGTATCCATGCACTGAGCATGAGGTGTTGTCATACATATTCTTTATGAACAATCTAGTTAATACCGGGAGAGATGTTGAGCTGCTGAGGTCTAAAGGAGTAATAAAGAACTTGCTGAGCAGTGACGAGGAACTGGCGCAGCAGATCAATAGCCTTGGCAGTGGAGCACTCATGAGTCCCTTCAGCAGGCTCGACGATGTGCAACGCATGGTAAGCCAACACTGTAAGCAGCCATGGAATAGGTGGCGTGCCAGCTTTGCACATACATACCTGAGGAATCCATGGGTATTCCTCTCTTTATTGGCTGCTGTAATCCTACTGATTACTGCGATCGCTCAAACTGTCTACACAATCCTCCCCTTCTACAACAAGAGTTAGCAACAAGAAAGTACGTATCTATGCATGCCACTATGTGCCTCTGTCACTGCACAATCCTCCTAAGTGATAGTTTTAATCTTTAATTTATGACAAAAAAAAAAGGATGATGTCTATTTTTTTGCAGGCATATCATACGGGACCACAGAATCTGGGCTAGGAGGGACTTCTTGATTCATGAAGCTGTATGTTGAAACATACAGAAATGGATATTGTCGCCATGTTCGATGGAAGTTTACTGTTGTGATTTGCAATTATCAAACTTGTTATCCTTTATTTGTATTACGATGAATGATGATGGGTACTTTTGCCAAGTCGCAGACTGCATGTCTCAGTGAAGCCTTTTCAGAAACCTGTATTAATTAATTGTCTAGCTATGGATGTTAATTATGTTTAGAGACCGGAATGGAATACTTGTGGTGGTTATTTCCTTGTTTGTCTCTCAAAAGTAGTATCATTTTTTTGCGACACAAAATTAGTATCATTGTGTTTGCAAATTTGCACTGTTAGCTGCTGCTGAGACTAGCATTGGTTTATTTTTATTTTATTTTATTGATAACTCTAGCGTTGGTTGACTGCATGCCTCTCATGCTCACTCCAACACCAACGGCATGACGGATATACTAGTCTGCCAAGTCAAAATTACAACGGACATGGCTTAGTCGTCGGCACTCAAGGAAAAGTACTCGGTTTAATCAGCACTAAGCCCGGGGCCGAGGGGCTTGGCATCTTATCTTACCTAGGCGAGTACCCCGCGCATTGCCGCGGACGTTGGATGTTATAAAACAAATACTTTGCATAGGGAAGAATTATAGGAGGCCAAATGAAAAATATAGAAATGAGATTTCTTACTGTAATTACTACTATATTTCTAATTTTAGGTAGAAGTACAGTGCAATGGGAAGGTAGGACAAGTGTTGTTGATTACATCTTGCATGCTGTGGCAAAAGAAAAAAAACATAATTGGAAAGTACTTCCTTCGTTTCAAATTGTAAGTCGTTTTGACTTTTTTGACCAAAAAAGTCAAGCGACTTACAATTTAAAACGGAGAGAGTAGTAGCAGAAAGCAGGATATAATACGCGATACTTATCAATTAACCATATGACATGGGTACTTGATATGGCCTAATGGCCGGCAAAAACTCAGAGATGCGGTAGGAGCGATCATAAATGTCCGTCTTTCAGCCAAGGAGATGCCGCCTCTCGGTGCTTGCCATGGGGCCGTACAGCAGCGTAGGGAGGAGCTTGATAGTTGCGATTGTAGTTCACAATTATACTTTTTTAAAGTGGAAAATAGTTCACAATTAATTGAGCAATCGGATGTTGGTCTAGTGGTTAGGATCCGCCCGCTTTTGCCTCGCTCCGCGTGCAAGGAAGACACCTCATCCCCCACATGTGCAACGCCGGTAGAAGAGAGAGCCGGGGCGCGGGCATAGAACTATGGAAGCACATAGGATTGCGCCTTCAGCCGTTGCACGCAGACGCAGAATAATTCACTTCAACCGGACGGTGACGACCTCCTTGGTCCCTCGCCTTCACCTCGGCTGTGGGCGCGCCATCGATCCATGAGTTGGATGTTGGAACCCGAGGCTAGTGCCCTTCGTTTTTTTATTTTAATCCTTTCAAACTAAAATTTTAAAAATAACTCATGACAAATTAATTTTTTTAAAAAGTAGCTCTTTCGGTCATAGCAAATTTCATGGTGTCACATGCAACGGCATGACTAAAATACCATGTTGGAGTAGATTTTACAAAAGAGCCTTCGCAAATCACCCCTCCCACCTCTCATGAGTTTTGCACATCACTCCTCCCACCTCCTATGAGCCCTCCCTTGAATCAACATCGTGTGGCTCAGATTGAAGTTTCCATACTTTGCACGGAGGGGTTGGTTTCCACCAGATATGTTCCCTTTATATAGAGCCATTGATCATTTATCGTATTGGATTGGTGACTAGTGTTGTAGAATTAGGTGCAAGCACTAAGTGTATTTACCCGTTGTGTCCTAAAATATAACCATTTATATTTTCTCCTAAGTGAAGCTATATTGAATTTGGTTAAAATTATAAAGAAGATAAGTATTGACATCTATCACATCAAATGTTTATATTATGATAATAATTTTCTTGGATCCAATAATACTAATTTATCTCATAATTCTCACTATTGTTCTTTTACAACATTAGTCACATTGAACATGGTTTTATTCAGAACTAGACTACAAATGCTTTTATTTTACAATAAATAGAGTAAGTTAAGAAGTGGTTCATCATTTTTAAAGTGACACACTTTTCTTAGATTGGATGATGTGCATATTATAAAATCATATAGATTTTTGATGAGAAATGTAATGGATTTAAGGAAAAGAGTGGGGGAGAGTTAATAGAATGAGACTGGATAATTACTCAAGTATTTACGAGCAAGTGATATTGTAGATTTCACATCCATAGCATGTTAAAGTTTCAATTTAATCATTATAGTTTGATAATTCTACTATAACTACATTTGTTTGTTGTGTTTAGAAATAAATCTATATACTCTTCCAAAGAATACTTCTACTTGATATAATTTTCATCTAGTGAAGGTAAAGTTTTAAATAGCGGTGCTATAGTTTTTGCAAAGCATCCACACTAAACTATTTTCATTATGCCGCTACGGCAGCTACAACTGCTAAAGCGCAATTTAGCGGCACTAAAATGCTTAGCGTTAGCGTCAACTTAGTAGCGCTATTATGTTTTCTGGTTGCATGTCAAATTGTGAAGCCATAACTTCATTCTCCAACCCTTCCACTTCTCCTTTCCGAAGAAACTGGATGATGGCGGGGGCTCCTACTTGCGAGATTGAACTCGGTGCCTAGTAGCAAGCAGACATCCAAGCAAGCAACAGATCTGGGTTCTGCCGATCCACTCCCTATTCAGAGCAACAAGCAGCACCAAGGCAACCATGTAAGTCCTAATCTCAGCCAGGCAAGTTGCTCTCAGGCTTGACCTTTCTTGATCATCTCTGTTCTTTTTTTATTTGGAGCTAGAAATTTAGAGTTGATTCGATTACTGAAGATATTAAACATGAGGCTTAGTCTCCTTCATCTTCGAACATAGGAGTTGATGACCATGGTGTCGACATAGATCACCAGCCCCAACTATAAAGTTGTCATTCTTCTGATTCTAATTTTGAGAATGATTTTGTGTAAGTTTGTTGTCATGATGTCTGTTGTTGATTTAGTCTTTTGAACAAATAAACATCTGGATTTCGTGAATCATGGATTAATGTCAAGTATGTAATGCTCATGGACTCCAGGAGCCATGTAAACATTTGTGTGCTCATCACATTTCCTAATTACTATGCTTTTGTGCGTTAATTATTTGTTTTTTCATGAATTTCAAATAAAATGTTATTTGCCATAGCTGCGTTATAGCCTCTTAGCGGTTGGAAAAAAGATGCTGCTATTTACCATAGCCCGCAATGAAAGGAGCTAAAAAGGATGAAACTAAGTTTAGCGAGCAAGCAATGCACATGTCAAAGGTGAGCATTGCCCAAAAAAATTGTGATTTTATCAAATTATGCCAACTATCTTGGACCATAAAATGAGAGTTTACACCTTTTTGTCGCACATGTTTTTTAGAGCGGTCATATATGGCGTCTACCTTGCGTGTATGAGATCTTATATTACTTATATTGCATGGATCTATCAATCTATTAAACTAACTAACTGGCGTGACTCCACATTATATGTTTCATTATCTTTGAATAATTACTTGATAAAAAGCTATGCAAGTGTGTATGATTCGATCATAGAGTGTGTTTGCTTGAGTTATTGTGATCCTCCTTTGGTCTACATGCTATATGGATTCAAGTTGAGACAAAGCTAAAGCATATATGTTTTGCTAATATATTAATTGTTTGGTGACCGAATAATAATTCAGAAAGCATTTCATATGTGTTGGATATGTGGTTATGGTAGGTAAAAGCTATAGTAATTATATCTCTTATTATATTCTTGTATAAGTCAATGGTTGTGAAAACCCTTGTTTTCTATTTCAGAAGATTGTGTGCTTTGTTACAATAAGCTTTGATAAATAACTACTTCAGTAATATAAATCAACATTTCATCCATAAGTTGTTATTACATCATGTTAAAAAAATGCTTAGCTATAGTAATTTAAATGGATAAGTATTGATCAAAGAGCTGCCCTGATAATTAAAATAAACAATTTTTATTAGTGGAATATGTATTATAACTTCAATTTCAATCGCATAAGACTAATTATATATGTTGAAATTTACCTGAGGAAACCACATTTCACCAAAAACAAATGTGTTTTCTATGAGGTTTTGTGTTAGGTAAAAGCTTAGGAGTAAATCATTAAACGTGCTCTAGTTGTTTTCTTATGTACATAGGATGATGACTACAAAAGCCCTTGTTTTTCTCAGAATATTGATTGTTTTGTTAGAATAAGATTTGGCATACAATTATTGTAGTAATATATAACTTTTATTGATAAATTAATGCTATTACATCATATTAAAATCCTTAGTTACAATTAATTTAATTATGTGGGCATGAGACTAATTATATATGTTGAAATATATTTGAGTTAAGGAAACCACATTCTCACTGAAAAGCAAGGGTGTTAGTAGTATATTTAAAAATAAAAATGTCACTGCCTTGCTACTGGTGTCATGTCGATTGTCGGGTCGATCATAATGCCATGGGTGCAAGGTTACTCTACAAGAGCCACAAGAGTACATTTTATCTAATCGGTATTTTAGATAAGGAAGAGAAGTGCTAATTGATGAGTGCCTCAGTTGTCAGTTGGATCTACTTCACTTGTGAGACAAAAGCTTAGGACTTCTCCAACAATCTAACTCTATGCCAGTAGAACTGATTGGTTAATCATTAAACAATGCAAAATACAAGAGACTAGCTAGGAGTGAAAAGATAATCTCGCTCAGTTCCCAATGCAACTTCCTTTCACTGCACAATCAAAGTATATTCAAGACTATCAAAGTATATTCCGTAGTGAATTCGATGAAACAAATTTGATAATGGTTATATTTCTTTAAACTTGGTCAAAGTTGAATACTCCCTCCGTCCCAAAATGATTATCATTTTCGCTTCTCAATAAACAATTTTGACTGAATATATATAAAAATATATTAATATTTATGGTACAAAATTAATGTCCTTAGATAGATATTTGAATCTAGCTTTTTTACAAAATTTTTTAATGATTTAAATGTTGCACATATTTTCTACAAAATCGGCCAAACTTGTGGTACGAAAACCAACAACGACAATCATTCTGGGACGGAGGGAGTACTTTTTTTGACAAAAAACATTTATATTAAACTATCACAGCATCCATATTACATAAAGATCCTCAGAATACATAAAGATCCTCAGAAGAAGACCAAATTACACAAAAGGCCTTGAAACAGAGAGCTGTTGACGATGGCGTCCATGGCGAAGATGTCGAAGGAGCTGCCGGCGGGGGGAACGCAGAGACATCTTGGACGCGTACACCCAGATGGAGACCGCGCAAAGCGTCGGTTAGAGGCGGGCTGGTGAACCCACGGTTGGAAGAGCACACCGACGACCGGAAGATGAGGTTGGATCGTCGCCGGAGGTTGATGAAGTAGCTGGCACCAGGATCTCAGGGGGAGTCAACTCTGTCGAGCAGGAACCAGGGACGGGTGACATGTGAAAAAATACTAGTAGGACTTATCGAGCTTATTAATATCAAGCTCCACTTGGAACACTCTGCAAGTATGCAGGAGTAAGTGGAAAACGAAGCTCGTTCAAGGTGCTTAGGCCATTGACTGACCTAATGGCTAATGTTGCTTCCCTGCCTATCATGGCGATGAACAGACGCATGCTTAACTACTCAGCAAGCAAGACACATAATCATAATCACATATAAATGCGCCCTGATTCGAAGGGCGGCTACTAGCTAGCTAAGCCGGTAGTGAGCAGCACACTGGACACCGGAGAGCAGAGAGGAAGTTCTGAACTTTGCTGGAAATCGACACTGCCATGCAATCTAGGGGGCTAACTCTGGCCACGAAGAACATGCGTTATTATCTGTTGCTCCTTCCTGTTTGCCGCGTCACTTGAGAGAAACCTGCCAAGCGACAAGCGAGGATGCATGTGGGCGGTAAGAGGCTACTGATCGAGCGGCCAACAAATCGAGCGCGCGTGGTGTGTGCTTTCGGTCTCATGACAGCGATGGCTATGCTGCCAATCGTTGTTCTTACTCGGTGATACTCCGCGTGATGCTGTGAAAATTTCTTTAACAAAATTTTATGGTGCAATGTAAAAGTAGGAACACCAAAGTGATTTCATAACAACATTCTTTTGTAAACAACATTATACGTGGAAGCATGATAATTGTTGAGAGAGAATCATTCTAAACTATTGATCCTACATTTTTTTCAACTACAGGAATTTTGTAGCATGCTACTCACAAAAACGTGATATTAACCACAGAAAATCGATTGAAGACATAAATATATGATCTAGTGGATGGTGACATGTCGTATAGTGGATGGTGACATGTCATATAGTAGATGGTGACGTGGAACGCTTGCATGTTGAGATAAATCTATTCATGACTTGTAGTGGGTCTCAACTATGACCCTGTTTGGCACAGCTCAGCTTCACCAGTAGAGCTGTTTTTTAGAAAACAACTTCATGAGCGGGGGAGAACTATGTTTTTGCAGTTTCACCGTGTGCTTAACTCTGTGAGAGCGAGTTTTCAGAGAAGCTGACCAGAGAGCTGAGCAGAGATCTGGCCGTTTGGCTATTGAAGTTGTGAAGCTACTCGTGAAGCCGCTCATGAAGTTGTACCAAACGGGCCCTATATAGTTGTTATAGATTTGACAGAGCAATTTGCAAAGCATTGCCGTGACGAAACTGCGAATTTTTTTTTATATTTTTTCTATCTCGATTTTGCAAAAATATATGGTCCGTCCGAAATTTTGCAGAAATATATATCTGCCGCCGTGGCCCACGGCGTCAGGCACATAACGTCGTGGCCCACGGCGGTAAGAGCCACCAGCAGTGGGCCCATAGGACATACCGCCGCGGGGCACGGCGTTATGTCCCTGACGCCATGGGCCACGGCGGTAGGAGCCTACCGCCAGGCGGCAGCGTGGCCCCCAGGTAGCGCCGCAGGCCACGGCGGTATGTATGGACCTACCGCCGTGCGCTGCGGCGTTAGGTTTTTTTTTGGTGAATTTCAATTTTTGAAGCATTGATAAAACGACGAACCATTAATACTTAACGACGAATTACAGAAACAAGCAATGGCACGTACGACACAAGTACCCTAACTTTGTGCCGCTGCTAGTCCTAACGTGCCTTAGGGAATTTAGATAAACGATTACAACATTTGTAGTCTAGTTGTACGAATAGTACCCGGAGAACCCGGACATCATAGACCCGCCGGAGTGCTGCGAGGGTATGTAGTACCCCGACGGGGGTGGAGTTGGATCAGATGGTGGCGGGGGTGGAGTTGCTGGTGGAGTGTTGTCCTTCTTCTCGTGGCATGGACAACAGTAGAACTCGTCCTCACACCCAGTGTTCGTCTTCACCACCATTGGTCCGGTCACCGGTCCGTCGTCGTCGTTGGTAGATGTCGGATCTGGAGAAGCCAATGCCGACGTGAGTTCTTGCCTCAGGTTGAAGATGACAACATCATCGAGGTAGTTGATGTACTGTTGATACAGGTCAATAGCTGGGGGATCCACCCATTGCACGAAACCGCAGTTATCTGGTTGTTCGGAGTACTGCAGAAACTGTGATTACATTAGTAAATCATAAAATGATGAAGGACAGAGGTCAAGGAGTTTTGCTTACCCATGCTTGTGAGCAATGCCAGAAACGTCGACCAGAGTTGTCCCATCCCTGATAAATCTGCATCACACAGAACTCACCGTGTGCACACCTTAGCCAGTTCACTGTTTGATTTGGTGCGTACTTTCTAACATCACGCATGGATTTGAAATCTCTCTTGTCTAAGACTGGAAAATTGCTGTTGAACTCTGGATCTTGCTGGCTCCACAGTGCTGGACCGAGGGAGTCATCATCATCATCCCCAATCCAGGAACTCATTGGTGCTTGTTGTGTTGTGAAGTGAGACTGGAGAAGAGTGCTCACATATATCTAGGCAATAAAGCAGACTGGACGGTGGGCCATTCGATCCGGGGCAAGAAAACGGGCAGTGACTCAGAGGAAACACACCTTAGTACTAGATACACTGTTTGGTGCAGTGACTCACAGAAAACACACCCTATGTGTTCACTGTTTGGTGCAGTTCACAGAAAACACACCCTAGTACGAGTTTTACTGTTCGCATCTGAAATGCATCTGAAATCAAGTTCTTAAAGATACAACCCGACTCTAGAGAATGATGAAATGAAATCATAATTTTTTATGGATACAGTAGCACTCAGCGTCGAGTACTCTAGTCTACTGGGTACATCGGGGGTATTTCCCCTTCCTCATAGCATCCGGCCCAGCTTCCTTAGTCCGACGAGCTCTCTCCCTCTTCCTCTCTCTATCTGCTTCACGGGCCGCGGCCGCTTCACGTTCTTTGATCTCCCGGCAAATGCGAATTTCCTCCTGGTGCTCCTTACGTTTTTCTTCTTGTTTTTCTACCTCAACCATCCTTTGCCACCTCTCACGTGCTGAACGACCCGTCTCCTCGACGTAACGCTTGTCTTGTTCGGACTGCTCACAATCTAGCCACTGCATAAAATCACAGAGAGGAGGTGAAGTCTTTTTTCAAAGACAAGTTAGCACATAATAAAATAGCAATGACATATTATTTATTTAGTAATGCAGTTAGTTCTTACTTTTGGTCTAACATTGTGACATGGTGGGAGGAGGTCATGCTCGTAGTTCACGCACATGAAGAACCTCATCCCGTAGCAGTACCCGAGAACGTTGCACTTGACAAGCTTACAGTTGTCACCGCAGTAGCACATAGGAGTGTGGATCCCCTTTGGCACCGCAACCTTGTCCTTCCTACTGGTGAGCAACTCCAAATCCAACTCAGGACCCGAGGAAGCCATTGAAAGCCTACAAAAAAGATGAGAAATATGATAATTCATTACATGTTTCATTTGAAATTAGAGAACAAAACATAACAGGATATGATAATAAATTTGACGACAAGAATAAAACAATAAGCAAATGAAAAGGTAGTTCAATTATGACAACACGATAATATGCATAAGTTCAAATATTACAAGACCTTGCCAGATAAAATGGTTCAAATATTACAAGACGATAACATGCATAAGTATTTTAAATATTACAACACGGTAACATAAACAAGTACGGTCACTGCATTCCTTCGTTGTAGCGACTGGAACGACGTCCACGTGCACTAGCTGAAGGTGGTGTAGAAGTGGCAGTGGAAAAGTAAGATGTTTCGGTGCATTTCTTGTAGGAGTGTCCTTGATTGTTGCACTTAGAGCATATCTGCACCCGAGGTCTAGCTTCAGCCTCATCCATGTTGTTCCTAATCCTCTTCTTCTTACGTCGACCGACACCTTGGCACATGGTTGGATCTGGATTTGGTATGTACAACGCACTGTCTTTGGGGTCTTGAGTGAAAGTTCCAAGATGCAGGTAACCCTCAATAGTGTGATTCCATGTGTCTAGAATGGTTTGCTTCAAAAAGTATTTAGGCACGTAGCGACCCCAATGGTTATTCTTTGTTGCAAGGCATGCAGCGATCACATGTGAGCAGGGGTAGTGTAGCAGCAGTGGCTTCTGGCAAGAGCATGAGCTTGTCTGATTCCCAATAACTATTTTTTGTATTGTTATTTCACCATTTGCTTTTTGTGATTTGGACTGGCAACTTATCTGATATTTCCACTGCACTTCCTCGCCAGGATCACGACGTAGAGGTTGTGGGTAAGCTCTGTGAGCAAGTGCAGCCTTCTGTTTTTTGTTCAAGTACTCAGTCATCCATGTTGAATACACCTTCTGGCAGTCCTGCATAGCTGCATGTGCTGCAGTAGCACGGTCAAGAAAGTACTTCATTGTGCGGTACAAGAAGAACTCAATGATACCAACAAGAGGGAGAGCTCTGGCACCACGCAAAACAGCGTTGTAGACCTCAGCAAAATTTGTTGTCATTATCCCATGCCTCACACCTCCCTTATCAAACAGGAGACACAATTTCTCCTTAGGCTCATTCTGAATCCACTGGCTGAAGGTCTTCACAGCATGTCCCCTTCTCCTTCTGACATTTGGAGCATCTAGCCCCACGTCCTCTAGAGAAACTGGCTCTTCCCCGGGTTCAGTACTTACTGGTTTCTTAGCTATCTCTTCTGATGCTTTCTTCGTCAGATCATCTAATTTTTGCCATAGGTCGTAGAACTTTTTCTCCTGATTGATCGAACATAAGCGCTTAAACAATTGTGTAAGTTCTTTGTTTTTGAACTGGCTATGAAAGTTTGCTCCCATATGCCTCATGCACCACCTGCTATGCACATCTGGTCATTGTGCTGCTCTGTTACGCTCTTCACTACCTTCTTTGATGTCATTAATGGCCTGCAAAATACCTTTGTGTCTATCGTGTATCACACACACGTCTGACACATCTCCCACCACCATCTGCTTCAATCTCTCCAGAAACCAATACCAACTGTCACCATTCTCTCCCTCTGCAAAAGCAATTGCCAATGACAACAACTGATTGTTGCCATCTGCAGCCACAGCTGTAAGGATTGTGCCCTTGTATTTTCCTGTTAGGAATGTGCCATCTATGCAAATAACTGGTCGACACTGTTTGAATGCAGCAATAGTGGGACCCAATGCTAAGAATGCCCGCTGCAAGACTTGCTTCCCTAGCCTTGATACAAGATTATAAGTCTTGATATCATAATAACTACCAGGATTTAGCGTGGCAATTGTGTTCAGCAATCGAGGCAGATTGTCGTAGGATGCTTCGTAAGTTCCCCACCTCATCTCCATTACCTTCTTCTTTGCCATGTATGCTTTACCATAACTTATCTGGTACCTAAATTTCTCCTCAATTGCCAAGATAATAGACTTAGGCTCATAAGCAGGATTTTCCACAATCTTAGCAAACATCTGGCTGGCCACAAAACCGGATGACAAATTACAATGGGTTGCATCTAGCTGCTCAAGTACACAAGTGTGATCCACAACAGATTTGATCTCCCAGTAATTTTTCCACTTGCCCTTGTAAGCATACACTCGAAAAGGACAGTTGGGCTTCAGACATTGTACATCATATATATGTGGAGAACTCTTCACTACCTTGAACTCTCTCTGCAGAGTAAGGGTGGCCCACCTCTTCACTGCATCCTTCACCTCTACTGCACTCTTATACATGGCGCCAACAGAAACCTTATTGTCTCTATACTCCCAGGACACATTCTCACCAGGATTGACAGATAGCTGTGAGAAATTGTAACTGTCCCAGTCCCTTGGAACTAGCGGGTCATCCTCATCATCTGAGGAGTCCTCTTCCAACCCACGTTCATCCTCATCAGCCTTACATTTCGTACCGCCTGAGTACTTCTTCATTAACTTCCCCCTCGTCAATTTCACCACGGGCCTCAAAGGGTGTGTCACCATCTCCTTCTTCTTCCTCAGTGGAAGCACCATCTCTTTCTTGTGGCTCAGTTGCAGGACCATCTCCTGCTTGTAGTTCAGCCTCACCCTCCTCAGGCACTTGACTACTAGACCCAGCCTTATGAACAACTTGGATAAACAACATCACAGGCAAACTTATTTCACATGCTGTTTTGATATAACTCCTCCAATGTTCAGTGCCTTGAAGTGGCATAAGCTCCCAATATAATGACTCACTCCTGTTGATTAGAGCAATAATGGACAAGTCATGTTGCTCTGCATCTACATGGAATGCCCTAAAAAAAAGTCGGTAATGGACCCCCAAGTTCTTGAGGCTGCTCTTCTAATTACATGGTCAACCGAATCAAATTCTGACAAGTCAACTCCATGTTCACCATATCTAATCTGCCCATTACCGAAATACAACTTGACACTGACATCATCCGACATGTCTGACAGCATGAAAAAAAACACTATTAACAAGTGGATCTGCAACTACAAAATATATGTACTTAGAGCTACACTAAAACTGTAATTTTACTAAGCAGATCTACACTAAAACTATATATTTACTAAGCAGATCTACACTAAAACTATATATTTACAATTATCACAGTTCAAACTATTAAGTATCAGAGTATTACCTCTAACGAGACGAAAAACCGGCAGAGCTTCGCAGCTTCACCACCTCCTCCTCACTCCTTCTCCTCTTCCCCCTCTCTTTCTTTTTTTTCGAATTATAATGACATTTTCGGCTGAATTTCCGTGTTATATAGGCAGCCAGATCCTAGCGTCGTGGGGCACGGCGCTAGCAGGCCTGCTGCCGCCGGGGCCCACGGCGCTAGGGCATAACGCCGTAGCCCACGGCGCTGTCCCTAACGCCGTGGGTTACGGCGTTATATCTGTCGCACGCTACGGGCCCACTGTTGGCGGCTCCTACCGCCGTGGGCCACGGCGTTATGTCCCTGACGCCGTGGGCCACGGCGGCAGATGTATATTTCTGCAAAACTTCGGACGGACCATATATTTTTGCAAAATCGAGATAGAAAAAATATATAAAAAAAATTTCCGAAACTGCAGGCCGTGGTTCAGGCTCAGGCCCATTGGAGAGCTGTCAAACAACAACAAATAGCAGAAAAGGTAGAATTGAGCCCACATAAAAAAGCCCACAATAGAAGCCCAATTTTCAATTTAGAAGGAATTTGCTTATCTAGGACTTCCGTTGAAGAAGATTCAAAAAAGGAAAGTCCAAAAGTCAACCATTCGTCCCGGCTCACTGTGTACTGTCAAAAAGGTCAACCCCTCTGTACACCGTCCACGGCTCGGGCGTCTTCCCCGCCACCCGCTTTCCTCGCGCGCGCATTGCCATCCCCCGCGGCGCGCTCCGCCTCAAGCTCCAGCACCGCACGTTCCCTCCCCTCCATTTGCCCGTACAACCCGCCCTGGCGCCAGAATCCATCCCGAGCGATCAATCGCGAGGCAAACCATGGCGCCGAGCAAGCTGCGCCAGGCGCTGGGCGCGGTCAAGGACCAGACGAGCATCGGGCTCGCCAAGTACGGCAACGGCGGCTCCGTGGCGGCGGATCTTGACGTGGCCATCGTCAAGGCCACCAGCCACAGCGAGTCGTTCCCGGCCGACGAGCGCTACATCCGGGAGATCCTGGCGCTCACCTGCCTCTCCAGGGGCTACGTCGGCGCCTGCGTGTCATCGCTGTCGCGCCGCCTCAGCCGCACCCGGAGCTGGGCTGTGGCGCTCAAGACGCTGGTCATCGTGCACCGCGTCCTCGCCGACGGGGACCCGGCGTTCGAGCGGGAGCTGTTCTACGCCACGCGGCGCGGGACGCGGATGCTCAACATGTTCGACTTCTGCGACCGCTCCCGCGCCGACGCCTGGGACTTCTCGGCGCTCGTCCGCACCTACGCCGCCTACCTCGACGACCGCCTCGAGCAGCGGATGCAGGGCAGGCACGGCGGCGGCGGCGCCGACCCGCCGCGCGGGGGCAGGTCGCTCCACGAGGAGATGAAGAACTACGCGTCCCCCGGGAACCGCTACGCCTGCGACCTCACCTTCAACGGGAGGCAGCAGGGCGACGCCGCGGCGGACGCCGAGGCGGACAGGGCGCTGGCGCTCGTCGCCAAGGACCCGCCGACGAGCGAGATGACGGTGGATCAGCTGCTCATCAAGGCCAACCAGCTGCATCACCTCCTCGACCGCTTCATCGCTTGCCGCCCCGTTGGTGAGTCCGTGGCGTGCACACATTTTTGTCTTTTCTTTTTTCAATTCAAACATGGATCGTGTCGACAATGCCGTCCGTGCATTGGCCGAAATAAACCATGCTGACCGTGTCGAGGGGCTCGTGTCGTCGCAGGCGCGGCGAGGTCGAACCGGGTGGTGGCGGTGTCGCTGTACCCGCTGGTGAAGGAGAGCGTGCAGCTCTACTGCGAGCTCTCGGAGGTGATGGCCGCGCTAATCGAGCAGTTCGCGGAGATGGAGACCGCCGACTGCGAGCGCGTGCACGCCCTCTTCTGCGGCCTCGCCAAGCAGATGGAGGAGCTCGGGGCCTTCTACTCGTGGTGCAAGGACGCCTGCGTGTGCCGCCAGTCCGACGTCCTGGAGGTGGAGGTCGTCACGCAGAAGAAGCTGGAGCTCATGGACGAGTTCATCCGCGACAGGCGCGCCGCGGCGTCGCAGCTGGAGGGGCTCCCGCAGCCGGAGCCGGAGCCGGTCCTCGTCGAGGAGGAAGACATGAACGCCACCAAGGCCCTTCCGGCGCCTGATGAGGAGCCGGCAGCCGAGGTGCCAGAGGAGGACACGGTGCAGGCCGAGCCGGATCCGGCTCCGCTCGTTGTGGCCGACCTGGCCGACGAGGAGGCCGACTTCCTAAACCTGAAGGCGGATGCCATGCCCGCTGAGGAGCACGGGCAGCAGCTGGCGCTGGCGCTGTTCGACGGCAACCCGGCCGGCTCGGCGCCGGGAGCCGACGCGTTCGACCACTCGGCGGCGGACTGGGAGACCGCGCTGGTGCAGTCGGCGAGCGCGCTGGCGAACCAGCGCGCCGAGCTCGGGGGCGGCCTCAACATGATGGTGCTGGACGGGATGTACAGCCACGCGAAAGCCAACGCGGCGGTGGCCGACGCGCTGACGTTCTCCGGCAGTGCTAGCAGCGTGGCGCTGCGGCCGCCCGGGGCGCCGATGCTGGCGTTGCCGGCGCCTCCAGGGGCCAGCGGTGCCGCTGCAGGAGCAGACCCGTTCGCCGCGTCCGCGCTGGTGCCGCCACCGACGTACGTTCAGATGTCCGATATGCAGACGAAGCAGCAGTTTCTGACGCAGGAGCAGGCAGTGTGGCGACAGTACGGCAAAAATGGCACGCAAGGGCAGGGGGCCTTGGCAATGCTGGAGCAGCGGCCGCAACAGCAGCAGCAGCAGCAACAGATCCAGCCAAATGGAGGCTACAATTACCCAGGGTATCATAGGAAGAGTTAGAATTTGCATCACTTTCATTGTTCTCTTTACGATGTTGCAAATGTTGAAGAAAACGAGAACGTTAGAACAGAGCTATCAGACAATGAATTTGGAAATAGTTTAGTACCAAACCAACGTTAACAATACTAGGCACTGCACCACAATCTAGCGTTGCAACAAATATGATTAATTAGAAAGCCTGCATCTGAAACATCAGACAATCTAAACGATAGGTGCGAACCTGCACTTACAAAAACTTAAAAAAGCACCACTAAGCAAAAGGAATAGTAAAATTGCAAATAAATAGTGCTGGAATAATATTTCTTTAAGAGAAGATGTGATGAATGTGATAGGTAAATAGAGACCAAAAGCAGAGCAACCAACAAACCAACCACATGTTACACAAGAGATATGAAAAGAAGCATATATTGCAATGATTAATAATGGTTTGCATACTGTCAACAAGCACCAGTTTTTACAGAAATTGCTTTTAAGGCCACGCAGGGAGCAAATACACACAGATAACACAAGCGAAAATTTACAAGCCAAGTACTTATTGATCCTCGGCAGCGAGCCGAGCTTGGCTTTAGCTCAACCTGTTGGGAGCATGCAGTAGCCAATGCAGTTTGATCCAGCACTGATCTTGCGAGATACCAGCCTAGAACGGCTTGGTTTAGAAGTGCAGCTGACTTTCTGGAAGTCCATGGTGGTTTAAGAGATGTACCAGCATCAGAGAACTGCATGTTGCAACACCAAAACTAGTTTAGACAAGATGATTGGAGGAGGTGATATATCAAGCAAAAGGCACGACAGACTATTTTACCTGACATTTGCAGACCAATTATGGGAATGGGTACTGCATATTTGGGTGCGAGTAGTTGGTTGCCTCGTCTGCAGTGAAGCCGCCGTTATTGGGAGGGAAAACATCAAAAATGCTAGGCATTGTTGGCTCTACAGGGCCTGACAGGGTAGCTCCATCATAATGTCCACAATGTCCATTGTACATGGACTGAGCTTCAGGATACTGCGTAAATTGATTGTTCTGAGCAGGAAATTCACTGGGGAAGCTTGGATCAGAAGCAAGGAGATCATTCAGTTCTATATAATCATCAGTTGAAAGTTCTCTGTCAGGTGGCATTGCATAATCTGTGGTGCCCACATTGCTGGTGCTGAAGTTGTTCGTCGCTCCTAACCCAGCAAGCCCTGACAATTCATTGTAGAGACCAACAGTGTTAACTTCAAAAGCGTGAGCCTCAGCTTCAGACATCGGAGGAAGACCAGAGCTCTGCAAAGTGAAAGCCAATTAGTCAAAAATAAACATCTTTTAGAAGTTCCTAAAGCAGAAGCATAAAAAAAGATAAAGGAAACTAGTAATGATACACATGAGACTTATACCTCCCCAAGAGTAGCAGCGTGAGGAGGAGAATCATTCAGGAATCTAGACAGCTCCTCCAATAGAAATCCATCACAATCAAGAGGATTGTACATATCATCGACCCCATTGGATATGTTATTAACAGAAACCACACCCTCTCCAGACTGCTGAGCAGGTATATCTTGGATAGCAGAGTCAGCAACAGTATAGCCAAATGTTAAGTCATCAACACAAGTAGTTGCTGTGGCATGAGCAAATGATGATTCCTGTCCAGCACAAGCAGCAGAGGCAGTCTGTAGAAGTGGTTCATGAGCAGCACCTGCAGGGACTTCATGTTGGGTGTGTGGGTCCTCCATTGGGTTCACTACTTCTGAAGAGGTCATCAACGGAAACATAGAAGCTTCCGCTTCTGCATTATCCCATTCTGCTTCATTAAATGGTGCCCCATATTGCTCCCCAATCCTTGGACCAAGACCACTTTTCTTGAAAATTTTGCAGAGAACAAAAGCATCCTGGATGTGTAATAAGAAACAAGGACAATCAGTATTGTGTAAGGTGGGGAACCCCTTCTGTTAAACAGAAATAAGCTCAGAATTGTATTTGTATCACTGGTTTGTTCTCACTTTAACAAATAAATTAAATTCACTTAACTTTCCACATAACATAACATTCATACCACAGTGATTCAATATTACAACAACAATCATTTAACAAAATAATCATTTAACTTCTTAACTTTCCACATGAATAATTAGTTGTATTTACAAACCATCATGGGACAAATAGCATTACCTTTGAGAAACCAGCAGAAATCAACTCTACATCTTCCATTTTGTATTCATACATCACCCAATCAGTTCTGTCACCTTTAGGGGCCTTGCCTTCATGAAATATCAATGTTTTCTTCATCCCAACAATGCGAGAGTTAAGCATGATTGATCTATCTTTTCCACTAGTCTTCCAGTAACCATTTGGAGTAGCACGGTTTGTCCTAGACCCATTAGGATATTTCTTGTCACGAGGACAAAAGAAGAACCACTCAAGATCTTTGCTTCGAAGAGAGGACTTGTCTGCACACAAAGACCATTACACAGAAATGAGCACAATTTTACATCGGATTAAGAAAAGGCATCTGCTAGCATAATTGAGTATTCTATTTTTTCAGCACCAATTAACAATATTGAAACTCAAAAGATAAGTGCAAATGAATTACCAGGGAGATCCCAGGGAGGAAACTTGTACAGATCAACCTCTGATATAGCATCGACAATAAGTTTCTTTCCCATAATCTTCCTCTTCAAGTAGTAGGAAACAAGCTCAACATCTGTTGGGTGGAAACGAAAACCAGGAGGCAGGCTAGTTTGCGCCATCACCCTTTTGCTTGTCTTGCCTTTAGCACCAACAGGAATACAGAGAGATCTCAAGACTAGAGCAGAAATGCTTCCAGGAGATGACTAGTTCACCAGGAAGAGAAAAGCTTGAGTGCACGGACAAGAGAATCCAAGTGCACAAATCAGCAAAGCTGTGCGGAATAGAGCCGCTTTCGAAAGTGAGTGCAGAATGCAACAAGGGAACTTCAGGACTGTTTGAGCAGAGAGCAGGACAATCCAACCTCAAGACAAGCTTTTGGAAGGAGAGTCACAAGATTGACAAGACCAGAGAGATGTTGGTCAAGTCACGGAAAGGGGCCAACTGAGAGAAAGTATGGTTGGCAAGACTCAAGGGAAGCAGGAGACCAAGCACTCGGCCGAACGATGTTTCTGGACTAGGAGGAGAGGACTTGAGTCTTGCCAAATTCACCAGCTACAACTGATTCACATGGTAGGAAGTATTAGCACAAAACTCCTGGTTTCCACTTGTACTAAGTGAAATCTCGGAATTTTATGCAGTATATGAACCAGAAGTAGCACGAGAGGAAATAAGGGTGTCCTCCGGCGACTTCAGCAGACATGGGTGACGAGGATCAGTATCCTGCACAAAAACATCATGGTAGATAAATACACAGAAGAATCGAACAAGGAATATACAATTTTTGCTGACAACTCTTGAAAAGAAATCATATTGTGGCATGATTAGATGCCGTGACCAGTTGTACGATTAGACACCTAACATCAAAGCTAGAGTAGAGCATATTCGCACAAACAAAACATTCCAGTAGACAGCTGATTCTAAAGCTCATACTACCTAAACAAGTGTCACATAAGTAGAGAATCCACTTGTCACATCAGCAGATAGATCCATCTAATCCGCCACCAATCAAACTTTTACGAGCCTATTCATCATAATCATAACATTCGGGAGGAAAACAACTAAGTTCCGGTAAACCAACTAAGTCAACGATCAAACTCTCCCATAATACGCCCCCAATCTGTGACCAACCAAGGTACCAGTCAACGCTCCACAAAGCAACGCCCCAATTAACGACATCCTAAACTGCATCAAGACATACCAATCCGATCAATCTCGTTGACCCCCAAATCAGTGACCGCTACGATCAAACACAAACCTAATTCGCAATACCAAACGCGAACTCCGATCGATCGAAAGCGGAAACAATCCGATTCACAATCCGCTATCCCCAGCCATGAAATCGGCGTACTAGTCGCCCAACTCTCTCAAATTCCCCACCTGCGCCCAAATCAAACCCCAGATCGATACCGATGATTCCGACCTAATCGGCCAAGAACGTCAGAAAATCGCACAGATCGGCGCAATAGACGACGAGGAAGGGAGATCGGAGGAACTTACGGGGAAAACGAAGGGAAGCCAGCAGGCCGATGGGGAAGACCGAGGAGGAGGAGGTGAGCGCCGCCGTCTGGTCAATGGAGGTGATGAGGTGCGGTTTGTGTGGGGGTGGGGAGGATCGCGTGGTTGTGGAAGGGGCCCTTATAAAGGCGCGGCAGTGTGGAGTTGAGCCGGGACGCTGGCGAGTGGGCCCGGAGGGTTTTTCTTATTCCTTTGCTTCCAACCCCCGCCGCGTTGTGCGACTTCTCGGAAACTTCCCCAGCACGCGAGTACGCGACCGTGGTTGCCAAATTTCCACCCCGGGACCCAGCCGCGGCCGCCGTGTGCCCGTGTCCTGGGGTTTTACGTTTCCAACCTGCACCGGGAGGGGTTTAATAAGAGATATGGAAATCGGAGGTTGAATATGTAATGATACTTAACCAGTTTGTCACTGATGTGAATCATGGATAATTAGTTTCCGAAGATATCGATAATTATATAGAGTTTAAGTGTGATGTACATGAGTAGAGTCATGTGTAGTAGATATTACAGCTACACTTAGATAAGTGTATTTAAAGATATTTAAAAATGAAGTCGGTCAAAGATCGTGACAAAAATAGCTCTTCTTCTTCTATACTATAAGGAGCGAAAATAATTAAAAAAAATTCTCACTCAATTCGACCTACCTTACCTCTCACACCGGACCCACCCGTCAGGTTGCATGATGACCAAAAAGGTAGAACCAAGGTACTAAATAGCATTTAGCGGTATGGTAGCGGATTAGTGTCGGTGTAGCGGATCGCGGATAGCGGGTGCTATAGCGGGTGCTAAGTCCAAATAGCGGAATGCAAGAAATAGTCACAATTTTAATGCATTAACATCAAATTTACATGAAAATATTAAAGTTTTAAGTTAGCCAATTACATTTGACGACAAGAATCACAAAAAATAGATATATTTATTATTTAGGAATACATATTAATATTAAATTATCATATCCATAAATAAAGAATTCATTTATCAATCCATAATTCTTGTACATTACCTAAATAATTAATCAAAATAATATTTGTTACTATTTAATTCGTATTTATATATTATTTGAATCATAAATGTCGCAAATAGCGGCTTAACACGAGCAATAGCGGCTCAAATAGCGGGCAATAGCGGACAATAGCGGCCGCTAAATCCAAGCATGCTATCTTGGGTCCGCTACCTTATAGCGGTAGCGGCGGGGTACCGCTACCGCTATAGCGGCCGCTATTGCGGGCGCTACGAACGCTATTTAGTACCTTGGGTAGAACAACCATAAAAATTGCAATTTGGGGAGCGTTTCTGCCAAAAAGATAATGTTTTTTCACCCACCCCGCCATACCCACCTGTGAGTACCCGCTAGGCGGGCCTACCCATATTTCCTCAGTATCACATCGCATCGGGAAAACGAACCTTCCCCCTCGCTCGCCTCCACGCGTCGGCGACGTCCGACTCGCCGCGCGGCTCGGCCAGCCGGAAGCTGGGGAGAGAAAGGAGGGTGCCATGTCCGGGCCCGCTGCGTCGGAGGGGGCCGCAGAGGCCGGCCTGGCTGCTGCTCCCCGCGCCGGCGCTGGGGAGGCCGCGCCCTCGTGCCGGGAGGCTGTCTGCGAGTCTGGGATTCCGAGGTTGCCCCTGAGGCGACGAGGGCGCGGAGGTGGAGGCGCCACTGCAGGTCGCCGGCGTCGTGGGAGTCGATCTCGCCGGCGATAGAGGCGCGGGAAGGTGGGAAGGCAGCGCAAGGACGTGGAGGCGCTGGCCGGGAGCGGGCGGATGCTCGGGCGCATAGCGGACTCGGTCCCCGAACTCCGCCGCGCGGGCCATCCCGGCGACCGCGAAGCTGAAGAACGCCGGGCCAGCAGCCCCGCCGTACCGCTAGTCGGCGCCCGTGAGGGTGCCCGTCCGGCCGCCCCGGAAGCCGGACATGGGCCGGTGGGACGAATTCAGCGACGACGACTTCCGGAGCGGCGACGCCACCACGCAGCCCCCGCACGAGATGGTCGCCCCGCGCGTCCTCTGGTGGGGCTGGGCCTGCAGCGCCCTTCTCCATGCTCGAGGGCGCCGGGCGCACGCTCAAGGGCCGCGACCTGCGGCGGGTGCGCGACGCCGTGCTCCAGCAGACAGTGTTCCTCGACTGAATCCGGCGAGATGATGTGGCTCTGGTCTTTTGTTCAGAAATCAGAACCGTGTGCTCAGAGTCGTAGATGCGTTACAATAGGGTACACAATTGTAGAGGGTTCTTGTTGTAGATCGAGAGGCAAAGCAGGAAGGGGAAGGTGAGGTAAACATGTTGAGTATTTGATGGAACTCCTTGCATTTTTGGTGTCCTTGGATGCTTGCGTGTCATATTACTGTAAGCTTCAGCAGTAAAAGTGTCTTGTGTTTGTCTTTGGGAGCTCTCTGTCATTCAGAAGGAAAAAGAGTTTTTTTTCCTATCAACTATCATGATGATTGTCAGAAACCTATGGTGTTCGTTCTTAGTTTAATGTTACCAAACTGCGGATGCTGATGGGAAATGCATTCTTGCTGTGCTGCTTTCCTGATGTGCATTCTTGATTGATCTATTTTCTTTTCGGAGAGCTGCCGAATTAGTTCGATTGCGTATATGATCTCACACCATAGTGAACTGATAACGCTTTCAAATATATATCAGATATGCATGTGGGTTTATTCAGTAGCATCTGAATTGGAAGATGAAGATGTATGCACTCATTCGAACATTGCATGCTCACGGTTCATTTCCTGGGAAGATTTGTAGTTGGTAATAGAGCTCTCAATTCGTAGTTGGAAGATATATATGCACTCATTCAACAATGCATGCACATGGTTTATTTTGCTGGGTCTCTCCCTTCAGTAGGCATAAAAAAGCTGTAGGATCTGAGATTATGATCGAACGGATAAGATTAGAAGGAGAGATGGAGAAAAAGAATAAGAATAAAATGAAAAGGAGAAAATAATAGAAAAGAAAAGAGAAAAATAAAAGAAGCAAAGAGAAGAAAAAGGAAGGGACATTTCATTCACTTATTCATATTACTATTAGGAGAAGTTGTTTTGTCAAACACTTTTCCAACCAAACAAGTCACAACCAAGTGCTTCACCAACATAGCCACGCCGCGGGCCGACATGCGTCGCATGATGGCCACCTCCTGTTGTATGTCTCCCGCGGCAGCCGCCCTAATCTGCCCGGGCGACACATTTTTCTCAAGGACAAAATCAACTTTTTGCATGTTTTTTCACTGTAGATGGATGGAGAAGCTGACGGAAAGCCAAATAAGAAATCGGAATTCGATTCAATACCAAGGAAGGAAGAAGTTTTTGAGGTCAAAAAAGAACCGGTCACTTTTTTTGGATCAAATAAAAAATTCTCTCTATTTCCTGTATCTCCTTCATTGGATATCAAGTTCAAGTGTTCCAATATATGTGAAACTAAAATTCTTTTGCTAGATTTTTTTGAACGTGCATGCCGCACGTGCATCTCTACTAGTTTCATAAAAGAGGCAACCCACAAGCTAATTGTAACCAAAATAATGAGTAACAAATAGTATTTTGATTATATTTTATTATTTTTATATACATTCTATCAAGAAAGAGGTTGTACAACGAGTTATGTAGATATAGTTTATTTGTCGAGTGAGGCGGATTGGTTATTATATTCAATGTACTACCTCTGTTTTCATATATTTGACATCGGCAGATGGAATCCTAAATCATTTAACACTAGCGCTGCTGTCTGAAACGTCATCTAAAGAAAAACAGAGGTAGTAAGGATTCTTATTATTTTCTAAGTTGTGTGTTAATATAAAGAATTTTTCGTACCCATGACATTTAGTAGCATATAGTATTTGTTTAATATTAAAATATGAACATGGCTAAATTTCCTTCCCTTCTTCTTCTACAACATCTCCACCACGATGCCTCATCCGAAACCACCCAACCGTCAGCGATTGCCCTCGCCTGCTTTCCCGTCCTTCCTAATCTCATAGGAATCATAGCACCACCGATCATCGTCTCGACCGGTCGTCCGACCCCGCTCAAGCGACAACAATACCGTGTCACTTCACCTTAGTCGTCAGTCGCACCATTGGTCCTCGAACGACCTCACCCCTTCTCAACAACCTTGAATCCTAACCCTTACCTATCGGAGTTTTATATCCGGCAACCTCCATAGGGGGTACCCGTCGGAGGGTAGATAGTGGACGATCGCCATGACTTGGAACTCGAAGGTAAAGGCAAGGACACAAGACACAGATTTATACAGGTTTATGTAGCCAGAGTAGCTACCCTATGTCCTATTTGGTGTAGTATATTGCGCCTTGCGCTTGGTGTTGTCCCCGGAGGGATTGTGTGTTCCCCTCCTAGGTACCCAGCCCTCCTTTATATAGTCCAGGGGGTGGGTGCCTAGTTGGTTACAAGGTAGGAGTCCTAGTAGGATTACATGGTACGAGTCCTAGTAGGATTATAAGGGAATTCTAGTAGGAGTAGGTCTTCATCCTTCCTTGTATGGGTACCCAGGGGTGTATGGTCGACAAGCCTCCGAGCACTTTGTAGTCTTGAGCAGCGAGTTTGAGTAGTCTTGAAGCTTCATCGAGTACTGCAATCTGAAGTCTTCAATAGTACTTGAATTTCCAAAAGAGTGGAATGTGCTCTAGTTCATCTTTGAGTACTTTTGAATTTTCCCCGAGTAGTTCTCAGGCGTCCCCGAGTTCTAACCCAGGAAGTCTCCAAAAAATACCCATCTTGTCTTGAAATCTTGATCTATATGGAGGTGTGATTTGCAAAAATCGCACTCCATATGGAGTGTAGCCCCCGAGCTTGAGGTTGAATCGAAGAATCAAGCTGAGGGTCAATCTAGAATTTGCATCTTCCGTCTTGAAAAAATCAACTGATGTGTGTAGCCTAGTAGCCCCCGAGCCTTGGAACGATTGAAGAATCAATCCAAGGGTCTTCAGTGTTCGCGGAAGTCATCATTCGAGTACTCTTGCAGTGTCCAGCCCTCGAGCTCGTCGCTGGGCGAGCCGTATGAGCCACGTTGAGTAGTTGTTGGTGTCGAGCCCCCGAGCTAGAGAACTAGCGGAGACTACTCGAGTCGTCGTCGAGAAGTGATTTGGGGTGTAGCCCCTGAGTTTTGGGAACTAGCCGCACTGATGAAGGTACACGGAGCGTCCTCGAGGGACGTCGCCGGAGCTTGACCTGAAAGTAAGGATGCGTACATTATGTAGCATATTTGTAGAAATTGATTCTACTAGTGACAGATACAAGATACACATGTAAATATAAATGTCATGTGTCATTCTCTTGTTGCGGTCGTAAGGCGTCGAGTAGTTAGCCTGATGCGGTTAAGCGCCCGGTCTCTAAGGTAGCTGTTTAGCCATAGCCGCTGGGGGCGTGGAGGCATGACAGTAGAGCCGGTTAAACACTTGGTCTCTAAGGTAGTTGTTTAGCCATAGCCGCTGGGGGCGTGGAGGCATGACAGTAGAGTCGAGGCATTGCGCGGATCAAGGCATGTGCTACTGGAGCGAGACCATTAAGAGGTAGACGAAGGTAGTCGGCACGGCGACCAGAGAGAGCGTGATTGCTCGTAAAGTAATCGTTGAGACTATTCCGCACGGCGGAGAGAAGAGAGCGTGTGTTGTGCACAGTGCCTCCTTAGGGTGTAGCCGTTGTGCGTCAGCACTCGGTACAAACCCAAGATAGAGTTGGCACGGTGTAGCTCTGCTGGCAAGTAGACGTCGAGAGGCGTACGCGAGGTAGTCTTTGGCGTTGGTTCCTGTTGGAAAACAAGCCAAAGAAAAAATAATTATTGAAAAAAGTGACTTAGCTTGATTCGCGGACGAACGTCGACGAAACTGTGGCGGTCGGCAATGGACCCACGACGGTTGTTGTAGAAGTCGACTAGTCGGAGTTGATTCCAACTAGTTGTTGATGACGTGGTAGCCGCTCTCGACTAGTTTACTCGTCGAGATGAGTAGTCGAAGTAGTCGAGGTAGTGTCGGCAAGTTGATGCAGCCGGACGTCGACAAAGTGGTGCTCGCGTATATCTTCTGTGTGCTCCAAGCGCAGACCTTGATATCTTTCCTGGTAGCTTTTGTGTGCGTGTAGCATAGGTCCACCAAAGTTGCCTTGTACGGAAGTACTTGATGGCCGACGGTGTGTTGCTCTTGCTGATTGGAAACGAGAACTAGCTCGTAGCTTCGGATTTGAATTGATGCACCGTTTAGTTTGGTGAAATTTTGAGAAAATTGGTGAAAATTTTACATTGAGAAACGTGTTTTGTGACAAGTGACACGGTCTGTAATGCGAAAATTTTAAGAACTTTTGAGGAACTGAACAGGACCTGAACTGAGCGGCGCAGGTGTCTTTTGTCCGCATCCAACTCCAACACAACACCCAATTGAATTTGATTCCGATTGGCCTCCGCTTCCTACTCTGGCTCGATGCGCGCCCAGAAGAGAAAAAAAAAATCCAGAATGCTGCTTTCGTGGACGGTGCAGCCGACGCGCAGGTGAAGAAGTTCGGCGACTTCAATGTAGAAGCTTCGCACCATGCACGCGAGTAGATTGATGTTGAAGATAAGTCCTTCAAATTCAACTAATGACCGTGACGATCGCCCCACAGTGGGCGTCAATGTCGGAGTTTTATATCCGGCAACCTCCATAGGGGTACCCGTCGGAGGGTAGATAGTGGATGATTGCCATGACTTGGAACTCGAAGGTAAAGGCAAGGACACAAGACACAGATTTATACAGGTTCAGGCAGTCAGAGTAGCTACCCTACGTCCTGTTTGGTGTAGTATATTACGCCCTGCGCTTGGTGTTGTCCCCGGAGGGATTGTGTGTTCTCCTCCTAGGTACCTAGCCTTCCTTTATATAGTCCAGGGGTGGGGTGCCTAGTCGGTTACAAGGTAGGAGTCCTGGTAAGATTACATGGTACGAGTCCTAGTAGGATTATAAGGGAATTCTAGTAGGAGTCCGTCTTCATCCTTCCTTGTATGGGTACCCAGGAGTGTATGGTCGACATTACCCCTTTGCCACCTCGACCACCACCCCAATCAGTGGCGAGATTGTCGACCACTCCACCCATCTACCGCCCATCTGAGTAAGAGAGACAAGGGAGATATGTGTGCACGAGGGATAGAGATATAGATGTAGCCTACGGGCACCCTCACTGCCGTAGGACCTCCATCGGGAACCACCGTAGTGCGTGTGCGAGGGAGGGAGAGACTGATATAGTCGGAGGTGCGCGAGGAAGATAGAGAGGTAGAATAGGGGTGAGAGCATAGGACACAACCAGCTTAGAGAAGAGCAAAACAAACTCGATTGTGCCGCAATGCTAATATCTTTGTTTACCTTAAAATAGTCATAACAAATTTGCTAAATATTGATTTGAATTACACATTGTGTTTATAATTGTTAGTTGCTCACAATATTTAGTAGCTCTTGACACTATTATTTTCAACTTTGTAAATTTGTGTGGATTTCTCTAAGTCAACAAATACGCCTCTTCAACTTGTCCCTTGAACCAAACCGAATCACAAGAATTTTTACATATAAGGGCGTGTTGTTTAGTTTTATAGAAATTTTTGGAGACATCTTTCAAAATCTATTAGGGATATTAAACGTAGACTAATTATAAAACTAATTACACAGACCGACAGGAAATCGCGAGACAAACCGATTAAGACTAGTTAATTCATTATTAGAGATTGTTTACTGTAGCATAATGTTGTCTAATCATAACATACTTAGACTCGTTAGATTTGTCTCGAAAAATCAGGAGTATTATGAAATAAGTTTTGTCATTAATTTTTATTTAATACTTCTAATTAGTATCCGAAGATTGATGGAGAAATTTTTGAAAAAAAAAATTCGAGGCCCTAAGTATGGTTAAAAAAAGAATCTGTACACAATTTTTTTAAATAATAAACCCAAATCAAATATGTGCTTTTGCAACATCCGCTGCTGCAAAACCTAGCTGGCTAGCTGCCGGAACTGGCGCCCCTCTCGGCCTCTCCATGCGCCGCCTTTTCCTGTAACCCCATACCACGGCCGCCCACGCCGCTCGCCGCTCGCCGCCGCTCTACCTGCGTCGGTCGCGGCGCCCTGACCATACCCTCCTGGTCTAGCTCAGCTCTCCCCGGTCGCCACCACCAGCGTCTTCTCCTCTGCATCGCCGCTGCTCCCCCGTTATGTCAAAGAAGCTCGGTAAGCCGCCGCCGGCGTCGGCGTCGGCGCAGGATGAGGGGAGAGAGGAGCTGTTTGCTTCATGCTCCTTCGCCGACCTCGGGCTCCACCCTACCCTCTGCGCCCACCTTCAAGGTCGCGCTCTATCTTTCCTTCACTCTCTTTTCGCCCGTGTTGGTTTCATTTGTGATTTGGGAGTTCGATTGTGAATCTTGCTCCCAGCACCGTTAATTTCTGTTTGCTGACATTATCTTCGTTACGATTTCTCATATTTGGTGAATGCCCAATCGAGCATGGTACACAAATCTCGTCTTCCTAGTTTTCAAACTACCTTCGTGGATGGTCATCGAATTAGCCTAGCTCGATGAAATTGGTGCCCTATTGGAGTGTTTGTATATGTTGTCGATTGCATTCTGCATATAACATGACTGCTCCCGGGTCATCTGGTCTCTAACGAGCAACAAAATGAACAGAATCATGAAAAAAGGATGTGCATTTTCCTGCTTGCTAAATGAATATTGATTTTCTTTCCTTTAATTTAGATAAGATGGGGTTTCAAACACCGACGCGAATTCAAGCTCAGGCAATTCCTGTCGCCATGTCTGGACAGCACATGTATGCTCTAACTTATCACAGGTCATTAATCGAACAACTTCTTTCTTAAAAAAAGAATAATGTTGCATTGCTAATTTCAGGCTAGTGAAGGCTGCAACTGGCACTGGGAAAACTCTTGCGTACCTTGCACCCATTGTTCATCTTCTCCAGATGAGGGAGCCTCGCGTCGATAGAACTCATGGAACTTTTGGTAATTGCTTGTTGGGCACCTGAGCCTTTTTTTTTATGTTCATGTGCTGCATTTTTATCTCAATATCTCTATCTAGCAAGTTTAGTTCAGTAAAGCCGATCTCACTGTTTCCTCTCTGAACTTTTCGAGAAAATTGTTCCTCTCTGTATAACCTTATACCAAGCGCTGGTTTGTCTATCATTATATGATCTTCTCCAGAAATTGTTCTTGTATTCTACATCTTTGTTTGTTGAAGAAAATGAACTCACTACTACATTTATTGCCACCTTTGAAAAGTACGTCAAATTAAAATTGTTAGTGCGTCATGGTTTTTATTTTGATTGAAGTGGTATATTTTCGTGTGATTCGGGTTTATGGTTATTTCCAATGCAATTTTAGCTGTGCCAGCTATCTTAATGATGCTGACAAGTAGAATACTCCCACCGTTCCAAATTGTAGGTCATTTTGTCTTTGTTAGCTAGGTTCACAGGTGTTTGTATGCATCTAGACATATACTATATTTATTAGGTGCATAGAAAAACTGTACACCTAGAAAAGTGAAAACGACCTACAATCTGGAACGGTGGGTTATATGTTAAAACAAATCCGGAGGAAATCATCTGCCACGCACAACCAATTACTATGCGATCATGACTTATCTAGTAAATCTGCATCATGCTGTACAATGACGAATAAAATTCTATACTGACCAATTCTTCCCTCAACAACCCCTAATACTGATTGACACCACTAATTCTTTGATGGTAGCATTGGTGCTCGTGCCAACGCGAGAGTTATGCTTACAGGTTTATGGGATTGCACAGCAGCTGGTTCATCGTTTTCATTGGATTGTCCCTGGGTATGTCATGGGTGGCGAGAACAGAGCAAAAGAGAAAGCAAGACTGCGGAAAGGTATATCTTGTTTGATAAAGTTATTTATGGAATCAAATGTACCACTATGTGATGTCGTGCTTTGACTCTGGACATTTGTTTCTATAGGAATATCAATTCTCATTGCTACCCCTGGGCGCCTTCTTGACCATCTGCAGCATACTGCGTCATTTGTTTATTCAAATTTGCGCTGGATAGTTTTTGATGAAGCTGACAGGTCTGCTAGCATTGGTCTCATCATTTGGTTTTTGAAGAAGATTTCTTGTTTTGCGGGAACATTTTTAACCACACCTGTGTTTGTATTAATGCAGCATTCTTGAACTTGGTTTCGGGAAAGCAGTTGAGGATATTCTAGAGCACTTGGGTTCAAGGAATGGTGCTCCTGATCAAAATAAAAACAAAGGAGAGCATATCCGAAGGCAAAACCTTCTCTTATCTGCAACTCTTAATGAGAAGGTGAACCGGTTAGCTAAAATTAGTTTGAAGAACCCAGTGATGATTGGCCTTGATGATCAAAAGAAGCCCTCAGGGAAATCCAACAGACTGGGGAACAGTCATACTTCTCTATTGTCTGATGACGAGGAGGATGGGATACTGGAAAAGCGAAATGATACATTGGAACATGCAGATGCAGTTGATGATTTCAAGCTTCCTGCACAATTGGTCCAAAGATATGTTAAAGGTAGCAACAAGTTGCTTTCTTTAAACTTTTTAAAGTTCATGCTTGTCGTTGGTTACTTAGGCGATATAACAAAGAATTGTTTTTATTTAGTTTCATGTGGCTCGAGGCTTGCAGTTCTTCTTACGATTCTCAAATCTCTATTTGAAAGACAAATCTCTCAAAAGGTGAGTTGCATATTATGCCCTGAAGCAGTTTAAATTTCACTGAACTGTAATTTTTAACTAAAAAGTTTCACTTGGCACAGTCCTGAGACTACTAACTATTACGTGTTAGCTTACATCATTATTTTTTTTGCAGGTTGTTATTTTCTTGTCAACTTGTGACTCTGTTGATTTCCACCATACAGTACTCAGCCAGCTTGAATGGAGCTCTGGCCCACAACTTGATACGGATAAGAAGCAAAAGTTTCTTAGCTGTGAAGTGTTCCGTTTGCATGGTAATATGGAGCAGGTTGATCGCAAAAAGTCATTTTTGGGTTTTGGTTCTGAGAAATCTGCAATTCTTGTATCTACTGATATTGCTGCTAGAGGCTTGGACTTTCCAAAAGTCAAGTACATCATACAGTATGATTCTCCAGGAGAAGCTTCTGAATACGTTCACAGGTACCTGAAGCATCGCATTGTCTGAGGCACTTGTATATTTTTGGTCTATTGTCTCATTTCTAATTTTGTGTATTGGATGTGAACAAAATCCGTGCTTGCATTTTGCTTACCTGTTGCATGATTTCTTATTATGTTTCTGGTGTTCACTGCATTGCTGATACAGTACATCTTTTTATCTAGCAGGTTGCTTATGCTAAGGCAGTTGTGCATTGTTTTCTTACTAGCTATTCTGTTTTATACTACCTCCGGTCAGTAAAACAAGTTGCTTTGGACAACAATTTTGGCCTGGCACTAGTTGTTTCCACCGGTCAGAAACGACTTGTATTACGTACCGGAGGGAGTAGTTTCTTTTGACGATGCTAAACAGTAAACACCCAATGTATAAGCAACAAAGATAGTTTGCACTCTACTTAGCCATTGCCAGTTATGTACTTATGTTTTAATAACACTATCCACTTCATTATAGGGTTGGAAGAACTGCAAGGATTGGTGAAAAGGGGGAGGCTCTCCTGTTTCTGCAACCTATTGAACTTGACTACTTGAAAGATCTGGAGTCACATGGTGTATCACTGACAGAATATCCCTTCCAAAAGGTTTTGGATAGTTTTCCTGTAAATGGACAGAAACCTCACAAAAGGAAGATGGTATCTTTAGACATGCACCCTTGGATTATGTCTCTGCAGAGATCACTGGAGGGTTTTGTCGCTGCCGAGGTAATGCATATTTACCTTTTCCATCTACCTCTAGTGTCTGTTTGAGGAATATAATATTTCACCCTTCAATGATGACCAGACGTGTACATGTGGAATGCTTTTGCTGATTAGTTGTTATGGATATCGTAAACTAAGCTTTAAGTAACAGATATCAGTAATAATGCATTGTGACATTCTTGATTCTTTTCCAGGATGCTACAAAGAAGCTTGCCAGGGACGCTTTCTGTTCCTGGGTTCGTGCCTACACCGCTCACCGAGGCGAACTGAAGAAGATCTTCATGGTGAAGAAGCTGCACCTGGGGCACGTAGCGAGGAGCTTCGGATTGAAGGAGCAGCCGTCGTTGGTGGGAAGGTCGCACCAGGTGCAGCTCAAGAAGAGGAAGAAGGAGCAGAAGCGCGAACAGCCTGCCAAGAGGAGAAAGCTCCCCTCCAAGAAGTGAACTAGCACATCCGAAGTGGCTTTGGCGCTTGACTTGCATCGTGAACTTGCACCAAGAAGCTCCCCTCCAAGAAGTGAACTTGCACCTGGTACTTAGATCGTGGATCATGGTCCACTCCAGTTTTGGAACTAACAACAGTGGTGACCTGTTTTTTTGTTCACTAAGTTACATGTTTGTATGTTGGTTCGTAGTGTAGCAACTAGCAGCACATATACCATGTCTGTTGAGCAGTTGAGATGAGATTATGTATCATTTGAGTACCCATCTGGTTTTCTTTAGCAAATTTCACTGTCTCTTCCCTTACAACGTTCAGAAACCATCAGCCTGATCATGAGCGTCCAATGGAATTGCTCGGCCATTAGGTCACTGATGACGCAATCAAGTGCTTGTTGTCCCCAATAGACAAATCCTGCAGTGTTGCTGTCTTGAGTTAATTAGTAGACCCCAATCACTGCCGATCTCTGACTTCCAGTTTCATATACTATAGGGCTATACCGCTCACGGTATTCTATACTACTCCATCTCGAGGTGGTTGGCCGTACTGGTACTTGATCAGCAGCAACATCTTCAGCAAACAGAAAGCAGATGGGAAAAAAGTCTGCTGCAATGCTGATCAGGTAGGTAACCTGGCTATTCATCCCCTAGCGCAAAGTCTGCACGGCTCAATCACCAATCAGGCAAATTCCGGAAGGTCCTTCGGTTTTGCCTGATCCAACGTGCTTCCCACCACTCGTCCGACAGGTGGGCCCTGGCGGCTTTGGACCCACATGCCAGTGACCGCTCACGCTTCGTCCAGCGAAGTGGAGCCAGACTATCCCAGCTACCCGCCCCCAACCGTCTCCCCTGCGTCGCGTCGCGCCGCGCCTCCACCAGCTCCCGCCGTCACGCCGCCAGAGGCGAGCTCAGGAGGAACCGCGCCCACGCCACGCGGCGAGTTTGGAGGCCCTCCAGGGATTCCACACCCCGGCCAGTCTCAGCGGGGCCACTCGGGGCAGGCGGCGACCGCCGCGTACTGCTGATTTGGTGGGCGGGGGGAACCGAGGGATGAGAGATCTGGTGCCAGCGGCGGCGGGAGGTAGATGGTGAACGCGAGCGCGGGCTCGAGCCGGGGCGCTCCGACGCGCGTCGCGGTGCGGGGCGGCGGCGGCGCCGGGCCCGGGAGCCCGCGCGCCTCCGCTGCCGCGACCGCCTTCGCGGCGCTGCGGCGCAGGTGGCGGTGGCCTCCCTCGGGCGCGTCGCCGCTGGAGCGCGCGGCGCGCGCGTTCCTCCTGGCCTCCGCGGCGCTGGTGCTCTCCTGCGCGCTCTACCTCTACGTCTTCCGCTACCTCGGCCGGGGAGGGCGCGCGGTCGGCGCCGCGGGGTTCCTCGGGGACGCCGGCCTGGGCATGGGCATGGGCATCGGCCTCGGTGCCGGCGCCGAGACGTGCGACGTGTTCGACGGCGCATGGGTGCCCGACAACACCGGCCGCCACCCGCTCTACAACAGCTCCGAGTGCCCGTTCGCGGAGCGCGGGTTCGACTGCCTCGCCAACGGCCGGAACGACACGGGTTACCTGAGGTGGCGGTGGAAGCCGCGCCGGTGCGACGTGCCGCGGTTCGCGGCCCGCGCCGCGCTGGACCGGCTGCGCGGGAAGCGGGTGGTGTTCGTGGGGGACTCCATGAGCCGCACGCAGTGGGAGTCCTTCATCTGCATGCTCATGGCCGCGGTGGACGACCCCAGGACCGTCTTCGAGGTGAACGGGAACGAGATCACCAAGACGATACGGCACCTGGCGGTCAGGTTCTCGTCGCACGGCCTCACAGTGGAGTTCTTCCGCTCGGTGTTCCTCGTGCAGCAGCACCCTGCGCCGCGCCATGCCCCCAAGAGGGTCAAATCCACATTGAGGGTGGACAGGATGGATAATCTCAGCCGGAGATGGCTGAATTCAGATGTACTGGTTTTCAACACCGGGCATTGGTGGACACCGACAAAATTGTTTGATACGTAAGGTCCCTTGCATTCATTTAACATGCTTTTTAGTTCTGAACTTGAAAAATGTCGTGGTAGTTTCAGTACTGTTTTTGTCAGTCTGTCTGCTTTGCCACTCTCATTTTCTTAGGAGTCCACACTTGTGTACTATATTCATGATTGAATAGGTTCGTTCACTTACTTATGTAAACTGATAGAGGCACCATAGATAATTGCACACTTGTGTACCTATCAATTACGAATATGGAGCATAGACGATGGAGGAATAGTTCTGCTCACTTAGATACTCTGGTTGCTGTGGAGTTTTCTTTAATACTGCACCCTAGTTTAGAGATACCTTTTTTTTCAGGAAAGACATTGGAGGAATAGGTCTGTTCGCCTTGATACAGTACTCCGATTGCCGCTGAGTATTTCAGCTGAGTACTTTTTTTATACTGGACCTTGGTTTAGAGATGTAGAGATGGAGTCCTAGTTCATGTTGTAGTTTGAGGTAGAGTCTGCTACCATTTCGAATTTTGACAAGATCTATTTAGCATGGATACGAAATATACGAGAGACACTTGGTGTCAGGGTGGTAGGGAAAATGTGAGTGTCTTGCATATCCTGTGAAATACCCACATTTTTCATAGGAATCTACTTATCAAAAGGGCTTCATCTGACCTACTGTAAGCAAAGTCGTTCATGATCTTGAAATAGCATCTTTAAAATTGCCTATCTGTTCATTTTGTTTGCTGTACGATATGCTCCTCTCATTCAACATATTTTCCATTCGGAAATTTGGATCTGTACCATTAAAAAATTGCAACTTCAGATATATACTATTGCTATCTCAATGACATGTGGGGTTCACATGAGTCAATGACATGCGGGGTTCACATGAGTCAATGACATAACACTGCGGTTACATTATTAATGAAGTTTCTTTTGCTTGTTCTAGCCTCACCAAGTGGCATTTGACATCGCCTTTTCCTCTTCAGATTTTATGGGTTCATAATTTATTTACTGATGTAACTTAAACACAAGGTAGACAGTTTAGCAGTTTTCTGACTTTGTTTTCCCAACAGGGGTTGCTATTTTCAGGCTGGACGTTCTCTTAAACTAGGTACATCCATTGAAGCTGGTTTCAGGATGGCATTGGAAACCTGGGCCTCATGGGTAGAAAAAAGAGTTGATTTAAACCGAACACATGTCTTCTTTCGCACATATGAGCCATCTCATTGGGGGTATGTTTTATAACAAACTCATTATTATGGCTGTCAGGCATTTGAATCTCATGGAAAAACTAGAAATTTATCTTCATCCATGTATCCAATATAGCCATGTATTTTTCAGTCCTATTAGATAATATACTGATATGTACGCCTTTACTTATGTAAATTGGTAGATGTGCCTTAGATAATTAAAGAGATTTAATTCTACTGGTGTCTTTATTTTTTTGCAAAATTAGGTTGAGATCCCAATCTATTTTGACTACATGTAATCTATAATCAGTCTACTCTATTGTGCAATGTGTCTTGTAGCTCCACCAAGACATATGTAATGATGTATATGCTTGATTTGACCTACATTCCGATTCACGAGTTGTAAACTGCTTCATGTAAATAAACTGCTAAACCGTCTTATGCTTTCCAAGGTCAAATTTTGATTGCACTGTATTTAGTTGATACAGATACCTTATGTCCCAAACCTGTTCATGTGATATTTCACTGTTATGCTACACAACTGTGTTTCATTTTTTCTGTATAGCAGTATGCATCTCTCTAGTTGGTGCAGAGGCCGGAAGTTATGCTATATTGAGAAAAAACTTTGTTTTCTCAATTCCTAAAATTATGATATAGTTTAGCATGACCATTACCACAAAAGATAGCATTGTTGCAAAAATTTTGCACTATCAATTCTTTTTGCATTTGCTGTGATGTAGCTGTCCTATATGAACTGACAAGAGGCTCTTCCCATTCACAGGGACACGAGCCAAAAGGTATGTGAGGTAACAGAGCAGCCTTCATTGGAGGCCAAAGGAAACGATAAGAGTGAATTTGGGGCTATACTTGCTGATGTAATCACCAACATGAAAGTTCCTATAACAGTTCTAAATGTAACTTTAATGGGAGCATTCAGAAGTGATGCTCATGTTGGCACTTGGAGTTATCCTCCCACTATACTTGATTGCAGCCACTGGTGTCTCCCAGGAGTCCCGGATGCTTGGAATGAACTTATATTTTCTTACCTTTTGACAAATGGTGAGTTCTTAGCTATGCTAAGATGTTTGTGAGAAAAAATTATGTGCTTCAACCAGACAGACCATATCACAAATTGCTTTCAACTGCAACATATAGTGTTATTCACTGCACTATAGTATGATGAAGTTTAAAGACTTGCAGACACAATGCATAAGCACTTGCTACCTCTACTGAACCATAATACCGAATACCCAAGGAATGTTATAGATTACATGAAATTTTCCAATCACAAATAGTCAGAAAAAGAGTTACTTGAAGGTGGATTAGACCCTTAATAACATGTAACTCTTTTTCAGTCAAGCAATCCATCTGGAGTGATCAAGTGCTCTTTACTGATGCAACTTTGGAAAGTCTCAAGTTACAATCTTCCAAATATTGTCCATTGTATATATTTATCTTTTGTTGTCCAATATGTGAGCGTGCTAGGATAGTATCTTTTTATCTGTGCTGGTATGATGTGGCTTGAGTTGCTTCAAGTGTTACAAAAGTGTTTTTTCATTCGTCCACTTGAGTTTGCTTTCATTTTAGTTGGATGGTGAGTTGACCTTGTTTTTTTTCACATCCAAACTGCACAGGTTGGCGAAACATGGCAGGGTGAATGTTGTGGCAGCAAACAATTATCTCCCACTTGTGTATTTTAATATCTGACATTATCACGTATAGTAGAGGATTAACAGACGTCCTGGATGGGGCAGCTGGATCTGGCATCTTCTAGGTGGTCACTGGACTTCTACATTCTTTTCTTCTTTGACCTCTTTGACATTTTTTAAATGGATTTCATTCTTCTAGTTGTACACAGTGTGAATCATGGCATCGAGAGCTGTAGATTTTGTATCACTTCTTTTCTAAGGATTACAAAGCATCAGAGCATAGACATTCATTCTGTTACTGTCTTTACTAACAGTTCATTGTATATTGTCAGACATCAAATTTATGAAACGAGTGCCCACTTCAGTTTAGTTCAAATTTTGCTTTATTAGCATAATACAACCAGTGTATTCTCCCAGTCCCATCCGAGAAATTCGTATAATGGGTGTGTTTAGATCCCAAAATTGGGATGCAAAATTCTGAGATTTTGCATAGATTTTGGGTTGAAAAGCACTGTTCCGAACTGAAAAGCACTGTAGCACTTTTCGTTTGTTTGTGGTAAATATTGTCCTACCATGGCCTAACTAGGCTCAAAAGATTCGTCTCGCAAAGTACATCCAAACTGTGTAATTAATTTTTGATTTCATCTACATTTAGTACTCCATGCATGTACCGACATTTTTGATGTGATGTTTGATGTGATGGGAATCTTCTTTTTGCATAGTGTATTTTGGGGAAGTTGGGCTTCTAAACACACCCAATAACCGTTGACCGGGCTCTTTCATGAGAGACTGAAGCTGACTTTTTGATCCATAGCTCGGATGGATGATTGGATACCGCGTATACATAGAGCTTGTCGTATCGCATTCTGTTGGAGTTCTGATATGACATGTTTGGGATTTGGATCGTGAGGTTATTTTTTCTAGAAATTATTAGCAAGAGGAAAGTGCCACACAGTACATGTCGTGTTGTCAAAAGCGGTCCATTTCAGTTGAACTGGAAAAAAAATCTGCATGTCTAGTAGTATTACATTGCATTGTTATGTTTCTGCACTGCCTGTAAGGTGTTGTACTATACAAGTCTGGCGGTGTACACTGTACAAGTAGCCATATTTTTCCATGCTGTAATCCTTTTTTTTTTTTGAAAGGGAATGCAGTAATCCTTATTAATTGGCGCCCTGTACAAATGGATTTCTCACACACGGTAACAGAATTTCAGCAGGGAAATTTACATGCACCAGTAACTTATTATCTCAGCCAACCCAAAAGAATTGTTAGCCATCGAGGCAGGCCGGCAGCTGATATAGAGCCAAGCCATGACAGCAACAGGGAGGGGTGTATTTTGTATATAGCAAAGACCTAAGCATAGCTAACTATACAAGCTATTGCTATGCATGTATGGTTGCCACATCGAGAGTTGTTTATGTATATATATCTACAGATCATGAGCTTGCCAAGCTCGGCGTCGTCACCGTCGCTGGGCTGCTCTTCGTCCTGTTATTGTTCTCGCCCCAATGCCAGAGCATGCTCTCCCAGAAGCAAAACTTCTCAAAGCAGGTCTTCAGCCTGGGGTCTGTGATGTTGCGGCGCCAATGGCCGTCTTCGGAGTTGGCCTTCTCAGCCTGCCTCCGGTCCCACTCCAGCCCGGCCTTCTGCCGTGTCCTCAGAAGGCAGTAGGACTGGAGCTTCCGTGGCATCCTGTCGTGCACCTTCCACCACCCTACGTGCGCGACATCGCTAGCGAATTCACGCATCGCGGCGTTGTTCCAGTTGCAGTCATAGTCCCTGAAGCACAGCCATGGCTTCAGGCCTAGGTAGTGGAGAACATAGAGGACCGGAGGGTCCGCGCCAAACAGCTGAGTCTTCTTCGCCTTCATTTCCTCATCGTCGCCCTCCCAGAAGTGCTTCAGGAAGTTCATGTGCTTGGGGATGCGGTGCCACCATGTGAAAATCTCATTCAGGTAACCTTGGTCTCCACCATTGTACGACGTGATCTCGTTGATGTGGTCCATCAGCAGCTGGAACGTGCAGTTGGAAGGCTCTATGACCATGACACCGGAGTTGAAGAGTGTTGCGTTGTTGCCAGTTGCAGTGATCTCTGGCATTGCGAACAGGAAGTCAACATTCCGAAGGATGAGAAGGTCAGCATCGATGAAGATGATCTTGTCGTAGTCAGTCAGCTGCCACAGCCTGAACTTGCTGTAGTTCCACTCGTTATAAGCATCACGTGTAGCTTTTGGGTTCCTGATTCTTTGGATTATTCTGACCTTCCACCCTGCAGCTTCCAAGCCTCTCCGGTGGTGATCACTTATGGTCTCATCAACAAGGATAACAAGATCCCTAGTTGATCCTGCTTGGCGAATGCTTTGAGCTGCTGAGATAGCGCCACAGACATATTCACTTGCTGAATGCAGTATTGTTGCATATGCTTCTCTTCGCCGATCCACTGAGAAAAGTCTAGCTGCAGCAATAAGAACAGATGTTACCTACTGGAAATTTGTACTTATGATCAGAACAATAAGTAGAAACAGGCACGGAAACTTCACACAAGGTACCAGAAGAAACTGTTAAACATAAAAGAAAATATATATGTGTGGAAAAGGGCTGTATTGAGTGTGCTGCGCTTAGTAAATAAGTGACTTACATTTTGCTTTGAGCGGAACAGCAAGCTCACAGGATCCAACTGGAAGCCTGAGCTTTTCCCTTAATGCTTTCGAGTCAGGACTATATAACCAAGCATTGCCTTCATGTCTCACAAGGTTCTTGCAAGGGAAGAGATTTGGAATTGGGAAGCAGTCGCTTACAAAAAGCACATGAACCTTGTGGTTGAGCTTCGAAGAGGCCACAGCCAATTTTGCTGCTGAGAGTTGCAAATGGAGCCGTGCAACATCTCTTGACCAACCGGCAACACGGGTACAAGGAAGCTTCACGGCAATGACATCAAAGCGTACACCTCTTTGAACATTAGGCTCAGGAAGAGATGGACAAGAGGGTATCTCAGTTTCTTCCTCCTCATCGATCCATTCAGGATACAGCGTCTGCCAAGTAATGCTGTCCTTGGCATGCTCAAGTCTTATAATGGAAACATGGCTGTCCGGGAGCAACTGTGTCCAAGAGCCATACTCAGTGCTATTAAAATTCAAGAGTCCAACTTTGAGATCTTGATTACCACTTTTTAGATTTCTCAATGCTCTATATACATCCTCCCACTGAACATCAACAGATGACGCATATCGTGGGTCAGAACTCGTTTTGTCCCACATCCAACCGACATCTACATACCTGCAAAGCATATATATCAATACATGAACTAGATGAGATCGTAGTCATAGGTTTATAAGCATTGCAGATTTTGCCACGACAGAAATATATTAGCAACACTAGTTGAATTGTACTAACCGGGAGGCTGACTGCAATTGGTGCTCATATAAGGTTGGGGTTATGAGGGTAAGAACTGTTGCAGAAATTATAGCTATTATCAAGATTTTCAAAGATTTGAACTTGCAACCACAGTTCTTTTCAAGGACAAGAACTTCAAAACTTTCGACATCTTTGAAGCTTTTGCTTTTGGAGGTTCTTCTCTTAGTTGTGTCCTCACTGCAGAAGGTAAAAGCAAACTTAGTCGTAAAAAACAATAGCTCCTTTATCAGACAAGATCAGCCATCAACATACTGTGCCTGACACGTGGAATTCAGAATGGAATTCAAAGGAGACATCTTTCTTAGCTTGCTTTACTAAATAAAATAAAATACTAAATGCTGATTCTACAAGTAAACAGATTCTGAAGTTCCTTCTTGAACACAAAGGTAGATGTCATTTTCTTCCTTTTCACTTTGATTTGCGTCACAATCATGGAGGGGTAAAAACATGATCGCTTTCAAGGTAAAACGGCTAGATGACCATCTTTATATGAGAAAAATGACCATCTCTAAGCACTTATGCTTTTAGTAAAGAGGTCATCAGCACAAATGGAAACTTAAGTTACCAAAATGTTTCATGAAGTGCTTGCTACGAACAACTGCAAGAATACTAAACACAGCTGCTACAACTAGTAAACAAGCAACACATTGAAGTCCTACTTTCCCGTAGTGATTAGGTCAGAAGATAGGTTAGACAATGTTTTCCTCTACAGGCAGTGCTATGATATCATCCTTTAGGTTTGCCATGAGTCCAAATAAGTGGGATGCTGACAGGCACAACCACTTTATGGGCAGAAAATGCATAGTAATGACAGATGAAAGCACACAAAGCTCACCCTTTTAAAAAGAGAAAAATGCAGTATAAGGGATAGTTGGGTGTGAGAGTGAGCCACACCAAAAGATGTTTGCCAATCAAAATAGGAAGTGTAAAGGAACTGAAAGCGCTGAGCACCAAGCAAAATTCAGAGAAGAAAATCGCGAGGATCGAACTTGTATTTCACAACCTTCCTGCTCTATTCATCAGCCACAATTTCAAGGAACAAAATAAGCATCAGCACATATCACTGAATCGCAAGGGCGGCTTTGTACCTAACTCATCACATGGCCTGGACCGATCCTCCAAATCCGAAAGCATGATTAGCTGTTTGATACCGTTGTGATCGCAGGTGACCTTTCGGATCAGGCATCCACGAACAGTCGCTTAAAATTTTCAGACTAACTGCTAGCACTACCGTGCAGATAACCGGATGATCCAAGCCAAGCGTGCTGAAATCATCCGTCGGCACTCGGCAGCACACGCCAAGGCCACGTCTTCTACACGTCAGGCGTCTGCCAAAATCGGAAGCCCGGTGCCACAAGTCAGCGTCGCAGCAGAGGAACGCGGTCGCCGACGGCCGACCTGGTAAAAGCGAGCGGCGAAAACAAGAACGCCACCCTGTGGAGACGGACGCGTCCCCCTGGACTTCTCGATGGATTGGCGAGGGAGACGGGCGCGTCCCATGGGGTCAACTAGGGACAGTCGGTAGTGCGGACAGGACTGAGCGTTTATGATCACATAATGGTATTGGAGGGACATAATCGGCAAGCTAGAGATGTGATTTTGAGTGCTGATCAGTAACCAGTGGAGGATTGGATTGATGGGAGCACAGGGGAGATTTCTCGCCGTTAATGCGAGACCGAAGCGAGGAGGCATAACCACCAACCACTACGGCGCAAGCAATTAAGAGGACGGAGGGAGGCGGAGCGACGAGCCACCGCTGTCGTCGTCGTCGTCGTCTTCCTCCGGCTGGTCGGGTCGGACGGAGCTATCTAATGCGGCATGCAGCGCGGCGCCGCCCGCCGGTGCGGCGCCGAAGAAGAACGAACGAAAGGGAAAAAAAAACATCTTTGATTAGGATGGAGGGAGGAGGTGGGGGAGAGAGATCTTACGGGGCGCCGGAGGGGCGGTGGCGCGGCTCCAATGGTCCCATCGGTGCTCGTCGCGCCGCCGCTCACGCTTCCCCTCTCCTGAGAATCGGAAGGCGATCACCCTCACCCACCCTGTCGCCGCCTGGGCCTCGGCCGCTTCCCGCCGCCGTTGCGCCGCTTCACACCTGAAGGAATCACGACACGAAGCAGGGCGGCAATGTCATGTGAAACATGCAGGCCACCGGAACCAGGACAAGAGCCCTAGTAGCAAACAATAACAGAAACTAAAGTGAAAATCCAGAGAATGGATGCCAGCATTATTTCCTCACGAGAAAAGGAAAACAGAAGCGAAGGAGCAAACAACGCAGAACACGGGACAGGGGAGGCGAGGAAGAACTGTGCGAGCGTGCAGCAGGGAGCAGAGGAAGGGCAAAAAAAAAAAGGCGGAGGAACTGGGAGTTGGATACCCGACGCAGACATGGCTCTGACACGGGCCAGCCGAGAGCATCGGAAACCCCGAGAAAACAAATAAACAAACCGCGAAAGGAAACAAAAAGGAAATCGGAAAAGAGAGCGGGAACGCGAGGATCAAGCCGTCAAGCGAATGCTGGCGGCGCCATTCCAGAGCAACCAAGAACTCATCAGGCAGCAGGGCTCTGAATTCACAGGAGCTCAAGAGCAATACCTCGAAACCAAATCGAGACCACAAGGGCCAAGATACAACACACGGAGAGATCGAAGAGCCGGGGAAGGAAACGAAGAGCGCGGTGGTGGCGTTTACCCGGCTGAATCCGCGCGCGAGAGGGAGGAAGGGAAGGCGGCGTGTCTGCTGCTTCGCTGGCAACTCGCGCGCTTTCTCACTCTGGAAGAACTCGGTGCGGTGTGTGCTCAGGAAGGGGGAGAAGCTTTATATACGTGTAGGGGGGATGAATTCTGCAGTCCAGCGCGGGGGTAGACGAAGACGGAGACGGAGGATGCGAGTGCGGGCAGGCAGTAGCAGACTAGCTGCCGCGCGCCAGGGGCGGCAATGGCGATGGATTTTCTCGGGCCTCTGCCAATTATTAGGCGCGCGTCCCTGGCCTGTACTCTACGGGTCAAGGCCTAAATAATCTCTACAAGGGGGGCCATGCGCTATCCGGGAGATGAGAGAATAACAACACATGGCAAAAGATTTTGGTGGGAAATTTGCCTTTGCAAGAATTGATGGTTTTTTTTTTGGAATAAGTTCTGATCGAGTGCAACGAGCGAAGCCGTACTATCTTGAGATATCCTTTTTTTTTGGAAGGGGGATATGTGCAACCATGCATTGTGTATTGCACATCCACACTGACACTTATCCCTAGTGGTTGTAGACTGAACGACCACTCATGCAGGCCAGATTGGGGTACAACCAATCTGCAAATGCATATGTGTTTTTTTAATATATAAACTTTAAATAGCAATATCTATTCAGAAATATGTATATTATCTTAGGGGTCTATATATCCTAATAAGGTGATTTAGATATTGCTTTTAAGCCTACCCTTTTGGAAAATTGGATCTACATTGAATTGTTGATATTAACCTCTAGAACTACATTTTCTTTTGACATGGGTCATCTTTTCCTTTAGCGAATCTTTTTTCCTGAGCAGAACATTTATTTTTCTCAAAGAAAAACATTCATGATTGCAATTAATGAAAGTATTAACAATTTACTCTTAAGCTGACATGTTAAATGGAAAGAGCTATATATTATGGAGTTATGTTTCATTATTGATTCTTAATACTGACCTTCTATATATATTATTTTACATAGTTTTACTCAAAAATAATTTTGTGACTTAGGACAAATGCAGATTGTTTTTATGCAAAATAAAAAATATTTTTTCCTGAGCAAAACATTTATTTTTCTCAAGCAAAACATTCATAAATTCAATTAATGAAAGTATTAACAATCTACTCTTAAGCTGATATGTTAAATGGAAAGAGCTATATATTATGGAGCTATGTTTCATTATTGATTCTAGTAATACTGACCTTCTATATATAAAATTCTACATCGTTTTTGCTCACAAATAAATTTTTGACTTAGGACAAATGCAGATTGTTTTTTATGCCAAAAGAAGACATTGATGCTCGCACTTATATATACGGGAGATTGTACTATTAGGTTTTGAGATTGATGAAGCTACAATAAGACACGCCGTCCATCATTATTCGTACTGGGTTATACTTGTGTTAGACCCCTTTGGATAGAGGCAGGGTGCTCAAGCCCCTCCCACCGACTGAAATCTCATGAAGTCCTCCTTGAGTCTCTCTACAAATTTGAGAATGAAGAAGATGGAAAGGTGAGCCCGAAGGAAAAAGGAGAGAAGAGCCCCCTAGGGCTCAGTCTTTGACTCTGCCACCAGATAAAGGGTACAACATCTGCTAACTAACCAAGTTATTACTATTCTGTAGTTGAACTTAGAGTAAAATGTATTGGCGGTTCTTAAACTTGTCCAACTGTGTCACTTAGGTCCACATACTCTCAAAATGTAGTTTTGGCTCCCTAAACTTGGGCTCGGATGTCATTTAGGTCCATATACTCTCAGAGTGCAGATTTATCTCTCTAAACTTGACTTCAGGTGTCATCTAGGTCCATATACTTTTTAAAGGCATTGCCATCTCAATTAAATTGCAAAAACTAATTTTTTCACATATATAATTTAACTATATTGTAAAATAAAATCAACCCTAATTTACAATCAAAGTTGTACCCTGGATGTCGCATCCCTTTAAATTTAAATACCACAGACGAAAGAGCATGAGAGTTCTACATATACTTTGAAATATAATGATGTTCCTTTACTTTAGTGGGGTGAATTCAATTCTTGTGAATGTCTGCAAATATTATTTCATTTGAGTGGACATTGAAAATTTGAAAATTATAGTAAGTAAGGATGCATCTGGTAGGGATTTAGATTCTCGTAGAACGTTTCGGATCCAAATTCTCTTTGGAAACGTTTCTGGTATGAATCGGAATTACTTTTTTTAGAACCATTTGTTTAACTGGCTAGATTATGATTCTTGAAAAGGCAATTAAAACATTGTATTTACATGAAAAAATTACGTAAATAGATATGTTTATAAATAAATATTAATTTTTTAGGTGAAGTACATATAAAATGCGATCCATTTTAACTTGTTGCTCTTGAAAAGGACCAATATAAATGATTCTAGATTAGACGGGAGGTAGTTGCTTATCAGCCATTAGCCTTTTGTTTTAGAAGAAGGGCTAACCACACTTGCCACGTGGTATCAGCCACTAGCCAATAGTACTTTTCTCTCAGAACAAATCAGCACAAATCACCAGTCACCAACCAATCAGCAGTATTTTTCTTTCAGAACAAATCAGCACCAGCCACTAGTTCAGCGAACACGTTTATAGTTGGAACCAATACCTGGGTGACGATTCTTATCTCTAGTAGGAAAAAAATCAAAACACTAGAAACATTTCTAGTTGTAACCGTCGATACCTTCTGTGTCTGTTTGGCAGGGTCCCTAGTGATTCGAAGGAGAATCAGAACTGATTAAGCCAACCAAATGGGGTCTAAATACTCAAGGGTAAATGGTTATTTTCGGAGGCGATGCATTCGTGGCGGTGGCACTTCGACGGTGTACACACGCGTGCCCACATTACTACTGTATATGCACTGTGTTTGATGGCATTTGTGAAGCAATTGTTAGTATTGATCTCCTCTGACTTGGTCCAACGACCAAGTCAGCCCCTTGGTTAATCCCTGATCGGGGGAGTCAAACCCTACTGGGTTATGGGCCCTTCTCGCGCTAGCACTATTTATGGGAGGTGAGGGCCGCAGTGGTTGTTACGGTAGTAGACAGAGGAGTATCCACTCACCCACTTCCACCCTACCGATCTGGGGGAGCCGGACAGCGACGGGAAGCCCCTGCCCCGGCCATCACCGGCGTCCCTGCACTGCGCTTCACCGACGGTCACCGGCGCCACTGCACTACATCGACGGACTCCATCTACACCAAAGACAGACATCCTCTACTTCCATACCCACTGGTTAGTCTCCGTTCTCACGTCTCTCTCTTTGTCAGTCTCAAGAACAACATCGATTCATCACAGTAAAGGTTCCAACCCCATCGATCTACACCTAGTCGATCCCAAGGATCCATCAATGGTATCAGTCGCCTACTCTAGTGAGTAGATCGGTTTGGGCACAGTGAGATTCGGAAACGAATCGAACGAAAGAAAGCCCTCTCTGTCGCCACGGTGAGGGAGAGAAAAAAGCCCTCTCTGTTGCCACGGCGAGGGAGAGAAAGGGAGCGAAGATCACCGCGCCGACAGTCGAAAAGACAACAGAGAAATCTCGAAACCCTAACCCTAGATCTGAGTAAAGAAAAGGGACGGGTGAGATGGAAACCTACCAGGTACTTACCTCGTCACCATCATCAACGTCGGCGCGCCGCATGGACGCCGTGCGGCAAAGACACCCGATCCACCAGAGGGGATTCCTCGCCGTCGCGCGACTCCGCCTCGATCTCGGGCAAAGGGCGCTACCAAAGGGCCGCTCGACGGCGACGCGCTCACCCTCGGGTGAACACGCTCGCCGGCGAGGGGCCCCGCGGCGGTGCCACAACTCTCCTCCGGTTGCCATGGTGGCAGCTCTCTGGACCTCGCATGGCGCGGGCTAGGGAAGAGGGGGAGGGGAAAAGAAAGAAGGAAAAGAGGGAGAACGCCACGGTCTTGCGCTGACGGCGTTCGTCCTCCTCATCCCCGGCGGCACGCCGGCCACATCTCACCACTGCGGCCATGGTGGCCACTGCTCTGGATCTCGCGCGTGCGATGCTAGAGTGGAGAGGGTGGGGAAAGAAGGAAGAGAGAAGGAGATAGGGAAGACGCCCGGTGGCCACGGGCCGGCGGTGCTTTCCCTCGCCGTCGCCAGTGCACGCCGGCCGCGGGTCGCCCTGCCGCCGCCACTGTGCGGAATCGAGGCGGGGGAGAAAAGGGAAATGGCTAGGGTTTTCACAGGCGAACGGCCGCGGCGGGGTTTTGATCCCGCGAGACACACGAGCAGCCGTAGGATGTAATCCCGTGGAGATCGACGGCCTCGAGCGACCGGTGGCTGACGGGCTAGAATAGGCCCAAGAGGAGAGGTTGCCCAGGCCAGTTTGGTGGCCCGGTCGTAGGTTGCTGGGCTCCAGGCCCATGCAGTCACGGGAGGATGGACCGCGGGCCGTTTTTTCCTCTTGTGGACCGCATGTGCAGGTCATGCACAGTATGTCCTTTTGACAATTATTCTTTGTTTTAACATTTTCAGAAGCATATTTGTATAATTTTGAATGTATTTTGTATAGTTTTTTATCTCTTCTCAAATTGAACCAACGAGATATTTGTTTAGAGATTACAAAAGTGACAGAAACATTTATGAATAGTATGTTTTCGTGAATTTTTAATTCACGTTTTCCGCTGCAAAGTAAAAGTTTCATCCTCTAATTTAGAGGAATATAAAGTTTTCCGCTTAAAGTTTATTGTGATATTGTTATTTTTCTGACCAACGTTGATGATAGCAATACTATAATCTTATGAACCTTCTGGTTAAAGTTTAAATCTTTGTTTTTTAATATCAAAGTGATGAATTTCAGAGAATGCAAAAGATCAAGAGATGCTCTTGAATTAAAGTATTGTTTAGTAAAAGTATTGCTTCTGAAAAGAATAATAAAGAAAAGTTTTTCTGCTGCTATTTGTTGTTTATCTTTCAATTAAATCGGAACCAACGAGAAGATTTAATTGGAAGAATAGTTTAAAAGTTGTAAATGAGTTTTTCCCTGTGGGTAAAAGCTATAATAAAGTTCAAAGTTCAGAAAAGCTTCCGTTGTTTTAAGTTAAAGAAAAGTTGCTTATTGGCATTATTTTGCCATTTGAAGTGTGAAAGTTTGAGCATTATTAACTATGTCAAAGAAAAGTTAATTTTTGGCATTTTCATGCCATATGAAGTGTGAAAGTTGAGCATTAGTTTGCTCTTACATCTAAAGATAATGCTCAAAGATGCAAAGTTTTAAAGTTAATTATGATGTTGTCTTCTTATTATAAAAGTTTGATGATGTTCAATATTATGTTTTTATAATAGTCACGAGTTCTATGGTGATATAGAATTCAAAGTGCGTGAATGTTGTATGTTTTAACTTTGACCAACGTTAAATTATGATATACAATTATTCCCAGTAGAGAGAAACTGATAAGAGTTGACTTCGATCAACACTACAGACAAAGTTTTTAGTTTACTCAACTGCACAGTTGAAGTTAAGAAAGAAAAAGAGCTTTTTTCATTTTGACTTTTTGGTTGATTTGGAAGAGAGACCCAAGTGTTGAGAAAAGTTTTTCTCTCACTAAAGTTTTCGTGACATTATGGTTTGTGAAATTTTCTGATTAAATTGGAACCATTGAGAAGATTTAATCAGAAAATAAAGTATATATGCGCATGTTTTGGTCATCACGACTAAAATAAAGTTTTGTCATTGTAAAATAGTATATTGTCCTTCAATAGTAAAGTTTTTTGTTGAAATAAGTCAGACACATGTGAAATTTGACCAATGTCGAATTAAACATGTGTATTGGCAAAAGTCTTCAGATTTAATTCCTGAAATTAGTACATTGGTTTGTTACCAATGCTTGGTACTCCCAATATTTTGCATGATTTGATCATGTGAATAAAGTTCAAGAATAGATGATTCCTTGTTCACAAAAGTTTTGGTTTTTCGAAATTATGGCTTCAAAGTTTACGCCAGATTTCGAAGGGGGAGAAATGATAAAAAAAGATTAAGATTTAGAAATCTAATTCCCCTCAAAGTCAAAAGTGATGCATTGTGTGCATTTAAAAGGAATGATCTATTAAAGAAAAGTATGACCGAAAAGAGAGTATAATGGTCATAACACTGATACCCCAACCATAGAAATAAATAAAATTCCTTGAGTTTTGTTTTACCACGAATATAAAGAAAGATAGTTGAGCCTCAAAGCACTTAAAAGAAAAGGATTATGCTTAAAACATCATACGAGGCTGGTAAAGACTGAACCCAATCAAAAGTTTAAAGATATTTGTCTTATTGATAGATGGGATAATTTGGGGGAGTAAAGAATGTCGAGAACTAAAGCTTGAAGAGAAGTGGGACTGTATGTTCACTCTAATGATTCAAGCACAACAATTGTCTCGACATATATTTTGGTGTTGTATGATCAACAGAAGTTGAGGTGACGACAGATGTTGATGTAGTTCAACACCCGTCGTTAACTCTTCAAGAGGAAAATAAAGTCAAGGAAATTCTTGCTACTAAGAACTCTGTGGTAACAATTGTTTCTTTGGAAAATCATAAAGAGCTACAACAACCCCAGACAGAAAACAATATACCCAGTGGTGTATTGCTAAAGGATAAGATAGAGAAGCATAAATGAAGGTGATTATTCATCTTTCATGGAAAATGTCATGAGACATAGATGTTTCAAACCTATTTTGGAACATAGAATAAATTTCTAAAAGAGTCAAAACAGTAGACTATAATGGGTCTACAAGGATGAAACGTGACTCCAGAGGGAATACGTAAAAGCAATCTAGCGTGTCTTGTGGCAAAAGGACTTTATGCAAAGAAAGGACAAATTAGAGATTTATTCCTGAAGTCTCATGAAAGGATTCTTTTAGAATCAAAATGACTATAGTGGTATATCATTATATAGAATTACATAAGACAGATGTAAGAATAATGATACATAGAGATTTGTGCGAGAAAGCATATACATGACATAACCAAATGGTTTTTGTTATAGAAAGAAAAGAAAATTGTGATACCACCTGATGAGATGGTACTTTCTGATTTATGTATTAAATCGGATCACAGAATAGTGATATCTATAGTTCTACGAGAACAAAGAAAAGTTTTTGGGTTTAAGTAAAAGTCAAGATGACAAATTGCTCATCTGTAAAGTTCAAATATGGGAAATATTTTTTCCCACATTTAATGTGTAGATTATGCACTACTTACTGGTAGTAAAGTTCAATCTACTATTGGAGAAAAAGAAGGTTGTTATAACCTACAGCTTTTGAAAAGAATAATCTCGTTGAAGATCCATTCGCTCTAGATAGGAATGGAAATTCATTAAGATAAAAGGAAAAGGGGTATTTTAGACTATCTCAGAAGGCATACTTAGAAAGAATTCCAAACGAGATAACGTATGCATGCGAGCAAACTTATGCCTGTCTTACAGTCAAGGGTAATAGTTTTGGAATTTCAGTATTCCAGGAACCAATATGAGATTGATCGAAAGAATGGTGGTTCCATTTACTTCAGCTGTTGGAAGCAGAATCAGTGCTCAAAAGAATTTACCCTGACATAGTTCAAGTATCCGGGATGTTTTGGCAAAAGTCCGATCCAGCAATAGATCACTGGAATGGAATTGAAAGAATATTTTTGCACTCTTGCAAAAGGTTGTAAGCCTCATGCTAAATAATAAAGAAACTCGTACTCTCAAAAGATTGTGAGTAAAAAGAACTAAGTTTGGTGAGTTGTTTAGTGAAGCTCACAATAGTAGCTAACACTCACGATTGGAGTTTTATTGTGGAAAAGCTCCAAAGTTAAAATAGTTGTGTCAAAATGGGTTGTGTATACCCAAAGTATAGCATGATATGAGGCTACAGGACAGGCTTAATGGTTGAAGAAACCTTGCCCGGAATTGATAATGGTAATCAACAGTAATATACCATTTAAAAGTTTTCTCTCCTATGACAACATGTCAAGTGTGCTGCCAAACACATTGACAAAGTGTTATATGTTGCAAAGGAGAAAATCCAGAATCACATGATAGTTTTGAGCAAAAGTACCAAGCAAATGCTTGCGGATCCGCTTAACAAAGGCCGACCACTCAAGTCGACATGGGTTTCACGGGAGGCCTATGATTTCTGGATAACAAAGGGCCCAAGTAAAAGTTAAGGTATTGTTTCACTACAGAAAGGTACATTGTGGCTGTCTAGTCTTACAGTAATTGATACTTGTTATGATGAGGGACGCCCTACGTACTGATCTGCACTGAGATGAGGACCAAAAGCAAAACAAGTAAAATAGTTATGTCAAAGTATAAATTTAAAAGTATAAGATGAGATCAAGGGGGAGAATGTTAGTATTGATCTCCTCTGACTTGGTCCAACGACCAAGTCAGCCCCTTGGTTAATCCCTGATCGGGGGAGTCAAACCCTACTAGGTTGTGGGCCCCTCTCGCGCTGGCACTATTTATGGGAGGTGGGGGCCGCAGTGGCTGTTACGGTAGTAGACAGAGGAGTATCCACTCACCCACTTCCACCCTACCGATCTGGGGGAGCCGGACAGCGACGGGAAGCCCCTGCCCCGGCCATCACCGGCGTCTCTGCACTGCGCTTCACCGACGGTCACCGGCGGCACTGCACTGCATTGACGGACTCCATCTACACCAAAGACAGACATCCTCTACTTCCATACCCACTGGTCAGTCTGCGTTCTCACGTCTCTCTCTTTGTCAGTCTCAAGAACAACATCGATTCATCACAGTAAAGATTCCAACCCCATCGATCTACACCTAGTCGATCCCAAGGATCCATCAGCAATGACTCCGTTGTTGATTAGTATGATTGTGAGTGGAGTATTCCGTTCATTGAAACACTCATGCTGTCTTCGGATTGGTGGCCGTCAGAAAGTTTCTTTTATGATTGTATAAGTAGAAACGAACATGTCCCTTGGTAGTCTGTCGTGTCTTGATAATTAAGTTACGGAGTAGTACACGATTTTCTTCAGGTTTGCGACGAAAATCCTGATAGTGGAAACGAGCAGCACATTAGGTTGTTGGCATTCAACATAAACCACCAATTGCTTTAGGGTTGGGCTCGCACACGCGGAATCAGTCAGCGTTTCACCGTGACCTGCTATATAGTTTGTCGTAACAAAAATTGGTTGAATCAGTCAATAAATCTTTCCTTTTGCGAAAGTAAAGTGAGTAGGGTAATGACATATAACCTAAAAAGTTTGGAAAAGATTTTGGAAAAAGGGGCACCATATTTTGAACATGACACGGTTTCTTGCGATTGACCATTAATAAAATATACAACAGAACTTCGAGTCTATAAAAGCATCTTTCAATTCAAGAAAAATGTACCGTGCCATCTCGGTATACTCGTAGTAGTTTATTTTTATATTAAGAAAGCGAACTTGTACAGAGCGTCAGGTTATGTTTCACGAAGAGGCGCTCGGTTGAACTTGCTGTGCACAGCGAAAGCGAAGGAAAAAACATGGACGACGATTTACTCGCTGGCTCGCGATGCTGCAATGGCAACCCCTTTTGAGATTCCTGCGCGTCCCGAGCCGAGCTGCCAAAAGCTCGCTCCGACCGACGACGCCAGCGGCAGCGCACCTCCACAAGGCCATAATTGCGAAATCACTGCGGGCATGGTGGCACCGCATGGGGGCTCTGCTCTCGCGCGCAGATATGGGATCGCTCGCCCATCGTGCGCCCCCGTCCCGGATCGTGAAACCACAGGAGGGTGGTGGTGGGGGGCAATTGCGGGGCACCGCCGGATCGGCCACCACCAGGTGAAGCGGAGAGCGGCTTGCTGGGTTTGGCTCGGTGGTTTCTCTTCTCTCCGGTGTTTGGGTGTCAGAGCTCCGAAAGGTCCCTGTTGCTTCAGGTGGATCCTTGGCGTCGCTTTCGGTGGCATGTCTCCTACTAATGCATGCACCAAGTTTTGGAGATTTGATGCTGAATAACAACTACTTATGGCCGCTAGATTGTCCTTCAAATGGGCGCACCATTTTGTGAAACTAGGGGAATCTCACCCGCGCGTTGCTGCGGGAATTAAGAAAAATGCAATGATCGTAAGAGAGAATTTCGGCAACCTCGCGCGTCTGATCATAAGAGAGAATTTCGGCGACCTCGGCAACCTCGTCGCCGCCATTGGTAATTCTTTGATCTAGGTTTGATCTAGGTTTGAACACCACGCGCGTTGCTGCGGCCCTAAACCCTAGAGTAATCGGTGTTACCGTGTGTTAGCATGATGACATACTAAAGTCACGGTGGTATTTCACCAAAATTCACCTAGCTTTATTTGCAGTTTGCATGATTTCTCTTACAATAACATCTCTCTCTTACAATAACATTTCCCTTTCACGGATTGTCAGCGTCCAAAAGGAACTTTAGAAACCATAACTTACACTTTTTTTTAAGCGTAGTTTAGGGGTGGTGCCGGGCCTACTCACGTGTTGAATAGCTATTTAGTATAAAAATGGATATATTTCATGATGTCAAATGAAAAAAGATCCGGTCGTTATGTTTCTGCTAGGACTATTTACGCTGCTATTCCTTTATATTCCTCAATTCCCTGCGCGTTGCCGCGAGTATGTAGGAGAAATCTATGAGTTAGAATATTACTATCACCCTCCTATTCTTTTTCTTTCTTCTTTTTCCTTTTCCTTTACTTTTTTTCATTCTTTTTTTTATTTTTCACTTTACTCTATACCAACTACCATCGATAGGACATATTTGTCATTTTATCAAAATATATTCATATGAGATCTTGTTTTGAAGGATTTATTAAAAGGAATCCAATGGTGTAATCAGAATTTAATTTGGTTTTTTGATTTTTGAGTTATAACATTTTTTAGTTAGTTCAAACAATTAGGCCCACCACTAGATGTCATGATCTTAGTGAGGCTGTTGAGGTGATATGTCTCTAGTGGGGAGCTCCTATACAGAAGTTATAGATTTTTACGAGCTTTTCTACAATCAAACGTACTAGCATCCACTAGGAATTGACGGCAGTAAATTTCTCCACGGAACATTGCGATCGATCAAACGTTGCGAAAAAAAATAGCAGGCAGCCCAGCGTACCACATGCACGCACGCACGCAAGGACAGCCAGCTCGCGCTGGCCTGATGAATCCAACTCTGAAAGTCTGAACTCTGATCTACTCCGTAGTACTCCGGACATGATCGTGTACTTGCGCCCTTATTGCACCACCGACTCATTGGTACCACAAAAATGTCAAGCAACAGTAAATTGGTAATTTGTCCGGTCATGTCAGACATATATCTGCATGACGACACACGTCCTCTGATGGAATTCAGCAATCGATCGTGTTTTGTGCGCTCCTGGGAAAAATGTGGCGACGAGACGGCGTATCACCCTTCAGGACATATGCTGGATTTTTATCCAGCTTTGTGTCATTTCCTATATGTGTAGCATCATCCTCTGATCAGGCCTCAGGTTCAAACTCCATTTTTTTTCACACGAAAAGCAGGATGTGACTAGCCACTTCTTCAGACATCAGATGATTCTTTTTTCTATGATATCTATGATTTGTTGTAACCCATTATATAAGATTTGTTCAAGCAGTGTATCTAATTCTTTTTGAGAATACAGTAGGTATCAAGTCGAGAAAACTGTCTAATTTCTTTTTAAGAATACAGTAGGTATCAAGTCGACCCAAAGGTGGATGCATATGACTGGGACGCCAGAGCAACTCTCCCCTGTGATGCAGATATAGTAGTAGGGTGTATGTGCATGAATGAGCAGTGTATCTGATCTTTCCCCACACATTCTCTGAAGATCGCGCACGTCACCCTGTGGAATTGGAAGGTGGATAGTTCCACTCACGCCATGAATGTTTGCTAACTACCCAAGCCCGTTTCCTGTTCTGAAATGTTAAATCTGATAGGGACTTGGCTAGGGAATTGGGGATGAAATACTTTTCTCCTCCTCTGTATAAGGAAACCCCTTTGTGTGGCCCTTCTATTTTCTTGCATATATATTCTTTGCTCATTCAATTCAAATTTTATACAACCAACATGCATGCTAGTACACTAAAACTCTAATTGCTATATCAAGATTAACATTTCCATATCAGAATGCCAATATATTATTAAGAACCTTTCTAAAATACCTGGTCTCGGCTAGCTCATCATCATTTTAGAGCGAAGCTAGAAGCAATGATTCAGATCAAAATATAGCACTAAAAGGGACTTGTTTGCGGAAAAGAAAATATATGTGTGCCGGGATGTCAGTGTCACACCGACTGCCTGCATAGAGTGCATGACCATTCGCTTTCTCACATTAAGTCTTGCTCGGTATCAGTAATACATGCTGGTATATGATGTGACTAATATCCCTGGGATAGAATTCCTATTCGTCCAGAAGCGAATGGGGCACCAACTGATCGATGGGCTTGCCCGCACAGCGTGGCTACATACCGGCTAGCGTTGCACATCAACAATGCAAGTAGGATACATCACGCACGCACAAGAATTGATCAGTGCTTCTCTTTCTCTCGATCGGAATGGCCAGCAGCACGACTTCCATCCATCCATCACTGGCCAAAAGTGATCAAGATCTCAACATCCTACGAATTATTATGCACTACTGCGTGTATTGGAGGTGGTTGGAGGATGAGGGGGAAAAGGGTGTGGGAAAGGAGCCATGGAGGCATGATGATGAGAAGAAGTGCTTCTCCTCCATTTTAAAAAGCAGCGCAAGCACAGCTTCTTTTGTGAGGGCACGAGAGCACACACAACTTCTTCAATGCAAGAGGATAGCATGATGGAAAGATTACATGTCAAGCTACTAACTCCAAAGCTAGCCAACCCCAAAGGTTTCAGTCGTTACATCACTGAAGATAACATAAAAATCGCATGAACTTGAGTTTTTGTCATGTGCCGGCATCCATCCATGGCACTCAGATCTCAGCATGGCTGGCCAGGCGTCTTTGGCAGCCACAACCTGCTGTTTGGCCACCGCTGATTTCTTCCGGATTTTATTAAGTGTGTGCGTGCCGGCCGCCCGGCCGTGCCCACGACGACTGTGCATCAACTGCAGCTGTGTGCTTATTACTGATTCGTACTTTGTTTTGTCCTCCAGCAGTTCACTTCCTGATGACCCCACACGCACACAAATCAGAAGTGAGAAGCTTGCAAGTAGACCTTGGATCTTTATGGTTGGAGCTTGCTTCTCTGCAATGTGATAGTATTGTTCTTGCAGGAGTTGCACGGGAACGGGACCTTGACCTCAGTACTGTCGCATTGATGCTGATGCTGCGGGAAGCAGCTGGCTGGTTCGTTCTCGTGCAAGAACTTTCAGAATGAAACCAACAACGTCCTGAATCTCATTGTCGACTACGACAAGCAAACCTAGCTCGCTTACATATGTTGATTTGAAACGCCTAGTTCAAAAGTTTTTGATGGGAATATGTCGAAAAAGATGTATCTTCCTCAAGGCCACTACTGCGCCACTACTACTCGATATTTTTGTTACAATCCTGTGGAGATTTCAGCTGCAGGTATAGCAGCAGGCCAAATAACAGTCTGCCCCCAACATGAACGGTGACAGTTGATTCTGAACAGCAAAAGAGAACAGATTGTCACTGGCAACTTGGCAACCAGTAGTGGTGGCGCGTGACCATGCCCTCACTCTAGCTCGCACACACTAGCATAGCAACAAAACAGATTCCATCCGACGCCCGGCCGGGCAGCCAAAGATTTGGTGACGATGCCGATGGGCATGCAAAGGCGCGCACCGAGGCGTTGTGGGAACAGTGTGCAGGGACCATATCATGTGAGTGGCTTGGCCTGGGAGGAGAGACAAAAAAATTGAGGGCTGCGGGACAGTGCCTCGCTAGTGCTATGCTTCGCAGGGTTTGCTAGCGGTTGGTGCAAAATAGGCAAGTAGAGCCCAGCTGAGTCACTGCCCGCATTGAGGGCTTGTGTGAATGTGGTGACCTTCTTTCGGAAAGAAACACAAGTGTCAGTGATGCTAATTTGTCGACATCTGGGTTATTGCATACTTATACCGTACGGCATGTTTTGTTTCTTTGTGAATGAATTTGATTGAGTGTTTGTGTAATTTTTGCTACGGCAATGAGCAACATTGTTGCTCGGTATCATACCACCATTACCTCACAATTCACAAGTTGCTAATGTGTCTAAAATTGCTTTGATGCATGGTTTATCACAAATTGCTGATGTGTCTAAAATTTTCTAAATAATACTTATTTTGTGACGAATGGAATACGTATGTGAATACTAAGGATTTGATGAGTGTTTGTGTAATTTGCTAAGGAAATGAGCAACTTGCTCGGTACCACCGCGCGCGCATCCAAAGCACAATGATTAGTTAATTGTTGTTCCGCAAGAGTTCGTCAAATTTTACTTGGTAAATCTTGTATTTTGCCAACTTCTAAAAAGATATGCTAAGTAAAAAAAGAGCTCATCTCCAATAGTTTGGCGTAATTCATTTGCTAAACTCAGATCTACCTTAGAAGGAGGTAAGTTTTATAAAACAGAATATATACCTAATGTCTATTATTTGTCAATGATAAATAAAGTATGTCAAATTTATGGCTAAATATTTTTTGTTTTAGTAAGAATTTCTTTGATTTACATTTTCTAGCATGTCTTGTGAGGATTAACATATAAGCTCCAAATTACTCCCTCTGATTTAAATTGCAAGTCATTTTGACTTTTTTAGATACATGTGTTCTTACCATGTTGTATATCTAGATGCATATCTATGAACCTATAAAAAAGGAAAAAGTGGCTTATAATTTGGAACAATAGAGTAGCATCTAACTAGTAATAGTAAGATAACATTATATCCAACATATTTTAAAGTTACCAACCTTTAGTGTTTTGCAAAGGATAAACCCAACATACTCGAATACTTGCTTCTAAATTACACACTTTGTACGTTATGGAAAAACGTAACCCAAAGAATCAAACCACCTGCTTCTGAATTTAGCCCTCTCAAATAGAAAGAAAGGAAATGTTACATCATGGATCACGACACATATATAAGTAATATCATGAATAATGCAAGGAACAAACGAATCAAAATAACTTTGCACAAGACTATGATTAAGTAGAGAAATATATCAAATACTAGCCATCCAGAACTCCTAAACCATAGACCTTTCACAAATTTCCATTGTACATGTATTTTCTAAACATATTGGTAACTGATGGTCTAATTTATCTAATTCATGTCAAGATTCTCAATCATGGTGTCAAAATGTTCATTTTCCACACCATCAATGTTGATGCATGGTTTATTTATAAAATTAGGTTAATGAGGGGTTTGCTATTAAGATAAGGTGTATAAAAGTACTAAGCTGTTCAATGTTGATGCATGGTTTATCACAAATTGCTAATGTGTCTAAAATTTTCTAAATAATACTTATTTTGTGACGAATGGAGTATGTTAATACTAATCAGACACTAACAAATACCTTGACTTGGGTTGCCCCAACAACTATAATATACATATTTAATGCGCATCGCTCATGTTTAGTTGTCAACAGTGGCAAAATTTAATATGAAAGGAATGTGAGAAGGACCATTTTTACACATTCCTCCATTAAAAGAAGCATCTAAAAATGCACTTCGAGTCTGGAGAGAAGTTGGCCTAAACACCTTTTTCTTTAATGAAAGGTATACTACTTCCATAACGTCACGCTTTTCACAAACAACCAATTTTTAAGCTCACGTCGTGTCAGTGCGGTTCAGTCGTCAAAGGATCATAACTGTGTAGCGTATGTCCGAACAACAAAATCCTTGTGTGATGCCTCTAAAAAGGTTGGCTACACATAGGTCCCTTCGAAGATAAAAAGGATTGTGTGTAGATATAGCATAGCACCATTTTAGACTCGTCGGTGCCATGGAAATTAAAGATTCAAGGTCATGTGCAAGTAACAATTTTTCCTTGCTGATATTATTACAAGCTTTGACCTAATGTTTTCCCAACTAATTAAATAAAGTTTGAATAACCTGTAAAAATATAATACTTTATTAGAAATAATACAGTATAAGATGAATATATGAGGACCTGATGTTTTCTGCGATTACGAGGACACAGGACACAATGCACCATGCCACGCTGAAGGTGCTCTCCATGAACCGGTCATTATTTCCTCATTATTACAATGCAACCATCATTTTCCTAAAAAAATACAACCACAATGAATTAGTACATTATATACCGACGTGCAATTTTGTACTAATAATTAAAAGTGAAGGAAATGTAGAAGATCGACATTATAAACAGAAAGAAAGGGGAAAAGGGGAAAAAAGAGCTAAGGTAAGGCTAGTCGACGCCTCGATGATCAATGGAGGATTGGCTGGCTCCCATGATCGATGATGGTAGTGCTACCTCTACACGACGTAGTACGAACGTATCATGACACATGCATCGACACAATCTAACAGCCACCAAACCCTGAACAAATAAAAGCCACCCTACTATTAGCTCGCTCGATGGGCCATGCATATATACATATATGGATCATGGAACCATGCTGCATGGCTTTGCAATCTCTTGCTCCTTTCCAGCGTGACTGACGTGCATGACCCTTCTCCAAAACTCATCTCCCTCTTTACTTGAAAGTAGTGGAGCGGTTCGGCTAGCTTTTTTTTTTGGCACATCATCCATCATCGGCGTGGATGGATGATGCAAACAGGCAGCAGCAGTCCGCACGGTGGCGTTGCGCTTATGTTGTGTACGGAGTGAGTTTGACAGAGCTTTATTATTCAGCTTTATTATCTGATGATTCTAGCAGGAGTTGTGTCAAAAAAAAAATTCAGAAATAAGTGATTCTATACAAATTCTTTGAAGTGATCATTTGAAATGAACTAAGAGGTTGGGAGCTGAAAAAAATAATTTCTTCTTATTTTATGAAGTAATTCATCGTTCTGATTCTAAGAGTTTATAAGCTAGAGAATTAAAAAAGAATCACTTTCAGCACTTGTTTCAGAGAATCGGCTCCTATAAGAAATCAGAATCAGACGAAACTTCTACCAAATGCACCACGTATGCGATCAGACATGGACGGCTGGTAGGGTGTGTATAGTGTGTGGTGCGTAGGCAGCACGCGCACCGACAGTTTTGTACAGCGGCTCAGCAGCACTCAGCCAGCGGCGGCATGCAGCAGCCCATACGACGGCCGGCCGTAGTATCGGTTGGGCTTTTGCTCTCGTTCGTCATCGCTCGTCAAGGGCTTGATCGAGCCTCCATTATTGAATTTGGGATATGTATATATAGTTTTTTTTAGAATTAGGATATGTATATATAGGTTGGTGTCGTTTTATACTATACATACGCTCAATTAGTAGATGGTGGTGTGTCATTAAACAAAAATGGCCATTGACGTTTCCATCGCAGCACAATACTTTATGTTTGGAAGCCAAGAGCAGGTAAGGGGGTGTTTGGTTGCCCGCATATGGCGAACCAGGCTCCCGGGATGCAGCCTGGCTGTGTTTGGTTGTCTGGATCTGCCCCCGAGCCTGGCTGCGCTCGTGCAAGATTCCCCTCCGGGCCGAGCTCTAGAAAAACGCCTGAATCGACCGTTTTTTCTGGGCCTGGCTCGCTCGGTGCAGCACTTAGTCCGCTAATGATGATATTAGTCTATAATTAGTGAATATTAAGTGATATTAATTTGTTTTAAAAATGTTTAAGACATAATTATCTAGAATAAGAACATTAGAAGTGTATTTGCACAAAATAAAAATTTTAATCATAATATTATAATATTTTTATTTCATGCAACATATCTTCTTACAGGCAACCAAACAGCATCTCATCTCAGCCAGGCTAAACAGGTACAAGCAACCAAACACGATAGGATGTATGCGCTCAGCCTGTCTCATGTGAGCCTAGCTCCTAGATACGAAGTCAGGCTCAACTAGTACGCGAACCAAACAAGTCCTAAGATTGCACGTACACCGGCCACGTCCACGCTCGCATGAAGGCGGGCAACTCTCCCCGACGGGTCCAGCGCGATTTTGTCACCTCGGCACGCCACGCCACGCACGCCGAATTTAAGCATTTTCCTCGTGGCTGTAGGTGGCCGCGGTGGTGCGCTGCGCGTGGTGTCTGGCTCTCGATCGGGCGGGCGAGCTGGCCGGAGCGGCGCGGGTGGCATGGTCGCCTGGCGGGTGGGTTGGTACGCACGAGAGCATGGGAGCGCGCGCCCCCGGTGGCCGTGGGTTCACCCCGTTCACGGTTGGGGCGCACGCCCCAGACTCCGATGCACCGCACCGCACCGCACCGCACCCCGCGCATATATATGCGTGGGCGTTTGGACAGCTACAGTAGCGCGGCAAGTTTGGGCTCCTCCGCCTGGTCGGGCGGTAGTGCCGATGCCGATGCCACACCACCGTGCGCGGCGATCGAGAGCGAGCTGCTGGCTGCCCGCCGCGTCGATCTTGCCTACGCGGCGGCCGCGCGCGCTCGGCTCGTACTTGCGTACCCGCCGGCCGGCTGGGGATTGGCATTTGGCCATGCATTGACCACCAGTATGGTCGATCGGATTCTCGTGGGTGAAGAATGAAACTTCGTATAGCATGCGTTATATTACGTGTCGACGTCAACGATCCGTACGTCTTCTCTCGCTGAATAATGTAGTCGATCGATCCGGGGTCGCACGTCGTACCTACGTCAACGCCGTCGCCTAACTGCCGAACAACCCACGTACATGTATCGCTTTACGGAATGGAATGTACACGTTGGCTCAGTAAGAAATGCTGACTCGGCGGGGTCTGAAAGTCGCATGTGCACGTCATCGGCAAGCTAATTAAGATCACTGTGACTGCAGCAACAGCGTAGCATACACGAACTGATACCATACGCGGACGTGGACCGGCTTACGTATGCCTACCAATTCGCTGGCTAAGGAGTTTTTCCTTTTTTTTTTGCACGAGAACGTACCCAAAATTGATCGACCGATATTACTGATAAACTACGAGTGTAGTGCGCATATATACGTACCTTAGTACGTAGCTAGCATTCCCGAAGCCAACAGCTTTGTTGCTTACCGGCCGCGTCGTCGCCTCTCCCTGCCAAATTTCAGTTCAAAAAACATGATCGATCCACGAACGCACGGAAGCTCCTGCATTCATTTGGACGGTCCAGTACAGTAGGCACGCACGCAAATTCAAATGCATGATCGGGCCAATGCGAGAATCGGATGGGATCCCCGAACACAAGATTCCAGAACGAATGCACGAAAGCAGGAACAAGAGAGAGAGGACAATGAATCCCTGAAAGTCTGTACTCACCTCAAAAGTTCTGGATCCCTTTACACGTGCTCTCGAACCCTCTTTTATAGGGAGGCGAAGGGACTATTACATTCCGAAATTACCCTCGAATCTAAAGAATATTCCAAGTGTGAACATGTACAAGAATGTCTTTTACATCCCGTGATTTGCGGAACTAATTTCACATATTTACAAATCGGCCATCAATCCACACCTCGAACCCGGACTTTTGAGGCAACGCCTTTGACCTAGTCTTCTCTTGACCTTTGATCCTTCATTCACGAAAATCGTCAATCACCAAGATCCCCGAATTGAGTTTCAGCATCCTCAGCCGAAGCGAAGTTCTTTAAGATCTCCGAAGTTTCCACCTTCATAATTTCCCAAACTCGCCAAGTTTCTGCCGCCCTGAAACAAGAAACAGACCTACGATCCAGTGTTCGTTCGGCAATTGTTTCGTACAACCTTAAAGGGTTAGTGAACCATGTAAGAATATTGAAACACCTTCACGAACCATTTCACGCCGTGAAACAGGGCAGCGACCTGGTGACTCATTTCCGAATACTCTCACGAATTCGCCAAAGTCCTGGTTACTCCGAAGTTCCGAGGATGAAAGGTTTTTACCCAATTCCCCAACACTAGCCCCTCGGGGAAACGGGTTGACTCCGACGATCCGTTTCCACGAACAATTCTCAGAATTTCGGTGAAAAACGTCACCCTCGGAACGTCGGAGTGTACACGCGTCCCCTCTAAAACGCGCAACGTTCATCTCGAGACAGTTTCTTGAAACTACCCCCCTCTCACCCTATAAATAGAAGCCAAGGCGCGGTAACTTTATTTCACTGCTTCGCCGCATTCCTCGATCTTCTGAGGTATTCGCAGCGCAAAGTTCTCAAGACGACCGAAGTTCGTCGACCTCTTTGGTTATTCGAAGGTATTCTATTCTTCTTTCTTATATTTTTTCGATCATTAGCCAACTGTTTCGTAGATTTTTGTTTCTTGTAGATTGATACACATTTCGTGTTTATTTTTCTTTCGAAAAGGTGGCTCGTACTAAAAGTACTGCTAGACCGATGACTTCTGAGGAATTGGCTGCCGCTGGTGTTCCACCGACCGGGGAAAACGCTCCTCCTAGTACAAATGATCCAGTTGCCAAAGCCACTCGCGATTGCGGCAGTCGTGAAGATGGAGAGATAAGATCAGAGAATAGATCTGGCGATGACAAAGATCTTTCCGGTGTTGATGTTGACTAGAGTGAACTCGTTGCTGTCAAGGCTATGTCTCATCCTCCAGCTTTCGTTTTCGGCAAGTCAAAAGTTACGGCCGAAATTATTAAAGAATATGAGAAGGCTGGGTTCTTCCCTCCTGGTGACGGCCGTCCTCCTTCAGGCGAAGAGGTTCCCGCCCCTGAAGCCGACGAAGTTGTTGTTTTCAGGGACTTCTTTACTTGTGGACTCAGATTTCCTTGTGACCCTCATTTGCCATCCATTTTGGAGAAATTTTCCGTGAAAATGCACCAGTTGACTCCGAACTCTTTCCTGGAACTTTCAAAGTTCTTCTGGATAATGAAGACTTTCAAGTGTACAGCTGGTGCTGATATATTCGCACGTTTGTTTGAGCTTGTAATCGAGAAGGATATTCTGAAGCTCGATGATGGGAAATACTACGAAGCCCACTATGTGTGCTGTACCTTCAATACCCGAAGGAAAAATACTCACCAAGGCATTACCCGCATCCAACTCGCGCCTTGCAGTAAGACCAATTTCTCCGAAGACTGGAGTTCATTTTGGTTCTACGTGAAGGTTGATATGTCTAAGGTTTCCGGCTACACTGGGCCAGCTTATCCATTCTATTCACCAATGGCACCGGTGACTGCTGTTTGCACTGCTTCGTATAATAGCCGAACTATTGGTTTCAAAAGCTGCGAAAATGCTTTCTTCTTAGCCAGCACCATTCTCGGAGGTCGCGACGCCATTGAAGAGTTTGTTGCAGCCGAAGTTTGGCCGATATCAGATGGCTGGAAACCTTCTAATATTATTTTCCTGGACGTGGACTGGGCATCGCAGAAAGTGTCGTTCCCACGATTCAACTTGCGACTTAAGGATGGTCAAAGTCTCGAAGACTTCATTCTTGAAGTTGAAGAAAAAGTTAACGCGATGGTTGGCGAATCTACTCTTAATGAGTATAAATCTTTCAAGAACATCGTGAAGCATAGGAGAAGAGTTAATCGTGTGTTCTCTGAACTTGGTGCTGAGAGTTCTCTTCGATCTCGCCCACCAGGCGTGGACAAGAAGATTCCAGCTGTTGCCGTAGCCGTTTGCTCGGCTGCTGCACCTAAGGCTCCAAGAAGAAGAGCTTCAAAGAAGGAAAAAGCTAAAAGCCACGCAGCCGACACTTCTTCTCCCTCCATTCGCCCAGGAAAGACCAAGTCTCTGGAGTCCAGCAAGAGGAAAAGAAAAGCTTCCAAAGATATTTCTGATGCTGAGATTCAAGCGGCTTCAAGTCTTGTGCAGCTGAGCAAGAAGAAAGCTAAGAAGGCTGTAAAGAAGATTGCTGCTGTTGTTGTTCAGCGCGTTCCTTCAGCCTTTTCGGATGATGAGACAACTGACGAGCCTCACCGAACAGGTTTCTTTTCTTGCTTGTGCTGTGCATTGAGATTTGGGGCTCGTCCTGTCTATTCCCCGAGTTCTGAGAAGGAACTTGTTGATGTTGAAACTTTTTCAGACATTATTCCCGAAGTTCAGGAAACTCCCGTTGATTCTGTGGTTGCTACTGAAGCCGAAGCTGGCTCTTCCCAAGCTCCTGCTACTAATGACGAAGCCTCTCCGAAGTTTGCTAAAGAGTTAGAGCGCACAGTGAGCAAGGGCGGTGATTTGGTTGGGAATCCCTCTCTAACTGAGAATCGTGAGGAAATCCCCGAAGATCAGGATCCCCCACCCTCCGTCACTGCTTACAACAAGAGTTTTGGTATGTCTTTTAGAGGTGGTCTGTTAAGCGTTAGCAGTGAGGTGGTTGACTCAGATGATGGTGTTCGTAAGTTTTCCTTGCTATGGACGTCCCCTGAATTTGTGGGTGAAACAGGAGGAGATGCTCCGAAGAAGAGGCTTCGGTTAACCGGCCAAACAACTTCTGATGCTGAAAAGCACACTTCTTCCTCTCTCCAGAAATCTTTGACGATTTCTGAACCTGCAGGTCAGATTCCCTTCAGAAGACTTAATCCAACAGGTTTGCATTTTGATTTCGTCTTCTATGCTCTGGTGATCTTTTTTGCTTTCCTTACATTTTTCGTTGCTGTAACCTTTCTGATTTTCGCAGATTTTGAAGAAAATACCCGGAAACTTTCATCATTAGATCTTGCTAGTTTCAAGAAGACTTATGATTTAAAAGCGTCCATTGTCGGCAAAGTCATTTCTGAACGACTCCTTGAAAAAGAGGAACTTGTTGAGAAGCTTACTGGCGAATCTAAGAAGCTGAAGCGAGAACTGAACAAGGCTCAGGTTTCCGGTCTTGACTTGGAGAAGCGAATCGCGGAGCTGGTGGATTCTTTAAAGAAATGCTAGGATGAGAAAAATCTTACTGAAGCCGCTCTTCGTGATTCGAGGAAAGACCTTGAAAAGCTTAACAAGACTCATGAGGATGACTTGAAAATGATTGAGAATCTTCGCAAGGAATCTGACAAAAATGCAAAAACTGTTGACGAGCTTCGTGCTAGTAATGCTGAGCTTTCATCGAAAAATTCTGATCTAGCAAAGACTTTGAGCGCGAAGGAACAGAAGATTCATGAACTTGAGAAAGCTCCGTCTGAGCGAAGTGAGACTTCAGGCAAAGATGTTGATGAGATCAAACAACGTCTGAAAGTTCTTTTTGAGGAATACAGAGGAGCTTTGGAGCTATTTGGCACCCGTCCAAGTCCGCTACCTGAAAGCGAAGAAATTTCTGATTTGATGGACTGGATGCTGAAGGAGTTCCAAGCTCTCCCAGATGTCTTCTCAGGAGCCAGCGACTTTGCTGCTCTTTTTTCGGTGGAAAGTCTTCTGAAGCTTCTTTACGATTTTGATTGTGTTGATCTCCCGAAATTCCGCAGTGCACTCTCACAATTTCCAGATGCTGGAAGTACTTCAATCATTCGCCCTAATGAGGACATCCGTGTTGTAAAGATTAGATTCGCAAGGGAGTTTTGGAATGCGAGTGGAAAAGAATTCGCAAAGAAGATTGCTCGTGACAAACTTGAGGAGGTTGGTATTAAAGACTTTGTTGAATTTCTGGCATTTTACGAGCGCCCCTTTCTTGATTTCTTGTTGACTTTTTTTTTTACGTTTTTCAGATGATTCGGAAAGAGGAGCGTGCAAAGGCTGTGGAGAGTCAAGAATCATCTTCTGAATCTGAAGGGGATGACGATATCAACGATGGAGAGGAAGATTCGGGGAGCGAGGGTAGTAGCAACAGTAGTAACAGCGACGACCAAGATGATGGTGGGGAAGACAGTTCCGATCGTCAGACCAGCTCCCCGAAGGTTGATATTGTTGGATGAGGCTCTGCTTGTCCGAACTTTTGCTTTTGATGTTTGAGGCCCTAAGAACTTGTATATTTGTTCATTAATGGGCTGCGACCCCTTCTAAACTTCTGTCTTGTAAATTTCAACCTGCGCAGGTCCTGCAAGGTGGGCCTGTGCAGGACATCATACCTTTGTGAATTCATCGGCAGGACCAGATAGTTGGTGGCAAAGCTTGGCGTTTGTACAAAGAAGCTAATCCTGGATGTGAATTCTCTGATTTTTGAGTTGAATGTTGCCAGTATTTTTCGATGAGCAGCTTTCAACTTAGCTGGTTTTTTCTTCAACGTGATGGTTATGCTCTTTCTTCTGAAGCCTCGAGCTCGCGGTCCACTGTGAAGACGGAGCCCCTTAGTGAAGGACCGATTAGGCGAACCAGAGAGGGGGGGAGTGAATGGGAGCCGATAAAAATTCTTCTCGAAGGAGATGAGAACTCCAACAAGACGAACACGGCTTCCAACTCACGTCTCCGACCCAACTACCCAAGTTGGTCAAGACCACGCAGCCACTGGAGTGCTACTGGTCCTAGGAACCAACACTCAACCTTCCTAGCCAAAACTCACCAAAACACACAGCGGAAACTTGCACGGCTTGCTGCCTGTGCTACACCGGTCAGACCGATGGCCTGCGCCGGTCAGACCGGTGACACCGGTCAGACCGGTGGACAGAGCCGGTCAGGCCGGTGGCTACAGCAGCCGCACAGCAAACGTTCCAGGAAGCCTCAGTGAATCCTCTAGGCTCTGGAACAAAAACCACCACGAAACACAACCTGTGAGGAAGAAGAACCCCTCACAAATCCTAGCAAAACAACTCCAAACACTCCAAGAACTGAACAGCAGGACCACGGGACAAAACCACACGGACAAGGCTGTTCCCCGAGACAAAAACCCACCAAGGGCTAGCACCGGTCAGACCGGTAAAGAGCACCGGTCAGACCGGTCGTGCCTGGGCAGCTCGGGATGAACAGCGCCCGCGAGTCAACTCCTCCAAATCCAACTCCCGATCTCCCGATTCGCTCCACGGTTTTGCACAAGACTTTGGGGATAGTAGGAACACCTCATGGGTACTCCATAGCCAAGATTTGGTCCACCAAAACTTGTCAAATCAAGAGGAATCGAAGAAATCCCACCAAGAACGCCTCTAACCCTAGAGCCACGAAAACCCCAAAATCGAGCCCCTTTGCTCACGGATTTGGATGGGGAATCAAAGGGAAAAGAACCACGAAGGGTTCATGCATACATCCCCCACCAAATCCCAAAGAGAAAGGCCTCGAAATCGCTCCAAGAAAATCGCCAAGAAAGGGCTCCGAAAATCACCAAAAAGGAGAAACGGGAAAGACACATCCAAGCCTTGAGGAACCACGCCGAATCATCTATACATACCAAAGAGGTTCATACAAGGTCTAGCTTGCCGCCCGATCATCCTTCCCTCTCACAAGATCTCACCATGAAGCTCTCAAGCTAGTCCTACGAAAATCCTAAGAAAATAGGAAGGAAAATAGGAAAACCAAATGAGCTAGGGTTCCAAGAGATGGCTGCCATCCTCTCACCCCTTGGGTTATATGGAGGCAACCGAAAGACTAAAATACCCTTACTAGCTAACTAGGGATACATGCCCCTCGAGGGCGGAAATGGAAGTCTTTGTCTTCGCACCATCGGACGGATGCCCAGCAACCACAAACTTGCTTAGCCTCGACGCAAGCCTTGCGATCCCGACGCGTGTCCTCCGCTTCGAAGATTCCGGACTGCGTCGTCGCACACCGGTCAGACCGGTGCTCCTCACCGGTCAGACCGGTACCCACCGGTCAGACCGGTCTGGAGCTGCTGCACTTCCGTCTTCGGTTCTTCGGTCTTGGCTTTGTGGATCAACCAAGGAACCCAGTGGTTTTCTGGTGAACCACCGGAAACCCCGCGAACTCGGTGTAGCCTCCGCCAATCACCACTCATGACTCGGCTCCCACGTAGTCCCGGCTCGACCTTGGTTTTGAGGCTCAACCAAGAAACCGTCCATGACTTCATCTTGCCGTTCTTGCCACCATGCGGCCCGCACTTGACCCCGCTGGCCACCGGGTCCCTCGAACCAAGCCTACTTGTCTTCTCCACACCTGGAGGCCTCACCGGCAACGACCTTTCACGCTTGTTCTTCACCTGCACCTGCACCAGTCAAGCCGCAACCTGCACCTGCAATACTTAGCCAAGAATCAGTCCACACCACGTTGTCAATCACTCATCACACCAGGAAGCGATCAGTCAGCGTTTCACCGTGACCTGCTATATAGTTTGTCGTAACAAAAATTGGTTGAATCAGTCAATAAATCTTTCCTTTTGCGAAAGTAAAGTGAGTAGGGTAATGACATATAACCTAAAAAGTTTGGAAAAGATTTTGGAAAAAGGGGCACCATATTTTGAACATGACACGGTTTCTTGCGATTGACCATTAATAAAATATACAACAGAACTTCGAGTCTATAAAAGCATCTTTCAATTCAAGAAAAATGTACCGTGCCATCTCGGTATACTCGTAGTAGTTTATTTTTATATTAAGAAAGCGAACTTGTACAGAGCGTCAGGTTATGTTTCACGAAGAGGCGCTCGGTTGAACTTGCTGTGCACAGCGAAAGCGAAGGAAAAAACATGGACGACGATTTACTCGCTGGCTCGCGATGCTGCAATGGCAACCCCTTTTGAGATTCCTGCGCGTCCCGAGCCGAGCTGCCAAAAGCTCGCTCCGACCGACGACGCCAGCGGCAGCGCACCTCCACAAGGCCATAATTGCGAAATCACTGCGGGCATGGTGGCACCGCATGGGGGCTCTGCTCTCGCGCGCAGATATGGGATCGCTCGCCCATCGTGCGCCCCCGTCCCGGATCGTGAAACCACAGGAGGGTGGTGGTGGGGGGCAATTGCGGGGCACCGCCGGATCGGCCACCACCAGGTGAAGCGGAGAGCGGCTTGCTGGGTTTGGCTCGGTGGTTTCTCTTCTCTCCGGTGTTTGGGTGTCAGAGCTCCGAAAGGTCCCTGTTGCTTCAGGTGGATCCTTGGCGTCGCTTTCGGTGGCATGTCTCCTACTAATGCATGCACCAAGTTTTGGAGATTTGATGCTGAATAACAACTACTTATGGCCGCTAGATTGTCCTTCAAATGGGCGCACCATTTTGTGAAACTAGGGGAATCTCACCCGCGCGTTGCTGCGGGAATTAAGAAAAATGCAATGATCGTAAGAGAGAATTTCGGCAACCTCGCGCGTCTGATCATAAGAGAGAATTTCGGCGACCTCGGCAACCTCGTCGCCGCCATTGGTAATTCTTTGATCTAGGTTTGATCTAGGTTTGAACACCACGCGCGTTGCTGCGGCCCTAAACCCTAGAGTAATCGGTGTTACCGTGTGTTAGCATGATGACATACTAAAGTCACGGTGGTATTTCACCAAAATTCACCTAGCTTTATTTGCAGTTTGCATGATTTCTCTTACAATAACATCTCTCTCTTACAATAACATTTCCCTTTCACGGATTGTCAGCGTCCAAAAGGAACTTTAGAAACCATAACTTACACTTTTTTTTAAGCGTAGTTTAGGGGTGGTGCCGGGCCTACTCACGTGTTGAATAGCTATTTAGTATAAAAATGGATATATTTCATGATGTCAAATGAAAAAAGATCCGGTCGTTATGTTTCTGCTAGGACTATTTACGCTGCTATTCCTTTATATTCCTCAATTCCCTGCGCGTTGCCGCGAGTATGTAGGAGAAATCTATGAGTTAGAATATTACTATCACCCTCCTATTCTTTTTCTTTCTTCTTTTTCCTTTTCCTTTACTTTTTTTCATTCTTTTTTTTATTTTTCACTTTACTCTATACCAACTACCATCGATAGGACATATTTGTCATTTTATCAAAATATATTCATATGAGATCTTGTTTTGAAGGATTTATTAAAAGGAATCCAATGGTGTAATCAGAATTTAATTTGGTTTTTTGATTTTTGAGTTATAACATTTTTTAGTTAGTTCAAACAATTAGGCCCACCACTAGATGTCATGATCTTAGTGAGGCTGTTGAGGTGATATGTCTCTAGTGGGGAGCTCCTATACAGAAGTTATAGATTTTTACGAGCTTTTCTACAATCAAACGTACTAGCATCCACTAGGAATTGACGGCAGTAAATTTCTCCACGGAACATTGCGATCGATCAAACGTTGCGAAAAAAAATAGCAGGCAGCCCAGCGTACCACATGCACGCACGCACGCAAGGACAGCCAGCTCGCGCTGGCCTGATGAATCCAACTCTGAAAGTCTGAACTCTGATCTACTCCGTAGTACTCCGGACATGATCGTGTACTTGCGCCCTTATTGCACCACCGACTCATTGGTACCACAAAAATGTCAAGCAACAGTAAATTGGTAATTTGTCCGGTCATGTCAGACATATATCTGCATGACGACACACGTCCTCTGATGGAATTCAGCAATCGATCGTGTTTTGTGCGCTCCTGGGAAAAATGTGGCGACGAGACGGCGTATCACCCTTCAGGACATATGCTGGATTTTTATCCAGCTTTGTGTCATTTCCTATATGTGTAGCATCATCCTCTGATCAGGCCTCAGGTTCAAACTCCATTTTTTTTCACACGAAAAGCAGGATGTGACTAGCCACTTCTTCAGACATCAGATGATTCTTTTTTCTATGATATCTATGATTTGTTGTAACCCATTATATAAGATTTGTTCAAGCAGTGTATCTAATTCTTTTTGAGAATACAGTAGGTATCAAGTCGAGAAAACTGTCTAATTTCTTTTTAAGAATACAGTAGGTATCAAGTCGACCCAAAGGTGGATGCATATGACTGGGACGCCAGAGCAACTCTCCCCTGTGATGCAGATATAGTAGTAGGGTGTATGTGCATGAATGAGCAGTGTATCTGATCTTTCCCCACACATTCTCTGAAGATCGCGCACGTCACCCTGTGGAATTGGAAGGTGGATAGTTCCACTCACGCCATGAATGTTTGCTAACTACCCAAGCCCGTTTCCTGTTCTGAAATGTTAAATCTGATAGGGACTTGGCTAGGGAATTGGGGATGAAATACTTTTCTCCTCCTCTGTATAAGGAAACCCCTTTGTGTGGCCCTTCTATTTTCTTGCATATATATTCTTTGCTCATTCAATTCAAATTTTATACAACCAACATGCATGCTAGTACACTAAAACTCTAATTGCTATATCAAGATTAACATTTCCATATCAGAATGCCAATATATTATTAAGAACCTTTCTAAAATACCTGGTCTCGGCTAGCTCATCATCATTTTAGAGCGAAGCTAGAAGCAATGATTCAGATCAAAATATAGCACTAAAAGGGACTTGTTTGCGGAAAAGAAAATATATGTGTGCCGGGATGTCAGTGTCACACCGACTGCCTGCATAGAGTGCATGACCATTCGCTTTCTCACATTAAGTCTTGCTCGGTATCAGTAATACATGCTGGTATATGATGTGACTAATATCCCTGGGATAGAATTCCTATTCGTCCAGAAGCGAATGGGGCACCAACTGATCGATGGGCTTGCCCGCACAGCGTGGCTACATACCGGCTAGCGTTGCACATCAACAATGCAAGTAGGATACATCACGCACGCACAAGAATTGATCAGTGCTTCTCTTTCTCTCGATCGGAATGGCCAGCAGCACGACTTCCATCCATCCATCACTGGCCAAAAGTGATCAAGATCTCAACATCCTACGAATTATTATGCACTACTGCGTGTATTGGAGGTGGTTGGAGGATGAGGGGGAAAAGGGTGTGGGAAAGGAGCCATGGAGGCATGATGATGAGAAGAAGTGCTTCTCCTCCATTTTAAAAAGCAGCGCAAGCACAGCTTCTTTTGTGAGGGCACGAGAGCACACACAACTTCTTCAATGCAAGAGGATAGCATGATGGAAAGATTACATGTCAAGCTACTAACTCCAAAGCTAGCCAACCCCAAAGGTTTCAGTCGTTACATCACTGAAGATAACATAAAAATCGCATGAACTTGAGTTTTTGTCATGTGCCGGCATCCATCCATGGCACTCAGATCTCAGCATGGCTGGCCAGGCGTCTTTGGCAGCCACAACCTGCTGTTTGGCCACCGCTGATTTCTTCCGGATTTTATTAAGTGTGTGCGTGCCGGCCGCCCGGCCGTGCCCACGACGACTGTGCATCAACTGCAGCTGTGTGCTTATTACTGATTCGTACTTTGTTTTGTCCTCCAGCAGTTCACTTCCTGATGACCCCACACGCACACAAATCAGAAGTGAGAAGCTTGCAAGTAGACCTTGGATCTTTATGGTTGGAGCTTGCTTCTCTGCAATGTGATAGTATTGTTCTTGCAGGAGTTGCACGGGAACGGGACCTTGACCTCAGTACTGTCGCATTGATGCTGATGCTGCGGGAAGCAGCTGGCTGGTTCGTTCTCGTGCAAGAACTTTCAGAATGAAACCAACAACGTCCTGAATCTCATTGTCGACTACGACAAGCAAACCTAGCTCGCTTACATATGTTGATTTGAAACGCCTAGTTCAAAAGTTTTTGATGGGAATATGTCGAAAAAGATGTATCTTCCTCAAGGCCACTACTGCGCCACTACTACTCGATATTTTTGTTACAATCCTGTGGAGATTTCAGCTGCAGGTATAGCAGCAGGCCAAATAACAGTCTGCCCCCAACATGAACGGTGACAGTTGATTCTGAACAGCAAAAGAGAACAGATTGTCACTGGCAACTTGGCAACCAGTAGTGGTGGCGCGTGACCATGCCCTCACTCTAGCTCGCACACACTAGCATAGCAACAAAACAGATTCCATCCGACGCCCGGCCGGGCAGCCAAAGATTTGGTGACGATGCCGATGGGCATGCAAAGGCGCGCACCGAGGCGTTGTGGGAACAGTGTGCAGGGACCATATCATGTGAGTGGCTTGGCCTGGGAGGAGAGACAAAAAAATTGAGGGCTGCGGGACAGTGCCTCGCTAGTGCTATGCTTCGCAGGGTTTGCTAGCGGTTGGTGCAAAATAGGCAAGTAGAGCCCAGCTGAGTCACTGCCCGCATTGAGGGCTTGTGTGAATGTGGTGACCTTCTTTCGGAAAGAAACACAAGTGTCAGTGATGCTAATTTGTCGACATCTGGGTTATTGCATACTTATACCGTACGGCATGTTTTGTTTCTTTGTGAATGAATTTGATTGAGTGTTTGTGTAATTTTTGCTACGGCAATGAGCAACATTGTTGCTCGGTATCATACCACCATTACCTCACAATTCACAAGTTGCTAATGTGTCTAAAATTGCTTTGATGCATGGTTTATCACAAATTGCTGATGTGTCTAAAATTTTCTAAATAATACTTATTTTGTGACGAATGGAATACGTATGTGAATACTAAGGATTTGATGAGTGTTTGTGTAATTTGCTAAGGAAATGAGCAACTTGCTCGGTACCACCGCGCGCGCATCCAAAGCACAATGATTAGTTAATTGTTGTTCCGCAAGAGTTCGTCAAATTTTACTTGGTAAATCTTGTATTTTGCCAACTTCTAAAAAGATATGCTAAGTAAAAAAAGAGCTCATCTCCAATAGTTTGGCGTAATTCATTTGCTAAACTCAGATCTACCTTAGAAGGAGGTAAGTTTTATAAAACAGAATATATACCTAATGTCTATTATTTGTCAATGATAAATAAAGTATGTCAAATTTATGGCTAAATATTTTTTGTTTTAGTAAGAATTTCTTTGATTTACATTTTCTAGCATGTCTTGTGAGGATTAACATATAAGCTCCAAATTACTCCCTCTGATTTAAATTGCAAGTCATTTTGACTTTTTTAGATACATGTGTTCTTACCATGTTGTATATCTAGATGCATATCTATGAACCTATAAAAAAGGAAAAAGTGGCTTATAATTTGGAACAATAGAGTAGCATCTAACTAGTAATAGTAAGATAACATTATATCCAACATATTTTAAAGTTACCAACCTTTAGTGTTTTGCAAAGGATAAACCCAACATACTCGAATACTTGCTTCTAAATTACACACTTTGTACGTTATGGAAAAACGTAACCCAAAGAATCAAACCACCTGCTTCTGAATTTAGCCCTCTCAAATAGAAAGAAAGGAAATGTTACATCATGGATCACGACACATATATAAGTAATATCATGAATAATGCAAGGAACAAACGAATCAAAATAACTTTGCACAAGACTATGATTAAGTAGAGAAATATATCAAATACTAGCCATCCAGAACTCCTAAACCATAGACCTTTCACAAATTTCCATTGTACATGTATTTTCTAAACATATTGGTAACTGATGGTCTAATTTATCTAATTCATGTCAAGATTCTCAATCATGGTGTCAAAATGTTCATTTTCCACACCATCAATGTTGATGCATGGTTTATTTATAAAATTAGGTTAATGAGGGGTTTGCTATTAAGATAAGGTGTATAAAAGTACTAAGCTGTTCAATGTTGATGCATGGTTTATCACAAATTGCTAATGTGTCTAAAATTTTCTAAATAATACTTATTTTGTGACGAATGGAGTATGTTAATACTAATCAGACACTAACAAATACCTTGACTTGGGTTGCCCCAACAACTATAATATACATATTTAATGCGCATCGCTCATGTTTAGTTGTCAACAGTGGCAAAATTTAATATGAAAGGAATGTGAGAAGGACCATTTTTACACATTCCTCCATTAAAAGAAGCATCTAAAAATGCACTTCGAGTCTGGAGAGAAGTTGGCCTAAACACCTTTTTCTTTAATGAAAGGTATACTACTTCCATAACGTCACGCTTTTCACAAACAACCAATTTTTAAGCTCACGTCGTGTCAGTGCGGTTCAGTCGTCAAAGGATCATAACTGTGTAGCGTATGTCCGAACAACAAAATCCTTGTGTGATGCCTCTAAAAAGGTTGGCTACACATAGGTCCCTTCGAAGATAAAAAGGATTGTGTGTAGATATAGCATAGCACCATTTTAGACTCGTCGGTGCCATGGAAATTAAAGATTCAAGGTCATGTGCAAGTAACAATTTTTCCTTGCTGATATTATTACAAGCTTTGACCTAATGTTTTCCCAACTAATTAAATAAAGTTTGAATAACCTGTAAAAATATAATACTTTATTAGAAATAATACAGTATAAGATGAATATATGAGGACCTGATGTTTTCTGCGATTACGAGGACACAGGACACAATGCACCATGCCACGCTGAAGGTGCTCTCCATGAACCGGTCATTATTTCCTCATTATTACAATGCAACCATCATTTTCCTAAAAAAATACAACCACAATGAATTAGTACATTATATACCGACGTGCAATTTTGTACTAATAATTAAAAGTGAAGGAAATGTAGAAGATCGACATTATAAACAGAAAGAAAGGGGAAAAGGGGAAAAAAGAGCTAAGGTAAGGCTAGTCGACGCCTCGATGATCAATGGAGGATTGGCTGGCTCCCATGATCGATGATGGTAGTGCTACCTCTACACGACGTAGTACGAACGTATCATGACACATGCATCGACACAATCTAACAGCCACCAAACCCTGAACAAATAAAAGCCACCCTACTATTAGCTCGCTCGATGGGCCATGCATATATACATATATGGATCATGGAACCATGCTGCATGGCTTTGCAATCTCTTGCTCCTTTCCAGCGTGACTGACGTGCATGACCCTTCTCCAAAACTCATCTCCCTCTTTACTTGAAAGTAGTGGAGCGGTTCGGCTAGCTTTTTTTTTTGGCACATCATCCATCATCGGCGTGGATGGATGATGCAAACAGGCAGCAGCAGTCCGCACGGTGGCGTTGCGCTTATGTTGTGTACGGAGTGAGTTTGACAGAGCTTTATTATTCAGCTTTATTATCTGATGATTCTAGCAGGAGTTGTGTCAAAAAAAAAATTCAGAAATAAGTGATTCTATACAAATTCTTTGAAGTGATCATTTGAAATGAACTAAGAGGTTGGGAGCTGAAAAAAATAATTTCTTCTTATTTTATGAAGTAATTCATCGTTCTGATTCTAAGAGTTTATAAGCTAGAGAATTAAAAAAGAATCACTTTCAGCACTTGTTTCAGAGAATCGGCTCCTATAAGAAATCAGAATCAGACGAAACTTCTACCAAATGCACCACGTATGCGATCAGACATGGACGGCTGGTAGGGTGTGTATAGTGTGTGGTGCGTAGGCAGCACGCGCACCGACAGTTTTGTACAGCGGCTCAGCAGCACTCAGCCAGCGGCGGCATGCAGCAGCCCATACGACGGCCGGCCGTAGTATCGGTTGGGCTTTTGCTCTCGTTCGTCATCGCTCGTCAAGGGCTTGATCGAGCCTCCATTATTGAATTTGGGATATGTATATATAGTTTTTTTTAGAATTAGGATATGTATATATAGGTTGGTGTCGTTTTATACTATACATACGCTCAATTAGTAGATGGTGGTGTGTCATTAAACAAAAATGGCCATTGACGTTTCCATCGCAGCACAATACTTTATGTTTGGAAGCCAAGAGCAGGTAAGGGGGTGTTTGGTTGCCCGCATATGGCGAACCAGGCTCCCGGGATGCAGCCTGGCTGTGTTTGGTTGTCTGGATCTGCCCCCGAGCCTGGCTGCGCTCGTGCAAGATTCCCCTCCGGGCCGAGCTCTAGAAAAACGCCTGAATCGACCGTTTTTTCTGGGCCTGGCTCGCTCGGTGCAGCACTTAGTCCGCTAATGATGATATTAGTCTATAATTAGTGAATATTAAGTGATATTAATTTGTTTTAAAAATGTTTAAGACATAATTATCTAGAATAAGAACATTAGAAGTGTATTTGCACAAAATAAAAATTTTAATCATAATATTATAATATTTTTATTTCATGCAACATATCTTCTTACAGGCAACCAAACAGCATCTCATCTCAGCCAGGCTAAACAGGTACAAGCAACCAAACACGATAGGATGTATGCGCTCAGCCTGTCTCATGTGAGCCTAGCTCCTAGATACGAAGTCAGGCTCAACTAGTACGCGAACCAAACAAGTCCTAAGATTGCACGTACACCGGCCACGTCCACGCTCGCATGAAGGCGGGCAACTCTCCCCGACGGGTCCAGCGCGATTTTGTCACCTCGGCACGCCACGCCACGCACGCCGAATTTAAGCATTTTCCTCGTGGCTGTAGGTGGCCGCGGTGGTGCGCTGCGCGTGGTGTCTGGCTCTCGATCGGGCGGGCGAGCTGGCCGGAGCGGCGCGGGTGGCATGGTCGCCTGGCGGGTGGGTTGGTACGCACGAGAGCATGGGAGCGCGCGCCCCCGGTGGCCGTGGGTTCACCCCGTTCACGGTTGGGGCGCACGCCCCAGACTCCGATGCACCGCACCGCACCGCACCGCACCCCGCGCATATATATGCGTGGGCGTTTGGACAGCTACAGTAGCGCGGCAAGTTTGGGCTCCTCCGCCTGGTCGGGCGGTAGTGCCGATGCCGATGCCACACCACCGTGCGCGGCGATCGAGAGCGAGCTGCTGGCTGCCCGCCGCGTCGATCTTGCCTACGCGGCGGCCGCGCGCGCTCGGCTCGTACTTGCGTACCCGCCGGCCGGCTGGGGATTGGCATTTGGCCATGCATTGACCACCAGTATGGTCGATCGGATTCTCGTGGGTGAAGAATGAAACTTCGTATAGCATGCGTTATATTACGTGTCGACGTCAACGATCCGTACGTCTTCTCTCGCTGAATAATGTAGTCGATCGATCCGGGGTCGCACGTCGTACCTACGTCAACGCCGTCGCCTAACTGCCGAACAACCCACGTACATGTATCGCTTTACGGAATGGAATGTACACGTTGGCTCAGTAAGAAATGCTGACTCGGCGGGGTCTGAAAGTCGCATGTGCACGTCATCGGCAAGCTAATTAAGATCACTGTGACTGCAGCAACAGCGTAGCATACACGAACTGATACCATACGCGGACGTGGACCGGCTTACGTATGCCTACCAATTCGCTGGCTAAGGAGTTTTTCCTTTTTTTTTTGCACGAGAACGTACCCAAAATTGATCGACCGATATTACTGATAAACTACGAGTGTAGTGCGCATATATACGTACCTTAGTACGTAGCTAGCATTCCCGAAGCCAACAGCTTTGTTGCTTACCGGCCGCGTCGTCGCCTCTCCCTGCCAAATTTCAGTTCAAAAAACATGATCGATCCACGAACGCACGGAAGCTCCTGCATTCATTTGGACGGTCCAGTACAGTAGGCACGCACGCAAATTCAAATGCATGATCGGGCCAATGCGAGAATCGGATGGGATCCCCGAACACAAGATTCCAGAACGAATGCACGAAAGCAGGAACAAGAGAGAGAGGACAATGAATCCCTGAAAGTCTGTACTCACCTCAAAAGTTCTGGATCCCTTTACACGTGCTCTCGAACCCTCTTTTATAGGGAGGCGAAGGGACTATTACATTCCGAAATTACCCTCGAATCTAAAGAATATTCCAAGTGTGAACATGTACAAGAATGTCTTTTACATCCCGTGATTTGCGGAACTAATTTCACATATTTACAAATCGGCCATCAATCCACACCTCGAACCCGGACTTTTGAGGCAACGCCTTTGACCTAGTCTTCTCTTGACCTTTGATCCTTCATTCACGAAAATCGTCAATCACCAAGATCCCCGAATTGAGTTTCAGCATCCTCAGCCGAAGCGAAGTTCTTTAAGATCTCCGAAGTTTCCACCTTCATAATTTCCCAAACTCGCCAAGTTTCTGCCGCCCTGAAACAAGAAACAGACCTACGATCCAGTGTTCGTTCGGCAATTGTTTCGTACAACCTTAAAGGGTTAGTGAACCATGTAAGAATATTGAAACACCTTCACGAACCATTTCACGCCGTGAAACAGGGCAGCGACCTGGTGACTCATTTCCGAATACTCTCACGAATTCGCCAAAGTCCTGGTTACTCCGAAGTTCCGAGGATGAAAGGTTTTTACCCAATTCCCCAACACTAGCCCCTCGGGGAAACGGGTTGACTCCGACGATCCGTTTCCACGAACAATTCTCAGAATTTCGGTGAAAAACGTCACCCTCGGAACGTCGGAGTGTACACGCGTCCCCTCTAAAACGCGCAACGTTCATCTCGAGACAGTTTCTTGAAACTACCCCCCTCTCACCCTATAAATAGAAGCCAAGGCGCGGTAACTTTATTTCACTGCTTCGCCGCATTCCTCGATCTTCTGAGGTATTCGCAGCGCAAAGTTCTCAAGACGACCGAAGTTCGTCGACCTCTTTGGTTATTCGAAGGTATTCTATTCTTCTTTCTTATATTTTTTCGATCATTAGCCAACTGTTTCGTAGATTTTTGTTTCTTGTAGATTGATACACATTTCGTGTTTATTTTTCTTTCGAAAAGGTGGCTCGTACTAAAAGTACTGCTAGACCGATGACTTCTGAGGAATTGGCTGCCGCTGGTGTTCCACCGACCGGGGAAAACGCTCCTCCTAGTACAAATGATCCAGTTGCCAAAGCCACTCGCGATTGCGGCAGTCGTGAAGATGGAGAGATAAGATCAGAGAATAGATCTGGCGATGACAAAGATCTTTCCGGTGTTGATGTTGACTAGAGTGAACTCGTTGCTGTCAAGGCTATGTCTCATCCTCCAGCTTTCGTTTTCGGCAAGTCAAAAGTTACGGCCGAAATTATTAAAGAATATGAGAAGGCTGGGTTCTTCCCTCCTGGTGACGGCCGTCCTCCTTCAGGCGAAGAGGTTCCCGCCCCTGAAGCCGACGAAGTTGTTGTTTTCAGGGACTTCTTTACTTGTGGACTCAGATTTCCTTGTGACCCTCATTTGCCATCCATTTTGGAGAAATTTTCCGTGAAAATGCACCAGTTGACTCCGAACTCTTTCCTGGAACTTTCAAAGTTCTTCTGGATAATGAAGACTTTCAAGTGTACAGCTGGTGCTGATATATTCGCACGTTTGTTTGAGCTTGTAATCGAGAAGGATATTCTGAAGCTCGATGATGGGAAATACTACGAAGCCCACTATGTGTGCTGTACCTTCAATACCCGAAGGAAAAATACTCACCAAGGCATTACCCGCATCCAACTCGCGCCTTGCAGTAAGACCAATTTCTCCGAAGACTGGAGTTCATTTTGGTTCTACGTGAAGGTTGATATGTCTAAGGTTTCCGGCTACACTGGGCCAGCTTATCCATTCTATTCACCAATGGCACCGGTGACTGCTGTTTGCACTGCTTCGTATAATAGCCGAACTATTGGTTTCAAAAGCTGCGAAAATGCTTTCTTCTTAGCCAGCACCATTCTCGGAGGTCGCGACGCCATTGAAGAGTTTGTTGCAGCCGAAGTTTGGCCGATATCAGATGGCTGGAAACCTTCTAATATTATTTTCCTGGACGTGGACTGGGCATCGCAGAAAGTGCCGTTCCCACGATTCAACTTGCGACTTAAGGATGGTCAAAGTCTCGAAGACTTCATTCTTGAAGTTGAAGAAAAAGTTAACGCGATGGTTGGCGAATCTACTCTTAATGAGTATAAATCTTTCAAGAACATCGTGAAGCATAGGAGAAGAGTTAATCGTGTGTTCTCTGAACTTGGTGCTGAGAGTTCTCTTCGATCTCGCCCACCAGGCGTGGACAAGAAGATTCCAGCTGTTGCCGTAGCCGTTTGCTCGGCTGCTGCACCTAAGGCTCCAAGAAGAAGAGCTTCAAAGAAGGAAAAAGCTAAAAGCCACGCAGCCGACACTTCTTCTCCCTCCATTCGCCCAGGAAAGACCAAGTCTCTGGAGTCCAGCAAGAGGAAAAGAAAAGCTTCCAAAGATATTTCTGATGCTGAGATTCAAGCGGCTTCAAGTCTTGTGCAGCTGAGCAAGAAGAAAGCTAAGAAGGCTGTAAAGAAGATTGCTGCTGTTGTTGTTCAGCGCGTTCCTTCAGCCTTTTCGGATGATGAGACAACTGACGAGCCTCACCGAACAGGTTTCTTTTCTTGCTTGTGCTGTGCATTGAGATTTGGGGCTCGTCCTGTCTATTCCCCGAGTTCTGAGAAGGAACTTGTTGATGTTGAAACTTTTTCAGACATTATTCCCGAAGTTCAGGAAACTCCCGTTGATTCTGTGGTTGCTACTGAAGCCGAAGCTGGCTCTTCCCAAGCTCCTGCTACTAATGACGAAGCCTCTCCGAAGTTTGCTAAAGAGTTAGAGCGCACAGTGAGCAAGGGCGGTGATTTGGTTGGGAATCCCTCTCTAACTGAGAATCGTGAGGAAATCCCCGAAGATCAGGATCCCCCACCCTCCGTCACTGCTTACAACAAGAGTTTTGGTATGTCTTTTAGAGGTGGTCTGTTAAGCGTTAGCAGTGAGGTGGTTGACTCAGATGATGGTGTTCGTAAGTTTTCCTTGCTATGGACGTCCCCTGAATTTGTGGGTGAAACAGGAGGAGATGCTCCGAAGAAGAGGCTTCGGTTAACCGGCCAAACAACTTCTGATGCTGAAAAGCACACTTCTTCCTCTCTCCAGAAATCTTTGACGATTTCTGAACCTGCAGGTCAGATTCCCTTCAGAAGACTTAATCCAACAGGTTTGCATTTTGATTTCGTCTTCTATGCTCTGGTGATCTTTTTTGCTTTCCTTACATTTTTCGTTGCTGTAACCTTTCTGATTTTCGCAGATTTTGAAGAAAATACCCGGAAACTTTCATCATTAGATCTTGCTAGTTTCAAGAAGACTTATGATTTAAAAGCGTCCATTGTCGGCAAAGTCATTTCTGAACGACTCCTTGAAAAAGAGGAACTTGTTGAGAAGCTTACTGGCGAATCTAAGAAGCTGAAGCGAGAACTGAACAAGGCTCAGGTTTCCGGTCTTGACTTGGAGAAGCGAATCGCGGAGCTGGTGGATTCTTTAAAGAAATGCTAGGATGAGAAAAATCTTACTGAAGCCGCTCTTCGTGATTCGAGGAAAGACCTTGAAAAGCTTAACAAGACTCATGAGGATGACTTGAAAATGATTGAGAATCTTCGCAAGGAATCTGACAAAAATGCAAAAACTGTTGACGAGCTTCGTGCTAGTAATGCTGAGCTTTCATCGAAAAATTCTGATCTAGCAAAGACTTTGAGCGCGAAGGAACAGAAGATTCATGAACTTGAGAAAGCTCCGTCTGAGCGAAGTGAGACTTCAGGCAAAGATGTTGATGAGATCAAACAACGTCTGAAAGTTCTTTTTGAGGAATACAGAGGAGCTTTGGAGCTATTTGGCACCCGTCCAAGTCCGCTACCTGAAAGCGAAGAAATTTCTGATTTGATGGACTGGATGCTGAAGGAGTTCCAAGCTCTCCCAGATGTCTTCTCAGGAGCCAGCGACTTTGCTGCTCTTTTTTCGGTGGAAAGTCTTCTGAAGCTTCTTTACGATTTTGATTGTGTTGATCTCCCGAAATTCCGCAGTGCACTCTCACAATTTCCAGATGCTGGAAGTACTTCAATCATTCGCCCTAATGAGGACATCCGTGTTGTAAAGATTAGATTCGCAAGGGAGTTTTGGAATGCGAGTGGAAAAGAATTCGCAAAGAAGATTGCTCGTGACAAACTTGAGGAGGTTGGTATTAAAGACTTTGTTGAATTTCTGGCATTTTACGAGCGCCCCTTTCTTGATTTCTTGTTGACTTTTTTTTTTACGTTTTTCAGATGATTCGGAAAGAGGAGCGTGCAAAGGCTGTGGAGAGTCAAGAATCATCTTCTGAATCTGAAGGGGATGACGATATCAACGATGGAGAGGAAGATTCGGGGAGCGAGGGTAGTAGCAACAGTAGTAACAGCGACGACCAAGATGATGGTGGGGAAGACAGTTCCGATCGTCAGACCAGCTCCCCGAAGGTTGATATTGTTGGATGAGGCTCTGCTTGTCCGAACTTTTGCTTTTGATGTTTGAGGCCCTAAGAACTTGTATATTTGTTCATTAATGGGCTGCGACCCCTTCTAAACTTCTGTCTTGTAAATTTCAACCTGCGCAGGTCCTGCAAGGTGGGCCTGTGCAGGACATCATACCTTTGTGAATTCATCGGCAGGACCAGATAGTTGGTGGCAAAGCTTGGCGTTTGTACAAAGAAGCTAATCCTGGATGTGAATTCTCTGATTTTTGGGTTGAATGTTGCCAGTATTTTTCGATGAGCAGCTTTCAACTTAGCTGGTTTTTTCTTCAACGTGATGGTTATGCTCTTTCTTCTGAAGCCTCGAGCTCGCGGTCCACTGTGAAGACGGAGCCCCTTAGTGAAGGACCGATTAGGCGAACCAGAGAGGGGGGGAGTGAATGGGAGCCGATAAAAATTCTTCTCGAAGGAGATGAGAACTCCAACAAGACGAACACGGCTTCCAACTCACGTCTCCGACCCAACTACCCAAGTTGGTCAAGACCACGCAGCCACTGGAGTGCTACTGGTCCTAGGAACCAACACTCAACCTTCCTAGCCAAAACTCACCAAAACACACAGCGGAAACTTGCACGGCTTGCTGCCTGTGCTACACCGGTCAGACCGATGGCCTGCGCCGGTCAGACCGGTGACACCGGTCAGACCGGTGGACAGAGCCGGTCAGGCCGGTGGCTACAGCAGCCGCACAGCAAACGTTCCAGGAAGCCTCAGTGAATCCTCTAGGCTCTGGAACAAAAACCACCACGAAACACAACCTGTGAGGAAGAAGAACCCCTCACAAATCCTAGCAAAACAACTCCAAACACTCCAAGAACTGAACAGCAGGACCACGGGACAAAACCACACGGACAAGGCTGTTCCCCGAGACAAAAACCCACCAAGGGCTAGCACCGGTCAGACCGGTAAAGAGCACCGGTCAGACCGGTCGTGCCTGGGCAGCTCGGGATGAACAGCGCCCGCGAGTCAACTCCTCCAAATCCAACTCCCGATCTCCCGATTCGCTCCACGGTTTTGCACAAGACTTTGGGGATAGTAGGAACACCTCATGGGTACTCCATAGCCAAGATTTGGTCCACCAAAACTTGTCAAATCAAGAGGAATCGAAGAAATCCCACCAAGAACGCCTCTAACCCTAGAGCCACGAAAACCCCAAAATCGAGCCCCTTTGCTCACGGATTTGGATGGGGAATCAAAGGGAAAAGAACCACGAAGGGTTCATGCATACATCCCCCACCAAATCCCAAAGAGAAAGGCCTCGAAATCGCTCCAAGAAAATCGCCAAGAAAGGGCTCCGAAAATCACCAAAAAGGAGAAACGGGAAAGACACATCCAAGCCTTGAGGAACCACGCCGAATCATCTATACATACCAAAGAGGTTCATACAAGGTCTAGCTTGCCGCCCGATCATCCTTCCCTCTCACAAGATCTCACCATGAAGCTCTCAAGCTAGTCCTACGAAAATCCTAAGAAAATAGGAAGGAAAATAGGAAAACCAAATGAGCTAGGGTTCCAAGAGATGGCTGCCATCCTCTCACCCCTTGGGTTATATGGAGGCAACCGAAAGACTAAAATACCCTTACTAGCTAACTAGGGATACATGCCCCTCGAGGGCGGAAATGGAAGTCTTTGTCTTCGCACCATCGGACGGATGCCCAGCAACCACAAACTTGCTTAGCCTCGACGCAAGCCTTGCGATCCCGACGCGTGTCCTCCGCTTCGAAGATTCCGGACTGCGTCGTCGCACACCGGTCAGACCGGTGCTCCTCACCGGTCAGACCGGTACCCACCGGTCAGACCGGTCTGGAGCTGCTGCACTTCCGTCTTCGGTTCTTCGGTCTTGGCTTTGTGGATCAACCAAGGAACCCAGTGGTTTTCTGGTGAACCACCGGAAACCCCGCGAACTCGGTGTAGCCTCCGCCAATCACCACTCATGACTCGGCTCCCACGTAGTCCCGGCTCGACCTTGGTTTTGAGGCTCAACCAAGAAACCGTCCATGACTTCATCTTGCCGTTCTTGCCACCATGCGGCCCGCACTTGACCCCGCTGGCCACCGGGTCCCTCGAACCAAGCCTACTTGTCTTCTCCACACCTGGAGGCCTCACCGGCAACGACCTTTCACGCTTGTTCTTCACCTGCACCTGCACCAGTCAAGCCGCAACCTGCACCTGCAATACTTAGCCAAGAATCAGTCCACACCACGTTGTCAATCACTCATCACACCAGGAAGCGACCATCCACCGGTCCTCGAACCACACCTGGCTCTCAATCTCCCCCTTGATGAGTGCATTGACAACACACACGTTTTGGTAACCAAGAGAAAAGGAAAAGAAAAGAAACGACTAAAAGAAACTCCAACAAGCGATCGAAAGCCAAAGAAAAGGCAAAGACCAAGATCACTTGAAGAAGACAAGTCTCGGACCCCTTAGGCAAGGGCAACGGCTCGACACATCCGAGACAAAACATGCTCAAGCAAAGAGCACAAACCATCAAACCAAAGCTCGAAAACCACAAAGAGCTCCCCCTGCACACATGCAAGCTCCCCCTGAACCGATGCAACTCCCCCTGGACAAATGCATGCGAACCACTTCACAAAACAGAGCAGCTGCAACAGCTCAGCTCTGACCGGTCAGACCGGTCGACACCACCGGTCAGACCGGTGGGCAACATGTGAACAGGACCAGCACTCTGACCGGTCAGACCGGTGACCTCAACCGGTCAGACCGGTGCACAACAGAGCCCAAAAATAGCTCGAAACCACCTGAAAACCTTCCAAATGCATTCAGTAGGCCAAAACATGCTCAAACTTCTCCCCCTTGTTGACAATGCATGAATCAAGCCAAAAATGCAAAAAATGCAACCTAGAGCTTCTCAAATAGACAAAAGTCAACATAGGATGCTACACATGTCCAAACGAGCAAGTTAGATACTCTATAGCTTCGTAAAGACATAAACTTCATGATCACCAAGTTTCACAACCATTGGGCGAAGCTAAGATAGAATTTAGCAATTTTGCGAAAAATCACCCTCTCATGAGCAAAGTCCTAAACATGAGCAAAACATGTCAAAATGGCAAAGCCACACAAACTTCATGCTAGGACAACCATTCTAAGCATAAGACCATCATAAACACCCACAAGCACCTCATGTCATGTCAAAGCCACCGAGCCATGTGCCTACTTCTATATATGAGACTTCTCATCGGTAGGCATCATGCAACGATTTAGCACCCAAAGCAAATTAAAATTAGCACATATGACATGGGAGCACATTTTTCAAGCAATTTACATTTCATTTTCAGATTTATAATTGGTACATGAAATGTCTTTGCGACAAAAAGGAACTTATGCCCCTCCACAAGATGAAGCATGGGGGCTAAACATTCATGATGGTAAATGAGCCTTTGGCCCCATATGATCAAAATAAGCTATCCAACCACAAATTAAGCATAGCCAAGCCACTAAAACATGTCAAGATCATGTAAAGGCATTTACTCACAAGAGAGCATATATATGAAAATTTTCAAAAACATAGCCATCAACCATGGATACAAACCAAGATTATCAAGAGCTAAGCCAAACTAACCATAGCTTACCAAATTAGCTCACAAAGACATATGTCATTCCATGGTGAACAATGTGTATAGGAGAAGCCTTTCCTAAACAATGCATATGATACAAAATGCATGCAACCTAAGATACAAAGATGCCTATACATCATGCTACATATGCCATGCCAAATGCAAGAAATGCACAAAGGAAAGCTATACATATGCTACAAAGGAGCTCCCACACGCCAACTCAAGAAATCAAACAAACACCAAGCTCCCCCCGCAGACGAGTGAAAGTTGCTTGATCTAGGGGTTTGGTGAAAATATCTGCTAGTTGTTCATGTGTGGGTACATGGATCAAAGCTATCTTCCCTTTCTCTACGTTGTCTCTCAGAAAATGATACCTCACTTCTATGTGCTTGGTTTTGGAATGGAGCACTGGGTTCTTTGCAACGCTTATGGCACTGGTGCTATCACATTGAAGTGGGACATGGGTATACTCCTCACCAAAGTCACTCATGGTGTATGTGATCCAAAGGAGCTGAGAGCAACAACTAGCTGCGGCCACATACTCTGCCTCGGTAGTGGATTGAGCAACACTCGACTGTTTGCGGGAAGACCAAGACACCAAAGAAGAACCCAAGAACTGGCAAGTCCCAGAAGTGGACTTCCTATCCAACCGACACCCGGCAAAATCCGCGTCTGAAAATCCATGAAGCGCCAAAGAAGAAGACGCAGAGTACCAAAGGCCGAAGTCGGGAGTGTGTCGCAAATACCTAAAAATGCGCTTGACTGCTTGCCGATGCGAAGTCCTCGGAGAAGCTTGAAAACGAGCGCACAGACACACCGAGAATTGAATGTCCGGCCTCGTCGCCGTCAAGTAGAGGAGTGACCCGATCATGCTCCGGTACTCCTTCTGGTCCACGTGTTCACCTTCCTCGTCCGCATCAAGAACTGTAGTCGTACTCATAGGCGTCGCCATAGCCTTGGAGTCCTCCATCTTGAACTTCCTCACAATGTCCTTGGTGTACTTAGCTTGGTGCACAAATATTCCTTCCTTTGATTGCTTGATTTGTAGCCCGAGGAAGAACTGCAACTCGCCCATCATGCTCATCTCAAATTCCCTGCTCATGTCTTCTGCAAACCTTGCAACAAGAGAGTTAGACGAGCCACCAAAGACAATATCATCCACGTATACCTGCACAATCAGGATATCTCTGCCCTGCCTGAGGAGAAACAAGGTCTGGTCGACCTTCCCCATCTCAAACCCTCTCTCAAACAGGAACCCCCTCAACCTACCATACCAAGCTCTAGGCGCCTGCTTCAACCCATACAGCGCCTTCCTTAACTTGTACACCCGGTGAGGGTACTTCTCACTCTCAAACCCCGGTGGTTGCCTCACAAACACCTCTTCCTCCAATACACCGTTCAGAAAAGCACTCTTCACATCCATCTGGTACAACTTGAACCCTTTAGCCACGGAAAAAGCTAGAAGGATCCTGATCGCCTCCAAACGAGCTACAGGAGCGAAAGTCTCCTCGTAGTCGATCCCCTCTTTCTGACTGTACCCCTGAGCAACAAGTCTCGACTTGTTCCTCACCACTTCTCCTTTCTCTCCCTCTTTATTTTTCCACACCCATTTTGTCCAAATCGGCTTACACCCTGGGGGAGGGTCAACCAACACCCAAACTTGGTTCCTCTCAAAATTCTCCAACTCCTCATGCATCGAGTTAACCCAATTATGATCAGATAACGCATGTCCAATGTCTTTGGGCTCAAAAGTGGCAACAAAAGCAGCATGAGCGAAATGAGAATTGTTCCGAACCCTCGACCGTGTAGTACGTTCATTCATGTCGCCGATGATTCTCGAAGCTGGGTGATCCACTTGCACTCGTCGGGGAGGTTCTCGCCTTGATGCTACCTCCCCCTCAACAGCAGCTTCGCCTTGATCTGGGTTTGTCGTTGTAGGTGTGGGAGAGGGTCCATTCTCGATCGTCGTCGAAGTAGTAGGTACATGTTCAGCCGCGGGCATCACACCGCCATCTTCATCATCTCCATGTTCATGCTCCTCCTCCTGAAAGATCTCCTCGCCAAGTTCGTCGTCACCTGCACACTCAAAAACAAGCTGACTACGTGGCTGTGTCTCGTCGAAGGTTACCTCGCAAGTCTCCACGATTTGGTTAGTTTCAAGATTGAGCACACGAAATGCTCTAGAATGAGATGCATAACCAAAGAAAATACCATCGACAGACCTAGCCTCGAACTTGTCCAACTTCTTCCCTTTCTTCAGAATGAAGCATTTACAACCAAAGACATGGAAGTGACTCACCTTGGGTGTGCGACCGTGCATCAACTCGTAACAGGTTTTCTTCTTGTGAACCCTGAGGTAGATCCTGTTCGACACATGGCACGCGGTATTGACCGCCTCAGCCCAGAACCTTCTCGGAGTCCTATGCTCGTCGAGCATCGTCCGAGCCATCTCGCACAAGGTCCTGTTTTTCCTTTCCACCACGCCATTCTGGGGAGGCGTATACGGACTCGAAAACTGATGTTCAAGACCCAAGTCATGGCAAAAGGTTTCGAAGCGAGAGTTTTTGAATTCCGAGCCATTGTCACTGCGGATCGCTCGTATGGCATCTCCGTGCCTCTCGTTTCTTAACCTCAAGACAAGATCTCGAACAAAACCAAACGTCTCCCCCTTCTCCTCAAGAAAGAACACCCACGCATACCGAGAGTAGTCGTCCACCACAACAAGGACATACCACTTCCCACCCGCAGATCGCACACGAGCTGGGCCAACAAGGTCCATATGGAGCAGCTCGCATGGACGCTCAGTCATCACATCGGTGAGAGGCGGGTGAGAAGAGGCTACCATCTTGGCATGCCTACACGGCGCACAAACCAACTCTTTCTCAAACCTCAATCGTGGCAATCCTCGGACCAAATTGAGTTTACTCAAGCGAGACAAAAGGTCAAAGCTCAAGTGACCCAACTTCCTATGCCACTTCCACAACTCACTCGAAGAACCAGCCAAGAAGCAACGCTCCACACCAGAAGACTGAGAAAAATCAGCTCGGAACACTTGACCCTCGGGAACGACCATGCAAACAAGATTCCCCCGAGAATCTAAAATCCGAGAACCACCAGGCCGAAACAACACCTCAAAACCCTCATCCAACAACTGGGACACAGAAAGCAAATTGTATCCAAGCGATTGAACAAGAGCAACACGCCTGAGAGTGATCTTATCGCTTACCTTAATCTCACCTTCTGACAGCACACGCCCTCGCCCATTGTCCCCAAAGGTGATGTACTTCTTTGTCACCACCGGGACAAGACTTGAGAACCACCCCTTGTCTCCGGTCATATGCCTCGAGCAACCGGAGTCAATCAACCAAATGTTCTTCAAGTCTCCCACCTGAAATTCAAAAGCGAGCACGTGAGTGAACAAATGACTCAGCACTGGGGTTAGTACCAAAAGAGTAAAACCAGTGCCGAGCCATTTGCTCCAAAGTGGGGTTAGCACAAACCAAATCATCACGCCTATCAAAGCTACCACCACGGTAACCACCACGAGGGAACCAACCCTCTCTAGCTGGAGGAGGACGAAAACCACGAAAGGGAAACCGTGGATCGTACCTCCGCTCCATCTCAAAGCTACGACTCTTCTCACCCTCGTATTGAGCACGAGGTGGAGAACGCCTAGCAAACTGACCACCTGCAAACTTTCCAGACCAACCACCAGAACCACGACCTCCAGAACCAAACCGAGCATCCTCACGAGCACGAAACCTGACTCGCTGTCTGCCCAGACCTGCACCGGTCTGACCGGTGTAGTACACCGGTCTGACCGGTGTGGCTCGGCCAGCAGCAACACCTGCAGCCTTCCGGTCTCCCCAAGCCGGAACCGTCCTCACAATCGCCTTGGCCCTGGGCATCTGCATACGAGGCTCAGGTACACCATTAGAGGGGTGGTACCTGTCCCTGTTAGCCCACTCTCTAGCCATTCTCTCCTCACGCTTCCTCTTGAAGCAAAACTCATCCTTGTGACCATCTCTCCCACAATACCCACAATGGAACTTTATGGGCTGTGGCTTAGGCTTAGGCTTGGGTTGGGGCTGCCCACTCGGCTTCTCACCCTTCTTCTCTCCTTCCTCACCTCCCTTTGGGCTCACAAACTTCACCGGTTTCTGAAAATCATTTGTTGGGTGAGGGAATATGGGTGGATCTGGAGTAGTGTCAAGTTTATTTCTGAGATGGTTGGGCTTGGGCTCAAACTTGTTCTTGTGTCTGTTTGGTGGTGGGATAGGAATCTCTCCAACTCTCTCAACTCCCTCACCACAGTTCTCTCCAAGCTTGTCAGCCCCAAGTGCCTGACCATCATAGCGTTTGAAAGCCGCTATCATGATACCGAGCTGAGGCTCCTGACCCGACAACCAGCTCATACATTTTCTCAGCTCATCATTTTCATCCTGCAGGCGATCAACATAATGTGCAAGCTCCAAATTCTTAACCGCATGCAATTCACAAGTAGAGCAAGAAGTGGGAATAGGCTCTTTCAACTTAGCCTCAAGCGAAACAGTGTAAGCATGCATCTCATCAATCTTTCCATGCAAAACAGGGCAAGAAGTGCAAGCACCTAGCAAAGCAGATCTAGACTTAAGCTCAGCCACTTCAACCCTAAGCATATCTAGTTCATCACAAGTAGAAGCATGCTTATCCTTAAGAGCAGTAAGATCAGCTAGGTACACAGAGCAATCACAGCAATCAATCTCATCAGAAACCACAGGAGAAGCCTTAAGCGAATCAATCTCAAGCTTAGCATCTAGGTTCTGGGTTTCTAGCTCAGCCACACGGTTCCTAGCATCTTCTAGTGAGGCCCTAAGCTCTTTCCTCATCTTCTTGGCCTCTCTAAGCATGTGATCGCGGTTATCAAGCAAGTCAACCAACTCATCATTCTCCTTGCGCAAAGAAGAGAGCTCATCACATACCTCATCCTCGGAGTCAGAGTCCGAGTCACTCTGGTGGCTCTTTTTGCTGCCGGAGCTACGGGCCATGCCGCAGAAGCCATCTCTCGCGAAGCAGCTCAACCCGCTCAAGTTCCTGGATGACTTCTTGTTCTTGCGCCGATCACCTTCATCTTCACTGCTACTCGAGCTTGAGGAAGAGTAGGCGGAGCTGGAGTCGACGTCGCTCGCTCCGACCATTGCTCGGGCCTTCCTGCCGCGGCCATCCTTCTTCCTCGACCGTCGCTCGTCCTTGTGCTTGTTCTTGTGCTTGTGATCGCGCCTCGATCGGTACTTGCCATCCTTGCTCGATCGGTGCCTGTAGCCGTCCTTGTAGCCGTCCTTGTTCTCCGTCTTCTCTGGGCAGTCGGCAACGAAGTGTCCTGGCTTGCCGCACTGAAAGCACGTCCGTGCTGTCCTCCTCGTGTTCACCTGGTTCTCGTGCAGCCTCTCGAACCGCCTGGTCAGCAACGCCAGCTCGTCCTCTCCAAGCACGTCGAACTCCTCATCTGGCAAAGACATCAAAGAAGACAGAGAGTACATCCTGGAGGATGCGTTAGCGTTAGACTTAGCTCCTTTGCCACTAACGAGAGCGAGACTATGAGAATCAGTCGGGCTCTCGATCTTGGCTGTCATACCACGGTCCAACTCAGCCGACTTGAGCTTCGAGAACAGCTCGTTCACCGTCAAGGTGTCATACTTCTCGGACTCAACAATAGCCTCAAACTTCCCGTCCCATACGGTACGATCCAACGAGTGCAAGAGCTTCACGGCTCTATCATGATCATTGTATGGGAGGACGTCCACATTGGCTCTCATGTTGTTCACAACGACCGTAAATCGCTGGAAAAGGGCATCGACGGACTCGCCGGGGAGATGAGTGAAGTTCTCGTACTCTCTCCGGTAAGTCGCGTACATCCGAGCCTGAACCTGAGCATTCCCAGCATGAGCATCCTTCAACTGCTCCCAAATCCTACAAGCTAAGTCCTCTGTCTGAACCCGATCGAATTCAGGCTGACACAGAGCACGAAACAAGTAGTCGACAGCCTTGTTGTTGGCTTCGAACATATCCCTCGATCCTGGAGCAAGGAAGTTCATCGGATGAACATAAGCTGTGTTCACCGTGACATCCCAAAGGATCTGACCCTTTCCGCGGAGGAACGCCGCCATCCGCCTTTGCCACATCTGGTAGTTCTTCCCATCGAAGTGCGGAGGACCCGAACCCCGTTCCTGGTACGCCATCTTTGGATCTTAGACTGGTAAGAGTCAATAAAGACCCGAACCGGCTCTGATACCAATTGAAGGACCGATTAGGCGAACCAGAGAGGGGGGGAGTGAATGGGAGCCGATAAAAATTCTTCTCGAAGGAGATGAGAACTCCAACAAGACGAACACGGCTTCCAACTCACGTCTCCGACCCAACTACCCAAGTTGGTCAAGACCACGCAGCCACTGGAGTGCTACTGGTCCTAGGAACCAACACTCAACCTTCCTAGCCAAAACTCACCAAAACACACAGCGGAAACTTGCACGGCTTGCTGCCTGTGCTACACCGGTCAGACCGATAGCCTGCGCCGGTCAGACCGGTGGACAGAGCCGGTCAGGCCGGTGGCTACAGCAGCCGCACAGCAAACGTTCCAGGAAGCCTCAGTGAATCCTCTAGGCCCTGGAACAAAAACCACCACGAAACACAACCTGTGAGGAAGAAGAACCCCTCACAAATCCTAGCAAAACAACTCCAAACACTCCAAGAACTGAACAGCAGGACCACGGGACAAAACCACACGGACAAGGCTGTTCCCCGAGACAAAAACCCACCAAGGGCTAGCACCGGTCAGACCGGTAAAGAGCACCGGTCAGACCGGTCGTGCCTGGGCAGCTCGGGATGAACAGCGCCCGCGAGTCAACTCCTCCAAATCCAACTCCCGATCTCCCGATTCGCTCCACGGTTTTGCACAAGACTTTGGGGATAGTAGGAACACCTCATGGGTACTCCATAGCCAAGATTTGGTCCACCAAAACTTGTCAAATCAAGAGGAATCGAAGAAATCCCACCAAGAACGCCTCTAACCCTAGAGCCACGAAAACCCCAAAATCGAGCCCCTTTGCTCACGGATTTGGATGGGGAATCAAAGGGAAAAGAACCACGAAGGGTTCATGCATACATCCCCCACCAAATCCCAAAGAGAAAGGCCTCGAAATCGCTCCAAGAAAATCGCCAAGAAAGGGCTCCGAAAATCACCAAAAAGGAGAAACGGGAAAGACACATCCAAGCCTTGAGGAACCACGCCGAATCATCTATACATACCAAAGAGGTTCATACAAGGTCTAGCTTGCCGCCCGATCATCCTTCCCTCTCACAAGATCTCACCATGAAGCTCTCAAGCTAGTCCTACGAAAATCCTAAGAAAATAGGAAGGAAAATAGGAAAACCAAATGAGCTAGGGTTCCAAGAGATGGCTGCCATCCTCTCACCCCTTGGGTTATATGGAGGCAACCGAAAGACTAAAATACCCTTACTAGCTAACTAGGGATACATGCCCCTCGAGGGCGGAAATGGAAGTCTTTGTCTTCGCACCATCGGACGGATGCCCAGCAACCACAAACTTGCTTAGCCTCGACGCAAGCCTTGCGATCCCGACGCGTGTCCTCCGCTTCGAAGATTCCGGACTGCGTCGTCGCACACCGGTCAGACCGGTGCTCCTCACCGGTCAGACCGGTACCCACCGGTCAGACCGGTCTGGAGCTGCTGCACTTCCGTCTTCGGTTCTTCGGTCTTGGCTTTGTGGATCAACCAAGGAACCCAGTGGTTTTCTGGTGAACCACCGGAAACCCCGCGAACTCGGTGTAGCCTCCGCCAATCACCACTCATGACTCGGCTCCCACGTAGTCCCGGCTCGACCTTGGTTTTGAGGCTCAACCAAGAAACCGTCCATGACTTCATCTTGCCGTTCTTGCCACCATGCGGCCCGCACTTGACCCCGCTGGCCACCGGGTCCCTCGAACCAAGCCTACTTGTCTTCTCCACACCTGGAGGCCTCACCGGCAACGACCTTTCACGCTTGTTCTTCACCTGCACCTGCACCAGTCAAGCCGCAACCTGCACCTGCAATACTTAGCCAAGAATCAGTCCACACCACGTTGTCAATCACTCATCACACCAGGAAGCGACCATCCACCGGTCCTCGAACCACACCTGGCTCTCACTTAGCCCTATAACTGGCGAATGTAATTTTGCTTATGCTAGTGACATTGCCAAAGAAAGGGGTCGTAAACTGGGCCGCATCGTCGAACTTCCTTTCTGAACTTGTCAACTCTTTTGAAGTTATGTAATTTTACTTTTATGAAATTTTGTATGAAACTAAGGCAATAAATTCGATTTTAAGGAAAAACGTCACCCTCCCCACCTTGTCGTTTTTATGCAAAATTTCGTGGATGTCCGAAGATTGATAATTCCCTTCGATCGTAAGTCGACAAAATTTGTTTCACGAATTTTGTGGACTTGCGCCCGCTTGGCATACTTGCCCAGGTTGATATCGCAACCTTCAGTTGCTTCAACCATACTTTGTGATTACTAATTTTCGCCCTTGGAAGAATGTTCTCGGCTAGAGCGAATTTCCTAAAAAACTTCGTATAGTTCTTCATGAACGTTCGTTACCATGCTGATTTGTTCTTTCAACCGAGGTAGCTTTATCTTTCACTTTATAATTTTCACACAAAAAATCCTGAACAAAGACTTTTGTACTTTCTGGGCCACAACCTTCAGTTGTTCCCGTAATTTTGGTGGGATGTCCCTTCAAGGTGGGATCTAGGCCACAAGTTGTTGTTGTCTCAGGCCTTTCTGTAGGAAATCCCCTTAAGGTGGGATTTAGGACGCAACTTGTTGTTGCCTCAGGCCTTTCTGTAGGAAATCCCCTTAAGGTGGGATTTAGGCCGCAACTTGTTGTTGCCTCAGGCCTTTCGGTAGGATATCCCCTTAAGGTGGGATATAGGCTTTCACGGAGCCTTTGGCTATCAAGGAACCTTTTTTCACAAAATTTTTCTTTCTCTCTTTCAATCTTGGTTATCACGGAGCCCTTTCGTGAATTTTTCTTTCTCATAGTTGGAATTAGGCTGTAACGGAGCCTTTTTCACGAATTTCTCCTTCCCATGGTAGAACTCAGGCTATAACCGAGCCTTTTCACGAATTTTTCTTTTTTTATGATGGCATCTAGGCTGTCACGGAGCCCTTTCACGAAATTTTCTTTTCTCATGATGGAGTTCAGACTATCACGGAGCTTTTTGATGAACTTTTCTTTTCTCATGATGGAATTCAGGTTATCACGGGGCCTTTTCACGAACTTTTTTTTCATTCGATGGAACTCAGTCTATCACGGAGCCTTTTCATGAACTTTTCTTTCATTCGATGGAACTCAGGCTATCACGGAGCCTTTTCATGAACTTTTCTTTCATTCGATGGAACTCAGGCTATCACTGAGCCTTTTCATGAACTTTTCTTTCATTCGATGGAACTCAGGCTATCACGGAGCCTTTTCATGAACTTTTCTTTCATTCGATGGAACTCAGGCTATCATGGAGCCTTTTCATGAACTTTTCTTTCATTCAATGGAACTCAGGCTATCACGGAGCCTTTTCAGGAACTTTTCTTTCATTCGATGGAACTCAGGCTATCACGGAGCCTTTTCAGGAACTTTTCTTTCATTCGATGGAACTCAGGCTATCACGGAGCCTTTTCACGAACTTTTTTCTTTTCTCAGAGTGGAGGTTCGTAAGACACATAATTTGGAGGAAGACTCTTTTCATATATATTACAAAGAGTATTTACATAGGACCCACCTCGTTAAAAACCTTACCCCTTGATTTAGGGTCCCCTTTGCAAGGAAAAGAGTACGGTCCTTCTTATTCTAAATTAAATGCGAAAAGTAAATGTTTTTGTTTCCGAAACCACTTATAGTTCCGTGGTTTGGGGTTTTTCAATTTTATGGAATCTAAACTTGCGAAAAGAAATACTGAAAAATGAATCTAGCTACTTTCATGATTTTCAAGGGTAATACCTTTTCAGATTGTCTGCATTCCACGAATGCGGCAGCTCTTCACCGGTTTGGTCTGTTAGGCGGAAAGCTCCTGGCATGTTTGTTTCCTTTGCTATGTATGGCCCTTCCCATGGTTCTTGGAGTTTCTTGGGGTTTTCCCAATTTTTCTTTCTTTTCAGTACTAAATCGCCACTCTTGATGTTTTTCCTGACTCTTTTCATGAAAGGATAAGAAAATAGTCAGGAAAAACATCAAGAGTGGCGATTTAGTACTGAAAAGAAAGAAAAATTGGGAAAACCCCGGAAAACTCCAAGAACCATGTGAAGGGCCATACATAGCAAAGGAAACAAACATGCCAGGAGCTTTCCGCCTAACAGACCAAACCGGTGAAGAGCTGCCGCATTCGTGGAATGCAGACAATCTGAAAAGGTATTACCCTTGAAAATCATGAAAGTAGCTAGATTAATTTTTCAGCATTTCTTTTCACAAGTTTAGATTCCATAAAATTGTAAAACCCCGAACCACGGAACTATAAGTGGTTTCGGAAACAAAAACATTTACTTCTCGCATTTAATTTAGAATAAGAAGGACCGTACTCTTTTCCTTGCAAAGGGGGTCATAAATCAAGGGGCAAGGTTTTTAACGAGGCGGGTCCTATGTAAATACTCTTTGTAATATATATGAAAAGAGTCTTTCCCCAAATTATGTGTCTTACGAAGCTCCACTCTGAGAAAAGAAAAAAGTTCGTGAAAAGGTTCCGTGATAGCCTGAGTTCCATCGAATGAAAGAAAAGTTCATGAAAAGGCTCCGTGATAGCCTGAGTTCCATCAAATGAAAGAAAAGTTCATGAAAAGGCTCCGTGATAGCCTGAGTTCCATCGAATGACAGAAAAGTTCATGAAAAGGCTCCGTGATAGCCTGAGTTCCATCGAATGAAAGAAAAGTTCATGAAAAGGCTCCGTGATAGCCTGAGTTCCATCGAATGAAAAAAAAGTTCGTGAAAAGTCTCCGTGATAACCTGAATTCCATCATGAGAAAAGAAAAGTTCATCAAAAAGCTCCGTGATAGTCTGAACTCCATCATGAGAAAAGAAAATTTCGTGAAAGGGCTCCGTGACAGCCTAGATTCCATCGTAAAAAAAGAAAAATTCGTGAAAAGGCTCCGTTATAGCCTGAGTTCTACCATGGGAAGGAGAAATTCGTGAAAAAGGCTCCGTTACAGCCTAATTCCAACTATGAGAAAGAAAAATTCACGAAAGGGCTCCGTGATAACCAAGATTGAAAGAGAGAAAGAAAAATTTTGTGAAAAAAGACTCCTTGATAGCCAAAGGCTCCGTGAAAGCCTATATCCCACCTTAAGGGAATATCCTACCGAAAGGCCTGAGGCAACAACAAGTTGCGGCCTAAATCCTACCTTAAGGGGATTTCCTACAGAAAGGCCTGAGGCAACAACAAGTTGCGGCCTAAATCCCACCTTAAGGGGATTTCCTACAGAAAGGCCTGAGCCAACAACAACTTGTGGCCTAGATCCCACCTTGAAGGGACATCCCACCAAAATGACGAGAACAACTGAAGGTTGTGGCCCAGAAAGTACAAACATCTTTGTTCAGGATTTTTTGTGTGAAAATTATTAAGTGAAAGATAAATCTACCTCGGTTGAAAGAACAAATCAGCATGGTAACGAACGTTCATGAAGAACTATACGAAGTTTTTTAGGAAATTCGCTCTAGCCGAGAACATTCTTCCAAGGGCGAAAATTAGTAATCACAAAGTATGGTTGAAGCAACTGAAGGTTGCGATATCAACCTGGGCAAGTATGCCAAGCGGGCGCAAGTCCACAAAATTCGTGAAACAAATTTTGTCGACTTACGATCGAAGGGAATTATCAATCTTCGGACATCCACAAAATTTTGCATAAAAACGGCAAGGTGGGGAGGGTGATGTTTTTCCTTAAAAAATGAATTTATTGCCTTAGTTTCATACAAAATTTCATAAAAGTAAAATTACATAACTTCAAAGAGTTGACAAGTTCAGAAAGGAAGTTCGACGATACGGCCCGGTTTACGACCCCTTTCTTCGGCAATGTCACTAGCATAAGCAAAATTACATTTGCCAGTTATAGGGCTAAGGGGCTCCGTCTTCACAGTGGACCGCGAGCTCGAGGCTTCAGAAGAAAGAGCATAACCATCACGATGAAGAAAAAACCAGCTAAGTTGAAAGCTGCTCATCGAAAAATACTGGCAACATTCAACCCAAAAATCAGAGAATTCACATCCAGGATTAGCTTCTTTGTACAAACGCCAAGCTTCGCCACTAACTATCTGGTCCTGCCGATGAATTCGCAAAGGTATGATGTCCTGCATAGGCCCACCTTGCAGGACCTGCGCAGGTTAAAATTTACAAGACAGAAGTTTAGAAGGGGTCGCAGCCCATTAATGAACAAATATACAAGTTCTTAGGGCCTCAAACATCAAAAGCAAAAGTTAGGACAAGCAGAGCCTCATCCAACAATATCAACCTTCGGGGAGCTGGTCTGACGATCGGAACTGTCTTCCCCGCTATCATCTTGGTCGTCGCTGTTACTACTGTTGCCACTACCCTCGCTCCCCGAATCTTCCTCTCCATCGTTGATATCGTCATCCCCTTCAGATTCAGAAGATGATTCTTGACTCTCCACAGCCTTTGCACGCTCCTCTTTCCGAATCATCTGAAAAATGTAAAAAAAAGTCAACAAGAAATCAAGAAAGGGTCGCTCGTAAAATGCCAGAAATTCAACAAAGTCTATAATACCAACCTCCTCAAGTTTGTCACGAGCAATCTTCTTCGCGAATTCTTTTCCACTCTCATTCCAAAACTCCCTTGCGAATCTAATCTTTACAGCACGGATGTCCTCATTAGGGCGAATGATTGAAGTACTTCCAGCATCTGGAAATCGCGAGAGTGCACTGCGGAATTTCGGGAGATCGACACAATCAAAATCGTAAAGAAGCTTCAGAAGACTTTCCACCGAAAAAAGAGCAGCAAAGTCGCTGGCTCCTGAGAAGACATCTGGGAGAGCTTGGAACTCCTTCAGCATCCAGTGCATCAAATCAGAAATTTCTTCGCTTTCAGGTAGCGGACTTGGACGGGTGCCAAATTGCTCCAAAGCTCCTCTGTATTCCTCAAAAAGAACTTTCAGATGTTGTTTGATCTCATCAACATCTTTGCCCGAAGTCTCACTTCGCTCAGACAGAGCTTTCTCAAGTTCATGAATCTTCTGTTCCTTCGCGCTCAAAGTCTTCGCGAGATCAGAATTTTTCGATGAAAGCTCAGCATTACTAGCACGAAGCTCGTCAACAGTTTTTGCATTTTTGTCAGATTCCTTGCGAAGATTCTCAATCATTTTCAAGTCATCCTCATGAGTCTTGTTAAGCTTTTCAAGGTCTTTCCTCGAATCACGAAGAGCGGCTTCAGTAAGATTTTTCTCATCCTGGCATTTCTTTAAAGAATCCACCAGCTCCGCGATTCGCTTCTCCAAGTCAAGACCGGAAGCCTGAGCCTTGTTCAGTTCTCGCTTCAGCTTCTTAGATTCGCCAGTAAGCTTCTCAACAAGTTCCTCTTTTTCAAGGAGTCGTTCAGAAACGACTTTGCCGACGATGGACGCTTTTAAATCATAAGTCTTCTTGAAACTAGCAAGATCTAATGATGAAAGTTTCCGGGTATTTTCTTCAAAACCTACGAAAATCAGAAAGGTTACAGCAACGAAAAATGTAAGGAAAGCAAAAAAGATCACCAGAGAATAAAAGACGAAATCAAAATGCAAACCTGTTGGATTAAGTCTTCTGAAGGGAATCTGACCTGCGGGTTCAGAAATCGTCAAAGATTTCTGGAGAGAGGAAGAAGTGTGCTTTTCAGCAGCAGAAGTTGTTTGGCCGGTTAACCGAAGCCTCTTCTTCGGAGCATCTCCTCCTGTTTCACCCACAAATTCAGGGGATGTCCATAGCAAGGAAAACTTACGAACACCATCATCCGAGTCAACCACCTCACCGCTAACGCTTAACAGACCACCTCTAAAAGACGTACCAAAACTCTTGTTGTAAGCAGTGACGGAGGGTGGGGGATCCTGATCTTCGGGGATTTCCTCACGATTCTCAGTTAGAGAGGGATTCCCAACCAAATCACCGCCCTTGCTCACTGTGCGCTCTAACTCTTTAGCAAACTTCGGAGAGGCTTCATCATTAGTAGCAGGAGCTTGGGAAGAGCCAGCTTCGGCTTCAGTAGCAACCACAGAATCAACGGGAGTTTCCTGAACTTCGGGAATAATGTCTGAAAAAGTTTCAACATCAACAAGTTCATTCTCAGAACTCGGGGAATACACAGGACGAGCCCCAAATCTCAATGCACAGCACAAGCAAGAAAAGAAACCTGTTCGGTGAGGCTCGTCAGTTGTCTCATCATCCGAAAAGGCCAAAGGAACGCGCTGAACAACAGCAGCAGCAATCTTCTTTACAGCCTTCTTAGTTTTCTTCTTGCTTAGCTGCGCAAGACTTGAAGTCGCTTGAATCTCAGCATCAGAAATATCTTCGGAAGCTTTTCTTTTCCTCTTGCTGGACTCCAGAGACTTGGTCTTTCCTGGGCGAACGTAGGGAGAAGAAGTGTATGCTGCATGGCTTTTAGCTTTTTCCTTCTTCGAAGCTCTTCTTCTTGGAGCCTTAGGTGCTGCAGCCGAGCAAACGGCTACGGCAACAGCTGGAATCTTCTTGTCCACGCCTGGTGGGCGAGATCAAAGAGAACTCTCGGCACCAAGTTCAAAGAACACACGATTAACTCTTCTCCTATGCTTCACGATGTTCTTGAAAGATTTATACTCATTAAGAGTAGATTCGCCAACCATCGCGTTAACTTTTTCTTCAACTTCAAGAATGAAGTCTTCGAGACTTTGACCATCCTTAAGTCGCAAGTTGAATCGTGGGAATGGCACTTTCTGCGATGCCTAGTCCACGTCCAGGAAAATAATATTAGAAGGTTTCCAGCCATCTGATATCGGCCAAACTTCGGCTGCAACAAACTCTTCAATGGCGTCGCGACCTCCGAGAATGGTGCTGGCCAAGAAGAAAGCATTTTCACAGCTTTTGAAACCAATAGTTCGGCTGTTATACGAAGCAGTGCAAACAGCAGTCACCGGTGCCATTGGTGAATAGAATGGATAAGCTGGCCCAGTGTAGCCGGAAACCTTAGACATATCAACCTTCACGTAGAACCAAAATGAACTCCAGTCTTCGGAGAAATTGGTCTTGCTGCAAGGCGTGAGCTGGATGCGGGTAATGCCTTGGTGAGTATTTTTCCTTCGGGTATTGAAGGTACAGCACGCAAAGTGGGCTTCGTAGTATTTCCCATCATCGAGCTTCAGAATATCCTTCTCGATTACAAGCTCAAACAAACGTGTGAATATATCAGCACCAGCTGTACATTTGAAAGTCTTCATTATCCAGAAGAACTTTGAAAGTTCCAGTAAAGAGTTCGGAGTCAACTGGTGCATTTTCACGGAAAATTTCTCCAAAATGGATGGCAAATGAGGGTTACAAGGAAATCTGAGTCTACAAGTAAAGAAGTCCCTGAAAACAACAACTTCGTCGGCTTCAGGGGCGGGAACCTCTTCGCCTGAAGGAGGACGGCCGTCACCAGGAGGGAAGAACCCAGCCTTCTCATATTCTTTAATAATTTCGGCCATAACCTTTGACTTGCCGAAAACGAAAGCTAGAGGATGAGACATAGCCTTGACAGCAACGAGTTCACTCAAGTCAACATCAACGCCGGAAAGATCTTCGTCATCGCCGGATCTATTCTCTGATCTTATCTCTCCATCTTCACGACTGCCGCAATCGCGAGTGGCTTTGGCAACTAGATCATTTGTACTAGGAGGAGCGTTTTCCCCGGTCGGTGGAACTCCAGCGGCAGCCAATTCCTCAGAAGTCATCGGTCTAGCAGTACTTTTAGTACGAGCCACATTTTCGAAAGAAAAATAAACGCGAAATGTGTATCAATCTACAAGAAACAAAAATCTACGAAACAGTTGGCTAATGATCGAAAAAATATAAGAAAGAAGAATAGAATACCTTCGAATAACCAAAGAGGTCGACGAACTTCGGTCGTCTTGAGAACTTTGCGCTGCGAATACCTCAGAAGATCGAGGAATGCGGCGAAGCAGTGAAATAAAGTTACCGCGCCTTGGCTTCTATTTATAGGGTGAGAGGGGGGTAGTTTCAAGAAACTGTCTCGAGATGAACGTTGCGCGTTTTAGAGGGGACGCGTGTACACTCCGACGTTTCGAGGGTGACGTTTTTCACCGAAATTCTGAGAATTGTTCGTGGAAACGGATCGTCGGAGTCAACCCGTTTCCCCGAGGGGCTAGTGTTGGGGAATTGGGTAAAAACCTTTCATCCTCGGAACTTCGGAGTAACCAGGACTTTGGCGAATTCGTGAGAGTATTCGGAAATGAGTCACCAGGTCGCTGCCCTGTTTCACGGCGTGAAATGGTTCGTGAAGGTGTTTCAATATTCTTACATGGTTCACTAACCCTTTAAGGTTGTACAAAACAATTGCCGAACGAACACTGGATCGTAGGTCTGTTTCTTGTTTCAGGGCGGCAGAAACTTGGCGAGTTCGGGAAATTATGAAGGTGGAAACTTCGGAGATCTTAAAGAACTTCGCTTCGGCTGAGGATGCTGAAACTTAATTCGGGGATCTTGGTGATTGACGATTTTCGTGAATGAAGGATCAAAGGTCAAGAGAAGACCAGGTCAAAGGCGTTGCCTCAAAAGTCCGGGTTCGAGGTGTGGATTGATGGCCGGTTTGTAAATATGTGAAATTAGTTTCGCAAATCACGGGATGTAAATAGACCTGAGCATTTCACGGGCCGGGCCGGGTTCGGGTCGGGCCGAAAAAAACCCGAGTTTTTCGGGCTGAGAAAATCCTGCCCATGACCGTCCCATGGGACGTGTCGGGCATCAGTTTTCGGGCCGGGTCCGAGCTTGGGCGGGCCGCCCGCGCATTTTATAGTGTAAAGTAACTAAAAACAGCATTTCGGGCCGGGCTCGGGCCAAAAAAAAATTTCGCGGGCTTCAAGATCTCTGCCCACGCCCGTCCAGTAAGGTCCGTGGGCGGGCCTGACGCGGGCCGAGTCGGGCCGGGCCAAAAATGCTCAGGTATAGATGTAAAATACATTCTTGTATATGTTCACACTTGGAATATTCTTTAGATTCGAGAGTAATTTCGGAATATAAAAGTCCATTCGCCTCCCTATAAAAAGGGGTTCGAGGGCACGTGTAAAGGGATTCAGAACTTTTGAGGTGAGTACAGACTTTCGGGGATTCATTATCCTCTCTCTCTTGTTCCTGCTTTCGTGCATTCGTTCTGGAATCTTATGTTCGGGGATCCCATCCGATTTTCGGACCCGCCAACAATGCTAATGCACGGAACCGTTGTACAAAAACCTCTTCTTTAATTTGTCTCTCTGCTCCTTGTGACAGTGCGTAAAATAACACGAATCTAGGCCAGTAGTGACTTCATTTCTTATTTGTAGGTAGCTAGGCACAGATCGATCTGGGTCCGGCCGGCCGGCCTATAGCTTCTGGCGACTTCGTTCGGGCTGTGTCGCTGCCTTGCTGGTGCACCGTACACATCCGGCTCAGATCTCACTCGTATGCATCCATCCTTTAAAATTGGGCTCGGCGACAGCAGAATCAACGGCTAACCATCTAGGCGTCAATTGAATCCCCAGAGAGACGTACTACGGTTGGATTCGTTAGTCGTAAACGTGGCAAGGCTGGTCGGGTTGGGTGTATGTACGTCGTCTCCGCCGGTCACCTCGTCGTCGTCCCCAGCGACGGCGACACTTTCCGTTCAAAAACTCAAACCGAAGACTGCAAAACATTGTTCTTTTAATTTTCACCGACGACGGCTATCGACCTGATCGCAGGATGCATGCAGGTCTTAAGGAAGAAGGCGGGTATATATCTCGTCATGAAACGTACTACAGATTACCATGCGCCGGTCTTTTTGCCGGGCCGGTTGCCGAGCTACACCGTGAGTAGCCGCCGCCGCCGCCGCCGGCGGCGGCCGTCCCAAGTGCCCTACCTGGTCTTGTCGTCTGTCCCTCTTCTTGCTCCGGGGTAGACGACGAAGACCGCGGCTAGCCGAGTACTACTAGAGCCGTGGACACCGAACACCCTGTGCCCTCGCGGTCTGCACAGCGACGCCGTAGCTAACATGCCTGTCATAATTTATTTGATTCCCTTCTTTGGATGCATGGTTGGGTTTGATCTCATCGTGTCACTGTACTCCCTAGCTCGTCTTTATTCTAGATGATCCGCTCGATCATCGCAGAATATTGCCGTACGTACTTACAGATAATTGCGGCCGGGGGTTCTGAATGAATGATACTCTATATCTGGTGAGATGTCACCCGTTTTTTTTTTTAATCTGGCTGGCCACCTCATTCATTTCGCGGCCTGGGGCCGGACGACCGACCTGTCGATCGATGTGTTCGGGATGGTGGTGATGATTGTGTGCAGTTCTCGGTTATGCACGTCCAATTTAGAGATCGCCATCGCGACACCGCGGCCGTGGTGTGTGTTCGTGTCTCTTTCTTGATCCTGCGCCTGATTGTGTTTCTGCATCGACGGGGACCGGGAGGCCCTCAAACCGCAGATGCAGCAGCAGCTAGCGGACGGAGGAGAGCGCTCTCTTGTAGGAGTACATGCTGATGGGCCAGCCGTACGTGGCTGTGTCCCCTGCATTCGCATTCCGCGTTCTGTCGGATCGCATTGTTCGTTCAGGTGATCAGGGGGAGATGGCGCCACGGTGGAGTGTGGTGGCAATTGGCATCCGATGCAGCGCATGCATCATGGGGGACACCGTACGTGACGATCGAGAGATCTCTCCCTCGAGGCCTCGACCGGCCGGGGACGGCAAATCTCGCCGATCCGGCGGCGGCGGTTCGGGCGGATCCCGCCTGGTGCGCAGGGCAACCACGTGGTGCCACCTGCGCGCGCGCGGCGCGGCGACCGGGATCGAAAGCCGCGCGGTCCTGTACGGGCGACCTGACCTGACCCATGTGCACGGCACGGTCCAGCAGACTGCTGCTGGATGGATCGATCACACGGGCTTCAGCATAGTTCAGACCCGGGCGGGCCGTGCTGCTGCCGGAGCCGGACCACCGGCCACGGTCACCACACACCACGTTCACGCATGCCATATCAGCCTTGACCAGCCTTGTGCTTGCACGCCCCACGCGTTGCTCGCTCGTGTGAAAAATGAGGGGATATTATGCAGCGGGGCGCTTAACCAAACCTTTTCTTCTACTATGGACTCGGTGCACTGCACGCGTTATGCTTACAAGTTACTAGAACACCAGCACGAACCGCACTGCACTGCAAATCCTCCGGTTTGGTAAAAGAAGTCGTTTTGGACAAAGTTTGGGTCAAACATTAGGAATATAAATGATGAATAACTTTTAATTCATTGAGTTTAGAAATGTGAAAATCATATCAATAGATTTATTTTAAAAATTCTTTTCATAACAATATACATATATAACTTTTCAATAAAAATTTTTATAGAAAAGAGAAGTCAAAGTTGTGTTTTGGAGACCGTGTCGCTGTCCTAAACGACTTCTTTTACCAAACCGGAGGGAGTAGCAGTGACACAACACTCTCGGAACCTTTCTTTTTATTTGAAACAAAAGGAACATTTCTTTTGGGTGAGAGGAAATCAACCAACTAAGAGCTGATTAAATCATGAAATGACGACATGGTTAAAATATTGGGCCGACGGCCGTGTATGAAGTAGGATTAATATGGTCCCCCGAGGATAACTGTCAGGGCTACACGGGACTGCTGCTGGCTGGGGGCGACATTGGACGTGGGCTCAATGTATCTCTGTAGCAGATACTCAGTGCTGTGGGCCGCTCTGGGGGCGACATAGAACACCCACAGAGGCCCAGAAGGCCCGACTGAAATATAATACCCACGCCGTCACCACCTCACATCCCCATCGCGAAAACCCTAGCCGCTCGGCGCCGCCTCCGCTCTCCAACTCCTCAGGTGGGTGGCGGCGCGTTCCTTCACCTCCTCCTCCGTGCCTCCTTCGTCCCTGATCTCCCTCGTTTAATCGCCACTGACGCTCATTCGGCTTTGCTTGCTTGCTTGCTCCAGGTACTCCATTCGCAGCCGGCCAGGTCCTCGGAGCGCGGGAGATGGCGTAAGTTCCTCCCACCGGAATCTTTGTTTCCTGCGCTAATCTTTCTAGCTGCTTCATGTTCGCCGTGAACCCGTTGCTGGGTCGTGATATTAGCCTGCTAGCTTCGAGATTTACGGTGTCATGGCTTGGTATCTGGTAGATCAGTTTTAACTCTGTGCTTGGTGCGGCTCAGGATGAAAGGATTTATGCTTATGGAATGGATGCTACTGTTTGGTCTCCTTTTCTAACGATTTGATGCATGTGCTGTTGTGGTGTAGTCGTATGAGGCTCGCTGGTGGTCTTGATCTAGCGAGAAATGTTTCCTGCCCACGGAATCGATGTTTTTAAAAAAAAAATAGTTTGGTCGATTTGTATCGTGATTACGATCATTTGGCAACTGTATTAGTGATTTCTCACCATTGGACAACAGTTACTTATATCTTTGCAGGAGAAAACATAAATGATTATAGGTTTACAGGAATCAACTGTTGTCTTGTTGATATCTCGGTCTCATATAGAGAATTTAAATACTTTGTGATATAGTTCTTTGGCCTTATGCGATTTTTGTTTGTTGATAGCTAGTTTAACCAGATAACCTCTACTTATCCTGCCTTTTGAGCTATGGGCAATGGGGATTTTCTTACCATTTTTGTGTTTTGGTTAGATGTACTACTAAGTTTTATCATGCCCTGCTTATCAATTCACCATGATTTTGTGCTTTGGCAGGGATCAGGAGACACCGGTTCCAGTTGTTGAGGCACCTACCCCGGTTCTTGGGGAGCCGATGGACTTGATGACTGCTCTGCAGCTCGTCATGAAGAAGTCAGGTGCCCATGATGGCCTCGTAAAGGGTCTTCGTGAGGCGGCCAAGGCCATTGAGAAGCACGCTGCCCAGCTCTGTGTGCTTGCCGACGACTGTGATCAGCCTGATTATGTCAAGCTGGTGAAGGCTCTCTGTGCTGAGCACAATGTTCACCTGGTTACTGTGCCTAGTGCTAAAACTCTTGGCGAGTGGGCTGGGGTGAGTTAAAAATTGCTTCCTTGCAGATATACTTTGTTTAGCATTGTGTTGATCTTTAGTGATGCAAGCAGATTATTTAGATAATGATTCACATTGCTCTGCCAAATGTTATGTTAGGGAATATAGTAGGGTTTGGAATGTTCATTCCTTCTGTTTGAGTTGTATTGCAAGTTAAAAAATAAACTTTTTTGCATGGCATTCTCCACCTTGCTTTGTGCTGCTCAGTATTTGTTGCGAATTTTAATAACCTTCATCTTTGGCCCTTTGCAGCTCTGCAAGATTGACTCTGAGGGCAAGGCAAGGAAGGTTGTGGGCTGCTCCTGTGTCGTTGTCAAGGTAACTACTGATTTCCTGCTGTACTGCATCAAGCAAATATTTTGGTTTATACAGGGAAAAGGTTGTGATTTTTTTGGCTGTTTTCTTTGAAATTACCAGGACTATGGCGAAGAATCTGAGGGCCTCAACATAGTGCAGGAGTACGTCAAGTCGCACTAGATGCACTGTGTTTCAGCATCTACATTTTAGACCTGAGTTTAGAACAATTTTCAAGTGCGAGCCATAGATTGATGTGAACGATCTGGATATCTCAACTCTTGTTTTAAGTGCCATGTAATCTGCTTTCAATACAAATCATCAAGGGCTGGTATTCTTGCTTGCTTGTTCATCGTTGTCTTGCTTGGCATGTGCCACATCTGATGGTGTAGTTTTGCTTGCACTTTTGTTTATATAAATTTCAAAAATAAACAACTATTTTGAGTTTTGGCATGTCGGCTTCGTCCTTGCGTATGGTTTGAAAGTTGTACTTTTATGTATCTGTCAAAATAGTTGCACGCTTCTGCAACATTCACACGTTTTTTCCCCAAAATGTGTAAACATACTTGTTTTTTATTTTTATTTTTGGTTCGAGTTGAGGATTCTTAGGGCCTGTTTACTTCATCAAATTTTCACCAACAACCCGTCACATCAATCTTCTTTCCACTAATTTGGAGTATTAAATGTAGATTAATGACAAAACCCATTCCACGACCCCTACCTTAATTTTCGAGACGAATCTAACGAGCCTAATTATGTCATAATTAGACAATGTCGTGCTACAGTAAACAATCTCTAATGACAGATTAATTAGACTTAATGGATTCGTCTCGCAATTTTCGGTCCATTCGTGTAATTATTTTTGTAAATAATCTACGTTTAATACTCCTAATAGACTTTGAAAGAGGACCTAAAATTTTCAGTTCGCGAACTAAACGAGGCCTTAGAAAGGTTATCATTGCTGTGATCTTCGCCGGCGAAACAAAAAAATATAGTACGAGGAAGCTGAAAAAACGTCGACAGCTGCTTCATCGTCAGTGACAATTCAGCCCGAATAAGAAGTTTGATTGGTAGTGAAAGAAAAGGAATAATGACTACGGTAAGTGAAACATGCATTGTTCCAACACTATGCTTAGAGAAAATTACAGCACTTTTCCGAAGATGCAGCTGACCAGCGCCTTATTAGCCCAAGACGAGTATGGACAAGTCTTTTTGTTACAAGCCCATTAACTGAACATTTTTGTTTTCCGGCGAAACAAAAAAAGACGAGGAAGCTGAAAAAACGTCGACAGCAGGATTCGAACCTGCGCAGGCAAAGCCCAACAGATTTCGAGTCTGTCTCCTTAACCACTCGGACATATCGACTTCCTTGTTACGCTTTGCAAACACATGATAATATATAAAAAAAAGAAGGTAAGTTCGTGTGTATTTATCCGGAATGCCCGGATGCCGTACAGATCAAAAGTTTTTACACAGTTAAACTGTTCCATATATACACACGCATGCACGTTAGGAGTCACCCGGCCAATCGCGTTCTTTTTGTCCCATCCCTCTTTTCGCTGTGGGGGGCGGCGGCGGGGCCGCCGGACACCGGAGGCCCGCCGTGCATGTGCGGTCGTCGGACCCCGCCACCCCGGGCTGCAGTTCCGAGGAAAAGTGTGCACGCAACAACGACACCTCCTCTCTGGCCCTCATTTCAAAGTTTCAACGCCCTACAGTTTTTGTGCTGTACCAGTGCATGCGCGTATCATCTATGGCAGCGACATTGACAAGCTAGGTTGTTCATTGTTCAATCCAGTCTCTACCGATCGTCCTGTCACGCCTAGGTTTTTCTGCACGATCGATTGCCTCCACGCTCCACTCGACAATCTCTTCCGTTGTTGGATCAGTTCCTCATCTGGTCTAAGGCATTCCCGTCTCTCTGATGATGTTTTTTTTTTGCCCTTTCATGCATGCTATAGCGGCTTTTCTTTTCTTGCTTTATTCGCGCCGTTTTTGTGGACTGCTAATGCCAAGTACTGCCTCTCGCTTTTGTGACTCCAAGGTGATACAGTGTCCCGTACGATGGCCGTCTTCAGAAAATGGTCAGTCAGGTCAGGCGATCGCAGTGATGCACCGGCGCGCACGTTCTTGCTGTTTGTAAACATTCGTGCTGCCTGCATTTCCGGCTATAAAGCATGACCACCCTCAGGCCATGGCGTGCCACGAGCCCTGAGATAGTGGAAGCTGCACTTCAGCATATATTCTCGCCAGTCGTCGCTTCTTTGGAGGCAAAGATGATCACCAAGATCTGATAGGTTGCTAGATACGCTTCCTTGTTCATTGTTCTATATTCGAAATGGTACCTGTTCTTGGTGAGGCTGTGGAGACATATTAATGCAGAGCGGAGAGCTTGTACCACTAGCACTTACGATGAACAAGTAAGCTGATGGGAAGCTTTATGACTGGCGGCTAGTCATCAGTTGTCACCCTAGTAAATTGTTAAATTACAAGGTCCTACTACACGCAGATAAGACGGTGGTTACCATGATGGGCGCCATCAGTTGTTACAGTCTACCGATCCGCCGCAGAGTACTCTGCTTCCAGTCAGACACACCTTTTTCAGCGGATCTGCTGTTCTGTTTTCCAAGAGGATCCAAAGGTGAGGTTTTCACATGCATGCGATCCCTGCAGCGCACTGCGCAGCCTACTGGGGTATCTCATTATTGCTTCATTCTACGGTCACTGTTCACTTCGTCGTCTCTGGAACGACCCAAGGGCATGACGCCTGTCTGTACCTGAGGAAATCATACCGAGCTCGGTTGTATACATTAAAAACTTGCAGTTGAATGTTGGTTAGGAGTTGGGGACCTGATCGAGGGGAAGGGAACACATGAAGACACGGCTAGTGGCACATGTTGGAGCGGACTGATGCCTCCCACGACCGACGGCTCCCCCCATCTCCTGCAACAGTTCATTACGAGCCTAGCTTGTTGTCTGATGAGTCATTATCCTTCCGTGAGCAAACCCAGCTGGGACAGCCTCAGGCTGTCTGGGCATGCTCGGGCATCATGGTTAGGAGTAGAACAGATGAGCCAATGCCGCTGGATCATCACATACTCTAGATCGTCGCTGTCCTTTTTATTTCCGTGTGGTCGGTCTCCCGGCTCCTGAATGATCCACCAGGCAGTCCAGGCCCCTAGGGCCCCAGGCTTGCGGCTTTGCCTCGGAGTTCTCTAAAACGCCATGCCTCGTTGTCGTTCTCCTCCTCGTAGAGAAACGTATTATGTGAGAGGTAATACAGTTTTCAATGCGAAAATTTTGTGAACTCTTCGGTAACTAAACACTGCCCCCGTATCTTTTGTTGCTCTCCTTCTCTTTTCTTTTGTTGCCGTCACTGAAAATATACGGAGTAGATTGCCCATTCGGTCTGAGATGAGCTCGCAATCACCTTGCAGCTAGACTGGCACCGCGCCATTCCCGATGTTGAAGGTGACAAGATGTGGCCATGATTTCCCGCAGGAGAGGAGAGGTGAGGTACTGAGGTGTCAGGTGAGAGCCATTATTTTTTTTACTGAATGACTTGCCGCAGGGACCTGAATGACCTGACTCGCATACTGAAAATCTGATCGGATCCTACACAAGGGGCCAGACTTCACGCCTTTCCACGCACTATAGCTTTTTCGCCCTTTTTTCCCCCTTTGTTTGCATCTCCTTTTGCCTTTTCTCCCTTCCACCCTTTGGGGCCTGTTTAGTTGGCTGAAAATTTGCAAATTTTTTGCTAAATTTTCGACTCTCTCCATCACATCACATTAAATATATCAAAAGACATATGTTCGGAGCAGTAAATGTAGGTAAAAAATTAACTAATCACACAGTTCTGTTGTACATCACGAGACGAATCTTTTGAGCTTAGTTAGTCCATGATTAGACAATATTTACCACAAACAAACGAAACATGCTACAGTGTGCTACAGGAGTTCGAAACGTTAAAAAGATAAATTTTCAGCTAACTAAACAGGCCCTTGGAATCATTTCCTCCTCCCGCGGCTCCCAACTGCGTGCATGGGCTGAGGTGATTGCGTCCTTGGCAGTGCCATCCCGTCGACTGTTGTTGAGGCCTCGCTCACATGTTTCCTGTGCCGCTGTGCGAGGTGCCGAGGTGGCAGCTCATCCCTGAGCTCTTTTTGTTCTTCCACCTTTCGCTTTTGCACCCTCCCCGTCCTCTCGACCCCTCCTCCTGCACAAGGCCACACGTTCACCATGGCCCCCCAGGAGGATCTCCCTCCATTTAAGAAGACAACCTGAACCAGGCCATTTTGCTCGTCTCCTCTCCAGGCTCGAGGCGGTTCGGTTTGCTTCTGCTAAAGGTTAGCTTCCTCTTCCTTCGCCTGCAGTTTACGTACTCCACGGATCAGTTTCAAGAATGAGTGGCGCTGTACTTGTTCAGATTTCACACTTTCCCGGATGCGGATACTGTTCTCTGCCATTTCCCCCTTTCGCCGTGCTTTTTCAGCTTTGCACTCGATGACAGTTTTCGGGTGGTTTTCGGTGGGAGTTTTGGTCGTCTTTCTGAAACTTCCCTGGCTGAACTTGGTCGTCTTTCTGAAACTTCCCTGGCTGAACAGAAAGCATTGGAAGAGCAAATTGTTCCAACAGACAGAATGCGTGCGTGGTGTGGTGACACCCTTGTTTCCCCGTTCTGGCTCGGATTGCCATACCACAATGGCAATCCCAACCACTCCCGCACACAAGAAAGAAACAAGCAGGAACGGGAGCAACATGCTGCATTTGCTTTATTTTACCTTCTTCAGTCTTTCACATGTAGAACGTGATATGTCTTTCACGAGGCTCACATGCTCACGGCCAGGAGATAAGACGGGCCTTCGAGCCATCGACCGCCTCTGATGCCTGCATTTCCTCTGTGCCCAGTGCTCAACCAGGAGGCGCTCTGGTCACAGGAGGAGGAGCCCAAGGACCGCGGCGTGGCAGGCTGCCATGAGCAGCTTCGCGGGGCAGAGGTCGAGGCCGTGGGTGGGGATGGCGGGCGTCGGCACCCCGTCGGAGCCCGCCGCGGGTGACAGCGGCGTCGCCGGCAGCGCCAGGGACGACGCCGCGGTGGCCTCGTCCATGAGGGGCGCCGCCGACGGGTCCACCAACGCCAGCGCCATCTCCTTCGGCTTCGCGGCGACGGCCGTGCTCGTCTCCATGTTCCTCCTCATGGCCATCTTCGAGCACCTCATCAAGCCCGGCCTGGCTTCCTCCTCTTCCTCGTCGTCGTCTTCGTCCTCCCCACGCTCCGACGGCGGCAGCGGCGAGGGCCCCCGCCGGGGCCTGCCGCCCCCCGGCCGCCTGCGCCACCAGCACGACCCGTCGCCGGACAAGCTCGGCCACTCGCCCAAGGTACAGTACCCGCATTGCCACTGCCTCTGCTTCTCCTACTCGTGCTCCACTGCTCGTGCGTCCGGTTCACGTGCACCGTGCCAGAGGAAAGCGACGACACGCTCTGCATGTCGTCGTTCATCGAGCTCGTGGCTGCAGTAACAGTGATGTATCCATGTAGAGTACCTGTAATACTGTGACACACGTACACTGTCCGAGCGCGGACAGCGAGAGGTGGCGTGGCGTGCGGAACCTGAATTGCTCGCCGGTTTTTTTGTTGCGTTGCAGGTGGAAGACGACCCCGTGGCGGCCGCGCCGGACCTGACGGTGCTGATGCCGGGGCACCGGTACCCGACGTTCCTCGCGCAGCCGGCGCCGCTCGTGCCGTGCGCCAGGGAAGGCGTGCGCTGGCCTCCACACGAGCACCTCCGTTCATTTCTGCCGCCATGATTTTGTTCCCCCCTTCTTTTTTTGAGAATTTGTTCCCCCCTTCTTCTGTAGCCTGTACAGGAGGCTGGTGGCTGCCTGATTGGTGATTGCTTGCCAAGCCTGTGGAAATTGAATATTGCTGTGCTGGGCCGACGGGCTTGCTGCTTCTTGTACATGAGGCTTGCTTGTATGGCCCAATGCTTTGCATGATTTCAGTAAATTAGTTCATCGCCGAAATATCTATCTAATGGATTAGTTCAGGCCCAGGTCAGCCCATGCAGATGGCCCATCGTTGGGCATTTTCGCGTTGCCACCACCCACCAACCTACGAAAGCTCGATCCGACGACGTCCTGCTCCGTAACCGGCAAGCATGGGCATGGCTGAGCAACAGAATTGACCTCCATGCCTCTCGGCTTTCGCTGACCTGGCCACTCCATTGGCCGTTTCCTCGCAGGTGCAAGCCTGCTTGTGGTTGGTCGCCGACGGCGACCGGGCATCATCAGCAGAAAAAAGTGCACAACACCTCGGACCCCACTGGCACGACCGTACACTCACTGCACCTTTTCTTTCGGTTACGTATACCTACTACTTTACGTGCTTGGAAGAAGCGGCGAACGAAAGGGTTTGATCGAGAGCACCTCTCGCTTTCCCACCGCGCGCAGGGGCAAGGGCAACGGACCAAATCACTACTCGCCGCGACCTCGTCTCCCCCGCGGCCGCGGGTGGCCCGTGGCCGCCATCGTCCACGTACCATCGCTCTACAGATAGCGAAGAGTGTGCCCGCAGCAACCGCGTGCCAACTGCCAAGGAGAAGGTGCGCGCGTCGCAGCCCGCCGCCGTCGTCCGTCGCCATTCTTGTACGGAAACTGATTGCTAATTCAGGTTGACAACGCTCCGGTACGAGGAACATGTCAAACGCGCAACTCAGATCCCGTTCACGCCCCAGCGAAGAAGTCCGCGTGCCGATGGCTCCTCGGGACTATAAAACCCTGCCGCATCCGGCCGTTCCAAATCGCACTCGATCAGCTCTCATCTTCAGCTCTGCAAGCTTCCATCCATCAGCAGCAAGAACCACCGGAGCCCAGATTCAGCAAGCAGTGTCAGTTGCCGATCCCTAACTCACTTCACCGGTCAGATACCCAGCAACTAACTCAGGAGCCAGATACACGTTCATGCGCATGGCCGCTTCTCCTTCCTCCTCATTGCTAGCGGCGCACTGCGCCGTTTTCTTGCTCCTCGTCGCAGGAGCCGCTCACGGCCACCCTCCTAGTAGCACCGGCGGCGGCTCGGCGCTGAGCTCGACGTTCTACGACGGGTCGTGCCCGGACGCCCACGACGTCGTCCGCCGCGTGATCCAGGACGCCAGGGTCTCCGACCCCCGCATCCCGGCCAGCCTCATCCGCCTCCACTTCCACGACTGCTTCGTCCAGGGCTGCGACGGCTCGCTCCTGCTGGACGACGACCTCCCGACCATCGAGACCGAGAAGACCGTGCCGGCCAACAACAGATCGGCGCGCGGCTTCGACGTGGTCGACGACATCAAGAGCGCTCTGGAGGAAGCGTGCCCCGGCGTCGTCTCCTGCGCCGACATCCTTGCCCTCGCGGCTGAGGTCTCCGTCGAACTCGTAAGCACCCGAACGTTTTCCCCATTTGATCAATCACTATACACATCTTCTGCCATGACGTGAACACTGACGGGATTATGCAACTGCTTGCAGGCTGGAGGGCCACGATGGAGAGTGCTGCTCGGCCGGCGAGACGGCACGACGACCAACGTCCAGAGCGCCAGAAACCTACCCAACTTCTTCGACACCCTGAACGTCCTCCAGGAGAAGTTCAGAAACGTCAACCTGGACGACACTGACCTCGTCGCTCTCCAAGGTAATTAAGCAACACCATTTCAGCAGATACAGTGTTTATCTTGCTACAAATTTCTGGTAGCGTACGATGGGCCTTACTAATAAATTTGCGCTTCGATCAGGTGCGCACACATTCGGAAAGGTGCAGTGTCAGTTCACGAGGGAGAACTGCACGGGCGGCCAATCCAGCGGTGCACTGGAGAACCTGGACCAGGTCACACCCAACCGGTTCGACAACAAGTATTACGGCAACATCTTGCACGGCCAAGCTCAGCTGCCGTCAGACGAGGTTATGCTGTCGGACCCTGCCGCGGCGGCGACCACTGCTCCCATTGTTCATCGGTTCGCGAGCAACCAGAAGGATTTCTTCAGGAACTTCGCGGCGTCCATGATTAAGATGGGGAACATTAGCCCTCTGACAGGGAAGGATGGGGAGATCAGGAACAACTGCCGCAGGGTTAACGAAGGCTACTGAAAACTCGGATTTTCAATTCTTTTTGTAACCAAATGTGATGCTTGTACAAATCATTCTTTGCATTCGATTTCTTAATTTTCTTTAACCACGAGGTGTTCTTTTTGTTCCATTTTGTAAAGCAAATGTAAAAATGTTATTACACGGGAGCAATGTAAATCTGAATTACTCCCCCGTTTCAAAATACTTATCATCTTAGCTTTCTACATACATTACCTTTGTTATGCACCTATATAGGTAGTATGTCTGCATACATAATAAAGAGAATGTATCTAGAAAACTCTGAATAACAAGTATTTTGAAACGAAGGGAGTATATGTTACAAAATGTACAATGTATACTTATTCTTACAATCAGTTTAAAGTCATATTTAGTAGATGGCAATCCGCAAACAAAACCTAGCTTCACCGCTACAAGTGAGATTCAAGATTCGAACATGCGGTTTATGATCCAAACTAATCGAGTTCCCCAATTTAAAAGCCGTTTGAAATATATAGTTAGAGGGTCAAGTTTTCTTTTTTCAAATAGCTTACTAGCTCTATGACTATAGCATTCCAAGAAAATCTCGGTTAGTATGGCACACACGAACTTTGTGTGATTTTTCCAAGCCTAAAAACATGTACTTATGGTAACATCAAATTAAGATTTTGTGACACAAATTAAGATTCATTTTATCATGTTTGTTTTAAAAAGCTTATTATTTTGTAGTTCATTATTCATGCACACATTTTTATTGTTAGAATTTTTTTGTCTTAATAAAACGAAATACACTTTGTATTAAAAAAAGAGTACGTTTTTTATAAAATCACATGCTGCGCATACCAATACGACTTAGTTTTGGGATAGCTTCATGAAGATATAGTTTGAGCACAAAAACAAACTTTCGAAAACCATGCAGATCGACGCTATACACATGTGTTTAAGAGAACGATATGGTAATTTCGAACACCACGATGCCATGCATTATTAGGGTTGTATCATAATTATTTTTTCATACAAGATACTCTTTCTGTTTCTAAATCTAAAATATTATGTTTAGGACCAGCTATAACTATTTCAGCAGTCATATATTTTTTATAAACGGAAAGTGCAGTGCCTTCGGAGAGCATGACATCAACGGATTTGAAGTAGGGTTAATTTGCACGCAATCATCCCTCAGCGCGACCACTTCTCATGGCGCACCAATATATAATCTCCCATTAGCCTCATGGTTCAACGCTGCAACAATAACATATTCAGATTCAGCCGCGTGCCGCAGCATCACCGGTGCCAAAGTACTACACTACTACAATTCAAATTGACATTCTCCGGCTTAAGGAACATGTCAAACGCGCATGCGATCCCATTCGGCCAATCCCATATCCCATCAGTGAAACAGTCGCCGCGCCTATGGCGTGAGCCTATAAAACCTGCCGCGGGCACCCATTCCCCTCGCACCAATCTCCCTCATCTCTGCAACTGCAAAGCTCCATCTGCAGCAAGCACCACCAGGCACCGATCGTCGTAGCTAGCTGCCTACCTGGCTGCAACACTGTCAGTGTCAGTTGCCAGCAGCCTCGATCTTCAGTGATCACCTGAGCACAACTGATCAGAACCGCACGACAGTACACAGGGACCAGACCAGCACGCCCATGGCCGCCGCCGCCGCCTCTCGCTTCCCGTCTCTCGGCGGCTTGCAGTTAGTTGCATACTGCGCCGCCGTCTTGCTCCTCGCTTTGGCCGGAGCTGCTCACGCTTACGCTCCTAGCGCCGGCGGCTCGGCGCTGAGCTCCACGTTCTACGACGCGTCGTGCCCGAGCGCCTACGACGTCGTCCGGGGCGTCATCGAGAACGCGCGCGTCTCGGACCCGCGCATCCCGGCCAGCCTCATCCGACTCCATTTCCACGACTGCTTCGTTAAGGGCTGCGACGGCTCGCTCCTCCTGGACGACGACCTCCCGGCGATCCAGACCGAGAAGGGCGTGCCCGCCAACGACAAGTCGGCGCGCGGCTTCGAGGTGGTGGACGACATCAAGAGCGCGCTGGAGCACGCGTGCCCCGGCGTCGTCTCCTGCGCCGACATCCTCGCCCTCGCAGCCGAGATCTCCGTCGAACTCGTAAGCACCCTATATATATTTTTACTTCTTCCATTGAACGACCGTAGCAAGCTTGCCAACGACGTTCAAGCTTAGCTAGTTTTCCTTAGCTGACGAAACCATGGACGAACTACTTGCAGTCTGGAGGCCCACGATGGAAGGTGCTGCTCGGCCGGCGAGACGGCACGACGACGAATATCGAGGCCGCCAACAACCTCCCGAGCCCTTTCGACGCCCTGGAAGTTCTCCAGGAAAAGTTCAGAAACTTCAACCTCGACGACACTGACCTCGTCGCCCTCCAAGGTAACGTATTGACATGACTAAAACATTTCATATTCCTTAACAGTTCAGACGACATCGGAAATTCTTTTATAAGGCCTACATGCTGATTTCAACAACAAATTTTTCTACCTTCAGGAGCGCACACATTCGGCAAAGCGCAGTGCCAATTCACGCAAGCGAACTGCGCACCCGGGCAGCCTGAGGATGCACTGGAGAACCTGGACCCGGTGACACCCAACGAGTTCGACAACAAGTACTACGGCAACCTCCTGCACGGCCGCGCCCAGCTCGCATCCGATCAGGTCATGCTATCAGGGCACGCCGCGGAGGCGACCACCGCTCCCATTGTTCATCGGTTTGCGGGCAACCAAAAGGATTTCTTCAAGAACTTTGCCTCCTCCATGGTTAAGATGGGTAACATCGGCCCGCTGACTGGGAACGATGGAGAGATCCGAAAGAGTTGCCGGAGGATCAACAGCAAAGGCTACTGAAGAATCCTTTTCAGTTCGATTGGTTTCCTTTTTGTTCAACCAACGGTTGTGATGCATGTGTAAATAGTCATTCTTTCCAATCTTTTTCTCATTCTTTTGTAACTGTATGTAAGACCTTCCGATCCCTTAATGGAAAGCAAATGTGAAAATGTTTTACACATCTCCTGAACTCTAGTGGGTAGTAGCGGCAAATCTCAACCAAAGCTGGAGAATTCGATTGCTTTTAGAATGTTAGATTCCTTGTGATGGATCTTGCCCGCCTAGATTCGAGTCTTTTAATTCAATATGGGTGCTTATATTAATGGCTAATTATTTTTTAAAAGGTAAACCAGTCCCTGTTGACAGTGAGAAAATTAGAGTTCAAGGAGTTTTAGAGAGAAATAGTTGGTGTTGGTTTTAGAAATGAAAGCATTAACATGGTGGAAAATATTTGGTCAGGTGAGGGCCGGATCAAATTTGGCCTCTTTTTTCTCACATATATATTTTTTAATTATGAGCAAGTTCCATGTAAAATTTCAAGTTATTTTTCTTAGAATTTGGAGAAAAAATTTTGAAATTCATGAATCCTACACATTTAAATAAAGAGAAATATCATCCGACGAAATCCAACGGTGGAAGTACCAGAAAATACTAGAAGGTTCCTGTAGAGAAATACCAGGAAGTACCAACTTGGTAGGACACACAACCGAGCTTTTTTTACTAGAAAGTTCCTGTAGAGAAATACACAGGAAGTACCAATTTGTTTCGTTCTTGTTCAACCAACCGTAGTGACGCATGTGTAAATAGTCATTCTTTCCATTCTGTTCGCATTCTTTTGTAACTGTATGTAAGATGTTCCGATCCATTACTGGAAAGCAACAAATGTGAAAATGTTTTACACATCTCCTCAACTCTACCATTAGTGGGTAGTAGTAGCGGCAAATCTCAACCAAGGCTGGAGAATTCGATTGGTTAGATTTCTTGTGATGGATCTTGCCCATGTAGATCCGAGTCTTTTAGTTCAATACGGGTGCTTATACTAATGGCTAATTACACAGTGTGCCCGTTGACAGCGAGAAAATTAGAGTTTGGGGGAGTTTATGGAGAATTTGTTACTGTTGGTTTTAGAAAGCGTTAGTAATGGTGGAAAATATTTGATCAGGTGAGGGCCGGATCAAATCTGCTTGCCTCTTTTTTCTCACACACATGTAAAATTTCAAAAAAAAATCTTGGATTTTGGAGAGAAAATTTTGAAATTCACGAATTCTAGCCATTAAATAAAACAAGGTGAAATAACAAGAGTGGACCGAGTCTATTGATGGTAGGAAACCATGCATCAAACTGAGAGATTGTATCGTAGGAAGGAAGCATTGCCGTTTCAAATGGCTATTGTCACCTCCCACCAATTTATCCGGCTATAGCTGTTTGAAATGACTATATAGGTATATATTTGCAATTTTTTGGGGTATGTATTTGTTCTGTAAAATAAAAAATATTTTTTTCGCATCTTCTTGCTGGATAGGTTAAACACATTTCTGCTCTGCGACAATCATATTGCATACCATGTCGTCACAGGTCCTACTACCGTTTTTTTAGGAAAAATGAGTGTCCTACCGCAGTCGGCTGATTTGCAAGTTGCAACAACCAGATTGCCTCGACGCTTACCATGCCGTCTCAGGTCCTACGGGGTTGTATTTTTTTAAACACATTTTGTTTGCAACAAACATGAGGCAATTGCGACATTAACTTAATTAATTACTAAGACACAGTCGGCTGGTTGCTTCCTGAGCTCGGAGCCTCTCGCTGACCGGACCCGGCCACTCGATCGATCGTCCCTTTGCTCGCAGCTGCAAGCCTCTCGAGAGGTCGCCGATCACCACCATCCATAGCCCCTGAACTCTACTGGTCCTTTTCCTCACTTTCCGGGATATAGAAATGGCAGAGTTCGGGCACCATCACCTTCCGACTTTCGTTTTCACACACCGTTGCAGCAAACGCAAGCAATCATCGTTCAACTCGACGCGACCGCTTCTCCTGCCGCCGCCACCTCTCGTCAGTCTGACGCTGAAAGGAAGCAATATCTTAGAAGGGAGCGTGCGCGTGCGCAACGACGGATGCTGCCGCAGCAGCCATTGGCCCCCCTGCATCGTCTCGCCAGTGCTAATACAAAATCGAAATCAACTTGGCAAGCTCCGGCGTGAGGAACATGTCAAACGCGCGGCCAATTTTCTGCCGCTCCAGCGAAAAGTCCCGGCGGCCGCGGTTATCACTCGAGACGGGGCTATAAGAATGCAGACCCCGGCCATTCCCCTCCCATCCATCTCTCTGCAATCTCATTCTCGCGATCAAGCAGCAAGCACGAACGCATAGCATCCAGCCTCTCCGGTGTGACAGGCCTTGCACTTGCACGTAGTATGGCCTCTCCTTCCTCCTGCTTCTCCCCGCTAGTAGCGTTGCTGGTAGCGGCGCAGTGCGGCCTCCTGCTCGCCTCGGCTCACGGCTACCCCGGCGGCGGCTCGGCGCTGAGCTCCGCGTTCTACGACGCGTCGTGCCCGAGCGCCCACGACATCGTCCGGCGCGTCATCCAGGACGCCCGGGTCTCCGACCCGCGCATCCTGGCCAGCCTCATCCGCCTCCACTTCCACGACTGCTTCGTCCAGGGCTGCGACGCCTCGCTCCTGCTCGACGACGACCTCCCGGCCATCCAGACCGAGAAGAACGTGCCCGCCAACGACAGGTCGGCACGGGGCTTTCCCGTGGTCGACGACATCAAGGCCGCGCTGGAGCACTCGTGCCCCGGCATCGTCTCCTGCGCTGACATCCTCGCCCTCGCCGCCGAGATCTCCGTCGAACTCGTAAGCGCCGCGACCTTATTGCATTGATCGGTACATTCTTTCCTAGCTTCTCTCGTCACCTAAACTGACGGAATCACGGTTACAGGCTGGAGGGCCACGGTGGAGTGTGCTGCTCGGCCGGCGAGACGGCACGACGACCAACGTCCAGAGCGCCAACAACCTGCCGAGCCCCTTCGACCCCCTGAACGTTCTCCAGGAGAAGTTCAGAAACGTCAACCTCGATGACACTGACCTCGTCGCCCTCCAAGGAGCGCACACGTTTGGCAAAGTGCAGTGTCAGTTCACGCGGCAGAACTGCACGGCCGGGCAACCCGAGGGTTCACTGGAGAACCTGGACCGGGTGACACCCAACCTGTTCGACAACAAGTACTACGGAAACCTCTTGCACGGCCGCGCCCAGCTCGAATCCGACCAGGTCATGCTGTCGGACCCAGCCGCGGCGGCGACCACTGCACCCATCGTTCACCGATTCGCGAGCAACCAGAAGGATTTCTTCAGGAACTTCGCGGTGTCTATGATCAAGATGGGGAACATCAGCCCTCTAACAGGGAAGGATGGAGAGATCAGGAAGAACTGCCGGAGGGTCAATAGCAAAGGCTATTGAAGACTCTGATTCGGATTGATGCTTTTTGTCTTATTTTGATGTTGTAAATCATCATTATTTCGATTCTTTTCTCGTTCCTTTTTGTAAGTATGAACTGATCGGCTTCTCCCATTTCGTGAAGCAAGCAAGTGTGAAAATGTTTCTTTGAATTCCAAGAACTATTATGTGACACACTAAAATTCCATCACTAAAATTTGCTTAAGCAACATAGTGTTTTAGGATTAGTCTTAAGAACTTAATTAATTTGCTAATTAATTTGAGCTCTAAAGATTTAGAGTCAAGAAGTGTTTGTGCATCATTATTTGGCTATGCATGGATTTTTGTTTGCTAGTGTGGAGTTTTAAAAGTTTATAAAATAATTTGAAAAGTTTTGAAAAGTTTGTTTTGAATTTGAGTTTAAAAGGTTTGAATAAAAGGAGTTTGAAAAAAAAAGAAAAAAAAAACCGCAGCTTCCCCCTAACCCTTCCTCCTTTTCAGCCCATTCCCTCTTCTGGCCCAGTCTCCCGCTGCGGCCCACTCCTCCCACCTCCTCTCTCTTTCTTTCGCTGGCAAGCCGGCCCCACCGGTCAGCACCTCCTTCTTCCTCAGCGCCCTCCCCCTCCTCTGTTCCTTCCCCTGCTTCGCCGCCGCGATCCCCGCCGCTCTGCCCCGCGTCCCCCTGCCTCCCCCTTCCATCCATAAGCCTCAATCAAAGGCAGTAAAGCCCGTAGACCACGAGCCATCAATTTCCTTCCGTTTCTCCCCCTTCCTTGCCTCCATTACACCCGGGTGACCCGCCGGCCATCAATGGCAAGTCCGCCGGCCGCTGCACCCCTTTCCACTTCCCCTTCCCCTTCCTCCTCTCTGCCCACATATAAGCCTGTGCATGAGCTCTCGCTCCTCCCTTTGCTCTCGCACGTCGCTCCCTCGTACACGCACACCTCAGCTCACACACGCCGCCGCCTCTGCTCTTCGTCGTCCGCCGGAGAAACACGTCGACGGTGAAGTGTCGGCCCTCTTTCTTCTTCCTTTCTGTGCTCGGAGCTCACCGCAATGTCCCTCTCTTTACTCCAGGGGCACGTCTTCGTCACGGGATCGAGCTGTGCCCTGTTCTCGTCTGCCGGAGCGCCGCCCGAGCTCACCGCCGTTGACGAACTTCGCCGCCACTTCTTCTTCGCTGTCCCGCTCCTCAACCGAAGCTTCTCTGCAAGGTGAGGAAGCCACCGCCCCTCTTTTTCCCCTTGGTCTGGGCGCATTGATGTGCTGCCATGGCATGCAGTGGCCGCCGGCCGCCTCGCCGGCCATGGCCGCCTCGCCACCGGCCGAGACGCCTCCTTCTTGTCACAATTGTGTTCACCGTCACCCGTGCAACACGTCGAGCCGCTTAACATGTTGAACCGAGGGCCGTAGAGCGTTTTGGTATGCCGCCGCCGCACGCCGGCGAGCTCCCGTCCGCCACCGGCCACAGCATCTCGTCGCCGTCGCCTGTGACGTCTCCCCGACCCCCTGACCTTGTGCGCATGCTCCCCTGCTACGCGTAGAGCCCATCCTTGCTCGAAGTGATGCTCCACAGCTCGATCTAGGGCCGTGCCGGCGAGCTCTCCGCCGCGCGCCGCCGCCCTCCGGCGACACCGCCGCCGCATCACGCACGCACGTCACCTCAGCCGCCGGATCAGAGATCTACGGCTCAGATCCGCCGCAGCCCCGGGTCAAAAGGACCGTAACGGTCAGCGCCTGGTCTTTTTGTTTAAGAGCCCCTGAGTTTCCTTTGTTTCGCAAGCCGGTCCTTCCACCATCAAAAATCCTTACAAATAGGTCCTTCCTTTTATGTTTTAGCCCCTGTCTTCTCTGAAATATAGCACCTGAAGTCCTTTTCACTCTTCTTCACATATGAGCTCCTCTGTTTATATATGTAATTATGTTTCAAGTCCCTGGTTTCTTTCAAATAAGCCATGTGAGCCTAGTTTTCTTACAGAAAAGTCCATGTGCTTTGTTTTAATCATATCTTTCATGTTTTAACTCCGTTTTTTGCGTATAATATATCGAAATGGTCGTATCAGTGAGTAGAACCTTTTTATCAGCGTGTTCTTAGCATATAGAACTGTTTGGTGTACTATTTTATTTATTTATTGTATGTTCATGCTTGTGCGTGGATATCGTGCCTGTTTCGACTGAGCACCCCGTTGGAGAGGATCAAGAAGAGCCTTTCTTCGAAGAGGAGGATCCTCAGTTTGTAGAGGAAGTCAAGTGGACTTCTCCCTCTGCATATTCTTCTTTGACCTATATAACTGCATATCTAAACAATATTTATTTTTGTATGTTGTTATGCATAAACTTGATGGGAAATCACCTTTTTAAGGACATGAATAGAACTTTACCCCTATCACCTTGATCAACCCTTTTTAATAAATGTTTTGGGTAGATGAATGCTTAGTTGCTATACATGGGCTGGTTACAAGTGGTTTTATGATAAAGACTTTCATGCTTATGAAATGTTGGTTATGTTTAAAGACAAGATCATAAGTTTTAATTGAAACATGGAGAACCACCCAAGAAAATAGTACAACCACAGTCCATATGGCTCTGGCTTAGCCAATTAATTAGGCGTGTGAATGTTCTGACAGCCTTTCCCGAAAGGGGCACAGGGGGCCGGAGTTGTAGGGGTATAGCCCGGTTCTTTTGGAATAGCAGCCTTTGCTAAGGTGCTGACCACTAGGGAGGGTTATGGTCCGCTCCGCTGCTGTAACTGTCGTAGGTTGTTGGTCTTTTGCATTGCCTTTGTAAAGGCTTTGTAGTGAACCCCTAGCCACTCACCTCGGAAGTGTTTAAGGGTCTAGCTAACCCGGGCAACATGGGGAACACGAGCTGTGGTGAAAGTGTACAACCTCTTCAGAGTTAAAACTGATCGATCAGCCGTGCTCACGGTTAAGAGCGGCTTGGACCCTCACATGATAATTGAACTTAAAGATGAATCTAAATTGTGGTTCCTTATGGTTTTGAGATATGGTTACAAATGTTTAATCTTTTAGGATTGGTATAAACTTATATCTAGTAATAGGCTTGCTAATAAAACTTGACCAACATTAAAATGCCAACCGCTGCAAAACCTTAGCCTATCCTTGATAGCCTTGAATGTTTTCCCCCACTTGCTGAGCTCCAACTATAAGAGTGCTCACCCTTGCTTACCGCTGTTCAGATGAGAACAACGGTGAGGAGTACTGGAGCGACTTTGAGGAGTTCTAAGGCATGCGATCCCCCAGTCATGTGCCTGTGGAAGTTGAAGATGAAGTCATCCGTTTAGTTATCGTTTGTTTTATTGGACCTTCATGTCCACTGCCTGAGTGTAATAATGCATATTGTAATGGTTAACTCTTGTACGTTTGATTACAGTTATGGTATTACACTCGTTTGTCTATCGTATGTGTGTAACTTGATCCTGGCGCACATATGAGATGCATTTGGTTCTATTTCAGAAATCGGATGTGACAAAGTGGTACCAGAGCAGTAATGACTGTAGGACGCAGCCTTAAGTTAGAAATGGTCAGAAATTAAGGATTCATGATCTAGAAGTCATATCATCATTCAAAATTTACTTAATTATGTATAAAAACTAATTTATTCAGTTTTCTTTTATTTAAATGCTATCATTTTGTTTTATCTATGCTGAGTCTCCTTTTTGCTTATCAGATGGCCAGAACAAAGAACATTGCACGCAAGAGCACTGGTGGCCGTGTCCCCACTGGTCGGTTGGCACCCCGCTACCCAGTGATTGAGCCAGAGCAACAGCCTGAGGTTCAGGTGGAGGTTCAGGTGGAGGATGAGGTTGAGGAGGATCCTGAAGAGAGGATACTCGAAGATGACGCCGAAGATCACCGTGGGATACCGCAGCTGTACAACGGCAGCTACTTGGAGGTGGATGCCGATGGCGATGTGGTGATACCTCCAGCTGCCCCTGCCCCTGATGCTCCTGCACAGGATGCTGCTGGAGGAGATCCAGATGATTCTGGGGATGACAGCAGTGACAACAACAGTGGTGACAGCAGCAATGGAGATGGCAGTGATGATGGTGATGGTGGCAGCAATGGCAACGATGAGACTGAAGATGCTAACAGTGCCGCGAATGTTAATCAGATGGATGAAGACCCTCGCTTCCATGGAGCGACATATGACTATCATTATGTTGAGGAGGTTGAGGGACAGTTTGTAGTCTTGCTGGAGGAGACCCTGCAGCATCTGGACTTCACAGCAAGGCCCCTCTATGTCACCAAGCACTACACGGAATCTGGGATGGAGGATTACTACACCACGGAGGTTCACGTTCGTGTGCCTCTTCGTGGAGGTGTTGGGCACCGTGTTCATTCTTCACACTTCAGCTCAGCTCCTATGACAGTGGAGGCTGCTTCGGTGAACGATGCAGCGAGGAGGGACCTGTGGTCCATCAGTAACAGATATCGTGAGCAGTTGCATGAGTCTGACTTCCGCCACGTCCTTAGTCGTCCTCGAGCCAGCGCGAACACTGTTGTTCCCATGGGGAATAACAGAGATGGTCGTGTGGACATCCTGGCCCGTGTTGCTTCAGTACTCAACACAGACTTGGAAGGTTCTTACAACGAGGTGGATCGTCTCCATGATCAGCTCCAGAGGGCACAAGCTCGGATTGCACAGCTGGAAGCACAGGTTGCTGGGGACGACCTCCAGAGGAAGAAGCACATTTTTGTCCTTCGGAGTCTCCGCCTCACAAGAGGACCCGCTATGGTACCGACAAGGCTACGACCAGCGTGCGGCAGGAGTAGAGTTTAGAAAGACCCACCTTTACTTTTGGTCATCGTTAGAACACCCCTGTGAGGGTGATTCTTGTAATGATGTTTGTTGCTTGAAAACTTGGATGTTTCGTTTCTTTGTTTGAGTGTGTTGTTTTGTGAAGTGATGGCCACAAAACAACAAGAACAAAATCATTTAGTAATAAAGGGTTTGGGTTATCTTTATCTGTGATGTTTCTTTATCGAGTCTGGATGATACAAAATCTGTTCACGCAGCTCTCTGACTGAGCAGTCAAGTTTGAATTTTATCTTGAGCTACAGAACTCCGTTTGATGTAAAACCAGTTGGGTTAGTTCACAAATTTTATGAGTAAATTTCTGGTAAATTTTCAGTAGTAATGAATAAGTATTCACGGAGTTATGAACAAAATTTGTGGGATGCCAGAATCTGTAAAAACTCTGCTGACACAGTGATCTTATTTATTTTATATCTCAAGTTATATACCTCCAATTAAGACGAAACCAGTTGGGTTGGCTTTGAAATTTCATACTGCATATGGTGATTAATTTTCATAATTTTTGGACAACATCATCGGGAATTACACGTGATTTATTGAGGCTAACAGAACCTGTTCAAGTTTAAAAAAAAATCCAAGCATTCTTATCCATTGAGTTTACTCTTCATGCATCACTTGTGCTTATCTGAAATACATTTCTCTAACAATCAGATGGTACAAACCAGGTCAGGAGAAGGTCAAGACATTCCGCCAGTGATTCGTGCTCATATAGCTAACCAACAAGCTCAGGCACCACCACCCCCACCCCCACTACTTAACCAAATGGATCCGGTTATGCTGCAGTTCCTTACCGCCCGAACCCAGCTGTTGCAGAACCTCACTGCTACAGTCCAAAACCTTCAAGCTCAGCAACAAAATCAGCAAGCACCATGTCCCCCGCCTCACCCACAACCGAGGGATAAACATAAGAAGTTTATAAGGCACAACCCTCCCACCTACTCTCACTCAACTGATCCGCTGGATGCTGATGATTAGTTGAAGACAGTTACCAAGAAGCTTGAAATTGTCCAATGTACTGACAGAGAGATGGTTCTGTATGCTGCTGGTAGACTGACTGGGCAGGCTGGTGATTGGTGGGATGCGTATTCGACTGCACATCCCAACAGGAACAACATTACTTGGCAGGAGTTCCAGGACAATTTCCGTACCTATCACATTCCTTCGGGAGTGATCAAGCTTAAGCAGAAGGAATTTCTGGCACTGAAGCAAGGGAACATATCTGTCACTGAATACCTTGACAAGTTCACTCATCTGTCTCGTTATGCTCCGGATGAAGTCAATACAGATCCCAAGAGGCAGGAAAGGTTTCTGGATGGCTTGATTGGGCCACTAAACTATCAGCTACAAAGCCATACATTTCCGGATTTCCAGACACTGCTGAATAAACCTATTGGACTGGAGAGTAAGAGGAAGGAACTGGGCGAGCAGAAACGCAAGTTCCAGTCTCATGGGCAATCTAGCAGTAACACTCATCCTCGCTACAGTTCACAGCAAGGCTCATATCATCATCATTCTGGTGGTCAAGGAGGAAAATATCCACAGAATTTGCAGCTGCAGCGTTCGTTTCAACCACAACGCTTCAACCCTCAGACACCACGAACTCCTACTCCTCAGCAGAATCGCTCTAACAATGGTTCTGGGGCACCTGTCAGAAACACCACTCCTGTTCAGCCTGGTGGATGTTTCAAGTGTGGAGAGCTGGGACATTATGCTAACAATTGTCCCAAGAGAGGAATGCAGACTCCTCAGAAGGATAATGGTCAGAGGCCTGGACAGTCATCTTCTCAGCCTCGCACTCCACAAGCTCCTAACAAGAGAGGCCAGCAGAATTATATGCATGGCCGAGTGAATCATGTATCTGTGGAGCAAGCCCAGAATGACTCCGGCGTGGTACTGGGTACGTTTCCCGTCAACTCTATACCTGCTACAGTTTTATTTGATTCGGGAGCACCACATTCATTCGTAACTGATCAATTTGTGTCAAAACATAACATATCTATGAGTCCTATGAAGACACCATTGATAGTTAGTTCCCCGGGAGGTGAAATGAAAACTGGTTATATATGCCCACGAGTGAATATTAATATCATGAGAGTAGACTTTCTGGCTAACCTGGTAGTCTTAAAGTCATGGGGAATAGATGTGATCTTAGGGATGGATTGGTTACAGAGTTGTGATGGAGTTATTCAGTGCCGAAAGAAATCAGTATTGTTAACCAGTCCACAAGGAGAAAGAATAGAATATGTGGGTACCCCCTCATCCAATAGTGGCACTGTGAATTCAGTTGAAGGCAAGGCCTTGGAAGATATAAAAGTAGTAAATGAATATCCTGATGTGTTTCCAGATGATTTGCCAGGTATGCCACCTGACCGTGACATTGAATTCAGTATTGAACTTATACCTGGTACTGCTCCTATATCAAAAAGACCATATAGAATGGATGTTAAAGATTTAGCTGAACTAAAGAAACAAATAGAGGAATTACTCAGTAAAGGGTTTATCCATCCTAGTTCTTCACCATGGGGAGCCCCCACACTCTTCGTGGATAAAAAGGATGGGTCTAGGAGGTTGTGTATAGATTATCAATCTCTTAATGAGGTTACCATCAAGAACAAATACCCTTTACCCCGGATCGAGGATTTGTTCGATCAAATGAGAGGAGCAAAAGTTTTCTCTAAGATAGATCTCCGATCGGGTTACCATCAGTTGAAAATCCGACTGGAGGATATTCCAAAGACGACATTTACGTCTAGGTATGGGTTGTATGAGTTCACTGTGATGTCATTTGGATTGACCAACGCTCCAGCATACTTCATGTACTTGATGAACAAAGTGTTTATGGAATATCTTGATAAGTTCGTTGTGGTATTCATTGATGATATTCTGGTGTTTTCTCGGAGTGAGGAAGAACATGAAGAACACTTGAGACTTGTGTTGCAGAAGCTTCGGGAACATCAACTGTATGCTAAGTTTAGCAAGTGTGATTTCTGGTTGAAGGAGGTCTCCTTTCTCGGACACATTATCACTGATGGTGGGATTGCAGTGGATCCAAGCAAGGTCCGGGATGTGTTGAACTGGAGTCCGCCTAAGAATGTACCGGAGATCAGAAGTTTCCTTGGACTTGCAGGATACTATCGCAGATTCATCGAGGGATTCTCGAAGATTGTGAAACCCCTTACAACTTTACTAGAGAAGGGTAAAGAGTTTAAGTGGGATGACAAGTGTCAAGCTAGTTTTGAGGAATTGAAGAAAAGATTGACTACAGCTCCTGTGTTGATAATGCCAGATATACACAAAGGGTTTGATGTGTATTGTGATGCTTCTCGGCAAGGACTAGGTTGTGTGTTGATGTAGGAAGGAAAGGTCGTAGCATATGCTTCGAGACAGTTAAGAAACATGAGCAGAACTATCCTACTCATGATCTCGAGTTAGCTGCAGTTGTGCATGCTCTCAAAATCTGGAGGCATTATATGATTGGAAATAAGTGTCAGATTTTCACCGATCATAAGAGTCTGAAGTACATCTTTACACAGAAGGATCTTAATCTAAGGCAACGAATATGGTTAGAATTAATCAAGGATTATGATCTGGATATTCAGTATCATCCTGGTAAAGCAAATGTTGTAGCAGATGCTTTGAGTCGGAAGAGTCAGGCCAATATGCTGATAGGTCGCTTGTTACCTCAGGAGTTGTGTTGGGAAATGGCACCGCTTAACTTGGGAATAGTTGCTCATAATGAAACTTTAACGTTGGAAATTGAGTCGACTCTTGAGCAGGAGATTAGAAAAGGGCAATTAACAGATGAAAAGATTATGGAATACAAGAAGTTGATAAAGTTGGGTAAAGTTCCAGAATTCAGGGAAGATGAACAAGGAACGGTGTGGTTCAAGAACAGAATCTGTGTACCTGAGATTAAAGAGCTAAGAGAAACCATATTGAAGGAAGCACACAATTCGGCTTATTCGATTCATCCTAGAAGTACTAAGATGTATCAAGATCTAAAACAAAGGTATTGGTGGTATGGGATGAAAAAGGATGTAGCAGCTCATGTAGCTTTGTGTGACACATGTCAAAGAGTCAAAGCCGAGTATCAAAGACCAGCAGGACTGCTTCAACCTTTGAAGATACCTGAGTGGAAATGGGAAGAGATTGGCATAGATTTCATTGTGGGTCAACCTCGTACTCGTGATGGGTATGACTCTATATGGGTTATTGTGGATCGGTTAACCAAGGTAGCACACTTTATACCAGTAAAGACGACATACACTGGAGTTAAGTTGGCAGAGTTATATAACTCAAGAATAGTGTGTTTACATGGAGTTCCAAAGAAAATAGTGTTAGATCGAGGCACTCAGTTCACTTCACGGTTTTGGCAGAAGTTACATGAATCAATGGATACAAAGCTAAATTTCAGTTCAGCATATCACCCTCAAACAGATGGACAAACAGAAAGAACAAATCAGATCCTTGAGGATATGTTAAGGGCTTGTGCTTTGAAGCACGGAGGTAGCTGGGATAAGAGTTTACCTTATGCAGAGTTTGCTTATAACAACAGCTATCAGTCTAGCATTAAGATGGCTCTTTTTGAAGCTTTGTATGGAAGAAAATGCAGAACACCTTTGTTTTGGAATCAGACTGGAGAGAGTCAGCTCTTTGGATCGGACAGCATAAGAGAAGCAGAAAAGCAGGTTGAGATAATTAGGGAGAATCTCAAAGCTGCACAGTCACGATAGAAGAGTTATGCTGATCCTCGTAGAAGAGAAGTAGTATTGGAAGTGGGTGACTATGCATATCTTAGAGTGTCACCTATCCGAGGTCTGCGAAGGTTTAATGTCAGAGGGAAGTTGTCACCTTGTTTTATTGGACCTTTTAAGATCTTGGAAAGGAGAGGAGAAGTAGCTTACCAGCTGGAGCTGCCAGCACAGTTGTTAGGAGTACATGATGTGTTTCATGTATCACAGTTAAAGATGTGCACAAGTGAGGTCAGAATAGAACCAGTACAACTAGAAGACATCGAGATGGAGAAAGATTTGACTTATAAAGAATATCCTGTCAAAATCTTGGATACCTCAGAAAGGGTTACTCGGAGCTAAGTCATCAGAATGTGTAAAGTACAGTGGAGTCATCATACAGAGGAAGAGGCAACCTGGGAAAGAGAGGATGAACTCATGGAAGACTTTCCTCAGCTGTTCTCTAATCCTTCTGAATCTCGGGACGAGATTCTCTTTAAGGAGGTAGGATTTGTGACACCCTAAAATTCCATCACTAAAATTTGCTTAAGCAACATAGTGTTTTAGGATTAGTCTTAAGGACTTAATTAATTTGCTAATTAATTTGAGCTCTAATGTAATTAAATTTAATTTAAATAATTTAGAGTCAAGAAGTGTTTGTGCATCATTATTTGGCTATGCATGGATTTTTGTTTGCTAGTGTGGAGTTTTAAAAGTTTATAAAATAATTTGAAAAGTTTTGAAAAGTTTGTTTTGAATTTGAGTTTAAAAGGTTTGAATAAAAGGAGTTTGCAAAAAAAGAAAAAAAACAAACCGCGGCTTCCCCCTAACCCTTCCTCCTTTTCAGCCCATTCCCTCTTCTGGCCCAGTCTCCCGCCGCGGCCCACTCCTCCCACCTCCTCTCTCTTTCTTTCGCTGGCAAGCCACCCCCACCAGTCAGCACCTCCTGCTTCCTCAGCGCCCTCCCCCTCCTCTGTTCCTTCCCCTGCTTCGCCGCCGCGATCCCCGCCGCTCTGCCCCGCGTCCCTCTGCCTCCCCCTTCCATCAATAAGCCTCAATCAAAGGCAGTAAAGCCCGCAGACCACGAGCCATCAATTTCCTTCCGTTTCTCCCCCTTCCTTGCCTCCATTACACCCGGGTGACCCGCCGGTCATCAATGGCAAGTCCGCCGGCCGCTGCACCCCTTTCCACTTCCCCTTCCTCCTCTCTGCCCACATATAAGCCCGTGCATGAGCTCTCGCTCCTCCCTTTGCTCTCGCACGTCGCTCCCTCATACACGCACACCTCAGCTCACACACGTCGCCACCTCTGCTCTTCGTCGTCCACCGGAGAAACACGTCGACGGTGAAGTGTCGGCCCTCTTTCTTCTTCCTTTCTGTGCTCGGAGCTCACCGCAATGTCCCTCTCTTTACTCCAGGGGCACGTCTTCGTCACGGGATCGAGCTGCGCCCTGTTCTCGTCCGCCGGAGAGCCGCCCGAGCTCACCGCCGTTGACGAACTTCGCCGCCACTTCTTCTTCGCCGTCCCGCTCCTCAACTGAAGCTTCTCTGCAAGGTGAGGAAGCCACCGCCCCTCTTTTCCCCCTTGGTCCGGGCGCCTTGATGTGCTGCCATGGCATGCAGTGGCCGCCGGCCACCTCGCCGGCCATGACCGCCTCGGCACCGGCCGAGATGCCTCCTTCTTGTCACAGTTGTGTTCACTGTCACCCGTGCAACACGTCGAGCCGCTTAACATGTTGAACCGAGGGCCGTAGAGTGTTTTGGTATGCCGCCGCCGCACGCCGGCGAGCTCCCGTCCGCCACCGGCCACGGCATCTCGTCACCGTCGCCTGTGACGTCTCCCCGACCCCCTGACCTTGTGCGCATGCCCCCCTGCTACGCGTAGAGCCCATCCTTGCTCGAAGTGATGCTCCACAGCTCGATCTAGGGCCGCACCGGCGAGCTCTCCGCCGCGCACCGCCGCCCTCCGGCGACACCGCCGCCGCGTCGCGCACGCACGTCACCTCAGCCGCCGGATCAGAGATCTACGGCTCAGATCCACCGCAGCCCCGGGTCAAAAGGACCGTAACGGTCAGCGCCTGGTCTTTTTGTTTAAGAACCCCTGAGTTTCCTTTGTTTCGCAAGCCGGTCCTTCCACCATCAAAAATCCTTACAAACAGGTCATTCCTTTTATGTTTTAGCCCCTGTCTTCTCTGAAATATAGCACCCGAAGTCCTTTTCACTCTTTTTCACATATGAGCCCCTCTGTTTATATATGTAATTATGTTTCAAGTCCCTGGTTTCTTTCAAATAAGCCCTGTGAGCCTAGTTTTGTTACAGAAAAGTCCCTGTGCTTTGTTTTAATCATATCTTTCATGTTTTAACTCCGTTTTCACGTATAGTATATCGAAATGATCGTATCAGTGAGTAGAACCTTTTTATCAGCGTGTTCTTAGCATATAGAACTGTTTGTTGTACTGTTTTATTTATTTATTATATGTTCATGCTTGTGCGTAGATATCGTGCCTGTTTCGACTGAGCACCCCGTTGGAGAGGATCAAGAAGAGCCTTTCTTCGAAGAGGAGGATCCTCAGTTTGTTGAGGAAGGCAAGTGAACTTCTCCCTCTGCATATTCTTCTTTGACCTATATAACTGCATATCTAAACAATATTTATTTTTGTATGTTGTTATGCATAAACTTGATGGGAAATCACCTTTTTAAGGACATGACTAGAACTTTACCCCTATCACCTTGATCAACCCTTTTTAATAAATGTTTTGGGTAGATGATTGCTTAGTTGCTATACATGGGCTGGTTACAAGTGGTTTTATGATAAAGACTTTCATGCTTATGAAATGTTGGTTATGTTTAAAGACAAGATCATATGTTTTAATTGGAACATGGAGAACCACCCAAGAAAACAGTACAACCACAGTCCATATGGCTCTGGCTTAGCCAATTAATTAGGCATGTGAATGTTCTGACAGCCTTTCCCGAAAGGGGCACAGGGGGCCGGAGTTGTAGGGGTATAACTCGGTTCTTTTGGAATAGCAGCCTTTGCTAAGGTGCTGACCACTAGGGAGGGTTATGGTCCGCTCCGCTGCTGTAACTGTCGTAGGTTATTGGTCTTTTGCATTGCCTTTGTAAAGGCTTCGTAGTGAACCCCTAGCCACTCACCTCGGAAGTGTTTAAGGGTCTAGCTAACCCGGGCAACATGGGGAACACAAGCTGTGGTGAAAGTGTACAACCTCTGCAGAGTTAAAACTGATCGATCATCCGTGCTCACGGTTAAGAGCGGCTTGTACCCTCACATGATAATTGAACTTAAAGATGAATCTAAATTGTGGTTCCTTATGGTTTTGAGATATGGTTACAAATGTTTAATCTTTTGGGATTGGTATAAACTTACATCTAGTAATAGGCTTGCTAATAAAACTTGACCAACATTAAAATGCTAACTGCTGCAAAACCTTAGGCTATCCTTGATAGCCTTGCATGTTTTCCCTCACTTGCTGAGCTCCAACCATAAGATTGCTCACCCTTGCTTACCGCTGTTCAGATGAGAACAACGGTGAGGAGTACTGGAGCGACTTTGAGGAGTTCTGAGGCATGTGATTGACGAGGACCCAGATTAGGGTCCCCTTTGACGGCAAGATTATCTTCCTAAAAACAACGGCAAAACCACAACCCTCGAGGTGGAGTCAACCGTTTGCTGGCAAGCAGCTCGAGGATGGTCGTACCCTTGCTGACAACAACATCTAGAAGGAGTCAACCCTTCACCTGGAGCTGCGTCTCAGGGAAGGCATGCAGATCTTCGTCAAGACCCTCACCGGCAAGTCGACCAGTCCTTGGCCGGACGGCTGCATCTCCGACTAGTTTCCCACTGGAGGAACCCTCGCATGAGTACTCTCCGCCTCGCACGAGTACTCTCCGCCTCGCACGACAAGATCCTCCGAGGAGTTCCTCGGAGAAGTCCCTCCGAGTAGTTTCCGCCTCGCACGACAAGTCCAGGCTCCGACTGGTACGTGGACCCGGGCGCACTACTCGGGCGGCGCTACCGATGCGCGGGGAGGAGCGAATCTCCACGTCACGCGGAAACAACAGCTGGAGGCCATGCAAGCGGCCCACCCCGGCAAGAGCCTTAATGCAGGTCTGACAAGCCGCTCAGCCATCACATCGCCATCATCTCCTACTCTGCCACACGCAAGACTCAACCCGAGGCACTCAAGCACCCTCTACGACGCGCACGAGCCTAGGCTTAGGCTCGGGCGTGGCAAGCTAGGCAAGTACTCGGGAAGACTAAGACAAGCCCAAACAACTCGGGGAGAAGGCCAAGCGTCCCGGAGGGAACAGTCCAACCCGGCCACGCGGCGGCTTCCCCGACAAGGCATCGCGACTCGGCTTCAATGCGCCCCGGCGGACAGCGACGTGCGACGGGACGTACCAGCTGCCAAGCACTGTAACTCTTTTGTATTCCCCCTTGTGCCCCTCCCCTTGAGACTATAAAAGGGAGAAGAGAGCAACGTTCACAAGGGTTAGACCTTCACATGACCAGACACCACCATCCGGGACTTGGGAACGAACTCCCTCTCCCAACTAGCTTGTAACCCCTACTACGAGCACACTTGGCTCAGGAACACGGCTGCAACACTCTGGACGTAGGGTATTACTCCTCAGAGGCCTGAACCAGTATAAACCATGTCGCCTCCTGCGCTAACCATCCGAGCCCGACACGCGATCGATAAAAATTCATTGCCGGTGGTAGAGAACCCCGACAGTTGGCACGCCAGGTAGGGGGCACATCGTGTGTCTCGACGAACTCAGCGGATCGGATGGACGGTCGCGGGGTCACGTTGACTTCCGGGACCACCCTGCGTTTCGGCTCCCTCGGCTGCGTCTACACCGGGCCGGCGGAGTCCGTTGTCGGCCGTACCTTCGGCCGGCTGCCTCGCCCCAATGTCCTCTCGGGGGCTGCGGCACGCGAGGCCTTCGTCCGAAGCTACTCAGACGACGTCATCATCGGCATGTTGGGGCCAAACCCAACGCAGGAACGTTTTAGGCTCGCCGCCTACTACCTCACCGACCTCGCCTTTCGGGCCAGCGGAGACGGACCGCTGGGCTGGGGGGAATTCATAGAGCGGTACTCCACCATGTACCCTCGTGGACAACCCGGCTTACCGGACGACCCGGTGACGGCCTACGTCAACAGCCTCCACGCCACGAGCATCGTCCCCGGGTCTGCAGCTACTCGGAGGGCGCCAACTGCGCGACGTCACGACCCCACAAGGGAGTGTAACGTCTGCGTGGCCACTGCGTCGAGCAGCTCCGAATCGGAGCATGCACCACGCCATCGTGGTGCCGAAGCCTAGCGGCGGGCCCGACTCGACGAATTAGCGGAGGCAAGGCGCCAGCTCGATGAGGAGTTGGTCCTTCTGCATCGAGAACTCGGCACTGACGCCGAGCCTCACGATCGACAACCTGTTCAGGGCGAGCCCGGCAATGCGAACGGAAGCCGGCGGGAGCACCGTCCGGCCGCAAGCCAGCCGCACGGCCGTGCGCCGACACCACCCGCGCGTGCACCGATGCCCAACAACGACCAGCGCGCCGACGAAGGCGCGAACGTCAACGCCGACGCTGGCGCACCGCCGCTTTTCCGGCGGGCATCCCAGAACCTGGCCGCCGCGGCCATGTTGCTGCGCGGCTGCCCGGAGCCAGCAACCTCGGAAGAGCGACGAGTACGCCAGCAGCTGAAAGCGCTGCTCGAAGCTGCAGCGGCGCAGCAAGCGGAAAGCTCCGCCTCGCGCCAGCGCTCGGAGCGCGGACGAGCTGGAGCACCATCCACCCACGGTCCGAACCCGCCTCCTCCTCAGCAGCAAGGACACGGGGGCGGGGTTGTGGCCGCGGCATCGGCGTCAAGAGTCGTCTAGGACCCAACCGCGACGCTCGGAATACCCTAGAAGCCCGGCGACGAGCGGAAAGCGTCGACGGCAACCACGACCACCACTCGCGCCGCGACGACGACCGTGGGCGCCGCCGACGCCACGACAGTGACGACGACCGCGAGCGCAGTTGGTCGCCAAGCCAGCGTGGTCTGAGGGCCTTTGGTCGGAGCATTCGCAACGCGAAGTTCCCCTCGCGCTTTCGGGCCCCGACCAATGTGCCAAGATACGACGGGGACACCAATCCCAGCGTATGGCTCGAGGACTACCGACTTGCGTGCCATGCCGGAGGAGCGACCGACGATCTCTTCGTGATCAAGAACTTGCCACTCTACCTCGGCGACTCTGCACGCACGTGGCTCGAGCACCTGCCCCGCGACAAGATCCAAGACTGGACCGACCTGCGGTGGGTTTTCGTCGGCAACTTTCAAGGCATGTACACGCGCCCTGGCAAACAGTGGGAGCTGCGCAACTGCAAGCAGCAGCCCGGGGAGAGTCTTCGCGAGTACATACGGCGCTTCTCCAAGCGCTGCACCGAGCTCCCTGGCGCAACCGACAACGACGCCATCTCGGCGTTTCAGAATGGGACGACGTGTACCTCCCTCATCCATCGACTCGTACGTCGCATGCCGCGCACGACGCGGGAGCTCCTCGACATCGCGAGCAATCACGCCGACGGCGAAGAGGCGGTGGCCGCGACACTCAACACCCCTCAGGGCAAGGGGAAGCAAGTCGTGGACCCTACCGAAGGAACGTCCTCGCGTTTCAAAAAGAAGAAGAAAAATGACAAGCGCCGCCGCGACGACAACTTTGTCGCGGCAGCGGAGCGCAAGACGACGCGCCCAAAGGGCAACCCGGATAAGCCTGCACCGACCAGGGACCACTTCGAAAAGCTCCTGGACGCACCATGCCCGCACCACGAGGTCCCCGTCAAGCACACGCTTAGGGAGTGCCGGCTGATGAAGAACTACGTCAAGAGCACCCTCAAGCCGAAGACGGCGGACCACCCCGACAAGCAAGGCCCATCCCACGACAACAATGATGGCACGGGGGCTGTGTTCCCCGGTGAAGACGGAGCGGTGCATATGATCTTCGGAGGATCACCGGCGAAGCCCTCGAGGCGGCGCGAGAAGCTCATCCGGCGTGAAGTCATGAACGCCGACGTTGCGAAGCCGTCCTACCTAAAGTGGTCGGAGGTTCCAATAACCTTCGATCGCAAGGACCATCCCGACACCGTACCCCAGCCTGGATCCTACCCACTAGTGGTAGCCCCCCTATTCAAAACCAGAAGGGTCCACAAGGTCCTGATGGATGGGGGAGCGGGATCAACGTGCTCTACGCGTCAACACTTGACGAGATGGGCATCCCGCGGTCCGCGCTGAGGCCGTCGATGGCGCCGTTCCATGGGGTCGTACCTGGAATCGAGGCGCTTCCCCTCGGGCAGATCGATCTGCCCGTTACATTCGGGGATGTGCGGAACTTCCGCACAGAAACCCTCACCTTCGAAGTGGTGGGGTTCTCGGGGACGTACCATGCGATCCTCGGGAGGCCGGCATACGCGAAGTTTATGGCCGTGCCTAATTATACGTACCTGAAATTGAAAATCCCCGGACCGACGGGTATCATCACAGTAGGGCCTACGTACCAGCGCGCATACGAGTGCGACGCTGAGTGCTTTCAGTTCGCTGAAGCAACTGTCCGGTCCGCGAGGCTCCATGCTGAGCCTCGTTCCGAGGACCAGGACGTCCCCGAGTCGTCCAAGCGTGCGGCCTGCTCTTTCGAGCCCGCCAAGGATGTCAAGGACGCGGTCGTCTCCGACGACGGCCGCAAGCTCCGTATCGGGATGGCGCTCGATCCTAAATAGGAAAGCGCGCTCGTCGACTTCCTCAAAGCGAACCTCGACGTGTTCGCGTGGAAACCCTCCGACATGAAGGGGATCCCGAGAGAGGTTGCCGAGCACAAACTCAACATCAAGCCGGGATCGAACTGGTGAAACAGCGCCTACGCCGCTTCAACGACGACAAGTGCAAGGCGATTGGCGAGGAGATCTTGAAGCTCCTTAGTGCAGGGTTCATCCGTGAAGTCTACCACCCCGAGTGGTTAGCAAACCCTGTACTTGTAAAGAAGAAGAATAAAAAATGGAGGATGTGTGTTGACTATACGAGCCTTAACAAGGCGTGTCCCAAGGATCCGTTTCCTTTGCCTCGCATAGATCAGGTAGTCGATTCAACGGCAGGGTGCGAGACCCTCTGTTTTCTCGATGCGTACTCCGGGTACCACCAGATCGCGATGTGTGTAGCGGACCAACTCGCAACCTCGTTCATCACACCGTTCGACGCGTACTGCTATCAAATGATGCCCTTCGGGCTCAAGAATGCGGGCGTAACTTTCCAACAATGCATGCGGCGCGTCTTCGGGGAGCTGATCGGCCGCATCATAGAAGCGTACGTCGACGACATTGTAGTCAAGTCAAAGAGAACAGGGGACCTGGTCCCCGACCTCACTGAAGTCTTCGTGAAGCTACGACAACACGGGGTGAAGCTGAATCCCGAGAAGTGCGTTTTCGGGGTTCCGAGGGGAATGCTCCTCGGCTTTGTCGTGTCGGAACGCGGTATTGAAGCTAACCCCGAGAAGATCTCGGCCATCATGGACATGGGGCCGATCAAGAACCTGAAGGGCGTACAACGCGTCACAGGCTGTCTCGCGGCTTTGAGTTGCTTCATAGCGCGGCTCGGAGAGCGCAGCCTGCCGTTGTATAAGCTAATGAAGAAGTCCGACCACTTTACGTGGACCCCCGAGGCGCAAGAGGCACTCGACTCACTCAAGAACCTCCTCAAGAGTCCCCCGATATTGACTGCTCCAGCCGCGGAAGAGCCAATGTTACTGTATATCTCAGCGACGACCCAGGTCGTCAGTGCGGCTTTGGTGGTAGAGCGGGAAGAGCCCGGGAGGTCCCAGAAGGTGCAGCGACCAGTGTACTTCGTCAGCGAGGTACTCTCCAACTCCAAGACGCGCTACTCACAGATGCAAAAGCTTGTGTACGCGATCTTGATGACCAAGCGCAAGCTCCGGCATTACTTCGACGCACACCCCATCACTGTGGTGTCCAAGTATCCACTCGGGGAGGTCATCCAGAACCCCGAGGCCGAAGGAAGAATCGCTAAATGGGCGCTTGAGTTGATGGGGCAAAACATCACGTATGCTCCGCGCAGCGTGATTAAGTCCCAAGTACTCGCAGACTTCATGGCCGAATGGACGGAGATGTAGACTCCACCAGCAAGAATCGAGCACGAGACCTGGATCATGTACTTCGATGGCTCGGTCATGAAGGAAGGAGCCGGTGTAGGCCTTGTCTTCGTCTCGCCCCAGGGCGTGCGCATGGAGTACATGGTCCGACTACATTTCCTGGCGTCAAACAATGCTGCTGAGTACGAAGCCCTGATCAACGGTCTCCGGATCGCTGTCGAGCTCGGGATCAAGCGTCTCGAGATCAGGGGTGACTCAGAATTGGTCGTGGGACAAGTCATGAAGGATAAGAACTGTGTTGACCCGAAGATGGCGCCATATTGCCAAGCCGTACGAGATCTGGAGGGCAAATTCCACGGCCTCGAGTCCCACCACGTGCTGCGCGACTACAATAAAGCAGCTGATGTGCTTGCGAAAGCGGCATCCAGTCGCAGCCTGGTTCCACAAGGCGTCTTCGTGAGCGATCAACATCAACCATCTGTACGAGAAGAGGGCGAGAAACCACCTGAAGAGCCGGGGTCCGAGGTCATGGCAATCGATGAGCCACCGAACGTAAACCTTGAGGATCCCGACTGGCGTTTCCCCATCCTCGAGTGGCTGATCGAGGGGAAGCTCCCTTCCGACCAAACAGAAGCCCGGCGCATCACCCGCCGCGCGAAAGCTTTCGTCATCATTGATGGCGAGCTCTACAAGCGCGGGGCGGCCGGCATACTCATGCGGTGCATTCCCGGAGATCAAGGCCGCGAGCTGCTGCAAGAGATACACGCTGGCACCTGCGGTCACCATGCCGGGCCGAGAACCCTTGTCGGAAAAGCTTTCCGACAAGGTTTCTATTGGTCCACAGTGGTCGCCGACTCAAAGGACATTGTGCGGCGTTGTGAGGGTTGCCAATTCTATGCAAGGCAAACTCACCTCCCGGCGCAAGTGCTGCAGACGATCCCCATCACATGGCCCTTCGCAGTCTGGAACCTCGACATGGTGGGACCGCTCCGACAAGCACCCGGGGGCTTCACGCACCTCCTCGTGGCGGTCGACAAGTTCTCAAAGTGGATCGAGGCTCGACCCATAGTCAACATCCGCTCCGAGGAGGCCGTTTCGTTCTTCACCGACATCATCTACCGTTTCGGCATCCCCAACACGATCATTACTGACAACGGCACCCAGTTCATGGGGAAGAAATTCCTCAACTTCTGCGACGAAAACCACATCCGTGTGGACTGGTCAGCTGTAGCTCACCCGAAAACGAACGGGCAAGTCGAGAGGGCGAACGGTATGATCCTGCAAGGCTTGAAGCCAAGAATCTTCAAGCGGCTCGACAAGTTTCGAGCAAGATGGGTGGCCGAACTGTCGTCCGTATTGTAGAGTCTACGCACTACGCCAAGCAGGGCCACGGGGTTCACGCCATTCTTCATGGTACATGGCTCCGAGGCGGTCTTGCGAACCGACATCGACTACGGCAGCCCGCGAGTGCGGGCATACACTGAAGCAGAGAACCAAGTCGCTCTCGAGGACGCGATCGACCAGCTTGACGAGGCGCGCGACGTGGCACTGCTGAGGAGCGCCAAGTACCAGCAGGCGTTACGACGCTACCACGAGCGCAACATGCCCCCGCGCGAGTTCCACGTCGACGACCTCGTTCTCCGACGGGTTCAAGCCAGCAAGGACCGGCACAAGCTGTCGCCACCTTGGGAGGGGCCCTTCATCATCCACGAGGTGCTCCGACCAGGGACATACAAGATCAAGTACGAGGACGGGAGGGTCGTCACCAACGCATGGAACATCGAACACCTGCGCCCGTTCTACCCTTGAGTAAATGTTCTGAACTCGTACGTCAATAAATACATGCCGTTAGCCTCTGTGCACCTGTCTCCGAGTTCAAGTTTATATTCGGTTGTGCGCTTTTTTTTTCTTTATAGCAATACTTATGCTTAAGCAGGCAGCGTCTTTGCACCAAGTCAAAGACGCACCCTTCTCGGGGGCTACCAAGGGCACAATGCCCTCGGGTCCTCAACGTTTTTTCGAAATTTTTCAAAAATTCCGACAATTTTGTCGAGACCGATCGCACGAGCGAGAAGTTTTTTGGTGGAAACTCGAACTCGGGAAAGGTGAGGATGACAGTTTGCATGAGATGGCGAGTCGCCTATTCGTTCAAAGCTCCTAGTGCTAACGCCCCCGCGGCTACAGCACGAAGACTTGCGAGTACTTCTCTAATCTCCGGCTTTCATCCAACCCCTTTCCGAGAACATTCAAATGACCACTTGGGCTCCGGTCCAAAAGAGGAGTTTGCGCAGCTAAAACCTCAGTTATCTCCCGAACCTTCTGAGGACTCGGGGGCTGCGAACGAACGGTTGAGCTTAGCGATTCGAAGGGGCCAAGCCTTACGACTCTTACGCCCCCGCGGCTCCGGAGCACGGTTTGACTGTTTCGCTTCTCTAAGTTCGACTGCGCGTGGCTGCAGTCGTCCTCGGGCGCTCGGAAGCGATCGAGAGATAACGCCAGATGAATAGCCTAGCTACGCGATAACCTGGCAATGTGTTCAAATTATTACAAATAGTTTGTGGCATGTTTAACTCAGGCGCCCGGGAACTCCTGGGGCCTCTGACTCGTCTTGTGGTAGCAGTTCCAGATCCTTCAATGCAGCGTCGGCCATCTCACGGGCGAAGGCGGCGCAGTCCACCTCCAGTTCGTCGCATTGGTCGTCGGAGATGCCAGGGGCCCAGCCGCCGCTCAGCGCCATGCGGTCCAGCCCTTGGTAGTGCGACTCGATCATGGCGAGGATCCGGTGCACCGCACGACGAGCCGTCGACAACTCAAGTTCTCGCACCACGCCGGGAAGAGGACCAACCTCCTCGATCAGCATCTCGGGCATCCGCGGACCAAGCGATACACCGAGCACAGCCATGGCCGAACTCATCGCCCTACCCAGCTTGGCGATGTCCCCGATGGCCTTCTCGGCAATGGCATCCGACTTGCGCCGGGCCTCGCGGGCCTGGTTCAGGGCGGACGCGTCCTGCTCTCGAGATGCCCGGGACTGCTCCAGCTCGGCCTGGACCTCTGAAGAACAAGCGGAGACAGGGAGTCACGGAGAGCTCGAGAGGAAGAAAAAGGACAACAAGATAACACCAAACTTCGATACGTACTCTGGAGCTGCTCCGACAAGCGCTTAAGGACACCGTCCTTCTCGATAACCTTGAGGATGGCGGCATTCCGCTCTTGCTTGGCCGTCGCCAGCTGCACCACAATCCCCGCGCGGATCACGCGCGACCCTACAACCAAGGTCATCAAGTCAAGTCCCGACAAGAAGCAAGCGCTGGACTGGACAAGAACCGGAGATCGTCCGACTTACCCTCGAGATCCTGCGACAACCTGGCGTTGGAACTCTGAAGCCGCGACGCTTCCTCGGTTGCCACCTGGAGCTGGTTCGAGGCCTGGGAAAACTGGTGGCTCGTCGTCGCCAAGTCCGTCGTGGCCGTCCTCAAGTCACTCTCCAGCTCCAACACCTTTGCCTCGAGGGACGCCTTCTCACGAGCGGCGGTCTGGGAGGCTTCTCGGGCGGTGGTTTCCGCCGTAGCCGCGGCGGTTTTGGCTCTCTCAGCCGCCTCCTCCACGGACGCTGCGGCCGCTCGGAGCTTCTCGATCTCAGCCTCGGCAAGCACGAGCCTCGACGCCAGCGAGTCCCGCTCGGTGGCAGCCGCTGCGGCGGCAATCTCGGCGGAGATGGTTCGGTCTTCCGCGGACTGACGGGCGGCCTCAAGGGACGCCCGCGCGGACGTCTCGTTCGCCACGGCACCGGCTGCCGCTACCCGAGCCACGACAAGCTGCATCTCCAGCTGGGTCCGCTCCGCGCAGAGTTGGCGCACTTCGCGGGCGCGTCTCCGACCTGAAGACTCGAGGGTCTACAGCCAACAGAACCGAATTAACTGGCGTAGCTCGAGAAGATCGCGGAATCAAAAAAGAATCCTTGACAGGAAAACTCACCGAGGTCGCGGGGAGGATGAGCTCGTCAAAGGCTCGACGTGCCCAGGTCATCCCACGCTCCAAGGTATGGCGCGTCGCGGCCTCCTCGTCGCCCTCGGAGTCGGAGTCAAGCCCGGAGGTAGCCGCCCACGAAGTGCACGCGAGCTCAAGCGTTCGGGTCTCGCCGCCTGCCGCGCCTTGAGAAAGAGACGCACCCGTCTCCTCGGCCACCTGGATCTCCGAGGCGGCGGCCCTGGCCACCGTCTCTGGGACGGCCGACTCTTGCGCAACGGCGGCCGGCTCGTCAAGCACGCGAGCCTCAACACCCTCGGCCTCAGCAGCGACCGGACCGGGCGATGATGCCCCCTCTTCCCCGACAACGAGCTCCGCCACGCCAGGCTCCGGCACAGGGGCTGGAGTTTCGGCGGTTTCCACCAACTCGGGAGACGACACCTCCCGACCTTCATCGACATACGGCGGTGCGAACGCGTCTTCTGTCGGCTCCACATGAGCCGCGGGCGCCGCGAGGGCCACATCTTCCGCGTCTGTTGCAGCGGCTGAGGCGAAGCCGCCGGCGCGCTCGTACTCCTACAGCGCCTTCGAGACCGACGCGACCGTCTCCATGGTCGTCGGCTCGTTGGACCTCCGCTCCGCCGCCACCTCGTACTCCTTCTCCGGGAGTTGGGGCGCTTCGATGTCGATTACCCCGACGCCGGGGAAGTCGATGAACCGGCACGTCTCCAGACCCATCATCTCCTCGACCGTAAGGGAAGCTCGGACCGAAGAGGACTCCGCCACCTCCGCGGTCGGGGGAGGACCTTGAACTGTCGCTGCCGGAGAGGGCACCGGCACCTCCACAGCCAGGAGAAGGCTCGACGCCACCTGCGCCTGGGCCGGCTCCAACGCCAGGGTCGCCGCGGCATCGTGACTCTCCGAAGCTGGGGGAGGCGCCAAGTCTTCATCCAAGACCACCACCGCCCCTTCGACACTCGGGCCAGCCTCAGACGGCACTTCCAGGGCCGCCCGAGTGATGGTCGCCTCCGTGGCCGCCTCACCCTCCTCGACGGCGGTGGCAGGGATTGGTGGAGGTAGCGCGGTTGGCGTCCTCGTCTCGACGACCACCGACGGCGCCTCTTCGGCCTGTAATGACACCGGCCTGGCGCTCGGGGGCTGGGGCTGAGGCGCAGGAGAGATCACCTATGCCCTCAGTGCTAGTCGCTTCAGGGGCCCCAGGCTAAGCACGCCAGTATCAGCATGACTATGAGAAGACAAATGCTAGCATCAACAAACAAGTCGGAAGAGACATGACAGGCAAAAGCTGAAGTCGGAGACTTACATCTTGGAGCGCACCCGGGTTTTCTTCACTGGGCGGTCCGATATGCCCTGCTCGGGGGCGGCGCTCTTCGAGCCCTGCTCGGGAACGGCGTGGCTTGAGTCCACCGTCTCGGGCGCTCCTCTGCTTCGGCCGGCCACCTCCACGGCGGCAACGTTCTCCCCCATTCGCTCGGGGGCTGTCCCTCCGGCCTCCGCTACGGCTGGGGTTGGACCTCGGCCCCCGCCTGCGATTAGGGGTACATGAACATCCGGGGCCCCGCCACCCCGGATAAGCAATGACTGTAAGCGCCGTGGGGCAGCGCTCGGTTCCGCCACCGGCGCCGCGCTCGGCGTCGACGTCGAATCCGACGACCTCCCCCGCGACCGGCGCCTCTGCAAGGTGTCGGAGTCCGGGCGGTCCGAGCCGTCATAGAACTGGCGGACGGACACCAATCGCTCCTCCGACCTCCTCGGGGGATCGATCTGACGGGGCGCAGATCTCTGCGGCTCGGGAACGCCCGTCCCGCGGGGTACCGTACGGGAGCGGGTCAACCGCGGGTCCACTCGGGCAGGGGGAGCCGCCGGACGAGAGCTCGAGCCCACAGTCTTGTCGTGATCCGCCTCTCGCAGCCGGCGCGACGACGACACTTCACCACCACGGGGCGGCGACGACGAGGACGACCCCGACATGTTGCTCCAGTCGACCGCCACGCTGGCGACATCGCCGCTCCACGACGGCTCGGGCGACGGATCCTCATCGGAGGAGACGCCCTGCTCCCCCGCCTTCCGCCTCTTGTTGCGGTCGTCGTTGCGATCGCGCTTGGCGATCTGGCGTTTCTTATGCTGCGCCTTACGCGCAGCGCGCCTCTTCTCCGCCGCGGCCTGGTTCTGGTTGAAGATCGCCTCCTCCGGGAGAGGCGCCTTGGCCGGAACGAGGTGGGCGCATTTCAACTGCCGCAACAAGAACGCACCAAGGTCAAATCCGAGAAGATCTTCCCACGACAAAAGGCGAATGAAACTGGCCGAGAAGACGGACAACTTACAAACTTCTCTGTCCCCGCGTTGGGGAGCATCAGGAGCATCCGCGACGGCGGCCACGAGTAGGTCGCTCTCCCGATCGCCTGCGCTACGCGGCGCTGAACTTCGAGTGGCGACGGGAGCTCCGACGCGGTCACCGTCCCGACCCATGGGGCCCTATCGGCAGTCATGTCGCAGAGCCGGAGCGGCCGCCTCCGGAGCGGCACAACACCTCGGGCGTGGTACTGCCCGACCACCTCCGCCAAGGTGATCCCGGCGTTCCGAAGACGCCCGAGCACGGCCCAGTGAGGCTTGAGCATCTTCTCCTGCTCTTTCTTAGCCGGGCCATCGGCCCAGTTCCGCTGCGACTTCGCGATGGAGCACCCGGTGTACGACGGGAGCGCGTGCTCGGGGTCGTTCCGCAAGTAGAACCACCCCCCGTGCCAGCCGCTGTTCGAGCTGGTCAGCGGCGCCGGGATGTAGTCGTCGCCGCGGCCTTGCTTCATTCGAAGGTTGGCGCAGCCAATCGTCGCCGCGCGGGAGCCGTCCCTCAGACAGGTGAACCTGAAGAAGTACTGGAACAAATGCCAGTGCACGCCGATGCCAAGGAACCCTTCGCACATCGCTTCAAAGGCGGCCATCTGCTGGATGCTGTTCGGGTTGAGGTGCTGAAGCTGCAGCCCGTACGCGAACAACACCCCGCGGATGAACCTGCCCGCGGGGACGAAGAAGCCGCGCTCATGGAAGACCACGAACGACACCACGTACCCACTGGGAGGGCGTGGCACGGACTCGTCGGCAGGGACGATCCACTCGACAGCCTCGGTGAGGGGAGGCAGCTGGCCCACCTCAACGAGACGAAGGAGCTACTCGCGGGAGACATTGGAGCACGCCCAGCTCGACATCGCGCCGGCGGAGTCTCGGGCGAGCTGGGAACGCAAGCGGCGGCGGCAATGTGGAGGCGAAAGAACTCGGAGCTCAAGGGGCAAGCGCGAGGGAGAAAGGAAGCGAGCGGAAAGCAAAGTCCCGAACCAGCGCTCGACGCGCGGTTTTAAAAGGGGACAGGCCTGACTCTTCATCTTCGGCGCCGGGCCCGCCGTGTCAGCAAGATTTTCGCCCGCTCCTACGCGTGTCCCGGCGAAACAGCCGCACGCAACCGCGACGCCTTGATTCCCGTGACGTGCAGACTTGCAGAGCCTGAGCGCGGTCTTGATGGGGCGGTCACATCGGTCACGTCGGCCGAGACACCCGCACCCATGACCACGCCCACGTCATCGCTACGGTTGTAACTGCCCCGACGAAACCTCCAAGGCTACAACGGCTACAATTATAAATAAAAGCTCGCGAGCGAGTCTCCAACTCACTCACGAGCTCGGGGGCTACATCCGGCGGATGCGCTCGCGCGCACCCACCGAGAACCCGAAGAACACCTCCAACTCCAAGATCCATCAACTGAGCCTGAACGCGACTCCCTGACTCCCACTCAGGCTCGGGGGCTACTGACGAGGACCCAGATTAGGGTCCCCTTTGACGGCAAGATTATCTTCCTAAAAACAACGGCAAAACCACAACCCTCGAGGTGGAGTCAACCGTTTGCTGGCAAGCAGCTCGAGGATGGTCGTACCCTTGCTGACAACAACATCTAGAAGAAGTCAACCCTTCACCTGGAGCTGCGTCTCAGGGAAGGCATGCAGATCTTCGTCAAGACCCTCACCGGCAAGTCGACCAGTCCTTGGCCGGACGGCTGCATCTCCGACTAGTTTCCCACTAGAGGAACCCTCGCACGAGTACTCTCCGCCTCGCACGAGTACTCTCCGCCTCGCACGACAAGATCCTCCGAGGAGTTCCTCGGAGAAGTCCCTCCGAGTAGTTTCCGCCTCGCACGACAAGTCCAGGCTCCGACTGGTACGTGGACCCAGGCGCACTACTCGGGCGGCGCTACCGATGCACGGGGAGGAGCGAATCTCCACGTCACGCGGAAACAACAGCTGGAGGCCATGCAAGCGGCCCGCCCCGGCAAGAGCCTTAATGCAGGTCTGACAAGCCGCTCAGCCATCACATCGCCATCATCTCCTACTCTGCCACACGCAAGACTCAACCCGAGGCACTCAAGCACCCTCTACGACGCGCACGAGCCTAGGCTTAGGCTCGGGCGTGACAAGCTAGGCAAGTACTCGGGAAGACTAAGACAAGCCCAAACTACTCGGGGAGAAGGCCAAGCGTCCCGGAGGGAACAGTCCAACCCGGCCACGCGGCGGCTTCCCCGACAAGGCATCGCGACTCGGCTTCAATGCGCCCCGGCGGACAGCGACGTGCGACGGGACGTACCAGCTGCCAAGCACTGTAACTCTTTTGTATTCCCCCTTGTGCCCCTCCCCTTGAGACTATAAAAGGGAGAAGAGGGCAACGTTCACAAGGGTTAGACCTTCACACGACCAGACACCACCATCCGGGACTTGGGAACGAACTCCCTCTCCCAACTAGCTTGTAACCCCTACTACGAGCACACTTGGCTCAGGAACACGGCTGCAACACACTGGACGTAGGGTATTACTCCTCAGAGGCCCGAACCAGTATAAACCCCGTCGTCTCCTGCGCTAACCATCCGAGCCCGACACGCGATCGATAAAAATTCATTGCCGGCGGTAGAGAACCCCGACAATGATCCCCCAGTCATGTGCCTGTGGAAGTTGAAGATGAAGTCATCCGTTTAGTTATCGTTTGTTTTATTGGACCTTCGTGTCCACTGCCTGAGTGTAATAATGGATATTGTAATGGTTAACTCTTGTACGTTTGATTACAGTTATGGTATTACACTCTTTTGTCTATCGTATGTGTGTAACTTGATCCTGGCGCACATATGAGATGCATTTGGTTCCATTTCGGAAATCGGATGTGACATATTATTTGCGTTTCTTTTAACAAATATCATATGAAATGCTTTTTTGAGAAACTCAATGCAAAATGCTGCAAGATGTCAAGATATACTATAAAATTTTCGAAATGGAGTTAAGAAACAATCGATATATGCCAATCTAACATATTCAGAACGACCACTCAAAAAAAGTTGTATTTGTTCTTTTTTTTAATGTTCAGTTTCCTTACTTCACGAGACAATACAAAATCAGCTATGTTGAACCATATAACAGAGGAAATATATGAAACATTGCACTATATGATACATGGTGGAGCGTAAATTGGGACCTCATCTTGGACCATAAAAAAATTAAAGAAAAGTCCAAATTGTGATGTACTCCCTCTATTTCTGTTTATAAGGTGCACACGCATATCAAGATTCAAAATTTACAATCTTTTGCAAATAATTTAGTCAATATTTTTAAATTTTTATGATTGGATTTGTAATCGAATGCACTCTCCAATTATTGTAATTTTATAACCATAAATAATATAAAATAAAATAAATGAATGTTCAAATCCTAATTTTGGGGACCGCGTCATATGAGTAGTATATGATAAACATGAAAGAAAGAGACACTATAAGGTATGAGTGGATTTTTCTCTTTTTGCTTGGGCCTAGGGCCTTGTAAAATATACATATTTTTCTTATATATAAAAAAAAGAAAGGTAGAGACCTTCCCTGCTGTTCGGTCAAAAAAAAAGGTATGAGTGGATTTTTTTTTATGCCAACCGTGGCGAGGTGCCTCTGGTGATCCAAGAGGAGGACAATGACATGTCGGCAAGGCAGCCACCATTTGTGCCGGCTGAGGAGACGATGTTGTTGGAGGGAGGAGGGAGTGCCGACGATGAATGCGACGGAGAGGCGTATATGAAGTGGATGAAGAACTTAGTGTCACCACTGCCATCGACATGTTCGATGGAAATGCTAGAAGAGTGTAGGGAATCGGATGCCCGTTAGCCTAAGAGGGGGAGGGGGTGAATTAGGCAACTAAAAACCTTAACCTATGGCTTCACTAATTTTGCGCAAAGGTAAACTAGAACATACTATCTAGATGTGCAACTACGGTTGTTCTAGTGTGAAACTCCCATCCCAAAAGAAGGTTTGCAACCTATAGCCAATCCTAGCATGATACTACTCTAGGAAAGTAAAGGCAAGCAAAGATTGCAATAGAGTAAATGCGGAAACGTAAAGGGGATGAGAGGAAGCAAACTCTTGACACGCGATTTATCCCGTGGTATCGGTAGGCACTAAGCCACCCCTAGTCCACGTTGTTGAAGCACTCACACAAGAGTATTGCTTCTCGGTCACCAAGTCTCTCCCAAGAGCACCAACTTGACTTGCCACAAAGGCTAGCCACTTAGGCACTTGTCAAGCTCCCTTGGTCACCTTGATGCCACCTCCACTAAGGAGCTTCTCCACCAAGGAAGGGGGTCTCCACGTCCCCCGCACAAAGTGTCCTCGCCGCTCCACACCAAGCCGGAGGGTCGATGACGATTGCCGGTGAGCCACTTAGGCCCCAAGGCTTCCGGCGAACCTTGTACAACTGGATTCACTCAAGAATCACCTCACAAGGTTGGCACAACCTTGCACTCACTCAGCTCTAAGCTAAGCCTAGCACTAAGCACATACACTAAGCATATGCAAGTCTAAGGATGAGCAATTAAGCACTTGGATGGATTGGATATGATCTTCAATGTGTATTGAACTCCTTTGCACTTCCACACACTCCAGCCTACTCAAATGGGTGAGTGGAGGGGGTATAAATAGCCCAAGGCATCAAACTAGCCGTTGGCTAACGTCCACTGAAAAAGGTACCGTCGGATGATCCGACGCTATATTTTCCAGGGCGTCGGTTCATCCGGTGCCCCTCCCACGTCACTTAGCCGTTGAGGTTCTCTGACACAACTGCTCCGACGCTATGCACCGACGGTGCGTCGGATCATCCGGTGCTGAAGACTCCGCGCTCAAGTCGCCTCTGTTAGCTTCCAATCGACCGTCGGATAGACCGACGCTTCTCCTTGTCCAAGGCGTCGGATCATCCGGTGCTGAAGGCTTCGTCTTGGCGCGTCTCTGTATGAATTCAAACTGAGCGTCGGATAGACCGACGGGGTCCCCACTCAGACCGTCGGATCATCCGGTGCTACTGTCTTCCTTGCTCTTCCTCTGCAACTCGTCCGACGCTACTAAATAATGGACCGTCGGTTCATCCGACGGTACCTAGGGTTTGACCCTGTGTACCAATTCGTCCGACGATTGCACCGACGCTTGTATTTGAGGGACCGTCGGTTCATCCGACGGTGTCTTTTCTTTTCCTTTTCTTGCTCGGTTTTGACCCTTGAAAAATACACTATCTTCTCAATTTGGCATATGGTTTTCTTGCATCCTTGGGACCTAGAAGTGTCTACAAAGACATGCTAAAACAATAAGGTTAGTCCCAATGATCATGTTGTCATGAATCACCAAAATCAAACTCGAACTAATGGCATATGAGGCCATGTTCGCTACAAAGAGGAAGATGGGAAGGATGAGAGAGAACATGTCTACTTGCCTACTACCTGCCATGTTAATGCTAGGTGCGTTTGGAAGACCTTCTAGAGCTGATTTCCGGCTGAATCGATCGAGAAGTGATTCTCTGCTGATTCTGTGAATTGATTCTTTAAAATGAACTCCAAAGTTGTTGGGAGTTGAAAAAAAGTAGTTTGACCTGATTCAATAAAATGATTCCCATCCTGATTCTAAAAAATAAAAGAGCATCATTTTCAGACACAAAATTACTTCTTTCCGAGAATCATTTCGTTTATCCCGATTCCGGTATTGCAGTTGGTTAATTGAAACGAACTTTGTCCTCTGAAAGAATGCACCCTTTGCAGAAGCATGACCACTCGATGAACCAAGAGAATGATGGAACTGCACACGTCTGCACCTGCTGATGCATCAAAGAATGAGAAGCAAACTGCATGCGACATTAATAAAAGATACCGTTGCCCGTTGGCAAGCTGCTTGGAGCCGCTGTCTGAGCTTGACTCTCCCACGAAGAGTCCCACTCGATCGGCCGTTTCCTCGCAGCTGCGTGCAACACTTGGTCGCCGGCCGGTCGGCAGCTAGCTGCACCCACTCCCACTGCGCTCTGGCCTCATACACTCGCAGCCCTCCTTGCTACTTTTGGGAAGAATTGGCCGAGGGTCTCGATCGGGCACCTTCCCGTTTTCATACCGCTCGCAAGTTGCAGTGAATAGTATGTAATACAACGCACGCACAATCATCTCTAGCTACTCATCACTTAGCAGTCAGCACGACCACTTCTCTTCTCGCAGTCATCGTCCATGGCCTCATCCGTCAATACTGAAAGGATATTTTATGTTAAATCACGCAGCAACCGCGTGCCGGAGCCATCATCGATCGCCGCTGCTAAACTAATCCAGTTTCCAAGCTGCGGCATACGGAACATGTCAAACGTACGCGCACCTGACACGTACCGTCCCAAAGAAAAGTCCGGGCACCCGCCGCCTATCATCACTAACCAAACCGAGCCGGTCTATAAATAAAGCTGCACCCGAAGACCATCACCATCCCCTCACATCCATCTAAGCTGGCTCTCCATTACAAGCACACTTGCAACTAGCAACATAGCCATTAGCCAGAGCTTAATTTGCCAGAACGTAACGTAGTTTGCAGCGTGCCAGGACAAGGGGCTAGCATCTTCTGATCAGTGATCAGGCCGGCAGCAGCAACTCGGAGCCCTGCTAACGCCCATCCATGGCGGCCGCTTCCTCCTGCTCTGCTTCTCTTATTGGGCTCCTGGTAGCCGCGCACTGCGCCCTCCTCCTCGCCTTGTTGGCTGCCGGCGGCGCTAACGCCGGCGACGTGGCGCTGAGCTCCACGTTCTACGACGCGTCGTGCCCGGGCGCCCACGACGTCGTCCGGAGAGTCATCCAGGACGCGCGCGTCTCCGACCCGCGCATCCCGGCCAGCCTCATCCGCCTCCACTTCCACGACTGCTTCGTCCAGGGCTGCGACGCCCCGCTCCTGCTCGACGACGACCTCCCGACGATCCAGACCGAGAAGAACGTGGTCGCCAACAACAACTCAGCGCGGGGTTTTCCCGTGGTCGACGACATCAAGGCCGCGCTGGAGCACACGTGCCCTGGCGTCGTCTCCTGCGCCGACGTTCTTGCCCTCGCCGCCGAGATCTCCGTCGAACTCGTGAGTGCAGCAATCTCTTCATCCACCAGAACTTGAATTCCAAGCTTTCTGGCAATCTGGCGTCACCTGAACTGAACTGACGAACACTGGACATGGACGTACGCAGGCTGGAGGGCCACGCTGGAGTGTGCTGCTCGGCCGGCGAGACGGCACGACGACCAACGTCCAGAGCGCCAGCAACCTGCCTAGCCCCTTCGACGCCCTAAACGTGCTCCAGGAGAAGTTCAGAAACGTCAACCTAGACGACACTGACCTCGTCGCCCTCCAAGGTAACATAACCACATCCTTTCCTTTTTTTTCGAATTACACAGTACATCGGAGACACTCACAACGCACGCACACTCATCCCTATGAACACACGCGCGCAAACCCTACCCTTAAGAGCATCTTCGAAGACTGAGCCGGCAAATCCGCAAGATTGACGAAGTCACCACAGACGTCTCGCTGTCGACGGGAACGTCGCTTACCACTGAAAGCACAAACGCCGTTAAATCCTGAGAAATTCGCTCCCACGAGAAGTCGAACCCAAGACCTGAGGTGCTACCGGGGCTCCTGTAACCACTAGGCTATATGCCCTTTCGCATAACCACATCCTTTCCTGACTCGATACATTTCAACAAATAGTCCATTTCAAACTCGAGAAATATTCATCATTATACCCCGTGCACACTTCTGATTTCAACGACAAATTTCATTCTTCCACTTCAGGTGCGCACACATTTGGCAAGGTGCAGTGCCAGTTCACGCAGGAGAACTGCACAGCCGGGCAGCGTGAGGGTGACCTGAAGAACCTGGATCAGGTCACACCCGACCTGCTCGACAACAAGTATTACGGCAACCTCTTGGAGGGCCGAGCCCAGCTCCCCTCCGACCAGGTCATGCTGTCCGGCCCGGCCGCGGCGGCGACCACCGCTCCCGTTGTTCAGCGGTTCGCAGGCAACCAACAGGATTTCTTCAGGAACTTCGCGGCGTCCATGATTAAGATGGGCAACATCAGCCCGCTAACCGGGAATGAAGGAGAGATCAGGAAGAACTGCCGGAGGGTCAATAGCAGAGGGTACTGAACAAAGCTCTGGTTCAAATCGATTGGTTTCTCTCTTCTTTTTTCTTGATGAAATTCATGTGAAGTTTTTGTGTTTTCTCCATTCCTTTCGGAATGTGAAAATGTAGAGTAAAATGCACAATAGGTAGTCAAACTATTGGGTCTTTCCCATCCAGGTACTCCAACTATCAAACTAACTATCCAGGTACCTGATCTATAGCCATGGCTCACGCATGGTCCAGACGCGGCCACGCGAGCCACTTAATCCGATGTGGCCACGCCACCGTGGCTGGTGATAGCTGATGGTGCACCAATTTAGCAAAAACACCCTTGCCTCACTCTGGTCCTCGCTCTCAGCTCCACCCATCCAACTCCCCATTCGATAAAGAGCATTATGATGCACTTCAGCTGAGAATTCATCATCGTCATCAGGCCCTAAACAACAATAAAGAAACCTAAAATTAGGCACTGAAATGAAACATCTGAACCATAATGTTGCAGCCTACCAAAGCAAGTACTACGCCACCAAATCTACTTGCCACATATACCATTGCGAATAGGGATACAGGTCCAGGGCACGTACCATAGGTTGGAGCCGGCTCCCCTTCCAATCGCTGACGCCCAGTCATGGTGCCGCCGCGCCGCAATTTGTGCGAGCGGGCGACACCCTTTGCGGAGCTCAGTGTCACCGCGCCGCAGTCTGTGCGAGTTCGCCGCCACGCATTCCGACCTCAGCTACACCAAGAACACTACGGTGGAGGACCCCCTCCCCTCTCCCGCGGAAGACTGGAGAAGGCCGAGGGCGACGAACAGAGGAGATGCGAGGGCCAGCGATGGAGCAGATGCGACACCTCTCTCCCGTGGAGCAGATGCGTCGCCGCCTGGGAACCGCTGGCCGCCTGAGACTGGGAGCTGCTCGCGCAGTAAAAAAATCGAAGAAAATGACGCGGGGGCGGCGGGCGACGGGAACGACGGATGGATAAGGCAAGCTGTGACGGTGGGCTACAATGCACGGATACTCCTAGGGAGGTCCGTATCCCGCATCCTATATGCCGTGGATACAGATACGTATTGACATGGATACCGGTATGTGATACGTTGGTGTTGGTTTGGATATGGCCCAACTAGCAAACTAGGCCCATTCAATCACCCACAAGCAACATGAGCTAGCACTAGAAGCGTACACAGTATAATATTTTTTGTATTTCAATCTGATATAATAACATATTTATATTATTCTTTGTCAGTACAAGTCCGCGGGAGGTGGATCAAAATGAGGACTACAATATCCGCGGGGGGTTTCTGCTAAAATGACGATGACATCATCCTCCATCTGCCACTCTGGCGAGTCCACGTCGGATTAAGTGACTCGCATGGCTGCATCTGGACCGTGCGTGCGCTGCGGCTATAGATCAGGTACCTGTATAGTTGGTTTGATAGTTGGAGTACCTAGATATTACACCTATGTGTGCTCATTTCAAGAGAAATTGATTTTGCGAGTGGCCAAAGCCAATGCAGACTGAACATGTTAACATTTTTTAGATACATACTCGAAAGTTTAAACCATAAACTCAAGCACACTGTTGCCACATACATCCACTCATGGTCTGCATAAAGCCCACAACATGCCCACTTCAGGTACCTGCAGACTTGGGCTATTCCATTCATATCTCGTACTGTCGACGAGCACCACCATACCCCAAAAAGGTCTGCTCGTCCAGGCCCATACGATGCAAACGATCCTCCAAAAATTGCATAGATCTTGATCAAGCCTCTAACGACCGACGGACTGGAGACTTCATGAGTACTCGATCACTACTTACCAACAACCACTACTACTTGCAGACTTCATGCGTACTCAATCACTACTCACCAACAACCACGGAAGAACTTCTCAGGCTATCAAACACAAAGAACAAAAGCTGTTATTTTATATATTAAAAAACACTGCCAGCAAAGGGCAAACCGCTTCAGGAGCTCTCGTGAGAATACCCAACAAAAGGCAAACGCTGTTTTTCCTAGAGCTACAGTGAAAGAAAACACATCATTGCATTAGGAATCCCAAACATACATAATAAAAGACAGTACTGCTAGCAGCACAGGATCAAAATGCACAAGACATTCATAAAAACCCAGTAGCAAAGCAGGGAACTGAACATACAAGTCTTACAACATCAGGTGTTGTAAACCTCACACACAAACGACAGATAGTTCAAACCGATAGACACCCACACAACACGATAGTACGAGCCACTCGGGCAGATCATGGGATAATAGCAGCACACGGGCCTGACACAGCAGCACCAGGAAGGGTCTAGTACTCATCACCCTCGTCACCCTCCTCACCATCGTCGAACTCAGCACCAACCTCCTCGTAGTCCTTCTCCAGCGCAGCCAGGTCCTCACGAGCCTCAGAGAACTCACCCTCCTCCATGCCCTCACCGACGTACCAGTGCACAAAGGCACGCTTGGCGTACATGAGGTCGAACTTGTGGTCGATGCGGGAGAACACCTCCACCACGCTGGTGGAGTTGGAGATCATGCACACAGCGCGCTGCACCTTGGCGAGGTCTCCACCAGGCACCACGCTGGGAGGCTGGTAGTTGATGCCGCACTTGAACCCAGTTGGGCACCAGTCCACAAACTGGATGGTGCGCTTGGTCTTGATGGTGGCCACAGCAGCATTCACATCCTTGGGGACAACATCTCCCCGGTACATGAGGCAGCAGGCCATGTACTTGCCATGGCGGGGGTCGCACTTGGCCATCATGGAGGACGGTTCGAAGGCGCTGTTGGTGATCTCAGCCACGGACAGCTGCTCGTGGTAGGCCTTCTCAGCAGAGATGACTGGTGCATATGATGAAAGCATGAAGTGGATCCTTGGGTACGGCACCAGGTTGGTCTGGAACTCATTCACATCCACATTCAGTGCACCATCAAACCTCAGGGAGGCAGTCAGGGATGAGATGACCTGCAGCATAACAGCAACATGGTTAAGTCTTGGAATCAAGCTCAGATATCTGTTTTTAAGACAAAGCAGTGATAAATGAAACAAAGCTTAGTACCTGAGACACAAGCCTGTTGAGATTGGTGTAGGTTGGACGCTCAATGTCAAGGGAGCGGCGGCAGATATCATAAATGGCCTCATTGTCAAGCAGGATAGCAACATCAGTGTGCTCAAGGAGGGAGTGGGTGGACAGAACACTGTTGTATGGCTCAACAACTGAGGTGGAGACCTGGGGAGATGGGTACACAGTGAACCCAAGCTTGGACTTTTTGCCATAGTCAACAGAAAGGCGCTCAAGGAGGAGGGAACCAAGGCCAGAGCCTGTTCCTCCACCAACAGCGTTGAAGACAAGGAAGCCCTGGAGACCAGTGCAGTTGTCGGCAAGCTTCCTGATGCGGTCAAGGCATAGGTCAACAATCTCCTTGCCAACTGAAAGACAGGCAATCACAATGTTAAGTGAGGTACTCGTTAGGGAATGTATATAATACACCTGAAAACAGCCCTTCATGTTCAGTTAACTTACTGGTGTAGTGACCACGGGCAAAATTGTTGGCAGCATCCTCCTTGCCACTGATGAGCTGCTCAGGGTGGAAGAGCTGGCGGTAAGTGCCAGTCCTCACCTCATCAATCACAGTGGGCTCAAGATCAACAAACACAGCACGAGGGACATGCTTCCCAGCACCAGTCTCACTGAAGAAGGTGTTGAAAGCATCATCACCTCCTCCAATAGTCTTGTCACCAGGCATCTGACCATCAGGCTAAATGGAACAAACAAATCAGAGTTAGTGATGCGAAACAATTTGATCATAACAATATGCTAACAGGACAGAAATAAGCTAATGCCACAACTAATACAATATGAAAAATAATGATTACATGGACAAACCCAAAAGAAAGTCTAAACAGGGAATATTTAAAAACATGCAGCCATGTCACCCTTAAATTTATATGTACAGGCATGACCACCAAAGCATGGACAAAATGATAAAACAGGAATACTACCAGGATAGCCCAACTATCATTCAATTTCAAAACACCACATCAGAAACCTAAAAGTAGTAACTAGATCCAAAATTCCCAACCCAACTTGACAGATCTACGGGGTGAACCTTGAAAGTAAGGCAAGCTACTGACCCACATTATACAAATCAATTGTAAATCATATCATATACTGTTAACATTCTGACGCATGCTGAAACGGTAACAGCCTACTAGATCCCAACCCAAGTTAAACAGACCTATCGAGTGAACTGAAATTAAGGGAAGCTACTGGCTCGCAGCACACAACTCAAACTCGCGTCGCAATTAGCAGATCTACAACAGATGGACCTATAAAATTTCATTAAGCACCCATAGCATCTAGATATGACAGAGCAGTTGGTACAAAAAAAATATTGATTGTGCGTTTAAAATTAACTGATCCAAACAGATCCGAAGAAACTGTAATTTTCAGATAGAAAGCTGCATTGTTCAGATCTACCAAAAGGGAGGACGCATAGGGCAAGATCAACAACAATCACGCGAACAGAACATTTTCAATTTTCAGATCCGCAGACAGATCAACCGATTCCAAATGTAATTTCCTCCCAATACTCAGATCCACCAAATTCGGGAGCATATCAACCTCGAGAACGCCTAGATCCAACACATGCCCACAGCTACATCGCAAAAATGGAAGGGGGAAATGGACGGATCTGTACCTGAATGCCATGCTCGAGGCAGTAAAGCTCCCAGCACGCGTTTCCGACCTGGATACCGGCCTGGCCGATGTGGATCGAGATGCACTCCCTCATGGTGGCGTCGGAAAGGTGGGGCGGCGGCGGCGGCGGTGGGAAATGGGAGGAGGGGGGAGATCTGGGTCGCGGAGAGAGGCGAGTACGAAGACGCCTTTCTCTGCGATGCTAGGCTAGGGTTGGAGTCCTCCCACTCGTCTCGTTTTATAGAGCGGGACGAGGACGACAGCCTGGGCCACGATGGAAGGCAGTTTTGCGTTTGAGCCCCTGGGGTTCGGTTGTTTGCGGGGTTCCGGCTCGACTGTATTCAAATTTCAAATAGTGCACCGCCGGCGCCGACCCGCCCGCAACGATCCGGTATGCGCCGGATCGAGTGACCCGGTTCAAGATTATACATGAGAAATATTTACAAAATATTTTCAAGAGAAAATTTTAAAGTACTTAAAAAATGAGAGTCATTTATCTCATGAAAATCGAAGGATGCAAATAAAGTAAGTATCATCAAGTACATAAAAAGAAGTACCAGATCAATTATAAAAAAATGATAAGTTACTATGACGCTTTTGATTATGTTTAAATCTATTTAACTTTTTTATGAAGAATAAAATAGGAAAATAATTGCAAGTACCATTGGTACTATAAAAATGTTGTAATAAAGCTCATTTTTTCAAATTAAACAAAATAGTCTAGATTTAAGGGCAGTCTCTATGGTAGAAACCATGTGTGAAGTCCAAAACAGCCACATAAGCAAAAAGTCTAGTGTAGAAACTATATCACACAATGGAAAGTTTCTTCATGTAATAAATGTTAAAAATATTTTATTCTCCTTCCTTTATCCCTTCTCTACTCTGCTTCTCCCCCAAATGCCCCAGCCTAGCATCCCTCTGATGCTCTACTTCGAACCGACAAGCTGCAGGGCAAGCGCGGACGGAGCGGGGCCAGCGCAGGCTGGAGGGAGGCGGAGGGCGAGAGGAAGAGGAATGCGGCGGCGGTGATTGAGGAGGTGGAGCAGGCGCTCTCCACGCCCAGCGCGGCATCGCAGACGCCATGGTCGTGGAGATGGAGCGCGGCCTGCGCGCCGACCCGCACGCCCTGCTCAAGATGCTCATCAGCTACGTCGACAACCTCCCAACCGGGTAAGAGCTCCTCCCCCCGCATGGATGTGGCCACAGACTCGCTTGTTCTCGTTCGTGTGCGCGTTTTGGGTGAACGACTTGGCTGGGAATTCGAGGTCTTCCGTTGGCTTATTCAGGTTTAGATTCGGTGGAAGTAGAGATGGCAATGGGTGCCCGAAACCCGAAACCCGATGGGTTTTTGCTCCATTAGGGCACGGGTTTGGGACGATTTTTATACCCGTGGGTTTACTAATAGGCGAAAAATGAGACCCAACGGGTTCATGGGCATGGGTTTGAGAACATAAAACCCAAACCCATGAACCCATGGGTTTTTTAGACCCGACTATATATCACTAAATAAGCAAATATTCTTAACTTACACCTCAATTTTAATGGCTAAACCCCAACTCTTATATGCATGTATTATTTCTTATCATGAGTTTATTTGTTAAACGATCTATACTATACTTTATGTCACTCATATGAAGTGCTTTGTTAACATGTGGTGTTATGATTGGATAGCTAATACTATATTTTTGTTAATTTACATCAATATTGAATGTGTATGTTTTAAATTGTGAAGATATACATGTATATTATTTTTTCTTGTTGAATTGTGAGCACATGTATACACGTATATGTCAATTTGGTTGTTTGATTTGATACCCACGGGCGACCCCGTGGGTACCCGTGAACCCGATGGGTATGGGTTTGGGAACAAAATTAAACCCGTCACGGGTCATGAGTTTTTAATGGGCGGGTTTTGTATTCGTGGGCATGAGTTTGGGATGGCAAAACCCAGCGGGTTTGTGCCTGTTGCCATCTCTAGGTGGAAGTGGGAATGTGGGGTTGGTCCAGATTGGATACGGTGCTTTCACGTGGTTTCGAGGGGAATCAGGGAGGACGCTGCAGCGTGTTTGATGGCGGAGCGCGGCGGCCGGTGAGCGCGCGGGATGGCCGGCGGACGCGGCGGCCGGCGAGCGCGCGGGATGGCCGGCGGGCGCGGCAGCAGGCGAGAGCGCGAGATGGCTGCGAGCGTGAGCACGGGAGGGCCGGCGGGTGCCGCGGTCGGCGGGCGTGCGGCCATCCCGGCGGGCGCAGCAGCCGGTGAGCGCCGTGGAAGGCCATGCGCACGCGGTCGTCATCTCTCGTCATATGGAAACCAACGGTTTCTCCCCAACGCTGATTTGGGTGTTTCTTCCCGTCTCGGGGCGAGCGAGGACGTCGTTTCTCACCAAGGAAACAGTTTCTTCCAATTTCCTCTCTTTCCTCATTAATTGACCTGCCCTGCTATCTCTTTTTGCTTATGTGACGCCTCATTTAGTGGAGATAGAAACTATCATAAATGCCCATTGGGACTGCCCTAAGTCAGTTTCAGTGGAGAATGCCATGACACCGTTACCAAAACCGGAACTTGAGAATTGTGCACGCGAAGTGTGATGATGATCACATTCTTCTCTCGTACACCATGACACTTCTCCTCCTCTCTCCTTGTAAATAACTCTACCATGTCAGCAAATTTGTTGGCGTGACGTGATATTTAATGCTCATAGCACTTTTAAGACACTCTCCACTGAGAAGGTGGAGTCTAAAAGTCTATTTAATAAGTCTATTTAGGCCCAACAACTTCTTGGACACACAGCCCATTTAAAATTGTAAACTGTCGTGTTATAAAACTCGTACTTATAAGTGCACATGGGGGGTAATTTTCCCTATACTTATGTGTAAGTTAACCGTCCACCATCCACCACCTTTCAAGGGAGTCAAAGTAAACCCACGGCTCATTATATAGACGAATTCAACTAAATGGCATCCTTCTTTTCTTGACTTCATTTGAAAATTGCTTCTTAAATTTTAGTGTTTGCCTTGCTTCTCAGTGTAGCACTTAATTTCCCCCCGTTGACACTCAAAATTGGCAGGACTGGGCGAGACAGGTCTGACCGCCCTACCTAGGCGGTCTGACCGCCCTGGTCAAAATCCCCAAAAGGCAATTTGGACTTTACCATTGGATAGGTCTCGTCGAGTACATCAAAATCCATATATAGAACGTCTAATTCGGAGTCCGGATGAAAGAGATATGGCCTATGGAAGATCTGCACGTCGGACACGCGGTCAGACCGCGCCCCCAGGGCGGTTAGACCGCCCTGCCCTGACAAACCGGTTAGGAGTTGTATTTTAACACGTTTTTGTAATGATCTCGATTCCTAATGGGGCAAGACCTCCCCTCCCTATAAATATAAAGGGCCACGACCGATTGAGCATCATCCAATCGAACAAATACATCTACTCTTTATTATTTTTCCTTTACTTTTATCTCTTTGCTCAAGCTTTTCCAACCTCGATCTGCTGTTCTTCCTTCGTCTCCGCGACGACCGAAGGCGTTCTAGGTGGCCTGCCGATCCTAGAGCAACCCTACGTGCATCAACTCTGACGGGGTCCCTCCCGAGTCGATGTTCGTAGGTCTACCGCCGGTTTTATCCCTGCACCCCGGTCTAACCGCCCCCTATAGGCGGTCTGACCGCCCTGCGCAGAGAAGCTACAGCGAGCTTCCTTTGCGCGCTTGTTGATCCCGTAAAAGGTGTCAACAAATTGGCGACTCCGCTGGGGAAGAAGATCTGACTATTTTAACCGATCTATCTAACTCCGGCACAATGGGCTCAAGGACTGAACTTGATCAAGATAATGTCATCAGCATCGATGATGTGGAGCTCTCGCCTGAAGATCGCCAAGCCATGGAGGACTTCATGAAGAAACAAGCTAAACAAGATCGTTTGGTTATAGAAGGTCTCATGAAGGAGAAGGCTGAGCGAGATCGACTTCACTACTTATCGCACTTCAAGAAAAATCATGAAGGCAATGTGAAGAAGGTCAAGGAGATCACCGACGCTCCACCACCTGAGGTACCAAGCACTGTAAGCACATCAACGTCCCCATCCTCTTTTGTTACTGCCAATGATCTTACTACCGTCATAGATAATTTTCGTTTGGCAATGATTGAAAACATGCAAAACATGGTAGATAAGAGTCTTGGTAAACGTGTAGAGGAGGGTAGTGATAACGCATCTATTCCTAAAAGTGTGTCACCTCAGATCCCATCTGCTAGTACATCGGCTGCACCCAGGTTTAATCCTCAATATGGTATGCCGTTGAACTATTTTTCAGGACAAACACCACTTCCGTCGTCTGGTCACTACAGGCCGGTCAGACCGCATGGTCAGACCGGTTCTGGTGTTATGGTGTCGTACCCCTCTTCTCCGGAGCCTATAGTTACTGTACCTCCCGTTCAGGCTGCCTCTAGCCGATCTGGTGATAATACAGTAACTCATGGTATTCCGTTTATGGTTCCTTTTGGAATAGGCACTAGGTATGGTTTTGTTCCTAATACACAACCTAATAGCTGTTTGCAGCACAACCCCCTAAACCCATCTACACAAGCCAATGTGTTGCAATTGAACGCTTCAACTACGCCAATGCCAACCACCATACAAGAAGTCATCGATAGGTTTAATGCTAATCTTGCTAAACAAATGAGAGATGACTATGGGATAGAAGTAAAATATAAAAATTCTTCATATCAAAAACCATATCCTTCTAGTTTTGATTCGGTTCCCTATCCTGTTGGTTGGCGTTGTCCTGAATTTGTGAAGTTTAATGGGGATGATAGCAAAACTACTTGGGAGCATATTAGTCAATATCTTGCTCAATTAGGAGAAGCTCGTGTCATAGAAGAAATAAAAATACGTTTATTTTCTTTATCTTTAACTGGCAATGCTTTTTCATGGTTTGCTTCATTACCTGTTAACTCTATTCATACTTGGGAACAATTAGAGCAGAAATTTCATTATCACTTTTATAGTGGAGATAATGAGTTAAGGTTGAGTCATTTAACATTGGTTAGGCAAAAACATGATGAACCTGTTACTAATTATATTAGAAGGTTTAGAGAAACAAAAAACCGTTGTTATAGCCTTGTTATCTCCGAGAGGGATCTTGCTGAATTAGCGTTTAATGGTTTGCGATCCCATATTAGAGAAAAATTAGATGGTCATGAATTTGCTAATGTTGCCCAAGTTTTAACAAGAGCTTTAGCTCACGAAAGCCGAAGCAAAGATACTCGGTTTAAATCTGATCGTCCTAACATGCATATGTTAGATTATCAATCCTCGGACGATGAGAGTAAAGAAGTATATGCTGCTGAATTTACATAGTCATCTGATGATAAAGCAAACTCTTGTGCTTCTCTCAAGCCGGCCCCTAAGAGTCGGCAAGATGAAATAAATTCACTTTTGATATGGTTAAGTGTGATAGGATTTTTGATGAGTTATTAAAGCTAGGTAAAATTAAAATGTCTCACACTTTACCACCGCCTGATGAGATAAAGAAGCGTGCATATTGTAAATTTCATCATTCTTATTCTCATGCTACTAATGATTGTAATAGTTTTTGTCGGCAGATACAATCGGCCATTAATGAAGGTCGTTTAGTACTTCACAAGATGCAAGCCGACCAAAACCCTTTTCCTACTAATGCCTTTGTGAATACTCTTAAATTGTTGAATCCCAAGGTACTCATTCGGCCGGATCGAGCTGAGAAGGCTAAAGGGAAGAATATAATCATTGGAGAGCAAAGACTTGACAAGAAGGTATCACTGGAGGAGACCCCCAAGGTTGCAGTGAAGGCTTCAACGCTCGGGGGGCAAGGCAAGACAGAAAAGGCCGACGGTGCATCGATCGGTCTGGCCACTGCCCAGGGCGGTCTAACCGGGTCCCGGGGCGGTTTAACCGCGTCACAGGGCGGTCTAACCGCGTCCCGGGGCGGTCTGACCGCTACTTCCAGGAAAAATGGCGATGCTCCTAAGAGAAAGGTAAGGCCGAGTTTTGAAGAACTCCTGGCCAAATATAAGAGGAAGGGAGCTGCAAGAAAGTGGAAAAATCAGCCAATAGGTGCTAAGGGCGAAAAAGCACCACCAAGACATGGGCGAGGAAATACACATCACCAACAAGGTAATTTTGCTTCTGCACCATATCCTTTTGTTGGATCAGTTATGCCATGTTCTTGGTAATATCCTTGTTATTACTCACCTGCTGATTATAGTAGTATGTACATGAATTCATATATGATTCAATATCCTATTGCATATCCAAGTTATGGTACATTGCAAAGGTCGATCGCTTGTAATAGCAATCTGGTCAAGAATAATGTATGTGCTACTATCAAGCAAGGTGAAGGTAGCAAAGAGCAAAATTCTAAGGGTATGCAGCCGAGGTGGTGTCCCTCAGGCTTATCCTGCACTCAAAAGAGAAAATTGCAGCGGATGCGAAAGCAACGATCAATGGAGTAACATACAAATGGTCACACCGGCAAGGTCAGCAACTACTAAGCAGGTATGGAGGCAAAGCAAGTTGTTTCATGAGTTTATAGCAAAGTTTATGGCCGATAAAGCAATTATCGCCCTTAGGAGAAAAAATACGAACGATGTATTGTTAACCATCGTTTTCTGCCAATTTTAATCATTATAGATGTTTTCTGGCATGCAAAGTTTTACCAGAAAACAAGGGGGCATATGTTGACACCCAAAATTGGCAGGACTGGGCGAGACAGGCCTGACTAGCGTTGAAAACGGACGGGATAAATCCCGTACCGTCCCGTCCCGTTTCCCGTATTTGACCCGCCCGTTTTCGTATTTACGGACAAATGTGGTAACAGGACGGGAAACAGTTAAGGGTCTATCCCGCCCGTTTTTGGAGATCCCGTTTTTAGTCGGGATGAACCCGTTTTTATCCCGTATTAGATAAATACGGGACGAACTTAGTATGTATTAGTATGCACCTATAAACTTTTTTATGTACTAAAGATCATTGTACCATATGTTTCATGAAAGATCACCAGTCTAAGTGTCCTTAAAGGTTCCAAAACGTAGTTGGCAACTATCAAAATAACAAAATCAACAATGTCAAGTGCATACATATCAAAGTATAAGTTCCCGTTTAACTAACCGATCCCGCCTGTTTCCGTATTACCGTTCATCCCGCTCCTGCTCCCGCTCCCGACTATTCCGGAACCGGTCCCGTTTTCGGTGATAAAATGTGGTAACGGAAACGGGAGAGGGGGTTTCCCGTCCGTTCCCGTCCGTTTTCATCCCTAGGCCTGACCGCCCTACCTAGGCGGTCTGACCGCCCTGGTCAAAATTCTCAAAAGGCAATTTGGACTTCACCATTGGATAGGTCTCGTCGAGTACATCAAAATCCATATATAGAACGTCCAATTCAGAGTCCGGATGAAAGAGATATGGCCTATGAAAGATCTGCACGTCGGACACGCGGTCAGACCGCGTCCCCAGGGCGGTTAGACCGCCCTGCCCTGCCAAAACCGGTTAGAAGTTGTATTTTAACACGTTTTTGTAATTATCTCGATTCCTAATGGGGCAAGACCTCCCCTCCCTATAAATATAAAGGGCCACGGCCGATTAAGCATCATCCAATCGATCAAATACATCTACTCTTTATTGTTTTGCCTTTACTTTTATCTCTTTGCTCAAGCTTTTCCAACCTCGATCTGCTGTTCTTCTTTCATCTCTGCGATGACCGAAGGCGTTCTAGGTGGCCTGCCGATCCTAGAGCAACCCTACGTGCATCAACTCCGACAGGGTCCCTCCCAAGTCGACGTTCGTAGGTCTACCGCCGGTTTTATCCCGGCACCCCGGTCTAACCACCCCCTATAGGCGGTCTGACCGCCCTGCGCAGAGAAGCTACAGCGAGCTTCCTTTGCGCGCTTGTTGATCCCGTAAAAGGTGTCAACACCCCCTATAATAGTTTTATATTGTACCGAAATAACATACGAATTGGTATCAAATATGGGGGAACAAAAATGTAAGAGCATCTCTAGTTAATCCTCATTTTTAGGGCGTGTTTGGCAGAGCTCCACGCAGCTTCAGATCCAAAAAACCAACTCCGCTTCAAAAATTGTCAGCCAAACACAACCAGCTCCAGCAGATCCACCGTGGATCTGCTCGAAAAAAACGGTGGAGTAGGCCCCAACTCCATGGTTTTCGTGGAGTACCTCAGGAGGTACTCCACAAAATCCAAATTTCGTGGAGTTAGGGTAAATTACCCACCACTGCCACTGTTAAGTGGAAAATGACCGGTTGGATTCTTTTTTTTCTCCCCGTCGCCTCCTTCTTCCTCTGCCGCGGCCTTCACCAGAGCCATGCCGTGCACCCGCCTGCCCGCCCCCACAGCGAGGTCGCGCGCCCGCCAGGCGGCGAGGCCGCGCGCCGCCTAGCCGCGGCGAGGGCTGTGAGGCTAGCACGCGCCCGCCCGGCCCCGGCGAGGTCGCGCGCCCGCCCAACCGCGGCGAGGGCAGCGAGGTTGCCCTGCGCCCGCCCGCATGCCCGCGCGCCGGCTGCCCACCCGGCCGCGTGCCCGCTCGCGGCTCACCGGCTGCGAGGCCGCCCACCTGCCCGCTCCCTCCCCTCGCGAGTCCAGACGCGGACGGCGCACAGATGCAGCTTGCACGCAGGCGAATTCGGGCGGCGACGGCGGCTGGATTCTGGCGGAGTCGCGCGGGATGGCACAGCTAGCACGCGGACAGTGCAGCTACCACACGGCGGCGGCGGGATTCGGGCGACGACGGGATTCCAGTAGCCGCAGCTCCGACCGGCTACCACCCCTCTGCCGCTGTCGCGCTACGCTTTCCAAGGGAGCAGCAGAGCACGCTAGGGGGCATCCACGCAGCCAGCCTGCGAAGCCGCGTGCCCGCCCGCCGCCCGCCCGTCGGCGTCGAGCCCGCCCGCCGCCCGCCCGTCGGCGTCGAGCCCGCCCACCGCCCGCCCGGCGGCGTGGCCGCGCGCGCTGCGTGGGAGGAAGAAATTCATTCGCCTCCCTCCCTGTGGCCACCCGCCGGTGATGAGGCTGCCCGCCAACCCGCCCGCCGGGCAGCCTCGACGACGCGGGGGTGGCCGCGCGCTGCGTGGGAGGAAGAAATTCATTTTTGTTCATCTGACACGCGGGTCCTACAGGTCATAGGGATGAAGGGAAATTTGGAGCTGTACCAAACACTTTTCCGAATTTGAGATCCACAGTGGAGCTGCTCCACGGTGGAGCTGCGTGGATCTGCAGCTCTGGAGCAGTTTTTTTTAGACTTGGAGCTCTGCCAAACACGCTGTTAGTTTATATATCGTATTGAGAGAGTTGGTATAAAATAGTGAACTTGTAAATCCCTTTACCTTCCCCTTTATCAATAATTATCGGATGAACCAATAATTTATCTCAATTCACCAAAAATATTGTGTGTGTGGTGGGTGGGTGGGGGGGGGGGTGTTGGCACTTTTCCTGTTCGATAGCTGGATTGAGAATGTATATTATTATGAACTGTAGAACTAACTCCCCTAGTGACTACGAAAGATATACTGGAACATCCCATTATCTAGTTATTGGAAAACATATTTTGAGTAATTGCACAAGATGCTTAGGTGATAGCATATTTTTTAATTAAACCACATAATGACTAAGAATCGCCAGCACAAATGGATAGAAAAAAAAAACAAGTGCCCCTCAAACCCAGATGTACATATTTCTAATGTTTAGCATGCTCCTAAGAGCAAAAAAAAAAAGTTTTTGCCCTTTCACCTACATCATGATTTCCACACCCACTTAAAAAATGTATTGGGCTTTCAAATTCTTCTCCATGACTCATCAGACATGTTATAGTCTGGACTTAGATCCTGTTTGGTTCAGATCTGGATTATATATAATCTGAATTATGGGTCAAGAGTACTATGATTAAAAATACTTTAGGACCGCCATGGAACCACAAAATAATCTCAAATAAGCTACTCATTTCAAATTATTTGTGTCCCAAAGTAGTCAGATGATGGCCTTTTACTTTACTACCGACGGATCATAGTCCAGCTTGTATAATACAGGAGGGAGAAAATATAAGGCTTGCTTGGTTCCCGCCACTGCTCGCCACACCACTGTGCGGCTAGCCACCCGACCGCGGCGGCCGTTTCGCCCGTCACGGAAAGCACTGTTCCGTAGCGGGCGCGCATGGCGAGGCAGCCTGTGGCTGCCAACCAAGCAGACCTATAGCCTTAGTTTAATTATGATCTCTCAACAGTATGCCTAGCTTTAGATTGAAGCTGATCCGGTCTCACCATAAAGGCCATATATATCAAAATCAAGCTGGTGCATCGTCAAAATTTCTACTATTCCGATAGCAAGCATGTGCTCGGTAAAAGATATTATTGAGCTCACTGGCTCAATATCTCAGGTCATGGAGTCGTGGTTTTTTTTTACAACAACCACATATATTATCACTTAAGCAACCAAATTACAAAAAAATTCTCGAAGTAAAAATAAATTACAACAAGGTCCTCAGACCAGATGAGATCCACAAGATCACCAATGCATTCAACAACGGTGAGCTCGCCGGCGGGGTCGCAAAGGCTACATAGGAGCATACACCCGGATGAAGGACCGTGCACTGCAACAGTTGAAGTTGAGGCGGCGGAGCCGAAGAAAGCCACTCCAGGCGACTGAAGGATTGGTAGTGCGCCGTCGCTGGAGGTAGTAGATGGGCCACCAAGCCGCTTCCGGGGGAAGGCGAGCGCGTCGGAACAGCCGATGGTGAATAGCTGCAAAGGCTGCGAGGATCCACCGAGAAGCAGTAGGTTGCTGCAAGTGAAAGGCGGAGGAGAAGGCGACAGTGCTTCGGTGCATTCGACAACTTCGGAATCGCCGCTTCGCAGAGGGAGACGATGAAATCGGAACAGCCACCAAAGGCCGAAGGCGGAGGGAGAGGCGGATCTGAGGGCCGGGGACTCCGAGACACCTCGATGCGTTCAACGACTGAGAGACATCGGAACAACCATCGAAAACAAAGGCGACGACACAGGAACACCAACAACAGGGATTGGGGGCGTAGCAGATCTGTGAAGGTGGTGGGGCGGAGAGGAGTGGGGCGGCACAGATCTGCCGGGTGAGGAAGAGGGTGGAGCTGGTGGGGCGAGATGGGGGAAGAGGGGATGAGATCCATCGGGGAGAGAAGAGGAGCGACTTTATTTAGACATACCTCGAAGGAGGCGACGACGACGGTGAGATGGCCGAGGAAGACCGCGGCGACGACGGCGAGGGCGGCGTCGAACTCCGAGGAAGACGCCATACGGCCAATACTACTACGAGCTAGATTTACAAACTAAGAGAGACCGGGGGCCTGCTGCGGCGAGGCGAGCACGCCGGAGCCGGGAGGGAGGGGGCCGGGAGGAGGAGGAGAAGAGAAGCGTTAGGGAGGAGCCTTCGAGAGGAAGGGAAAAAAGTGATAGGCCCTGGACTCGTGGTTAGTATTGGTGTGACACTACAAAGACTTTTCATCTTTTCCTACGGTCTTTTATACATGGCCTAATAAAGTGTTGATGTCCTTTATTATATTTTTCCAAGGGCCAACAACTTTCATAGTATGATTACTAGATTTCTCCACAGTTTTTTTAATTGCCCACAATATAATCCCCACAATCTCATTAGCCACGGTTTTATAATTAGTTAACTAATATACTAAACTGTCAGCCACTTGTGTGAGGAAACTGTCGAGAAAATTAACCATTCTTGTAGTGTGATACAATGATAGCATGTTTTACTTCACCCGGGTGGCTGGGTGGAAAACAAACACTTAACATCTCCACGAGCATGGTAAATCGGCATTTTACCGCTGCAACTAGACCTGATCAGCTACCAGTTGTTTTTTTACTTGCTTGGCTGGTTCTAGGCTTGAGACGGTTATTGTTGGGGTTCAGGTTATGGTGGGGGCTCCTATCTCACTTCCGGAAGATGGGACAGCAACGAAACTATAAGCTCATCACGGCCCATCTCCTTCTTTCTTCTACCTCAGTCTTCTTCTTCCCCACTCCTGTTGTTGCCGCCTCCTCCTCCACCAGCCGCGGCCGGCGGCTGCCGCGCCGCCGCACCGCCCGCCCGTCCTCCACCGCAGCCCGCGGCCCCGCCCTTCCTAACCCGAGGCCGCTCACCCCCGTCAGCGGCCACCTCCCACCGGGGGTCCATCCCCGCCCGGTCGGCGGCCGAACCGCCACCGCCGCCGAGCTCTCGCCGTCGCCGACCCTCCCTTCTATGTCTAGTGGACATGGAAGCCCCGCCCCAGAAACCCGAACCCGAAACCCAAATCCTAAGTGCCGCCGCCTCGACCACCGCCCGCGGTTGGCAGCGACCCGGCGTCGGCCGCTCCCGCCCACCTCCCACCCCTCCAGCGAGTTCCCGACGGCGGCGCACATGCAAACATGAGGGAGGGAGGCAGGGAGGCGTCTGGAGGAGGAAGATTGCGTGGAGATATGAGCTGTTGTGGATCATTGTTGGGGTGTTGTTGGGTTATAGATGTATAGTTAACTTTCTTCTGTCCGGAAAATGTATAGTATTTCCCGGTTATTATGGGTCAAATGTTGAAGCCTAAGACTGAGTCCAACAGCTCATGCAAAGGCATAGGCAAACCCAAAAATGCATCTCCTCCTGCTACTGTTCATGATGCAATGGTCTCCAACAGAGAATGCAAAGCAGCAGCAATTTTTTGCTTCAAGGAGAGAGGTGAGCTAATATTGACTCTCCTCTCTCCTCTGAATGCATTCGGGCGCAGGGCTGAAGGAGCGACACGCGCCAGGGAGAAGGGAGAAGTGCGGAGCCTTTGACGCGACAAAGCAGCTCGCCCGACGACGTGACGGAGCAGTTTGCCCTGGGGCGCGACGGAGCTCGTCCGGATCCGGTGCGCTGCAACGACACCATGCGTGCAGCCGCGGTGCACGGCGCCGACGAGCCCTGATGGGCGAGCTCCGGCCGCCACCACCTGCGAGGCGAGTCCATGGCGCCGTGCCCCGGTCGGCGAGCTTCGGCCGCCACGCACCAGGCAGGAGAGAGCCGCGAGCTGGGGAGGAGGGCCGCCACGCCCAGGCCGGCAAGCTTCGCCCGCCCACCCGAATCGAGCCGCCGCGCCCCGAATCGTGCCGCCATGGCCTCCGCACCGCCGGAGATCCGCGGGATGGGAGTGGAGGAGAGGGGAGGGGAGCTCCGGCGGGCGGCGCGGGGAGGGAGGGCGGAGCTCCGCCGCCACCCCGTCGTGCCCGCTCTCTGCCGTGCCGCCATCTCTTCCCCGCGTTCCCGCACCCGCCGCTCTCCGCCTCCAGAGGAAGAACGAGCCGGGGGAAATGCGTCGGCTGTTGGAGACAGCGCTTTTAGATGGAAAGGTAGAGTACTGTACATGCGAGGCAAAGGTGATTTTGCCTCTGAAAAATGCCTCTCCTTGTTGGAGTCAGCCTAAACTTGATCCCAAAAGCGCTTTGGACTACAAATTGAGGCCCTTTAGTCAAATCGGGTGATGCAGGTGAACCACACACACATGCAGACCAGATTATCCAGCCACACCCAAGCAGTTTGGAATACGATTCTATCACCTCTACAGTCCGGCCCACTGCCGATCTCCATGCTGTCTATACACACTCATGTAGTCCATGGGATGGATGGAGTAGAGTACAAGATAGAAGATAAATATATACTCTTCCAAGTTCCAACTTAGGTTGAGAATGAGCTGGGTCGACCCAATATGTACCTGGCCCGACCCATAATAATGAGGCCAATGGGCCATTTGAGGTGGCCTCAAACCAGAATGGAATCAAAGAGGGCCAAGGCCTGCTGACCTGATGGGCAGATAGGGTTGACCCACACCCACGCGATCCCCTCCGGCAAGCGGCGACGGGAGTGCCGCCCTGCCCTTCGGCAGCGGTGACTCCACACCTTGCCCTCCCCTTCAACGTTCTCCCCTTCGGTAATCTTCTTGTCTTTCCTTTCTTTCCACTGCCAGTGGTGCCCGCATGGTGCTGTTCTCACGCTCCGCTTCGCCCCCGTGCGGGGATTGCGAGGTCAGGTACTGCTGGTGCGCATGTAGCGGCTCGGCAAAATGCTACGGCATCTCGGCGTGCTACAGGCCCGTCCCGAGGGGTGTGCGGGCCGTGCGACCATACAGGGCCTCCATATTTTAAGGGTCTCTAATTTTTCATGCTATAATCCATTTGCCTAGCTAATTAGCCGGTCTAAATATTTTCCTTATTGATGGTGCTCCTCTAAAACATCCTAGTAAGCGACATTTTCTATGTGTGTGACTCTGTGCACTTTCTTCTATTTGTCTCCTGATCACGATGAATATTTGTGCATTTAATTCAATGTCAGAAAAGAGGCTACCACCTATGAATAAGTTTCTTATAGAAGAATAACAAGTGTTATCTAATAATTAGATACTTGGTATGGTTCTATAATCGATAGTAATGTTCACAATAATCTTATAAATTATCAGAGAAATATCAAAAATAATTTTGAGGTTCAATAGAGTTTTGTATTTTTGATGTGCAGTTATTGGTGAAAATTTGAACACTTCTACAACAGATGTTAAAGATTTTTATTTTACTAACCTACTATGATTCTCATTTTAGAATTTCGTATAGGGTCTCCACTTCTACCGGGACGGCCCTGCGTGCTATTCTTGCTGCCCGTACTTGTATGCTAACTCGTTGCTCAGGGTCCTGACATGGTGGCCATAGCAACAAGAATTATTATAGCGAATTTGTAAATGTACTTATTATGACTCAAGTGTGTTCTTTCGCTTCAAATGTATAGCTGCAGTCATGATAGCGATGGTGGATTGGTGGTACTTCTAGTGTCTTTTTTTTACTTATAGTATCTCCCTGAATTTGTGCATGTTTGAGCGCTTCATGTCTGACAGCCTTATGCTTTCTTTTCTTTAAGTCACATGTTCATATTTCTTTTTCAGTTGTAAAATCTGTGAAGTCGGAACTGTTACTGTTTTAGAGAATGTAATATATATATAAGAAGTGAAAGCTCCGTGCTGGTTTAATAAGGCACCTACTTATTCAGTTATTTTGTCTTTCAGAGTTGTAGGTGCCACCAGGGGATTTTTTTCTCGACCGGTCAGGTGAAACCGCCGCCCTCCGGTTCCGGTTTACCGGACTGGTTTCACCAGGAACTAGAAAAAACTGATGGAATTCAAAATTTTAAACCAAGACGACAGTTCAATCGGCTTGTACCGGTAAGCTGCTGGGTTTGACTGGTAACCGCTCGTTGAACAAAAAAACCGAATCAGTGAAGAATATGGCGTGTTTTCAAATATAATTAAAACATTGAAAAATAAAAGAAAAATTCCTAAAAATATTTCAAGGTGCGTAGAATCTAATGGTGTCAAATTTTTTTAAATATTAGTGCATTTAGTATTTTTTGCTGGCATTAGAAGTTGAACCGGGGGAATTTTTTATTTTTCTTTTTTGGTTGAACTTCTAATGCCTGCAAAGTATACTAAATGAACGAATATTTGAAAATTTTTGACACCATTAGATTCTACGCACCTTGAAGTATTTTTGGGATTTTTTTGGAAATTTTTCATTTTTTAAATTGAAATTTGAATTTTTGAATTTGGGTGATTTGGAACCGGCCGGAACCGAAAACGGAACCGGTCCGGTCCGGTTTGACCGATAACCGCGGTAAGTCGGCCGGTTCCCAACGGTTTTTTTAACTCTGGGTGCCACTGTTACTCAACTTGATTTGCGTATAAATTTCTTTATGTTGACAAATTGACTTTGCTCAATCTATTCATGGCCTTTTATTTGCTTTGGTTCATGCATAATTTACCTGCTAGGTCTTTAACTTGTACTGAACTCCAAAGATCATACACTAAAGCAGGTCCCAGTATTGGTAGAAACTGCATGCCTTGGGGTTTCTTATGCTAGCAAAGTTGCTTGTGGAGACCGCAGGTTCTAGATAACTTTTTAATTTTTTTTCAATATTCAGTTTGGCAAAGTGTCTGGGTATGATGCTATAGCATGGACTGCCATCAGATATTGTTGGTCTTTGATGTTCTGAATCTTGACATGCTTATTAATTTCAACTCATTTCTGCTAATAACATGCAGGTGGTAAGAAGGCTGATGATGTCTTGATTAACATCAAGTAGGTGATATGTAACGACCAGGTGACATCCAGCAAACGATGCAGTAACATCCAGTGGAACAGTTCTTTGTAGCTGTTGGCTGATGTAATGATCTGTAATTGTGAAAATTTGTTGTTGTAATAACTTTTGTATCTGTAACTAAATTTTCTTTTACCAAATTTGTTGGTGAGTGGTGAGTGATGATTGTGCCTGTGGGGAAATAGTTCTTTCACCATGTTCTTGAAATTGGTTGCTTATGTATAGCTTGTTTGGGTCGACCCGAGCAGCCCATTAAGCCATTAAGACCATAGTAGCTACGTGCTGATTTTGGGTCGACTTATGTTCTCATAAGTTAGCCTTGAATAGCACGGGTTGAAGCTGAACGTGGGCCGAGTGCACACTGTCGACTGCAACACGTGCTAAAGACACACTGCTAGGCGGCTACTTCCTCAGGTAGTATTGGGGACTCTACCACCCTACCGACGACCGGCCGGCCGGCGGCCGTTTCCTCGCAGCTGCAAGCCACGGCTGGTCGCCGATCGGCAGCTTCCATGGGTTCCTTTTGAGCAGAAATGGCGCACGTATACCCAACAGGGTTTTTGGCACCTTCCGCTCTCCCAATCCAGTCCTGCCGCTGGCAACGAACATACGTAACGTAAGCAGTCATCTCTCAACGACGACTCAACGTGCCAGCTTCCGAGTTCCGCCCGCGCCGCCACCGCAATCATGCATGCATGGAGCAAACGATGAAACAATATTTTAGCAGCGACAGCGACCGCGTGCCCCACCCCAACAGAAGATGGTGCATGCATGCATGCGAGCAGCCACCCCTCAGTGGCCCAGCGGCGCGCTAACCAATCAAATCGACATGCTCCGGTCAAACACGCACCCGATCCCGGTCTCTGGGTGCCAAAGAAAAGTCCGCGAGCTTATCGGTCGCGAGACAGACAGGCTATAAATTTGCGGCACCGAATCCATCTAGCGGTGCAATCTCTCAGTGATCAGCAAGCGACAACCAACAAGCGCCGTTGCATAGCAAGTACAAGCTCGCTCGAGATCGTGCAACAAGGCCGCGCCCATGGCCGCCGCTTCCTCTCGCACCTCTCCCCCCGCGTGTCTGCTCATCGCGTGCTCGCTCCTGCTCGCCTTCGCTGCAGCAGCTGCCCGCGGGGGGCACTCCTCGGCGCTGAGCTCCACGTTCTACGACGCGATGTGCCCCAGCGCCCACGACGTCGTCCGGCGCGTCATCCAGGATGCGCGTGTCTCCGACCCGCGCATCCCGGCCAGCCTCATCCGCCTCCACTTCCACGACTGCTTCGTCCAGGGCTGCGACGCCTCGCTGCTCCTCGACGACGACCTCCCCGCGATCCGGACCGAGAAGACCGTGCCCGCCAACAACAACTCCGCGCGGGGTTTCCCCGTGGTCGACGACATCAAACGCGCGCTGGAGCAGGCGTGCCCCGGCGTCGTCTCTTGCGCCGATATCCTTGCCATCGCCGCCGAGATCTCCGTCGAAATTGTAAGCGTCCACCCGAACCAAGAATCTTCTTGCATTCATCAATTGGATATTTGGATCATCAGAGCTACCAAACTCATCAACGAACTCTACATTCTCGCCTGACCTTACCTGAACTGACGGAATCATATGCGCGCAATTTGGCGCAGTCTGGAGGGCCACGGTGGAGGGTGCTTCTTGGCCGGCGAGACGGCACGACGACCAACGTCCAGAGCGCCAACAACCTCCCAAGCCCTTTCGACTCCCTGGACAAGCTTCAGCAGAAGTTCAGAAACGTCAAACTTGACAACACCGACCTCGTCGCTCTCCAAGGTAATTAACTTTCAGCAATCTAATTTTTACTATCGAATGCAAACCTTTAAAATTTTGATTAAATCGCTTAGGGCCTGTTCTTTTGAGTAAAAAGAAATAGTGAAGTTGCAAATGAATAATGTTGTAATAATATTTCTTATGAGAGAAGATATCATAGATGTGATAGGTAATAGTGCTTTTTCACTATTTCTTTTCAATGTAAAGAACAGGGGCTTAATTACACACTGATTTGAACAACAAATCTCTACTTCAGGAGCGCACACATTTGGCAAGGTGCAGTGCCAGTTCACGCGTGAGAACTGCACTGCCGGGCAGCCTCAGGGCGCACTGGAGGACCTGGACAGGGTTACACCCAACGTGTTCGACAACAAGTACTACGGCAACCTCTTGCACGGCCAAGCTCAGCTGCCCTCCGACCAGGTCATGCTGTCTGACCCATCTGCGCCGGCGACCACTGCACCCATTGTTCGCCGATTCGCGAGCAACCAGAAGGATTTCTTCGGGAACTTTGTGGCGTCCATGATCAAGATGGGCAACATCAGCCCGCTGACAGGGAGGAATGGAGAGATCAGGAAGAACTGCCGGAGAGTCAATAGCAAAGGCAACTGAAGATTCTCGTCCATTTTAAATTTTATTTAACCGCTTGGGACGCTTGTGTTGATCATTGTTTTGTAATTCTTTGGAATTGTAAAGTTGTTACCATTTTGCCTTTTTAAAATCAAATGTGAAGAATGTTTTATTTCAACCGGATAATGATTTCAATATATGTATGAGCATTGTCAGGGGCGGAGTTAGAGCAAAACTGTAGAGGGTGCGACAGTTCATTAAAAAGCTTTTTTTATGATTTTTGTGCTGATTTAGCTAGCTGTGGGTGCATTAAATTGGATCGAGAGGGTGCGTAAAGGGTGGAAAATCGTTGACAATCACTAAATCTCGTTTTGGGCGTGGGTGCAGCCGCACCCACAGGGGCCAACATAGGTCAGCCCCTGAGCATTGTGTTAGAATACGAAGAAATGAGAGAAGAAACATAAGAAATCAAATTATCCACAAAGTTATAAGACTTATGTCACTTTGAATCATGAACCCTTGAAGGAGCACTGGTGGACGTATCAGTGTACAAAAATATATATTTCCATTTTTTTCTTAAATATATTTGCCACAGTATCGTGAGAAATACGTATCATTTTGAAAGACCTAATAATTTCAGTATAATAGTAACTATATAAAAGACTCTAAAATAACATTGATGATAATTAATACAAAAACTCTATAGAAAGGCCTTGTGCAACAAGTTGCAAAGCCTATCCACGTTTTGGAGTGACCCATGCAAACCTCTTGTAGAAAATACAAACATTGACACATATATCCAATATTTTTCAGAAAACCCCCTAATAAAAATTATCATTGTTTTTTCGCCCTTCCAACAAGGTTCAAATTGGCTGCCTAAAAGATAGGAAAAATCAGGCATCTCAGTATTGGAATTGCCATTTCATTTGTTAATGAGAAACACAAAATTTTTTTGAAAGGATGAGAAACACAAATTTCAAAATGGTGGACCATAGTAACGTCAAAAAGGTATAAATAAAAATAACAGTATATATGTTGTGGCATACAAGTGCAAAACTTCCACCTAAAATGGGCCATAAGCCCATAATAAGTTGGTAACAAAACAATTTTGAAATCAAAATAGAAAAGTTGGCAATTCAATTTGCAACATATCAAGAACTTAGTTTTGGTATGTAATTCAACAATTCAAGGCCCGCATATATTATATATTACTATTAGTAATTGGTGACTTCTTTTGGAGCATCCATGTTAAGCCACGCATGGCGCACTAGAAGAAAGATAAATATTACAAATTTATTTAAAAAATAGAAACATCATCTCATCAAATTCAGTAGGGTCTAACTATCATAGCTATTGGATATATTATATTTCTTAAAAACTACTCACCTGCACCACTATGAAGATAATGCGACCCCCTAAATCTGTATCCAAATTAATCATATGTGCCATTATTAAAAAATGCTAAAGTAACCCCCTAATTTTCATCTAAATCTTCCACTTGTGCAATTCTAAGAAATTCTAAGAAATAATCTAAATTAACTAGATATGACACTGTTAGCAATAACCTAAAGTAGCATCGTAAGTCTGCATGCAAAACACCTACATTTGTCATTATAAAAAGTCCCAAACTGCGACGATATATGTTTATATCTTACCTATTTCTGCTATGATTAACATATAAAATAACTTTGAGGTATACATGAATGATGTTTTATCACTATGTAGACGATGAATACATGTATATGGCGGAAACGAAGAGAGAATGTTGATTATAGCATGTTGTGGGGATAAGTGAATTGCCCGTCTCTTCTGATCCGCTTAAGCATTCGGGTTTAATTTGGTGCATGCAACTCAATATGACTCTCTCAACTTTTAATGAATTTAATATACTTATGTCTCTCAAAATTACTTGCTCGTGGGAGCACAGATTGACCGAATAGTACAGAAACTAATTCAATTCAAATAGTCAGTTGGACATACAACGCGTCCTGGAAAGGTAAACATAAGAGTTTTGCTCCGGTGGTCCTCTTTGACAAATTAGCACGAAAATTAAAGCAGCCATGTCGTTAGTCAACAATTAATCTGGAATGGGTAAATTTTGGACCCGACCCTACCCGCGCCCTTATCAACCCACAGGCCCGGTGCAGTCCAAAACCCGTCCTCCGTCGGCTCATCTCTATCTCTACTCTAAAAAAATGAAGTGGAGACAAAAATATGTTCGTACTTTCTACCCCAGGTGAACGCGCATTCACCCTCTCTCGTGCGTTCACCCCTCGCACCTCCGCTCTGCCATCCGGCCCCACATCCTACCCCGCGTGACCCGCACCCCTGCGACTCATCAATCGAACCCTAACCCGTCGCTCCTCTCCGCAGCCGTCGTCGCTCCTACATGTCGCAGTCGCCTCCGCGCCGTCGTCGCTCTCCTACCTGTCGCCTCCGCCTCCGTGCCGCCGAGGCACCGTCGGGTCCCAGCGAGACCGCGCCACTAGAGACGCCGCCCCATCGCCCGATGTCGCTGCCGCCGAAACCACCGCCACCAAAACTGTTGTCGCCGCCTTCGATCTCCATCCCCGCGGCCTGCCGGACGCACAGAAGCTGCCCACGGCCTCCTCTACGACCCTCCGCTCCCTCCTTCTCGTCCACCATTGGACGCCGTCCACCGGGGAGGGCCACCTCCGGATCCACCCGACATCGTCTGCGGGTGAGAAGTCTCCTGCCCGCTCGCCACGCACACGGCGGCGCCGCCGCCGCTCTTCACCGGGTGACTTCCTCTTCTCGCCTAAAGTTGGGGTCCTGCCCGTACGGTTGCTGGAGTGAGGGGGCCGACACATTGATGCTGCTCCTTGTGACCTCCTCCAGGTATCATCAGGAACCTCCCTCCCTTCTTCACTTCCTCTGATTTCTCTAATCAACTTCAGTCCTGATATATGGTTTGGGCCATGGAGGCTGCTACTGGTCAGCGAGGGAGGAGTCTCTTGGAGTAATCAGCTAATCCTAAAGCAGTCAGCGGGTACAAAACTAGATCGTATCGTGTATAGCAATAGGATAATCTCTCTTGAAGGTAGTACCTCCCTTGCAGCATTGCTACAACTCTGAATGGATATCTTTTGTGCCTTTTCCCCCTATCTTACACACATTCTCTTCCTTGGTTACAGCTTGATTTTGTAGCAATCCAACTGAAGTAGACATAAGGATATAAATCTCTGGTCTGCATGGAGGAAACACCGTTGTTCACTCTGTTGTCGAGCAAAACATTGCCTCTGACCCTCTGCCATGGATTTGGATGGTCTCCTGTTTGTGCCGGTGTTGGAGAAGGGCTGGCTGCAGCAGGAGGTTCCATAAAACATGCCAGTTGTGTTATCTTTCAGTAAAAATGTTCTGCTATCATCCTAGGGCCAACTAATTAGATAATTTTGAGAGCATTTATTTTCTTTAAGATCAGTATACAGTTATACCAGTTCATTGTATTATAACAAACCTTCCTTATTCATTGCTTAATCTAGCTACCTGCTGGACACAATTGGATTTTGATTTAAGAAGATCACTGTCTGGACATGGGAGCTGCCGTGGCCTCCTGGAAATATGTATGACACCTTATGCTGAGTTATTTAATTTCTTTATTTGTTATTTTGGCCCATTTAAAATTTTGAGGTGGAGACATGCTGGCTTCCATAATTCCAAAAGGAACAATTTGACTAACTCACTTTTAGGGTATAAGCACTGAAACTCTTCCTAAAATATGTCTTACTGTAGAAAGGCCAATGGATAAAAAAAAATTGCTCAAGTAAGTTTCAATTATTGTTTGATATAGCATACTATAAAGTTGCCTCTTGCAGATGGGGCATTTAAAGAAAAGGCAAATTTATTGTTAGAGGTGCTAAACCAGTTATTCATTGGGCTCAATTCGGATAAAGTGTATTCAAGCCCAGTTAAGGAGTAGGTTGGCACTCTGTCTTTTCTCACATACTTTGTAGATCAATCAAATATTGAAGATCCCACTATGCCATGACTGCCAAAATTCAATAAAAGGGTGCCTAATATGTATATTTAAAATCAAATAATAATCAGAAGTAATATTTGTGGTGTGAAGCTTCAAGTGTAGCCACTATTATTGGCGCACTATCCAATTTGTGCTCAATCTGTTAGCAGGTGTCCACATAATTGAAAGTTTATTGGTTTCCTTCTGCTATGAAAGTTAGTTTTATTGTCGTCCTTCTTATAATTTTGCCAATCATTTAGAGCCATGCAGGTCAGCCATGCTCGTGGTTGATGATTTTTCTTTTGAAAAAAAGAGTTGTGTTTTTGTTCAATAATTGTCTACAAACAGAAGTGGCCTGTTAAATAGTTTGCTTTGGCAATGTTATTTTTATCAAAAATGTGACTCGTTACGAGTTAACTGAACCCACTCTTTTTAACCTCTAATACATGCAGTAGTTAAGAGTATCCTGGTAGGGGCAATAGCTTGATAAGATTCCTGTTAAATTTATCAGACTGCATCACCCTTTTTTTTGAGATTACACAGTACAACGCAGACGCTCACAACACGCACGCACACACACCCCTATGAATACACGTACACAAACCCTACCCCTATGAGCACCTCCGAAGGACTGAGCACCGGCAGATCTGGAGATTCTTGAAGTCACCACTGGCGCCTCGTCGTCGACAAGAACGTCGCTTACCACTTAATGCATAACGCCGGAAAGTCTCGGAATAAATCAAGGAAAAGGTGCGAGCACCAGAATTTGAACCCTGGTGGGTAGCGTCCCACTGGACCGTCCTACCATTGGACTACAAGCCCATTCGCAGACTGCATCACCCTTAGAACAAGCTAATTAGTTCATTCATGTCTTGTGAAGCTATATGATTCATGACGATGATGTTTTTTATACCAGTTAGTTTGTTTGGTGTATTTTCTTCACTGGCCGAGTATTTTTCTTTAATTCCCTGTTGCTCAAGTGCAGCTTACTGTGCATCAACATCGAGAAGCATGGGACTACCATGTAGTCCAAGTGGAGTGGGCCTTAGGGGCAAACAACTTGCATTTCCAAAGGTACAAAATTTACCTCTCCAAATTCTACTTCTAAAATCTTTGAGCACCTTGTGGTTCTTAGATTAGATTTATGGATTAGAAATTTTGAAAGAGTTTGGGCGTGATTCAGGTTGGAAAGGGAATGCTCAAGGATGTCAGTTCTTAGAAGCTTGCATCACTTGATCGCAGATGGAGATGATGGGATGGATGCTGGGAAATGCTCAAATCGTGCTGAATCTGCACCTCTTAGTGACAAGACTAAATCACCGGTCCTCATGAACTACCCATCGGTCCCAAATTCTTACTGACATGGTGAATACATGTTATACAGGAATGAGAGGGTAGAGTTCGTAAGCATAAGCTATGTAGGATTTTTTTTGTTCAGATCTCCAGACAAGTAAAAATTGGCGAGGAAGCAACTCTCTGCATTAGTAGTTCAAGGTTCAGATCATGGTACAACTGGCTGTTTTTATAGCTTCTGGCAAACAGGTTGCAGGAGATAATTTTCAGAGTTATCCATGCCAGTCAATATAGTTCCGGTATGGTTCAGTCAATATAGTTTCGGTATGGTTTACGTAACACTACATGTAATACATGATCATCGTACCCATGCTGATCATACTATGGATATATTTATGAATAGCAACTAGGAAGAGGTAAACAATACCTTACCATGCATTGTGCTACTTTATGTTTTTCCTTTATATATGTTTCTTGATCACTTTAAAACCTTTAGGAATCCTCACCTCATCCATCTAGGCATGTTTGATGAATTTAAGGACTTTGTGAGATTAAAATTCATGAAATGTGGATGGATAGGCCTCCCAGGCTCCCAGTGGTGGCTTCTCACCATTACTAAGACCATGCAAATCTTTGCTTTTTCAGGTCAATAACTAAGGTTTTACCGATCTCATATTATCATCCCTTATGTCAGTTTTTTCTCAAGGTGTTTTTCTTTACACACAGTTTTTCTTTTCTTATGTAAGAGTATTTGTTGCTTTGGGATCCATTATGAGGGGGAAGTAATTTTATCAGAAGAGTGACCATGGCACATGTTTGTTTGTATGAAGTTATCTGTCTCACATGTTTTAACTTCAAGATTGCTTAGATAAATAGATAGAATATATGCTACATAGTTGAACAATCCTTTCCCTGATTCTCTGTTTTACATGTTCAAATTGATGCAGGTTAGCAAGGTTGTGCATGAGTCATAGCTTTGACTGGCCTCAGGGCATGAGCACAAAAAGCATTAAGGCAATCCATTTCAAGTCCTGCACTGTTGTGATAAGCTGAATAGGCAAGAACAACAGATATACATGGGATGGATCATCTTTCCTTCAATAATAAAGAGAGGGTATTTAGGTCCTTTTCTTCCTGCATATAAATTATTAGATAGAGATTGTCAATCATATAAATCTTCAGTACACCACATGAATCTGCTTGCGTGAGATTTTACTTAGCTTATAGTGTAATTGAGTTTTTCCTTGTAAATGATATTTTGAGCCCTTTAGATGCCAGCCATATGAGCCTTCAGCTATTTTTCTCTCACCTTACCTATAGACCTGTAAGTTAAACTTCAACACAATTTGATCTGGGGTATATTACAAGGATTCATATGCTTGGACCAATAGTGTTTAGATTGATTGTAGGTCTCTTCTATCGAAATTGTATGAGCACATATATATTTTTTATAAAACAATATTTAATTGCTACATTATTATTTTCATGTTAAATGCCATGTATATTGTAATAAAATTTTATGATGACCGTAGTAACACACGGGTACGATCCTATTATTCACAGCACGCCAGGAGGGACGGCGTTGACCTCCTGATTTTCTTTCCCCCTCGCCATGTATTCTTCGACGCGGCGGCGGCTCTGGCGGAGGCCGGCGGCGGTGAGCGCAGGTGGAGGCCGGCGCCGGAAGGGCGGTTTAGGCCGGCGGCGAGCATAGGTGGAGGCCAACGCCTGAACCGCCGTTCGCTTGCTGAGGCCCTTCCCGAGAAAGGGCGGATCAGGCGGAGGCCGCCGCCGGCGACGACAGCAGATGGGGGAAGGAGGTGGTGCGGACGGCGAGGGTGGCCTCGTGGCGTACTCCATCCGTCAATTTGGTGGTTCGTGGTGACCGACCGTAAGTTCCAGGTGCCCTCCGTCGCTACGCTTGCGGTTAGTGCTGATCTTTGCCTAGATTCGTGTGGTAAATAGTCAATTGAGATGATCAGATGTGCTTCTGCAATAAACTAGTGCCTGTTAAATTCATCCCCAGGAATGAATGCTTTATTTTTAGAGGATATGCTCCATGATCCAATTTCGCTAGCCTAGATGAATTACATGTTCGGTTACCTAACTAAAATTAGACATTTTTTATTCTGACACATGTACAAAAGAAATAAACACTAGATTTTTCTATTTTTATACAAAAGGAGAATTGAATGAAGTGATGATTATATAGAGGGACAGAAATTATAGACCAACAAAATGTGAATACTGTTAACTAATTATAATAACATGTATGCAGAAACTAGGTCTTGTTGATGCATGGGACCCATTATTCTAGCCACCAGACATATGTATGAACCTACCTAATCTTTTGATAACAATCTAAGTCCTTTTAATTGGTCAAAACTGAAATAGGTGACAACTCTATATTTCAGTGGATGTTCATTACAATTAAGATTCCTTCGGTGCTTCTTCATCATCCAGGAGTACTTCAACTTGTTGCTTCTTCATCATCCAAGAGTACTTCAACTTGTTCCTTCACCTGTTTAGCCTGGTTTGCCTCACCTAAAATAAGGTCTGTAGCCATTTCTTTTCTGAACTTGTCTATATCCTCCTGTAATTGCCAGTTCAAAAAGTTCCGTAGTTACATATAGATGTCCATAAGAAAATAGATGTTCTTAAGAAAATAAATCGTAGATCCTAACCTGTGAAAACTTTTTTTGAAGTCTTGAGCCATTCCGGAGTTCCATGTATTTTATAATAAAAAATCCACATGAGCAACTGCATAGGAAAAATACTTATAAGAGAGGCATAATTTGCACTCAAAATAAGCATAACGAATTGTTTGACATACCCATCTTCCTGCTTTGGTATATTTTTCTTCTGTATGATGGGCCAATTCGCTACATTTTTTGGTGTCGTGGGTTCATTCTGCGCAATGGCAGCAATTCCATTTTTCTATGTAATGAAAGTGAGAGACGTGGTTACCCATGGGTCCCCACCGGTCAGTGTCCCAGAGGTCCCTGACAAGTGGACCCGACCTTCCAGAAGCCCTGCCGACCTGCAAGTGGGCCCAGCGACCTTATCCACAACTCCGACGACTCCGGGCGACCTTGTCAAGACCCTGGAAGATCTGCGACCCTTGGCGTACAAGTCAAGACAGTAGGACGCGGCGCGCCGCCGCCTATAGGTCTGAGTATCACGGGATACTCCTTGTAATCCGGGAGATAAGCTTCCCAAATTGTAACCGACCCAGATATGGGTCCACCGACCTTGAATGGAAACCCTAGCCCGTCCTCCCCATATAAGGCGGCCTGGGGCTCCATTCAAGGGGACATCTCCATCCTTCTCGCATAGTTCACCACCACAACTAGACGTAGGGTTTTACTCTTCGGAGACCTGAACCAGTCTAAACCCTTGTCTCCCCGTGTTCATCGCCATACTCGCCTTGTTCCGAGTTCACCACGTGGACTACCACCTACGCTCTTAGTTTCTGATCCTCTCCATTAACCTGCAAACTGCTTGGGTAGCCCCCTAACATATCTGTCCAGGTCCCACCCCCTGACAGAAAGGTACATAGCAGGTGAGCTATCACAAAGTGAAATGTCCATACAAATTCAGCAATAGATTTTTGCATACCAGATTGTTTATTTGAGTCTCGTACATATGATGTTCCCATAGCGAGTCAAGAATCTGAAACTATGGCTTCTTATTGTTCATAATTACTACTACTATCCAATGTTGTAGCGGACCTCGTTTGATATGAAAGGGCATAAAGACCTACAATGGTAATGGAAATTAGGTGCATACTTTTAATGTGTTTCAGTATACTTCATTGTAGGATAAACTTGAATATACCTTATCATAAGAAAATATTATGGAGCCAATCTCCCGAAGAAACTCTTGTGAGATTGGATTTGCGTATCTTTCTGCATTGTAGTCACATGATGTGAAACTGTAAAATGCAGGGCATAGAAACCTACTGTCACGAAGTCAAGGTTGTAGAATGTTGGATGTGTAAGCATCGATAACCTGCCAAAATTTAATTTCAATGACATTCATTAGACCATATTCCTACTAAAAATTTTAAATTGAAGATACAGGACAAAGGAATACTTACATTGCATGGCACAAACTTTTCGTCCTCTTTAATTCCGGGAGGTAGGGTTAGGCAAACCATATTTTTTGCTGGTATGCCAACACGATAATTCTTGAAAATTGGTGTTGTGTCAAAGTCTTCGGATGTGTACTTTGTGTTTATATACTTAACCACTGCATTTTGCTGACAGGTCAACTTTTGATTGGCATCAGATTGTTTACCTGGACACAATTGAATGCAAACCATCAGAGTTGATACACAGTAGGTTTATGATCATCATGTGAGTTTACTGCAGCAAAATCATTAAAGAATTCAACAAACCTTTTTTCCTTGAACTGGTATGCTCAATACGTGTATTTGCACTTCTCTTTCCTAACTTGACAGAGGCCATTGGAGACTTGTATTTGACTGGAGTTACCTTCCTTCTTCTGTTTCGTTTCACTGAATCTGCCACTCTTTCCTGATGTATGTTTTTCCCTACTCTTGTTGCCTGAATTATCAGTGCTATAATTCAGTTCATTGTCCTCATTTGGTTCTGGGATATCAAAATCAGAGGCGCCTAAACTGTAATCGTACTGCAAGTGAGCAAGTTCACATATTAGAAGGATGCATCGGTGGTGAGTATATATAGTAGATAAACTGATCCTGAAGCAAAGATGGGAACATGTAAATTATTTGTCACTGTCCATCGGGATGGATCGATGTACACCTGTAGATTTCTTTTCACTAAGTAATTGTTGTTGAGCTTCACAATTCTCATTGTCTTCTCTAGAGAGGTAACTCTTTTGTTCATGTCTTTACATCCAACGCAACTTGTAGTTCCTATGGATTTCGGGGTGCTCAACTCCTGGGGACTAGTAGCATTATGTAGCTGTAAAATTGATAAAATACATATAATCACGGTCATTAAAATTGAAAAGGAAAAAAAGGGAAATGAATGTAAAATGTACCAGTGTATGTATGACATTGTCCACGACCTGGAAAAAAGGGAAAAAAAACTCAGAGTATCAAAATTGGTAATTAAAATCTTAAAATTTGGAATGATTAAAAATTATTTTTTGATAAACAATCAATATAGTTGCGTACCATTCCAAATGCTCGTCCATAATTAATGTCATATACGTCTCTCTTAAATGCTATTGTTGACGGTCAATTTCCGTCAACCAAGATCACTTGTTACACTTTGGTTTGATCTTTGAATTATAACTAACTCGCCACTAGGCACACTAATGATGTAACAAGTTCACACTTGCATGTGGTTTTTGGAGTATGTTGTTTACGCAGGAATTAAGAACCTAAATGAGGACTTCCGGGTAGAGTTCATCGAGCACTTTATGAGAAGATGACGAAACCCGGCACAAGTCAAGACACAAAGTGAACATGACTCCAAATGACCCGTGGACCGAAGCATGAAGCCGTGAAATTCCGATGACCTAAACAGAAGATGCGGGAGTTCGTGAGCTAAGTACCCTTATCCAAACCGCGGGGAAAACGACGTCAAGGACCCACATGGAGTTTGGCAAATATTCAAGAAAGTGCGAGAAGCATCATGGCGAAAGACGGGCCCGAACCGGGCCAAAAAAGCCCTAGGCCGGCCCATGCCGACCGGCCTGGCCCATTTTTGGCTCGGTTCGCGATGCCCTTTGACCTAGATGCTCCTCGGCTCATTTATATCTCCTGCCTCCGACGGCTGCCAGATCCATTCATCAGAACTCGGCGAAACCTAGAAGTGAGCACTGGAGGGAGACGACGGCGGCGGCAAGTCCTTGAAGTTGTCTAGGGGATGGCCTAGGCCAACCCTAGCCGCCATGGCCGCCCTGCGTGGTTGTGCCATGGTGGAGTTCCGGAGCTACGTGTCCATCATCTTAGGTATGATCTCGGTGGTGATGGTGTAACACATACTTTCATGTGAGTAATTATAATCTTGTCATCCGATCTATTAGCGATTCCATGTCTCCGTTCATACCTTTTACCTTTCATGAATGTGATTTGATCCTTAGTCTAATACATGGTTAGGCTATATAGCATGCTCTATGTAATCGTGGCGATTAGGTTTAGCATGTGGACCCTTCATGGTTCATAGACGTGTTCATGTTTGAGCGTGCCCCTAGATTCCCCGCTTCATTAAGGGAGCATCGTGACAGGGTGATTTCCCCCGAAAGAGCGAATGTCTTCGGGAGGTAGGCCGGAGGTAGGAGTTTAAGGATGTTAGTAGATGAGATGCTCGATTCGTTGCTTGTTTGCCGGAGCTTCAATTAGAAGGCGCTAGGCCTAGCTACCCCTTCGGTGGAGCTTTACCCTAGCCGATGTCCATGGATGTGATCAACCTTGTGTCATCACTCATATATATCAAGGTTATCCTTCGTATGCAATCAATGCTATATGTTAGGTTAGATTGGCTAGATAAGGTAGAGATCCTTAGCGGTTTGCTTCCGATCCTTGGATTGACAAACCTTGGGGGACCCTCCTTGGTGAAAAAGACACTAAGTCACCCGTAGGCTTACGGTGAACTTCAACACGGTTTTGAACCGTCAACAACTACCTCCTCATCCCAATATTTCATAAAAGGACTCTGAAAAAAAAAGAAGTTGCTTTCACGTGGACGAACTTTGACCCAGTAGCAGTACTGCAAAAAAATCATTAAATTTTGGTGAATGAATATTGTATGAAATTATAAATAAGTGCACGGCTAGCAAGCTGACATGGAAAAAAATGGATCAGATGCAATTATAAGTGCACGGCATACAAGCTTGTATGGAAAACAAAGCAAAGCACGGGGATGAAAAACACACACGCAGAAATCTCCCGTCAATAAGAATCGAACTTGAGGCTTGCTGTCTCAAACCCTCCACACTAGCCAATTCACCTGTTAATAGTTTCCGGTTGAGACATACCCTCCATTTTATTTAATAGATCACACGAAGAAAACTTTACTGTAATTAATCACTCCTCGGTATGCTAATTTATTTCCTAAATGATTTCATTTTCCTATATGAAGGGAGTTTTTTATTAGGCGCACACCCATGTCAATATTCAAACTTCACACTCGCAAAAAAAAAAAAATCAAACTTCACAATATGGGCAAAGTCAACTATGTAGGGAGTTTAATACACATACCTGCAAAAGCGCCAAGTTACCACTAGGTCATTGTGTTGATTGGTTACCATCCTTCAATAGGGCAAGATCATCTTTTACCAAATGATATGTTCAATAGTTGCAACATCTTGAACCAATCCATAGTAGCTTATTGGGATTCGTTCCCGTGATACCGGTGCTATGACCATACCTAGTAGAAGTAGAACAAAACCTCTAACAACCAAAATCAGTGGGAGTAGGACTACTCAACGTGAGGTTAACCATATCATCTATGAGCAATCCACTGCTATTGTAGTTCTGCTTGTATTCCTCACGGATATCAATGGCTGTAATATTATCATCTGGATGTACAAGTACACCTGTGTCTTGAAGACCCATGACGCATTCAACATCATGGGCACAAATCGAAAAGCTTTCTCCCGAAGGAAAATTGAACCTTTCTTGGGCATGATCATAAGAATCAAGTAAGCATTTTAGTAAAGATTTCCGCATCTTTACCCGCTTAATCTCAAGCACGGATCCAAGGCCTAGGTCTTTAATCCTGTTTCGAACCTCATCAGGTAGAGCTGCAACAGTGTTTGCAAATTTTAGCACTAAACATGGAATATCTCTGAAATTTTTCGACATATTTCTGCGTGAAATATTAAAACTTGATCAGACATCACTTAATTTATATAAAAAACTAAATCCAATTAATAAGAAGTATCTAGCCCACGGAAAAAAAACTAATTCCAATTAATAAGACTAGCAATCCCGGAGTACACGGAGGCGCGCCGTTCAACATCTACGGGAAAAAACAAAATCCAATTAATAAGAAGTATGTAGCCACGTTACAATTGCCGAATTTCCCGTAGATGCATCCCGTTGTAAAAAAAAATCCGTAGATGCATCTTTCTACCGTGATTCCACAACTAAACTCCCATATTTCCCGTGGCCTCGTCGCCCAGCTATCTCATCCATTGCACAAGCACTCCGACGGTATAAAACTGGATCCCATCTGCGTACCTCGTCAGACGCCGCGCCCCCTCATCGTTCGCCGGTGCTACGAACTTCGGCTCCGAGATTGCAAGGTGACCGGTGCTCGGAAGTCCTGCTCGTTGCTCCCCTCTTCACTCGCCGGTGCCGAGATGGTGTCGTCGACAGTCGCCGGTGCTGGGAACTCCGGCTCGCCGCTCCTTTCAGCAGTCTCCGGTGTCGAGATTGCAAGTCGACCCTAGTAAGTCCCTGATTTGGTATATCGTTTCTTGTGATGTGTTTTGGACTTGTAGATCGCTACTGCGGCTTGCCGATTATATATAGTAGATTTACGGATAGAGATTTGTTAGATTTGAACTCCGTTTCGTGCCTGATTACAACTCTGTTCCATTGATTAATTGCACTCTGTTTCGTGGTAGAAATGAACTATGTGTCCTGGGTAGATTTACGGATAGAGTCTCAGTTCATTTGAACACCCTTTCGTGGCTGGATGTTGGGTTCTACTATATAATCAGTTAGACAGATGCTTTATTTGGCTAATATGAATCTAATTAAACCAATACATAGTTAATTGATTTCAGTCGGACTGTACATAAACATAGTTCAATTACAGCAACATTGTTACACGATTGGCACTCTTAGTTTTTTTACAATGTTCATGCAGCCTCACAGCCAGAAGATTTGGACGAATCCCTTGTTCCATTAAAAATTTTGTTGATGTCATTTTTTTTTGGGTGATTCACGTAAAACAAGAATTAAAGAACTTGGTTTTGGGGGATGCTGGAAATTCAGGAGGTCAAGTTATTTTTCAATGTTATGACCCAAAGGAAGAGAGGGTTGTACTCGGATCTCGTGAAAGTTTCTCAGTCTACCCATATGATGTCGACATCATAATGGGGCTTGAAGATAAGGGAGAATATGTACAGGTAGATGAGGGTATTACTCTGCTAGATGTTCCTGACAAGTTCAAGGTTACATATCCTACGGAGGGACTGTGGATCGATGATATGTATGGTCAATATTTTGGAGAGTGATGGACCTCTGAATGAGGATTTCGATCGGAGTTTCGTCCTTTTCCTAATTGTAACAATCTTAGCTCCTGTCTCGACAAATACCTTTCCCATCTCCTACTATTCTCTGGTACAAGATGCTTCCAGAATTAAAGATAAGAACTGGAATAATTTTACACTACGTTTTCTAAAGGATAACCTTGCAACCTTGAAGGGAGATAATTCATACAGATGGCCTTTGGGTAATTTGGCTCTTCTGCAGGTACAATTTTTTAAGTTCACATACCTAGTTATCAATACGCTCATCAGAGACAATGCCACATCCAAAAACAGTAGTGCTTCGGTGATGGTTCATCCCAACGAAGGGAACAAAGGGCATCTTATACCTGTTCATCCGGTAAGTACTGACGGACGACGACATCACCAAATGACTGATAGTCCATGCGAGACTGACTATCACACCAAAACATTGTCTTCAGGTGCCCGTCACCATCGAGTTGGTAATCATAATAAAATTCAGGATCATCCTTCTGCCTACTCTCCATGAGACCTAAGACAACCATTGCATCACCATTCACAATCCTTGATCTCTTGTACCTAGAAGAAAAGTTATATGCATCCTTCCTAACGATGTCAACTTCACCATATCCACCATATCTGCATTTCAGAACTTCCATAATGACATTCTTTCGGATGCCAGCTGTTTCCATTGCCATGATCTCAGTTTTCTGAAAATCCTTCAATTTCCGGTGCGACCACAAGAAGGGAACTTCATCTTGCGTAGCTAAGTGATGGTTATGCCAATTTACAAAATTATGCACATACCATACTCCCCCGGGAACGATCCAGTTTGATTTCCAATTTTCCAAGACAACCACAGCGAGTTAGGGCTCTCAGTCTACGCTTGCAAGCCTTCTTGTTGAGCCTTTTGGGTTCTCGCTCGCCTTCCCTAGAACACAAGAACCGCCTGAACAATATTGCTTGTGAATGTTTGGCACGCCTGACCTTCTGCTTTCTAACACTGAATCCCTTGTCCCTTGCATATTTATTATAGAAAAATGTACGCATCCATTTCAGTTGCAAAGTTCATCCTCATTATTTCCAAATGCTCATCCAATGTAGTGTGCCGCTCCGCAGCATGAGACATTGACCTAAACTTTTCCTTCTCAGAAATACCATTGCCATCTTCATGTGTATTGAAAATCGTACAGAGTTGTGTCAGTATGGATAAATATAGTTATAGTATGCCTACAAACAAATTCATGGGTAACAAAGGAAATAAACCAATGAATAAAGTAATTGTCACTGTCAATTCCCAAATGCACTTATGCAGCCAACCAATACAACTTTCAATCATCTTGAAGCATCACAAGTTACCAACCACAATAATGTTTACCTCTAATGGTGGGCTTTGATTCGATGGCATGTTATCATCTTCTGAACTGACATCCTCATTGACCTCCAGATGGAAGTCCAATTGCTCTTCATGTTCAACTTCTATATTGCTATCCATCATGGGGCAGCAACTATAACCACACTCCAGAAGACAAAAAATAATTTAACCTTATCACACTTGAGCTACAGAGAGGAGATTTTTCAAGGCTACTTCCAGTACATTAATAAATTCAAATGGAAACTGAAATTGTAATATATATGTTTCATACAAACCAAAATTTAAATGATCAATCCAAAAAATGTATCTCATCTTTGCCCTGACATCTGGACTAAATGTTTTTTACAAAAGATGGTGTACCAAAGGCCTAGCCAACTCTTTGAGTGCAATGCAAATCAGTAACACAACATTTCTGGAAACAATAAACTGCAACATCCTTGTGTGCTCTTTTATGTTTGCAACTATATGAAAATTATCATTTGTCTCACTCGAATAGATGAGAAATTTAAATGTCTGTCACACCTGATTTCCGAAGAGAAACCAAATGCATCTCATATGTGCGTCAGGATCAAGTTACACACATATGATAGACGTCATGAGTGAAATATCCATAAACAGTAATTAAAACGTACAAGAGTTAAACTACATTATCTTTTTATTACACTCAGACGGAGGACTCGAAGGTCCTTAAAGCGAACAAATGGTAACTAGACGAAGCAACTCCGTCTTCAGCTTCCACAGGCACATGACTGGGGGATCGCATGTCTCAGAACTCATCGAAGTCGCTGAAGTACTCCTAACCGATGTTCTCCTCTTAACAGCGGTAAGTAAGGGTGAGCACACTTATGGTTGGAGCTCAGCAAGTGGGGGAAACATGCAAGACTATCAAGGATAGGCTAAGGGTTTGCAGCGGTTAGTATTTTAATGTTGATCAAGTTTTATTAGCAAACACCTATTTACTAGATGTAAGTTTATACCAACCCATCTAAGCTTTAGAAAACTTTCCATCTCAAAACCATACAAAAACCACAATTTAATTACATCTTCAAGTTTAATTATCATGTGAGGGTCCAAGCCGCTCTTGACCGTGAGTATGGCTGATCGATCAGTTTTTAACTCTGCAGAGGTTGTACACTTTACCCACAGTTCGTGTTCCCCATGTTGCCCGGGTTGATCAGACCCTTAAACACTGCCGAGGTGAGTGGCTAGGGGTTCACTACGAAACCTTTACAAAGGCGTGCAAAAGACCAATAACCTGCATAGTTACAGATCAGGGCGGACCATAACCCTCCCTAGTGGTCAGCACCTTAGCAAAGGCTGCTACCCCAAAAGGATCGGGCTATACCCCCTGCAACCCAGACCCCCCTCTGCTCTTTTCGGATAAGGTTATCAGTACATTCACACGCCTAATTAATTGGCTAAGTCAGAGCCATATGGACTGTGGTTGCACTGTTTTCTTGGGTGGTTCTCCATGTTCCGATTAAATCAAGGTGCTCTTGTATTAAACAAATTCATCATCATTTAAGCATGAAAGCCTTTATCATAAAACCACTTTTAACCAACCCATGTTAAACAACTAAGAAATTATCTACCCAAAAGATTTATTAAACCAGGGTTTTCCAAGGATCATGGGTAAAATCTAGGTAAGTCCTTAAAAAGGTGTTCCCGTCAAATTAATGCAATACAACAATTAAAAGTAAACTTTAATTAATATGCAGTTATATAGGATAAAGAGGAATATGCAGAGGGAGAAGTCCACTTGCCTTCCTCAACTACAAAGTGATCTTCTTCTTCGAAAGGTTCTTCCTGATCAACTCCGACGGGCTGCTCAACCGAAACAGGCACGATATCTACGAGCACACAAGAAAACATACAATAAATAAAATAATATACCAAACAATTCTGAAAACTAAAAACATACTGCTAAAACAAACAGGCTTGATGAGACGGTCGCATGGACACCAAGAACGCTTAAAACGGAGTTAAAACGACAAAGATATGGCCGAAACAGGGTTCAGGGACCTTTCTGTGAAGAAACTAGGCTTCCAGGGGCTAAACTGAAAGAAACCAGGGGCCAAAACATAAATACGCGTATAAACCAAGGGTTTAATGCGCAAAAAGACAAACCCTGGACGGTGGGCGCTGAAACAGAGAAGTTCAGGGGCTTAAACGTAAAAGAATGGATCTGTTTGCAAGGATTTATATAGGTGGAAGGACCGGCATGCGAAACCAAGAAAACTAAAGGTTCCTTTAACAAAAAGACCCTGGTTTGACCGTTACCTACTGACTGACTCGCTGCGCGGGCTGATCTGGGCCACTCGTTCCGGATCGGACGGTGGGCGTCGACAGCAAGCAAAGAGCGGCGGCGGTAACGCTGGAGGGCAGCGGCGCACGGCAGCGTGCGGCGGAGGCTCGCCGGCGAAAGCCGATCTCGAGCTCCCGGGCACTGTTTGAAGCGCGGAGAGGCTCTTCGCGAAGCAGTGGAGCACGCGCATACGCTCAAGGCATCAGGATGAGGGCTCGGGGGCCTTGGCAGCACGCACCGGAAGGGGGCGGCGCGGCCAACGCCGACGTGCGGGCGCCGGTGCTACGGCTCAGGCGCAGGGGGAAAACGGGGGGGAGTGATGCTCACCACGCAGAGAGAAGCCGAGCGAAGAAACGGGCGGAGGGGAAGCAACGGTGAGGAAGTTCAACGACAGCAGCTCGAGCTCGGGGTGCTCCGGGAAGAAGACAGGGACGTGGCTCGGTTCGGTGACGAAGGCGAGCTCCTGGGACAAAGGGAACTCAGTGGGCTTCGTACACAGCAAAGAAGAAGAAAAGATGGGTGAGAGACACTTCACCGTTGGCGAGAAGTTCAGGCGGCCGGCAATGGCTTGGCAGCCGGAAACGAAGGGCGACGGCGCGCGCAAGAGTGTGGAGGGTGCAGGAGCTCAATTGATAGCGAAGAAAGGCAAGGCAGGGGCTCTGGTGACCTTTATAGGCCGGGAAGAGGGAGCGGAAAGGCTCCGGCGGCGAATTGGCCATCAATGGCCGGCGGTCATCAAAAGCAATCAAAGGGGCCGGCTTGATTAGGGGAAAATGGAAGGAGTGAAGGCGGGGAGTGGTTTCAGTGCTCCACTGCGCCTTGATTGGTGGCCTTGAAGAGGAGGGGGAACGGGAGAGACGTCGGTAACGGCCGGCGGCCTTCAAAGCGGGCGCGGCAGAGCCGCTGCGGGAGGAAGGAGATGGGCCCGACGGCCGGGTCCCACCTGCCAGCGAACGAGAGAGAGGGAGAAGAGATGGGCCGCGCAAGGTAAGCAAGGCCTTTGCTGTGTTCGCGAACGGGCCAAGGGAGAACGTGGGCCGAGCCGGGCCAAAAGAAAAGAAAAGAGGGGAAGGAAGAGAGAGCTGGGTTGGGCTACATTGCGGGAAAAAGAGAAAAGAGAGAGAGGGGTTTAGGAGGGAAAGATAAAGGTTTAAACTTTTATGAATTTGAAAACTTCACACAATCAAACAAAGATCCATGCATTCCAAAACATGATGCACAAGCACTTGTTGCTTCTAAATTATTTAAATTAAATTTAAATACTTTAGAGCTCAAATTAATTAGTAATTTAATTAAGTCCTTAAGACTAAATCTAAAAACACTATGTTGCTTAAGGTATTTTTAGTGATGGAATTTTAGGGTGTTACAATGTCTCAATTACAATGCGGTACAATAAAGCGACAAATTACTCTAAATCTATACCAGTAATCCATATGAAGAACAAATGACGAAATATTTGGAATGAATGAGGAAGGGTACAGTATACATACCCGGAATGGCAACGTTGACGTGGAAATGTGCTGCCGCCCTTGCTTCGGTCGGCCTCGTTGCGTCTCAGGCAACGGATTATGGAGAGTTGACCGCGCAACCGCCGACGAGATGAAATCGACTCCAGGACAGGAATCACAAGTCCACGGATCGGATCAGGGAGGGTCGCCGCCGTTGCCGCAGCCGCCGCTCATCGAAATCGGATCGGGGTCAAGAGCGGCGCCGCCGCCGCCGCTCAGTGAACGAGGAATCGCAGGTCGACGGATCAGGAGAGGTGGCTGTCCTTCCCGCAGCCGCAGTCCGTCAAAATAAGATCGGGGTGACGAAGTGAGGCGGTGCCGCCGCCGCCGCTCGGTGCACAGAGGAAAAAAAGAAGCCAATAACACGAGACAAAGCCGTAGCACCGTAAGAGAGTATTCTGGGCTGCGCATCTGGGTTCGGCTAATCGATTTGATGGTCTTCGGGTTGGATAAGGACGCGGATATGGTCGGGTCCAAAAATTACCCATTCCGGATTAATTGTTGACTAATGACGTGGCTGCTTTAATTTTCGTGCTAATTTGTCAAAGAGGACCACCAGAGCAAATCTCTAAACATAATTTTGCTTTGGAGCCACGATTGCGGAAAGAAATCAACAATACATAACAAACTACACCTATACAAACGTGCAACATGCATCCGAGATACTACTACCAGTATATGTTTATATATCTTCTCCGTACATAAAAAAAAGCACGGTCCGAATGACAAGTGCAACACAAGTCACAGCCGGGAGACTCTCTGACCCAGCCACTCGACCGACGGCCCGTTTCCTCGCTGCTGCAACTCTGCATGCCATGGTTGGGTTCGTTGCCGATCGGCAGCTTCGACGGGACCCTGCCTGTAGGCCCCTTTTGGCTACTTTTGCGCAGAAAAATGGTGCACACGCCACAGGGTTCTGGTCACCTTTCGTTTTCCCAATCCTGCCTCTCCCAACGAACATACGCGCGAAGTCATCACTCAACTTGCATTGGCTGCTTCTTCTCGAGCCGCCACCGCTATCATGCATGCATGGATCGACCTCAAAACAATATTTTAGCAGCAAGCAACGCGTGCCGACGAACGGAAGGTGGATGACGAAGCAGCAGCAGCCAACACTACAAAACCCCAATCAAATCGACATGCTCCGGTCAAACAATGCACACGCCCAACCCCGGCCCATCCCAAAGAGAAGTCCGCGAGATCATCGAGCGATCGATCGAGGAAGGCTATAAATATGCGGCACCCAACAGTCCCCTCTCATCCATCTCCAACGAGTACAGTAACCAGCATCTTCAGTGATCTCGTAGCACACGAGCACGGTAGCAACTCGGAGTCGTGCAAGGGCGCGCTCATGGCGGCTTCTTGCTCTCGCTTCCCTTCTCCTGGGTGGCTGCTCGCAGCGCACTGCACGCTCCTGCTAGTAGCTTTGCTGGCTGGAGGTGCCCGTGGCTACTCTCCGGTGCTGAGCTCCACCTTCTACGACGCGACGTGCCCCGGCGCCCACGACGTCGTCCGCCGCGTCATCCAGAACGCCAGAATCTCCGACCCCCGCATCCCGGCCAGCCTCATCCGCCTCCACTTCCACGACTGCTTCGTTCAGGGCTGCGACGCCTCGCTCCTGCTGGACGACGACCTCCCCGCGATCCAGACCGAGAAGACCGTGCCCGCCAACAACACCTCCGCGCGGGGTTTTCCCGTGGTCGACGACATCAAGCGCGAGCTGGAGCAGGCGTGCCCCGGCGTCGTCTCCTGCGCTGATATCCTTGCCCTCGCCGCCGAGATCTCCGTCGAAATCGTAAGCGGCCATGTTCCATCCGAACCAAGAATCTTCTTGCATTGACCTGAACTCGTCAATTCTACATTCTCGCCTGACCTTACCTGAACTGACGGAATCATATGCACGCAACTTGGCGCAGTCTGGAGGACCACGGTGGAGGGTGCTTCTTGGCCGGCGAGACGGCACGACGAACGTCCAGAGCGCCAACAACCTCCCAAGCCCTTTCGACTCCCTGGACAAGCTTCAGCAGAAGTTCAGAAACGTCAACCTCGACAACACTGACCTCGTCGCTCTCCAAGGTAACGTGCAGCAGCAGAATGTCTGAATCCATACATTCAGCAATCTAACTTTTACTATCGAATAATGCAAACCTTTAAAATTTTGTTTAAATGGCTTTACATACTGATTTCAACAACAATTCCGTGCTTCAGGAGCACACACATTCGGCAAAGTGCAGTGCCAGTTCACGCGTGACAACTGCACGGCCGGGCAGCCACAGGGCGCACTGGAGGACCTGGACAGGGTTACACCCAACGTGTTCGACAACAAGTACTACGGCAACCTCTTGCACGGCCAAGCTCAGGTTCCCTCTGACCAGGTCATGCTGTCTGACCCATCTGCGCCGGCGACCACCGCACCCATTGTTCGCCGATTCGCGAGCAACCAAAAGGATTTCTTCGGGAACTTTGTGGCGTCCATGATCAAGATGGGCAACATCAGCCCACTGACAGGGAGGAATGGGGAGATCAGAAAGAACTGCCGGAGAGTCAATAGCAAAGGCTACTGATGACTCTCATACAATTTTATCTGGCTTGTGTTAATCATTGTTGTTTTCTTGAAAATGTAAGATGTTGCCGTTTCCCTTTCCGGAAAGCAAAATGTGAAATTTTTTTACACCATTGGTATGATATGTGCATTTCTGGATTTCTTCTTTTTTTTTAAAAAAAAAGAATGCCATGTATAACCAAATCTCTCTCAGCTTTATTGGTCGCTTCCATATTGTCTAGAATTAGGTTCCCTGGCTAGGTTTCGTTACTCATGAGTATTGTCTAGTCTAGTATGCCTTACTCATGAGTTATAGTAGAATGAGGGCCGGCTCTACAATTTCAAGGGTCCCTAGGGCAAACTTGATTGACATCATGGCCCCCATGAAGAACACCGTACGAGCAACAGGCTTGGGCGGCGTTCATTTACTGGGCTTTTGATTCTTCTTATTCTTCTCTTCCGTTTATGTGGATGTTTGGTTCCAATGACTTATAATAAGTCTTGTCACATTAAATGAATCGGAGCTATTAGAAAGACTAAATATAATTTAACTTAAAACTAATTGCATACGCACTAGACTTTTTCGCGAGACGAATCTAATAAGTCTAATTAATCTATGATTAGCACATGTTTACTATAGCATCACATTGTCTAATCATAGCCTAATTAGGCTTAATAGATTCGCCTCATGAAAAAGCCTAGCATTATAAAATTCATTTATCATTAATCTACATTTAATGATCCTAATTAGGTTATGATTAGTCTCCTTGCATTCAACATGACGTGACTTATATTTATTACTGTAGTAACCAATCGGGACCATGTATGGTTGGAAGTTTTTTTTAGAATCATGTATGGAAATTTTTCAAAACATTTTTCATGATTTTTCAAAAATAAATGACTGGATGAAAAAAATTCAAAACTATACCACCGCCAATGTTTGAAACGGTGGCTCGTTGCAACCGTTGTTCCAAATGACGGTAGGTCTAAGAAACAGTCGGGTGCAACGGCGGTTGCAGCAGCGGCCGGTGGTAGGTGGCGCGGGCCCCAACCGTTGTTCCAGATGGCGGTAGGGGCCTGCCGCTGGGCCCGACCCAGGGAACCGCTGCGCCAAATGGCGGTTGGCACCTAACGTGAACCGGTGGTTGTGGTGGGGGGCCATATAAAACGGTGGTAGCCCGCCTACCGTTGGCCCGCCCCCGCATTCTCCTCTCTCTCTCTCTCATTTCTCGCAGCGAAGCTCTGCCGGCTGCCGCATTTATGTTTCGACTCAGGTATTATTCTAATCGTTGTACCCCTTCATAGTTTAGAAATACTAGAAAATAGTATAGAAACACATTGCACCGAAGAACGGCGGTTGCAGCCAGACGCCGTTTCAAACGGTGGTGGTGGTATAGTTTTAAAATTTTTCCATCCAGACATTTATTTTTGAAAAATTATGAAAAAAAATCATGTATGGTTAGAAGTGAACGTTAAGACCATCTTCAGCAGTGATTCCCCTTCCCTTGCCACAAAGGCCCGTTTCGGGAAAGGAGAGAGAATGGGCCGGCCTTGGGAAAACAGAGCGTTTCTAGCAGCTATCTGCATCCCGCGCGCATCCCTCCCCCGTGTGACCCTGGCAGTTGCTTCCCGCGTCTCCGCGGGCGAGCGTCGGCGGCGCGCGGAACTGGATGGTGACGGCGGCGGGCAACAGGGCTTCCTCCGATTGCAGGTGACGCATTCTTCGAGTTCCAGGTGACACATTCTTCGAGTTCCAGGTGATGCATCCTCCGATTTGCCCCCTTTGCTGTGGCGGTGGCCAACAGAGTCTGGTTTGCTTCTTGTTTTCATGACCTTGTCCCCTTCCTTTGCTGGAGCTCTGTTTTCCTCCGGTGACCTTGTTTGTCTACGGTAGTCATCAGAGGTACTGATGTTGAACAACATCTTCTAGTTGCTGTGTTTTTCAAGGTATTGTACCCATGTTATTAGTTTTCTAGGGTTAGGGTTAGGCCAAGTTCTGAAGTTTAAGTACTAAAATTAATTGTTGCACTTGATTTGTTGATTGTGTTGTAGGAGATTGTAGAAATGTCTTTGTTTCGGAATTTGATTAATAGGGAAAGGGCTAGGTACGATGATGATGAGATTTTGGCAGCTACTATCATAGTTCAATTACTTCATGAGGAAGAAGAATCTAAACCAAGGAGAGGTTCTGTGATTGGAAGGCAAGTGATTTCTCGAGATAGATAGAGTGGTCATGCCCGCTTAATGATGATGATTTCTTTCGTCGTAGGTACGTGGTTATAATTTTGGGTTGTATATATGGTTTGGGAAAAGTTGGAGTCAAAATTTATTTTTCTTATGTACCCATGTTTTCAGGTTCTGAATGACCAAGCGGATGTTTATGGACATTGCAACCGCTGTGGAGCAACATGATAACTATTTTGTTCAGAAATACAATGCTGCTCACATGCTAGGCTTTTCACATTTGCAAAAGGTAACAGCTGCATTGAGAATGCTAGCATATGGTGGACCTGCTGATGCTTTAGATGAGTATTTACGGATGGCTGAGTCGACAATTTTAGAGTTAGTTAGACATTTCATTAGGGCAATTGTGGAAATTTATGGTCCTAGTTACTTGAGGCCACCTAATGAAGAGGAAATCACTGCACTTTTGCAAATTGCCGAGGCTTGTGGATTTCCTAGAATAGTAGGTAGTATTGATTGTATGCATTGGCCATGGGAGAAATGTCCAGTAGCTTTGCATGGTCAATTTTGGGGCCATCACAACAAACCAACAATAATTCTGGAAGCAATCGCTAGTAGTGACCTTTGGATATGGCATGCATTTTTTGGGCTCCCGGGGTCTCTCAATGATATCAATGTGCTACATCGATATCCGGTGTTCGATGAACTAGCTTCGGGCAATGCACCTCAAGTGTCATATACTGTAAATGGCAAAGAGTACAACATGAGTTATTATCTAGCTGATGGTATTTACCCCGAATGGGCTACACTAATCACTGATATCAGTAGGCCTCAAACACACCAGCAGCGACTGTTTACTCGCAAGCATCATGAATATAGAAAATATGTGGAACGGGCCTTTGGTGTCCTCCAAGCACAATACGCCATTTGCAAGGGTCATGCAAGACTCTGGAGTCAAGAAGACCTCAAATATATAATGGATTGCATTGTTATCCTTCATAACATGGGCATACACTATGAGCGCAACATGAATCCTCTGAGAATAGAAGACTATGTTGGGGCATCTGAACCTCGCTTGGATAGCAATAGAAATGTACCAGTTGTTCGTGAACTGATAGAGAAGTATCAACGAATTCAGAGTCGACCAGGCCATCGCCAACTCAAGCAAGACTTAATGCAGCATGTGTGGGCACGATATGGATCAGAATAGTTATGTATGTCTGAAGCACCTATATGTATGTATGAACCACCTATATGTATGTATGGATCAGAATATGAATAGCTATGTATGTCTCAATTTCAGTTTCAGTTGAAAATATGAAGTCTAAAAAATTAAACTTTTAGTTTAATATATGGTGCTTAGCATAAGCCTTAAAACTGCAACATGAGCAAGGAGAATAAATAAGAAGGCCCACCTGAGGGATAAGGTCTAGGTTTTGATTCCTGGTCAGTGTATGCTGGCAGGTGAGCATGAGCCGGGGATCTCTTATGACCAGTAGCTAGCTTGGCAGATAAAAATGGGGAATCAAAATTCAGCACCATTTCTTTTGTAACTTCCAAACAGTGTGTAGACTTGGCATGTGAAGACTTGCTACAGATTTGAAAATAGGTCAATACTTTAACTGTCATGGTCTCACCAGCATATACTGCAAGTATAACAGATAACTGGTATTACCTGGTTCAGACGTGCAACTTTCAGTTCGAAAGTTGACACATCAGAAGCTTGCTGTTCGAAAAGGTCTGTCAATTCAACTTGTCCAACACCCTGATGTAAATTAGCAGTTTCAATTGTCATAATATGGTTAATGAATCTGAATGTACAATTGAAAAAAGTTGTCCAGCACTCTCATTAACAAAGAAAAAAGTACACATCCTATATTTCTGAAATTTATTCTGCACTGACAAATATGAGAGGGCCCCTTTCTCTGAATTTTAATGAACTGACAAAATTTAGACTAGAAACAGTACACAGACAGTTGTCAGATAATTCCAAAATTTCAGATATTACCAAAAATCTTTATTCCAAATGGACATGTACTCTTGGTTTCATCAGCTATGTAACACCCTGAATTTCGAACCACATTTATGAGACAGCAGCTACACAAAACAATCAGTAGGTATACACAACAGGAAGTAGCAACCACATTGTCTCAATTTATCACAAATCTGATAGAAACCAAATTGTCTCAACATATCTCAAATTGTCAAATTTTGACATAAACCAAAGTACAGAAGCAAGGAACAAGTAGTACAAATCTGATACAAATTTCAGCATTACAAATCTGATACAAACCAACAAGAAAGGGACAAGTACAGAAGCATATAGCCTCAATTTATTACACAAACCATCAAGTCACACAAGCATATTGCGTCTACATATTAGCAGGACCACTCCCTCCAGCGTGCTTCTGCATTATTTTCTGCTGCAACGTCAAGTAGTAGTCACGCTGCCAAGGTACAACTTTGTCGATGTCGATGCTCATGATCCTTTGTTCTTGCTCAAACTCTTGGGCAGCAGCTAGTCGTTCTTGGGCAGCCAACTTCCGATCTGCACTTGATACTAGTTCCCTTGAGAGCTCCTCCTGACGTTCCTCAAACACTGACCTATCATTTGACATCTTCTGAAGGACCTCAAGACAAGCAGTTGACGAAGAGGATTCTGCAGCTCTCATCAATTTCTTGGCCCTGTCTCTCCCCATTGGCCGTTATTCAGTACTTGTCTGGGGGCACTGTCTCTTCAACAGAACCATTGTTTTGCTTCTCTTTCACATTCAAAGATGCAAGCCAATCAGACCACTTTTTCTCACGCCTAAGGATACACCAACAGTGAGCATAGGGAAAGGAGTACCCCACAAGGCTTTGGAACATATCTAATGCATCCTTCAACTGCATAGGTAAAGATAAATGTGTTGGAAGGACATCAAGAAATAAAATTGTAACTAAAACATTTAGACGTTGCTTACTCTGTCATCTTCATTTTTGCCACTCTCATTTAGCCTCTCTATCTTGTCATAAAATCCACATAACTTGGATGTGTCCCTCTGAATTTTCTCCCAACGGTGTATCAAACTAGATTTGGTACGCTCAGTTTGCATCGTCTTGTGCTCATGGTAGTACTGAAAAACTCGGTCCTAATATGCCCCAATTGGCTGGTTGCACCCAACAATGGGATCCTTGCTGACATTAATGTACGTCGAGCACAACAATTCATCCTCCTTGATTGAATAATTTTTCTCCCTTCTAGGAACTTTCTTCACATTGCTCACCCTACGAGATGGCCTAGACACAGCAACTTGTGGTGCCACAGCCTCAACTTGTGTTGCCCCATTCTCAACTTGTGTAGGAAAAACATCCCTGCACATATACACTAGATGGTTGGCAATTGAATCATGAATCAAATAAACATAATAATTAATGGTTGGCTCAAATTACCTCAGTTTCTTGCCTCTGTTCATCAAAGATATCAATACATGGAGTGTAATTAAAACCTTCACCAGATACAACTTCATCCCATGACCCATCCATGTCAACTTCAGGCCTTCCATGCATTGACAATGCAAAGGTTCATTAAAACACACATATAGCACAGAGGAAAACAGCTAACTTGGCTAGAAAAATTACTTGTTTACATACAACAACACTGCATAGTCCTAATAATGCTACTACTGAATCGTAGTTCTCTGAAATATATGCTGCTAGCCTCACTTTAGCTGACACCCACATGGGAGATGCAAGTATGTAACGAACGTGAAGAGTAGAAAATTCTAAGAGAGGCTAAACATTCAGCAAAATGGCTGGATTATTAAGTATCAACAAGAAAAAATTCAGTATGCGTATGCAAAGGTATCCTGCTACTACTGAACTCTAGTTCTATGAAATATATGCTGCAGCTTGACATTCAGACTCTACTGCAACAAGTAATCTTAACATAGCTGAAACAAGCATATGACCATTTAGCCACTCATGCTTCCACTATTGAATTAAATCAAGAGGCACATGGCAATCTGAATTAAATCAAGAAATGGCAGAATTTAGCCCATCGTTCTTCTACAACTGAAGCAAATGTGAAACCAAATCACATTTCAGAGATCACACAAGCATTCAACACTAGCAAATGTGAAAACAATCACACAAGTTTCAGAGATCTACTGAAATTTCAGCGCTGGTTAATAAAAATCCAACCAAATCCTCACCTGCAGTTGTTGCTTCCGCTGACAATCGAGCACCGCTGAATCGTGGGAGCCCCGCCCCTGCTCCTCCCTCCCTCCAGATCGAGGCCGGCAGCCCTGCCCGCTGCTGCTCTCTGCCTGCCGAGCCTGGGGAGGGGAGAGCAAGTTCGTCACCGGCCGGATCTGTTCGGCGGGCACGACGTAGGCAGCAAAGTCGAGCCCGGTGGCGGCGGAGTCCCGGCGGCGGGTCGAGGTCAATGGGGGCGGAGTACCGGACGAGGAGGATGGTGGAGGACGAGGACGAGGAGGCAGCAGAGGGTGGAGGACCGGACTTCCGACGGCGTGCCTGAGATGGTGGTGGAGGTCGGCCGGGGAAGGTTGTGGTGGGGCTGCTGGAGACGGCGGGGTGCTGGAGCTGCGCTGCGGGTGCGGGGTGGAAGGAGGCAACCCGGGGTGGAGAGGCCGGCAGTTGGACTGAGGAAAGGAGAGAGAAACCTGAATATGAGGTAAGCGAGACCTGCGATCGCAAAATGAAGGGAGGGATGCAGCGACCGCTGGACTATCTACAGTTCGATTTCGTTCCCCATTTTGAGGATGGGGTCGTGGCTGCAGACTCTCCTGGAGATGGTCTAAGGATGCCCGCCCCTTCTTGGAGCCCACCTGTTCTTCAAGCCCACTTGCCGCAAACATCCAATAGTTTATTTAAAGCAGGCCATCTGGGCCGAATGTGCATGTTCAAAGTTAAAACCCGTCTAGTAGGATGACATTGTGCGAATGGGCTTGTAGTCCAATGGTAGGACGGTCCAGTGGGACGCTACTCACCAGTGTTCAAATTCTGGTGCTCGCACCTTTTCCTAGATTTATTCCGGGATTTTTCAGTGTTATGCATTAAGTGGTAAGCGACGTTCGACGAGGTACCAGTGGTGACTTCTAAAATCTCCAGATCTGCCGGTGCTCAGTCCTTCGGAGGTGCTCATAGGGGTAGGGTTTGCATACGTGTATTCATAGGGGTGAGTGTGCGTGCGTGTTGTGAGCGTCTGTGTTGTACTGTGTAATTTAAAAAAAGTAGGATGACATTGTGTGGTCATTGGTTTCTTTAAAAAAACTAGCCGTGAAGTTTCTGACACCCATTTATACCAACGTCAAATTTCCTCATTAAGAACAACAAAGCAACCTTCAAAAAAAACAAAGCTGTTATACTTGTCAACCCATAATTCTGAGAAAACAGAATGAACATTTGGCTTCTTTAACTTACAAATTTTAATTTTGATACTTCTAGTTACCTTCCAAAGGAAATTTATGAGAATATTCTATTGCACAAAATAACTCTCAATTTAGATATTGTGAGTTGGGAAATGTACCTTTGCATTGGGTTAGATTAGAAATGTCTGACATTTTCCATATGTGTCTTGGATGTACTTGAATTTCTAAAAAAAAAAAATCAAAGGTCGTTTTTTAGAACGCTCACGGAGAAACATAAAAATTACAAACACATCCCAAAAAGTATAGTAAAGCTAGGGATGGAGCTAAAGGGTGGTCCGCGTGAGCCATGTACCATCATAAAAAAGTCCATCCCAAACACTCATTACATCTCAGTTACTAATATGGGTGTGTTTAGAAGCCCAACTTCCCCAAAATTCACTATGCAAAAAGAAGATTCCCCATCACATCAAACATCACATCAAAAATGCCGGCACATGCATGGAGTACTAAATGTAGATGAAATCAAAAACTAATTACACAATTTGGATGTACTTTGCGAGACGAATCTTTTGAGCCTAGTTAGGCCATGGTAGGACAATATTTACCACAAACAAACGAAAAGTGCTACAGTGCTTTTCAGTTCGGAACAATGCTTTTCAGCCCAAAATCCGTGCAAAATCCAGAATTTTGCATCCCAATTCAGGGAACTAAACACACTCTATTTAGATCCATCAATCCTTCTCCCCTTTCTAAAAAAATCAATCCTTCTCCCGGTTCACCATTCCTGCTATCCCTTTCCTCCTTCCGAGTTGAATCTCCCAACCTGACCTTGACAACGCGATCGTGAGTTCCTAGCACGGAGCCACCTACGGCGGCGGGGGCGATAGTCGGCGAGCACTACCAGCAACTGACATCTATATGTGATTGGTAGGTATCACCTCCCTCTTTCGCCCTCGCTAGCTCGCATATACAATCTTCTTACCGACTTTCTCCCACCCCCAGATCTATAGATATTTAAGTAGGCGGGTAGGGCTTGTCGGCCGCTGGCCTAGTGGCACGACAGGGACGACTACGGAATTCGTGATTACTCTCCCACACCTTCACCCGCCAGCCATCGCACGACCGCAAGGTATGAATAGTTGATTGAAGTTCCATTTTAGTTCGATTTTACGATTTCAGATCAACATGGAATTTTAGTTCTATTTGAAATTGGCTTTGAATTTGAATCAGATTTTAGGATTTTAGGTTGGTATTGAATTTTAGGATTTCTATTTCTATGAAGTATGAATGTTCTATTAATGTATTGAGTTTTTTTGACAACATTTAATGTATTGAGTTTGATAAATTCTATACTTATATGATGCATGTTACATGAATATTGTTATATAGAGTTTTGTTAATTTCGACAAAATCGGGGCTACACTACTGACATTATGCCATCGCCATTCGATCACGTCACTCTTTCCTTGTGGTAATGGTTCATCATTTGTGACTGATATGCGTCATGTCTCGGCTCTCGGGCTCTCTCGGCTGCCATAGCATGCTAAGAATAATGTCGTATCGATGATTGTTCGAATTCAACTGTTGGATTCAAATTTTCCCTGTTACAAGGGAGTCCATAATACCTTCTTGTGTTTCCCCCCTTTTTGAACAATGACCCTCAAGTAGTCAAGTGATTCCACATGTTTTTGTTCATTGCATCTGCTCTCTGACATGAGTAGTACATGTCATCCCCACCTCTCATGTGAGTCCTGACTGTGCCCTGCCTGGAGTCGAAGACACTATGAGCAGGAAATTATTGAAAACCTCTAGCACCATGTGATGAGCAACTACAAAATAGCGAGGATTGACGATCACTGTACGACCGCAGTAAAATAGAGCAAATCTGTTCCAGCTTCCAACAGACATCTCTGCGATCCACTAATTATATAAACTGAGGGCAGAGCTCAATGTTCTCGTAGAATCCACCCGTCATTAACCCTCCACCGTCCACCCCATTGCCGCCTTATTTAACCAGCACGATGAACCATAACAAAACCAAGCTCCAAACTCATTTAACCATAGTACTTATTAGCACTTCTTAGCAAAAGTTACGCAACAAATCTATCACCAGGGGGTGTACTTGTATATATATAAGTGCATAATCGTGAGCATTTTGCATCGACATCAGAGGGCACGAGCGGAATAAACATTTCTGGGCAAATCTTGGATGCTTCCACAGGGCTCACCTACTCGATTGTCCATGGCCGTGTCCTGCATGCCGAGCATTTGAGGATCGCCACCGGCTCCACTCAAATCGCAAGCAGCTCCCAAATTAGCCATTACGGTCTCCCATAACCAGATCCGAGCAACAAGGAAGGAGAGAGGGTGCGGGAGACATGGTGGATGGCTACATGAGCCTCGCGTCGTCCCTTCCGACGGCGGTGGTGGCGGTGGACGGGCCGCACGGGGCGAGGGCGGCGAGGCCGTCGATGGAGCTGACCAACACCAAGGAGACCAAGGCGTGGGAGGGCCTGGCCATCGGCGCGGTGACGCTGGCCCGGACTTTCTCCACGGGCTCCCACCGGTTCTGCAGGTCCGGCAGCGAGAGGAGGAGCCGGAGCCGGAGCGGCCTGCCAGGCGCGCTGAGGCGGGCCTTCTCCATGCGGCGCTTCCACCCCGCGGGCCCCGGCGGCTGCGGCGCCGGGGACGGGTACTGGAGGATCCACGACATGGACGGGGACAGCGACGACCGCGGCGGTGATTACGACACGGTCGAGGAGCACGGCGAGGACGAAGCAGCGGCGGGCGAGGAGGCGGCGGAGAACAAGAAGGCTGAGCAGCAGCGGGAGCGGGACGAAGACGCTGCGAACGGTGCGGTAGCGGGGGAGGAGGATGTCGAGGGGAAGACGACGACGACGACGAAGAAGAAGAAGAAGAAGAAGCGGGGTGGCATCTTGAAGGCGTGCAAGAAGCTCTTCCGGTTGTAAATAGCACCAGACTCCCTTCTCTTTCGAGCTGCTCCTGTGAGGGCACTGGATCGTGCAGTGTCCAGCTGTAGCTGATCCTGATGATGACCTGATCTCGTGGTTGCTGGATATTGCCGTGTTTGTAATCGTTATCGTTTTTAGATTTTTTTTTCTTGTTGTTGGTGCTGTAATCAGGAAGAGAAAATCAAAGTGATCATAGACCATGCTGCAATCCTGTGAAAGTGTGAATGTATGCTCGTGCGACTGCCTGTGTGCGCTCCATTGCGGCCAGGGAAGGATATCAGAGCAAGAGGCGACTCCCGTGATGCTCGAGCAAGAAGAAGCTTGCTCGGTTGCTCCTGGACGAGGTGGTCTAAGCTGCCCTCAGGGGAGTCAAGCGTGCTCCTGGAAGCTCGTGCACAATCTCAGTGTCGGGCGGGCAGCGGGCACCACGGACCCCACGACCGTTTTTTTAAAATTACACATTACAACGCAGACGTTCACAACACGTACGTATACTCACCCCTGTGAACACAGGTACGCACTACCTCTATGAGCACCTTCGAAGGACCGAGTACCGGCAGATCTGGAGATTCCCGAAGTCACCACTGGCGTCTCGTCGTCGACGGGAACGTCCACTACCGGAAACGGAGCCTATGCCGAGAGCGCTCTCGGCAGAGGCTCTCTTTGCCGAGTGCAATAGGGCCCGCTCTCGGCACAGAAAAAGCCCACAGCGCAGAGGGCCTTTGCCGAGAGCGTGAGCCCCTGGCTCTCGGCAGAGAAAAAGCCCACGTCGCAGAGGGCCTTTGCCGAGAGCCAGAGGGCCCAGGCTCTCGGCAAAGAGCGCAGCAGACGGCGCATGGGTGACGCCGTTACGGCCGTGCCCCGGCCGTTAGCTTTGCCGAGAGCCACGAGGCCCAGGCTCTCAGCAAAGAAGGTACCCACGGCACTTCGCACCTTTGCCTAGAGCCTCAGCTCTTTGCCGAGAGCATACTAGCCACTCACGGCAAAACGTTAAAGAAAACTTCACGTTTTCGGCTTCAAACTTTTTCCTTGCTCAACACACACGCATACAGAGTACATGTTCAAAATTGGCGCCATTTTGACTCTGTTTGCTATATTTAACAATATTACTTCATTCTTCATAATTTTTTCGTATACGTCCGATATGAACTGCAAGTGCATAAAATCATAGAGCAAAGTTGTTGGAAAAATAATATTCATGTTCATGAGACATCTCTAACACTCTGTACATGAAATGAAGCTAACTTAACGTCATTGAGTTCTCTGATCGTGATAAAGATCGTGAGGTAGAATGGTTTTTAAATTGTAAAAAATTCAAATATAGTTTGAAAATCACAAATTTTGTCGAGCGCTCATGATATCGTATGTTGGGTTTGTGGTAAAATTTTGAGAATGTTTTGAACACTTTAACACATACGTAGTTTAGAAACCGGAACATCTCACGAGAAGTTTCAAAGAATTTGAACTAATGTCACTTGATTTAGAGACTTTGACAAATTCAAATTTGAGTTTGAATACAAAAACTTTTTTATAAGTAATATGCAACATAAATGATACCATTTTAAGTGTTGGTATTTTTTCTCATATGTTTGGTATTTTTAAAATTAAATTTGGTTCGGAAATTCTGTGCCGAGAGTAATACTCTCGGCACAGAGGTACCCTTTGCCGAGAGCATCCAGCTTGGCTCTCGGCAAAGAAGTCGTGTGGGTCCGCTCCACCGTTTGCTCCCACACGCTTGTGGGTGCGGATACTGCGTGTGGGCTCCGGTCCCCCTCTTTACCAAGAGCTGGAATTGAAGCTCTCGGCAAAAGCCTCGTGGTGTGGGGTCCGCCCGCCAACGCTGCACGGGGGAGGATACTGCAGGTGGGTCCCAGCCCGCCCTTTGCCGAGAGCCCTGGATCTTGGCTCTCGGCAAAGGGCGGGCTAGGACCCACCTGCAGCCTCACACTCACACCATAGCACAGCACCACACACACGCCGCCACACTTAGCCGTTCACGCACGCACGCATACACGCCACCACACACAGCGCCGCAGCCCGCCTGCCACCGCCGGCTCGCCTCCCCGGTCCACCGCCGGCGCGCGTCCCCGGTCCGCCGCAACGCCTCCCCGGCCGCCACCGCGCCTCCCCGACCCGCTGCCGCGTCTGGCCGGCCACCGGCGCGTCTTCCCGGCCGGCCCTGCCGCGCCTCCCCGGCCCGCCCGCGCCTCCCCGGTCTGCCGCCGCCGCGCCTCCCTGGCCGCCGCCGCGCCTCCCCGGCCCGCGGCCGCGTTTGGCCGGCCGCCGGCACGGCTCCCCAGCCGGCCCGCCCGCCGCGCCTCCCCGGCCCGCCCGCCGCCGGCCACTCCCCTGCAGACAGCCGGCCGCGGGGGAGGACCTCCCTCCTTCTACTCCCTCTGGCCCTCGTGCTGCTTCACATCGATTCCGAGGTATGCGGCAGCACTGCTCGATCTTTGACAAAATTTTCCGTTGGTCGATCTTAGAGCACATGTATAATCTCAAAAAATAAAAAGATTAGAGCACATGTAATGATTTGGTTTTGTATTATGAGGCCACTGGATCTTAGCAAACTGACCACCAAATTTAGAGTTGAAGAGGACCATAATAGCAGGAAATTAGGATTGTGACTAAGGATTATTAGAAATATTAGTTTGATAGCAATATTATTAATTTAGTTATCTAGCAATATTAAGGAAGGTAATACTAGCAAATTTAGTGTGCAATTTTTAGATGATTATAGAATTCTTGTTAGTTAGCAATTAAAGAAGGAAATACTAGCATATTTATCATGTCTCTATTTTTTTTGTCAAACTTCTAATGCATGTCAATTTTGTAGGGAGAGATGCCTTGATTTGCCGCACTCACCCCTGGAGGCAGTTATTGTGGAGGAAGAGGAGTAGGTCACGTCATTTGATCTTCTAGGTGAGCCTCGTGGCTAGCTTGGGCCACCACATGTGATTTGTCCGGCCATCGAGCCGTTGGAAGGAAGTCCGTGTGTAGCCCGACCTTCGTGTCGTGGTTTTTGTTGCAGGTTTTGGAAACCTCACCGTACACGGGAGGTGTTGTCGAAATTTTGAAAAGACACTCATCATTGATCTATTTTTGCAGGAAAGTCTCTCTTGCCGTCGCCACCGCTGAAGGAGGAGTAGGAGGTCGCGCTGCCCGCCCCTGTCTCGGAGTCCTGGTCTTGCCGCCCGCCCCTGTCTCGGAGTACTAGGTGAGCACGCGAAAAATGCTCTTGTTTTCATTTGATGTCGTAGATCGCGAAACCTAGTTAGGTGTCTCCCGTTCGAAAGAGATATAGTTTGAAATATGCAGAACTTTGCATATTTATGGCTATATCTGTTTCGAATTGTCCACGTTTTTTGGACAGCTTGTGGATGCATAGATGGGGTTAGTTTCTATGGTCTACTCCGATCCGAGACAGAGTTTCGGCAGCACCTCCCCGTTGTTCTCCGGATACACAATCTCCCTAACGAGACCATAGGAACTGACCCCATCTACGCATCCACGGGTGGGATTAGGACCTATCTTTACCTATTAGAATGTGTAGACATCGTGTAGAGGATGCAATGTATTTTATATAACTCGCTGATATGATAGAGAATGGATGACCGTGAGCGGATGTACAAAGGATGGGCACCAAATGGTCGTGTGACACAGGAATGGGTTGACAACACTCAAGCTTTCATGGATGAAGCATTTAGAAAGGTTAAAGGGCCTAAAAACAGTAAAACCATTTGGTGTCCCTGCGCCAAGTGCGGAAACTCGCGTCAAAGGAACAAGCAGGAAATGACAGCTCATCTGCACAACAATGGTTTTACGAAAGACTATTCCAAGTGGACCTTCCATAGTGAAACCTGTCGTATGAGATCCGAGGCTGTGAGACAACGGATCGGAGAACTTGATGGTGATGCTGGAGTAGCAGACATGATAGATGACTTTCATGAAGCACATTTTCAAGGAGAACGTCCAGAGGAGGAGCCAGAGCCAAGCGCGAAGGCGTATTATGACATGTTGGCTGCAGCACAAAAACCCCTTCACCAGCACACCAAAATATCTCAACTAGATGCCATCGGCCGCCTGATGGCCGTAAAGTCCCAGCATAACCTGAGTCGAGATTGCTTCGATACTTTGGTGACTGTTTTTGGTGACATGCTTCCCAAAGATCACCTTTTGCCGAAGAACTTGTACGATGCACGAAAAGTCCTTAGTGCACTTAAGATGCCATACGAGCAGATACATGCCTGTCCGAAAGGATGCGTCTTATTCAGGAAAGAACATGAGAAAGCAACACACTGTCCGAAATGTAAAGCGTCTCGGTACGTTGAGGTAGACTCTGGTGAGGGTCGTCCAAAGACGTAGCTCACGATCCCAGTGAATGTCCTGTGGTACCTCCCACCCATACAGCGGATCCAACAGATTTACATGACCGAAGAATCTGTGAAGCAAATGACTTGGCACAAAACGGACGTCTGATACAATGATAACCTTACACATCCATCAGATGCTGAAGCATGGACCAAATTTGATGAGATCCATCGTGACAAAGCCGGTGAGGCTCACAATGTACGTGTCGCGCTGGCGACAGATGGGTTCAATCCTTTTGGAATGATGGCTGCCCCGTACACTTGTTGGCCCGTGTTTGTTATCCCCCTCAATCTACCTCCCGGCATCGTCTTTCAACGGCAGTACATATTCGTGTCGTTGATAATTCCTGGATACCCGGGAGATAATATGAGTGTGTACATGGAGCCTCTGATTGATGATTTGCTCAAGGCTTGGAATGAAGGGGTGTGGACATACGACCGAGCTACAAAGACAAACTTCAGAATGCACGTGTGGTACATGTACTCCTTGCATGACATGTCGGCTTATGGGTTATTTTGCGGCTGGTGTGTCCACGGGAAGTTCCCTTGTCCAGTATGTAAGGCAGATCTGATGTTCATTTGGTTGAAGAGGGGTGGCAAGTATTCTTCCTTCGACAAACATCGACAATTGCTCCCTCTTGACCATCAATTCAGACGAGACATAAAGAACTTTACCAAAGGTGTCGTAGTTCAAGATCCACCCCCGCACATGATGACAGGTGCCGAGCTTCAAACTCAGATAGACGCTCTCGTGCTCAAAGAAGGAGAACATCGTTTTGCGCGATATGGTGTGGAACATGCCTGGACTCAGAAGTCAGGCTTGTGGAGGTTACCCTACATGAAAGATCTTCTTCTTCCACATAACATTGATGTGATGCACACAGAAAAGAATGTTGTCGAGGCACTATGGGGTACAATCATGGACATACCAGAGAAGAGTAAGGACAATATTAAGGCTAGAGTCTATCTAGAAATGTTATGCGATAGGTGTTGGTATTTGTTAAGCCTACAGAAATATTATGATAGATAATCCGCAAGCGCACGGATACCGGTGAGCATTCCACCCGGGAGAGGGTTTTAAATATCGAATCCACAGGGAGAATGGTAAAGAGAGTATCTGAGGTATATAACTAATCAACTGAGTAGCTATCAAGGACTAGACAGAAAGAGAGATAAGGAAAACTTAAGGATGTCTGGTTCTTATCCTCACAAGCTATGTCTTTATTGCTCTTATGGGGTGATTGTCTGAAGGCACACTTAGTAAAGGGAACCTCCCGAGAATCTATGGGGGAGTCCTACGGTTTCTATAGACGGGAGGTGGACTACGGAGGACTCAATGGTGCTATCACCACCACGATCTACCACACGATCCGGAATATAGAAGGCATCCACAAGCTAGCTAGTCTAAGCACCACGCTTACACTAAACATGCAACTTTAATTCAAGAGCGACAGGAATTAAAGTACTCAAAGAGTTATGAACCGTAAGAACAATAAAAACAATGGTGCTCACTTGAATAAGAAGTCGATCTTTCCCGTAAGGTCTCAGGATCAGGCTCCAATGGAGTTGATCCCAGAGGTAGAAGATGAAGAGGAGACACCGACAGGTCCGGGCCTTCCTTCAGCTTCGCCTCAACCGCTCTCTAATCCTCTCGAACAAGATTAGCTAGGTCTAATTAGACCGTGGATCTAATCTCTCAACTTGATACTAACTCTCCAACTCTAATTCTAATCTAGAGCTCTAATCTCAGGTAGGCATGGAGGATCTGATAGAATGAGTTGCCCTCTGCCCTGGGGTCAGGGGGTCTGCTTATATAGTCTAGAGGAGATGACGTGCACCATAGGATCAAACCGACCTAAACATGTGGTTTAGATTGATCTTCATAGGCGGTGGAGGAACATTCCAGAAGCCGGGCCCATTTGGCGCCAGGGGGTGGCCGACCGGCCCCACCACTGGGCTGGTCGGTCTGGTGTGGGCCCCACTCGGGGTCCACTTCGGCCAGGTGGGTCCTTGATCCTTCTAGATGCTTCTTTTTTAGGTGCTAAGTCACGTTGAGTTCCGGAGCCTTCTGGAGTCTTCTAGAGAGGTTTTCTTGCATATTTTCTGAATAGTCCCTGCAAATTCATAAATTCACCAAAACTCGTGGAAATTGTTAATATAAACCCTAATAAGGTGATCTAATCATATTTTAGTCCTTTTTCCAGTAAATGCGAGGGATAAAATTCATAGATAAAATGTGTCAACAAACTCCCCCACACTTAGGCTTTTACTCGTCCTCGATAAAAGGATGGTTTATAACCGTGTAGACAAGAATCAACATAATTATACTCCTTAGTCATATCTGTACTTAGGGAACATCTGAATATAGCTAGAAACAGATCACCTTTATTTCTCAAATCTAGTCAATGGAGAGTTTCTGAATAAGTTTTGGAAAGAAAATGCAGCCTTGCTTACTCCTTCGTGATACTCTCAAATTTTAGAATGTAAAGATATAGCAGACTTACCTTGCATATATTGCTGGGTCAAAATCTGTATCCATGAAGAGGCCTGTCATAGGTCGTAGATCAAGATATGTGCGTGTGTCAAATTTTAAAAACCATTGCTCTGACTTTAGAATCTTCTGTCTTTTCCCATCTTTTTTAAAACAAGGTATCCAGCTATTTTGTGGAGAGTTGGGTTCTACTCACCCTCGGACACGCGTCCATTATTACTCTCTCACTTATTTTTTTTAGAGAAGTGGGCCCTACTCACCCTCGGACACATGTCCATTATTCTTCTCTTTTTTATGCCTTTTTCTTTTCTGAGAGGGGGGTTCTTCTGACCCGTAGAACACTTGTCCATTTTCTCCTCTCCCTCACTTTTCTCTCCACTCATAATAATATTTTTTTTCTTTTCTTTCTTTGGCTTTTTCTCTTTTTTTTAGCTGTACCCTTTCATGATATGGGAGACAGAGATAAAAAATCTTAGAGCATAGATACTTTAGTGAAAGCAGTGTACGTGATCTTGATCATAGACTTAGACAAAACTTCAACATAGCTCTAGATTTGACAAAGCTCAATACAAGTAAGCAGCATTTAATCAAATTTATTTTCAATGAAAGCTCTGCTGGGATATATTATTGATCACAAAGGAGAAACTTAGCTAATGATTTTTTAAGTACTCTCCATAGACAAGATAAAAGAAAGATGGTTCTCATTATTCTAACTTTATTCTGATCATCCCAAAAGTAATAAATATTTCTAAGAGCATAAACATGTGAAACTTTATCTTTTAGGTTATCAGGACATTTTAGCAGGGCATCTTTGTTCAAATCGAAACGGAAAGCAATTTGTAAAAAATTAAAAAAGTTCAGGAAGCAAACCGAGCGGTGGACGAGATGTGGCCGAACTGGGTTCTGCCGTGGTTCGTCATGCGAGTCATTTGATCATGCTTTTTCCGTTGTTCTTGATGCCGTTTGGTCATCTGTTCTTCTCCCCCACACTTGTTTTCTATTATCTTGCATGCACAGTATGGTGGAGACAAAAACATATCCAGAAAATATATATAGGCAAAGATAGCTCAACTTGTGGAATACTTCTTTATTAAAAGAGAGAGCACTTTATTAAACAACTCTAAAGCGAACTAAAGCAAACAAACTAACTCGAACTAACTATCACTAATGTGCTCTCTAACTAAGGTGTTTACACAGGACACTTGCCCTTCTTAAGGTCGCGGCTATGGTCTTCCTCATCGTCCCTACGTTTCTTTGACTCTAACAGCTTAAGGACAGTCTTGGTGAGGGAAGCGTTGACGCGATGGATCTCTTTGCAAGTTTCAGCCAGGCTTGCTACTTCCTGCGCTAGCTCAGCTACAGTCTTCCAGGTCTTCTGTTTCTGCGGCATCCGCTGGTTGGCTTCGAAGACTGGGATTCTCTTGATCTGAGGTTCCTTGGCACGAACTCCGTCGATGGTGACACGGCTTGAGGAGGTGGTGTACTTGTCACCCTTGTGTTGCCAAACATGTCCATGCGCACATCAACGAGTCGCTCTCCATCCCTTGGTTTCTTCAGATCCATGTAGCTAGGAACACGGATCGGCTTCTTCTGGGCTGTTTCACGACGGCGATCGTACGGCTGAGCGTACATCGCCTGCCTGATTTCTGTAGGCGGTGGCGGCGAACGTGGACGGCTAGGCGAGAACAGCGAGAGAGGGAGGTGATCAGGAGGCAAGGAGGCTAGCGGCTTTGCTTCCTTCTCGAAAGGAACAACCGCCTTGGCTTCGAAGCTAAAGGGGACAAGCTGCTTGTCGGCCATTGCTGCTACTTGGAGGCTTTGGGATGAGGAAAAGGTGGGGGTCTGCCCCTGCTTATATATCGGTCCCGGACTTGCAGAGGGGGTTGACCAGGCTTGGAAAGGCTGCGGAAAATCTCGTAAAAGATCCCCGAACTAGTTTTTCAAAACCCTAACACCTTAGAGATAGCGTGGGCGAAAGCTGACGGCGAATGGCGGTGGGCAGGGCCCGATCGGCCCAGTGAGGGGGCCGATCGGTCCCCTACCAGAGCGCCTCGCGGAGATCTTCGGCGCGGGGTGCTCTAACCGTGTGCTAATCCCTAAAAACCTTAAGATGGCCCATTACGGCCTAAAATTAATATTCGTTGGTAAGCAAAAGAAATCTATCTCATCCAAATCCTCAGACTCTTTATTGGGCTCTAAAAATATTTTAAGGCGTTGACCATTTACCTTGAATAACGTACCTTCGTCGTCTTGAAGAGTGACGGCTCCGTGTGACGATGAATTCACTACCTTGTATGGTCCTTCCCACTTGCTTCGTAGCTTTCCGTGCCCAAAGAGTCGTACCCTGGAGTTAAAAAGTAATACCTGATCGCCTGGGTTGAATTCCTTTTTTATGATTCTCTTGTTGTGCCACCTCTTGGTTCTTTCCTTGTAAATCTTGGCGCTGTGATACGCCTTCTCTCTCCATTCTTCTAGCTCGGATAGTTGCATTTTTCGTTTTGTTCCGGCTGCTTCAAAGTCCATGTTCAATCTCTTTATTGCCCAATGAGCCTTGAATTCTAGCTCAACCGGCAAATGACATGTCTTCCCGTAGACCAGTTGGTAGGGAGACATTCCAATGGGGGTTTTATAAGCTGTCCGATAAGCCCAAAGTGCTTCGGGTAGCTTGTCTTTCCATTTTATCCCCATTTGGTCCACCGTCTTCTGTAGAATGTTCTTGATCTGCTTATTGGATGTCTCTGCTTGACCACTTGTTTGCAGGTGGTAAGGAGTAGCGACATTGTGCTGGATCCCATGGTTCATGAGGTATTTCTCGAAGCGCTTGTCGATGAAATGAGACCCTCCATCACTTATCACTAACCTTGGCGTACCGAATCTTGGAAATATTGTCTCTTCAAACATTCTTATTGAGCTTTTGTGGTCAGCAGTTCTGCATGGCAGGGCTTCAACCCATTTGGAGACATAGTCAACTGCCACTAAGATGTACTCAAATTTTCCGGATTTTGGGAATGGTCCCATGTAGTCAATTCCCCATACATCAAAGAGCTCGATCTGAAGGTTGGTTGTCAGTGGCATGGCATTTCTGGAATTGATGTTCCCGTGCCTCTGACAAGAGTTGCACCTTCGTACGAAATCTTTTGTGTCTTGATACATGGTTGGCCAGAAAAATCCGCTTTGCCAGATCTTTGCATGTGTGCGGAAAGCTCCATAATGACCTCCATATGGTGATGAGTGGCACCTCTCAATGATCTTCATTCCTTCTTCTGCCAGTACACACCTCCTGAGTAACCCGTCAGAGCATACTCGAAAAAGGTATGGTTCATCCCACAGGTGATGGCGACTCTCATAAATAAGCTTTTTCTTGTCGGCTCCTGGTCGTACATACCCTGCAACCATAAAATTAACAATATCTGCGTACCAGGGGTCTGACCGGGCGATCCGATAGAGCATGTCGTCCCTCATTGCGTCATTGATGGGTAATTCCTCTGGTTTCTCAAAATACATTCTAGACAAATGATCGGCAACAGAATTTTCTACTCCCTTCTTATCTTTTATTTCTAAGTCAAATTCTTGGAGAAGCAGAATCCATCTTATTAATCTAGGTTTAGCATCTTTCTTAGTGAGCAAATATTTTAAAGCAGCATGATCAGTGTAAACAATAACTTTTGCTCCTACTAAGTAAGATCTAAACTTGTCAATGGCATAAACAACAGCTAGCAGTTCTTTTTTTAGTTGTGGCATAATTGAGTTGAGGTCCTGTCAAAGTTTTACTAGCATAAGCAATGGCATGATGTTTCTTGTCTTTTGTTTGCCCCAAAACAGCCCCCACAGCATAATCACTTGCATCACACATAATTTCAAAAGGTAAAGACCAATCAGGGGGGTGTATAATGGGTGCAGAAATAAGAGCATTTTTCAGAGTTTCAAAAGATTTAAGACAAGCATCATCAAAGTCAAAAGGAACATCTTTGGCAAGCAAGTTTGTAAGAGGTCTAGCAATATGAGAAAAATCTTTTATAAACCTTCTATAGAAACCAGCATGGCCAAGAAAACTTCTGATTCCCTTGACATTAACAGGTGGAGGTAGCTGTTCAATTACTTCTATTTTAGCTCTATCTACCTCAATTCCTCTTTCAGAAATTAGATGGCCTAGCACTATTCCTTCTCTAACCATGAAATGACATTTTTCCCAATTAAGGACTAAGTGCTTTTCTTCACATCTTTGCAAAACCTTATCCAAGTTTTCTAGATAATCATCAAAAGTTTTTCCATAAACAGAAAAATCATCTATGAAAACTTCCATGATCTCTTCAATCATATCAGAGAATATAGACATCATGCATCTTTGAAAAGAAGCTGGAGCATTACATAGCCCAAAAGACATTCTACGATAAGCATAAGTTCCATAAGGGCATGTAAAAGTGGTTTTGCTCTGGTCACTGGGATGGATTGGGATTTGGTGATATCCAGAATATCCATCAAGAAAGCAAAAGAAAGAGTGATTTGCTAACCGCTCTAACATTTCATCAATGAAGGGCAGTGGAAAGTGATCTTTCCTTGTGGCTTTGTTGAGTTTTCTATAATCTATGCACATACGCCAACCAGTGACGGTTCTCTGAGGAATTAATTCATTCTTCTCATTTTTCACAACTGTCATGCCTCCCTTTTTAGGCACAACTTGCACGGGGCTCACCCACTCACTATGTGGCACAGGATATATAATCCCGGCGTGTAAGAGTTTCAGAACTTCTTTCTTCACTACCTCTCTCATCGCATTGTTAAGTCTTCGTTGTGGCTCTCTAGATGGTAGAACATCAGGGTCTGTAGGAATGCGATGAGTGCAAAGGGCAGGACTGATGCCCTTAAGGTCTTGGAGCGAGTAGCCAAAGGCTGAGCGATGTTTTTCTAAGATGGTTATCAGCCTATGAGTCTCTTCCTGAGTGAGTTGGTCATTAATGATCACAGGAGACTCAGAATCATTGTGCAAAAAGGCATATCTAAGACCAGGTGGTAAAGGTTTAAGCTCAATGGGAGGTCTCGAGGGTTCCTCAGTTTCATCGAGGGGCTCAGATTCTGTAGGATTTTCTTCTTCCTCCTCGATGAAGAATTCAGTGACATCTTCTTGATTGGATTCTATGAAATGTTCTAGAGATGCTTCATTCACCTCTTCCATTGGGTCAGGTTCAGGACTGGTTTCGGTCTTAGTATGGATCGAATGTGAGAAGTGTAAGGGAACTTTAATGGTTTTGCCTAGGCAAACATCAAGTTTCCCTGTGTGTCCTTCTTTAAGGAGTTTTTCTAAAGGATAGCCTATTAAAAGATCAAACTCCTTAATATCACAAATGTTAAAGCTCAGGTGAATTGTCATGTCGTAATCTGAAATAGGTAAGACATAGAGAATTCCCAAACTTTGAATAATCTGTCCTGAGGAGCACTTTAATAATTTCGTTGTGGGAAATAATGGCTTGTTTTTGATAAACTGATGGAAAAAGGATAAGGCCATTATATTGATTCCCACAACTGGATTATAAAGGGCATCAAAGGGGGTTCCATTGATTGTACATTGAATTGGTATAGAAGGTGAATCCAAATGGACTATATCAGAGGAAAGCTCTGACTCTTCCAACCATTCCCCACTCATGATGGATGCAAGCTCCACAGTGCGTTCTCTTGAGAAGGTTTGCTCAAAAGAGTCTATCTTCTCATGTGAAGAAGATGTATGCTTTCGAGGCATCTTCTCTTTATGATATTTCGAGGTGTTTCCATAATCGGAAAATAAATCATCCTCGATATCATTTATAAAATCAGGTAGAGGAATTTCTTCCCGTGGTGATTCTATATGTTGGATAGCTATAGGTTGAGATGTTTCTGGCATAGGTTCTGGTGTAGCTATCTCTGGAATCTCTTCTAAAGTTTTCTCTTCTAAAGGACCATCATTAGTGCTGGCTAGAATGTTGTCTAGGACAGCTCTAGCTCCACTAGATGTAAGGTGTATGAATGATCCAAGAGAGGAGGTATTCAAATAGGCTCTAGATTCCTTATTAAGACCAATATAGAAGTGCTGAAGGAGAATATGGTCTTGAAGGCTTAGATCTGGTCCGGATTTGCAAAGAAGTTCAAAACGTTCCCAGGATGAACTCATAGACTCATTATCCCCCTATTTGAAGGATATGATCTTGATTCTAAGGTCGACTACTTTGGATAAGGGATAAAAATCCATGCAGAAATCTGCACGGAGAATTCCCCAATCGCCTTTCATCTTCTCTTTGGTTCGGTCGTACCATTGGCGAGCTTTTCCTTTCAGAGTGAATGGAAAAAGCTTCCAACAGATAATCTCGTCTGACATACCCTCAATGTGCAGGCAGTCACAAGTTTGCTCAAACTGTTGGAGATGATGATAAGGGTCTTCGTCTTCTATTCCTAAGAAAGTGTTGGTTTGGACCATCTCTATTAACCGTGGGCGCAGCTCATAGGCATCAGCTAGGATTGGTTTCGATGATGGCATAGGCCTAAGGCTGAGCTCTGAGGGCACCGAAAAATCTTTGATAAGGGTGGTGTCCATAAGGACAGTAGGTAATCTAAAACTAAAAAGAAAAAAGAAAGATACAAGATTAGTTATACTCGAAGAGTTTTCTCTTAACCGTTCTCCCCGGCAACGGCACCAGAAATGCTTGTTGGTATTTGTTAAGCCTACAGAAATATTATGATACATAATCCGCAAGCGCACGGATACCGGTGAGCATTCCACCCGGGAGAGGGTTTTAAATATTGAATCCACAGGGAGAATGGTAAAGAGAGTATCTGAGGTATATAACTAATCAACTGAGTAGCTATCAAGGACTGGACAGAAAGAGAGATAAGGAAAACTTAAGGATGTCTGGTTCTTATCCTCACAAGCTATGTCTTTATTGCTCTTATGGGGTGATTGTCTGAAGGCACACTTAGTAAAGGGAACCTCCCGAGAATCTATGGGGGAATCCTACGGTTTCTATAGACGGGAGGTGGACTACGAAGGACTCAATGGTGCTGTCACCACCACGATCTACCACACGATCCGGAATATAGAAGGCATTCACAAGCTAGCTAGTCTAAGCACCACGCTTACACTAAACATGCAACTTTAATTCAAGAGCGACAGGAATTAAAGTACTCAAAGAGTTATGAACCGTAAGAACAATAAAAACAATGGTGCTCACTTGAATAAGAAGTCGATCTTTCCCGTAAGGTCTCAGGATCAGGCTCCAATGGAGTTGATCCCAGAGGTAGAAGATGAAGAGGAGACACCAACAGGTCCGGGCCTTCCTTCAGCTTCGCCTTAACCGCTCTCTAATCCTCTCGAACAAGATTAGCTAGGTCTAATTAGACCGTGGATCTAATCTCTCAACTTGATACTAACTCTCCAACTCTAATTCTAATCTAGAGCTCTAATCTCATGTAGGCATGGAGGATCTGATAGAATGAGTTGCCCTCTGCCCTGGGGTCAGGGGGTCTGCTTATATAGTCCAGAGGAGATGACGTGCACCGTAGGATCAAACCGACCTAAACATGTGGTTTAGATTGATCTTCATAGGCGGTGGAGGAACATTCCAGAAGCCGGGCCCATTTGGCGCCAGGGGGTGGCCGACCGGCCCCACCACTGGGCCGGTCGGTCTGGTGTGGGCCCCACTAGGGGTCCACTTCGGTCAGGTGGGTCCTTCATCCTTCTAGATGCTTCTTTTTTAGGTGCTAAGTCACGTTGAGTTCCGGAGCCTTCTGGAGTCTTCTAGAGAGGTTTTCTTGCATATTTTCTGAATAGTCCCTGCAAATTCATAAATTCACCAAAACTTGTGGAAATTGTTAATATAAACCCTAATAAGCTGATCTAATCATATTTTAGTCCTTTTTCCAGTAAATGCGAGGGATAAAATTCATAGATAAAATGTGTCAACAATAGGCCAAAGCAAGTCATCCCGAAGCCTGTACCGGGTAAGACATGGAAAAGGCCTAAGGCTGATTTCGTCCTTAAAAGGGAACAAAGGAAGGAAGTACTACAATGGATCCAAGATTTAATGTTCCCTGATGGATATACGACGAATTTGAGGAGGGGAGTCAATTTAACTACTCTGCAATTAAAGGGGTTGAAAAGTCATGACTACCACATATGGATCGAGCGACTTCTTCCGGTGATGGTTCGAGGCTATGTACCTCAGCATGTGTGGAAAGTGCTGGCAGAGGTGAGCTATTTCTTCCGTCAGCTTTGCACTAAGGAGTTATCTCGTGCTGTGATTGACAAACTTGAAAAAAGTGCACCAGTGTTGCTCTGTAACCTAGAGAAGATCTTTCGCCCTGGCTTCTTCAACCCGATGGAACATTTGATTTTGCACCTCCCGCGCGAGGCACGATTGGGGGGCCTGTGCAGAACCGTTGGTGCTATCCAATTGAGAGGGTTTGCAAGGTTCTTCGAAGCACATGTAAAAATAAAAATAAAATTGAAGCTTGCATTGCAGAGTCACACATTCTGCAGGAGGTGTCAAACTTCACAACTAAATACTATGCTGAGCACCTTCCCAGCGTGCATAATCGACCTCCTCGGTACAATGCTGGCGAAAATGAATCGAACCTCAGCCTTTTCCGAGGACAACTCGGAAGTGCCAGTGTTCGGACGCGTAAGACCTTATCTCTTGAAGAGTGGTGTACTATCACGATATATGTTTTGCGCAACCTTGAAGAAGTACGGCCATACATAAAGTAAGTTGTCAATAAAGCTCATCATTTCCTTTCTCGTATGTTGCCTCATCTACATCCAACCTCATTTGCCTTGGTGCAATGAATTTATTGAGCAATTTTGGCATCATTCGGAGCCACCTATTGACCACGAGGAGGAAACTCTTCTCCGCCAGGGTGCGGGATTCATGCATCCTGATTTCATTGACTGGTTCAAACATAAGGTAATTTAGCTCGTGCTCAGTACATTAAAAGTAATTAAGCTCGTACTCAGTATCACATTAACCACTATCCTCTCTTAACTTGCAGGGCCAAACCGATCTGTTGATGAATCCTGAGGTCAGGCAGGTTTCCGGAGGTTTCACCTTTAGGGTAAACTCATATCATGTTTATGACATGAATGGGTACCGCTTTCACACAACACAATACGAGGAGCGAAGGCCCAATCGAAGAACCACAAATAATGGAGTTTGTACGCATAGCCGATCCGATGGGGTAGATTACTATGGAAGACTTGAAGAAATATACGAACTCGAGTATCATGGTTGCAAACCTCTTAAACCTGTCATATTCAAGTGTCATTGGTTTGATCCAAGCGCTAGTGGCATGAGACAGAATAAGAATCTTGGGCTCGTCAAAATTAAACAGTCATCTGTGTACCCAGGGCACGATGTCTATATTGTGGCCCAACAGACCACACAAGTATATTATCTCTCATACCCTTGTAAAACTGACAAGCGTCTCCAGGGTTGGGATGTTGTGTACAAGGTATCACCACACGGTAAACTACCTGCCCCAAACAAAGAAGATTACCACCTACTAGACCCAAACACATATGACGGAGAGTTCTTTCAAGAAGATGGGCTAGAAGGGATGTTTGAGATAGACTTAAGCCAAGTGCTCGAAATGGAAGTAGACAATGGAACGGTTGTCGACGACGATGCTGCTGAAGAGGTTCAAAATGATGACGACTTAAGATTGCTCGAGCGATTACGTTTAGGCAGTGGCAATGATGATGATGACACCGTTCCACCTTTGGAGCACGGCGTTGAGTCTATGGACATGCGAGATAGTGATGATGAGTATGATCCGGAAAATCCGGATCATGATGAATATTTCTAAAACATGTAAGATACTAGGATATTTATTTCTTATTTACTAATTGTAGTTATATTTCTAATTTACTAGGATATTTATTTCTTATTTACTAATTGTAGTTATGTTTCTAATTTACTAGGATATTTGTTTCTTATTTACTAATTGGTATTTAAATGTAATTATGTACTGATTGATTTACTCTTTTTTATTTCAGGTAATTGATCAAAGATGCCGCCAAAAAAGAAGAGGGTGCCGAAGCAGTGCGCCCCTGTGGTGAGGAACCTCAACGACTTCTACCAGGACGAGGGTGAGGGCTCCGGGACGGTGAGGAGGGCGTCGAGGTCCGTGACACCCTCTGAGTCGTCTAGAGCTAGGGGTCGCAAAGGTACACCCTCTACAGCTGCTGAGTCGTCCGATGAGGAGTACAGGGTTGATGAGGAGGAGGTGCAGCAGGCGGAGGATGAGGAGCAGGGGGAGGACGAGGAGCAGGTAGAGGGTGAGGAGCAGGAGGAGGGCGAGGAGCAGGGGGAGGACGAGGAGGAGGCGGGGGAGGGGTCAAAGGTCTATTTGCGAGGCCCTGCTCAGCTTTCGGATCGCCCCATACTGCCCACGAACCGACCGGTTATTCGACCCGAGGGAACACGGTAACTTATCTTAGCCTTTTCATTTGTTCTTTTGAAACAAATTAACGATTCAAACTAATACATTGTGTGAATCATTTTGGCAGGGGGTGGGAGATCGTCACTCCCGGTACTCACAGGCGTCTTCCCAATGGCATCTTGGGTGTTCTTACCAGGCTTTGGTACCCCGGGTTCGTGTGGGTTGGCGAGCCAGATGCTCGGCGAGAGGTGCTGGTGACGTCGTTTGACCACTACGCCCTTGCTCCCGATTTCCCTGATCCGACTGGCCGCGACTTCCAGAACGCGGCCGCCAGGGTGGTTGGCGAGTTTTGGGTGAGTTTTCCTAGCAATAAATTGTGTTTCTGAATAAATCGACTTAATTAGATTTTGCTCAAGTATTGAGAACACTTTTATATGCAAGATTTCTACAGATGCATGCCGTGATACGAGCAGGCGGCGGCTAACAACGCCATGTTCATCTGCCGGAAGCTTATGACGGATATGATTTACGAGTCCCGCGTCTCGCAGAACATTATCTGGAATGCTAGGCAGAAGGTGAAAGCCACAAAATGGGAAGTTCGAAACCTGCGGCTCACTCCAGAACAATACATGGAGGTAAATATGCTCAATTCATTTTTCTTCGATTAAATTTGGTCAATTTGATGTTCTTGATGACGTGCAGGTGGCTCCGTGGTGGGTTGCCGACCGGCCTCGGGTTTGGAGAGCGATTGTGGATCAGTGGTTTACGGAGGATTGGGAGGCAAAGCACCTCGAGCGCCGGCGGCGGCATTTGGCCGTGGCAGGTCCAGCACACCACCAAGGCCCTGTTAACCTTCGCGAGTATGGTCGTAGATGGGTACGTTAAGTTATTTCTTTATTCCAATTTTTTGTTATCTAACTCTCAATTAGTCTAACATCCACTCTGTTGTTTTCTTGCAGTCTCGGGCACATGAGAATCAGCCTTGCAGCAAGCTCCAGACATATGGCATGGCACACAAGGGCAAGGCGACGTCCGACGTCACCTTCAACGTGGACGACCCGCCCGAGGCGTACAGCAACCCGACAATCCAACCCCGCATCACAAATTACGTCACGACGGCAAGGGAGGTTCGTGGGCCAGACTTCGATCCAGTGACACAACCTATTGATGGAGAAAGCGTCATGAGGAGTGGCGGCGGCAAGACGCATGGACGGTACTGGATTGGTGACAGTCTCCTGATCCCGTCCGAGGTTCCGTCGCTCTCGCAGGTTCGATCTCGAGATAGGGGCACGAGCTCAGGCCCACCCATACAACGACGGCCCACCGTTACGGAGAGCTTGCACGAGCAGTTCCAGGTTATTTCTGTTCTCTGCGTCGTCCATTGACATTTTCATATGTTTGTTTTGTATTCTAATGTGTAGATCAAATATTGTAGGCCCAGCTTGCGGCAGAGAGGGCCGAGCGGGAGAGGCAGGTAGAAGAGGCGCAGAGAAGCGCTGATGAGCAGATGCAAAGGATGGCCGAGGCCCACCAGAGGCAGATGGATGCGATACAAGAGGCCCACAATCAGCAGTATGCCTCCGTGCTTCAGTACATGCAGACTCTTGGTCACGCGGTGGCGCCACAGGCGCAACTCCCTCCACTACCGCAGGTGTACTTGCCTCCAGTCCCTCGACCAGCTACTATTTCTCCAGTGAGCTACTTTCGAACCCTCCTCTTTTTGTTTCTCGTAGTGACCTAGAATGACTTCATATAAATGCTCAAAACCTTACATTCATTTCTCATCGTGGTATACAACTTATAAATGTTAGCAAAACCTAGAATGACGTAGAATTCGAAAATGACTTGTACAAATGACTCGTATTATCATTTCTCACTTTAAATCCTACGCAGAATCTATCGGCGGCATCAAACGAGTGGTCGCCGCCAGTTCAGCAGAGTCCTTTGGGCGGGATGCAGTGGGTGCCGCCTGGCCCTCAGCAGCCGTTTCGCCCTCAGCAGCCGCCTCACAGTTGGCCGGGGATGATGACGCAGCCACAGGCGTCTGGGTGGGGGTCGTGGCCACAGCAGCAGCCGACCGGGGGGGGTCGGGTTCCCAGTCGCCGCATGATAACGCGACGAACGAGTGAGTTCGTGAACTACGCACCTTTTATTTGCATTTGGACATTTGTGAGTTGCTGGACCTTTGTGACTTCCACTTCGTGACTTGTACTTGCATTTGGACTCGTTATTTGCATTTGTGGACTATGTGATGAATATTACCTGCCTGTGATGATTATTAGCTGCCTGTGATGATTATAATATGCCTGTGATGAATATTAGCTGTCTGTGATAAATATTCTATATCTGTGATGATTTCTGTGATTTGTGGGTTCTTTTGACGCTGCTGCTAAATTTAAAAAAAAAGAAATAGACTTTGCCGAGAGCTAAATCCATTGCTCTCGGCAAAGACCACTCTCTGCCGAGAGCTAAATACACTGCTCTTGGCAAAGGTGCGTGACGTGGCTGTCTGGGACGCGCCTTTGCCGAGAGCAGGAGCCACGTGGCTCTCGGCAAAGCCGCATGCTGTGGGGCCATGCGCACGCCTCTGCCGAGAGCGGTGGTCCACGGCTCTCGGCACAGGCGCGCTCTTTGCCGAGAGCGGGAGCTACGTGGCTCTTGGCAAAGCCGCGTGCCGTGGGGCCATGCGTAGGCCTCTGCCGAGAGCGGTGGTCCCCGGCTCTCGGCACAGGCACGCTCTTTGCCGAGAGCTCTGGGCCTCGGCTCTCGGCAAAGAACCTGGGCCTCACGCCTAACGGCGTGCCCCGGGGGACGGTGTGAACGCCTCTGCCGAGGGCCAGTGGGCCTCTCGGCACATATCTGCCGAGAGGATGTCCACCGGCTCTCGGCAAAGCGGCCTTTGCCGGCCCAGGTGTGCCGAGAGCTCTTTGCCGAGAGCTTCCTCTCGGCAGAGCCTCTCCCGAGAGGAAAAGACCCTCTGCCGAGAGGAACCGGGCTCTCGGCAAAGCGTTCGATTCCGGTAGTGGTCGCTTACCACTTAATGCATAACGCCGAAAAATTCTGAAATAAATCCAGGAAAAGGTGCGAGCATCAGAATTTGAACTCTGATGGGTAACGTCTCACTAGACCGTCCTACCATTGGACTACAGACCCATTCGCCCCCACGACTGTTGTTGGGTTGTCGTTCTGCACTCGAGTGTTTGGGAGGCCCATTAACACAGAGATTTTATAACTGTTGATCCAAGCCATCCGACGGTTCAGATCTTCTCTCAAACCATCTCCTTTCTTCTCTTGCTTCACGAGTCCTATAAGGCTACAACGAGTCCCACCAGCTCCTCCGTTCTCCTTCTCCGGCGTCGGTGAGCAAGACTCACGAGTCCGAAAGTCCTCTCCTGCAGTTCATTCACTACGCCCATCTTCCCGGTAGACGCGATGTTGATTTTGTTAAAGTTCCTAAAATTTCGCATTGCAGACCGTATCATTTCTCACAAAAACATATTTTTCAATACAAAAATTTTACCATTTTCATCAAAAATTTCACCAACTAAACGGAGCCTAAGGGTGGCGCGACGTTGATTTGTACGAGATGGATCCCTCTCCACCATTGGCGCCCAGCACATGGTAGCTGAGACTCTTGTGTTTGTGGCTGGAGCCATTTGGAGCTTTGGATGTTACCACATTACATGCATCAGGGAAACGAAGGAGAGAAATTTTGAGCTTGTTTGTTTACATGTGGGCGCCGCCAGGGCAGAGAGAGAGGCCGCAATCCAACCAAGCCACTCTTTGGTGGGCTTGGCCTGCTGCCTGAAGCAACAACAGCCAAACCGAAACAGTGCCGGACAAAAATTGAAACAAAGCAATCCGGTCCCAATTTCCTAAATATAAACTTGTCGCTGGTGGGGACTGCTATTTTCAGAAACCAAATGCTGTCCAAGATGATGAAGCTCACCTCAATCAAACACGCACCCGTTACTGACAGATCGCCGATGTTTTGATTCAGAACAAAAAAAAGAAAAGACAGATCGCTTTAGTTCCTAAAAATTTTCCCAACTACTCGTCACATCAATCTTCGGACACTGATTAGGAGTATTAAATGTGAATTAATGACAAAACACATTTCATAACTCCTACTTAATTTTTCGATACGAATCTAACGAGCCTAATTATGCCATGATTAAACAACATCGTGCTACAGTAAACAATCTCTAATGATGGATTAATTAGGTTTAATGGATTCGTCTCGTGATTTCCCGTCCATTCGTGTAATTAGTTTTGTAATTAGTCTACATTTTTTATCTTTAATAGACCTTCGAAGGGGCTGCCAAAATTTTTTGCCAAAAATTTTGGCAACTAAACAGGCTCTGTGCAAGTGGAGCACCAGTGACAGACAGGTAGCTGTACAGTTTGACTAGGGTCAAAGTCCGAGCACAGCAGAGAGCACCTGGCGCAACGCTCTGCGCTACAATCAGCAGCCAAGCGGACACGACATTCGTGTTCGTGAACCCACGCATGGGGAGGGAGGGAATCACGGCGGCGATCGCAGATTCGCAGTGCAAGCATCCAGCTCCAAACAAAAAACAGTGCTCGCATAGTAGACCAGCTGATGCTGGCCAAGACTGTTGTTTTTCTGCTCAGAAACGCTGGTTCATTCATGCTGATGATACACTGTAAATGGTAAAATGAGACTTAGGAGTACATGAGATCACCACGGGGTTGGCCTGTTCAAAGAGCGTACAATCCAAGCAGAAAGATGCTGCCATGTTCAAACCTCATGCACAATCATCTGAATACTTCAGCGGTTGAGTCAGGTCACATGAAGCTGTCTGTTATCGTGGCCAAAGATAAGATAAAAACAGAAGTCAAATCAACAACATTACTGCCACAGTTAAGTTTTGGGATACGCAACACGACTTTACAAGTTCGACTGCATACCATCGCATCAGGCCATCTTATTGTTCAGATCAACCAATCATCAGGCATTTTTGCTTGATTCCCATGCTCACAGTCCAACATCAAATTGGCACTACACTGGAGAGTTCTAACATTAGATTGGCAACGGAGAACCAAACATCAGATTGGCCCTGGGCAACCAACTACACCAAAAACGATTGTCCAGAGCCAGGACTGCTCCTTTTGGATGAGAGAAGCCTTTCAGGAATAGTTGAGATCACACCACATCATATCTGAGCAGCATGTCTTATAACACCATTGAGGTCTCTGTGTCATAACCAGTAAACGGTACAATAATATTTCTAACATAGATTCAAACCGGACAAATGCAATAGCAAGATGTGACAGGTCTCCTTGAGACTTCAAAACTGTGGTCACCTCCTAAACCAAATCACAAGAAAGATGTGGGCCTAAGCCTTCTTCGATGATTTCTTGAAGGGTTTCTTCTGGGTCTTAAGCTTATCAGATTTTGAGGAGAACTTTTTATCTTTACTTCTTTGCTTTTCCTTCTTCACCTTGTACATTGTAATTGCCTGCTTACAAAACAGTTCACAGATGTTATCTCACTCAATCAAAACAAAGAAGCAGTACCAATAATGGTAGGCAAAACACAATTTAATGTCGCCGTTGAATCCTGGAACTTGCCTTGCCAACATCAAGCTGTTCATCAGAGTTTCTGGCAAGTAGAGAGTTCAGGATCTTGTCATTCTGCTGCTTCTCCAGGTTGCCCATTCCCTTCCCTTCAGCAACTGGGAGGAACTGCATAAACAACATGATTCAGCTAGTGCACAAAATGTGCCTACTAAGGTGGACCCAGAAATCAAAGCCACTCAGATATCACAACCTTTCTGTGTTTGCCAGGATGCTTTAGAGGTTTCTCGCCAGGCAACTTCTCATCAAACTTCCCACCACTTGCTGTTGCTGATGAAGCCATGCCAGCAACATTCTCAAGATCCTCTTTTCTAGATTTTTTCGGAAGATCAGCTTTAGTTCCTGTGATGGGCAAGGCCTTTGCAGCAAGCTGTATATGACTGCAATGAAGATGTATTGGAGAGCTGTTAGATTATTTATACTAACACAAAAAGGAATTCATGGGTGAAGGATTACAACCTTGGCAAAGCACCAACTTTTGCAGCTTTCTTTAAGTTCTCCAGTCTGTTCTTTTCTTGTTTTTGTACCTGCTTCTTCTTCTCTTCCTTTCTTTGTGCAAAAGGATCAACACCAGGCTCTGTAACATATGAAATTATCAATTAAAAGGGTACAAGGTTAGCTAAACAGGCTTAGGACAAATTCTCCTCTGAATGAGAATCATTGGTAACAAAAAAAAAATTGAGATTCAAGTCTTAAAACTATAAAATGGCTACATATCTAAAATAAGTGAGGGTAATAAAAATGCTGGACGAAGTCAGAAGACGCAAGCAGATGCCCATGATAACTGCAATATGCTACAAGATTGGGGAAAGATAACAGTATTGTACTCTTGTTTCACGACATTCAATAGGATTGTTTCATGAAGACAAATTACTAACCATCAGTGGCTTTGGCATCAATGATTGGAATGTCCTTGTCATCATTAACACGGTCATAACCATAAGTCCGCTTCCAGGATTGAGTTTGCTCGTCCCATTCACGCTTGTTCTTCTTGCGCTTGGTAATCCCTGCGTCATGTTGATTCAATCAACAATGATGAAAGAGTAAGTAGATTTTCCCATTCGCACAACAGAGCTGTGATAATATATAACATGGGCAATGGGGTCACCTTTCGCCTTAGCAAACAGCTCCCACTTGGTCGGTGGCTTTGGCCTAGGTAGCTGGTGAGAACAGAAAAAGGGTTGTCAAACGTGCAAAACACCTCACATTACAATCCTCAAAGCATGCATCAACATTAAGAACTGATGGATCGAGATTGGTCTCGATGAAACCAGAACAGCATCCCAGCAGCAATAGTTTCAACTCGCATTCATGGTAAATGTCTCTTTGAATCAGAAAGAGTTGAATCAACTATATGTATCGCAAGTAGAAAAAGTTATGATTAACGCACAAGATTTAGCAACGTAAACAAAGTCCATGTGACTAATTCTTCAGCACATCATCGTCAGAGACTCATAGGATGCTTCTAGCTGAGTACACCACACAGATTCATTAGGAGTTTTTTAAGCGAGAGTGTTCTCACATGCTTCTCGCGCGGGAGTCGTACGGTGGGCGGCGGGAGATGGACGATGGGGCCGTCTCTGTCCTCACTGGCCGGCAGCGCGAAGAGGGCGTCGGCCACCGCCTGAGCCAGCTCCGTCCCCTTCTGCAGGCACTCCTGCCTGAGCTCCTCCCTGCGTTCGTTCCCCAACGACAAATTTTGTCAGGATGTTGCAAAAGAGCACAACGACATGCTAGTTCTCGTTGGTGCGACGGAGACGAACCTGGAGGCGCCGGCGGCAGCGGCGAGGTGGTGCGACGGATCGTACGCCATGAGGTTGCCGAGGTCCACCTCGCAGCTGGAGGTGGCGGCAGCTGAGTCAGACATGGCTGCGCCGGCGCGTGGCGGGGGTGGATTGCGGTTGGGGGAAGAAGCGAAGCGGCGAGGAGCAATCCAGCTACTTGGGGGCGGGGCGTCGGGCGGCTAGGGTTTTGACCGTCGGCAGGGACGGCGCGGGCACGGGACGGGGATGAAGCTGAGGGGTAGGCCGGCGGCAGGGGCCAAATGGATAATGGTGTTGTGCTGCTGGGCCAGGCCGAGGTAAATTGGGCCCTCTCTACTAGTTAGTCCACTTAAACACCATACGGCTGGCCCAAAACGGCCCTTTCTTTCTTTCTTCCACGGCATGTTGTTAGGCACATGTTGTCCGTGAATGGGCTTTCAGTCCAATGGTAGTACGGTCCAGTGGGACGCTACCCACCAGGGTTCAAATCCTGGTGCTCGCACCTTTTTTGGATTTATTCCGGGAATTTCCGGCGTTATGCTTTAAGTGGTAAGCGACGTTCCCGTCGACGACGAGGCGCCAGTGGTGACTACGAGAATCTCCAGATTTGTCGGTGCTCAGTCCTTCGGAGGTGCTCATAGGGGTAGAGTTTGCGTACGTGTATTCATAGGGGTGAGTGTGCGTACGTGTTGTGAGCGTCTGCGTTGTACTCTGTAATTAAGAAAAAAAGGCACATGTTGTCCGCGTGGAGTGTATTCCGTCGAGGTATCGTAGTTGATGAATGAAGACTTACTACTTTCATGAATGGAGTAATTATAAGTTTATAACTGGAAGATAAATGTGCCGCCTCTTTATTTTCGCATGGGTGTCATGGTTTGCAATATGTTGTTGCATGTGGTATATATTTTGGACGCTCAATTCTTCCTAATTCTTGGTTTTGGTAAGATGAGAAAAAACTCATCTCCAACACTCATACTCCATCCTCCTGATATCTTAGAACTTGAGAAAAATCACCTTTCGTGTAAAGTTACGCGCTTCTGAGTCGTGCGTATCTTCTCTCTTCGACGCGTGTTTGTCGGGCAATGTAAACGTAGAAGGACGTGAAAAGAATAAAGATCAGGAAAGGATCTTTAATGCAAATGTAAAAGAAAGAAAGAATATATAAAAGTGGTTAGGATAATTTAGAATACTAGGTGATGCCCCGTGCGTTGCTGCGGGAATTTCAACAAAATTTGAAGATGTAATTTAAAAATAGAAACACTAAAATGATTGCATCGCAACAATTTTTTCAAACAACAATGTAAATGAAAACACATTCATTTTATTAAGAGAACTACTTAGAAATTTGTAGCATGGTATAGGTAAATACTAACACAATGCATAGGCGCAGAAAATCGGTAGACGACATAAATTCATGATTCTAGTGGATGGTGACGTGGACAGCTTGCATGTTGAGAGAAGATCTAGTGGATGGTGACGTGGACCTCTTGCATGTTGAGAGAAGTCTATCCATGACTTGTAGTAGGTCTCACTTATAGTTGTTATATATATACATACAAAAGTGGTTAAGAATAATTTATAAATAGTACACAAATTGTTGATGTAAAACTATCTTCTATATTTTAGGAGTGGATTACTAGCAAATTTTGGAGATGAACTTCTTTATTTCTTACAATAATATTTTTTAGCAGTGATAAAACTTCATGTTTTTAGAAAGAAATTATTTGTACTCTTGGAGATGCTCCAAGGATGTGGAAGCTTCGTACGGAAAGTTTGATGCAAGTTAAATTCAGAAAAGTAAAGCTTTTTAATGTAGCGAAGAATCCTAGAGGGTTGATCCGCACATAACATAGCAGTTTTGAAAAAATAAATAAAGAAAACGAAATACCTCACCTTCACCGACGTCCCATCGCATATGAACGAAGATGAGCTAATTCATATACGGGCTAGATAAAAGTGAACAATTGATACCAACCAATTTGGAACAAACAAGCCTTGTTTAAACCGATTCGGAACAAACAAGCCTTGTGTAAAATTTAGGTAGAACTTTTTTTCCCCTGCAAAATGGCAATAGCCAAACCTGACTCATGCCATGACGGCATCATCTATGGCTACGGTGTCTTGAAAAAAGCTATAAAAATGCACTAGTATCTTTTATTTATTTGATCCACTTATATATAAAACTGAAATAATATCATACATAGGATGATCACTCTATTCGTCTTGTAGAAATCCAACAACGAACAATGCGTGAAACCTTGAGCCACAGGCCATAAAAAGTGGCGGCCGTCCGGCAAGCCAACGGCCAGAGCAGAGAGCATCAATCTTCTCTATCTAGTGCATTATCGTTACCTTTTTGTTTTCTGCATTTTGCGACCGCTGCAACCTGCAAGGGCATCTTTGATGATGCCAGTGCCAGGAACGCAGCGCAGCTGGCCGCTGAAAAAAGAGAGAGGAGTCGCCGTCAAGTGCCATGAAGCAAACGATCGTTGACAACTTCTTCTCCCCTCTAGTGCCGCCGAGTGCCGAGCCGCCGGCCGCCGCGCTTGCCCGCGCGCCGCGGGTGTGGGCGCACGCGTGTGGGTGGGTGTCACAGCCGCCGATCCGATCAGGTCAGGACGCCGACGAGGCGTAGCGTCAGCGCCCTCTTCCGCAGGACGTAGACACGATCAAGTCACCGAGTCACTGGTACAGCAGCGCGGGCAAACGAAATACCAATTGCGTATATATACTACTAGTAGCTTACTAAATCTGCGCTGTGGTAGTATCGTGCGCGGAACGGAGGCTTGCACGCCGAAACAGACACGTTCACACAGGCAGGCACCAATCGTCGCGGGATACGTCGCCGCGGCGGGCACGCGTTCGCAGCGCGCGGCCTGGACGGCTGCGCCGAACGGCTCCCGCGGAACTCGTCGGGTCTGAGTGTCTGTCTGACTGGCCGACTCCCAAATTCCCAAATCCCAATCCCAACCCAAACGGACGACGCGACGCAACCCCACCAAGCCAAGCGAGCCGCCCGCGAATATTCGCGGCACCCCGACCGACCCGGGCGGGCGCGCCCGCGACGGCCCGGCTCCGGCGCCGCCTCCTCTATTTTAGAACCCGGCTCGCGGGCGGCGGCGAGCGAGTTCCAGTCCTCTGCCTCTCATACGCCCGCAAGGCGCCCAGCACCACCACCACCGCCTCGCGCCCCACCACCACAATCCCCCGAGAATAGGCGGCGAGCGGCTGCTGGTCCACGAATCCAGGAGCCCCGTCCCCCGCGCCGCGTCCGTCGGCCATCCCTAAATCCGGCCACGCCCGCCGGGGAGGAGAGAGAGAGAGAGAGGCGACGGTTGATCAGTCGATTCTAGGTTTTCCTCGGAGTCTCCTTCCCCTTCGCCTTCCCCCCTTCGTTGTCGCCGCCGGTTTGTTCGGCTCGATCTGGTCGCCGGGTCAGTCGGTTCTCATCACCGGAGGAACAAAGTTGAACTTCCCTCGGCGGCCGTTCGCCCGTCGACCCCTATCGCCGCCGCCGCCGCCGGTTGGTTGGAGTCCGACCTCCCTCCCGTCCCCTTTGGTGAGTCCTCCTCGCTATCCTCGCTGCTGCTGCTTCCTCTTCCTCCTCCCGATTCGATTTGCTTTGCTCACCCCCTCCGATCTGGATTTTCCCTCGCCTGGCAGTTTCGGTTTGGTATAATCGTCAGCACGGCGGTTTCGCGAACTCCATCCCATCCTTGCTCTCAAGAAAAAAAATGGAGTTTTTTTTACTTTTTTTCTTTTCTTTCCTTTTGTTCTGAACTTCTGGTGGCCCCTGGGGCCTGGGGGGATAATGCTGGCAGGGGAGGCCATAACTTGCAAGGCTGGCATCTCATGGCGTGTCGCTCAACGAACGGGCGGACGCTATGGATTGGATCGCCCCGCCAGCCGCCAAGCCCTGTTGTATTTGTGGGGGTGCGTTTTCGTTTCCGCACGGCCGCACGCTTGATGGCGAAGAGGTCGCTGTTGCTTTCGGAATCTCTTTTCGTAGTCACACAGAAATGCCACTATTGCTTTCTTTGACATTTCTATTGGTCTTCCTTCATCTCGCGTTTGCTTGGTTCCGGCCGGTTCCGAAGATGTGGTGGGTTCATACTCCAGTCAAAATGAAACCGAATTTTTTTTCTGGTGCTGGGTGCTGCTTTCAGGATTCGTTCGCGAGAGTGATTTGTGCAAGGGCTGCAAGCTGATAAAAACGTGCTGCGGTTCTTTGGCAGGTCTTCGTTCGTCACCACTTCGTTGCGGGCCTCCGGCGAGCGCGAGGATCAAGGTGAAGCCGGACGGACCATGGCTGAGATACAAGACGCGGTGGGTGCGCCGACCACGGAGTCCGAGGGCACCACCACGGACGACGAGCATCTCTCGCCGACCTACGCCTGCGGCGGCGCGGGCGGAGGCGGAGGCCGCATCAAGATCCTCTGCAGCTTCGGCGGCCGCATCGTGCCCCGCCCGCACGACGGCGTGCTCAAGTACATCGGCGGGGAGACCCGCGTCCTCGCCGTGCCCCGATCCATCCCCTTCCGCGGTACGTTCTTGATCCGTGCCGTGCGCGTTGATGCTTTACTTGGGATGTCGTCGCCGGCGCTCGGATCTTTCTTCTCACCCCGCCGTGCCGTGCGCAGAGATGAAGAAGAAGGTGGAGGAGATGTTCAAGACGGAGGTGGCGGCCATCAAGTACCAGCTCCTCTCCCTCGCCGAGGACCTCGACGTGCTCGTCTCCGTCACCTGCGACGAGGACCTGGCCCACATGCTGGACGAGTACGACCGCTTCGAGGCCAAGCGGTCGCCGACCGCGTCCCCGCGCTTCCGCGTCTACGTCTTCGCGCCGCAGCCCGCCGCGCACGCCTCCACCCGCTACGCCGGCGGCCTATCGCGCCTCCACCCGCACCACCACCATCAGCAGCAACAACACCAGCAACAGCACCACCACTTGCAGCCGGAGCGCTACGTCGCCACCGTGCCGCCCTCGCCCGACGGGAGCCCGCCGTTCCCGTCCCAGCCGCCCGGCGCTGTCTCCGCGGACAACTCGCCGCGCGCCAACGCCCTGGGCGCCGAGCCGCCCACCGCCTTCGGGCTCGGGATGCAGCGCGTCCGGAGCACGCCGAACCTCAGCACCCTGGACGCGGCGGCGCAGTACCTGCAACAGCACCAGCACGCGGCGGACGGCGGCGGCGTGCCGGGCTACGTGAGCAGCTCCCCGAGGCACGCCGGCCTGCTGCAGAACAGCTTCCACCACTACCAGCACCAGCAGCAGTACGTGGCGGCGCCGCCGGTGCCCGTGCCGCACCACCACGCCGGGCGGTACGACGCGCGCGGCGGGTACGTCCGGGTGGGCAACTACCTGGCGCCCGTGGCACCTCCTCCTGCCCGGCCTGTCTCGAGGGGAGGACTGGCGCCGCACAGCGAGATGGTCACGCCGAAGAAGTCTGCCATTGTTTGGGATTGACGCTGCCGTCCGTACGCCGGAGCCCGGAGGAGAGTCTTCAGCCTTGTTGTAACAAATTCCTTTTTGCATCAGTACGACTGTACGAGGGGGGAACTGAGTTACGAGTATGCTTGAGATGTAAATAGACGGTCGGATGGATGGATGCACGCGGCCTTATTTTAGCTGTTGCGATTGTGTCCAATGTCCAGGCTCATTGCTGAACATGTGTGGCAACGCCGGCTGAAGCAGAGCTCATTTGGCTGTTGCGTTGGCTGTCAAAAGCCTGTGACTCGTGTAGTAGCTCCAGCTGCTGACACTAGTTCTGGCCACATCTTTCAGCAAAAAAACAGGCGTGGACCAAAATTGTATGCAGTGGCGCAGCGCCAAATTGTGAATCTTGGCTAGTCAGTCATGGACTCATCGCAGTGGAAACAAATTTGGCATGGGCATCCAAAGCTGCTCCAGGTTGGCAAAAATGCCACAAGCGATGGGTCTAGAATTATACACATTTTGCTCAAGCAAATTACCAAAGGCAATGTCATCCTTTCTCTTCTAGTTTTTTTTCAAACTACAATACAAAAACTAAAAACGCACACACACTTATCCTTGTAAATACAGGATCCAACTACAAGCCGCTGCTGACACTTCCGTTTAGAATTTAGATAGGAAAACCTTGTTATTTTTAGTTTACTTTTTATCTAAAACATTTACAAAACTAGAAAAATGAAATCATAAATACCTAGATTTTGCCAAAAAAAAATCAACTGTAAATGCAAAGCATGGTGTTGTCTTCCAAATGAATAATCATCTGGTATAGACTGCACAAGAATCTCTTGATTGGTAGGGCGGTGAGGATTATGACAACTATCTCGATATGATAGTTGGAGTGCGGAATGGATAACTACTGAGGATTATGACAACTATCTCAATGAGTGGAGAATGGATAACTACTGAAGATACTCTAATACTTTATTTGTTATTGCCATCTCCCTTCGTGCAAGTTTTTTCTTACTTCGTCATACTTTTTTTTTTGATAAAGTTACTTCGTCATACTTAAGTTCTGAGTTGAAATACAACACCTTATACGAGTAGTCTCGTGATCCTATATTTATCTTTTTAAGGTAGTTGTATCTCGGCACGAAGACTACTTTCTCTGACCTTGATTTCTCTCCTCCGCGCCATCAAAATTATCGGGTGTGTCTATGTGTCACCCATGTGATTTGAGGACATCTGTCACATGTGTGATTTGAGGTCTCAAATCACACGAATTTGTGTGGCCTACAAATCTATGTGATTTTGGACATGTCCTCACACAGGTTTTAATAGAAGGCAAAACAAACAGGTCCCCCAACCCATCACCCGAATTATCAGAGAATCCTATTTGTGTGATTTTTATCCAGTCGTCACATAGATTTTCGTAGAGATAAAAATCATACAGATTTCTAGATACAAAATAACAAGACAAATTGCACAGATTCAGATATTTCAAATTTTACACAGATCGAGTGCCTAATTTACATATGGTGAGTGAATAAGTTACAGCAAACACATTAGAGTAAAAAGACCAGACAATAAGTGTAACTTAATCTGTATCTAAAAACCTATACCAACATATGGATGCATGTTCAGGGAATTATATCAGGATAGTGAGCACATTTAGTAGGGATTGTATTGTATTAAGGACACTAATAGTACAAATGACGAGTTTTCACAGATGCACATATGAAAAAAGGAGCAAATTCAAATGACAAATTTAATAGATTAAAATAAAAAAATCAAATACCAGATGCAAAAATGACAGATGATCCAAAGAAGAAAATCAAATACCATATTCAATTATCAGAGAAGAAAATCAAATACCAAATTTAAATGGCAGGCAGATTTTCCAAGCAAATGACAGATTCAACAGATCAACCAAATTGAAAATGGCAGATTCAAATGACAGATTCAAAAGACATATTTCATCCGAATACATACTGCTCTAGAGTGCAGTTTCACATCTGGTTCTAGGGAGCCCCCATCATCAAAATCTTCAGGCATTGGAGAAGTCTCACTCAGTGGGGACTCAGATCCTATTGCCTCTGAAAGACTGTCTTCTGAAGATGCTGCAGATGCTTCCTTAGCAGCTCGCCACACAGCGCTTACCTCTTCAGCTTCCGCAGTTGAGGCCTCTATCAACATGTCAATTGACCTTTTGTCCGTGCTGAAAATGGCATGAACTCATTCAACTTTCACAAAGTAAAAGCACGAGAACTCTACAAGCACCAAGATGTGTGTTAGAAACCAACTTTCACAAAGTAAAAGCACGAGAACTCTACAGGCACCAAGATGTGTGTTAGAAACCTAAAACCAGAAGCTGTGTCTTGCCTGTTATTTGAAGATTGATGGACACGTGAATCTGAATAATGATTATGATTTCTATTTTGAGTTCCCCCCCTCGGGACTCTATCAGGACTGTACATAGATGAAACAAAGGAAAGGTGCATTCTCAGCAACAAGGAAATCACCGAGGAGGATATATGTCAGCAAATAATGTCATTAGATTTCAGTGGCACAGTTGATGGTAAATTAGCATCACACCAAAAGTTGCATTAGGGATGGCCTAGACCTGGGCACTGAAACTTAACAACACAATTAATTGAAACTCATCTGCTCAACCATTTGCTAATAAAATACCAGTGGCTTGTTAAGCATAGAAAGTCCTATGGTTTACATGATATAAGAGATTCAGAAATTTGCTACAGTAAGTGCTGCACTAATTTAAATAAAATCTGGCAGTTGCAGTAAAGAATCTAATATCCATTGCAAGTTACCTCCCCTCAGTCCACCATAAATGTATATCTGAGAACCGACAGAGGCAGCTGCATGACAACAGCGACGAAGTAGATCAGAAGAAGCAACATGCTCATTAGATGATTTTAAAGTGCGAGAGGTCACAATGCCATTTCTATCCAACCAAACTCCAGCAGCGTTGTCGAGGACTTCAGAAAATGTGGTTTAGTCAGATCAAGAGATAAACAGATATATCTGGAGGTAGAAGGAGAAAAAGAGTAAGCTCACCAGCTATTGTGCCCTCTCCTTCAATAGCCCTCCCTCCTCTAAGGACACCTCCAGTAACATGCAACCGAGCACCAACAAAAACCTAGAGTTTAAGATCATCAGGAGAAGTAAAGAAAATTACCATGCCAGAGTTAACTGGAGCAAGAAGAAAGCATAAATACACTTTTGAGATGAACAAGTTTTATCAGGAGCAAAATGTGCAAATCAGCTGGACATGGATTTTTCATATATAAAACAAGTAATTGAGCTTACACGCATGATATCTAACTTACAGTTGCATGCTGATATCTTGGAGATGGAGATACTCCTGGAGCTAGAGTCCACTCCCACTAGCCATTGGTGTGCATTAGTAGTCCATAAGCACCAGAAAAGTGGCTGTAAAAGTGCAAATGCATTGCAATTATCATCAAATAGATCTCAACATATATATTTCATTTAAGAAAAGGAACTGAACAAAAAATAATGAAGTAACTAATTTGATTAGCAAGAGAGCCTTTTCAATCCTAGTGTGGAATCCACTGCATTGATGTGTTGTGGCATACCAACAGCACAACTGAACAAGCGACATCTACAATACCACATCTAAAACACTGAAAAATGAGATGACTGTAGGAAATCACATGATACTCCACTCAAGTAAAAAAAATACAGCATATATAATTAACAGACTGAGCTTCCTATAAATTGTTTACTTATATCGAGTGACGGATTCCGCAAATACTCCTCTTAAGAAACGCAAATGACTATCTAATCAAATGCAGAAATTCATTGAAAAAGCAAGTCAGGCAAACTAAACATGTGAATAACTAATCAAATGCAAATGATTATATAATCAAATGCAGAAAACCTGTGACTACCTACTCAGATTTATTTTCGGTGGAATCAAAGCTAATTGTGACTGAAACAAGAAAAAAGACAAAATGCTCAACTGTCCCAAAGAACCCAGAAGCATATGCAAAAAACCAAAAGCTTAAACCAAATGACTTAGATTCATTTTCTGGGGAATCACTTATACACTTCAACAACGGAAGCCCCCAAAAGTAGATTGGTATTCTATGGAAGGCAGATAAGTAGATTTATTTGTGTGGTCACGAAACCCCCCACATACACATTACTCAAATGTCTCAAATTTCTCCCAAACAAAAGGAACATTAGAATTCATACAGCCCCACAAAAATTACACCTCAATGTGTTATATTTTACAATTATATGAACAAAGTAATTGGAGTGAGTATTGAATGTAAGTAGCAAAAATCTCTTATATTCCACAAGAGGAAGGAAAACCAAAATGATCCTGAGAAGGAACCAAAATGAACAGCTTGCAAACATAAATCAGATTCATACCAGAAGCTATATTGAGTGCAAAAATAACAATTGTTGTTCCAGGTACCAAGATTCAAGGTAGAAATTGGGTAAAACCAAGTAAATTAAAGAGATGAAAATTTGTAATCAGTACCAAAGACAAAAGCTGTAACCAAATTTATATGAGTACTCAATGAAAAGTCCAAAAAAATAATAGTCACAAGTCTTAGTTTTCCAAAAAAAAAAGAGGCAACAGCAAAATGTTGGAGCCCCATGAAGTTTACAACTAAATGTTCTAAATGTTACGATGAAATGAACAAAGTAATTACTTTGAGAACAAAAAGTAATATAAAATCCTTAGTAATGAAGATAACCTTTTCTAATAATCTCAATTTCTGTCTACAGTTTCAACCCGGGAATCAAACAAAAAATAGGGTAATACCTTTATTGAACCCATGCATGGCACTAAGCAATGTGCCAATGCTGGAACCAGCCTACAATAACAACACAAACAGGAAGACTAAAATCGCACACATGACTGTTGGGAGCAGCAGATTCTATCTGATATAAACCAACCACAAAGTACAATAGCCAAAAACTGTCAGAACAGTATGGGATAGGAGGGAAAATTCAAGCAACCTGCTAACGGGTTGACTCCAGATTGCCTATATAACCGAGTATACTTTCCTAACAAGAATGTTATAGGAGTAGGAAATCAAAATATGTAATGAATTAAGTCTGAAAATGAATGAATTTTAAATATTGCAAACGGAATGACAAAAGTACCTCATGTCACTGCCTGAATATATAAGCCATCTCATCATCCTGTTTTGAGAAAAAAAAATGTACAAGTCAACATTAAGTATCTAACAAAAAAATAGCTTCCTAGGATATAATATTTTTTACTTTGCAAATAAGAAGCATAAAAACTCGCATTCACGCTAACACCATAAGTTAGCTAGGCATTGGGTCTAATTGTCCATGTAGATCCAAATAAAGAAAATATAAGCTTGCAGCAGTTCAAATAAAGCTATACTCCAGCTATGAGGTATTAGAATATAAATAGAATGTCTTCAACTGAAGAGAAATAATCCTATTATAATACTCATTTAACACCATAACAAGATTATTTGAAAAGGAATAATTTTAAACCCATCTACTTCAGTTGTGGAACCAACCTTTGCAAAAAGAAACATGTGCTTTTCAGAACTCCCTCCTGACCTGTATATAGAGAAATCAGAGAACAAACAACACACTGCAGTTAGCTGTTAGCTACAAAAAATTCAGGAGACAAAGAAGCACTAACACAAACGCACTACATATAGCTGGTAGTTGGTACCTCTGATGCTAAATTCAGTTAAAACAGTAAATGAGCATATATTATTTAGCCACTGAGTGCTTATTATCAGCCTGCTAAAATGTGAAACCCAACAGATAAAGAGAAAATTATTCAAAAAATTATTTCAAATGATGTCCACATAGTTACGTACGTGTGTATTTGCAGCTTTACTGGAATCTCCAAAATCTGACTCACATCTATAGGATCAGAAATCACACAACTATTTAAAGATTGCAAGGTGTTAGTCCTGCACTAGACAATCATCCATTTTTCAGGCCTGACTGAATTATACATTCTAAAAATTCATATTCATATATTATTTAGCCATTGAGTGCTTATTATCAAAACCTACCAATAGAAAATTCCAAATCATGCAGGACTTGCACCTAGATTCCATAGGAATTACGATACAACGAGTGTTGGAAATTTACAATCAATAAGCTGTAAGTACTCTAGGAATGATAAAGTTTGAATGTATTTGACGAATTTCAGTTTGTTAGAATTTGGATGATGATATGTATAGGTACCATTGGCAAAAAAAAAGATATGCACTGAAGAAATGAAAGATCAAGAAACATATTTGAAAGAAAAGACCACTTGCAGACCTGTACATCCAAGGATGCTTGTGGCTCTTGTGTCAACTACTAAACAAAATAGAAAAACAATGATAAGAACCCCGTACCCTCTGGCTGCACTAAAATCTCACATTCAGCTTCCTATCCCTCTCAAATCATACAACATAATTTCTTCTTGTTTTAATCAAAATCCTAGCAAGATAAGTCATGAGAGTAGTATCCTGCACTAACTAAAGTGCTACACCTACTAAACCTCTATAACACAAGATGCCTACGTTTGCTGACACAAACAACACAGAGGCCGGAACAGGAAGCACGACATCCCCTGACAAGCAAAAACAAACACAAGTAGATACAAGTGAATCAATAAGATCTAGATATCCGAAACTATAGCAGACACCACTCCATTCAGCCTGCCCCTTATCCCCCTCCCCACCCCCACCCTCATTCATATAGCCCTACCATATCATCAATTTCACATAAACATGAGTAATAAAACAGTTGCCTAATCTCCAGAACTGAGAACCACCATTTCATTAGGAAACATCTCCTCTCCCTTCTCTGCACCCAATCAGCTATCAAAAGGTGTAAAAAGTCAAAACCCTAAGAAATGAGAACTGAACATTCAAAATTGTTGTCTGATTAAAATGCTAAAATATCCCAACAAAAATCCCTCAGGAAGCCAACATGAACCAATCACTACAGACTCAGTTTGAAAAAAGATAAGAGGTCCTCAAATTCCACATCATAAAGCGACCTAGAGATTAGTAGATTGCAACTACCAGGAGCAAAATTAGACCAGTTAAATCGGGAACAACTACTCACTGTGCTGTTGTAGAACCCTAGAATAACCAATCATCATCAGGATGCAGAGAGAAATAACCAGCCGTCAGAGCACATCCAAATCACCACGAACCAAAAACCGCCAGCGCGAACCACATCAGGAGACAATGCGAAATCACAAAACAAGCAGTGAATCAGAAGATACTCAACCTAGGAGGGGGGAAACTGAATCCATGGACATCGACTCACCCCGCGGCGACTGGAACCCTAGAAATCAACCTTCGTCGCCGGAGAAGAGAAATGAGATTGACACAAACAAAAAAAACACTGAATCAGCACATCAACGTACAGAGGAGGACTCGAATAGACTAGATCCACTGATATCAAACTCACCGCAATGATCAGAACCCTAGAATCACCTCGTCACCGGTGAAATACATGAAAATGAGCTAAACGACACAAACCACATGAATCAGATAGTGCACAGGCGACTGGAAGACGGAAACAAACTAGATCCATGGGTAGGTAACTCACCAACACGGTCGGATGCCAGAAATCGCCGACGGTCGCCGCCCGTCGCCGGGTAAGAGGGAGAGAGAGACGAAATGGGAAATGAAGCGGCAGAAGCGAGGGAGGTGAAGAGATATCATGGCACGGCTTCCAAAATCAAATAGTTACCACTGCCAACCGGGTCCCACATGTCATATACAGATGAGGAGAAAAACATTGGCAGGACAAACAGCCGCAGATCGCAGATCCAACTGCGCACAAATTCGTGTGACAGATGAGCCAGAATTGCGCGTGTGATAGATAGCTTTTCCTTAATTAATAGGCTGAGCTCCTCGTCAATTCCCCAAAAATGAAATCAAAACATATCCATGGTCACTGTCAGATAATACGTAAAGTGCTATCAAGTTAAATAAATTATATACATGGTCAAACTGAAGCATGATAAAAATAAATGATGATCAGAATTAGATGAACATTTTATGATAATGGCAATGCAAATATGTTAGTGTTGTTTGCTAGAAAAAGGCAAATTCAAGTCTTTGCCTAGGGAGAAATCTGAATTATATGCATATGCTGTGCTCTGCAGCACCTAGATGCATATGCTGCTAGCAAGATAAAATGGATATACATGGTTGTTCTTATAACTTAGATGTACATCAATCTCAATGACAAAAACCAGGACCAGATAAGTTGGTATAGAAAAAAATCAGAGTGCTCCAAGGAGACCTGTTAGTCATGTTTCCATCAGCATACTTCATCAGTTAGAATTTGTTTTTATTATAGTACAGGCAAAGTGAATTGACAGTGTGAATGAAGTGTAAATTCAAGCAACAAACATTATATTATATATCCAAAATGCAAAAAGAATTAGTCATGCTAGTATTGTTTTATTAAACTATAAGTAAACAACACTGACATTGCTATTGTCAATGGAAGTTCAAGGAAGGGGTGACATATCATATTATCATATAGACAAAAAAATGTAGTTATGGTAAAGACTGTTTTATCATACCCATTAATTTGTCATTCATCATAAAATAGTACACAGAAATGTTGCATATCAAAAAGATACATGAAAATAGGATGAGGAAAAATCCATACAAAGTATTTTAATCCATTGAAAAAAGACATTCATCCGAAAAATTTTTGGCGAAAAAGTAAAAGCATCCACACAAAAGAAACAAAAGTAAGATGAGAAAAATCTAGCACACCCATCATGATAGCGTGGACTCTACCACCCAGTTACCTACCAATAAAAAGTTAACTAATGGAATCTCTGAAGTCACCAAGTCATGAACATAATAATCTTTGAAATCAGAGAGGAATAGGGAGGATGGCACATTGTCAAATGGCCCTCAACAAACTAAGCGACAACACATCTAGCATTAAAAATTAAAATCTAACCAAGCCCTACGTCTACATGCATGTGAATTTGATGGCACATAATGAAACATAAATCGGAGCAACACCAGCTTAACCTATCATCAAATAGAAACCCCTAGCCCGGCATTAAAAATAAAAATACAACCATTGCATAGTAAAAGCAGTCCAAAGCACCTCTGAACCCATTAGAATTTGTATCCCATTATGATTAAAATATGCTGCTCTAATTTAGTCTGAACATCACTTAACCTGACAAGCCTTGAGCTATTATAGTAAAAAGACAATGATACATTCCTAAGCAGCTAGCAGCACTAAAAATAATCAATTACTGACAGATTCAACATAGTCCTCATAGCAGACCATTCAGAAAACAAAAAAAAGAGGATCATACCCTCACCTCCCTTCCCTTCTAATTGGCAGAATCCTACAATGTTAGATTTGTCTAGTTCATATAAATATCAAATTGAATCGGCAACCTAATCTTTCATAAAAATAACCATTTCATCAGGGCATCCTCCCACCTACCATTCGTCCAAATCACAAAGTAAAACACATTCGAACACATAAGCTATACCACAAATTGAAACATGATGGAACAAAGACTTGATTGCAACTTAAAAATAGAGATAAACCTACTGGATCGCCCAAAACTCAGTAAAAAGAAACGGCCTAAAACTACAATGCACAAGAGTAAATCAGGGAGCAAGAAAAAAATAGAATCTCTGAAATTACCAAGCCCTGACCATAATAATCTCTGAAAATCAGAGAGGGGTAGGGGGGATGGCACAATGTAAAATGGCCATGAACAAACTAGGCAACAACACATTTAGCATTAATAGTTAGATCTAGCAAAGCCCTACATGCACGTGACACTGCTTAACCTACCATCAACTAGCCCAGCAAACAAATACAACAATTAGCCATTTACATAGTAAAAGGAGTCCAAACACCTCTTCCCATTAGAAATTCCTATCCTGCTCTGATTTAGTTCATGGACAATAGATATGCTAGACATGAGCTAAAATAATAGGACGAGGTGGAGGAATGAATCAGTAAATCAACCAACCATCTAAACTTGCAGGCCGAGGAGATCAATGCAAGCACACACCAAAAAATGAACATAAACTGCTTACCTAAATCAAAAGACTATACACAAAATAGATGGGTGGAAAATATATAACTTAGACAGATCAATCGCGGGTAACCTCCAAATCACATATCCAAACTGTTGGATCGAAATACACAACTGAAAATGGACAAATCAATCAAACAAACTGACAACCCTCAATCACAAACCCAACCTGTTGGACTCAAAATGACTACGGAAATAAATGGATAAAATCAAATGAGCAACCCCCGATGACATACCCGAAGTCAAACGAGGAAATCACCAGTACAAACCAAATGATACAACGCAAATAGGAATGGGGAATGAGGCAGAAACCGTACAACACAAATAGGAGTGGGGAATGAGGTGGAAAAGGCAAATCCGTGACCACCAAATCAAACAAAAACCAAATCCAATCCAATAGAATGAAATCAAGCGCAAATCGATGAGCTCAACGTGTCTCCATCGCAGATGGAAGGAATTCATCGTGTCGCTGGCTCATCGGAACCCTAGAAAGAGTTGCCTCCTCGACGAGCGGAGGAGGACAAGGGTGGGAGAGGGGGAGAGGGTGAGAGGATGGGACTCACCACGACAGCCGAAACCCTAGAATCGCCTCTCGTCAACGAGCTCCAGACTCCAGAGTACCCAACGAGAAAGGGGACCGAGAAATGAAGGTGAGACAGAAACGATTGACATGAGGAAGAGGAAGAGACAAACACTGAAAGATGGGGCCCACATGTCAACCGCAGATGCAAATGAGAGGCAGCGGGAGCTCATCTAGCCACAGATTGCAGATCCAACGATCACAAAATTCGTGTGAGGAGAAGTCAAAAATTACTTGGGTAAGATATAGCTTTTCCTAAATTATTAGGCGATACAAGACGACTATATGTACCAAAATACTTCTCTGATAAATGTTTCTCTCCTCCCGTGATCATTGTTAAGCAGAGCGTGTTTAGGCACTGTTATCCATCCGACAACACATGGTGAAATCCAAGGGAGCTGAAGAGAAGGCAAATAGTCATTGGCCTTCTACGAAGGTACAAAAAAATAAAAATAAAAACGAACTTGTTTCTGTTCGTTTGGGCGTTTGGCAGGGCCAAAGAGTTAGGCTGGCATAATAGCCTTTTGGAGAAAGTCATTCGAAATGATAGTTGTAGAAGCGTTGCGATTGTGCTGACTGCGATGCCTTGCAATTTTGCAACGATCTGCTGATTCCACAAGCACATGCACGCACCATGCCCCCCCAACCACCACCTGGTGCTCTAACACGCGATGATGACGTAGTACGCAATTCTCAGACGACAGCGCTGATTGTTTCCGAGAGTTCCAAAAAATTCTAGATGGAAGTGAAACAAAAGAAAACGCTTTCAAAAAAGCTGGTGCTCATCATGCAGTTGGTGGATCGATCGTCGGAGATCAGATGGCGGCGGCGCTCCAGACGGCGCCGTCGCCCTCGCCGCAGGCGCTGTGGATGGCCCTCATCCTGTCCACCGACTTGCAGATGCCGCTGCACGACCAGTCGAAGGACGCCGCGCACACGTTCCCGGCCTGCTTCTTCCACTCGCAGTCTGCGCATACACGCCGGAGAGCATGGATCAAGAGCCAAGACACCAACAGCGCCACCGCAGCAGCACGGTCAGAAATTAAGATCAGGTGGTCATCCCGCATTCGTACCTGGCGGCGTGGCGCAGCAGAGGCTGCGGTCGTCGACGTGCTCGACCTCCAGCCCGAGGAGCCACGCGCCGAGCGACACGTCCTCGTTCGCGAACCGGTGCAGGATCGGCCTGCGCGTCGTTTTCGCCGTGCAAAGCCAGCGTAAGCATGCGCGCGCGAACGGTACGACGCCGATTGCCGATGCTGATGACATATGAACAAGACGGAGACGCTTACTGGTTGATGGAGATGTAGGATGCGAGGTCCCTGGAGACGGCGTAGATCTGTCCCGTGGCGTGGCGGAAGTACTTGTTCCCCTCGTCGCCGAACTTCCAGTACTCCGGCTCGTGGTACTTGACGCCCCTGCAGCCGCGCGCACGGCGGCACGGCACCAGCCATTTCGCTTCATCACGATGACACACGGGAGAGAGCCAGTACTCAAAGAACATCACGGGTTCCTCGTGCTTACTTCTGCGACAGCACGGGGCCGGACTTCATGCACCCGACGTAGACCCTCGGCCTGGCCCGGTACTTGGCGAGCCTTGCCGCCAGCATCCCCAGGTTGACGTGCACGTCGTCGTCCACCTTGACGTAGAACTCGGCGTCCCAGGTGGCGACGGCGGTGGCGAAGTAGGCCCGCGTCTTGGCCGACAGCTCGTGGTACCCTTCCACGTGGTCGAGCCGCAGGAAGTCCCCCGTCGCGGCGGCCTCGACGTCGACGGCGCGGTCCAGCGCGCCGCCGGGCGTCGCGCTGTGCCCGATCACGAAGCGGACCACGACGCCTTTCTCCTTCTCCAGCCGCCGCAGCTTGTCGCCGCGGGGCAACCAGGTGTCCCGCAGCGAGTCGCGGCGCCTCTTGCTGCTGAAGGCCGTGTTGATGCCCACCACCACCAGCGCCTTGGGGAGGCGGCCACGGGACGGCGCCGACACGCCCAGACCGCCGTTCTGCTTGGCGCGCTCCACCGCCAGCTCCATCTCCAGCGACGACACCGACTTGTCCAGGGACCTATAGTCATCGGGAACTCAGGATCCATCCAAATGCACGGCACGAACTAACATTGATTATTGCTTGTGGAAAAATATGTAAGGCTGCGGGACGACTACTCACTGTATCGCTTGGTGCGTTCTTGTCACCTCCTTCATGATGTCGTTCGGTTTGCTCTCTTCAAGCTTCTGAAAGGGGGAAAGATTAGAACATTTCGTGCTTAGAGTAGTGTGTATGAATGCATGGTTTCGGCGTACTCACACGCCTGCTTTGGTCACAGTCATCGGCGAAGCCGTGGCTGGCTGAAGTCTCGCTCGACGACGGCGTCAGCAGCGCCACCCGGCCGCTGAGCAGCAGCCCCACGAAGAAGCTCGTGGCGCACAGGACGACGACGGCCTTCCCCGACACCGGCCTCGCCCGCGGTGCCTTCTTCTCCGGCTGCGGCTGCCTCTCGGTCTGCGCCTGCAATGCAATGCCAGCACGAACATTAGGAGATCAACATTGGAGAACTCCACATAGGAACGCTCAAAATCTCAGTGCAACTCCAGCACATACCATCGTCACGGCACGCGCGACGCTTACAGGTGTTCTGAAGCTCTAAGCTTGTGAGGGCGCGGCGGATCCGAGCACCTGTTGGAGCAGCCGAGCGAGGAGACGCAGGCAGGGAAATGCGCGCGGGGCTCCCGGGTCATCGCGCGCGGAACGCGCTGGCTACCTGCCATCTGATCCCGGCACGGCGAAACGGTTCAGTTGGCATTTGGCAAGGCCCTTTGGCGTGAGGAGGCTCGTCGATCGCTCATGCTGGCAGTATGAGCGTAGCGTCGTTAGTTAAGCTAACTGGCCTCCGGGGCTCAGGAGTTGCCCTCAGGAGAGGGGGTATCACTGATTCACTACCATGACTCAAGATCGATGGTTCGTCGCGGGAACCATGTGTGCCCGGCTGCCCGGTGCTAATCGCTCGGTTCTGCTGAAATACAGTACGAGAGTAAACTAGACAAGCGGTTGAACATTTGCTGATTATCCAATACTATACGCGGGTGAAACATAATCCTTTACATAGCGTGCCAGACAGACGCGGCTGACTGTAATGTAAAGTGTACTAGTAACAATAAAAACACTAGCTGAGCTTAGTCCTCAGCAAATGCGACGTTCATAATTCTCTGAAGCTTTTTGGTTCAAGTATAACAGGCGCACTGCAAGGTATACCAAGGATCCGACGCAGGCAATGAAATGCTGCCCAGCACCGGAGTTGCGGTCTCAGCTCACTGGCATCAAACTGGTCTCGTCTCATTGGCAACAAACTTGACCGTAAGGGGCGGTACCAGAGAGTGTCTCGGGCCTTTAAATTGCAGATAATAGAAAATCACGCATCGATTGTTCAATTTTGCAGCATGCTAAGAACCAAAAAAATTACAGGCTGCGGCCCCATAGCAGAGAAAGACCTACCAGCAGGTGGAGGCCAACACGAAGGTTCAAAATGAACTGACGATGTAAGGGGTATTGTTGCATCATAAAGTAGTACCATTATGACATAGAATTGGGCAAACTGTCATTCTTGAATCTCGTATTCATCTCATAGGCTGACCCTGTACAACTATTCTTCAATTTGGAGCTCCAACACGATAATTTTCCTTTCAAAATTCCTGTAGTCAAGCTAACAACCTCAGGCATGGAGCTCAGAAATACAGCCTGCTGAGAAATGAGTATCATCTGACCCATCTTGATCAACAGTACACAGGGTCATCAGTAAAATTTGCAATTCAGAACATGCAGTTCCATTGAGGGGGAAATGCAATTGCTAAATAATTCACCAGTTTAGTGAGAATCCAGCAGTAGCAACTTCCATGCTACTGAACTTGGAAGTGACAACAGATCAACTTGCAAATGCCGGACCAAAGCAGCCATGTATGATGTAACAGAGAACGTATAACTTGATAACTCGAAAGCCTGTTGCTGCCACAGACAGACAGCTCAAGCAAACAAGTCATATATAAACAAAATATTTGTATAAACAAACAACATTATGAGGGCAGGCTTCCCCTTTTCTTTTAACAACATTTCCCCTTCAGATGTCCAACATAATACAGATTCAATAGGGATGATAAACAAAATCCACCAACTACTCATAATATCTCAAACACAAACACGCTCCTACTATAACATGAGAACAGCTAACGACATCTAATGAAACAGAAATTGCAAAGTTTTGCCACCCATTCATGTAACTAGACATGGTAATTCTAGTACAATCACATCAGTGGAGGCAAGGCCTTGATCATTAGGGCACGAGAGGAGCCTAACCAGCAGATACAACTCCCACAACAATGTAAAGAACAACAGAACTACCCGAAAGATAAGCATATGCCCTACCACCATAAACCATATTCACAGGCATCAAATGGTGAGTACAGAGATAACCTTACAGATGGCTGAGACAACAGATAATGGCTTCGGCGGTCTACTCTGTCAGCATATCAAGTTACAGTCACTGGAGCTCAACATGCTAGTAGGACGGGTATGGAACTGGTTCCCTGGTAGCTCGGCGGCTAACATCATTCATAACAGAACCAAACACACGTCTACTATACTCATACGTACCGTTGCTTAGTCCTCTACTCGGTAACCCACTTGATGGTGCTGGTAAAAAAGGGAATTATAAGCTTTTAACACAAAATTCAACATTAAATATCTCGTTCCATAAACACCAAAAATGCAATAGCTCACCTTGAGAATGTGAGTCATATGGATGATTTGGTGAGGTACCATACCCTGCAATCCTGCCATTCACAACTGTATGCTGTGACGGAGGAGTATCACTAGACCTCATAAGTTGAGGAGGCTTTGGTGGTGGTATAGGGTTTAACCTAGGAGTTATAGGCATATTGCCATTTGAGGAGGGTTTGTCAACTTTGTCTTGCCCAGAGATCTGTCCAAAATGCAATAATTTCAAAGCTTAGATTTTTTTCCGATACTCGTAAATATAGTAAAAGCAAGGACCTGAACCAATAAAGCACAATATCATATTCAGTTGGAACACACAGTTAATGTTCAGTGCATAACAGATATATACCATGGAAAAAAAAAGTAATGTTCAACTATTCAGTTGTACTAAATAAGTTATATAAAATGGGAGAGCAAAAAGAAACGCACCGCAAATCTAAGTGTTTTATTATGCAGCCGAACAAGGCCAGAAAATAGCTTAACAGCATACTGGGCAATCTCCTCTGTTTCATACTCAGCAAAAGCATAACCCTTTGGTCGACTAGTTTCCTTGTCGCGAGGTATGTGTAGGTCTACAACTCGACCTACCTGAATAAGAATCTCATACAGGACCCTCTCAGGAACCCTGTCATCCAAGTTACCTATTTTTAAAAAATACAATGCAAGAGAAAGAGCTATTAGGCCAGACAATAAAAAAAACAAAAAGTAGAGTAACAAAATAACCAATAGGCAAAGCAGTACCTACACTGCAAAGCAAGCAACAACCATGTACAGGGTGTCAGGATAAGAATAACATAGACATGAAGCTATGCATGATATCACAGACAGAGTATATCACAGAAAAGCAATGGAGCAACTAACAAGCAAACAGATTGCGAACACCTACTAGTCAAACACAGAACAAAACAGATGAGGCTGATGGGTGATGGCTAGGCAATTTTTAAAATATCCCTTGCTTCAAGGACTGAAGGATCAAGATCTCATTGTAATTGATTAAAACTAGTTTGTACAACAATTCAAAGAATGAAATGCAACATGATAGCATGACAAACATTGCTCAAGTAACTAATGCCCAACCTCCAGTGACGCACAACAATAAATGCTTGCTTACAAGTAAGAGAAAGTTCATTCGTTTTTCTATCCGGAAATTTACAAAGAGAAGCTCACACAATCAAGCCAGACAATAAAATCTAAATCCTGTTTTGGGGGCAAAGCTCTTGCTATATGTCATATGTGGATCCTAAGCTCGCAACCACCTACCTAGACAAAAGAATTAGGAAGGGTAGCCCGAAACCCAAGCAACAGACTACCCTAGCAAACCACCAATTCCATTCCATTAATCCCCAAATTACAAGGTGAAACCCATGAATTACCCTACCAATCAGCGTCAACTCAGCCTAACAGGCAACGAGAACAACATCTGCTACTCGAATCAAACCAAAGGCGGACGGCGGACCGAGGACAGAGGAGCAAGTAAATTTGGGGGGCGGGAGTAACAGCGCCAGCCATCCGTCCGCGAGAGGATAAAGCGCGTGGACAGCGACCCCCGCGAAGGTTAGACCACTAATCCAATCACCGCAAATACACAACTAATCGTGGGGAATTTTGACGGAAGGGAAGTTCGAGGGGAGCTGAAATTCCGCGGGAGTCGCCGCGCCGGGCGACTCGGTCCTCGAACGGCAAACTCGGGAAGGGAGGGGGAAGGGAGATCTCACCTATGAAGACGGTGCATCCCGGGTTCCTCGCCATGGAAGCCGGATCTGGGAGGGGGAGGCGGAGGCGGAGGCGGAGGCCGCGAGACGGCGGCGGGAGGGAAGACGCGTTGACGCCGCGGCGAATGCGAGGACTGCGGGCGGGGGGAAGGCGAGCGAAGCGAGCAACCGAAGCGACTGGCAGGCAGCAAAGGCTAGCGCATGGGAAGGTTGGTAGATGTGATATGCTGCGGCCTGCGGATCTGCCTGCGTGCTGTGGCTATTTGGAGGCGGCTCGGCTGCCGAGAGCCGACGTCTGGTAGCCCCCTGTGACTGACTTTTGGGACCCGTCTGGGGTGGGGCCCGGTGGCAGAGGGAGGTGTTCCCGAGTGTGTTGATCTTTTGGGGTCGCCTGAGAGAAGAGTACGAATTGAGTTTGTCTTTCGGCCGGTTCTCACGGACCCGCTGGCGGGCTGCGGGCTGCGACCCGGTTCTCACGGTCAGCAGGTCAGGGCAGGTTCAATATTTTCTTTGAAAGATTAGGGCAGGTTCAATCTCTACCATCAAAAAAGTGATCTTTGGTATGTCATTGAGATCCAAACGTATTTTTTTCCGAGTCTCACGATACATGACACTCACAACACATACGTACATCTGCCTTCTGTAAATCAAGCACATAATTCTATGAGCATCTCTCGAAGAATGAGTCGGTAAATCCTCGATATTGATGAAGTTACCACTTACGCACCACTATCGACAGAAATGTCACCTACAAGAATAGCATCGGTTAACTTTTAGAATAAAATAAAAAAATGCGAGCATCAATACCGAGTCGAGGATTCGAATCCTCGTGAGCAAGTTTCGATCCGGGTATATATACCTTGAATGTCTGAATCCTCACCTCCAAGCTTGAATAGCACATTGAGCCATGTCACCCGAAATTCAAGGTCATTGGATCGTCCACGGTCAAAAAAACAAGGGCCATATCCCAGCTTCTTAATGCTTGCGCTTCCTACCGCGGCTCACGATCGCGCACGTCTGGTTGGCAGCTCGAGCTCTTTTCTTATCACCTATACGTCCCGCAAGCATCTCAACTCTTGAGTCGTACCCGGTCGATAGCGTGAGCATTCCCTTTAATTTCTTGCTACTCCTCTCACGGCCTCATCATCTCCATCATGAAGGGCAGAGGTTGTAGACCAACAGATAGATTAAGGGATCCCAATCGGGCTGGCGATCGTCGTAGAGATGTCAACACCCTACAGTACACACAAAGCGGTAGCGGCTACTCCCAGCGACCAACACTATAGGCACGGGTCTTTCGCGAGCGCTACGACTCATCGCCGCCACCATCCTCTGCTCTTGCCACCTCTCCTCGTCTCCATGAGGAGGTGGAAGAGCCTCCCCAAACCGCTTCACCAGCACCATGGTGGGGGCTCATCTCCCGCGACGCAGGACCTCACTAAGGAGACCGCTCCTACAGGGCGGATATCACGCGAAAGTCACAATTGCATCTATATCTGAGCATTTTGCAGACCAAATCACGCTTCATCGCTCTATCCAGACTCATCCCATTAAGCATCATGGGCGGGCCAAAAATCACCAGACTTCACGCTGTTGATGCCGCAAGGGAAGCGGGACGAGAGGGGGAGGGAAGTGGAACGATATTGATGGAAAGAGGATAGATTTTCTGAGAGGGGATGGAGGGTAGTATAGGTAAATACAGCCGCAAGGGAAGCGTGACGAGAGGGAGAGGGGAGTGGAACGACATTGATAGAAAGAGGATGGATTTTCTGAGATGAGAGGGAGTGGTAGTTGTTGACGTTTGATTATCGTCGTAAACTTCGATCCGCAAACGTACGGATCACATGAGACCATTTTTCTCTTAAGTGTAAACCCAAGGTATCGAATCTGTGGAACATGTGCAACGCAAGATTCAATCCAATAAAGCGAGGAAGCACTTTGTTCTAGAGAGGTTTCAAATGCATCTAATCTACTAAACATGAGAGGTAGCAAGAGAAAGCAAAGAGATAACCGATTTAGAGAGTCTAGATCATGCCTTTGTTGTAGTTCCAAGCGAGAGATGAAGATAGCAATGCGAATCTCATAAAAAGCATATTTAAACTATGGCCTCCGTTCCAATCCTCAAAGGGCACCTACCGTACACGTGATCGACATCCTGTCACGATGCCCCACTTATTATGTAGGTGAACCTAAGAGCACGTTCACGAGAAACGTGTTGAAAACACTTGGTAGATCCGGTATGCACCTCTAGCTACCGTGGTTACAAGAGCACCCTAAGCAATCTATCTTAAGTATATACTGAGGAAGAAGCAAAACCAAGAGAAGACAAAACCGTTGAGAAGGCACTTGATCGCTAGAAATCGGATTCACAAAGACTTCACCATGAATGATTACATGAACAAGATCACAACCGAAATCCTGCCTTAATCTTGATCCTGGCTCCAGAACTCCGACGTGGTCTTCCATGCAAGGTTCCCACGTCGGCTAGGGAAACCCTGGATAACTAGCACGACCCTCCTCTCTGAGATGGTGTCCCTCTGGCTTCTCTACTCCTCGGCGGCGGATGACGAATGAATTGATGCGTGGCTCTTCGCACGGGGACTATAAATAGCCCGAAGGGGTGCTAAGTCAAAAGGGGGTGGCGAACATGGCCCAGAATGGGCTGGGCCGGCCGGCTTGGGCCGACCGGCCTGGGCCCATTCTGGCCTGTTTCGTCTCCGTCTTGCTTCCTGAAGCTTCTCGTGTGTTCTTGATTATTTGCCGAACTGCATGTGGGTCCTTGACGTCGTTTTCCTCGCGATTTAGATAAAGGTGTTTGGCGCGCAGACTCCCGCATCTTTTGTTTGGGTCCTCAGTGTTTCACGGCTTCACACTTCAGTCCTTGGATCATTTGGAATCATGTTCACCTCGTGTCTTGACTTGTGCCGGGCTTTATGATCTTCTCGTAAAGTGCTCGATGAACTTTACCCGAAAGTCCTTATTTAGGCTCTTAACTAGAAACCAAGCGCGCCATTGCCGCGCGGTTTGTGTGCAGCAAGCCAGGTCCGCCTTTGTGTAGGAACGTAGCCGATATATCATGTGCAATCTCAAATGTACACTACAAAGATCGGCCAAATATATTGGTAATAACACTACTAGCAGGTAATTTCACCAGTAGTAGAATATGAATGATTTAATATTAACTTACAATATCTTGCTCCATTGATGCTACTGCATTTTCAAAATACAAAGGATTGAATATCCCTATGGTTTTAGAATGAGAAATTTTATAATGCAAATGCTTGAAGTTCTGGATCTGATTTATTTCCAGCAACTTAGCATATAGCAACTACTGAAAAATTCTCTTTTGTGATGACATGGTCCTACAAATTCTTTCATTTGCAGGGAACTCAATATGTCGCTAGCTTGACCACAAACTTATCTCATGAACCCATGTTTGCTACTCGATTTAATAGTGCAGTGTAACACTTAGGGAATTATTGAATAGCAAGCTATTTGTATAATCAAAGGGGGAAAACGTCAATCTAGAGAGCCTGTTGGATTCCACGTTGTTGGAACCAGTGTGATTAAAAGGCCACAATGAGTTGGAGCAATCAGGATTTGATGCCTTGTATATCCAGATGGTGGCTCTTTACATGTAGAATGGACATGTCATATTTCTGTCAATTATGTCATCCTAAATTAGTAGGGGTAAGCCATTTGGTACATTATGGAGTTTGCTATTCTGGTATCTTTCTGAAAGCTTGGTCCTTTCAGCAAAACTTGCCAAATTTGAGATACAAAATATAGAGTTTGCATTTCCAAAATAAAGAGAACATATTTTTTTTCTCATGATCTAAGCAGCAACGGCAGTTCAGATCAGTGCCGGCCCTGGAGGGGGGCAAGAGGGGCGGCCTGCCTGGGCCCTCAACTCCCAAGGGCCCCATCCCACACACACGTCAATTCAGTCAGGCCGGAGGAAGCATGCTGAAAATATGACACACACGTAGCTAAGAAAAGGAAGCAGAGATATAAGTTTATTGCATCAGAGAGGGGTCCTTAGAAATTTGCCGGGAGTAAGAGTAACACAAGCACTTCAAGAAATCCATAGACCATATCAGTTGGCTACTTTGCATTGAAAAGAAATTACTAGATGAGATTAATATTGATACAATCATCAGCAACTTTGCATGTAGAAATGTGAGAAGAAACTTTGAAAGTAATATATACACTGCTTTATTGATATTAATATTGTGTTGTGCATCTTTATGAGCCTTTAGTAGCAATTTTTTATTAAAAGGCCCCCAATATAAGTTTGGTCCCTGGCCCCCAAATTGTCAGGGCCGTGCCTGGTTCAGATGCAAAGGCGCTTACATGTCCATTAAGAGTTTCAGAGGTTTCAAAATTGTATGACGATTTTTTTTGAAAACTTCAAATTTTAGATTGGACATTTCTGAGAGGTAAAAGTCCTTTCTCTACAACTACAAGGTTCAATGAAAGATTAGAAGGCATGCTACTCAATACTTAACTGAATGGTATGAATTTGTAATCAACTGCAGTATAGTACTTTCAGTCAACAACTACAAATGCAAATGTTTATGTGAAACCATAAATACTAAAACATCATACTTAGCAGTTAACCGAATGTTTCATCATTTTTGACTGAGAGAGGGAGGGGTGTCCAGACGTTGAGACATACCACAACCACAATGAATGTTGCCATGTGCATGGCATTTGGTCGACCAACTTACAGGCACAACAAGTTATCTCTACGACTTCTCTTCTCTGTCCTGCGCCCATGAAACAATATGTTGCTTTTGTAATGATGAAACAATATGTTCTCCAGAACTTTTGTAATGCAACTTTTGCGGCCGCACGTCGCTACTGACTTGCTCACAGTCTTCATCATTGGCGTGGTCTCGCAGATGCCAAAATCGTGGACTCATCGGAATGAGGAAGCTATGAGTTGTGCCCTCTCTGCTCAAGCCGCTAGAATCTTTCTCCGACTACCATTGTAGCCGCTGCTGGCTGAGATGCGCTCGTCCTTGTCACCGCTACTGCTACCCAGCATTCACCGAACACAACGCAGCGAGCTTGGTGATTTGTTCCATCCTTGGGTAGGCGCAGCGGACATCGCGGGCGAACATAGCCCTCTCCTTGAGCCCCGGCAGCCGGATGAGGTATATGGAGGGGCGGGCCTAGGATTTGAGGTTTGGGTATTCAAAATTTTCAAAGGGTAAAAAAAATTTAGGCAGTCTAAAATTCAAATTATAGTACATAATTAAGTGCCAAAATTATTACATTTATTGTAACTTGAAAGTGTTCGACGCGGAGAGATAATAGATGTACTAAACGACAAACATATCCAAGTTGCAACATGTGAAATAAAAAGAGAAAAATGATAAGAAAGCTTATAAAATGCAAACTACATGTTAACTTTTTTATCCTTAATGGCTTGAAAAAAAAACTTAAATCAGTAGTAGCACTACTGCCTTCCTCTTCATGATTTAGACTTAAAATTGCAATCACAAATTTCAGAAATAATTCTAATTCTAGCCACTGTATTGCTCTAGAATTATCATAATTCACAAATTAACAAGCAAACCAGACAACCAGTGGTCAGTAGCCCATTTGCGTCACCATTGAAGTCTGAACTGACGAAGGAGTGAGGGTGCTGCAAGACAGTGGGAGCCACCAGGTTGGGAGCCGGACTGGGTTGTGGTCGCCGGCTCGTCGTCCTTTGCGCCACTAGGCCGGCTTGCCGCGTGCCGCGGCCGCGGGCAGGAGCGGCTGTTGTCTGGAATGCAGTACGGTCGTGGGGCGTCAGCCGGTCAGAGACATAGGTAGAGACTTGAGGGCGGGTGGGTGTCTGGAGGACCTGCCAGACCGACGGACTGCGGATAGGCACCGCCGCCGCCTCGCTGCCGTCGCGCGTGTGGATCAGGATGCGGTGCGGTGGTGTGTGTGCGCCGACAGTCTGGATCATGGGGAGCGACGGTGCGGCGGTGTGCGTGCGCCCATGAAGCTGTCACTTTGCAAATCCTGTGTTTAGAATTGCTTCTTTCTATTTCTTTTGTTACATATACATGTTATATACTATATACATCAATTTTTTTCAAAATTTTTGGGTATTCAATTGAATACCCATGCATACATGGTAGGCCCGCCCATGACTATATGCGAGCGGTGCAAGATGGAAGCCGCGAGGGAGAAGGGAAGGGAGACGGGGAAGAACGAGGTTGTGCGGCCGGCCGCCGCGAGCCCGCGACGGGGAACACGAAGCATCCGGAGCCCGCTCGGGCGGTCGAGCCTGGGCAGACCTTGTTTTCACCGTAGATGGAAGATCCAACGCCGGATAATTGCAAGCGACGTGGCCCAATCTATTGCGCGAGCTTGAATCCTGAATTCGGTATTTAAAGATTCCTATGTAAACAATAAACTCCAAAAACCACATACGAGTACAAACTTGACATATAATGGGGGTTAGAATCGTTAGTGTGAATATCAAATTAATACCAACATTGAAGATAAACTCATGACTAAGTTGACGGAAATCGACTGCCAACAGTAGTATAAGTAAATACATCTTTAACTGACTTTTAGACCATGTGTCCAAATACTTGTAGCTAAACTTTAGCTAGCCACGTTTTAGTTGGCTAAAAAACACATCTAAAGTTTAGATAGGTGGATCCAAATAGGACAAATATTGGAGAGAAACATATCCGGTGGAAACCACAATTTTTATGAAAATCTGTGCAAATCACGACAAAAAAATCGTCTAAATTCAACAAAAACACACACGTATAGATGATATGATGATACACAACCTTGTAAAATATCTTGTCCAAACTCAACTTCATTTGTGAGATATAGACACAACAAATTTCAAACCAAAAAGCTGTCCAGATGATTTGTTAGAAATTTGTTATTTTTATTTCAAACCGGCGGCGCTTGCAGCTAGGTGGAAGGACCGCGCCAGGCGACGGTTTAGGTTGGGGCGACGAAGCCGTTGAAGGAGAACACACCAAGCGACCGAAAGATTTTGGAGAAAGACATCGCTGGCGGCAAGTGGTATGGCTCGATGTCGAATCCCCGGAGGAATCAAGCTCAACCGGTCTTCAGCTGTTGAAGGAGTGCGAGAGGAGGCCCATATCTGCAATATCTTCAGCTGCTGGAGAAGGAGGGTGACAGGAACGAGCGAGCGACGGGAGGGCAGCGGCGCGTTCAACCACAGCGAGATATTTGCAATTCCGCCATTCTCAAAGATGGGTTTCGCTCGTTTGCCATTATGCAAAAAACAGACCTACACCGCTACAATACCTTCTTGGACTATACTACCCTTCCCTTTCTCCTACCTCCAACCCAGCCACCTGCCGCCGCCGCTGCTCCTCCAGCCACCCGCCGCCGCCGCTGCCCCCTGCTCCTCCTTCCTCGCGACAGTCGCGAGGCACGGCGACATCCCACTTCCCCAGCCGGAGCTCGACAGTGGGGAGGGAATGGTGGCCATGGCCACTCGCCGCCGCCCAAACATCCCGCGGCGGCGAACGCGCGCGAGGCCGAGCTGGCCCGCGCGGCGGAGCTGGCCCGCGGCGGCGCACACACGCGAGGCCGAGCTCGCGGCGGCGCACACGCGCCCGTGGCGGTGGTGCTCGCGACGACGCGGAGAGGAGGCGCTGCGGCGCGTGGATGGAGGTTGAAGAAGGTCGAGGGTATTTTGGTCAGACTAGGCATTGTAGCGGTGTGTGCACATTTGAGAATGTCATTTTAACGAATCCAATTCGCGGAATGACAAAAGAGCGAAACCCACTTTTGAAGCTGGCACAAATGCAAATCTCTCCAACCACAGCACAAGCTCTGCAACCCAGAGGGGAGCATGGCTGTTGGAACAATCAGCGTTGCACAGCACCACATCAGCCGCAACATGGATAGCCATGGCGAGAAGCCACCTTAGATGAAAACTTGGAGCGTTCAACAACAGTAGGAACCCAAGGGGATCCTGGCCATTGGAACAACCTTCCAAAATCCACACAACAGCGGCCTCCAATCTTGGAGCGTTCAACAACAGGAGGAACCACAGAGGAACCCAGCCATCGGAACAATCATCCATGATCCGCACAGAAGCAATCGCCACAGCCTCCAAGGAATCCAAGGCAGTGGAGGGAAAAAAGGTGGAGGATTTGCTCAGATCAGGCGGAGCAGAGGGAGGAGAAGGAGCCTGAGCAGAGGAAGGAGTAGGGGGGAAGGGCTTATTTAGACTTACCTGGGCAGCAACATCGTCACCGTCGACAGGTGCTGCCACAGCAGCAATGGCGACGGCGACAAAGATGGCACCCAGGGGAGCTCCCATCGCGGGACTCCTAGTGGAGCTGTACATGCAAAAGGAGAAAGGGGCCCCTTTCCCTTCCCGCTGCGGCGCAAGCGCCGGAGCAAGGAGGGAAGGGGCAGCGGCGGCGAAATCGGTGGCAACGGAGACGGGATCTGGTGGATTTCGGGAGGAGGAAGAAGAGAAAAAGAGACGGTACTACAACAGAGAGCTACTACTCGCGAGAGCCTTCGCGAGAGACCCACGCAGCTTAAAGTTGGAATTTCATTGGAAAGAAACTTCCGGAAGATGTATAGAATTCCCGCCTTGTCAGTTCGCGACCAGCCTGCTGAGCCCACCCACCCACCCAATAATTCCTCAGGCAGCCGATCTCAGGCCAGCCCAGCCCAGCCCACGCAGTATTGCTAGCGAGCGCTTCGGCGGAGAGTAGCAGCAACTCTGCAGCATGGTGAAGGAGGAGGTTTACTACTTGCTGGCACCATGGAAATGGAACCCTGGGAGGACTGGAAGAGAGGGGGGCGGGTGCTCTGGGCCGACGCGCCCAGCGCACGCGGTCGGCGATGAGGAACAACTGCTGCGGTTGGCTGTTGCGCCGCTGCCGGTGGCTGAGCGTGTGACTTTGGTAATCAACCTTCAACCCTCTTCGTCATTTCATCCATTTAACTTTTGGTTGGGGATTTGGGATTCCGCAACAGGACTCCATAAAATTAAGAACGGAGGGAGTATCTCACCTGTTAGGTTTGATTTCAACTATTCGTGTTACAATTATGCCTGATTCCGGACCTAAATTGTACTGGCCATCGATACGGTGAGTGTGAATCTGCTGCACAATACAATATCCTTGTACCTGCGGCTGTGTGCACCCCGAGGTGTCGTTTTACTAAATCTTCCACTAGTTGTATCAGACATTCAATCGTTAAGCGCGTAGGATTGCCAGGGCAATATGTTACTGGATGAGGTTGCGTTGGATTCTTTCTTTTAGTTTGGTGTAGATGAACCCCCAGATCCAGCTGACTAGCTTACTCGTGTAGTGGGTCATGGCGCGCTTGCCAGGTTTGTCTTTTGCTTTGTAAAATATTGCCAGAGTCTCAACCGCCAGGTTGTATGTATAGTGGACATGTATTCTAAGCAAGTAAGCAACCGAATAACTGTAGCAAAATATATTGTCGATAGTTTGACTTCGTTACGAACAAAGAAAAAGGAGCTTGCAAGGAAGTTCCGTTAGCATCCATGACCCTGTGTATATGAGGAGTTGAGGATGGAATATAGGTATGCTTACTATGCAGATGTGTTTCATTTCGACTCATTCAGCCAGAATACATGGCATCAAGGCACACTCCACACACTATAGAAGATGAATTGCTCGAAGCTGTTGCCACAGGCAACGTAAATCTATTAGAACAAGTTCTAGGCTTGCAGCCCCCAGCAGCAGCAGAGCAGGGAGCAGAGAGCTTCCTAAAAGGCGTCACAGCAGAGGGCAGCTCGGCTCTCCACATTGCAGCCAGCTGTGGGTACCTGGAGCTCGTCAAGATGGTCTGTGCTCGGGACATCTCGCTTGTCAAGGCAAGGAACAATCTGCTTGATACACCTCTGATTTGTGCCGCAAGGGCTGGACATGTGGATGTGGCCAATTACCTCATGGACTGTGCTATGGATGAGCAAGAAGATTTGAGGGCAAGGAATTTGGACGGGGAGACTGCGATGCATGAGGCGGTCAGGAATGGCCATTTGCTTGTCTTGCAGGGACTCATGTCAAGGGATAGCAGGATGGCTGCAGTAGCAGCTGAGAATGGTGTGTCTCCTCTTTACTTGGCGGTTGCGTCCAATCGGGCTGACATGGTCAAAGTCTTGATTGGAGAGTCTTCTAATCCCGATACATCGACAAGCTACTCCGGGCCAGATGGACAAACTGCATTGCATGCCGCAGTCTACGTCAGCAGAGGTAATTTGAAATCTTACAAGTTGTAATTGAGCCATGAGCTTTGTGCATTCGTCATCTGGTTTTCTTTCTTAATCTGTCTCTTCTCATGATTGTTGGATCTCTCTGAGAACTAACTGGATATTTATAATCAATAATGAGTTTTGATTTTGTGAGGAAAGACATTGTGCACATAAAATAAAATAGAAAGAAAAGGACAAGGGAAAGTAAATCAACGCACTGTGAGTTCCCTTGTTGCTTTAGTAAGTTATAAATATAAAATTTGCTTAATTGTGCAATTTACTACTTTTCTCAGAGGTGCGGATGATTGCATGACTGTGAGTGAAATTTCATTGCTCAATGGTGATATTGTGATAGCAGCTTAATATCAATCCTACGGTTTTAGCCTTTTATGGTGTTCATCCTTTTTTTTAGAAGAGTTTTATTACCTCCACTAGGGTGTTACTGGTGTTGGACTGAAGTTATCATAGTCATATAATCACAGATATGGTAAATTTGATTCTCTGGTAATATAGCTTTAATCTTAGGCCTTAGCATTTAATTGTTAGTCTAAAACCTTAAAATTGTCTAGTTGAAACTTTCAAACTAATATGAGATCCAAGGATAAGCAACGAGACTTGGGAAGGTTACCAAGAGGAATGACCTGTTTCTGAGAGCACAACTTGACAGAAATACAGAATTAATCATGTTGAGGTTATTTTTTTCTTTGTTTTACATTTTTCATGCTTGATGTAGAAGTGATATTGAATAGCTTTATTAATTTGTTCAAAGCTCTGGAAATGCTTAATGCTCATGTTCATTTATGTTTTAAATATTCATAGCTCTTATATTGTACGGGTTGATAACCAAGTATTTAAATATTAGCAGAAAGCAACATGCTGCATGCTTAAAACCAGGTTCTTTGCAATAGAGCATACATAATGCCTTTTGCCTGACACCGCATTGATCCCTCCACTTCCAGGAGTCCAAGCCATCCAAATTTTCTTGGTATTAGTATAAGGTCCCAATATTAGAGCTTACGTTTCTAGCAACTACAAAATGTATGTGATTAAGGCCACTTTAGACTCTATACATTAAAGATGACTCATGTAGATTTGTGTTGTACAGACTACTTTATCAACTCTGTTCTCATTTCGATGAGAAATCTGAATTTAATTTTGTCAAATGGTAATGCTGTGTTCTTTCTGTTTTTCAGAAATATTTGAGTCTCTGCAAAGTTGGAAACCAGAACTTGCCAGAGTGGTCGATGGTCATGGAAGAACTGCCCTTCACTATGCGACATTAGCAAAAAACCTTGGTCCATTGAAACTTTTATTGGCAAACAGCTCCCTTGCATATATTCCAGATAATGAGGGTCTATATCCTGTGCACATTGCCGCTATAGAGGGAAATGCTAATGTTGTCTGCAAGTTCATGGAAATATGCCTGAACTATGATGAGTTGCTTGACAACAAACGCAGAAATATTCTACATTGTGCCGTTGAACATGGCAGCATTCAGGTGGTATGGCACATCTGGGGAAGCCCAAAGTTCGTGAGGATGATGAACGCAAGGGATGGTGAAGGAAATACATCCCTACATCTGGCTGTAAAGCATGGACGCACAATGATATTCTCCTTTCTTATGATGGATACCAGGGTGAATCTCGACATTATGAACAATGAGGGATTAACTCCTCTGGATGTTGCCTTCAGTAAGATACAGAGTGATTATACATTTTCATCGGTAAGTTCCTTCACCATGTGCATCCTGCTCTTCGAACGTTTCATTTTTTTAACTCTCTTCGTTTTTGTTTCGCAGTTCATGAATACTTAAGTCATCACATGCTTAACCCTCTGTGAAGCTTCAGGAAGCCCATGCCACAGATAAGTGGTGCTCAGAAGGAAAGAAGGAATCAGACAGTTAAACTAATGTGTCCCAGAGCATTTTATACATCTCTATATTCATTGTAGTCGGTTCACTGGCTGCTGCTTCTACTCCACCTGGGGGCTACATTGCAGAAGGCAAAGATGCTGGTAAGCCAGTATTTGGAGGGAGAACTGGTTTCTCGATATTCGTTGTTGCAAACACCATGTCATTCTATCTCTCCACAGCAACGATATTACTGTTTGTGTTTGCCAGACTAACAAGGCACCGCCGGTTCTACCTCATTTTGTCTGCTGCACTGGTTTTTGGAGCTGTTCTGTCCATGGTAATCGCATTTGCGACAGTAGTAGGGCTAACATTGGACCCTGCAAACAGCTGGGATGAGTCTGTTCTTATTTGGCTGGTGTCGAATTTAGCATTCCCGATATGTCTGCGGGTTGCAATGCAGTTGTGGATGAGCAAACACCGCTGGCAGGACATTTCTAAAGTAGTAGCTCAAACTATTCTGCTAATTTATGTGGTCCGAGCTTTGATCATTTCCATGCAATCCCTGGTTAAAAGCGTACTGCCTGGGAGACAAGAATCCTGCAACTGGCCTGGATGTGTGATCCAAGGTGATGTGGTTGTCTTGTACCCCACTTGAGGCTGAAAGCTCCTCTGCAGGTTGTGAAATCGCCCGTTACAAGTGCATGACTTTGTTGCTCTTTTCAGCTCGTTTCAGCGAGATCTGTTCAGTAATAGCAGCTGTAATTGTATCTCTCGAACTTCTACACATTTGCAAGGCTGAAGTTTGACATAGTAGTTGTTTGTAGCAGGTTTTGATTTTTCATCTTGTATTAAAACTTGCTGGTTGTGTAATAGATACAAGATTGCACTTTTCCATATACAGTAGCAAAAATTGCGGTCAACTTTTACCATTTGTCCTCAGAGATCAAAGTCACGTATCATTTTCACCAAATGAATATCTTAAAATCTTTCTCGGACATGGATGCCCCAGGTTTGCTCCCAGGGCAAATCCACGGCAGATATTGGAAGCTTGTCTTGCCAGCTTCGGGAAGATGATCCAGCTCTTTCATGCGAATTGGATGCTAGAATAGCGCATTGGACCGCGTGTTGTGAGAGAAAATGCGACTTGATGTGACAAGTGAGATGGAAAATTGGTTAATCTAAACAAGGCGGAAAGCATTTGCTTCAGAGCGCAGTGTTACACGGCTTGGTATTTTACACAATTACAACTGTTCATGGAGGAAATTAAAAGGAAGCGAAGTACAGGATTAGAGGCAGCCACCGAGTCAGAGCACTAAAAGTCAATATTGATGGTGCGTTCAAATGTTCAATGGAGACGATGGTGGCTGGGGAATAATTCTCATCAGAACCTTGGCCATTTTGTTAGTGCAAGACTGCTAGGGCAGGAAAAGTGCAGCATGCGAGAGATGTTCTTTTAGTGGAATTCTATGCAGCCCAAGAAGCAATTAACTTGACATTGCCATACTCCTTGAAGCTTCAGAAAATAAGTACAAATGCAACTAGAGTAAAAATAACTTGAAGCTTCAGAAAATAACTTATGTGGAATGGGAACATATAAAAAAAACATGAGTCTTTTACCACTGGGTCAAAGTAGAGGCGAACACCTGTGTCACAAAAATTCTATCAAAATACATATAAGTTGCAAATTGTTCCAGTGCCATGCAAGGAAAGGGTGCAGTACATTGCTCTGTTCAAGATTACCCAAGTCTAGTTTCATGATTATACAGACACGTATGCTTACAAAATCAACACCTTTCAACTCACGCTAGCATTCAAACTGAGTTTTGCTCTTAGTCATCAAGGCAAGCAGATTTTGCAATCAAGCTAGCAGCCCTATGTGGCTAGATATACTCATGTCATTATCATTTTGAGACCCTTTGTGTTTGTAAATGAGAATGAAGATCAGAAACAAGTGAAGAAACTTCACAAATCATTTTTAAAAGATGTAAATGCATGCAAAAGCTGTAAGTACAGTTGTTAGTAGGATAGATACTGCATTAACAGCATCATTGTCAAGGACAGTCATCCCAGAAATCTTTGTAACAGTAGGACCTCTTTTGCTGACGACCTACAAAGGAGGAAAAAGAAGAAACTATAACATTATTATCTGATGGAAGTTGCAAGATAATATTTTGCTAAAAAATCACTAAATTCTAAACTAAATCAAACTTGTTATTATTTTACTGCAAAGGACCCTGTTTACAGAAACATCAAATCCTGGCATTATACGTAACTAGTTTATATTTTGAAACATCCAATGATCCAAATGTACTTGTTATGGTCCTTGCAAATAACAGAACTGTTAACACTTAACAAACCTAACGAAGAAGTTTTATATGATATTCTACTTTGAACATGGTAATAAAATGAATAGATGTTTTTTGTGTCATTTGCAGTTATCACTAACTCAACATACTTCAGGTGTCCTAAAGCAAAGGAAGATTTCACAACTGATAAGTACTATCACAATGAACTAATGACCTCTAGATGCAATCTTCAATGAAAAAGCATGGCTTTTACAGACCATCTTTTGCCCCAATAGCATATTACAAAGGTGGCACAACAAAGTGTACCTTCTTGCGAACACTGCAGTATCCACTGAACTGAAGTGTAGCTCCCAGCAATGAATCAAATAGACTTCCAAGCAAACCAGCCACAGCAGAGATGGGTAGTACTAGGAGCTGCCGGACGGCCACATCAAAAGAACATTCAGCTGTCAACAGTCCAACAATAACAAAAGCGAGACCAATGAGAAGGCCTCCTCCAGTGGCAGCAAGAAGTCCTTGTAAGGTCACTCCACCATTTGTACCCTTCCTCACAGGCTAATAGAGTAATACTGTTATCAGCTCTCAGCTAAACACCACAAAAGACTAATATACATTTTGGGGAATAACCTACTCCCTCTGACTACAAATGTAAGTCATATTAACCTTCTCAATTCTTTAGTAGATGTAACCCGTCCAAGAAATTCTCGGCATCTTTTTCTTTCTTTCTTCCTTCATTGCCCAAGATAATTAATGCTACCACCCTCTGTATAAGTAACCTATCTTTCCCAATATAGTACAAATGAAGGGCAACAAAGTCATTTGATCTACTTTCTTAAACATTGAACACAACTCTAAAGTGACTTAAATTTGGAATCAAATGAAGTAAAAATATAAAAAAATGGAAAATGAAACAGGAATATCTGTGTGTATAGTAGTCACAATCTATTGCATGGTGTAGGTGTAACATAGACATGACAAACTTCCAACAACAAAGCCTTTCAGTCCGAAGGAAGAAGGCATATCATCAAACAATAGGCATATGGCTAGAACCTAGAAGCTTTGTTGTAACTTTTTTCCCTTGCTTATCTGATGTAAATAACGCTTTTTTGCTCTTTAATATATAACCAGTAGGGGAGCAGCCCCTCCTGTTCCATAAAGGACATCTTCATCAATGTCCCCGTCTCTCTGTAGCATTGATCCCAAATATTGAAAGGTAAACTTCTTGGGCCCTGCTTAACCTTCCAAAGTAACATCTCCATTCTCATGGGTGGTAGTGCTGAAGTCACATCTCATATATTCAGTTTTTGTTGTAACGAGTCAAACCTTTGGACTCTAGAGTCTCCAGTCCCACCACTCTCCGTGAAAAGCATACACCAAGGGATATCCCCTTGTATGTCTTCCGTGAACTCATCCATCACCAAGGCAAATAGATAAGGGCTCAAAGCTGAGCCTTGATGAATACCGGATATTTAAATATTCATCTATTCTAGTTTGCACTCTTGTTAATGTTAATGCTCATATGTTCTACTTTGTACTCTTGTTTCCCTTTGCTAATGAATATCAGATATGATTTGGGAAAAAACATATATCCTAGTACTATATTAGATAACCTAACCAAAAACAAGGCCTTAGGCCTCAAATTCATCTTCTTTACAGAACGATATATTGGAATTAGTAATATATTCCATGTTTGGATGTCCAACCCGCTAGAACACACACAGCTTACAGCCTTACAGCTTAGAATCACGAAAGTGGACAAGGTCCGTGGTTTTCAATTCCATGTTTGTACATCTGGAGAAAGGTTTCACATGATTGCTTAGGAAAGCTACGCATTGTGCATCAATACTGTATTAGGCCAGGTAGGCATATTGTATGCTTTCTTGTTGAGAATGTGATAAATCTTATTGGTTTGCCTACAGTGTTTGACTCAGTTCTTATTAGTTCAATACCACGAAAAATATGGATGTGGCCAGCTGGGTATCAATACCATGATCTTATACATTTCAGATCGTTTACTGGAACTTAAATGTGTTCGCATTGTCCAACAAATTGGCTAAGGGCGGATTATAAAAGTTAGCCTAATCTTATCCTCCAAAAAAAAAAAAAATTAGCCTAATCTTGTAGTCTGGTCCAACATATAGAGAATTACATACAAAATCATGAATGAAGAGAACATGTGGACCCCATCAGTAACTCAGTATCTCCTATTGCATGGAAAAGAACACTTACCTTCAGAGTTGTGATAAGCCGTGGTTGTTCATTACTAAGCACACCAATTTCGGACGACCAAGTATCTCCATTGCAGCAACAGTAGTGGCCAATAATACCACCCATGATACCAGTTATAATCTTTGAGTCATTTGAGTCCAAGCACTGATCTTGCCCTCCAGTTATTATCTCAAATATCACAACTAGTATAGTGGCAATTGTGCTATTTGCTAGAACTTGGATCCTGTAAGATGATGTAGAGTGAATAATAAACACAATAAAAAAGTTAAGTTGAGAAAAAAACAGCTGCTGTAAATTGTGATATATCTTTGATGGTGCGTGATGACATCCACAAGATATATTTGGGCATCTTTTGTGTATATATATTTTGAACTGAGCAAAGACTATTATCACTTTGAGCATAGTTCCAAGGAAAATTGCCACTATTCACCCGTCACATCGAAGCGTACTTCTCTCTATGCACGAGGCCCAATGCGGCAAGTTGCCAGCAAATTGCCACTATTCACTCATCGCATCGAAGTCAATTTGCCGAACTAAACTTGCCCTTAGTAACACATAATAAATCTGATGTAATTTCATCAAAGCATTTAAAAATGTAAGAATTTCAGGGAATTTCCCTTGAATTTATAACACTTCGGCTTTGGTTGGAACTGCAATTGCTGTTCCACTGTATGCAAGGTGATAGCAGCATGAAGTGCTAACTCTGAATATAGACTTGCACACAACTGAGACAAGGTATATACATGGTAACCATGTGAGACGCATTTCCAATCATTAGGTTCCTTTTTTTTCTTTCATTTTGCTAGACGTGGTAACTGGTAAGGCCAATCTTGAGCAGTGTTTAATCAAACTGTTACTTTATTATAAACTGGTATATAGTTCACCATTTGTGGTTGCATCCTTATATCTATCAGTTGAACACTGAACATTCTTTCTTTTTCCTAGCATAATTCACTATATACTTAGAATTTCTATGGCAATTGTTCTGAGAACGTACACGGAAATGGTGGCACATACAGAGAAGGGATTTGTCTGACTTGTGAAATGTCAAAGCCTAGCTCAAATGTTCAGCAGACAGTAGATTTTTTTTGTGTGTGTGGGATTCACTGCTCCACAAAATAGAGAGGCAGAGAGCATTGCTTACCAGTTGCGTTGACCGCCCTCCTTAAACTCCTCCTCGACACGGCGCTTGCAGTCCTCCCCGATCTTGGTGAGCTTGGACGAGGAAAAGAAGAAGGTCAGCAGCACCGCGCCGTACCTGTAGCCGCAGGCGATGTGGACCGCCATGACAACGAAGCCGGCGATCCCACCCGAGGCGTCCAGGGAGCGCCGGCGGACCGAGCGCGCTGCGATGGCGGCCGCCAGCAACGCGCCGACGGCCGACCGGACGACGAGGGAGGAGAAGGCGGCAGGGATCACCATGGCGTGGACGTGCGATGCCGCGCGGGGTCAGCACTCAGCTGCAGTCTGCGAGCCGCTGGAGGAGGGAATTCGGGGGAGTTGGGACTGTGGATTTGGGGATGGCCCGTATGGTTCCGGGGACTAAAGTTTTTCTGTCAAGTCACATCAAACTTTTTCTATTAAGTAGAAGTATTAAATATAAACTAATTATACATATCATAAGTCATGACTTATTTCAAGACGAATATATTAAATCTTGTACTACATCAATCATGTGTTAATAATAGATTAACTTATTTAGTAGATCCGTCTTGCAAATTACACATAATTTATGCAATTAGTTGTACAATTAGCTTATGTTTAAACTTCTTAATTAGTATGTGAACATTCACATGATCATGTTATAAACTGCATAAGTTTTTTTTAAAATTTCTTGAATCTATCGACCTTCAATTTCTTTGACTTTCACTTATTACGAACAAGATATGGATACAAAGTAAGATATTGAACAGCTACAAGTTCCAGCATCCTATTACAGCTCTGTATCTAGATATAGTATGTATCTAGGTGTATATTAAAAGTTTTAGAAAAGTCAAAATAAATAGTAATTTGGGACAAAGGAGTTTCTGCCATTGGTTTCATGAACTTTTCATAGACTCTCTTGAACTTTGCCACATAATAGTAGTTATGATTTACTATCTCCGTTTTTGAATATATGTTGTTTAGGATAAGCTAACTAGTTCAAAAATGAACTAGCTAGCTTGTCCTAAATGACATATATTTGAGAACGGAGGAAGTACGAATGTAGTCTTCAATATTAATTTTACATCGCAGATATTTTTTAAGACGTGCAAAACACATTTTTTATAAGAGAAGAATAGTGTTACAAAACGTAACTTTAGGAGAAATCCCAAAGTGCAAAGTTACATGATCCACAACCAACAAAGAAGAAAAACACAGACGACAACAAGAATGAGAAAAGCGCCACTCCACCACCACACTAGGAACAACCTAAGACGACAGATGCAGGACAGAAAGATGCCAAGAATACACACACATCACGGCTAGCCTCACAATCTGGAAACAACAGAGGCAACGCGAAGCGGTCTTGCAACATGATGCCTTCCAGAAGGAAGCGACGACAATGCCCCTAGCATGGTAAGTTACGGAAGAGAGCGCAACTATTGTCGTCACTATCAAACACCAGGCAAGGCTTCCACCAAAGGCCTTCGAACCCAACTCCACACCGTAACGCCGCAACCAGGATGAGAAGCAGAGCGATGGAATTAGCAGTGAGAAATTCTAGCGACAACAACGAGGAACAACTGTAGGCACTGTCGAGAAGAGGGTAGGCCCAAAGGCGATGACCAGATAGCCTATGGGCGACCAAGACGACCGAAACACTCGCAGAAGGAAAGAAAGGGCGTCAAGACCTGCGAGGCCCGCACCGCCGGACGCCGGAGGAGGGATCGATGGGCCGACGAGACGACGAAGCATAAGAAAGACAAATGTAGATGGCTCGAAGTAGCAGCAGCCACCGCCGAGGAGTGGCATCCCAATGCGTCATGGGGAGGATGAGACCCATCCTCCCAACCCTGTGAATGAAGAGGTGACTGGAGGTGGCATGGCAACCCGAGTGACAATCAGTAGTGGAAACAAGCGACCAACAAGGACCGACGAGAAGGTAGAGAGAAGAACATCAATGACCAAAGATGCGGGCCATAGACGTCGACGCTGGCAGGTGACACCAAGGGGAGGGAGGACGAGGCCGCCGGGACAACTGAGCAAGCACCGTGGGATAAGGGAGGCTACAGCTCGGAGCAACCCCACACCGAGGCCCGTCCACCAGCACTCGTGCCGGTGAATGAAATGAAGGGTCGTTGGAACCCGCACGAGGCCCATGACCTACATGGGAAGTGCAACAAAGGGGCATAGGGAGCGAAGAAGACCCTACATCGTCGGTCGCCGAAGAGTGGCGGGGTGGGACGGTGCCGAGCGCAGGGCGGAGGGCCACCGGCACCACACCCGCCGTGAAGGAGCCAGTCCCCAGCACTCGCCGTGATGCGACCTCCCTTGAAGAATGGAGGCAGTGGCGCTAGATGAAGAGGAGACGGCGCTGGACCCCGACCCCACAGCCTCAGGCGGCAGAATGCGTCCCGGCGGCCACAACAATGGGAGCCGCAGGGGGCGGCGCCCCTAGCTGGCGAGGCAGCTGGAGAGGCGTAGCAGGTCAGCACCGCCGCCCGCTGAAGCACGCCGTGGCAGAGGTGATCGGGCGGCCGCCGCCGACGCGGAGAGGCAGGGGCCCACCCATGCTCCAAGGGCACCGATCCATACCTTGGAGGCGCAGATCAAAGGCCAGGGAGAGCAGATCCAGAGGGGATGGCTGGAGAACAACCATGATGGCGGCTAGAGCTTCCACCCAGATCTAGGGTTTTTGGGGCACCCAGAGGAGAAGGAAGGGATGTGAGGGAAGGAGGAGCAACGAGGAGGGTCGCCGGCGCCGAGGAAGGCACCAACACTGGCCTGAGGAGGGGGACGATGGCCGACGACCATGGGAGCTACCTGGCGTGGTGTGGTGTAGCAAGGAGGAGGAAGGAAGTGGAGGGACGAGGAGGAGGAGAGTGCGGTTGCCGGCTTCGGCGTCAGTGCCGCCGCTGACCACCGTCGCCGACGATGGCGGCGATTGCCGTCGACGATGGCGGCGGCCGCCGTCGTTGGCCTCCACCAGCGGGACTCTGGCGGCGGAATAGGGCCCCGAGTCGCCCTCAGGAGATAGCGACATGAGGGAGTTTTTCCTTGTCCTACGTCGCAGATAGATAAGTTGTCAGCACCTACCATTACACTTATTGCTTGAAGATCAATAATATACCTCTAATAAACTAGATCCATTATAGCACTTTCAATTTTACCTACATTTCACCTTCTTTACCATCATCTTTATGTGAGTACCTCTCTCTTTATATTTCATCCCCCCTGCTCCTTGCTTTGAAGGCCTTCATCACATTTGGCAGTACCTTATCGTAAGTTTCTTAGCAAATTTTCTTCTCAAGAACATTTTCTCCACACATAATTTTTTGATCCTATCTATAAGATCAACACATGTAGGGATTTCTCATGCTTAATCCAGGTGTTGAACGTTTCATCTTTATGCACTCTATATGCTCATCCTATTTTCGAAGACTCGAGTAACAACTAATTCAATTCCTTTGCCTGCGCTTGTTGAGATCACTAAGCTTGGAGGTGATTTAATAGCTTAATGTAGTCTACTAAACAAAATGATGCCCAATTCTCAATTGTCTCTGATCCAATCATGCGAGGAATATCTAACTATACCCATCAATAGTAGCGGCAGAATCAACTCTTCCATTCCTAGTCAATGGGTAGAGTCCACACCAAGAAAATGCCTACCACTACAAGAAAAACGTTGACTAGTAATGCAACCTAATTTTAACGTCATTGATTTATGACGTTCCTAACTGATATTGTCATAAAATTTCATTTCCGAACAAATTTAGTGATAAAAAAATGAACGTTATAAAGGTTGCTACTGTAGCATCGCATCCCATGTGACATGCTGATTTTGTGACGCCATAAGCTCCGCAAAAACGTCATAAACCAACCTCAGTCTTACATGATCTCAAAGCTACGTTGTACAAGCTAATCTTGTAGTAAGCAGCTGAACAAGTCATATTTTCGCTTCGTAGTTCATTTCATGAACCATTTTTCAATGCTAGTAGTTTAATTATGCTTGTTTTCTAAACATATTTATAGAGGCAGAAGCATGCTCAAGGATACAAGCTAACTCCACTTGATTATTTTAAGTCCTTCCACTGCAGCAAAAATGGCTTCACCGCTCTGGTACAGGCAGCCATTGTAAGTACTTGTCTGCTTTTGCATTTTTCTTTGCAACAACACTAGAAACATTTGAGAGTATTGTTTTGAGACCTTTCATTTTATTTCCTTTTTTAGGCTCGCATGGAACAAATTTTCGCTGAACCTCAAGGCGACCAATCAGTAAAAACTATTGCTGAAGCAGTGACGGAAGTTGTCCAATCTGACATTTGCCCGCCCTCCAAGAAAAAGGACTAGGGTTGTTACTGCACTTCAGGTTCAGGAAATACGAGCTGGACTTGACAATAAGAAGCATGGGGGGCACAACTGCGGCAGAAGATTGTCGAACAGGAGGTCGAGATTAGCAAACTGAGATTGAAGACTGAAGAACAAGAGATAACATTGAAGTCTCAAACATAAGAGCTTGAAGCTTTGAAGAAGAGCACAAATGATATGCATAATCTGATCCAAAACTTGATAAATTTCAACCAGATTTATCCTTCTCTCAGCTAAAGTGTGGTCCAACCTGAAACTTGTGTTGCTGATGACTTTTGTTGTACGTTGCATTATTGATGCTAACTTGATATATGTTGCCCAATTGTACTAGTTGAACTATTCTCTGATTGTGGTGTGAATTATATGGAAGTGAGAAATGAACTATTTTTATATATGATTGTGTGCTAGCAATTAGTAGCCCGAATAGTATATAGGGCCCTGCAAATGCAATATGGGCCAAGACCATGGGGAAAATAGGCCATAATCAAATGACATTGCGAATATGTGCCAAGTTCGTTAAACGGACTAAGGCTCAGAATAAAACAATGCAATATAATGTGTAACAAATATTTAAAGAATGGTAAAAAAATAACATAGAAACCTACAATAGGCTAAAATTGGTCCAACAAAATCAGGCTCATAAAAGGCTTTTATATGGACCGGGTTTCAATTCGTGATGAACCGAAATCGTCATAACCCCCTACCACGTTGGATCTCGGTCCGACGAGACGCAACCACCGAAACAGATTTATGATGACAAGTGTTAAGAATTTGTACGTGTCATTATATTTGTGACGCGGTGAAGTAAGAGGTCGTCACTAATCGTGGTTTGTGAGGCTCAACTAATGACGAAGAGTTTTCATAACAATCACCTTCATAAATCACGGTTTATGACGAGAAACGTGATTTTTTCGTCACTAGTCAGCAGCTTTCTTGTAGTGTACAACCATTTTATTGAGAATACCATTTAGAAAACCATCCACACAAGCTTTTAATGCTACAAACATTTCGGTAAATCCCTTCTTCTTCCCAACTTGATCAAATTTTTTATCAACCAAACTTCCGGGATTGATGTTCTTCATCTCAACCTTGAAACTAAAATGTGTGCAAAGCTATCATCCCACTTCCCTTTGAGTTATTCCAAAACCATATTTCTTCCATCCCACACTACCTAATACAATATGACAACTTCATGTGATACTATTCTTCCAATCTTTTCTGCGGTGCCTTTTCCCCAATCGTAGGGTACCTTGCAATCTAATTAAGAACATTGTCCCTAATCCAATGATTGGTTACCAGGATGTTCTTCTCAACTATTCAAGTGCCTTGACAAATGTGTGGATTAGGTATCTTCTTTGTCTACAACAAAATATAAAAATAATAAGTATAAATCATTACAGAAATACTTCTATCCTCAGCCATCCACACATGAGGTACATATGAACCTGCGGGGAGGTGCTGCGCACGTGTGGTAGTCTGTGTACCGAAATGGGCTCTGGCAGGTGGCCCCGCGTGCCATGACGGAACTGGCGAATGGTAAAACACCATAAAAAACCATCAGAGATGAACAGGCACCCGAGGTTATAGATGGCCATTTGGCCCGCCCAGCCCAACCCAAGCACGACGTGGCCCAGGCACGAAGCGGCCCAGCCCGACATGGCCCGATGGACTTCGTGCTCGTGCTGGGCGGCACTATGGGCTGAGATCGCCGCCCAGCACGAGCACGCGGCTGTTTTTCGGGCCGGGCCGGCACGAGGCCCGGCAACAGGCACGACGGGCCATGTGTGCCGTGCCAGCCCGCGGCCCGACAGGAGGAGGTAGGCGGCGACGTAGATCTGACGGCTAGGGTTCGGAGCAGGCGACCATGGCCGCCGACGTAGATCTGCCCGGCGACGAGCACGACGAGGTGGTCGGCGATGTAGATGTGGCCAGCCACGAGCACGACGAGGTCGCCGGCGACCGAGATCTGACGAGGGTGCGGAGAGGGGAGGCGGAGAGGAGAGGCGGACAGGCGAGGCCGGGAGGCGGAAAGGCGAGGCCGGCGACGGAGGTGGCCGGAGGGGGAGAGGGTGGAGGCCGGAGGCCGTCGGGAGCTCGCCGGTGCACAACGAGGTGGGGTGTGCCGGCGTGGGGCTGCGGCGTTGCAGTGTGCGGCTGCGGGCTGCGGCTGCGCTGCGGGGGAGGGAATGGGGCGGGTAGGGTTTGGGAGGGGGCGCGGCTTATATACCGCGGCGCCCGCGGCTGTTGGGCTGGGCCAGGCAGGCCGCCAGGGAGAGGCGCGGGGGAGGGCCGAAGGGGACCGTTGGGAGTGGGCCGTCTGGGCCATATGGGCTACCGGGCCTCGTGCCTGCCCATGGGCCGCGTCGTGCCTAGAGGGTTCGTGCCGTGCCTGGGCCGGCACTATGGGCTGAGATTGAAGCCCAGCCCAGCGTTGTGCTCGTGCCAGCCCAGGCCCGAAAAAATCGTGCTGGGCCCGTGCTCGTGTCGGGTCAAAAAATCGTGCTTTGGGCCGGCCCATGGGCCTCGTGCTAAATGGCCATCTATACCCGAGGTTGTGCAAGCCAACGGTGAACACCATCAGCAACGTGAGATAATCTAAAAATAACCATCACGGCATCCTGATTACAAAAACCTATCATTGGACAATAATATAAACAAGTTTTAACGAAGAGATGAACTTGAACATTGATTTTACTAGAATCAAGCAAAAAAAAAACGAGCTAAATGAATTGATTATACAAATCAACTATTTATAATAAAAAGACAGATATGGATAAAAATAAACTTGGCCGCAAGAAGTTGAGTGTTGAGAAAGACATAGTTGTGTCCTTGTATTTACAGGATATCTAATATTTTACCATCCTTACTCAAGTGTTCATGAATGCTCTTTCATATTTTGCTGACAGTGCCACCATGGGTGCCGAGCAGGAGGCTTTAATTTACTGGTAATCAACCTTCTACCTTTTTCCTAATTTCCTCTACATTTGCTTTCGCCGACGACGGGACTATCCAGGCATCCACTATCAGAAAAACAAGCGCGTATAGGCGGATTAAAGGAGGGAATAATGTGGTCCCGCTGTTGTTTGGCATAGATAAACGCCACTTGTTCCGTGTTCACTGTTTGTCTGCTGCGTCGCACTTTTGTGGCCCCCCAATTCTCATCCGACACCGACAGGTCGCCTCGCCGGGGCCATGGCCCTGGATGCAAACGAAACTTCACAGCAACCTCCCTCCCGCATTGCTGGCTTGCTGCACAGTAAAGAGTGAATTTCGCTGTAGGTTCGTGAACTTTTGTCGAGATATCATCTAGGTCCGTAAACTAAAAAAGTGGTCATCTAGGTCCGTAAATTTTTCTCGAGATCTCATCCAGGTCCACAAACTAAATAAGCAGTCACATAGGTTCATGAACTTTTAAAGAGTGGTCATCTAGGTTCATGAACTTTTTAAGAGCGGTCGTCTAGGTCCAAGCAGTGGCGATGAGCCTCTTGGAGGCGCGAAGGTGGTGCTGCTTCGACGGTGGAGGAGCGGGCTGTACCGTGCCTCTGCCCGCGGCCGCGCATGGCTCGCTCGTCGCCACTACTTCGGACCTAGATGACCGTTCTTTAAAAGTTCATGAATCTAAATGACAACCTATTTAGTTTGTGGACCTAGATGAGACACGAGGAAGGTTTATGGACCTAGATGGCCATTTTTTTTAGTTTACGGACCTAGATGTGATCTCGAGAAAAGTTCATGGACCTACGGTGAAATTCACTCCACAGTAAATATAATCATGTAATTTTCTATCTAATTTAGGAGCTCGAGGTTAAAACTATATTGATCAAGGTTTGTATAACTACAATATTGAGCAGCAGTAGCAAGTGGGCGACTTTACAACGAAGAGGGCTTGACTTGACTTGGTGAGCGCCTGATCTGGCCGAAAGATCTACAGCTAGCTGCTGCTGCTCTCTGGAGCCTTGTCTTCTCCGCGGGCCATGTGTGTAGGTCTATAGGATCGGACTAGCCGAGAACAGAATGTTTAGCTGTGTGCAGGGACGAAGCCAGGATTGAAGGATTGCGGGGGTCAGCAAAGGTAGATAAGGAAGTAAACACTAGAATCTAAGTTTAAATTCTTCTTAATCTACAGTGTTTTCAGTAGAAAAAATAGAACCATGAGGGGAGCCATGGCCCCCGCCAGCCCCCCTACTGGCTCCGTCCCTGGCTGTGTGTGTTCATGCATCTCGCTGCCTGTGATTCAGTGTTCAGCCGGCAGCTAGAAGAGAGTAAGAGACACCCAGCCACACACATCAATGGAACCCAGATTGCTCAAAGCTGTTACCACAGGCGACCTAGTCCTGCTGGAACAAGCTCTTGGCCTGAGACCCTCACCGGCACCAGCTGAGCAGGGCAACCTGAACTGCCTACAAGGCGTCACGGCAGCGGGCAGCTCGGCGCTCCACGTCGCGGCCAGCCACAGGCACCTGGCGCTCGTGCATACGATCTGCGCTCAGGACCCCTCGCTCACCAGGAGAAGGAACCATCAGGGCGACACAGCTCTCATCTGCGCCGCGAGGGCGGGCCACGCGGATGTGGTCGACCACCTCGCGGAGCGTGCTCTCGAGGAGGCCGCGGTGTGGCCGACGACTTCCCTGAGGGCGACGAACTCGGCCGGGGAGACCGCGATGCACGAGGCGGTCAGGAATGGCCGTGACGGCTACCTCGTCTTGGAGAGGCTCATGTCCAGGGATAGCGGCCTGGCCAGAGTTGTCGATGGGAATGGCGTGTCCCCGCTTTACTTGGCGGTTGCATCCAACCGGGCTGACATGGTCCGAGTCCTGATTGGGGACTCTCCCGACGGCGTGAGATCGTCGGCGAGCTTCTCGGGGCCAGATGGGCAGACTGCACTGCATGCTGCGGTCTACGTCAGCAGAGGTAATTTCAAAACTTTTCCATTTTTGGAGCCATGGGCTTCGTGCATACAAAAGCTGGTGCCGCATTTTTTTTTGAAACCCCAAGATTCTGTAAAAAAAGTTAATCAAACTTACAATCTTTATTAAGCAAGTCGTCTGTTTCATTCCTCAGATCTACTATTCTATTTTTAATCAGTTAGTCTTTGTTCTATAGATTACTTCGCTTGGGTCATGCCAATTACAGCATCTTTTTGCATATATTTAGTGCATCATTACATTGCACCAGCTCTTTCCTCTCATTTTATTGAATCAAGTCGGCATTAGCAAAACACAGTAGCAGATCAAAAAAAAATCATGTAATATAAGAGAAAAACGGCGGAAAAAAATTAGCAGAGGGAAATACTGGAGTTGGTGTTCTGAAATTAGGTAGGAGTGTTTTTTTAGAGAAAAAAAAAGTCTAAATTACAAATTACTTCCTCCAACTATGACTGAAATCTGCATACCCCCTAAGTTACAAAACAAATTTAGAACCAGCTTATTTTTCACCTTTGGAATTCAACTTAAACTAGTTTTGACCCAATGGACAGTGGATTACTTGTTTTGATGACCGATATATATGCCAGCTAGTTCATTGTGATAGGTATGCAGGAATTGAGTTGTTAAGATTAATATCCTCTTCGGAGGGTGAATGAGACTCATCCTTGCCATTGTTTCCCTTTTGCTCGATCAATAAAGCACATCTCGATCAACAACTCACCAGTTCCCTACCATATAGCACCAACGAGCAAGCACCAGGAGCTCTGGTCCCTCTAGACATGTTTTTGTTATTCCCATGTTATACTGTCTAGCCATTAGCCAAACAGAGTTTTAGGTGGCAAGGCCGATTTAGCTAAATTTAATTTTGATAAAACCTGATATCCAAACAACCATAAGGGTTCGGTTCTATGCACTGTGAAACTTGACTTCACAAAGAAATACACGCAACGTTAAAACCAGGCACTATGGAATAAAATGTACACAAAATCAGACATTACACATCTTCAACTACGAGCTGTCCAACTGATCCAAAATTTAGGTCCCAAGCTTGGAGCTCATGGGAAACATAATGTTTAGCACAAATCAGCATGTTTCGGGTTCCTATGACCACTTTAGACTCTACAAATTGAAGATGCCTTATGTAGACATGTGTTGCATGTACACACTACTAGTACTTCCAACTCCTTGGTTCTGTTTTTATGTGGGCAATTGATTTTTGTCAAATGTTAATTCTCTAGGAATAGGTGAATCCTTGCAACGTTGGGAACAAACACTTGCCAGTAAGGTCGACAATTATGGAAGAACTGCCCTTCACTATGCGACGGCGGCTCATAAACTTGAAGCAGTGGAACTTCTACTGACCAATAATAGCTCCCTTGCATACATTCAAGATAATGAGGGTCTATTTCCTATCCACATTGCCGCTATAACGGGCAACGTTAATGCTGTCCTCAAATTCACTGAAATATGCCTGGACTATGATGAGTTGCTTGACAACAAACGCAGAAATATCCTACACTGTGCCGTTGAACATGGAAAGGTGATGCTGGTTCGGCACATATGTGGAAACCCAAAGTTCTTGAGGATGATGAATGCGAGGGATGGCGAAGGAAACACGCCGTTACATCTGTCTGTAAAGCATGGACGCACAATGATATTCTTCTTTCTTATGGTAGATCCTCGAGTGAATCTTGACATTATGAACAATGAGGGATCAACACCTCTAGACGTTGCCTCGAGTAAGGTACAAACTGATGACACTTTGTCACTGGTAAGTTCCCTCCATCGCGCATTATATGATCTTTCATCATTTTATTTTTAAAGAGGATTTCTACGTTCTAAGCTCTTTTCTGTTCCCCTTTTTGGTAATAGTTGACGAGCACTTCCACCATCATATGCTTAAATCTCTGTGAAGCTTATGGCAGCCCCTGCCACCTGGCTAAAAATTTGAATTGGTGCTCGGAAGAAGAGAAGAAACCAAGCATTTACGCAAATGTGTCCCGGAACATGTTCACCTACTCTATATTTATTGGATGCAGTTCAGCACTCGTTGTTGCTTCTGCACCACCTGGGGGTCAAATTGCAGAAGGCGCGGATGCTGGTAAGGCTGTACACGGAGGGGAACCTCGTTTCTGGATATTCATGTTTGCAAACATCATGTCGTTCTTTCTCTCGACACCAACGACATTTCTATTTGTGTTTACCAGACAAACAAGAGATCGCCGGTTTTATCTTATTTTGTCTGCGGTATTGTTTTGTGGAGCAGTTCTGTCCACACTAATCACATTTGTGATGTTTGTATGGCTAACATTGGACCCTGAGAACAGGTGGGGAGAATATATTTTCGATCGCCTGTTGTCAGCTGATTTAGCAGTTGCTATAGGTCTGCAGATTGCAACGCTGCTGTGGACGAGCAAACACCGCTGGCAGGACATTTCTAAAGTAATAGTTCAAGCTGTCCTGGTAATTCATGCGGTTCGAGCTATAATCGGCACCGTGCAGCACATAGTTAAAAGCGTACTGGCTGGTCAGCAAGAACCCTGCAGCTCGACTGGGTGTGTGATCCAAGTTGATGCCGGTTTCTTACACCCTACTTGAGGTTCGTGAAATTTCTCTGCAGATATGTGGAATTATTCAGGGCATTTGGCTGTTATCAGCTAGAGTTTTTTTTTTGAAATGATTTATCAACTAGAGTTGTTCTGTTAGTCAGTAAGATCTCTTCAATAATATCAGCTGTATGCCTCTGTATAAGTGCTCTTGATTCTTGAACTGTCAGACACGATGCCAAAGCTGTAGTTTGATAGTTTCTTTGTAATTGATTTTGTTTTTCAACAATAGGTATTGAAACTGTCTGATAGTGTGGAAGGGTGCAAGCTTGTTTGTTTGTTTTTGTCTCTTCAAAGCAGCAAAGCTGGGCTGTCAAGTTTGGAGAGAGGCAGGGCAACTTAGTCATGTCCTATGCTGGTAAGTGAGAAAAGAAAAAGGAAAGCGAATGGAGGAGACAAAACGGCTAAGTAATCAATGTGTGCATGAGCATTTTGAAGAAATGTCTGTATTATCTTTGAGATGATGCTGTTTCTAATACTTGAACTTCCTCATATCCAGTTCCTCTTGATTCATCCAACAACAAGATCAGATCACGTCACCGAGTCCAGTTGCACATTTCCATCAAAGATGGCATCTGAGTAACTGAACCTGCCCTGCTACACCGAACAGAAGCATAAGCATGCGTTGCAGTCTTGCAGCATCAACGCCGCCAGGACTGAATTAAACTCTGCTTTCGATTTCTCTGTCCGACTCCTAAGGCCTCGTTCGTTTCTATCGGAACGGCCCGGAACAAGGCCCGTTCCAGGTGGTTTGGTCTGGCCCGGAAAAAAGTCACAGTTCAATGAAAATTGTCGTTCGGTTAGCTCTGGCCGGAATCAAATCTGGGCCGGTTTGGTTTCCACCCTTCGCAACACGACCCGAAATGAATCCCCACCCCTACGGAACGAATCCTCCAGCGAGCGAGACGCGACGGTAGGCTCCTCCCGTGCGCGGCTCCTCTCCTCCTCCCCCGCCGCGCCGCCTACTCGACTGCTGCAGTTGCGCGTGCCAAGGCCGCCTCACTCGTCGCCGTCGGGACCCAGCCGGAAACCACCACCGCGTCCTACACCTCCTCCCCCGAGGGGCAGCCACCGGAGTTCAAGCCGCTGCAGGGGTCGCTGGAGCCCAAGAAATTCGACGTCAAGGAGGGCCGGCAAGGGGAGCGTCCTCCAACGCCTCGCTCGCCATCCCTCTCCGCTTCGGCACCAACGTCTTCGTCCTCAGGTATGTGACGCGCTGCCACGTCTCTGTCTCTCTCACGCACTTCCATCCCCTCTCCTGGCCGATCTGTTACTGCCACGCGGGAGTAGCTCGATTCTTGGGTACGAGCTGTTGGCACCAAGATTGGCTCTTGATTGATCCGATTCACTTCCGTGTTCCCTGGCCAGGCATAGACTGTCGGGCTCGATTCTTGGACGAGCTGTTGACCGCCCGTGTTTGCTGCGCTGGAGTAGATTCAGGTGGTTGAACCATGTGAAAACTGGCATGTGGTACTCTTTCTGTAGATTCAGGCCACCAACATGATTATTCGATGCATATTAGTTGCAATTGGAATCACTTTGTTTTCATGAATGTGTGTTCTAAGTTACATGTGATTCATGTGAAGCCATCTGATTGAGGGCCATGGATGTATGTTCTAAATTGTGGTTTTCTTACGGATGTGCTACTGACCGCAATTATCTAGTGGTACCTTAAGGTCTGTAGTGCTTTAGTCTAAATCCACTAGTCCTCTCTGTTACAATCAGCAGCATATAAGAAGCTTAGCTTCAACACAACATTTGATATAAGATGCTTAGCTTGTGTATGTATATGAAAAAATCATTTGTTTACTAGTGTTCTCCTATGTACGACATTCTCCCTTGTTAAGAATTAAGATAAAAGAAACATGAAGATGAGTGGACATTCTCGACTGTAAAAGTTCAGTTCCCATTAATTCTTGTTTACTTCTTTTTTTCTGAATTATAATTCTTGTGTGGTCAAATTTGCCATGTGCTGTTTGGTTCCCTAGTTTTTGTAGTATCACAATGACTACTCAAGTCATGGTTCATGTTCTATGTTATATTTATGTGATATCTTAGACAATGCTGGAGTGATTGTGAACCCAAAGGGAGAGATGAAAGGCATAACATTGAAAATCCTGGTGGTTTTGTATGGATAACTAATATGCAGTAAGAATAGTAAGAAACTACTATCTGTTGTAGGGAATGGGTGAAACTCTTTCTATAATATCAACAATGGTTAAAGTTGTGCTAATCTATGCTTGTGATGAACATTGAACAGTTAGAATGATATGTATTTCCATGGTGCAGATTCTGCCATCACTGGACCTATTGGAAAGGAGTGCGCTGAGTCCGCTGACCTGTGGCCCAGGATTGCTAGTGCAGCAAATGCGATCATCTGTCTAATGGAAGCAACTAGTTGAAGTTTGTCTGATAGCTCTTTTTTGTGTGCTTAAGAAGTTTTTAGGACTTTATGAACTTTTGATGGCCCCAAAGATGTTTCCCTTGATGGTGTTTGTGTTGCTTCGAATATCGATAAGAACTTGTTGCTAGCTTGACAACCATCCTGTTGTTTAGCTCACTTGATTAGTACAATTTTTTTCACAGTACAAACCTGCAACCGTACAGACCAGCAAAATAGAGTGGATTTCAAACTCATCTTGCTGATTGAATGCTTGCCTGAGCTCTTATCATGTTCAAACTCATCTTGCTAATTGAATGCTTGCCTGAGCTCTTATCATAATCAGACTCATCTTACTGTTGTTCAAACTTAAAAACTTGTTTGGCCTTTGCAGTACTCAGTCTCATCTTACTGCTATTTTTTTTCAGGAACGTGATGTTACAAGCTCCATGGAGGCGTTGCAGTACCCGGATGTTGATGCACCTTGAGGCATATGAGAGCAGCTTTTTGTTCGAAACTTAAAAGTAGTTAGGTTCGATGCACTCTCAAGTTTTGGCCTTTCATTTGCTACTACTGTGGTTCAGATTCTCTTTAAAAAGTTGAATTTATTGAGCATCTTGTAAGGTCATCAGTAAACACTATATGTCCTGGATGTGTGATTAGTAGCTGCCGGTAAATTTTGATTAGTAGAAATCATGGTGAACTCTTGTTTTCATCCCCTGTGCTGCCGAATGCATGACTTTGTGTTCCCTGTGACTTTGATCCTGGCCAGGAATGGCAGTACACCAGGATTCAGTGACACAGCTGGTTTCACTTGATCCTGGTCAGGATGAAAAACAGGCCCGGCATCAATTCTGTGCTGCCGAACGAGGCCTTGGGCGGTACACCTTTTTATCCGGTGTCTGCTATTTCTCATTGAAACAGTCCTTCCCGGTAGACAAGAACCGTGCAGCGGGCCCGCGTGTGTGCACCAAGGCGACGCGAAGTTTTTGTACCCCACTTGACTACTTGAGGTTTCTGAAATCTCTTGGAATTGCTGTCTGAGTATGGTATTGCTTTTCGCAGCTAGCGTTGTTCTCTGCCCCCCTTTGCTAAACTGTCAGACACCTGGTCAAGGCATCAGTTTTGTAGTTCTTTGTCACAGATTTGGTTTTTCATCATGTTTGTAATGGATGATAGATTGTAAATCTTGATTCCAAGGCAGCAAGAATGGAAGATTGCAGTCAAGTTTGATGATCTGTTCATATGAGATCCTGTTTGTTTTAGACGATAGGCCACAGGCCTACTGGCTACTGCCGTCCATCTGTTGATCTTTTTTCTTATAAAGTAGCATAAAAACATTTATTTGAAATGAATTCTAATGTATTGCACATTTTCTTTTAGAAATAGAAGTTTTTTATGCTCGCTTTGCCAGCATTGGAATGGCTTGAATATCAAGATAAATAAAAGAACAAAATAAAGCATTAAGAAAGTTGTCCACTCATGTTAATTTCCTATATTTTTTTATCAATTCCAATTCTATTATTTCAACTACGCCACATATGATCTTTGGAACTGTTCAAGTTTATGGCCCCTTTGAAGGACCGATTAGGCGAACCAGAGAGGGGGGGAGTGAATGGGAGCCGATAAAAATTCTTCTCGAAGGAGATGAGAACTCCAACAAGACGAACACGGCTTCCAACTCACGTCTCCGATCCAACTACCCAAGTTGGTCAAGACCACACAGCCACTGGAGTGCTACTGGTCCTAGGAACCAACACTCAACCTTCCTAGCCAAAACTCACCAAAACACACAGCGGAAACTTGCACGGCTTGCTGCCTGTGCTACACCGGTCAGACCGATGGCCTGCGCCGGTCAGACCGGTGACACCGGTCAGACCGGTGGACAGAGCCGGTCAGGCCGGTGGCTACAGCAGCCGCACAGCAAACGTTCCAGGAAGCCTCAGTGAATCCTCTAGGCCCTGGAACAAAAACCACCACGAAACACAACCTGTGAGGAAGAAGAACCCCTCACAAATCCTAGCAAAACAACTCCAAACACTCCAAGAACTGATCAGCAGGACCACGGGACAAAACCACACGGACAAGGCTGTTCCCCGAGACAAAAACCCACCAAGGGCTAGCACCGGTCAGACCGGTCAAGAGCACCGGTCAGACCGGTCGTGCCTGGGCAGCTCGGGATGAACAGCGCCCGCGAGTCAACTCCTCCAAATCCAACTCCCGATCTCCCGATCCGCTCCACGGTTTTGCACAAGACTTTGGGGATAGTAGGAACACCTCATGGGTACTCCATAGCCAAGATTTGGTCCACCAAAACTTGTCAAATCAAGAGGAATCGAAGAAATCCCACCAAGAACGCCTCTAACCCTAGAGCCACGAAAACCCCAAAATCGAGCCCCTTTGCTCACGGATTTGGAAGGGGAATCAAAGGGTAAAGAACCACGAAGGGTTCATGCATACATCCCCCACCAAATCCCAAAGAGAAAGGCCTCGAAATCGCTCCAAGAAAATTGCCAAGAAAGGGCTCCGAAAATCACCAAAAAGGAGAAACGGGAAAGACACATCCAAGCCTTGAGGAACCACGCCGAATCATCTATACATACCAAAGAGGTTCATACAAGGTCTAGCTTGCCGCCCGATCATCCTTCCCTCTCACAAGATCTCACCATGAAGCTCTCAAGCTAGTCCTACGAAAATCCTAAGAAAATAGGAAGGAAAATAGGAAAACCAAATGAGCTAGGGTTCCAAGAGATGGCTGCCATCCTCTCACCACTTGGGTTATATGGAGGCAACCGAAAGACTAAAATACCCTTACTAGCTAACTAGGGATACATGCCCCTCGAGGGCGAAATTGGAAGTCTTTGTCTTCGCACCATCGGACGGATGCCCAGCGACCGCAAACTTGCTTAGCCTCGACGCAAGCCTTGCGATCCCGACGCGTGTCCTCCGCTTCGAAGATTCCGGACTGCGTCGTCGCACACCGGTCAGACCGGTGCTCCTCACCGGTCAGACCGGTACCCACCGGTCAGACCGGTCAGACCCACCGGTCAGACCGGTCTGGAGCTGCTGCACCTCCGTCTTCGGTTCTTCGGTCTTGGCTTTGTGGATCAACCAAGGAACCCAGTGGTTTTCTGGTGAACCACCGGAAACCCCGCGAACTCGGTGTAGCCTCCGCCAATCACCACTCATGACTCGGCTCCCACGTAGTCCCGGCTCGACCTTGGTTTTGAGGCTCAACCAAGAAACCGTCCATGACTTCATCTTGCCGTTCTTGCCACCATGCGGCCCGCACTTGACCCCGCTGGCCACCGGGTCCCTCGAACCAAGCCTACTTGTCTTCTCCACACCTGGAGGCCTCACCGGCAACGACCTTTCACGCTTGTTCTTCACCTGCACCTGCACCAGTCAAGCCGCAACCTGCACCTGCAATACTTAGCCAAGAATCAGTCCACACCACGTTGTCAATCACTCATCACACCAAGAAGCGACCATCCACCGGTCCTCGAACCACACCTGGCTCTCAATCTCCCCCTTGATGAGTGCATTGACAACACACACGTTTTGGTAACCAAGAGAAAAGGAAAAGAAAAGAAACGACTAAAAGAAACTCCAACAAGCGATCGAAAGCCAAAGAAAAGGCAAAGAGCAAGATCACTTGAAGAAGACAAGTCTCGGACCCCTTAGGCAAGGGCAACGGCTCGACACATCCGAGACAAAACATGCTCAAGCAAAGAGCACAAACCATCAAACCAAAGCTCGAAAACCACAAAGAGCTCCCCCTGCACACATGCAAGCTCCCCCTGGACAAATGCATGCGAACCACTTCACAAAACAGAGCAGCTGCAACAGCTCAGCTCTGACCGGTCAGACCGGTCGACACAACCGGTCAGACCGGTGGGCAACATGTGAACAGGACCAGCACTCTGACCGGTCAGACCGGTGACCTCAACCGGTCAGACCGGTGCACAACAGAGCCCAAAAATAGCTCGAAACCACCTGAAAACCTTCCAAATGCATTCAGTAGGCCAAAACATGCTCAAACTTCTCCCCCTTGTTGACAATGCATGAATCAAGCCAAAAATGCAAAAAATGCAACCTAGAGCTTCTCAAATAGACAAAATTCAACATAGGATGCTACACATGTCCAAACGAGCAAGTTAGATACTCTATAGCTTCGTAAAGACATAAACTTCATGATCACCAAGTTTCACAACCATTTGGCGAAGCTAAGACAGAATTTAGCAATTTTGCGAAAAATTACCCTCTCATGAGCAAAGTCCTAAACATGAGCAAAACATGTCAAAATGGCAAAGCCACACAAACTTCATGCTAGGACAACCATTCTAAGCATAAGACCATCATAAACACCCACAAGCACCTCATGTCATGTCAAAGCCACCGAGCCATGTGCCTACTTCTATATATGAGACTTCTCATTGGTAGGCATCATGCAACGATTTAGCACCCAAAGCAAATTAAAATTAGCACATATGACATGGGAGCACATTTTTCAAGCAATTTACATTTCATTTTCAGATTTATAATTGGTACATGAAATGTCTTTGCGACAAAAAGGAACTTATGCCCCTCCACAAGATGAAGCATGGGGGCTAAACATTCATGATGGCAAATGAGCCTTTGGCCCCATATGATCAAAATAAGCTATCCAACCACAAATTAAGCATAGCCAAGCCACTAAAACATGTCAAGATCATGTAAAGGCATTTACTCACAAGAGAGCATATATATGAAATTTTTCAAAAAACATAGCCATCAACCATGGATACAAACCAAGATTATCAAGAGCTAAGCCAAACTAACCATAGCTTACCAAATTAGCTCACAAAGACATATATGTCATTCCATGGTGAACAATGTGTATAGGAGAAGCCTTTCCTAAGCAATGCATATGATACAAAATGCATGCAACCTAAGATACAAAGATGCCTATACATCATGCTACATATGCCATGCCAAATGCAAGAAATGCACAAGGAAAGCTATACAAAAGCTACAAAGGAGCTCCCACACACAAAGCTCACAAACGACCGGCTCCTCGAGGGGAGGCAAAAAGGGCTCGACACCACCGGCAAAAGAGCAAAGGAGAACAAAACTCACAAGCTCCGTCTAAACACATGCACTAGGGCCAAAGAGCATACAAAGCTCACCCTTAGTACACATGATAGAGCAAAGAGCACACTAAGCACACAGGCTCCCCCTAAACTCATGCATTAAGGTCAAAGAGCATACAAAGCTCACCTTACATACATGAGATAGGGCAAGGAGCAAAACGAACCAAGTGACTTGACCAAGGCCACACATTTGAAGATCACAAAAATACTTACCTTGATCATTTCTTCAGAAGTCACCCGTCCTTGTCCACCGTCCCCGAAAGTGATGTACCTCCATATCATCACCGGGGTATGAGGCCGGAGAACCACCCCCGATATCAACCAAATGTTCTCCGGGACTCCCACCTGCAACTCAAAACCAAGAGCGAGAGCGAGCAAATGACTCAACACTGGGGTTAGTACCAAAAGTGTCAAACCAGTGCCGAGCCATCTCCTCAAAAGTAGGGTTAGCAACATCCATCCTACCGCGCCTATCAAAACTGCGATCCATCCTATCAAACCTATCAAACCTGGAACCACCATGGGAAAACCACTCCCGTCTCACTGGAGGAGTACGGGTACCACGAAAGGGAAAGCGTGGTCCGTAGCCCCTCTGAGACTCAAAGCTGCGACCTCTCCCAAACTCGTATTGATCACGAGGTGGAGAACGTCCAGCAAACTCAACACCACTTGACTCAAAACGCCTACCATCTGTTCCACGACCGAAAGAGCTGAACCCTCGAGCATCACAGCCTCGAAAACCAGACCGTCCAGCACTCTGCCTAGCACCGGTCTGACCAGTCACTCTGACCGGTCTGGCCGGTGGCCCTCGGCCAGTAAACCTGCCTTCACCTGAAGTTCTCCTATCTCTCCATGCTGGAACCGTATGCACAACACCCTTTCCCTTAGGTAGTGGCATACGAGGCTCAGGCACACCATGAGAAAGGTGGTACCTGTCCTTGTTTGCCCACTCCTTAGCCATTCTCGCCTCTCTCCTTCTCTTATAGCAAAACTCTCTCTTGTGACCATCCTTTCCACAAAACTCACAATGGAAACGGATTGGTCTTAGCTTAGGCTTGGGGTGAGGCTCTTCACATGGCTTCTCACTAGATTTCCCACTTGGTTTCTCACTAGGCTTTTCACTTGCCTTCTCACTTGGTTTTTCTCTCGGTTTAAGCAACTGGTTTGGATTGGGTGCAAACTTGTCTTTGGGCGTGGGTTGTGGTGGGACTGGAATATTCCCAAATTTTCCTTCTCTCTCACCACTGCTCTCACCAAACTTAACAGATCCCAAAACCCAACCATCAAAGCGCTTATAACCGGCAATCATCATGCCAAGCTGAGGTTCCTGACTAGACAACCAACTCAGCACTTCACGCAACTTACTGTTCTCATCCTGCAAATGATCAACACATTTTGCAAGTTCCAAATTCTTCACAGTATGTAATTCACAGGTAGAGCAAGCAGTAGGAATAGGCACTTTCAAATCAGCCTCAAGCGAAACAATGCGAGAACGAAGCTCAGCAATTTTTTCATGCAAACCAGGGCAAGAAGTACATGCACCAAGCAAAGTGGGTCTAGATTGCAGCTCAGCCAACTCAACCCTAAGCACATCTAGTTCCTCACACTTGGAGGCATGCTTTTCCCTAAGAGCAGTCAAATCAGCTAGGAAAACAGAGCAATCAGCACAATCAATCTCATCAGAAACCACAGGGCTAGCCTTAAGCGAATCGATTTCAAGCTTGCCATCAAGAACCTGTGTTTCTAGCTCAGCCACTCTAGTCCTAGCATCTTCAAGCAACGCTCTAAGCTCCTTCCTAAGCTTCTTAGCCTCTCTAAGCATGTGATCGCGATTATCAAGCAAGTCAACCAACTCCTCATTCTCCTTGCGTAAAGAAGAGAGCTCATCACATACCTCATCCTCGGAGTCGGAGTCTGATTCCGAGGCGTTCTTCTGGCTTCTCTTGCTGCCGGAGCTGCGTGCCATGCCGCATAGCCCATCCTTCTTGTTGCAGCCTCTCGAAGTCTTGCTTGCGGTACAGCAAAGGCCGTTCAAGTACTTGCCGAAGTCCTTCTTCTTCTTTCTGTGCTTCCTCTTGCTGTCCTCTTCTTCTTCTTCTTCACTCGAGCTTGATGACACATCCTCAGAGTCGGAGTCGATGTCGCTCGATCTCTTGATCTTTTCTCGGGTCCGTGTCTTCCTCCCATGTTCATGTTCCTTCTTCTTGGATCTTCTTCCTTTGTCCTTGGACTTGTGCTTGTCGTGGTTGTTCACCTTTGGACACTCGGCGAAAAAATGTCCGGTCTTGCCGCACTTGAAACACGCTCTCGAGTTCCTCCTTGAGTTCACCCGGTTCTCGTGCAGCCTCTCGAACCGCCTGGTCAGCAACGCCAGCTCGTCCTCTCCAAGCACGTCGAACTCCTCGTCTGGCAAAGACATCAAAGAAGACAAAGAGTACATCCTGGAGGATGCGTTAGCGTTAGACTTGGCTCCTTTGCCACTAACGAGAGCGAGACTATGAGAATCAGTCGGGCTCTCGATCTTGGCTGTCATACCACGGTCCAACTCAGCCGACTTGAGCTTCGAGAACAGCTCGTTCACCGTCAAGGTGTCATACTTCTCGGACTCAACAATAGCCTCAAACTTCCCGTCCCATACGGTACGATCCAACGAGTGCAAGAGCTTCACGGCTCTATCATGATCAATGTATGGGAGGACGTCCACATTGGCTCTCATGTTGTTCACAACGACCGTAAATCGCTGGAAAAGGGCATCGACGGACTCGCCGGGGAGATGAGTGAAGTTCTCGTACTCTCTCCGGTAAGTCGCGTACATCCGAGCCTGAACCTGAGCATTCCCAGCATGAGCATCCTTCAACTGCTCCCAAATCCTACAAGCTAAGTCCTCTGTCTGAACCCGATCGAATTCAGGCTGACACAGAGCACGAAACAAGTAGTCGACAGCCTTGTTGTTGGCTTCGAACATATCCCTCGATCCTGGAGCAAGGAAGTTCATCGGATGAACATAAGCTGTGTTCACCGTGACATCCCAAAGGATCTGACCCTTTCCGCGGAGGAACGCCGCCATCCGCCTTTGCCACATCTGGTAGTTCTTCCCATCGAAGTGCGGAGGACCCGAACCCCGTTCCTGGTACGCCATCTTTGGATCTTAGACTGGTAAGAGTCAATAAAGACCCGAACCGGCTCTGATACCAATTGAAGGACCGATTAGGCGAACCAGAGAGGGGGGGGGGGAGTGAATGGGAGCCGATAAAAATTCTTCTCGAAGGAGATGAGAACTCCAACAAGACGAACACGGCTTCCAACTCACGTCTCCGATCCAACTACCCAAGTTGGTCAAGACCACACAGCCACTGGAGTGCTACTGGTCCTAGGAACCAACACTCAACCTTCCTAGCCAAAACTCACCAAAACACACAGCGGAAACTTGCACGGCTTGCTGCCTGTGCTACACCGGTCAGACCGATGGCCTGCGCCGGTCAGACCGGTGACACCGGTCAGACCGGTGGACAGAGCCGGTCAGGCCGGTGGCTACAGCAGCCGCACAGCAAACGTTCCAGGAAGCCTCAGTGAATCCTCTAGGCCCTGGAACAAAAACCACCACGAAACACAACCTGTGAGGAAGAAGAACCCCTCACAAATCCTAGCAAAACAACTCCAAACACTCCAAGAACTGATCAGCAGGACCACGGGACAAAACCACACGGACAAGGCTGTTCCCCGAGACAAAAACCCACCAAGGGCTAGCACCGGTCAGACCGGTCAAGAGCACCGGTCAGACCGGTCGTGCCTGGGCAGCTCGGGATGAACAGCGCCCGCGAGTCAACTCCTCCAAATCCAACTCCCGATCTCCCGATCCGCTCCACGGTTTTGCACAAGACTTTGGGGATAGTAGGAACACCTCATGGGTACTCCATAGCCAAGATTTGGTCCACCAAAACTTGTCAAATCAAGAGGAATCGAAGAAATCCCACCAAGAACGCCTCTAACCCTAGAGCCACGAAAACCCCAAAATCGAGCCCCTTTGCTCACGGATTTGGAAGGGGAATCAAAGGGTAAAGAACCACGAAGGGTTCATGCATACATCCCCCACCAAATCCCAAAGAGAAAGGCCTCGAAATCGCTCCAAGAAAATTGCCAAGAAAGGGCTCCGAAAATCACCAAAAAGGAGAAACGGGAAAGACACATCCAAGCCTTGAGGAACCACGCCGAATCATCTATACATACCAAAGAGGTTCATACAAGGTCTAGCTTGCCACCCGATCATCCTTCCCTCTCACAAGATCTCACCATGAAGCTCTCAAGCTAGTCCTACGAAAATCCTAAGAAAATAGGAAGGAAAATAGGAAAACCAAATGAGCTAGGGTTCCAAGAGATGGCTGCCATCCTCTCACCACTTGGGTTATATGGAGGCAACCGAAAGACTAAAATACCCTTACTAGCTAACTAGGGATACATGCCCCTCGAGGGCGAAATTGGAAGTCTTTGTCTTCGCACCATCGGACGGATGCCCAGCGACCGCAAACTTGCTTAGCCTCGACGCAAGCCTTGCGATCCCGACGCGTGTCCTCCGCTTCGAAGATTCCGGACTGCGTCGTCGCACACCGGTCAGACCGGTGCTCCTCACCGGTCAGACCGGTACCCACCGGTCAGACCGGTCAGACCCACCGGTCAGACCGGTCTGGAGCTGCTGCACCTCCGTCTTCGGTTCTTCGGTCTTGGCTTTGTGGATCAACCAAGGAACCCAGTGGTTTTCTGGTGAACCACCGGAAACCCCGCGAACTCGGTGTAGCCTCCGCCAATCACCACTCATGACTCGGCTCCCACGTAGTCCCGGCTCGACCTTGGTTTTGAGGCTCAACCAAGAAACCGTCCATGACTTCATCTTGCCGTTCTTGCCACCATGCGGCCCGCACTTGACCCCGCTGGCCACCGGGTCCCTCGAACCAAGCCTACTTGTCTTCTCCACACCTGGAGGCCTCACCGGCAACGACCTTTCACGCTTGTTCTTCACCTGCACCTGCACCAGTCAAGCCGCAACCTGCACCTGCAATACTTAGCCAAGAATCAGTCCACACCACGTTGTCAATCACTCATCACACCAGGAAGCGACCATCCACCGGTCCTCGAACCACACCTGGCTCTCACCCTTTCTATTCTATTTTGGCTCAACTGAAGTCAACCTTACTATACTTGCTGGTAGATCTTACTCAAAAAGAGTTTGAAAGGCCGCCATGAAAAGGACTGTCAGCGGAACTGCGTAACAGAAGGGTTTTGTTTGATAATTCGTTGTAATTGTAACACATCTTGGTTTTTTTAACGCTGTATGTTTTGACGGATGCAAGTTTGATTTTCATAGCAGCAAGATTGAGATCAAGTTTGATGATCTCTACTGAATTTCATACGGGAATCTCTGCAGGCACTGAAATTGCAGCTGAGTACTCCCTTCGTTCCAAATTAATAGTCGTTTTGGCTTTTCTAGATACATTTTACTCCTTTTGTTATGTACTTAGATATATATATTTATGTCTAGATACATAACAAAAGGAATGTATTTTAAAAAAGTTAAAATGATTAGTAATTTGAGACGAAGGGAGTATAAAATTGCTTTTATCTGTGTGTTTGTCAACAGGGTCTGTTAAATAACATGAGGCTGTTATCTCTGGCCCTTTCTCTTGAACATTCGAAACCTTGTCAAGATTTAGTTCGATGGTTGTTTCAGCAGATTTTGTTTTTTCCATGTTATGTTATACTTTCAGTTGGTGTCATGGATGCAAAATTGTTTTTTCTCCTCCAACGCAGCAAGATTGAGATCGAGTGTGATCCTGTGCCTACTGAATCTCACATAGTAAGGACTTGTTTGCAGTGACGGATCTAGGATTCAGACGTAGGGGAGGCTGAACACCTTCTTTTACCTCTAGACACTAAAAAAACTTCATTTATAGCAGAAAATTTGAAAAGAAATCGAAGAAGAGCTTCATTGTTGTGCAGGCAGTAGGGGGGCTGGAGCCCCCTCCGCCCCCTTGCTGCCTCCGTCCCTGCTTGTTTGGTTTGGATCCTCAAAAAGTTGTCTGGTCTGGAAGCAATCTCAGTCATTGGATTTTGATGACATGGAGTTGGATGGTGCTGCTAGGCAAAAAGTTGCATGTCATGCAACAACCAAAGAAGCCTTAAGTAGAACTCTCAGAAGCCGAGTCCACGCTCCTGCGCTCGCTTACTCACGAAGGAACCTCCCCCACCCCTCCTCCGGCCCCTTCCCGCTCGCCTCCAGCATTCTCGTCGGTGAGCACCGGGAGAGGAGCCCCAAGACTTAGTTAGTAGTAGTTATCTAGTTAGTAGATCTACCGTGCCCTATGGTCAGCTATGCCCGGGTTGCGCCGTCGTCGCTGTTCTCGGCTTCTTCGTTGACGCCGTCGCCGTCCAGGTCAGTAGAAATAAATCAGTTCCCGCATCCCCTCGCCCCCTCCACTACAGAGCGGATCTCCCGTCCTCTTCCTCCGCCCAATCCCCGATTCGTTCGTGGTTGGAGTGGATTTGAGCGTTGTGTCTTCGGATCGTCCACCCTACTGGGTGGATCTGCTCAGTGATGCTGCTGCTCACCTCCCCTTCGTCCCAGCCGCGTCATCCGTCATACCGCCGCTCGCTCCATCCTCCACTTTCATGTTGCAGCCTCAGATCCAGTCGACCAAGACTTCTACCAAGCAACTCTACTTTTGATGGTGCCTCGACGTCCTCGTCTTCCCCCTAGATTTCGATTTGGAGTCTCTTCTTCAACCTCCGGCGACGGCAATCCGCTCATCTTTCGGTCGCCTGGTGTGCGCTTTCTCCAAGGCTCCGTCGATCCACCTACAACCGTTGCTTTGCACGGCCTTCCATCCGGCTGTAGCCTCTACAGCCATCCGCCGGCGAGCTCGTCGTTGTTCGTGTCTGTGTAGCAGTTGCTGTTCTTATTTGGTCAAGGGACCAAGTTGTAATTCAGTCCTCTTCCAAGAACTTTTATGTAAGATGGCTGCATAATATAATATATTGCTAGTTGTCAAAAAAAACAAGCCTTAAGTCACTCCATAGCAGTTTTTTTCTTTTTTTTTGAAGTTTTCGTAGCAGTTTCTATATATTTCTTTTTTAGAAAATGAAATTATCTTTAGCCTCTACAACAGCCAAATTTTTACAGCAAATTCAGCTTAATAGTTGTTCACTAAAATGAAAATAGAAGTTTACTAAAGCAAAAAAAATTACAAGCAAAGTTTGCTTCTCCATCTGTTCTTGGCAAGGATATCCAAAGCGACAACTTCCAATGCTTTGCTTGCCATCCGAACAGATTTTCTTATGTCTTCAAGCTGCATCAGTGACCAAAGTCGTAGCCAATAAGCTTTCCTGGAAACCAACTGCATAAAAGAGGTGAACTTTTTTTCCTAAAAATTATATCATTTTGAGGACACCAAATCGTCCACATAAGAGCAACAACTCCCACAAAAATCAAACATCTTATCTTATTATCTATGCATGTTAACCAATTATTATATACAACTATATAAATGTAACTCACTACAGATTTCTCTCGAACCTCACTGTGCCACGTCAGCACCCACCCACCATGCAGCAAGCCACATCATCACCTCCCACTAAAATTCATTAATACCCCACTAAGATGCATTAATTGCTATTTATCTCTCATGTGGTGCACACCATCTTGAATTCTGAATTATTCTAACTGTCCAACCGATTTGATGCATATTTTCAATTCATTAAATGTATGTCTTATTGGTTTTTCCCATCTATTCAAAAATAACATAAAAATTTATGATACTCATCAAGAGAAAGCTCATATAGCTCTCTGGGTAATCTCTGCAAGTACACTATTTTACGAGCAACTAAACAACCACATTGATTCATAGTTTATCAAAAAAACTTTTTCAAATTCCGCAGTAACACGTGGAGAATCAGTACAACTATATAGATTGAACCCACTACAAGTCATGGATAAATTTCTCTCAACATGTAAGCATTCCACGTCACCATCCACTATACGCCATGTCACCATTCACTAATCATATATTTATGTTTTCAACCGATTTTCTATAGTTAATATCATGTCTTTATGAGTAGTATGCCACAAAATTCTCGTAGTAGAAAAAATGTAGGATCAATAATTTAGAATGGTTATCTCTCAACAAAATTATCATGCTTCCATGTATAATATTATCTACAAAAGAATGTTGTTATGTAATCACTTTGGTATTCCTACTTTCATATTACACCTTAAAATCTTGTTTAAAAAATTCTCACAGCAACGCGTAGAGTATCACCTAGTAGGTCTATATATTTCTGAGATGAGTTGTTTCTATTTGAACAGTGCTTTGTCATCAAACCTGTGGTGACGCAAAAGGCCTAGCTCGTCCGTACCAATCGTTTCCTTTCTTCACGATTCACAAATGTTAGCTGACTGCTGGAGAAAATTGTAAACTTAGAGCAACTTCAACAGTCTCTGTATATATTTAGTTAAATTTAGAGTTTGTAGCCTCTTTAAAAAAATAGAGAACCATCTAATTTTATGAAGCAATCCAAAAGCTTAGTGTTGGCGGTCGATTTCCGTCAACCTAGCCACATGTTTACCTTCTATGTTGGTATTAATTTGTTATTTACACTAACGATCCTAACCCTCATTATATGTCAAGTTCGCACTCGCATGTGGTTTTTGGAGTTTATTGTTTACACAGGAATCAAGAGCTTAAATGAGGACTTCCGGGTAAAGTTCATCAAGGGTTTTACAAGGTGATCACGGACCCCGGGACAAGTCAAGATATAAGATAAACATGACTCCAAATGAACCAAGGACTAAAACGTGAAGCCGAGAAGTGCTGAGGACCTAGACGGAAGATGCAGGAGTTCATACGCCAAGCACCCTTGTCTAAACCACAAGGAAAATGACGTCAAGAACCCACATGCAACTCGGCAAAAAGTCAGGAAGTCGCGAGAAGCAACACGGAGGAAACCGGGGCCGAACTGGGCGCAGGCCGGTCGGCCCAGGCCGGCCGGCCCAGCCCAATTCGGGTCCGGTTCGGTGCCCCCTTTGACCTAGCTGTTCCTCGGGTTATTTATAGCCCCCGTGCCTCGAGCCACGCATCAAGCAATTCGTCATCCGCCGCCGAGGAGCAGAGAAGAGAGGGACACCCTTCCGGAGAGAAGAGGGTCGAGATGGTTGACTAGAGTTTCCCTAGCCGACGTGGGAACCTTGCATGGAAGACCACGTCGGAGTTCTAGAAGCTAGGATCAAGATCAAGGTAGGATCCCGGTGGTGATCTTGTCTATGTACTATACTTCATGTTGAATTTGCAAGATTGAATCCGATTTCTAGCGATCAAGTGCTTTCTCTTCTACTTTGTCTTCGCTTGGGTTTTCTTATTCTCCAATCTATTCCGGATATATTGCTTAGGTTGTTCTTGTAGCCATGGTGGCTAGAGGTGCATACCTGACCTACCGAGCGTTTTCAACACGTTCCTCGTGAACGTGCTCTTAGGTTCACCTACACAATAAGCGGGACATCGTGACAGGATGTTGACCACGTGTGCGGTAGGTGCCTATGAGGGTTGGAACGGAAGCCAAGATTTAAAGAGACTTTTAATGAGATTCGTTTGCTTTATTCTTCTTGGTTTTGGAACTTCAACAAAAGACCCGATCCAATCTCTAGATTGGTTTTATCTCCTCTTTCTCTTGCTACCTCCGGTGTTTAGTAGATTAGATGTGTTTTCATGCTTCTTCCTTAGATTAGATGCAAAAACCCCTTTTCAAGATCAAAGTGTTTTCCGCTTATTAGATTGGATCTTGCATTACACACTGTTCCACGGATTCGATACCTTGGGTTCACCACTCAAGGGAAGAAGGGTCTCTTGACTACGACGGAGGATTTGTCCGCTTGCAAGTCCAAACGAACTTTGCAACGATAATCAAACGTCAACACTTAGCTAAAACTCTCCCTCTCCCACCCTGATGTGTAGGTCCCACCGTCATCACTTTCCCTTCTTTCTGTTTCAGCTCTCTCTCGCACGGCCGCAACCTCGACTCCGGCCCTGTCCCTCTCGGCCTCTCCTACTGTTCCCTCGGCGACTCCCTCCCCCGTTCGGCCCCTCCGTCCCTCCCTTCCCGACCGGCCAGAGCTGATGGCCCAGGGTGTGCACCAGGCGGACGGAGGGCACGCAGATTGCCTCCACGGCGTGGGGAACGACCATGGTCACCGGCTTGATTCATCACCGTCGGTGAGTTTCGGCTCAATTCCTCGCAGTTGGAGCTTCTATGCGACACCGCACATCTGTTTTGCAGCTTATCCGCCGCTTTCGCTCGCCGTACAGGCTCTCCTCGGTGAGATTCATCCACCCCTTCCGCAGCCGCCCATGAAGCTCTGCCACGGTGCTGCCTCAAGCTACGGCGGCGCGGGAACTCCTCGGCGAGGGCATGACATTTACTATGAGGCATTGAGCCGATGCCCGCCTGGAGGAATGACAGGGCGCCACCGCCCGCCGCACCGCTCCAGCAGCACCACGAGGGTCTCCTCGACCTCGGTGCCGCCCGCCGCCACCGCCTGCTGCTGCTGCCACGGCTAGGGATGGCAATGAGTCGGGTCGGGTGCGGGTGGAGCAAAACCCACCCATTATGACACCCATCACATTTAGCTACACCCACCCATTATCACACCCATGGGTGAAATTTCACACCCGCACCCACACCCGCTGGGTGTCGGGCACCCACTGGGTCCATCACAGTATACGACATATATAAATGTGATGACATTATACCAAACAATATAATAGGATAAAATCATGAAAGTCACATATAGATCGTTCTAACAAGCCAAATTCCAACTTATAGTCATATCATGTCACATAAATGTTCATAATTCCAACAAGAAAATAAATTAGTCACCATACTCAATACATCACATAAGCAAATATAGAATAAAGACTTAAACCTAACCTTAAGATTGAAAACACCAAACATAGATTACAACATCAATCATCATAAATCTATCAAATAGGTTTGGTACCTATAAAAATATAAATATAAATTATTATTTCGGGCCCCATGGGTCACCCACGGGTTAAAATATACACCCGCACCCACACCCACTTAATACGGGTCGGGTGTAGACCCATGGGTGAAATTTCGCACCCGCGCCCACACCCATTGGGTGTGAAACCCGTGGGCACCCGCACCCATGGGTCCGACTGCCATCCCTAGCCACGGTGGGGCCTCGTCCTCCTGTAAGTCGGAGATGTTCGCCATGGAGCGATTTCGCGGTGGCTCCCCGAAAATTGGCGCGGGAGAGTGGATTTGGCGCGGGAAGGTGAGATTGCGAGCCGGACATCCTCGTCAGACTTCGCGAGCCGAAGGGGCTGAGGCTGAATGGCGAGGCAGATTGCGAGGGGCTATTTTATCGAAGCTATTGAAATGGATTTCGGTTTCCTTTATTTTTTTACTGATGCAAAATGAGTTAGAGAGGAGAGTGGATTTTATGAGCACAGGGGTAGGTGCCCACCCTGTGACGTGGTGCACTCTCAGCCATCAGATCCGCATCGCAGGGCTGAGATTGAGCCACGTCACTTCTAGACTGAGATGACGTGGCTCAATCTCAGCCATCCAATACCGATCCGATGGCTGGGAGTGCGGGTGGGCACCTACCCCTATGCTCACAAAGTAGTTGGAGTTGCTCTTATGACTCATGTCGTTGTGACTTCACGGTTTTGTTATCTATTATCTTAATACTTGAGTGTTAAAAGAAGCCACCATGTTTGCCAAGAGAGTTTAGAAATTCCCACATTAATCTAAAAAAGAGAAGGATATGCACCGTTAGATTTTATGAAGATCTAATGGTCTAAACTAACCTAAAGAGTCCAACTCAAATAATACTGAAAAATCTAAAATCTAAAAATCAGAATTATAAAAAGGAAATTCTAAGTGGTGGGAAAAAAAGATCTACATTCCTCAAATTAAAGCCACCACGTTTGCCGAGAGAGTTTAGAAATTCTCACATTAATCTAAAAAAGAGAAGGATATACACTGTTGGATTTTATGAAGATCTAATGGTCTAAACTAACCTAAAGAGTCCAACTCAAATAATACTGAAAATCTAAAATCTAAAAATCAGAATTATAAAAAGGAAATTCTAAGTGGTGGGAAAAAGATCTACACTCCTCAAATTAACGTGTTGTACCATACATACATACGTGATACTAAACCGATAGGTCACCCCTCAAGTTAACGTGATGTACCCATACATACGTGATACTAAACCAACTGTCGTTATAGTTTGAGTCCGTTCCAAACTACTAAAGATATTTCTTTGGTCTTCTTAACTATGTTGTTATTAGGAAGTCATGAATTGAAATCATTTTGCCCAGCAACTACCATTAATCAATGCCAAAAAACTAGATTGAGAAATTTTGTAAATAATTTTGATGATGAGAGAGGGACTAACTTCAATTGCAAGTCCCTAATGCATATAAGTGTCAATATATCCCGCTTGCCGCTTCTCATATATGAGCGTGGATGACGGGAACAATAGTAGCATCTTAAGTGCGCAAGTTTGCAGCCACATAGAAGAGCTTAGATTTGAGCATTCTGGTGGTCGAGCCGAGCTAAGGTAGAGATAAAAAAAAAGCCATGTTAATCCAAAAAAAAAGAAAGATATATATCGTTGGATTTTATGTAAATCTAACGGTCTAGAGGGTTTAGAAATTTCCATATTAATAAAAAAGGAAGGATATACGTCGTTGGATTTTATGTAGATTTAAATATCTAATGGTCTATATTAAACTAAAAAGTTCATATCAAATAAGATAATAATATCTATGGATCTAGAAAACCCAAAACGATCTATAATTTAGAACAGAGGGAGTATTAGTTTGGGTTTTTACGTATGCACGGTCGTCACTCTCTCCGTGTTATCGTGACAACCGCCTCCAAAGCACTCCCGTCGATGTTGCACATTAATAAAAAAATTGCACTGTTCGAATTTATGAAGATCGGTCCCAATTAATCTAAAGAGTGCACATGTCGAAACGTCAACATAGAGAAGATTTTACACCGCTAGATCTTATGAAGATCTAACGGTCCTAATTAATCTAAGGTCCCATTTGTCAGCACTCCGCTCCGCTCCTCGCTTCACACCGCTCTCACTCCCAGTCACTCCCACTCCCAAAAAAATACGTTTCGCAGAGCTCCGCGGGAGCTCCGTGTTTGGGCAACGACGGCCACTAACGATTTGAGCTTGACTACTGTTAACAAATCGAGCTCTCCATCCATGAATCTAGCCCCACGCTGCCGAGTTGAGCTCCGGTGAGGAAGGCAGGCGGGGGACGAGCGGAGCCGAAAAGGGGTGCAAGCAACATCGAGGAAGGGTGGCGTCGGTAGAGATTGGAGACGAGTAGACAATTGCGGAGGCACATGGAAGACGACGGGGAACTCTCCGCATGGCATTGGCAAAACTCTGTGCGCTGGAGAGAGATGGCGCGATCAGAGACGAGTAGTGGGAAGGGACCGACGACAACGAGCACGTGGATAGAGAGACGAGCAACGGGAGGGGATAGGCAGCCAGCGACCGAGCAAATGAGGGGTGGGCTTGACGACTGATGGTGAAGGAGGAAGACAAAGAGAATCAGTGAGAAGAAGGTTTTTCCACTCTGCACTCTATGTGGAATCAGACTAATCGATTAGCCATGATTCATTGGAGGAGCTAACACCGGTTTTTTTCGTCTGAACGAAGCGGCGGGAGCGCTGCCAAACAGGGAGTCCATATGTTACGTCAACATAGCTCAACAAAGATGCTGTCCAAACTTCAATTGTTCTATTAGAAAATAGTACCATGTATAGGAAGGAGAAAACATTGAAAGGAATGAAGAAGAAAAGATGAATACAAACAGGGAGTCCATATGTTAGAAACGTCAACATAGCTCAACAAAGATGCTGTCCAAACTTCAATTGTTCTATTAGAAAATAGTACCATGTATAGGAAGGAGAAAACATTGAAAGGAATGAAGAAGAAAAGATGAATAAAAGAAAATTTTGCACGTTAGGAAAGTTAAGGTGCAAATAATAAAGGAAAAAGGCACCTGTCAACGTGTATTTGGAGGAAAATAAAACAATACCAAGAAAAGGAATCCGTACATAATATTGGAATCCTAGAAAAAATGAGTACAACTCTATTTTTAGGTTTTTTTTCAAATTATCAAAGACACTTGCTTGGTTTACTTCTACTTATAGTACTAAGTCACTACTGGTAAGTTAAAAAAGGTATTTTGCTGAGGGATTGTCATCAATCAGTGAGAGAAAAATAGATTCAAGAGACAAATGGAAGCTATAAGTGCAAATCCCAGCTGCGCGTAAGTGCCGACATATTCAGATGCATGTAAGTGACAAAGCTTAACAACAACGACTCAAGTGCATGCAAGTTGCTACATACCCCATGTAAGCTCCATCCTCCATGGCAACTTCTCAAATCTTACTATGGGTGTCATCAAAAGGAAACAATTATTCGACACATAACCTAAATCCAAAGAGTGAGGGTATGGAATGCAAAAAGCCAATGATTCCAATAGCATGACGATCACCACCAGTGATGCCAAGAAGCAGGCTATCTTGTAGTGTAGCACTGGGATGAGTGGACAGCCAAGAACTAAAAAACTTAGGAGAGAAGAATGATGGAGTGGTGACATGATGTAGAACAAAGTCGCTCCGAAAATCAATGTTTGGCATGCATGACTATCTGTAGCAAGCTACAAGTAGTGTTTAGCGCACAGTAAAGAACATGTCACACGAGAGAGAGAGAGAGAGAGAGAGAGAGAGAGAGAGAGAGAGAGAGAGAGAGAGAGAGAGAGAGAGACTTTGCATGTCACAACAATGATTTTGTTGACCTAGTGCACGACTTTCATGAGTCGTATGATAAGAGGATTAATGCATTAATGGACTTCTAGCAATTGGGCATCCACAGATAAAAAAAGTATGTGAAGCTTTTACAACAAAACCAAAGTCGACATTATATTGGACTTTAGTCAATGGCTTAGCTAGGGCCATGAGATAGAAGAGTGGAGGTAATGTTGGGCATAGAGGCATGTACAAAAATCAAACATCAAAAGTGTGGGCATCAACAATGATAACTAGCGTGAGTTCTGGATGCATGTGTGCTTCGTGCAACATTAAAGACTAGCAGGTGCAAGCCACTGCTTTGCACATGACTACAAAGTTGTTTAGATGTGAAAATTTGCACTATGAATACACTATTCACCTATCACATCGAGTCACATCTTTTCTCACAACACGCACCATAATGCGCACTTCTGCAACACATTTGCATTGTAAATGTATTATTCATCCATGCAAACTTGCGCATACCAGCCCTAAGATGTGGTGTCGATGAAAGGATGGAAAGAGGTAAACAAATGATGGATCCCAGAGACAAAATCACCATGAAAAGAGAGTTCTGTCGAGGCGTTGGAGATAGTGAGGTTGATGCATGGCTATAAGGATGGCACGAGGAGGTGAACACTCATGACAAATTTGATCAACTTCAACGAGGAAATGGCGGGCACCTAACGATGAAGCCATCATGCAGTTCCAATCACGAAAACTATTATCATTTGAGCCGCAGAGTATTTGATGACTTAATTTCATATGTGCCTTATGAGAGTTTTAATTAATTGTGTGTGAGAGAGAGGAGGTGGGTGGGAATTCCTATGCACTCACATCATTGCATGCTTTCGACCTCCCCCACAACGCCAATGAGTAGGGCTAGTAGTCAAATTTGGACCGACAAACAAAAAATTGTACGGACAAAAAATAATTGTTTGTCAAGGGGCTCACAGTTGGAGTGGTAAAGGCCACTGGCTGAGACCTCCACCCAGGGTTCAAATTCTGAGTGCGACAATATTTCTTTGAATTTTACGTTGTGGGGTACTCCCCTACATTTTTCTTTAAAAAATGATTGTTTGTCGCCTAGAAATCCATCAAGTTATTGTAGTTGTAACTAACAATTGTTGGAACGGACAACAATAGGAAATGAAGGGGCATCCATTGGATGGAGTAGCAGTTGGATTGAACAGCAAAGTAATAAGTGGTGGAGCAACTTGATGACATAACAACATCCACAAGGTGACGTTTCGAAGGTTGAAGAGGAATGTGAAGAGCAACGGTAGAGAGATGGCCATCACTTGCGAGAGTTTAGGACACATCTTCACATACAATGATTCCATATATTTTAGTATAAGGTATCTTCAATTAAACTTAAAAACACGTCACAAAAATATGATAATATCTTGATTCGTTACAATGACTTGAACACATATAATTATTTATATTCACTTATTTCAAAATAAAGTATCAAAATATTGAAAAAAAGACTAGTTACCTGCGTTATTTACGCGGACCATCTTCCTAGTTTGTAATATCACAGACGTAAAATTGAGATTTCAAAAACATGAGACACTCGTTTTTCATGGCATTCTCCTCGTCCCGAATCGCACTCTGGCTATAGGATTTCCCTGTCCGAATCGCACTCTTCTTACGTGCTCACGCGCTTCCGCTGGAGCCGAAGTTCGAGCAGGACTTCTAATCGCTAGGCCTATATATTAGCGTGTCGACAAGCCTGCTGATCTCAATCTCAAACGTCCTGCCATACACAAATCATATCTCGCAACCAATTACAAATCGTCGACATGGGGAACCTCTGCTCGTCCGGCATCAAGGCAGACAGCAGCAAGAAGATCAAGGCGACAGGAGCGGCGACGACAACGACGGCGGCGGCCTCCCCCGCGGTGGCCACTGCGGCGGCGAAAGCTGGGGACGCCGGGACGCGCGCGGTGGCGGCAGGCAAAGGAGCAGCGGCGCGGAGGAAGCGAGCAGATGAATGTCCTTCCTATGCTGCGATAGGAGCCGTGACGACGATGTCGAAGTCGATTTCTATGTTCTAGTTCCGTGAATGGGCTACATATGCTTCTTTTTTTATGCCCCCCCCCTCTTGCCCATTGTTTCCGGTGTTGATTAGTATGCACATCAGCAAAATCCATTGTTACGTTGCGTCCCTCTGCATTGTGCTGATGTGCATTATTTCACTAGCCGAAGCACTTGTTTCAAATTGTAAAGGGTTTTAGCTTTTCTATAAACATACATTTTGCTACCCATGGGCTACAATTGAGTAAGTTCCCACTCATGTAAATGCTTGATAAGAAACAAAACCAAAGATCGTCATCTCTAGCTCGTGCAGTTTCTCACCCAGAAAAATATTATATACCTCGTGCAGGTTGCCATGTACTACCTCCGTTCGTTTTTATTTGACGTTCAAACACTAAGAAACTATCCTATTTTGTGCTATCTTTCTTGTCTGAAACGACATGTATACACGACCGGAGGGAGTATTAGGAAAAAAAACTCAATATATGTACAACGCATCGATCTTCATGTGCTATAGAGTCCTTTCTAAGTACTAGTATAGTATTAACAGAAGCGTGTAACAAAATTTTACAACGGCAAGAAGTCGCCACACATAACACACCAACCTCAGGCGGCCGGCAAACTTCAAACTTCAAGCGCAGCCTCTGAGGATCTCGGCGAGCCCCTTCCGCTGTTCGTCGGTGAGATCCTCTGGGAACACGACCTCGAACTTCACCACGAGGTCCCCGCGCGCGCCCTTCTCCCCGCCGGCGACGGGCATGCCGCCGCCCTTGACGACCTTGACGTACCCGGGGCAGATGACCTCGTCCCGGAACGCGTACCGGAACGCGTCGCCGCAGAGCAGCCTGAAGGAGAGCTGCCACCCCGTGAGCGCGCTCACCAGCGGCACCCGCGCCCTGAGCACCAGGTCGTCGCCGAGCCGCTTGAACCGGCTGTGCTTCCTCTCGGAGACGACGAACACGGCGTCGCCCGTCAGGCAGCCCGGCCGCTCGTCGCCGGCGCCCTCCAGCGTCACCGCCGTGCCTTTCCTCGTCCCGGGCCTCACCCGGATGGTCTGCGTCACCTCCTTCTTGGTGATCAGTCTGTCATCAGAAAATGTACGGGGTTGGTCGATCAGTCGCGTGAAAATTCTGATAAAGCATGGTAAGCCGTCAGTCCAATCATCAATGGCGCAAGCAGCTAGTACTAAGGGAAGTGCGGCGTCACTGTCCGTTTTGCAAGGTTGTACTACCGACTACGGCGAATGTACTGCTTCAGTGCTTTTCTTGATGCGGAGAACTGTTGATTTTGTTCCATAAAGGACACCACATAATTCAGCATAAAGTGGACTTGCTGTCAAATTAAGTAACAGCTCCGACCTCTGATTGCATAGTTAAAATTGTACAGAGATTCTTCTTGTTGAGATGAAAGTAGGTGCGTGATTAAGTTTCAAGCTGTTACTTGGCTTCATTACACGTGCTAGACGACATAAGAAGACAAGTAGCAATAAAATGAAGAAAAAAAAAGAGAGAAATGATTTGTTACTATGTACGGAGTATGCAGCTAGAATACTGACTGAACTGAAAAAAATTGTGATGTTCTGAATTATGTAGGGCAGTAATGCATGTTTGCAGAGTTGTGGTGGGGAATACTTCTTCAGTCGATACTGTCGTGAAGGGTGCAATGCAAATATCTTGAAGAAAACGATGTGCTGATTCAATTTCTCGGAAGAACACCGACAAAAAGACCGCACAGTCACGGGTGTCGCTATTCGCCGTAGTACGGCCCCCCTAGGCGTCGCACCTATCGTCGTAGGCGATGATCGAGCGCGACGGCTTACCCGTTCTTGGTGACGACGTCGCGGGTGTACGTGACCTCCTTCCTGCACCCGGCGCAGAGCTCCTCGAGGGTGCACTCCACCCTGCGCTCCAGCGGCGGCGCCTTGCGCACCACGTAGCTGGAGAACTCGGCGAACGCGCGCCGGCCGCCGCCGCCCCCGACGTTGCTGCACGCGCTGTACACCTTCGCCTTCGCCTTCGCCGCCGCCGCCGGCTCCTCCCGCGTCGGCGTGCAGCAGGGGGGCGCGCCGCCGGGCTTCTCGCCGCGCGCCGCCGCCGTGCCGACAACGTTCTCGCCGCCACCGCGGCCGCAGAGGTCCTTCTCGGCGGGGCTACGACTCATCCCGCCGCCGTCGCCCGCGGCGAACACCGCCCTGTTCTCCTGCTGGTCCAGCAGCGCCTGCGAACACCGGGAATGCTACATAATCAGCTCCGTGCATGAACGTACATGCATCAAACTCTGTAAGGATCGGGATCATCGACGGTCACCTCGTAGGCCTCGGTGATGGCCTTGAAGCGCGCCTCGGCCTCGGGCCTGGACTCGGGCGGGTGCTTGTCGGGGTGCCATTGGCGTGCCAGGGTCCTGTACGCCGCCCGGACGCCCTGCGGGGAGGCGTCCCTGGCGACGTTCAGGATCTCGTGGTACAGCAGCTCCGGCGGCCTGTTCTTGTTCCCCATTATTGGCCGCCCGCTGGTACGCGCGTCTCGGTGCTCGCTCGCGCGATAGGCCGAGAAAGGAACGGAGGAACGAACGGACAGCTGACTAGCTGAGAGCGTGCGAGCGCGAGAGGATTCAGGAGGGTGCAGTACCTAGTAACCTGTTGCCTGTCAGTCGCTGCTATATATAAACGGGGGCATCAGCGAGAGCGAGCGAGGAGGTAGTGGAAGAGCAAGAGAGATCGTGGCGGCTTTGTAGGGGGCTGGATCATGGATGGGCGCTGCAGTGCTTGGAATGCACTGTGCAGGAAGAGGCCCAGGAAAAGAGAAAGAGATCGATCGAGACTCGAGAGCGATTGCGACGACGGTGGCGGAGCGGTTGGTGCGCCGAGAGCTAGTACGTACTGTACAATACAAGTGGCTCGTCCTCGGTACGACGTGTAGGCCAGGGAGCCACGAGGGACGACGACACGGATGGTCTGCGTCCCTTGTCGGAACGTGCGGGGGGCGCGCGCGCGCCGCGCCATTGCCAGCCATTGGCCATGCGCCAAGGACCAAGGTGATGGATGGCGCGAGGGAGCAGGCCTGCAAATGTTCTTGGCAAGGATTGGTTGGGCGACATTAGTGTGGCGAGGCACCAGGGAGAGCGAGCGATCGAGAGGCCGTGGCCCCTGCGGCCACCGCGCGCCATGCATGTGTCGGACCTGCCATGCGTGCCGGAAATGGAGCAGTCCTTGTATTGTATCAACAGATCTACTACTCGACCACTGCAGGTTTAAAGGTCAGGCCACTCGGATCGAAATACTCCTTGTGGTGAGCCAAGTTAACCCCGTCCAGTCCACCACGGGATACACGCGTTCGCCTGCCGGCCGGATCGGAGCCCGTACGCCGGTACGCGCGGCGGAAGCGTACAGTTCCGGACACCGCTGTCCGGTTGAGCTGCTGTTCTTGTAATCTTGTCAGGTCTGACGCGCGCGGCGCGACACCAGGGACGCAGGCCCTGCTAAGCTGCTACAGCGGAGTGCCGAGCAGTTAACGATAGCGCCACGGCCGCCAGCTCGGTCGTCGTCGTCGTCGTGCACGCAGGAGCCGCGCAGGGCGGACATGATGATGGTCTTGCGACCATGATTAATTGTTTGATCGGCCGCGTGCAGAAATACTAATCGCACGCGGTCGTGCAGTACAGGTACAGTCTCGTACGTACGTACGTCGCCAGGGCAAAACAGTGGGAACAGTTCTCTGAATTCCCCTCGTGATGCTTAGATGCAGGGCGACAGTAGTGATCGCTGATTGCGTCGATGGTTAGTCGGCAAGTTTTTCGTCAGATCCAGATCACCCCAATCCAAATACGTACGCGTCCGTAAGTTACTATGCTTCTGTACGATTGGTTAAGGCTTTCTTTCACCTTCATTGAATCTGCTACCTGCATGCACGTCCACCGTGGAGGCGTGGATCAGTGAATTGTGTCAGTTACTCGCGTGGTCTCTCTCTGTTCTTCCTGTCAAGTATTACCTCAAGATCCAAGCACGCATGTGTGCCTGTCCAAAGTGGGGGTACCAGGGGAGCGAAAATGAACCTCCTGAAATGATTATTGCCCATTCGCATCCAAATCTCTGACGACGGCCCATCTCTCCTGAGTATAGAGGGCCATCGTTGTGACTCTGTGATGAGTCATTCCCCTTCAATGCATTACTAACTCCACAATCATATTAATATTTCTAGAGCTATGTGTTATTGCTTTTCTTCACGATTGGCGACCAGAATTGAAGGCGAAAGAAGGGCAGAGCAAAAATCTAGTATGGAGGAGGACAGAAATATATGAAATCTTGTAGCAAAGCATATCTAAAACCACTTCAAAAAAAAGGGATGTCTGAGTCATAGAGAGCGAAGAAGATAGTGACTATTGTACAAGGGCCAAGAGGGTAGAGCTGCATGTAGGTAGTGAGTCACTTCAGTCTTCAGCCCCCACAAGAATGTGAAAATCCAAATGAACTAAAGCTTAAAAAAAATGAAAGTTTATGATTCTTGATCCAGATCCATGAGGTATCCTCAGCTTACACGTGGAATACTTATCTCCTGGAGTCATTGCGGACACACAGCATGTGGGAAAAAATAGTTGAAATCAAAAAGGGATGGTACCCCACTGGGAGCAGCTGATAAATTTGTCCATCTAGGCAGTGTCCCTAGTGGGGCAACAGTGTAAATCTTGCAGAAAAACTGCATCTTCGATCTGCATTTCCCAATCATTGTGCTTATGCAAATTAAGATGAGAATGTATGGTCCTTTAAAAAGTACTAATATTTATCAACCTGTCCTTCATATGATAAGCATATCCATGTCCTATAATGGAAAGCTTTTTCAAAAGAATTATGGACAACATTATAGAGCAATTGATAGTTAAAATATTATTACTTGATTATGATTTCCACGTCAGTGAGATCCAGATTAGATGCGAGGAATGTGATGACTGTTCGGCACTCTCCTGCAGTCAAAATCATATAAAATCACCATCACCTCCTAGCTGTAAGAATGAGTTAATGGAGAAACTAGAGCAAGTAGCCCTGGACTCCTGGGTCATTTTCTGTATGTTCACTGATTTGATTCTCCTCGTCCTCGATGTCTTTGATATTTTGCCATTTTTTTGTTAACATCAGTGAAGTGACCTGATGTAACATGAAAGATACATCCGAAAATGAATGGCTCACCCAGAGCCACCATCTTTGATTCTGAATCACCAGATTAAGACCTGTTGTTTTTTGTTCTTCATTCGAGTGTCAGCAGAAGATGAAAAATCTGGGGAAAACAAGTTTGGCCACACAAAATTTTCAATCAAAGAATTTCTAAGACATCGTGAACAACAGGTACTAGTTTTAAGCAGTTTTAACTTTACAGTGACAAACCGTAGCCAAGGAAACCTTTTGAATCACATATAAACAAATTTAGAGCTATGTAAATCTTAAATCAGTTTTTTAAATCAGAATCAGATAAATTGAGTGGCTGGTACCTTACCGTCCACTTCTACACTTATGTGGCCAGTTTGATGTCCCCACCTCATTAGTAAATCTAGCCATGTTGTTACTTTCAGAAATGAACAGTGGTAAAAAAAGAGAGGGAGGTTGAAGTTTTTTTTTTTGAAAATGAGGATTTTCCCAAAACTGGCCTGAGCTGCTGGTGACATTTGGAGTGGGCCGACCCACCTTTGCTGCACGGCGGCGCGGCGGGTGGGTTGGCGCAGAACGCCGCGAACTGGGCCGTCCGTCTACCACGCGAGCGGGCCTCCCCCATCGATCTGCTCCAAAGCCCACCGCGCAACGCGGAGACGTCTAAACGGCGAAATCTCGTGAACCTCGTCGTTCTCAGTGACGGCGATCGCCGCAGCGCTGGTCCGGCGGCCGCGCTGCGCCGCGCCGCGCCCCACCCCGCCCGCCTGGCTGTCTGGCTCTGGGGTGGCACCCGACATCCCGACGCGCCCGCAGGCGTCACTGCAGGCCAGGGCGGGCGAAAAAGTGAGTCCTGTCACGCGAAGTCGCCGGGGCACTGCGACCGCACTTGTAAGTTTGTTCCCCCTTTGTTGATTCTCATAGCTCTTATGAATGTACACTATACCACAACCCAAGATTAACGACGGATGTGCGTCGTTATAAGTACAAAATTACCATTGAACTATCCATCGTTATAAGTCTGCTTCGAACCATCCGTCGTTATAGAATTCTACACTTCCCATCGCACGGACCGTCGGTATATCTCAATTATATTGGACCACACCTCGGCCCACTTCGTGAAAACAACCCAAATTCTCGAGCGACCTTTTTATTCTCAACCGATCTTATACGTTCAATCTAGATCGGACGGCTCCCAGCACGCTTAGGTTTTGTAACCCCAAGTCCTAACCTTATCCACCTCTCTCCCCACCACAGCCGCCGCCTCAATCCTCTCATCCACATTGTGCCAATCCGCCGCCCCGCAGGCAGGGACGAGCGGTTCCGTCGCCTGTCGTCTCGCCGCCGCTCTTGCCGCTTCGGGCCCGTGCGCCCTTGGCTGGAGCGGCCGCCGCCTCCGCCGAGCCCCTGCCACGCCGCCTCCGCCGAGCCCCTGCAACGCCGCCCCTGACGATGCTCCTCCACTAGGAACGCGAGCGGCAAGGCGAGCAGCGGTGAGCCCCAACTCAGACCCAAGATGCCGCTGTTCCCCCAAGCTGCCGCGGATCTGCCCCCTCTCCACGGCTGCTGCCACTCCCCGCCACCGCCGCTGAACCCGCCCCCACCCGCGACCGCTGCTGACCTCGCGCCTCCCCACGGCCGCCGAAGGCCCATGGTCCTTCACCATGCCACAGTGAGCACGTGGTCCCGAGCCCCGACCTCCTCGCCGGCTGCCGTCGCAACACACGACCCCAAGTCCAAGGCACGTTATCCTCCCTCCTCTGCTCCCCTCTAATCCGCTCTTCTCCCTCTTGCCCTCTGTTTTTTTTGTCTTTGCTTGTATCTGTTAATTTGATTATTGATGTGATACACATGTGGATTGAAGACTGTTGTGTAAATATGCATCTGCCTATGGATTGCAGGTTTCTTTTTGTATTATATGCCTAATTGCCTCTGCATCTGTGTAGTTGTGTAAATTTGAGTTCCCAATTGACTTTGGAATCTATTTTTGTTTTCGTGCGGGCAATGCAACACATTGTGTTTATTGTTCTTCATAACCAACACTCAGTCCCACCCTGGGATCCTGGCATTGTTTTTTTGCCTCAATCTCTGCATTGTTTTTTTTAATTCGAATTCATCAATCTGTTTCCTTTCTTGACTTGTGCCTGCTATCTTAACAATGCTGTATAACTAGTTTTTTTATAACTTTGTACAACCAGAGTGAATGCATGCTTCTGATTTTGCAGGTGCTCCAAGAAGTAGGAGACAATTTGGCCCCAAGTAGGACTAGCTAGTTGCTGCTGCTGCTGCACAAGTGTTTCCCATGGACATGGAAGCTCCATCATGTTGACAGCACTGTGTAACCATCTAGGCCCTTTCGCACCTTTGGTAAGGGTGTGTTTCGGTGATAAATGACAACCATATGCTTGTGACTAACCTTTGTTTTGTAGCGGATTATATCTTGGGTTATTGTCATGAGTATTGAATGAAAAGAGACCCCTCAATTTGAATTTATGGATGACCAATGGACAAATACTACAAGGCTAAGGACTTTGTTAGTTCCAAGTGTCACAAGGTGATGAAGGACACTTGGATTGCTAGTTTGTAGTGTTTGACCGTACTATTAAGAGGGGTTCATGCACTAGTAGCTTGACCATGCACCAAAAGCCATGAAAATATGCACACTCAAGTTCCTTGGATAATAAACAGCTCAAAGTAATCATGGAAGCAAAGTAGAAGCAAAAGAATCAACGGAAAACTCAAAGGCGTTTGAATTGGACGAGTTAAAATTCAAAGCATAGCGTCGGATGAACCGACGCCTGCATTTCTAGTTGTGCCGGATGAATTCAGCGGCCAGGGATTTCAAAAGGGACCGTCGGATGAACCGAGGGTACAGGCAGCGGTTCATCCGATGCCTTAGGGTTTGGTAACAGTACTGATTGAGCTTCAACGGCTTCAGCACCGGATGATCCGACGGGGTACTCAACGGTTCATCCGACGCTTACATTCAAATCATACAGAGACGCGCCAAAAGGATTGCTTCAGCACCGGATGAACCGACGCTTCAGAATCAACTCAGCGGTTCATCCGACGCCTGCGTTTGAACTACACAGTACCGCACCGAGTGGGTGCTCTTCAGCACTGGATAGACCGACGGTGCGTCGGTGCATTGCGTCGGTGCAATGTCTGGGTCACTTAGGTTCAACGGCTATATAGGGGCATGTGTGTGACCGGATGATCCGACGCCTGCTTGGGGGGAACCATCGGTTCATCCGACGGTACTACTTTTCAGGGAAACTTTTCCAACGGCTAGCCTCCCTTGCTAGGCCTATAAATATGACCCTCCTGCGTCTCTTGAGCTGCCTTTGCCACTCTGAAGATCTACAGCAGCCAAGGAGAGAAGGAGATTGTGTTCTTGCTCATTGGGATTCTCTTCCTCTTGATTGAGGAGCTCTTTCTTAGTGATCAAGGGTTTCAAGGTGCATACATGGCTTAGCTGAGTGCTCAGGTCAAGTGAAGGTGTGTGGGCTTGTTACTCTTGGAGTTTGACGGCTCCTAGACGGTCTTGGTGCTTTGGGGGTTCTTGGTGAGCTCTTGGAGATTGTGGGAGCCTCAAGAAAGCTTGGTGTACACGGTTCGAGACCCACCGTTCCGGAGATGGAGAACGGGTGCTCTTAGTGAGCACTTGAGTCTTGGTGACTTGAGGGGGAGCAATACTCTTAGTGAGTGCTCCAACGTGGATTAGGGGGAAGCGTCAACTTCTCGATACCACGGGAAAAAATTCGGTCGTCTCTTGTGCCTCTCTCTCTCTACTTTCTTGCATTTATTTTCAGCACCTAATATCCGCACTTAAGTTTCCTTGCCTTTGTTCTCTTTAAGTTGCTTGTTTGCATCTTATCTTGACTAGGGTGATCCATATCTCTTAGTGTGATATTTGCTAAGGAAACTCTTGTTAGTGTGCTTAGTAGTAGAGAAAAACCTTTTTAGATGGGCAACACTAGTTGATAGGCTAAGGTTTTCTTCATGTCTTAGAAATTGAAAAGAAGGCCCATATTCAACCCCCCTTCTACGGGCCATTGATCCTACAAGTGGTATCAGAGCTAGGCTCCCTATTTGCTTGGCTTAACCGCCTAGGGAGATGGGGAAAGGTAGTGGCAATGGCCCTCCTAAGTTGGCGGGGAAACGGTTCACCTTTTGGGCACATAGAATGGCTAGCTACCTTCAAGCACAACACCACGATGCGTGGCGCACCACCATGTATCCTTTGCCTAGTGTTCCCACCGAGAGTGAGGCGAAGTGGAACTCGCGCGCTAGAAACCATATCTTTGAGGCACTAGATGAGGAATTGTTTGATCGGGTCTTTTCTTTGGCAACCGCCTATGAGGTGCGGATGCAACTCAAAGAAATCCATGTGGGCAACAAAAAGATCCGTGAGGAAAAATATGAGTTGCTCAAGGTGGAGCTCAATGAGTTCAAAATGAATGATGATGAGGGTGTAGAGCAAATGTATTCTAGGATGGGTGTGCTTATTCAAAATATCAATGCTCTCGATGTTGCTAACCTTACCGAGCAGGAAATCATCCGGAAAATCCTTCAAACGCTCCCCAAGCCAAAGTACAACATCGTCAAGGCACTTCTCTTTGAGAAGGACTTCTCTACCCTCACCATCACCGAGGTTGTGAACAAGATCCGCTCCCATGAGATGTTCATGATGGAAGAAATGGAATCATCTACTTCCAACTCAAGCTCAAAGAAAGATCTTGCACTCAAGGCAAGTGAGAAGATCAAGCCCAAGAAGACCAATGCAAAGCCTCCTTCTTCCTCAAGTGAGAGCGAAGACAAAAGTGATTCAAGTGATGTGGAAAGCGATGATGCAAAGCTTGCTCTTCTCATGAAGAGAACTACCAAGATGCTCTCCAAGATTGGCAAGAAGGGCTACAACTATGATCCCAAGAAGCAAAAGTTTCGGGCATCAAGAAGAAATGGTGAAGGAAGCAATAGGAAGTGTTACAATTGTGGAAGCTATGATCATCTATCATATGATTACCCCAAGCCCGACAAGCGTGTATCAAGCTCAAGCAAGAAGAACGATGAGGATGAGAAGGATGCCAAGTACTACAAGAAGAGCTCATCCAAGAAGAAGTCTTCAAACAAGCCCTACCACAAGAAGAAGGGCGAACATCATTCTCTCTTGGTCAATGAATGGGTAACCGGTGGTGAGACTTCAAGTGAGTCAAGTGAAAGTTAAGAAGAAAAGAACAAGAAGATCGCCGGTATCGCTATCAAGGATGGTGAAGAGCCTCCACTTCCACCTCCACCTATGTGCTTCATGGCAAAGCACTCCAAGGTGAGCGATAGCGATAGTAGTGATTCTTCTAGTAGTGATGATGATCTCTCACCGCTTGCTCTTAAGGGTCTTCTTGATGAATACACCTCCATGATTAAGAAACAAAAGAGTAAGCTCAAGGCACTTGAAGAGACCCATGAGAAACTTAAGCTATCAAATGATGAGTTACTTGTGAAGCACAATGACCTTAGCAAAGAACATGATGCTTTGGTAGTGTCCAACGAGTCACTTAGAGATGACCACAATAAGTTGCTTGATAAGCACAATGAGCTAATCGTCAAGCATGACGACATAACCGTGCTTAACAAGTCTCTTGAGTCAAATCATAAGATGCTTAAGAAAGAACATATGATCTTAGAGATGAAATATCAAGAGCTTGAGCTTGCATATGAGGCCATTAGCTCTAGTGGGCATGAAAATGCTAGAGAAGTCACTAAAACCAATGTATCTACCTCATGTGATGATCTAGTTGAAGAACCTAAGGTCTTGCTTAATGATGAAAATATTGCATCTTCTTCCAAGACTAACCATGCTAGGGTGAAAGCTCTTGAAGAAGAAGTGAGAAGCCTAAGGTCTTGTGTGAAGACTTTAGCCAAGGGTGAGGAGTTACACAAGGAGATCCTCTACTACAATGCAAGAGACTATGGGACAAAGGGACTTGGTTCTTTCCCAAATCCTATCAAGAAAACTCCTAAGTCTAAGGAGCTATATGGGTGTTTCATCAATGAGGTTGGGTCTTATTGTCAACATTGCAAGGTCACCGGCCATCACACAAGGGAGTGCCCAACACCTACTCGCCCTTTGCCCACCTTGCCTAACAATTTCAAGTCCATGTACAATGATAACCATTTCTTGTTGATGAATAAAAATAATGGCAAGGTTGCGGTCAAGTTTATTGGTGCCAAACCAAAAGTCAAGCCACCTAGAAGCTTATGGATTCCGAAAGTTCTTGTCACTCACATCAAGGGGCCCAAACTAGCTTGGGTTCCTAAATCTCAATCCTAATTTCTTGTGTGTAGGTGAACTACAAGGCCGGAGGGAGTCATTGGATACTTGATAGTGGTTGCACTCAACACATGACCGGCCAAGTAAAAATGTTCACCTCACTAGTGGATGATGCGGGAGATCATGAACAAGTATCATTTGGTGATAATTCTAAAGGAAGGATCTCCGGATTGGGTGAAATCTCTCTAACAAATGATCTATCCCTTTCCAATGTTCTCTTTGTGGATTCTTGTAGTTATAACTTGCTTTCTATTGCACAATTTTGTGACCTTGGTCTTTCATGCACATTTGATGATGAAGGGGTCACAATTACTAACAAGAAAACTAATGAAGTTGTTTTTAAGGGATTCCGCTATGGCAATCTTTATCTTGTAGACTTTGCATCTCATGAAGCAAACTTGACTACTTGCCTCATCTCCAAGACATCCAAGGGTTGGCTATGGCATCGTCGGATTGCACATATAGGCATGAGTCAACTCAAGAAGGCTTTCAAGAAGGGAATGGTTCTTGGTGTGAAGGATGTCACATTTGAGAAGGACAAGTTATGTAGTGCATGTCAAGCCGGCAAGCAAGTTGCAAGTCATCATCCTATGAAGGCTTATGTATCTACCACAAGACCATTGGAGCTCATGCACATGGACCTCTTCGGACCAACTACATACAAGAGTCTTGGTGGTAATCTCTATTGTCTTGTCATTGTTGATGATTACTCACGCTATACTTGGACATTCTTTTTGGAGGACAAGGGCAAGACATTTGATATCTTCAAGAAATTTGCTACAAGAGCCCAAAATGAGTTTGGGTCATCTATGGTGAAGATTAGAAGTGATAATGGGTCGGAATTCCGGAACACAAGAGTGGAAGAGTATTGTGATGGTGAAGGCATAAATCATGAATTCTCTTCAACATACACACCGCAACAAAATGGTGTGGTAGAGAGAAAGAACAAGACACTCATCACTCTTGCTAGAGCCATGTTGGATGACTATGGGGTTTCTCAAAGGTTTTGGGCGGAAGCTATCAACACGGCATGTCATGCTTCAAATAGAGTGTATCTCCACCGACTATTGATGAAGACACCATATGAGCTACTCATTGGGAGAAAGCCCAACATCTACTACTTCCGGGTGTTTGGTTGTAAGTGTTTCATATTCAAGAAGAGGAAGCATCTAGGGAAGTTTGAGAGTAGGGTAGATGAGGTCATGCTTGTTGGTTATGCTTCTAACTCCAAGGCATATAGAGTATTCAATAACTCTACACGAGTGATTGAAGAAACATGTGACGTGGAGTTTGATGAATCTAATGGCTCCCAAGGAGATGGCTTTTGTTGTGATGATGTAGGAAAAGAACCTCTCCGAGAAGCAATGAAGAAGATGGCTATTGGGGATATCAAGCCAAAGGAGGATGATGATTCTCACTCCATTCATGAAGATTCCTCCTCCGATAATGATGACAATGGTGATCAACCAAGGCGTGCAACATCATCCCCCACAAGACAAGATAGTCCATCTTCCTCACAAGAACCACCTCCTATATCACAAGACACTCAAGATCAAGTAGAGGAACCGGAGGAAGTTCAATCTCAAGATGATCCCACCTCTACAATATTTGGAAGGCGTACAAGGACTTCAACAAACCATCTAATTGATCTTGTCTTGGGTGATCCCAAGGGTGGTACAAGGACTCGCCGCAAGCAATATGCCTCATTTTGCAAATATCATGCTTTTGTCTCTTTTGTAGAACCCACAACTATAGATGAAGCTCTTGGGGACCCGGATTGGATCTTGGCTATGCAAGATGAGCTCAACAACTTCACAAGAAATCAAGTGTGGGAGTTGGTAGAGCGCCCTAAGAACAAGAACGTGATTGGCACTAAGTGGGTCTACCGGAACAAGCAAGATGAACATGGCATTGTGGTGAAGAACAAGGCAAGACTTGTCGCCAAAGGTTACTCTCAAGTTGAAGGCTTGGACTATGGAGAGACCTTCGCTCCGGTGGCACGTCTTGAAGTTATCCGTATCCTCCTTGCATATGCATCTAGTCATAAAATGAAACTATTTCAAATAGATGTTAAAAGTGCTTTCTTGAATGACTTCATCAATGAAGAAGTCTATGTGGAGCAACCTCTCGGTTTTGAGGATACTACGTATCCTAACCATGTCTATAGGTTGCACAAGGCTTTGTATGGACTCAAGCAAGCTCCTAGGGCATGGTATGAGAGGCTCCGGGATTTTCTCATTGAAGCGGGATTCAAAATTGGTAGAGTGGACAACACACTATTCACAAAGATAATCAACAAAGAGCTTTTCATTTGTCAAATTTATGTTGATGATATTATCTTTGGCTCTACTAACCTCAAAGTGTGCAAGGATTTTAGTGACCTCATGACTAGGGAATTCGAGATGTCAATGATCGGAGAGCTCAACTTCTTCCTTGGGTTTCAAATCAAGCAATTGAAGGAAGGGACTTTCATTCATCAAGAGAAGTACACTAATGATATTCTCAAGAAGTTCAAGATGGATGATTGTAAGCCGATCAAGACTCCAATGCCTACCAATGGACATCTCGACCTAGATGAGGGAGGTAAATCGGTTGACCAAAAGCTTTATCGTTCTATGATCGGTTCTCTCCTTTACCTTACCGCATCTAGGCCCGATATCATGTTTAGTGTTTGTATGTGTGCTCGGTTTCAAGCCAACCCTAAAGAATCTCACCTAAGTGCTTTGAAAAGGATCCTTAGATACTTAAAATACACACCTAGCATTAGCTTGTGGTACCCCCATGATGCTTGTTTTGAGCTCTTGGGTTATTCGGATTCGGACTTTGCCGGATGTCGAGTAGATCGTAAGAGCACTTCGGGTGGGTGCCATTTGCTAGGTCGCTCTTTGGTTGCTTGGTCCTCTAAGAAGCAAAACTCCGTGGCCTTATCCACCGCGGAGGCGGAATATATTTCCGCGGGGGCTTGTTGTGCTCAAATCCTCTATATGAAGCAAAGCCTCTTGGATTATGGTGTGGTTCTAGATAGGGTTCCCCTCCTTTGTGACAATAAAAGTGCCGTAAAAATTGCTAACAACCCGGTTCAACATTCGCGTACCAAGCACATTGATATCCGTCATCACTTCTTGCTAGACCATGTTGCAAAAGGGGACATTGTCCTTTGTGGTGTTCGCTCCGAGGAGCAATTGGCGGATATATTCACCAAGCCTCTTGATGAAAACACCTTTTGTAGGCTTCGGAGTGAATTAAATGTGCTTGATGCATCCAACATCATGTAATGCTTGTCATATAGTTTGCATTTGCTTATGTACATGATTAGGGGCTTGTCTAACCTTGATGAGATAGTGGTGAGTATGGGTCTTGCTTGAGCCGGTGGTTCTCTTGTTTCGCTCAAGGCATGTTGGAAGGCTCACCATGAATAAGCTTATCAAGGGTTCAAACTTGGCAAGATAGTTTATCTTTCCGCTTTGCATTTATGCTTGTCATGTAGGTTGCACTCATGTTTAATTTCATGCATTTGTTCTTGCATAGCATTGCGTGAGAGAAGTCACAAAGGAAACTCACACCATGAGAAAGTTGCTTAGCGTTCAATGCAAATCAACAACTCTTAAGGTGTGATGAGACAAATGTTTGTGCTTAATGCCTATTGAGTTAAGTCCTAACGAGCTTAAGGTGTCTATCTCTAAGTTCAAAGGCAATTAACTCATACATTTCCTTTTTGGAGTTCCCTCCTCTCCTTTGGTTCTTAAATTGCCTATTTTATCTATGGTTTATCCCTTTTTAGGGAGCTAATTGTGTATCTATAAGTATTTTACAAAGGAGTGTTTGAGGGGTAAGGTTGTCACTCAGAATTGATCCAAAAATGTGCTTGTGTTGGTTTGTGTGTGACATTTTTTGGATAAAAAATGAGATGTAGATCAGCGCTCAAAAATTGTCACCGTCGGATGAACCGCTGCCATGTAGGTTCCGGCGTCGGTTCATCCGGTGAAGGGGTCTGGGCACTCAGTTCGTCTCTGGTAGAAATTTTCCTACCGTCGGATGAACCGACGCTGTCGTGTTTCTAACCAGTGGTTCATCCGGTGCTGAAGGAAAATCAGCTCTTTCACAGGCCCTTGCCCAACTGCTCCGACGCATCTAAAAACTCCGCCATCGGTTCATCCGATGCACCCTTTCACCACGGAGCAGAAATATTCCGACAGTTCGACCGACGCTCGCTTTTTCCTGCCGTCGGTTCATCCGACGCCTCTCTGGAGCGTAGGTCCCACCTGTCATATCCGTTCGGCGCGGCGTCTTCTCCTTTCGTAACCTAACACCCGCCGCCGCCGTCAGTCGTTCGTGCACCGCCGTTCTCGCCGCCTCCGGCCACCTCCTCGCACGAGCGACTCCCAGAGCTCCTCCGCCGTCCCTCCGCTCTCGCCGCCGGCCCCTTGCGCCGCTCATCCACGCGGATTTCGAGCACGCGCGCCGAGACCTAGGGTTTCCGTCGCCGGTCAATTCCGGCCAGGCGACGCCGCGGCGGCTCGCCGGCGTCCACCTGGGGTTGCGCAAGGCCCATATCCCCCACCACAGCTGCTTGTGGACGTCCTCTCTCTGCTGTGGTGAGATTTTCCCGAATCATCCCTCCTTGTTTACTGTTCCAGTTCGTTTTAGGGGTGAATTGGTGAAATACTCCTGGGGATTGCTCTGTGATCATGAGTAACTAACTCCTTAGCAATTTTTGCTCATGCTCATAGGATTCATTGCTCAATTTTTCATATAGTCTTTGCTATCTTCATGAAATTGAGCTTTCTTTGCTCACTGCTTTGTGCTTAAGCTTGCTTGCACACTGCCATATCTTTATCCACACATCTATCCGTACACCTAAGGATCTGCCTAGCTTTCACTTCTTCATATTGTGGCAGTGCTCATCTACTAGAAGTCTTCATGCTTAGGCTCATATCTACTCATTTGCTTTGCTTAAGGACTACCTACCCTTAGGTACATATCATGTTTATTCTCATCTCGCCATTCTATAATCTTCTACCGTTTCTTTGACAGATGGCAGGCGACAAGAGGAAGGGTAAGGCGGCCGTCGAGCCGAAGAAGAAGAAGACCCGGCAGGAGAAGGAGTGGGACCGTGTTCTTTCGGTTCCCGATACTCAGGGTCAGCCACAGTGGGGTATTAGAATTGGAGAGACTGCACAGAGACAGGGGGAGTAGCCCCAGGGTGAGCAGCAGCAGCCACAGCCGCAGTTACGGTGATCAGGCCGGAGTCAGCAGACAGAGCAGACAGAGACACCTCCTTCTCTTTCACGGTCTGGTCCTCGGACTCGTGGAGGACACACACAGCCGACTCCGAGGCAGAGGAGTGTTTACATCCGCGACCTGCGGAACTTGCCCGGGCCGAAGATCCGACGTTTGAGGAGTGTGCCTGAGGACGAGTGGTTTCCTCGTGGGCGTGAGGACTGTGACCCTCGGTTCTGGACGATCCTCCAGGAGAGCTTCTACGCCTCCTACGTCCGCAGGGGTTCACAGCTGAGTCAGCACAGGATGCTACAGTTCACAGCCCTCAGAGCAGCAGCCGCCGGGGAGCCGATCCTTCCTTTCTTCGACTACCTCCCCGGCCTGGCAGAGTTGGTGAGGTGGAGGTCCCGGTACATTCCCGACTGGGTTCGGGTGTTCTACGCGACCGTCTACGTTGAGGCTGACCGGCTCTCTCTTCGCTTCATGTTCATGGGTCAGCAGCAGCGGCTCACCAGAGAGGGGTTAGCTGAGTTACTTGGGCTACAGCTTTACGACGACTCGATTCACTACTTGGCTTACCCAGACGTCGAGGCTCCTCGTCGTGCTCACTCACCAGTGTTACCCTCTGACGACGAGATCAGCTTCTTGTTCCAGCAGCCGTTCCTCCCCGGTACTCCCAGGACTCCGGACCGCTTGACTCACGAGGCGTACGTGGTACACTACGCGCTCCGGAGGTCCGTACTTTTCAGGATGGGGAACGCCGAGTCGATCACTGGTGTGCAGCAGTGGCTCCTCATGTACGTTATGGCCAAGTGCCCGTTTGACTTGGTTGATATCCTGATCAGCGAGGTCGAGGACGCGATTATGGATGGCATGGGGATGACTAGACAGCAGCCGTTCGCTCACTAGATCAGTTGGATGCTGTCACGACTCGAGGCCCAGCGCTACGTGAGTACTTTGGAGCAGTCCAAGTACACCTTCCCGACCTACCGGCCTCCGATGCCCGGTGACAGGAGGCGAGGTCCGAGGGGTTTGAGACGGGCCGAGGAGACCATACAGGCTCGTGCAGCAGCAGAGGCAGTGATGGATGAGGCAGCCAGACAGGACGCTACCCTAGCAGCAGCAGAGGCACCTCTCCCACAGTACTTTGCTACCGACGACGAGTCCTCCAGTGACGACGACGACTTTGTGCCTGCCCCCGAGCCCGTGTTCCGCGTTCGTTGCACACACGACGACGAGGCCGGGGGGTCTGCTTTGCCAGGACAGCGCGAGCCCGAGTCACCGATTCCACCGATCACTACTGCTCAGGTGACACAGCCGGATCAGCTCACGTCCTTGATCCAGACTCTTGCAGCTCAGACACAGGCTACCCTCCAGGTCCAGCAGCAGATGCAGGCTCAGTTTCAGCAGCACCAGGAGGCTCAGCAGGTGATTCTTGAGGGGATCCGACAGCAGCAGGAGGCACAGAGGCAGCAGCTGCTACAGCACCAGATGATGACCACTCAGATGTTCACGTTTATGTCTGGTTGCCTCGGTCAGCTCTTTCAGCAGTCAGGGCTGCAGCTTCCTCAGATTCCTACACCTCAGCAGCTCCAGGCCGACCCGACTGCTCCACTACCAGCTGCCGGTGGGTTCGTGAACGTCCCTATAGCGTCTTTCCCACAGTCGCCACTCCTTCAGACAGGGATGTTCGCGGTACCACAGACGACGACACCTCAGTCCGTGGCAGCTACTACTTTCCTTGAGCAGCTTCAGATGGCCACTCCGTCGTCGACACAGCTGCCGTCTCCGCTCACTACAGGACCTCTTGTTTTTGAGACGCCAGCTCGTGCTACGCTACCTAGTCCGCGGGTGTCCTCACCTCTTCCGAGCTTTGCTACACCGCGGACTCAGGGTTTGGATCAGGAGGATCAGTACCTTCGCGCCATCTCAGAGCAGATCTCCACTGCGATCGCCTCCGATACAGCACTTCAGGATCCCGAGGCCACTCAGGCTCCTACTTCAGGCACAGGGACGAGTACTGCTCCACCTCCTCCACCTCAGACAACCTCTGCTTCTCCGGCGTGGTCTAGCTTCGAGTCTGACGAGGAGGACGCTTCTGGTTTCACCGTCGAGCCTTCGAAGGCTATCTCTACCTCGCCGCCGGATCCCACCTTTCCACCTCCGCAGGATTAGTTCTCTTTTTGGTGCTCGTTGCCAAAGGGGGAGATAGATAGGGGGAGTAGAGATAGGGGGAGTTAGGGGAGAGTGCTAGGAGTTCGAGTTTTTGTTGCCTCTCTCGCTTTTGTGGAGTTTCATGATGAGACATGTATTTGGATCTTGTGTATGTCGTTGGTTTACATGTCTAATCATGTTTGTGGTGCTCGTTTACCTTAATGCATGTGTGTAGTTGTTTGTTACTTGGTTCATGCATTAGTAGTAGAGTTTATATGCTTTAAATTCAAATTTTCGTATATCTCTACTCGTGTTGTCATCTATCACCAAAAAGGGGGAGATTGTAACCATCTAGGCCCTTTCGCACCTTTGGTAAGGGTGTGTTTCGGTGATAAATGACAACCATATGCTTGTGACTAACCTTTGTTTTGTAGCGGATTATATCTTGGGTTATTGTCATGAGTATTGAATGAAAAGAGACCCCTCAATTTGAATTTATGGATGACCAATGGACAAATACTACAAGGCTAAGGACTTTGTTAGTTCCAAGTGTCACAAGGTGATGAAGGACACTTGGATTGCTAGTTTGTAGTGTTTGACCGTACTATTAAGAGGGGTTCATGCACTAGTAGCTTGACCATGCACCAAAAGCCATGAAAATATGCACACTCAAGTTCCTTGGATAATAAACAGCTCAAAGTAATCATGGAAGCAAAGTAGAAGCAAAAGAATCAACGGAAAACTCAAAGGCGTTTGAATTGGACGAGTTAAAATTCAAAGCATAGCGTCGGATGAACCGACGCCTGCATTTCTAGTTGTGCCGGATGAATTCAGCGGCCAGGGATTTCAAAAGGGACCGTCGGATGAACCGATGGTACAGGCAGCGGTTCATCCGATGCCTTAGGGTTTGGTAACAGTACTGATTGAGCTTCAACGGCTTCAGCACCGGATGATCTGACGGGGTACTCAACGGTTCATCCGACGCTTACATTCAAATCATACAGAGACGCGCCAAAAGGATTGCTTCAGCACCGGATGAACCGACGCTTCAGAATCAACTCAGCGGTTCATCCGACGCCTGCGTTTGAACTACACAGTACCGCACCGAGTGGGTGCTCTTCAGCAAAGCACCGGATAGACCGACGGTGCGTCGGTGCATTGCGTCGGTGCAATGTCTGGGTCACTTAGGTTCAACGGCTATATAGGGGCATGTGTGTGACCGGATGATCCGACACCTGCTTGGGGGGAACCATCGGTTCATCCGACGGTACTACTTTTCAGGGAAACTTTTCCAACGGCTAGCCTCCCTTGCTAGGTCTATAAATATGACCCTCCTGCGTCTCTTGAGCTGCCTTTGCCACTCTGAAGATCTACAGCAGCCAAGGAGAGAAGGAGATTGTGTTCTTGCTCATTGGGATTCTCTTCCTCTTGATTGAGGAGCTCTTTCTTAGTGATCAAGGGTTTCAAGGTGCATACATGGCTTAGCTGAGTGCTCAGGTCAAGTGAAGGTGTGTGGGCTTGTTACTCTTGGAGTTTGACGGCTCCTAGACGGTCTTGGTGCTTTGGGGGTTCTTGGTGAGCTCTTGGAGATTGTGAGAGCCTCAAGAAAGCTTGGTGTACACGGTTCGAGACCCACCGTTCCGGAGATGGAGAACGGGTACTCTTAGTGAGCACTTGAGTCTTGGTGACTTGAGGGGGAGCAATACTCTTAGTGAGTGCTCCAATGTGGATTAGGGGGAAGCGTCAACTTCTCGATACCACGGGAAAAAATTCGGTCGTCTCTTGTGCCCCTCTCTCTACTTTCTTGCATTTATTTTCAGCACCTAATATCCGCACTTAAGTTTCCTTGCCTTTGTTCTCTTTAAGTTGCTTGTTTGCATCTTATCTTGACTAGGGTGATCCATATCTCTTAGTGTGATATTTGCTAAGGAAACTCTTGTTAGTGTGCTTAGTAGTAGAGAAAAACCTTTTTAGATGGGCAACACTAGTTGATAGCTAAGGTTTTCTTCATGTCTTAGAAATTGAAAAGAAGGCCCATATTCAACCCCGCTTCTACGGGCCATTGATCCTACACACTGAGATCAACTTAGTCTTCGACGCTATTTTGTTTTGAACAGTATCTAGAGATGAATCATTTTGTAGGCCAAACATGTGACCTTAGCACCTGTTTTGAACTTTGTGGTTGGGGCAAACCAATAGCTATTCATGTGATCTGTGCAAGGCAAAGTAATGATGGTTGTGGAAGCAAAACTTATACAAGTTGCGAACAGATGGTTTGAATGAATGAAAATTGTACAACTGTACGTTTCTCTTGATGGTTTGCATGAAAATTGTGAGATATGTGCCAAATTATTTATTCCATTTTGGAAGTTATTTAATGGTTTAATATAATGGTATTATATTAATGGTGCTGCAACAAACAGTGCGTCGGTATAAAATGGGGGCAACGGAATGTCCTTCGGTACAAAGGTATCCGTCGTCATTAATACGTGCAACTGAGGATCCGTCGTTATAACTGGCATCCGTTGGTAAAACTTTATACCGACGCCAGTTATAACGACGCATGGTGGCCGTCGGTATAGGTCTATAACGACGGATGGTTCGTTGGTACAACGACTTATAGCGACGCCTTTGTAGATGGTAATCTGGGGCTGTGGCATAGTGGTATGATATATCGGAATTTGGTATTCGGTAGGGCTAGTACAATGCGATCGATTTTCTCTACTCGGTAGATCCTCGCGTTGCATGGCCGCATGATGTACGCTCGAAGTGAACTGGATCTCATCTCATGTTTCGATTCACAAAAGGAACGAGGTCACCAACTGTGTCTGTCGATAATAGTTCATATCAAGGCAATGCCTACGTGAAATCTGTGAACTATGCCTCCCAACTATTAACTGTTTGCCTAAGAATACTGGTGCTTGTTTTGTTGTCTCCTTTCTGCTACCTTTTCCATCAACAAATTCAATTTGTCATTCTGTTTCCTGTGTTGTATACTTGTATACTCATTCGGTTAGAACTCGCAACAATTTGAAAGGATTTCTGAGCTCCAGGGATCCAAATTTGGCAGGTGTTAAGGGAATAGAGCACCCAGTCTTACCCAGACAAGCCTGAAGCAGCGAAATGAATAATTATACATTAGTAACAAGGTAGCATATTATGAGTTTGTGATGTGATCAATGGTTGTGAATATGTAGAACAATGACGAGGCTCATGTTCGTTACCTGCTTGACCTTGACTTTTGACAGACACTGTGTTCACCATTATTTGTTTTGGGTTGCCTCCCATTTCTTCAAAAAGGACCAGAAAGTTCCCTTGAGGTCTTAGAAATTGCCGTGGTACATGATACCTTAAGATTGATTTGTCAATGGTATTCTGTTTGTCAGATTATAATAACAAAGAGAAGGATGTAGTGCTGAAATGGACTAAGAGTCAAGAGTAGGAAGGAATTAACTCTACTTACAACGATTGTGACGGATTGCCGCTAGGAGCCTTGAAGGAGACCCAATACCGTCCTATGCTCTCTCCGTTGATCCATACCTCACCCTTCCCCATACCAGTAAGGTTCAGCGCAACTGCATCGTTGCCCGCTGGCGTGGCAAATGTTATCTAGGTTACAGAACCCATGATGTTAGGAATTACTTTGCTACTGTAAAGAGCTGACTTTTAGCATAAGGTTATGAAATAATTGTTCTGTACTTTATGTACCTTGTACCAAGTAAGGGGATGATATGTTGTGTTGTTGATAGTTGTCCATTCAATGCTTTGTGATCCTTCTTGTGTGTAGATGTGGTTCCTTTCCCCAAATAAGCCAACCTGCATTTAAGGAAAAAGTTTGAAATGAAGCAACCGATTCTTTTTACCTCTTTATTTTAGTTCTGATTGACTAGGATTTTACGTGGTAACCCCATAATCTATTGTTGAGCAATTGTTCTGGCTGCTTTCCCATTTGTATGGTCACTTTCCGGATTCCAAAGACTTTCCTTTCCATGTGAGCTCCAGAGTCCTTCAAATCAGTACATGAAAGCTCAATTTAATGCATTTCTCATCAATCCATATTGAACCTTAGGATACTCAATGTCTCAATCTCAACATTATGTGTAGGGATGCAAAACAGAGAATATTATTTCAGTAGGAACCAAATACGATGTAAGCATGTGTTTGAAAGCCCAAGTACAACATATTCATTATGCCCTTTGCTATTTCATTTCCTAATATTTCTTTGATCTATAATACTTTGTTTATACAGTGTACATGGGTTGTATGAGTTATACCGGTGATCCAACCATAACATTTAGCAATGATATGGTGTTTTGTCCTTCCTTCAGAGCAACACGCGTCTTCAGATTTATATTGTCACTTTCATCATGACTCCCATGCACAGACCCTAACCATTGTATGGAAGAGTGTTAACCATTCATAATTTAGTATTACATAGGGGTGAATAAAAACATTAGCAGCATCAATTGTAAAATTTAAAGGAGGATATAGCATAATCAGAAACTAACATATGATAAATGTGAATGTGTGATCATGTTTAGTTCTTATCTTTGGATGTTTATTTTTTTTAAGGGTCAACGGAAGGGAGAGGACCACACCCCCCCCCCCCCACCTGGTTTCATTGCTTGGCCCAAAACATCTTTGGATGTTTATTGCTTGCTTTTCGTAAAAGTATACTAAAAGAAGCTTGGAAACTCAGAGTTATATCATAGGATACTGACCTACATATTGGTTGTTGACAAAAGCATGAACTATATGTGCTCGTGACTCAACATTGAGAAGTACAGGCTGGCCATCACCCATTGGTCTATAATCATGGCTGCATTTGAATATGAATTTCACATGTCATACATTTAGCATATTCATTGCAGACAAGTAATCAAGGTGAAAAGAAAACAAAGGATGAATTATGAATAACAGAGGTCATTGAAATGTTGCTCTTACCTGACAGTATACCAGAGATAGTCTGTCTCATCTTTAGTGGCTGAGAGTTGTTCTAAGAGCTGCCTTGTAGTGTACATAGCCTTTTTCACATCTAAAGGAATTGGTTCTTGGAATGCCTTCCAGGTATTAATGTCACTGAGAGATTGTACTACTTCAGCTATTCTTAAACCACGCTGGGCCTTTATCTGTGATAAACATAAATAAATACATGAGAATTATTGATGCCACTTACCTATTATATGTATATAATATAAAAAGATGATACTGGTGACAGAATGTTGGCTACGCACCTTGGCTGTTTCATAAACTACTCTGCTGCAATCTGAGAGAATACTAATTGATTTAGGAGCCAGTTGAAAAGATATATGGCGAAATGTTACTTTTGGCATTTGACTCTTATTAAAATTGACCAAGAACGCCACACACTTCGATTCTGTTTCAAACACATGTGCCTGTAGTACATCATAAATTATGCTTTTATCTTTTGCAATCAATTGAAATAAATCATCTACTTTTTCTACTGTCATATTACCTCTTGTTCTTGACCCAACAAGAAACTGGAATACTGTCCAAATAGCAACGGTTCGGATGACTGTTTGACTACTGCATGCAGTTCTCTGAGATGACCCCATGTAGGCTGCCATATTAAACCTGTATAAATGGTTCAGTTAAATGAGTTGACCTGTTGTGAGTAATTTAATTGTGTAAATATATCCAACATTGTGTAAATATGTATGGTACGTATGGTACCATATTCATCAAGGGGAGCTCCATCGTAGTAGCTTGTTGTTACATATGAGGAAGCAAACCTCCCAAAGTTTGTCCCTCCATGGTACTGTATGATGATGAGCAGAAAAATCACAAAATTGTTATGTTTGAAATGTTGTATCTTTTGGACATACATACCATGTAGTAATTCACAAAACTTCCTTTCTTCCGTGCTATAAAAAGTGCAACCGCGAAGGCAATATCTTCTGGAGATCGCAATTGTGTATCACTGCCGTATGTAAGGAATCTGGATGCAGAAAGCCAAAAACAATCCACTATTCAGACCCTTTCTGTAACATCAGTATTAGAAGATTTAATACTAAGGGAAACAGTGTGATTTTAACAAACCGAGATGTCCAATTTTCTGTCCACAGTGCAGGTTTGTTAGGTGAGTTTGGTCCTACAAATGTTTCTCCACAAGTGAGTCCGTTGCAGGAATTTATCTAGCCATGAGTTCGATGTTAGACTTATTGGATTTTTCAGGTACCCATTTGGAAATCAGGTGAAAGAGTATAAAATGGAAACTCACAACTGGACCTGGAGCATCGTTTTGCTTACACATCATCCATGGAACACCTGCCTGGAGACTTACAGCCATTGCAGCTGCCCAACTGACGTAACGTGGTCCACTTGAGCCAAATGCGGGCTCAACCATCTGGTATTCATTCTCAATCTGCATGTCAAAGTGATGTAATTAGATGACCAGCGTGTCAAAATATCATATTTTGCTGCAACTATATATTCAAGTTGTCCTGACCTGAGAAATGATGATAGGTCCTCCTTGTGGGTAATAAAGACCTTCATGTTTCATCATGTTTACTATCTTTGTGACAAATCTTTTCATATGTTGCTGCATATGATCAAATACAAGTAATTGGTGTGATGTGTTAAAAACCATTGATCTGAAACTACTTGCAGGTAATGTGTTTACTAATCTCATCCCAACAGGTTAGGCTTACCTTAAATGGTTCATTGTCGCTTCGGAAGGCAATGTTTGGGACATCATGTAGCCAAAATGGGAAGCCTCTGCACGAACAAAATGTATTTATTCAGTAGTTGTTGATATACTATATATTCTAGGTTCCCTTCAGCTTATGCCCCTTTTTCCAAAAAAAAAATCGGTTAGATTGTACTTTTGAGAACATTGTTTTAGAAATTCATACAACTAGTCTTCACACAGGAAATGCTCCATTCGTTCATACCCATATTTCCATTCTGCCTCTATGAACGGGCCAATCCTGAGGCTTACATAGAGGCCTTGAGATTGGATTTCTTTGATGAATTTCACGAGATCATACCTTCCTGTAAAGTTGTACTGATGAAATGATACCATATTAGTTTTCAGCCACTCATTCCGGGAAATATTTTGCATGCTTTTTGAATTTTGACAGGTATAACCATATCAAACTATGAAGGAGGGCATTTACCTGTCCCTTGACAGGCTCATGGACATTCCAAAACACATACGTCTGTATCACATCGAGGCCACCTTCCTTGGCTTTAGCAATGAGTGTTGGCCACATCTGTCATTTTACGCAGACTTGGGGGATTAATCAGGGGATATACTGAATGATGGAGTGCATAACAAAATAAGTTTTTTAGCATCCGGAAAATGCTATTAACTTTATATTGTATGAATTTGATGATAATTGAACGTTTCCACCATTCCCTTGTGCACGTTGCATTCGTAATCTAGATGTGCAACTGCAGGGAGAACTTCAGGTAGTATAGCGTGCCCATCATAAGTCATAACAGATCATTGTGCAGGTAACACCCACGCAGCAGCATGCTTGAGTTGGCATCAAAATTCAAACCACCACGCTAAGGTGCCTTTGTAACTGTATCACAGGCTACATTGTCTTGTTGGCGTGTGCTAAAACAACTCTAGGACTGATGCTAGAACATCATTTCCTCATGAATCAACTGTCACACCTTTTTTCAGCGAGACAAGACCAAAAAAAAAAAGAAGTTTATCACGGTTTTGGCTGAAATTCCTTCAATCCTTCTCTTCTTTGACAGGACACCAAATGAACTTCTACAGTACTATACAAACTGTAGCGCCAAATTAAGCAATTACTGTAGGAGATACCTCTGGGGTGCTTCTGGTGTAGTGCATCTCGCCGGAGAAGAGCATCCTCCTCGTGCCATCCACGATCAAGGCCCTGCCGTCGTACGAGACCTCTCTCCGCGGCGCTGCCGCCGCCGATGTGTGCAGCGCCGCCAGCACGACGAGAGCCGCCGCGACGGCCGCCATGCTGCTCGACATCTCGGAGCACTCGTCTGTACACACTACTCGATCGCACGCAGTCTCAGCGCGCTTTCAACGTAGGTGTGTATATATACTTGCCACATTGCCAGTGGAGCGGCAAACTGGCAACATGTGCATGCATGTTTGGGTCTTTGGCAGGCAGATAACCAGTAAATTTGAGCATGTTTGGTAAGTGACTAGAGTAAGTAAGGGCATTGACTAATAGGAGCAGTACTTTGGTAAGTGATAGGCGTTTGGATTGAAGACATTAACCCAGCTGCCGAAATATTGCCAAAACAGTTAGGCGTCCATTAGGTTAATTTCAAGCTGGAATTGCTAATCAATTTCCAGTGATTGGCATGGTGGCGTTATTTGGTTTACAGACAAGCTGATGATGTGTTGCCAATGCAAATTATTCGTTAAGATCAAATATCAGATTAATAAGCTATAAACAGTACTGTGTCAAGCAGGGCCGGTCCTGAGTTTTCGGAGGCCCGGGGCGTAACTTATGTTGGAGGCCCCTTAGAGCACTCACAGTGCAGATTCTACATAGAGTCTAAAAGCATTTATTACATCGAAGTTATCATAGACTTGGAGTCTAAATAAGACTTGGAGTCTTGATTTTTCTCCCTCTCTCTTCCATAAATATACTGCCACATAAGCGCCACATCAGCAAAATACAATAAATAGGAAGGTAATAAATAGACTTAGACTCTATGGTAGAGTCTGGGTTGGGAGTGCCCTTAGAACCCACAAAAGCAAACAAATTATTTTATAGCAGCTCTATTAGAGTTTTCTTTTACAAAAAATCAACATTAAAAATTTGATTTGGATCTAATAATTTGTGTAAAACTAGGAAAGAATATACCGACATTCCCAACCTATACTTTATGGTAGAGTCCATAGTCATTAAATACACTGCTATGTAGGTAATTTGCTAATGTGGCAAGCAATTTAATGAAGAAAGAGAGGTGGAAACATAGAAACCAAGTCTAAGTTAGACTCCAAGTCTACGCACAAAACGAGACCCGTGCGGATCTCGTGTGGCTGCCCACATGTTCGATGTGTCCGCTTATTTAATAAAACAGAAGCAGAAGATCCGAGTGAAATACTATGAAGACTCCATAATACAAAATCTGCATTAGAGACTATAGTTTCTTGTGATGAAGTCTTCGACATATAGACTCTATGGGTAGAGTTAAGGCACTAAATTTTAATCTAAATTACTTGGGGATTAATCTTTTTTCATCAGTGGTGCAGATGGACTGGTGGTGGAGCTGAACTACCGAATGGGTAGCTAGATGAACTTGGATTAGTTGTTTGCTTTGATTTAGTACACATAAACTATACATAAGAGTAGTATACAATACAAGTATCTTGGCTTTGGGGGCCTTAGTATTTTGGGGGCCCTGGGCGGTTGCCCCGGGTGAATACACTACAGGGCCGGGGCTGGTGTCAAGGAAAGCAGGCATAATCAGCGTGACTCGGTACTTGTTACCTTTTAATCCTTTGGCGCGTGGTAGAAAAAAATCGAGAAAAAAAAGTTGTGAACTTGGGATAGGTAGTATACAACGTTTACCTTTTTGATTAAACATGTTACTTCAAGTAAAACACTCTGTTCCTAATAAGCTCTGAATTTCTGCAAGTTGACCAACGAGATCGCCTGCATTTCCTAAATCCCCAGAAATCACATGGACACGCGCCTAATCAAATGCAGTTATCCTAGACTCTGAATGTAGTAACAATGCCATTGGCTAATGAATGAAAGGCATGTTATTATATCCCAAAAACAAAATCACATGGACACGCGCCTAATCAAATACTCACTCCGTTCTCCAATATATGAGGTTTAGGACAAGAAAATTAGTTCATTTTGAACTAGTTTTCTTATCCTAAACGAAGATAGTAAGTAATCACATGCGACAGCACCACCAGATGATTATACACGATCCTACATTTCAGATCGATGGATGCACAAAGAGTCATGCATCTCTAGTATATGTCTGCGTCAACATATACAGCTTGTTACATGTGCATTTCAAAATAAAAAAAATGAATACCAGATCGATCGGTCACAGCAACTCACGCGATTAAACGGCGTCACAAACAGATGTACTCCGTGAACGTGCCAGGCCAGTTGACCAGAGGAGTTACGTACAGTCGCATGTGCCACTGCCACATCTCGCCAACATGTTCAGGCCGGCCGCTGACAGCTTGTACTAGGAGCTTATCAGGAGTGGATCGCTAATGAAAACCACATGAACGTGCATGAACATATCCGCTCTTTGATAGTGTTAGATCCAAGATCTCGAGTACAAACGGCACAGTTGCAGTTGATATAGCGATCGAGCATACATGTTGCCTTTTCTTTTATTGACACAGTACAACACAGACGCTCACAATACGCACCCACACTTATTCTTATGAACACACTGTTAGCAGCAGACCGATAGCACAGAGTATGGCACAAGAATTCGGGATAGGTAAAGAATCTGAGGAAGAACAGATGAATTATTAGGTTCAAGAGATAGCGTTTACAACTTGTTCATCCATAACTATTGCCTACACACACAGCTCATATAGTCTTCCGGACGCAGCCGGTATTCGCGTTCACACCCAGCCTGGGCCCGTCACACGCGTATTCGCCTTCTTGGGTCGAGCAGACCTGCGAGGCCCATCTGATCCAGCCGACGGCCCATGAGTAGATGCAGATGTCGCGGCACTAACAACCCCCCCCCTTCTTGGCTTGCTGGATGTCCCCAGACAGCTGCTTTAGGAAACTGCTGACGTAGAGCTTCAAGATCTTCCCAAGTTGCCAACGAAGCAGGAACTGAAGACCACTGGATCAATACCTGAGGCACTTGATGAACACCACGAGAGATCATCTGCTTGTCCAAGATCTTCACAGGAACGCTCCACTGAAAAGATGCATCAGGCAACGCTGCAGTTACTTGCTTGTCCTTGCTCACCAGCGGTTTCAACTGAGACACATGGAAAACGGGATGAACCATGGATGCCTCAGGTAGCTTCAAGCGATAAGCTGCGCTTCCAACTTTGGCCAGAACCTGATATGGACCGAAAAACTTAAAAGCCAACTTCTGATTCGCTCTTGGCGCCAGAGACGATTGGACATACGGCTGAGCTTTGAGAAAAACCCAATCCCCCTCTTGGAAAATTCTCTCAGATCGTTTCTTATCACTTTGCTTCTTCATCCTTTCTTTGGCTCGATGTAAATGTTGTTTAACCAACTCAGTCATCAACTGTCTCTCCTGCAGCCAATCAGATAACCCAGCTACTGCCACAAAATCATTAGCTGATATGCCAAAGTGACGAGGCTCATAGCCATACAACACCACAAATGGAGATTGACCAGTGGCCGAGTGCACACAAGTGTTATACCAGAATTTAGCCAAAGTGATCCATTCACTCCAAGAGGCAGGACAGGCATGCACAAAACATCGCAAAAATGTTTCCAAGCACTGATTGACTCGCTCCGTCGCCGTCCGTTTGCGGATGATAAGCTGTGCTCATATTCAGAGTAACACCCGCCAGACGAAACAATTCCTTCCACAATTTACTAATAAATATCTTGTCTCTGTCAGATATGATGATGTTGGGCATACCATGCAACCGATAAACTTGGTTATGGAACAGCTTAGCCAATGTCGAAGCTGTAAATGGATGACGCAGGCCTAAGAAATGAGCATACTTGGTAAAGGTGTCCGCCACCACAAGAACACAATTAAAACCACCAGATTTTGGGAGCCCATCAATAAAATCCATTGTGATTATTTGCCATGCTCCAGCAGCAACAGACAGTGGCTGTAAGAGACCTGGGAGCCTAGCTCTGTCAGGCTTTGCTTGCTGACAGACCAAACAAGATTGCACAAAGGAATGCACAACCTTCTTCATTCCTGACCATGCAAACAACTGCTTAAGCCTTCTGTAAGTCACAGGCACACCAGAATGACCCCCTATGGCTGAATCATGCAATGCAGATATAATTTTAAATTGAAGATCTTCCTTTTTCCCTACCCAGATTCTTCCTTTAAATCTGAGCAACCCATCCTTGAATGTAAAATGAGCAACTGACTGATCATTGACAGCCAGCTTAGTGATCAATTCCTGGGCTTGTGGATCTCCTTCATAAGAATGCTGCACTTGCTCTAACCACTGAGGTGAGCTAGAAGAAATAATCAGACATTATTCATTAGAAGCAATTCTTCTTGATAGGGCATCAACAGCTCTATTATCCACTCCCTTCTTGTAAATGATTTTATATTGGAGACCCAACAGTTTGGCAAAAACTTTCTGCTGCCAAGGAGTATGCAGCCTTTGCTCCGGTAGCTGAACAAGACTTTGCTGATCAGTAAATATGTGAAACTCACCATACTGCAAGTAGTGTCTCCATTGCTCAACTGCAGCTAAGATAGCCATATATTCTTTCTCATAGGTAGATAAGCCTTTTGACCTAGGACCCAAAGGTTTGCTCAGGTAAGCCAAGGGATGGCCTTTCTGCATCAAATCAGCCCTAATACTGAAATCAGGAAGTGCCAAGACTGGAGTAGAACTTAAAGCTTTTTGTAAAGCCTGAAAAGAGCTCTGATGATCCTTTGTCCAGATGAACAAGGACCCTTTCTTTAATAGTTCAGTCAATGGCTTGGTAATAATTCCAAAATGCTTCACAAACTTCCTATAGTAACCTGCGAGGCCCAAGAATCCCCTTAACTCTTTAACATTAGCAGGAGCTGGCCACTTCAAAACAGCCTCCACCTTCTTAGGGTCAGTAGACACCCCCTATTCACTAATTATATGACCCAAGTAATTAACTTGCCTTTGAGCAAATGAGCACTTAGAGAGCTTAACTTTCCATTGATCTTTTCCAACAGCTGCAACACCAACTTGATATGCTCCAAATGCTCCTCATATGTTCTGCTATAGATTAGAATGTCATCAAAAAATACCAGAACACATTTCCTCAACAGAGGAGCAAGAGTTGTATTCATAGCTTTCTGAAAAGTAGCTGGAGCACCAGATAAGCCAAAGGCCATAACCCTGAACTCATAATGCCCAGTATGAGTTTGGAAGGTTGTCTTGTAAGCTTCCCCATTCTTGAGCCTGATTTGATGATACCCTGCTGTCAAATCTAAACTGGTAAACCAACTTGCCTGGCTCAGTTCATCCAGAAAATCATCAATTAGAGGCACTGGGTATTTACACTTGAGAGTAATAGCATTCAAATGCCTAAAGTCAACACAGAATCTCCATGTTTGATCCTTCTTTTTAACCAGTAGAACAGATGAAGAAAAAAGACTTGTGCTGTGTTGTATGATTCCTTCTTTCAGCATCTGCACTATCTGTCTCTCAATCTCATCTTTAATTGCTGGTGGATACCTGTAGGGTCTAACAGATATTGGAGTGGCACCCTCCACAAGTGGAATTGAATGATCACAATCCCTAGCTGGTGGCAAACCAGATGGCTTCTCAAAAACTTCACTGAATTCCTCCAATAAATTTGCCAACTCCTGTGGAACCTCAAGCTTAATGACTGTTGTGTCAGTAACCAGAATTGCACACACCTCCACTACAGACCCTTCTGGTAACACAGGCAGTATTCCTTGTAAACAAGAATGAACACCCATATAAGGAATTGCCATCCACTTAGTGAACTTTCATAGGGCTGTATTGCCGAAGCCAGTCCATACCAACAATGATATCATAATGACTTAGAGGTAAAATCTTCATGTCATTTTTGAATGAACACCCCTGGATACACCACTCAGCATCAGCAATGTGGGAGTTGCACTGCATTCTGCCCCCACTGGCAATCTGTACCACTACTGGGTCTGGTAACAGCTTAACCCCTTCACACCTAGCAGCCAAACTTGAACTCACAAATGTATGGGAACTGCCAGAATCAATTAATATCAACACCTCTTTGTCTTGCAAGAAACCCTTGAACCTCATGGTTTTTGGTCCATCCACACCAGAAGAAGCTGACTCAGATAAAGCCACAAATAGCTGCTCCTCAGCTGCCACCACTGAAGCAGACTTGAGATAATCCTCTGGTTCTTCTTGCAACTGAAGAGTATCCCATAACTCCTGGATAACATGTAGCTGCACCAGTTCTGGACATTTATGATCTCTAGTCCATTTTTCAGCACATTTGACACAGAGCCGTTTAGCACGACGAAATGCCCGAAGAGCAGCCCAATTATCATCTGGAGGCCGGCTTTTACTGGTAGATTCAGGCATACGAACTCCAGACTGCAATTCCGTCTTGGGTGGGGGTGGGAGAGGTAAGGGATTACGTCCCACAGCCTTGTTACTTGGATAAAAATCAGATTTACGGGCCTCCTTCCTTTTGTCACCATCGGACACTTCTTCCTGCAATAATGCAAGCACACAAGTAGTATCCAAGTCTGGAGGTCGCTGCACTAGAACAACTGCTTTAAATTCATGTTTCAATCCATCAACAAAACGCATGGTATAATAAAGCGGATCAGTATGACTTTCATAAGCTGTCAACTGATCAACCAACTCAGAAAACCTTTCTATATACTCTGAGACACTAGAGAGTTGCTTGATATGAAATAGCTGCCTAATTAATAACTCATGGTGTTCCTTGCCAAATCTATCTAACACCATCTGACAGAACTCTACCCAAGAAACATACCTAATTTTTCTATCCACAGATTGCAACCATCTAGCAGCAGCTTTAGTGAAATACATGGAAGCTATCTTAATCCAAGCATTGGGTTCAACCTGGCACAATTCAAAGTAGTCCTGACTACGTTTGATCCACAATTTGGGGTTGTCACCATCAAATTCAGGAAAGTTGAGCTTAGGCATCCTACCATTACTAGAAAAACCATGATTCCCATTCAGAACTGGTGACCCATCCATCCTAGCAGGTTTATACTCAAACTGCGGAAGAGAAGGCGATTTATGCAGAGGTTTAGGAAGAGTATCAGACATACCCTTGTCCGGGGAATGTATCTGGGTGAAACCCTTGCCCAATACATTCTCCCGGTTCCCAATTGGAGAGTGGTGCCCACTGGGCCCGTCGACTGAGTTGCCGGCAGGTGGAATCGCCGCAGTCGACCCGGGTTTGGTGAAGATCCCCGCCGATATGGAAGGAGTCGACTCGAGAACAACTCGATTCACCGTCTTCCGCAGAGCTCCGACCTCCATCTTGAGATCCTCCATGCTCGCATCTACCTTCGGCTTCCAATCATCGAACACCCCCGCGCCGCCTCCATGGCTGAAAAACGAACGCCGAGATTCTTCTCCACGCCGTCGATGCGGGTGTTCATCGACGACTTGAGCTCCTCCACAGACGACTTCAGGGGTTTGAGTTCATCCACCGACGCCTTCATGGTCTTGATATCATCCAGAATTTGCTTCAAGACCGGATCCATGACTCCCAACTTCTTCCTGAACCGTGTGAAGTGCTCGTGGTCGATCTGATGTGGATCCAGTACGCACTCGACTACAAATCAATGAATTGAAGCTCAGGGACTGATTTGGCCACGACGAATCGCGCTCACCAAATCCACCCGACGAACTCAATCACGAGATGCAGAAGAGCATGGAATTGCTGAAATCTCACCCAGCACCGGTGTCTCTGATACCAATATGTTAGCAGCAGACCGATAGCACAGAGTATGGCACAAGAATTCGGGATAGGTAGCAAGAATTTGAGGAAGAACAGAGGAATGATTAGGTTTAGGAGATAGCGTTTACAACTTGTTCATCCATAACTATTGCCTACACGCACACAGCTCATATAGTCTTCCGGACGCAGCCGGTATTCGCGTTCACACCCAGCCTGGGCCCGTCACATGCGTATTCGCCTTCTTGGGTCGAGTAGACCTGCGAGGCCCATCTGATCCAGCCGACGGCCCATGAGTAGATGCAGATGTTGCGGCACTAACACACACGTACACAAATCCTACTCTTATGAGCACCTCCGAAGAACTGAGCACCGGCTGATCTGGAGATTCCCGAAGTCACCACTGGCGCTTCGTCGTCGACGGGAACGTCGCTTACCACTTAATGCATAACGTCGGAAAATCCCGGAATAAATCCAGGAAAAGGTGCGAGCACCAGGATTTGAACTCTGGTGGGTAGCGTCCTACTGACCAAAGCCCTCTAGCCTAGTTGGTAGATGTGCTGAGGTATGGTCGCAACCACCCAGGTTCGATTCCTCGTTGGAGCGAATTATGGGGTTGATTTTTTAAAAAAATCTCCTCGTCGGTGGAACCGGGGTTCGGGTGTTTTCTAAGCTGGGAGAATGTTTCTTCTTCTTAATGAAAACTGTGGAGCGGTCTTACCCCCACCGGCTTAGTTTTTTGGTACGTCCAACTAGACCGTCCTACCATTGGACTACAAACACATTCGCAAGCATACACGTCGCCTGCATACCTTTTTGCCTTGCTGCTAGCCATGTCCGTGTTTTTTTTAGATTAAGTCGTGTCCATGTGTGAATGAATCCATAGGCACCGTTTAGTTGATAAAATTTTTGGTGAAAGTGGTGAAATTTTTGCATTTAGAAACGTATTCTGTGAGAAGTAAAAATCTACTCGCCGGTGGAACCGGGGTTCAGATGTTTTCTAAGTTGGGAGAAGGTTTCTTCTTCTTAATGAAAACCGTGGAGCGATCTTACCCCCACCGACTTAGTGTTTTTACGTCCCACTAAACCGTCTTACCACCGACTTAGTTTTTTGTACGTCACACTAGACCGTCTTACCATTGGACTACAAACACATTCCCAAGCATACACGTCGCCTGCTCTGATACCTTTTTGGCTTGCTGCTAGCCATGTTCGTGTTTTTTAAGATTAAGTCGTGTCCGTGTGTGAATGAATCACCATGTGGGCCGAATCCAATAATAAAGAAAAACGTGGGCCACAACGACCAGTCGCTATCCATCCGGCCCCGCACGGGCCGCCACCCGCGCGCGGGTGGGCTTCAGATCTCCTCCCCCGTCCACCGTGACGGCGATCGCCGCGCCGCTGGTTCCGCCCGCCGCGCCGCGAGCGAGCGCGTCGGCCTCAGGGCTGCCCTCCCGGCGCAGCCGCGGGCATCGCCACTGGCTGCTGCTGTGCCGAGGGCAGGGAAAACGCGCGTCGTGCGGATCCGCGGCTCGACTCTGAAGACAGGCTCTTGTAAGCTCTCGTTATCTTCTCCCTAGCAACCTAGTATTCTAGTACTAGGGAATTTTCTTCGCCGTTGTCGATGCACATTTGCCCGGAGACAGAATAGGGTTTCAGTTTGTAATGGCAGTTTGCACAATGAGCCGTATTTCGGGTCAATCTTGCACATATCTCATATCTGTGCTATGAGTATGATGTCAAAACAATGGATATATGTAGTCTATGAACTGCACCTCAATGAGGTTAAATCAATGGGTACATTGAGTCTATGAACTACACCTCAATTTATCAACTGCTTGCCTAAGAATACTTGTGTGTTTTGATTCCTGTTTCCTCTCTGCTGATCTTGCAATTCAACTAACGTGCATGCCTTTCCTGTATTTGTATACTTGTATGATTGTCCTTTATCATCTGCAACTCGCCACGACTACAAGGGATTTTTGGATTCCAGGACACGGATCACCTCCGAATTTGTCATGTGTTACGGGGATAGAGCACCCACTTTTACCCAAGCAAGTCTGAAAAAATTACAGAACTAGTCATAACTTGTACGAACTAGCTAACAGAACATAATGTTATGATTTATGGCATAATGGTGGATAAGCTTAGAGATGATTTGGCGGTCTTCTGACCTGTTTTACAACAGATTCCGATGATCCGGCATGACAGCTTCCAAAACCATAATTCGTGCAGTCCCCCACGGGATTTCCATAGCTTGCAAACTCAATTGCCGAGATCTGTTTTCCTTCCTGGCACCAGAGATCGACTGCTGGCTCATTGTCCTGGGACTGGAGTGATGGTGCAGACAGCTCATTCACATTGCCACACACTCTTGTGACGGACACTGTGTTCACTGTTATCTGTTGTGGGTCGCCTCCCATTTCCTCAAAAAGGACCAGGTAGTTGTCTTGAGGATTTAGAAACTGACGTGGTATGTGGTACCTTAGGAATGTCGTTGCAGTCAGACATTTGCTTGTGAGATTGTAGGGAAGAGAGAGTGGGGATTGGAGGTAACTCTACTTACAGAGACTGAGAAGGATTGCCACTAGGAGCCTTGTAAGAGACCCAATATCGTCCGATGCTCTCTCCGTTGATCCACACTTCACCCTTACCCATACTAGTAAGGTTCAGTGCTACTGCGTCATTTCCTGCTGGTGTGGGGAATGTTGTCTGGGTCACAGAAAAATGATGCTAGTTAGAGTTTACTGCTGTAAATAGTGGACACGGCGAAAAACTGTGAACCAATTTTTTTGTACTTTGTACCTTGTACCAAGTAAGCGGGCTATATGCCAAATTGTCGATAGTTGTCCATTCAACACTTTGTGATCCTTCTTGTGTGTAGATGTGATTCCTTTCCCCAAACAAGCCAACCTGCATTTAATCAGAAAGCTCAAAATCAAGCATCTAATATCTGCCTTTCAGTTTTCATTCAAAAACTAACTTGACTTGGGACTTACTTGGTATCCCCATAGCTCATTGTCGAGCAGACGTTCTGGCTCTTGTCCCTGTTGTATGCTCACTTTCCTGATTCCAAAGACTCTTCTTTCCATATGAGCACCAGAGTCCTTTAAATTAGTAGATGAAACTCAGTATGTTGCATATCTGTTAAGTGCTTTAAGTTGTGGTACTCGTGCTTGACAATACATGTTATTTAAAACTGATGTGTAAACAGATTCTTATCTCAAATAGAAAACAGATTCTTATCACAAGTTTTATAAACAATTTGCTTTGTGTTTGGAGGACCAATTATAGAGCATCTTGATCCCCACTTTTAGTTTTCTCTAATCGGTAATTCTTTGTAGTTCATGATATAGTATGGTTTATACCGGTGATCCAACCATAGCACTTAGCAACGATATGGTGTTTGGTCCTTCACTGAGAGAAATATTCGTGCTGAGAATTATATTGGCAGGTCCATCATGACTTCCATGTATTCTACCTAAAATTTTATGGAAAAGAGTTGTCAGATACAAATTAGGGAAAAGCGAACACTTCTGGAACATGCCATGATTTCATAGAGACAAATACACTTGATGAACATTGGGAAAACCACAGTAATTTAAAACAATACTTACCTGCATATGCATTGTTAACAAAGGCATGCAATATATGTGCCCGTGACTCAACATTGATTATCACAAGCTGGCCATCATCACTTGGTGTATATTCATAACTGCATTTGAGAGAGTTTCGCTTAGGATGAAATGATGAAACAAGTAAACATTGTAAGAAAGGATGAAATGATGGAGCAAAGGATATTTGGGGAAGTTTGTCTTACCCAACAATGTACCATAGATAGTCTGTCTCATCTTTAGTGGTTGATAGATGTTCGAAGAGTTGGTTTCCAGTGTACATAGCTTTACTCACATCTAGAGGAATTGGTTCTTTGAATGCCTTCCAAGTATTAATGTCACTGAAAGATTGTACTTCTTCGGCTGTTCTTGATCCATGCTGAGCATTTACCTGTGACATAAAAACGATGATAAGAATTTATGATATTATTTCCTGTACTCTATTGTTAGAGAACAAAAAGGATCTGCCAAAAACAGTATGCAGCTTTGCTCACCTTAGCAGTTTCAAAAATGACTCTCTTACAATCCAAGAGAATGCTTATTGATTTAGGGGCCAGTTGCAATGATATATTACGAAATACGACCTCCGATATCTGATGTTGGTCAAAGTTGACTAGGAAAGCCACACATTGTGATTCTGTGTCAAAAATATGTGCCTGGAGTGCATCATACAACATACGTTATGTCCTTATCTTGGTGGAGTCTATTAAAATAAAGCATTGAATTTTCCTTTTGTGTAATTTTACCTCTTGTTCTTGACCTAAAGAAAAATTGGAGTATGTCCCGAATAGTAATGGTTCTGATGACTGTTTTAGCGCAGTATGCAGTTCTCTGAGATGACCCCATGTTGGTTGCCATATTAAACCTTGATATGATTCAATGATTTTATTGGCGTGGCATTGAATTATGAAATTGTGTAAATATATTTAGCACGCTTCTAAATTGTATAAATATTTACCATACTCATCAAGAGGAGCTCCATCATAGTAGTTCGTTGTCACGTATGAAGAAGCAAACCTCCCGAAGTTTGTTCCCCCATGGTACTTTATCATTATCAACAGACAACAACAACAACAAAACCTTTGTATGATAATCAACAGAAAATGAGAAAGATACTGAGAGGTAATGCCGTGAAATATTCAATTCTTTTCTCGGGAAGTTCATACCATATAGTAGCTCACATAGCTTCCATTCTTTCTTGCTATAAAGAGTGCAACTGCAAAGGCAATATCTTCTGGAGATCTCAATTTTGTGTCATTACCGTATATAAGATAGCTGCATGCAGAAATAATCTACCATTAAGCACTTTTTATCCCATCATGATCAGGGAACATAAAACTAAAAGTAATTAAGTGAAATATCATAGCACAGATACCGAGAGGTCCAATTTTCTGTCCACAGTGCAGGCTTATTAGCTGAGTTTGGTCCAACAAATGTTTCTCCGCAGATAAGCCCATTGCAGGTATTGATCTAACCAGATATTTGTAAATTTGTTGTTAGATTGGTTTGAACTTGCTGCTAGCTTGTGGGAATTAAGTGTAGTAGTATGAGAATGAATACCGACAACTGGATCTGGAGCATCATTTTGCTTGCACATCGTCCAGGGAACACCTGTCTGAAGGTTTACAGCCATTGCAGCAGCCCAACTGACATAACGTTGCCCACTTGAGCCAAATGCAGGCTCAACCATTTGGTATTCATTTTCAATCTGCATATAGTTTGTGTAGTTAGAGGATATGCAAGTCAAAAGATAAAGAACTTTGTCGTTGTACTAACCTGAGAAGTTATAATGGGGCCTCCTTGTGGATAATAAAGCCCTTCATGTTTCATCATGCTTACTATATCTGTGACAAATCTTTGCATATGTTGCTGCATAGATCAAATCTAATTTAATATGACGCCTTAAGAGGTTTATCATGAATAAATCACTGTTCAAGTACAAAGTACTCAACTAGTGCTTCATTTGGTTAGGCAGGTTTACTTACCTTGAAGGGTTCGTTGTCACTTCGGAAAGTAATGTTTGGGACATCATGTAGCCAAAACGGAAATCCTCTGCGTGAACAAAAGATATTCAGAATTTATTGAGGTAATATCTAGCTTCATTTTATTTTGTTGTTATACTATTCTAATTAGCTTGTTATAAAATGGTTCTTTAAAACAATTTAGTTTGGTGAGAATATGTTCTACAGAAGCAGAACCATTTATATTTCTTTCATTCATACCCGTATTTCCATTCTGCCTCTATGAAGGGACCAATCCTGAGGCTGACATAGAGTCCTTGAGCTTGAATCTCTTTGATGAATTTCACAAGATCATATCTTCCCTGGAAGTTGTACTGTTTAAATGAAACAATGTACATATCTCTTAGAATTTTGACCACCTGTATATAGTTGGATGTTTTGCATGTTTTTTCATAGGCATTCATATAGCATTGTAAAGAGCGTTTACCTGGCCCTGGACAGGCTCGTGAACATTCCAAAATACATAAGTCTGTATTACATCAAGGCCACCTTCCTTTGCTTTAGCAATGAGTCTTGGCCACATCTGCCAATCATTCAAGAACTCTTTAAGAGGGGAATAACTGTAGCATGCAGTATATATGAAGCTTTTCATCTAGCTGCGCCCTCGAGGCCTAGCAAAGGATTTGAATGTGAATGTATTCACTTTCTGGAATGCCTGACCTCTGAGCCAATTCGGCTATATGAGAGATTCAGAATCTCAGGATAGCTGGTCTATCTGACTGACTGACTGGTGCACCAAATTTGCACAATTGCACACCGATCTTGAAAGGCTTGCGAATTTAGAGTCAATTCTAGAAATTTCTCTTGCAAATCATGTCATTTGTGCGCCTAGTGCTTGTTTATAAAAGATGCAGGCTTGTAAAATTGGCAATAATGTCGGCAGGGCCAATGAAGGCAACTAGACAGGAGGTAAGCACAGGTAACAACTTTTTATTTTGGGTGCAGTTGTGCTGGGTGAATGGGAGCAACTCATGTTCACCAGGTCACTGATCATAACAGCTAGGCATTGACATGCGCAAAGATATAAATTGCCAATAGAGATCAAAAATTTTCTTTGGCAAAGTTCTCCAAGCAACACTAACCTCAGGGGTGCTTCTGGTGTAGTGCATCTCACCGGCAAACAGCACCCTCCTGGTGCCATCCACTACCAAGGCCCTGCTGTCCAGCGTCACCTCTCTACGCCCGCCGCCTCCTTCCTCCTCCGCCCACCGCCTTCTCTCCGCCACTGCCGCCGGCGTGCACACGGTCACCGCCAACACGGCGAGCGCCGCGGTGATGTTTTTCAGCATTTCGCTGGTTACTGTAGGGTACTTCACTCACTTATCACTAGGGAGGGTACCTCCACTGCTGTTGTGCTCAAGTTTCATCTGCCTGGAACGGGTAAACATGTGCGTGATTTGGACCTTGTGGGCGGGCGGGTAGTTCAAAGGGAAATGCGTGCGTATATCGGTATATATAACACGCGGTGATGGTGGGTAAGGTCATGCATTTCTTCTGTATGGAAAGGGAGTGTTGCAAACAATTGGCAAACGAGAGTGATCTCTGGCCTCTGACTCTGGTATTGCATCGCATCGTATCCACCAACATGGATAAACACGTTACCAGCCAATAGGCGCGCAAATTTGTACATCTTGTCCCCTGCACCTGCAGGCGTTGACCTAGTGGTGCACCGACGCAGACATTTGGCTACTGTCCGGCCGTCTTCAAATGAGTGATGCGAGCGCGCGATCTCTCCTCGGGATCGTTGCAACGTTGCCACGAGGAAAAACGGAAGAGAAGTCCCGGAAAAACGGAAGAGAAGTCCCTTGTAGGAGTGGATCCCTTTGCAACTGCAATGCACTCTGCAAGTCCAGATCGATCATGGAAATGGAACGAAAGTGGTCTCCATAATTTTCCTCGTCCAATAAATTAAGGGAAAACAAACATTTCGCACAGTGCTTTAAAAACTTGGACAGGACACAACAGGACTCGCGTCGCCGATCGTTCCGTGGGGAGCAGTGCCGTGAAAGACCGTGTGCCATTTGACCGGAGTGGCGATCTCGATGCGTGGCCGGATGACCATCAATATAATGCGTGCCCGTGCCGCATCATCACCGGACCAAGAGGCTGTTCGGCTGGTCGATTGAATAGTATTCGGCTGGTAGATTGAATAGTGTTATGTGAGAGGAGATAAGCCGAAACACGCCGAAATAAGCCGGGAATAAGCGTGCGCGCATCGATCAAGCAGCGCAGGGTCGTTACATCACTGACGAAACCGGATGCAGAGCAACACGCGACGACTCTCTTACCTTGTTCGACGCGAAAATACGCATGAACATACGCGTCCACTTGCTGCTTATTGCTGGCCTTGATCCAAGAACAGCTAGTGGTACCATACTACCATGCGTGGGATCCATTAGTTCACCGACGCATTGTTAATACAGCGGACGGAGAGGATCAAAGATCGAGCAGGGCGCGCGGCAGGTCACCGCATCCGACTTTCAGTTGGGAGGGACGCGCGGCGGTCACGTTACACGTACGTACTACGTGCGTTACGTTAATTTCCCGCCCTGCTTTGCGCCTTTCACCCTTCGTCTGACAGACGGTTGGTGGCTGGTGCTGATTTGTTCTGAGAGAAAAGTACTGCTGGCTGATAGCTGGTGACTGATTTGTTCTGAGAGAAAAGTACTGCTGGCTGGTGGCTGATAAGCCAGACGAACAAGACGTTTTTCCGGTAGTGATCGCTGATCACGCATCTCTTTCCATTTTTTTTCGTTGAACATAAAGCGGAGTCCACTAGTACTACTGTCCATCATTGAGCGATCGATGGATCGTCCGCTCCTACTAGATAACGTGCGATCGTGCATACGGCACTAGTGAGCTACTAGAGCGGGGCGCGAGCTGTCAGCGCGCACGAACTGTCCGGCCGGTCGTGCGTGCGCAATGATTGATCCGCCGACGACGATGGTCGATGGCACTTGGCTGCAGGCCGGTGCAGCTAGCTGGACAAGGAACTAACGCCGCCGCGAGCCAGGACGACGGTCGCCGTTGGCGCTTTCTAATTGAGATGATGGCAGATCGAGGGCGCGCCAGCTGGGTACCAATGGACGCCACGCCGGGCCACTGGCGGGAGCGCGCGCGCGGCAGACGGCCTCGGCATGCACGAACAGGAGACGCGTTTGCCATGAGCGCCGGGGCGGTGGAGCACACGCGCCGCGCCGGCGCGGAGAGTCCCCCAAGGCCAGGCCGAGAGCGCCAGGCGGGACGGGTGGGCGAACCGCGATCGGGTTGACGACGACACAGGCGCGCACGCGGCGGCGTCGATCGCGATTCGCGAACCCCGGGCCCGTTCGTTCTACTACCGCGAGTTGAGTCCGGCAGCGCCTGTCGCAGCTGGCGGCACCGCAGCAGCACAGTCTGAGAGCATCTCTCTACTCTGCGCCGTGTGCCCTCTCATCGACGACCCTAAAACCCGAAAGAACTCGATTGGTTCAGGTGAAACTGCAGCGTTTCTAAACAACCAAACTGATCGATCGTCGATGGCACCTCTCTCAAACTATGCAAGAAAAACTAGGAGCACATATAAGCAACAACGGATCGAGGAGCGAGGGGGGAGCGTTAATTACCTCAGGCGTGCTCCTTGTATAGTGCATCTCTCCGGAGAAGAGCATCCTCCTGGTGCCGTTGAGCACTAGAGCCCTGTGGTCGTACGCGACCTCTCCTGCTGGTGCTGGCACGCCCCAGCCCTCCTCACTCCTCCACCGCCCTCTCCCTGCCGCCGCCGGCGACGACGCGCACGCTGCCACTGCCAGCCCGAGAACCACCACCACGCCGGCGACCATCGCCGCGACGCCGCCCATCATCTCTACCTCTCACACGGTGTGTCTTGGTGATGATCCGGTGAGTCCGTGAGTGTTGAACTGCTGATCCTCCCGATCGAGTCAGTTCCTTGCGGTTTGTTTGTGCTCGCTCTAGCTACTTATACTGCCTGCAGGATTGCAGATTTGCAGGCTACAGGCAGCAGAGAGCTGGAAACGGCCACGTTTGCGCAGCATTGGCTGGCAGTCGCGTGGTGGCAATAGGCATATCTCTCGCCGGCATGCTATATGTGTACCATGATAATGTTCGGCCAGTTATTACTCCGTTTCATGTGTGAATGAGTGTCATCAGATTGCTTGCGCTGCTGCCTCGTCTCGATATGTTATGTCGCGCGCGAGTTGCGTGCCAAATGAGTCCGTCTGATCATCAGATGAACATGGTAAACGAAGAAGATATCTTAAAACAACAGTAGCAGCGCCACCACCCCAAAAAAAATGGTGGTCATCATAAGCAGGGATGCCTGGCTCCCAAACAGCAAGATCAGACCTTGAACGATCCCAGATTGTTATCTACACGGCTTGGGATTTAACACCATCGTCTCAGATTGGCATGCACTCATCCAGCCGGACGCGCTTTTCCAGCTATTTCCCTTCAAATTACCTTAGTTTTCACTTTGTTTTTCGAAGGGGTAGTTGTCTCTTGTTTTTGCCGGATCTGCTACAGTCGGCAGTGCTACTTCGTGCAGCCGTCAGTTTTCTCAGGGGTCCCCTGAAGTCCAGTCTGTACACTGTAATCCTCCTTTAACGCAAAGGCAGATAACACCTACCATTTACTGGTTTTCCTTTTCTTTTTAACAAAATGTCTGACACCATATATATGGGTTCTCACTGTATTTTGCGGTTTTTTCGTACACTTGTGCTTGCATTAAAGTCCCCTTAAAAAAATGAACAAGAAGAAGAAGAAGAAACGGTGCAAGCGAGTTGATGATGATGGGTGACTCATCCCATTACTCTGATCTTGAGCAACAATTTGTTTGGTCTCAAAATAGATCGACGCTGACCTGTCACCACCAGATATATGCACATGCTCGGTGTGACAATGGGTCACCGAATTTCACGGAATAACCCGGCAATGGGCCGCACCATTCTATTCCTCCGGTCCGGTCCCGATCGTCCAGTTGGTTTCTCGAAACAAAGATGCTACTCCCGGCACGAGAGAGTTGGTCACCATATCCCGGCCACTTTCAGCTCGGATGGCACCCCACATGATTGATCGATGATGAGGCGATGGCAACTTTTGTGACTACTCTATATGTGCCACGCACGGGAAGCCCTTTCCGTTAAAGGCGGATGCAATGCTGCCGGCGGTACATAAATATAAATCGCCACCGCACTCCGTTTGAAATGTGCACGCTGCCCCGGTGCCCGTTCGTGACGACGATCCGATCCACGCGCATTGTTGTATACGTACTGTACTGAGGAGTGGCAGGCGTGTGGAGTTGGGACGTACGGCTACCCGATTGGTCGGCATTTCGTAATTGAACTATAGGTGTCGTTTGGAATTAATAACGCAACAAAATGAAATCTCATGTGTGTATTTTTCTTTGTTTTAAAAAAATCAACATCCGAATGTACCGTCTCAACATTTTCAATATACACGTGTGTTCAACATTTTTTATGTATTGTTTCAACCTTTTTATTAATTGCTCCGTTTCATGTGTATCATCAGATTGCTTGCGTGCCAAAATGATCTATCTTTGCTTTCAAAAAAAAAAAAAGATCTATCTTGAAACAGTAGCAGCGCCACCACTCCGACAAAAACTGTGATCATCAGCAGGGATATGCCTGGCTCCCAAACAACAAGATCATCAAACCCTGAACGAGCCCAACTTGTTATCTATACGGCTTGGGATCTAACACCATCGTCTCAGATTGCCACTCATGCAGCAGGACGGTGCTTTTTTTTTTTTACAGAACGACGGTGCTTTTCCAACTATTTCTCTCCAAATTACTTTAGTTGTCACTTGTTTTTGCCGTATTTTGATACAGTCGGCAGTGCTACTTCGTACACCCTTTAGTCATCTCAGCTATTTCAATGAAAGTTTTATGATATTAAATTCTATAACATATCATTAATTTTGCTGACGTGAGAGAATGATTTCCGGTCTAGGTAACTGTGTATTGGAAGTTTGGAACCGTGCACTGAGGTTTGGCCTGACCCATACACTAGGAAGAAAGTAGTTTTTTCTAACGGCGGTTTTAGGTACCGGCGGTAAGGGTATCGTTTTGTAAAATAATTATTCAATCATATATTTGAAAAATAAAAAAAAATAAAAAAAAAGTTGTCGACCTGCTAGTTGAGATTGGGCAGATCGCCCATGCAAATGCCATTAGACCGGGTGGACCTTAACAACATTGTATATGGGGACCAAACTCAGAGAAGGGGTAAGAAGAAAAGAACCCTAAATACTACTACGTGCCTCCTCTTCTAGACTTCTACCCTCTCTGGGCCGCTAGCGGGCGTGCAGGCGCTGCTGCACCGTAGCAGCGAACAAGTGGGGCCCACTACCCATCTTATCTCTTCTCTTCCCTTCCTCCTTGTTCCTTTTGCTTTCTTCTTCCTCCATCCGTTTTCTCCCTGCCACACAACCCCACCACTGCCTGCGGCTGTCGGCGCCAAGCCGCCAACGCTGTCATGCCGCTCCACCTTCCTCCCACCCCCTTCACGCCTCCCCGCCCTCTCCGTCGCCGACCCCCGCCGCCGGTGCCGCCCACTGGGGGTCCTCCCCCACCCACCCGGCCGGCGGCGCCACTGCCGCCTACAACCCGTAACCTCCGTCGGGCCTACCGCCGTCCCCAGTCATCTCCTCTAAGGCTGCCGACCATGGATCCCCCTCCCCCAACAACCACAAATCTCTAACCCTAACCCAAAAACCATAAGCTCCTCCGCCCGCCGCCCACAACCCACCACTTCTCCGTCGCCGCCCATGGAGCTCCCTTCCCCTAATAGTCCCAAATCCCTAACCTTACCCCGCCGGCCTCCACCACCACCTGCCGCTGCGGTGACCTGCTACCGGCCGCCGCCCACAACAATACAACATGCCGCGGGCACCGTCCCCTGCTCTTCTTCAATTCCTCCCCAACTCCAAGCTGTCGAACGGATAAGGAGGTAACGTGCGGAGGTCACGTGCGAGCGCTGATTTGCTTCCCGCTTGCTGCTATGGTAAGTGACGCATGCGTGTCAAATAAGGATTTTGTACCCTCTGTTCTCGAGACGCCTCAGCCATCCCCCTCCTCGTGCGTGACTAGCTCTGGCACCCCTTCCTCTCCTTAGGATTGTCATAATAATTTCTGACAAGATGAAGCAATACCCATCAGATGCCTTTCATCCCTGCACTAACTGGATGACCTCCACTTCTTTCTTGATATTTCCTTTTTTAGAACCTTTCTTGATATTTCACTACTAGGGAATGAGACTTTCGTCCCAGGGCAAAATTAACATTAGTACCGGTCCAGTTTGCCCACCGGTACTAATGTTCAAAGAACCGGTACTAATGTCCCGTGCCAAAAAGGAGGCGGCCGGAGCCATCTCGTGGCAAACATTAGTACCGGCTCTCATTGAGCACCGGTACTAATGTCTCACATTAGTACCGGTGCTCAATATGGGCCGGTACTAATGTGTGGGCGGGACATTAGTACCGGCCCTTATTAAGAGCCGGTACTAATGTAGCCACGTTAGTACCGGCTCTTAATAAGGGCCGGTACTAATGTCCAACGGCTATATCTCAGCTTCTTTCTCCTCCAGTCCCGCGAGCCCCCTTCTTCCTCCACTTCGAGCTCCTTCTTCTCCATGGCGCCCTAGAGGAGCTTTTGCCGGATTTGCGATCATTTCTCAACGATTTCACTCGTTGAAGTGGTCTAGAGGTTAGTTACTTCATCCTCCCTTGATTCATGCTTATTTTCTTGAGTTTCATTGGTTGAAATAGGAGTATTTTAGCACTTTAAAATGTACTAAGAATAGAGGATTTTAGCACTTTGAAATAGGAGTATGTTCTAATAGAGTTGATTGAAATAGATGTGCCGTGTTTGTTGGATGAGATGTTCTATATGATGATACAAATTAATTTTTTTTGCATTATTTTTTATAGAAATAAATATAATAAATGCTTTAAATGTACTTATTACTAAGAGAAACGACTGGAATATTAATATTAGAATTAGAGAAATAATTTATTTCTCAAAAAAATAGTTTGCTTATAATAATAATAATTTAAATTGAAATATAGTTTTCTCATTATAAAAAATGTTTTCGTCCCATGAAAAATATTTTCTTAAGAAATAAAGTTTCTTTATTAGGAAAAAGTTTTCTTCAATACCATCAAAATGGTTTTCTCATTAGAATAGTTATTTCTTAGTTAGAAAAATAATTTCCTCAATAGAAAAATAGTTTTCTTCATTAGAAAAATTGTTTGCTCATTAGAAATTTAGTAAAAAGTTTATATTTCATGTGGAATATGGATTTGAACACTATGAATTAGTGTAACACATATAATCTTGCACTTGTTACATGATAATAATATATTTTGTTCGGTTATATATTCTTTATTTGTAGATGGACCGACAATGGATGTACACCGACAAGAGAATATCCAATGAATTCTTTAATGGGCTTCGTGGATTTCTAGAAGTAGCAGAATCGAACAAGCCCCCGTCCGGTTTTATTATTTGTCCATGCAGAAAGTGCAGGAATTTGAAGGATTTCTCAACGACAAAGACTCTTCACGATCACTTATACAAATGGGGATTCATGCCAAACTATTTTGTTTGGACAAAGCATGGGGAGAGAGGGGTTATAATGGAAGATGATGAAGAAGAAGACGACAATATTACTGATTGGACTCAAGAAGGTGCCTTTGCAATGGGAGATGATCCAATGGGTGAGGATGATGTTGCAATAATTGAGGGAGAGCATGAACAAGGAGAAGATGAGCCGCTTGATGATCTAGGTCAGGTGTTGCGAGAGCAGAAGGAAGATTGCGAAAAGGTGAAGGAGGCAAAGAAGTTTGACCGTATGTTAGAAGATCACAAGAAACCATTGTACCCAAATTGCAAAGAGGGGCACAAGAAGTTGGGTAGCACATTGGAAATGCTGCAGTGGAAGACTAAACATGGAGTTTCTGACAAGGGCTTCGATGAGTTAATGATGATCGTAAAGGACATGCTTCCAGAGGAGAATGAATTGCCGGAGTCAACGTACGAAGCTAAAAAGGTCGTTTGTCCTCTGGGTTTGGAGGTTCAAAAGATACATGCATGCCCTAATGATTGTATCCTTTACCGAGGAAAAAAATATGAGAAATTGGAGGCTTGTCCTGTGTGCGGAGCACAACGTTATAAGATCCCACGAGATGACCCTTACGATGTTGAGCGGGAGAAGCAGAAGAAGAAGAAGAAGAAAATTCCTGCTAAGGTAATGTGGTACTTTCCAGTGATACCACGGTTGAAGCGTTTATTCAGGTGCAAGGCTAATGCAACAATCATCCCTAGTGGCTTCATACAGGGAGGAGCACAAGTCCATTGTACGAGCCTCAAACAAAGGGAAGTCAGAGGTCTGGATTACACGTCATCACAATGATAATTTTGCATCATGGTTGTGGAGAAAACTTATGGGTGATAACACTATTGGAGAGCAACTGCAATGGTTGGCTAGAAGTCCATCTATCTCAGTACTTACGTTCCAAGGATACGAGATAAACGGATACACATTCTACACGAGAGCCCAAGACCAAAAGAGCACAAACCAAAACAGCGGCGTCCGTATAGATGCAATAGACAACGAAGGAAATGAACAAACATACTATGGTGTCATTGAAGAGATATGGGAATTGGACTACGGACCTTTAAAAATCCCTCTTTTTAAGTATCAGTGGGTTAAAAACCCTACAGGAGGTATAATGACAGACAAATTTGGGATGACAACAGTGGATCTCAACAAGATTGGATACAAAGATGAACCGTTCGTCCTAGTGAATGATGTGACTCAAGTTTTCTATGTGAAAGACATGTCCAGCAAACCACCAATAATAAAGAAAGGTGATGATAAGGGTGTTGTCAATAATGAGCCAAAGCGTCACATAGTTCTACCGGGAAAAAGAAAAATCGTTGGAGTTGAAGACAAGACTGACATTTCAGAAGATTATGATCAATTCGATGGTCTTCCTCCATTTTAAGTAAAGATTGACCCAAGCATCCTGTTAGCCGAAGAGGACACTCCATACCTACGTCGTGATCACAACCAAGGGACATTCGTGAAGAGGAAGATTGTTAATGTTGCACTAGATGATGATGTATAATATGTACCAAAGTATTGTAATATTTGAATGAACTAATATTTTGCTACTTTATTAACAAAACTTTCAATTATTTAACTTTTTTTAGCATTATCAGATATTAAATAATAAATTTACGTAAAAACATACATGAGCAAGACTAAATCATGTTTTTTATATTAATTACACTGGATGTACTATTTAAGAAAGATTTTGCATGAAAAAAATAAAATTATTTTCATTTGTTAAAGTGAAGAAAGAAAAAGAAAATTTAGAAGATATTAGTAGCTTATTGATAAGAAAATTTTAATTTTAATAGTTAAATTTAGAATGTCATATTATCTATGTAAAGAAAATTAACCAAACTTGTTCTACCATTTTAAGCATTATATATGATTTTTCATAAATAAACTACAATATAGAAAATAAAAACGAAAATTAAAAGAGGAACATGGGGCAACAAAATGAAAACAACATTAGTACCGGTGCTAAACTAGCACCGGTACTAATGTCGTTCTCCATTTGGCGGCAAATGAAAAGTCACATTAGTACCGGTGCTCAACTAGCACCGGTACTAATGTGGACATTAGTACCGGGCCCCAACAAGCCCCGGTACTAATGTTCATATTAGTACCGGTGCTAGTTTCGCACCGGTACTAATGTGGGGAGGTTATAAGGCGGCGCTCCCCTTCTTCCCCAACACTTAGCCCAATTCGATCCCCTCCATTCCCGTCGTCCTCGTCGCCGCCCGGTGCCCAGCGCCGCCTCTCCTCTCCCCCGGCCCGCGCCCGCCCCGCCGTCCGCCTCCACTCCGCGCCCGCCCCGCCGTCCGCCGTCTGCGCGCCACCGTCGCCGCGCCCGCCCCGCCCGGTACGGTGCCCCGGCCCGCGCCGTCGTGTGCGTCGCGCCGTCCGCCGTCGCCGTCACCGTCACCGTCGCCGACAGCCTCGCCCCACCGCCGTCGTCCGCGTGCGTCGTCGTCGGCGCTGTCCCGCGCCCCCGGCCGGCCCCGCCGCCGTCCGCCGCCGCCGTCGCGCCCCGTCGCCGACCGCCTCGCCCCGCCGTCCCGCGCCCCCGGCCGGCCCCGTCGCCAACCGCCTCGCCCCGCCGTCGCCGACCGCCCCCGCCGGCGCGCCATCGCTGCCGGTACGGTCTCCCGGCCGCGCGCTCGTGCACGCGCGCCGGCCCCCCTGCTGTGCGGGCCGGGGCTGACGTCAGCCCCCAATTTTTTATAAATTATATATTTAGAAATATAAATTTAGAATTTAGAAATATATAAATTTAGAATTTAGAAATATAGATTTAGAATTTAGAAATATAGATTTAGAATTTAGAAATATAGATTTAGAGAATTTAGAAATATAGATTTAGAAATTAGAAATATAGATTTAGAAATTAAAAATATAGATTTAGAATTTAGAAATATAGATTTAGAATTTAGAATTTAGAAATATAGATTTAGAAATGTTATTTATATGTGGATGTAAATGTTATTTAAATGTGGATGTAAATGCTTTTTTAATTTCAAATTGACATGTTTGGTTCGACTCGCTCGAGCGAGTCGAGTTGTTCGACTCGCTCGACTGGCTCGCTCCCGCCACGCTCCCGACTCCCCCCCCCGCCACGCTCCCGACTCCCCTACCACGCTTCCCACTCCCCACCACACTCCCGACTCCCCCGCCACGCTCCTGACTCCCCCGCCACGCTTCCCGCTCCCCAGCCACGCTCCCGACCCCCCGCCACGCTCTCGACTCCCCCGCCACGCTTCCCCCTCCCCACCACCCGCACGCCCCCCCCCACCACGCTCCCGACTCCCCCGCCACGCTCCCGACTCCCTCGCCACGCTTCCCACTCCCCACCACGCTCCCGACTCCCCCGCCACGCTCCCGACTCCCCCGCCACGCTTCCCACTCCCGACCACGCTCCCGACCCCCCGCCACGCTTCCCACTCCCCACCACGCTCCCGACCCCCCGCCACGCTCCCGACCCCCCGTACATTGTCTCATATTAACTGTCTCATCATTGGAATAGATGGTCCTCATATTATTTTTTATTACATTATTTTAGTTACAATGGTGCGAACCGAAGAGGACTGAGAAGCGGAGCAAATGATCATGGATTTAATTGCTGGGAGTACTATGAATGATGCACCGAATGAACAAGAACAGGATCACAGAGAGGCCGACAGCTACCTGAACATGTTTGCTGATGACAATGAGAGGGAGAGGGAGCAACCAATTGGTCAAGGAAGCAATGATGGAGAACCATCCGAGGTATAATTAATAAAAACCAGTACCTCGTCATGATTTTTGAGAAAGCTACTAATTATAGAAATGAGTTAATAGTTCTTAAATTTCCAGGAGCCTGCATCGAGCAGCAAGAAGAAGCCGGGTGGGAAACGCGGCCCAAAGAAGAAGCTAGACGGGCGTTTCATCATCACGGAAGTATCTCCCGATGGGAGACCGTTAGCTCCACATGAAAATGTTGTCAAGTTGGTTAATCACATTGGGGCACTTGTTCGGGACAACATCCCAATAAGCTTTCGGTTTTGGAAAGCGGTTGACGCACCTGACATGCTACCCGAAGAAGGTGATCAAGCAGAAGCTGAGCACGAAGATCAAGATCAGGACGAAGAGCAACATGAGGAGAATGAACCCCCGGTACCGGTTCGGCCAGATGTTGTCCCGGTCACAGAGAAGAACATGATCTGGGTCGAGGTGAAAGCATACTTCGGATTTCCCGAAAACACAGATTTGAAAGCTGTGCGCACTTGGGCCCTGCAGAAGGGTGCAATTGCCTTTCAGACGTACAAGAAGCGGCTGACCAAGGAGTTCATCAAGCAGGGGCTTACACCCGATTTTAAGAAGTCGGGATATGCCAAGTTAAGAGATCATTGGGATGCATTTGTGCAGGGCAAGCAATCGGAAGATGCCGCCAAGTTGATTGCAATCAACACAGCCAATGCACGCAAAAAGAAAGAATTCTATCATCTTGGTCCTGGAGGTTACGCGATGGCACTGCCCAAATGGGATCGGATGGAGCAAGAGATAATGGCACGTGGAATCGTACCGGCAACTCTGGAGTGGCCTGACCGAGCGCGGAATTACTACTATGCACATGGTGGCACGCTCAATCCTGAAGATGGATCATTAATACCGGGTGACCAACTAAGACAGACAGATGCAAGGCTTGTTGATTTGATCAGGGCTGCTGCCGAAGGAACATTCATAGCTGATCGAGAGAAGGACGAGCTTTCTGCTGCAATAGGCACTAGAGAACATGGTGGACGTTGCAGAGGCAAAGGTGTGGTTCCATGGAAAGTCGCATGGCATGAGCACATTGACTCGTACAAGAAGCGCAAAAGGAACAAGGACGAACAAGATAGAAAAATCAGACAATTGCAAGAGCGCGTAGAAATGACTAAGGCAAGAATGGATGCCATCATTGACGAGCGTTTGGCCCTTGCTCTTAACAAACAATCATCTCAGCAAGGGCCCATAGATGAAATGAGCCCGCCATCTACTAAGGGGAAAAATAGTGTCGCTTCAATGGATGCAGCACCAGCAAACACGGAAGCACCGGTCAAGGAAGCAGAAGCACCACTACCCTCACCAGAAGCACCGGTTGCCTCAGCAGAAGCACCCCAAGCCTTAGCAAAAGCAGCCGAGGTCTGCCACGAACGGTTCCCCGTGGATGACATCACAGTGAGGTCAGCGTGTGAGCTTCACGCTCAACTCAGAAACAAGATGTTACCGGTGGCTTATGGTGTTGCCGAGGTCCCGGAACCGGGGGAAACATTCATGGGCGTGGAATTCAGTAAATCATTTTACCATAAAGTTGCCGTCGACCGAGTGGTCCCCAGTTGGGAAGACCTCGAACTGGAGTTATCGGGACCTGATGGGGAAGAGGTGCTTGGAGATACCGTGCATGGTTGGGTATTGTGGGCCAAGGCTCACATAAAGATTATGGAACCGGTCAAAGAAGCACCCCTACCCTCACTGGAAGCACCTCTTCCTGAAGCCTCATCTACACACCCCGTGCCTGAAGGCGAAGATCATCAGCTACCCTCATCTCCAACAGGAAGCATGAGTCCTCTAGTTGATCGGGACCCAAGCGAGAGTCCGCCGCCTCAACAACAGGGCAAGGGTACCAAACGATGAGCTACGCATCATCCTCCGCCCCCTCCTCCAAAGAAGCAGACGAAGCCTAGGCCGAAGAAGCCTCAACTAAAATTATCTTACCAGAAGACTCAGGAGGAGCTAGATGCTTCAGTGCGGGCTGAACTTGATAGACAAATATTCAAAGCGAAGAAGCCACCTGTTGAGAAACCATTTGACCGGGTCAAATTTCGTAGCTTCATGAAGAAAATGGAGGAGGAGAAACGAATAAATGCCCAGCCACCTCCTTTGAGTGACTATGACAGACAGGCACTCAAGATTGACAAACAGAAGAAGTTTGCGAATAAAGCTAAATCTATTCCACAACTAGGCACCCAGTCAAAGCAATCTGTCTCCCCCATCAAGGTGCTTTCTTCGCAAGAGCAGCATATGCTTGTATTCAATAAGGAATCAGGTCTGACTCCTGGTCAAATCCGAGGGGACGAACCAATCCCAATACATGAAGGGGCAAATAGACCGAAGTATGAGTTGGGTAAACCTCTTGTGTGGCCGCAGTTGGTGCCGTATCTTCCAACGAGAATGCATGAACTGCACGATTGGTACATGGCTGCGTCAGCAAGCGGTGTAACCTATGTGGAAATTACCATAGATGATCAACATTATTTCCGTGGCCGACAAACTTTTGGTGTGGAATTTGACCAATTTTGGTTCTTATTCAATCCAGATGCAATTGACTCAGGACTCATCGCTTGCTGGACTCTGTAAGTCTCGAAAACAATGATCTAGCCATTCTACCTTATCTTAACTTGTGTTTAATTTGAATTTAATTTCAATCATGCAGCTTTGAGATGCAGCGGTGCAGGAGGAGAGGAATAAAGGACGTCGGCTTCATGGATCCACTAATGATAAATCAGACTTGTGTCAGAAAATGGGAGCTGGACACATTGGACTATATATATTTGTATCTAGAAAAACACCATAAGAAGGGTATCATACTTCTACCATACAACTTCGGGTGAGCAACGTGTATCTCATCTATTTTATCGGTTTTCAAATGATATTGCATATATATTTCAAGAAACTAATACTTCTACACGTATGCACAGCTTCCACTGGATTCTTTTTGCATTCTGTCCGTCTCTAAGCAAGGTCTTCATCTTCGACTCTTTGAGGGCAACATCAGACAAAAGCGCATATCAAGATGTCGTAGAGATGATCAAACTTGCATGGACTCGCCTCTGTGTAGAGCACCCGGGAACATACAAAGAGAACCTTTATTTCCACTATGATTTCCCTGTATGTGTATTCTGCTAGTCTGCATATCTCATGTCTTCCAATATAATTAAACATATTTCATAACCTTGTTTTCGCACATGTGTAGTGCTTGACACAACCTTCAGGTACCAATCTCTGCGGATACTATGTATGCGAGTTCATGCATACCTTTTCAAGCATCGGAAGAGGTACCAACCTTGAAGACAGGGTGCGCCCACTAAACTAAACGACACATGCATGTAGTTCTTATTTGTCCATGTTCTTTTTTGTACTAGTTCTTATTCTTTGTTCATGTTCTTTCGTAGATTGATGACATCAAGCAGGGGTTCCTCGAGTCGGAAAGAATCCGGTTAATTCAAGAACAACTTTGCGGATTTCTTCTGGATGAGGTGAGTACGCCAGGTGGAGAATTCTACTCAGGCTTATCATCTGTGATTGTAACGGGGAAGTCCACGGAAGAAACATCGGGGAAGTCCACTGCAAAAGCAACTGGGAAGTCGATGGAACAAGCAGAGTCGACTAAGCAGGGGAGCAAGAGAGGAAAAAGCTCTGCAAAAGACCAATCTTCAGGAAGCAAAAAAAACTAATATTAAATCTTGCTAACCTTTGATGCAATGTATTATATACACTAATATATATTTTTCGTATTTCTGTATGCACAATATTATATATGTTTTTTGCATGGGATCAACTACCGAATTTGAGATAATACATGCATATGTATATATGTACTAGTATAATATTATATTATACTAGTACATATATACGTATGCATGTATAGTATTATCTCAAATATTTTATATGGCACTCGAATATATATTATAGCGTATCAAGCATTAGGATTAGTATACGTAAATACGATAGAATTAATAAACCAGAAAACATTAAAGAAAAAGAAAAAACAAAAAAAATAGTACCGGTTGGCAATTAGAACCGGTACTAATGTGGCCCATGCCACATCGCCGGGGGCAGGCACATTAGTACCGGCCCTCATTACCAGCCGGTACTAATGCCCACATTAGTACCGGTTTCCAAAACCGGTACTAATGTGACTTCACATTAGTACCGGCAGAACAATACCGGTTTGGAAACCGGTACTAATGAGGGTTATAAACCGGTACAAATGTGCATTTTCCTAGTAGTGTTTCCTTGCAAGCCAAAAAACTATTTCTTTTTAAAAAAATGAGTCAATGATATACTACCATCGACAGACGACATGTATATGGGCTCACGCTATTTCATGCTGGCCTAGCAAAGGTCCATTGTCACGCGTAGACAGACACAGGGACTCCGGGTAAGCAACCGAATTTTTTTTTATATTTTTTTTCTTGATTTTCGAAAAATAAATGACGCAAACAAAGTTTATGAAAAATATACCACTGCCGCCGTACCACACGGCGGCAGGGACTCCTACCGCCGTGTGGCACGGCGGTAGGGGTGCGGCCAACGGTCGGGGGGGGGGACTGGTAGTGGGGTCAGGCTCCTACCGCCGTATCGGCGGCAGGAACCCTACCGTCGTACCACACGCCGGCAGGAGTTTGCTGCCGTGGGGTACGGCGGCAGCCTCACCGCTATATAAGCGGCCGCGGCTGCCGCCAGCCCCTCCCCCTCCTTCTCTCTCCTCCTAAATCTTCGGCTTTCAATCCTTCGGATCACTTTTGACTCAGGTATGTTTCTAACTTTAGTTAGTTTAGTTAGTGTAGTTAGTTAGTGTAGTTTAGTTAATTTATTTTAGAAATATATAGTTTAGAAATTTTAGAAATAGTTATAATTCAAATAAAATTAGTAGAAAATAGTTATAATTCATAAAATTTGTTTAAATTGAAATAACATTCGTAGAAAACGGTTATAATTCAAAAAATTAGTTTAAATTCATACAAATTTTGTAGAAAATAGTTTTAATTTGAATAATTAGATTAAATTGACATAAAATTCGTAGAAAATAATTATAATTCAAATAATTTGATTAACTTGATATAAAATTCTTAGAAAATAGTTATAATTCAAATAATTCGTTTCAATTTATATAAAATTCGTAGAAAATGGATATAATTCAAATAATTCATTTAAATTGATATAAAATTCGTAGAAAATAGTTATAATTCAAATAATTTGTTTAAATTGATATAAAATTTGTAGGAAATAGTTATAATTCAAATAATTCGTTTAAATTGATATACATTTCCTAGAAAATAGTTATAATTCAAATAATTTGTTTAAATTGATTTAAAATTCGTAGAAAATAGTTATAATTCAAAAAATCATTTAAATTGATATAATTCAACTAATTGATTAAAATTTGTTTATTTTTTCCAGCTATGGCTCAGGCACCGTTAGAGTACGTACCACCGGAGTTGTTCGAGGAGGCGTTGGACCGGCACCACTGCTCGTACGTCTTGGCCGTTCTTGAAGAGACGCCCGGCAGTTTACGTTGCCGGACCACCCGCACGTTGATGCCGATACACCAGCGCTAAATTCCGAAGTACGTAATTCATTTATTATATTTATTTCTGTTTCTTTACAATAGTAATTGCATTAAGTAAATTGTTTTTGTTTTTTTGTTTCAGGCTACGCGCTGCAGGACTTTTGCCTTTCGCGCGGTTGGTCGAGGGGGACAAGCTATGAGCTTAGGTTCCCCAGGCAGAGCAGTTGACGCGGTTCAGCTACGACACCCCTCTGATCGCCGCGTTTATGGACCGGCGGCGACCAGAGACGCACACCTTCCACTTCCCCGTCGGCGAGATGACGCTCAGTCCGGAGGACGCCACGTTTTTGGGAGGACTCCCGTGTGCTGGCGAGGCGATGGGGCCTATCGACATCCCCGCGACGTGGCAGGCCGACTTCCTTGCTCGGTTCGCGAACGTTCCTCGGAACGATCGCGCACCTCAGCCGTACGTGCCTTTCGCCAACTCCCATGGTCCCACCTGGACTTGGATCTAGCAGTTCAGCATACGTGCTTCTAACTCTTATTTTCAACGTTTGTATGCATTTTAAACGAATGTGACGATCGACCTTTGTGTGCAGGCTGACTACATGGCAGACGAGGCCGAGGACCAGACGTCGGACAGGTTTCTGGAGGTGTATCTGCTCTGGCTGTTCGGGTGGGTGACGTTCTGCGAGTCAGTGGGAGACTCGGTGTCGAGGTACCTGCTCCCCTGGGCTCAGAGGATTGCCGAGTCCCCCCTCGACGAGATGCCCCAGATCAGCTGGGGTAGCGCTGTTCTGGCCGCTACCTACATGGGGTTGTGTTCGGGCGTGGCGAAGCTGGCGAGTAGGGAGGGGATCCTCCTGGGTTGTCCTCTCCTCCTGTAGATGTGGATCCACGAGCGGTTCGACATCGGTCGGCCCAAGGCCGACCTCTCGGAGTACGAGCCGCTGCCAGCTGACACCGACCCAGCGGACCTCCCCACCATGGGTTCTCTGTGGTGCCTCCGGAAGGTAATGACCTCCCTTATCGTTTTCTTCGCTTAATGAGTTCCTTAGTTCGATTGAATTAACTTTTCATGATCTGTGTAGCACATTTGGGCTGGGGAGCAGGCGAAGAAGGCGTACAAGGACTTCGTGGGTCAGATCGACCGGATGGTCGATGCCCAGGTCCGGTGGATGCCGTACACTCCTGCCATGGTCGTTGCCCGCGCACCACAGGGCCTCTCGTTGCTGTGCTTGCGAGACCAGGCGTACTGGATGACGCGGCGACGATTGGTGTTCGACGTCTATGTCGAGGAGTACGCGGTCCACCGGGTGATGAGGCAGTTCGGCCTCTACCAGGAGTCGCCTGTACCTGTTGCGCCACGTCTACCGCCCACAGCGCATAGGTGAGCTATCATGAGCCAGTTATAATTTTTTTCCGTTACAAGTAGTCAGTTGCAAATAATTTTTTGTTTCATCTATGCTAGGTGGACGCGTAAGGGCGTGTCTGCGGCGATGTCGTTCGTCGATAGGTTATAGCCGTATGTGGACGAGTGGGCATCCGCGGCGCATGAGGATAACGTCATCACCGAGCACCGCCTTCACGACAGCGCGGCCTGGGTAGTGTACCTTAAGTGGTACCTCCCGAGGACGCAGACGCGGGTGACGTACGTCCCTGCTGCCCCGCCACCGCCACCGGTCCCGGACCACGACAGGCTACTGCCGGACGGCACGTACCCGGTGTGACGAGATCAGACCGCCGACACAGCGGTAAGCTACGATACTGCAATCATATTTAATTCATGTTAGTATTCATTATAACATGTGCTACTAATTTCGTGAGTAGCACGACGCCCTTGCTGAGATCGTGCGGATCGCAGCGGCCGCGAGGGAGGCGTGTTTCACCTAGGGACCTCAGCAGCACCGCCACACATACGACAAGATCCTTGATGTTGCCACGAGGTACACCGCCGTTGTTAACTACGCCGGGGCCACTGACATTCCTCTTCTTCTGCGCTACCCAGCGTCGTCCTCGAGCTCCGCCTCGACAGCTCGTTCGTACCAGGTGCCTTCCACCTTTGCACGTGCTGCTTTCTCGGCTCCGACAGCACAGCAGCAGCCACAACCGCAGGGCCCGCACACCTACGTGCAGCGATCATTTGTTTTCCCCGGCTCAGGTACTTTCACTGGACCTTCTTTTCAACTAATGCACGGAGTTGTTGTGTGTTTTTGTTATACTATCTTTTCATCGTACAGGGCGACCGCCGGTCTTTCCGACTGGACTAGGAGGTTTCACCGGGGCTCGACAGCCAGAGACGACGACACCTAGACCGCCGGTCTTTCCGACGGGACTAGGAGGTTTCACCGGGGCTCCACAGCCAGAGACGACGGCACCTAGACCGCCAGTCTTTCCGACGGCAGATATTCCTTCCTCGTCCACTGCACCTATTTTCCAGCATGGTAACAACCTTAACTATTATAGTAAAATTCGATAAGTACGATACATGGAAATACGTGGAAAACTAATACTATTCGTTGCAGGTTTCGACCCGACCGCGACCTCGATGGAGTCCCCTGACGATCAGCTGGGGTGGGATGAGTTTAGGTTCCAGGACTTGCTCGCGCCCATGGATGCGACGGAGGCCGAGGAGCTTAGCGCGTCACAGTTCACACAGGCGCCGCCTCTTGGGACGCAGGAGACACAGCTGCCTTTCGGATGGTCCCAGGCGGCCGGCGGAGCGACAGAGGCAGGCCCGGCGGGCGGAGCGACACCGGCTAGTGTAGGCTCGTCGCAGGCGGTTGCAGGGTCGTCGCCGGCGGGCGGAGCGACACCGGCGGGCGGAGCGACACCGGCTGTTGCAGGCTCGTCGCAGGCGGCCATGGCGATACCGTCTGCCGACGAGCTCGGACCCCGGGTCATCAGGGCACCTGACCCCTTGACGTACGCCCGGGACCACACCAAGGCTGGTGCTAGAGCTGTTAGGCCGAAGAGGGGGCCGGCGGATTTAGATGTATTAGTGTTTTGTGTCACAGCAGTACTTTGACCATGATCTTGTATAAACTATTTTGCATCTACTCGTTGATTATAATCTTTTCTCTTATATATGCCAATTTGTGAATGTGATTATGTTTAAATTTATCATTTACTTGTTTTAAAAAAAATGAAAAAGTGTTTTTACAAAATGAAAAAATCTAAAAAATGAAAAAGGTGGTACCGCCGTGTGGCACGGCGGCAGGCCCGTGTCGCCGTGTGGCATGGCGCAAGGACCCTGCGCCGCCATGCCACACAGACGTGCCGCCATACGTACTGTCCTGCCGCCGTGGCGCACGGCGGCAGGGTCCCTGCTGCCGTGTGGTACGACGGCAGTGGTATATTTTTCATAAAATTTGTTTGCGTCATTTATTTTTCGAAAATCAAGAAAAAAAATATATAAAAAAATCTAAGCAACCAGGTTGGTTGGAGACTATGGGAGTGGGTTTGGGTATAGTGATGGATGATCCGCATCTGCTCCAACTCTGAGTCCCTTATCAATTTATGGTTTTTTAGATCTATCAATTTATGGATCGGGTTCATTTGAAGTTCTTGCACTTACCTCAGAGAGAGGTATGCCTCGCTCCACCATTCAGGCGCAATCTGACGGTGAGTGCTCCTATATCTTCCGTCAGTACGAAGGCCAACCACAGGTTCACAGCCCATGACGAAGCAACGCAAGCAAAAAAATGCAGTGCAATGCATAAATTTTTTCACAAAATCTAAACGGAGAGGCCTCTTGTCGGGGTTCTCTACCGCCGGCAGTAGATTTGTAACGTATCGTGTGTCGGACCCGGATGGATGGCACGGGAGACACAAGGGTTTTATACTGGTTCGGGCCTCCGGAGACTAATACCCTACGTCCAGTTCCGAGTACTCGTGTTCCTATGCCAGGGATGTCTGTAGTAGGGGTTACAAACTTGGTGATTGGTCAGCCCCTCAAACGGTTGCACTCCTCCCCCTTTTATAGATGCAAGGGCGAGGGGCAAAGAGGGAAAACAAAAAAGAGCTACAGTACTACGGTAATGGGGGGTCCTTTCGGACGTCGATGTCCGTCAGAAGGCATTGAAGGGCGCTGAGCTGTGGTGGCGCCGGAGACTGCCGCGTGTGCTGGTAACACTGTTCTTCCCGGGTACTTGGCGCCTCCTCCGAGTAGTTCACTTGATGACTCGTCCTTCTTGAGCGTTGCTTAGGCCCGCTACGTTATGCCCTAAGTGTTGGTAGGTGCGGCCCGTAGATGGTGATCGAGTGCCTGCTCTGACGGGGTGGCGTGCAGCTGGTGCTGGATGGGACGGCATGTTGGAGGCCGTGAGGGTGCACTGTGCAGTATTACGGCTCCTGTCAGAGGAGGCCGCCCTCGCGTCCCGCCAGCTGTGGTTTTTGTATGGTGTGCAAAACTGGCGTCACGCGTGTCATTGCGGGGAAGCCTGAGAGCTGGGGCGGCGCCACATTCGTGTGGGGCCCCTGATCCGCGCTTCGACCTCCACGTGTGGGCCCCGTCCTAGTCAGAGAAGGAGACTACTCGTGCGAACGAGTAGTCGGAGGCGAGGCGGAAAGTACTCGTACGAGGCGGAGCGTAGTCATGCGAGGCGGAGAGTACTCATGCGAGGTGGTGAGTACTCAGAGACGAGGCAGAAGGTACTCGGAGGTGGGGAAGTCTTGTCAGTGAGGGTCTTGACAAAGATCTGCATCCCTCCCTGTCCTGGATCTTAGCCTTGACATTATCAATGGTGTCAGAGGACTCCATCTCGAAGGTGATTATCTTGCCGCTTAAGGGGCCCTAATCCAGGCCCTCGTCAGTAGGCCCCGAGCCTGTGGTGGGAGTCAAGGACTCACTCGCAGGCTCAGTGCCGGGGAAGTGCTGTAATAGTTCTTGCTTCTTGATCTGCTTGGTGGGTGCGCGCGAGTGCATCTGCCGGATGTGAGGACCAGGTGTATCCGAGGACCAGTGGAGGGTCACTCCTTAGTGATGAGTGATTGACAACATTGTGTGGACTGATGCTTGGCTAAGTGTGTAGGTACAGGTTGCGGCTTGACTCGTGTCGGTGCAGGTGAAGAACAAGCGCGAAAGGCCTTAGCCGTGGCGGCCTCCGGGTGATGGAGTGGCAAGTAGGCTTGATTCGATGGACCCGGTGGCCGATGGGGTCAAGTGCGAGCCGTGCGGTGCAAGACTGGTGGGCTGAAGTCGTGAACATGGGCCGGTGCAAGGTAGCGGATGGAGCCCGAAGCTTGCACACGGGGTTTGTTGGTTTGCCCACAAAACCATCGGTGGATGGTTTCTTGGTTTGGGCCTCAAAACCAAGCCCGGAGGCCCGAGGCGACGGAGACGGTGATCCAGGAGCTTCAGGAAGCTTCGAGGCGGAGGGCACGTGGCGTGATCGTGGGGTTTGCGTCGAGTGAAGTGAAGCCGCGGTGGAAGCGTGTTCGTCCAATGAAGACTTGACCAAAATGCCCCTGAGGGGTTGTATCTTCATTTGAGTTGTAGGGGTAGCGTGGTCATTTACCTCCCTCTGATGGACTTCGTATAAATAGCGGAGAGGTGGATGGCATCTCTCTCTCTTGGACTCTAGGGATTTCTCCCCCGGTAGATTTCTCTGAACTGCTTCTTTTTCCCCTGGATTCCTTAGGCTAGACTCTTGTACAGAATCTGACCTCTGGATGTATGGAAGCATTCGGCGTCCCGGTGATCTCCTAGTCCTCTGTGATTTTCGTGTCATTTTTGGGACTATTTTTGGGGAGTTTCATTCTTCGCTCGATTCGGGGATTTGAGGGTGTTTCCTCACGGATTTCTTTGAGGGGATCATGGGTGGATGCTTTGTGCATGTTTGTGTGTGATCTTGACCCCTCAAACACCGTGGAGAGCCTTCGATTCGTTCGTTTTTGGTTAGAGCCCGAGTTCATGGTGGTGCTTGTGTGATCCGCGATTCCCGGTGATTTAGGGAGTTAGAGGTCGATATTTTTGGGGCATAGCATCCTTGTGTGACACATATCATTGTTGACGGCTGATTTTCACTCACTTCTTACCCGTCAAACATGTACCTTTTGGCATGGAAAATGATCATCAACATAGAATAGGGCTTAAACTAATCATTTCCACAAGTGTTGGTGATTATGCAAATATAGGTAAATAGCACTAGAAAGAGGAGTAAAAGCATAAGTCTTTGATCCAAGCATTTCAAGTCCAGCCAATGAAGGGATGCCACCTAGGATTCCCCTGGATCACTGATGTCATCAATCCAAGAGAAGTGAGCCCGACGAATCACGAAGCGCCACATGGACATCACATGGATTCAAGGGCCCACTTATCCCCCTAAACTGTCGGAAAACTTGGCATGCACGGAGGACAGGCATCAGGGCCCACCAGTCAGCCACCACGAGGAAGCACAGGGTGCCACGTGGCCCCTAGGGTTCGGCCAAACCCTAGATCGGCCGAACCGACCTTGGTTCGGCTGATCTAGGCCCTCCACGTGTCACCTCCTGATTGGCTCCTGGTTGCAGCTCTGGGTATTTAGGGGCACTTGGAGCCCCGAAGCAAGCATCTTCCCCCTCTATAAATAGGAGGGTAGGGGCTCCATTTTGGAACACACTCTTCTCCTCCTCCTCTTCATTTTGGCTTGAAGCCTCTCTCTTTAGGAGAGGAGAGCTCTTTGTATAGGATTAGTGCTAGGAAGTGAGGTGGGAGGCTTGAGGCCATGTCATGTTCATGACATCTTCCTCAAGAATGATCCTCAGCGGTGCCTTTGTTCTTCAACTAAACTAAAGTGAGTATTTCGATATTTCCTATTTAGACTAAAGTCGTATGCATGCTTAGTTGCTTTGTTCTTGTGTTCTTCGTTTGTTCTTGGTTTAGAGGCTTGTGTTCTTCGAACACAACCCCTTTCGATCCAGTAGACTTAGATCATAAGTTTGCATCTAGTTTGCCTGCCTGTCTAATTAGAGTAAAGTGAAGCTCCTGCATGTTTCTAGTTAGATCAAAGTGCATTCGTGATCTTGCATGAGTGATAGAGCATACCTTGAGCTAGTGCCAGTATCTCCCTCGCGGATTCGTAGGAATAGTGAGTGGTGGAGACAAGGTGTCTGGACCATAAGCTACCCTTCGAAGACCACGTACGATTGTAGCGTAGAGGTAGGCCGCAGTGGTGACAGCCTGTTGGACCCTTTGTCAACCCTCCTACGTCGCGTACCGAGTTGGGCTCGAGCCAGCACAAAGGCCGTGTGCCTGGTGCCCGAAGTGAGTGTTATACCTGAGAGAACGTTACTAAACTTTGCGCTCGGTCTGAGTAGATCCTTTCTACATATCCTATCCATCAGAGTTGTGTCCTTGGATCATCTATACTAGAAGTAGGAGATAGTGCACACCGTTCCTTGGATTCGATACCCTTGGAATACTCTCCTTCCTTGGGGAAGTGCTACAACGGTATTTCCGTGCGCTTGCGGTATACCCGGTTGTTCTTATCCACTCCCTCTAGGTGTACAACTAGTGGTGACGTTAAGAAACGCCAACAATCATCTCCCTAAAGTCTTGTCTCTAGAGCTTCTACCGTTTGGGAGATCCGGTGATGAGTTCTTGGAGTTGACCCCGCGGGTCGGGCGTTTTTGGTTCTGTTCGTGGCTCGCGGACAGTCCGCACGATAGCCGCGGACAGTTCACGTGTGCTGGAGTTCGTCGCGTGTTCTTCGTGTTCTTACGCGTCTTCGTTTCGATCCGGTTTGCCCCCAGGGTTTCGTTGCAAGAGGTTTGGTGGATAGTCCGCGGGGGTTTCACGGACAGTCCGCGTGGCCGAGATTCTGGCGGACGGTCCGCGGGTCCTCCACGGACAGTCCGTATTTTCGGGGTGCGGCTCTGGTAGCTCTGGTGCTTATTACGGACAGTCCGCGCCGTACCTACGGACAGTCCGCCGTACCCTAGCGGACGGTCCGCCCGTACTGCACGGACAGTCCGCGCCTGGCATTTCCAAATTGTGCCAAGTGCTTTGATTCTTGCCCAGTTGCTTTCGCTCTTTGCTCCTAGGCTTGTTGGTTGATCTTCTAGGCTTGTGTGTGCCTTGTTTGGAGCTTCCTTTGTGTGCGTGAGTGTTTGGAGTGGCAATCGGGGTATAGGCCGAGTTCGACCTAAGGGAAGAATTTTTATCGGCTCCCATTCACTCCCCCCTCTCTGGTCACCCTATTCGGTCCTTCAATTGGTATCAGAGCTAGTTACGAATCTTCTTGATTCTAACCAGTCTAAGATCCAAAGATGGGCGATTACGGCAAGGGGTCGGGTCCTCCGCACTTTGATGGCAAGAACTACCCGATGTGGGAGAGGCGCATGGGCGCGTTTTTGCGTGGGAAGGGAAATCTGATCTGGGAGGTCACTCAGAATCCTCATTATGCCATCCCAGACAGTTTTCTGCTTCCAGGTACGTGGGACATGTTTGAGGCCAACAGCAAGGCCGTTGATTACTTGTTTCGTGCTCTCTGTGCCTCGGAGTTTGATCGAGTGTACGGAGAGGATGTGGCCGGAAAGATTTGGCTCAAGTTGAAGAATGCTCATGTTGGCAATGCCCAAGTGCAAGCCCGTATGTTTACCATTTACCAGAGAGAGTACGAGAACTTCACTCATCTCCCCGGTGAGTCGACCGATGCTATGTTTCAGCGCTTCACTTGCATAGTCAACAACATGAGGGCCAATGTGACAGTGCTCTCATACACGGATCATGATCAAGCTATCAAGCTTTTGCATGCCCTGGATAGATCTGTGTGGGAAGCCAAGATCGAGGCCATTGAGGAGTCGAGCGTGTATGACACGCTGTCGCTGGATGAGCTGTTCTCCAAGCTCAGGTCTTCAGAGGTTGATCGTGGCTTGAGAGCCAAGAGCGAGAGCCCCACTGATCCTCATAGTTTGGCTCTCGTCTCAGGATCGAGGACTAACGCTAACTCTGTTGGCTTTTCTTTGTCTTGTCTTGTGTCCTTGCCAGATGAGGACTTTGAGGTGCTGAGCGAGGATGATCTCCCCTTGTTGAGCAAGAGGTTTGGGCGGATGTACGAGAACCGTAAGAATGCAAGGCGGAGCTCGGGGATCTGCTATCGGTGCGGGAAGCACGGGCACTTCATCGCCGAATGCCCTGAAGCCATGGAGATCAAGAACGACTACAAGGGCAAGCCCAAGCATGACTACAACAAGCACCGCTCCCGGAACGACTACAAGGATAAGCACAAGGACAAGGGCGAGAGAAGGCACAAGAAGAGTGGCGGCCACAAGAAGAAGACCGCTCGAGCAATGGTGGCCGGAGCGAGCGACATCGACTCGACATCAAGCGATGCTTCTTCCGATTCCAGCAGCGAGGAAGAGCAAGAAAAGCGCAAGGACAAGCGGCACACGGGCAAGAACTTCACCGACCTGAGCTTCGTCGCGCAAGGAGGCTTTTGCGGCATGGCACACTCCAAGAAGGGTGGGAAGCACAGCTCGGATTCGAACTCCGACTTCGATGAAGAGGTACGACAAGATCCCAACTTCTTGCTAGAGGAGAATGCTAGGCTGAATGAGTTGCTTGACAACCGTGATGATGTGCTTAGAAAGACCAACAAGGAGAAGAGGGAATTTAGGTCTTTGTTGGGTGATGCTAAGGACAAGGTAGCTGAACTTGAATCCTTGCTTGTGGATGCTAGAAATGAGATAGCTGCTTTGAAGTCTGCTCCTGTGGTGTTTGATGAGATTGATTGTGGTGACTGCTCAGTTTTTCTTGCTGATTTGACTACTCTCAAGGAGAAGCATGCCTCCACTTTGGAGGAACTAGATGTTGTTAGGATTGAGTGTGATAAATTGAAGTCTGGGCCAGCTTTGTTAGGAGTTTGTACATCCTGTCCTATTTTGCATGCTAGGCTAGATGAATCTCACACTAGGATTGTTTCTCTTGAGGTGGCATTGAAAGCTCCTCTTCCTACATCATGTTCAACCTGTGAAATGCATGCTTTGAAGAACATGGAACTTGCACACTATGTTGATCGTCTGCAGGATGAAAATGATGAGCTTAGGAAGTTGATGAGTTGGTTGTCTGGGCATGAGCCACAATTGAGTTTGATGTTGGCTCAGTTCAAGAGGTTTGATGGTCAGGCGTTGGGGGCTGAGAAGTGTGGTGAGAAGAGTGGTGAGGGAGAAGAGAAAATTGGAGAGATCCCTACTCAACCACACACCATACCCATGAACAAATATGCACCCAAGCCAAACCACTTGAGAAACAAGCTTGACACAACTCCAGACCCACCAGTGTTCCCCCAAAAAACAGAGAATTACCAGAAACCCATCAAGTTTGTGAGCAACCTGGGTAATATCTTTGAAGGGAAGCCAGGAGAGAAAGGTATTGAGAAGCCCACAGAGAAGCCACCGCCTAAGCCAGTGCCAATCCGCTTCCATTGTGAGTATTGTAGGAGGGATGGACACAAGGATGAGTTCTGTTTCCGGAGGAAGAGGGATGAGCGGTTTGCTAGGGAGATGGCAAACAAGGACAGGTACCACCTTGCTCGTGGTGTGCCTGAGCCTCGTAGAGGGCCTCTACCTAGGGGTGAGGTGTATGTGCGTACAGTTCCCACTCGTGGAGGTGGAGGTGTGTTCCCACAGAGAGACAGGCGTGTTGGATTTGGGCGTGGTGAGTTGGCTTGACGTGCTCCTTCTCGTGACCGTTACGAGTTTGGGAGGCATGATCGGAGCTTTGGGTCTCAGATGGACTACGGGCCACGTTTTCCCCCTCGTGGTGCGCGTACTCCTCCAGTGAGACATGACAGGTCTTTTGGTGGTAGGCGTGAGAGGGCTCCGCCTAGAGGTTTTGGGAGGATGGATTTTGCTAACCCTTCTTTTGAGCAAATGGCTCAGCACTGGTTTGACTCTTTTGGTACTAACCCCAGTGTTGAGTCGCTTGCTCACTCTCGTCCTCATTTTTTATTGCAGGTGAGAGGCTTGGAGAACTTTTGGTTGATCGACTCTGGTTGCTCAAGACACATGACCGGAGATCGTGGGTAGTTCTCCAGCCTCACCCCGGTGAGTACGAGGGAGTACATCACTTTCGGGGACAATGGGAGAGGACGAGTGCTTGCAGAAGGTATGGTGAAGGTGAGTAGCAAGGTGACCTTAAGAAGTGTGGCCCTGGTCAAGTCACTTGGTTTCAACCTGTTGTCAGTATCTCAATTACTTGACGAAGGTTTTGAGGTTCGTTTCAAGTCGGGTGCTTCTCATGTGCTTGATTCTTGAGGCGATCTTGTCTGTACGATCGTCCCCGAGGGTCAAATCATTCGTGCCGATTTTTCCTAGTCTATTGGTCCTCCTCGATGCTTTGTTGCTGGCGTTTCAGCTGAGCTTTGGAAATGGCATAGGAGGTTGGGACACTTGAGCTTTGAGTTGCTTTCCCGCTTGAGTGGTCATGATCTTGTCCGAGGATTGCCTAAGTTGAAATTCGAGAAGGATTTGGTTTGTGCTTCTTGTCGGCATGGAAAGATGGTTGCCGCTTCTCACGCCCCCTTGACTTGGGTCATGACCGAGCGACCTTGTGAGTTGTTGCACATGGATTTGGTTGGACCAGCTCGTGTTCGCTCTGCTGGTGGGAAGTGGTATGTTCTTGTGGTTGTTGATGATTTTTCGAGGTACTGTTGGGTTTTCATTTTGGAGGATAAGAGTGAGACATTTGGCTTTGTTCGAGACTTGATCTTGAGGTTGAAGAATGAGAGACATGGTGATGCCATTCGAGCTATACGCAGTGACAATGGCACGGAATTCAAGAACTCTCATTTTGATGCCTTTTGCAGTGATCTTGGTTTTGATCATCAGTACTCTTCTCCATACGTCACTTGCCAGAATGGCGTAGTGGAGAGGAAGAACCGGACCCTTTGTGAGATGGCCAGGACGATGCTCGATGAGCATAGGACTCCTAGGCGTTTCTGGGCTGAGGCGGTCAATACCGCTTGCTATGTCTCAAATCGCATTTTCCTTCGTGCCTTTAAGAAGAAGACCTCTTATGAGCTGATGCATGGCCGACAACCCAATGTGAGTCACTTTAGAGCTTTTGGTTGCAAGTGTTTCATTATGAAGAAGGGCAAGTGGGATAAGTTTGAGTCTCGATGTTCGGATGGGATTTTCCTTGGTTATGTGATTCATTCTAGAGCATATCGTGTGCTCAACCTTGACACTAACCGAATCATGGAGACTTGCGAGGTTACCTTCGACGAGACACAGCCATGTAGCTCTTCTGCTTTTGAGTGTGCAGGTGACGAGGAGATTGGAGCGAGGATCTTCGAGGATGAGAAGGACGGAGATGGAGACGATGACGATGATGGTGGTGATGCTCCAGCGGCTGATCGTGTACGTGCTGCTTCCACTACTACGACGACGATCGAGGACGGACCATCCCCTACACCCACTATGACTGAGGCTGTTCGAGTGGAGGCTGCTGCTGAGGGGGAGGTTGTGTCCAGGCGAGAGGCTCCCCGGCGAGTACAAGTGGATCACCCACCGACGACCATCATTGGTGACCTTCATGAACGCACTACACGGTCGAGGTCAAAGAACACGTCTCATTTCGCTCACTCTGCGTTTGTTGCCTCTTTCGAGCCCAAAGATATTCGACACGCTTTGTCTGACGAGAATTGAGTGAATTCCATGCATGAGGAGTTGGAAAACTTTGAGAGAACCCAAGTCTGGTTGTTAGTTGATCCACCTCCAAATTGTCGTCCCATAGGTACCAAGTGGGTGTGGAAGAACAAAGAGGGTGCGAATGGGATGGTTGTGAGAAACAAGTCGAGGTTGGTGGCGCAAGGGTTCCACCAGAAGGAGGGGATAGACTATGAGGAGACATTTGCTCCTGTGGCCCATTTGGAGGCAATTAGGATCCTTCTAGCCTTTGCCGTGGCTAAAGGGTTCAAGTTGTACCAAATAGATGTCAAGAGTGCTTTCTAGAATGGGGTGATAGAGAAAGAAGTGTATGTGAGGCAACCCCCAGGGTTTGAGAGTGAAAAATACCCACACCGTGTATACAAACTCCAGAGAGCGCTCTATGGGTTGAAACAGGCACCTAGAGCTTGGTATGGCAGGTTGTGAGGCTTTTTGCTGAGTAAGGGGTTTGTGATGGGCACAGTTGATAAGACCCTATTCCTCCTGAAGCATGGGAATGACCTTTTGATTGTTCAGATATACGTGGATGACATAATCTTTGGTGGCTCGTCTCATGATCTTGTTGCCAGATTTGCAGATGACATGAGCAGGGAATTTGAGATGTCCATGATGGGCGAGCTGCAGTTTTTCTTGGGTCTCCAGATCAAGCAGTGCAAGGACGGGACCTTTGTACATCAGGCGAAGTACACCAGGGACATGGTGAAGAAGTTTGGCATGAACGACTCCAAGCCGCTGACTACCCCGATGAGTACAACTACGGCTTTGGACGCGGACGAGGACGGCGAACCCGTGGACCAGAAGGAGTACCGGAGCATGATCGGCTCCCTCCTCTACTTGACGGCGACGAGGCCAGACATACAGTTCAGCGTGTGTCTGTGCGCTCGTTTTCAGGCTTCACCGAGGACTTCACATCGGCAGGCTGTCAAGCGGATTTTCAGGTACTTGAACTACACTCCTGAGTTTGGTCTTTGGTACTCTGCCTCCTCGACACTCAGGCTTCATGGATTTTCTGATGCGGATTTCGCTGGGTGTCGATTGGATCGCAAGTCCACTTCTGGGTGTTGTCAGTTCCTTGGTTCTTCGTTGGTCGCTTGGTCATCTCGCAAGCAATCGAGTGTAGCCCAGTCCACCACCGAGGCTGAGTATGTAGCTGATGCTAGTTGTTGTTCCCAGCTGCTTTGGATGACCTATACCATGAGTGATTTTGGAGAGGAGTGCTCCCAGGTTCCACTTTTCTGTGACAGCACCAGTGCCATAAGCGTAGCCAAAAATCCTATCCTCCACTCCAAAACGAAACACATAGAAGTGAGGTACCACTTCCTGAGAGACAATGTGGAAAAGGGAAACATATCTTTGTCCTATGTTCCTACCCAAGACCAGCTAGCTGACATTTTCACCAAACCACTTGACCAAGTCACTTTCACTCGCTTGCGGGGTGAGCATGGGGTGTGTTTTCCTTTCTAGCTCGGTCTTGGAGCTTCTCATGTATATATGTGTCATATGGTCATTTTGTTGCATTTCCTTCATGCATTTTATTTTCTATACAAAACCTAGTAGGATAGCCATCTTTGGATCACTTGAGCTAGGATTGAGCTTCTCTTATTTACATGGATCACTGGTGTGCTATTTGTGACACTTGTGCATGTTTGGTAAATTGTGGATGTAAATGCTATGCTCTTGATGGTGTTGCTATATATGTATGATGAGATAGCATTTTGGTTGTGAAAATGATAAAACTGCCTCTCTCATGAGTAGATACTTGTCTATGCTCAATTTGTGCTTAAATGCTTATATCATGCTCAGTTTGTGCTTGAGGATCATATTCTCTTTGCTTGGGGTCAAAGACCTTTTTGTCATTGTAAATGTTTAGCCCTTTTGCTTGCTTGGGGAGGAGCATAAGCTTCTTTTTGCCGCAAAGGCACTTCATATACCATGTTTAAACTTGAAAATGAAATTGGTGTATGAATTGTCTTATGCTTGAAAAATGAGCTCCTAATCATGTTTTTATGGTTTGATATTCATATCTTGGGTGCTAAACTGTAGCATGCTTGTCTACCATGAGAAGTCTCATTTTAAGAAGTAGACACATGACTCGGTGGCTTTAACATGACTTGAGTAGCTTGTGGGCGTTTATAATGATCTTGTGATAAGAATTTGTGATCTTGCATAAACTTTGGATGATCTAGTGTATTTATGTTCAAATTGGTATAGAGAGAGTCTTGCTCATGAGATGACTATTTCTTTGTGAAAATTGCTTAAAATTGCTTTTGGCCATGTCACATGCTTATATGTCTCTACCTTCTTGATGGCAATGTGCTAACTACACCATGTCTACTTTGCTTGCTCTATGTCTCATTTGTAGCATTTTGTTGTGCTCTTTGTATATTTGAGAAGCTTGGTAGATTGTATATGTGCCTTGACATGCATTTTTCATGAATACAAGGGGAAGAGTTTCATATACCTTGATTCTTGCATTGTCAACAAGGGGGAGAGTTTGGGGGAGAGTTATGCACAATTAGGGAGAAATTTTCATGCATTGGAAGTTTTTGTGGAAAATTGGTTTGCATTTGTGAGATGTGGCATGTGAGGAGAAAAATTTGAGAAGAAGAGGTTGCATTTGCTCAGGGGGAGTTTGCATATGTGCAGGGGGAGCTCCTTTGATTTTCCTGAGTTTTGTGCTTTGTGGTGTGCTCCTTGTGAGCTTTGTTTTTGTCTCGGCTATGTCGAGCCGTTGCCCTTGTCTTAGGGGGCCGAGACTTGGATTGGCGGGTGATCTTGCTTTCGCTTGTTCTTTGGCTTTGGATCACTTGCTTTGGAGGTTTGTGTTCGTGGTTGTTTGCTTTTCTTTTTCTCCATCATGGTTACTATGGGTGTTGTCAATGCACTCATCAAGGGGGAGATTGAGGACCAGGTGTGTCCGAGGACCAGTGGAGGGTCGCTCCTTAGTGATGAGTGATTAGCAACGTTGTGTGGACTGATGCTTGACTAAGTGTGCAGATACAGGTTGCGGCTTGACTCGTGTCGGTGCAGGTGTAGAACAAGCGCGAAAGGCCTTAGCCGTGGCAGCCTCCGGGTGATGGAGTGGCAAGTAGGCTTGGTTCGAAGGACCCGGTGGCCGATGGGGTCAAGTGCGAGCCGTGCGGTGCAAGACTGGCGGGCTGAAGTCGTGAACATGGGCCGGTGCAAGGTAGCGGATGGAGCCCGAAGCTTGCACGCGGGGTTTGTTGGTTTGCCCACAAAACCATCGGTGGACGGTTTCTTGGTTTGGGCCTCAAAACCAAGCCCGGAGGCCCGAGGCGACGGAGACGGTGATCCGGGAGCTTCTGGAAGCTTCGAGGCGGAGGGCACGTGGCGTGATCGCGGGGTTTGGGTCGAGGTGAAGCGAAGCCGCGGTGGAAGCGTGTCCGTCCGATGAAGACTTGACCAAAATGCCCCTGAGGGGTTGTATCTTCATTTGAGTTGTAGGGGTAGCGTGGTCATTTACCTCCCTCTGATGGACTTCGTATAAATAGCGGAGAGGTGGATGGCATCTCTCTGTCTTGGACTCTAGGGCTTTCTCCCCCGGTAGATTTCTCTGAACTGCTTCTTTTTCCCCTGGATTCCTTAGGCTAGACTCTTGTACAGAATCTGACCTCTGGATGTATGGAAGCATTCGGCGTCCCGGTGATCTCCTAGTCCTCTGTGATTTTCGTGTCATTTTTTGGACTATTTTTGGGGAGTTTCATTCTTCGCTCGATTCGGGGATTTGAGGGGGTTTCCTCAGGGATTTCTTTGAGGGCATCATGGGTGGATGCTTTGTGCATGTTTGTGTGTGATCTTGACCCCTCAAACACCGTGGAGAGCCTTCGATTCATTCGTTTTTGGTTGGAGCCCGAGTTCATGGTTGTGCTTGTGTGATCCGCGATTCCCGGTGATTTAGGGAGTTAGAGGTCGAGATTTTTGGGGCATAGCATCCTTGTGTGACGCATATCATCTCCCCAAAGTCTTGTCTCTAGAGCTTCTACCGTTTGGGAGATCCGGTGATGAGTTCTTGGAGTTGACCCCGCGGGTCGGGCGTTTTTGGTTCTATTCGTGGCTCGCGGACAGTCCGCACGATAGCCGCGGACAGTCCGCGTGTGCTGGAGTTCGTCGAGTGTTCTTTGTGTTCTTACGTGTCTTCGTTTCGATCCGGTTTGCCCCTAGGGTTTCGTTGCAAGAGGTTTGGCGGACAGTCCGCGGGGGTTTCACGGACAGTCCGCGTGGCCGAGATTCTGGCGGACGGTCCGCGGGTCCTCCACGGACAGTCCGTATTTTCGGGGTGCGGCTCTGGTAGCTCTGGTGCTTATTACGGACAGTCCGCGCCGTACCTGCGGACAGTCCGCCGTACCCTAGCGGATGGTCCGCCCGTACTGCACGGACAGTCCGTGCCTGGCATTTCCAGATTGTGCCAAGTGCTTTGATTCTTGCCCAGTTGCTTCCGCTCTTTGCTCCTAGGCTTGTTGGTTGATCTTCTAGGCTTGTGTGTGCCTTGTTTGGAGCTTCCTTTGTGTGCGCGAGCGTTTGGAGTGGCAATCGGGGTATAAGCCGAGTTCGACCTAAGGGAAGAATTTTTATCGGCTCCCATTCACTCCCCCCCTCTCTGGTCGCCCTATTCGGTCCTTCAGGATGTAGCCCCCGAGCTCACTAGGGAGTTGTAGCCTCGCTTGTGGGGTCTTAATTTTGATGTGTTGTTATTTGTTGTTTCGAAATCACCGGCCAAGGTGGTCGTGGCCGCATTGGTGTTTGCGTTCATCGTGATGGTCGTGGCTGATGTGGCGGTCGTGACGGTTGGAGGGGATGGCGCACTGCCGGTTCAGATTCGCGGGCCCACCTGGTATCGAACCGTCACGCGAGCGTGCCCCTGGCGCCTCGGGGGGTGTGCCCTCTGTGCGGGCAGTTTTACGGCGTGGTGGGGCCAGCATTTAAGGCTGGCGTCCATGTCCGCTCCTTATAATCCGCGTGCCGGTTGAGGTGTGAACCATTTGCTCCCCCGATTTCTTGCCATAGCCGACGCCGCCCGCTGCTTTGGCCTTCGCATCCGTCGCGTCGCCGCCGCTGCTTCCCCCAGCCGCATCACACGCCAACGCTAGTCAGCACCATGTCGCAATGGACGCGCTCCAACGTCACCCGCGTGACCCTCCAGCGCCTCGTCGCCGCCGGTCAGCTGCCGGTGCCCACCTTCGCTGAGGAATGGAAGGTTCCGGGCAGCGAGTCTGTCCCGCATCCGCCGCGGGGCTATGTTGTCTTGTTCGTGACGTTTCACGAGCGCGGTTTCTCCATCCCTGCCGGGCGGTTCATCCGCGCCGTCCTCTCGGAGTACCGGCTGCAGCTTCAGCACCTCAACCCGAACAGCATCCAGCACATGGCGGCGTTCGAGGCTCTGTGCGAGGGGTACCTGGGAGTGGGAGCCCACTGGCACCTCTTCAGATACTTCTTCAAGTTCGTCTGCTTGAAGGACAGGTCACTCCCGGCGACGATCGGGTGCGCCAACCTCCGGATGAAGACGGGCAGGGGGATGAGTACATCTCCAGCACGTTGACAAGCTCCAACAACGGCTGGCACAGAGGGTGGTTCTATCTCAAGAACGACCTCGAGCACCTGCTGCCGGAGTATTCTGGCGCCTCAATCACCGAGGCGCTGTCGAACTAGAGCTATGGCCCCCCGAAGGCGGAGTAGGAGAGGCTGCTCAAAGACTGTTGGGTGGTGTTGTCCCGGCTGTGTGACGCCGGGGTCGACTTGGCGGCCGTCATCGGCCAGTACCATGCGCTGGGGATCGTTCCGCTCCGGCGGCGACCCTTGCGCATTTGCCAGATGACGCCCGACAAGGCTCCCTTCGCAGGGACCGTGACGGTGCCCGAGCCGCCGTCACTGGATGAGATCCAGCGCCATGTGGGGCTGGCTATGGGAAGGTCTTCTTACTCGTGGCCTCCGTCACGACTTCTGCCGATGCTCCCCCAAGAGGGGACCAAAAGATACGTTAGTTCTTCTCCTTTTCGACTAGTCTTCCGACTTGCTTGCATTTCTTGACTTGACTGCATCTTCTCGGAGCTCCCGTTCCTTGTATTGATTTCGTTTTCTATTCCTTGCCCCTAGTTGAGGCCCGCGGCACCGCTTCCCGCGAAGCCTCCTCTCTCCCAGGATGCGACACAGAATCGCTCCCAGGCCGCGGCGGAGAGGAGGAGGGCCGATCGTAAGGCCCAACACAAGGACAAGGAGATCGCGAAACGCGAGCGGAACGACCGCCACGCCAAGCGCCAGAGGATGAACAAGATCGTCGTCTCCTCGAACGAGGATCCTTCGTCGTCGCCGCCCTGGTCCGGCGATGATGGAGGCGTTGGCGTCGACTGGAGCACCCTGTCGTCATCGTCCGTGTCGCCCCCTCCTCAGGGGCAGGTCGCGGAAGCCAGCTCGGGACGGCGGCCGGAGCCGGCCGTCCATGAGCAGGGGACGAGCTCTGGTTCGCAGCGGCCGGAGCTGGCCATCCGCGAGCAGGGGACAAGCTCCAGCTCGCGTCCGCCCCCACGCCCCCTTCAAGAGGATCGGAGGGTGACCCGCTCGCGGTCGGGCCCCGTCAGCCAAGAGCCTCCGAGGACGAGGCGGAGCTCCCTGTGGCGAGACGATTCGTCCAGGCGGCCGGCGGGCCGCGATTCATCTGCCCGCCGCTCCTCCGGCAACACATCGCGGCGGGAGCAGCGCTCTCCGAGGAGGCGGGCGTCGTCCGAGGCGAGATCAACATCGCCGACGCCTTCTCCGGGCGCGCCGCAGGGGGAGGATACAAACGCACCCCCGCGGCACCTTCAGTCCTTGGTTATCCGAGGCGGCGGAGCCCCGCCCGTGCAGGTCTCCCTCGCCCAGGGTGAAGGTCGGAGCCCACCCTCCGACGTGGCGGCGGGGAAGAGACCAGCCCCCGAGTCGTCGGGCGCTGCTCCCAGGCCCATCAAGCGGGCCCGCATCACTTCCTCCACATAAGAGCTGTTCTGCGTTATCTCGTTATTTTGTTCTTGATTTTTCTTTCGCCTTTTGAATTGCTTTCTCGTGCTAGGCGCTCTGATACCGGCGCACTCGGCCTCGCGCCACGGAAGCGCGCGGCCCTGAGCACGCGCGATCTTCCATCCATCCCCCGGCCAGCGACTCCTCCGCCCGTGCCGATGATGGCTCAGGTCGAGGGCAGGACCGTCGAGGCGGTCGAGGTTCACGAAGTGGCGGCTCCTCCACCAGCATCAGGGGACGACGGCGTCGTCGGGGGGCAGGCAGCACCCGGGGAAATCGAGTCCCCGTCGGTGCCTGTCGTCAATCTTGATGCCGGCGCGTCGGCGGATCCAAAAGCGGGTGCGTCCCTGGCGCCGGACGCCGGCAGAGGCAAGGCTGAGGCGATGGCGGCTCCTGTGTCGTCCGCTCAGCTCCAGGAGGCCGCCAACATTGAAGGACCCAATCTCTCAGGCGACGACGCGGCCATCTTCGCGGCTGAGCTGGAAAGGTGCCTGTCGGCGTCGGAGGAGCTGCCGGCTGGGGCGCCTGTGCCGCCCACCTCTTCGGTTGCGGTCGTGGTCGAGGTGGCCGAGGCCAGACCTGAGGCGTCCGCAGCCAAGACGACGGAGGTGGGGCCGGACTCCATCGTGCTGCCGACGCCCTCTGTGAGCGCGGCGGTGGTGGCGCTGGCGAGCCTGGTGGTTCCGGCCGGGGGTACAGTCGAGGAGCCACCGTGCCAGCCCGCCGCTGATGTCGTGGAGGTAGTGGTGATTGCGGACTCGCCGCACCCGGATGCGCAGGCGCCTGGTACCCTCGAGGACGTGGTGGGCGGCGCTTCCCCAGTCACCGTCCAAGAGGTCGGAGAGAGCTCGGGAGCTCGTCCCTTCCCAGCCACGGAGGGGGAAGAGCACAACCTTGGTCCCGGGCGCACCTCATGGACCGGGGCCCACGATGCTGAGGCGCACGACGACGAGGACGAAGAGGCCACGGCCCGTCACCGACTCGAGTGGGGCCTAAGGTGGGCGGAGCAAGCGGTCAACGAGCTTGTCGTCCCGGCCTCGTCGGTGAGTTTACCAAGCCTGATCTTGATTTTGTCCCAATGTTTCTGTAGTTGTTTCTGTAGTTGATCTTCTACTCGGTCTAGGTGCTTGCCAGCTGCAGCGCCAGGAAAACGCGCATCATCGAGGAGTTTCGGGCCGAGAAGGCCCAGCTGGAGATACAGTTGGTCGCCGATCGGCTGGCAGCTGCCGGGGCAGCGGCGAGTGAGGCGTCGACGAGGGCCACACTTGAAGCCGCAGCAAAGTCCGCGGAGGACCGTGCAGTGGCTGCGCAGTCCGCTGCTGATGCCGCTGTGTCGGAGAAAGCAGCCCTCGAGACCAAGCTTGCCCAGGCGGAGGCTGTCGGTGTTTTAACCCGGCAACCTACCAAGGGGAGTACCCGAGGTAGATGTTTGTGGCCTCGCCGAGATCGGGAACTCGAAGGAGAGACACGCGGCACACAATTTAGACAGGTTCGGGCCGCTAGGTGCGTAATACCCTACGTCCTGTATGCTGCGTAGCTCTAGATTGATTGGGTGTGTTTACAAGATGATGCGGATGAAGAGATTGGGGTCCCTACCTCGCCTTATATAGTCCGGGAGGCAGGGTTACAAGTCGGTTTGCCAGAGGAGTACTAGTCGTGTACGGCTAGGAGTACTCTACATGGATCTGGACATGTCTAGCTTCCTAACCGAGTACTAATCCTCTGTAAGCCTTGCGCTCCACGCCAGCAGGTGCCGTGTAGCCCAAGTCGGGTAGCCCCAGGGGCGCACGGAGTAGTCGGTCCCAGTACCCACCTGTGTAGTCGGCCCAGGGATGTCCGTACGACAAGCCCCCGAGTACTTTGTAGTCGAGCAGGATGTCTTCGAGTTGTCTTGACGGCCTTGGCGAGTAGTCCTTGAGCGTCCCCAAATTCCACAAGTCGAAAGTCCTCAAGAATGCTTGAATCATCCCGAGGCTGGAAGGTACTCCAGCTAATCTTTGAGTAGTCTTGAAGTCTTCTCGAGTAGTTCCCAAGCATCCCCGAGTGCTTCTCTCGAAGGTCTTCAATAGTACTCGTGTTGTCTTGATGAAGAACCATATGGAAAATGTGATTCGGAGAATCGCATTCCATATGGAATGTAGCCCCCGAGCCTTAGGTCGAATTGCAGATTCAAGCTGAGGGTCAATCTGAAGTTCTGCCAATCTTATCCTGAAAAATCCGGAGAAAAAACCGAAGGACACGTGGCACGGAGCCCCCGAGCCTTGAGTCGAGTACTTTCTCTCGAATTGAAGGATCATCTTGACTGTAGAATGTGTCCTGAGTGGGATCTAGATCTGATGTAGCCCACTGCATCCGTCGGACGTAGTCGAGCCCCCGAGACTGAGAGCGTCGAGTACTGGAATGTGAAAGGTCAGGCTACCGCCGCTGAGTCACCCGTCTGGCGCTTATCTGGCCCTCTGGAACTGAGCCGCCCGGCGGCTTATAAATAGCCAGTGAAACCCTTAGGGTTTGTTTTACTCCCAACGACAGCATTCCCACAGATTAGATCTGAGAGACTGCCCCCTCTGCTCCTCTGCTGCCACCGCCACCGCGAGCGTAGATTAGATCTACTTGCGCCCGCCGCCGCAGTCTGCCCACCTCCGTAGCCCCCGAGCGAATGCGAGTGAAGACACTCGTAACTTGGAGGATGAAGGCTTCCCCGATGAAAAGCTCGAAGATTGGCGCGTCAAAGAAAAGGAGCCACGATGAGGCCAGAGATGCCGGCCAATCGTCGTCGTCGCCGCCTGCCTCCCCTCGCCCCAATCCGGTAAAGGAGTGGAAGAAGGCGAAGTTGAAGACCGAGGACCTCCTCGCCTTGGTCAACAGCGGATTCCTCCGTGAGAAGGAGATAGATTTTTGGCGCACTGCCAATGGAGACCCGTACCCGATGGAGAAGAATCCGGACGAGATCCCGATGTTCGCGCGGTTCGTGGAGCGTGGATGCTCAGGTACTACGGTATCGAGTACCTCAACCTCAACCCCAACGGAATCTTCCACACTTCCATCTTTGTGCATTTCTGCGAAGCTTTTGTGGGGATTAAGCCCCAATGGATCTTGTTCCGGAAATTCTTCCGGGTGAAGCCGCAACCGAGCACTGATGACCCGCGAGTAGTCGGAGGCGCTGGGATTCAGATGCGTGAAGACGCCGCCGGCCAGTACCTGCCGTACAAGCTCATCGATTGCAACCAGGACTGGAAGGCGAGGTGGTTTTATATTACCAACCACCACCCCGAGCTGCCGAAGCCGAGCGGGCATCAACCGAAGCATGCGTCGTGGTGGAACACGGAGCCCACCATGCAGGAGGGTATTCAACTACCCCCGCTGCTGAACAAGATCAAGGCCTTGCGGGAAGCCGGACTGAGGGCCGAACATGTGGCCTTCAGTTTCATGAAGAGGAAGGTGCAGCCACTGATGGCGCGAGATACCCTCGGGTACCAGTACACTGGCGACGAAGATACGTCCCGGATGCCCGGCGAAGAAATTGATGATGATGTCATCATCGAGAGACTGGGCAAGATCTTCAAGGATATGCCCCCGTACACACCGTGCCCGGTGCCAGAGTACTCCGCGGCACGGCCACCAAACCAGGTCAGTAGTCGTGACATAAGCCCCCGAGTACTAATTGGCTTGAAGTAGTCATCTCATGCCTGCTTGATGTTGTAGGACGATGTGCAGAAGTACGTTTCCACCCCACCCTCTCCTCCGTGACTTGAGGGACAAGCGCAGGGGAAGGGGGAAACCAAAGCGAAGGAGCGTCGCGAAGTCGGTGAAGGCGATGATGTCGTCGTTATTGAAGACAGCTCCGATGACAAGGATGAAAAGACGCTGCAACAGCGGTTCCAGCTTCGCTCAAGGTTCAGCCGAGCTGGGATGCCGAACATCCCGGTCATCGAGAAGTCATCTAGCCTGGAGGCTAGCTTGCCGGCGCCGCCTAGGAAGCTACGCAATGTGGCGCGGAAACGCGCTGTGAAGAAATTGAAGCTGTCAGAGGCCGCGAGGCCGGAGGTGAGTAGCACGACTAGTGTAGTCGAGTACTGCCGATAAGTGGTCTGTTGCTGACAATATGACTTGTATTGCTGCAGGACATCCCCTCCTCGGATCCCGTTGATCAGGGTGATGAGGATGTCTGGGAGACAGTGGGGGCGGCAGCTGAAAGGAGCATTAGCCCGCCTCCGGCTACTGAAGATGTCGTGCCAGAGGGGGCGCAACAGCAGGCTGGCTCCGTGGAGCCGTAGGCGTCAGCTGAAGAAGCCCAAGACCCACATCCGGCTGCGTCTGTGGAGCAGCCAAAGGAGACCCCTGTGGAGGCCGGAGCTACAAACGAAGCTGGCATAGTTGATATCGCCAGTATACTGGGTGCTCCGACCGTGACCGTGGTGCGGTCAACTCTGTAAGTTCTCTGAACTCTCGAGTAGTAGTGTAGTCGACAAGCTTTATGTGGTTGACTGAACACTTCGTGAAGCAGAAAATCCACGGACTTGTCGTGGGATGGTAGGGAGGCCAGCACTCCAGCCGATGGAGAAGACCGTTCGGCAGAGGTGCGCGAACCCACGCCACCACCTCAAGCTGGAGCCGCAGTGGAGCCGATGCTTAAAGAGGCTACTCTGGTTGAAGGTACACATCCAACCACCGCGAGTAGTAATTATGAAGAGTAGTCGTAGCCGTTGTCTGACTTGTTGAATTGATCCTGACAGGAGCACAAGCCGAGGGAGCTACGATCCCTAAGGCGGTAGCCATGAAGACGGCTGCTGTGGAGACGGAGTCCACGGAGCCGGTTGTTGAGGCGGCGACAAAAACAGCCCCCGAGCCAAGGACTACGGTAGCCCCCGAGCCGAGCGCGGAAGAGCGGGTTGATCCGCACCCCGAGGCGAGTACTGACGCCGTCGTCCGCGAGGCGGTGATAGAAGAGGCTGCGCCGCTTCGCTCGTCGCCCATGCCAGACACAGGATCTTCAAGCCGCGGAGGTCTTGAGTTGCTGGACGATGATCTCATTGACCCGGCCTTTGTGTCACTGGGCATGGAGTCGTGGCGCCGGACAGAGAATTGGATCAAGGTATGCTGTGAATACCTTGAGTTCACTTGCCTTCTGAATATTGAGTACTGATTAGCTGCTGTGTCGTGCGCAGGGCTTCATGGAGAGATCCCGTCAGAAGACCGATCTTCTGAAGGGGTATGGTGACACGGTCCTCCGCGCCGAAGCCTTGGAGAAGGAGCTGGACAAGTCAAAGAAGCATTCAGCGCTGCTCCAATCCAAACTTGACGGCGCCTTCGCCCAGTACCACAACGAAGTACAGGAGATGCAGGCGAAGAGGGACGAACTGATCTGGAATAACAAGTCATTGCGCCAGAAGAACAAAGGTGTGTCTTCCACCAAGGTCGCTGAGTACTTATTGTAGTACTTGTGAGTAGTCTGTCATTGTGACGAGTTGTTTGCAGATCTTGAGGCAAAGGTCGACCAGCTGAAGGCATCTGAGACGGACCTCAAGAACGTCGTGTACGTCGTGTACCGCGAAACCGACAAGAGAGAGGTACTTGAACATGAGTACGCTCAGTTGTGCCATGAGTGTATCGAGCACATGGAGCTTCGTGAAGCCTCAGACCTTGACCTTGTCAATTGTTATAAATCTCTGCAGAAGCTCAATGAAGACTGCGAGAAGCTTCGAGGTCAGCTGAAGGAACTCGAAGAAGCCGCGCTGCCCATCGCGAGGCTGCTGGTGCCACATCCGGGCGGACCCAAGATAGCCCCTCTAGTAGACAGGTTGAAGGAAGCCCCCGGGCGCTTGGCGACATACGTCAAACATCTGGCGAAATCTATCCCGAACCAGGTGCTGGCATACATGAAGTCGTACTTCCCAAAGGCACCGATGGATGTGGTAGCTGGTGGTCTTGCGGCGAACTGTTCCGATGAGCAGTACAAGACTCTCCTGGAAGAGATGGCACCCATCGCGGAGCAGGTGGCGGAGAAGCTGAATCTCCAATAGATGTACCTGTAGAGGTAGCTTAGAGTAGTTGATGTAAGACAAACAAAGTAGTCAGTGACTTGTTTGAAATATCAATGAAGTTCGCCCACTGCTTGTATTGTAATGAGTACTCGTTGCCGCCACTTGCAGCGAAGTGTGCGGAGTACCAGGCCGTGGAAGATGTGGTGAGTAGTAGTACTCGGTAGATTCTGCCTAGTTGGAAGGCACAGTAAATAAGTTGAGTAGAATCAAGCTTTATTACTGATGAAGAAGTACACCTGGATGGTCAGAGCCGTTTACAGATGAGTAGTCACCAGGACCCGTAGGCCGCCTACGGCTAAGTGGTGCTAGGGCCCTTGAGCCGCTTACTGCTGAAGATCCGTTAGTAGCCATATAGGCTGGATCTAGGGTACATGGTCTGTAGACCGCCGCCAGAGTCCTTCTGCTCTGAGCAGCCCAAAATCCGTTAGTAGCCGTTGACGCTGGATTTTGGAGAAGAGTAGTCCGTAGACTAGTGCTAGGATCGAGAGGCCGCTTACAGCGGAGAGTTCGTGAGTAGCCGTGTAGACTTGGACCCATAAATGAGTAGTCGAGCGACTACGCGTAGAAGCGACACAGCTGGTCGACGTTCCACGAGTTGTTGATGTCGTCGCCTTCAAGTGTTTGGAGGCGATATGAGCCAGGTCCGGTCACCTTGGAGACTGAGAAGGGACCTTCCCATGGTGAGCTGAGCTTGTGTAGTCCGTTCGTGTTCTGGATACGACAGAGGACTAGATCGCCGACGTTGAAGGAGCGTTCCTTGACGTTGCGATCGTGATAGCGACGGATACCCTCTAGGTACCTTGCTGACTGGACGAGAGCAGCGCAGCGGGGTTCTTCGAGGCTGTCGATATCAACGCGTCCGCTGTCCTCTGAGATGCCTTCGTCGTATTGTTCTACTGCCAGGGATTCCCACATCATGTCGGCGGGTAGAATAGCTTCAGAGCCGTAGACCAGGAAGTAGGGCGACTGCCCTGTTGGCTTGGTAGGTTGAGTACGAAGCCCCCAGAGTGCGTTGGGTAGTTCCTTGATCCACTTGCCTCCTTTGGTCTTAGCTGCGTCGTGCAATCGCTTCTTGAGGGCGTCGAGTACCATCCCGTTGGCGCGCTTGACTTGTCCGTTGGCGCGCGGGTGGGCGACTGAGACGTACCGGACATCGATCCTGCTGTTCTCGCAGTACTCCCAGAACTGGTGATTGTTGAAGTTGGAACCCAAGTCTGTGATGATGCGATGGGGTAGCCCGTAGCGATGCACGAGTTCATCCAAGAAGTCGAGTACTCTATCGGCCTTTGGGCAGGTGACCGGCTTGACCTCGATCCACTTAGTGAACTTGTCGATGGCCACCAAGACTCTGTTGAATCCTCCTGGTGCAGTTGGCAGAGGCCCAATCATGTCGAGCCCCCAGCAGGCAAAGGGCCAGGTTGGTGGTATGGTAACTAGCTTGTAGGCCGGGGCGTGTTGCTGCTTGGCGAAGAATTGACATCCTTGGCACTTTCTGACGAGTTCTTCAGCGTCGGCCAGAGCTGTGGGCCAGTAGAAGGCTCGTCGGAAGGCTTTGCTCACCAGCGTGCGAGAAGACGCGTGGTTGCCGCAGACGCCCTTGTGGATCTCCTCCAAGATGTCCTTGCCTTCATCCTGGGGTATGCACTTCATGAGTACTCCAGAAGTGGCACCCTACCTGTAGAGCTTGTTTACGACGAGTACGTAGGTCTTGGCTCGGCGGACGAGTTGTTCGGCTATGTTCTTGTCGGAGGGAACCTTCTGCTCGCGGATGTAGTCGATGAAGGGTTGTCTTCAGTCCACGTCGATCATTAGGACCTTCTGACCAGGCTGCGGTGGCACAGGGTCAGTGGTCATTGGCGCCGGCTCCGGGATGGATGGTGCGTGAAGCTCGTGGACGAAGACTCCGACGGGTACGTGTGCGCGAGTAGAACCATGCTTCGACAGGACGTCCGCTGCAACGTTGTTGTCGCGGACGACATGGTGGAACTCGAGACCATAGAACTTGTTCTCGAGCTTGCAGACTTCTAGACAGTAGGCGTCCATGTTCTCCTTGTTGCGATCCCAAGACTTGTTGACTTGGTTGATGACCACTGCGGAGTCGCCGTAGACTAGTAGCCGCTTGATGCCCAATGAGATTGCGAGGCGGAGCCCGTGCAGTAGGGCCTCGTACTCGGCTTCATTGTTTGAGACCTTCCAGAAGATCTGCAGGACGTACTTGAGTTGTTCGCCCTTTGGAGAAATCAGGAGTACCCCTGCACCCGCGCCCTCGAGTTTGAGTGAGCCGTCGAAGTACATCACCCAATGCTCTGGTCGCTCTGTTGGAGTTGGTAGCTGATTCTCCCGCCACTCTACCATGAAGTCGACTAGTGCCTGGGACTTGATAGCTGTGCGTGGCCTGAAGTCGATGTTGAGGGCGCCAAGTTCGACCGCCCATTTAGAGATTCTTCCAGTAGCATCTTGGTTGCGAAGTATGTCACCGAGCGGGTAGTCGGTGATGACGACGATCGAGTACTCCTGGAAGTAGTGTCGTAGCTTCCGCGAGGTGATGAGTACTGCTTAGAGTAGTTTCTGGACCGGCTGGTACCGTGCCTTGGACTCTGACAGAACCTCGCTGACGAAGTAGACTGGTCACTGGACTGGGTAGGCATGGCCTTCTTCCTGCCGCTCGACTACGATGGCAGTACTGACCACATGAGAAGTTGCAGCGAGGTAGAGCAGTAGTTGTTCCTTTTTGCGAGGAGCTGTGAGGACCGGTGGCTTCGACAAGAAGTCTTTAAGCTGCGCCAGAGCTTGATCAGCCTCCGCGGTCCACACAAACTTCTCTTGGTGCTTGAGTAGCTTGAAGAAGGGTAGTCCCCGTTCTCCGAGCTTTGAGATGAATCTGTTCAAGGCCGCCATACACCCGGTCAGCTTCTGGACATCCTTGATGCAGGTTGGAGCTTTCATATTGGTGATGGCGGAGATCTTCTCAGGGTTGGCTTCGATACCGCGATGGCTGATGATGAAGCCGAGTAGTTTCCCAGATGGTACGCCGAAGACACACTTGTTGGGGTTGAGCTTCCACTGGTACTCTCGCAAGGATGCGAAGGTCTCTTCAAGGTCGGCGATGAGCGTGTCGGAGTTCCTGGTCTTGACGACCACGTCATCCACATAGGCTTCGACGTTCTTGTTGAGCTGCTTCTTGAAGCAGGCCTGGATAGCTCGCTGGTAGGTGGCGCCGGCGTTCTTCAGCCCGAACGACATTGTCGTGTAGCAGTAGGCGCCGAACGGGGTGATGAACGCGGTCTTCTCCTGGTCTTCTTCCTTGATAGCAATCTGGTGGTAGCCGGAGTAGCAGTCGAGGAAGCAGAGCAGGTCACAGCCCGCCGTGGAGTCAATGACTTGATCAATCCGTGGCAACCCGAAGGGGTCCTTGGGGTAGTGTTTGTTGAGGTCAGTGTAGTCGAAGCACATCCTCCACTCGTTCGTGTTCTTCTTGCGGACGAGGACGGGGTTGGCGAGCCACTCAGGATGGAAGACTTCATGAATGAAGCCGGCCGCGAGTAGTTTGGCGAGTTCCTTCTTGATGGCGTCCCGTCGATCATCAGCGAAGCGGCGGAGATGTTGTCGCTTGGGCGTAGCTTTAGGGTCGACGTTGAGTGAATGCTCGATCAGCCTCCTGGGCACCCCTGGCATGTCCGCTGGCTTCCACGCAAAGATGTCTCGGTTAGCCCGAAGGAAGCTGACGAGCGTGTCTTCCTATTTCGGGTCGAGCCCCGCGCCGATCATGGTAGTCTTGCTGCTGTCGCCCGTCCCGAGGTCGATGGCTTTCACCTACACTTCCTCTGTCGGTTGAGGCTTGTTCGCGGTGTCGGACTTCTCGGGTATCTCGAGTTCAGTTGGGGCAAGCTTCTTGGAGGCAGCGAAGATCTCCATCATTGCATTGGGTACTTGATTAGTGGCTGCGAGTTCCACGGCTTCGGTGTCGCAGTCGTAAGAGGCCTTTAAGTCCCCTTGCAGCGCGAGTACTCCAGCAGGACTTGGCATTTTGAGTACCAAGTAGGTGTAGTGAGGGACTGCCATGAACTTGGTGATCGCTGGTCTGCTGAGGATGGCATGGTAGGAGGATTTGAAGTCCGCAACCTCGAACTTGATGTACTCGGTGCGGTAGTTCTCCCTCGTCTCCCCGAAGGAAACTGGCAGGACCACTAAGCCAAGTGGAATAGCCGTGTTACCCGGGACGATGCCGTAAAAAGGCGACGCGCTCTTGGTAAGCATGTCAGTGATGTCGAGCTTCATCTTCTTCAAGGTCTTGGTGAAGAGGACATTGAGTCTGCTCCCGCCGTCGATGAGTACCTTGTTGAGTTTGGAGCCCGCGACTACTGGTTTCAAGACCAGTGGGAAACGTCCTGGCTCAGAGAAGCTTGTCCATTGATCCGCGCGGGAGAAGGTGATGGGTACCTCCGACCACCTTAGAGGTGTCGGTACCGCTGGTTCAATGCTCAAGACTTCCCGTAGAGTGAGCTTTTGGGACCGCTTGGTGGGTAGTCCACCGAACAGGACATTCACCGTCTTGTCAGGTTCCTGGAAGTCGCCATTGCCTTCGTCGACTTTTTTCTTGCCCTTCTTGTCGTGAGGAGGCCGTGGCTCGGGAATATCCTTGAGTTGGTAGCACTGATCGGTGGTGTGATTGCCATCCAGATGCCATGGGCACTTCTCTTTGAGCAAGTCTTTGAAGCCGCCGGAGGTCTTTTTGGGGTTGTCCTTCGCAGGGCGCTGTATAGCCGGAGTTGGTAGCACTGATCGGTGGTGTGATTTCCATCCAGATGCCACAGGCACTTCTCTTTGAGCAAGTCTTTGAAGCCGCCGGAGGTCTTTTTGGGGTTGTCCTTCGCAGGGCACTGTATAGCCGCGACTGTGTTATCTGGCTTGCGCTTGCGGTTAGGACCCGAGTAGTTGTTGTTGCGACCCCCTTGGTCCTTGTTGGTGTTGTTGCCGCCCGTGTTGTTCTTGTTCTTGCCGCGAATGGAGTCGTACTTGGCGTTTGTCTTGTCCTCTTCGTCGGCCCATGAGGTGATCATGTTCTTGAGCTTGGTGATGGAACTCGGGCGACGGCGACCGAAGTCTTCGAAGGTGCGACGGTGGTAGAGCCCGTCTTGGAAGAGGTCGGTGACTTCTTTGTCGGTGACGTCGACTACGGTCGCGCGCTTGTCGAAAAAGCGTCGCATGTACTGGTGGAGCATCTCGCCTTGTTCCTATTTGACCATCGCCAGATCCATGCGGGTACCCGAGCGCCCCATGGCGCCCGCGAAGTTGCTGGTGAACTGAGCCTTCAGCTAGTCCCACTGGTCGATCGAGTTCTTGTCGAGTGACTCGAGCCAAGTGAGTGGAGCTTGATCCAGACAGAAGGGGAAGTAGAGGCACTTCGTGTCGTTGTTGCCACCAGCATTTTCAATGGACAGGGCATAGCACCTGAGCCACTGAACTGGGTCTTGCTTCACGTCGTACTTGGTGATTCCGAGAGGCTTGAATTTCTCGGGGAGAAGCAAATCGCGAAGTCGTGCAGAGTAGGCGGGGAAGCCGTCGCTGTCGCTGACTTCAGTAGCTTTCTTGGCGCGGCGGATCTCGTTGATCTTGTGGTGGGCACCGTAGCCACCGTGAGTATGGCCGGGGGCGTGGCTGTTCGCGTGGCCTCGGCCTCCACGGTCGCCGCCGCCACCAGCTCTTCTGCCGCCGCCATGGGAGGAACTGGCGCCACTGCTGCCCCCGCCGCCACCGCCCCCACCGCTGTGGCCACCATGCGAGGGTCCTCCCGCAGAGGCTCTAGAGCGGTTGGGTGTTGGTTGGTGTTCGTCACGGACACGGTTGCGTCTGCTATCTACTGGGGTGCGGCTGCGACTAGTGGCTTCGTGGTTTCCAGCGGGAGTAACTCTGTTGTTGACCCGCATGAAGTAGGCGTCCTCAGCAAGCCTGGCGATGACGTCACCTGCGCGATGCCCCTGGGCCTGCCGTGCTATCGTGGTGATAGACATGAGGCATTGCTCAGGGGTAGTGTGCACCCGGTTGGCGACTTGATCCAGAGCCTCATTGAGGTTCCGGATGGGGAGAGCTTCCCGGAGGCGTCGGCGTCGATCGGCCTGCTTCCTATTGCAGTCGCGCCAAGCGTTCTTGTCTTCGGTAGTCTCATTGGGGGGTGCGTTGGCTGATTCTTCATCGTCCGAAATGTCGTCAAGGTACCGATCGGGCCGGCTTCCTGAGGTTCCAGTTTCCCCGGCCGCCATGAAGACTTCACGGTCAGGAGTGCAGAGGTCGGAGTCGGTAGTCGCCACCTCAGTGGGGGTGTGCTCGTCTTCGTTTGGAGCCAGCGGGGTCCCCTCCTAGAAGGGGAGTGTCTCGAGGTAGGCGACGCAGCGCGAGTTGTCGTCAGTCAGGTCTACGGGCTTGCGGTCGGGCCAGTAGACGAATCTACCGGCGGGAGTAGATGTAATGACCAAGCCAGCGGCAGGGCCTGACAGCGGCTCCTCGGTTGCGTTGAGCTCGGACTCAGACTCGATTGGGTCCGAGCCGAAATCGAACTCGTAGGAGGAGTCCGAGTTGTAGCCGGGTACGGTGTTGGAGTTCGAGGAGTACTCGGAGACAATCTCCTTGCTGGCCCGACGTGCGGCGAGGGCTTCCTTGTGGGGCCTGCTAGAGTTGCAGAGGCCGTACGGGAAGTGCTCGTGGAGGTGGACTGTTTCACACGATGGCTCAGGAGCCAGCTCGCATGATTCGATCCATGGCGACGTCGAGTTCGAGTTGGAGTCGGATCCAATTTCGAAGTCGGCGACTTGGTTGCAGAGTGAAAATTCGCCGAATTTTTCGACGAGTGGTCCCGTGATGGCTTCGGGAAGTGTCACGAGTCCGGTCTCCGGGTCTGAGGTCATGGTGAGGTAGCACTGGATCGATCCAGCGCCATCAGTGGTGCAGACCCAGGCGCCGAAGACGAAGGTGTCGCCATGGTTGAAAGCGGTGGTTGGCTTGATAACGATTGAAGCCGTCGAGTTCGCCATGAGATCTTCGGCGAGATCCCCTACCTGGCGCGCCAGCTGTCAGTGTTTTAACCCGACAACCTACCAAGGGGAGTACCCGAGGTAGACGTTTGTGGCCTCGCCGAGATCGGGAACTCAAAGGAGAGACACGCGGCACACAATTTAGACAGGTTCGGGCCGCTAGGTGCGTAATACCCTACGTCCTGTATGCTGCGTAGCTCTGGATTGATTGGGTGTGTTTACAAGATGATGCGAATGAAGAGATAGGGGTCCCTGCCTCGCCTTATATAGTCCGGGAGGCAGGGTTACAAGTCGGTTTGCCAGAGGAGTACTAGTCGTGTACGGCTAGGAGTACTCTACATGGATCCGGACATGTCTAGCTTCCTAACCGAGTACTAATCCTCTGTAAGCCTTGCGCTCCACGCCAGCAGGTGCCGTGTAGCCCAAGTCGGGTAGCCCCAGGGGCGCACGGAGTAGTCGGTCCCAGTACCCACCTGTGTAGGGGGCCCAGGGATGTCTGTACGACAGAGGCTGCAGCCGCGGAGCTGCGTACCGCTACCGCAACTGCCGCTGAGTCCGCTCGGACTGCCGCCGCTGCTGCCACTGCTGCCGAGACCGCGTCCCAGGCCGCCGCTGAAGAGAAGGCGGCGCTCGAGAAGAAGATGGCAGACCTGCAGCAGGACTTGGTGCATGCCGAGATGGACCTCAAAACGGCAAACAAGCAAGTCGACGACCTCTCCACCAAGCTGCAGGAGGCCACCGATGAGGGGACCCGGCTCCGTGAAGGCGACAGCAAGCTGGCGCAAGATCTTGAAGGTGAGCAACTCCGCACTTCCAGCTTTCGTGATTCCTTTTTCTTCGTGTTACTCGTGGTAGATGTTGACTTATCTTTCGGTTTTAACAGGGCTTCGCTTGGCTCGTGCTGCGATGGCCATCAAGCTCGTGGAAGAGGCGCAGAGGCTCACCGCCGCCGAGCTCAAGATCCACGAGATGACCGGGACGGCCATGAACATGTCAGACCTGCTTTCGAGTATGGTTTTCCTGCCTTGCCCCTTCCCTTCTTTTGCCCGTACTTCTCATAACTGAACTCCGGCTCAGGTCCTTGTCTTCAGAGGTCAAGGCCGAGCTCGAGGATTCCCGGAAGGCTCAGCACGAGGTGGAGGAGGCACGCAAGAGGGATATCGTGGACCGCACCAAATTTGGCCAGTTTATCGAGCGGATCTTGTCGGATCTCGGCGTCCCACCCATCCAGATGCCTCCCCAGACACTCGGTGATCGAGTCAACCTTCTACCGGGTGTCGTTAAGGAGGAAAAGCTGTCGTTGTCTCGGAAGGTGGTGCACCGGGTCCTCGCCATGTTCAACTCTAACTACCAAGGGCTGGATCTCAAGGCGCTGAGTGGCGGTTGGGCCCCGTGCTACTCGGACGAGGAGTATGACAAGATCGAGGAGGACTGCGCCGCCTTCGCCCGCGCCTTGCTGATGCCGCAATGAAGGACCTGGACCTGATTCCAAGAGACACACCAGCAGACGGCTCCGGGCCTTCACATTAGATGTATCAATTTGTATAATTGACAGACAAGATGAAACTTGTATGCGCACTGTATCGAACAGTTTTTGTTTTGTTTTAAGGCTGTCAATTCTGAAGCACTCCCCAAGTACCTGGGGACGACTGCGAAACGAAGTAGTAGCCCTTTACAACTTAGGTCGATCGAACCTTACTCCGGAGCCGTGAGGGCGTAAGAGTCTGAGAGCTCGACCGACCGGAATCGCAAAGTAAAGCTACGTGCTTGCAGCCCCCGAGCACTTAGGAACGTTCAAAACTGACTCACACATTTTCCATCAAAATCGTTTTTGAGCCGAGGCCCAAGCGGTTACCCAAGCACCTTTGGAAAGTAGTCGGACGTCAATCTGCGGACCCGGGCCGCGCTCACGAGTCTTTGCACCGTAGCCGCGGGGGCGTAGGTGCTAGGAGCTCTGAACAAGCAGAGACGCCGAATCGCGCACAGATCAACATCATTTTCTTTCGCAAGATAAGGCGTTCCACCAAAAAACCGCTCGCGCGTGCGATTGGTCGCGACAAACTTGTCAGAGAAATTTGTTTAAAAACCGGGAAAACGAAAGGAGGGCATCGTGCCCGAGGTAGCCCCCGAGCAGGGAGCGTTTCTGCATGGGTGCAGGGACGCTTGCCGCTCAGCCTTTTAGACAAGCATTGAAACATGCAGAAAAGATGCCAACACAAGAAGATTGCGAACTTATGAAACGAGAACAAAAGCACATGGCATTATTCATTGATCATAAGTTAAAACGGGGAACATTACTCAAGGGTAAAAACGATGTAGGTGCTTTATGTTCCATGTGTTGGAGACGATTGTGCCGTCCTCGTGTCGAAGCTTGAATGTCCCTGGTCGGAGCACTTGATCGACGATGTATGGTACCTCCCACGGGGGCGCGAGCTCGTGCCGGTCCTTGTTGCTCATAACCCGTCGGAGTACCAGGTCTCTGACCTGGAACTGGCAATCGCGCACGTTGCGCTCGTGGTAGCGCCGCAGAGCCTGCTGGTACTGAGCTGAGTGTAGGAGCGCCACGTTGTGTGCTTCATCAAGCTGGTCGATTGCATCCTCGAGTGCGACCTGGTTCCCTTCCTCGGTGTATGCTCGGACTCTCGGGCTGCCGTAGTCGATATCCATCGGGAGAACAGTTTCCGACCCGTGCACCATGAAGAACGGCGTAAAGCCGGTGGCTCGACTTGGTGTGGTGCGCAGGCTCCAGAGAACGGATGGCAACTCGGCGACCCATCTGGCTCGGAACTTCTCAAGTCGTTTGAAGATCCGAGGCTTCAACCCTTGCAGTATCATGCCATTGGCTCTCTCGGCCTGCCCGTTGGTCCTCGGGTGCGCAACAGCGGCCCAACCCACTCAGATGTTGTCGTTGTCGCAGAACCTGAGGAACTTCTTTCCCGTGAACTGCGTGTCGTTGTCGGTGATGATCGAGTTTGGGATCCCGAAGCGATAAATAATATCGGTGAAGAATGCCACAGCTTCCTCGGAGCGGACCTTGACTACGGGTCGAGCCTCGATCCACTTGGAGAACTTGTCGACAGCTACGAGCAGGTGGGTGAAGCCCTCGGGCGCTTGCCTGAATGGCCCGACTATGTCCAGCCCCCACACAGCGAACGACCAAGTGATTGGGATGTTCTGAAGGGCTTGTGCTGGGAGGTGAGTTTGCCGGGCGTAGAACTGACAACCTTCGCAGCATCGCTCAATGTCCTTGGCGTCTGCCAGTGCAGTGGGCCAATAAAAACCTTGTCGAAATGCCTTTCCGACAAGAGTCCTTGGGGCAGCATGGTGTCCACATGTTCCGGCGTGGATTTCTTGGAGCAGCTCTCTGCCTTGATCCCTCAGAATACAGCGCATGTAAATGTCTGCCGCACCTCGTTTGTGGAGATCGCCGTCAATGAGGACGAACGCCTTGGCTCGCCGTGAGATGCGGCGTGCCTCTGTCTAGTCGGGGGGCAGCTTTCCCTCAACTAGCCACTCGAGGATCGGGAACCGCCAGTCTGGGTCTTCCAAGTTTGGCTCTTGCGGTTGATCGATCTCCATGACTTCTGGCGCCTCAGACTCTGGTGGTTGCTCTTCATCGAGACGGACGGACGGTGCGTGCTGATCGCTAGCAAACACGCCGTGTGGCACAGGCTTGCGGCTCGATGCTGCTTTGGCGAGGATGTCTGCAGCTTTGTTGTAGTCACGTAGCACGTGATGGAGCTCGAGTCCATGGAACTTGTCTTCTAGCTGACGCACGGCTCGATAATAAGCCGCCATCTTCGGGTCTACGCAATTCTTTTCTTTCATGACCTGATCCATGACAAGCTTGGAGTCTCCACGAATCTCGAGACGGCAGATTACGAGCTTGATTGCGATCCGAAGGCCGTTGACGAGTGCCTCGTACTCGGCAACGTTGTTGGAGGTGGGGAAATACAGTCGAACCATGTACTCCATACGCACGCCCAGAAGTGAGATGAAGACAGGGCCTGCCCCCACTCCTTCTTTCATGACAGAGCCGTCGAAGTACATTATCCATGTCTCGTGCTCGATCGGCACCGGCGGAGTCTGGATCTCTGTCCATTCAGCAACGAAGTCCGCCAACACTTGTGACTTGATGGCACTGCGCGGTGCATATGATACATTCTGTCCCATCAACTCGAGTGCCCACTTGGCTATCCTTCCTTCAGCCTCAGGATTCTGGATTACTTCCCCGAGCGGGTACTTGGACACCACCGTGATAGTATGTGCGTCGAAATAGTGTCGAAGCTTGCGTTTGGTGATAAAGACAGCATATACAAGTTTCTGGATTTGGGAGTAGCGGGTCTTCGAGTCGGAGAGTACCCCACTCAAGAAATAAACCAGCCGCTGCACTTTGAGCGATCTCCCAGGCTCTTCTCGTTCAACCACCAGTGCAGTGCTTACGACTTGGGTTGTTGCAGCCACGTACAGGAGCATCGGTTCTTCTGGCATTGGCGCTGTGAGTACTGGAGGACTCTTCAAGAGGTTCTTGAGTGAGTCAAGGGCTTCTTGAGCCTCGGGCGTCCATGCAAAGTGGTCGGATTTCTTCATCAGGTGGTACAACGGCAAGCTGCGCTCTCCGAGTCGAACGATGAATCGACTGAGAGCCGCGAGGCAGCCCGTGACACGTTGCACACCCTTCAGATTCTGGATTGGCCCCATGTTAGTGATTGCTGAGATCTTCTCGGGATTGGCTTCAATGCCGCATTCTGACATGACAAAGCCGAGGAGCATGCCCCTCGGAACCCCGAAAACACATTTCTCAGGATTCAGCTTAACCCTGTGTTCTCTTAGCTTCGCAAACACTTCCGTGAGGTCGGGGATCAGATCGCCCGTTTTCTTAGACTTGACCACGATGTCATCGAAGTACGCCTCAATTATCCGCCCTATGAGATCACCAAAGACACGTCACATGCATCTTTGGAACGTGGCGCCCGCGTTCTTGAGCCCGAACGGCATTGAGTTGTAACAATAAGCGCCAAACGGAGTGATGAAGGACGTCGCGAGTTGGTCCGCTATGCACATCGCAATCTGGTGGTACCCAGAGTACGCATCGAGAAAACAGAGGGTTTCGCACCCTGCCGTTGAATCAACTACCTGATCTATGCGAGGCAAAGGAAACGGATCCTTGGGACATGCCTTGTTAAGGCTCGTGTAGTCAACACACATCCTCTATTTCTTATTCTTCTTCTTTACAAGTACTGGGTTAGCTAGCCACTCGGGGTGGAACACTTCCTGGATGAACCCTGCACTAAGGAGCTTCTTGATCTCCTCGCCGATGGCCTTGCATTTGTCGTCGTTGAAGCGGCGCAGGCACTGCTTGACCGGTTTCGATCCCGGCTTGATGTTCAGTTTGTGCTCGGCAACTTCTCTCGGGACCTCCTTCATGTCGGAGGGTTTCCACGCGAACATGTCGAGGTTCGCTTTGAGGAAGTCGACGAGCGCGCTTTCCTATTTAGGATTGAGCGCCGTCCCGATACGGAGTGTGCAGCCATCATCGGAGACAGCCGCATCCTTGACGTCCTTGGCGGGCTCGAAAGAGCAGGCCGCTCGCTTGGACGACTCGGGGATGTCTTGGTCCTCGGAAGGAGGTTCAGCATGAAGCCTCTCGGACCGGATGAGGGTCTCAGCGAACTGAAAGCACTCGGTGTCGCATTCGTATGCGTACTGAAACGTAGTCCCCTCTGTGATGACCCCTTCGAACCGGGGATCTTCAGCTTGAGATACATATAATTGGGCACGACCATAAACTTCGTGTATGTCGGCCTCCTGAGGATGGCGTGGTACGTCCCCGAGAACCCCACCACTTCGAAGGTGAGTGTTTCCGTGCGGAAGTTCCGCGATGTCCCAAACGTGACGGGCAGATCGATCTGCCCTAATGAGAGTGCATCTTTCCCGGGGATGACCCCGTGGAAAGGTGTTGGTGATAGGCGCAGTCGGGACCGCGAAATGCCCATGCTGTCGAGCGTCGTCATGTACAGGATGTTGAGCCCGCTCCCCCCGTCCATCAGCACCTTGTGGACCCGCTTGGTCCTGATCAGAGGGGCCACCACGAGGGGGTAGCATCCTGGTTGCGGCACGTGGTCGGGGTGGTCGGTGCGGTCGAAAGTAATCGGGGTTTCTGACCACTTGAGGTATGACAGCGCTGTAGGCTCGGTGCGGTAGATCTCGCGTCGGATCAGCTTTTCTTGGCACTTCGAAGGTCGTGCTGGCGCCCCACCAAAGATCATGTGCACGGCTCCATCCTCACGAGGGAACACAATCTCCGCTTAATCGTCGTCATCATCGTGGAGGGGCGCGGTCTTCTTTGGAGGATCCGTCGCCTTGGGCTTGAGTGTGCCGTTGACGTAATTCGTCATCAAGCGGTAGTCCTTGAGCGCGTGCTTGATGGGCGTCTCGTGGTGGGTGCACGGTGCCTCCAGAAGCTTCTCGAAATGGTCCTTCGGGGGACCGCTCTGGTTGTTCTTGGGCCGGGTGGCCTTGCGCACGACTGCCGCGACTGTGCGGTCATCGCGGATTCGCTTGTCGTTCTTCTTTTTCTTCTTGGTGCGAGAGGAGGGCCCCTCATCACCGTCCACGACTTGCTTCCCCTTTCCCGGAGGGGGGATCAGCGTTGCTGTGACAGCCTCCTCCCCACCGGCGTGGTTGGTCGCAATGTCGAGGAGCTCCCGAGTAGTCCTCGGGGTCCTTCGCCCTAGCTGATGGATGAGGGTGGTGCAGGTGGTGTCGTTCTGGAATGCCGATATGGCGTCGTTGTCGGTCGCAGTGGGGAGCTCGGTGCAGCGCTTGGAGAAGCGCCTGATGTAGTCGCGTAGGCTCTCACCCGGTTGCTGCTTGCAGTTGCGCAGCTCCCAATGCTTGTCGGGTCGGGCATACGTGCCTTGAAAGTTACCGATGAAGGTGTCCCGTAGGTCCGCCCAGCTGTTGATCCTGCCTCGGGGCAAGTGTTCGAGCCAGGTCCGCGCGGAGTCGACGAGGTGGAGCGGTAAGTTCTTGATGATGAAGAGATAATCCGTCGCTCCCCCCGCGTGGCATGCGAGCCTGTAGTCCTCCAACCACACGCTAGGGTTGGTCTCCGCGTCGTACTTGGGGATTATTGTCGGAGCCCGGAACCACGAGGGGAACCGTGCGTCTTGCACCTTTCGACCAAAGGCACGCCCCTTCGGATCAGGCGACCAGCTGCAGTCGTGGTCCTCCTCGCTGTCGTAGCGCCACCACGCCTCTTGCTGGATCGCCGGCGCGAGCGGTGCTTATCACGGCGGTCGTGGCCGTCGTCGTTGCTGTCGTAGCCGTACTCGTAGTCATCGTCATCGGCAGCTCGACGGCGGGCTTTGAGCGTGTCTCGGGCGTCACGGTGGGGTCCTAGACGAGTCTTGACCGATGGTTCGCCCGCTTCCTTGTCGTGTCCCCAGTGCATCGACGGAGACGGGTCTTGGCGTCGCACGGATGGTGCTGCTCGCGCATCACGCGCCGAGCGCTGGCGTGACGCTGAACTCTCGGCCTGCTGCGCGGCCGCCGTCTCTAGGAGGGTCTTGAGCTGTTGGCGAACCCTCTTCTCCTCGGGGGTAGCCGGTTCGGGGCAGCCACGCAGAAGCATGGTTGCAGACGCGATGTTCTGCGACGCGCGCCTGAAGAGTGGCGCGTCGTCGCCGTCGACAGCGGCGTCTTCGTTGATGCGCCGATTCACATCACGTGCGCGTACGCGAGCTTGTGGCACCGGCTGTTCCACCTCTTACTCGCGGTGTTGTTCATGCAGCTGGTCTCGCTGGGGCTCATCCTCCACTCTGAGCGCTTGGTGGAGGTTTGCCAGTTCTTCGTCGAGCTGGCGCTTGGCCTCAGCGATCTCGTCGAGGCACGCCCGACGCTGGGCGTCCCCGTTGCGGTGACGAGGGTTATCCTCGCCATCCGTCGAGCTGGTGGCGGTGTGGGCCTTGAGGATGTTGCACTCGCGCGTGAAGTCCGGTGGAGGCATCGGTGGCCCTCGCCGCATGACCGCGGTGCCCGGGGCGACGTACGATGCCCTCAGTGTGTCCACGTAGGCCGTCACCGGGTCGTCTGGGAGGCCTTGCTGCCCATGGGGGTACATGGTGGTGTACCGCTCCATGAACTCGCCCCAGGTCAACGACTCGGACCCGTTGGCCTGGAAGGCGAGGTCGGTGAGGTAGAAGGCGGCGAGCCTAAAACGCTCCTGCATTGGGTTAGGCCCCAACATGTCCATGATCGACTCGTCCGTGAAGCCACGGATGAAAGCGGCACGTGTCGCCGCCGTCGAGGCAGTGGGACGCGCAGGTCGGGAGAAGGTCCTCCCGACGATGGACTCCGCCGGCCTGGTGTAGACGAAGCCGAGGGAGCCGAAGAGCACGGTGGCACCGGGAGTCAGCGAAACTCCGCGGCCCTCCATCCAGATCGCTGGTGTGGTTCGGCGAGACACACGATATGCCCCTACCTGGCGCGCCAACTGTCGGGGTTCTCTACCGCCGACAGTAGATTTGTAACGTATCGTGTGTCGGACCCAGATGGATGGCACGGGAGACACAAGGGTTTTATACTGGTTCGGGCCTCCGGAGAGTAATACCCTACGCCCAGTTCCGAGTACTCGTGTTCCTATGCCAGGGATGTCTGTAGTAGGGGTTACAAACTTGGTGATCGGTCAGCCCCTCAAACGGTTGCACTCCTCCCCCTTTTATAGATGCAAGGGCGAGGGGCAAAGAGGGAAAACAAAAAAGAGCTACAGTACTACGGTAATGGGGGGTCCTTTCGAACGTCGACGTCCGTCAGAAGGCATTGAAGGGTGCTGAGCTGTGGTGGCGCCGGAGACTACCGCGTGTGCTGGTAACACTGTTCTTCCCGGGTACTTGGCGCCTCCTCCGAGTAGTTCACTTGATGACTTGGCCTTCTTGAGCATTGCTTAGGCCCGCCACGTTATGGCCTAAGTGTTGGTAGGTGCCGCCCGTAGATGGTAATCGAGTGCCTGCTCTGACGGGGTGGCGTGCAGCTGGTGTTGGATAGGACGTCATGTTGGAGGCCGTGAGGGTGCACTGTGCAGTATTACGGCTCCTGTCAGAGGAGGCCGCCCTCGCGTCCCGCCAGCTGTGGTCTTTGCATGGCGTGGAAAACTGGCGTCATGCGTGTCGTTGCGGGGAAGCCTGAGAGCTGGGGCGGCACCACGTTCATGTGGGGCCCCTGATCCGCGCTCCGACCTCCACGTGTGGGCCCCGTCCTAGTCGGAGATGGAGACTACTCGTGCGAACGAGTAGTCGGAGGCGAGGCGGAAAGTACTCGTACGAGGCGGAGCGTACTCGTGCGAGGCGGAGAGTACTCGTGCGAGGCGGTGAGTACTCAGAGACGAGGCGGAAGGTACTCGGAGGTGGGGAAGTCTTGTCAGTGAGGGTCTTGACGAAGATTTGCATCCCTCCCTGTCCTGGATCTTAGCCTTGACATTGTTAATGGTGTCAGAGGACTCCATCTCGAAGGTGATTATCTTGCCGCTTCGGGGGCCCTAATCCAGGCCCTCGTCACCTCTCCATTTAGGCTATTGAGAGCCCTCCGAGGTTACTTCCTGCGACACAAAGTTACTTCCTCCTATGTGCTTCTTTCTGTTGAGGGAAGTAATTTTGTGTCGTAAGAAGTAACCTGGGAGGGCTCTCCATGTATGAGCAAAAGTTACTTCCTCATGTGTGCTTTTTCTGTTGAGAGAAGTAATTTTATGTCGTAGGAAGTAACCTGGGAGGGCTCTCCATGTATGACTAAAAGTTACTTCCTCTTGTGTGCTTCTTTCTGTCGAGGGAAGTAATTTTTTGTCCCAAGAAGTAAACTGGGAGGACTCTCCATGTATGACTAAATGGAAAAGCCTCTCCATGTAGCCGCCTCCAAATTTTTCACATCAACTGAAATGCATGTTTCGGCTTTTGTGCAAAACAAAAGTTCAAGGAAAAATATGTATTTTCCTAATAAAGTTTCCAAATTAAACTTTAATTATTAAATTATGGTGTTTCTTAAATAAGATCTACTCCCTCTGTTACAAATTATAGATCATTTTGAGTTTTCTAGATTCATAGATTTTATTATACATCTAGATATAGTGTATATATAAGTGCATAATTGTCTGTGCTTAGAGCCGACAACCTAATGAGGAGGTGGTCGAGGTAGACTTTTGTGTGATGGGGCATCGAGATCAAGAGCTCGAAGATAGACAGAAATACACGATATAGATATATTCGAGCTGATGAATAGTGTAATATCCTACGTATTGTGTGTTGCATATTGATTGATTGATTGGAGGGGTTCGTGCCTCGCCTATACATTCGGAGGCAAGATTACAAGTCGGCTGAGTACAAGAGTGCAATGTGTGCCTTCCTAATCTACGACTAGGCAAATTCTATTACTTGTTACAATGTGTGCCTTCCTAATCTACGACTAGTGGAGTAGGAGTGCTTGTCTAGGAAACACATTCATCAAATAGAAAAAGGAGACAAGCACTCTTCTGAGACAAGTTGATTTTTATCAAATTACATCTGCCAACAACTCTTTCGAGACAAACACTCTTGCTCTGCAAAAGATGAAACACAGAAACACATTCATCAAAAAAAAGGAAAAACACATGTAATTTAATGAGTAATAATATATAATAAAATCTGCAATACACTAGACATTATGACCAACATACAATTACTGCATTAACAAAGAATTGCATGCCACTTTTAAATGACAACAAATCAACTTTAGCATACTTAATAGTTCATCATCAAGTCATCGTCATTCTTAATAGTTCATTCTAAACCCTAATAGGTCATCATCATTCAGATATAGTTGTATGTGACTCAACAAACCAAGTCAGGATATCCTAGCCGCATTCACCCAAATATTATAAGTTTAAATCATATTTTAGTGCAAGTGCAACAAGGACCACCCTAACTAATGATATAATCAAGTCAGGATATTCTCTATTTGCCAATCCAGATATGCCACCCCACACAACTGGTCGGGGGAAAGGAAGCATATAGACTTACTTGAATTAACACAAAACTAGATTTGCATGGACCTACCCTCTAGAGCCTGAATCGCATATCAATCACCCCTAAAACCCTAGATTCCTCGAATAATTGAAATAAAATCATGGATCCGACTCGAATCACTGCATATCAATCACACAAAAAAGATTGGATCCGTCTCACTCCTACTCATCGATCAAAACCTGAACTGATCCCTGATCAACCTACCTTCTCCTGCAGCGCCCAAATTTGATTCGAACTGCCTCGACGTCCCAAAGAAAACAAATTCGAAATGCCACACGACGAGCGGAGTAGGGACGAGATGAAAGAGAGATCCGAGGTCTCAAGAGCTCGTACCGCAGCGGACGTCGAAATTGAATCGAGCACGCGCACCACAGCGGTAGCCATGGCGATGCGCACAAGGGGAAGATGAGACCGCCTTGATGGATGACGCAAGGGTACTGTGGCAAAATCCTCTCAACTCGAGTAATTCCGTGGAAGGGGCCACCTCCTATATGCGTGCCGTCGTGCCGGTAGGGAGAGCCGCGTAGGTCAGTGGTCTCGTCAAAATGCACAACCTAGGGCCCAGGGCCTAGGGCTTGGCGGCTGGCCACCCTACTACACGAGGCACACATAGCCCAGAACAGAACAACCCACCTTGGTCTACGAGATGCCATTACTTTATTAACTTATTAGGCAAATACTTATTATGGTCTTTTCTGTGAGTCTTATTGGATTGAGGGTCTAAACATTAGCTCATGCCTAATGTTTAGCGTCAACATTTAGATCTTTAAAGTTTACTCCTGGATCTATTTGGATTGAGATGCTACATATGCATTTAATGAGTATATTTGTTATAAATTAGCCTCCCGATGGAAGATCTAAGATGTCCCTTTCCCACAAATTTTGTTCCCCTATATGAATATAGTTTTGTTCGTCTGGCTTATCAGCACCAGCCAGGAGTACTTTTCTCTCACAACAAATCAGCACCAGCCACCTAACACCAACCAGTCGACGGTATTTTTCTTTCACAATAAATCAGCACCAGCCAACTGAACAAGACATTGCCCACGAACCCAACACGTATAGTGGCAATCAATGTTCCTCAAGAATGCAACAATTCATGCAACCTCATATCAACAATAGTACAAACAGGAGGGCATAAAAAATTGCAAATAGTTATGTCTTGCACTGAGGCGATGAGGTATACAAGCAAAATGTCTACAAATATTTACCGCGCTATACAAATGGTACCAACTTCAACAGCTCGAGTTGAATCAACATCCTCATCCTACTCTGCCAAAATTTTCTGGTACCAAAAAGAATATTAATTCCAAACTACGATCATCTACTAAGTATTGGCCCGTGCATTGCAATGGGCAAATTTTGAATGAAATAATAGTTTGGAAAATTTCTATAAATTTTACAAGCACACAAAATTCGAACAAGATAAAAATCAGAATTATCACATTTTTAAAAAAAATAACAAAAAATCATAATTATCACATAACAGTTATCTTTGAATCATATAAGCATACAATTCAACATTGTAAGCTCTTGTGCAATGCAATCAGTGTTGTGGATAGCGGGCTATAGTGGTGCTATAGCGTGTACAACAAAGTATCGCGATGCTATCCTGTTTTTACCGCTATCGGTGATATTATCATTGTAGCGCTAAATAGCGCCACTATAGCAAATTAGGGTAGTCTTTATTTGCGACACTATTTTTAGAATTATTGGCGACGCTATTGAGCTCTGTTCTACGCACTGGGCCAAAACTCAAGGCAACCAAAGATTTTGGCCCATTTTTGGCCCACTCCAAACACATATATCCAAAGCAAACCCTAACAGCTACTATCCCTCAGACGAGATTGAGTGAGCTTAGTGGCGGCCACGACTCAATCGAGTGCTACGGTAGCGGCGGAGCCGGAGTCAACAACTAGCACTTGACGTGCGACTTCCCCTCCAAATTCTGTTTCCAAGCTTCCAGCATGGGTGCTTCACTGCCTGTGCTTCCTTTTGCCGGCGGTGCGGGTCGATCTGCATCTACACCTGCACTCTGAAATCTGCATCGGCGTTTGAGTTTAGACTTATTCAGTTAGTCCATATTCTTGGTTATTTATGCAATATGTACTCAAATATATTATATTTGTGATTAAAATGGTCAAATATGTGATGAAGTATTGTAAATCCCGCTGTTTTTTGCAAAACGCTAAACCTGTAACGGCCACTGTAGCGGCGCTATAGCATCCAATAGCATTTTTGCGAGGGTTCCGCTAAAATCTATAGCCCGCTACTCGCAACATTGGTTGCAATGAGCATATAGAAGTAGAACAAAATGATAATAGTTTAAAAAATTACTATAAATACTATGAGCACACAAAATTTGAACAAACTAATAAATCAGAAGAAGTAAAACCGGCCTAGCACTTGAAGTATATAAACAAGCAAACTCGGATAGTACTTGAGATGGATATTACCGGTCCACTTACTAGAACATTCAAATACAGGTAAAGAGAAGGTAATGAAATGCAATAATATCCATCTCAAATAGTAGATGCTCCAAAACAAATCATGCTATTGGCAACATCACTGAAATTTATGTACATGGCAATATCATTGCATTGTTCTCCAACAGTGTCTCAGGTTAACACCAATAAATGCTAATGGCTGATCATCTATGAGTCGCTAGCACCCTACACACCAGCAACCATAGGCTTCAGCTTCAATTCATGGTCCTGAAAGGAGAGCATGACACAGCCTTTCACTCCAAGGGTGCCATGTTGGCGCCACTGAATAACCTTTTGCAAAGAACAGTGATATGTGCACCTTTCAACTTCTTGTACATGGTGTAATAGATAGTCCTACCCAAAGTTATTAACATTGACTAAGCTCTAACTTCTGTCAAATATTTGACATTAGCACATGGTTCATGGGACTCGGAAAGCTTGACGTAGAAAAAAAGGAAGCACAATATAAGTTCAGTCATCACAGAAGTTTATTAATCTTAACAAAGTTTACTATGCTTGGTAGCTCTAAGAATTAACTGAAACCAACATTTTAGGATACCACTAACATCATTGAGATGCATCCTTTTATACATAACTCTTCTATGGTTTAAACTCCTACATTTGATTGGTCGCATGTACAACTAGTGGGCACATCCTTAACAAAAAAATTAGTATTCAGCACAGATAGTGTAGTCAATAGCACAATACATTTTGAGCTTCTACACGGTGGCAAAAAGAATCGACTGCGTCGTGACAGACTGAGTCACGCCAAGCGTGGAGTGACTCAAGCGCATGACTCAGTCACGCTACTGGGTGGAAGTTGCTGAGTGCACAAAAGTGCATCTCATTTAAGCATGTTTCAATTTTCATTTTGATTAACAAATAAATTCCTAAATTTGTGAAACTCTAGGTGTACAATCTATAGAGAGCGTACATTCCATTTGAACTATTTTCATTCCAAACCATGAATGATGTGAAAAATGAGAAATCCAATTTTCAAATAGACTAAGTATTATTGAGTCAATATATCAAATTTTGATAAATCTGTCCAAGTCTGGAAACAGAGCCAACTAGTCAATAGCACAATACATTTTGAGCTTCTACACGGTGGTATTGCAAAAAAAAATCGACTGAGACGTGACAGACTGAGTCACGCTAAGCGCTACTGGGAAGTTGTTGAGTGCACAAAAAGTGCATCTCATTTAAGCATGTTTCAATTTTTATTTTGATTAACAAATAAATTTCTAAATTTGTGAAACTCGAGGTGTACAATCTATAGAGAGCATACTTTCCATTTTAATTATTTGCACTCCGAATCATGATGTGAAAAATGAGAAATTCAATTTTCAAATAGACTAAGTATTATTCATTAGTCCAAGTCTGAAAACAGAGCCAAAGCCAACTAGTCAACTTTGGACCTACTTTCTCATAAAATTTACATTGAAACCGGATATTTTTGAACTAAAAATGAATTTGGATGTTCATAGAGTATTTTGGATAAGTTGTTGGTCCTTGTTGATCAAAGACATCAAAAAACTCATAGTTGAAAGGAGGCCTAAAGTTGGTCAATGATTTAGTGAAGTACCTTCACGTAACCGGTCATCCCATTACTTTGGCATCGAACCATTTGTTTGATCTGAAAATAGATCCACCTGTCACCACATCTTTACAAGATAACCCTCACTGTGAGAATGGGCCACCGAATTTCACAAGATAACCCTACAATGAGCGGCCTGCCACCATTCTATCCTGGTTTGGTGTCACTTTGGTGTGCTGCTTGTTGGTCATTGTATTTGTATCCCACTTTCAATTCGGATGGCACACCACACTTTGGTGTGCCTATCTGTCTACTGGTATATCACCACTTTGTTTTTTATATTTTTTCTTCGATTTTTCAAAAATAAATGCAGCAAACAAAATTTAGCGGATCTATACACATGTTGCCGTGTGACATGGTGGCAAGAGCGAGACGCCCTGCCACATGGCGGTAGGGTGTACAGCGAATGGTCGGGTGGAGCGGGGTGCCCTACCAGTGGGCCAGGGCACCTACCGCCGTGCCACATGGCACTTGAAGCCCAACCGCTGTGTTCCACGGCGGTAGGATGCAACCATCGTGCCACATGGCGGCAGCCTCGGCCCTATATAAGGAGGCCGAGGCTGCCGTCGTCGGCCCCCTCCCACTCCTCTCTCACTCCTCTTCGCCGACATTTGAAGTTTCCAAAGCACTTCAGACCCAGGTATGTTTCTAACTATATCTAGTTTAGTTTAGTTTAATTTAATTTAGTTAGTTTAGTTTAGAATTAGTTTAGAAATAGTTTAGAAATTGTAGAAATAGTATAGAAATGTTTATAATTAATAGAAATTGGTTTAGAAATATTATAAAGTAGTTTAGAAATTGTAGAAATAGTTTATAAATATTAGAAATTAGTTTAAAATTCTTTAGATGTTGTTGGAATTTGCTGAAAATACTTAGAATTTGCTACAAGTTGATTAAAATTCATAAAATTTCCTAAAAATTCTTAGAAATTGCTCACATCGCTAGAAATTCTTAGTATATTTTTAGAATTAGCTGAAAATTTCCAGAAATACTTAGAAAATGTTGTAAATACTTAGAAAATTGATATAAATTCTTAGAAAATGTTGTAAATTTGTTGCAATTGATATAGATTCTTAGAAAATGTTGTAAATACTTTGAAATTGTTATAAATTATTGTAAATACTTTGAAATTGTTATAAATTGTTGTAAATACTTTGAAATTATAGAAAATTGCTTTATATTCACACAAATTGCTAAAAATATTTTGAAATAGCTAGAAATTGCTTCACATTCGTAGAAATTGCTTGAATTTTTTTTGTAAATTATTACAAATTGTTGTAAATTCATAGAAATTTGTCAAAATTTATATAAATTGTTAGGAATTACTCAAAATTGATGTAAATTATTTTAAATTCGTATATAATTTCTTTTTTTTGCAGCTATGGCTCAGCCACCGGTAGACTACGTACGTACGGAGTTGTTCGAGGAGGCGGTGGACCAAACCACTACTCCTACCGGGCGGCCGTTCTTGGAGAGAGGGTTGGTGGTATACATGCTAGGACCACCCGCACGTTGATGCGGATACACCAGCTCTGGATCCCCAAGTTTGTAAGCCATTTTTTAAATTTATTTATCTTTGTTTACAATAGTATATGTTAAATTGTTTTTGTTCCATTTTGTGTTTCAGACTACGTGTTGCAGGACTACTGCCTTTTGTGTGGTTGGTCGAGGGGGACAAGGTACGGGCTCAGGTTCCCGTGTCGCAGCGGATGACGCGGTTCCAGTACGACAGCTCTCTAGCCGTAGTGTTTCCGGATCGGTGGCGACCAGAGACACACATGTTCCACTTGCCCGTCGGTGAGATGACGATGACTCTGTAGGACGTGGCGCTCTTGGGCGGCCTTCTGTGTGCAGGCCAGACGATGGGGCCTATGGGCATCCCCGCATCTTGGCGCGACGACTTCCTTGCTCGGTCAACATGCACGAGCATGCCTGAGCCGTACCAGTCATTCACCAACACGCACGGTCCCACCTTGACTTGGTTGCAGCAGTTCAGCGTATGTGCTTTTACCTATTATTTTTCATCATTTGTATGCATTTAAAACAAATGTGACGATTGACCTTTGTGTACAGGTTGATTACATGGCGAACGACGACGACCAGCCGATAGTGGACATGTTTCTAGAGCTGTACCTGCTCTGGCTATTCGGGTTCGTGATGTTCTGCGAGTCAGCAGGAGACACGATGTCGAGGTACCTGATCCCGCGCGGATGATAGCGGACGCACCCCTCGACGTGGTGCCCTAGATTAGCTTGGGCAGCACTATTCTGTGCTGTACCTAAGGGGGTTTTGTACGGCCGTGTCGAAGGGGGAAGTAGCCAGGGGATCCTCCTTGGTTGTCCTCTCCTTCTGCAGCTGTGGATCTACGAGTGCTTCAACATCAGTCGGGCTAAGGCCGACCTCTCCGAGTACGACCCGCTGCCAGCTGACGCCGACCACGTGGACCTCCCCACCATGGGTTCTCTGTGGTGCCTCCGGAAGGTAATTCATCTTGCTTATCGTTTTATTCGCTTAATTACCATCTTAGTTTGACAGAATTAACTTTTCCTTTTGTCGACAACACACTTGGGCTGGGAGCAGACGAAGAAGTCCTACCAGGACTTCGTGGGCCAAATCGACACGATGACCGATGAGCAGGTCAAGTGGACGTCGTACTCACAGGTTATTGTCGACAGCCGTGCACCACAGGGTCTCTCGTCGCTGTGCTTCCGAGACCAGCACTACTAGATGACGATGAGACGTTTGGTGTTCGACATCTACGTCGAGGAGTATGTGGTCCACAGGGTGATGAGGCAGTTCGGCCTCTACCAGGTGTCGCCTGTGCCTATTGCGCACACTCTTCCGGCGTCAGTGCTTAGGTAAACTATCTAGATTTGTTACAATTTTATTACGTTACAAGGTGTCAATTACTAATAAATTTGTTTAATTTGTGATAGATGGACGTGTAAGGGCCTGGCGGCGTCGACACCGTGACGCGACAAGTTGCATACGTGCGTGGACGAGTGGGCTGACGCACCGGCTCACGTTGTCACCGAGGAGCGCCCCCACGACGACGCGGCCTGGGTAGCGTACCTTATGTGGTACATCCCGAGGACGCGGACACGGGTGATGCATGTGACAGAACCGCCTAAGATATTTCTGTATTATCACCTAAGCCGGTCCACTTGGCTATTAAGCGATAATAAAGAAGTATCATGTCGTCTCTGCCGGGTCAAGCCCGGTGAATCACTTACAACACATGATCGATAATATGCAACAAAGCCCACACGAAGGCGGGTCCAGAGTACAAATTTAAATTACATAACAGCCCACAGAGTCAAATTATTACAAACCAGTTTTCATGAATAAAAGTAAAGTTGCAGAGTTTCAACAACGAAAAAGTAAACTAAGCGTATGATACACATGGGAGGCCATCCAAAGCATATCACTCATCATCATCTCCATTTTCCCACTCAAGTTCCCATCCATCAGGGATAGAGCCAGCCCAAATAGGATTACCTGAAAACAACAAGTAAAGCAAGGCTGAGTATACTAATACTCAACAAGACTTACCCGACAAAATAAAATTACAACTAGACATGTAAGGCTTTTTGGCCGGTGGGTTTGTTTTGCCAAAAGCGACTAATAGTTGATCCTTAATTCTAAGTTTTAGCTCACATTCTAGTATATTAACCATTCTAGGTAAGCACCTAAACTAAACAAGCAGTTGTGCAAACAATATTATTCAAGCAGCAAATTTATCCATCTGTTCCATATTACAAGATGGGGTAGCCAGTGGTTAAACCGTCTCAGATAACGGCGAGAGACCGACGATCGATCGAATTTATAAACCTTGCAAGGTATAACCCAAGACACACGGAAGAAATTATACTCCAAGGAATCAAATAAAAGCAAATACGGAGTATACCCCGACCAGGCGGTTCCCGTCATTCCCACAGCTTAGGATCAGATGCTATAGTCCTAAGTACAAGGTTTACTGGTACGCCCAACACAGTACGTCCAGACTCACACTTGCACTACAGGTGGCGAGCCTGGAGGCGCACCTCAAGAGTAGTAACGATAAAGTTCCCGCACTAGTTCATTAGGTACTAGGCTTACCGGACCCATTCCCGACAAGTGTTTGGTACGTTCAATAATCAATAGCTTAAAGCAGCACAATGCTACTCGGTCGAGACCGAACCCATTGCTCTTACCACATGAGCGAGTCAGTTTAACCAACTTATGATTCCAACATAAGTAACTTATATCTCGCGAGCAATGATGCATTACTCGACTTGTACCGTGTCCTTAAAGCATGGCACTAACGACCTAACATACTAGTAAAAGAGCATAGGAATCTAAGGATCATGTATCTAAGGTTTCAAATCAACTCCTGAAACTTAAATGCACATACTTAACATAAATGCGAAAAAAATAAAGTGTAAGTTAGAAAACATTGGGTTAATGCTTCCGGTGCTCGCCTTCCTCTTCTTCTACTACAGCCTTGGGCTCTTCTGGACTTTGGTCCAGGTCTTGCTGCGCACTGCTAAGGTTCACTTCACCATCAATAGTCTTGTCTCCCTCCTGGGTCAGTGTGTACGTCCCGTCTGGTAAATCTACATGTATACATGCACATGCATTAGGTGATGGTGAGGGTAGGAGAATTACCACCAAATCAACTCTTGTTGGCCACATTCATCTACACACTAATATTTTCTCATAAAAAGTATGGTGTGGGGTGATGGTTAACTAAAGATTACTTTGATGGTGATTGTGTGCACATCTAAGAAAAATAAATTACTTAACTTCACCAAACAGCAAGAGGTGTGTTTAATGATGACCAACAGAAATAAATCATGAATTCTTTAAATAAACATAAAAGTGAGCAAAAACATATTTATTTAAATTCTATCTAGCTTTTCATCAAAAAAATCCATATTAAAAGAACTACAATTCCAACTGTCCTAAAATTTGGTACACAGCAACATACATCTAAACTAAGCTCACATGCCAAAAATTAGCTCTAGATCACATATAAATTAATTTATATGAAAAAGACAAGAATCAGCCTAGCATAACTTAATTAAATCCTACAAAATGATTTACAAATATTTTTGGTCTCGAATTTCTCATACAAGTCATTTATGTCAAACCTAAGCCTCTGACCAATACACAAGTGTAGATCTAATTTATTTCTCAAGTTATCAATTTAACATCCTACACAAGATTAAATACAAAACATGATTCAAACAAAATCCTAAAATCATATCCATTTTACCAGAGGTACTACTCATCATGAAAAAAACTCTGGGGTGCACTTGTGCTCAAAGAAAGTTTATTTGAAGGGACTATAAAAAGCATCAAGATTAATCTAGCATAAAGATTACGTAAATCATAAATACAAATCTACATATCAAACTCATGTAAACTTTGGACACAAACTTAAACATGGCATAAAGAACAACATATCCAAATTTCAACTACATACCAATAGTACATTTTAAAGTACAATAAAAACACTTCAAACTGAGTTTGATTTTTCATTTCAAATCTACATAGAAACCCTATACAACCTTTCTAGAAAAGGTAGATCACATCAAAAGGAAACCAACACAACTAGATTTATAGTTTTCTGATTTTTCTACGATTTTTAATGATTTTTCGAAGTTGTTGAGAAAACCTAAAACAACTTTTACACTTGGACCCTTGTACTAATTTTTTGATATTACAACCAGGTCCCTAGTTTACGGAAAACTCCCTGGAAAGTTTGCAATCGATGAAAACAGGCCCTCGCCGGCGCAGGGAAGCTCGCCGGCGGCCTAGGAAGGGTCGGACTTGGCCGAAGGGGTGGCCTAGTGCCCCTAGGGTGCCCACCTGCATCGCGTGGTGAGGAAGACCTGGCCGGAGGGGTCGCTGGCGAGCTCCCACAGTGGCACACAAAGGAGGCGCCCGCCGGAGCTCGGATTCCCGGCGACGGCGGCCAAATTTCGAGGCGGCGGTGACGGAGGAGGCTGCAGGAAGTCCTAAGGGAGGAGTGAGAGTGGTTGGGCGGTGGCGGTTTAAAGCGGACGGCGGAGCTCCGCGACAGCGGCTATGGCGGGCCGGCGGAACGGAAAATCGGCGACGAAAGCCGGGGCTCCGGTTTTAAACGAGTGACGGCGCGTGCGCTACCAAGACGAGGCGTTCGCGAGCAAATGATGCTAGGGAGGCAGCCAGCTGGCCCGACCGCATGCGCGCAGGCCGTGCGGTGCGAGCACGCGCTGGCGCGTGGCCCCGGCTCGACGCGGGATCTCGCGTGGGCGCGGCGTACGGCGGTTGAGTCGGGCGGAGGCCCCACGGCGTGTCGCGGTCCACAGCGGAGGGAGCAAGAGTTTGTACGCCGGACTGAGGCGCACGCGACACGTGGACGGCGCGGTCCGACAGGGGTGCGCACGTGCGAGACCGCGGCGACGCCGGCGCCCGAAGCTCGATTTTATTCCGTTTGAGCATGTTCGACGAGGCGAAACTCAAAAATTTCAAAACAAAGTTGAAATTCTCCAAATACAAAAGTTGTAGAGGAACTATAGGACTACAATTTTTACAAAGGGTGACCTATGTTTTGTTGATTGGTTTGACGGGGAAAACATGGCGAAGTTGCTGATTTTCTCGGCCCTGTTTTACTGTTCATAGAGACTTCAACTCGGTTTTTGGCTAATTTGCACTCAAAAATTGAATGTCCGCCAATTATCAAAATTGTGTTCCCAGAAACAATGAAAAACTTTTATATTGGCATAATTTGAAGTCCTATAATGAAATTTGGAGAACGTACAAGAAAACCATTTCAAGATTATAGAGCTCTAAGGGGTTTGACCAAGTTTTGGGAATTTGACCCGAGGTTTCTTTTGCAAAGTTGTTCAAGACTAGACTAAGCATATTTTGGGACTAATCACACTTAATTAACCAATCTAATTTATGTGCTTATGCTAATTAAACATCAGGGATGTTACAATGCACGTCCCTGCTGCCCCGGCACCGCCACCGATCCCGGACCACCAGAGGCTACTTCCGTTCGGCACGTACCCGGTGCGACGAGATCATAACACCGACACAACGGTTAGTTTCGAGACTGCAATCATATTTTATTCATGTTACTATTCATTATAACGTGTGCTACTAATTTCGTGAGCAGCATGACGCGCTTGCGACGGTGGCGCGGATTGTGCTCGACGCGATGGCCAGGTTGCAGTCCATGGGACCTCTGAGCACACCCAGACGTACCAGAGCCTCTACGAGATCGCCACTAGGTACAGCACCATCGTTAACTACGGCGGGACCGCGGCCATTCCTCTTTTTCCACGTCACACCGCGTCGTCCTCGAGCTCCGCCTCGACTGGTTGTTCGTACCGGTCGCCTTCGACCTTCTCACGTCCATAGGCTGCTTTCTCAGCTCTGTCGGCACAGCCTCAAGGTCCGCACACCTACGTGCAGCGGTCTGTTGGTTTTCACGGCTTGGGTACATTTACTGAAGCTACTTTTCAACTAATGCACGGAGTTGTTATGTGTTGTTGTTATATTAACTTGATCGTACAGGGTGACCGCCGATCTATCCGATGGGACCCGGACCTTCCACCTAGGCTCGACCGGCACATACGACGCCACCTGGAGGAGCAGCAGATATTCCTTCCTCGTCCATTGTACCGATTTTTCAGTCTGGTAACTAATATAGTAATATTTGAATTCGATAAACATGATACGTGCTAAATTAATATTGTTCGTTGCAGCTTTCGACCCGAGCGCCACTCTGGAGTTCCCCGTAGCGGACAACCAGCTGGGGTTCGATGAGTTCAGGTTTGAGGACTGGATCCCGGCCCATGACGTCGCGGAGGTGATTGCAACCTCACAGTTACTAGAGGTGTCACATCTTGGGACGCAGGAGACACAACTGCCTGTTGGAGGGTCCCAGCCGGCGGCCGGAGAGACACAGGCTGGTGCAGGTCGTCGCAGGCGGTTGCAGGGTCTTCGCGGCGGCCATGGCGACACCGCCTGCCGACGACAATCGACACCGGCAAATCAGGCCACGTGAGCCCCTCACGTACGACCAGGACCACATGAGGGCCGGTGCTCGAGCAATAAGGCCGAAGCGGGGCAGGCAAATTTAGATTTACTTGTGTTTTTTGTGCCAACACTACTTGATCATGATCTTGTATAAACTTTTTCCATTTACTCGTAGAACTATTTTATTTCCTTTTTTATATGAAACTAGTTGCTCTTTTTTAAATTTCTTTTTTTATATATTGCTCTATTTTAATTTATAAAAAATATGGAAAAAAACGTACCGTCATATGGTACGACAGTTGACTCCTACCGCATTGTGCCATGGCGGCGGGTATCCTACCGTCATGTCACACAGCGACAGGTATATAGATTTGTTAAATTTTGTTTGCAGCATTTATTTTAAAAAATCAAAAAAAAAATCGTACTTCGATTGAGGTGATCGATCGAGTCGCGCTGCCAGCAAAATATTTTGCCATGGGTCCCGGTATAGGGTATGGCCGTATGGCCAGCACGAAGCAGTCAGCACTCAGCAGCTGGTATTTTTCTCTTAAACCGTGAGCACACTTTTTTTTATTGAATTTGAACTGTGTTGTTTGGAATTAATAATGCAACAAAATGAAATCCTGTGTGTGTATTTTTCTTACTTTGAAATCCTGTGTGTATTTCAACATTCTTTTTATGCATGGTTTCAACGTGGAATGTTGAACTTTCTATTGAAATTAATGAAATAAGTTTGAATAATTGTTGAATCTTGTATATTAAAATGTGCTTAGGTTGTAATAAAATATTTTAAAAATAAGAACGTGTCGGCACATTTTTTTAAAAAAAAGAAGATATAGGCTGATGGGCTATGCTGGGCTCTTGCGTCATCAAGAGTTCATTCATCTCACCCACCGGACTGGACCAAACAAACAAACAAAATGCAGAGTAGAGCTCGTTGGGCCTAGATGATGATGAACCGCGCCGTGGGTCAAAAAAAAAAAAAAGAGGAGCCTCATGGCCCAAAACAAAAGGCATAGTGTATATTGTCCTTCACGTTGTGGCAAAATTTTAATCGACTTCTGCTGGTTTGTATGATTAATTTGTTTTGGAAGGAAAATAGTATACAAAAATAAACAGAAATAACAGTGGCGTAACCACATGTAGGCGAGCTGGGGCAGCCGCCCTAGCTATCTGTCGGAGATTATCTACATCTGACCTTCGTGTATTAGCAAACGATATTGATTTTGTCATCTATAACGTATATGTACTTCAATTTTAGCAAAGTAAAACATCTACTAGCAGAACAGATAAGCCCCGAACATCCTCACTCCCTTCTCCTGAATAATTCCCACGTTAATTCTGCGCTGCTTGCATTGGTTATCTCCGCCTCGTTTTCTATTCACCGTGCTTCGTTCTCACTTGTTAGAGGAGCTAGAGCGCGCCACGAAACAAAAGGGCTGACCGGGCTCCAAAAACTGGAAAAAGGTTCACTGTACACCATGATCGCACTGGGAAAACGTAACTGACGCAGTCAGTCAGGCCGGCCGGCCGGATTGAATTGCGGCACAGTGAACTGATGAAGCCGCTGCGACCCAGCCACAGGCAGCCTTCAACGCCCCGGCGAATGATGATCCATCATGGCGCCCGTGGTGGCAAAAGCCTGCGCCCGAGTTGAGTTACCACCACCCCTCCCGCCGCAACAACCGCCCCGGTACACTACGCCGCGCGGGCGCGGCATCATGGCACCGACGATGGGGTAGATAGCGGGGACGACGACGACGGCATCATCGCCGGCTCCACCCGTCAGCTTTGCCATCTCCGCGGCCGGCCATAATGGTGCCGCGCCCGGCCACACCGGCTCTCCCTGCGCGGCAGCGCAGTGAAGAAGATTCAAGGTGCGCGCCTGTGGGATCGGGATCGGGTCATCGGGATATGGTCCCTGCCGGATTTGTCGCCGTGTCCGTCGGCGCGCATCCGCTTGCTTGCGCGCGCTCTTCAGGGGCGATGCCTTTGCGGCTTTGCCGCCGGGCGCTCCCGCCCGACCGGCAGCTGTTGGTCCTCGGATCCAGGGCCGGGGGCGGGGACACCCGTGCGACGTCGTGCTGGTGTGGTGACTACCATGCCGGTCGTGTTTGTGTTTAGGAACCTGAGGAACAATCACGCTCCGCGTTTGCTATCATTGCCTTGGGGCCCGGAGGAAGGACCCCCGGTGGGGGCAGCGAGGGCGATGTCCTCTCCGATCCGACGACGGTCGTGCTGGCTCGCGCAGCTGCTTAACAGTTGACACTGCTCTAGTATCTGTACAGTCCTAGTGCTACGAGTCTACGAGACTACGATCAGCTCCCATGCTGGCCGTTACTAGCTAGTCTCATGCAGGTTTCAAAACCGCTAACCCACCGGTTTTTTGAAGAAAAAAAATCGGGACGGTTAACTGGTAAAACCGACCGGTAACCGCGGCGGCTGATTTTTTAAGGTTCTGTTAGGGGGGCACAGTAACCGACCGGTTGTGCTGCCGGGCCGGCCGGTAAGACCGATTACCGCGGTAACCGGACGATTTTTTAAAGCCGGGTCTCGTGCCAGTCAGTGGCCGTACATTACCAGACGCAGCTGAAGGTGAGGAATCAGTAGCCCAGACACAGCTGGTCAAACGCCGTACTTCATCAGGTTTATATGGTGCTTAGCATTTTAGCAAGCAAACAAACACATCGCGCAGCACACAAATCGTAGTTTATATGCAATGTGCCAATGTACGTCCTGCTGCGCTCCTGCAACCTGCTCTCTCTTGTGCAGTTGTGCTCTACAAACGGACACTGTTAGGCAGCAGGTCCAGCCAGATCCTGGCTTTTTTACAAACAGCAAGGTGAGGCAAGAGCTACAGCAGTGGAGACAACCAAGAAGATATACTAGTAGTATATAATACACACAGGCAGCAGCATCACATCAGCGTCACACAACACGCGCACACAGAGATCAGGCACACACACTCTTGGACAGGCAATGGAGGTTATTGATGCAGTTACGGCTAGCTTAACGACCTGCTTGTAAGCCTTGGCAGCAAAAGTTTGCATCGACAAGGGCAGAGGGCCGCAATGCGTCGGCGTGGGCGTCGTCAGGCCAGGAGCCAGAAGTTCTTCTGCCACCGGGTGCTGATGAGGTAGCCGCCGACGCCCTTGCTCTGCCGCCGCACCGCCAGCGTCAGGCACTCCGCCCGGCTGATGCAATCCTCCACGAACGCCTCGCTGCCGCTCCGCATGAAGCTGCACCATTTGCAACAAGGTCGTCATCACTCATCACACGCACACACGCACCCAAAAAAAATTAATTAAGGTCCAACCGTTCAGCTAATTAGCAATGCTAACTTGAATAATGAACATGGCAGTTTGGTCACATGGTTAGGGTGAAAAGGTAACTTTTACGAACGCTGTAAGCTTTTTCTTGCGGTGTCTTGAACTTTGAGGTGTTGCTTTCGCAGGCGTACAACAGCAACGCGAGGCCAGCAATGGCACTATGGCAGGGACGCACAGTACCCTTCTTGCTGCTGCTCTTCCCGATTGGGAGATCGGATTTATACAGCGAGGACAAGGCCACAAGGGAAAGGCGTCTCCGGTTTATGGATGGCACATGCCTGTTGCTGTCCGCTAGTTTTTGACCCCAATGGCCAGAGCATACAATTCCCATCCCTGCTCCTGCACTGTTGTTCTCTGGTAAATAAAGTCCATGGCCTTCCTAAAATCGCCAGCTTGCCAAACAGTTCCTGGTACCAAGACAACTACACATGCTATCCAGTATCCATCTATCCACCCCGGGAATTTCAGATTTTCAGGCATGGACATCTCTGTCCCTCCCTGGCTGCGCCTTTGTTTCTGAAATCTGAAAGGGTGATGGGCACGAAGAACCAACAGTGTGCGATAGGCTGTGCCAGCTGCGAGAGATTCTGTTCTCCCCTTTCACCTTTGCACCGGCCAGGCCAGCTGATCCATCCATGCATCCGTGACAAGGGGTGTGGTGTGGAGCTGGATAGATGTGAACGTGCTGCGTGCACATGACATGCATGTTGGTGAGCTGAGCAGAGACAGAGGGGATCGGGAGCTTACCAGCAGAAAGGCGAGGGCTTGCGTTGGCTGAGCACGAGCACGGACGCCTCCAGCTTCTTCACCTGGCTGAGGACGGTCGGCAGCTTGGGGCCCTGGATCACAAGCGCCTCCACCTCCACCTAACAAATCCATCAGGAACGAGGCAGTTTTGGATGACATCGCACAGAGATACCGTGATGCATGCGTGCATGATGAGCGGAGCGCACACCCTCTTCGTTCACGGGCTAAATCCCAAGGACGAGAGGTTCACGGCGCGTGCTATCTGATCTGCTGCTGTTCAAGTACACTGAAACATGCTTTGTGTATTTTGTTAGAGAAGAAATGGCAACAATGAACTGGCAAGGGAAAGAAAAAACTATAGTTTGACTGACATGTTAGACCCCAGCCTCAAAACCCAGAAAATTTGCTCAGAGACGACGTTGTACTCCTTAGCTTAAGAAAGCATTTCTAAATTTGTTCTTAACGAGATCAAGGCTGTTTATTCTGACTGAGCATCTTGCTTTATCACGAGGGTGTGAGGCCCTTTTCAGCTTTAGGGCCTGCCATGATCCATCAATGAAAAGGGTGGCCATGATCCCGTCTCTTTTGTCATGAACGTTCTGATCTGATCTAGCCAAGCCAGTGAAGCCACCTACTAGCATAACTGTTCTTGCTTCCAGGCAGTGAGTGAGTGAGTGGCCCAAGAACTCACACTACTTGATCCAAGAAAAAGCCATAGGGCCAACCGTGACTCCCTGAAGTACAATTTTCACTACATGAGCCTACTTAAACAAACAATCTTTTGACTTGGTAAAACTAGCAGTTTTGCCGTTCAGCCTGCTACTATACGAGCTTGTTATCTTGAATGCTGAGTCTTTAATGGTGGTGGTGCAGATTAAGGTCATAATGCACATTGTAAACAGCTTATGACACGCTTAAACGTCCTAAAATGAACTCTAAATAAAGCACATACCAAATTGAATGAAAAAGTTTTAAAACAGAATGTGAGAAATGCCTACTTCACTGTAAAACTGAACCTTCTGAACCCCCACCCAAAAAAGTGAGTAACCAGCCTTATCTGTGTGTAGGTGCATGACACTTGCAAAACCAAGCTGCAAAACACCACACAAATAAAAGTTGTGTGCATGAACGAACAAGCGCAGCAGCGCACGCACCTCAGGCTTGCAGGCCTTGCAGAGCGCGCCGAGGGAGTTGGCGAGCGCGGAGTCGTCCACCCCGCCTCCGCGACCACCGCCGCCGGCGCCGCTACTCCCGCTCTGCGGCGGCAGGACGTGGAGCAGGGTGAGGAAGTCGCCCTTGCTGGCGACGTGGGTGAGCGCCCACATCATGGCGTGCTTGGCGCCGGAGCTATGGTCCACCACCACCATGACGCGCTTCCGCCCCGCCGCCGCGGCCTCGTCCGTCCGGCAGAACCCGCCGCCGCGGCGGTGGCCGCGGGCCCGCGCCTTCTTCCTGGACCAGCGCCGCGACCCGCGCCTGCTGCCGCCGCACTCCCACTCCTGCTGCAGCAGCTGGTGCGGCGCGCCGCCGCCGCCGCCGTCGCTGGAGCTCAGGTGGCGCAGGAAGTGCTCGCTGCTGCCGCCGCTGCTCCCCATCGATCGATCTCCTCCCGTCCCGCCGCTTCCCAGGACAGTGCGCGGCTCGGTGCGTGTGCTGTGCTCACTGTGTGTGCGTGTGCGCGGGGTGGGTGGTGTGGTGTCGAGTGCCGGGCTTGGCTTTGGTGCGCGTGTGTGCGTGATGTAACGTTGTCCCTTTGTTTTAAAGTGGAGGCAGGGACGGGTGTGAGACTGTGAGTTACAGTAATATGCATCCCGTCTAAACCAGGTGTTTTTGTTTAAGAACGGTCAACATTTTAAACTTCCATCACGGCCGTAAGAGTGAGGATACATAGAGGTTATTCCGCAGATCTTGAGCTGATTTGGATGGTAGATTTGTTCTGAAGAAAAGAGTACCGCTGACTGAATTGTATAACAGATTTTGTTCTGAGAAAAAAAAAATTGTACCATAAGTAAGCCGAGCAAAGTATGTCGTCCTATTTCTGTTTAAAACTAATAATATATAGGCATTTTATTTTAGCTTACAACTCCAAATCTCATATAGTCATATGGAGTACGTAAGAGCCAAACTCTTACCAAAACTTTTCAGTGATATGAATGTCCGTGATCGCTGTCTCATCTAGCAGACATCTGCATTTCCTTTCAGTGGCCATATTCACTTTTCTACCGAATGTTAAGCTAAAGCCTCCAAATGTTGCATGGGGCCAACGCCAGTGCCTCAGCGGTGACTTGATGTAGAATCAGCCACTCTATATGGATGTCCTGTCAGCGGCTTGTATTTGCAACAGGAGTCAAGGACCACAAAGCATAATGTCCCAGAAGAGATCACACACCAATGGTTTTTTTAAAAAAAACTGAATGACGAGAAAGCAAGAGGCTCTACATTTCCAGAATGCAGGAGTTGGAAAGATGGTGAACTGATGTGTTTTGCTTGCATTGGGGAGTTGGAAACGGAACGGGGTATCGATTGAGCAGTCGAACAGACGACGGCCGGTGATGATAAAAAGATGGTCAAAGAGTTTATCACAAAATTCGTACAAAATCATCCCCGTGCAATCATGCAGCAACAGTTACAAATCGAGGACTGATTTTATGGGCACCAAGTAGAAGTTGGTACACTTTTGACTTCAAACAGGATGGGCTCTGCGTTATCGGCAGGGGCAGCCCAGCGCACGACGCGGACGCGCTCCGTGCTCGACACCATCCGCCAGCTCGCAGCAGCAGCAGCGTCGGCCGTCGCCGCTCGCTAGTCACCACTAAGAGCAAGTACATTGGGTGGGCTCATATATTAACACGTAATCTTGAGACGATTTAACAGACAACTTATACAATGAGGTATTGTTTAAGTTGTCTTATGACTTCTAGATTTATGCACCGGCCCAATTATTGTTGTGATCTACTACAATTTTTCACTCTGTAGCTTCTTTGTGTTGCCGTATTGTATTCCAACACCATATATGAATAAAATATGTTACTTATACATATGACAACGGCTAATCTTAAGCAATATAGGCACGGGAGGAGTTATATGTATAATAAATTCGAATAGAATATGTCTTCTTCGTACATATTACCAAAATAAATAAAATTACATGAAAAGCTCGCACAAGTAAGCTCTAATTATTCTGTCGATTATGAGAGCGATGCCAAATATGTTCAACTAAGTCATTCCTAAGTGTTGTATGTGTCTCTCGTGCACGGATTGCAGCATTTCTTCGTAGTACTTCAGCAAAGCTCATGTTGTTACCTATACTAACTCCTGGTGGTAGAGCATATGATAATCCTGGAGTTGAGTTTAAATCAAAAAAAGTTGCACCCGGTCCCTTTCCTTTCCCACTGCGTTCGGCCTTAGCTTTCTTACACCCAATTGGTCGTGGCAGATTATTAACCAAATCAGGAGACGATGTCAGGTCCACAGCCCCCGTCTCAGAATTCTTTCTTTTGATAGATCCATTAAGGTCCTCATTGTGGGCATGCCACTTTGGTTGATCCTGTAGAACCTTCCAACAAGCAATGAGTTTGAATTGACCTTCTTCAGAGTCACTCTCATAGAAAGCCATAGCTTTGTCCATTACTTGCTCATCAGACTCTCCACTAGCACGAAGACGTTGTGCTTTGACCCAAGAGCCTTGAAAGGCATTCACAATTCTGTTCACACGATGCCATTGTTCCTTCAATTGCTTATATTCTCTAGTTCGATCACTTGGGGTCGTGCTATTGAACATGGCAGTTACTGCTCCCCAATATTGATCATTTCTCTTCCAGTTCCCATCGATAGGATCATTTGAGTTTTTCAACCAAGCACTGACCTGCATTGTATACATATATAAAGTTTGGAAAAGGAGGAAACATATAAAAATGCTGGATAAGTATCTAGAGTTAATTATAAAACTGAGTAGGAGAAGAAATAGAATTTACCAATCTCATGGTCTCATCAGGAGTCCATATCCTCCTCCTCCCAGCCCTATTTCCTCCAGCATCTTTTTTCGACAACGTGCTTGGATTGTCTCCATTATTATCAGTGTTTTCAACATCCACCACAGGAACAGTATGTGAGCCAAGTGCTGAAAGTCTAATGTTTTGTTCAGCTGGTAACTACGATGAGTTCGCATTGGCCATCTGTGGCCGTGGTATCTCGAATTGAGTGTACGGAGCAGAGCCACTAGCATAAAGAAAATTAGCTGATATGGGTGCCTGGCGACAAATTTCTTCAGGAACAGAGTGGTTTAATGAATGTCCAAAGTAACTTAGGAAACCACCAGGCAGGTTAGGACCTAGTTCACTGGAGAAAACAATGACCATGTTACTACTCATTTGTGCGATACAAAAAAAAATTATAGTGAAATAGGCACATCATAGCAAATATCTGGGAATTAACTCTCAACTTCTACCAGAACATGACTCTGCCTTTTGTGATGCTATGATTGCTTCATAAACTATATATATGAAATCAAAATCAAACAACTGTAATTTCAGTGTCACTTAAGCAATCTATCCTTCAATATTCATGCAAACAATTGATACCAGGCTCGCTAATCATTGTGTTCAGTGGATTTTGCTGGTTAAACAACAGACACATACCAGTCATCTCTGATTGCAGTACCGGTGGCATTCAAATCTAATGGGCGAGAACAGTTAGGCACAAAAGCAGGAGGCAACCATGTTGGGGTAGTGGCGACTGAACTTGGAGTGACCTGCTGTGCAGCGGCAGGTGACGGAGATGCCCCCTTGTGTGCTGCAGCCATCTCCGTTTGAGGAGCCATGCTCGCTAGCTGAGTCGACGGCGAGGGGCGCCGCAGTTTCGTGCGTCGCGGGGGCGCCCTGTTTAGGGCAGCAGGCGGGGGCGCCATATCCTTCACTGTCGTGCAAGAGCACCGTGGCCTGGTGCGTCGGAGAGGCAACAGCGAGCGGTGAGTTTGAGAGCAGAGGAAGGTTCGGGTGACTGATTGGATCTGTGATGGGAGGTTGCAGATGAACGAGAGATGGAGAAATTATACAGGGAAAAAGGTGTACCTTCGCGCCATTGAATCAATTTCGCGCGCCAAAAATTGATTTACGCGGGAGAAAGGATCGGGCGCAGGAAATCTAGGGAAGAGAAAAAATCGCATCCCTGGCAATGACGAAAATGTACAATGATGTTGATGTCGTCTCGTGGAGTGGATGTTTCACGTTTTTCATTAAGAGATGAGAAAATGGTTTGCCGGTTTGGGTTACATAGGCACAAAGCCAAACGAAAAGAAAGTCAGGGTAGAAGGGTTACACCACCCTCACCGGGCGAACACTAAGAGGCGAGCGAGCGGAAGAAAGCCCGCGCGCGCCCAAGACCTAGCCTCATCCAGAATCGCCGGCACGAGCGCCACCGGCATGAGAGCCTCCTTGTCGTGGACGCGTCTGTTCCGCTCCCTCCACAGTGACCAAGCGACCAGCCAGACGAAGGATTCAAACCCTTTCCTTCGCACCTTAACGACTTGCTTCCTAGCGGAGCACGTCATCTGCACTTGTTCTGGAACAATATTGCTGACTTTTGGAATTGAGTGTTTTGGCTGGATTGCACAAGGGACTTCAAGAATCCTGTTCATAACGTTCGAACCAATTGTGAATCTATCACAAAAGCCAACATTTGGAAACCTTGAAAAGACTAATAACATTGTCCCCTCATCGCAGATCATCGAAAGCCCAAATGAAAAAAAAGGAAATGGATTCGTGAGAAAAAAAAGGTTGCCTGTTGCCTCCCAGCATGTCTCTTCTGGCCTGAAAACGGGCAGATGGCAGAAATCTCTGTGAAGAACCAAAGAGCTGCGCTTTCAGCATGCATTCTCCTTCTAAAATACCCACTGGATTCAGCAACTCATAACAGCGGCATTATACACAAAACTTCCCAGGCAACGCCTAGCAATCAAATTCCAAACAGGCGGCTGCTCATCTCGGACCCATGCATTAAGCTAAAGCATGCCATCAGTAGAACTTGAGGGGTGCGATTATACATCGCTATCGCTGAAGTGATGGTTCGCAACCCATCGCACCCTGAGTTCCTTAAACACATACTTAATGAGTAAGTCAAACATTGAGAGAGAGGAAATCTGACGCAAGTGCGGATCGGTTGAATGGGTGAAAAAAGAGAGCACTTGGTGTGACTTGTGCATGCATGCAAATAAAACAAAATTGCTGACGTCATTTAGATGCAAACGAATAGAAACTTTAAAAAGTTATAAATCAGAAACCGATCATCAAAATTAAATTTCGATTGCATCATTAGAATTCTGACAATAAAAACTTCAAAATAAGATCCCACTTGACTATATTTTGACAAACTTTTATTTACTTATATTTTTAATTAAAATCTACATTTTATGAGCTATAATAACTATCGAACAAATTCTAAAAGAGACCGAACAAAAAATTTATAAGTACGAACAATTTATATGAACCAATGAACAATTGTTCGTACATATAATTTTTTTGTTCGGCCGTTCCTATATTTTGTTCGTATGTAAAAAATTTCTTGTTCTACGGCTTTGTAGAATTTTTCTCATAGGTATATGTTGCAGAAAAAATGTTGACGTCATTCACATGCAAAACGAATTGACACTTTAAAAAATTATAAATCATAAAAAGAGCATCAAAATCAAATTTTGATTGCACCATGACACTAAAAACTTCAAAATAAGAACTCACTTGACTATATTATGATGAATTTTTTATTTATATTTTTCAATTAAGCTTATAGTGTTCCATGTGACATATACATGTGGAACAAAAATCACTAAGAGAGAACAAATATTCATTGGAGGGGATTGAGGAGGAACAAATATTCACTGAGTGGGAACAATTTCACTGACGTGGAACAAATATTCACTAAGGCGGAATAAATATTTAATGAAGAAGAACAAATATTCACTGAAGCAACACCGAGAAGAAACAAATATTCACTGAAAGAGAACAAAAATTTATTTAGAAGAATAAATATCATGAAAAACAAACAAATATTTATTGAGGACTAACAAACATCTAAAGTGGACGAACAAATATGTAAAAAGAGCAAAAAAATGTTTATAGAGGTCGAACAAACATCTATACTAGACGAACAAATATGTAAAAGAAGAACAAATACAAATTAATTAATTAATTAATAAAAAAATTCAAAATTCAAAAATAGTAGAAAACATAATGAAATAAATAAATAAAAATAGGAAAGAAAAAAATAAATATAAAAAGAAAGGAAAGAAGAAATAAAGAATGGAAATAGAAACATAAAAGTAAAATAAAAATAGAAATAGGAATAAATAAATAAGAGAAAAAAGAGAAACAAGAAAAAGAAAAAAAGGAAATAGAAAATAAAAAGAAAGAAAAATAAAAGAAACAAGAATAGAAATAGAAAAAAAAACGCTCTGCCTCTCCCCCCTCCGCAGCCGCCTTCGGCTCCGGCTCGTCATCCACCTTCAATGGAAGCTTCCACTTGCGGTTACGGCTGGGCAGGGCCGCCAGCTCGATATCGTTCGCTGACGTCTGCTCGGACTTGACCTTCGCCGCCGCCAGCTTGGTCTTGCCCTCCAACTAAATGTAATTTTCAGCCCCACCGATGGAAATAATATGAACAATCACCTCCTCTCTTCTAGGGTTTGAAGGGGGAGGACACCTCCTCTTCCTATAAATAAGACCCAATGGGGAGGAGGAGGGACTCTTGGCTTTGATATTCATGGATCTCTTGTTCATTTGTCTCTAGTACTTCCATCCTCTCTTTCTATCTGTTCGGGATTTCTGGATCCCAACAGTGGCACCTGTCGGTGTTTTAACCCGGCAACCTACCAAGGGGAGTACCCGAGGTAGACGTTTGTGGCCTCACCGAGATCGGAAACCCGAAGGAGAGACACGTGGCACACAATTTAGACAGGTTCTGGCCGCGAGGTGCGTAATACCCTACGTCCTGTATGCTGCGTAGCTCTGGATTGATTGGGTGTGTTTACAAGATGATGCGGATGATGAGATAGGGGTCCCTGCCTCGCCTTATATAGTCCGGGAGGCAGGGTTACAAGTCAGTTTGCCAGAGGAGTACTAGTCGTGTACGGCTAGGAGTACTCTACATGGATCCGGACATGTCCAGCTTCCTAACCGAGTACTAATCCTCTGTAAGCCTTGCGCTCCACGCCAGCAGGTGCCGTGTAGCCCAAGTCGGGTAGTCCCAGGGGCGCACGGAGTAGTCGGTCCCAGTACCCACCTGAGTAGTGGGCCCAGGGATGTCCGTACGACAAGCCCCCGAGTACTTTGTAGTCGAGCAGGATGTCTTCGAGTAGTCTTGACGGCCTTGGCGAGTAGTCCTTGAGCGTCCCCAAATTCCACAAGCCGAAAGTCATCAAGAATGCTTGAATCATCCCGAGGCTGGAAGGTACTCCAGCTAATCCTTGAGTAGTCTTGAAGTCTTCTCGAGTAGTTCCCAAGCGTCCCCGAGTGCTTCTCTCGAAGGTCTTCAATAGTACTCGTGTTGTCTTGATGAAGAACCATATAGAAAATGCGATTCGGAGAATCGCATTCCATATGGAATGTAGCCCCCGAGCCTTAGGTCGAATCGCAGATTCAAGCTGAGGGTCAATCTGATGTTCTGCCAATCTTATCCCGAAAAATCCGGAGAAAACCGAAGGACACGTGGCACGGAGCCCCCGAGCCTTGAGTCGAGTACTTTCTCTCGAATTGAAGGATCATCTTGACTGTAGAATGTGTCCTGAGTGGGATCTGGATCTGGTGTAGCCCACTGCATCCGTCGAATGTAGTCGAGCCCCCGAGACTGAGAGCGTTGAGTACTGGAATGTGAAAGGTCAGGCTGCCGCTGCTAAGTCACCCGTCTGGCGCTTATCTGCCCGTCTGGAACTGAGCCGCCCGGTGGCTTATAAATAGCCGGTGAAACCCTTAGGGTTTTTTATTCCCAACGACAGCATTCCCACAGATTAGATCTGAGAGACTGCCCCCTCTGCTCCCCTGCTGCCCCCGCCGCCGCGAGCGTAGATTAGATCTACTTGCGCCCGCCGCCGTAGTCCGCCCACCTCCATAGCCCCCGAGCGAATGCGAGTGAAGACACTCGTAACTTGGAGGATGAAGGCTTCCCCGGTGAAAAGCTCGAAGACCGGCGCGTCGAAGAAAAGGAGCCGCGATGAGGCCGGAGATGCCGGCCAGTCGTCGTCGTCATTGCCGCCTGCCTCCCCTCGCCCCAATCCGGTAAAGGAGTGGAAGAAGGCGAAGTTGAAGACCGAGGACCTCCTCGCCTTGGTCAACAGCGGATTCCTCCGTGAGAAGGAGATAGATTTTTGGCGCACTGCCACTGGAGACCCGTACCCGATGGAGAAGAATCTGGACGAGATCCCGATGTTCGCGCGGTTCGTGGAGCGTGGACTCGCGCTGCCGGCCAGCGACTTCTTCAAGGGGATGCTCAGGTACTACGGTATCGAGTACCTCAACCTCAACCCTAACGGAATCTTCCACATTTCCATCTTTGTGCATTTCTGCGAAGCTTTTGTGGGGATTAAGCCCCACTGGATCTTGTTCCGGAAATTCTTCCGGGTGAAGCCGCAACCGAGCACTGATGACCCGCGAGTAGTCGGAGGCGCCGGGATTCAGATGCGTGAAGACGCCGCCGGCCAGTACCTGCCGTACAAGCTCATTGATTCCAACCAAGACTGGAAGGCGAGGTGGTTTTATATCACCAACCTCCACCCCGAGCTGCCGAAGCTGAGCGGGCGCCAACTGAAGCATGCGCCGTGGTGGAACACGGAGCCCACCATGCAGGAGGGTATTCAACTACCCCCGCTGCTGAACAAGATCAAGGCCTTGCGGGAAGCCGGACTGAGGGCCGAACATGTGGCCTTCAGTTTCATGAAGAGGAAGTTGCAGCCACTGATGGCGCGAGACACCCTCGGGTACCAGTACACCGGCGACGAAGATACGTCCCGGATGCCCGGTGAAGAAATTGACGATGATGTCATCATCGAGAGACTGGGCAAGATCTTTAAGGATATGCCCCCGTACACACCGTGCCCGGTGCCAGAGTACTCCGCGGCACGGCCACCAAACCAGGTCAGTAGTCGTGACATAAGCCCCCGAGTACTAATTGGCTTGAAGTAGTCGTCTCATGCCTGCTTGATGTTGTAGGATGATGTGCAGAAGTACGTTTCCACCCCACCCTCTCCTCCGCGACTTGAAGGACAAGCGCAGGGGAAGGGGGAAACCAAAGCGAAGGAGCATCACGAAGTCGGTGAAGGCGACGATGCCGTCGTTATTGAAGACAGCTCCGATGACGAGGATGAAAAGACGCTGCAACAACGGTTCCAGCTCCGCTCAAGGTTCAGCCGAGCTGGGATGCCGAACATCCCGGTCATCGAGAAGCCATCTAGCCTGGAGGCTAGCTTGCCGGCGCCGCCTAGGAAGCCACGCAATGTGGCGAGGAAACGCGTCGTGAAGAAATTGAAGCTGTCAGAGGCCGCCAGGCCGGAGATGAGTAGTACGACTAGTGTAGTCAAGTACTGCCGATAAGTAGTCTGTTGCTGGCAATATGACTTGTATTGCTGCAGGACATCCCCTCCTCGGATCCCGTTGATCAGGGTGATGAGGATGTCTGGGAGACAGTGGGGGCGGCAGCTGAAAGGAGCATTAGCCCGCCTCCGGCTACTGAAGATGTTGTGCCAGAGGGGGCGCAACAGCAGGCTGGTTCCGAGGAGACGCAGGCGTCATCTGAAGAAGCCCAAGACCCACATTCGGCTGCGACTGCGGAACAGCCAGAGGAGACCCCTGTGGAGGCCGGAGCTACAAGCGAAGCTGGCATAGTTGATATCGCCAGTATACTGGGCGCTCCGACCGTGACCGTGGTGCGGTCAACTCTGTAAGTTCTCTGAACTCTCGAGTAGTCGTGTAGTTGACAAGCTTTATGTGGTTGACTGAACACTTCGTGATGCAGAAAATCTACGGACTTGTCGTGGGATGGTGGGGAGGCCAGCACTCCAGCCGATGGAGAAGACCGTTCGGCAGAGGTGCGCGAACCCACGCCACCACCTCAAGCTGGAGCCGTAGTGGAGCTGATGCTTAAAGAGGCTACTCTGGTTGAAGGTACACATCCAACCACCGCGAGTAGTAATTATGAAGAGTAGTCGTAGCCGTTGTCTGACTTGTTGAATTGATCCTGACAGGAGCACAAGCCGAGGGAGCTACGATCCCTGAGGCGGTAGCCATGGAGACGGCTGCTGTGGACACGAAGTCCACGGAGCCAGTTGTTGAGGCGGCGACAAAAACAGCCCCCGAGCCGGGGACTACGGTAGCCCCCGAGCCGAGCGCGGAAGAGCGGGTTGATCCGCACCCCGAGGCGAGTACTGACGTCGTCGTCCGCGAGGCGGTGATAGAAGAGGCTATGCCGCTTCGCTCGTCGCCCATGCCAGAGACAGGATCTTCAAGCCGCGGAGGTCTTGAGTTGCTGGACGATGATCTCATTGACCCGGCCTTTGTGTCGCTGGGCATGGAGTCGTGGCGCCGGACAGAGAACTGGATCAAGGTATGCTGCGAATACCTTGAGTTCACTTGCCTTCTGAATATTGAGTACTGATTAGCTGTTGTGTCTTGCGCAGGGCTTGGTGGAGAGATCCCGTTAGAAGACCGATGTTCTGAAGGGGTATGGTGACACGGTCCTCCGCGCCGAAGCCTTGGAGAAGGAGCTGGACAAGTCGAAGAAGCATTCAGCGCTGCTCCAATCCAAACTTGATGGCGCCTTCGCCCAGTACCACAACGAAGTACAGGAGATGCAGGCGAAGAGGGACGAACTGATCCGGACGAACAAGTCGTTGCGCCAGAAGAACAAAGGTGTGTCTTCCGTCAAAGCCACCGGGTACTTATTGTAGTACGTGTGAGTAGTTTGACCTTACGTCGAGTTGTCTGCAGATCTTGAGGTGAAGGTTGACCAGCTGAAGGCATCTGAGACGGACCTCAAGAACATCGTGTACCGTGAGACCGATAAGAGAGAGGTATTGGAATATGAGTATGCTCAGTTGCGCCATGAGTGCATCACACACATGGAGCTCCGCGAAGCCTCAGACCGTGACCTTGTCAATTGTTATAAATCTCTGCAGAAGCTCAATGAGGACTGTGAGAAGCTTCGAGGCCAGCTGAAGGAACTTGAGGAAGCCGCGCTGCCCATTGCGAGACTACTGGTGCCGGATCCGGGTGGGCCCAAGATAGCCCCACTTGTAGACAGGCTGAAGGAAGCCCCTGGGCGCTTGGCGACATACGTCAAGCACCTGGTGAAGTCCATCCCGAACCAGGTGTTGGCGTACATGAAGTCGTACTTCCCAAAAGCACCGGTGGATGTGGTAGCCGGCGGTCTTGCGGCGAACTGCAGCGATGAGCAGTACAAGGCTCTCCTTGAAGAGATGGCGCCCATTGCTGAGCAGGTGGCGGAGAAGCTGAATCTCCAGTAGATGTACCTGTAGAGGTAACTTAGGGTAGTTCATGTAAAACAAACAAAGGAGTCAAAGACTTGTTTGAAATATCAATGAAAGTTGTCCACTGCTTGTATATGTAATGAGTACTCATGGCCGCCACTTGCAGCGAAGTGCACGGAGTACCAAGCCGTGGGAGTAGTCGTGAGTAGGAGTACTCAGTATGATCTGCCTAAGCAGGAGACACAGTAAACAAGTTGAGTAGAATCGAACTTTATTACTGATAAAAAAGGTACACCTGGGTGGCCAGGGCCATTTACAGGTGAGTAGTCGCCAGGACCCGTAGGCCGCCTACGGCTAAGTGTTTGCTAGGGCCCTTGAGCCGCTTATAGTTGGAGATCCGTTAGTAGCCGTATAGGCTGGATCTATAGAGTACATGGTCCGTAGACCGCCGCCAAAGTCCTTTTGCTCTGAGCAGCCCAAGATCCGTTAGTAGCCGTTGACGCTGGATCTTGGAGAGGAGTAGTCTGGAGACTTGTGCTAGGACCGAGAGGCCGCTTACAGCGAAGAGTCCGTGAGTAGCCGTATAGGCTGGACCCGTAGAAGACTAGTCGAGCGACTACGCGTAGAAGCGATACAGCTGGTCGACGTTCCACGAGTTGCTGATGTCGTCGCTGTCAAGTGTTTGGAGATGATATGAGCCTGGTCCGGTCACCTTGGAGACTGAGAAGGGACCTTCCCATGGCGAGCTGAGCTTGTGTAGTCCGTTCGTGTTCTGGATGCGACGGAGGACTAGATCGCCGATGTTGAAGGAGCGTTCCTTGACGTTGCGATCATGGTAGCGCCGGATACCCTCTAGGTACCTTGCTGACTGGACGAGGGCAGCGCAGCGGGCTTCTTCGAGGGTGTCGATGTCAACCCGTCTGCTGTCTTCTGAGATGCCTTCGTCGTATTGTTCTACTACCGGGGATTCCCACATCATGTCGGCGGGTAGAATAGCCTCGGAGCCGTAGACCAGGAAGTAGGGCGACTGCCCTGCTGGCTTGGTGGGTTGAGTACGAAGCCCCCAGAGTGCATTGGGTAGTTCCTTGATCCACTTGCCTCCTTTGGTGTTAGCTGCGTCGTGCAATCGCTTCTTGAGGGCGTCGAGTACCATCCCGTTGGCGCGCTCAACTTGGCCGTTGGCGCGCGGGTGGGCGACTGAGACGTACCGGACGTCGATCCCGCTGTTCTCGCAGTACTCCCAGAACTAATGGTTGTTGAAGTTGGAACCCAAGTCTGTGATGATGCGATGGGGTAGCCCGTAGCGATACACGAGTTCATCCAAGAAGTCGAGTACTCTGTCGGCCTTTGGGCAGGTGACCGGCTTGACTTCGATCCACTTGGTGAACTTGTTGATAGCCACCAAGACTCTGTTGAATCCTCCTGGCGCAGTTGGTAGAGGCCCAATCATGTCGAGCCCCCAGCAGGCAAAGGGCCAGGTCGGTGGTATGGTGACTAGCTTGTAGGCCGGGACGTGTTGCTGCTTGGCGAAGAATTCACATCCTTGGCACTTTCTGACGAGTTCTTCAGCGTCGGCCAGAGCTGTGGGCCAGTAGAAGGCTCGTCGGAAGGCTTTGCTCACCAGCGTGCGAGAAGACGCGTGGTTGCCGCAGACGCCCTTGTGGATCTCCTCCAAGATGTCCTTGCCTTCATCCCGAGGTATGCACTTCATGAGTACTCCAGAAGTGGCACCCCGCCTGTAGAGCTTGTCTCTGACGAGTACGTAGGTCTTGGCTCGGCGGACGAGTTGTTCGGCCATGTTCTTGTCGGAGGGAACCTTCTGCTCGCGGATGTAGTCGAGGAAAGGTTGTCTCCAGTCCACGTTGATCATTAGGACCTCCTGACCGGGCTGCGGTGGCACAGGGTCAGTGGTCATTGGCGCCGGCTCCGGGATGGATGGCGCGTGAAGCTCGTGGACGAAGACTCCGACAGGTACTTGTGCGCGAGTAGAACCAAGCTTCGACAGGACGTCCGCTGCAACGTTGTTGTCGCGGACGACATGGTGGAACTCGAGACCATAGAACTTGTTCTCGAGCTTGCGGACTTCCAGATAGTAGGTGTCCATGTTCTCCTTGTTGCGATCCCAAGACTTGTTGACTTGGTTGATGACCACTGCGGAGTCGCCGTAGACTAGTAGCCGCTTGATGCCCAATGAGATTGCGAGGCGGAGCCCGTGCAGTAGGGCCTCGTACTCGGCTTCATTGTTTGAGACCTTCCAGAAGATCTGCAGGACGTACTTGAGTTGTTCGCCCTTTGGAGAAATCAAGAGTACCCCTGCACCCGCGCCCTCGAGTTTGAGTGAACCATCGAAGTACATCACCCAATGCTCTGGTCGCTCTGTTGGAGTTGGTAGCTGATTCTCCCGCCACTCTGCCATGAAGTCGACTAGTGTCTGGGACTTGATAGCTGTGCGTGGCCTGAAGTCAATGTTGAGGGCGCCAAGTTCGACCGCCCATTTAGAGATTCTTCTAGTAGCATCTTGGTTGCGAAGTATGTCACCGAGCGGGTAGTCGGTGATGACAACGATCGAGTACTCCTGGAAGTAGTGTCGTAGCTTCCGCGAGGTGATGAGTACTGCGTAGAGTAGTTTCTGGACCGGCTGGTATCGTGCCTTGGACTCTGACAGAACCTCGCTGACGAAGTAGACTGGTCGCTGGATTGGGTAGGCGTGGCCTTCTTCCTGCCGCTCGACTACGATGGCAGTACTGACCACATGAGAAGTCGCAGCGAGGTAGAGCAGTAGCTGTTCCTTTTTGCGAGGAGCCGTGAGGACCGGTGGCTTCGACAAGAAGTCTTTAAGCTACGCCAGAGCTTGATCAGCCTCCGCGGTCCACACAAACTTCTCTTGGTGCTTGAGTAGCTTGAAGAAGGGTAGTCCCCGTTCTCCGAGCTTCGAGATGAATCTGTTCAATGCCGCCATGCACCCGGTCAGCTTCTGGACATCCTTGATGCAGGTTGGAGCTTTCATATTGGTGATGGCGGAGATCTTCTCGGGGTTGGCTTCGATACCGCGATGGCTGATGATGAAGCCGAGTAGTTTCCCAGATGGTACGCCAAAGACGCACTTGTTGGGGTTGAGCTTCCACTGGTACTCTCGCAAGGATGCGAAGGTCTCTTCAAGATCGGCGATGAGCGTGTCGGAGTTTCTGGTCTTGACGACCACGTCATCCACATAGGCTTCGACATTCTTGTTGAGCTGCTTCTTAAAGCAGGCCTGGATAGCTCGCTGGTAGGTAGCGCCAGTGTTCTTCAACCCGAGCGACATTGTCGTGTAGCAGTAGGCGCCGAACGGGGTGATGAATGCGGTCTTCTCCTGGTCTTCTTCCTTGATAGCGATCTGGTGGTAGCCGGAGTAGCAGTCGAGGAAGCAGAGCAGGTCACAGCCCGCCGTGGAGTCGATGACTTGATCAATCCGCGGTAACCCGAAGGGGTCCTTGGGGCAGTGTTTGTTGAGGTCGGTGTAGTCGACGCACATCCTCCACTCGTTCGTGTTCTTCTTGCAGACGAGGACGGGGTTGGCGAGCCACTCAGGATGGAAGACTTCACGAATGAAGCCGGCCGTGAGTAGTTTGGCGAGTTCCTTCTTGATGGCGTCCCGTCGATCATCAGCGAAGCGGCGGAGATGTTGTCGCTTGGGCGTAGCTTTAGGGTCGACGTTTAGTGAATGCTCGATCAGCCTCCTGGGCACCCCTGGCATGTCCGCTGGCTTCCACGCGAAGATGTCTCGGTTAGCCTGAAGGAAGCTGATGAGCGCGTCTTCCTATTTCGGGTCGAGCCCCGCGCCGATCATGGTAGTCTTGCTGCTGTCGCCCGTCCCGAGGTCGATGGCTTTCACCTGCACTTCCTCTGTCGGTTGAGGCTTGTTCGCGGTGTCGGTCTTCTCGGGTATCTCGAGTTCAGTTGGGGCAAGCTTCTTGGAGGCAGCGAAGATCTCCATCATTGCATTGGGTACTTGATTAGTGGCTGCGAGTTCCACGGCTTCGGTGTCGCAGTCATAAGAGGCCTTTAAGTCCCCTTGCAGCGCGAGTACTCCAGCAGGACTTGGCATTTTGAGTACCAAGTAGGTGTAGTGAGGAACCACCATGAACTTGGCGATCGCTGGTCTGCCGAGGATGGCATGGTAGGAGGTTTCGAAGTCCGCAACCTCAAACTTGATGTACTCGGTGCGGTAGTTCTCCCTCGTCTCCCCGAAGGTAACTGGCAGGACCACTGAGCCAAGTGGAATAGCCGCGTTACCCGGGACAATGCCGTAAAAAGGCGACGCGCTTGGTAAGCATGTCAGTGATGTCGAGCTTCATCTTCTTCAAGGTCTTGGTGAAGAGGACATTGAGTCCGCTTCCGCCGTTGATGAGTACCTTGTTGAGTTTGGAGCCCGCGACTACTGGTTTCAAGACCAGTGGGAAACGTCCTGGCTCAGAGAAGCTTGTCCATTGATCCACGCGGGAGAAGGTGATGGGTACCTTCGACCACCTTAGAGGTATCGGTACCGCTGGTTCAATGCTCAAGACTTCCCGTAGAGTGAGCTTTTGGGACCGCTTGGTGGGTAGTCCGCCGAACAGGACATTCACCGTCTTGTCAGGTTCCTGGAAGTCGCCATTGCCTTCGTCGACTTTTTTCTTGCCCTTCTTGTCGTGAGGAGGCCGTGGCTCGGGAATATCCTTGAGTGCTCGCCGAAGTTGGTAGCACTGATCGGTGGTGTGATTGCCATCCAGATGCCATGGGCACTTCTCTTTGAGCAAGTCTTTGAAGCCGCCGGAGGTCTTTTTGGAGTTGTCCTTCGCAGGGCGCTGTATAGCCGCGACTGTGTTGTCTGGCTTGCGCTTGCGGTTAGGACCCGAATAGTTGTTGTTGCGACCCCCTTGGTCCTTGTTGGTGTTGTTGCCGCCCGTGTTGTTCTTGTTCTTGCCGCGAATGGAGTTGTACTTGGCATTCGCCTTGTCCTCTTCGTCGGCCCATGAGGTGATCATGTCCTTGAGCTTGGTGATGGAACTCGGGCGGCGGCGACCAAAATCTTCGAAGGTGCGACGGTGGTAGAGCCCGTCTTGGAAGAGGTCGATGACTTCTTTGTCGGTGACGTCGACTACGGTCGCGCGCTTGTCGAAAAAGCGTCGCATGTACTGGCGGAGCGTCTCGCCTTGTTCCTGTTTGACCATCGCCAGATCCATGCGGGTACTCGAGCGCCCCATGGTGCCCGTGAAGTTGCTGGTGAACTGAGCCTTCAGCTGGTCCCACTGGTCGATCGAGTTCTTGTCGAGTGACTCGAGCCAAGTGAGTGGAGCCTGATCCAGACAGAAGGGGAAGTAGAGGCACTTCGTGTCGTTGTTGCCACCAGCGTTTTCAATGGACAGGGCATAGCACCTGAGCCACTGAACTGGGTCTTGCTTCGCGTCGTACTTGGTGATTCCGAGAGGCTTGAATTTCTCGGGGAGAAGCAAATCACGAAGTCGTGCAGAGTAGGCGGGGAAGCCGTCGCTGTCGCTGACTTCAGTAGCTTTCTTGGCGCGGCGGATCTCGTTGATCTTGTGGCGGGCGTCGTAGCCACCGTGAGTGTAGCCGGTGGCGTCGCTGTTTGCGTGGCCTCGGCCTCCACGGTCGCCGTCGCCACCAGCTCTTCTGCCGCCGCCATGGGAGGAACTCCCGCCACTGCTGCCCCCGCCGCCACCGCCCCCACCGTTGTGGCCACCATGCGAGGGTCCTCCCGCAGAGGCTCTAGAGCGGTTGGGTGTTGGTTGGTGTTCGCCACGGACACAGTTGCGTCCGCTATCTGCTGGGGTGCGGCTGCGACTAGTGGCTTCGTGGTTTCCAGCGGGAGTAACTCTGTTGTTGACCCGCATGAAGTAGGCGTCCTCAGCAAGCTTGGTGATGACGTCACCTGCGCGATGCCCCTGGGCCTGCCGTTCTATCGTGGTGATAGACATAAGGCATTGCTCAGGGGTAGTGTGCACCCGGTTGGCGACTTGATCCAGAGCCTCATTGAGGTTCCGGATGGGGAGAGCTTCCCGGAGGCATCGGCGTCGATCGGCCCGCTTCCTGCTGCGGTCGCGCCGAGCGTTCTTGTCTTCGGTAGTCTCATTAGGGGGTGCGTTGGCTGATTCTTCATCGTCCGAAATGTCGTCGAGGTACCGATCGGGCCGGCTTCCTGAGGTTCCAGTTTCCCCGGCCGCCATGAAGACTTCACGGTCAGGAGTGCAGAGGCCGGAGTCGGTAGTCGCCACCTCGGTGGGGGTGTGCTCGTCTTCGTTTGGAGCCAGCGGGATCCCCTCCTGGAAGGGGAGTGTCTCGAGGTAGGCGACGCAGCGCGAGTTGTCGTCAGTCAGGTCTGCGGGCTTGCAGTCGGGCCAGTAGACGAATCTGCCGGCGGGAGTAGATGTAATGACCAAGCCAACGACTGGACCTGACAACGGCTCCTCGGTTGTGTTGAGCTCGGACTCAGACTCGATTGGGTCCGAGCCGAAATCGAACTCGTAGGAAGAGTCCGAGTTGTAGCCGGGTACGGCGTTGGAGTCCGAGGAGTACTCGGAGACAATCTCCTTGCCGGCTCGACGTGCGGCGAGGGCTTCCGCGTGGGCCCTGCTAGAGTTGCAGAGGCCGTACGGGAAGTGCTCGTGGAGAAGGACCGTTTCACACGATGGCTCAGGAGCCGGCTCGCATGATTCGATCCATGGCGATGTCGAGTTCGAGTTGGAATCGGATCCAATCTCGAAGTTGGCAACTTGGTTGCAGAGCGAAAATTCGCCGAATTTTTCGACGAGTGGACCCGTGATGGCTTCGGGAAGCGTCACGAGTCCGGTCTCCGGGTCTGGGGTCATGGTGAGGTAGCGCTGGAACGATCCAGCTCCATCAGCGGTGCAGACCCAGGCGCCGAAGACGAAGGTGTCGCCACGGTTGAAAACGGCGATTGGCTTGATGACGATTGAAGCCGTCGAGTTCGCCATGAGATCTTCGGTGAGAACCCCTACCTGGCACGCAAGCTGTCGGTGTTTTAACCCGGCAACATACCAAGGGGAGTACCCGAGGTAGACGTTTGTGGCCTCGCCGAGATCGGGAACCCGAAGGAGAGACACGTGGCACACAATTTAGACAGGTTCGGGCCGTGAGGTGCGTAATACCCTACGTCCTGTATGCTGCGTAGCTCTGGATTGATTGGGTGTGTTTACAAGATGATGCGGATGATGAGATAGGGGTCCCTGCCTCGCCTTATATAGTCCGGGAGGTAGGGTTACAAGTCGGTTTGCCGGAGGAGTACTAGTCGTGTACGGCTTGGAGTACTCTACATGGATCTGGACATGTCCAGCTTCCTAACCGAGTACTAATCCTCTGTAAGCCTTGCGCTCCACGCCAGCAGGTGCCGTGTAGCCCAAGTCGGGTAGTCCCAGGGGCGCACGGAGTAGTCGGTCCCAGTACCCACCTGAGTAGTGGGCCCAGGGATGTCCGTACGACAGCACCCACCGTGGTCTCGCACGAAGTAAAATTCGTGATTACCATGAGAGAAAACGAGATTTCAAGAATCGAAGGATTCCATTCAGTTGCAAAAGTTCAAAATTTTTAGTTAACCACCCTCAGAATCTCAGAAGGAGAAAAATGTCGGAATCTCAGAAGAAGAAAAATCTCGGAATGAGAAAAATATCGGAATCTCAGAAGAAAAAAAAATCTCAGAATCTCGGAATGAGAAAAGTCTCGGAATCTCAAAATGAGAAAAATCTTGGAACCTCAGAAGGAGAAAAATCGCAAAATCTCAAAAGAAGAAAAATCTCGGAATCTCGGAATGAGAAAAGCCTCGAAATCTCAGAAGAAGAAAAATCTCGGAAGGAGAAAAATATCGAAATCTCAGAAGAAGAAAAATCTCGAAAGAAGAAAAATCTCGAGAGGAGAAAAATCTCAGAATCTCATGAGAAGAAAAATCTCAGAATCTCAGAATGTGCTAAATCTCGAAATCTCAAAATCTCGGAACAAGAAAAATCTTGGAATCTCAGAATGAGTAGAATCTCGAAATCCAGAATCCCAGAATAAGTAGTCTCTCGGAATCTCCAAATAAGCAGAATCTCGGAACTTGCACGGTCTCAAGCTAAAGGCGCTTTTTTGCCTGCAAAGAAAGGGTTTTCGGGATTCGTAATACTTGAGGTGTTAATTTACCTGTTTACTAAAATGTGATGACCTTCAGAACTAACAAATACCAAAAAACCACATGCACTTCCATGTTTCCTACTTTTTTAGGAATGTGGACGATTCTGAGAATCTGCGCAAAGGAGGAATTTTGGAATCTCGAAACCTCGCAAGCTCAGGCGGTACCTTGCAAAATAATAATGTATTAATCATCTATGATAACGTCTATGATTGCAGCTTTACATGGACTTCGAGTAAGGAGATGTGAAAACTCGAGGGTGATAAAATGAACAAGTCCTTCACGAAAGATGAACCTGAGGAAACTGGAAACTTTCATCATTCATTGGAATCTTGGAAACAGGAAGAATCTAGAAATCTCGGAACTTCGAGAGATTCTCAGGAATACATCACTACCATGCACTACCTCAAATTTTATTACAAGTATCGAAGTCTACAGACCATCAAGCCTAACTGCACCAGAATTCTTCCATCTTCACGTATCAAGCTGAGCCTCAAGGGTCAAATTTTTTACAAAATATCTTAATCCTATCACTTTTGACATTTTTGAATCTCGAAATCTCGCAAACCTTGGGCGGAATCTCGGAATCTCACAAACCTCTAGCGTAATCTCAGATCGAGTGGAATCTTGGAATCTCCAAACAAGCGGAATCTTGGAACTTCCACAGTCTCAAACTGAAGGTGTCTTTTTGCGTGCAAAGAAAAGGTTTCCGGGATTTGTAATACTCGAGGCGGTTAATTTTACTTGTTTCCTAAAATGTGACGACCTTCAGAACTAATGAATACCCAAAAAACACATGCACTTCCTTGTTTTCTACTTTCTCAGGAATGTGGACGAGTTCAAGAATCTGTGCAAAGGATAAAAATCTCGAAATCTCGGAAGGATAAAAATCTCGGAATCTCAGAAGGAGAAAAATCTTAGAATCTCGGAATGACAAAAATCTCGGAATCTCAGAAGAAGCAAAATCTTGAAATCTCCAAACAAGCAAAATCTCGGAATCATTGAGCGAGTGAAATCTCGGAGTCCTTGGAAAAAATAAATCTCAAAATCTTTGAACAAGTGAAATCTCGAAATCTCAGAATAAGCAAAATCTTGGAATCTCGGATCGAGCAGAATCTTAAAATCTTGCAACCTCGAGTGCAATCTCGGGATGAACAGAATCTTGGAACAAGTGGAAACTCGGAACGAGCGGAATACTTCTGGGTCTGATCCTCGTGGGACTTGATTATGGGAAAGACGATGGCTCACTGAGGTTAGTAGACATCACAAGTACGATTCTTCCCAGCTAATCAGAAACTTTGGAAACTTGAGGAAAGAAACCAGTGGGTCCAGAGACAAGAAAACTTCGTCAACCTTGTGGAGTTTGAGAAAAGATGAAAATTAAAAAAATGATAAAAAAGGAAACGTGAATGCTCTCACTATGGATTTATTTATAATGCTTTTTCTCTAAGCTAACATCTATGTTTGCAGGTTGTATCCTTTAAAATACTATATTTAAAGTTGTATCTATAACTTTACCACCTTCGAGACTTTCATTTTTAATTATCATTTCCTAATATGCTGCTCTAAGCCAATAGCCGGTTCAAGGTACGAAACTATGCTTACGTGTGGGAACAAAAATTGTTTGGTATCCGAGATTAATGACTGTCTCTAACACATGAATTTGGAAAAAGTCTCTAACCCTCGGGGACGCTAATCCTGGAACTTCCATTTGGTTTTCCCACTTTGTTTCCTGCAGTACCTTAGAAAAAGAAATGGAATCACTCGAGGCAGCCTAGTCTCTAAAACTCACGACAATCTGGTCACATCAAGGAACCTCGAGGAATCAAAGAAGGAGTGTGGAATCTGGCATAGAAAACTACATGGCACAAGAATAAAAATAATGTCTTTCCTAACCCATTTAAACCTCGGAACCTCGTAGCAGTTCCTTTAACACACCTGTTAACTCGCATGGATGCACCTCCCATCCATCTGCTACACGTTAAAAAAGTGCTTGACATTGTCATATTTGCATCACTAATATATTTGTTTTGAAGGTCGTATCCTATAAAAATATATGGTACAGACTATAAACCAGCCGGCCGTCTTTTCATTGGTTGGAACGGCTGGCCAGATCCACGGTCCGCCCACCATCCAACAGCTGTGGTGCGTGCGGACGGCATCAATTTTTCTCGGCGGCGCATTAACTGAGCAAAACTGTTCAAAATCTCGGGTCTCGCACCTGTTGGTCTCTTCCTCCCTCTCATTTCCACCGGCCCCCATCTCTCTCTAGGGTTTCTCTCTCTCTCCTCCCCTCCCCGACGATTTCTCTACTGCATTTTCGATTCACCCCGGATCCATCTATCTGCAGGCGTTTGAAATCCAGATCTAAGTCATAGGAGTGATGGAGCGCGCCCGGAACTCCAGGTGCGTTTTGTTCGTCGAGCCCTCGTTGATTTTTGATCTATTTTTACGCCCGATTCCTCTGACTTTTGTTTGGTGCTTCGTGTCTGCACATGTGTTCTTTTCAGTGCCGGATGGATCAGGGTGAGATCTAGCGCACACGGATTCACGGAGGTGAGTGTTGTTCGTTGAATCGCCGTCGGGTTATTTCTGTCTCTCATGTTGGGGCTCGATTTTCGCCTGATGTTTCACAAGGCTGTTTGCGCAGGTGTTTCGGTCTATTTGGAGAGCGCAAGGCTACCCAAACACTGAGGTGAGGTTTGGTTCGTTGAATCCCGTCTGTTTCCATTCAGATTTTGGGTGCTGGGGACTTTGATTTCGTCTGATTTCTTCAATTGCTAATTGCCGTCAGACTGTTACGGTGGAAGAAGATTAAGAGGGAGGGGGTGTCCGGTTCTCACAAGACAAAGGTGTGCATCCACTTTTTTTTCTCCCCCTACTGCCTTCAATAGCACACTGGTAATTAGTATCTTCATGCGTATCTACACAGTGTGTGTTGGATATTTACTGATCTCACATGTGTTTAGCAGAGGCTGCGATGTAGCATTTTTTTAGGTCCCACGATGAAGTGTTGTATACAATACTATATACAAAGAACAAGGCAAGACTCGTGGGCAAAGGCTATACTCAAGTTGAAGCCTTGGACTTTGGAGAGACTTATGCTCCGGTGGCAAGGCTTGAGTCAATTCGTATCCTTTTGGCCTATGCTACTCATCATGACTTCAAGCTTCATAAAATGGATGTGAAGATCACATTCTTGAATGGACCTCTCCAAGAAGAAGTTTATGTTGATTAACCACCGGGCTTTGAAGATTCAAACTTCCCCAACCATGTGTACAAGCTCCATAAGGCGCTCTATGGGCTCAAGCAAGCTCCTAGAGCATGGTATGAATGCCTTAATGATTTTCTTCTCAAGAACAGTTTTGAGATAGTCAAAGCCGATTCTACTCTCTTCATTCAAAGAAGTGGAAAAGATATCTTTGTTTGTCAAATTTATATTGATGACATTATCTTTGGGTCTACTAATGACAAGTTGACGGCCATGAAAACGACACTTAACAGCCGTCAACAAGGGTGATCCCGTTGAACCATTTGATGAACTCTTAGATGTGGTGCTTGAGATTGACATTGAATAGGTCCATCATCATCATCATCATCTTCAACTTGAGGTGCTTGTTCATGAGCTTCACCACCTTACTCTTCCCTTTGATCAAAGCCACTTCCATGATCGTCACCATGAACTTGACTTTCATCTTGATGAACTTGAGAACTAGGTGGTTCCACTCTTGTTGATGATGATGGATCTTGGTTGTTTGTGTCAACCGGAGCTTGAACTTGAACTTCACGAGGTATCACTTCACCGGTGCTCATCCTAAAGATGGATACACTTGGAGGTTCTTCATCATCTACAAGGTTTTCACTAACTTGCTCTCCTTGAGAGCGGTTGGATTCATCAAATTTCACATCTACCGTGGTCTCAACACAACCGGTGGTTTTGTTGAAAACACGATAGGCATGCTCGTTAGTTCCATAACCAATGAGAAAACCTTCATCAACCTTGGGTGCAAACATTGAAGCTTTGGGTTTCTTGTTAAGTATGAAACACTTACACCCAAAGACTCTAAAGTAGTGCACACTAGGTTTCTTACCGGTGATGATCTCGTATGAAGTCTTATTCAAGTACTTGTGTAGGTAGAGGCGGTTGGCGGCGTGGCACGCGGTGTTGATGGCTTCCGCCCAAAATGAGTCCGGAGTCTTGTATTCATCAAGCATTGTTCTTGCCGCTTCAATCAACGTGCGATTCTTCCTCTCAACAATACCATTTTGTTGAGGTGTGTATGGAGCGGAGAGTTCATGCTTGATGCCTTCTTCATCAAGGAATTCTTCAACTTGAGTGTTCCTAAACTTCGATCCATTGTCACTTCTTATGTTCTTGACTTTAAGCTCAAACCAATTTTGAACTCTTCTTATGAACTTCTTGACCACTCCATTTGCTTCACTTTTATCTTGTAAAAAAATACCCAAATGAAACGGGAAAAGTCATCAACAATTACTAAACCATATTTGTTACCACCGATGCTTATGTAAGCAATTGGTCCAAACAAGTCCATGTGTAGTAGCTTCAACGGTCTTGATCATGATAGGATGTTCTTGGCGGGATGATGCGCTTGTTGACGGCTGTTAAGTGCCTACTTTAGCCGTCAATATAATCATGAATAAAGGAGCATAAGGCATTTCTTACACGTATTTAGTTAAGAATAATATAGTTCCACTTGTCCTTGGAGATTATTTGATTGCAGGAAAATAAGTAAGAAAAGAGTGGTAAACTCACCTTCTATGATCCATGCCACATCACCTCATCCTAGGAGGACTACCAACAAGGATGCCATGCATGCAAACCTGCCAACAAGGGTGCCATGCATGCATGCCATGCAAGCAATCCAAGTGAAGCACACTCTGATGAATCAGAGCGTGACACATGGACATCACATGGATCCATGGGCCCACCACCGCATCAAAAGGGAGTCGACACCGGGGACCGACCTAAGGACCCACAGGACAGTCACCTGGAGAAAGCACAGGCCAGAGGGGCCCACCAGGGTGTCGACCGACCCCACAGGTCGGCCGAACCGACCTTGGCTCGGCTCATCCTGGCCCTGCACGTGGTGCTTCCCTATTGGTCGTAGAGGCCATTCCCGGGGTGTTTGCATCCTCTCCTCGCCGGTGCTCTGGCCTATAAATAGAAGGGGAGGGGGCTCATTCTTAGACATCCACACTTGCAACACCTCTCTCACTTTTAGTTTCAAGGCTAGGAGGTAGGCTAGAGTAGTTCTACTTCAGGTTCCAAGTCTACTTTGGGATCTAGGTATGAGTTCTCTTGTATCTTTATTCATTTGTATGACTTTGATCTACTTCAGTTATTCAGTTATTTCATATAAAGTCGTGTTAGTATACATGGGTGATTTGTTCATGTGTTCTTCACCTGTTCATCATTTAGAGGCTCCTGTTCTTGATGAACAAGGCCTTTCGATCCACTTGACGGGTGACTTTCACATGTTTCCGGTGTTTGTTCATAAGTTAGAGGCTCGTGTTCTTCGCGAACACGACCCTTTGATCCAGTTGAACAGACATAGGAAAACACGAATACGTTTGTGTACCTAACCTAGTTTGATCTAGTTAGATGACATGACTGCGTTGTATGAAGTCTGTGCTTAAGCTACAGTACTCGGTGTAATTGGCTGGTTTATCTGGTGGCTTGACCTGGGTCACAATAGCCCGGGCCGGTCAAGTCCGGCTAACAACGTAAGCATGGTGCTTGGGTTGCGTAGCTACCTTACTTATGAGTTTATCCCACGGTTTGTCTTGGGGTAGGCCGCGGTAGTGACAGCCATTGGTCCCTCTAAAATCCCTCACGTTCGGATAAGCTGTAGGAGTCTAAAGTCTAACAACCGGAGTTGTGCGGAAGCAACGCGGGAGGTTAGCTGCCCGTGGTACCTGGGTGCTTAAGTCAATGTTCTTCAACGCTAATGTATCGAACTCGTTCTTACCAGCTTTATGTGTTTAGTATATAAGAACCTAGAACTAACTCGTATGTTGCCTCCTATGCCTAGGACCCCTTAGAGAGAGAGTGAGTGTGTGTGTGATCACACTACCCCATTATCATTTCTTACCCCTGCACTTTAGTGTCTGATTTATTTCCGTCTATGATCTATACTCATTGCAATAGTGTTGAGCTTGTTAATCCACCAAAGCCTTCCTTGGATTCGATACCCTTTGGAGTACTCCTTTGGGGAAATGCTACAATGGTACTTCCGTGCGCTTGCGGACTCCTGTAACGTTAAGAATTACCAACCAGCATTTCTGGCACTGTTACCAGGATGGGTTCCAAACCCGTTCGTTGGTAGTTGCGTTAAGAAATGTCAACAAGCATTTCTGGCACCGTCGCCGGGGAAGGCTTAAGGATGACATATCAACACTTTGCATATGTTTATAATCATGACAGGAATAAAACAGTTCTCAATGCAGGCTAACTTGGATTGTCTTCTTTGTCTATTGATGATGAAGACAAGTAGTGCATGACTGGTTTCGACTTACCGCCGAATTTTACTGAAGATCCTGAGTCACTCGTAAGGAAGGCACGAACTCATTTCGGCTCTCCTCTGCGTGAACGTTCAGAGTTCGATCCAGCTTCCTTTGTGCCATCCGCATCAACTTCCATGGCCAACGCTGTTGTCGAGAAGACTCTCCGCGAGTACTCCGCTCCCTCTGCTCACCAGGTGCCGACAGGCCCTGAGATCAACACCGGGAATGGAAACTTCGAGATCAAGACTGGCCTAATCACGATGGTACAGGCTAGCCCATTCTGTGGCAAGCCTAATGAAGACGCGAGCGCCCACCTGCAGCAGTTACTGGAAATGTGCAGTACCTTCACTATACGAGGAGTGGAGGAAGATGCTATTTGTCTGTGACTGTTTCCCTTCTCACTCCTGGGAAAGGCGAAGCAGTGGTTCTACGCGAACCATGCAGAAATTAACACTTAGGCAAAGTGCTCCGCAGCATTCCTCGCAAAGTTCTTTCCGTTGGGCAAAACTAATGTCCTTCGGGGGTGAATTTCAAGTTTCCAGCAAGCAGCAAGCGAGACTATCCCAGAAGCTTGGGAGAGGCTCTGGGAGTACATCCTGCCTTGTCCTCATCATGGGATGGACAACTGGCTTGTTCTTCAAAGTTTCTATAATGGGCTAACTCCGACAGCCCGAGGACATATTGATGCTGCAACTGGAGGAGCCTTCTTCTCTCTTACTATTGCTGAAGCTACTACACTAATTGAGAAGATGGTTACCAACCAAGGGTGTAGTGATGATCGACTCCAGCCACGTCAAAGGGGTACACATACCGTCAAGGAAGCGGATATGCTGCACGCCAAGATGGACCTAATGATGAAGAGAATGGATGATCTAACCAATGAGAAGGCCGCCATGACCACCACTACTCAAGCTATGGATGCTCGCACGACTTGCGAAGTCTGTGGTAATACTGGGCATTCAGGGAATTACTGCCCTGCTACTCAGGAGGATGTGATGTACATGAACGGCAACAACAACGGTTATCGTCCACAAGGAGGTCAAACGTGGAATCAATCGCGCCCTTATTATCAAGGAGGTAATCAAGGTAATTCTTTCAACCCAAACCAACCTTCCTTGAAAGATCTAGTCTTTGGGCAAGCTAAGATTAATGAAGGCTTTAATAAGAAAACAGCTGCCTATGATAAGGCTTTTGAGAGCCTTAATGTTAAAATTGATAGCCTTTCATCTGCTCTTAAGAACCAGTTGAGTTTTAATAAGATAATAGAAACCCAGTTGGCTCAATTAGCTGCTTTGGTTCCCTCTGCTGAAGACAGGAAGATTCCGGGGCAACCCGTATCTTCCTGTGAAAATGTTTGTGTAGTGTCCACCAGATGGGGTAAGCCATCTGGGCGGGCACGAGCCATTGACTATGCAGGGAAGCCTATACAGCAAGTACTTGACTCATGGGAATCTCCAACAATCACACATAAGAAAGATCCTGGTTATCCGGCTATCACCTGCAAGATATATTACCAGAAGATTAAGCATGCTCTATGCGACCTTGGTGCAAGTGTTAATCTTATGTCCAAGGCCATGTTCGAACAATTAGGATATCCAGCTCTAACTCCAACTGCGACAATCGTCCAACTTGCTGATGCATCAATCCGATATCCAGAGGGGATAGTAGAGAACTTATTGGTATTCATCCAAGATTCATGCATCTTCGCGGACTTCGTGGTCCTTGATATGCAAGATGATGAGGGAATGCCCCTCATTCTTGGGAGACCGTTCCTAAGTGATGCCAACGCAAGGATCAATGTCGGAGCCGGAACGATCCGATTTCGCATTGGGAAGAAGAACTTGATGTTCCGATTTCAGGCAGCAGAGAGAAATGTTATACACTACAGGGCAAGAATGAGCAGTCAGGGGCATGGGCGGAGCCACAGCCCCAGCAACTTCCCACCACTCCAACAAAGCCTAAGAAAACAAGAAAGGTGTGGCGGAAAATACAGAAGTCATCTCCATCTATTTCTCGGGAATGGGGTGACGAGTGGAATTGATCGCCGAGAAAAGTCTCGCTCTCAGACTTAAAACGACGAGTCCTTTTTGCCAAAAGGTAAAAATTGATAGTTATCTCATATTTCCCTTTCCAAAATTTTATTTGATTTTTCCAAATGCATATTTGAATTTTCCAACCTTGCATCTGCATGCTAGATTTTTCTAGCCAAATTTCCCTTTTCAAATAAAAATTCTGAAAATAAATTTTTGAGTTGGAAAATCCTTGAAAAATTATTCGAGCAACATTTTGGGCGAATTTAGACCTAGACATCTGGGCAGGACATCAGATAGCCATTAGAGAGCCGTTGCAAAAAGCTGGAGGCAGGCGGGACCGACAGGGGTTCGGCCGAACCCAAGGGTCGATCGACCCAGGCCTACGGTCCTGTGGGCCCGGCCTCCTCCAACGGCTCCTAGCCGTTGCTTTCGTCCCTTCCCCCGGTGCCTGGCTTGGTTGCCTATAAATAGAAGGGGGATTGAGGGGTTTCTTCACCCATTCACTCATTTCCATCACCCTCTGTCCCTCTTTGCTCTTGCTCTTTGGTTTTCTTGGATTTCTTGCTCGAGGTTGAAGTGTCAAGCACTCTCTCCAATTTGTCGCTGAGTATTGAATATTGGTGGAGCAAGCTCGGTAAGGATTTCATTTTGATTTCACTAACCCATCACCGAGTTGCTCGTGTTGTCCCATTGTTGTGCAAGATGAGTTGGATCGCCGGTGCGTACCGGAAGGTGACCCGCTCACGCCGTTCAAGAGACGGAGAGGGCTCATCTCACCACTCCGGAGCTACACCGAGCCCAATGTCAACCGACAGTGAAGAAGAGGAAGAAGAGGAGCTACCCACGCTACAAGCTGAAGGAGTGTACGACGCCGATGCCGCCTTCATCGACTTGAGGGACGACCGGGAGAGACAAGCCTACGCTCTCATCAAGGATCGAGTCTTCGCCAACACCAAGGAGTTCGACTCGGCCTTTCTCGAGAAAACAGATATGGACTCCGAGTTCGATTCCATTTGGCATGCTCTTGGTTGGGAGAACTTTGTTCCAGTGTGGGAGATCAGTTCTAGGCCTCTCACCATCCAGTTTCTCTGTACTCTTCGGGAGGATGAGACCGGTATTACGTTTCGTTTCCATGGAACGTCGTATCGAGTCTCATGGCCAGATCTTAGTCGCACCCTTGGTTTTCATCGTCGTTGTGTTATTTCTCTCGATCTGGCTTGCAAGGATTTTATTCGAGATAGTTTTTGGGAAGAACTTTCTGGTCGGCCTGTCCGTGGCAAGTTAGCACCTCGGTGCAACGATATCACACATCCCACTCTCCGACTGTGGCACAAGTGGCTCGCTGTCACTCTCTTTCCAAGGGATGACATTCGACCCGTGCACACGGACGAGATGAGGATATTATATGTCGCAGTCAGACAGATCAGAATCTCCCCAGTGCAAGCTATGATCCGGCAGTGGTTGACAAATTTTAAGATAACGGGTTCTATTGAGTGTACGTCTTTAATCACACATATCATTTCGAGTCTCGGGATTACACAAGGGACTGACATTCCCTACATTGATTCTCCCCAGGTCATGATAGATGAGGCGTATTTGATTCAAGGACATACTCTTAAGGAGGGCCCGGATGATTCATTGGTTTTCTTTTACCCTGGCCATGCAAACCAGATTCGGTTACCTAACCCGGATTTCCGTTTGTACGGCCAAGGGCCACTGACCGTTCCCCGTGAGGAACCTCGTCGTTCTAGTGTTTCTGGAGACAGGGTCACTAGGAGTGCATCAAGGAGGGCAGCGACAGCACAGCAACCGCCACAACATCCGCCATCACAACCGTCACCACAGCCGACGCCTCAGCCACAGCCTCAGCATATCACACCGCTGTCTGGCGCATGGGCCTCGACCGGGTACATGTTTGGAGTTACACCCAGATATACCCCCGGTTGGGACCAGCCCATGTGTCAGCAGGGTGCGAGTAGCTCGGCTTGGGCTAGTGCAGGGAGTGGCGATTGGACTAGGCCCGCTGGTGCTACCTACGGGGATGACACGTCTTCATCCTCCGGGTTGCGCTCGTCATCTCGTGGGGCCACCCTCACTCAGCAGATGAGCGAGCTCAACATCCGTGTCGGTAGCATGGAGGAGACAATGCACCAGCAGGCTGAGTCCACTCGAGACTGGTAGCGTATGACTGGCGAGAGACATTACGCCATGGATCAGAGACAGCAGCGACAACTGGAGGAGCAGAGGGCTTACTACGCGTGGATGGGATATCCCCCTCCACAGCAGTGAGCCTGAAGCTAGCTTGGGGGAGGACCCCCATCCTGAGGTAACTTGTATCTTCTATTGTTTTCAGAACCCCATATGCTAAAACACATAAAAATCTGAAAAGTTAAAAAGACCAAAAAAATATTTATTTGCTTTCTTAAATTAGTTTGTTTTCATATGCGCGGTAAGAGTGTTCTTATTCTCCATGGTTGAAATGATGAATAGCTGCTCTGTTTATTCCTCTTGTATGCCTTGTTTACAGCTTAGTATCCTATTCAAGTTTTGAGTTTGTTGGCTAGTATGATCGAACTTGAGCTTGAAATTTGTGGGTAGCAAAAGCATGATCTTTGCCTAAGTTGTTGTGAGGTATGATATGGTGTAATAGAGTTGCTATGAGCTAGTACTAAGTGATGTTTGATATCTGGAGTTTTCTTCTGAAAAATGTTAAAATGATAAGTTCCTCAATGATAAGAAATTCTTATCCAAGGCCATATGTAGACCTTAGCTGTTGTTAAATCTCCACATATGCTACCTGATTTCTTCATTGAGTCTTGTCGAATTGTTGTGCCCTCGGCGAGTAAACTTGTCATTACTCCCATGATCAAGATCACGTACACACCACCATATGTGAAACTTCTACATTGGAAGTTAGCAACCATCATTTCATCCATCCCCCATCCATTCCACAAAATAAAGCTCCGCGCATTGTTCCATGATTACTCTCCCTCCAAAAATATTCAGTAAGGACTATGGGCTATGTAAAAAAACACATGCTCAAGGGCATGTATAAAAGAAAAAAATAGAATAAAGAGACATAGCCCAAGTCTCAAAATTTTCAAAAAGGAGGAGAGGAAAATCATGCAAAAAGGAGTTCATCATCCATCCACCATAGACACACTTTTGCACATCTTGATCAGGTTGTATGACTTGTTGTCCCAAGAATCCGGTTTTCGACTCGACAATACATGAGAAACAGGTATGCCACATGTTTTCCCTACCTACAGCTCCACATATTAGCTTATTAGAAGTAGGTGGTGAGAGAAGGCAAAACAGTGCCTTGGTGAGGAATCATACACATTGAGCGATCCGAGAGTATCATTTGAGGAACTTTGATTTCTTTTTGAAAATCTGCAAAAACCTCTGGATTGATAACTGATCAAGGTACACGTGATTGGTAATCTTTATACAACTATTCTATCTTTCAACCGCCCAAGGCAGGTGAAGCTACACGCCCCATATCAATCGAGTGTAAGGTAATATCAATGCCAACTTCTTCAATCCTTGATAGAGTACCTAGATGTATCTTGTTATACATTAGGAATACAACATCGTAGCAACTCCTGATCAACCAACCTAAGTCCTTAATCGAGCAAGAGGCTTGCTTGGGAGAGTTGTTGACGACTGTTAAGTGCCTACTTTAGCTGTCAATATACTCATGAATAAAGGAGCATAAGGCATTTCTTACACGTATTTAGTTAAGAATAATGTAGTTCCACTTGTCCTTGGAGATTATTTGATTGCAGGAAAATAAGCAGAAAAAGAGTGACAAACTCACCTGCACTTGAGTGTCTGATTTATTTCCATCTATGATCTATACTCATTGCAATAGAGTTGATCTTGTCATTCTACCAATGCCTTCCTTGGATTCGATACCCTTTGGAATACTCCTTTGGGGAAATGCTACAATGGTACTTCCGTGCGCTTGCGGACTCCTGTAACGTTAAGAATTACCAACCAGCATTTCTGGCGCTGTTACCAGGATGGGTTCCAAACCCGTTCGTTGGTAGTTGCGTTAAGAAATGTCAACAGCGCTCCAACTTGCTTTCCCGCTTGACAAGCACTACATAACCTATCTTTCTCAAAAACAACATTTGTTAGTCCTAGGATGTGCTCGTCCTTTTGAAGTTTGGCCAAGTTCCTCATGCCAACATGGGCTAGTCGGCGATGCCATAGCCAACCCAAGTCGGATTTTGCCACTAAGCAAGCCTTAGGGTCCACTTTTACTTTTGTGAAATCCACATAGTAAAGCTTCCCCCTTAGATGACCCGCAAAGACAATAGAGGAATCCTCCCTTCTAGAGACGGTCACACCCTCTTTGGTAAAGAGACAATTGTTGCCTTTCTCACAAAGTTGTGAAAGTGACAACAAGTTGTACCCTAAACCTTGAACATGATAAACATCTTCAATTGAATTTATTGTTGAGATAGCAATTTTACCTAGACCAATAATATCTCCTTGACCATTATCTCCATAGATGATAGTTTTCGTAGGGGTGTCATAATCCTCAAGGGATGCAAACAAGCCTTCATCTCCGGTCATATGATTAGTGGCTCCACTATCAATCAACCATGCGGTTCCACCGGAGGTGTAGGCCTACAAAACAAGTTTAAGCTTTTGGTTTAGGTACCCAAAAGGATTTGGGTCCTTGGAGGTTAGAAGCATAAACTTTGGGAACCCACACACTCTTCCTCATGGCCTTCTTGGCGTAAGCTACAACATACTTGACCACCATTTTACCATTGTGGTCCAAGGTCACAACATAGTCACAAGTGTAGTTCGAAGAAGGCTTGTGTTCCACCACATTCTTCGATGCCTTTGATGGAGAATTAACCCCACCATTTCCTTTTGTGATGTTCACAACTTTGGCTTGTCTTGTGTTGTGGTAGAGGTGGTTACTCCATGGGCAATGTCCATAATAGTGTTGAGGTAGCCTCCCTTGTTCCACAAGGGGATCTCTTGCCCTTTCACCACCATTCTACCATTGACCTTGTTGTCCTTGTAGTGCCCAAGTCCTAGCTTGTCAATTGCCTTGGGTGTGGACTTGGCACCAAACTTATCTTGGTTGACCAACATGTTCAATCGGGTAATCTCCTTATCCTTGCTCTTAGTTGTTTCCTCTAGCCTTGCAAGGTTAGTCTTAAGAGCATTTATATCAACATTAGAGCATATAGAACAACCTTTGATAGTGGAGGCATTAGAGTCAAATTTTGCCTTAGGATTGGCTTTGGTGCTTTCCCAAAGAGTACTATAGTTTGCTTCAAGATTTTTGTGTTTATCCGTCAAGCGTGAAAAGCTTGTTTGAAGCTCACTATGAGTGGCCTTTAGGGAAGCTAAAGATTCATTTGCCAAAGAGTAATCCTTTGACATCCTCTTGTTGGAGTCATTGGCCAACGACAAGTACATGGTCAACTTCTCCGCCTTAGCTCTCTCCTCGGCAAGGGTTTTCTCTAGAGCAAGGTTTCTTTGCTTTTCAAGGATAAGCAAGTCTTCTTGCTCATGGAGAGTCACCTTCTTTTCCTCTAATTTGTCCAAAAGCCTCTTAATTTCTTTATGGCCCTTTTTACCGAATTGTTTTATCATGTTGGCTTCCATTTCTTTTTCCTCATCTAGGTTGACTAGGTTTTCCTCGCACCTTTTCCTGGATTTATTCTGGGATTTTCCGACGTTATGCATTAAGTGGTAAGTGTTGACGGCTGTTAAGTACCTACTTTAGCCGTCAATATACTCATGAATAAAGGAGCATAAGGCATTTCTTACACGTATTTAGTTAAGAATAATGTAGTTCCACTTGTCCTTGGAGATTATTTGATTGCAGGAAAATAAGCAGAAAAAGAGTGACAAACTCACCTTCTATGGTCCATGTCACATCACCTCATCCTAGGTGGGCTGCCAACAAGGATGCCATGCATGCACACCTGCCAACTAGGGAGCCATGCATGCATGCCATGCAAGCAATCCAAGTGAAGCAACCCCCGATGAATCAGAGTGTGACACGTGGACGTCACATGGATCCATGGGCCCACAAAGGCATGCAATTCGTGCCAAAACAGGGTGGACACCGGGAACCGACCTAAGGACCCTCGGGACAGTCACTAGGAGAAAGCACAAGCCAGGGGGGCCACCAGGGGGTCCGCCGACCCCACAGGTCGGCCGAACCGACCTTGTCTCGGCTTCTCCTGTGGTTCCACGTGGTGCTTCCCTATTGGTCCTAGGTGCCATTCCCGGGGTGTTTACATCCATTCCTCGCCAGTGCTCGGGCCTATAAATATAAGGAGAGGGGGCTCACTTATGAACCATCCATACTTGCAACAGCTCTCTCACTTTTAGTCTCAAGGCTAGGAGGTAGGCTAGAGTAGTTCTAATTCAGGTTCCAAGTCTACTTTGGGATCTAGGTATGAGTTCTCTTGTATCTTATTTCATTTGTATGACTTTGATCTACTTCAGTTATTTATCTATTTCATATAAAGTTGTGTTAGTATACATGAGTGATTTGTTCATGTGTTCTTCACCTATTCATCATTTAGAGGCTCCTGTTCTTGATGAACAAGGCCTTTCGATCCACTTGACGGGTGACTTTCATATGTTTCTGGTGTTTGTTCATAAGTTAGAGGCTCGTGTTCTTCGCGAACACGACCCTTTGATCCAGTTGAACAGACATAGGAAAACACGAATCCGTTTGTGTACCTAAACTGGTTTGATCTAATTAGATGACATGACTGCGTTGTATGAAGTCTGTGCTTAAGCTACGGTACTCGGTGTAATTGGCTGGTTTATCTGGTGGCTTGACCTGGGTCACAATAGCTCGGGTCGGTCAAGTCCGGCTAACAACATAAGCATGGTGCTTGGGTTGCGTAGCTACCTTACTTATGAGTTTATCCCACGGTTTGTCTTGGGGTAGGCCGCGGTAGTGACAGCCGTTGGTCCCTCTAAAATCCCCCATGTTCAGATAAGCTGTAGGAGTCTAAAATATAACAACCAGAGTTGTGCGGAAGCAACGCGGGAGGTTATCTCCCCGTGGTACCTGGGTGCTTAAGTCAATGTTCTTCAACGCTAGTGTATCTAACTCGTTCCTACCAGCTTGATGTGTTTAGTACATAAGAACCTAGAACTAACTCGTATGTCGCCTCCTATGCCTAGGACTCCTTAGAGAGAGTGTGAGTGTGTGTGTGTGTGATCACACTACCCCTATTATCATATTTTACCCCTGCACTTGAGTGTCTGATTTATTTTTGTCTATGATCTATACTCATTGCAATAGAGTTGATCTTGTCATTCTACCAATGCCTTCCTTGGATTCGATACCCTTTGGAATACTCCTTTGGGGAAATGCTACAATGGTACTTCCGTGCGCTTGCGGATTCCTGTAACGTTAAGAATTACCAACCAGCATTTCTGACGCTGTTACCAGGATGGGTCCCAGACCTGTTCTTAGGTGATTGCGTTAAGAAATGTCAACAGTAAGCGACGTTCCCGTCGACGACGAGCCGCTAGTGGTGACTTCGAGAATCTCTAGATTTGCCGGTGCTCAGTTTTTCGGAGGTGCTCATAGTAGTAGGGTTTGCGTACGTGTGTTCATAGGGGTAAGTGTGTGTGCGTGTTGTGAGCATCTGCGTTGTACTATGTAATTCTCAAAAAAAAGGTGTGGATGAAGATGAGGTGAGAGAGGATGAGGTGGTTGATTCTTGTACCTTGCTCCCTCTTGCCATGAGGCAAAAGTGAGAGTTGTCCTCATCGTCGGAGAAGTTATTGAAGAGGCGTGGTGAATATGCTCCTTGTGCCATGGAAATTGTTGTCATGCCTTGCTTCTTTGGTTCTTCATCTTCATCACTTGAGTCCCATTGTTGACCCACGTGAGCACACCCTTGGTACTTATTCTTGTACTCTTTGCTCTTCTCCTTGTACTTCTTCTCTTCCTCATTCTTGTTCTTGTTCTTGGGACACTCGGCAATAAAGTGTCCATACTCTGCACACTTATAGCATTTTCTTCGAGACTTCTTCTTTCTTTCATCATCACCTTTCCTTGATGCCTTGAACTTTAAGAACTTCTTGTACTTTCTTATGGCAAAGGCGGTTTCTTCATCAGTGCTTCCTTCTTCACTTGAACCTTCACTCTTGGTCTTGGAAGTCTTGGGTTTCACATCCACCACTTTACTAGAGCTAGCATTGAGGGGTAGACTCTTGTTCACCTTCAAGCTAAGTGACTTCTCCACATCTTGATCAACTAGCTCATGATGCAAGATTTCACCAAGAAGTTGGTTGGGAGTCAAGTTGTAGTAGTTTGGATCTCTTCTTATCATGGTTGCTAGGTTTGGGTTCCTCGGGGTGAAAGCTCTTAGCAACTTCTTTGTGACCTTTGAGTCTTCCCAATCATTGCTTCCTAGTGCTCTAATGTCCGAGACAAGGAGCATTAGTCTATCATACATTTGCCTCACGGTTTCTCCGTCCTTCATGATGAATAGCTCACGCTCTCCGTGGATCAAATCAATCTTGCCTCGTCTCACATGATCAGTCCCCTCATGTGCTTCCTTGAGTGTGTCCCAAATCACCTTGGCAATTTGGATGTTCCGGACCTTGTTGAACTCTTGAGCACACAAGGATCCCATGATGATTCTTGTAGCTTGTACATTACGGTGGAGGTCTTGTTCATGCTCGATTGTTAGAGCTTCTCCTTCGGCAGGCATTGTCACACCTAAGCACACAATTTTCCAAAGAGAAGGGTGAAGCCCGTAAAGGTGCATTTGCATGTAATAAGACCATTTAGGATAGTCTTTCCCATCGAAGTGGGGAGGCTTTCCTAAATGTACGGAATAGAATTTATCGTTAGGATTGTTGCCCGGAATGTGTCTGTAGTGGTAGGGAACTTCATAGTAGCCGGAGTGAGCATGCTTTGCTTGCTCCTTCTTGATCATCTTCTTGAGGAGCTTCTTGACCATCTTCTTTGTCTTCTTCTTCTTCTTGACCTTCCTTCTTTTCTTTACCGCTTTCTTCTCCGCATCATCACCACCATCCTTGGTGTCTTCATCAATCGAATCGGAATCCGAGTCGGAGTCGGAGGAAGAATCATCGGAGCTCTCGATGTTGGATGGTGCATGACTTGGGGCCTTCTCCATATCCCCTAGAGCTGCAGCTCGGTCTTGAGCGGCCTTGACCTCTCTCTCTCTCTTGAGCTTCCTTGGCGGCGAGTTCTTGAGCAGAGAGTTCACCACCACTCCCCGACATCTTGATCCCTTAGCGGTTAAGCCTAAATCAAGGGATTAGGCTCTGATACCAATTGAAAGGATCTTGTGATGCCTAGAGGGGAGGTGAATAGGATCACTTTAAAATTCTGCAAAAACTGAGCAGCGGATCAGGGGTCGGATGACCCGACACCTTGAGTCGGATGACCCGGAGGGGTCCGGGTCACCCTGTCAGTGGGGCCGGATCAACCAGCGCGCGAAGATAGAGTACAATAAGCTAAACAAGGCTTGAATTTGCAGAAAGTATATGAATCAAAACTTGTGTATATGAACTAGTCACCACCTGCAACAAAGGATTTTACAAGTAACAACACAAATAAATAGATCGGTCCAAAACTAGCTTCTAGGGTTAGAAAGAGGAGATGAACTCAAACAAGCACAAGACAAGAGATTTAATCCGAAGTTCACTTCCACCAAGAAAGCTACATCTTCGTTGAGGTTCCCACAAAGGAAGGGCTATCACGAAGAGCCTGTTGCCTCACCCAATCCCCACAAAGGAAGATTGGTGCTCACTAAGAATCTCCACCTAGGAGAGGGTAATACAAACGTTCCCGGGTGCTCCACACAAAGAGAGCACTCAACAGGCGATGTCTAACCGTCTAGAAGCAAACTTCAAGAGTAATAAATGAGAATCAATCGATCTTGGCCGCCACAAGTGCTTCTTGAGATGAACAAGTGAAGAGCTAGCTCAAGAGGTTCACACTAGCACCTCAAAACTCTCTCACACCCAAACCATAGGAGGATCCTTGCTTGGAATGGCTTGGAGAGGAGTTGAGAGAGAGGGAATGGAGCTCAAGAGGGTGTTTCTTTCGTAGGAGGCAGCAGCAAGAGGAAGAAGAAGTGAAGGGGTATAAATACCCCCCTCTTCGAAAGAACCGTTAGGGTTGCCTGCGGCCAGGCCGGGTCATCCGGCCACAAGTGGCCGGGTCACCGGGCAACCACCAGAGCCGTCCCGGGTCATCCAGGTGCTTGGGTCGGTTGACCCGGTTGGCCAGAAACAGCTAGGTTAAGGTTATCAAAAGGGTTCTAGGGTTTTGGCTAGCTATTTTGTGTCTAGATTTTCTCAAGATAAGCACTTGTAGCAGACTTTGATTAACTGATCACGTCCCTCTTTATAGTCCCTCTCAAATTTCAAAAGGTAAATTAAATTTAAATCGCCATTTGAGCTTCAACACAATTATAAGAAATTGAGATCCTTCCTTTCAAACATGATCTTTTATCTCTTTTATTCCTGCACACATCTTAGATAAGCCATTAAATACTCAAATTATAATTGTCATTACCACCAAAATAATTAGGGGCCTAGATGCACTTTCACTACCTGGACTACCTATTGGCTCCGCCCATGCTGTTTTCCTAGCAAAAGCCAATAACACAATCGTATACCAGCAGGCGTTGCTGATGCGCTGCCGGTAGGCGTCCACCTCGGCTTGGCCAACCAACCACCCGCGCTGCCGCCACACATCCTTCCTTCCCCTAGCTTGCTCTGCCTGCCAAAACCAAAATACCCAACTTGTCTTCTGCCCGCCTCTGCTCTGCTCGTTTCCCCAACAAAACCAATTCGGCGAGCGTGCGCGCAGAGCGTTCGATCCTACCAGCTCTTGTCTTCCCACATTTTTTTCCTAGGGTGCCTGCCTTCCCACGTGGGTCCGACAGACCAACAATCACTATTGTACGCGGCCCAGGCACCTGTCCGTACGTACCGTGTCGTTTGGGTCCACTTCTCATAGTATACAACACATCCTAGTCCACTAGTCGTGTGTAGGCATGTGTGTCTTGCCATAGTGTGTGTTAATACACCTCTCATGACCGGAAGCGTCCCCCTCCTCTCTCTCTCAACTCCTCCGTCCTCCAGGCTCGGGCCCCTCCCTTCTTCCCCTCTGGCGTCTTACCGACGGCGAGAAGGGCAGGGAGCTCCTCCCCCTAGTAGATCTACTAGTAGGCTTTCCTTTTTGTTGTTTGTAGCCTATATGGCTTTTACTCTCTGTGGTTTGTACTGCCTGGGCCGCTCCACCGTCGTCGCCATGGTCGCCGTCGTGGGCTTCCTCGTCGCCAGCTTCGTCGCAGTCAAGGTATGTTTACATAAAATACCTCCGTCATCTTCCCCTCCGGATCTCGTCCCCGCCTCTGCTGCCTCGCCTCGCCTGCTCCATCCCTGAGATCCGCTTTTCCACGCTTTGCCTCCGCCATTGACCCACCCCCCCTCTCTCCTCCGTCTCGACCACTCTGCGGATCTGCTCAATCCGGTCCAGCCCCGCCTCGCCGTTTCTACTGATCTACCCTACTCTTGCCCTTTTCGCCCCATCATCACCACATATCAGCTCCACTCCACCCATCCCCACCATCCATCCGACCACTGCAGATTTGCTTCGCCTCCTCAGCTAGCAGCCATCTACAGATCCAGTACATCCAGGTTACTCTGCATCAGGTGTTGGCTCGTCGTCCTCGTCTCCACCTGGGAACCGACTTCGAGTGTCTTCAACCTCCGGCGACGACTATATCTCGATCTTTCGGTCATCCGGTGTGCTTCTCTTCCACTCGGTCGGCCCTACTTCAACCGACGCTATGTGCGGCCCTCCATCCGGTTGTAAGTGACATCGTCGCCCCTACTGCCCTCCGCCAGCGAGCTCGCCGTCGCCATCGCCAAGATGTTGTAGTAGTCCTTATCCGGTCCAAGGACCTAGTTGTAATTCGGTCTTCTTTGAGGACCTCGATGTAATGGTTGTTTAAGCTTTAATATATGTGATGTTGTAAAAAAATGCACTTCTCATCATTCTTGGCGGTTTACTGCACATGCTTCAAAAAATCCGCAGCCAAGATGGGAATTGGTCTTTTTTCTAATTTGCAATGTTTGTGAATGAAATCTCTCCTCCGTCTTTTCCTTTGCGGGGGATAATGTTCGTTATTCAGTGTTTTAGTATTAACCACTGATTGCTGCAAAAATAAGTTCATATTTGATCCCCTCGACTCTTTAGATTGTCAAAATTTAGCCATTAGTTCCAACACTCAAACTTTCAAAAAACCGTGAAGCTATTTTGGGATACAAGGAATCACACAAACATAACCACAACTACAGTTGTACTACCTCCGTTTCATAATACTTGTCATTTTAGCTTTTCTATATACATTCACTTTGCTATGTATCTAGACATAAGTATATATATCTAGATGCATAACAAAAGTAATGTATTTAGAAAAGTTGTATTACGAAACGGGGAGAGTACTAAAACTTTTCTTCTTTAGGACAACACCAATGGTGGTTGGAACCTCAAATCTCCATTTCTAGAATCCATCCTCCTCCACTCCTAGCAATAGGGATTTGAGGATTTGAGGTTCCAACCACCATTGACGTTAGGAGCTTGAGCTTCACCCTTGCCGTCGATCTCCACCCCAGCTCCGGGCGACGACCTCGAATCGGTCAGGGGTTGGTCGGCTAGGAGTAGAAGCGGCGCGTCGACGGTGGAGCAACACCAGGCGACAGTGGGTCGATCTCCACGAGCAGGGTCGTCGGTGGAGCTCCCCTGCCTGCCCGCGAGCAACACCAAGCGGCGGCGGTCCTCGCGGCCGCCGGGAGAGCACAAGGTCGGCACGCTGCCCCTTGATTGCCTTGTTGGCAGACCGGAGGGGAGGTGGAGATCGAGAGAGAGAGAGAGAGAGAGAGGGGCTGGGGAGAGGGGGTTGGCCGGGGGTTGAGGAAGGGAGATAGGTAAAGCGGAGGACTAATAAGCATGCGCGCTGGTCGGGAAACCAGCGATCGGTTTCGGACAAGGCTGGGTCAGACCTCCCCACGTGGGCGCTTGCTCTACAATTTTTTTTATTTTCAGAATATTCTTATTTATAGGTATAAATTTGATGTACTACTATTTTTTATGAACAATTTATGTGCATAAATTTTTCTCACCATAACTTATACACATAATTTTTCGTACGCTAATTTATATGTATAACTTTTTTCCTAACGACAAGTTATGCACACAACTTTGACTCCTGACGACGAGTTATGCACATAATTTTGACCCCGACGACGAGTTATGCGGATAACTTTTTTCTGAACGATGAGTTATGCACATAACTTTGACTCTGACAACAAGTTATGTGGATAACTTTTTCTCTAACGACAAGTTATGCACGTAACTTTGACCCTAACGACGAGTTGTGGAGTAACATTTTCTCTAACGACGAATTATGCACATAATTTTGACTATGACGACGAGATATGCACATAACTTTGATCCTAACGACGAGTTATACACAAATCATGAATAAAATTATGTTGAACAAAAAATTATGAGCAAAAAATGTGTGCATAGATCATGAAAAAAAGTATGTCAAATAAAATTATTTTGATAAATTGTGAGCTGCAAAAGAAATAAATAAACAAAAAGGCAAAAGAAAAAAACAAACCTGCTCAATGGGCCAGCGGCACCACAACACATGGCCTGCGTGGGTTGTGGAGGTGGGGGTGGGACGTGCGGAGCTGGTCCCGCCCGGTCGTATCGAGTGCGCGCTCGGTTGTCAATTTAGTTTTGCGATAGTTAAGGGTATTATGATCAGAAAAGACACAAGTGGTGTGCCGCTGTTTCATAATGACATTCTGACGAATCCTTTTTGTGAGATGGTAAATGAGCGAAACCCACAATTGAAAGAAAGTGGTTGAATTCCAAATATCTATTGAGTCGAACCATCAATCATTTCCATGCGATGCAGGCTCCCAAGTACTTTGCGGATCGTGCCATCAAGCCACGCGTGTTCTTGTCCAGGATAACAAACAGACCAACCTTGCAACCCACGGACCTGGCCCAAAGATATCGGCTGGTCGACGCCGTGGAACACCAGACTCTCCATCCTGTGCTCTGTGTTGAACTGTTGATCAATATACCGCTGCATTGGCAATATCGACGGAGCCACCAAATTACACACACCAGCGACACTTCTCACGTTCCCTGAATCAGTGTCATAGCTAGAGGCGACTCGTTTATTCAACACAATATTGGGTCCACATTTACCATGTGGTTTTCTACTGAAACACTCGAATCTACCTACAGATGCTACGATGAAGCAGACACCGGGTCCATTGCTGCCAGCCTCCTCAGATCCTCGTCGGTGACCACGAACAGCTTGTCGTTGTCCCGGATCACGTCAATGGAGTCGATCTCCGCTCCTTCATGGTTCACGATCAGCGCCTTCTCCGCATCAACTTTCAGCTTCTCACCTGAAGAAGAAAAAGGGAAGGGAAGCACACGAACATGGTTCAGTTTACTACCCTGTGCAATGAGTTTGCCACTGCAACAGAAATGATAGAGCTGTGGTTTCTGGGCCTACGGATGATGGCTTTGAATTCTTCCATCGTGCCGGGAAGGTTGATCAGCTTGCCGGCTTCCGAGCTGTGGTTCCTGAGGAACGGGTGGCCCTTGTATATGCTCACCCTCGGCCAGCGTGCGCTGTCCGAGCTTGTGCTCTGCTGGAACCTGCCTTGACGGCCGTGCCCCGACGACGAGCTGCCGCCGTCGGGGACCACCGCCGGCGAGTCGATGATGGTGATCGTGTGGCCGAGCTCCCGCTTCTTGAGGAGCTCCCGCAGCTCGCCAGGCGACATCGCCAACCGCGGGGCGGCGGAGCCGGAGCTGGAGACGGAGCCGTCGCCGTCGCCGTCGCCGTCGTCGAGGCCGGCCTTGTCGACGCTGGCCCCGTTCATGATGAGGAACCTGGCCGCGTCGGCGTGCCCCTCGGCCATCGCGACGCGCAGCGCGGTGGCGCCGTCGTGGTCCTCCGAGTCCACGTCGATGCCGAGCCTGAGGAGCTCCCGGAGCGCGCCGACGTCGTTGCGGCGCGCGGCGAGGCACAGGACGTCGCCGCCGGCGCGCGGGCTCGACACGCGCGCGAAGTGGTACAGGATGTTGAAGATCTTGTAGTGCCCCGCGGCGACGGCGTGCCACAGCGCCGTGTTCCCCTGCTCGTCCTTGATGTTGACGTTGCAGGCGTGCTTGAGCAGCACCAGCACGCAGTCCTCGTACCCCTTGGACGCCGCGATGTGCTGCGGCGAGTGTGCAGGAACAGAGAGACCCAAAAGTAAGCAAGGTGAATTGTTCTAAATTCGTGGCTTTGTAGTTTGTACTACTTACCAGTGCGGTCCTGCCCTTGGCGTCGCCGACGTCGGCGTCCTTCCCTGCCCTGAGGAGGTCCTCGAGCAAGGCGGCGTTGCCCATCGCGGCGACCGTCAGCACATTATTAGCGTCGTCCTGCTCGCCGGCGTTCTCTCCCAGCAAGTCCTCAACCTTCATGCCATGCATCTCGACCTGATGCTGCAAGCAAAGCAGAACAAAGCAAGCGTTTCAGTCAGTGATCACCACAAGCGAAGCGATTCGTTCAGATTCCAGCAAAGACGACAGAGCAGCGAGACGACCTTGAGCAAGTTCTTGATGATGACGACGCTGTCCTCCGGCCTGCTCTGCATGGCCTCCTTGAGCGTGGCCTGCTTCAGCCGCAGCAGCTGGCTCAGCGTCCTCGTCCGGAACGTGAACCCCTGCGCGCGGTTGGTGAGCGCGCTCACCTCGCCGAAGATGTCCCGCGACACGAGCGTGGCCTCCACCCGCTCCTCGACGCCGTCGAACCGTATGACATCGACCTCGCCGGAGACGACGACGTAGACGTCCTCGGGCGCCTCGTCCTGCACGATCACGTCCTCCCTCGGCGGGATGTACTCGGGCTTCATCTTGGTGACGAGGCACAGGAGCCCTTCCCTGGAGACACCCCTGAAGAGGTAGACGTCCTTGACGACGGGGAGGAAGAGGCGCTCGCAGATGCTCTTGTAGATGGACTTGGGCAGCTGGTCCATGAGCTGCTGCTGGTTCAGGCTCTCCGCCCTGAACTTGAGGCACATGTAGGCCAGGATCTGCTGCTTCAGCCGCGGCGGCAGCCGGTTCCGGCCCACGAAGCTCGACGCCGTCCTGACGCTGTTCCTCTGCATTGCATTGCATTGCATCAGCCGATCAGTTTTGCATTGCACGAGTGCGTCAGTGAGGCCGCAAGAGCCATAGGCACACAAGAGCCGGTCGATTGCTTACGAACTCCATGGTGCGGCGGGTGCCCTCGACGACGAGGTTGGTCATGTTGCCGATGAGGTAGGCGGTGAGGCCGAGGTTGAAGAGCATGTAGAAGATGTTGAAGACCATCTCGACGGTGTTCTCGGCGTGGAGGTCGCCGTAGCCGACGGTGGTCATGGTGGTGATGGACCAGTAGATGGAGGAGATGTAGCGGATCCGGAGGCTGGCCTGCCGGAAGTTGGGGATCGCCGCGCCGATCCACGTCTTGTCGCGGTGAGGGTACCGGTCGGCGATCAGGTAGTAGACGCAGCCGGCGCAGTGCACCAAGAACAGAGTCACCTGACAGGCCCGATGCATATATGTGCTTCAGGATTCAGTCACGCGGGAATAATCGATGATCTGAACGAGATGCGTAGCACTGGACAGACCGCGACGAGGCGCGCGCAGCGGATCCAGAAGTAGCTGAAGCGGATGTCCTTCTCGAGCCTGGTGAAGAACTGCTTCACCTTGCGGAGACGCCAGAGGCGGAGGATGCCGAGGAGGCTGTAGGCGGGGCTCTCCCTGACCTCGCCGGTGGCGAGGTAGGCAAGGCCCTGGAACGGGATCGTCGACGCCACGTCCATGATGAAGAACGTCGACAGGTACCTTGATCAAGCAAATATACTCAGTCAGTATTTAGGCAAGATCAATCAAATATTCAATCAAGGGCCCAGTCAGTTTAGCTCTTGGGCTCGCCACGCTCTGGGTTACGGCCCATTGGACTAGAAAGCTGAGCCTAGGCTTCTGGGCTTCTTTCTGTCTCTTCTTCTCTTCCTTTTCTTTTCTTTTCTTTTCTCTATGGCACATATATGTCTCACGTTTTTAGCTGTAGCCTGTAGCATATCTGAACATTTTTGCTCAAAAAATCTTAAAAGACTTTTATGCGCATTCAGATTTCAGAATAAAGCATTATTTGTGCAATTGTTGTCTGCGAAAGCTGGTGTGGTCGCCCAGCTAGTACTTTCAGGCTATCGAATCTGTCATCCTAGAACGGGACTACAAAAATACTACACCAATTTGATGGCCATCCGTTTGGACCATTCCATGTCTGCCGGCCGGTCGGTCGCGGCGGCGTGGCCTCCGGACGGACGGCGGCGGTAAGAGGTTGAAGACAGTGGCTAGAGTTTGTTATTGTTGGGTTTGTGTGGGTTGTTATTAGACTAGTAGTGTGTTATAATTTCAAGTCATTCTATTATCTTTTAGGATTTCCAAAGGGGGCTGGTCCTATATATGCCTACTAGAAGGTGGATAAAGATTGAAACTTCCAGCCCACCAAAATCTATATAAACTTGCTAGCTATTATTTTTCAACTATTCCACCTTATTACTATTAAATAGAAAATGTTGTAATATTTTTTAGAAATGTTACAACATTTTTCAAACAAATAGTTAAACTAGCATTTTTTGGAAAACTTGCACCAACATGTGTATAAAGAAAATGTTGGATCTAACATTTTTTCAAAACATTTCCATCAACATTTTTATGAAAAGTTGATCAACATTTTTGAAAATGTTCCAACATTTTTTTGAAAAAAAAATCAACATACCCCCCTCCTCTTCACCTCCGGCTCCGGCGGCCGACGAGGGCGGCGACGCGCGGGGTCCAACCGGTCGCGCGGGGCGCATGGAGACCCTCGTCGGCCGGCCGGTCGCGACGGCGACAGGAGGTTGAAGACGGTGGACTAGAGTTTGTTATTGTTGGACCTATGTGGATTGTTATTGAGCTAGTAGTAAGTTATAGTTTCAATTCATTCTATCTTCTGGAAGGTATATATGATTTCTTTATGTAGCCAGTCCTGAACACAGACAGACATCTAACACCACCTCTCAGGGCGGCCCAAAGACCACAAGCCCACACACAACTTCACGAATCAAAAATTCTTTTTATTTTTAGATTTTATTTTTTACCATTTTGCAAAAATATAGTCTCTAAAAAGTTTTTCAAATATAACCATGTAACGCCACATGAAATGGCGGTTAGGTAGTGTAGCACCTCCAACCGTCATTTCATATGGGGGCAGGGTTCCACCGCCGTTTGAAACGACGGTAACTTCCTTCATGTTTAAAAAAATCATAATTCTTTCATATGAATTCGGATGGATAAAAGCTTTATACGAAAGTTGTAGATCTCGATGATATCTATAACTTTGCAGTACAAACTTTTTTCATTTAAAGTTATCTTCATGCCTAAATATTTGATGAAATGTTCAGATCTAATGAACCGAATGAATTTCGATTTTGTGGACAACACATTTAAAAAAAAATGTAACTATGTCATATGAATTCGGATGGAGAAATGATTTATACAAAAGTTGTAGATCTCGACGAGATCGACAACTTTGCAGCTTATTTTTTTCTCATTTGGAGTCATCTTCACGTCCAAATATTCGACGCAATATTCAGATCTTAAATTTGAATATTAGACATTTGTTGTGTAGGGCCAATCCTGGTGACAATAATGCAGTTTGTTTTTGGGTCCCATGTACTTTGGAATTGATTACATATAATATTTTTCTCCTTTTATAATTAAGAATCCCCCAGTAGTACCCCCCACATTATGATTTCTTGACCTACTATATGTCTGTCATGAAGTTGGTTATTGACTAAAAATGTGGCCACGTGTGCCTCCCGAAATCTGCCTACTAGGCGCATATACTGTCACCTCCAAAGGCACCAAGAATGGACCCAAAGCATCATCTGATCTGACACAAACCTAATAGTGTGCAGTGATAGCTATGGCTAAAGAAGCAATGGACACAAACCTAATCGTTAGCCATCACATGCGTATATATATCCATATCCCCATCAGCCAGTGAATGATATGGTGGTCAGAATGGAAATTCTGCAGCTGAACTAATCTCCAACAACACCCGGGTCCCAGAACCAACTACCCTTATTACCATTTCCTGACGGGGTCCATGCACCCACAAGGGCCACAACCACAAGAAAGCAAAAGGAGAGAAAAAAACTTTCACGAAAAAACATTTTGACTACCATTGGCACGCGAGTACGCGACCGGAACGATGCAGCAGTGTGAGATCGAGCAGCGCCAGGGCGCGTCGTTCAATTCGTACCTGAGGGTTATCTTCTTCCTGTCGCGGACGAGGAGCTGCGTCCTGGGGTCGATGTACGCGACGAAGAAGGTGAGCACGATGTCGACGGCGAAGAAGAGGTCGACGACGATGTCGGCCACCTCCAGCCCGCCCTTGGGGGACGCGTTCATGAACGCCACCTCGAACGGGTACACCCACGCCGAGTACGCCACCAGGACCACCATGAACGTCTCCCAGCACCTGTACCTGGAGTTGAGCGGCGAGATGACCCGCCTGTCGTCAGAGCCGCCGTGGGACGACTGGCCGTGGACGGACGACGACGGGCCGCCGAGCGGCGGCAGGATCACCTTGGACAGGTTGCGGAGGTTGAAGGACCCCGAGCCCGAGCCAGAGCCAGAGCCGGAGGTGCGCGAGCTCGATCCAGACCTGCCGGAGGCGCCCGTTCCCGAGCCACCACCAGAGCCGCCGCCGGTGCTGCTCGTGCTCGTGCTCGAGCTCACAAAGCTCGAGCTCTTCATATTGCGCCGCCAATCGATCTAGCTAGCTACCAGCCTCGCAACTACTATATGCAGAGCATATATAATAAGATGCGCACAGGTTGTGGAGTTGTGGACCTTGTGGTGCACACTGCACTGCAGCCTGCCGGGCGGGGATCAAAGACGACGTACAGAGTGGAGGGGGGAATGGGGGGGGGGGGGGGGCTGCCGCGGCCGAGAAAGGCGAAAGGGAAGGGAGAATCAGATCAGATCAGGGAGGGCGCGAGAGGCATCGAAATAATGAAGCCGAGCATCGGCATCGACGCATCAATAATGGAGGAGGCCGGCAGGCCGGATCGGAGGGTGAGGGAAGAGATATAGAGAGGGCGCTGTCCGGCCAGGAGGACACTCACGACAGTGACCAGCAGGCGCGCGGGGGTGTGTGGAATTTGCACACACGCGCCCGATCACAACGCGACTGCGCGCGCGGTCGGTCGGTAGAAGAAGACCGGGTAATTGTAATCTCATCGCGGATCACTGCTACTACTTTAGTAGTAGTAGGCTAGCTAGCCCATATGGAATGTTCATCGATGTGGACGTGAGCTCGATCGGGGGGGTCCAATGCATACCGATCGGCGATCGCTGATCAGGTCCTCCTTGGATTGGAGTTTTGCGCCTTGGAATCGGAATTGATCGCTGAATGGCGACAGGAGGACAGTCGCACTCGATGGGGAGACTGAACTGCACGCAAATGCAGCTTCGCTTCTCCATCCATGTTTATCACGTACGATTTCTATGATCCCATCACACCACAGTTAGCCGACCACAAACCGATTGTTTTGCACGAATTTCAGGTGCAGCTAGTGTATATCCTGCACTTTTAGGTCAGCCGTCGCCATCATGTATATACTCTCGATCGATCGGCTTTTTCTGCTGCCATGTGAAAAAAACTTCTCAACAGCTTAGTTTTTTATTTATTTACAGGGAGGTAGATTTCGCTGTTTGACAGACTCGTCGGACTAATCTGCGGTGCCAAAACAACAAAAATGAGATTTGACAAGCGATGTTCACCTTGAAACGGCAGAATGAGACAGATGACCCAACGTTTTTCAGGAAATATATGCTGCGGGGCTGGAAGTTGATCTGCTAGCCACAGCTGTGGTATATACTTGTTGGATAGCAATAGCAGCAGTACGCCCAAATTGGCATCGCATCAGGTTTGTCTCCGACAACCACAGCCATCATCTGTCTGACCTGATCGGACTACCTGAGAGTACCTTCCCAACACAATAATTATGTAGGTTTGTGAGCTCCCCCCAGGTTTGTGAAGAAAATTTTCAAACAAAACCAAAATGATACAATAAAATTAAAAGCTTATTGTCGCCTAAAAAATAAAAGTTTATTCTAATTTAAAAATAGCAAAGGAAAAGAAGAAAAAAGTCCCACCTTAGGAAACAAATGTATACATTGTGAATGTATTGTAATATAACAAAGGGAAAATAAAAGCGGATAAATAAATAAAAATACAAAATAAAAGTAAGAAAAGGAAAGGAAAAATGGAGAATCAGATTTCTTAAAACCTCACCTCCCTTCCCCTCCTCTCCGCGTTTCCGGGCCTACGTGCCGCTCAGGCGCGTGTTTGACTGTTTTGCGAAAAAAACCCTCCTCTTTTCTGCAAATCATGAATTCGTCCACCACGTCAAGATCGTACAGCCACCGCGTTCATACTTTTCCGCACAGGCCCTCAAACTAAACTTTATTTCTACGTGAAGAAGCAGAAATTTGATGTTCGTGTCGTTTTACGAGAACCCCCCGGCCACTTTTGCGAAACCCCCCTCCCACCACCCTACCCCCCACCTAATACCCCCACCCCACCCCCAACCCTAAGGGCTCATTTGGGAGCGCAGGGTGAGCTTGACCCAGGGAGGTCGCCCCCGAGGGGGGAATTTCGTGGGAATTTTTACCCCGCTAAATTTCCTGGGTGGTAAGCCCCCGTCGTTAGGGGCTGTTTGGGAGTAATGGAGAGAAATCCCGGAGATAGTAGAAAAGCTTATAAAATGGAAAAAGAGAAAAAAATCAATACAGTTCCAAATCCTTGGCTCTGCGATCCCAGGTATTGTTGCATATGTTGAACTAGCAGCTATTATAAACATGAATCATCTTTAGAAAATTCATTAAAATTAATATAATGGAAACACCTGAGAACAAAAATGGACTCTAATGATCAGAAAAATCAACGAAATTTTGTTAAAAATAATATAATGGAAAACTCATTGCCCGATGATTATAACAACTGCGAAATATGCAAGACAATACATTGTATGATCAATCCTACATTGATTTCGACAGATATAAATGCCAACTTCACATCTTATGTTTCAGAATATGTCTCACACCAACAATGACTCACTTTAGTTTACTTAACACTTGCATCCAAGCCAACGAACATCAAAGTTTACCATCTCACAAACCATATAATGTATCACTTCCAACTTATAATGTAGGCACCATCTCAAAACCTTAAAAATTTTACAATGTCATACATGGCATGACGAAAATAGCAACAATGTGGATCTGAAAAGTGAGGACAACCATGCAAGATCAACCAGTTGAGACCGTCAAGAATCCCCTCGCTGGTGTGATCCCATAAGACACCTACAATTACCAATTAAATAAGCATTGATGTAAATGACATGCAAACCTTAATGTGATATGTACAATTCACAACAACAGCCCAACTAGCAAGTGTAATGAAGTTTAATTAGTAGAACCCACACCACTAGAGTCCACACTGTCTCATAATGCCACCTGCTTGCACAATATCAGTTAGAACATCAGATTGAAAGCATTTTATCTCATTAACAATGGAAGCGAAAGATCAAGCATCAAAGAGGCATGGATAACTAACTAAATAACTATGCTAATCTGACATGAACTTGCAGCCTATGGCAAGACTGAAACTTGCAGGCAACTTATGGCAAGACAGTAACACTGAAACATATGGATGAAAATCAGCATGACAAAGAAGTTGTATATTCATCTCATATAATTAAGGCATGACTCACAATGGAGCACATCTGTAGCATAGGAAATTTAAGGAAACACCTATACCGCGGGACAAGGGTTGCAGATTAATGAGGAAGTAAATAGTTAGATAAATAGTTAAGTGCAAAGTGAAGTAAACTGTGTCACCTTTCTGTGAATATATTGATTAATGGAGAAGAAAGAGATAAGCTCTTGCAATGGACTACCTTTTTATGTAGTGTTGCATTTCTTGTCTTTCCATGCCGTGCGATCAATGTAATCCGCACAACATCATCACACAAAAAGCAGTGCAAGTCTCAAAAATCAAACACAGATGATTAGTAGGCTCTTTTTCTTGCCTAAAACCACATACACATCAGTTATCTCGCAATAATAAAGGACCTAAATGTCCTGTTAGTCTCAATATAGGCAAAGTCATTGTGCTGCTGTTATTAATATACTCCCTCCGTCCCAGAATATAGCTTCGTTTAGCGTTCAAAATTTGTCCCAAATGTAACAGCGTTTAGAGTTCCCAACCCACTTCTTCCGTACGAATTGACCAAAGTACCCTCATCCCGTTTCATGTGCAAAATGAACCGGTACTCCCCCTCTCCGTAGGCCACAACTAGCACAACCTCTCCCATTCTCTCCCAAATCGAAATCCTGAGGATCTCGATCCCCTCCCTTGCACATCAAATCTCGTCTCGATTCACCAGCCTTCCTTGTCTATCTCCGGCGAATCGGCAAGATCAGCTCCCCGTAGTAGCCCCACCCACCATATAAGCTGCTGCCATGGACAAATCTGTACGGCAATGGAGGGTGAGCTGCAAGGATTTGAGCGGGGAGATGGAGGCGGCGGGCAGCGTCGTCGTGGCCGGCGAGCGCAAGTTCGGAGCCGTGGATTTTGGGTGAGCCTCCGTGGTGACAACCGGGGAGATATTGTTCAAGAAGGGGTCCATTTTGTCCAAGATTCAGAGGAGGGTGGGGGCGACGACTTCCTCTTTGTGTCTGTTCGGTCACAGGATAATACAGAGTCAAATAATAGACAGATAATATTCCAATATAGATAAGCGTGCACCAGTGGCTAGGCTGTTCTTTTCAGGAACCTCTCTATTTCAATTGATTATTTTTTCTTGCAAACAGTTATCATCAATGTATTCGAGAGGAGGTATGCAATTACTAGCTACTCATTTTCTGCAGTTGGTAGGCAATTACTAGCTACTCGTTAATACCAATTGCCAATTTCGGTATGCAATTACTAGTATAAATCAAGAGTGCATCAGGGGAGTAAGAACCTAACCTACTTGATCTGATTGACGCAATCTGAGAAGAGGAAAGTGGAGGATTCACAAATCTGATTGACGCAATCTGAGAAGAGGAAAGTGGAGGATTCACAAATTCCAGAGGCGGCGGTCGAGGTGGTGTCGTAGTAGATCAAGACGTCGGCGGTGCTCCTGGACAGGAACGGGTACGCGGAGGTGGGCAGCAGCGCCTCAATAGGGACGGCGGCGGCGACTCCAGGCCGGGGACGAGACGAGGACGGCAGAAGAGGGGAAGCGTGGAGGACGACGCGGAGGGGCGGTGGCGCTTGAACGGCGAGGCGGCGTGGATGACGACATGGAGGGGCGGTGGCGCTTGGACGGCGAGGCAGCGTGGTTTTTTTTAGCAATGGTAGCGTGGTGGAGGAGACGGGGCGGCGGCGTCGCGAGGAGACGGGGCGGGGGCGTCCGGACCCAAGAGGTGGGGAGCGGTCGCCCGGGGAAAAGAAGGGGATAGGGCCGGACGGACCCGTGGTCATAGGCTCCCAAATGGTAGCAATATTTGGCCCCGGACCGAAATCGACGCGGGGGATTGCTGCCCTGGGAAAACTCGAGGATCTGAGGTTTCCAAAGGGGCCCTAACCTCACTCCCCTCCCCTCCCCAGCCGCCCCTCTCGCTTGCTCTCCCTCCCTGCTCTCCGCCGCCGCCCTCTCCCTCCTGCTCTCCGGCGGCGCTCGGCGCGACGCAACCGGCCTGCCACCGTCACCCCACCAAGCTGGTGCTGCCCGCCCGCTCCCGCGAGATCCAGATGCAGATCCGCGTGCGGCGGTGTGGGTAAGACGACGCTGCCACCAAGCTCGGGGACAACGACACGGGAGGAGGGAGGGCGCGGCAGGAGACCCTGGTGCCGTCGTGGGGCCAGGTTGGCCCTAGCCGCGAGCGATGCAGTGCGCTGCTGCGAGGCTGCGCTGCAGACTCCACCTTCTTCGCGACTTCATTGCGATGGCATCGCCTGCAGTGACCTCCGCATCGACCCGCATGCCGTCTCCCTCTCTCTGCCGATGCAATTGCTTGGCGAGGACGCTCCTCCGTTGGAGCAGTTGGTGAGGACAGCAGTCCCTTTGCGTGCCGGTGGGATCGAGATAAGTTCCGCCTCCTCATCCCATATCCTCTCCCCGCTTTCTTCTTCCTCTCGCAGGACCACGAAACTTAGCATTTGGTTCCCTATCCCTCCCTCCTTCTGTTTCCCCTTCCGGATCTGTGAGCTCCAGTTCTTTGCCCTTCCTGTGCAGGTGCAGGTGCAGCCACGGGTACGGTGACCTAGGCCTAAGAACGACCGTATTGCAGGAAGGTGAGTCAACTGATTTTGATCCAGGTCCTTCCTTTGCTTGAGCGCATGCCGTGGATATGAGTTAAAGTAACATGAGTGACTGTCTGATTCTCTTTCTTGTGCCTAGAGTGAGCTCCTTGGATCTGCTTTGTACTGGAAGCTTCATCTTTGATTACTGATGTGTTCCTAGATCTTGCATAGGTGATTGGTTCTCCTAACTGACCATTACTACTTTTGTATGTGCTCCTAACTGACTACTCTCGGTGCTGGCTTTGCTTTTTTTTTACTGACAACAGTAGTTTATTTATTCCATTGAGTTTACACTTTTAGAGGAAAGTGTCAAGCTTAAAAGGGGACGAGTCTATATAATGAGCACCAAAGTTTAGTTACTATTGTCTAGTTTAACAGTAAGAAGCATTACTTTGATCTATAATGAGGGGCTTTACATTAATCTGTAATGAGGAAGATGAAAAAGGGTTCTGGTTGACCTTCTTAGCTTGCAATACATTTACTTTACAAATAGATGAATGTAATTGATAGATCTTTTTGAAAGATGTTTTATTTGCCTCACTAGAATTGGAGATGCGGTTACCTTACTTGATTTTAGTTTGCACAGAGCATAGTTGAAAGAGTTCACTATTGGCTTCATTGGGTTTCGATAGACCAAAGGGGAGGAAACTACCAATATAATAATTATGCTCAATTGTCTTAAAACTCCAAATTAGTCAGCTGCCATTAGGTGTTTTATAGAAGGCCAGCTGGAACAGTTCACCATTGCAGATATTCCTAGGTACCTTGTGATTGACTACACATGCTAAGTTACTTTATTTTTGAACAAAAGAAAGTATACCTTACAGTCAACCAGATGACATTTGTAAGATAATAAGACTGTCACGTTCATGCTAAGCTACGTGATGTCACATTGATGCTAAGCTACGTATTGCAAATATAATAAGTAGATCAGTTTATGTTCAAAGTTCAATCTAATGTAGCGAATTCAGAAAGCTGATTTAGGTTACTGATTTGATCAACTTGAGAGATATATTTTTTTTCTTTTCATATTGATTGAGTTCGTCACTTGAATTGTGTCTTCATGTTTCCTCTTGCGCACATGTGTGTTTATTTGGGATTTAGTGTGAATGGTGTTCCCAAAAATCATGTGAATTAGAGGTGAATTTTTATGTTCATGTGCGAATTCCTAAATTGTTTGAGGTAGGTTTTATTGGAAATGCTCTTTGGATTACAGATTTGATTTCCATTTCTTGCTAGGGAGTGGGGCACTGGGGCTTGCTTATATTGGAGATCATCCAAGAGCCGGAGATGTAGGAGTGGCAGCCTCCAAGCAGCAAAATGGCCTGTGCTCTGTGAGCAAACCCAAATAAGACAGCCGATCGAGAAGCAAGGGTATGAACTTGAAAGTACTATGTTTGTCACACCTGGTTTCTGATTCTGATGTTGGATACTATGCCTATACTGTATATGTGTACTTAGCCTCTAAATTGCAATTGAATTTGAAGACATGGATTCAGTTAAACAATGAGTAGTTCTTAGCAATGCAGGTTATCAGTTCTTGATAGAATAAATAATGGCATTGCTGTGTATTATAGCTGATATAGAGGTCAAGAAACCTCATGTGTACTAGCTGGTGATTTACTTAAACTGATGTCTTTCTCTTGGCTGAAAGTCTGAATTATTCTTGAGCTCCATATGCTAATCTTTTTATTTGGTTGACAACAAATTCTGATGTAAAGGCAAGCACATATAGCTTCAATTGGCGATGTTCGAAGAGACCAGAACAATGGTACCTCAATTTGGCTGGAAACATGCAACAAAGAGTTTGGGCTGAAAACATACCACAAAGACTCTTTAATTTGCTTCCAAAACAAGAGGTGCCTTATGCTTTGTTTAAGCTGACTCAGTTTTTATGTATTTTCTGTTTGAATGTTCGTAATGAGTAATGACCATAACCTTGTTTTGCTTGCTGTCTTTACTAAAATAAGAAACAAAACACTTTTATTCTGACATGTTGTATATGGCTGTATATTTGGATTTTTTGATTAATTGAAAGGGTAAAAGTAGTGTATCTTCAGGAGAACTGTAACAAAAATTTATAGTAAAATATGGTTCCGCTCTGATTTTGTAAGCTTGTGGAATACTTTATGTTCGTACCTCCTGTACGTTTAAATTTATTGTCATATTAATGACAGTTTACTGTCATTGTCCTTGAGTGTAGCAAGCTGATTATTAAGAAAACAATAGGTTTGATGGAGGTAGGAACTATGTGCTAATCTTTTAGCAATAACTGAAGTTTGTTATTTATACATGAAGTACTTACCGAAATAGGAAGAGAACAAAAATTGGATAGTAAATTAGACAGGGTATTATTTTTTAGGTTCCTTTTTTGGTCAAAGATTTTAGATAAACTCAAAAGACATGATACTTCATATAGTGCCATTAATCCGAGCATGGATTATTTGTGACTGTTTTTACTTGTTAATACTATAAATTTTCTCCATATCTGTTGATAGCCAGTTTAAGCAATTATGCCATCACAATTATGGTACTTAGTATTTTGGTATGTGTACTATTATTGAGTAATGCTTGATGGAGAATTGAGAATGATATTGTAAATGCTTAATATTTACAAAGGGTCAAAATAATATTGATGGTGTGATTCAGGGCTCTACTGAAAAATGAAATTAATTTTCTTTTTTTCAAGAAAGGACAGGCTTATAAGCAGGGATGGTGGGTAATGCCGTGCGGTTGAGGGCACTGACAACACTTAGTATTATTCCTCTTGACAAAATATTTGGTTGCAATGCGGTTCAAAAACATTGTTGAACATAACAACCAGGTGATGTACCACTTTCTAAAAGCCATTACAGACTAATGAACATTTGTGTTTTTTACTTGGTGCTCTGCAGTGTTGCCGGTGTGCACGCTCACGTGCTCTGCTGGTGGCCGCGCAGAAGCACAGAACGTGGTGAGCAGGGTCCCCACGGCATAACCTTCGTGCTGCTGCTGGCCGCCGTGGAGGTGAGTGGTGCAGCATTCCATCACAATCCCCGTATGCTGATGCATCCATTCCTTGATTGTACTAGAGCATACATATTGCATCTATTTATTTTTGCAGATTTGCCTCATAGGTTGATTAAGATATACTTTGTATTTCTTTTAACTTCTAGATTATAGAAAATTTATCAAGGTATACTAAGATTAAGATATACGGATTGCAGATTTGCCTGTAGGTGTTCTTTTTACCTATGCTTAAACCTGCAGTTGATTTTGCCTAGAGTATTACATTGATCTATAATGAGGGGCTTTACATTGATCTGTAATGAGGAGGGTGAAAAAGGGTTCTGCTTGACCTTCGTGGCTTGCGATACATTTACATTACAAATAGTTGAATCAACTCAGGTGATTGTGATTGATAGATCTATTTGAAAGATGTTTTATTTTCCTCATAAATAGTAAATTCCAGTGTCTAAAGTCTACCTGATAGTAGTGCTACTCAGAAATCAAATGACTAGAATTAGAGATGCAGTTGCCTTACTTGATTTTAGTTTTCACAGAGCATAGTTGAAAGAGTTTACTATTATTGACAAGGAAATTCATCTATGAGAATTAATTTACTATCAATTCATCTATTATGATAAAAAGGATGGCTCCATGTCAACTCACCTCTGTAAGAACAAGAAATGATGATGTAGCTTTGCCATCAATTGCCTGCATTATAGCTCTATGAGAATTAATTTTAAATTTCATTATAGCTTTGCCATAATGATGATGTAGAGGGCTAGAGCTCTTGTGCTTTTACATGTAACTGAAGAGTGCAAAGTGAAGGTAGTGTCAAGCTGATTCGACTGTATTTGCGGATGCAGTTAGGTAATCATTAGTCAGTCATGTTTTCTTATCTTGCAAAGATTCTGCTTTCTCAAATGATGCATTTAAGCTGTTGTATGAACTTTTGATTGGGGGAAGAAGGCTAAATATGAATCTATTGGTTCATCATGTATATTAGGCTTGTCATGGTTGAGATTTGGTAATAACATTTAATTGCGCAAATGCATCTCACTTTATTAGTCAACTCAAACTGGACCTTCCCTATTTCCTTCATCTATCGAGTGTAACAGTCATTGCTTTGACATAGATTACTTTGTGTGTTTGTTGCCTTCGACTTTAGTGTGTGATTGAGTGCTTATTTCTCTTATTGCTAAAATGATTTATGTCACCATTTTTCTTTAATTACCTCGGCTGTAGTTAATTCCTTAATTTAGTACTGCTACAGTACCTGACTACCTAAGTTGTAGTGACCTTCATTGCTTCTTTTGGTGTATTTTGCTGCAAGCCACTGTTGTGCTGTCAATGCAAATGCATCCGGTGATAGACAAAGCACAGTGTTAAAAATGTTGGATTGACTAACATCCTATTTCTTTAGTTTTATCAATTGTGTATTGAAAAGAGAACTAATATTTGCACTTCTAGGTTTCCCCCATCTCCTAACAAAAAGACCCACAAGTTATTTACGATGAAGGTGGTCGCCGTGCAGAAGACTTGGTAATTCCTTGCACTGTCTACTCATTTGCTTGCACACATCTTATAATGTTTGGAAAAAGGATTCGGTAACAATCTCTTAAATTAGCATGTTCTTATTACAATATCAAGTGACATACTTCACATGATTTATATTTTTCCTTATCAGCCCAAGCAAAGATGCATACCCAAAAGGGGAGGTTACGTCCGTTATGGCTTTACCAGTTGCACCTTTTGTGTGCGTTTGATTTGATCATATGTTGATCGGAGTTACTTCAAAAGAAAAAACTTGCTATTGTGCCTGGTTCTCAGATCTGTAATATTCATGATTGAAATGCCGAATAGACATCTATGTCCATGCTTCTCAGATGTTTACTTATTTATGTGTTGTAGATGTATGATTTCTTAGTGAATTTGTGTGCCATGCCTCATGCATGTCATTTATCATCTTTAATTGCTTTTTGCTTACTTGTATTTGATTGTCCAAACTCCAAACGATAGGGTACTTGCTTTTATTTGCATTCAAACTCTACCATTTACTTATACACACTGTAGGGCGCGCAACGCGCGCCGACCGTTCTAGTAAAAGAAAAGAGAGAATATATATAAGCAAGCATGTGTACATAGAAAAATAAAATAAAAAACTAAATAAGTATTAAAAGTAAAAATATATAGAGAGAGTCTAGTGTTACCCAAAAGAAAAATAAAAATACTACATTATCTTATAGAAGAAAGTAAAAGGAAAAAAATAAAAGTAGAAGGAAATGTATAGAAAAGAAAAAGGAAAAATCTGACCCAGAAGACCTGCACGGGCCATCTTCCTTGAGAAGCAGTTGGGCTACCTCCGCGTCAGCTTCCTGGGCCGGGACCACCAGAATCCTAATTGATTTCGGCCCTATGGGCCTCATTGAACGTTTTGTAATTTCACGACTGACAAGTTGTTCTTGTCAGACAGAAAGAACACTGATGCCCTGATACTGTTTAGATAAATGAAAATAGGTGGGATGAATAGTGAAAATTGAGGTGTTTAGGCCCTGTTTAGTTCCAGATTTTTTCATCAACTACCCGTCACATCAATCTCCGGACACTAATTAGGAGTATTAAATGTGAATTAATGACAAAACTCATTCCACAACTCCTACCTTAATTTTCGAGACCAATCTAATGAGCCTAATTATGACATGATTAGACAACTTTGTGCTACAGTAATCAATCTCTAATGACGGATTAATTAAGCTTAATGGATTCATCTCGCGATTTCTAGTCCATTCGTGTAGTTAGTTTTGTAAGTAGTCTACATTTAATACTCTTAATAGACCTTGGAAGGGAACCCCAAAATTTTTCTCCAAAATCTTTTCACGAAAACAGGGCCTTATTTAGGAAAAGTGGTTGGGATGTGATGGGACGAATAGTGGAAATTTGAAGGTGTTTGAATGAGTGAAAGTAGTGGAGATGTGATCGAGAAATAGTGTTTTTCTTAAGAGAAGATGTGATGGGTTGACTAATGAAGAGTGAGAGAAGATGTGTAGATCAGTGGATGTGATGAGTGAAATGATGGTGAATAGTGTGTATGGTGGGGATGTGGTGGAGTGAATAATGAATTGAGTAAATTTCATGCATGTCCGGTCCTTAAAGTATGGGGTGGTTCTCATCTAGGTCCCCGTACTATGAAATTACGTTCTTAAGTTCCTAAACTATTGAAGTGGGTCATCTAGGTCCAAAATCAGTCACGTCACACCCATAAGCTGACATGACACGCTGACTTCACAACGACGTGGAACCTGACATGTAAGGCCTACCAATCCTCTCCCTTTTCTCTCTTTCTTCCTCACCATCCTCTGGCAGCGCATCTAGCAGGGGAGCGGGAAAGCTTCGGCGGCTGCGCATCCAGCTGGGGACGGGGGAGCTCTAGTGGTGGCGGGGGTGGTGGTGGTGGTCAGTGGCTGCGAACAAAACGGTAGGGTGGAGGAGGCAATTGGGGAGGAGGCGAGGTCCCTAGGTGGCACAGCCAAGGGCCAGTACCGATCACAGAATGACGAGATCCAACACTGGCAGTAGGGGCGAGGTCCCCAGGCAGTGTGGCCGAGGAATGAGGCCGGTGGGGACGGGTCCTCGGGCGGCGCGACAAGGGGATGGAGCTCCACACGTCGTGACCAGTGCCAGCGGGGCGACCTCTGCTCGTCCGCCGCCGCCTAGAACTCGAGCTCGCGCACCTATCCACCGTCGGCGAGGGTCCGAGCTCGAGCACCCCTGTCCAGCGGTGGGAGATGTAGATGCTGGCGACGGAGGGAGCAAAGGTGGGGTGCGTCTCGATTGCGGCTTTCCGCAGGAGGGGGCGACAACTATGGGGTGTCTTGGGCGGTGGCAGTGAGGAGCCGGTGTCTGCTGGACGCACCGCTGAAGAAGAGATGCTGTGAGGAAGAAAGAAGAAGATTGGTGGGCCTGACATGTGGGTCCCACATGTTAGGTTCCACGTCGCTGCGAAGTCAACATGCCTATACCTGAGCATTTTTGGCCCGGCCCGGCCCGCTGGCCCGGACCGCGCCAGGCCCACCCACGGACCTTACTGGACGGGCGTGGGCAGAGATCTTGAAGCCCGCGAAAAAATTTTTTGGCCCGAGCCCGGCCCGAAATGCTGTTTTTAGCTTTACACTATAAAATGCGCGGGCGGCCCGCCCAAGCCCGGGCCCGACCCGAGCCCGGCCCGAAAACTGAGGCCCGACACGTCCCATGGGACGATCATGGGCAGGATTTTCTCAGCCCGAAAAACCCGGGTTTTTTTCGGTCCGGCCCGAACCCGGCCCGGCCCGTGGAATGCTCAGGTCTAAACATGCCATGTCAGCTTATGGGTGTGATGTGGCTGGTTTGAACCTAGATTACCCACTTTAATAGTTTAGGAATCCTAAAATACAATTTCATAGTATGAGGATCTAGATGAGAATCACTTAATACTTTAGGGACCGGCCATGAAATTTACTCTAATAAATTTGAGGGTGAATGGCACGCACCCATCTAAACAGGAACCCGCTCTACTGGTGCTTCTAAAAAAATGATAAAGTTTCCACTCCATTTTTTTATGAAGTATAGTGCCTAGACGCCTGAACCAATGAACTTAGTTACATTTTTTTTTTGCCCTATTGATGTTTTAATTCCCTTTGGCACAAGCATGAAATGCCGAAACAAGTTTTTTTTCTCCTTGCACATATTTTTGTTCCATCCCATATTTTGCATGAACATGCATTAGTGCATCATGCATGTATCTATCATTATCTTTGTTCTCTGAAATGCTCAGTTGAAATATCTGATGTCATGTTTCGTCCTAAAAAAATACTGGACTGCTCTGTCTATCTACTCCTCACCGTGAAGCAAGTTTTTTTTCAGTGATTCCCAGCTCTTCTGGTACCTCAGCCATGCAGGCACCGCAGAGCAACAAGAACAATGCTAACCAGAGTACGTATTGGACCAACCTCTTGGGAGTTGGAAGTAGTCAACCAAGAAGCTTTGGAGTTTGTTGTGTGACCTCGAGACCCAAGGCCTGATTCCCGGAGCTTTTGGTCGGTTTCCCAGGTGGGCAATACGCGGCCGATGCATGCAAGTGGACCTTCACCTTTCTCCAGCTTCGCGTGGGTTGAATCCGAGGCCCAAACGGTCGATTGTTTAACACGGTATGTTTAGCAGCAGGTTCCCTTGTTGTATACTGCAAGTTTTCATTTAACTACGGGAATGGCACTGTCTCAAGTGTCAGGGTCTCCGGGATGATGATTTTCGACATGGACTAGCTTGATGGATGACTGTCAGTAGAAATATTTCGATCACGTAGCAATTAGCAGCCTGTTTGCAAAGGAGGATTCAAAGATTAGCAGCTGTTTCTTAACTTTACCGGTTCCCCAGACACGCTGTGCGCTTTGGTAGGCATCGATCACTTTCCTCGCGCCCGCTTCTTCCCTTTTTTGTTTTCCACGCAGCTTATCATTTTCGTTGTCCTTTTACGGCGATGTTTCTTTTCTCCCAGCTGGTGGTGGAATGCGCCATTCCCTTTCCCTCATTACGCTCTTTCTCTCTTGATGTCTTTCGTTTACTTTGAATCGATCAAGTGGTTCGCGAAAGTGACAAGCTATAGATTCCACAAAACAAAACCATCACATGCAGTTCGTTTCAAAAATAAAATAAAATCGATGAAGAGCACACAGCTGCTGCTGAAGCTCGACGCATAGTAGGCGGCATGACTGACTGCTACCGATAGGCGTGCACTGGCGTCATGAAACGATCGAGTGGATGCTGCTTTGCCTTTCGCCTCCCTCCCTAGTGCGTTTCTTTTGTTTGCCTGGCCAGCGATCGCCGCCATTCCAAATCGGTTTTGGGGGGGTTTCTAGCACCAGCAGCAGCACGTTTTGATCAGTGATCTTGGACGGGGAGAAAGAGCAGACCAGACCAAAAGGGAGGCGTCCCCTTTTTCGAATCGATGAAGACCGAGAGGTCTCCGCTCCTACCATATGAAATCCTCATCAGTTGGAACCGCAAACTGGCCTGGCATCCTTCGGGCTGTTGCGTGCTCTGCGGCGGACGACTCAACACTCAAGTCATCAGACACGATCGCGGGCTTTTGCTGCAACGGTGCGACGTGCCCTGCCGCTCCTCCAAAAGCACTTTGCCCGCCACCGCCTTTCATCCTTTCGATCCATCGAAAGAAAAGAAAAAATCACAGGTCGCGTCACCTCGATTGTGCATGCGTTTTTACCTCCCCCCCCCCCCCCCCCCCGACTGTGCTTTTCTGACAGATCAAAACTGCGTGCAGCAAGGAAAAGTTGAGATCAAAACGTTCCTGCAGCCGGCCGGCTTCATCTGCAGCCAAGTTTAGACCGTTGCGATTTGGGCCACGAGCACTCGGCGGAGCTCGCGCTGCCCCGGCCGGGGGCGGCGGCAGATCCAACGCCGGCCCCTTCCTCTTCTTCTCGTAGTTGCTCGTCCGTCTTCATTTTCTTCCCGCGCTGTCCCGGCTGGCATCGACACAACCTCAATACTTTCGGAACCAAACACGTATTCGTGTAGGGGAACCTGTTCGAACCCAGTAACCAAACACACCCAACCTAATCAATTGTAACACAGACAAGTTAATTTTGATGGGAGGAGTTTGGGAAATCTATAGGTTTTTTTGGGAAAATCTTATATACCTACATGAAAATAGTATGCAATGAAATTATAACTCACCAATAGCTCATTTAACAGCCCAACAACGTGAAACCTTACTCACCCACCTTCTTCCACCTCCTGTCGTGCTCCCTCCTTCCTGGTCGCGCCGCTGCCGCCCCGATGGGCCCGCGTGCCGGAGTGCGCCGCCGCGGGCTCCCAGCGGCCGGCCTGCGTGCCGCCGTTGTTGCCATGGTCGGCCCGTCATGCGCACCGTCGGGGGCGACCAACTCTGTCGCCGCCTCCGCGGCCTCCCCCGCGGCCGGCCTTCGCGCCGCTTTGGTGTCGCGGCCGGCCTGGGGCTCGTCGGTGCCGGTGTGGGAGAAGAAGAAGAAATGTTAGAACTTTTTCTGAAAAATGTTACAACATTTTCAAAAAAATGTTGAAACATGAAAACGTTTTGAAAAATGTTAGATTCATCATTTTTTCTGAACAAATATTGATGCAACTTTTTCTAATAAATGTTGGTTCAACTTTTTGTTTGAAAAATGTTGTAATATTTTTTAAAAATGTTGAACATTTTTTATTTAATAGTCATGAATTGGGATGTCTGAAAACTACTAACTAGCAATATTAGATGGGTTGTTGGTGGGCTGAAGTTTCAATGGTTATCCATCTGCTGCAGGACATGGGTGTGATTTTTTTTTTAGTAAAAACATGGGTGTGATTGGTAGGCTGCATATAGTCTTAGCCAGACTTAGATTATGCAAAAGGGAAGGCAAAACCTGCAAAGTGGGAAACACAATTCATTTGTGTTTCCGGTTGTGCTGGCTTGCATAAGCCATCGGTGTCGCTTCCGCTCACCCTCGCGTGCGTCGTTGAGGTCGCGGTTTCATGCACTACCGTCTGGGTGCATCGGCTGGGAGTGTCGTCCGTCGTGCCGCCGCTGTGGGCCGGTCGGCCGAGAGCGTCGCCGGCCGCGCCCACGCCGGTCCGGATGTCGATTCGACACCGTCGGAGCTCGATTTGACGACGTCGGACCTCGATTCGACCTCCATGGCGGACAGGCCGGCCGCACCCTCACGTCTAGAGGAGTCCAGCCAGGCCCACGGGACGTCGACTTGTGGCCGCCTCGGATCTCCATTCGCCTCGATTCGAAGGTGTCGACGAGTTGGAGGAGGAGGCGACGCAGGAGAGCAAGCAGGTCGAGGCCCCAATGAGCTCCACGGGCGGAGGCTGCTCGGGTCAGGAGAGCTCCACGTGCGGCCGCAAGGAGCAAAGGGGAGATGAGCTCCACACATGACAAAGTTCGTGGCAGAGCCGATGGATGCGCGTCATCAACCTCGAGTCCACGCTCCGCAACATCGAGCACCGCCCGCTCGTGTTCATCCTCAGCGTTGGCGCCGCAGGCCCGCGCCACGGCCGTCGTTGACGACGCTCGCTCGAGTCACATAGGGGTTGGCGCATGGAAGCCGGCGTCACGCTGCCTCGGCTCGCGGAGAAGGTGAAGGTGCGGAATGACTGCCCCGTGCTGAAGCCGCGACCACGGTCTTCAGCTCCGCGCAGCGCACTGTGACGACTGCCGGCAGTGGTGGAGCTCGATTCGGCCATGCTTGAATTCGATCCGCCGAGAACGGCGACGAGGTGAGGACGAGTGTTGTGTGTGGGGGGGGAGACAAGTGGTGGTAACTTCACCTCTAGCAAGTACATGATCATCTTATCAACTTGTGCGGGCAACTAAACATGAGCATAGCTAACCAACCTATCTTTAGTCAAACAACCAAACATGAACACTTTGGATTGATTTAGCTTGGTCAAAACTAGCCTTGCTTAGAGTTAGTCTAACTAGGAACCAAAGCAGCCTACCAATCACCCTCGTAGGAGCCCCGTTTTTTTTGGCAAGCATGCAGGAACGTTTTGATCTCAATGGCGACTGCGATGTACCCATGGCATGCTTACTGGGAAGTGGGGTCTGGTGGATCCAAGGGCAGATGCAAGGGAGAAGGGACCGCGGGGACGTGCCCACGGCTCCTGGCGCTACCACCGCCACATCGGCGTCCGATCCCCAGCGCCCGCGGGATCACGGAGAGCCGCCCCGCCCTGCTGCCTCCGTCGCCCGGCCGCACGGTACGTGCAGTACCACAGTACATGCATATTCTGATAGACCCAAAGATCACCTAGGTTTACATCTAGACGGGTAGAACCTTTCACTGTGTGATAAACATGTATGTGTGCACCGAGAGGTGAGAGAGACAGAGAGGGAAAGGAGGAGTAATACCTTCTCCGGTTGAGGCCGGAGTGGTCGAGCTTGTGGCCATCGCAAGTTCAGCTGGTGAAGGTCTGCGCTAGGGCAGCGACGCGCAGTGCCGGATCTGCGCTTAGGCAGCGACGGTTGATGCAGTGGCAGCGACGATGGCGGAGCTTCCCGTTGCAGCCTGCGCTCCCTGTAGATCGGATAGGGATGTAGGTGGGGTGTGTTGGCGGCGGCGAGCCTCGTGCCTTGTGCCTGCAGCCCCCACCTCCTCTTTATAGCGCAGTGCAACAGGGGCCCACCAAACCATTAGGGTTTGGACGCCCCCGATCAGGGCGCGGGATTAAGGGCCTGACGGGCTGTTGGGCCCACCAGGGAGGAGATCGATCTAACATTCTCCCCCTTGATCTCATCACATATTTTTAACTTTATCATTTACACTTTATTCGTTCCATCACAGATTAGTACATAGATCATGCTTCATCGTCACGACTCGATTGTCGATAGACAAAAACAACTACAACATACTTCTCCATTTTGGAATAAATTCTTTTTCTTTTGGGCCACAACATAATCCAAGAATTATAGGTTTTCCCTTAAACCCATGCCGGCTAAGTGTTCTCTAAACACATTGGGTGGTAAGCCTTTCGTGAGCGGATCCGCAACCATATCCTTTGTCCCTATATGCTCGAGACTTATGGTCTTATCCCGGATTCTATCCTTCACAACATAAAACTTTACTTCAATTGGTTTGGAAGCATTACTCGACTTGTTGTTGTGAGCATAGTACACTGCGGGCTGATTGTCGCAGTACATCTTTAGTGGTTTATGAATACAATCTACCACTTTCAAGTCGGGTACAAATTTCTTTAACCATATCACCTGTCCAATAGCATCATGACATGCTATAAACTCTGCATGCATCGTCGATGATGCAACTAACTTTTGTTTGGAGCTTCTCCACGAAATAGCTCCCCCAGCAAGAGTGAATATATATCCAGACGTGGATTTTCTATCATCTCTATCTCCTGCATAGTCTGCATCTGAATACCCTTTTATCTCTAGGCAATCAGATTTTCTGTACGTTAGCATGAAATGCTTTGTGCCTTGCGCATAACGCAATGCTTTCTTTACCATCTTCCAGTGCTCCATGCCTGGATTATCTTGATATCTACCGAGTACTCCGGTGATAAACGCTAGGTCAGGGCGAGTGCACACTTGTGCATACTGTAAGCTTCCAACAGCTGAAGCATATGGTACCACTTTCATTTGATCGAGCTCATATTTATTCTTGGGACATTGAAATTCTCCAAAACTATCGCCCTTTACTATAGGAGCAGGTGATGCTTTACTCGCATGCATACTGTACTTCTTTAAAATCTTTTCCAGATATGCATTTTGCGATAATCCTAAAACCCCATTCTTTCTATCTCGGTGAATTTTTATGCCTAAAACATATGAGGCTTCACCAAGATCTTTCATGTCAAAGTTCAAAGACAGAAACTTCTTTGTTTCCCGTAGTAGACTTACATCATTGCTAGCGAGCAAGATATCATCCACATACAAGATTAGGAAAATATATTTCCCATTTTTAAACTTTGCATGAACACAATTGTCCTCTACATTAGGTTCAAACCCAAATCTTTTAATTGTATCATCAAACTTTAGATTCCATTGTCTGGATGCTTGCTTTAATCCATAAATGGATTTTTTTAGGCGGCATCCTAAATGTTCTTTTCCTTCCATGACAAAACCTTTCGGTTGTTTCATGTAGACATTTTCTTCTAAATCACCATTTAGAAAAGCCGTCTTCACATCCATCTGATGCAACTCTAAATCAAAATGTGCTACTAATACCATTATTATTCTGAAGGAATCTTTACATGAGACTGGAGAAAATGTCTCATTATAATCTACTCCTTCTCTTTGGGTATAGCCTTTTGCCACAAGTCGTGCCTTATACTTTTCTATATTCCCTCTAGAGTCACATTTAATCTTGAAGACCCATTTACAGCCTACCGTTTTGGCTCCTTCGGGAATTTCCACTAAGTCCCAAACATCGTTGGAACTCATCGATTTTATCTCATCTTCCATGGCCTCCAACCATTTCGATGAGTCAGCACTTCTCATGGCCTCTTCATATGAAGCGGGATCACCCTCCATATGAGCAACTTTTGTATTATATACTTTATAATCACTGGGAATTGCCGATTTTTTAACTCTTTGAGACCTCCGAGGGGCCTCTTCTGTTTGCACACTCGGTGCCTCAACGTCTGTCGGCACATCATCATGAGGTGGCTGCTGCATCTCTTCCTCATGTGCAACAGTGGGCTCAATCGAATCCTAAAAGACAGGCTCCGGATCTTCACTCACTGTTGCCATAGGTTGAGTTACAACAGGTGCTTGCACCACAGCCTCAGGGACTGTCGGTGCAGGTACAACAGGTAGTGAGAAATATGGCTCTTGGATCATCGGATTGGGTGCGTACACCCGCTTCTCCTCAAGATCAATTTTCCGCACTGCCGTGCTCCCCCTCATCATTTCGTCCTCTAAGAAGACAGTATGTCTCGTTTCTACAAACTTTGTATATCTATCTGGACAGTAGAAACGAAAACCTTTTGACTTTTCAGGATACCCAATGAAGTAGCAACTGACTGTTTTGGAATCTAACTTTCCAATATTTGGGTTAAACAATTTGGCCTCAGCTGGGCTCCCCCAGACACGCAAGTGGTGTAGAGAGGGTACTCTTCCTGTCCACAGCTCGTACGGTGTTTTGGGCACCGATTTGCTTGGTACTCTATTGAGAATGTGAATAGCGGTTTTTAACACCTCCATCCACAATCCCAATAGCAAGGTGGAGTAACTCATCATACTGCGCACCATATCTATCAGTGTACGGTTACGCCTCTCAGCTACTCCATTTTGCTGAGGCTCACCCGGCATTGAATACTGGGCCATTATGCCATTTTCCTGTAGGAACTTTGCAAACGGTCCAGGAACTTGGCCAAATGGGGTGTGCCGACTGTAGTACTCCCCTCCATGATCAGATCTTACTATTTTAATTCTTTTATCAAGTTGATTTTCAACTTCAACTTTGAATATCTTAAATTTATCCAGCGCTTCCGATCTCTCTTTTATTGGATAAATATAACCATAACGGGAGTAATTATCTGTGAATGTTATGAACGAGTCATAGCCATCCACACTTTTCACAGGAAACGGTCCACAAATATCAGTGTGGATTATCTCTAAAGTTCCTGTGCTACGTTTTGCACATTTTTTAAATTTGCTTTACATACTTTCCTTTAGCACAATCTACGCATTGCTCTAAGTCAGAGAACTCTAACAGAGGAAGAATTTCATTTTTAACGAGACTCTCTATTCTCCCCCTCGAAATATGGCCTAAACGACAGTGCCATAATTTCGACGAAATATCATGAGTTCTCTTTCTTTTCTTTTGAACGTTCTCTGACCCGGAAACATTCACATAATTCACATCACATAATGAATTAACTTTTTCACGTAAGGATAACAAATAAAGCTCATCATGAAGGTAAGCAATACCAATACAAGTATTATTACACCAAATGGCACAACGGCCATGTCCAAATAGACATTCAAAACCATCTTTGTCCAAACGTGAAATACTAATCAAGTTTCTGTTTAATGAAGGAACATAAAGAACATCTCTAAGCAAAAGTGTAAAACCATCAACTAGCTCCAGAGAGACATCGCCAACAGCTTCAACTTCTGCTTGGACTCCATTTGCAACTTCAATGCATCTTTCTTTTCTTTCCGTGCTCCGGGTCGAATGGAACCCCTGTAAAGAATTTGCAACATGAATAGTTGCACCTGAGTCAATCCACCAAGTATATTTAGAAAACTGTGTATACAAGGATTCATTTACAAAAGAAACAACGTTCTTACCGTTCCTTGCCATGGACTTTAGAAAACCAGGACATTCTTTCTTGAAATGTCCCTTCTTCTTGCAGTAGAGACACTGATCCCTCTCTACTGGAAGAAAGGCCTTCTGAGGCTGACGCTGCTGTTGCATGGGACCTTTACCATGTGGTTTTGAAGAAGAGTTTTGATGGAAGTTCTTTTTCTTCATAAGGTTCAAAGAACCTCCATTGTTGGACTTAATCCTTTCCTCTTCCTGCACGCACATGGCTATAGTCTTTTCCAGACCCCACTGCTCTGGATGAATGTTGTAGTTGACAACAAAAGTGTCAAACTCCTTTGGTAGGGAAGCCATAACCAGATGAACAAGGAGCTTGGGCTTAATCTCCAGATCCGCATCCAATGGCTTTAGCTTCGATGCCTGGTTGCTCATCCTAAGGATGTGCTCCCTTATACCTTTTCCATTGCCTGTATACTTTTCATTCACCAGCTGCCTCAGCATCATGGTGGCATATGTCTTTGAAGAGCTGGTAAACTGACTCTTTATCCTGTCAAGTAACTCTGTGGCAGAGCTACAACCATCAACTGAGCTCAAAAGAGAGGGCTCAATTGTGTTCTCTATGAAAGCCATGCACTTTTTGTTTGCCGAGGTCCACTGTTTGTTGTTGATGGACCACGAAAACTCTAAAGAGGAATAATCCTCTTCTTTTTTTTTCCATGCAGCATCATCATCTTTATCATCTCTCTGTGACTTTGGTGGCTGAGCTGGCTGTGGTTCCTTCAGCACCCAGTCAACCTCAGCACAAACAAAAGCCAGATTCACTTTTCTGCTCCATTCCTTGTGATTCTCAGCATTGAGGACAGGAACAGAGCCGATGGAGTTCATCAAGTTGAACCCTCCTGAAAACCATAATCATAATGACAATTGCATGCATTAATCCAACGTTGGTCAAAATTAAAACATACAACTGTCTATGCAATTAAATCTATATCACCGTTGGGCAGAAAATAGAAATAAATGCACATAAACAGCCTTTTAATCATGATGATATTATTAACAATATTGGTCAGTAAATAACAACACCATAATTACCAGAAAAATTACTTTAACATGCTTCTTTTAAATTTAATTTTCCCGTTGGTTCCAATTAAATTTAAACAATAAGCATTTCTTTAAACAGTTCGCAGCGGAAACATGAATAAAATTCATGAAAAAACTTTATGTTCAGAAGCAATATCACTGTTCACTTTACTTTTATCTAAACAAATTATCCCGTTGGTTCAAAATTTGAATAGATATAACAAACTATACAAAAATCCAGCAAATATTCACTTCTGAAAATAATCAAACAAAATATAAAACTGTCACTGTACATCCGGCCTGCGGGAGAAATAAGGCCCACGGCCTGCTTCTCACTCCCGCCTGGGCTCAAAAGCCCAAAAACCGACGGGCAGGCCGCCGAAGCGGCCCGCGCGCCGCGCCCGCCTGGGCCACATCTGGCCTGGCAACCTTCCGTCGCCGGGAGCCGTCCGATCCCGCGGATCCAGATCCGACGGCTGGGCGTCGATTTCGCAGGAACAAAACCCGCCTCCGCCTCTCAGCTCCCCCGAAACCCTAGCCTTTCTCCTTCTTTCCCCCCGCCTCTCTCAGTTGGACAGTGGCGGCAGCAGGGTGGTTCTGCCCGTGGCCGGCGCATCCGCCGGCGACGGCGAGAGCGTGCTCCGCCGCCGGCCCAAGGCCACGACGGACTCCCTCTCTCCCTTTCCTCTACCCTCCCCCTCATCTCTAGCGCCGTGAAAACGAGAGCCAGAGATGGCCGGAGAGAGTGGTGGCCGGCGCCGCCGGGAGTCCCACCGCCGGCGAGCACGTTCCCCGCAAGGGAGAGCGCGCCGCTGTCGGTGGGTTTCACCGCGGCGTCCTGTGCCCCCGAAACCGCATAGCGGTGGCGGAAGCTCGACGAGCACGTGCTCGCCGTCTCTGTCCGCGCGGCGGTCGCCCAAAGTGACGCCGACGGCGGTTGGCGAAGGTAGGATCCCTGGTAAGTTCCTCCCCGATTCGCCCTTTGACTCGATCTAGGGTTAGGGTTTGGTTGGATTTGACTTTTTCGATTTGAGATCGATTTCTTCCTTTTCTTCTACCCGAAACAGATCCAAAACCTAGGTAGGCGACTGATACCATTGATAGACCCAAAGATCACCTAGGTTTACATCTAGACGGGTAGAACCTTTCACTGTGTGATAAACATGTATGTGTGCACTGAGAGGTGAGAGAGACAGAGAGGGAAAGGAGGAGTAATACCTTCTCCGGTCGAGGCCGGAGTGGTCGAGCTTGTGGCCATCGCAGGTTCAGCTGGTGAAGGTCTGCGCTAGGGCAGTGACACGCAGTGCCGGATCTGCGCTTAGGCAGCGACGGTTGATGCAGTGGCGGCGATGATGGCGGAGCTTCCCGTTGCAGCCTGCGCTCCCTGTAGATCGGATAGGGATGTAGGTGGGGTGTGTTGGCGGCGGCGAGCCTCGTGCCTTGTGCCTGCGGCCCCCACCTCCTCTTTATAGCGCAGTGCAACAGGGGCCCACCAAACCATTAGGGTTTGGACGCCCCCGATCAGGGCGCGGGATTAAGGGCCTGACGGGCCGTTGGGCCCATCAGGGAGGAGATCGATCTAACATATTCGTCTGGTTCCTCTTAAATCCGCGATCGTCTGATCTCACGCGCGCGACGACGACGGTGCTCAGCTCACAGTCGCTGCTCTCCAATTCAAATTCCATCGAGACGCTGATCGATAGATGCACAAATGAACAATGGAAACCGGTACATTTGTGCCTGCAGGAACATAGTTTTTTTAATACGTCCAAAGCACGTTTTTCATTAAGAGAAGAGAGAACAAAGTTTGCTTGTTTGTTCGAGAGTAAACAACAATAAGGTCATAACCGCAGAAAAGAAGCGACAAACAGGAGGCTAAAACAGAAATTACAACGGTCTTAGAGGCCGCACGCCAAGCAGACAGGCTAAGGGAAGAAAGTCCGTGCGCGCTCAGGTTTTGGCCTCCTCCAAGATTGACGGAGCGAGCGCCACGGGCATAAGCGCCTCTCTATCGTGCGCACGCCTGTTGCGCTCCTTCCAAAACGACCAAACGACCAACCAGACGAATGCATCGAAACCTTTCCTCCGCACTTTAGCGACCAACTTCCGAGAGGAGCACCACCAAGTAGCAGGGTTCATGGGCCGTCTGGGGCGAGATTAGACGGAAGAATATAGTTAAGCATTATGAACCATGTCTCTCGACTATGGACACAGTCGACAGGAAGATGATCTAGAGTTTCGACCTCCAGTATCAGAGTCCTTTAGGCCGTGACGGTGAAGCCTATCAGATGTCCAGCATCGACCGTGCAAAACTAACCAAGCGAAAAACTTGTACTTCCCAGGCATCTGGATCTTCCAAATTTGGCGGGCTCCAAGGATATCGACGCGACCAAGAAAGAGTGCGGAGTAGGCGGATGTCGAAGAGTACTGACCGTTAGGCGACCATTTAGCGGGAACTGAAACGCCGCCCACGTCATGTCCGGGTCCGTGCGAGCCAACCATAACCACCGCAGGCGAAGTGTCGTCCCAAAGGCGCGGAGGTTAGGCAAGCCAAGACCGCCGAAGCGTGTCGCCGTGTCGGGCAGGAGACATTCACCCAACTGACCGGACAACGTCCACCAGAGGCAACCTCGGTACCGCACCAAAGGAATACCCGGATGAGCGTCTCGACCGCTTTCAGTGCCCACAGTGCAATAGAGATCACCATGGAGATATGCACCGGTATGGCCGAAAGGGTTGACTTGGCTAGAACCAGACGACCACTTCGATTCAGCAGTCTCCCCTGCCAGGGTTGTAGACGCTTAGCGACCTTATCGACCAGAGATTGTAGGGCGGCTTTGGGGAGTATACTGATGGAGAGGAGAACCTCAAGATAGGTACAAAGAAAGTCGACAATGGAGCAAGAGAGAATGAAGCGGACCAAGGAGATCTGCTCCTCGGAGCAGTTAATAGGGTAGACTTGACTCTTAGTGTAAGTAGCCGCGAAGCGACCCCATCATCAGCATAGAGTGAGGCACGAAAACGGAAGTCGTTCCGGCTCAATTTGCAGGAACGTAGTTCACGAGCCATTGTCCAAATGCACAAATGCTTCATTTGTCCTGGATGGCTGGATCCCTGTTCCACGAGCCATGGCACGTAATTCACGAGCTAGACTGGGCAAATGGTGAGCACTCAGACAGTCAGATGGTGACAAGAAAGATGACACTGTACAGTGCAGCAAATTGTATAAGGTGAACCGGGATCATTAACTAACTTTGGCCTGGCCTGGTCCCAACCCCGAACCGGAGATTGTCACGCTGAGATGGAGCTAGCTCTCCATGCTGCTGGTCCAGCCCAGGAACGACGACGGTGCAGCTGCAGCTTTGCGAGTTACAGTTCTGGCCTTCCGGGTCTCCCGGCCTGGAGCGACCTGCAGGGACCAGCACGCATGGCAGCATGCACGGCACGAACAGTGCTTGCGCATCACCCGTCTCCGCTCTTAAATGGAAGAGGAAGAGGATGACGCCGGCGGTGATCATGAACAAGCATGCGGCCACGGTGTGGGCCCCCGGGAAACAGGATCCGGTAGCATGACAATGCCGCTGCGCCTGCCCCTGCATGAGCTGCGTGACCATGACTCGCATCCATCGCCAACGTGACATGTCTGTACTGAATTTCGCACGAGGCGTCGTTCTACAAGGAGCCATTCATGTAGTCCCTCCGTCCCAACATATAAGTTTCATGTTGAACTATTTGTCTTATTTAAAAAAATTATAAAAATATTATTTGTTTTGTTATGACATGTTCTATCATCATATATATTTTAAGTATATCATAATTATTTTAATAATTTCACAAAATTTTTGAATAACGAATGGTCAAACATGATGCACAGAAATTGAGAAATACTTATATTTTGGGCTCTTTTATGGTGGACCATACCACCCTATACCACTGTTGAAAAAAGACCAATATGAAAGGATCCACGACTGAGATTAATTTTATACCACCACAATTTGCACATGTGATATAGGGTGATATACATAGGTGGTATAGAGGTATTATTGAAAGTTTTATCTCGGTGGCATACACGAAATATATGATCTCTTCATTCCCCTCTGGTGGTATGACCATTTTTTTTCAAATTTCAAACGGAAATTTTCATTTTAAATTTCAAAAATGAAAATTTTCAAACTTTTTCATTTCAAACTTTTCTTGGTGGCATAAACGAAATATTTTAAATTTTTCATTTCCCTCTGGTGGTATGGCCAAATGTTTTCAAATTTCAAACTGAAAATTTTCAATTCAAATTTAAAAATCGAATTTGTTTTTCAATTTTTTCCATTTCCCTCTAGCGGTATGGTCAAAAAAAATTTCGAAATTCAAAAACAAAATTTTCAATTGAAAATTCAAAAACGATTTTTTTTCAAAATTTTTTATTTCAAAATTTTCTTGTGGCATAAACGATTTTTTTCTCAGCACGAGGTTGTCAAATTTATTAAAAAATGGCAAAAATTACTTATTTATTTTTATTAAAAATAACCATATACCGTATACCACCACATGGTGGTATGATCCGTCGTAAAAAAAACCCTATATTTTGGGACGGAAAAATCGAGAAGTCCTTATATTTTGGGAGGGAGGGAGTAATGTAGTGTAGGGACGACGCGACACTCAAGACGATCCTGGTGTGGTGACAGCCCGCTCCCGACCAACACCCTGTTCGTCTAGCTGACGACTGGTGGCTGGTGCTGATTTGTTCTGAGAGAAAAGTACTGCTAGCTGATACCTGGTGGCTGATTTGTTCTGAGAGAAAAATACCGCTGGCTGGTGGCTGATAAGGGAGACGAATAGGGCGCAAGGCAAAAATGCACAGGCCAAAGGACGTCAACTGGCATCAATTATGGGGTTCTCTTCCTCCCTGAGAAAAACCGGCGAGGCCTTGGGATAAAGACGGAGCAACGCACAGGTTGTCCCCGGACCCTCCTCCCCTCTGGCTCCTCCCTCTAATCACCAGCGGCAGCCTCCATTATTCGTGCGGGTACGGGGATCATGGCGTCGTGGCCGCGCTGGACAGGACAGGCATCATGAGCGCGGGCGCGGCGCCTCCTTTTGGTTTTTATGGTCGGGTCGGCGGAGTGGTCAAACGCAAACGGCAAGGCAAATCCCTCCCTCCTCTCTCTCCGGACGGGGGGGATCGTCACCAACATTCCATTCTCCTCTGCCTGGCTAGCTGTTACAAATCCGTCCAGCCAGCCATCAAAACTACAGCTTGCTTTGCTGTCCTGTCCGACTCCTGTGCTGTGCTTTTTCGGTTTGGTCGCTTTCCGTTGAGTGATTGGAGAAGAAATCGCAGCCCAGCACCAACCAACTAGTAGCGTCATGTCCCACCAGTCACCTAATCATGGTTCTGCGCCCATCATTAGCGGCGTAAGCACACTCTGGAAGATGCCCGCAGCAGCCTTTCTGCCTTGCAAATGGTATAGTATAGTATGTTTTCTTTTTTTGCCTGATTAGGAGCAGCAGCATCAGTGCTTCACTTCTTCCAGCGCTCAAACAGCCTTTGGCACCTGATTTGTTGTTTAATGCAGCAAGGGATGAGATCAGACCCTGGCGTAAACGGGGGAGGAACTTTTGTCTGAAACGGGGGAGGAACCATCGATCGACGGCCAAATGCGGAGCACCAGGGACAGCGACAAAATGGAATCAGCGGAAGAACATGGGGGTAAGTTGGAGAGTAACATGGCGCCGGCAGCGACACAGAGGACCACGGCGTGCTTGCCTTCCATAAACACCAAAATGTACAGACAGATGTACAGTGCAGAGCAGCAACTGTTCTTCATTCCTTCACACACACCTCTCCTCCCCTACCACACCGACCCCCTCCTCCGGTCCTCCCCTCTCTCCAGACCTCAAGAAGAAGAAGAAAACATCGCTATCTCATCATAATAACACGGAACAAAAGCTCACTTTAGTTTTGGGTTTTCAAGTAAAGCACATACAAATGCGACCCCCCAAAAAAGAACAGCAAGCCAACAAATAATCAAAGAACCGGGACACAAAACGGGCCTAGGAAACAATAAACTCTTATTTGTCCTCCTCTCCTAGTATCATGCAACGGAAATGTTCAGATGGTGGCGGTGGCGGTATGGACCTGGCTGGCGATCATCAAATCAATGGGTCATCCACCCCCCTCTCCAAGGGCTCAGGCGGATTCGGCGGTGCTCTTCACCTTGAACCGGTACAGCAGCTTCTTCTTCTTCGACGCCGGGTTGTTCACCGTCAGCACCACCTTGCCGGGCTCGCTCACCTTGAAGCTCCCCTTCATGATCGGCTCCTCGTGGGCGGGGACCTTCCTCGTCTTCTGCACGATCACAGTGTACCCGCCCTCTGCGTCGGGGGTGAATTCCGCACCGTAGCTCACCTCCCATCCAAGCACCCGGAGCTCCCACACGACCGTGGAGTTCTGCAAAGACGGTGCATGATCGATATAGCATTTAGTTTCGTGGCAAATTGGCAGTGGGCAATTTACAGGAAATTCAGGATTCAGAAGCCATTATCAAACCTCGGTGGCTGGGATCTCTATGGTTTCTTTGGAGGATGGTTTGACAGTGAGCTCGGTGACGGCATCAGAGGTCGAGAACTCGGTGTCGTCCTCTTTGTAGAGGCCACCGAATTGGACAGGAACTTGCTCCGGGGCAATGTATCTGTACAAATTAGATGCGGGGAGCGATATGTAAGGATGCAATTCTGAATGTATGGTCTCAACAAACATTGATTCATACAAGGATGCAAGACTGCAAACCTGAAGAGGGTCTCCGCGGACTTGCCAGGGCTGCAGAAGACGATCTTGCTCTTGGTGCGCTGAGTCAAGAATGGGCTCATCACCTTGTTTGCTGCAAGGTACCACCACGGCACATTGATGAACACCTGCAATGGATCAATGATCCGACCAAATCAAATCCCCCGATACAGAAGATCATCCAACACCTGAGTGGCATAGCTGAAATCACAGTAGCCTCGCAGCAGAAGTATCTTATGCCATTTTGTGGCAAGAAGCATGTGGGGGAAAAGCAGTTACACAAGACTGGCAGTGTGTAAAAGTGGGAAACAGGAACGGGGTGAAAATGATCCCAGCTTTGCTTGCACCGCCATATGGCACTAGATTACTGAACTTTACTAGGCAGAAAGAAGCATGACGGAATGGAGAATGAAAGATCCTATTTTTAGAATTACAGGTAGAAACAAGCACAGGAATTAGAATTACAGGAGAGGCAGGAAAATCTTCAATTTCTTAGCTGTATGGATTAGAATTCTATGAGAAGATTCGAATTTTGGACTCGGATTCTAGATTCGATCAATGCAAAAGAAGAGAGGTTATACCTTCTTGGCGACGAACTCGGGGTAGTTGTCCTGGAGCAGGGCGAGGGCCTGGCGGGTGACGGCGCGGTGCTTGCCGAGCATGGGCGGCGAGTTCTTGAGGTCGGTGACCTGCACCATGGAGCAGATGCCGCTGGGCGAGAAGTCGAGCTGCTCCCGGATGCCGCGCTCGAGGAGCTGGATGCGCCACTTGAGGAAGCGCTCCCGCTTCTCCTCGTCGCCGAAGGCCTTCTCGTAGAGCTCCTTGTCCTGGAACTCGCCGTAGACGTTGTAGCAGACGGGGTGGCCCTCGCGGTCGGCGCCGCGGTAGAACACCACGTTCTCCAGCTCCGGCAGGCCGAGGTCGGCGCCAAGGAGCTCGTCGATGCCGAAGCGCTTGCGCCACAGCACCGCCGACTTGAGCATCGCCATGGCCTCCTTCACCTTGAACTCGCGCGCGCGGAGGAACTTGAGCAGCACCGTGTCCGTGCGCTCGTCGTCGCCAACCAGCGGCACGCCCCAGATGAGCTCCTCCTTCGGCTCGGCCGCCGGCGCCGGCGCGGCCTCCGCCTCGGCGGCCGCGGCTGGCTCGGACGCGGCGGGGACGACGGTCTCCTCGATGGCTTCCACCGTCGTGGTGCCTTCCTCCTCGGTTACCACGACCACGACCGTCTTCTCCTCCGGCTCCGGCTCGGATGGCTTGGCCTCCTCGACCGCCACCTCGACCTTGGGCTCCTCGGCGGCCGCCTCCGCCTTGGGCTCCTCCTCTGGGGCAGCCTCAGCCTTGAGCTCCTCTGGCGCGGGAGCGTCAGCCTTGACCTCCTCGGCGGCAGCTTCAGCCGCCACCTCCGTCTTGGGCTCCTCAGCCTTGGCCTCCTCCTTGGCTGGCTCTTCGGCAGCCGCCGCCGCCTCAGCCTTGGGCTCCTCCTCCTTCGCCTCCTCCTTGACCGGCTCCTCCTTCTTGGGTTCCTCCTTGGGCGGCGGCGGCGGGGGCAGGTCGAACTCCCCGTTGGCGAGCGCGGCGGCGACGAGCTCCTTGAGCTGCGCGAGCGCGGTTTGCTCCGGGTCGGGCAGGTCGGACACGAGGTTGCTCTCCTCCTTGAACGACCCGGCGGCGTCGATCACCGCCGCCTCATCGCCCGCGGCCGCCTCCAGGGCCTCCTCCGCCTTCTTCTCCTCCTCGGAGTCCCCCTCCGCGGCCTTCTCCTCCGCCTCCACGGCCTTCTCCACAGCAGCCTCCTCAGCCTTCTCCTCGGCCGCCTCCACGGCCTTCTCCTCCGCCGCCGCCGCCGGCGCGGGCTCCTCCGCCTTCTTCTCGGCGGGCTCCGTCACGGCCACCTCGGCCGCCGCCGCGGCGGTTTCTTGCTTGGTCTCGTCAGCCATGCCTGGTCGATCAAAGCGATCGAATCGAACGGCGCGTGCGGAAAGGCGACAAAGGCGCGGGGCGGAGTTCGGGAAATTTGGAGCGCGAGATGGACGGGGGAGAGAGAGAAGTGGGAGAGATTTGTAGAGAGAGAGGGAGGGAGGGAGGGAGGGTGGCGAAGCAGAGCAAGCTGTCAGGTGGGCAGAGGAGGAGATCCAAGCTTGCTTTGCTCGCTGTTGTGTTTGCTGGAAGCGTGAGCCAGGCAAGGGTGACCGGGGTTGGGCCCCACCTTGTGCATGGATTAGCATGACACTGCTACAGTCAGTCAGTCGCTCCCATTTATCCAATTCGTTTATGATTTTTCTAACTCTAATGAAAGATGACGTCAGAAGGATCAATCATTTGAAAGATGGATCTTACCTTATCTTAAGCTCCTTTTTATAGCACCAACATTAATCTTACTAAAAAAAGTAAGAAATGCTGCCAAACTCTTGCAAAGGAACACCAAAGTCCAAAATATCCCATCATCGCTTTGGTAAACAAGCAACAATCGTCAATCGTCATCATCAGCAAGTGTTGAATATAGCCTATTTCTGAAGTAATAATCTAAAGTATCCATAATATTTCCTGCTAAAATACTCTCTCTGCCATTTAAGCCGCCCCTCTCTTGTGTGAAGACTAATCTAAGAATAAAAATTATGCTAAAGATAGATGGCTACATATAGAGTAAATACCATGGGCGCAAAGCTGTAACTTTAGTAGAGAAAATTATGCTACCTTTTGTAGGCATTTTCTATCTACTCTCTTTTTCCTGATGAGAAGGCGTTTCTTTTCCTTCTGAAAAGACGTTTACTACTTATCTACGCTTTTAATTTGTTAAAGTTTTCTGCGTAACACTAGCCTGCAAGATAAAACACATTTTACACCATAATTTCCCTTGACAAGTTTGAAAAAACCCATCCGCTCCTAAAGTCTACCGGCACCTGTCCCTGTTGCTTGCGCGATCAACAGATTTACTTGGTCACACTTGTGGATGGATCTCGATCGAGCACTGTGAAATTGCCATCTCTAGAACTGGTTCGCTGTCACAGTGTCATCAACCACCACTCATCTTTATTATCCTAGCAGCCGAGTGAAAAACTTCCTGCGTTCTAGAACGCATCGGCATCAAGCACGCATAGGGTTCACTGGTTTCGTTTAACATCGGCTTACGCCTCTGCTAAACAAACCGAAACGGAAGAAACGCATCGATGGTTGTTCATCCGTCCTCTTTCCTTCCTTAAACGAGCATCGGTCTCAGATGAGAGGACTGGCCAGAAATCATTAGATGGGGGACGTGTTTGCCTCCATTAGAGGGCAAAAGTTTTAAGGCAATGAAAACGAAGCGGACTTACTCGGTACTCGATGCAAAATGCATTTCCCCTTTTTTTTTCCAGTGCTTTTTCACATATGCATCTTCATGACCTTTTTTTTTTAGAAAGACGTCGCGTATCTAATTCATATAAAAAATAGTTTGTGGTACAAAAGACAACTTGACATAAACCGACTTATATGAAAATAAAATTGCACCGAAAAACTTTCTAGTCGTCTTATTTTTTCGATTGTTCCTTCTATTGCATCTCCGTACTTCAGGACAGCCGATTGATTGTGGAATCAAGTGAACTGTGCCCCACCGCGGTTTGGGTAGTGAAGAAGTTTACTGTGTATTTACAATCTTTTCTTGCTGAGTTTGTGCGTCTCCATGACTTCAGGACAGCGTTTTAGCTTGTGAAACTTGCTTAAAGTGATGGGGCATACAGTATGAAAGAGACTGTGGCAGATTCCTAAGGTGGTTCTGACTGGCCGGTGGAAACGGTTGTCTGGATTTCCAGAGGGCTCATGCAGTATTGTAGTAGTACTACTCCCTCTGTTTCAAAATATAAGGTCTTGTTGACTTTTATTGATTACGTTTGACCACTCGTCTTATTCAAAAAAAATTATGTAAATATTATTTATTTTGTTATGACATGTGTTTATCATCGTGTATATTTGAAGTATATCATAATTATTTTTATATTTTCATAAATTTTTTGAATAAAACGAGTGGTCAATCGTGATCAGCAAAAGTCAATAAGATCTTATATTTTGGGACGGGAGCCTGTTTAGTTGGCTCAAAAAAAATTTGGAGTCGGTTTAGAGGCCTATTAGGAGGATTAAATATAGACTAATTACAAAACTAATTACATGAATGGACGGGAAATCGCGAGACGAATCCATTAAGCCTAATTAATCCGTAATTAGAGATTGTTTACTGTAGCACAGTGTTGTCTAATCATGGCATAATTAGACTCGTTAGTTTCGTATCGAAAAACTAGGTAGGGGTTATGGAATGGGTTTTGTCATTAATTCACATTTAATACTCCTAATCAGTGTCCGAAGATTGATATGACGGGTAGTTCGGAAGATTAATCAGTGTCGTTAATTGTCATGTCTGATCGTCGGTCATCATCTCTATCGGCTCGCCTTGACCAGTTCCAGAATCCAAAGAACTACGGAACCTTGGTCGGCGCCGGAAACAGCGGTTCCATCGTCACAGGAGAACCAGGAGCTTATCGCCTAGTGCTCATATTTTGGTTTATACCTCTTCTTTTTATAATACTTCTTCTTATAACTTTTTTAGATAAGTCAAAACGATAAGTATTATGAAACAACGTAGACTGAAACTTAACTAAATCATTTTTTCCAAATAAAACTTTTTTTAAAAGTTTTTGTTGCCACAGAGTCCACGGGTATGAAATATATAAGAGAAAGAGATGTAGAATAATGGAGTGTGTTAGGATATCCGTCATGAAATACTCTCTTATAGTATATAACTCTTCCAGTTTAGACAATATAATTGACACGCATATTTGTAGCCAAGTGACGTATTAGACATCTTATCTTCTAGTGGACTTATATCTTTGCATCATTTGCACCTGCTCACACATAGTCTTCTCACCCCCTATATTCGATTGATTTAGTGACGGTCGATAATCAGTAAAATTTGCATTTTTTTTCTTTTATGAATTTGATTGTTTCCAGCCTGTATTAGTTCTTTAATTTCTTCTTACAACTGTACATTTCAGTTTTTTTCCCCTTTTTACAACTGGTGCATTGAAGTTTTCTTATTTTCCCTTACACTGTAGTGCATTCTAATTTCAAATTCTGAACTGTACTTCGAAAAGCATCCTATGCTCCAACGGCCTTGCCAGGACACTTCTTCGGTGAGATTCGGGCCACGTTGACAAGGCCTACGGCCATGCATTGGCCCGTATCGTCGGATACACGTCACTCTTTGGACACTCCTTGTGACACTGACACGGTCGTGGCATATGCACGTCGCGCCGGTGTGGGCGTCTGCGATCGTTGCGTGCGGATTCGGGCTCGATCTCAGTTTATACAGACAGTAATTACTGCACGAGAGGGAAATACTGTCGTGGAATTGCTTACGGTTTTCAATTATTGCCCGTATTTTTTACAGACCTATTCTTTCCAAAAAGAACAGCCATGTGGCAGAATGATGTGAATGTGACGTGATGCCGTCCCTGTTTAGACTTGAGATCAAAATCAACTCCACCTGCGCCAATGCTAAACATCTCAACAACGATGATGACATGACGAAACAGAACATGAGTGGTTAGATTTCAGAAATCGTAGCCGATTGGTATCCAATGGGGAGCGTAGCAGAGAGTAGACAAGCTACGGCAGCAACGGATGGATTTGAGATGCTTTGTCGAGGGACGCCGCAGCAAATCGTGGATCTGGCTGGCTGGCTGGCCTATGCAAATGCGACGCATGCGTCCTCGTCGATCACTTCATCACAAGACAAGAAAACAATGCGGTCACTGAAGAATCCAATGATAGGCTGTTCAAGTACGAGCAGTAACTAGACGTTGGATCCGCAGCCGCAATCTTGGACAGCATGTCATCTATACAAAAAGAATACAATGCGAGATTCCATCAGTTCTTTGCCCCTTCTTTTTTTTTTCTCTTATTAATCACCGTCAAATACAGTACATATCAGGTGCCATTAACATAAAAATCTTCGCCTACGATGCAGCATGATGGTTAAACAACTCTCACATGGCATGCCACTCAGAAGTCATTAGTAACCTTTCTTCTTTAGGAAAAAAAAAGAAAATTCCAAAGTACTCCCCTCAAGGTCTCAAGTACAACCAAAATCTGAATAACCATATAAAGTATGTCTGGTTCAGTTCACACATAAATTATGTCATTAGGTTCAGTTTACTCTTTAAAATAATTTGTCTTTTTTTCTCTATGCACAAGTGAAGTTTTAAGTTCAAATTTTCCAAGTTTATAGCGTACAACATAAGGTATGTTTAAAAATGTATCATGAATTTTTCCTTCACTATTTTGATATGATAAGATATTTAATAATAAATTTACCTTTAAGATAAAAAAATTGTATAAAATTATAATGATGAAAAGTTCATCAAATATTTTTTAGTATAGATTATGATGTACACTATCATCCTGCAAAGTATCAAATTAAAATACAACTTGTGCATGGGAACATAAAAATGACAAATTGCACTATGGGGATAAGTTGAACCAAATAACATAATTTTGAGGGTAAATTGAACCAAAACATAATTGAGTGGGTCATATGGACTTTCTCAAGGGAGTAATCAGGGCTTTTCCACAAAAAAAAATTTTACTAGCCAGGCCCACATGTCATTACTCATTAGTAGAAGCTATGCTTTATGAGCTTGACGAATTTTGCAGTGACTTGCAAACATGAAATATATAATAAGAAAATGTGGTTGTGCCGTTCATGAAAGGAAGATCATGTCATGGCTCCAAAATGAAAATGATCAGCTCTCCTATAATGACGAGGTGACCTGGAATGATCGATGCATATTCCTTGCTCCACGAAACAAAGTAGCAGCACGGTATCTTGCTTCAATCAACGAGGGAGCACATATTCTAAGTGAAAATTCTCCAAGCCAAAATGATGGAACACTTAGAGCAACTCCTAATAAAGCGAGACTGGAGCAATGATTGATCCATCCAGGGCAGGCAGGCATAAAACAAGGCTGGAACCAAGGAATTCGTGGATCGCCTCGGATCGTGACAGGTGACAGGAAATCGTGGGGGGTTAAGCTGGCTAACGCTAACAAGGAGTTGGAATCTTTGGAATAAAGTCAAGCATCCTCCTAAAAGGGGTTTTTTTGAAAAAAAAATAGAGAGAGGAAAACATGTTCGTAACCAATTATACGGCGCCAGCTGTTCCAGGCCTGGAGCACCAGCTGCAAGCCTTCAACTGCAGCACGTCCCTTTTGTTGCCAAAGCCGTCTTATTTCTCAAGAAAAATTTCAGCATGATACTACTAAGTACCATCCAGCATTTAGATAAGCATCTACAGCACAGTAACTAGTAATGCTGACAAACACCAGCTCGTATACTTTCCTAGCTCATGCATGCATTTGCATTCACAGAAATAAAAAAAGACATGGAAGTAAAATAGGATGTGGAATCCACTACTGCTAACTGAACCAGCTTGCATTGATGAGTGGGATGATGGGGTCCAAACCGAAGAACATGTGTGGCCGGGGGCGCACATGGTGAACTCCTGTCGTGCCAAGTTTTGGTGCCGGCCATCGACGCGGCACGCCGAACCCACACCATTCATGGCTCCAGCTCCAGCTCCACCTCCATCCAGCTCCGTCGGGGATTCCACGTTCCCATGCGTCTTTCCCGCTCCCGAACTGGCGGCTGCTGGCCGGCCGGCACCGCTGGCCCCCGACCCGTGCGCTGCGGCGCCAGCCAGTCTGTGGGAACAGGCAGCTGCATGCGCGGCGGCCGGCCGGCGCCCGGCGCGGCTTCTTTTTTTAGGAAAACGGGAGGCGTCTTCTTCTAGTACTAGTATTGCAGCGGAGGACGCCGATCATCCCTGCTGACGATCGTGGCGCCTGTCCTCGATCATCCTGTGTGAAAACCAGGCAGCCGGCTTGATCGCAACCTCGCGATCGCTTCTTGTTTTCCATTATTGGGGTTAGGCTTAATTAGGCGTTCTCAGCTGCGCTGCGACGGCGACGGCCGATGGCCGTGGAGAATGATTTGATTTGGGCCACGTTTGTGACGGCCAGGGGCGAAGGTGATGTGCTTTGTTTAACCTGTGTACGGTGTACCAGTTTATTTGACACGCACCCCCGTCTTCGTCACACTAGCGTGGATGATGCTAGTGTGTAATTGTTCTCTCTGTTAGGTTAGGCGCTACGCTAAGCAACGTGCAGACAGACACTCTGAATCTCTGATGCTATTTTCTCATGGCTTCGGCGAATTGCTTGCTGCCTTGCTGCTGCCTCTCCTGTTGCAATTGTTGGGCCGAATTTTCGCCGATACTTGTGGGCCAAAATTGGATACATGGGCCGCAGTATTTGGATGCGCGTTTGAGACTTCTTTTATGGATGGAGCCCATGTAGTAGTCGTCAAACTTTCCTGTCTGTCAATTTTCTTTCAACTGCTTCCATCCAGAATGTTAAAATTTCATTAATTCATTCTAAGTTAATCTTTTTATATTTTCAAAAATTTCATTAATTTCATCCAGAATGTTGGTGCATTTTTGTAAACATGCATGTCAAAGTTGGATAAGTCAACTTCTAACAAAACTAAAATACCTCACACATTAGAATGCAAATGAAACGAGTAACTTTTACATTACAACTCACACTCTCAAAAGTTCACAGCATCACAAGTGAAACTTTTGCCGTTACTAGTGAATCCGCTCAAAACTCTCGCTAGCGTCCTTTGATTCCAACTGATTTTCGACAAACCTATGTGCTCCACCACTCGCCAGGCACCCAACCCGTGTCCCCACGACGATGTCCTCCGGCTGAGATCAGGCGAGCAGGTGGTCGTGCAGCCACCCCCGCATGGCGTTGAACGCGTCCTCGGCGTCGGCGTCCTCCTCCACAGACTGCGGCCGGTGCGCGAACCCGTGGCCCCTGCCGGCGTACACCAACGCCTTGGCGCCGCCCGTCGCGCGCCGCTCCAGCTCCCGCACCGTCTCCACGGGGCACAGCGGGTCGCCGTCGCCGCACACGAGCAGCACGGGCGCCGCGATCCGGTCGCCCAGCGACGCGTCCATCCGGGACCCGTAGAAGCAGACCCCCGCGCTGAAGCAGCTCTCGGCGTCGCGCGCCAGCGCCTCCACGAGCCGCCCGCCGCCGTAGCAGAACCCGACCACGCCCAGCTTCCGGGACACCCCCGCCGCCTTGAACTCGTCCACCAGCCACCGCGTGCACGCGTCGATGTCGCCGGACACCCGCGCCGGGGCCTGCCCCGCCAGCCACCGCGCGAAGAGGTCGCCGTCGAACGGGGCGCTCTGCTTCCACGGGTTGCCCCGGAACAAGTACGGCACCAGGACACTGCGCGCATCCAGTTAAACATCAAGGTGTGCGGATCGTGCCATGGCGGTAGTTGTACCGGTGCTTCGAGCAAGTGATTAGGAGAATATTAGTATGTGGCAATGAAGGATGAGCGTACTTGTAGCCGTTGCAGGCGACGCGGTAGGCGAATTCCCGCGTGGCGGAGTCCTCGAAGCCGAAGACGTCGGAGAGGAAGAGGATGCCCGTGCCGTTGTTGTTCTTGACGGCCTTGAAAAGGTACGCGCTGACGCTGTCGTCGCCCTCGCCGATGACGAGGTCCGACCCGCTCACCAGCTCGCACGCCTCGTCGTCGTCCACGGTGGTGCCCGCCACCTCGGCCTGGCTGCAGAGCGGCCACCCCTGCCGCCGTCGCGTCAGTGGACGGCCGCCGGTGCAGCACGATTTCTGCGTGGGAACTGAAATCGTCACGTCAGAGCGAACAAGTGACACTATAGCTAGCTACTACTAGTTCGTACAGCGAATTTGCGCAGTGCAAAGATAAAACGATTTGCGATATGAAAACTAGATTCAAATTGACCAAGATATCGGGTAACGGCAGCAGAGTACCGAGTGACGAGGCGAAAAGATAAGAGTGGATAAGATGCGAGTACGCTTCGGCGCAGCTGACTTACGGATGACACAAGTGTTGTGGTGGGGCGCGGGCTCGGCGCGGCGCGGCGGAGCGGGCAGGCGCGGGCCTGTCGTCCCTGCCGCGGGTACGATGCGCCGCGAGGGAGCGACGACGGGCGCGCCGCCGCGACGGCCGCGGCCGCCGGCGCCATCGGGGAATTCCTTGAGCTTGGAAGCTGGAACGCGCGCGCGTCGGGAGAGAGGTCACACCAGCACTGGCTCGGCGTCGCAGACTCGCGGTCGCGCGTGCAGATATTTTCCTCGTGATGGCTCGCGGCGGGCGACGTCGTCTCGCGGTCGCGGAGGATGCGCGAGGGCTGTACCAAGTGCTCGCCGCCCTGGCCCCCTGGGTCGGACGGCGACATGGGTGACTGCGACTGCGGCTGGCTTTCGTTGCTTCGTTTGAGCTGCTGCGAGTCTGCCTGCTGCTGCCATAGAAGGATTAGTGGGCCTTATTCCGTGCCGGAAGCCGGGCTGCCTGCATGCATGTTCCCTTTGCTTTTCCGACCGAGCAGCAGCTTTCAATACCTGGGCCAACTTTTCGGAATGTAGAAAATCTGGCCCGGCCTCTTAAGTTCACTCGGCTCACGCTGGCCCAGTCAAAAAGGTTTATCTGCTTGACACAGCTTGTGATGATTCAGACATGGACATGTGTGTGAGTTTTTTTCCCCTTAAAATTGCTTATAGGGCCCTTGTTTAGTTGGTTGAAATATTTGCAAATTTAACTGTTGGAACTCCTGTAGCACACTGTAGCACGTTTTGTATGTTTGTGGTAAATATTATCCTACCATAGCCTAACTAGGCTCAAAAGATTCGTGTCGCAAAGGACATCCAAACTGTGTAATTAGTTATTTTTTTACCTATATTTAATACTCTAAACATATGTCTTTTGGCGTATTTAATGTGATGTGATGGAAAGAGACTGGAAAAAAGGTTAGAAACTTTAGCCATCTATAAACCAGGCCCTAGGTATGTTTTGATGGGCTTGCATGCCGAGCCCCTCCCTCTCCTTTGTATGAGATAAACAAAAACACTAGAGTTTCTAGAGGTTCTCGTGTTGGGTAAGGGTCAAGTCAGAACCTCACCGAACCAACCGTGGCCATTTTCGTTCATCTTTTCCATACGCTTCCGCGTTTGTTGCCAGCAAGGAAAGGGCCGCATGATTCATTTGTTTTCCTCCTTGGGGTTTCTTGCATCGGTGGCGCAGAAAATGTGGCTTCGTTTCCGCACTGGACCGCGGAAAACAACACAACAAAATGTGTGCTCATGCACGGCTTCGTCCTTCAGCCAAAAGATTAGCAACACAACAAAATCTTCCAAGTCACAAAATCTGCCGGTGCCAGCACAACTTCTCAACAATCAAACAAACAAACAAAGCAGCAAAACCGCCTGGCAGGTGACGAGTACAACTGCAGAAAAAGAAGCAGAGCATGACCACTGCTACGAAGGTTAATGCCAAGACCAGAACAAGCATCATGGTCCAGGTGCAGGGACAAGATTACTGAGAAACACAAACAAAAACTGACACATATGCAAACAAAATACACTGGGGACGATATTGTTCCTGCCTTTAGTTCTACTCTAGTAACCTGAAGCTAATATTACATTTTAGCACCCAAAAACCTCTTCTCACTGTCCCAAAACTCAAAAGGGATCCAGTTGTTCCTTTCTTTGGCATAACCAAGGAAATAAACCATTAAACCATCACCTTATTCTCGGGCCACTATTGGCCTCCAATATACTCATCAGGCATATTCACATCAGATCTGATGCTAATCAGAAGGAACCGAGTGGAACAGACATAAATAGGTTACAACTTTCACCCATTTCTCTTACACTGAATGTTGTGAGCTCAGAGGAGCATATCGGACTTGGCAGGCAGTCTCCTGTAGAAGTTGAATGGCACCGAGGGCATCCTGCTGCGGAACCGGGGATGCCGTAGCAGGTAAAGCATGGTGATCACCATCAAAACCTGGAACGGCGTCACATAGAGCACAATGGCGACCACCAGGGACAAGAATATGAAGATGGCGGTGGCCCGAGGGTCCCTCCAACTCAGCAGTGCGTGTGCCCTCTCACCTTGCGTCGCCAGGTCCCCAACAACTGTCTGCACACGACCTCCGACGCTCCTCAGCCTGTCGTAGCGCATTCTTACAATGTCAGCTGGTCTGGAGGTGGGGAATGTGTCGAACTCCTCATCAAGCTCATCGGGGTGTGTCATCTCAGCATGGGATAGCTTGGTATCCATGTGCGAGGGGTGCCTTGGCCTGTAACGGTAGTTCCACAGCCCAATCATGAACATGTAGAGGAAGAAGGTAGGCAGGATGAGCTCCGGGTAGCAGATCAGTATCAGGAACAGCATGTGCACTAGCATTGTCGTAATTGGGTTGCGCCAGCTCCTGATGCCTTCGTACCACTTGAGCATTGCCAGGAAACCATAGAACAGTGAGGTAATGCGATAGAAATTAGCCTTGCTGCGCCTGAGACTGAACATGTGCGAGTCCACATCGAGCATGTATTCAACAACTTCCCTACGTAGCGGGGGCTCAGCACGACTAAGCCTTGCTGCCACAGTCTGCATGGCCTGGTGCCTCAGGTAGTCCAACTGCATCACTGGGATCGGCTGTGTGTAGTGCATCTTTGGTAGCATTGGACGACTATACAGCGCCATCATGTTCACCCAAGCTGTGCAAGTAAACCGCACGGCCAAATGCAGCTCACCGGTCTTCTTGAGTCCACTCGGATGTAAAACCAGCAAAGGGTAGAAATGTGTGTACACCCTGTCGGTCTCCAGTGTTGACAGCCGGATCCTGACCTTCCCAATCCGCTGATCCGGGCCAGCACCGTTCTTGCTCCCAATTTGGCCATTATCAAACACCACCACTGTGATCACGGTGCAAGGATCAAACACCTCCCAAGTATACTGCTCATTCCATTGCGGATTCAGCGTGTCAAGAATGGTCCTTGTGCGCACCCACTTCGGTCCATATTTGGCAACACAATAGGCGTCCGTGGTGCGTCCATCCTTGGGCTTCATCGGTATGAGGTTCCGGGCACCCAGAACCCCCAGCTCAAGCATCCCGATGCTTGGTTTCCTTGCTGGCTTGGACGACGGCTGGAGATCGCTGCTGTAGTAAGTGGACTCGTCAAGAACGTGGTATCCAAAATCAAGCGACATCCGGATCTGTATCTTGCTGGCGAACTTCATTTCCTTCTTCTCAGGATCGTCGCTGGGGCGCATGAGGCTGTACCAGCGCGGCTCCACGGGCTTGCCGAAGTGGTCGTGCCGCGGCATTGCTGCTTGGAGGGGCAGGACGATGCGGCCGAGCATCTCGTCGCGACCGGGCGCGACGCGGTCCTCGACGGTGACGACGAGCGGCTCGTCGAAGGGCTCGGAGACGACGAACATGAACTCCTCGTTCCAAATCGGGTTGGGCGCCCCCGGCGGCGCCCCGGGGCGCGTGCGTCGCACCTGGCCGGCGAGCTGCAGCTTGACGCAGGCGCTCATGGGGCGCGAGGTGTCGTGCGGGATGAGGTCCTGCGCCCCCAATGCGGCGACCCGGAGGTAGACGAGCTTGGGCGAGAAGTATACCTTGGCGCGCGTGGACGCGACGGCGGCCGGTCCGGCGGCGGCGTGCACGTCGGAGTGCCAGGCGTCCGGGAAGGCCTCGTCGGCCTGGGTCCCGAGCCAGACGGAGAGCATGATCTCTCCGTGGTGGAGCTTCTCCCCTCGCCTGGTCTCGAGGCGGTACCACTGCGGCGCGAGCGGCGAGTCCGGGGGCACCCGGACGGGGACCTCGGCGAGGTCGAAGCCGACGCGGCCGACGAGGTCGTCGCCGCCGAGATCCTTGGCCTTGACGGCGACCTCGAGGACGTGCGCCTGGAGATGCGACGCGGAGAAGGCGAAGACCTGGTTCCAGGACGGGCTGTGGGCGGCGGCCCTGACGGCCGTGGTGCCCTTGAAGTTGCCGAGCTTGACCTCGACGAAAGGGTCGATGGCGCCCGTGGCGGACACGGGGAGGTCCCGCGCCTTGACGACGTTCACGTAGAGGAACCGCATCGGCTCGACGAGGTCGTAGGTGGAGGCGATCTTGCCGGCGCCGGAGGCCGCGGCGGCGGCGGCGGCGGACGGGTGGAGGCCCGGGATGTTGAAGCGCGGCCGCAGCACGGCCGCCAGCGGGGGACGCGTCTCCACCAGCCCGAACTGCTGCTGCGGGGGCGGCATCGGGCCACCCGGGCCCGGCACCATGAACGGGCGCGGCGGCATTGCCCCCTTCATCTCGTCCTCGTCGTCTGCGGCGGCGGGAGGGAGTGCGGGTTCCCTCGGTGGGGAGGAGCGGCGGCGGCGGGGGCGGCGAAGGGAGGAGGGGAGCGGAGGGTTGGACTGGGAGTGGAGCCCTACTAGTGAGGCATTCCGCCGAACAGTCGTGTGAACGGGGCGGGGGTGGAGGGGTGGCTTGGCCTGCTGCTACTGCCTGCGCGACGTGTTTGCGTGTGGGAGCGTGGGGGCAGCAGCAGCGTAGTACGGCCGGGCGGAGATCTGTCCCCGCGTCGCCGCCCGCGGCGGCCACCGCAGCGGAGCGCGGCCGTCGGATCCCGATCCCACGGATCGCTTCTGGCCGAATCCTCCGGCGACGGAAACCCGTATCACCGCCGCGCCCGCGCCGCTGCGTGCGGCCGTCGGGTCAGCACGGAGTCCACCGACACGTGGGTCCGCGGACCGCGGGGCAGCGGTGTCAGCGGGCCGCGGGGTGGCGTGGAGGAAACAATCTTTTTGCGGGCAGGCGTGGCGTGGCGTGGCGTGCCTTGTTGGGGAGGCAGATGGGGACGGGACACCCCGGGGGGAGGTGGGACCCCGGGACTGGAGGCTCGGCTTCCCTTCGCGGAGGGCGATGTTGCTGGCCAGCTTGCTGGGGGTGGGATGGGAATATGGGATCATGGGATCCTCTGCGCTGCGCTGTGATCCGTCGGGAGGCTCCTCGGCTCGGATCGGAGTGGCCCGCAACGTGAGCGTGCTGCGGCTTCACGCTTTCGGCTAGAGACGAGAGGGGGAGAAGGTGGGGAGCAAGGATGCATGCGCTTTGCTCTGTCCGTCCGAGCTGGCTCCCTTGATTGCTTGGCGCTTCACCGTGGGGAATCGGACCATCCAGGACGATGAGTGGACCGGATCATTCACTGGTCTCGGAAAAGCTTCTAATCATGGACCATGGTCAGGGCCAAGTGTAGGAATAATGGATGTACGCGCACGAGGAGTATATTCCCGTTCTAACTTTTTTCCCTTTTACATTTACACAAAGAGAACTTTAGTCCCCTGACATCGAATGCTAATTAGAAGTATTAAGCTTAGACTAAAGACCAAATCCATTTCGTAACCCTGAACTAAATGGTGATATGAATCTATTAAACTTAATTATACCATGATTAATCGATATGGTGATGCGTAAATCTTCTGATAATAGATTAAATTAAGTTTTATAGATTCATCTCACAAGTTAGCTTCCAAATGCAATTAGTTTTTTTAATTAGTTGATATATATATATTCCTCCTAATTATCATCCGAAACTGTGATGTGACACAGAGATGACTAAACTTTAGTCCCTCCTTTAGCATTGCGTCGTAGCTAAAAGATTTCTATTTTTTGAATATAGGGACAATTTCGATCATGGATCCGTATTGTGGTACGCACGTGGGTGGTAAGTAAATTACTCCATATGACTTGCTCTCTCCAAATACATCTGCAAAGATATCTACGCGCCACTTGCCGGCGGTGGCAGTGCTGCTCCTGTAGCGATGCCCTGCTCCTGCAAACTTAACCCATAAGTAAACTGATAAAGTTCTTTTGTAAAAAGAAAAAAATTGGAACTACTAAAGTGCAGCACCGAGGATTATTCGTTGTGCACATGTTTTTCGCAACAGGGACCGGTGCCACACACGATCAGGCTACCAAGATACGGGGGCGGTCGGTGGTCCGTCGCAGTTGAGCGTCGTCGACAACGATGCCCGTAGGCAGGCTCTCATCGGTCCTTGTCAAGTTTCCGTTCCCAGGTTACTTGCTGGTGTCACCTTCGTGCGTGCATCCCGGACGAGCCTCTGCCTGCTCCAGTAGCCGTTGCGCGATTTTTTTTTTACACGAATCTACTATTCCGCGTCCTGCACTGCACCCTACGGTACTCCAACTCTTTCTTTCTTCCATGTGCAGTGCAAGCCACGCTGTCCGTGCGCGTCAAACAAGCAGCATTCGTACCAACCCGACATGCTTTTGTGAAATTCCGAATATAAAACGCGCCCCCGTGACGTGGAGCAGCGTACTGTGCACCCATAGGATATACGGAGTACTGCGCGCCCCGTAGCTTTTTCCCAAAAGTGACTCGTCACCTTTTTTTCGAATGGGATCGGTCGAATAGAGTAAAAGTTGAACCTGCCGTTTGTGCGCAACGGGCTCTCGTCCGTCCGCCTTTTGGTTCGGGTCGGGGCCGCGCGTACAGTCGCGCGCGCCAAACGAGCGTGAGTCAGCAGCAGCCGTGCAGTGCGCTCGGATCTGTCCGCGGAAAAGGTTTTACGCACGCCATTGATTTGAGAGGCAGCAGCAGGCCTGAGGAGTGAGCAGCACTGTGCCGTGACGCCGATCAGATCGGCTCGATGGTTGTTCCAAGTCGTCGTGCGCGCTAGGCTGTAGACGGCGCGTCACGATGGATGACAGCAGCTGCAGCGTAGCGGACGCGCGGGTGCCCCCCCGTCTCGGCGTGGCAGGCAGGGTCGTGAGTGCGCCGCGCGATGATGGGGTGGCCGGGTCAAGCTGGAGGAGAGCGCGCGCGGCGCGCCCACCGGCCAGGCCACCGCGCCGTCGCTGCCCGCTTTGCGCGAGCGAACGCGGTGGTTTCGGCCGCTTGGAATGGGCCCCCTGCCGCCGCCGAGGATGGCTCTGTTCGGGGGAAGGTGGTGGTGGTGGCGCCGCGGCCTCGGACTGGGGGGGCACGGGGAGGGAGAGGGACCGACCGCGCACTTTGCGAATTGTTGCTTCACGCTGTGCGCGCGCGGCGAGAGGAAATCAGCAACGGCGAGATCCCGATTTCGGGCATGGCGCGCGCCGTCCGTCGACTGGGATCCCCGTCCCCGCGCGGGGCCATACCTGCTCGGCCGCAGCGCGCCGGGGTCGGTCGGCACTCGGCAGGAATCCGCTGGGGTATATTTGACCGTGCGGTCGTCATCGCTTGGGGCACGGTAAACAATGCACGAAGCGGCAAGTTCCTCACATGCGCGGCCGGCCGGGTCGAGGCGAGGCGAGGCGGGGCGGGCGGATCTGCCGGCCACGTGGCACCGTGAGAAGCCCGGCATGGTGGTTGTTTAACCGGAGACGCGCGCGGAGCGGTAAACTAATCAACCGCCCTGCGGTGCGACCCCTGTCGATCTGCTGCCCCACCGTGCACATGGCCAGATTGCCTCGCCTCTCTCTCTCTCTGCCTCTCTGGGCTGCCTGGGACCGCGACGGTGGGAGAGCACCACCGGAGCAGGGCAGAGAGAGCCAGAGCAGAACCAACCTCGGTGATACAATACACCCGTGTGCACGGGAGAGTGTTTGTTCGGTGCCTGCCTTCGGTCCCTGTCCTGCCCATGCCTGCGGCCTGCCTGGCGTAAGACCACCCGCACTGGGGGACGGGATCGCCTCCTCCACGACGTTTTTGGCGTCAAAACGCCTGCAGCGGCGTCCTGGAGGGAGGACGGCAAAATCCTGTCGCCTCCGGTCTCCTCCAGATTCGAAGGAGTCGCGGGTTCACAGGAAAACGTGGGGCCCGCGCACCCACGGCCCTCCGTGCGCGTCGTGCCAACCGTCGCCGAGCCAGACAGAAGGGGGAGAGGGCGGGGACGTCGCGTCGGTCGCCGTCGTGGCCCTCCTCGTGTTGCCGTCGCCGGAGAGGAGCCGCCACCGCCCTACTTCTCCACGCTGGAGCTCGCCGGCGTCGGGGCGCCATCGAGGCGAAGCAGAGGAGCCGCAGACGGCCGCGCCTTCCCCAGCTGTGGCCGACGCGCGCCTCCGCCGCCGGCCAAATCCGTCGACCAGATGGACGAGGTGGCCATGGCTATCGTCCTCCGCGCCGCACCCTGGTCCTCCATGGCCGCGAGGACCTCCTACCGTGTCGCAATGCCGCACCACCCCGAGCTGAGGAAGGCCGTCGCGAAGAGGGAGGGAGGCCGGCCGTCGCCGAGATTTGAAGCTCGATTCGTCCGGCCCTGTTCATCCGCCATGGATCGAGCTCGCCGCCGCGCACAGGAGGAGGGGCTACCGACCCTGCCCTCGCATCCGGAGGCGGCGCCCGTCGCTCGGAGGAGGTTGCTCGGAGGGTTCGCCGCCGCCGCCGGTGCTCGGCGTCCTCTTCTCCCCTGCTCCTCCCCCGCGCAGGGAGGTCCGCCGGCGGAGATCTTGAGAGAGAGGTCGGGGAAGAGGGGGCGCGAGGAGGAGGAGCTGCAGGCCGACGCGTCTTCCTCCGTGCCGGATCCTCCACCGCCGGTGCTGGAGCAGCAGCAGCGCCTGCCCCGCGGAGGCGGAGGAGCAGAGGAGAGCAGGCGAAGAGGGAGGGGCGCTGGGATGAGGGAGAGAGGTAGGTGGGGGCTGGGGACGCGGGGTGGTTGGGAGGTGGGGGTAAAAAAAGAGTGTGGGCCCAGTAGTGGATGGAGAAGAGATTTGAAGGAAGATGGGTGCGAGAAAACGGGAGAATCTTGCTGACCAGACAGGAATATACCGTTTGAAGGAGAAAATGGAGTAACACTAGTGTGGATGGTCTTTTTGCTGACTAGGCATGGATGCAACACTCACATAATCATTTGTTTAATTCAGAAAAACAATCAAAGTCTTTTTCCTATACTTTTATTTAGCTTCATTGCGTGGGATCTTATAACGCTGCGCTTCGCACACAGTACAAGCCTCCAAATTCTCATATTCGTCACCTCGGTAGAGGATACAGTCATTAGCACATGCATGTATCTTTTATATCTCCAAACCTAGAGGACAGACAACCTTTTTAGCTTCGTACATGGACTCTGGCAATTCGTTCCCCTCGGGAAGCATGTCCTTCACGATCATCATCAAGAACTATGAAATTATTTGACCCATCTATACTAGAGGACATCTATACTAATGACAATAAATTATTTCACCCATCTATGAAATTCTAATATTTCTAATAATTATAAAATTATTTCTACTAATTCTAAAACAAATTCCATCATTCCTAGCCTTTCTAGCATTTTGAGTAATTTTAAAATTATTTATATATTTAATTATGTCATATGCTCAAATAAAAAATTATTCCGAAAAAATTAATTCTAAAACTATGTCTAGTAATTCTAAAATCAATTCTAGCTTTCCTAGCCTTCCTAGTAATTCTAAAACTATATATATTTATTTATTTAATTATGACATATGCTCAAATAAATAATTATTATTAAAAAAATAAATTGTCACATACAACATCTCATCCAACTAACACGGCACATCCTTTGCAATCAACTATATAGAACGTATAAAAAATGCATATAAATAGAAAAAAAATCCTCATTCCTAGCTCATTATAAAGTGCTAAAATACTCTAATTTTAACTGATAAAACTCAACAAAATAAGCATGAATCAAGGGAGGATGAAGTAACTAACCTCTAGACCACTTCAATGAGTCAAATCGTCGAGAAATCGTCGCAAATCGGGTAAAAACTCCCCTAGGGCGCCATGATGAGTGAGCTCGAGTTGGAGAGTGGGGGGAGAGTGGCTCGGGCAGAAAGAAGGAGCTGACTTTTTATGCGGGGAACATTAGCACCGGTTCTTGGCTGGAGCCGGTACAAATGTGGATACATTAGTATCGGGCCTGGACAGGAGCCGATACTAATGTGCGGCAGCCACATTAGTACCGGTCTTTAGTACTGGCTCCAGCCAAGGACCGGTACTAATGTGGCACTCTGGCGGGCTGCTAGGGGACTCCCTTCCGAGCCGGTACTAATGTACACATTAGCACCGGTTGCAATAGAAACCGGTACTTAATGTGTTTTTTTTCCCAGGATAAATGGTCCATTCCCTAGTAGTGTACGGAGACTGAGTAAATATGAGTTATTTATTTATAAAATTAATAACAACAGAAGCTAACTCGTTAGACATATATTAACCTACCTAATTCATCATTAGCATCTGTAGCACCACATTGTCATAATTAGAGTTAATAGATTCCTCTCGCCACTGTGCAGTGCAATTAGTTTTCTCCGTATGTGCAATTAGTTTTGTAATATTTAATACTCCTAATTACCCCCTCCTTGTTGGGGAGAAACCCGTCCCCGAAGAGGGGCCAACAAATGCGACCAAAACGCTCACTCAAACTCCCATGAGAAACTCAAGCGTGTCTTCGGGCAAGCTAGAAAAGCTTTCCCTCAGACTCCTCGTAACCCCTTTTTCATTCCTCTCGGGTCCGTTAAATAGGCCCGTAACATTTACACTTTACATTCTTACCCTTGCTTTTTACATCGTGCGAAGGATCTTCGAGGGCATTACAGTACTTTCACCCTAACGCGACCAACTGCCCCCATTACAACTCATCACTTTACACCGTGGCGCTTTCCACGTGGGCCCAGATTTCCTCATCGTCCTTTGGCGGAACTTGACCGTCTCGAAAGCCCACTCCGCTCCGCGCTGTGGTCGTCGTCGTAACCTTCGCGTCGTGAAGCCCCCCTTTGTTCACCTTGTGCTTCCGCTCATCTTCTTGCGCCTCTCCGGTCCTCTGCCTGAAGGTTTTCCTCGTCTTCGGGTGACTGAAACTTTCGGTCCTTCGCCTTCCCGAAGCTCCCGAAGGCGCCTACCCTTCGGGCGCCTGAGACCTTCGGCTCCTCGCTTCCTCGAGCCCCGAAGATGCCAAACCTGCACAACCATCAAACACAAGGAACCGTTGTTTTTTCCTGACACGAAGGTCTGTAGCCGAAATGGAAAACAAGGGGGTTAGGTACGAAATGAATTTCCCCAACATTAGCCCCTCACTAGTGAAGGTTTGCCTCCTTGACGAGCCGAAGTAGCGAAACAAAAAATGGGTAGAAATCTGTTCGTACCGAAGCGCCTCCCCATTTCAGCTCGTCGAAATCCCTGTTTTTACACGTGTCGAAATGTTTTGAATCTCCTGTTTTCTCGCGATACAATTGCTTTTCCTGATTTTTCGGTGCGATTTTCCTATTTTATCGCGATATACTTCCGTAACTGTTGCTTTGTTTCCTCCTATATTCCCGCACCACGTACTCCTTGATTGTCGCGCCGCTCGTGTTATAAAAAGGCTCCCTCCACCTCTCGGTGCAAAACCCTAACTGCTGCTGCCCTCTTCCTGCCTGGTGCACTTCTTCTCCTTGTAAACCCTTGTCAAGTTCGTTCTAGGTCTTCGCTTTCTTTTGTCCTGCGTTCTTTTCGTTGTTTGCTTAGTTAGGTTATACTTCCTCTTCGCTTTTTTAGGTTTTACTTTGCTTCACTGTTTTCTACCGTTACTTCGATGGCTCCGAAATCTGCTGCGTCGAAGTCCCCGAAGGCCACCACGAAGGTTTTTGGGCGAAGTCGTGTGACTCCGCGGCTTCTAGCTGAGTATGAAAAACTTGAGTATTTCGAAAGCGGTCAAGCTAGGGCTCCCAGAAATTAAGTGATTCCGACTCCGAGGGATGATGAGGTTGTGGTATTCCGTGACCTTTTTGTTGTCAGCCTTCGGTTCCCCTTGATCCTATCAATGTTGCAATTCTTCGCAACTTCGATATGTATGTGCATCAACTTACTCCTAATTCCATCCTTCGGCTAAGTTTGTTCATGTGGGCTTGCAAAACCATGGGCGTCAACCCTACTGTGGCCAACTTCGTTCGTGCTCACACCATTCATCATCAACCACTCTATATGGAGCACACCGAAGGTGATACATATGTTAAGGAGGAGGCCCAGTTTGCCTCGCTAAACTTTAGATATAGGTCTGATGTAGATGTCCCTGTTGTTTGCTATAAAAACAAATGGGAGGATGACTGGAACACCTTCTGGTTCTACCATAAAGTGGATGACAACGCTGCGTCGTTGGTTAGCAAGGAGATGCAAGACCTACCGAAGGGTGTTGGCATTACTCCCGATGACTCTGATCAATCTCGGTTGTTTCCGGTCGTTTTTCGGGAGATTGCAAAAATCATGGGCACTCGCGATCTCGTCGAAGAGTATTGCTGCTGCAAAGTTTTTCCGGTGAAGTCCGGCTGGTCTGTCGTTGCCTGGAGCGACTTCACAAGTCCTATCAAGATTCCGGACTTCACTAAAAGCTTCAGCTTAAAACTCTAAGGTTTGTAGCTTTTGTTTTGTTTTCACATTTTTGTCTGCTTTGGTATACTGCGCTTCCCTGTCCTACTTTTTCCTTATCGTCCTTCGCATTCTTTCAGATATTGATGTTCTGCTGATCGAAGATGCCGCCAATGAAATTCTTGGCCCTGCCAGCCTTAAAGAGGATAACGACATCATTAACCGAATTGGCGGTCGTCGTGACAATCGCGTCTTTCAATTCTTCGGTATTGTTGCTGGTGATCGTCAAGTCACCATCACACGGCGCGAAGCTGCTGCCAAGCACGCCGCGAAGAAAGGTTCTGGCACTATTGCAGAGCCTTCGGCTGTTGCCATGTCTTCTCGTCCTGGCAAGAGACGCGCGAAAGCTGCAAGTAACTGCCAGCCTAAGCGCCGCCGCAAGCAAAGATCCGCCTCTCCTGAGACTGTATCATCTAGCCCCGATGGTAGTGATGGAAACCGTAGTGACGGTAATAAAAGCAGCGAGAATGTTGTTGATCCTGTGTTGTCCGGGCGGATCATCCGGGCATCTGACCTAGAGCATACAGAGGAACAAGTTGACGTGACTTCGCTGTCACCGCCTCGGGATGCCGCTGCCGGTACCATTGCTCAGCCCTTCGATATTGATATTAGTGATCGTGAACCGAAGAGTGATGAAGAGTTGGCTGCCCCTTCTAAAACAAGTTGTAAAGCATCTGTCACTGTCGAAGATGCCCCTAAGGATTCCGCTCCTACTGGACGGTTGGCTCCCTCCTCTTCACGCAAGGTTATCACCGCCTTCGCTGCTGATGCCGACGAAAGTGACAGTAGCTCTGAGACTGAGTCTGACAGCGGTCGACGAAGTGCTGGTGTCTTTGTTAGCGCCGATTCTCCCTCTGTTGTTGCGTGCCATATCAGAATTCCTCAGAGCTCTCGATTTTTTGGTGACCGCAAAAGAAAACTGCTTCAATTCTGCAGCGATGACCGCGAGCGTGCTTTGCTTCAAGAGGCGGGCCAATCTTTCAGTTTTCCTATCATGGAAGAAGATTTGGGCCGAGAAGGTGCTGATGAAGTTTTAACGCAAGCACAAGATCTTGCCATGAAAACCTTCGTTGCTTGCCGAGTTGCTCAACGTCGGTGTCGTGATGATATCCGTCAGTTCGACCTTCGCAACCAGACTACTTCTTCTGCTCTTGAGAAGGAAATCATCACCGTCAAGAACCTTCAGAAGGATAAGGATGGCCTTGCTGCTGCTTTGGAAGATGAGAAAAAGAAAAGTGTTTCTTTGTCTTCGGAGATAACTTCTCTTTCGGAGAAGAACAATTCTCTTCAAAGCGAAATTACTAGACTGAAAGAAGCTGTTGAAAGCGAAAAGAAGAAATGTGAGAGTGTTAAGGGTCTGTACGAAGGTAAGCGGAAGGAGCTTGATGAACTGAAAACCACTCATGCTGCTCTTGTCAAGGAACATGAGGAATACTACGACGAAGTGCAAAAGCATATTGTTCCTGTTTGTAAGAAGGTTCACGATCTTCTTGTGGACTTCGGCACCGCTCCTGGCCCATACAGCATCAAGGATCAATACATAAGTGATATTTTTAAGTGGCTGTCTGATGGTGTTTCCTCTCTAGCTTCGGCTGGCCGCTCTTTCGGTGAACTAAGTGATGAAGTTGCTTCTCGGACTATTTGCCACTCTGTGTACTCTCTTCTAAGCACCCCTTCTGACGGATTCGAGCCAGTCGTTTCTAAATCTGCACTTCGACAGATGCGCGATGGCTCCTTCGCATGGCCTCAAGAAACTAATGTTGATCGGATACCCGCTCTTCCAAAGATCATTGCGAAAAACTTTGTCAAAGAGTTTTATCGTAAGTTTGGGTTTGCTTATGTGGTTGCTGAGGCCCACCGTGTTCTGCGCAAGGTTATCTTACTATGCTCTTCGCAAAATTATTTTTTATGTTTGTGGTGTTTCTGTTTTTTTGCCTTCGTTTGTTTTAACATATGACTTTTCTTCTCCAGACGAGCCCCAGCCCCGCTGCTTCTGAACAAGTTGCTGTTATCTCCGGTGCTGCGACGACTCCGCCCTCTTCCACTCCTTCGGCTACTGCTGTTGCTTCTGGCACTGGTGGTCAAGTTGCTGCTTGTACCGCGCCCTCATCTTCGGCTGGTGGAATACAAGGCGCTACTTCTTCTGCCGTGCAAACTACTTTGGCCGTTCCCCATACAAGCGAAGAGGTGTGAAGATTGAGGTTGCGATGCCTAGTGTTAGGCGGGGAGAGTTAGAATATATTTTGTTTGTGTAACTGAACTATTTTGCGCGCAGGTGCTGGAGTTGTGCCCTGCGCAGATAGACGAAGATGCCTGCCCAATTGTTATAAACCGCGGTGACTATTTTACATCTGGTTCGATATGGCGAAAATTTTATTTGAAATTTCCCCACGTGTCCTTCGACAATTTTTGGTCTTATAAAATTAACCGATACGATGAACGCAATATTGCATCTAAAGATTTCTTCGAGCAGCACACCCGGAACCGGTTGATTCATGATTCAACTTCGCAGCGACATCTCCGTGAAAGTGATTCTTCTCTTGCTGTGCAACCTTCTGCAACCTCTTCGTCTGGTGGTGGCTCTTTTGTTACATTTCCGAAGGTTGAAATTGTTGATCTTACCGAAGACGACGTGCACGAGTATATTTACAAGTATTCTCACTGACGAGTTGGCAGGCTGCTTTGTGTTGTTGGTTGTAACGAAGCACGTTGTTGTACCTGTGACTCTGTTACTACTTGTATGTTCGCTGTGTTGTAATAAACTTTGATTTTTCTCCAATCATTGGTTTTGGAACTTTGGGAAAAAGGGAACTCATCCTGCGAAGCGCCTCCCCCTAGTTTCCTTTTCCGTGTTTCACAACCAATATTGCCATAGTATATATTTTTTATTATTATTTTTTTCCTCGCAAGACGATGATTGCACTTTTCTCTTTCACATGTTGTCTTCGCGTGCTTTTTACGTTCTGTAGTTCTAGAATGCTATGTTTTCCTGTTGCGCTGGTGAAAAACAGTTTTACCCTCGAGATGACTTGTCAGTCAAGTCTCGCATTTTGCTTTGCGCATACGGTGCCGAAGGCTTCTTTCCTTGCTAAAGAAGGAGATGATTTGCGACCACGCCGTTTAACGAGTCGACTTATCCCTGCGGGTTTTTCCCGAGGGGCTTCGCGCATTGGCCGCCGAAGACTCTTTGTTATTTTTGTGCTCGACTTCGGTGCGAGCACCCTAAGTGAACCAATTACGTTTTGCATTCTTATCAGAATTCAAACGTAATTGTTCACTTACGCGATATATGTTTTTTGTGTCCCGTGCCGAAAGTGACAACTCATTTCATTTGAGTTGCGTCACTTCGGACTTTCTGATGCACACCGATGATATTTTGGGGAGTCCTTGTTATAATTTCCAAGGAGATATTACAGAAGAAGACCGCCTCATTAAAAACCTTGCATCCCTGTTGTACTGATGATTACACAACTAGGGACTCTCCCCGCGAGGAAAAGAGTACGGCTTCAGGAACTTAAAATTAAAATGTATGTTACAAAAATGCGAAACGAAAAGAAACTATGAAAAAATGAGCTAAGATACAATGAAGTTCCACGAGTATGGGTCCTCCAACCCCTCTAGATTGGTCAGCCTGAAAGCATCTGGTCTTGTTTCTGTCGCTATGAATGGACCATGCCATTTTTCCTGCAACTTTCCCACCCCTCTTGTCTTCTTTCTTAAGACCATGTCCCCTGTTTTTATGTTCCTCCTTCGGATTTTCTTGTCCTTCCATCTTCTTGTTTCTTCTTGGTAACACTCAATGTTTTGCAATGCTAGAAGTCTAGCTTCTTCGCATGTGTCCAGTGCTGGTGCCATGTCGTCATTTCCAGGTGTGTCTTCGGTACGAATGGACCCTAGTTTTATCTCCTCTGGTACCATTGCCTCTTCGCCATACAATAACTTGAAAGGTGTGAACTTTGTAGCCCTTGATTCTGTTGTGTTATGAGACCATATGACCCTCGGCAAGTCTTTTGCCCACTTGCCTCTTGGCATGCCAGTGATGTTTCTTTTTATCCCTGTGAAGATTATTCCATTGGCCCTTTCGACGGCTCCGTTGGATTGTGGGTGGTACACTGAGGCAAAACACAACTTTGTGCCTAGATGGAAACAAAACTTGCGAAAGTCTGTTGAATCAAACTGCTTGCCGTTATCCACTGTCAACTCATATGGGACTCCAAACCTGCAGACCACATTTTGACAAAAGAATTTCTGTATAACTCCCGAAGTTATTGTCTGCACTAGCTTCGCCTCAATCCACTTTGAGAAGTACTCTACAGCCACTATTGCGTACTTGTAATTTCCTGGCGCCGTTGGCAGAGGCCCAACAATATCAATCCCCCATCTTGCAAATGGCCATACTGAAGGTAAGAGTTGAATTTCAGATGGTGAGAACTTGGAATAGTTTATGTGCTTTTGGCAGTTGTCGCATTTCTTACAATCTCTTCGGCGTCTCTTACTGTTGTTGGCCAATAAAATACCTCGCGAAATGCCTTCGCTACCAGCTTCCTTGTTCCTATGTGTGAAGAACACATGCCCGCATGGATTTCTCTGAGCAACTCTTTCCCCTCTTCGCGCGATACACACTTGAGTAGCGGTGCGCACACGCCTGCCTTGTACAAATTTTCCCCTCTCAAAACAAATGACCTTGCTCTTCCTGCCATCCTTTTCCTGTCAGCTTCGCTTTCTGGCTCGTAATGCCCTTTCAAGTACGTGACTATTTGTGTCCTCCAATCTTTGCTGGTGATTGCGCTAACAAGTTTCGGCTCCGCATCTGCGAGGTGTGCAGTCATTTTTCTCAACGTCTCATAGAACACATCAGGTGGTAGTGGTTGCTTTGTAGCCCCTGCTTTTGCTAAAGCATCTGCTTCCTTGTTCTGTTCCCTTGGTATCTTCTTAACTATGAACCCAAGAAAGTGTTTCTCCATTGTTCTCACTGCTTTCAAATACGAAGACATTTCGTCTTTCTTTGCTCTGTATGCTTTGCCTATTTGGTTTGTGATGAGCTCTGAATCTATGTTCAACACCAACCTTCGTGCCCCTACTGTTTTTGCCTTTCGGAGCCCCAATAGCAACCCTTCGTACTCTGCAACATTATTTGTATATCCGTCGAACTCTAGCCTTGCCACGTATCTCATTTTTATTCCCGAAGGTGATGCGAGGATTGCCGAAGCTGCTGCGCCATCATTACAATATGCACCATCGCAAAATATCTCCCATGATTTTTCTTCATTTGGTGGTTTTGCTCTGTCTTCATCTGCGTGGGCCCATTCTGCCACGAAGTCTGCCAGCACTTGAGATTTTATTGCTGTTCTTGGCGCAAAGGTAATGTCGTATTGAGACAACTCCGCTGCCCACTTGCCAATCCTTCCCGAAGATTCTTTGTTCTCAAACATTTCGCGAAGCAGAAAACTGGTTGGTACTACCACTTTGAAACTTTGGAAGTAATGCTTCAACTTTCTTGCTGTCATTACCACTACGTACGCCATTTTCTCTAACTCTGAGTAAAATTTCTTTGCTCCATTGAGCACTTCGGAGACGAAGTATACTGGCACTTGTTTCAAATTGCTGCCGTCCTGCTTCTCCTCAACCAATGCTGCACTTACTGCATGAACTGATGCTGCCACATATAACAACAACTTCGCTTCGGGCCCCGGGCTTGCCATTATCGTCAATTTTTCCAAATACGCTTTATGTTGCTCGAAGGCCAACTGCTCATTTTCTCCCCATGTTATATTTTTCTACCCCTCCAATTGCTTGAAAAACGACAGGCTTCACTCTGCTGATTTGGAAATGAAACAACTTAATGCTGCGAGTCTTCCGATTAGTTTCTGGACCTCTTTTTTCGTCCTCGGTGGTCTCATGTTTCTTATTGCTTCTATCTTTTCTGGGTTCGCTTGTATTCCTGACTTTGACACCATACACCCTAACAACTTGCCCCTAGAGACACCGAGATGCACTTCTCTGGGTTCAGCATGAGTCCGTACTTTCTCATATTCTTGAAAGTTTCCGCCAGATCTTCGATGTGTTTCTCTTTATGTTTGCTATGCACCACCACATCGTCGACGTACGCAGACACATTCCTCTTCAATTACGGGCCAAGAACTATCTGTACCATTCTGTTGAAAGTTGGACTTGCGTTGCGCAGACCCTCGGGCATTCTTACGAAGCAGTACACCCCGAATGGCGTTATGAAACTTGTTTTGTCTTCATCTTGCTTTCGCATCCACACTTGATGATATCCCGAAAAACAATCCAGAAGTGACATTCTTTCGGATCCCGCTGCTGCATCTACCAGCACATTGATTCGTGGGAGCGGGTAATCATCCTTCGGGCAAGCCTTGTTGAGAGATGTGAAATCTATGCACATTCTTTGATCTCCATTCTTCTTCGGGACCATAACGATGTTAGATAGCCAGGTAGTGAAATGTACTTCACGTATGACTCCCGCGTCTAGCAACTTCTGTACTTCCCGTAGCGCTGCTTTCTCTTTTTCTGGTGATATCACCCTTAACTTTTGTCTTCTTGGCAGGACCTTCGGATCTAAGTTGAGAGTGTGCTCGATCACGTCACGTGGTATGCCTTTGAGATCTTTTTTGCTTCATGCGAAGACATCCTGGTTATCTCTCAAGCAATTGAGCAGTTCTACCTCTTCTTCTTCGCTAATGTTCTTCGCAATTATGACCGTTTTGTCATCTGTACTATCATTCAGCTTTACTCTTTTCGTGCGCTGCATGGGCTTGATTCTATTTTCTTCTTATTTCCTCTTCTGCTTTAAGATATGTGACTCTTGCATGTCATCTTCAGTCTCTTGCTTGCCTTCGTCTAATCTCACTAAGTGCACCGGCTTGCGATCCGTGCCTGTGTTGTACTCCCTGTCCCATGCATCTTCCTGGTCACCATAGATTGATAACACCCCATTAATTGTTATAATTTTCATACATAAAAACGGCATGTGAATTACTGCTGCGAATTTATTTATGACTCCCCTTCTGAAGATGGCTTTGTAGGAATAAGGGATGTCCACTACATCAAAGTTATCCATCTGTGTTCTCATTAGTGCCCCCTCGCCCAACGTAACATTCATTTCAATAGTTCCCAGAGCTTCAACCCTCTTGTTCTCGAAGCCATACAATGGTTTTGTAGACGTTTGCAATTGATCATCCCTGAATTCCATTTTCCTGAACAAGTCGTAAGTGAGAACATCTGCGGAACTGCCATTGTCTACCAGAATTCCTCCTACATCGTTCCCCAGAATGTACTTTGTGTTCTTTCCCAATATTGCTCTGATCACCAACGGATCTTCGTGGGGGTATCTCTTCAATTTCAAATCAGCCTCTGTGAAGGTGATTAGGATATGTGACCACTTTGTGCGAAACACCTTACCCGAAGATAAATGGCTGACCTCCCTTCAATCGTCCTTCCTTTTCCTCTTCGATGGGAACTCAGGGAAACAACATCCCCTGTTATTGCATTTATGACATTCACCCTCTGGTATCTGTCATTTGAATCGTTGTTTATGACGTTGACTCTTTGGTATCTGTCATCTTGTTCTGCCCTTCGGGCGTTTTGCTGCTGAGATTGCGGTAGGTTTTCTTTTGGCTGAAATGAAGCACTTGGCGCTGGGCCTTGCGCAGGTGTGTACGCTGGGTGGAACTGTGGTGGATATGGCAAGGGTTGGAAATACTGCGGTGGTGGCTGATACATGGGTTGCCAGTTTGACGCTGAATTGTTTGCCACCGAAGGTATGGATGTCGCTCTATTGAGAAAACCGACTTGGTTATGCGCAGCTTTCTTCTTCTCCTCTTCCTCCTTTCTCTTGATTGCCACCCTGCATTCATATGTCTAATGACCTTTGTTCCTTCCGTGTATGGAGCAAACTGTCAGCGGAGGTGGCGTTGAGTATTTCGCGGATCCTTGCTGATTTGAATGCGAAGGTGCCTGGTTGCTAGTTGTCCCCTTGGATGAGACATTGTTCACGCCCCCCTGTTATAAGTTGGGTTGTTTATTCTGTTTCTGTTGTTCGTGCTCGACCTCCTGTTCCATTCTTCCTTAGCCTTCGCTGCATTTTTCTTGGCTTGATAATCCTCTATTCTTCTTTGCTTTCCTCGATCGGATAGACAGTATGATTGCAAGACTTCGAACAGTCTTTTTTCCGACGCTGGCCTGCGCCTATCTAGGTATTCCCCGCAAGGCCCCACCTTGAGCCCGCCTATAACGGCGTCAATTACACTTGACTCTTCGACATGTGGCACTTTTGCTCTGGCCTTTGTGAATCTCTTTATGTATTCTTGTAATGGTTCTTTTCCCCCCTGCTTGATCTGATGAAGGTCGTTGGCCGTGAGTTCCTGGGGCTGAAACCCTTGAAAGTTGCTTTCAATTTTCTCACATTGCTACGGTTCCTTTTTGTTAGTATGCACATTTTAATATATTCATTTGCAATTAGGATCCGAGCAACCCTCATACCATTTAGAGTCAGGTACAAAGGAGAAAATAGGAGTGCGCATAGCTAGGGTGATGCGCAATTGACCTATGGGTGGATAGGATTTGAGCTCTTGGGAATAAAAAAAAATTAAATAAAGACAATTGACGGAAGGATGGATGTATGGACATGCACGCGGGTGGACGCGTGCATAATAGGGATGGAGATGAAAGGATGGATAGCCGTGGACATGAATGTGGGCATGATTTGCACGCAGAGCACCAATTTAGGAGGAGTTCAAGTCTACTACTTATAATTAAACTTGATCATAAGCCGTCTGACTCGATAAACCCAACCCAACCCATGTAAAAACCCAACCCAACCCAACCATGTGACGGGTCGAGGTAGGCAAAACAATTACCCAGAGCCCGAAAACCCGACTCAAGCTGAAAATCACACAAAAAAAACCCTACCTGATCCGTCATTACGTTGCTGATTCGGAATTGGTGATTAACCCACAAAACCGCGAAGAACCGGTGAGATGTCGCGATGAACCAGACGACTAAAAGAAAATCAAAACAGACCGAGCGAACCGACCGGAGTCACGTAGGGGAAAACAAACAACGAGCCCTCCTTTCTCGTGGTATGAAAATCCTCCACGGAGCCCAGCTAGGTCCACCAGGAGGCCCATTAGAAATAATCAATTCAAGCAATAGGAAAAAATTATCGAAACCACCAGGGAAGCCTCTTCCTTCTTGGTCAGGTCAGAGAAGCCCAGCAGGAGCCGACGAGCAGCACAAGTACATTCGACCCAAACCAAAATTTTTCGAAAAAAAGAGAAAATTATAACTTGTAGGACCTTCTGTAGATAAACCCCGAATCATAAAAAAGCGAAACATGTACGAAATGTAGATAAATCAGGTAGAACCAAATATCAAAAGGCTAGGTTCCACAAATAATAGATCCGCAATTCTCTTCTTTATACAAAATATTTCATGTTCATGTTAGTCCTTTATAAATTCAGTTTTTATTAACATTTAAGCCATTGCGGTCTCTTAAACCTCATAACTTTCAAAACTCTTTTTTTTTTGTTTTTTTGCGCATGCAACATCAATGAGAGTGTTATTGTTATTTTTTAAACTGTCTAGAAATAGCATAAATAGCGCAACAAGCTAGCATTACAGTTTTATGGAAACGTAGTTATCATTATTTACAAGAGATATATATCTATACATCATTATTTATCATTAAGCAATTATGCTTGTGCGTTGCAATGGAAAAAAGTATTTTTCGTCTCACCCTTGTCGTCGTACGCCCTAGCTGCACCGTCACCCCACCGCCCCAGCTCCCGGACCTCGTCGTCGTCCCCATCGCACACACGACATCCAGACCTCATCCGTCGTCGTCCGCGTGGAATGGGCAACAACGGGCTAGGTTAGGGTGGTGCAGGTGCGACGGAGACGATGATGAGGTTGGAGTGGTGTGAGGGTAGTGGGGTGACGACACGGTTGTGGTAAACAAATGCAAGTGAGGATACGGTGGCACGAGAGCGATGGTCAAGCCGGAAAGACAAGGATGATGGCATTGGGTGGGGAGGATGACAATGAGACTGGGAAGGTGCGGATGACAGCTGGCGAGGTTGGGTGACATGTACACAATGGGACTGATGACATGACCGGAGAAGGTGAGGTCAAACAAATGATAATGAGGTTCGAGAAGCGTATACACCAACGGGCAAGGTCGGGATGTCGTGGGTGCGACGAGGTACGGGAGCTGGGGGGTAGTGGGGTGATGGCAGAGCCGGGGCATACAACGGCGAGAGCAAGGCGCGCGAGAAAATATTTTCCCCCGTTGCCACGCACGGGCATTATTGCTAGTCCAACCTAAAAAAGAAGATCGAAAACTAATTAACGTCATGGGGATTTATATAGCCAAGAATAGCAGTTGTCTCTCCTTCTCCACCAAGCTGCGGCGGGATGGTCGAACAGCACAAGAGACCACAAGAAAGCGCCCAAGGTGTACCAACGCACGGCATGCAAGGTATCGTTCGACCTGCAAATTAAACACGTAGTCAAATACGAACCACAAGACAGGCGAGGTACTGCAAATTATATATATATAGACATGTTAGTCTATAGCCGGCTATAGAATTACTTAATCTATGGCCAAGCCCAAACTACGTCCGCGGCTCAGCAGTGAGGGCACAAACCCACCGTTCCGCTAGCCTGTCCTATTCTATTCAATGCGGCTGACTTAATTCCTGTCGACGCTAATCATGCCGTTTTTTCCTTGCCGCTGGAATCGCTCAAAAGCTCTGCTTGGTCCACCACCCATGCCTCTGCAGTCTGCACCATGACTCGTGCACGCACAAAGACACTATAGTCTTAGAGTAAAATTTTCCAATAACATGGATCCTGAATATGAATGAGAGGATTTCAAAATAATTTTCTGGTAAACTGATGATACTGTTATGGTAAATACCTTTGTGGTAAATCTGTGATGCTATAATGGTAAAAACTTTGAGGTAAATCGATAATGCTATTCCGATAAATACTTTGTGGTAAATCGATAACGGCGAAAGGGCCTGTAGCCTAGTGGTTACAAGAGCCCCGGTAGCACCTCAGGTCCTGGGTTCGACTCCCCGTGGAAGCGAATTTCTCAGGATTTAACGGTGTTTGTGCTTTCAGTGGTAGGCGACGTTCCCGTCGACAGCGAGGCGCCTGTGGTGACTTCGTCAATCTTGAGGATTTGCAGGCACAGTCTTCGAAGATGCTCCTAGGGGTAGGGTTTGCGTGCGTGTATTCATAGGGATGAGTGTGCGTGCGTTGTGAGTGTCTCCGATGTATTGTGTAATTCGCAAAAAAAAAATCGATAACGATAACCTAGTAAATACTTTACGATAAAATTTTTCTATCTTGTGGTACTTGTTTTATCAGAAATTGATGATAAAAAAGTGGTTACACTTATTCCCATCCAAATTATTTGAGAGTACATCGTTCTGGTTAATAATATAGTAAAAATGGTACCTCCAAATAGCATGGCGCATAATTGTAGTAACTCTTCATCCTGCCTAGAAAGATTAGTAAAACTATAGTTTATTCTATAGTAACCACGGTATACTTGCATGCATGTTTAGACAATAAAATAATTCATGCATTCTCGTTACCCTGTTGGGGATCTGCATGCACGGCGCACGCATATAAAATGAATATGGCAGGCATGTTTTGTATAGTAGTAATGCAACGGTAATCGCGGATGAGAATTAACGATAGCCAATCTCATCTGTAGCAGGCAACGCGTACGTGTCCACGGCTTGCTTGCCAGCTCCAGCGAGTTAGTACGGTAATTAAAGCAGAACGGGAGGAGGGACGCGTCTGACTAAAGACGACCGGAAAAGGGGACGCATTGAGACGATTGGTGCAGTAAATCGACCTGGATATAGAATAAGCTATTTTGTGGTCGGTCACGGAGTATACTATATATATATATATATAAAATATATATAGGCTATTCTGTGGTCGCGTCTAACTGCTGACCGCGCACTACCCCATCCGACCTCGGTCCCACTCCACCCCGCCTCGGCTCGGCTCGTTCGGTTATTCCCAAAAGAAATCGTAAGCCGTCTCGGCTCAACATGCGCGGGAGCCGAGAGCCATCCAGTACCCCCCAAATTGCGTCACTTTCCGTGAAAAAAATAATTAATATATCGTTCCTCATCACAACCCGTCAAAATCCACTGCCAGATGCGCCGCCGGAGGCGCCTCCGGCCACATCGACGACCATCCGACCCCTTGCCGCTTCCTCTTCCCCGATGGAACCTACCATCCTCGAGCCCTCAGGTATGTTCGCGATACTGTCATGACGGGATCTATCTGCGGCGGCGGCCACGGAGTCATCCTTGGCGCACGTCCGCCGGAAGCCCATCCGAACTGCCCGTGTTTTTTTAGCTGTTACTCGTCCATGGTTTCTAGACTGGCAGCCGCCCCTTGGATTAGATTTTTGGGTTATTTGGTTCCAGGCCATCACTATTTCCTGAAGTTGGAGAAACGCCATTACTATTCGCGTATTTTGAAATTTGCCATTGCAATTCTGGACTTCCCTCAAATATGCCACAGAATACGTATAAAGATGACTTGGGCCCACCTGCAGGCGTATACGAAGACGTTACATCTCATTGCATATCCGCTCTCATCTCAATGACATGCGGGCCCCACCTGTCAGCATTATCTTCTTCCTCCCATCCTCTCACCAGCAGCATCCGCCGTCGTTGATGGCGAGCTGCAGTCGCGCCGCGGGCGAGCTCGGCCTCGCGCGCGGGCGCTGCTGTGGGCGAGCTCTGCCGCGCGCCGCCCTCGCGGGCGAGCTCGGTCGTCGACCGCGTCCCCTCCCGCCGCTAGACTTCTCCGGGGACCGCGGCCGCAACTTCCCACTGGTGCCCTCGATTGCCACCGGCGGTCCTCCACGGCGAGCGCCCTCCCGTCGACCACGCACCCCTCCCACCACCGGATTTCCCCGGCGCCTGTGCCTTCACGCGGGAGCCCTCCCCGTGGCCCGCGCCTCCTCCCGCCAACTGCCCTCCCTGACGAACGCGCCCTCTCACCAGCTGCGGTGACGGCGGGGTTGCAGCGGGGTCTCCTAACCCCCGAATGGCGCCCGGGAGCGACAGCCTGATTCGGTTGCAAAGGTAAAACAGAGGAGGAAGAAAGAGATGACAAGTGGGGCCCGCGCATCAGTGACAGGGAACAGCAATAACAACGAAGTATACGTATTCGTATACGCCTGCAAGTGGACCCGAGTCGTCTTCATACGTATTCCGTGGCATATTTGAGGGAAGTCAAGAATTGCAATGGCAAATTTCAAAATACGCGAATAGTAATGACGTTTCTCCAACTTTGAAAAATAGTAATGGCTTAGAACCAAATAACCCTAGATTTTTCTTCTCAGTTCATCCAAACTTATTCAGTGCTTTTCCGTTGGTCTGAGATGAGCAGACACAAAATCCGAGTTACTGATTCTAAACGATCTGATTCCCTTTGTACTAGCAGCACATTACCTCTAGATTTGCAGGTGATAACCCTTGGATTAGTTTTATTCGTTCACTGTACTGCACTATTTAAGTATTTTTCTGTTTGTTTGATTTTGGCAAGGAAATAGTTGATTTTTGTCACATCAATGATTGTAGCTTTATTCTAGTTGTCTAGTTAGCGATTTTTCATTATGAATTACTGTTATTTACTTACTGTTATAGCCAAATCCTCTGAGTGACCATTTCAAGGAAGTTGTCATAGTTTTTGTTTGGTTCATTCGAATTTACATAGCCACAGCTTGCATATCAAACATGCGGCCTGTTCGTTTGGCTGGTGGCTGATGGCTGGTGCTGATTTGTTCTGAGAGAAAAGTACTGGTGGCTGGTTGCTGGTGGCTGGTTTGTTCTGAGAGAAAAGTACTGCTGGCTGGTGGCTGATAAGCCAAGCGAACAGGGCGATGGTTTAGTATATTTCTATTTCATTCCATCTATTTTAGGTACAGGCAGGTTTTACTTCTTTATGTACCAGGCGTCCAGGCTGCATATACTTTTGGCACCAAATATATTTTTGAATGATTAATCGCTTTTATAGTAAATTACCAGGCTGCACAGTAGACCATTCCCATAAATTACTATACCTTCAATGACCCTGTGAAGTGGTAAAACAACCATACAATTTACTACTTTATTTGAGTAGTAGAATCGGGGGTAAATTAACCGTATGCTTTACTACTAGATATTCCTTGACTCTGCATAGTGGTAAATTAACCGTATGCTTTATTATGTTTTCACTTATGTGAATCCCACTAGAAGTAGTTATCAAGAACTTTCTATCACAAATCGGTCAAAAAAATTCATTTACTGTAATTTTGACCGGTATTGTTGGAACTTTCTATCCTTCCCGAACAGAAGAGACCCCCGTGCCGTCCTCAGGGCGTCTCGCGGGGGGGGGGCGACGCGTCCTCGCCGAGCGCCCCCGCCCGCGGCCACCGCCGGCCGCCGCCGCCACCTCCTCCGGCGGCGGCGGCCCAGCTTCCCCCCTCTTCCTCCCTCTCTTCCTCTCTTTCCCCCCTCCCACACCGCACCACCATGTCGGGTCGCCTCAACCTGGTCGCCGGAGGCCGCCTTCCCTCCCCCTTCACGGCCGGCGCCGGCGAGCACAGACCGGGAGGGGGGGGGGCCTCCGGCCCCCGCCGCCGGCCTCCACCTCTTCCTGCGCCGCTCCCCCGCCCTGGGCCCGATCTGGGCCGGCAGGCCCCGCGCGGATCCGCCGCCTCGGTGCGGCGCGCGCCGGTCATGGCCGCGCGGCAGGCTGGCGAGCAGCCGCTCGTCCGCGGCCGTGCCCTTCACCGGCCGCGCGGGGCTCCGCGTGGGCCGCTTCGGCAGCTCCTCCCTCGGCATCGGCGCCGACTGCTTCCGCCCCGGCTTCACGTCACGGGTCCGTCTGCTCGTCCTGCTCGGCGGCGGTGGACGCCAAGGCCGCGCCCCCACCGCGGCCGCTGTGCTCCTCCTCCCATCCTCCCCGTCCCCGCTCCCTTCGGCCTGCGGGAGGACAAGCCCTGCCCGGGTGCGGGTCCTTCCGTGAAGCTGTGGACTGGGATAACGCCGTTCCAGTGGTGACCGAGCACATGGGGCGGGACCCGCACATGGCCGCCATCTCTCCGTGTCCGCCCGATCTGGGCGCTGCGGGAGCCGCTGCCGCCGGCCGGTGGGAGGCTCCGGCCAGCTGCCGGCCTCACGGTGCTGCGCCGGTCCCCCCCTGCAACGGCGCCGTGCACCCCTCCTCCGACCCTGTGCCGGCACGGCTCCCTGCGACTGCTCGTCGTCGGCGGGACCCCCTCGGCGATCGATCGCCCGCCTTCGGCTGCTGCAGTTTTACCTGTTCCGGCGCCTACTCTCCAGGGTCCGTCGGGCCCGTCCGCCTCTGCACCCTCGACCGCTAAACCGTCTCCCGCGCTGCCTCATCGTCGTCGCCGGTGCACCCCTCCCTCTTGCGGTCTACGGCCTCTTCGACTGGGCTCCCGCCGGCGGCCGCCGCCCTCCTACCGTCGACGGCCGTCCCACGCCGGTGCCGCGTCCCTACCCCCTCGACGCGGGTGCGGGTGTGGGCGGCGGGCCGGGTTGGAGGTGCCCTCCTTCCGCACCTCCCTTCCTTCAGCGGACGGTGTTGCAGTGGTGTGTGGCGGGTCTGTCGCCGCCCGGTGGAGTTCGTGCTGCTGTCCTGGCGATCTGCGTGGGCTGCGATGGCGCGGCCTCCGCGGCGGCTTGTTCCTTGTTGCCATCATCTCGGGCACACGCTGCGGTTCCCATTGCTTGGTCTACCAATTTGGTTCCGGCGGCTGGCAGTGTTGTTGTTGGCCTTGGAGTTCTTGGGCGAAAGCCTTGCCTAGCGCTTGCTAGTGCTCACAGCGGTTGCACATCCTCGCGTAATTACCCTGTTGGGGGCGTTGTGATTGCCTCCTTTGCCTCTGGTCTGCCAGGTGAAGACTTGGCCTACCCATTCGTGGGCGGGCGGACGACGGCGGCGGCGGCGGTGCTGCTTCCTTCCTGAAGGCGTCGTTTTGCAAGACCGCTACATTTGCCTCCGCTGCCTCCGAGCTGTTAGGCTAGCAATGATGTGCGTGTTTCCTGGATGTACTTCTTCCCCGCTGGCATTTGTGTTGCCGTGTGTTCTCCCTTCTGTAGTGCTGGTGTGGTGACCCCCCTTTTCTCTCTTCTCTCTCTTTCATGTTGCTGTTTATGGTTCTCGGCTCTTTAGGGATTCTCCTAAAGTTGTGTGTTGTAAAACTCTCTCCTCTTAATGAAAAACGTGCTTTGCACGTCTTAAAAAAAGTAATTTTGACTGGTCAATAGTGTGGTTTAACCATATATTTTACAAGTTCTTTTATGTCGATATAGGTTCAGAGGTTCTCCAAGGTTGTACTAGAAGAAATGCTCCAGACATAATAAGGTTGCACCGGAGATGCTATCTGCAGAGCTATCTGAGAAGCACCGGAGCGAAGAAGTACCGAGCTGTTCTTAACCCAGCGAAGAAGTACACTGGTTTTGATGGTCTTCAAAAATGATGTTCAGTGTCACAATGAATACAAAGACCTGTCTTATTTGTAGTACCTTTGATTTGTTTAGTTTCAAAAGAGAAATGTAAGTGCTTTGCAAAGTGCTGCTCTAAACCTCAATTATATTGGTGGATTTTTTATGTCCTACCTTATTTTTTCGTTGTGGTAACCCACTCTGTAAATTCTGGTACATATGTGAAGGCATTGTTGTAATTCTGGTACTGGATTATAATAAATTGGTCTATCTTTTTGTTAACTTCATCATCATAGTAAATATTTATTTGCTTCTATACAAATCAGTGGCAAGTCGTTGCCCTCCAAGGATGTTAACTTAATAGGCATGCAAATAATGGTAAATACAGACTTGAATTACTGTACAATCTTAAATCGGTCAGAATAGTTTGCTTGCCTGCTTATTTTGGTGGAAGTATGCTGACGACAGTAAGAAGTTCCAGGGAGTTTGGATGGGCTGGACTATCGGCAAAGCATTATTAGTTCTCCCTGCACAATATTCTCGGTAATTGAAATGGGTGTTCTTCTTTTTCTCAATTACTCTCGTTTGTTGAAACAAGAAACAGTATCTAAATCAGGTCAACTGACATGAGGGAATCAGCCAATGGTAATGCCCCTCCTTGTAAGTGATTCCTCAAAGCATCTCGACCATCTCCAGCAGGTTGTTCATCGGGTGCTGCATCTTCAAAATGGGGAACGGATGTCACTGTTTCTCCCTCCAGCAGCTTCTGCATCAGGTGCTGCAAAATGAAGATCTCCCCTCCGCCAACCACATTCCTGGGGGACTCTCTCTCCTTTGCGCACTCCACCGGCAACCGTCGCCTCCTCCCACCCCCGCCTCCTCTCTCTCTCACCTCACCTAGATGCTGCGGCGGAGGTGGTCCCCAGCTCCGGCAAGGCGGAGCCTGCTCGCCCTCCGCGGTGAGCCACGGCGCGGAGGCCGCCTCCCCTTTGACTGGCGGCGCTGAGGTGCTCCGAGCGCCATCGGGAGCAACGGTGCCAGGGCCGCGAGCGCCGGCGCGGGGACCTTCGGGGGGAAGCTCCAGTGAGAAGGCTGGCGCGGGGCTGCGGGAGCTCCGCGTGACGGCCACCGCGGGAGCTGGGAGTGCCGACGCCAGGATCTGGAGCGACGCCGCGACTTCCCGGCGAGGAGCTCCGCTGGCGGTGCGAGCCGGACCGGGCCCAGCGCTCCCTCTCCCTGATGCGGATCCGCCAGCTCCGAGCGCAGGCGGCACGAGGCAGGCGACAGCTGGCTCGTCCTGCTCTGCCCCGGGAGCATGCGACGGCGACCCGCCAGCTCCGGGCACGGGCCGCCCGCGAGTCACGCCGCAACAGGCGGGCCTCCATCTCCTCCTCAACCGGCGGCAGCGTCAGATCCAGCACCAGGTACGACGGCGGAAGAAGCTCCCCTCTGCAGATCCGGCGACCCCGCGGCCAACGGCGGCTCCAGGCTCCATCTCTCTCTTTGGCGCCTCCGCCTCCCCTGTTTCGCCTCCCCCTCTCTCTCCTTTGGCGCAGGACGTCTGGGGCCGTCTCCTTCCCCGGCATCCAGGCCGGCGGCGGCGGGCTCCCCTGCTCTCTCCGCCTCCCGACTCGATGCAGGGCCCACGGCGGAGCTCTCCAGTCTCCAGGCCCGCGGGAAGCAACTGTCAGCCACGCGCTGGAGGGATGCACGACGGGAGGGGAACGACTGCTGGGAGGGCTACGTTTTTGCGGTACCAGCTCGCTCTCTCTCTTTGTCACAAACGAGCCTTTGCGCATCCGGTTTGCGTTTCATTGCTGGAGATGGTCGGTGTGGTAAATATACGGATTGCTTATCATCTCAAACCATTTGAATCATCTTAAACAGTTGGTAGTAAATCGGTCTAGGAATTATAGTAATCCGGTTCCGCAAAATGAAGGAGTCAAATTGTGGCAACTTCCATCAATCGTCTTCAGCCATCAATTTTTAAAAAAAAAGCTATTGCAATGTATCACAACACTTCTTATTTAGCTTCTCGTAGATGACAGGATTATCAAGTGGCACCTCAACTTCTCGTAAATGATTGTGCAAATGACTCCTTACAATCTAGCCAGCAAGTCCGGTATGTCAACAGCATATAGTACATAATTACATGCTTTGTAAGAAAAAAAAAGTCCGACAAGCTAGACACCGAGAACCAGAAACAATGCATCATCGTTCCCAGCGACGACACAGCTTGGAGCGGAGTTGCTTCAAAGGAATTACTGCCAATCTACCAGGATTTACACTGCCGGTACTGGGACACCAACAGGGCAGAGCATGGCGATCCAGCGTAACCACTCGCTTGGGCGCCCTGCGGCTTCTTCGACGTTGCTTGTTGGAACCTAGCCCTGAGAACACTAACCCTTGCGCACGGACACAAGGTGGAAGATGAACAGCGATTTCCGGCGACGAACGCCGCGGCCGCCGAACGGCCTGTATCTTGGCTATTTCTTCATCTCAAAAGGCTGGAACAAGTTACAAACAAAGTGTACATGGCCTTTTGTAGCCTTCTTTGGCGACGCAGCGCCCACACGCAACACACTCGGTCGATCTTCACGCGCACGTACGCGCGCTCTCCCGGGCGTACCGTCCATCTCCATGCTCTCGGAGCCACGCACTCCTCCGTGAGAACCGGTCTCCTTCCTGAGCCTTGCGTTCCTCCGCTTCTACCGTAGCAGCTACCTCACCCAGCCATGCACCTCCCTAACAAACTAACTGAACCAGCGTGAACACATGCACACACGCGCGACGCACGCCACATGCCACACACCACGCACGGCCTAAATAAATCTAACACACATGCAAATCAAGATTAATGCTAACAATGCCTCTCCTAATCTTGACTTGCATCATTCACGTACTCTTCGTCGGCTGTCACGACAAGCAGCTCCTCTTTCAGGCCGCCGTGCGCTCGCCGGAACTTGATGCTGCACCTCCCATCGTCATCGTCGCCGCCCAGACCGCCGCTACGGCCTCTCGACGTGACTTGACCACCGCAGCACGCCTCATCTCCGCGCGAACACTGCACGCTTGCCGGCGCCGGAGTCGATGCCGCTGTTCCCGTTGTCGTCGCTGCCATGACCGCCGTCACGGCCATGAGACTCGACGCGAGCCCCACAACGCCCATCACGACGTGAACGTCACAACCTTCTTCTTCCTCAGCGCCACACGCCAAGTTCCTCCGTCGGCGCCACACGCCTACTTCCTCAGCGACACACGCCGAGCTCCATCGACGCCGACGACACACGCCTCACGTCGGCACACACCGTCGTCTACGGCTCCGGCGACACACACCGTCTTCTTCAGCTCCGGCGACACACGCCGTCGAGCACATCACGCCCGGCAGGATCGACGCACGATCCACTGCCGCAGCATCACCATTAGCGACCACGCACAGCTGACACACGGCTCGGCGACCTCGCCTCGCTGCCACCACTTGACGCCATCACGCCGCCGGCCACCACCAGCGCGCCTCTGGCGACGGGAACGAATCCCATGATGAACCAGCTCTTGATACCAATTGTTGGAACCTAGCCCTGAGAACACTAACCCTTGCGCACGGACACAAGGTGGAAGATGAACAGCGATTTCCGGCGACGAACGCCGCGGCCGCCGAACGGCCTGTATCTTGGCTATTTCTTCATCTCAAAGGGCTAGAACAAGTTACAAACAAAGTGTACATGGCCTTTTGTAGCCTTCTTTGGCGACGCAGCGCCCACACGCAACACACTCGGTCGATCTTCACGCGCACGTACGCGCGCTCTCCCGGGCGAACCGTCCATCTCCACGCTCTCGGAGCCACGCACTCCGTGAGAACCGGTCTCCTTCCTGAGCCTTGCGTTCCTCCGCTTCTATCGCAGCAGCTACCTCACCCAGCCATGCACCTCCCAACAAACTAACTGAACCAGCGTGAACACATGCACACACGCACGACGCACGCCACATGCCACACACCACGCACGGCCTAAATAAATCTAACACACACGCAAATCAAGATTAATGCTAACATTGCTGGCGGAGCCGAACATGGGACCTGCGCTGACTCCGGCGAATGTGCGGCCGGGCTAGGGAGTAACACCAGACCAACCAGCGTCCTGAGGGCTGAGGCTGCAGGTGAAGTTACGACATACCTGAGGCGGACAGAGGAGGACGAGTGTGGAGCAACATGGCGTCTGCCGTGGAACGAATCAAGCATCGCTTATAATGCTGTAATGGCCGGTCGTCCTGGGATTACGTCGTCTGATTGATGACGCTGACAATGAATGTGTGCCCGGCTCGTTACGCTCGGCTCGCTCGTAACCCATGTGAGGATCACGCTTGGCTCGCGGGACGGACGCGTCCACGCGGCGTGCGGAAAATCAGGAACTCGCTCAGCTCCTGGCGTGCGGGACGGACAAGGAAGATTGGACGGTTGGATCTCCTGGCCACAGAATAAGCTATTTTGTAGCCGGCCGCAGAGTATACTCTCTCTCTCTATATATATATATATATATTAGGAACCTAGGCCTTCTACTAGTAATTGAAAGCCCCTGCCAAACCGACCCACACCTGGTCCAACCCAACTAGCATCCCGGATCCGCGGGGCCCAGGCAGGACCTGCGCGACGTGCGCACACACCTGCACCACGTGCGCACCGCGGTCGCCCGCCGCACACCGCACCACGTGCGCACCCGCCGCACACCGCACCACGTGCGCACCCGCCCTCGCCCCGTCTCTCACCCGCACACGTGGGGTCCCCGCATCCCACGTGTCTGCCGTGCGGGCACGTATAGTATGTTTATATACAAATAGCCATACAAACATCACATTCTCCTTTCCATCAATTTTATTGGTTAATCAATTGCTTCATTTGAACAATCCGAAGATCTATTAATATGTATGACATTAACCAGCACATTTTATCACTTCGTTTCTGTTGTCTTTTCACTCTTGTTCATCAATTTCTGTACTCACATTTCAGTGAAAAGATTATATGATAATGCGCGACTGTTTCATATCACGATATATGTACATATCATTATTTACTAAGGTCTGTATTCAGTGTGCATTTGACTGTATGTATGACGCTAGTCATATAAACGACTAGTTAATGGAGTTTATATGACGTACGGATTAATCCCTATAAATATGACACGACATTCACATCGTTCGTGAGTTAGGTTGTTTGGTCAAATAGTTATTTTCTCAACCCATTTATCAATGTTGCATATTATGCAAACCATCATTTTGTATCCAATGTGGATTCGTTAATTCGGTTCACTATTTAAAAAATTGTCTTTTATTTTCACCAAGTTTATATGCCTCCTATCATTAGTTTGTATGACACAAAGGTATGTATGCCCGTTATTAAGGATTATACAGGAGGGGTAGTTTCTGTTATAATCTGTCCAAGTTTATATGACGGCTTTTACTAGTTTGTACGGCACAAAGGTATATATGCCTTTTTGTAAGGTTTATACACCGAGGGTATGTTCGTCTTTTGTACGTGACGGTTCGTGACGTAAGCAGGCGGTGGTTCCGGAGAGACGCCGGTTACTTTTTTTTGAACCGCGCTGTAGAAAAGGATAAGACCACGCTGCCCCGACCACCGCTGCCATTTTGTCCCCACTCGCCGCACTCGCTCCACCACCTCTTCCCCTTCCTGGCGGTTGCCGCTTCATCTTCCCCGGCGACGGCGGCGGTGATTTGAGGTACTGGGCCCTTCTCCGCCATCCTTTTTCCTTGATCTGCTCTACTGCTTCTGATTTCCCTCCTTTGTTGCAGCGTTGAGTACTGCGGTGATGGAGCAAGTTGATTCTGGCGGTGGAGGAGGCGACCCTGGTGCCATTCCCAAGGCCGGCGACTCCGTGCGTGGAGAAGGCGGTGGCGGCGAACAAGTATTGGGACGCGGCACGGGTCTAGACTCGACTTCCCTCCCCACCGCACGCGTCGACACCGAGCGGCGCAAGAAGATGCCAGCGAAGAAGCGTGCTTTTCCTAGGACCGAACCTCCCCCCGCCGACAAGTCTGGTCAGCCGCATAAAGGACAGAAGAGGGCGGCCTGCCGGTCAAAGCCTCCACCTTCTGACGCAGATGAGTCCCCCACCGACGAGAGCGGAGATGACTTCATGCCTGAGAAGAAGCTTCGCAGACAAGAACCCCCTTCCGGCCGTGCGTCTCCTCGCATGACCCGCTCTGCAAGCCGTCCCGTTGAGCATCCTGCTGGTGTTGGACGTGGTGGTGGATGCCGAGGGCGCGGCAGGACGTCAACGAAGAGCAATCCCCGTACAGTTAGATTTGAGGTTCAATTTTGCAACTTTATAGTTTGCGGTTGCCTAGATTGTAGGAGTAGATGTTAGTTTATATGACTGATGTTTTTTATATTCCGGTGTCAGGAGAATGTTCCTACAGAACCTGCAGAATCTCGGTGTAGTCCATCCCCCGTGCACCCGGTTAGTTTATTTGATCCACTCTTCTAAAAAGTTGTGTCTCCTTAATCGTAGTCCTGAGTTTGGGCAAATCATGTCTGATTGCAACCTAGTTTAGTTGGTGTGATATATATGCTGACTTGATTATGCAATATGTATGAGCCATTGGGCAGAAATGTATTACTGTGTACTGTGATTGTTTCACACTATTTCTATTACTGTCAACAATCCTGATTTGCTGAATTTTTTTGCCTCCTCATAAGTCTCGTCTTGATAGTTTATATGATCTTGTTGAAATACTTTGTATGCCGCAAAAAGAGTTCTTTATGAACAGGCAAATATATGACCTGCCACTTTAATTACTATGATGTGGCAGTTGAGGTCTGGGTTTTATTTTTTTGATATAATATTGAGATTGTACATGATGCACCAATATGTATGACCCATTTGGCAGAAATGTATTACGGTGCACCATGATTAATCCAGACTATTTTGATGAACTTTCAACAATTCTGTTTCCCTGCTATTATTATTGCCTGAAATTTTCTCATATGACCACCCTTCAAAGTTTATATGGCGTGGTTTTATATTTTATATGCCTCAGGAATAGTTCTTAAACATTGGCAAATACATGACCTGCCACTTTAATTTGTATGGTGTGGCTATTCATGTGTTGGTTTTTCTTTTTTTTGTTATAATCCTGGTATTTGACATTTTTCTGATTGCAATCTAATTTAGTATATATGATCTTTATGATGACATGACTATGCAATATATATGACCAATTTGACAAAATGTATGACTCTGCACTATGAGTATTTCATAGTATTTCATACTATTTGATCAACTTTCAACAATTCCTATTTGCTGCATTTATTGTTTGCTGAAATATCCTGATAAATGTCACTTTGAAAGTTTATATGATCTGGTTGACATACTTTATATGCCTCAAAAAATGTATGATTGTTTACCAGATAGGCTCATATATTTCCTTTCTACAATTTATATGACATGCTGAAATGCTTCATATGCCAAATGCCTAGTCATAAGGTATAGGCTGTCATAATAAATAAATACTCTGAGTTTGTATGATCTTTTAGTTGTTGTCTACAATTTTTTTTGAGTAATTCTGGGATTTGTCATGATACAGCAATATGTATGTTTCATTAGGAAGAGTTGTATGACTTTGTACCATTGTTCATTTATTCCTATTTGATGAACTTCCAAGAATTGCTGCTGTTTTTGTATGATTTTGCTTGAATTGTTGTAAATTGATGTTTCATATTTTTTACATTTTCAGACTCATAAATTGAATGTTCGTTGCTCTCCTAAAGAGACACGTGAAATTCTTTAGTCATTGAATGAGTCCCAAAGAGAGTATGTCATCAATAAGGGTTTTGGTTCTCTTTTTTACATGACTCTTGAAGGGTTAGAGACTCGGGGATTACTCCATTTTTTATTGGAGCACACTGACCCAGCCGATATGACTATCCATTGCGGTCCTGGCAAGGAGTTGAAGGTATCCAAGGATGTCATTCACCTCATCACTGGGCTTTCTATGACTGGTGGTCTTCCTGAGAAGTTTGATTGGTCTTCTCAAGTCGCTGAAGCAGCTAGTTTTCGGCAAAATCTTCATTTGAGCAAAGGAGTAATTGGTGTTGATAGAATGAAGGCTGAAGTCATGAAAGGTGGTGCAGACGATATGACCATGAGATGTCTCTTTCTTGTTGTGTTCAACCGTTTGCTCTTTTGCAAAGGGACCCATGAAATCACCAATGAGCACATAGCTTGGACCAAGGATATAGAGCATTTTGCTAATTTCGACTGGTGTCAACTCATTTTCAATGATTTGTGCCATGCTGTGCGAAAATGGTACAGTCGTGACAGAACCCAAGTCACTGCCACGGTGTATGGATGCTCCGTTGTCATACTTGTGAGTCCCTGTATCTAATCATGTACTATATGCTTTCTGTCACTGGATTATATGCTGCTTGTAATTGCAAAAGCACATTTATTTCTGGATTATATTCCATTTGTGAGTGAATTATATGACTGTTATCACTTGATTATATTCTGTATTATATGCTATCTGTCATTGGATTATATGCAGTTGTTTGTAAGGATATATATATAGTGTTATGAAGTTCATTGCCTTAAATGGTTCACACTTTTTTATTTACATTATGTGTACACAAAGGCAGGCAGCAATTTATATGTTTCACACATAGTATATATGCTTGTTGTGTTCTATGCACTGTATATGATTCACACATGTATCATAGCTTTGCTTTAGCTTTTACGATTTCATAGTATAGTATGTATGATTTGCACAAACACTTAAATGGGTCAACACAGTTTTATACTATATTTTGCTACTGGATTATATGCTGTTCCTTCTAAATTCCAATATTTTGATGCAGTAGAATTAGATTCCATGCCACCCACTATTTTTGCCTCCTAAACTTTACAAAGCTTGTCTAATTTTATTTAATTCCCACAGATCTATTATCTGGACCATCTATATGACAATGCTTCACCCGGTGGCCACTTGGGTACTCCATGATGGAAGTTATATGATAGTGAACGTATCCAGAGGTTGGTAAAAGCAGACCAGAAGCTTGGCATTTGGGGCTCATGCGATGTAAGATCCTATTAATAGACTTATATGTCTTGAATCATTAATTCATTGTTAAGATCATAGATGGATTTTGTATGATTTCATTCACCATTTTTATGTTTTGTTAATAGACTTACATGTCTTTCTGTATGTCACCTGCTCTCACAATTTAGTATGTATGAATTTGATTCCACTCATATATGTTATGTAGGATTCTGTTAATTAACTTATATGACCTCATCATTTTATTAACATGATCAGAACACAAATGGAGTTTATATGATTTGTCTCAGCAAATAGGTGTTATGCAAACAATTTGTAGTATATATGGTTTTATTCACAATTTGTATGATATGCAATCACATTGAAATTGATATTAATTGCTGCTCACACTATTTTAGTATTGATGAAGTTGATTTCCAGATATATATGTTGTACTTATATGACCTAACCCTTATATTGACAAATTGTGATATCATATGGAGTTTATATGACTTGCTTCGGCTTTTACATGATCTTCACTCACATTTTATCGGATATTCCTTCCTGGTACACATATATACTTCAACATTTAACACTTTGTTTTTTATAGTTCCGCAGCCCAACTCAAACCTGTTATGCTGGTGGCGCTAGAATCCATATACCCCGATTGAGTACACTCTTGTCATACAAGATCTCCCGGTGTAGTGAACCTCTTTCCGAGAGAATTTTAAATTTTTTCTCTCAGTATGATCATGACATGGCTTCACTGGCGGGATCACTGGAGGAAACACGTGTTCAGCTTGTCCAGAAGCAGTACCAGCTAGCAGAAAATTTCGGCAACATGATTGACGAGTTGAGGCACGCTGAGGATCAGGGTGATGGCAATCCAAATGCTTCCCAGGGAAATGATGGTTCTGGTGCACAAGAAGATGCATGCATGCAAGGTGCAGCTGAGGGTCCACATGTACGCACAGGTAGTTTATATGATGCCTACGCCATATTTATATGGTTAATTGTGTTTCCTGCATTAACTGATTACTCTAATAACTTCATATGACGCCCTTGAACAGTGTATACTACTTGATGGTATGCCCACATTAAGCGTACTTAGGTATAGACACCTATAGGACCTCTATTTGATATTTATATGATTTGCTCACACTAGGACATAATTTGATGCATCATGTAGGTTATGGTATGGTTTATATGATTCTGTACTATGGTTATTTCCCCCTTGTATCTGAACCTGTAACACTCCGCTTTTGCTGTATTTTTTGCCTTCTTTATATCACATCTTCTTAAACTTAGACACATTTGTATGGCCTGTACACACAACTTGTATTACATATGAACATAGTTGCTTACAATTCTGCTTTGGATTTAGTGTTTTTATATTTTCATTCAGATGCTGAACATAGCCAGAACAACGATTACTCTTTTCTGGATTCCCTAGCATCGCAAACTCATAACAACAATGATCGCCGTCAACCAGATATTGGTATGACATTATTTATGTTCACGTCTCTAAGTCACTACCCTATCCCTGCGGTTTTTGAAAATTAATGATTTCTTATAACTTTCAGAATGCAATAGTCCAACATTCAGTCAATTTCAACATAAATCGCAAGACAGGACTGACACTCAGTTCCAGAGGGATCAGCAACAGCCTGGCATGAGCGACAGTCAGTTTGACAAATACAACAAAGCCTTTTCATTTCAAGTAAATGATGACAAGGATGCGACCAATGAAACTCAACAGGATGGCGGATCTTCGCCTAAATCTATTGGTGCTGAGTTCTCATCTGGCACTCAAGGCTCACGTAAGATTCTATGCCTATAGTACTAGGTATATATGTCATTTCCTAACCGTCACACATCCTTCATTGCAGCTTCTAGGTTCCTTAATCTGAGCCAAACCCAAACACAGCGGGATTCTTCTCGCATATTTGATGTTGACAGCTCTGTGAACGAGGTCATGAACAAGACATGCGAGAATATCTACAAGGAAATTCTAGTCGATGATGCCAATGAAATCGGTGATAATACTTCCGGGCAGCAGGATGTCAACATTTCAACTCAAGAAGTTGTAAGTTCTTTTAATCTTTATCATATTTTTGATTTGGCTATATTTAACTTATATGAATAATGAAAATGGGTGGAATGTATGATTTGTAGTTATTTTCATACTTAGATGTTTCATTAGTTTCTATGTTTAAAGGATTATATGCTTGTTATACATGGATTATATGCAGTTCCTTGTATATTCAATACCACATCTACCAATGGATTATATGCTATTTACAGCTGCATTATATGATTTGTTATAACCTGATTATATTCAGGGTTCCGCCATTGGATTATATGCTACTCACCACTGCATTATATGACACCTGCTTATGGATTATATGTGGTTGGTTGTATACCCATTTTAATTTTTTTGAATCTAAGGTTCCACCATTGTTTGCCACTCAAGGCATTATATTTGACCAAACCCCTGTTGAGCAAAGAGATTATAGTCAAAAAACCGGGTGCTTTGATGAGACACCAGGAGGAAATGTGTGTATTCCATACCATTTTGTATATTTTTTGTTGTCATTTATAGCTGATGCAGCAATCTTAATTACTGCATTACTTTTTAACAGGGAGATCGATCAGATAAAGTCAACCTTTTTGGCAGTCCACAAGTTGGCTCGACGTTAGAAACATTGAAGTCTTCCAGCTTGTTGGATTGTGACATTGTTAAAGCACGGGAGCTACGTTCCCTATTTTTGGCAGCTGAATTGGCATCTGATTCACCTCTTTTAAAGTAAGAAATCCTCATGACTCAATAATTCAATTCATTTGTGCCATGAATTGTACACTCAATTGAGCTATGTTATTTTAATATCATCTGCACACATAGCATATATGACTTGCCTGTTTCATGATTTTGTTCCATGTTTAAACATTTCATACTATTGGATGAACTTTTCAACAATTATTATATTGGTGTATCTATTGTTTGCTCAATTAGCCTCACATCATTGTTTTCATAGTGTACATGACAAGTTTTTATACTTCATATGCCAAATGCATAGTGATAAGGTATGATCTGGTCCGGTAACCTTGATTGATCTTTCAGTTGTGGCCTGCACTTTCCTTTTTTTTAATTCACTTATTTCTCATGACACATTAGTATGTATGATGCTCTTTGGTAGGATTCTGTGACTCTGTACCATGTTTAATTTCCTTCTGTTTTGATGAACTTTTAACAATTCACACATGTACATACTTCTACATCATATGACCCTCTTCAAAATTTATATGACTAGCAAATAGGCTAATTATATTTGTGTGTGCCATATATCTGACCTCTGCACATGTTTTCTATGAAGGGAAAGACTGATGCGATATGACGAGGAAGGTTTCGCAACTGGAGAAGATGTTGTCCAATCATTCAAAGACAACCTTTGCATGGAGTACATTTTCATGGATTTTTTTGTTAGATGCTTCCGTGCTGATACGAGCTCTCTAGAACAATGGCGCGATGGCAAAATTGTCATAGTTGATGTGAATTGTGGAGTAAGCAACTAATTCCAGCACATTTTATATGATTGGAGCACATGTTTATATGATTTGGTGCACTATTGTTCTGACTTATTTGTTGATCTCCTACCTTTCTATTGTTTGCAGAGGATCTTAAATGCAGAAAGTGAATTTGTCCCTGGTATGTCTGAACCTTGGCAATTTGACAAAAAAACACTTGCTGAGAGATTGGACGAATCATTGCCACGAAAGAATGGCATGAAAGATTGCAAAGTGGTAAGTTCCAGTGGTCCACATCTGTTAGACGTCCATGCATTTATTTTACACATATATATTTCACCCTGCCAGTCTGTATGATCTCAATTGTTGGGTTATACGCCCTGCTTTTTTGTTTTATACCTTTTCCACAGTTATGTGTCAATTTAATATGATCTGCCCACATAGTATGTATTACTTTCCTGGTCTGTCCTATGATTGTATGATGCTTTTGGCAGAATTCTATTATTCTGAACCATTATTAATTAATTCATACTATTTGATGAACTTACTACAATTCTTTTTATGGTGCATCTATTGCTTTGTTGAAATAGCCTCATATGCCTGTTTTGATAGTTTATATGACACTCTTATATGACTTGCTTTGCCTCAGTTTGTATGATCCTTTAGTTGTGGTATGGACTTTTCTTTTTTTATTTTATTCTGGTACTTCCCACAACACAGCATTATGTATGATGCCTTTGTCAGGATTATATGACTGATTTATTGTGCATTTGTATGCAGCTTATGGTGCCTATACTTGACAAGGGACACTGGGTTCTGTTTGTGATTGATAACCTTCTAAGCAAAATCCTCATTTTTGACTCAAACCCATACAAGGAAATGGGCACTGATCCATATGATAGGCATACAATGCAGAGGATGATGGGTGGCCGCAACACAAAGTGGGCTCCTACCCTCATGGGAAGGTTGTCAACAGCCTTGCATGAGGTTAGGCCAAGGGTTGGGTTATCAAATTTTGGGAAGTGGGAGCTTACTTTTGTCGAAAGCACGCCGTACATGGTTTCCGGTTCAAATGACTGTGGGTTCTATCTGATGAGGTACATTGAGTCATATGATTCTTTGAAATACAGTGTTGCAGACAACATTCAACAAGTACGTTTCATGACACAGACTTGTTTTAATATTACCTTATGCTTTATATGATGTGTGTAGCATTCTCATATGACACTTTCTTATCATGTTCTGCAAGAGATTCCTGGAGATCTTCGTGCTCAAGCGCTGACTTACTTGATGTTTCACAAGTTAAATCTTGTCAAAGACCTGCCGCCTGTAATTGAGGCCCTTCGTTAGTAGGAATTCGTGATGAACTTATTCGTCAGAACAATGTAGTAGTTGTGTGACATGGATGTAGTTTGGTGATGAACTTATTCGTCAGTGTAGTTGAACAATGTAGTAGTTTCATTGAATAATGTACTAGTGTAGAACAACTAATTATGTGCACTGTCTTGCAAGGTTCCACAGCTGGTCATGTCATACAAACATATGTAGTATGTTAATATGACCCGTACTACCTTCCCATGATTTATATGGCCCTACCTTCCAATTAAATGCGATATCTATGCTTCCGTCTTTTTCCTTCAACCTATTTGCTCTTCCATTCGTATGAATTACACGTTCATCTGATATGTCTTGTAGGTTTATATGCCTGTTAGAGTTGTGACATGCAATTCGAACTAGTGTTGCTTTTATTTTGAGATCATATATGCGTTTCATAGTACCCTATAAATTATTGTGCATCTAAATTACAGGTTTATACTATGATCCTCATCAATTACATGTTTATTTGATCGTCCAAACTATTTTGTATGACTATAAATTGCGCACTGATGGTAATGTCATGTTTATACGATGAACCTCGCTGGTTTGTATGTCTACCAATATTGCCTTTATTAGTAAATTTTTGTATTATGGACTCCCTTTGTTACATGACTTAAAAATAAACTTCATATGCTGTACACATTTATATGACCCTGCTCACACACTTGTGAAAGATATATATAAATCGTGTAGTTATATATGCATAGGATTTAATAGTTGTACGATGCATCAATTTCACTAGGTATATCTCCCTTTCCTTCACTCTTTGTACGTCGCGGCATATCCACACTGCAATTGATCTTACGAGGATATAAATGTGCATTAAAACAAGAAGCAACAATTTTAGAAGTACTACAGGATGCAGGTCAACCCACATAATCATCCAAAGTACAAGTTTCCAATCATACAAACATTCCTAGATCTACACTAAGCATCCATCATGTTTGTAGTAGGTGATTCACCCTCTGCTCCTGAAGCTGCTATCATGTGTGGATGGATTTTGTTTTTTGACCCTGGAGGCCTTCCTCGTCTTCTAGATTGCATCATTTCCTTTATGTTTGTTTCTTGACCACCAGCGTTGTTCCCCTTTGCATCATATTTTACCTTGTTCTTTGCTCCTGGTGGTCGTCCTCTCTTCTTTGTGCCTAGTTCAGCCAACCTTTGCTGGTTATGCTGGAGGAGAAGGCATGTGCGGCTATCATGTCCTGTTTGCAGTCCACACGTGCTGCACGTCCTGTTGTTTTTCTTTAGACCTTTGGCCCTAAGTTTTAGTACTCTCTGCTCTGAAGGTTTTATTGTCCGCCCCTTTGTATTTGCTTTATCTGGAGGTTGCAGGCTCACTCCTTCCCCAACCACCAATGCACTCTGTTATGCAAAGATTTTCTTAGACCATGCCATCACCATATTTTAGTAATACAAATATGTACAAATCACCATATAGAGTTCATACCTTGTCCGATGTTCCAACTTGTAGTGATTTCCTTGACGTGGTCTCTCCATTTCTACCAATTTCTTCTACAATTACTTGAGTGCTCCTTCCCTGTGTTCAATTTAGTATAACATGTTAACACACTTTTGTAACACCATTTCACAAGTGTTCACAAATTATGTTCATATAAAACTTCACAAATGTGCATACAAAGTCATTACCTCTCCGTCTCTCTCACAAAGTGTATTAGCTGCAAGTTGTATTCCCTGTAACTAAATATTTTTAGGCATTTAAACAAGCAATTATATTTATTGCAACTCAGTATCAGTCATACAAATTCAAAAGGGTTGTCATATATAGTACTCACTTCGCTCATTTGCCCCATATATTCGTTTTCATGAGTACCCAGATCATCAACATATTCATCTGAATCATCATCTTCAGCCACTCCAGCGTCTTGATCATCCTGTTTGCAAATCACCAATAATATGCATATGTTTCAGCTAAGATCATACAAACACTATTACCACAACATATATACTCTCTATATTTACCTCCACGTCGCTAGTCACACAACTTTCGTCGCCACCAATGTCAGGTTCTATAGTAGATAGCAGTGCAACTAGTTGGGATAGGAGTTCAATGGCTCTTTCAAAACCAGCTTTGGACATACTTCCATGTCTCATAACTGCCATTGACTTTGACAGAAGTATTTTTGTTCTATATGCCTTTGTTTCACCATCCTTGCCAACCAGTTTCTTATCAGTTCTATCAAATGGCAATTCTTGATGTGCATTTTTGGTGTATCTCCTTAGGATGTATGTGCTTGTGATTTTTTCCAGGTCCACTTGCATGAAAACATGGCACAAGTGTGGGCAAAAAAGTCCTGGAACACCAACATGTACATATAAACTACATGAGCCATACGTGGTCATACAATCCTATGAACAAGCTGACTTATATATAAACTTCATGTATATATGATATGTAACAGGGGTGCAGGACTTGTGTGACACTAACATATGTTTTAACTTCATGCACAGTTGTTTCAATTTATACGATAGCTAGTACATTGAACGAGACAACAAGGTATGAAGCTAACAGTTGAAGTCATATATACCAGATAGGACCATCATACAAACATGCTATCCCCTCATTTAGTTTTGCATGTAAATATAAAGATCATTACCTATGTGTTCCCATGTCTTGCACTCGCATGTAAATTCTCCTGTTTCTTTGTTAACATATACTTCAAACTGGTGTTGTCCCCACACTATCTTATCCGACCTTTTCGTGTGCTGCACGAGCCAACAATTTTCACCTTTATCAATATCTTTGGTTACTCTGTATGCACTAGCTTTGACCAATGTTTCTTCTCATTTGGAATACACAGTTTTTGTGTATACACGAGCCAGACCTACCCCAAATTCCCAGTTTGTCATACTTTCTACTCTGGCCTGTTCAAATAAGACAAATAGGTCACTCCCGATCGTATATTCTGAATTGTAATCAAAATTATTACATTGTATTACTTGCATTTATGAAATGTATACAACACTTGGCCGATCATATAACCCAATTGCTTTGCACAACTAGTATACATATATTACAAATCGATCATACATAACTGATTCCATATTCTGTCAACAAGATAATTTTGTTTTACAAAATAAACCATGACATTGTATGATAGGAAAGATATCAAATGTATTACAGGAAAGATATGAAATGTATGATAGTCATATATGGATCATACATATTGCTGACAAATGGTTCATAGATATTTCTGATTCCAGGATTATAACAAAAAAGGAAAAGCCCATACCTCAACTGCCATATTATACAAGTTAAAGTGGCAGGTCATATAGTTGCCTTATCATAAGAACTCAATGTGAGGCATATAAAGTTTAAATAAGTTCGTACAAACCATGAATGAGTCACATGAGAATATTTCTGCTAACAAAAAACCCAGCAAAGCACAATAGATTAAAGTTTACAAAACAGAATGAATTAATCATTGTATACAATCATACATTTATGTTAAAACATAATCTCACGACATTGTATCACACATAGATACGGAATGTATGACAGGTAGAGATGAAATTTATACCGTTCCAGCATATGTTGCAGCCCCCTCTGTCATTTTTCTCCTGTGCAATAGCTTCATCATTTGTTTGGCAAACTCATGTAGAAGTGTGTTTGCATCCACATGGCAGGTCTTGACTATGTGGTTCACACTCTCTCCTCGCTGTGTGGAAACCATAGTGCCACAATAATCTTTCTTGAAGAAAGCCGGCACCCACTCTTGTCAAATGGCATACAAGGTCCTCAGTGTAGGATTCTCACCAAGATTGAATTCATCAAGAATTAACATTTTCCATGCATTTTCAAATTCTTGGACTGTCAAAGGATGGTTTATCACTGAGTAGAATTTCCCTTTGAAGTCCCTCTTCGAAAATGTAGTGTACAGTTCATTGAGTTGTGCACTGAACTTTGACAGTATATGCCACTTGCATAACCTATGAATTGTTCATGGAAAAACCTCTTTAAGAGCAGCTGGCATGGCAGAATCTTGGTCTGTCAACAATAGATCGTTTTTAGCAAGCAGATATAATGTTTTGCTAATATGAAAATTAAGTTTGTATGCTCATTTATTTTTCATGGTGCATGCAGCTACATTAAATATCAGGTACACAGATCATATAATCAATTAGCATACATTTCTTCCATCATACATATTGATACTTCATAACTAATTCCTGATTATCCACAAAAACTGAATATTTGTAGATAACATCCTAAATATCATATAATCCAAAGGAGGTATATAGTACAATTGCTGCTAACTACTGAGTCATACAATCCACAGCAGTGTACAGTACGAACTAGATTTGTGGACATACCTGTGAGGATGCATCTTGGAGCTACACCACCCATGCACTTCAAGAATGTATCAAAAACCCACTTGAATGTGTCCGTAGTCTCATCACCAAGCAAGGCAAATGCAAAGATGGTGCATTGCATATGATGATTAGCACCCACAAACATGCCCAAAGGTTTCTTGTACAAATTTGTTTTGTATATTGTGTCAAATGTAAGGGCGTCCCCAAAGTCTGCATATTCACCTTGCTGGCTTGCATGTGACCAGAATAAGCTCAGTATTTCCCCCTCTCTATCTTACTGGAAGTCACAAAAGAATTGTGGATTTTGTTGCTTGCAGTAAGTGAAGAACTCTAGCAGCTTTCTTATATCATCAGCTCTGCTCTCACGCATCCTAGTTGCTTTTCTACAAAAATGAAGAAATATCCAGAACTCAGACATATATGACAGTGGCACATTGTGTATATGACACGTAGAGCAGTAAGTGAAGAGCATGATGTAAGGAACACATGATGGTATTCACATGTTTCAGTTGTAATAGAAAACCAATAGAGCGTCTTCTAACAAGTAGTACAAACCATGGCAATCCATGGCCATAGAGCGTCTTCTAACAAGTAGTACAAACCAGAATATATACAATAATGAATAGCATAGTGTGCAATCATATATATATATCATGCAGCTCTCATAGAAAATACTTACATATTTTCTATGTCCTTGTGCGTCATAGGAATGCATTCTGGTCCATCATGCATGTTTGAAACCATGTCCATAATGCAGTGGTGAGGACATCTGCTATCTTGCATAGCTCCAATGAACTCAACCATCGGTGAATTGAGCTGCTTGTTGCATTGGAATTGCTTTGATTGTGATGGCAGCAGCTTGTGGTTGTGATTCAAATTGACATAGTCAATTGTATATGAGACAATAGCACTACTTTCATCTCTCACCTTCTTCAACCGTATTGCAGCTTTGCACATCATTCTCTTTGACATCTTCATCCTTTTGCGAGATTCACCAGGCTTGTAGAATTTGCATGCACCTTCTTTTATACAATTCACCTATTTTGACTCTGGTCTTGATCTATAAAGCTTCACACCAAACCCTACTTTTTCACCATACTTAGCAAAAAACTTTTTTGCTTCTTCAGGTGTTTTGAAACTCATTCCAATTCTAGGTATCAGATCAGGATCGATGTCTGGATGCTGCATGCACCATGTAACAAACATCTGTCATATAAACTACACTGTTGATGCTTATAAACATGAAACTATGCTCACAATAAGCTACCATACAATCTGGTGTCTTGGTGCATACTAACATGTTTCATACTCATACAAACTTCTTGACTTGTATAATACAAACTACCTTTAATAAACATCCACACATTCATGGTACTATGCTCATACATCTGTCATATAAACTACCATGTTAGTAGCATTTATCACATAACTACGCACATTGCTAGTTGCATTTATCACAAACATATGTTGTATAAACTACAATGCTGATGCATATAAACATGAAACTATGCATATAAACAACTATCATATAACTTAGTGCGTTGATGCATACAAACGTGTCTCATACAGACTAATAGCAAACAAACTACCTGTAATACCCACCCAAACATTCATGCTATTGTGCTCATACAGTCATACAAACCGTGTGCAATATCACATAACTATGCACACTGCACCATGGAGCATACAAACTATGTTCCATATCATATTTTTCTGCATATAAACTCTTATCAAACGACACAAGCAACATAATCAAGTAGGAGAAAATGACTAATAAACTCATATAAACTAACATTTATGCATATAGGCAACGTGGATCTTTCCGCACAAAAGGATTATTGATGTTTGTTGGGTCATAAATGTCATACAAGAATCATACAAACTATAATACAAAAGAATTATCGATGTTTGTTGGAGCATACACACAACAGCCAACAACTATACCCAAAATCCCTCATCATTCCGAATATATGCACAAAAGGCAAGAAGCATAGTAACATACGCACAGTAGGCATGAGTCATACAAACTCACTATTGATGTCGAAATCACAATAATCAAAGTCGTAAAGAAGCATAGATCCCATTCAACAACTGCATATGCATAAAAAACCAAAATTTGCGCGTTGAGAGCAAATCATACATGTGTGTAGAGCGTATTTTCCGATGGTGTATCCATGTCATCGCCATCAATTGTTTCTAGCGCATGTGGAACAGATTGAGAGAGACCTAGAGCCGGCAATACAGCTTCTGGGGTAGAGAAGTTATGCGTTGGAGAAGGATCAGAGGTGTTGGAGAAGTCGAAGGCCATGGGTCGCAGCGTCGAAGGTGGTGTCCTCCCTTCCTCCGATGATGTACCCGTCGGCGGGGTTATACAGTCCCCGCCGCGGTACGCAGGGCTTCCTGACGCGGGTCCTGACGGCCTTGTTGTACTTCTTGGGGGGGCGCATGGACGCCGTTGTCGGAGAGGAGCTCGATTCCGGCCGCGGAGGAAGCCAGGACGGAGCCCCAGGAACACTCGACGGCGGCGGTGCAGGCTGCTGATGACGTGCCTGAGTGCTTCTTGCCATCCTCGGTGGACCACCTCCTGGCGGTGGATCTTCCATGCCTGCTTCTCCCTACCCAAAATTGGATGGTTGTAGGTTGGGTTTGTTCTAGATCCTGCGACGGATTGGACCCGGGTCACTGTGTGTTTTGTAGGAGAAGCGCCCCCGCCCCTAGGAAGATCTTTTGTCGGGACGTTCGTACACTATGTCCCTGTCGGATTTGACGCTTGCATCTAGAACATTCTTCCGTTGACGTCGTTATATATGACATTTACTAGTAGCAATTATGACATTTGCTGGTTGATTATATATGACGTTTATAGTCTGCCGTGTCATATTTGACGTACGGACCAAACATTCGCTACAAAACCACAACGATCAAATTGCTCTTCATCTGAATAGAACGCTTCTTATATTACATTCAGTTGGTGTATGTATGAATGATATTTATACATGCCTTGTTGTTGTCGATATATATTATGCACGAATCAGATTTGTATGGCATGCAGCTGTTGTATATATGAACTGGTTTGTATGATTCAGAAATATTCGCTCAGATATATACGTTTGCTTGAAATGGTTTGTACGATTTATGGAGTACCCTTAAATTTGATTTGTATGACGTTCAGTTATATACGTCTACTTTACGTTTTGGTTTCTATGGCGTACGGGAACCAACAGCATTTCACAGTTTCTTTTCATGGTTTATATGACGTACGGATGCCCAATAGCATTGCGCGGCTTCTTTCATGGTTTATATGACGTACGTACACCAGCAAGGTTTATAGTACGGATGCGCCCGCGCACGGGGGCACTCTTTCATGGTTTATATGACGTACGGATGGTTGATTGTACGGTAGCCACCGCGCACGTGGGGGTAGTGGGCGCGCGTCGGCCGCGCGGACCCCGCGCGCCGCGCGCGCCCAGCGCGCTGGTTGGTCGGGGCTTCCGATACCTATTGGAAGCTATGGACTCCCATTAGTGGGACTATATATATATATAAATATATATATATATATATATATATATATATGTAGATATTACGCCATGGTTGATCATGCATATTACGTAAATTAAAGATGCCCATGAACAAGAAAAAAAGATCGCATGCGAAAAAGTCACGCACGATATACTCCCTCCGTCCCAAAATAATTATCATTCTCACTTCTCGAGAAGTCAAACAATTTTAACTTTGACCAATTATAGATAAGAAAGTATTAATATTTGTAGGACATAATTAGTATCATTAGTTAGATTATTGAATCTATTTTCATAATAAGTTAGTTTGAAGATACAAATATTACTTATATTTTCTACAAATATAGTCAAAGTTGAGAACATTTGACTGGCACGAATACCATAATGACACTTATTTTGAGACAGAGGGAGTATATCAATAAATATTTACTTATTAGCATATACATGACAATTAATATACTTACCGAACACGATGCACGTACAACCTCACCATCTCGCCGTACTTCCTCCGTCCCAAAATAAATGCAATTCTAGGACTGAGCACGTAAACCAATATGCGGTGTAAAATTATCAAATTGCCCCTTGTCTCTTGTGAGAAACAATCTAGACATTTGTTCGTCTTTTGTACGAGAAGATTCCGGAGACTCTTGTCTTTTATGGTTGGTAGGTCAAAGTTGCATTCTTTGTAGGACAAAATTCAAACTCTAGAATTGCATTTATTTTGGGACGGAAGGAGTATCTCCAGATCCCAGGCGAGGTTCGAGTCAAGGGCGGCGGCGACTTGTACGCGCCACCGGCTGCGTTGCTCGCGCCGCCGCTGGTGAAGAAGGTCCGGACGGCGAGGGGGGTGGCGGTGGACGCCGGCCATAACCGAGGCCCGCCGGGATCTGCTTTAGTCGCAGCAGCTGCCGTAACGCCGCCTTGTCCCAACCGCGACCAAGTTTTTCCCTATGTCGCTTGACCTGCGCCATGGCTGATTGCCTAATCGATATATATATAGTATGTAGGTACTGTGTTCTGTTGGGCGTCGGAAACCGTAAGCGACTCTAATCGTAACGCGCGTGGAGTTCTGCCGGCCGCTCGCGCACAGACTATTCTCGTACTCCGTATACTACTAGTCCAGAATGTCCCGGACTATCGGCGCTTGAAATCGTCGTATCCAACTGTGCCACTAAATTAATTTTCGTATACGTCTTCTCCTCCCTCCCTTGACACTGACTTGTGGTCCAAGTAGACTGAAGGTGTATCCCGCAGCAGCACCCCCAATTATTCAAATCAAACCGACAGATCATATCTAATCCGACTCCTATTGTAATGCATGTACAAACCAGATCAAAGTTCGATTCCACCTCTAAAGCAAAAAGAAAAAAGAAAAAATATATAATTAACCTCCCACCCAAGCCAAAAAAAAGATAACCTCACTTGGAAAGGTTAAATAAAATAGAGAAAAGAGAAAGAACAACGAAACATGACTCCAGGGGCTCACGCTCTAGCACGGGGCCGGGGATGCGCGGCCACCGACGTCCCTACAAACTGCATTGTCCAGGAGCTCTCGACAACGCAGCAGGCGTGGGCGACAGGCCCGTCCCGAGGCATGTGCGACCTGTGTGCATGTACCAAAACTGTGGAGTCTCCAAAATTAGTTGAAATGTTAATTATTAATATTAGTAGTATTAGCATTTAGACAAATAAGTATGGTGGGATCGGATCTGAGAGTTTACTCTTGGACTTCTAAAAAACAGTAGACAATAGCTCAATAACTTTTCCTTCCTTCCTCTCTATCTCTTCCAATTTTCCTTGTGCATGCAATTCATATCCTATTTTGCTAAAATATAAAGATCGAATAATCTGAAAAATATTTTTCACCTGAATTGGGTCTGCCTTACCCCTTATGTCGGACTCACTTGCAAATTAATTAGGAGGGTGAATAAAGCGATAGACCCATAAAATCGTATTTTGGAGAACATCTCTGCCAAAAAACGAGTTTTTTCTCACCCGCGCCCACCCTACTCGCCCCTGTACCCAGGTCCCCACCCCACCCACCAGTGGTACCCGCGTCTAAGCCTGCAAATGGGCTGGAATCCGAACTGCACCCACATCCATCCACGTCCACCAACCACGATACGTAAAACCAAACCAAACCAATCCACTACATATACAGACCGCACCATACCAACCCTTACTGATTTTTCTACCTATAATAAACCAAACTGTTGGTGTAACTATAAGTACAACTTATTTATTCACTCAGAGAATGCAGATGCTGGTTGCCACGGACACTGGTTGCCAAAGCAATAGCAAATGCAGACGAGACTCCGTTTAATAGCAGACTACAGAGAATGTAAATCCCAAGTTTAAAACCAAATAAAAAAAATCCTCAGCACGAGATGCAGGCTTCTCCACAATTAGTAATCAACCGAGTGCAAGGATATAAACATTTATTTTATCTGTTACATCTCGTCATGTACATGCCCCACTACAATCACTTTACGGGCGAAGTACGTCAGAATGATGTCAGCACCGGCCCGCCTCAGGCACATGAGCGACTCCATCATCACCTTCTACTCGTCGATCATGCCCAGGGCACCACCGGCTTTGATCATCGAGTACTCGCCGGATACCTGAACAAAGTGCCGGGATTAGTAGGCTCATACATTGATGCCAGCAAAACAATTCATAGAATTTCTTTAAAAAAACTTTCAGGGAAGCAGCATTGTATCTTGTTACTGAAAACTTTGGTGCCAATTAACAGACGTTTGTCTGTAAGAATAAGTGAATAACAAACCTCACCTTTTGCACTTTATTGATGCCAAGTTGCCAAAAACAAGATACATTTCCAGACAATCGTATGGTTATGCAATCACAGGACAGGGCAACAAATTCCATATGGGATCTAAAACAAATTAAGGATCAGGCTTCACATAAACTTTTTGGTTCTGCTTGTAACAGCAGAAAGAGCCAAGTTCATGCTTGTCGAACAGCTACATAAACATCAATGCCCATTCCCATGTGCAGAAGTGTAGTAGAGCGGCACATGCTCTACTGCGCAAGGGAAGAACTAGCCAACTTTTATTTATAAATATTTATGTATAAGTTATATCAATTAAACATTTAACTTTGAAAAGGATCTAAACGTAACTTTATGATTCGAGTGGATCATATTATTATTAGAAACATCATGGCATCGGTATTAATCAAATTAACTTTTATTTATAAAACCGGTGTAAAAGCCTATTCAACTTTTAACTATGAAAGGTTAATTAAATATAAACAAATTAACATTTGGTTTATGAAAATCCGGGTAAAAGATCTAATTAGATTTTATTTACAAAAGTACATGAAATAATCATTAATCAAATTAATATTAATTATGAAAAATGGTGTGTAGCACTATATTGTTTTTATTTAGAAAAGACATGTATAACTAAGCATTAATCAAAATTAATATTAAATAATTTTTCAGAAAACAAACATGCTGAAAACTCACCACTAACGTGTGCTTTACATTATTATGAACCTAACGCAATGACGAGGGCCTAGATTAGGCCCCCTAAGCAATGAGATAATCACCCTTGAGATGGAGTCTTCTGACACTATTGACAACGTCAAAGCTAAGATCCAGGACAGGGAGTGATGCAGATCTTTGTCAAGACCCTCATCGACAAGACTTCCTCGTCTCCGAGTACTCTCCGCCTCGCACGAGTGCTCACCGCCTCGCACGAGTACTCTCCGCCTCGTACGAGTGCTTTCCGCCTCGCCTCCGACTACTCATTCGCACGAGTAGTTTCCGTCTCCGACTAGGGTGGGGCCCACTGTTGACGGTTGAATCTAGTTGTAAACTTCGACTCGCAAGCGAACAAGCCATGGGACCCTTCTTCCCTTAAGTGAGAACCCAAGGTATCGAATCCGTGGAACAGTGTGTAAAACAAGAATCAATCTACTAAAGCGAAAAGAACTCTTCGAATCTTTGAGAGAAGATCAAATGCATCTAATCTATAAAACACAAGAGGTAGCAAGAGAAAGCAAAGAGATAACCGATCTAGAAAGGTAGATCGTGCCTTTGTTGTAGTTCCAAACAAGAGATGAAGATAGAAAACGAATCTCATTAAAAGCCTCTTTAAACCGTGGTCTCCGTTCCATCCCCTGTGGTGCCGCCTTACATCTGATCCAGGCATCCTGTCACGACGTCCCGGTTTTTCAGCGGTTAACCTACAAGCACACTCACAAGGAGCATGTCGCAATCCTTGGTAGATCCTGTATCCACCTCTAGCCACCGCGGCTACAAGAATACCCCGAGCAATCTATCTCGAGAATAGATTGAAAAGAAGCAAACCCAAGAAGAACGAATTCGTAGAAGAGACACTTGATCGCTAGAAATCAGATTCATATAGTAACTTCACCATGAATGATACATGAACAAGATCACCAACCGGGATCCTACCTTGATCTTGATTCTAGCTCCGGAACTCCGACGTGGTCTTCCTTGCAAGGTTCCCACGTCAGCTAGGGTAGCCCTAGACAACTAGCTCGACCCTCCCCTTCGAGATGGTGTCCCTCTAGCTTCTTTGCTCCTCGGCGGCGAATGACGAATGAATTGATCCGTGGCTCTTGGCGTGGCACCTATAAATAGCCCGAGGGGGGTCTAGTTCAAAGGGGGCGACGAATGGGCGAGGAAATGGGCCAGGTCGATCGGCCCATTCCGATCGGCCTGGGCCCGTTTCGGCCCGGTTCACCCCCCGCTTTCTTTTGGATGCTTCTCGTGTTATTTGGAGTTCCTACCGAGTTGCATGTGGGCCCTTGACGTCATCTTCTCCACGAAATAGATAAGGGTACTTGTCGCGCAAGCTCCCGCATTTTCTGCTCAAGTCCCCGGAGAATTGCCTTCTCGTCCTTCGGTCCTCGGGTCATTTGGAGTCATGTTCACGTCGTGTCTTGACTTGTTCCGGGCTTCACGATCCTCTTGCAAAGTGCTCGATGAACGATATCCGAAATCATCCTTTTAAGTCCTTAATTCCTGCGTAAACAATAAACTCCAAAAACCACATGCATACACGAACTTGATATATCAAGGGGGTTAGGATCGTTAGTATGGATATTAAATTAATACCAACATTGAAGGTAAACTCATGGCTAGGTTGACGGAAATCGACCGCCAACATCCCTCCATGCTTAAACCTTGCTCGTCCTCGAGTAAGCCTTCAATGGATATCAGTGTTGCCTTTCAATGTTCATAACCTGCACTTGATCATACATGAAAAAGACATAATACTCTCTAAAATTATATAAGTTAAAGTTTCATAGTGTAACTAGCTTTCTTCTTCATGGAGGGTAGATATCAATAAAGCTCTTTTCACAAGTAATTAATCATGCTCCCAAAATTGAAATAAATCTTAGATATTTTGAAAATTAAGAACGAGATAGAAAAATTGCTTTACCAATATCAATAACAAACCTCCTTGCATCTTGCTCATGTACTCAACTCATCTTGTCTCTCAAGCCTACTGAAACTACTCCTTTCCTCTCTCAAATATTTGGTGGAAGGCTTTATATGGAACTATGGGAAAGTTAGTCCTATCAAGATTTCATAAATGGAATGCAAACAAAACAAGACAAGTTCCTCATGGAATTACCGAGCCTAGTCAAAAAGGTCATTGGAAAATAATGTTTCAAGGAGGGGGGAGAGAAAAATACACACACTTTTAGATAGGTGGACATCTGCAAATGGAATGAAGTGATCCCGAGGCACAAACAAAGTCCTCGTTATCGGATTGCACATGGTTGGAAAAGAGTATGGGTCTTGATCTTGAAGCTCTTTGAACCTTTCAAGTGTAACTAGAGAACCGGGGAGCTTTATATTTTTTTCTCCTCATACTTTTTCCTTTATTTTTTTTCTTTCATCATACTTTTTCTTTTCTCCATCATTTTTTCCTTTTTCATTCCTTTTTCATTTTTTAACTCCCCTTGAACTCTAGACTACACTAGTACTTCCTTGGTAACCCCCCATGCTTAGACATTGCTCGTCCTCGAGCAAAAGAGGTGTAAGGAAAATGCCAAGGTGGTACTAAAATTTTTGGAATCTTCTATGGAGAAAGATACTCGAAATCTTCTACAGGTCTTTTTGGAATCTCCCGAAGTTATCTCCACTTGATGGCGCCTTCTTCTTGTAGTCTTCCTCAAAATATTCATCCATACTCAAGTTTGGGTTTGATCAAGGAGGTGAACACAAAAAGAGATGATATGGGTTTGTGGGTGGATATCCGGCGAGGTTTGCGAAATTCCCAATGTGGAAACTCACAATGCACAGATAGAACGGCTAGCAAAAAGATCGATACGCAAAAATACGGAATGACCAGCTTCTTAGACTCGAACCATTAAGAACTAAATCTGAATTGAAGCACCCAAAAATTAATCTTGAGACACTAAGGTTTTTCACTCAATCATAATATGGCTTTGGATGGGTAGAGCAAAATGCAAGTGGTCATTATGATAAGGCTAGCATCATTTTAAGCATAAAAAGAAATCATCCTTGATTTAACCAAAAATGAGAGCATGAAAAACACCATGGGACTTAAATTATCGTTACCTCCACACAAGATTAAGCTAGTATTTAAGTTGATTTTCAGATTTGTTTTTAAAAGAGAGCACTAGCTTAATCATATATAAAACAGGTTTAGGCATGATCAAAGCGGCAATGATCATCACATATCACATGGTACAACTTTCCATCCATATTAAAAATTATAAAACGATGGTGAACTTTATTCATGGCGATGGAAAACGAAAACTACTACTACCACACACATGCTGAAATCAAATAAAATAGAAGATGCTACGCACACACATTCTTGCACACAAACTGAAAATAAAAGAAAGGGAAAAATAAAAATCAAACCAGACTTGCATGCGTCTTCCTTCCTTCATCTTCACTCTTGCGGTGGTTGCTCGTTGTATCCTTGCTCATAATAATGTTGCATCGGTCCTCCATGAAACTCCTCCGGTGGCATTAGATGTAAGCGCCCAAGTTGGTAGGTGATGTTCGCCGTTCCCTCTTGCATGTTGTTCACATGCGAGTGCACGATCTCGGCGTCTTGCACATTCCTCTCCACATAAGCTCCAATGATGGCTGCACTTTGTTGCGGTTGGACTAAATGTGAATAAGGTTGAACAAACGCCGCATTTGGTACTATGTACGGCGCGCCTCCCGGTTGACCATACATTGGAGGTGGATGCCCCATAGGCATTCCACTCCCCCATGCTTGCATTGGAACACCCCCACATGGCTGCATTGGGACTCTAACTTGTGGTGATGGAATCCCTCCGTAATGTGGCATTGGAACTCCGCCATATGGTGCTCCGGTCCACCTGGTAGGTACACTACCACTTGGTGCTCCTTGGAATGTGGCTCCTTGTCCTCCTTGGGCTGCGGATGATGACCCATCTTCAATTATGACTCCTCTCTTGCTCTTCTTGGCTGCCACATGCGGTTCATCACACAACCAATCTTCTCTCCCTTCGACAAATAATTTTAATTTCATATCCGGGAGAGGGATATTTACCACTGCCACCCTGAATCCTTTCTTCTCATCTCCACTTATATACATTCCTTGCCTCAAATAATCTATGCCCAATGAAGTCCCAATAAGCAAAAGTTGTGGGTTTCTTCGGATTGTTGGCTTTAATGCAATAGCCAACATTGTCAAATAGCAACCCGAACCAATATTTCCTCTTCCCGAGACCGCTTCACAAGCCCACCGATTTATCATGATGTATGTCGGGTTGATTTCTTGTCTTGCCACCAATCCCGCATATAGCCAATTCAACTCCGTGTCAGTGATCTTTGTCTCTCTCATCCTTCCCATGATATGCTTGCTCATCCATGAGTGGAAGACTTGGATAATAATATTCTTGATGCTATTTCTTTGTCGATTCTCCTTCTCCGAAATCATCCCCCAAAATTCTTCAATTTGGCCCACTTGGACTTCAACTAATTCCGGTGCATTCTTCTTGAAACCGAGCAACTCTTTAATATAATCATAGGGGATCACTTGCTCTACATCTTCAAGACAGAATGAAAGGCATGCCACGCCTTCCTCCGTGATCTCCGGCTTCATTGTCATAAGTATTTCAAGAGCAAGTTCCTTGTGCACATGTACCGTAACTCCATTGGAAAATTGCGTCCACCCAAGGTGATCTAAGAGTTGATAAATATCCGAATGGAATCCCAACTTGAGTAGAGCATCATCATCAAAATCTACATTCACCACAATCCTTCCTTCAAGAAAACCAAGCCTCTCTTCTTCTTCCTTTGACATAATGGTGAAGTCATATTTCGAGCGCTTGCTCTTGTGTGGCGGAGGAACGGTTGATCGCGTCGATCGTCGTGGCGGCTCCTCGGTATGTCCACGCAGTTCGGTGAACCGTATGGACGAGCTTCGTGTATCCCTCATGCCACCAAGGAGTAGCATGTCACCCCTTGGTGCCACGACATCTTCTTCCATACTTCGCGGAGACTCGGAGACCGAGTGCCTCCGCGAAGAGCCTGATGATGGCGCCTTCGATGACGATGATGATCATTTCTTCCCAAGAACGAAGTTGACGGCCTTCCTCATGGTTCCTTGCTGCAAGAACACTCAAACAACTCTCCCGGGGTTTCTTGCCGGAAGAAAAATTGCACAAAGAAAGTATATGGAAGAACAAGAATTGTGGTGAATTTTTCAGGATTTTTGGACTAAGGATTGGAGGACGATTTTTTCTAGAGAGTTTGGGAGCTTCCTGGACTATGAACTTGGGGTTATGAACTTGCAACGGGGTGGAGGACTTACCATCCGAAGGGGAGCACCGGGGGCTTAAAAAGGGAGCCAGGCCGACCGGCCTAGTCCGATCGGCCTAGGGCCTCTCTTCCCCCAATTGCTCTCCTTTTTTTTTTCTGGGATGCTCTTTAGTGCATTGGGACCTCCTAGCCTCGTGCTCCACGTTAGACCACCGCCCAAACGTTCTCATCCACTCCCTTCCCTTGAATGATGAGCTTAATCTCCTTTCTCCTTTTCTTTGTGTCAACCCTTGTCTCCCATGTCTCCTTGCTTCATGTGCCTCCATTGATTCCTACAAAAACATGATGCTTGCTGCCCCCCATGCTTGTCATGACAAGTCCCTAGGATGCTTTAATGATTTATGCCTTCCCATGGAGCATCCTAGGTCCTTAAGTGTTAATTAACCTCAAATACCCCACATGATCATGTTTAGACACTTAATCACTCCTCTAATTTCGAAAATTCAAATTTAATTCAGAACTAACATGAGTCCAAATATATTATTAGAGGAGTTTTTAAGCATCAAAAACATTTGTAAGTCGAAAATTTTCCGACTACATTGATTTTGGTTCACCGGGATCGCTCACTCTCATTAATTGATAGCAAGCTCCTCCGGCTTGACCGTAGGGTAATGGGTTTATGTTTCTAATTTTGGCTAAACATGAGAGAGAGATTTTGAATGAAAAAAAATCAAAAGAGGCTTTGGAAAAATCTAACTCTAGAGAAACCGGTAGATGTTATGCAAAGTTAAACCAAAAATCGATTTTCCTATGTTCACGCGAGTCCTACCATGCGTCAAAAATATAAAATTATTAAAGAACAACGCGGGGCTCTACTCGTGTGTTTTTAGCATGAAAAACAAGTCAAACTTACTACCATGGGGAGGATGGGAAGTTTTAATAGGTGCTGGAATTTTTGGTGCTAATTTCTCGAAAAGAGGCAAATAAATCATGGGATGGCTCATGTCATTGGTTTATGATAGAAAAATCCAAAACAAAATAACCGAGCAAATTTAAGGTCTCTAACAAATGTTCAACCACTTAAGAGTTTATACCAAGTCTTGCGTAGCAAATTCTATGATCGACTTACTTGAAACTTGAGAATCTTCTGGGTAGCCCTCCCGGTAGCCTTTTTTCTTGAGCGGGTTGTCCTCCCGGTAGCTTTATTCTTGACTCGACGAACGGGTTGCCTCCCGCCAAGCGCTTTGTTTAGAGTCCATAGCTAGACTTCTTTACTCCTTCACTTCGGATCAACGCTCTTTGCGGGCGTTGCAATCTTGGGTACCCACTTCCGCACCATCTTCTTCGGCGCAGGTTTATTAGTTGGCCTTGTCATCTTTTTGGTCTTCACAGGCGGGCTTTGTTCCTTTGTCTTGACGGATGCGACAATCTTGACTTCATTGCTTTTCTTCGCTTCCTTCTCCTTTGGCTCTTCCTTGACAATGCGACGATGAGGCGGAATATATTTGACGTTAATCATATTGCATACCTCGGAGCATGGACGAAACTTGTAGATACTCCGTTCGCCGTTAATGTCGAACTCGATCTCCCCCTTGCCGACGTCGATGGTTGCCCCGACGGTCTTGAGGAATAGCCTCCCAAGGATGAGAGGCGGCTTCACCCTTTTTCCCATCTCGAGCACGACGAAGTCGACGGGGATGATGTAGTCCCCAACCTTCACGGGTACGTCCACGGCGATCCCCGCAGGGTAGCGAATAGAATTGTCACCCAACTCCAAACTCATAGCCGTGGGCTCTAGCTCTGGTAGGTGTAGCTTCTTGAACACATCCTTTGGCATGACGCTCACACTTGCCCCAAGATCGCACAATGCCTTCTCGAAATTGAATGAGCCGATGGAACATGGGATGGTCAGACATCCGGGGTCTCTTTGCTTCACCAGCCCTTGATTTGCAATAGCGGCGCTACATTGCTCGGACATCTTGATGTGATCTCCCCCAAGTGCCGCCATCTCATACTTGTTGGCAAGTATGTCTTTGAAGTAGCGAGAGTATATTGGAACTTGAAGAGCGTCCAATAGCGGCATGTTGATGCTTAACCTGCGCACCACTTCCACAAATTTTTCAAAGTGATTATCAATTTTACGTCGGAAGTAGCGTGGCTTTAGCGGCGGTATCTTCGTGTCATCACTTGGCATTTCAAACTCCGGCTCTTCGGTGACTATCTTCGGAGTAGTAGCAACCTTTTCCTTAATGTTTCCTTCCGTCTCGGTGGTTGGCTTAGGCTTCTTTGCTCCGGCTGAATTTTCGGGATCCACGGTCTCCTTTCCCGAGCGAGTTTGAATAGCTTTTGCCGACTCGTACCCTTGGGGCTGCCCCAGTAGCTTTCCTTCATTGGCCGGAAGGCGCCCGGCAAGTTGTCCTACTTGTGACTCCAGCATCTTCATCATATTAAGCACTTGTTGGTTGGAACTCCGACCTTCGTCACCTTGCCATCAATATTCTCCAATATCTTGTCCATAGCCTTGAACTTAGTGACGGTGTCCTTGTTGATCTTAGCTTGCTCGTCCATGAAATCCTTCAATTGTATACGAAGAGGCACCATATTTTGAAGAGATGAACTTGCATTAAATTGAGATCTACCTTGACCGTAGCGATAATTTGGCAAATCACCCTTCCTCATGTAGTCGAGCATCCTTGCTTCCTCCAGACAATCTTTTTGGACATGGCCGTACTCCCCACACTCTTCACATGTGGATCTTGCTTCGGCGGCCTTTAGGTCTTGAGCCTCTTTCTTTTCCACTTCCATCTTCACCAACCTCCTCATGAGCGAGTCAATTTTTCCTTCGAGAAGATCCTTCTTTTCAACCTGCAAAACACCCTTGACATTGCCCGTGGGCTGAACCGGAAGTAAGCATCCCGACAACGCCCATGTATCATTGTCCGCAACCTTCTTGAATAGAGTGAAAGCTTCCGTTGGAGTAAGCTCAATGATAGATCCTCCCGCCGATGAATCAATTACGGTCCTCGATGCCATATTGAGCCCTTGATAGAACTTTTGAACGAGGTCTTCCTTCAGGAACTTGTGATGTGGCACGGCCCGGATGTACTCATTGAAGCGCTCAAAAGCCTCCGCGATAGTCTCCGTAGGATATTGAGCAAAAGTAGCAATCTTATTACGCAAGCTTTGAGTCTTACCCGGCGAATAGTATTCCTTCATGAAAGCCTTCATCAACGCTTCCCAATTTTGCACCGTGTCCGTCGGTAAAGTATAGAACCATTGCAAAGCTTTCCCATGTACCGAGAACGGGAAAAGCCTCTCCCTTAATTGATTTTGAGTCACCCCATCCATCTTGAAAGTTTGACAAAGTTGGACGAATGCTTGAATGTGGAGGTTAGGGTCCTCTTTACCGGTGAACGACGAGTGTTGCACCATGCGGATGGTTGAAGTCTTGATCTCGAACGGTCTTGCGATGTCATCAAGGTTGAGAACGGGTATATCACGGAGTTCTGGGATGCATAGCTCCCCGATCTTGCGTTCCGGTTGTGGATCTTCCATTGGTGGCTGTTGTTGCGGATCTCCTCTTGGACTTAGTGGTGCTTTCGGACTTTGAGGTGGAGATTCCGACGACGATCCCGATGATCCGTCTTCCGCTTTTGGATTTGCAAATTCCATCTTCTTAGCTTGTGCTGCGCGTCTCCTTTGCCTGTAAAGTTTTTCTGGATCATCCACAAAATTTTTCGGTTTGTTGGAGAGGTGGCCGTCCATCTCCTGTTAGGGTTAGCAAAAAACAAAATATACACAAAATCTAAAAAGAAACTAAAAAAAGAAATTTGATTAGATTGATTTTTTTTATTTATGGAATGATCAAATCTTTGTAGATGCAAAAGAAAAATCAAAAAGAAAACGAAAAATATTTATGAACACGATAATAGATTGGATCTTGATTACTTGTTCCCCGGCAACGGCGCCAGAAAAAGGGGGTTTGACAGCTTGTTGACGGTTGAATCTCGTTGTAAACTTCGACTCGCAAGCGAACGAGCCATGGGACCCTTTTTCCCTTAAGTGTGAACCCAAGGTATCGAATTCGTGGAATAGTGTGTAAAACAAGAATCAATCTACTAAAGCGAAAAGAACTCTTCAAATCTTTGAGAGAAGATCAAATGCATCTAATCTGTAAAACACAAGAGGTAGCAAGAGAAAGCAAAGAGATAACCGATCTAGAAAGGTAGATCGTGCCTTTGTTGTAGTTCCGAACAAGAGATGAAGATAGAAAACGAATCTCATTAAAAGCCTCTTTAAACCGTGGTCTCCGTTCCATCCCCTGTGGTGCCGCCTTACACCTGATCCAGGCGTCCTGTCACGACGTCCCGGTTTTTCAGCGGTTAACCTACAAGCACACTCACAAGGAGCATGTCGCAATCCTTGGTAGATCCGGTATGCACCTCTAGCCACCGCAGCTACAAGAACACCTCGAGCAATCTATCTCGAGAATAAATTGAAAAGAAGCAAACCCAAGAAGAACGAATTCGTAGAAGTGACACTTGATCGCTAGAAATCGGATTCATATAATAACTTCACCATGAATGATACATGAACAAGATCACCAACCGGGATCCTACCTTGATCTTGATTCTAGCTCCGGAACTCAAACGTGGTCTTCCTTGCAAGGTTCCCACGTCGGCTAGGGGTAGCCCTAGACAACTAGCTCGACCCTCCTCTTCGAGATGGTGTCCCTCTAGCTTCTCTGCTCCTCGGCGGTGAATGACGAATGAATTGATACGTGGCTCTTGGTGTGGCACCTATAAATAGCCCGAGGGGGGTCTAGGTCAAAGGGGGCGACGAATGGGCAAGGAAATGGGCCAGGCCGATCGGCCCATTCCGATCGGCCTGGGCCCGTTTCAGCCCGGTTCGCCCCCACCCCCCGCTTTCTTCTAGATGCTTCTCGTGTTATTTGGAGTTCCTGCCGAGTTTCATGTGGGCCCTTGACGTCATCTTCTCCACGAAATAGATAAGGGTACTTGTCACGCAAGCTCCCGCATTTTCTGCTCAAGTCCCCGGAGAATTGCCTTCTCGTCCTTCGGTCCTTGGGTCATTTGGAGTCATGTTCACGTCGTGTCTTGACTTGTTCTGGGCTTCATGATCCTCTTGCAAAGTGCTCGATGAACGATATCCGGAATCATCCTTTTAAGTCCTTAATTCCTGCGTAAACAATAAACTCCAAAAACCACATGCATACACGAACTTGATATATCAAGGGGGTTAGGATCGTTAGTATGGATATTAAATTAATACCAACATTGAAGGTAAACTCATGGCTAGGTTGACGGAAATCGACCGCCAACACCCACACAAGGAGGTCGGAGCACGGGATCAGGGGCCCCACACGAACGTGGCGCAGCCTCGACGCCTGAACTCCCCTGCAACGACACGCAAGGCTCCAGTCCTCCATGCCATGCAAACACCCCAGCTGGTGGAACACGAGGGCGGCCCGTTCTAACAGAGGCCGTAATGATGCACTGTACGCCCGCACGGCCTCCAACAAGCCGTCTCGTCCAAACCCTGCTGCACGCCACCCCGTCAGAGCAGGTACTCAATTACCGTCTACGGGCGGTGCCTACCTACACTTAGGCCATAACATGGCGGGCCTAACCAACTCTCAAGGGAGCTGAGTCATCTAAGGAGGAACTCAGAGGAGGCATCAAGTACTTGAGATGTTCAGTGCCGCCTGCACATGCGGCAGCTGCCAACACTACTACAGCTCAGCGACCTTCAATACTCCCTGATGGACATCGACATGGGAAAAGACTTCCCAATACCGTAGCACTGTAGCACATTTTTGTATTCCCTCTTTGCCCCTCACCCTTGCGTCTATAAAAGGGGGAGGAGTGCAACTGTTTGAGGGGCTGACCGATCAACCAGTTTGTAACCCCTACTATAGACATCCCTGGCATAGGAACACGACTACTCGGAACTGGACGTAGGTTATTACTCTCCGGAGGCCCGAACCAGTATAAAACCTTTGTGTCTCTTGTGCTAACCATCCAGGTCCGACACACGATCCGATATAAATTTACTGCCGGTGGTAGAGAACCCCGACAGTTGGCGCGCCAGGTAGGGGCACATCGTGTGTCTCGCTGAACTTCACCAGCGATCCGGATGGAAGGCTGCGGAGTTTCGCTGACTCCCGACACCACTATGCTCTTCGGCTCCCTCTGCTTCGTCTACACCGGGCCGGCGGAGTCCGTCGTCGGGAAGACCTTCACCCGGCCCGCGCATCCCACCACCTCGATGGTGGCAGCAGGGTGCGCCACTTTCGTTCATGGCTTCACGGACGAGTCGATCATGGCCATGTTGGGGCCAAACCCAACACAGGAGCGTTTTAGGCTCGCAGCCTACTACCTCACCGACCTCACCTTTCAGGCCAGCGGGTCCGAGCCGCTGACCTGGGGTGAGTTCATGGAGCGGTACAGCGCCATGTACCCCCACGGGCAGCAGGGCCTCCCGGACGACCCGGTGACGGCCTACGTGGACACGCTGAGGGCCTCCTACACCGCCCCGGGCTCCGCGGTCGTGCGGCGGAGGCTACCGGCGCCTCTCCCGAACTTCACGCGTGAGTGCAACGTCCTCGAGGCCCGGACCGCCAGCAGCTCGACGGATGGCGAAGAGAACCCTCGCCACCGCGCCGTGGACGCCCAGCGTCGGGCGCGCCTCGACGAGATCGCCGAGGCCAGGCGCCAGCTCGACGAAGAGCTGGCAAACCTCCACCAAGCACTCGGAGTGGAGGAGGAGCCACGCGACCCTCAGCGTGACCAGCGACGTGAACAACGCCGAGAACAAGAGGCTGAGCAGCCGGTACCGCAGGCTCGCGCACATGCGCGTGATGTGAACCGGCGCATCAACGAGGACGCCGTCGTCGACGGCGGTGACGCGCCACTCTTCAGGCGCGCGTCGCAGAGCATCGCAGCCGCGGCCATGCTCCTGCGTGGCTGCCACGAGCCGGCCACCCCTGAGGAAAAAAGGGTCCGCCAGCACCTCAAGACCCTCCTTGAGACGACGGCCGCACAATAGGCGGAAAGCTCGGTGTCGCGCCAACGCTCGGCCGCGAGCGACACCGTCCGTACGGCGCCAGGACCCATCTCCGTCGAGGCATCATAGCCGCGACAGGGAGGCAGGCGAAGCGACGGTCAAGACACGCCTGGGACCCAACCGCGACGCCCGCGACACGCTCCGAGCCCGCCGCTGAGCTGCTAGCACTGACGACTACGAGTACGGCTACTGCAGCAATCAAGATGACGGTCGCGACCACCAAGACGAGCACCGCTCTCGCTGGTGGTATAGTCAGAGACGCGGCGGGCGCTACGACAGCGAGGAGGATCGTCGCCGCAGCTTGTCGCCCAATCCGAAAGGACCACGTGCCTTCGGCCAGAAGGTGGGCAACGCGCGTTTTCCCTCGCGGTTCCGAGCGCCGACGACAGTCCCTAAGTACAACGGGGAGACCAACCGGAGTGTCTGGTTGGAGGACTATAGGCTCGCGTGTCACGCGGGAGGAGCGACGGATGATCTCTTCATCATCAAGAACTTACCGCTCTACCTCGCCGACTCCGCGCGAACCTGGCTCGAACACCTGCCCCGCGGCAGGATCAACAGCTGAGCGGAGCTACGCCAGACCTTCATCGGCAACTTTCAAGGCACGTACGCCTGAACCGGCAAGCAGTGGGAGCTGCAGAATTGCAAGCAGAAGTCGGGCGAGAGCCTACGCGACTACATCTGGCACTTCTCCAAGCGCTGCACCGAGTTCCCCAGTGTGACAGATAACGACGCCATCTCGGCGTTTCAGAACGGCACCACCTGCACCACCCTCATCCATCGGCTAGGGCGTAGGACCCTGAGGACCACTCGGGAGCTTCTTGACATCGCGACCAACCACGCTGATGGGGAGGAAGCAGTCGCGGCGACGCTGAACACCCCTCCGGGAAGGGGGAACAAGTCGTGGACAATGCCGAGGGAACATCCTCACGCTCCAAGAAGAAGAAAAAGAACGACAAGCGAAGCCGCGATGACAACATCGTCACAGCAGTCGAACGCAAGGCTACCCGACCCAAGAACAATCAGAACGGTCCCCCGAAGGACCATTTCGAGAGACTCTTGGAGGCGCCGTGCACTCACCACGAGATGCCTGTCAAACATGCGCTCAAGGACTGCCGCCTGATGAAGAACTATGTCAATGGCACGCTCAAGCCCAAGACGGCAGACCCTCCGAAGAAGACCGCACCACTCCCGACAACGACGATGATGAAGATGAGGTTGTGTTCCCCCGCGAGGACGGTGCTGTACACATGATCTTTGGCGGGGCACCGGCGCGACCTTCAAAATGCCAAGAGAAGCTGATCCGGTGTGAGATCTACAACACCGAGCCCGCAACACCGTTGTACCTCAAGTGGTCGGAGACTCCGATTACTTTCGACCGTACAGACCACCCTGACCACGTGCCGCAGCCAGGATGCTACCCTCTTGTGGTGGCTCCTCTGATCGGGACCAAGCAGGTCCACAAGGTGTTGATGGACGGGGGAAGCGAACTCAACATCCTGTACATGACAACGCTCGACAACATGGGCATTTTGCGGTCCCGACTGCGCCCATCGCCTACACCCTTCCACGGGGTCATCCCCGGGAAGGACGCGCTCCCGATAGGGTAGATCGATCCGCCCGTCACGTTCGGGACCTCACGGAACTTCCGCACAGAAACCCTCACCTTTGAAGTGGTGGGGTTCTCGGGGATGTACCACACCATCCTTAGGAGGCCGGCCTACGCGAAGTTTATGGCCGTGCCCAACTACACGTATCTCAAGTTGAAGATTCCCGGTCCGAAGGGGGTCATCACAGATGGGACTACATTCCAGTACGATTATGAATGCGATGTAGAGTGCTTTTAGTTCGCTAAGACGCTCATCCGGTCCGAGAGGCTTCACTCCGAGCCTCCCTCCGAGGTCCAAGACCTCCCTGAGTCATCCAAGCGTGCGGCCTGCTCTTTCAAGCCCGCTAGGGATGTCAAGGATGCAGCTGTCTCCGATGATGGCTGCACGCTCCGTATCGGGACGGTGCTCAATCCTAAATAGGAAAGCACGCTCGTCGACTTCCTCAAAGCAAACCTCGATGTGTTCGCATGGAAACCCTCCGACATGAAGGGGATCCCGAGAGAAGTTGCCGAGCACAAACTGAACATCAAGCTGGGATCGAAACCGGTGAAGCAGCGCCTGCTGTTGACGTTTGATTATCGTTGCAAAGTTCGTTTGGACTTGCAAGCGGACAAATCCTCCGTCGTAGTCAAGGGACCCTTATTCCCTTGAGTGGTGAACCCAAGGTATCGAATCCGTGGAACAATGTGTAATGTAAGATCAATCTAATAACCGAGAAACACTTGCTTCTTTGAGAGGTTTCGAATTGCATCTAATCTACTATGATCAAATGAGGTAGCAAGAGAAAGCATTGAGGTACCGATCTAGAGAGGGTCTAGATCGTGTTTAAGTCGTCGTTCTGAGCAAGATAAAGAGAGAGTAAAACGAATTTCATTGAAAGCTTCTTTAAATCATGACCTTCGGTCGAACCCCCTAAGTCGCCCCGCCGTACTCGGTGTCAACATCCTATCACGATGTTCCCCTTTCTTCGCGGTCGAATCTTAGAGCACACCCACAAGGAGTGCGTTGAACTACTTGGTAGATCCGGTATGCACCTCTAGCCACTGCGACTACAAGAACATCCCATGCAATCTATCTCGAGAATAGATTGAGGAAGAAAACACCCAAGCAAGAACAAGAATTGCAAACAAAGGTACTTGATCGCTAGGAATCGGATCCATTAAAACTCCATCAAAAGTATAAATACATGAATAAGATCCAACCGGGATCCTACCTTGATCTTGATTCACGCCTCCAGAACTCCGACGTGGTCTTCCTTGCAAGGTTCCCACGCTGGCTAGGCAAACTCTAGACGACTAACATGACCCTCCTCTCCGGGGTGGTGTCCCTCAAGCTCCTCTGCTCCTCGGCGGCGAATGACGAATGGCTTGATACGTGGCTCGAGGTACAGGGGCTATAAATAGCCCGAGGATCAGCTAGGTCAAAGGGGGCGGCGAACAGGGCCCAGAATAGGCTGGGTCGGCCGGCCTGGGCTGGCCGGCCTAGGCCCACTCTGGCCCAGTTCGTCCCCGCCTTTCTTCGTGAAGCTTCTCGCGACTTCCTGAGTTTTTGCCGAGTTGCATGTGGGCCCTTGACGTCATTTTCCTCGCGGTTTAGATAAGGGGCTTTGCGTATGAACTCCCGCATCTTCCGTCTAGGTCCTTAGCACTTCTCGGTCTCACGCTTCAGTCCTTGGTTCATTTGGAGTCATATTCATCTTGTATCTTGACTTATCCCGGGGTCCGTGATCACCTTGTAAATCCCTTGATGAACTTTACCCGGAAGTCCTCATTTAAGCTCTTGATTCCTGTGTAAACAATAAACTCTAAAAACCATGCACGAGTGCAAACTTGACATATAATGAGGGTTAGGATCATTAGTGTGAATGTCAAATCAATACCAACATAGAATGTAAACAAGTGGCTAGGTTGACGGAAATCGACCGCCAACATCCCCCCATGCTTAAACCTTGCTCGTCGTCGAGTAAGCCTTCTATGGATATCAGCGTAGCCCTTCGATGTTCAAACCCTACACTTGATCATACATGAGAAAACATAATGCTCTCTAGTTTCATATTCATTAAAGTTCCATAATGTACTAATTTTTATCTTTATGGAGGGTAGATATCATTCAAGCTCTTTCCACAAGTACTTGATCAAGCTCTCAAACTTTTAAACAAATCTCAGAAATTTTGAAAAATAAAGAATGGGATAAAGAGACAAATTGCTTTACCAAGATCAAAAATACCCATCTTGCACTTTGCTCATGTACTCTCATCACATCTTGTCTCTCAAGCCTACTTGTTCTACTCCTCTCCTCTCTCAAAGTATATGGTGGAAAGCTTTATGTGGAGCTTATAGGAAAGTTTAGTCCTACCAAGATATTATAGTTGAGATATTATTAAAATAATACTAGCTTCTCATGATCTTACCGAGACTCGTCAAAAAGGTCATTGGAAAAAAATAATGTTATCAAGGACAGGGAAGAGATGAACACACACTTTTAGATAGGTGGACATGTGCAGATGGCAAAGAGTGATCCCAAGGCACAAACGAAGTCCTCGTTATCAGATTGCACATGGTTGGAAAGATAAGTATGGGTCTTGATCTTGAATCCTCTTGAAAACTCAAAAGCACTAAAATAGCTAGAGAACCGGGGAGCTTTATTATTATTATTATTATTATTATTATTATTATTATTATTTCTCTTTCTTTCTTTCTTTCTTTTTTCTCATTTTTTCTTTTATCATTTTTTTTCTTTCATCATACTTTTTCTCTCTCTTTTTTTATTTGCTCCCCTACTCTAGATTATACTAGCACTTCCTTGGCAACCCCCCCATGCATAGACATTTGCTCGTCCTCGGGCAAAGAGGTGATAAAAATGCCAAGGTGGGAATTGAAGCTCTCATTTTTTCTTAGAGAGAGACACTCGAAAAATCTTCTAAGGATCCTTTTGGAAGTCTTCCTTTCTCACTTGAAGTACCTTCCTTATAATCTTCTCTAAAATATTCATCCATACTCATATATTGGATTGTGGTCAAGGAGGTGAACACAAAAAAGATATATTTGGGTTTTGGTTGGATATCCGGCGAGGTTTGCGAAATTCCCAATGTGAAAACTCACAATGCACGGATAGTAGAGGCTAGCATAAAGAACGATACACAAAAACAGAATGACCAGCTTCTTAGTCTCGGGCCAGAGAAATCAGGCCTTGAATTAATGCATCCAAAAATAAATCTTGTATATACTAAGGTTTTGCACTCAAGTAAACTTAGGCTTTGGATGGGTAGAGCAAAATGCAAGCGATACTTGTGACAAGGTTAGCATAACTTTTTGAGAATAAAAAGGTTCTTTAATTCATCCAAAGTTGAGAGCAACGAAAAAGAACTATGGGACTTGAGTTATCATAACCTCCACACAAGATTAGGCTAGTATTTAATTAAATTTCAGATTCATATTAAAAGAGAGCACTAGCTTAAACATGCTTAAATCAAGCATAAGATCGAGCAAAGCGGCAACGATCATCACATATCAACATGGTACAAATTCTCCATCCATATTAAGATCATAAAAGCAACGATGTAACTTATTCATGATGATGGATAACAAACTACTACTACCACACATGCTGAAATTAAATAAAAACAAGAAAATACTACGCAAACATAAACGCACACAAGATGAAAATAAAGGAAAGGAAAAATCAAACCACACTTAAAAAGCTCCGTCCCTTCCTTTTTACTCCTCATCCGATTGCTCTTGCTCCGTTGGTTGACTTTCATTGAATCCTTGCTCAAAATATTGTTGCATGGCCTCTCCATGGAATTGATGCGGCGGCACGATTTGAAGACGTCCCAATTGATGGGCGATTCCCGCCGTTCCTTCATGCAAATGGTTGACATGGCTTCAGATCCTCTCGACGTCTTATTCATTCCTTTGCATATACACTCCAATAATGGCTGCACTTTGTTGGGGCTGGGGCATGTTTGCATAGGGTGCCACAAATGCTTCATTGTGCACAACAAAAGTTGGTGCATAATATGTTGGAGGAGGTGGTGGCATGGCTGCACCACTCCCCCATGCTTGCATTGGCACACTTTCGTAGTAGGGCGGTGGCATAGGAATCCTGCCATAAGGTCGATGGTAGGCAGCTCCTCCTTGTTCTTGGGCTGCGGAAGACGATCCTTCTTCTATAATTCTTCCTCTCTTGTTCTTCTTGGCCGGAACGAGAATTCCTTCCTCTAACCAATTCTCTCCCTTCAATAAATAATTTTAGCTTCATATTTGGGAGAGGAACATTGACTTTTGTCACCTTGTACCCTCTCTTGTCATCTCCACTAATATATTTTCCTTGCTTCATGTAATCAATTCCAAGTGAATTTCCCGCAAGTATGAATTTTGGGTTCCTTGAAATACCCGACTTCACAGAAATTGCTATCATAGAGAGATAGCATCCCGAACCAATTTGTCCACTCCCCGATATTACCTCACAACACCACCGATTGATCATGATATATGATGGATCAATGGCTTGTCTTGCACTCAATGCCGAATAAAGCCAATTAACTTCCATATCAGTGACCTTGGACTCCTTCATTCTTCCCAAAATCCTTTTGCTCATCCAAGAATGAAATATCTGGATGTTGGGATTCCAGATGCTATTTCTTTGCTAATTATCTTCTCCCGAAATCATACTCCAAAATCCTTCCAATACACTTTCATTAGCATCAACTTGCTCCGGGGCTTCCCTCTGAAAACCGAGCAACTCTCTAATTTGCTCATAAGGAATTATTTGCTCATCATCCTTCAGTCGAAATGAGAGGGATGGCACCCCTTCATTAATAACCGGTGCCATGGTCATGAGAATCTCCATGCCAAGCTCCATATGAAAACTCACTCCTACTCCATCGAAAAATTACCCCCATCGAAGGTGGTTCATCATTTGATAGATATCCGGAGAAAATCCCAACACTTGGAGGGCATCATCACCAAAGTCAACATTGGGCACAACCCTCTTCTCTAGGCGCCCAAGCTTTTCCTCCTCCTCCTCCGACATCATAAGAAATCCATACTTGCAACGTCGCGGAGTGTATGGTGGTGGAGCGGATGAACGAGTTGAGCGACGAGGTTGGACGGGCGGTTCCTCCGTTCGCCCTTGCGGTTCGGTGAACCGCATGGACGAGCTTCACGTGTCTCTCCTTCCACCAAGGAGCATGGTGTCGCTCCTTGATGGCGCCACATCCTCTTCCATGCTTCGTGGTGACTCGGAGATTGAGTGCCTCCGCGAAGAACTTGTTGATGCCGGCTTTGATGATGACGATTGCGTCTTCCTTCCAAGGACCTTTCCAAAAACCTTCTTCATCTTGTAGTTGCTGCACAAATCAAAAACAAACTCTCCCGGGGGTTTCTTGTCAGTAGAAATACACACAAAAGAAGTATATGGAAGGGCAAGAATTGTGATGTATTTCTTTGAATTTTTGGACTCAAGAATGGAGAACGAATTTTTCTGGAGAGTTTCTGGAAGTTTTGGACTGAGAGCTCAAGAACACGAACTAGCAAGCAAGCAAGAGGCTCACCTGTGAAAAATGGACGCAGGGGGGCGAAAATATAGGCCAGGCCGGCCGGCCTGGGCCGACCGGCCTGGGGTCTCTGCCCCCTGCCTCGGCTCCAGCTTCCTCCCACTTGATGTTTGGTACATTATGACCTTGTGTCCTCATGCTCCATGCTGATCCACCGCCCAAACTCTCTCAGCCACTCCTTTTTCTTTCATGGTCAAGTCCTCCATGTTGATCATTTTCTATGTCACTTCCATGCTTCCTTGCCTCCCATGCTTGCACTCATAACTTGCAAAAATCAAAGCCTTGCTACCCCCCATGCTTGTACCATGCATGTCAAAAGATACTTGAATGATGTTGTGTTCCGCGATGCATCATGGGTCATTAGAAGTTCAATTAAGCTCAAAACCTTCCCTTGATCATGTTTAGATGCTAATTACTCCTCTAATTTTGAAAATTAAAAATTAACTCAGAGATATCAATGTATTTTAGAGGAGTTTTTAGGCATCAAAAACATTTGTAAGTCGAAACTTTCTGACTACATTGATTTTGGTTACACCGGGATCACTTGCTCTCATTGATTGATAGCGAGCTCCTCCGGCTTGACCGTTGGGGTATCGGTTTATGTTCTAATTTTGGCTAAACATGAGATAGATGTTTTGAATGAACAAAAATAAATGATCTTGGAAAAATTCTAATTCTAGAGAAACCGGTAGATATCAAGTTGAAAGAAACCAAAAATCTAAGTTTACGCGAGTCCTAGCATGCGTCAAAGATTAAAAATCATTAAGAAACAACGCGGGGCTCTACTCGTGTGTTTTATGATGTAAAACAAACCAACCTTATCATCATGAGGAGGATGAAAGGTGTGGGTAGGTTCTGAATTTTTGGTGTAGGTTTCTCGAAAAGAGGCAAATAAATCGTAGGATGGCTCATGTTGAAGGTTTATGTCAAATAAAATCCAAATGAAACATCCGAGCAACTTTAAATGTCTCAAAAATAATTTCAACTACTTAAGAGTTTATACCAAGTCTTGCATAGTAAATTCTAAGACCAACTTACTTGAAAATCAGAAATAATCCGGGTTGCCCTCCTGGCAGCTTTATTCTTCATGGGGTTGTCCTCCCGGTAGCTTATTCTTGACTCGACGAACGGGTTGCCTCCCGCCTAGCACTTCGTTTATAGTCCATGGCTAGACTTCTTGTCTTCTTCACTTCGGATCAATGCTCTTTACAGGCGTTGCAATCTTGGGTACCCACTTCTGAACCATCTTGGGCACGGGCTTATTCTCCAGCTTAGTCATCTTTTTGGTCTTCACAGGCAGCTTTTGTTCTTTGGTCTTGACGGATGCAATGACTTCTTTGATCACCTTCGCTTCCTTCTTCTTGGGCTCCTCCTTCTTCTTTGGCTCTTCCTTTTTAAAACGACAATGAGGTGGAACATATTTAGCATTTATCATATTACATACCTCGAAATGTGGACGAAACTTGAATATGCTTCGTGTGCCATTGACGTCGAACTTAATCTCCCCCTTGCCAATGTCGATCGTTGCCCTGACGGTCTTGAGGAAGGGCCTCCCTAGGATGAGGGGCGGCTTCTCCCTTTCTCCCATTTCAAGTACCACGAAGTCGACAGGAATGAAGTGATCTCCAACTTTCACGGGCACATCTTCGGCGATTCCCACGGGATAGCGGATAGAGTTGTCGCCCAACTCCAAACACATACCCGTAGGCTCAAGTGGTAAGCGTAGCTTCTTGAACACATCTCTTGGCATGACACTCACGCTTGCTCCAAGGTCGCATAATGCCTTCTCGAACGTGAATGAGCCAATAGAACATGGGATAGTCGGACATCCAGGGTCTCTTTGCTTCTCGGGCCCTTGATTTGCGATGGCGGCACTACATTGTTCGGACATCTTGACATGGTCTGCTTCAGGTGTTGCCATCTCATACTTGTTTGCAAGTATGTCTTTGAAGTAGCGAGAATATGTAGGAACTTGGAGAGCGTCCAATAGCGGCATGTTGATGCTTAACCTGTGCGCCACTTCCACAAACTATTCAAAATGATTATCAATTTTACCTCGAAAGTAGTGTGTCTTTAGTGTAGGCATCTTCGTGTCATCACTTGGCATTTCGTATTCTGGTTCTTCGGTAGCAATCTCTGGAATAGTAGTCACTTTCTCCTTAGTGTGATCATCCACTTCAACGGTTGGCTTAGGCTTCCTTGCACCGGCTGGAAGTTCGGGATCCTCCGTCTCCTTTCCCGACCGAGTTTGAATAGCCTTTGCTGTCTCGGGACCTTGGGGTTGCCGCGGCAATCTTCCTTCACTAGCGGTTAAGCGCTCGGCAAGTTGTCCCACTTGCGTCTCCAATATCTTCATTATGTTGAGTACTTGTTGGTTGGAGCTTCTGACCTCCGTCACCTTGCCATCAATGTTCTCCAAGATTTTATCCATGGTCTTGAACTTAGTGATGGTGTCCTTGTTGACCTTTGCTTGCTCGTCCAAGAAATCCTTCAATTGTATACGAAGAGGCACCGAATTTTGAATAGACGAACTTGCATTAAATTGAGGTCTACCTTGTCCGTAGTGGAAGTTTGGCAAATCTTCTTTCCTCATGTAGTCAAGCACCTTTGCTTCCTCCGGACAATCTCTTTGGACATGGCCGTACTCCCCACATTCTTCACACATGGATCTTGCTTCAGCGGCCTTCAAGTCTTGGGCGGCCTTCTTTTCTAGCTCCATATTTTCCAACCTCCTCATGAGCGAGTCAATCTTCCCTTCTAAAAGTTCTTCCTTTTCAACCTGCAAAACACCTTTAACATTGCCCGTCGGTTGAACCGGAAGTAAACGTCCCGATGACGCCCATGTATCATTATCCACAACCTTCTTGAAAAGAGTGAATGCCTCCATCGGAGTTAGCTCAATAATAGATCCTCCCGCCGATGCGTCAATTACGGTCCTTGATGCTAGATTGAGACCTTGATAGAACTTTTGAACAAGGTCCTCCTTCAGGAACTTGTGATGTGGCACGGCTTGGGTGTACTCATTGAAACGCTCGAAAGCTTCCGTGATAGTCTCCGTAGGATATTGTGCAAATGTAGCAATCTTATTACGCAAGCTTTGAGTCTTACCCGACGAATAGTACTCCTTCATGAAAGCTCTTATCAATGCTTCCCAATTTTGCATCGTCTCCACCGGTAGAGTGTAGAACCATTGCAAGGCTTTTTCGAGAAGTGAGAACGGAAAGAGTCTTGCCCTCAATTGATTTTGATCCAGCCCTTCCATCGTGAATGTCTGACAAAGTTAAATGAACGCTTAGATGTGAAGGTTAGGATCCTCTTTACCGGTGAAAGGTGTATGTTGCACCATGCGGATGGTTGAAGTCTTGATCTCGAACGGTCTTCCGATGTCGGCTAGGTTGAGGATGGGGAGATCACCAAGCTCCGGGATGCAAAGCTCCCCGATCTTCCTCTCTTCTCCCATTGGTGGCGGTTGAGGTTTGTTGGGTATTTTAGCGTCACACGAATAAATCCGCAAGTGCACGGATACCGTTGTAGCTTTCACCTCAGAGTATTCCAAGGGTATCGAATCCAAGGGAACGTGTGTGCACTAACTTTGTACTAGTCGGTCCAAAGACACACTCAGATAAGAGGCAAGGATAGAGAGGATTCCTAAAGATAACACTATAGACGAGATTAAAGGTCGATCTCTAGATAGAACTTGGCTTAGGATACCGATAGCCCTGACTTAACAGGTGACTCCAGCACGCGGATCTATGTGGAATGGAGCTCTGACTATATCCAGCTACGGAGGATCAATGAGGGCCAGACAGGCTGTCACCACCACCTGGACTGCCTCTACCAAACCTTGGGATAAGCCAAACGAATGATAATCGGTAGCGTGACATAACGTCTACGCTGTGGTTACTGCCGTAGCCAACAGACTACGGCACTCTGTACTTATAGAACTACGACCACGAAAGAGAACTGATCTCACTCACTATAGGTACTACTAGCTTATACTAAAGGCGTACAGGAGAGAACTCGACCCCGTACTATGCTTCCAATGTATACGAACGACTTGCAGCAAACGAACGCATAAACCCAGGATCTACACACTAGCAGAGGAAAAAGTCTACTCATGCAACCTAGCATAAACTATTAGAAAGGAATCACGAACACACTTTATTCTAATCAGAGCATGCAAGCATTCACTTTATTCTAATAGACTAATCATACAAACGAGATACAAACTTGTGCACCTAATCAACTAGATCGAGGGGGCGTGTTCGTGAAGAACACGCACCTCTAAATGATGAACAGGCGAAGAACACAAGAACATATCACTCAAATACGAATAACACTTTAGTCTAAATAGAAAATGCGAAAATACTTACTTTACTCTAATTGAAGAACAAGCAACATCGTAGAGGCACATGCCTCTCTCTCTCCCTCTCTACTCTAACACTAGCTAGGAGAGGAGCCTTGGATGGGTGGAGTGTGTCTCATTTCCTACCCCCTCCCCTTCTATTTATAGGCAAGGGGTGGCTCGCTCGGAGTGCCAAATGACTTCAAAACACCCCGGGATGCCTTGAGGAACCAATGGAGAGTTGCCACGCGTCGGCTGGGGACGAGGGAAGCTCTGAAGGCTTCGGCTGAACTGGGATTTGGCCGAACCCCAGGTCGGTTCGTTTCCACCGCCTTTCGTCCAGGTGACTGCCAGGTGGGTCCTCAGGTGTGTATGGGTGTGTATGCGGTGTTTTTAGCTTGTTTCCGTGAGGATGTGGGCCCTTGAATTCGCGTACTGGCTCTTGATTGGTCGAAGGTGTGTTTCCTTGGATTGGTGATGTGTCAAGGACACATGGCATCCAACGTGGCAACATGTCGCCACGTGGTCTGGTGGGGGTCCCACCGGGTGCACATATCAAGATGGTGATCTTGTCTTTTGCATATCTCTTTCATCCGGACTCAGAAGTAGACAAATGATATATCCATTTCGATCATCTCGACGAGCTCGTCGCAATGGTGCAGTCCAAATTGGCATTCGAGGTTGTTATGGATGACGTCCTATATAAGCCATTGGATCACTTGCTCTCAATTGTATCATTTATCACGTATTCCGGTGCATCCTGCAACAAAAGCTAGAAACACCAACACTTGTGGAATTTGTCAGTATAAAGCCCTATTCTAGTGTTGATGATCACTTTTCATTCATTTTATGCAGGAGTTGACGGCATAAAAGTAGCACTTCACAGCCGTCAACAACACCTCCACACTTGACCTTTGCTCGTCCTCGAGTAAAAGAGAAAGGATCAAGGTGAGACATGATATCCAAAGGTATGAAGCGAGCATAAGAGATATTCCAAACCATACCTTATACTTATGAACTCTGTGGAGTGTCTATCATGCCATCTTGGGTAGTTGCAGAATGGAACGGTCATGAATCAAATCACTCTTGATCATCATGTTAAGTAACTTGGGGGTTTTGCAATAAATTTTCAAAAACAAACCTTGCTTAGCTCCTCATTTGATTCTCTCAGATCGCTCAATGTGTATATGTCCTCACCAAGGCATCAGGATTGCCTTTCTTTCATCCTACTTCTAATGATGGCTATATGTGGAGCTCAGGGTAGGATAAAAGATAAAGCATACTTGCATCACATCTATTGCAAAGTCAAAAACCGGATCCAAAGAGAAAATCAAGTCATACAATCGGATCAAGATGTGCACATGTATGGACGTGATGGGTATGGTAAGGTGGATACTAGACCCGGAATGGGTGGTAGATATTACCATATAATTTATTGGAACTCCTTTTTGCATGTTCCATCTCTCTCCTTTTTCTTCTTTCTTTTGGACATGGGCTATCTCTCTTTTTTTCTTCTGTTTTTTCATGCCTTGAGCATTTTTTTCAACTCATGCTTTGGGCATGTTTTTTTTCTTTTTTCTTCATAGCCCATGTCCTATTTCGAAGATACTTTTGGAGAGAGAGGTCACATATGGAGCTTTATTTTGTGGAATGGATAGATGATACAATGCTAACTTCTAGTGTGGAAGAGTAGCAAGGGGATATGGAGTGCACATAAATCTTGATCATGAAAGCATGAAAAGAATTCTCACATGGGTCATGTCACACCCGAATTTAAAGGCAAATTCGAATGCTCATATTATATGTGTGCCAGGATCAAAGTTCACACATATAACGACTCAGTGAATACCAAAACACAATGCCATAACGTAAAAAGAGTATTAAACTTTATTACAGACCAAAATGTCTCATAAACAGTCTAATTATTAATGAGTGGCAACGTAGCGGATAGGGTCAACACCACAGGCAGTTGACTGGTGACACGCCCGCCTAGAAATCTTCAAAGTCTTCAGGGAAGTCTTCAAAGTGACCGTCTGAGCAGCAGTCCGAGTAGTGTAGTTGCAAGAAATAAAATCAACAAGCACGAGCACATGTCGTACTCAACAAGGGAATGTAACTATAACAACATGCAAGGCTCTTTAGGTGGATGGCTGACATGGTTAAAGCGGTAAGCAATTTTAGTTGGTCAGATTTTATTAAGCAATTGATTACTAGCAGTGTAAGTGTATTCCAACCCGGAGAATAATAAATGCAACAATAATAGGATGCAATGCACAAGATTAATTCATATTCCATAGTTTACCCATGTGAGGGTCCAGGCCGCTCCATGACCGAGAGCACGGCTAATCAATTAGATTTACACTCTGCAGAGGTTGTACACTTTACCCACAAGTCGTGTCCCATATATAAGCCCGGGTTAATTACTCTCATAAACACTTCCGAGGTGAGTGGCATGGGTTTCACTACGAGGCCTTTACAAAGATTCCCTAGTATGAGCTGCTCGCTAGGTTTCATGACAGCGCAATGCATAACCCTCTCTCAAGACTGCGAAGCTACCACAGAGCAGATCAGCTCGAGGGTCGGGCTATACACCAACTACCGGCACCCCCTAACCCTTATCAGGTAAAACATACTACATACTAAAGTTTCTAATTAATTAGCCAAGACAGAGCCATTTGTCTTGTGGTTGCACCTAGTTCCTGGGTGGTCGCTCCATGTTCCGATTAACAGGGGTAATCTTGCTTAATGAGGGTAGAGCATAAAATAAATCAAGTTTACTTTTGTGTATAATTAAACCATCCTCAACCCGTAATTAGCAACTAAGCAGGTGCTACCCAACATAAATAAAATACCCAGGTTAACAAGGACATGGTAAACAACACTAGTCACACCTTAATCATAGGGTCCCATCAATTTAATGCAAAGCAGTAAAGTAAATAGTGTAATTAAAATGCAGTTGTATAGGAAAAAGGGCATGCATCAAGGACTTGCCTTCCACAAACTCAGAGGGCTGCTCAAAATCTTCGAACTCTTCAACTGCAGCGTAATCGAAGTAGCGATCGTCTTCTACGCATCACACCAACCACATACAAACAAATAATAGAAACAAATAAGAAACATGCACCAAATAGTAACAACAGAGCAAAACAATTGTGTAAAGCTATTCTACTTTTCGATACGATCGTTTGGACATAAAGAACGCTAAAAACGGAGCTAAAACGCATAATTTATGGCTAAAACAAGTTACAGGGGCCTATCTGCGAGAAAACTAAAGCTCCAGGGGCTTAACTGCTAAAAACCAGGGGCCAAAACATAATTAAACATGCAAACTCAGGGGCTAACATGCAAAAACTAACTCACGGACTTTGGCTGCTAAAACTAGAAAACTTAGGGTTAAAACCGTAAAGAAAAGAACCTATGTGTAAAGGTCTTTCTATGGTGGGAGGACCGGCTTGTGAAATCTAAAAGTACAGGGGGTTTTTTGTAAAATGACGGTGTCCACGCGGGGGTTGACCGGTATCCCCGTGTTTGACCAGTGCTTGGATTGGATCTGTACCATCCGTTCACGATCCGGTGGTCCAGGTGTTGTGCAAGCGAAAGGCGGCGGCGCTCGTGGCGGCGAGCGGCGGCGCTTGACCGGAACTTCGCCGGCGAGAGCGAAAAGCGGGCTAGAGAGCGCTAACTCGGATAGGGATTGCACCAAGGCGTAGTGCGCGTCACGGCGAAATGAACTAGGACACCGGGGTGCGCACACCGGTCACAACGACGGCCTGCGGCTCGACATGGCGGGCGGCGGCGCAGAGCCGACTCCGGCGAGCACGCACGGCAACCACAGAGCACGAGTACCAAAACAAATGGCACAGAGGGCTTCCTCACCTCCTTGCGCACCTCCGGAGCAGTTCCTCGTCGACGAACCAGCGGCGAACAGGGAGGTCAGCGGCGGCGGCCGGCTCTAGGGTTTGCAAGCGGCGGCGTTGGAGCACGGGGGCGCTAGGGTTTCAGGGGACGCGGCTAGGGCTTGCGGCCGGGGCGGCGGCGCCTTTAAATAGGGCCGGAAGGGGATCCTTGGCGTGCGGGCCAAGAGAAGGGGAGGCGGACGCGGCGCGGCACAGCCCCGAGCTCGGTCGGAGTCCTGGTGCGGCGGGAGGAGGGCGATGACGACTGGGGCCCGCCTGTCGGCGTCCGGGCGCGAAGGGAGGTGGGATGGGCCGAAGCTGGGCCGGATTGTTTTGCTGGGCTGCGCGCAGAAGTGGAAGGGAGAAGGAAAAGGTGGACCGGGCCGGGAAAAAGAAGGGTGCCCAACGGACTTTTGCTAAGAGGGCCGGCGCAAAAACAGGAAGAGGGGAAAGGAGGGAAAAGAATTTATTTTGAATTTTTGAAAACCCTTTTCAACTTCAAACAAAATTTGAATTCAAACACAAATTTGAATTCAAGCACTCAAAAATGATGCACTAGCATGAATGCAACACTCAACTCCTATATTTATTTATTTTATTATTAAAATTATTTAAATGCCTAGAAAATTCAAATAACTCCTTAAAATCCTTAAGCAAAGACATAGTTGCTAACAAAATTTTAAAATTGAGAGAAAATTGTTTATTAATTTATTTTTCCTACTCACATCTTGAAATAGGAAATTTCAGGGTGTGACAGGTCACAACAATTTGACAAAGCTGAATGCAATAACAAGCATCATATGAGTCTAAGGTTTTCGAGATAACTCATCATATGTTTTGGTAGGACTTTGGCATATCAAAGAGGAGCTTTGCAAAGGGTTTTCAAGTTTTCAAATAAAATTCCAAGCACTCACATTCAGAGAGAAGATCATATCATCAAACCATATCACAAACATCAACTACTTAGATGAGCATGAGTTCCCTAATGATATTTGTTCACAAGCTTCAAGATAATAAGTATGGAATAAAGCATATGCAAGCCAACCACAGGAAACATGTAGAGCAAGTCGAGCATGATTCCATGAGTTGACTTAGCAGATAAGAATTGAAACTCATTCAAACTCATGAATCAGGGAGAGTGAGATAAAGGGTGCACATACCATCACTTCTGAAGAAATAGGGATAAAGGAGGACCAGTGGTGATTCGACTGACCCATAGGGGCAGCCGGCTCACTCTAGTTTACCTTGTCCCTTGTCATGAAAGCGCAGTCGATGTTGTGCAACGCCTGTGTGGGAGATCTCAAGTGTGTATGTCGATGATAAGCTTGGGAGATCTCTCCCACACTTGTTCATGTACCTAGTGCTGTCTTCAAACAAAGGAAAAACAAAAGATGGACTCTTCTGGTTCGAGAACCAGTGAGCCTTTATTCAAATTCAAATACTTTTTTTTATTTTTTTATATTCACCATGAAATACCTCAAACAAGGCTGAGATGCCTTGGCTTACCTTCCCATTTGAATCAAGCTTGATGACTTACCCCGTTTGGATTCGAAAACTGCTGCAAGGGTTAATCCGCACATACAACCAATATCCACAAACGCATTAACTATAAGGTTCATCAATCAAACCTGACACCATGTCTTGTTTGATTGAAGAAGACAGTTTTAACCTAAGCACCATGCTTAATTTAAAACAACATATGAATGCACATAGCTAAACATGCACTCAAACCATAGCATTGCAAACATAGATAAAGGAAGCATAAAAGCATGATCAAGCTATTTCCAAAAGAGACATAAATATGAGCATAAGACGGTGAACATCGGGCGACCTCCCGAAAGGGCTTTGTTTAAAGTCAAAAGCAGGACTTACCTAGCTAGTGGGCAAGATGCAAGAGCTTACATCATCTTCACACCAGGATAAGATTTGGTAGAGGAGGAACTTTACTCAAGATGCTCACATACCTCCCCCACACTTGAAGTTTGCATTGCTAAGCAACAACACTCAAGTGTGTGGAGATCAAGCCTCCTTTTGTAATGTTTCCTCACCAAAAACTTACCTAAGTGTTGAGGTGATGTAGCTCACATACTCTTAGGTGTCACTTGTCCGTCATTCTTGTCAATCTCCACCTGAAAGGTTAGTGACCAAAAATACCCGAAGGACAACCTTATCCTAAAAACATATTCTTGCTTTTTATTTGAAAAGGGAAATAAAATGTAATCCAGTCTATCTCCTGGTAGTGCTTTGTTTATGGTCATAAGCTCGACCCTGAGAACTTCTTCTTGCAGCTATCATTGGGGATGTCATTCCTACCTCACCACCAATTTTTAATGTATCATGGAAGCTTCAGCTGCAAGGTTAGTACCACAGTGCATACACGAAATCTGCAATGCTTATGGTAGACATATGCATCTACAACCAACATTCTAAACTTTTTACAGGAGAGGACCATAAGGTGATTGTAGTCCTCGTGCGTGCTAAGTGCAATAAGCATAGCTGACTCTAGAGAAGGATGAGTGCCTCGGCCACGCCTTCGCTGACGAGCGGCGCGGGGGGCACGCCTGCTTCAGGAGCCGCCGACGCGCCGGCATGACGATTGACGATGGGCTCCGCCGGGGGCTCGACCTCTTCGGAGGCTATTTGCCCCCCGACTGCTCCACCAGCTTCCGACGCCAGTGAAGGTGCCGCCGCCTCGGGAACTATGACTGCCACGGCGGCCCCGCTCTCGGCCCGTGCCATTGTCGACACGGGCGGAGGGGTTGCCGGGCGGGGCTCGGACGAAGAACCACGCGCAGCTAGGATCGCACGTTTCTGCGGCGCGAGGCTAAGCGCGCTGGTGTCGGAGCGCCTGGCACGAGAAAGAAAATCGGAAGGCGAACGAAGAACAGTAGGAACGAAACAACAATATGCTACGAAATAGAACTTACGTGGAGGAAGTGACGCGGGCTCGCTTGACGGGCCTAGGAGCCACTCCTGACGTCTCGGGGGCTGGTCTCTTGCCCGCCGCTGCGTCGGAGGGTGGACTCCAACCTCCACCTGGGGCGAAAGGGACCTGCACGGGCGGGGCCCTGCCGCCCCGGATGACCAAGGACTGAAGGCGGCGCAGGGGAACGTTCGTGTTCTCCCCCTGCCGCGCACTCAGAGAAGACGCTGGCGGTGTCGATCTCGCTTCGGACGGCGACCACTTCCTCAGGGAACGCAGCTCCCGCCGCGTTGTGTCGCCAGAGGAGCGGCGGGAGGATGAATCACGGTCCGCCGGCCGCCTGGACGGGTCGACCCGCCGCGGAGAACTCCTCCTCTCACTTGGAGGGTGGTCGCTGATGGGGCCCGACCGGGAGCGGGTCACCCTCTAGTCCTCTTGGATGGGGCGTGGAGACAGATGCGAGCTGGAGCTCGTCCCCTGCTCACAGACGGTCGGCTCCGGCTACTGTCTCGAGCTAGCCTCCGTGGCCTGCCGCTAAGGAGGGGGCGACGCAGACGGCGTCGACAGAGCGCTCCAGTCGACACCAGCGCTCCTATCGTCGCCGGAACACAGTGGCGATGACGAAGGGTCCTCGTCCTAGGAGACGGCAATCTCGTTCAGTCTCCGGCGCTTGGCGCGGCGGTCATTCCGCTCGCGCTTCGTGATCTCCTCTTCCTTGTGCTTTGCCTTGCGGTCGGCCCTCCTCTTCTCTGCAGCAGCGGTGGAGCGATTCCGTATCGCATCCTGGGGGAGAGGAGGCTTCGAGGGGGTAGGCTTCGCAGACCTCAGCTAAGAGCAAGGGAAAGGAAAGAAATCAATACGATGAACAAGAGCTTCGGGAAGATGCTGTCAACAAAACTCCAAAACTAGTCGGAAAGAAGTAAGACTTACAAGCTTTTTGGTCCCCTCGTGGGGGAGCATGGGCAGAAGTCGGGACGGGGGCCACGAGTACGATGCCTTCCCGATGGCCAGCCCCACACGGCGCTGGATCTCATCCAGAGAGGGCAGCTCGGACGCCGTCACGGTCCCTTCGAAGGGAGCCCTGTTGGGCGTTAGGGGCCGCCGCCGGAGCGGGACGATCCCCAACGCATGATACTGGCCGATGACGGCCGCCAAGTCAACCCCGGTGTTGCGCAGCCAGGTCAGGACCGCCCAGCAATCCTTGAGAAGCTTCTCCTGCTCCTCAACTGGGGGCCCATAGCTCCAATTCTTCGGCGCCTCGACAGTGGAGGCGCCGGTATACTCCTGCAGCGGGTGCTCGAGGTCGTTCTTGAGGTAGAACCAACCTTGCTGTTGGAGCTTGTCAACGTGAAGGGGATGTACTCCTCCCCCCTGCCCGGCTTCATCTGGAGGTTGGCGCACCCGATCGTCGCCGTGAGCTTGTTGTCCTTCAAGCAGACGAACTTGAAGAAGTACCGGAAGAGGTGCCAGTGAGCTCCCACTCCCAGGTACCCCTCGCACAGCGCCTCAAATGCCACCATATGCTAGATGCTGTTCGGGTTGAGGTGCTGGAGCTAAAGTCGGTACTCCCAGAGAACCACGCGAATGAATCCCCCGGCGGGGACGGAGAAGCCGCGCTCGTGGAACGCCACGAACGAGACGACGTAGCCCAGTGGCAGATGCGGGATGGACTCGCCCTCCGGCACCTTCCATTCCGCAGTGGTGGTGGGCTCCAGCAGCTGACCAGCGGCGACGAGACGCTGGAGAGTCGTGCGGGTGATGTTGGAGCGAGTCCAGTTCGACATGGCGCCATCAGGCTTTGGGGCGCAACGCGGATGGAAGAAGCGGCGGCGGCGCAATGCATGCGGAAAGCAGAGGAGCGGGCAGCGCTGGCTATGGTGAAGATTGAGGGAGCAAATGGATTCAAACTCAACCGCGCACGGTTAATAAGGAGCCAACGAGGGCGCCGGCCTTAAATAATGGCCCCCACCACGCCGAAAGGCCGCCCGCTCAGAGGGCACGCCCCCCAGGGTAACTGGCGCATGCCTGCGTGACGGTTCGATGCCAGGTGGTCTCGTAAGTCTGAATCAACTGCGTGTCGTCCCCTCAACCCGTCACATCGGCCACGTCAGCCACAACCACTACGACGAGCGTGGCCACCGATGCGGCCACGACTGCCTCGACCGGAAATTTCGAAACAGCAACAACATTACAAGATTAAAACCCCACAAGCGAGTCTACAACTCCCTAGTGGGCTCGGGGGCTACATCCGGTGGATGCGCTCGCGCGCACCCACCGAGGAGATCAAAAGGGAAAACTACCACGACAAGTCTTCGTCTCTGAACCTGTAAGCGAGTCCTCGACTCCCACCCCAAGTTCGAGGGCTACTGACGAGGGCCTAGATTAGGGCCCCCTAAGCAATGAGATAATCACCCTTAAGTGGAGTCTTCTGACACCATTGACAACGTCAAGGCTAAGATCCAGGACAGCGAGGGATGCAGATCTTTGTCAAGACCCTCATCAACAAGACATCCTCGTCTCCGAGTACTCTCCGCCTGGCACGAGTGCTCACCGCCTCGCACGAGTGCTCTCCGCCTCGCACGAGTACTCTCCACCTCGTACGAGTGCTTTCCACCTCGCCTCCGACTACTCGTTTGCATGAGTAGTTTCCGTCTCCGACTAGGGTGGGGCCCACACAAGGAGGTTGGAATGCAGGATCAGGGGCCCCACACGAACGTGGCGTAGCCTCGATGCCTGAACTCCCCCGCAACGACATGCAAGGCTCCAGTTCTCCACGCCATGCAAACACCCCAGCTGGCGGAACGCGAGGACAGCCTGTTCTGACAGAGGCCATAATGATGCATTATACGCCCACGCGGCCTCCAACAAGATGTCCCGTCCAAACCCTGCTGCACGCCACCCCGTCAGAGTAGGTACTCAATTACCGTCTACGGGTGGTGCCTACCTACACTTAGGCCATAACGTGGCGGGCCTAACCAACTCTCAAGGGAGCTGAGTCATCTAAGGAGGAACTCGGAGGAGGCGCCAAGTACTCGAGATGTACAGTGCCACCAGCACACGCGGCAGCTGCCAACGCTACTACAGCTCAGCACCCTTCAAAACTCTCTGACGGACATCGACATGGGAAAAGACTTCCCAATATCGTAGCACTGTAGCACATTTTTGTATTCCCTCTTTGCCCCTCACCCTTGCGTCTATAAAAGGGGGAGGAGTGCAACCGTTTGAGGGGCTAACCGATCAACCAGTTTGTAACCCCTACTATAGACATCCCTGGCATAGGAACACGACTACTCAGAACTGGACGTAGGGTATTACTCTCCGGAGGCCCGAACCAGTATAAAACATTTGTGTCTCTTGTGCTAACCATCCAGGTCTGACACACGATCCGATACAAATTTACTGCCGGCGGTAGAGAACCCCGACACGCAACTTGAACGGATCAAAACGGAGCTAAAACATGAAAGATATGAATAAACAAAGCTCTAGGGACTTGCTGGCAAGTTTTAAGAACTTCCAGGGGCATAACTGCATAGAGAAACCAAGGGCATATACATAATTTCGTATATAAACCCGAGGGCTTACTCGCAAAGGTTTCAGGATGGACTGGATCTGGAGAATCTAAACTATACAGGGGGTTTTCTGGAAAAGGGACAAGACACAAGTATTAATCCACAGATTACAACTTTCTCCAGGGGCCCAAGTGCAAAACTGCACCTTCTTCTTCCTTTGTCCATGGCGGACAGAGGCGCCTGGGTGTCGGCGGCGCTGGCGATTCCGGTGACGAGGAGCATGGGTGAGCCCATGAAACAGAAGAGGAGAGCAAGGTGGACTTAGGGAGGTACTCACCACGACGGAAGACGAAGAGAAACGGCTGGATTTCGAGGTCCATGGCGCCGGTCGGTTCGGGCTTCAGACGAATGTCGGCAGCACTCCAGTGCACCTCCGACGATGGGCGTGGGCTCCCTGAGCTCGGCTTGTCATCGCGAAGCTCGTGGCGTCGATGGTTTGCTTCGGGAGAGGGCGGAGGTGGTGGTTCGCGCGGCGGTCGGCGGCACTCGACTCGGCGGCTTGGTGGCAGCGCTGTGCAGAGATGGCACAGGACGGCGGGCACGCGGTGCGGCGGCGGCTAGGGTGTGCGGTGCTCGAGGTGCTCGGCTCCTTTATAGGAGCATGGACGCCGAGGCTACCCTGGCACGCAGGCCAAGGCATCCTCGCGGCGGCACCGGCCATGCCAGGCCATGGCCATAAGGCCGTGGTGGCCGATGGGCCTCGGCAGGCCGGGGAGCGGGCTGGCGGAGTAGGTGCGGGTCGGGCCTTCGGGCTCGGCCTAAACCAAAAGGATGGTTTAATTTTTTTATAATTTCCAGAAATTATTTCTCAGTGCAAAACAAATCCAGATAATGCTAGAAATGTTAATAAAAGCACGAAAAATACTCCAAAAATCCTGAAAATTCCACGAAAATTCCCAGAGATAGATTGAGACACGAAAAATCCAAATAAAATATTTGGAGCTCATGAAAAAGATTTTAGAGCCCTCTAAATAATAGAATAAGCTCAGGGAAAATGAGAATAAATTCTGGAAAATTCTCGGAAGGATTTAGTCAGCACCTAAGCGCATTTAAAAACCTTTTGCACCCAAAAACACCAGGATACATAGGCATGGATGCAACACTCACATAATCATTTATTTAATTCAGAAAAACAATCAAAGTCTTTTTCCTATACTATATTTCCTGTAAAGAAAATAAATGTTGGAAAAATTTTAAAATTATGAGAAAATTGTTGTTTGAATATTCTTCCTATTCACATTCTGAAATTTGAAAATTTCAGGGTGTGACAAATCTACCCCCTTAAAAGGAATCTCGTCCCGAGATTCGAAAAAGGATAGCAAGAGACAAGGGTTTATTTCGAACTCTTTTCATATCCTTCGGCAATATTCCTCCTTTCATATTACAGAAAACTCGCTCACAACCCAACTGATCTTAACATCCTTGGGTATCGGACGTCTTGTCTTGCTTGTTTCGTTGTCGCCATGCTTTCTTGTGATACCGATCCACATGTTTCTTTGGGCACCTGCTAATAATGTGTCCACCAGCTTTGCAGTAGAAACAAGCTATAGTTTCCTTAATGTTCCGACGATTGCGTGGTGTCTCGTCAATTACTTGCACTGTGCAACCATGAGGATATTCTAGATAAGCATCTTCGTACTGATCTTCAAGGTAATCTTGGGTTTGGGACACACGATAAAGGTGAGAATTATCAACATGCTCTAGAAATTTCCTCTTCTTACTCATGATCTCCTGTAGTTTGCCTTCTAGCCCAATGGCTTTGTTGATTACATCTTGCAGACTGAAATATTCATGTAGGCTTAGTATACCTTGAAGGTCTTCATTCAATCCTTTGATGAAATGTTCTCGTTTCTTCTTATCACTTTCAGTCGATCTTGGGGCATATATGGATAACTGGATAAACTTATCACCATACTCAGCCACAGACATTTGTCCCTGCTTTAAGTTAAGGAACTCCTTCCTTTTGAGCTTCATCGCACTTACAGGAGTATAGTGTGATCTAAAGTTGTCCTTGAATTCCTTCCACACAATACTCTCAGGTTGCTCATGTCCATTGATATAGGAATCCCACCACTCTGAAGCTGCTCCTTCAAGTTGTCCAGGTGCATACAAAGCCTTTTCTCTATCATTGCATTGTACCATATCTTTTTTTTCAATTGTCTTGATCCAGTCATCAGCTTCTAAGGGGTATGTGGTACTAGAGAATATTGGTGGCTCAGTCCTCATGAACTCTGCATACTTATCCTCCAAGGGCGGAAATGGTAACACATCTTGGTTGTATCCATAGTTATCATTATTCTCATGGCTTTTGTATTGGTTACTTCCTTTTGGGTTTTCCATCTGGTTGGTGGATAAAGAAATGATCAGAAGAGTCAAGAGTAAACAGATAGATTGAAGAGTAGGGTAGAAAGAATTTTGAAGAACAAGGAGGTGGGAGGTACAAAAGAAGAACCCAACTAAACAACTGATGTTATTGTAGATATAAGACCCACAATACACCAACACTCACTACAAGAAATGAATCAAACAAGGTCATAAAACCAAACATCATCATGCAAGCACTGAATTCCAGCAATCAATGACATAGTTAAAGGAACGATACGACACGTTGTTAATAAAGTCAGAGGGCATCCTCCTAATAGATTAGATGTAGCTCCCAGTAAGGATATCCATAAATAATGAATTTCTCATAGATCATGGAGTACGATATTATGAGTTCATCCCAATTGGAATCACCTCAATCAGAGGTTTAGAACCCGGGATATAGATTAATAAAGATGGCTATTTCAGCAGTGTTGACAGATTCTGAATGCTCCACTAATTTGCATGTATCTCTCTTGATACAAAATGAATACTGCTGAATTTTTTTACATAAATTGAACCATGAAATTCTGGAACTAACCCAACTGATTTCATGTCAATCGGAGTTCCGTAGCTTGAGATAGAATTAAAACAGTAACAATGTGTCAGAGAGCTGCGCGAACAGATAGAATATCAAGGGTAACAATTTCACCAATAAATCAAGGAGGTGTCATTGCTTGAGAGAAAACATAGTCGAGGTCGAAGAAGTGTTCAAGGAGGGTGAAGAATTCACGGTTTAGCATTTGTAAAGAAAGGGAGTGCAAATGCTAAGAGTTTTCTAGAAGAGCAGAGTTACCATGGTGGGGAGAGAAGAGGATGGTTAAGAAGTGAAAACATTCATCAGAGAGGTCAAGGATAAAATAAGAATGGACTTTAGGTCAAAAGAGACCTTAGGAAACATCCATTGCTAACTAGGTTTACGTCCTACAGTCGATACAGCTCTGATACCACTCTGTCACACCTGTTTTTCCAAAGAAAACCAAGTGCAGATCTATATGCATGCCAGGATGAAGTTTCATGCATATAGTTGACATAAGTGAATAACAGAAACAATATCACGCAAGGAAAGGAGATATTATCAGAGTATTACTCTTAAATCCTGGAAACGAAAGCACCAAACATCCACAAGCAGTCGACTGGGAGTTGCGTACGCCTAGCACCAGCAACATCTTCACAACGACTTCATAGCAACTTCCTCTTTCTGAGCAACATTGTTTATAGCAAGGGTGAGTACATGCCCTACTCAGTAAGTGTGAGGAAAGTATGAATGCAAAGGCTTGACAAGGAAAGATTGACAGGTTGACTGCATTAAGCACTTTTAGTTGGTCAAATTTTATTAGCACCTGATTACTAAGATATAAGTATATACCAACCCATATTAGCATAAAGAGATACGCCATAAGCATATGGCTAACATAACCATAACAACAATTTAAGTCCATCTTCAAGTTCAATTATCATGTTAGGGTCTAGGCCGCTCCTGACCGTGAGCACGGCTAATCGATTAGTTTTACACTCTGCAGAGGTGGCACATCTTTACCCACAAGTCGCGTAAAAGTCCCGAAGAACTTTGAACCCAACCATGCGATGCCGGCCAAGCATCATACCACACTACCTAGGTGTGATTGCATAGGGACGCTATGAGGCCTTTACAAAGAGTCCTCCCATGTGTATTATTCCATAGTAGCATATGCCAAAGAGGTTATCTTTCGTACCTCACTTCTATTCATGGACGGTCAGCCATAGAGTACTTCTGTTCCAATACCTATCCGGAATAGAAGAGCCATAAAAGCATTCCTCCGTACCCAAGCTACCATGCGAGTAATGGCCACATAAGACTTCCCTAATTACTCAGCCAAGACCAGAGCCATTTAGTCCTTGTGGTTGCACTGTTGTCCTGCGTGGTCGCTCCATGTTCCAATTAATCATATGATCTTGTATTAACCAGAGATACAGCATAACAGTAAAATATGTTGATCATAGTTGTTCATTAGAACCACCATAACCCAAGTAGAGCCACTAAGCATAGCTACCCAACAAAAAGGTAAACCCAGGTTGACAAGGAATGTTAATGAAGACTAGGATAAACCTTATTAGGACCCATCAAATTAAATGCAAGCATATGTAATGTGATTAAACATAGTTATTAGGACAAAAGAACAATGACACACTTGCCTTTATCCAGTGTAATGTTGTTGCTTAGAATGTCTTCACCTTCAAGCTCTTCACTGCTCTAGAACGACGTTCAATCTACTCGCATCAATCATCGGACGCAAGCATACAAAGCAAACAAACAAGCAACTAAGAACAATGCACCAAAGCAAAAGAAAAGCTTTAAAAGAACGCACTAAAGGATAGGCTCGATTCTATGGTTACGCATGAATGAAGGAAACGCTAAAAACGGAACTAAGGTCGAAAAGACGAAAGCTATCAGGAGATTATCAACAACAAGAGACTAGTTGTTGGGTATATTTTAATCAGAAAAATCATGTGGCAAGAATATTTCAAAACAAATACTCTATGTTAGAATTAAACAAGTTATATTTAATTATAGAAAACAAGATAAGTCTAATGACATTTTATTTGCTACGTTTAAGTATAAGTTATTCCAAATTAACAATTACTTTAGAAAACAAAACATGTATAAACATCTAATCGAATAACTTTGGATTACGTGTTCAACTAAACACATTTAATATGGAAAAGACATGTATAAAATTATTAGGCATATTAACTTTACTTAAAGAAAACCGATGTTGAACACACTAGTCATCTTTTATTTAGAAAAGATAGTTATAATTAAGAATTAACCAAATTAAATCTTAGCTTTATGAAAATCGAAATAACCTTAATCACTTTTACTTAGGAAATCAATTAAATAATAATTATTCAAGATTAACATACAACTTTGATGTTAAAAACAAATAATAGGTGATACACATGCTAACGTACAAGTTAAGGTGAACGAATGAGAACGATGGAAACGAACTATCAAACGTACAAGAAAGAATGAGCTATCAAACATAGAAGAAACCTTAAGCTAGGGTCTAGGAAAGCTAAGCTGACAGAGATACTATCAAGATTGGTCCTAGGAAAGACAGATGTAAAAGATTAGGCATAAGAACAAAGCTGATACATAAAGAGATAACCGAGATAGATTAGCTAGGAAACAACAAAGAAAACTGAGATAAGATAGCCATGAATTTAGATGCTGAAAAACATGATTCTAAGAGAACATGAAACAAGAATGATAAGATTACTTGATAGGAAAACGAGCAGCATAAAACTACTCACTACAGATTAAGCTACTAGATAGAACGGAAGCTCTAAGGTAAACTATGTGATACTAAGGCACACAAACCATGTTTGGAACAAGGTAGGCTTGATTAGATATATAAGGCACACGGTTTGATTTTTGAGCTAGTACTATAGAGCTTCAGAGATACTAGATCATCAAAGGAGATACTGAGATAGATCGAGCTGACAGAGAACGTCTAACGAACGATTTGCATATATGAACATGAAAGACTACAAGCTTAGGTTTATTTTAATTAGCAAAACATACATAAAGGATATTTCATAAAGAAAATACCCTAAGTTGGAATTAATGCAATATTATGTTTTATTTACAAAACCGGTGTAAAGAACTAGCCAACTTTTATTTATAAATATTTATGTATAAGTTATACCAATTAAACATTTAACTTAGAAAAGGTAAACTATATGAATCATCTAAACATAACTTTATGATTCGAGTGGATCATATTATTATTAGAAACATCATGGCATTGGTATTAATCAAATTAACTTTTATTTATAAAACTGGTGTAAAAGCCTATTCAACTTTTAACTATGAAAGGTTAATTAAATATTAAACAAATTAACATTTGGTTTATGAAAATCTGGGTAAAAGATCTAATTAGATTTTATATACAAAAGCACGTGAAATAATCATTAATCAAATTAATACTAATTATGAAAAATGGTGTGTAGCACTATATTGCTTTTATTTAGAAAAGGCATGTATAACTAAGCATTAATCAAAATTAATATTAAATAATTTTTCAGAACAAACATGATGAAAACTCACCACTAATGTGTACTTTACATTATTCTGAACCTAACGCAACTTGAACGGATCAAAACGGAGCTAAAACATGAAAGATATGGATAAACGAAGCTCTAGGAACTTGCTGGCAAGTTTTCAGAACTTCGAGGAGCATAACTGCGAGAAACCAAGGGCATATACATAATTTCGTATATAAACCCGAGGGCTTACTCACAAAGGTTTCGGGATGGACTGGATCTGGAGAATCTAAACTATACAGGGGGTTTTCTGGAAAAGGGACAAGACACACGTATTAATCCACAGATTACAACTTTCTCCAGGGGCCCTAGTGCAAAACTGCACCTTCTTCCTCCTTTGTCCAAGGCGGACAGAGGCGCCTGCGTGTCGGCAGCATCGGCGATTCCGGTGACGAGGAGCACGGGTGAGCCCATGAAACGGAAGAGGAGAGCAAGGCAGACTCAGGGAGGTACTCACCACGACGGAAGACGAAGAGAAACGGCTGGATTTCGAGGTCGACAGCGCTGGTCGGTTCGGGCTTCAGACGAACGTCGGCGGCACTCCAGTGCACCTCTGGCGATGGGTGTGGGCTCCCTGAGCTCGGCTCGTCATCGCGAAGCTCGTGGCGTCGCTGGTTTGCTTCGGGAGAGGGCAGAGGTGGTGGTTCGCGCGGCGGTCGGCGGCGGTCAGCTCGACGGCTTGGTGGCGGCGCTGTGCAGAGACGACATAGGGCGGCGGGCGCGCGGTGCGGCGGCGGCTAGGGCGCACGGTGCTCGAGGTGCTCCGCTCCTTTATAGGAGCGCGGACGCCGAGGCTACCCTGGCGCGCACGCCAAGGCATCCTCGCGGCGGCGCCGGCCATGCCAGGCCATGGCCATGAGGCCGTGGTGGCCGATGGGCCTCGGCGGGCCGGGGAGCGGGCTGGCGGAGTGGGTGCGGCTCGGGCCTTCTGGCTCGGCCCAAACCAAAAGGATAGTTTTCCATTTTTTTTTTAATTTTCAGAAATTATTTCTTAGTGTAAAACAAATCCAGATAATACTAGAAATGTTAATAAAAGCACGAAAAATACTCCAAAAATTCCAAAAATTCCCAGTGATAGATTGAGACACGAACAATCGAAATAAAATATTTTGAGCTCATGAAAAAGATTTTAGAGCATAAGCTCATGGAAAATGAGAATAAATTCCAGAAAATTCTGGAAAATTCTCGGAAGGATTTAGTTAGCACCTAAGCGCATTTAAAAACCTTTTGCACCCAAAAACACCAGGATACATAGGCATGGATGCAACACTCACATAATCATTTATTTAATTCAGGAAAACAATCAAAGTATTTTTCCTATACTATATTTCCTGTAAATAAAATAAATGTTGGAAAATTTTTAAAATTATGGGAAAATCGTTGTTTGATTATTCTTCCTATTCACATTCTGAAATTTGGAAATTTCAGGGTGTGACAACAGAGTGGGCGTGAACAGTGGACGTGTCGACGACGAGGGTGCGTGGTACGAAGCTGAGGTAGAGGCACAGCTGCTGGAGGACGAGTGGTTGCGCGGAAGGAGGAACCCCTCGTCACCGCGGAAGATTACCGCCTACATCAACCGCTGGCTGAGGCCCACCATCTTGTGCATCTCTGTCCGAATCTCGTCCCACGTCATGTGGTCCATCGTCGTCCCCACGTGCTGGGCTAGCAGGTACATCTCCCGAGCTGTGTCATACTGTTAAGATCGGACGGATTATTAGTACGAAACAACGTTAGCAAATGTGAATTAATTTGATGTAATGAAATTGAACTTACTAAGATGTTGTGGGTCTGATCCCTTCGGTAGGGGTACGCCGACGCTGGCATGAGGTCGAGGCGAGGGTTCGGTGGGACGTACGTCACGCGCGTCCGGGTCCTCGGTGTGTACCACTCCAGGTACGCTCTCCAGGCGTCGACGCGTCGTCGTCCTGTAAGCGCGGCTCGACGACGACGTGGTCCGGGGCGGTGGCGTTCTAAAGTATTTCTAGAATTTCTAAAGTATTTTTAGTATTTCTAAAGTATTTTTAGGATTTTTCTAAAAAAGAAATAATATCTCCAAAGTATTTCTAGTATTTCTAAAGTATTTCCAGAATTTCTAAAGTATTTCTAGGATTTCTAAAGTAGAAATAATATCTCAAAAGTATTTCTAGTGTTTCTAAAGTATTTCCATAATTTCTAAAATATTTCTAGTATTTCTAAAGTATTTCTAGGACTTTCTAAAAAAGAAATAATATCTCCAAAGAATTTCTAGTGTTTCTAAAGTATTTCCAGAATTTCTAAAGTATTTCTAAGATTTCTAAAGTATTTCTAGGATTTTCTAAAAAAGAAATAATATCTCCAAAGTATTTCTAAAGTATTTCCATAATTTCTAAAGTATTTCTAGGATTTTCTAAAAAATAAATAATATCTCCAAAGTATTTCTAAGATTTCTAGAATTTCTAAAGTATTTCTAGGATTTTTAAAGTATTTCTAGAAATTTCTAAACTATTTCTAATATTTCTAAACTATTTCTAGGATTTCTAAATAATTTCTAAAATTTCTAAACTATTTCTAATATTTCTAAACTATTTCTAGGATTTCTAAACAATTTCTAAGATTTCTAAACTATTTCTAGGATTTTAAAACTATTTCTAGAATTTCTAAACTAACTATATAAGAAAGTATTAGAGACATACCTGATGTGGAGAATCTACACCGAAGAAGGCAACGGAGAGCGACGTGGGGGAGGAGGGAAGGAATAGGGAGGAGGGGCAGCCACCGCTGGCAGGGCCGCGGCCCTTATATAGGCGGGATCCTGCCGCCGTTTCAGCTGGCGGTAGGACCTACCGCCAGTTCAAAGGGCGGTAGGTCTCCAACGATCGGCCAACCGCTGTTGGAGAAGGCGGTAGGTTCCCCGGGGCCCACCTGGAAGAAGTAACCGCCGTTTGCGACGACGGTAGGTGCCATACCGACGTGCCACGTAGCGGATGAGCTAACCGCCGCTGCCAACGGCGGTTCGCGGTGGCCTACCGCCTTATTCCATGGCGGTAGGTCACTACCGCCGCTTCAAACGGCGGCAAAGCCTCAACCGCCGTGCCAAACGGCGGTTCGAGGCTATTTGTGCAAATGACTATTTATTTTCGTAAAATCGAAGAAAAAATATAAAAAAATTCCCGGTACTCACGCCTTGCTGCTGCTGGGCTGTACTGTACATTTGGGTTTCGCGCGCTTCTTCTGCGGGATGCGGTCTGGCCCAGGAGTTGGGCCCACTTGAACCTGGCTGGCTGAACCTGACTGAAGGAAGTCCGCGGGGACACGATTTCGTCGTACACTGCACAGGCCAACCCCAGAGGCCCAGACTCAACGTCTGTCCCTCCTCTCGTCTCACTACTATGACTATGCTCTATGCAAGGCAACCACCTCCAAAAAAAAAACACTAGGCAAGGCAACGCTCGTGATCGTAGAGGGCTATTTCCTCAAACCGTACCGTAGTCACCATGCTTATTATCCATGGCGTTCTAATTTAACACATCGCAGCTTCAATCAATCAAGCTCGGTGCTCTCCATCATCCGATTGCTCTAATACTACTGTGATTTCTGACAAAGCGACAATCTTTCCTTAAAAAAAGGCAAAGCGATTTGTTTTGAGAGAAAAATACAGTTGGCTAAATGATGATTGGTGATTTATGCTGATTTATTTTGAGAGAGAAATACCGTTAGCTGAATGATGACCGATTGACCGGTAATTTGTACTGATTTATTTTGAGAAAAAATATTACCGACTCGTGACTACTAAGCCGAACGAACAGAGGAGAAGCAGCCATAATAAGGGTCCGGCATCTCCGCACCTGCATCTGCAGCTCGGTCGATCGATCATTCGGGCCCAGCCTCGTGGCTGGCAAGGACAAATCATAAACGCCGACCAGAATTCCGGTTGCACCTAACTACTAGCTCACTACCTCATCCACCCAACCAACACCCTATCGGTTAGACATCCTTGAGCTGTTCGGCATCACCAGACCACCCGGTTGGCCATAAACTTCTCAAATGGCGAGTACTATGGTACGGTAGCACCAAGCCACCAACACACCACCGGCACATCACATGCCCTGAAACTTGCTGCTTCGCCCTGAAAATGTTTCTAGAGACACAGCGCAGCCCGCGCACTGCTTGCTGGACGCTGGAGCTTGGACAAAACAAAACATGCATGAGAGGTTGGTAGGCAGGCAGAGGCAGGCAGGTAGGAGAAGCTGTCCGTCCAATCCAGGGAGGCCAGCCAAGCAGCATGAGCGAGCGTCATGATACCATGCGTGTTTTTCTCGAGAACATATAGCCACCACTTTTCGTCTTTTCCTCTAACTGATACTCCCTCCGTCCCACAATACAAGGATTTGAATCATTCAAATTTCAGAAACGACAGTAAAGGAAAATGACTTCTATACCTCTCATTTTACACTACCTACCAACTCTCTACCTACGCACCAACCTCATTTAATTTTGTCACGTCCTTCCAAATTTTTACATTTTGGTACAAATTTTGAACCCTCCAGTACCTTATATTATGGGACTGGAGGGAGTAGTACACTATATGCCGTCTATCTGCACTTGGAGTTCTGATGGAAAAGAAAATAGAAAGAGGAGCGCACTCAGCTCACTGTCGTACTCGTACCCGCCAACTGAAATCCTTCTAGATGCCTTTGCGGCCTTGTAGTGCTACAACCGCTAATCGAGCACACAGCGGGTCGCCGGCCTGAACCACCTTTTCCTGTGAGCAATTTTTTTGCGAATCGAGACGATGACAATTGACACTAGGTACACCATGAGTCCATGAGTCATCATGAGACGCGTACGTACTCCACCAACGGAAAGAGAGGAGAGCCTAACTTCCTTTTTCTTTCTCGCAATGGCAACACGCACGGCTGCCGTCGTGGTGCCACCACCTCAGTACCAACAATCCGCTGGCATATAGAATCTTCTATCGATGCGTACAAGAAGCACTGCTTTATTAATTTGCCTCGATCTGCACTTGATCGGAAAAGAGGAATCTTCAGGGAGGTCCAACATACAGCTGCTAATTAAACACACATTGACACTGCACGGCAATCACGTTTCCGAAGCAAAACCAGCGGCGCATGGACCATCTGATAACTAGTAGTAGTTAGGTGAGGTGGCGCCGAGCCAGGTGATCGATGGCGTCTGTCCACCAACCTCCAGCTACCACTGCACCTGCACGCCCCCTTCCCCATTCCATGCCGTCCGCCCGATTCCTTTCCATCCGTAGCAAGTTATTGCGAACCCGCGGAGCAAATTATAGCTACGACATCCATCAGTTAATTGGTTGGTTGGGAACCTGCTAACTAACAACGCGCTGTTGGTAGAAACTAGTCCCAGTCGATCATATCGGTGTGAGAGCTCATCGACTTAACAATCATCTATCCGAATTAAGCTAAGCGCGTCCATGCACGGATGTCGGATGATGGGGACTGCGCTTGATAACTTGCGTGAATGTGGTCAGTTTTCCCAAGACACGTGAAAATAAAGGTGTTTTGGAGCTGAGATGTCATCTCTTGCAGCAGGTAGGGATGTAGGGCAGCAGGTTTCAGGCTCATCAACATACGTTCCAGGGAATGGCATGGGATTCATGTGACAGAATATATTTCCGGAGGAACAGCTCGTACGTGCGCTCGTGCATCCAGTCCAGGAGGCAAATTTGGGCACAGCCAACCCTAGTCCTCTCATCCTCTGCACCGTGATATGGTTGGTAAGCAGCCAACTTGCAGTACGTTGTTCTGTTTGCAGCTAGCCCTGGCTATGAGAGAGATATATATATATATATATATATATATATATATATATATATATATATATATATATGATAAATTCATTCTACTCCCGGGTGTAGTTACTCCCACGTTCAAAAAACCACTTTGTGTATATGTACATACCCATTTATCACTTGGAGTATGTTCACATACCTAAAATAAGATTTATGAAAGTGATAACTATGAAAAAATTTCAGTCGAACTCATAATTTTTTGCACCTTGTGATGTATGTTATTTCCTATATTGAAACATGAGTATGTTCATTAACTTTATGTTTGCTTACACATAAAAAATAGTATGTCCACATACCATTTTTAAAAATCAAGTATGTGTACATACTTTTTTTTTATAAACCTCAAGTATGCAAAGATACCTTCTAATTTGTGAGATACAAGTATGGAAGTATATATATATATATATAACTATTAGTCTGCAGCCGGCCACAGAATACTTATTCTGTAGCCGGGTCCAAAGCCCGCATGCGCCCAGCTGTCTGTACCTCAGGCCCCTAATCACTTCACTTTTTCCCGGCTGTAATGATGGTCGCATAAATGAAAAGAACTGCTCCGTGCGTCACCCATGCCTCTTCATCTTGCATGTGTCAACTCTATTTTTGTATGTTTCTGTTTCGGAGACTTTGATTTATTTGTTTTCCAAATTTGTTGGTCAAATAAGGTGATATACTCAACAGGAGCAATTTAGCAAACTGAGTAATATAGTTTGACTTTGAACCGTGCAAGATACTATATTCTTAAAGTAATATTTTCCTATAATACCAAACGGATTTTAAAATAATTGTGGTAAACTGATGACGATGTTATGGTAAATATACTTTTGAGGTAAATCAATGACGCTATTCTAGTAAATATTTTATGGTAAATTGATGCTACTATAATGGTAAAAATACTTTGAGGTAAAATCGATGATGCTATTCTAGTAAATACATTGTCCTAATTTTTTTACATCTTGTAACTCTGTTCATCGGAATCTGCTTGGTGATAAATTTTTTCCGAGTACTTTCACTCTCTTTTATATAGTAAAATTGGTACCTCCAATAGTATGGCACGTAATTGTAGTAGCTCTCCATGATACCTAATGTATTATCGTAATCGAATTTTCTATTGCAGGCACGCCTGGACAGAATAATAAAACTACACAGTTTATTCTCATAATCATAGTGCACATGCGTGTAAAAATGAATAGGGCAGGGAGCGGTTTCGTTTTACTAGCAGGTGCAGCTCCTTTGTCAGGCATCACGTGGGGTGGCTTGCATGCCGGCTCCGTCATTTACTACAGTAATTAAAGTGAATGGGCGGAGGAGACGCCACAGATTAAAGACTAACAACGAAAATGAGGTGCGTCCCGATGGGGTTTGTGCAGTCAAATGGCCCGGCTACAAAATAAGCTATTTCGTGACCGGCTACAGAGTATACTCTCCCAAATTATACGATCATCTCAAAATTTTACAAATTTGACCACGGACCGCCATGGCCCACGGCGGTTCCACGGCCAACCGCCGTGGGCTACGGCGGTTAGGCTCCACCGCCGTAGCGCACGGCAGTTAGGACAAACGCCGTAGCACGCGGCGGTCGGGGACGGCGTTTGCCGGTGCTGCTCGGCGGCAGGCAGCGACTGGAACTCTTGCAACCCAACCGCCGTGGCCCACGGCAGCAGTTTTTTTAATATTTAGAAGAGAAAACACACACTTTGCAATGGCATGTACGGCGCTCGAAAACCCTAACAAAGCGCCTTACGTACTGATAACATGCCTTAGGGAATTTAGAAAATTGATTACAACAGGTCTAATTAATCTAGTTGTACGAGAACTGCCCGGAGAGCAAAGACCCGCCGGAGTCTTGCGACGACATGTAGCAGTACCCATGTGGGGGTGGAGGTGGTGAAGGTGGAGGGGAGCTGTTCTTCTTGTGGCATTCACAAGTGCAGGTTAAACATTTGCAGCATCGACCGTCTACAGCGCTGGACGATCAATCAGGGGAAGCCAATGCCTCTGACAGCTCCTGCTTCAGGTTGTAGATGACGACATCCTCGAGGTAGTCGATGTACTCTTGATAGGGGCGAATAGCTGGTGGATCCACCCATTGCGAGAAACCCGCAGTTCCCTGTTTGAGTGGAGTACTGCAAAAGGCAAGAAAACATTAGCAAACCAAAGAAAGATGATGAACAAATTTGTGGACATTGCTTACCCATGCATGTGGGCAGTGCCAGAAGCGACGACCGGAGTTGTTCCATCCCTCGTACACTTGCATCACGCAAAACTCACCGTGCGAACACCTAGGCCTCAACACCGTTTGCTTCGGTGCGTAGCTTCTAACTTCACGCATCGATCTGACGTCACTCTTGCCTTTTAATGGGAAATTGGCTACGAAATCAGGAGATTGTTGATGCCACAACATAGGACCGAAACCGTGTTCATCCCCACTCCAGGAAGTCATTGTTGAATGCTGTGAGAAGAAGACAATGGAGTGAATGGTACTACATATAGGCAGAAGAAGGAGCCTGGCTGGGTGGTGGGCCCTTTGATCCGTGGGAAGAGAAACGAAGCAGTGACTCAGAGAAAATACACCCTAGTACTAGGGCACTTCCGCATTGTGGGCCAGTCGATCCGTGGGAGGAGAACACGTCAGTGACTCGGAGGAAACACAACGACTCTGCATATGACCGTAACTCTAACGAAACACACGTAACGAAGAAAACACACTCTAATGCAGTTCGATTAAAGTTCTTAAGGATACAAACCGAGGACCCTACATCACGATGTCATGAAATCCCGAATTATTTGATACAGTACGACTAATACTCTAGGTCTACTGAGTACAACGGGGGTATTTCCCCTTCCTGATGGCATCAGGCCCAGCTTCCTTGGCCCGGCGAGCCCTCTCCCTCTTTTTCTCTCTGTCGGCTTCACGGGCCTGGGCCGCATCACGTTCTCTCATCTCCTGTCGAATGCGCATTTCCTTCTCCTCCTCCTTTTTTTCCTCTCTCTTTTCCCACTCAACCATGCGGAACCACCTCTCCCTTGCATCACGGCCCGCTTCCTCGACGTAGCTCTTGTCGAACTCAGACTGCTTGGTATCTAGCCACTGCATGAAATCACAAAGAGGAGGTGGAGTCTTTTTTGAAAGACATGTCAGCAAATAATAAAACAAAAATGACAAATGAATAATCAAGAAATGTAGTAAGTCCTTACTTTGGCTCTAAGGTTGCGATCGAAAGGCTGGATCGTGTGGCCCGTGTTGTGGCACTTGTAGCATATCACTACTGTAGGTCCAGCTTCAGCTTCATCCATGTTGTTTCTAATCCTCTTCTTCTTCCTTCTTCCAACACCTTGGCACATCTCAGGATCTGGATTTGGTATGTGCACAGCATTTTCTTTGGGGTTCTCAGTAAAAGTACCCTGCACGAGGTAGCCCTGGATTGTTCGGTTCCAAATGTTCTGAATAGTTTGCTTGTCGTAGTACCATGGTATGTACCTACGGTAGCTGAAATTTTGAAGTTCATAACATACGGCGATCACATTGGAGCAGAGTTTGTGTAGTAGCTGTGGCTTCCGGCATGAACATCTGCATATTTGGTTGCCAAGGTCACACACTTGTTGCGTCTTTTCACGCGCTGGACCTAGGCGCATTTTCCCTTTGCACTCAACCTCATATCTTCACATAATTTCATTCTCAGCGGACTGGTACAAAGGCTGCGCTGTGACCGTGTGCAGAAGTGCTTTTTTCTGAGCCGTGTCCAAATACTCAGTCATTCTGGTGCAGTATGTTATTTGAGTCTTCCTCAGAACCTCATCTGCTACCTTGTTCCTTTCGTAGAAATATTGCATTGTACGATACATGAAGAACTCAATGATGCCAACTAGAGGAAGAGGTCTTGACCTACGAAGCACACAGTTGTAGATCTCAGCAAAATTAGTGGTCTTTATCCCATGTCTTGCTCCGCTCTCGTCAAACATGAGACACCACTTCTCCTTAGGCTCATTCTGAATCCACTGGCTGAAGGTCTTCACAGCACGCCCTCTTATGCGCCTAACTTGAGGGCCATCTAATCCCACATCCTCGAGAGAAATTGGCTCCTCTCGAGGTTCAGGATTCACTGCCCTCTTTGCTATCTCTTCTGATGCCTTCTTTGTCAGGTCATCTAATTTCTTCCAGATGGCATCAAACTTCTTCTGCTGAGTCTGCTCACACAACCGCTCGAACAATTTAGACAGGGCCTTGTTCTTGAACTGGCTGTGGAAGTTTGATTTTATGTTTCTAGTGCACCACCTGCTCTTAACATCGAGCCACAATGGAACTCTGTATCGCTCTTGGCTGCCATCTTTCATGTCATTCATTGCTTGCAAAATACCTTTGTGCCTATCGTGTATGACACACACATTTTGCACCACCATGTTCTTCAACCTCTCAAAAAACCAGTACCAACTGTCACCATTCTCCCCCTCCGCAAATGCAATGGCCAAAGGAAGCAACTGATTGTTACTATCAGCTGACACAACTGTCAGGATTGTTCCTTTGTATTTACCAGTGAGAAAAGTACCATCTATGCAAATGACCGGTCGACACAGTTTGAAAGTCTCAATGCAGGCACCCAAAGCCAAGAATGACCGCTGAAGCACAAGCTTGCATGGTTTCTCCCGACAAGGATAGTCCTTGATATCATAGTAGCTGCCAGGATTCATCTGAACTATTGTGTGCAGCAAGCTAGGCAAATTGTGGTAGGATGCTTCATAAGTACCCCACCTATGCTCCAATATCTTCTTCTTTGCTTGGTATGCCTTGCTGTAACTGATGGTGTACCCGAATTTTTCCTGAATTACACCGATAATGGCCTTCGGCTCATAAGAAGTACATTTTACAATGGTAGGGTACATGTGGCTTGCAACAAAATCGGCTGAAATGTTTCGGTGCTTAGCATCAATCCGATCAAGAGTACAACTGTGAGGCACCACTTCTTTCACCTCTAAGTAATAATCCCACTTTCCCTTATATGCATACACTCGAAAAGAACAATCCTCCTTCTTGCAATGCACATCATATATCCTCGGAGAGCTTTTCACTACCCTGAACTCCCTATGCAGAGTCAAGGTGGACCACTGCTTGACTGCATCCTTCACATGTGCAGTACTGGGGTACATGACGCCTACTTTAACCTCATTCTCCGTGTACTCCCAGAGTCCCAGGGCACAACCTCACCACCATTAATAGTACACTGTGAGAAATCGTAGTTCTGCCAATCCCAGGGCACATGATCCTCAGACAGATCATCATCATTAGCATCATCATCTGAAGAGTCATGTTCCAATGCACGTTCATCAGCTTTTAACTCTCTCTCATAATGTCTCATCACCTCAGGGTTTCTTTCTCCCTGATCAACAAAACCAGTGTCAACAAAACCTCTAGATGTCTCATGACTTTCAGAATCCCCTTCTTCCTCCACTTGTTGTTCCCCTTTTTCATCACCTTCTTCGTCCTCTTGTTGTTCCCCTTCATCATCACCTTCCCTCTCATCTGCATCCTCAGCTTCCTCATGTACTTGACTGCTAGACCCACCCTTCAGGTAAACTTGAACAAACAAAATCACGGGCAAACCAACTCGGCATGCATTTCTGATATAACTCCTCCATTGTCGAGTTCCTTCAAGTGGCATGAGCTCCCAATACACATGTTCACTTCTGTTGATTAGTACCATCACCGACATGCATTGGTGCTCTAAATCTACTGCAAATGACTTGACCAGCCACTTGGTTATACCCTCCCAACTTCTTTCTGCTGCTCTTTTAATATTTTGCTTAATTGAACTAGAATTTGACAAGTCAACTCCTTGTGGATCATATATAATTTCTTCAGATCCATAATACAATTTGACTGTGACTGTCTCGGACATGTCTGATTTATAATAAAAACCAATAACTACTATCAAATACTACATCCAGGAACTAACAAACAAAAAGACTAATATCTAAACTAACAGTAAATATGTTACGTAGTTTAGTCTAATGAGTGACAAACATGTAAACTATAATCTAAACCATAACTACAGATCTATACTCCAGAGATCTTTACCATACAGAAATCTACAGAATTAATAGTAATTATATGTAAGTAAAAATACTAAAAGAGTTCAAATCAGCGAAATACCTGCAATGAAGCGAAGAAGTAGCAGAACTTCGCTGCTCCGCCCCCTCCACCTCACTCTCTTTTCCTTCTAAACACTAAACCCTACGGAAATGAACTATTTAATACTACAGATCTAAAAAAATCTAATTAATCAATACTAATTACGATTTCATTACATCTAAATACATGTGCTAAAAGGGTTGAAATCAACGAAATACTTACAATGAAGCGAAGGACCAGCAGAGCTTCGCTGCTCCGCCCCCTCACTCCTCCTTCCCTCTCAACTCTCTCTTTCTTTCTTTTTCCGAATTATTATGACAATTTCGGGCAAATTTTCGGTTCTTATAGGGTCTGACGACCTGCCGCTGTGGGCCACGGTGGTCGCAAATCCCTACCGCCGTGGCGCACGGCGGTTGGGCCTGCCGCCGTGGCCCACGGCGAATGGAGGTCAAGCGTCGTGGGCCACCGCGGCTGGTCTTCCCGCCGGTTGGGCCCGTGGCGGTAGGCCTAACCGCCGTAGCCCACGGCGGTTGGCCGTGGAACCTCCGTGGTCCACGGCGCATGACGGTCCGTGGTCAAATTTGTAAAATTTTGAGATGGTCGTATAATTTTGCAAAATGATTTATATATATATATATATATATAAATCCATGGCTATCAATTCTTAGCACAGGTTTGTGTTCCCTCTATTCTGGAGTACGTAGAGTGATTAACGAGTACGAGGTAGGCAAACCCGAAGTCCGAAGACATTCATTCCATCGTGGTTTGACTAGTAGGAACGATCTGCGGATCAACGCATTCCAACACTCCAATATTTTCTCCATCTCCAGCGAGACGAATTCTCCAACAGTGTACTATCTGTCATTGGGAGGTGAAGTGATGCCATGACCGGAAAGGTTCCAACCTCGTTCAGCCCCCCAGTTCTCTCAACATTCGACGCCGCCCCGTGATCTCAAGAGTCAAGGGCCGTGTTTAAATCACTTGCAAAAAATTTTCAGAAAAGGGAATCTCGCATGCATGGAGTACTAAATGAAGTCTATTTGCAAAACATTTTCACACATAGGTGTAACTTTACGTGATGGATCTAACGAGCATAAATAATTTAATAGTTGCTACAGTAATGCTACAGTAACCATCTTCTAATCATGTGGTCAAAGCCCTCATTAGACTCCTCTCGAAAATTTACCTAGAGGTGCGAAGGTAGTTTTGTAAACTGCATTTATTTAACACCCTTAATTATTGGTCAAAGTTGCATTTAATACCTCAAAAATTTTACCTAAAGAGACGTTCGATGTGCATTTTTTTTGCACGCATTGCATACGGGGACAAATAATTGGTGTTAGGTTTCTCTGGACCTGCTGCCGCTTCGTTTGGACCAAAGTGTCAAGTGGCTGGCCAGAAAGGGAGCCGTGAACAGCGAACACTACGTACGTACGCCTTCCCTGCAACAGTCTCTGTTGGCCAAGATAAGATCCGCCCCTCTCAATTTGCGATAAAAAGGGCGAAAAAAGGGAAAGAAGAGAAAGAGACACGACTTCGCTAGCGCGGTGGGAGGGGGAAAAGAAAAAAAAAATCCCGCGACGACAAGGATCCCACAGAAGCTTTCACTTGGCCAATGGTTACCTTTTGTTATGTAGGTCGATCCGTCGATAGCAATAGCAAACGTTGATTGGTGAATGGTGACAGTTCGCCGGGATATTTTGGTTCGCCACTTCAGGGCTTGGCAATCTACTAGAAATAGCGGCGGCGGCGCTAGTAAATACTCCGCGCTCCGTCTGAACTCTCTGTCCGGAGGAGGAGGAGAGTGTGTTCGACTTGATCACTCGAGTAGATGACATGTCAACCTTGGGTTGTTCAAGCGACGACGATAGGTGTCTACGCCTCGTCATCCGGCCGGAAAAAGGAGGGCGCTGCATATTCGTCACGATTCACGCGACGGGCCGGGAGGAGATGGAAAGCAAAGAGCAGAGGAGAGGACATGCAAGCCCGCCCTCTTTTCGCCACTTTCCGAGTTGTCAGGTCCTTTTCACCGGTACCATGTACTGTATGTACAAAAGACTCGGCTACCTACCAGAACTAAACACACGGGCGCGCGCACAACGCTTCTGCTTGGTGGGTGTTGTGTGTCGCCGCGCCGGCCGCACGGAGGCGGAGGAATTCGGAATTCCTTCCTTCTTGAGCTGCCGATCTGCTAGGGCCAGTTTCGTTGTTGTACCACCTGTAAACATTTATAACGTGCCTCCACAAATTCTGCCGCCCAATCAAGGAATCGAATTCTACTCGTCAACAGCGCGAAAATGATGTGCTGGGTGGCTAGCCCCGCCGGTGTGCGGGCTAGCCGGCGCAGGTTCGATTCCTACGGGAATCGAATTTGCGTCTCTCACAGGGGAATTTATTTCCCCAGCAGACGCATATATGTGCGGTGGTTGAGCGGCCAGATGACCCTCTCAGTAGTCTGCTGTTGTAAAAAAATCTCCTCGTCTGTCCCATGCCAAAGCACAGGTCTAAGGCTAGCCTTATCTCACGTGTGCTGCGGTACCGCTGTGTATGGGTGGGGCAGGGGTTCGGAGATTTTCTCGACCTGTGTGAGAAGGTCTTCTTCTTGATACAATACCGTGGGGGTGGTCTTACTCCCCGCAGGTCGAGTTTTTTTTTAATGATGTGCTGCAGTGCTGTGCTGGTATACTATTTCCTTTCCCAATTCTACTCGTCGACTTGAGGTGCTGCAAGTATTTTTGAGAGAATCAAATGGGGAGGGAGAAACTGCGAATTACTAATATGAACTGAGATAAACATGCGAAAAAAACATCAGCTTTGTTTTTGTTTTAACCACCTCGAACAGCGCTGTCCGTTACTCAGAAAAAACTGCCTGTCTTACAAATTGCCGCGATGAAGCTATCTAAAACACAGCGACGCCCTCCATCAGTCCTCTGTATCTCTGGGGTGATTTCCTCTGATTCATATGTACTGGCCTTGCTCCAACGGCCTGAAATATCCCAACCCTCGCGGACCAGGCTTGGCGGCCTGGCAGCCGCACGCCTCGCCGGCGCGGAGGCCCAGGCGGTAGCAGAGGCACACCACCACCGGCTGCGGCTGCGGCTGCGAGTGCGACTGCGAGGTGGGCGTGCCGGCCGCCGCCGGCGGGCCGACGGACAGGTCGAGGTTCAGGTCGGGGCACCGCGGCTCCCCCGTGCTCGCGCCGCCGCTGCCGCTCCCGCTGCTGGTGCTGCTGCTGCTGCGCCCGCCGTCGTCCGACGAGGACTCCGCCGGCGCCGGCTTGATCACTGCGAGCACGACAGGAGAAGCCGGGACGGCGGCGGCTCCTACGGCAGGGTGGTGGTGCGGCAGCGCCGCCGCCCGGTGCGCCGCGGTGGCGGTGGCGGTGGCGTCGGTTGCGCCACCGGCTCCGAGCGGGCGGTGCGTCTGCGGGTCGACGCCCCGGGCGAGGAGCTTGCGCTTGATGTGCGTGTTCCAGTAGTTCTTGATCTCGTTGTCGGTGCGGCCCGGCAGCTGCCCGGCGATCAGAGACCACCTGCGAACCAAGGAAGGAAGGCGTGTCGTGTCAGCAACGAACTAACGAATCGAAGCCGGCATCATCATGGCATGGCGGTCGATCGATGAGAGAGCGTATCCAGGGAAAAGGCCGCATGGCGAAGCTTACTTGTTGCCGAGTAGCGCGTGCAGGCGGATGATGAGCTCGTCCTCCTCGTCGGTGAAGTTCCCCCGCTTGAGGTCCGGGCGGAGGTAGTTCATCCAGCGGAGCCTGCAGCTCTTGCCGCAGCGCAGGAGCCCCGCGGCCTTGGGCAGCGAGCGCCAGCACCCTTCCCCGTGCGCCCGGATGTAGGCCACCAGCCGCTCGTCCTCCTCCTTGGTCCACGCGCCCTTGTTCGTGTGCGCCTTCTCGCAGCACGGCGACCTCCCCATGGCTATGGCGATCGATCGGGGTGGAGCGAGAGCTGAGCAGCTAGCGCGGGCGCCGCAGAGCTCTCTCTCTCTCGCCCTGTTGCCGGGGCGCGGCGCCGCGGGGGCCCGTATATATGGCGCATTGGCGCGTGCGTGGTGGTGTGGTAGCTAGCGAGGTGTGCTGCTCCTTTTCCCTCTCTCTCTCTCTCTCCATTGACCGGGCGCGGCGTTTTCCTCCTGGTCCGGGCGAGTTTGACGGGCGGGCCCCCCGGCGCGCGGGGTTGGGAGTTGGAGTTGGGGGTGGTGGTTGCGGCGGTGGAGCCCGCGCGTGTCGTGCGCCCGCGCCGCGATCAAGTGCCGCCCCCACTTGTGTGTTGTGTCCGGTGTCCGCTCGCCGGTTTGGTGGCTGGGTGGTTGCGTTGCGTTACGGCTCCGGGCGCCACCGCCGCGCCCCGGCGTCGCGCGATTTCAATGCCTCGCACGACGTCGCTGCCGAGAAGCGGTGACGGTTGGATCGGCCGGCCGGCCGGGACCGGTGCATGTTTATGACACGGAGCGCGGGGGGCGGCGGCAGACCGCTGCGAGTGAGTGAACCACTGAACCGTGCGCGCGTGAATGGACCCCCTGCGGCCGAACGACGACGAAGGCTGGCAGCAGCACAGTGCTATCTCCTACTACCTACCTATGGCCTATGGGGCGTGACCGCGTGAGTTCTTGATCGAGCCCGTGGAGCCGTGCAATCAGCACGCCATTAACGCCATTAATCAGTCAGTCCAACTCGACCGTATACAGGGCGCTGCTCATCAACGTCAGGTAGAGTACGTTGATTTTCATGTTGGGTTGGTCACGGTCGGGCAAAGTGCCAAAAGTCACCTTGGTCTCGACGGTGCAATGCACATCCAAGAGCTGATTACAGTAGGTAGCCGCATTCCATCCAAGGTGCTAAATTAAAGGTGCGGTTGCGGCGGGTGCATGAATGAATGATGATACGTGCGCGCGCTCTACAAGAAGGTAGGGGCGTAGCTACTGGGAGATTGTTGGGGATAGTTAATTTTCGGGGCCCTTTTGATTAGGTGACGTGCCCTGCGTCCGGTCGGGTAGTTTAGGTCGGGTTTGGTACCGTAGGTGGTGGGCTTGAAATTAAAAACGGCGCTCCTGGTCAAAACTACCAGCAACATGCCAAGCGTCCGACCCCTTTTTCCGTTGGAACTGCTTGTCTATGATGTTCTGTTGGGTTGGGAATAATTAAGGTCCCAATGGGGTCCGGTTGGAACCCAACTACGGTAGAGTACTAGACCCATCACCGTTCTTGCACAACCAAAAGCACTATATATACTCTCCCCAAAATTACATGTATAAATATACAAAGCTGTAGTAACTTAATTTCATCTGTGTATAACTATCGGTGGTAAATACTACCCCTCTGTTCTTAAATATACGACGTTTTTTAACTTGTTTTCTTGTCCTAAACATCATATATTTAATTTAAGAATGGAGGTACTTAGCAGCACACAGGCGTGGTTAACAAGTTCTTCACGATAACTCCACGTACCTAAACACTCACGGTTATACTCGCCGAACGTACGGCGCGGCGCGGCGCGGCGTGTCCATGTCTCACGCGACCCCCGGCGCCGTGAATGTGATGCCACGTCGGACGTACGTCACGGGGGACCGAATCTTTGGTGCATCTCCCACGCCCAACCCAACCCGCATAGCGGCATAGGCGCTTGCGCTTGCGTTTGCCGCAGCCTGCACATACCAGCAGAGCAGTACTGTAGGTCAGACCGGCATGAGCATGACCCTTTCGGTTGACTCCAGCAGGCAGGCATGTTACTGTCCCCTCTATCGCGTGCGCCACGTCAAACACGTTTTGGTTGACTCCGGCATGCAGGCAGAACCGCGAGCGATCCCGTCCGGTCTCTGTTTGTTTATTACAATTACTCCTCCGTCACGTCAGGGGTGGACGATCGATCCATCACCCCCCCGCTCGCGGCACGCGCAGGCGAAGCAGGAGGACACAGATGGTCAACGCCACCGATGACGATGATGTGGCCAGTTGCCGACGACCCACACACACACACGAAGAAACGGCGTTTGGTGCCGACCACTGCACAACTCGTAGTCGTAGTAGCGCACCAAGCGGCCCGGGTGCTACTATACGACTTGCATGCTCTCTCGGTCGGTCTCGGCCACTTATTACGGCAGTGGCTCTCCTGTGCGGACCGGAGGAACTAGTACAGGACCAGCTACAGCGACGCAACGCATGCAAGCGCGGGGGGAAGTAGTCCACTGCATGCATGCGCGTGCGCGCGCCATCGACCGGCCGAGCTCGCATGTCAGCGCACGCACAAGCAGCAAGGAACATACTGTACGTGAACGCAGAAAATTCAGCGCGTGCAGCAAGGGGACGTAACAGAGATTAACTCATGAGACGGTGGCCATGCGGCTTGTACGTCCTCGTCAGCGACCATCGAAACGTTTAATTGCGTGTTCGATCATCAGGACCTTGCCATGCATATCCAGCAGCGACGAATCAACCTCGTACTACCTTGGGGCGCGGCACGACTGGTACTACACGTACTACTACAACCGGTGGGGCGGAAATGGTTGCGAAGTTGCAGTACTACTGACGGGCTAGCTAGTGACTACACCACGGCGGTCATCGTATTACTCGAGCCGCCGTGTTCGTCTGGGTTATCAGCCACCAGCTAGCGGTACTTTTCTCTCAGAACAAATCAGTAAGAGCGAAGTTAGAAATCTATGTTACTGGGGTCGTCGGGATCTAAATCTTGCAATCCTACATACATACTCCCTCCGTTTCAAAAATACTTGTCATTCTAAGTTTTCTAAATACATTCTCTTTATTATGTATGTGGACATACTAACTATCTAGGTGCATAACAAAAAAATGTATGCAGAAAATCTAGAATGACAAATATTTTGAAACGGGGGGAGTACAAGAGAAATCTACTGTTTTTACAACGGATTGCAGTAAAGTTAGTAAAATTCATCAGGGTCAGCGCACCACGGTGACTCCATGCAGCTCTACCTCTACAAATCAGCCATCAGCTACCAACCAGCAGTACTTTTCTCTCAGATCAAATCAGCACCCGCCACCAACCGCCAGCGAGACGAACAAGGTGCGACTGGGAGACCTTTTGCTCTTTTTGACCAGGTAAATCATCATTCATCAGTGGGGGTTCTGGGCAACGCCGCGCGTGGATCGGAGCTTTTCGCTCGAGGCTACAGGCTACTATACTCCACTTGCCAACTAGGAGTAGTAGCGCTAATGGAGTGTTGGAGTAGTGAACCGAGCATCAACGTACGGGTCGAGAAACGGACGGATCGGCGGGGTTCAGCGGCCGGCGGCGGCTAGCTGGAGGAGCCGGATACCACACGGTCGTCGTTCGATCCTCCAGGATGAAGATTGATCGCTCATTCGCAAAACGATGTGTATCATCCATCTATCGCCGGCACCATCGAGCTAGCTAGGCGCGCGAGTTGTTAGCTAAGACTAGACAGGCGCGACACGGACGCTAGGTAATTGCCCAGACGCGCCGCACGTTTTCAGCGGCAAAGCCGTTGCGTTGCGTTGCGTTGCGTTGCTCCACCAACTGTTCCACGCTTATCTTTTTTTAGACGGAAAATACATTAATCTTAGCCTATTATACTGACCCTTTTACAAACAGGACCCCAAACAAAAAGAAGATTACAAGGAGTTGTCTAAACTCCTAATTATCTTCCTCGAAGCCTTCAGAGATCCGTTTGTCACCGCCGCCGAAGCCGCTTCCCAATCATCGCCGGGCACCAGAGTCAATCTCCACGAGGTGGAGGCCGCAGAGGAGGGCTTACTTCTAGGCGAATCAGCCGAGTACACTACCTCCCAGGCGCTTCGGCCAACTCTAGTACCCACGACGCATCCATCGAAACCATCGCCAGCAACCCGAGCAAAGCTCAGATTTTCGCCAAAGAACATCTTCCTCGAGATTAACAGGGACAACAACATCATCACCTGAAGAAGAAGACGATGCACCGGCCCTCGACTCCTGGACAGGTCTCCCCAGCCTCTCCGTTGACGTCGGAGTAGATCACCATCGGAGAACGGAAGAATCTGGGAGAAATTATTCCTCTGCAACGCCGTCGCTTCCGCATCGCCGTCGCCGCCAGGAAAACCAAGCCACAGAGGAGCCATGCTCCTCCAGCAAAACCTGACTCCACCGCCGATCATCGGCGGCGAGTAAACCCTAGACCTAGATGGACTCGGTCTCCTAAAAGATGGACCCCCGCTCCCCTTGCCACCGGCTAGGAGGCCGGGGACGAGGAAGAACGGGGGCCAGAGGCGGGCGGCGGCGGCGCCTGCGCAAGCAGGCGGCGGCGGCGGAAGTTCCGCTCGTGTCGCCCGTGGGGGGCGACGCAGGGGACGGGGGTTGCGTGCGGGCCCTGTTCCAGGCTTATCTGTAGAGTCCATGCGAAACCCGTCTCTCTCAGCGCGCTAGCACTGGTAGAGTGAGGGGCTTTAGTCCCGGTTGATAAAGGGTATAGGTCTCTCCAGTCCAATCGAGACTAATGATGAGAGACAAAAGGCCCCCCTTTAGTCCCGGGTGAGCAACCGGGACTAAAGGAGGCCTTTAGTCTCGGTTGGTAATACCAACCGGGACTAAAGGGTTTTTAGAAAATAAAAAAAAAGCTCAGCAGAAGCTGGCATCTGCTACCAGCTCCAGCTCCGCCGGCTCCAACTTCAACTCCAACTCCAACTCCCAACTCCAACAAGAACAAGAACAAGTTCAATTCCACCAAGAACAAATTCAATTTCACTACACCATTCACAAGAACGGGTTCAATTTCACTACACCATTCACAAGAACGGGTCCAATTTCACTACACCATTCACAAGAACGAGTCCAATTTCACTACACCATTCACAAGAACGGGTCCAATTTCACTACACCATTCACATATAAAATCACACAAATTCATTCAAGTTCATCTCACAAATCATCTACAAATTCATAACACAAATCCATCTCACAAGATTCTTTTGCACATCACAACGTATGAATTTCTCAGCACACAAATCATTCACAAAAAAAAACCTGGCCGCATGCGCGCCCTGCGCCGCCGGCCGCCCGCACGCGCGCCGCCCGGGGCCTGGCCGCGCCGACCGCTGGGGCCGTGGCCGCTGCCGGGACCTGGCCGCCCGCGCCGGGGTCCCGCCCGCGCTGCGCCGCCGGGATCCCGCGCCGAGGCCGCCGCCGGGAGCTGGCCGCCGGGGTCCCGCGCCGACCGCGCCCGCTGGGCTCCCGCGCCGGCCGCCGGGTACCACCCGCGCCGCCCGCACCCGCAGGGGTCCCGCCCTCGCCGGCCGCGCCCGCCGGGGTCCCTTCCCTTGCCGGCCGCGCCCTGCGATCCAGAAGAAAACGCAAGGTTAGAGAAGGGATAGAAAGGATAAGAAAGAAGAGAGAGGAGAGGAGGAGAAATTTGTGGCTGCTGAGTAAAGATAAGGGAGAGAGGGGGAAGCTGTCGGTGGTGGCATTCCTTTAGTCCCGGGTGGTGTTTCCACCCGAGACTAAAGGGGATCTTTAGTCTCGGGTGGAAACACCACCCGGGACTAAAGATTGACGCCACTTATTACTGGTTTGGTGTCCTTCTTTAGTCTCGATTGGTATTACCAACCGAGACTAAAAGGGGGCAGATCCCACAACTATTTCGGGCCACGTCGATGAAACCCCTTTAGTTCCGGTTCCAAAGTTAAACCGGAACAAATACTTAGGAACAAAGGTCGTTTTTCCACTAGTGTAGCTTGTCCTCAAATTAAAGGTCAGAGGGACGAAAACATACATACTCGAAAGTCAGAGGTCAGACCCCCACGCGCGGTACATACAGATGCTCCCGAGATGCATGCATGCGTTGTCAGCTGCCGCGCGCGTGCGTGTTCAACAACAACAACACCAACAACAAATCTAAAGGCGCGCCGGGGAATGAAAGGGAGAGCCAGGCTGCCCGGCCGGCCCGCCGCCGCCGCCGCCGCGACCACGCGCACTCGACAGGGCGCACCGGTGGAGCACTAGTAGCTAGCTATACGTACCAAACTGGCTACTGGCTAGCTACTACTCCACTAGTAGTTGAGTGGTTGGCGGTCAGGCAGTATTTGGTAGGGGGTGAAAAAATTTCCTCCTATTAAATGTTAGTTTGACCACTTATTAAGATTATTAAATAAAGTCAGTTTCAAAACTAATTTCACCACCTTGAGTAAAATCATGAGACGAACCTAATGAGGTCTTTGACCGTATGATTAGAGCAAAGTTACTGTAGCACGACTGTAGCAAATTGCTAATTAATTATGTTTATTAGATTTGTCGCGCAAAGTTACACTTATCTGTGAAAAGGTTTTGCAAATAAACTTCATTTGGTGCTCCATACGTATAAGATTCCTTTTGCTTGAAATATTTTTCGGGGCAACCAAACACGGCCTGAGGTGAGTGCACGAGGGCCCGGGGACCGGGGGAGCTAGCACAACAGCCGTCGCATGTGCGACCGAGGCAAGTCAGGCAACTGCAGTTGCAATACTGCGTGCACTGTGCCGCCACTGCACACACATGATGATACCCGGCCCGGTCGGCGCGCAATACACACAGCACAGGTACTGATTATTAGCGGTTGGTGCCCCCCGTGGCCCCGTCAGACTGGTTGAAGCCTTGAAGGTCTGACCTGACGATACTGATTAGTTTTTTTTGAAAAAAATACTAATACTGATTAATCAGTTGGTTAGTGGTACACATAATACTCGTATGCGTACACTAATACGGGCTACTAGCTGGTTGCAGTGTAGTGACAAGTGACAGTGTAGTAGTAGCTGCCAGCATTGATATATATGCATCCATCTGCATCTGCTGACCAAATGCCATGCATACGGGCCTACGGCATACCCACCTTGGCAAGGGGAGAAATTTCGAAATTTGGACCCGATTCGACTGCCTCTCTAGATTTGGCACCAAATTCGATGCCTTCTCAAAAATTGACACTCATCGCGAATTCTTTCAAAAAAAAGGACTTACCCCATATTATATTGTTTCTCTTCCTTTTGGCACTGTTCACTCTAGTGGAGGGATCAAATTGCACCTAGCCATCTATTATTCTCTGGAAGCCTTACCAGGAGCATCGAGGCGAAAAAAACTGCTCACCGACGCCCCTGTTCCTAGCTCTCCGCCTACGTAGCCGTGGGTGGCCGCGTGCCCACCCTGTCTGGGAAGCGGCCACAAGCGACCGGAGGGGCGGAGGGGAGGCAGCGCCAGACCAGCAGCGGCGGCGGCGGACTGCGAAGGCGACGGGGCTAGGGTTCGAGCGACTGGAGGGGCGAAGGGGAGGCGGCGGCGGACCGACGGCGGCGGCGGACCAGAGCACGACGCAGAGAACGCACGGGCTCTCCTCCGCTTGAATCGATAAGGCCAGGGGCAATTTGGTCCCTCCACTTGAGTAAACAGTGCCATATGCAAAGGATATGATAAAATATGGGGTGAGCCCTTTTTTTGAAAAAATTCGCGGTCTGGTTGTCAATTTTTGAAGAGACTTCGAATTATGTGTCAAATCTAAAAAAAGCAGTCGAATTGGGTGCCAAATTTCGAAATTTCTCTAGCAAGGGCTATGCGTATAGTAGCATGGAACAGAACAGTAGCGAGTCTTGTCCAGCTGCTCTGCTCGCGCTACTATACCAGCAGCAACAAATCTTCACTGTGCTATCATAAGTTTTTGCCGTTGCGGCGCGCGACCACCATGTTCCGTTGGATCGATTGGTTGGGCAACTTGAAGTCGAAGCTCGCTCGCTCGCTTGTTGTTTCTTGCGTGGTGCAGCGTGCTTGGAGAATCAGGCTGTGACCGTGAGGTGGCGAGCGAGGCTCGGTTGGTAGCAGTATTGACACGAATCATACGATCTGTGATGAGTTGTATATCCCGGGCCCGGTTGGGGTTGATCTGTTGTTGATACACACTTGCTGTACAACCGTCGTATCATGGCGAGCGAGGAGAGATAATGTTGTGTATTGGCGTGCAGAATGAATCATGGAGTAATAGTATATGCTGCCAGGGAATTCCTGTCCGGCTGTGCTGCTTAATCGTCCTAATCGTTTGATTCCTTTGGAGATTCTTTTTGTCGATGCTTCCTTAATTTAACATTCGTTCTCTTGCGTGGTTTCTAACTGCTTACGGAGCGAGCAGTTGTGTATGAGATACGGAGCAGGGATATACATTGGCAGAGCCAGAGCGGCAATCTTGTTTGTCACTCAATTTTTCTAAGACGTGCAAAACACGTTTTTCATTAAGAGAGGAGAAAAAACATCCGGTTTAGTTTACAACAAGGCACGGGGTCTAAAGAAAAGAAGGCGAAAGCATTACACCGCCCTCACCGGGCGAACACCTAACAACCTAGCGAGCGGGAGGAAGCCCGCACGCGCCCAAGTCCTAGCCTCATCTAGGATCGCCGGAACGAGCGCCACCGGCATGAGAGCCTCCTTATCATGAACGCGCATGTTCCGCTCTCTCCAAAGCGACCAAGCGACCAGCCAAACGAATGAGTCGAAGCCTTTCCTCCGAGCCTTAGCGACCTGCTTCCTGGCGAAGCACCACCACTATGCGAACCTCATCGGGCGATCCGGAGCTAGGCTCGGAAGGAGAATGTGCCTGAGAGCCAATAGCCAGGTCTCTCTACAGAAGACATAGTCCACCGTCAGGTGGTCCAGCGTTTCGGATTCCTGGGCGCAAATCGCGCAGGTGTCCGAGTCCCTAAGCCCGTGACGGTGAAGCCGGTCCGACGTCCAGCAACGGCCGTGCAAGACCAGCCATGCGAAGAACTTGCACTTCCCCGGCATGTGAACCTTCCAGATCTGTCGTGCTCCGAGGATGTCGACGCGACCAAGTAAGAGGGCGGAGTAGGCCGAAGCCGAGGAGTAAACTCCGCTAGGCGACCACTTCCAGATGAACCGGTCAGGTTCGAACGTGAGCCTGACCTCCTGCAGTAGGTCCCAGATGACAAGGTACTGCAAGACCACCTGCACAGTCCGGGCGTGGGTTACATCCGCGACCCAACGGATCTCGGCCGCCCCCGTCTGCAAGGCCTCGGCGACAGTGCGGGATCGACGCACCCTTGGCGAGACCGCGGCCCAGAGGTTTGGCGCCAAGGATTTGACGGAGCACCCGGAGATCCAGTTGTCCTCCCAGAAAAGTGCACGGGTACCGTCCCCAACCTCCACGCAGATGGAGGCGTTGAAAAAGGCCTGTGTAGCCTGGTCAATAGGGAAGCGGAACGCCGCCCATGTCCTGTCCGGGTCAGTCCTCGCCAGCCACAGCCAACGGAAGCGCAATGCGGTACCAAAGACACGAAGGTTGGGCAGGCCGAGCCCTCCGCAGCGAGTGGGGCAGGTGACGTTCACCTAAGCGACCAGACAGCACCCGCCCGAGGCCACCTCTGTGCCGGACCAGAGGAAGCCACGGATGAGGGTTTCGACCGCGCGCAGTGCCCAGGGGGAGATGAAAATCGTCATCGAAATGTGAACCGGGATGGCAGAGAGAGTGGATTTGGTAAGAACGAGGCGGCCACTGCGGCTCAACAGTCTGCCCTGCCAAGGGGGCAGGCGCCTAGCGACCTTGTCGACCAGTGGCTGCAGGGCCGCTTTGGGTAGCTTTTTGATAGAAAGGGGTACCCAAGGTAGGTGCAAGGGAAGTCGGCGATCGTGCAGGAGAGAATGGATCGGACCAGAGACAAGTGATCCTCGGAGCAGTTTATGAGGTAGACCTGGCTCTTGGAGTAGTTTGCCGCCAAGCTAGTCGCGCTCTCGAAGAGCGACAACACCACCTTGACGACCCGCAGATCGAGCTCGACCAGAGAGAAGAAGGCGACCACATCGTCAGGGTAGAGAGATGCGCGAAAGCGGATACTCCTCCCTAGATCCAGAAGGAGACCGCGGGATTCCGCCTTGCGGAAGAGGGCATGGAAGCATTCCATGACCAGCACGAAGAGCATGGGGGATAGGGGGTCCCCCTGACGCAGGCCTCGACCGTGGCAGATCCGCTGCCCAGGGGCGCCATTAAGCAACACCCTGGTGCTAGCGGTGGACAGAATGACCGAGATCCAATCGGTCCATCTGCGAGGGCAGCCGACAGCCGAAAGGAGCTTAAGGAGAAAAACCCAGCCGACTGAGTCGAAAGCTTTGGCTAGATCAATTTTGAACATGATCCTAAGGAGCTTTCGACTCGAAAGAGCTCTCACCGTGCTAAGAACATAGCGGAAATTATCATAGATGAGGCGACCTTTGATGAAGGCACTTTGGTTGGGCGAGATTAGAGAAGAGAGGTGTGGGGCGAAGCGGTTAGCAGCTGCTTTGAAAAAAAGTTTTCCAAAACTATGGATTAGACTGATGGGTCGGAAATCAGAAAGAGCGACCGGGTCTGGTTTTTTGGGTAAGAGTGTGAGGAGAGCACCGTTCAGGTGGTGAAAGCTGCAGAAGTCCATGTCAGAGAGGGCGTTGAACGCCCGCAGCCCATCACCCCTGATGATCGACCAGCAAGATCTGTAGAAGCGACCCGTGAAACCATCTGGGCCAGGGGCCTTGTCTAGTGGGAGGTCTTTAATCACCTCCCAGACCTCGGACTCGGAGAAGGGAAGACCGAGGTCCTCCAGGTCCAGCCGCGGGAGTCCCAGTTCCTCGAAATCGAGTGCGCAGGAGCGCTCGTGGTGGGTACCCAGAATTCGGTCGAAGTAGTCAAAGGCTGCTTTAGCCTTGTCCTCTTCCCGAAAAACTGGATGACCATCGACCAAAACGGAGGGGATCAAATTTTTCCTTCTGCGGTGGTTGGCATGGAGGTGGAAAAGTTTAGTGTTAGCGTCCCCCTCACGCAGCCACCTGACGCTAGACTTTTGCCGAGCGATCGTTCGCTGCAGCGAAGTCAGGCCTAAGTAGCGTAGTTTGAGGAAGTGTCGTAAGGAAATCTCCTCAGGGGAGAGCGACCGTGAATCCTATGCGACCTCAAGACGGAAAATTGCCTCCTTGGCAATCTGATTCTACAGGCGAATGCTACCGATCACCTTGGAGCTCCATTTTACCAACGCCTTCGCTGTCTCACGAAGGAGGTGGTCGATCATACGGAGGGGGTCAGCATCCGGGCGCGGCTCCGACCAGACCGCCTTGACGGTGTCCAAGAAGCCTTCGACCTTAGGTCAAAAGGCCTGGAAGGTGAAGCGTTTCTTGGAGTGCACCCCACAGTCGAGAAGGAGGAGGAGGAGTGCATGATCGGAACACCTCGAAGAGACAACATGAAGAGCGGAGGAGGGGAAAAGAATCTCCCAGTCCTGGAAGACAAAAACTCTATCAATACGCTCCAAAGTGGGATGCGACCTCTTGTTGCTCCAGGTGAAGAGACGGCCCTGGAGATGCAGCTCAAGAAGCTCAAGGTCGTTAAGGAAACGATGGAAGTGACCCATCATTCTACGCGACAGGCGACCATTGTTCTTGTCGGCCGCCTGATAGATGAGGTTAAAGTCCTCGCAAAGAACCCAGGGCCCAGAAAGTATCGGACGCAGGGTACGAATCTCAGCGAGGAAGGAAACTTTATCCGCATCGGACTGCGGGCCGTAAACGGACGAGAGCCACCAGGACTGAGAGGGTGCGGAGAGCAGCGCGACCTTCACCGTAACGTGGTGCATGCCAGTAGAGGGGGATGAGATGAGCCAGGTGTCTTTGCGCCAAGCGACCAAAATGCCACCGCGGGAGCCCACAGCCGGCAACGCAACATAGTCAAAGTCGAGGCCTAACATATCAAGCATGAGGGAAGGGGGTACAACCGCGAGCTTAGTCTCTTGCAGACAAAGAAGAGAGACACGCTCGGAAGCTACCAACTCGCGGACCGCCAAGCGTCTAGCATGCTGGTTAAGCCCGCGGACGTTCCAAACAGCTAGGTTTACATCCATTTAAACACGAAAATAAACGACCACACGACTAACGCAGACTCAGGCCTGCGCGTCGACGACCAGCTGCTCCTCGGGGAAGAGCTCACGAACTGCCGCCTGAAACTCGTCGTCCTCCAGCACGGAGCACTGGAAGGACCCCTCGACCTGGGTGCCGAAGAGCTCTTGGATAGCTCTGCAGTGCTCCTCCGACAGGCCTACAGTGAAGAGCCTGGTGTAGCGCTGGAACGCAACAGCGTCAGGTGCCTCGCGCGGCCCAACGACCCCCAGCTTCCGCATCAGCAGGTTCTACCCCGTCGTGACCGGGTTCAGGCCCCCGGCCCTAGAAACCGCGGCGAGACGACTGCTGCGGCGGAACGTGGCGAGTGGCGGGCAGGCCTTCGCACGGCGACGGCGTGGAGCCCCCAGAACCAGGGGCGGAGGTGGTCGCTGCAGAGAGGCGCAGAAGTCCGCCACCAGCGACTCGAGGTCTCCCTGAGAAGGTCCCTCAGTCGCAGCAGGTGGTGGAGAGCGCGACCTGAGAGCCTGGGAGGGAGGAGACAGCTCCGCGGCCACCGGAGAGACGTCCGGCGAGTGCCGAGGGGTAGAGGGACACGACTCGGCGGGGGCCGGAGAAGCAGAAGGCGACCGGAGCAGAGGCAGGACGACCACGAGGGAGAGCCGAGCAAAGAGTCCTCGGGCAACGTCAGCTGGCGGGCCGCCAGGGGGAGAGCAGCCTGCGGAAGACGTCCGCCACCGGTACCACACGAGGGGAGGCAGAGCTCTCTCCCCCAAGCGCGGCGGCTGTCACAGCGCCCCCGACAAAACCGCAGCAAGGTGGGGGTCGTCGCGGGTGGCGTGGTGGGCGTGGCCGGCAGCAGCTAGGCTGCCCCGTGTAGCGACCAGGCTGCGGCCGGCAGCGGCCAGGCTGCGGCCGGCAGCAGCCAGGCTACGACTGGCGGCGGCCGGGCGACGGCCGGCGGCGACCGGGCGGTGGCCGGCCGCGGCCAGGCTGCGGCCCGCCGCGGCCGGGCGACAGCCAACAGCGGCCGGGCTACGGCCGGCAGCGGCCGGCCCCTGGCTGGCAGCAGCCGGTACCTGGCTGGCGGAGGCCAGGTCGAGACCTGCGGCGTCCAGGCCGCAGCCGGCAGCGTCGGCGGCGCCCACGGTGCGAACAGGCGAAGCAGAAGAGGCGACCAGGAGCGACGCCTCAAGAAGCATCGGGTCGTCGGTGAAGCTCCTGGGCGGCGTCGACTCGCGAAGAGGAGGGAGGTGCTCCGGCCGCGGGCACTCATCACAGCAGAGGCGCCGCGGGACCGGAACAGAAGAGGAGTCAGAGGAAGCCCGAGTGAGCGGGGCCGCCACCGTCGGCGCACGCACCTCGGCCGCCCGAGCAGAGGGGGGCAGAAGGAGCGACGAATGGCGCAGCAGCGGCGGAGAGGCGAGACGACCGAGGCGGGACGCAAGGCGGGCGGTGAATGCCCTGCAGCACCCAGTAGGGGTAGGAGGGAGCCGGTGGGACCAGCGGAGGAGCAGAGGTGGGGGCACCCCATCAGGCGGGTCCACGCCCTCCCCCTGCGGCACGACCAGACTGGCCGTCGGACGTGGGCGGAGGCCCCCCTCCTCGGGGCCTGCGACGGCGCGGCAGCGCCCACGACGGCCGAGGGCCCCGGCGGCGAAGGAGCAAAAGAGCGACCAGAAGTACCAGAAGGGCCACCATCCGGCCCTCCCGACTGGGAGGCACCGTCAGCCGGGGGAGCCTGAGTGTCAACGATCTCGACGATGTCGATCGTCGCCCGGTAGCGCAGGCAGGGCTGGGTGGCGCCCAACCCGGGGAACTCGATCGGTGCTAGCATGTCCTTCTGCACCGGGATCAAGTCCGGGTCGATGCAGCCGGCCAGGACGATGAGCTCCTTGAGGTTGGCCTTCGACTCCGACTCAGGAGCCAGAGTGATGACCGCGCAGGAGGAGCTGAGGACGTCCTGCGCTGTGGTACACAGCCACAGGTGCGCAGGCACGCCCTTGATGCCCACCCGCACCTGGTAGCGCATCGGCGCGTCGACCGCCCAGTTCTCCAGCCGCCACCGGCAGAAGGTGAGGCGAAAGGGCCCATCCGGGGTGGGCGCTTGAAGAACCCATAGCATCTCAGAGGAGTCATGGAAGACGATGAGGAAGTTCTCAGGATGGTAGGGGTAGGGCATGTATGTCCCTGGCTGGACGCCCAAGCGACCGGTGAGGTAGGCGACCACGTCTGTTGTAAAGGCGGATAGACGAGTGCCCGCAACCATAGTGACCAGAGCGCGCGCCAAAGCTACCTCGTTGGCCTCGACATCAGGGATGCGTGTGACTATGCACGACTCCAGCTGCGGGCGACGCGAGGGGTGCCCCAGGGGCGCCGGGGGGGAGGGGGTGGAGGCGGGGGGCGGCCGTCCACAGCACCGAGTGCGGGGACTGCAGCGGAGGCCCCCGCGAGAAGCGGAGGAGGGGGCGACGCCCCCCAGGCCACCTCGCCCGCCCTGGCCGCGGCACGCCGAGGCGGCGGCGGCGCCTCCTCCCGAGGCGCCGCGTCGTGGCGCGCCGCGGAGGGGAGGGCACGCCCGCGGACCACCTGCGGTGGTGGAGGCTGGGCGTCACGGGCCGCCGGAGCAGGGCGACGACGCCCCTCCGGCGGAGGAGGTGGCGGAGGGTAGCGGGCCGCCGGAGCAGGGCGACGACGGGGCTCCGGGGGCGGGGGCGGCCGCGCCTCCCACCTCTGCTGCAGTGGCGGAGGCGGCCGGGTGCCCCTCCCCTGCGCAGCCAGAGGTGGTGGCGGAGAGCGGCCGGCCGAGCGCGAAGCGACCAGGGGTGGGGAGGGGTGCGACCTCCCGGACGTGGACGGGCGCCCTCCACCATCACCAGGCAAACCTTCGGGCACCCACATGAGCTCTCATGGTGGCCGAGCTGGTGGCACCGGAAGCAGCACGGTGCGTGAGGGCAGGAGGCGGCGATGTGGTCTTCCCCGAAGCAGTTGAAGCATTTCCCCACCAGATCCGGGGAGACGGAGGACGGAGGTGGAGGCAACGGAGGCAGCGGCGACCGCTCAGCACGTAACTGCTTGCGCAACCGCACCTCGACGAAGCCGTCGGCGTCCACCCGGGGCCCCCGGGTGTGCCCACAGGGAGGCGGTGGCGGCCCCACGGCCGCCCCCAGCACAGCGAGGCTCGACCGCGGGTGGCCCAGCAGGACGGCCAGCACGGCCGCCCCCGCCTTGGCACGCCTACGAGGAGGGTGCGGAGGCGGCGGAGGCGGGGACAACGGCCGCTTGCTGAGGATCCCCCTGGCGGAAGCAACCACGGGCCGCGGCGCGGCCGTGGACGAAAGCTCGGCAGCGGCGGAGGCGACCAGGGCGGGGGGGAGCACGGATGAGCGACCGAGACGAGTGCGGAGACGGGGAGGGGGTGCGCCCGGGCACCGGGATGCCGGCCGCCCACACCTGCTCCGAGAAGGTGCGAGAGGAGGAGCGACCGCGCGGCACTGGGGAGTACGAGCCCGAGGCGGAGGAGCCCGAAGCCTCCAGGTCCCAGAGCTCCCGGGAGGAGGGAATGGAGGGACCAGGCTCCGCCGAGCCTGGCTCCAACCTCTCCACTGGCACGACCGGAGGCAAACAGAGGCCAGAGGGGCCGCCATCCACCGGCCCAGCAGAACGCGCCCCAGCACCTGCAGCGGAGAGAAGCGGCAAGCGGTCAGTGTCTGCCGCCTCCAGAGGACGCGGCCAGGCAGAGGGGGTGGAGGGGGAGGGCGGCGCCTTGCCGCCGACGAGCCCCGCGCACGCCTCCAGCTCGCGGAGGGGACGCGGCCAGGCAGAGGTGGTGGAGGGGGATGGCGGTGCCTTGCCGCCGCCGCACCCCGCGCACGCCTCCAGCACGCGGAGGGCGGAGGCAACCGCAGCCGGCCCGGCGGCGGCGAGGGCGGCGGCCGTGGCGGGGGAGAGGCCCGGGACGGCGGAGAGCGCGGCGAGGGCATCCACCGCACCCACGGGCGCCACCACCGTAGAGGAGTCTACCTGCCCGACGGCAGGAGGGAGAGGAGCGACCGAGAGTAGCAGGGGCGAGGGGGAGGGGACATCCTCGACCGGTGGTGGTGAGCCCACGTCGAGACCATCATCGAAGCGAGACGAGGAAGGGGCAGCCGGGGTGGCGGCGACCGGCAGGTCGCCCAAGGCTGCGGCGGCAGGAAGGCCAGCGGCGACCGCCCGCCCACCGGCAGCGGCCACCGGCCTGGCAGCGAACGGCCCGGCCAGGACAGCCGCGACCGGCCAGGCCCCTGCTCTGGCCGGCCGCGCAGCAGGTGGGGGGTCGGCCGCGGCCAGCGGACCGGCGGGGCGGCGCCCGGCCAGGGCAGCGGCGGCGGCCAGTCGAGGACCGACCACGGCCGGCGAGCCCCTGGCAGGCAGAGCGGCGGCCGGCGCGGCAGCGGCCGGCGAGTCCCCGGCGACCGGCGCCGCGGCCGGCGAGCCCCCGTCGGGGCGTGCGGCGGTCGGCGAGCCCTGCGCGGCGGTCGGCGTGGGCGCGGCCGGCGAGCCCCCGGCAGGCCGTGCGGCGGCCGGCGGGCTCTACGCAGCAGGCCCCCCAGCCGGCGGAGGGGGAGGCGCAGAGCGCCCCGACGCGGCGGGGGGAGGGGCCGTGGCGGCCGTGGCATGGCGGCCCGCCGACGCGTGCGTGCGCCGCGAAGGGCCCCTGCCGCCGGCTGACACCGGCGCCATGGCCAGGGACGGTGCGGCCGACTGACCCGGCGACGACACCCGCCGCGGAGCCGGAGCAGTGGACGGGGGCCCCTCGCCGCCGGCCTCCTGGAGCTCCAGGACGACCATAGCGGGCGGCCACGGCAGGGGGAGACGACCAACCTTGATCTGCCAGCACGAAGCACGAGGGGGGAAGAGAGTGGTACGAACGGAGAGAGGACGGCGAGGAGGTTGCGGATCCGGTAGCGGCCCGGGCAGAGGACGCCGGAGCCGGGAGATCCGGCCGGCGGCAGGAGCGGGGAGGGGGAGGGCCGCGAGGAGCGCTCGTCCGCCCGAGTCAAGCGCTACACGTACAAGTTTCAGTCTCCTTTTTTTTAGCAATGTGTTCAAAATAAAGCCACGCGAGAACAAGAGTCCTGTAGTACATTTGCTCTTCTAAAAGGGAACAAGTAACGTACACATGTGTCTGCCTATTTTCAAATCAAGGCACAATTACACGAGAGTCGCCGGTTTCTGTTGTTGCTTGCTTGGATGTTGCCGCCGGCTTGCCATGGCAACACGTTGGCCGGTCAAATATTGGCGCAGGATTTGGCTGCCTGTGGAAGGAACGCAATGCGCGCCTGTTCCGGGATTCCTCTTCATCCGTTCAAGTGTTCAACAATTACTGAACAGCATCCGGGATGAAGCGGAATTGTGGATCAAGGCTGGAGCGCATCGGTTGGACAACTTGAGGGGAGAATAGTAGGGTTTCATTTTGGCAAAATAGCTAAATTCGTCCTCAAACTTTCGTCGAAGGGTCAACTTCGTCTCTATACTTTTGCGTTGGCCAATTTGATCCCTGAACTTCATTTTTTTGGCCAAATCCATCCCTTGTCCCTGCTGGATAGCCACGTAGGCATGCCTCATCAGTAGGGATGAAAGTGGTACGGATATTATCCGTCCGACCGACCGACCGAAAGGGTCAGACACTCAAATGGTAAGACCGTATTCGAATCCGGACATTTAATATCCGTAACTATCCGTACCGCATTAGTATCCGGAAATTCAAAGTTGAATTTCTATGATCCAAATATGATGAATATCACTATTCGACAAAAAATATACTGTCCGTATCCGTATTCGATCCGAGAATTCTGTCCGAGAAAGAAAAATTAGCTGTATCTGTATCCGCAGTATTCGTCCGTATCCGATCCGTTTTCATCCCTACTCATCAGCACTCATCCCCGCTGGACAGCCATGTAGGCACGCCTCATCAGCGAAGCGGATGCACGTTCTCCGCCGTCCCTCCCGCCGCCCCTGGGTCACCCCCGCCGCATGCAGATGCCCGACACCACCTCCTATGCCGTCGGTGGCGAGGACGACAAACAGGTCGCTGCGCCCGACGCGGTGGTGCGCGGCTGCGACACCACGCCGTGCGGCTTCAGCCAGAGGTGCCCCAGCGACCGCGCTATGGCGAGGCCGAGGCAGTCCTCGCCGGGCGCCGGGGAGCCATACGCGCTGCATCAACGGCTCGTCCTTGACCCGCTCAACCTCGTGGGGCAGGTCAGGCTTGTGGTCGGCGGTGAGCTGGACATCGTGGAGGTAGCCGGTTTCTGACATGGTGGCGAGCACCGCCCTGTAACCGAGGTTCGCGACGATGAGGTCCCTGCCTTGCTTCATGGCGCACACGGCGTTGGTGCCGCTGAAGCTGCAGTTCACCCGTTGGGCTCGAGCTTGACCTCCCTGTCCGTAGCCTCAAACACAGTTACACAAGCCTCTGGCCACTTGTCCAGCAGCTGCGGCGCTGCGCCGACGACGGCGAGGAGCTGCTGCCGCTCCCGTTTGTGGACAACGACAGCGACGTGTCGCTGAAGGCCAAGTCGCCGTTATCGTCGTCGCTGGCGCCCAGGAGCCCGAGAGGACGAAGCCGGACCAGCGAGGCGCTTACGTGCGCGTAGATGACCGACACACATCAGTCCTTCAAGTCAGTCGTGCTGACGCCAGCATCGTCGAGGATGCCCGCGACGGACGCCATGGCGCCGGCGTCCATCAGAGTGGCGCAGCCCTCGGAGCAGGCGGCCATGTTGCATACCATCATGAGCGCCAGCCTGTAGATGGAGCCCGGCTCGGCGTCACCGGAGGCCGCGACAAGGAGCACCTTGGGCGCGCCTGGGAAGCGCGCCACCTTGGACCGGTGGACGGCGGGGAACGAGAATTGGAAGAGCGCCATCCCGGTGCCGGGGATGGGCGGGGAGGTGAGGAGCTCCAGGAGTGGGAAGCGAGCCCGAGGAGCGCCCCTACCGTGTGCTCCCGCGTCCCGTGTCTCGGGTGTCGAGTATCCCGAGTCCCCGACTGGAGCACCTCCATGTGGCGCGGGAGCAGCAGCACGCCGAGGAGACACGGCGTGCATGCGCGCCGCCGCTCCGCTCTCTCACGTGTGGCCTTCACAGAGTATCACGAGCTCCTACGTGTCGTCCAGCAGGGATAAGCGCTGATGCGGTGTGCCTACGTGGCTATTCCAGCAGGGATGAGGGACGGATTTGGAGCAAAAATGGAAGTTCAAGGACCAAATTAGCCGAAGCAAAAGTACAGGAACGAAGTTGACCCTTCGTCGAAAGTTTAGGGACGAACCTGACTATTTTGCCTTTCATTTTCGGGTTGTTTCTCTGTTTCCCCCCCCCCCCCCCCCCCGGTGCATGAGCTTTGACTCATTGTGATGTAAAAACTCTCCATTTATTTCCTCTTTAATACAATGACGTGGAGAAGAAAAAGGAAAAAAAAGATTTGGCCTCCCAGATTCAGCCGTGCGTGGGTGTGCGTTTGTTTGAGCCTTGCGGCAACGGTGACGCCAGGGCACGCCAAAATTTGACGCTAAACCAAACGCCTAGGCTGCTGTCAATCAATGTCCGATATTTGTTTTAGCAGGCCATCGGTTTGGTAATGCGGCTTGTATTGGAGCCCTTTTTTTGAAATTATTTTTTTGAATAAAGGGCATGAGCACTACCATATTTTTTTTTAGAATTACACAGTACAACGCAGACGCTCACAACACGCACGCACACTCACCTCTATGAACACACGTACGTAAACCCTACCCCTATGAGCACCTCTGAAGGACTAAGCACCGGCAGATCTGAAGATTCCCGAAGTCACCAATGACGCCTCGTCGTCGACGGGAACGTCGCTTACCACTTAATGCATAACGCCGGAAAATCTCGGAATAAATCCAGGAAAAAATGCGAGCACCAGGATTTGAATCCTGGTGGGCAGCGTCCCACTGGACCGTCCTACCATTGGACTACAAGCCCATTCGCGAGCACTGCCATATATCATTTAAGGAGGGGAGAAATGTCGGATCTTACATAGTTTGTATTACATAAAAGACTAAGAAGACTCAAATCTCTAAGATGCATGCTTAAACCTAAAAACTTTGTGCCCCCTAGGCCTGCTGTCTCTGCTCCAATTCTTCCTTGATCAGGTGGAAAACTTGCAGCGGCGACAAACTTCTTCCCTCAAAAATACGTCTATTTCTTTCTTTCCACAAATTCCACGCCGAGTACATCAGCAACACTGCCTTTGCTCGTCTTGGCACCTTGGGTAGCCCGCGCAAGGAGACCCTCCACCAATCCTCAACGGTAATATCCGCCGACGGTGGCCTGATGCAATCCTCTGTCCATGTTCCGATTAGTTCCCAAACCTGCAGCGCAAAAGGGCAGTGCAGGCACAAATGGTGAGCCGTCTCATGGTCATTCCTGCATAGAGAGCAAACCAGATTGCATGGCCAATTCCTTACCACCAATTTGTCAGCCGTGAGGATCTTGGTCTGGACAAGCAACCAGGCAAAGAATTTATGCTTGCCTTCCACAGGGGCCTTCCAAATTGAATTGCTATCAAAGGGGCAAAATGACCTAGTGAATTGCATGGAGTAAGCTGACTTAGTACTGTACTCCCCGTTGGAGGACCAACGCCAAAACAATTCATCTTGTCTGTTAGTGAACTGAAAGTTTTCCACTTTGCCCCACAAATCAACAAATTCAGCCATTCTTGTAATTGTCGTCATTCTCCACAGTCCCCTTGTCCAGTTGGCATTGTTTAGTTCCTCAAACACTTTCCTATGTTTCCTCCAAGCAAGCTTGTACAGATTCGGTGCTAAGTCTCGTGGTGCTACTCCATGCAGCCAAGAAGAATTCCAAAATTCAGCTTTGAGCCCATTTCCACCTGTGACAACGGTGCTAGCCCTGAAAAGTTGGCGGTCAATCTCGGTGACCGGTGGTTCAGTTCCCACCCAAGGCCTCTCGGGGTCCTTCCACTCATACCAGAGCCACCGTAGTCTTAGAGCCCTACTGAAAAAATCCAAATCAAGAATCCCAAGGCCCCCCAAGTGCTTTGCCCTCAAGACACACCCCCATTTAACTAGGCAATGGCCCCCGTTTGCATTATCTGTCCCCTTCCAAAGAAAAGATCTTCTAATCTTGTCTATCTTCTTAATGGCCCATTTCTTCAGAGCAAACACAGTTAGGTAATAAGTAGGGATGGAGGTAAGAATAGTATTCACAAGCACTAGCCTTCCTCCCTTGTTTAGTAGTTTCCCGCGCCAGCCAGCCAGTCTAGCAGCCACCTTGTCAATCAGGGGTTGGATCTCCACCCTCCTCAATGCCCTTGTATGAAGTGGAAGACCAAGGTAAGTACATGGGAATTCTTTGATTAGGCATGGGAAACTTTCCATAATTTCATCAACGTTTATTCCCGAGCACTGAATTGGATATACTGCACTCTTATCTTTGTTTGTTACTAGCCCTGACACCGCCCCAAATAATTCCAGTAGTTCATTAGTGACCCCAACTCTTCCTAGAAAAGAGCCACATCATCAGCATAGAGACTCATTCTCACTCGTGCAGCCCTGTTTTGTAGCACCGACAAATGTCCCTCAGTAGTTGCGAAATCAAACAATTTCTATAGCGGCTCCATCGCTAGGATGAACAACATGGGGCTGAGGGGATCTCCCTGTCGAAGGCCAGTATAATGCCTAAACCATGGCCCTCTTGCTCCATTCAGTAGGACCGAGGTGGATGCTGTGGAAAGCAGAATAGACACCCAGCTGCACCATTTGCTGCCAAACCCCATCTGATGCAACACTTCCAACAAGAAATCCCATTTGACACTATCAAAGGCCTTTGCGATATCAAGTTTCAGGAAGAGTGTCGTCTGTTTTGCTCTGTGAAGTGCCTTCACCAAATTCTGAGTGAAAAGGAAATTGTCCTGAATACTCCTCTTTTTTATGAACGCACTTTGGGACCTAGAAACCAACTGGTTGAGATAAGGCGCCAATCTGTTTGCAAGTAATTTGGAGAATAACTTTGCAATGCTATGCATGAGACTGATCGGTCTGTAGTCCCCCAACCTCTGTGCATCTTTTTTCTTAGGAATAAAAACCATGTGTGCAGAATTCAATTGCTTGAAATGATGGTCGTGCTGGTTGAAAGGACCTTGATGTCGCCTAGAGAGGGGGGTGAATAGGCAAGTCGACCAAATACAACTTTTCCCCTCGAAAACTTGAACTCCCTGGGAGAGGCGGTCAGACCACCTTCACAGGGCGGTTAGACCGCCCTACTGCTTTCTGCTAGGGGAGGGCGGTTTGACCGCCCCATGGACGCGGTTAGACCGCCTCCACGCAGAAAGCCAGCAAAAGATGGCTCAAGTTCCTCTTGACTTCTAGCACGAACCCAACTTGGTAAGTGTCGACCGGGCACCCCTGGTCTCACCAACACATTGTGGGCCATACCCGGGAGATGAGTTCCTACACACCTAGACTACTCGACTAGTGGGCCATGGTGCAGGTACCGTGGACCACAAGGCAAGACAAGACGGACAAGGACTTGTACTAAGACTAGGATAGCTTTCCATACCTTGTATAGGCTACTCCGGGTCCTACTCGAATAGTACCCTTGTACCAATCTGACTTGTAACCCTGCCTCCCGTGACATATAAGGCGAGGCAGGGACCCCTCTCAAAACATACGCAATCAATACAGAGCCACGCAGCATACAGGACGTAGGGTATTACGCACATTGCGGCCCGAACCTGTCTAATTATGTGCCCCGTGACTCACCATCGTGTTCCTGATCTCGGCGAGCCTCACCGCACAATCTACTAGTTCGGGTACCCCGTCGTAGGCTCGGTGTCTAAAAGACTGACAGCTGGCGCGCCAAGTAAGGGATCTCGTCATTGATCCACTAGCAAACTCGATGGCTCTCGTCGTCATCAAGTCGACCGTCGCTTTCCAGCAAGGCGACACCTTCGTTTTCGGCTCCTGGGTTTGCGTTGCTGATGGCGCCGGATCGTTCCTGCGTTTCTTAGCGCCAACTCCGGAGTCAAAGCTCAAGTCCTCGACGCTTACGCAAGCTTCGATGGAAGAACTCGTCGAAAATTTCGGCGAAATTTCGATCTCTGACCCACTCAGAGAACTCGAGTCGGAGTCCGAGTACAACTCGACTTCGTCTCCTATTCAATCTGAGTTGCTTTCTTCAGCCTCACACCTTACGCTCAGCCTGGATAACATTCCAGCACCACTTCTCTTCGGTCATCGCCATGTCAGTGCTGCTTACCAAGCCGTATTGAAGCGCCTCATGTGCCCTAGCCCGAAGATCGTGCTCGAGTACTCTTCGGATTCGGACATTAACCTCGACTACTATTCAGATTCATCTGAGTTCGAGTTCGACTACGGTTCGGATTCTGCTGAAGTACAACAGTTGACTGGCCCTGCTCAAGGACTGGTGATCACATCGACACCTGAGGGTAGATTCGTCTACTGGCCTGAGCATGTGCCTGCTAATCTTACACTGGATGATCAGGAGCGCTTTATCGCTTGTCTTGACAACTTACCCTTCCAGGAAGGTGCCAAGCTTGTTGATTATGACACTGATACTAAGCTCATTCAGAGTACGGGTACTTATTCGTCACATCGAGAAGTTTTCGTCGTTGATGCAACTACTCCGCAAGGGCATCGTGCTAACTATCATTTTCCGAATGATGTATCTGATGATGAACTCTCTGCTAATGCTCCTGCTGATGAAACCGCGGAGGCCAAGACTGACGTCGCCAACACAATGCTGATAGTGCAACCCTTCGTAGGGAACTCGCGGAAGCACTACCTACCCGTAATCTTCAAGAGGCTCTGGATGCGGTAGCTACTCGTGAATATCGTACTCCAGAGGAAGCTATCAACGCGATCAATCTACTCGGTCGCTCTATGCCTCGTGACAGGGCGGCTGCTGAAGATGCGAAGCTGGCTGAACTAGCCTTTAATATGCTACGTCAAAATACCAGCGCTCCTAGTCACCATGGCAGCAGTGGAGGTGCTCATCGTACCACTCCCACTCCTCAACGCACACTTCCAGAAGCTAGCAACAAGGGCAAAGGCGATGATGGTAGTGTCAACAGCAAGTCGGGAGACTCTCGCTACGATGCTCGTACGACTATCAACGCCAGACGCGCTGAGCATGAGAAGCAAAAGGATAATGATTCTGATTCTTTTCCTGCCTTCTCTGCTCGACTTCAAGCTCTGTTTCTTCCGGAGAAATTCAAGCCTTACGGCATCTCTAAGTATGATGGCAAGCAAGATCCAAGGCAGTGGTTGCGCTATTATGCTCTGTCCATCTCCAATGTCGGGGGCAATGATGATACCAAGTGTATCTATTTCCCTTTTGTCTTGGAGCAAGAACCCCTCACATGGTTTGAGTCTCTCAAACGTGGTTCCATTGACAACTGGGGACAACTCAAACACCGCTTCACCAGCAACTTCGCAGGTTCTTTGGGCCATCATGGTACCCGGATGGACCTTGCCCTGATCAAGCAAAAACAAGGCGAGACTCTTCGCGAGTACATGCGCCGCTTCTTTGAGAAAAGGGCTACTGTTGTTGATGTCACCGAGAAAGTTGATACCTTCCAGGATGGTTTCTTTGACGATAGGCTTTTCCAAGACTTCGGTCGCGCTCGCCCAGCCAACATCACCAAGCTCAAGGAGATGATCACTCACTTGGCAGACGAGGAAGACAAAGCTCGGAATCGGTTCAAGCATCTTCGCAACAACCAGAACAACAACAACAATAACAATGCTGGAGGAAGCAGCAGTGGCAAGCAACAGCAGGGCAACCGCCAGGGTAATAACTACTCGAGCAATCCTAATCACAAACGCAAGCCCGACAACACTGTTGCTGCCATGGAAACTACCGCCAAGCCTGAAGATGATCCTCACTGGGCAACATTGACCAAGCAGAAATGCCCATGGCACTCAGAGGGTGATCATACTACAGAGCAGTGTTACCAACTTCGACGTGTGTTGAAGAACACACCCGAACCAACGCACCCAAACCCGCAATTTCGCAAACACAAGGGGGAAAAGGCTAACACAGACAAAGACACTAGGTTCCAAAACCCCTCCAACACTGTCAATGTCATATTTGGTGGAATTCCGACTAAACGCATGTAGAAGCTCGCTCTCAAGGAGATTATGTCCATCCAACCAGCAACTCCCACTTTTCTAAAGTGGTCTGAAACCCCCATTACCTTCTCAAGAGCGGATCAATGGATTAGTTTCTCTGAGCTAGGATGATATCCTCTCGTTCTGGATCCAGTGGTGGTAGGCTCCAGGCTTACCAAGGTTTATATTGATGGTGGCAGCGGTCTTAATGTCCTGTTTGCCAAGACTTTGAAGAAGATGGGCCTGGATATCACCAATATGCTTACCAAGACGAACTCACCGTTCTATGGTATCATCCCGGGCAACGCAGCTGTTCCTTTGAGTTCAGTTGTACTACCCGTTACCTTTGGGACTAAGGATCACTACCACACTGAGTACATCAAGTTTGAGGTTGCTGACTTCGAGACTTCTTACCATGCTATCCTCGGCAGGCCTGGTCTCGCTAAGTTCATGGCAATCCCGCACTATGTGTACTTGGTTCTCAAGATGCCAAGCCCCAAAGGAGTTCTTTCATTGCAAGGGGATCTGAAGCGTTCATATGACTGCGACACTGAAGCCGTAGAACTTGCCTCGACTACTCAAGTACCCAATGCAATGATGGAAGTCTTCACTGCCGCTAAAAAGCTTGCTCCGGGTGAGCTGGAGGTTCCTGAGAAGACAGACAACAATAACAAACCTGCACCGACTGGTGATGTCCTGCTCAAAGCCATTGACCTCGGTACTGGTGACAGCAGCAAGACGACCATGATCAGTGCACAGCTTGATCCTAAATAGGAAGACGCGCTCGTCAACTTCCTTCGGGCTAACCACGATATCTTTGCGTGGAAGCCATCTGACATGCCAGGTGTGCCCAGGAGGTTGATCGAGCATTCACTCAACGTCGATCCTAACGCTACTCCCAAGAGACAATACCTTCGTCGCTTTGCTGATGACCACAGGGCTGCTATCAAAAAAGAGCTTGCTAAACTACTCGCGGCTGGCTTCATCTGTGAAGTTTTTCACCTGCAATGGCTTGCTAACCTTGTGCTTGTCAGAAAGAAGAACTCTAACGATTGGAGGATGTGTGTCGACTACACTGATCTTAACAAGCATTGCCCCAAGGATCCTTTTGGGTTGCCGCGGATTGATCAAGTCATTGACTCTACGGCGGGCTGTGCTCTACTCTGTTTCGTGGATTGCTACTCCGGCTATCATCAAATTGCAATCAAGGAATCTGATCAAGAAACGACCGCATTCATCACCCCGTTTGGTGCTTATTGTTACACAACAATGTCCTTCGGGTTGAAAAATACTGGTGCTACATATCAAAGGGCTATCCAAGCGTGCTTCAAGAGGCAGCTTCACAAGAACGTGGAAGCATACGTGGATGACGTCGTTGTAAAGACTAGGGATCCAGACATGCTTATCGCAGATCTTGAGGAAACCTTTGCTTTGCTACAGGAGTACCAATGCAAGCTCAATCCAAACAAATGCGTCTTTGGCGTATCTTCTGGAAAACTACTCGGGTTCATCATCAGCCATCGTGGCATCGAAGCAAACCCTGAGAAGATTACCGCCATCTCCAACATACAAGCTCCGACTACTATCAAAGATATCCAGAAGCTTACTGGTTGTATGGTGTCACTCAATCACTTCATCTCGCGACTTGGAGAACGGGGTCTACCTTTCTTCAAGCTACTTAAGCGGCTAGAGAAGTTTACATGGACAACTGAAGCTGATCAAGCTCTTTCTCAGCTCAAGGAGTTCTTATCCAAGCCTCCAGTCCTCACAGCTCCTCTACCCAATGAAGAGCTCTTGCTCTACATCGCTGCGACTACTAATGTCGTCAGCACTGCTATTGTCGTTGAACGGCAAGAGGAAGGCCATGGCTACCCTGTCCAGAGGCCGGTATATTTTGTTAGTGAAGTACTCTCAGAGTCCAAGGCTCGCTACCCTCCGGTACAAAAGCTACTCTATGCGGTTCTGATTACTTCACGGAAGCTCCGCCATTACTTCGACGAGTACAAAATTTCTGTGGTTACCAGTTACCCGCTTGGTAAGATATTGCACAATCGGGACTCCACAGGAAGGATTTCTAAATGGGCTGTAGAGCTTGGCGCTCTATCGCTCGAGTTCAAGCCTCGCACTGCTATCAAGTCTCAGGCCTTGGTTGATTTCATGGCTGAGTGGCGGGAAAATCAAGTCTCAACTCCAATTGAGCGTCCAGAACATTGTGTCATGTACTTTGACGGTTCCCTCAAGTTGGAAGGTGCTGGTGCCGGGGTACTTCTGATTTCCCCCAAGGGTGAGCAACTCAAATATGTTTTGCAGATCTTCTGGAAGGTCTCAAACAATGAAGCTAAATATGAAGCTCTACTGCATGGTCTTCGCCTTGCAGTCTCTCTTGGCATTACACAACTACTTGTTTATGGTGATTCTTTGGTGGTCATCAATCAAGTCAACGATTCTTGGGATCGTAATGCTGAGAATATGGATGCGTACTGCCAGGAGGTACGCAAACTTGAGAACAAATTCCACGGTCTCGAGTTCCATCATGTGGTCCGTGACAACAATGTTGCTGCGGATGTCTTGTCGAAGCTGGGATCTACACGAGCTCAAGTGCCAGCTGGAATCTTCATCCATGAACTTCATAAACCATCAATTTCGGAGCAATCATCTGCACCAGCGACTACTTCAGTTCAGCCTGATCGAGAAGTGCTTATGATTGATGTGGACTGGAGAACCCCTTTCATCGACTACATTAAACATTAGTTTATTCCTGAAGACAAGTCAGAAGCTGAGTGCATCTCACGCCACGTTAAGGCTTATGCTCTAGTCGGAGATCAACTCTACAAGCGAGGCGCAAGTTCTGATGTACTTATGAAGTGCGTTTCTCGCGAAAAAGGCAAGGAAATCTTGGAGGAGACACACAAAGGAATCTGTGGCAATCACGCTTCTTCCCACACCTTGGTGGGAAAAGTGTTCAGACGTGCTTTCTACTGGCCTACAGCTCTTGCTGATGCAGAGAAACTAGTCAAGAAGTGCCAAGGATGCCAATTCTTCGCCAAGCAACAACACGTTCCTGCCTACAAGCTCATCACGATACCACCAACTTGGCCTTTCGCTTGCTGGGGGCTGGATATGATTAGTCCTCTCCCAAATGCGCCAGGGGGATTCAACAGAGTTTTGGTGGCTATCGACAAGTTTACCAAGTGAATTGAGGTCAAGCCTGTCACCTGTCCCAAGGCTGATAGAGTTCTCGACTTCTTGGATGAAATCGTACATCGCTATGGGTTCCCCAATCGCATTATCACAGACCTGGGTTTGAATTTCAACAACCACCAGTTCTGGGAGTACTGTGAGAACAGTGGAATTGACGTCCGGTACGTCTCCGTTGCTCACCCACGCGCCAACGGCCAAGTGGAACGCGCCAATGGGATGATACTCGATGCTCTCAAGAAGCGACTGTATGATGCAGCAAATACCAAGGGCGGCAAGTGGATCAAGGAACTACCCAATGCACTCTGGGGGCTGTGCACTCAGCCTACTACCCCCACAGGGTAGTCACCTTACTTCCTGGTCTACGGCTCTGAAGCCATTTTGCCTGCTGATGTCATATGGTGTTCTCCGACGGTTGATCAGTACGAAGAAGGTGTAGCTGAAGAAACAAGACAGATAGATGTCGACAGTCTCGAGGAAGCTCGCTGCAACGCACTCGTTCAATCCGCTCGATATCTTGAGAAGATTCACCGTTACCATGACCGCAATGTTAAGGAACGCTCCTTCAACGTTGGTGACTTAGTCCTCCGTCGCATCCAGAATACGACAGAGCTACACAAACTCAACTCACCATGGGAAGGTCCTTTCTCTGTTGCAAAGGTTACTGGCCCAGGCTCATATCGTCTTCAAACTCTCGAAGGCGAAGAAGTCGACAACTCCTGGAACATCGACCAGCTTTGTCGCTTCTACCCGTAGGGGGTCTCAACAACCTTCTCCAGACGGCTACGGCTGTAAACAACTCGTAGGGGGTTTCATCAACCCTCTCCAGGCAGCTTCGGTTGCAACCACTCAACAGACAACTACGGTTGTCACCACTCGTAGGGGATCAAGACAATCCTCTCCAGACAGTTTCGATTGTACCTTCTTGTGGCTTTCAACTGCGAGCACCCGTAGGGGGTTTCAACAACCCTCTCCAGACAGTCTCGTTCTGCGACCTCGTAGGGAGTCATGATAACTCTCTTCAGATGATCCTGTATCGTATAGGGTAATAAGTGGCACATGCTATCCATGTCTCTATTTTTCAATAAGAGGCTTCGGCCTAGAGTAACACCCTTCTGGTAGGGTCTCAGTGGAACTCTCATACAAGTTGCTGCTACAACAAGGATGAGTTCATCACACTGTCCCCTACGATCTTACTCATTCTTCGGAACATCCTTGCGAGTACTCTCTCACTAGGCTCATAGCCTCAGAGGTACTTAAGACATTGTAAACATTGTACAATGTATTCAGTAATAAAGTTGCTACTCTATACCGACTTGTTACTGTCTTTTACTTATTCATAACAAAGCCTTCTTTTACGCTACTACAGCTAAGGTGTTCAACTCGTTATGAATAAGTTCTTTTCGAGTACTCTCTCACTAGGCTAATAAGCCTCAGAGGTACTTAAGGCATTGTAAACTCTGTACAATGTGTTCAGTTCAAGTCGCTACTCTACATCGACTTGTTACTATTCTTAGCTTCTTTCATGACAAAGCCTTCTTTTACACTGCTACAGCTAAGGTGTTCAACTCGTCATGATTAAGCTAACGTTCTTCGGAACATATCTACACTTGAGTACTTCCACTCGTATATCGTATCTCTTTTTACAGCCACACACTCAATACCAACTCAAGTACTGGCCAACACACAAGCATAAAAGGGATCCAGATAATTGACTTACTCAAGTTTTCAATTATATTACATAAACACTTGTTCGGGATTACACTTGTTTTCCCTAGTGTTTCTACTCTACAGGTACATCTAACGGAGATTGATGAACTTGGAGACTGCTTCCGCGATTGGAGAAGTCTGTTGCATCAACTCGTTGAGCCTGTCATTGGAGCAATCACCAGATCTGCCATTCATGATGACTGTGAGATCCGCCTCGGTGTAGAATGACTTGATGAAGCTCAAGACTTGATTCGGGATTGTGCAAGCCAGCCTTTGAGCATACTCCAGAATCTTCTTCGGCATATCTTTCAACCTCTCCACAAGTGGACGAGGCTGGACTCCAGCAACCCTGGGCTCGAAGAGATTGGCTACTGGCTCGGCTGCTTCTGTCACGGCTTTCAACTCTGAGCGCAGGCCTTCGGCTTCTTCGATCTTGGTCTTGAGCGACTGCATGCAAGTCAACAAGTCATTCCAGCTTGCTAGGCGAATCTCCATCTCACGCTCAAGTTCGAAGCACCGCACCTTATAATCCGCCTCAAGATCCATGTGAGTTGCTTCTTCACGATTAAAGGCCAGCTGCCAGTCCAGCGCCTTGTTCTTGAACTTCTCAACGTCTTGAGTCAGCTCTGCAGGAGATCAAGGCTACTTATCAGATGCAAGGTGCAAGGACAAAAGTACTCTATGATGAATTCAAAAAGGGGAATACCTTTATTCTTCTGGTGCAAAGATTTGTTCTTCCCAACAATGTCATCCTTCTGAGCCGTTAGCTTCTGGATTTCATTATGGTACTGTGCGGTGTTGCCATCAAGTTTCTCTTGCAACTTCAGAGACAAGGCTTTCTGCTGCTTAAGTTCTTCTCTGAGTGGCGCAACTTCTTCGATGTCAGCTGCATGTTGCTCAAGCAGGCGAGTCTTGCATTTCGACTGCTTGACTACTTCCTGCAAGGGCGAAAACAACTTAAGAGTCACGGACAGGATATCTTTGGCTAAAAAGTACTCTACAAGAGACTACACACTTACCGCAAAGAGCTTCTCAACACTGCGGAACATCTCGCCGTGCGCTTGCAAGTTGTCCTCATCCAGGCAGGAGTCGTCATACGGCATCAATCCTTCAGCCATGGATTGGGTACTTGTGCTTGCCGCAGAGTACTTCGTAGCGCTGCACAGAGGAGTCGGGTCTTCAATGATTGGCTCATGCGGCACTATGCGATCCTCCGGGTTGTCCTCCAGCGCCAGCTGTGCATCTGTCTGATGCACGGGGGCTTCGGCAACTGCAACTTCTTCGTGGCGCAGCTCGGCTTCTGGATCAGCTTTCAGGCCCTCATTCACCACGGCTTCAATATCCTCGAGTTGTTGAGGCTTGGGCTTGGAAGCTGCCTCCACCGCTGCCTTGACCACGTCGCTCCAGAGGAAGCGCAGTGCCTGTGCAGTATCAGCTTCAGCGGGTACTTCTTGGCGCTCTGGAAGCACATCTTCCTGTTGCTCTTGAGGAGTCTGGTCTTCTCCAGTAGCATTACTTCTAGAGGCACCCCACTTCACATCAGTGGATTTTCTGCATCAACAAGTTGGTCAGCAAATTCAGAGTGAACAATATTAATAAGTACTCGAGTACTTGGGTACTTACAGAGCAGCTCAAGGCACTGACTTTCGGCCCCAGCATATCGAAAAAAGAAGGCGCCGCCGGCATCTCTGGCACACTTTCCACTGGCGGCACACTTCCTGGTGCCGCGGTTTCTTGTTGCTCATGCGCCACCATCTCGACGGTTGACGCTAGAACCACCTCGGGTTCTGTTATTCTTGGCGGGCTACTTGAGGTTACATTGGTTGCACTCTCAATAACCTGCGCAAGTCAAATTTCAAGACATTACAGCAGAGAACAAGTATTCAATTCGACATCGACTACTTAAAGGTTCTCCAACACTTACTGTAATGGAGGGGAGGCCTGTGATTTTCTTCACAGCTCGCTTTCCCACCGTGGTCCTCTTCTTCTGCGGCGGTAGCGTCACATCATCTGCAAGATATGATGCTGGCCTCTTCGATGCTCCTGTGGCGAGGCCACTGGGGATTGGCGCCCCAGAGTACCCGTAGCGGCTTTTCACTTTAAAACGCTGTTGAAGTGTCTGGTCGTCATCATCGCTTGAAGAGGCGTCCTCCACCAAGACTTCTTCTTCTTCCCCTTGAGCAGATCGACTACTCTCGGGGGCTTGAGCCTCCACTCCTGTTGGCTCTCCTTCCGGTGCTTGTAGTGGATCCTCGGGACGAGGAGGAGGGTCGGACACAAACTTCAAGACATCCTCCTATGAATCAGAGCAAATATTAGCTATACGACTACTTATAATAAGTACTCGGGGGCTAGTTTACAGAAACTCACCATACGCGGAGGGTTGTCAGCACTATATTCCTGGACGGCTGCAGGAATTCTGTGAAGATTCTTGAAGATCTTCTGCAGCCTTTCCATCACGAGATCATCACTGATCTCTTCAGCAGATAGCCTCAAGCCATCATCAGCTCCAGTGTACTCGAACCCAAGATGCTCCCGCTGCATCAAGGGTTGTACCCATCGCATCATGAAGCTGAAGGCTACTCTTTCAGCAGTCAAGCCTTGCACTTTCTTCTGCGCAATCTTCGCCAGCAGCTCTGGGATTTGAATGCACTCCTGCATCATTGGTTCATCCTTCCAGAGCCTGTCGTACACAGGAGCAAACATGCTTGGCTTCGGCAGCTGAGGCGGGGCGTTATCGATGTAGAACCACTTGTTCTTCCAGTCTTGATTTGAGTCAATCAAGTCGTACTTGAAGTACAATTCTTGTGCCTTCTGGCGCATCTGGACACCGGCTCCACCAAGTACTACTGGGAAGTTGGCGTTAGGCTGCGGCTTCGAGCGGAAGATCTTCCTAAACAGAGCCCAATGCGGGTGGATTCCAAGGAAGGCTTCGCAGAAGTGAACGTACACTGCAATTTGAAATATGTTGTTCGGATTGAGGTGCACGTGCTCCAGCTTGAAGAAGTCGAGGAAGCCACGGAAGAAATCTGATGACGGCAGCGTCAACCCACGCTCGACGAAGTGCCCGAACATTGGGATTTCATCTGGGCTCTTCTCCATCGGCCACGCATCTCCGGCGGCAGAGCTCCAGCCGGCAATCACTTTCTCGCATAGCAACCCGCCGGCTTCGAGGGTTTTGATATCTTCTTCCCTCATCTTGGACTTCTTCCAAGAGACGGCCTGGCTCGGGGGTTTCGTGATGACCACTGTCTTGTATTTCGGCTCCGGCAACTGATTTTTGCCGCGGCCGGACTTCCTCTTCTGACCCTTGGACGGCGCTGGCTTCATCCTGTCAGTCACGAGAGTCTTCTTTCGCATCGACTCGAGGGCTACGAGGGGGTGGAGGCGCAAACTCTTGGTGGCGTGGACGCTCAAACTCTGCGGTGGCTACAGATGCTAAGGATTTCTGGATCTAAGGACGAATGGGAGCAGTGGAACCCTAAGGGATACCCCTTCGGGTATTTATAAAACCAAAACCCTAACGGTTCGACCTGGTGACCCTTTGTATTCATCAGATTGGTTTCACACAGGCAAAATTTTGGCTAAGTTAGAGGACTAAAATCTAAGACCTGCTCGGCTCTATCTCGGGTGCTCGACTACTCGATGGAATTGGATTTCATTCAGCTACAGTTCACAGAATTCAGGCCACTATTCTACAGTCAGATTGGATCCTTCAATTCGAGAAAGTACTCGACTCAAGGCTCGGGGGCTCCGTGCCACGTGTCCTTCAGTTTTCTCAGGATTTTAAGGGATTATTTGACGAAGACTACTGATTGACCCTCAGCTTGAATTGTCAATTCGAAATAAGGCTCGGGGGCTACATCCATATAGGATGTGATTTTTGCAAATCACATTCCTATATTATTTCTTCGGATTGTCTACGGATTTTTCGGAGCAAGATCAAAGAGGAGAAGATTGACCCTCAGCTTGAATCCTGGATTCGACCTAAGGCTCGGGGGCTACATTCCATATGGAATGCGATTTCAGTAATCGCATTTCCATATGGATCTTTGATGCAAAGATTTCAAGAACGAAGCGGGTATTATTGAAGACCTTCAAGGGAAGTACTCGGGGACGCTTGGGAACAACTCGAGAAGACTTCAAAACTACTCGTGGAGTTAGCTGGAGTACCTTCCAACCTCGTGATGATTCAAGTACTATTGAAGATTGAAGCTTGTAGAACTCGGGGACGCTTGTGAACTACTCGTGGAGACCTTCAAGACTACTTGGAGCATCGCACTCGACTACAAAGTACTCGGGGGCTTGTCGACCGGGCATCCCTGGTCCCACCAACACATTGTGGGCCATACTTGGGAGATGAGTTCCTACACACCTAGATTACTCGACTAGTGGGCCACGGTGCAGGTACCGTGGACCACAAGGCAAGACAAGACGGACAAGGACTTATACTAAGACTAGGATAGCTTTCCATACCTTGTATAGGCTACTCCGGGTCCTACTCGAATAGTACCCTTGTACCAATCCGACTTGTAACCCTGCCTCTCGTGACATATAAGGCGAGGCAGGGACCCCTCTCAAAACATATGCAATCAATACAGAGCCACGCAGCATATAGGACGTAGGCTATTACGCACATTGCGGCCCGAACCTGTCTAATTGTGTGCCCCGTGACTCACCATCGTGTTCCTAATCTCGGCGAGCCTCACCGCACAATCTACTACTTTGGGTACCCCGTCGTAGGCTCGGTGTCTAAAACACTGACAGTAAGTGGCCTTGGTAGATGATCACAAGCAGGGTAATGATCCCTGCACACAAAGACAAGCACACCCAAGTAGATCGAAGCGGAAGCAAATAGAATTATGCTAGAAAACCACAAGTGAAGCAAACCACAATGGAGACACAAAGATTTGTTTCTCGAAGTTCACTTCCACCAAGGAAGCTATGTCTCCGTTGAGGAGTTTGTAAGGGATTCGAGTTCTCAACTAACTCTTCCCACAACAAGCCGGGTCTCTTTCAACCACTTTCCTCGATTCCACTAAGGCGATCTTTTCCACGAAGATGCAAGATCACAGCCCTCACAAATTTGCCGCTGCTCACCACAACTTGGGAGCTAGCCGGCGACGCCTAGCCGTCTAGGAGGCAAACCTCCAAGAGTAACAAATGCTTCAAGGCTTGTAGACGCAAATCACAAGTGCTCAAGAAGCTCACATAAACTCACACTCTCAACCCAACACAAGAATAGAGCTTGAATCTCACAAATCTCACAAAGAGAAGGTTGGGGAGAGGTTCTATGGCTTTGGCTCAGCAAAGACAGTAAGGGAAGCACACCAGCAACCCTTGAATCAGCAGCTCCAACAAGTGGAGCTCGTGGAGTACTTATACCCCACTCAAGGAAAACTAGCCGTTAGAAAAGTGGCCAGGGCGGTCAGACCGCCTGGTCAGGGCGGTTAGACCGCCTGCCTCCGGCCAGTTTGAAAAACTAGCCGTTGGCAGCCCGGGGCGGTCAGACCGACCCCCGGAGGCGGTTAGACCGCCCTGGGCAGAGAGCTCCCAAAACCCTTTTTCTCTTCTCGCAAACACTTCAAGACGTGTTGAAGTGGCTAAGGTTGGGTTAGAGGTTTGTTAGATCACTCAGGGACTCTCTCAAAGCTATTTCTCACAAAGGTCAACTAATGAGCACTTTTGATACTTGTCATAAGCCTAATGTTGCATCCCTCTTGATAGTAGGCATTCCTATACTCAAGAACAAAAGTAAATACCTAGTCAACCTCTTGAGCTCACATATCTTTCATCTTGCCATACTTGAACAAACTTCAACTTGAGGGCTTTGAACAATTGCTATCTTCATGAGCACATCCATACTTGAGCTAGCAACTTAAGATCTTTCCAAATAGCATAGGAATGCACACTTAGATCCTTAAGTTGCTCCATATTGCCAAACATAACATGTAGATGAGTTGCATTACTTCCCTCGGTTAAGGCTTGGATATGATACTTGGAGACCCCATGGATACTGGAACTTCACCTTAGCAAAACACGAAATGACGGCCTAGCTAGGACCCCAAAGATTGCTTAGTCCCTCACCCTAGTCATCTCGGTTGATCTCTTCATCACTTATCCAAACCACATTGAGTTCGACTTTGCTTCATCCATATTTGATCTTCATTTGAAATACCGCTTCAAATGTTTATTCTTGATTAACAACGAATATGCAAGCTTCCAATTTATGATCAACAAGTATACACTCATCCTTGTATCCTTTCACAATCATCACATGAAGCCTTGCATTTATTATTTTAGTAGAGAACACCATTTCTCTTTTTATGATCCATTGATTTTTAATCAAGCTACCACAATCATTGGAGACTCGGAATTGATCTTTGTAAAATATCCCCAATATTTATCTTTATTTGAATGCTTGATATTTATCATTTCTTATCAAAGGACCACACACTTGCTTGTCTTCATCATGTGAGCCATATAATATTCATCTTCAAATATATAGCAATATTAACTCATGAATAATTAAATAAAAACCTGCTCACATTCTTAAACAAACAAGTTAGATCTTTAATCGCTTTGTCATTCAATTCACCAAAATCCACTTAGGGGCCTAGATGCACTTTCAATCTCCCCCTTTTTGGTGATTGATGACAACTCGATTAAAGTTTACAAATAAAACATTTAAGCGCATAAGAATTCTTAGATATAGGATGAGCTCCCCCTTAATATGTGCTTTGAATGGAATTTTAAAAAATTTGGCCTCAAATGCCAAAAGCACATTTTAAGTGAAAGTACATGAGAGCTCCCTCTATATCTCAGAATATGTGCAATAAGTGTGTGTGACAATAAAAAGAAATCGTGATGCATATGACATGATAAGCATTCAACAAACAAAAAAGTGTGTGCTGCTTGGGCTGGGGCGGTCAGACCGGGTTTGCGGGCCGGTCAGACCGCCCGAGGCGGTCTGACCGGGGTTGCAGGCCGGTCAGACCGCCTCCCCCACTCAGCCAACACAGAACAAACATCATCACACATAAATGTTTCAAACTAGCACCAAGTCACTTAAGATACATAAATATGTTCAAATACACACATTAGCACACATACAAGGTTCTCAAGTCCACTAGGAATATAAATCCAAATTTTATTACATGGCTCTCTCAGCCAACAGCCAGGGGCAGTCAGACCGCATCCCTAGGGCGGTCAGACCGTCTGCACCGGATCAGCACCACTAAAAAGATGAAACATTGAAGCTTTAATCCATTCTTCTCCCCCTTTGTCATCAAGCATCCATAAAAGGGCCTGGAGAAGATGTAGAGGTTGATCACTACCAATGTCCTCACTCCAAGCCATCGTCGGGTGGATAACTCCCTCCTATGTTGAGAAAGATAAATAGCATTGCATAGTTAAGATAAAAGAATTTAGATATGGTGGTTTCAGATTATTGATCTTGAAGAGTATCAACCATACCATATGGACGAGGTGGACCATAACTAATTATATCTGCTGAGAGTCATGCTGCTAGAGGAGCTTCTGGATCTTCCACAGGAGGAGGAGGTGGAGGAGCCTGAGAAGAAGACTCACCACCAAACATGGCGTCAAACCCCCTAGGAGCATAAACAGGTGGTGGAGGAGGTGGTGGAGCCTGAGAAGATGAAGCACCCACATCAGGATAGTGCCTCTGAACAAACTCCTCATAATAACCTGAGTTTATGTAGCCTAGCATCCTCTCATCCACTGTCGGTATCTCAGCCTCTGGAGGAACAGGAGAAATAGGTGAGCGAGGTGGCTGAATCCCAAAGTGTTCACGCATCCTCTTCATCGAATCCCGCTCTTTCTTTCTTTCCCTCATAGCCCTGTCATTGGCAATCTCAATGTCCCTCTGACTCTTGCAAATACCAGCTAAAATATTGAACAATTTCTTGAAGAAAGAAGTGTTTTGTCGCTGGTGGTACTCAGGGCGGTCAGACCGCCTGTGGGGGGCGGTCCCCCAGTCTCCTTTCTGCCCTGCTGCAATGTTTCTGCCACGTCGTCCCATCAGGTATCTCCTTCTTGTTCTCGCAATTCTTCTGGAGAGGACGGAACACTGATGGTCAGGCTGTGCTTGGGCTGCAAGAGTCGGTGTCTCGTGTCTTTTGGATACTTGGTGTTGGTGACCTTCCTTATGATATACATGATATATGGATTATGCCCGCACAAGTTTTGGGCATTCTCCGAACAATTCTTGATTTCCTGCCAAATGAAGTCATCAACACAAAACTTAGCTTCCCCCGGTCTCATAGCAACCATAAGGTTCCTCTGAAAAGCAGTGATATGTGAGGAGTTCCCATCTCTAGGGGTGAGGGTCTTCCTAAAAAGCCGATTAAGGACTGCGTAGTAAGTATAAAGCGGCTTGACCATTCCTGCAAAGGCCCTCTTACTTCTGGGGTACATAAACTCCATCTCTCTTGAATTTAGAATCCCATCATCATGAAGTTTTCTGAGACTAGGATCATTGGGAAGTCTGAATAAAGCAAGGAAGTTACTAAATGTGATGTGCCATCTATCTCCCTCAGTCATCCAGAACATCGCCCGCTCAGTTCCCATATATCCAAAGTGAACAGTAGCATAGAACTGAGCTATGATTTCCTTATTCCAATGTTGCATGAAACCCATGATGCTCTTCAACCCCTTCAATTCACACTCTCTAATTATCTCATTGAAAATGTTGTCATTCCTTCTTGCCATATAATCCAAATCAATGCACTGAGCTTCACTGGTGATTTTAGCATTTCTTCAGCAAACAATGATAGTAGAGTAGTAGTCCTGCTGAAAAGGGGACCAAAACCGATAATCTGAAGCTGTCTTTTGATGATCATATGGATTCTCCCTTCTCATATTTTTCAGAGTCTTTGCCATCCCTTCACTGTAATAATCCACAGGGCCTCGAACAAGAGGATAGAAGGGGACCCTGATCTCTGGCAAGAAGTTAACAACAATAGGAGGAATGTTCCCTCCATCATCATCATCATCATCATCGGGAGGCACTCCAGCTGCTCCCACAGGGTCATCTTCCTCATTATCACCTGCATCATCACCGACTTCCTCAATCTCAGCATCAGCTCTAACTCCACTGCCTCCAGCACCAAGTCCTCTACGACTAGCACCAACACCTCTACCACCACCACCAACACCACTGTATATAGCTCCAGCTCTGCCCTGATGGTCTGCACATACAAAGGTGTCATCCTCTACCTCATCATCGCTAGACTCATTTCTTTCCTCCATCTCAATATCTTCCCCATAGTCTTGATAAACTGGCCTCTGCTGCCCCCTTGGCCTCAATTTCTCCCTGATATCATAAGCACGTGAGCTCTGTCCAGCCTCAGTGAGGGCAGCTTCCTCTCTTCCCTTTTTCCTTTTCTCGGCACCTGAACCTTTAGGCATCGCTGCTGTTCCTGGGTCACAAGAAGTGAAACAAGGATGTATAAGTCACCAGGAACAAGATTGGCTGGATTAATCATGTTGATGCATAGCGTGTGGAGCAATTGGCACAAAACTGGGCAGGGCGGTCAGACCGCCCTGGGCAGGTGGTTAGACCGCCCCTACCAGTTTTGAGCCAATGGCTTTCCGGGCCAGCTACAACAACACAGTGCCGAGATATGAAAGATAAATTTCAGGGAATATTTCTAGATTGAATAGAGTTGAATCCATGGCCAAGAACAAAACTCTTGGGGTTAAACTGCTCAGGGCGGTCAGACCGCCCTGCCCACGCGGTCAGACCGCCCGGGGCAGTGAAACCCTAGAAATTTGTTCCTGACAATGTAGCCAATGAAATTGAATGAAACTCTAGGAATGTCTTCTAGGGGTTGCTAATAGATGATATCTCAAAGGAAATCCAAAGCTTTGCATCGAGTAGGGAGATCGGGCAAAAACAAGATTTAGATACCTTTTGAGAGAGGAACTCGAGTTGAATCCAAGAAGCAGGCTTGGAACTTGCTTCAGCACCCCTAGGAGAGTCCCTTCCACGGTGGGGATTTACTTTTCCATGGTTGAAACCTCAAATCACCATGGGAGGGGGTGGGAGAGCTTGAGAGGAGAGAGCCACGGGTTGGAGACGAAAGGGGAATGTTTTGCCCGTGGTGAGAGAGTATGGGTGAAAGGATAAGGTCAAAGATGCTGTGGAGTCACGGGGAGGGGTAAAAAGTTGAAATCCTGTGACACCCGGTCTTACCGCATGGTGTACGCGGTTAGACCGCCCCCCGGTTGAAATTGGAAAAAGCTGATTTTGAATAGATTTTGATCTTTTTGCTTTTCCATACTTGGTTATAGGATTTAGGGAGATTTGGATCCATACCATTAAAAGATCCCAAATTTAGATATATACCATTACAAGTCAATGACATGTGGGGTTCACATGAGTCAATGACATGTGGGGTCAATGGTATATATCTAACTTTTGGATCTTTTAATGGTATGGATCCAATTATTCCTAGGATTTATGGAAGATAAAGATCCATTTTTGCCAATTCTTAGAAGAAAGATTGATTTTCCAAATAATTCCATAATTCTTGATTCTTCCAAGAGCGAGAGAGATAAAGATATGGATATAGAGATATTATGGACTTGAGAAAATCTTCTTAATTATGACTAGCCAACAATCAATCAAGAGGAGCTATAGTCATAATTAAGTTGATTAGGTCACAAAGACCAAGATTCAAATATTTTCGAAAATTCACAATTCCTACGCATGCTAGTTTATTTTTCAAAACTTCTATCCTATGTCACAAAGTTCACACATCCACCCCAAGTAAATCACCACTCTAGTATATTTAGTTCATACCCAACTAGAAGACACTCACACGACACGAAGTCGAGTTTATGTGTGGGTATCAACCAAATATCTAGAAGGACACACAAAATTCACTTGAAGCAATTATATGCTAAGAATGACACACTAGCATGGTATATATATAGGCCTAGATGCATTGCAATATTAAAGAGAGTTCAAGAGAACATACCTTTGCCTTAGGCCACATTATATTTGTGCATATTTTTATTTTAAAAGCGGCTTGCTCTTAACTTGATTGCTTTAAGATTATTGTGTCAAATAAGAGCTTGCATATGTTGCACAAATTTGTGAGGCTACAAGATCACTAGAAGAAATTGTTAGTCCCACAAATGACACAAACTTTGAAGTAATCTCCCCCTAAGTTAGTGCTTAGAGATTCTTGAATTTCTCGAACTTAGCACATGATTCATTTACGAACAATGGAGATATCTTCAAAGCTTAGTCATGACATATAAATGATTTAACAATTGAAATAAGTTAGGTATCTCATCACCTTTGATGCATTTTCACCAAAAATTTGAAATTCTGCTTTTACCCCGGGTCACCCGGTCATAGGGGCCGGGTCACCCGCCAACATCCAGAGACGAAACGGGTCACCCGCCCACAGAGGCCGGGTCACCCGAAAAGCACTTCTGGGGGCGGTTAGACCGCCCTCCCCTCGAGGTTTCCATTTGGCGCTTTCTCAGTTCTTTGTCCATTTATAAGCTTCTAAATTTCCTAAATAACTTCCTGCAAAGCTTATTACGACAATTGCTCTTCTAGAGAGCCATTAGTAGCATCGAATGGTATGAGAGAATAAATATTATGAAAATGTCAAGGTCACTTCCTCATGCTTCACAATCCTAAGACTAATGATCCATGAGCGTTCACAAAGAACTGAGAGTGACCAAGACACAACATTAAGCACTTATTACCGAGATTGCATTGATTTAATGATTTTCAAGCTCTTCTCATGGCAAGAGATCGATTATTGAATTCTTTTCTTTTCACCATGACTTCAATGCAACTCGATCAACCTACAAGCTCAGCAAGCACTTCTTGGTACCCAACACTTGTTGGGTCCTACTAGATTAGTCACAAGGTACTTAGGAACCCAAATGGCCCTAGTGCTTGTTTGAGGTGAACTAATCATCCTCATAGCACAAGTACCATTCTTATCATTCCTAAGCTTACTGAAATCATAATGGACAAGGTTCGATTTAGGAATGTTACCATTTGGACAATCCTTTCCCATGTGACCCTTCTCACGACAAGTGTAGCAAATGTGGTTTTTGTCACTTCTAGGCTTGGGAGTCATTTGCTTGTCTTGTCTTGGCTTGTATGTGGGCTTCTTGCTTGAAGGGTAAGCTTTCTCCTCTTTGCTACAGTACATCTTGGCTGTGGTGGCTAGACGCGGTCTAACCGCCCTGAGGGGGTGGTCAGACCACCCCTGGTCAGCACTGCTGACTTGTGGGAATCTGCGGCAAAATGACCCTTCTCTTTGCATTGATAGCACAATCTCCTTCTTGTGGAGCTTCTTTTTTTCTTGGAGATTGTTTCTTGAGCCTTGAGCTTGGTAGGGCAATGTGAAGCGAAGTACCCCGTCTTTGAGCATTGATTGCACTTGATAAGCTCAAATTTCTTCTTCTCTAGAGTCTTGATCTTGTTGTCCTTGAGTTGGTGTTGAGGAGCTGAGCTAGTGTCGGCTAACCCCTTCTCAAGCTTCTTCACCATGTTAGCATGGTTATCTTGAGAAAGTTGCACTTTGCTCTTCCCTTTCAACTCACTCAAGTTTTTCCTAAGCTTTTCAACCTCTTGCTTGAGTTCATCATTTTCTTGAGCAATGAGGTCATCGCAAGATTCTACAAATACATGCTCAATACTAGATTAGCTTGCTTGAGAACAACAAAGTTTAGTACAAGCAAAATCATTATTGACAAGTGAGCATGTGCATGTGTGTGTGAGAGGTTGCATGTATTTTACCAAAGATAAAACAACCTCATGAGCAATTTCTAGTGAAGCATAAGAATCTACAAGCTTCTCATGAGAACGCTCAAGTTCCTTGTGTTTTGCTTGTAGAGCCATATGATCCCTAGTGAGCTTCTCTAGTTTAGCTTCTAGTATGTCATTAGCTTTAGCATAATCAAGTTGTTTAGCCAAAGGCTCATACTCACAAACCAAGGAGGCACGCTCAGATTGAAGAGTCTCAAGTTGCTTTTCCATCGAGCTTGAGGCTTTATCTTTTTCAATTTTTCCTCTTTTGGTTCTTCTCTTTTTCTTGTTCTTCTTCTTCTTGACCATTAGGCAAGCACCTTCACCATAATAAGTTTCTGAAGCTTCGAGAACTGGTGAGGATGAGCTTGGGGCTTGAGAAGACTCCTCAAGACACGAGGATTCACTTCCTCTGCCAGGGGCGGTTAGACCGCCCTGGGAGGGCGGTTTGACCGCTCCCTCCAGAGGAGCTGGGTCTTCTCTTCTTTCGCCTTTTTCCTTCTCGAGAGTGGATGTTTGATGTTCAGTGAGGGTTGTAGAGGCAGTGCAACACTCCTCTATCTCGTCTTCGTCTTCATCATCACTTTCATCTTCATCCAATTTAGAATCCACAAAGGATTTAAGTAAATTCCAAATGCGATGAGCATCTCGACAAATATTCTTGTTTTCTAGCATAAATTCCTGAAAATCTTCACATAGAGAACTACGCAAAAAGTTAACAATAGAGGCATTGAGTTGCGTGTTTTCCAAATCTTCAAGAGAGACATATGTCCAATCTTTTGGAAGGATACTCGCAACTACAATGCTCTCCGTAGTGGGACCCATAGCCTTAAGAGAATGTAGAACATTTGTTGACCAAGAAATGTAGTTTGAGCCATCTATAGCTAGAGGCTCAAACGGTACCTCACATGTAGTCGACATCATCAAACTCCGAGCGGTTAAGCTCGAAACGGAGCACTCGGCTCTGATACCAATTGAAAGGACCTTGATGTCGCCTAGAGGGGGGTGAATAGGCGAGTGGACCAAATACAACTTTTCCCCTCAAAAACTTGAGCTCCCTGGGAGAGGCGGTCAGACCGCCTTCACAGGGCGGTTAGATCGCCCTGCTGCTTTCTGCTAGGGGAGGGCAGTTTGACCGCCCCCTAGACGCGGTTAGACCGCCTCCACGCAGAAAGCCAGCAAAGGATGGCTCAAGCTCCTCTTGACTTCTAGCACGAATCCAACTTGGTAAGTGGCCTTGGTAGATGATCACAAGCAGGGTAATGATCCCTGCACACAAAGACAAGCACACCCAAGTAGATCGAAGCGGAAGCAAATAGAAATATGCTAGAAAACCACAAGTGAAGCAAACCACAATGGAGACACAAAGATTTGTTTCCCGAAGTTCACTTCCACCAAGGAAGCTACGTCTCCGTTGAGGAGCTTGTAAGGGATTCAAGTTCTCAACTAACTCTTTCCACAACAAGTCGGGTCTCTTTCAACCACTTTCCTCGATTCCACTAAGGCGATCTTTTCCACGAAGAGGCAAGATCACAGCCCTCACAAACTTGCCGCTGCTCACCACAACTTGGGAGCTAGCCGGCGACGCCTAGCCGTCTAGGAGGCAAACCTCCAAGAGTAACAAATGCTTCAAGGCTTGTAGACGCAAATCACAAGTGCTCAAGCTATGGAATGACTCTTCTCAGCTCACAAAGCTCACACAAACTCACACTCTCAACCCAACACAAGAATAGAGCTTGAATCTCACAAATCTCACAAAGAGAAGGTTGGGGAGAGGTTCTATGACTTTGGCTCAGCAAAGACAGTAAGGGAAGCACACCAGCAACCCTAGAATCAGCAGCTCCAACAAGTGAAGCTCGTGGGGTACTTATACCCCACTCAAGGAAAACTAGCCGTTAGAAAAGTGGCCAGGGCGGTCAGACCGCCTGGTCAGGGCGGTTAGACCGCCTGCCTCCGGCCAGTTTGAAAAACTAGCGGTTGGCAGCCCGGGGCGGTCAGACCGCCCCCCAGAGGCGGTTAGACCGCCCTGGGCAGAGAGCTCCCAAAACCCTTTTTCTCTTCTCGCAAACACTTTAAGACGTGTTGAAGTGGCTAAGGTTGGGTTAGAGGTTTGTTAGATCACTCAGGGACTCTCTCAAAGCTATTTCTCACAAAGGTCAACTAATGAGCACTTTTGATACTTGTCATAAGGCTAATGTTGCATCCCTCTTGATAGTACGACATTCCTATACTCAAGAACAAAAGTAAATACCTAGTCAACCTCTTGAGCTCGCATATCTTTCATCTTTCCATACTTGAACAAACTTCAACTTGAGGGCTTTCAACAATTGCTATCTTCATGAGCACATCCATACTTGAGCTAGCAACTTAAGATCTTTCCAAATAGCATAGGAATGCACACTTAGATCCTTAAGTTGTTCCATATTGCCAAACATAACATGTAGATGAGTTGCATTGCTTCCTCGGTTAAGGCTTGGATATGATACTTGGAGACCCCACGGATACTAGAACTTCACCTTAGCAAAACACGAAATGGCGGCCTAGCTAGGACCCTAAAGATTGCTTAGTCCCTCACCCTAATCATCTCGGTTTATCTCTTCATCACTTATCCAAACCACATTGAGTTCGACTTTGCTTCATCCATATTTGATCTTCATTTGAAATACCGCTTCAAATGTTTATTCTTGATTAACAACGAATATGCAAGCTTCCAATTTAGGATCAACAAGTATACACTCATCCTTATATCCTTTCACAATCATCACATGAAGCCTTGCATTTATTATTTTAGTAGAGAACATCATTTCTCTTTTTATGATCCATTGATTTTTAATCAAGCTACCACAATCATTGGAGACTCGGAATTGATCTTTGTAAAATATCCCCAATATTTATCTTTATTTGAATGCTTGATATTTATCATTTCTTATCAAAGGACCACACACTTGCTTGTCTTCATCATGTGAGCCATATAATATTCATCCTCAAATATATAGCAATATTAACTCATGAATAATTAAATAAAAACATGCTCACATTCTTAAACAAACAAGTTAGATCTTTAATCGCTTTGTCATTCAATTCACCAAAATCCACTTAGGAGCCTAGATGCACTTTCACTGGTTGAAGAAGAAATCGACTGCCCGAAGAAGAAATCGACTGCCCGCATTATGTCAGACTTGATGATGTGCAAGCCGATTTGAGGAAAGCCCCTATGAAACCATCTCGGCCCGGTGCCTTGTCAGTGGCCAAATCCCTGATGACACCATGCACTTCCTCCTCATCGAAAGGGGCTTCCAGGGAACTGAGTTGCAATCTCTGAAGGCCTATCAGGTTCCAGTCAAGAGCAGGGTTTTAATTACCAACCGTTGCAGTGCTACCGCCGCTGAGCGGTAACGGTATACCGCTCGGTATACCGCGGTTACCGCTAATTACCGTTCAAATTCAAATTCTTAAACAAAACCCTCTATTCAATCGGTAGCGACCGGTATAACGTTCGGTAATAACGGTATACCGAACCGGTTGTGACGATTACCGGTTGAAAAAGCAAATTACTGCTGATCTTTGTATGGATGCTACCGGTATACCGGACGGTAATAACGGTATACCGGACCGGTTGCGGCGGTAACCGGTCGGTAAATACAAATTACCGAATCAATGAAGAATTTGGTATGTTTTCAAATTTGAATTAAAAAATTGAAAAAAGGTGCATGGAATCTAATGGTGTCAAAAATTTTCAAATATTAGTGCATTTAGTATTTTTTTGCTGGCATTAGAAGTTCAACCAGAAATGCAGCAGGTTGAACTTCTAATGTCCGCAAAAAATACTAAATAAACTAATATTTGAAAAATTTTGACACTATTAGTTTCTACGCACCTTGAAGTATTTTTAGAGATTTTCTTTCATTTTTCAATTTTTTGAATTTAAATTTAAAAAATTTGAAAACCACCGGTTGGTAACCGGCCGGTACCGTTACCGGTCCGGACCGGTAACACCGGTTACCGCGGTAAATCGGCCGGTTACCAACGGTAATTAAAACCCTGGTCAAGAGTGTGGGTCCTAGGGGCAGGCTGCCCAAACTGAGAACTGAAGTGTTCAAAAATGTGCTTTTGCTTGTCAAGATGCGTGTGGACTCAGGGGTGCTCAAGGATTGAATAAGGTTTTCCGCTTTCTACCATTAGCATGCAGGAAGAAAAGTTTGGATTGCGCATCCGCAGCTCTTATATGTGCCAGTCTGGATTTTTGCCTTGCCCTCAATTTCTCTATTGTCAACATTCCCCGATATCTTGCTTTCAGATCTTGTCTCAGCTGAATTTCCTGCACACTGAGCGATCTATGCTCTTGCACAACATCAAGAATTCCAATAAGCTTCTTTGCAGCACACAAAAGCAATCTGTTATTTCCTATCTTTGCACGCACCCATTTTTTCAGTGCCTTGCCTGCTCTTTGCATCTTGATGTGTAATCTCAGGTATGGATTATGCACACGCAGGTCTGAATCCCAAGCCTCCTTGACCGTATCAAGATAACCATTTAGTCTTGGCCAGAACACTTCAAAACGGAAACCTCTGCACACTGGTCCTATAGCATTTCCGACAAGGAGCAAAGGAGAGTGGTCAGACACCACAGATGAGGTTGCTTGCAGCACACAGTTAGGCAACATATAATCCCAATCCACAGTACAAAAGGCACGGTCTATTCTTGTCTTTGTATTGCTCGACCAAGTATACTTTCTTCCCTGCAGGCTAAGTTCTTTAAGCTCCAGGTCATCAGCCAGAGATCTGAAAGAGCCCACCATCCTCCTATTAATATTAGAATTGCTTTATCCTGGGCTTGCAAAATCAAATTGAAATCCCCTTACCAACCACCTGTCACCGAATAAAAGCGTGACATTTCTACATTTTGAAATTATTGGAGACCAGCCAGTTTCGAACACAACTCACTCCAAAGGAGTATTGTACTATTGGAGTACGACGAACACTTCCCTTGGGCTTGCTTGACTGCTGCTGTCGGCCCATGCAAATGAGCCCAGAAGGCCCGTGACAAGCAGGTCCATCCATGCTCGCTGGCACGCGCCACGTCCCCGAATCCAGGGCGGCAAAACGGCGACAAGCCCCACGGTTCCCGTGCAAACAATTCGATTGCCCGTGCCGTGCCCTGTGGTCCACGCGCGGACCCACTCGCCAGCCACCCCCCGTAGACCACCAGTCTCCTCGGCCCCACCCATTCCTCTCGTCCCCCTCCCGTCTCCCGACGACAACAGCTAACGCCAAACCAAAACCCCTCCTCTCCCACTACCCAAACCCTAGCCGGGCACCCCCTTGATGACCGCCGCCGCAGATGCACAGGCTCTCCCTCACCGTCATTGACGCCGCCGCCGCCATGCCAGCGGCGGTCCGGCTCGGCGGCTCCCCGGCGCTCCGCCTCGCCCCCGCGCGCCGCCCCGGCCCGCGGCGGCCCCCGCCGTGGCTCCGCTTCGGCGTGGGCGGGGCGCGGAGGGGTCTGCTCTGCTCCACCGAGGCCGCCAGGCGGGGCGCCGATGGCGGCGAGGACGCGGAGGCGGAGGCGGAGGAGGCGCGGAGGGGTGGAGGCGGGAGCCGCGCGGCGGCGGAGAGGAGGATGAGGGGCGGGAGCGCGGCGGCCGCCGCGGTGGGGACGAGCGTCGAGCTGCTGGCGATTCCCGGGGTCGGCCCGCGCAACCTCAGGAAGCTCGTGGATAATGGATTCGAGGGCGTCGCACAGCTCAAGCAGCTCTACAGGGATAAGGTGCGCGGGCTTGTGTTTGTCCACTTGCTGGTTTCTGCGTTTTATAAGTAGGACTCGCTCATGCCATTCGCCAGTGCGATAAGTGGCACTATCGGATTGGTGGTAATGTTGCATCAAAGGAAAGACTACAAGTGTAACAGCATTTCAGTAATCGAGATATTAACTCATCACTAAACAACTAACCTAAATGGCCACATTTCTACAATTCTTACATGTTCCTACATTGTGCTTCTAGTTTTGATTATTAGTAACATTTATTGTACACCGCAGAATTCGATGCATCATATTCATATATTGTATCTATGCTTTGTTGTACAAGACAAAAAAAATGATCTCATGATGTGCACACATATATACACAGTATTCTGGCTGTTGATGGAATGATTGTAATCCTGAAATTACAAGGTATACTTTCACTAGACACCGATAGTTTGAACTATTCAAGTATAAAATGTTTAGCATTGCAAATGGGCTCTGTTTTTTTCCTAATCAATGATATGTGAAACTAAAAAGTTCATGATAATGGAAAATTGTTCTGAGTTCTGACCTACGGTTTAGATTTATTGGGGTGTTGGGAACTCAAGCAAGACAATGGTAGCCCCCAATCCCCATACGCTTGAACTATCTTAAAGAAAACCAGTCCTGTTTTGGAGTATTTCAGATTAACTCAGTCAAAATTGTTAGTGATCCATGGCCACTGTGCATGGAAGTAAACAATCATTATAGTCTTTTGCTCCGCCTGCCATTCTTTGTACATCTCATGCTATCAGGATTGCAATTCTTGTGCAGGCCTATCAGTTCTACGTATGCTTTAGATTTTCAAATTATATGACAGTACCTCAGCTTTCTGCTGCTTAGCTCTTTTGGTTTTGCTGTTTGCGGTATCTTGCAAATTTGACGCTTTTCTCCATTTGAAAAACTGTTAATCTCAATTTAACGCCATTTTATGCTTTACTAATAGTTTACATGCTCATGCAGTTCTTTGGCAAGTCTAGTGAGCAGATGGTTGAGTTCTTACAGAGTTCTGTTGGCATTGTACATAAGAACCATGCTGAGAGTATAACATCATTTATTAAAGAGAGTGTCGATGAGGATCTGAAGGATACAGATTCATCTAAACCCACTCAGAAGAAGAGGTTGACCTTTTGTGTGGAAGGGAATATTAGCGTTGGGAAGACCACTTTTCTCCAAAGAATAGCTAATGAGACTATTGAACTGCGTGATCTTGTAGAGATAGTTCCTGAGCCTATTGATAAGTGGCAGGATGTTGGACCTGATCACTTCAATATACTGGATGCCTTCTATGCTGAGCCACATAGGTATGCATACACTTTCCAAAACTATGTGTTTGTGACGAGGGTCATGCAAGAAAGGGAATCTCAAGCTGGAATAAAACCTCTCAGACTGATGGAAAGAAGTGTATTCAGTGATCGGATGGTAGGTCAATCTTTATAGAAAATGTTAGTTCGTCAATTGAACATGCATTTCAGTTGCCTTCTGAAACAATCATTTAGTATCTTATCTCACTAATTGATCTGTTAATGTGTATCAGGTATTTGTCCGTGCTGTTCATGAAGCTAATTGGATGAATGAGATGGAAATCAGTATCTATGATTCCTGGTTTGATCCAGTTGTGTCATCTCTCCCAGGTCTCATTCCAGATGGATTTATCTATCTAAGAGCTACTCCAGATACTTGCCACAAAAGAATGATGCATCGTAGAAGATCAGAGGAAGGTGGTGTTACACTTGACTACCTGCAAGGTTTGCATGAGAAGCATGAGAGCTGGTTGCTTCCTTCAAAAGGATCAGGTCCTGGTGTATTATCAGTCAGTCAACTGCCCATGCATATGGAAGGCTCCTTGCCTACAGAAATACGGGATCGTGTATTTTACTTGGAAGGAAATCACATGCACTCAAGTATCCAAAAGGTACTTACTCCTAGTGTTTCTAATTTTTTGTTCTAAGGGCCCGTTCACTTGGGTGAAAAGGAATAGTGAAGTTGAAAATGAATAGTGCTGGAATAGTGTTTTTTGTGAGAGAAGATGTGATAGATGTGATGGGTAAATAGTGTTTTTTGTGAGAGAAGATGTGATAGATGTGATGGGAAAGAAATCAGACCCTCAGGGATAACTTGTTGGTAACTGGTATTTCTCGAACTGTTAGTGTTAGGGCTCTCCAACGTTTGAATGAAAATGGTTAAACAAACATGGCTTTTATGAATTTTCAGGGGTTATATTGGCTGGTTATAACTTCAATTTCATAATAATGTAGACAGTGATGATTCAATTTGATAGGCTGGACATCAAATGCATCACAGTTACAGATCAATGCACTATATATCTCCTCCATTCTCTTCATCAGTGTTTTTCAGGTGTCACCTAGGCGACATGGTGGCGGTGCCTTAGCCCGCCTAGGCGTCGCCTAGGTGATAAGGTGGTGGTGGCTCGCCTCGCCTTAACACTTTGGAAACCATGCTCTTCATGCCACTTGGTGTGAACACCATCATATGTTACGAACTGTATGCATATTGTTGCAGTTTCTTCTTAGCACACAGCCACACACCCTATCCAATGGTGGAAAACTATACAAATGATTCACAAATTCAGAATTATACTTTAATAATATTAATCCCACTAGGATGGCACTGGTTCCCACTAGCGGAGCTAGACCCACAACGCAGATGTGGCAGGTCTATGGAGTTGTAGATTATACAGTATACAGTACCATTTTCACTGTTTGTTTAGTGGATAATTAGCTTAGGTGGGTTGGGGGTGTGTGTTGTGTGTGTGTGTGGGGGGGGGGGGGGGGGGCTGCTGTGACCCAGGGCCATAACGTAGCTCTGCCACTGCTGGCTCCTGGTGGTATCTAGCTGGTTGCAACTGAGATTTGTGTCCATGCTTACTCCTTCATTTCATTTAAGCAGTCCAGTTGACTGGGTCTTTTTCTTTGCAGGTCCCCGCTCTTATCTTGGATTGTGAACCTGACATTGATTTCAACAAAGACATCGAAGCTAAACGACAGTAAGTTTGCAGATCTTTCCCGTATACAAACTTTGTTGTTATTAGTTGTTACTAGCCTCAGGTTTAAGCTATGAACGGCATTGATTTCTTTACTCTAGTAATCTAGTTGTTATAGTGCTGTTCCTATTACAGTTTGCTGACTTGAATTCCAACATACTCCCATCTCATGCACCATTTTTTTCTACAGAGACCATGACCTACGCACAAAATGCCGCTTTCTCATTTAACGTCTTTCTTTGTCTATCTAGATATGCTCGGCAAGTTGCAGAGTTCTTCGAATTCGTGAAGAAAAAGAAGGAAGAAGCTCCGTCCGATCAAACAAGCGCCGACAAGGACCGCCTGAACCCGCAGGTCATGCTTCCTAACAGAGGTCGGCTATGGGTCCCTGACGGCAACCCCTTTGCAGGCTCCCCTATGAATCTGGATTTCAGAAGAGCCATGTCTTCGTACCTCTCAACCTAGGACTCAAGCTGCAGAAAGAAACTAGCCGCCCTCGCGCACTGACCTCTCAACGCAAACCGCTTGTCATGCCTCAAGTTAAACCCTAGGCGGCCCGATGCTAGCCGCCACTGATGTAAAATAGCCCGGCTGTGTGTCCGTCGTGTAAATTACTATCTTAGCGCTAGTCCCACGTTTTGCACCCTCCTGTCTGACTTGATCCGATGACGGGTCGATCTGTACCTTATGCATTATGCTCCCGCTTGCTTGAAGCATTCTGTTGAACAGATCTGGAGTCTGGGACGAGAACACGTGCATGTGCTGCCTGGACCTCTACTTGTGTCATGTGCTGCCTCACCTGGAAGGTTCCTACAACCTGATGATGACGAAGTTTTCCTCTACGTTTCCGGGTGGCTGCGTTGAGCGAGCCGCCCTCGAGGTTGACCGATGAAAGCCCGTGGTTGAAAAGGGCGCTGGTCAATTGAGACGTACTACACTGGCTGCCGCAGACAACTCTTTTGTAAAGTTTTGGCGAACCACAGTTCAACTTCCGTGGTCCCTGTCGCGGTGTCGCCTGATGCTCTGATCCTGTGGCGCCTTGTGTCATGGGGCAGCCGGAACCTGGCGGACGCTGAACGCATGGAGCCAGCTGGTCAAGTGGCGGACCGCGGCGCAAGTCCGTAGGGCACGGGGCACAGCGTATCGGGCAGGGAAAGGGTTGTCTGCAGGGACGGATTACTGTCAATCCCCCACACCCACGGAATACTCGCTTCGTCACAATCCTAACATTTGAGAATAATCTCACAAAAAAGTGTAATTCTAGAAAATAGATTATCTTCCTAATTAAGTAATCAGATCTGATTTACATGCCAAAAACAAACTGCATATGGCTAACAAATGACGGTATTAGAATCTTTTCGCGGCACCAGTAATCTGTCTAAAAAAATCTAAAATTGCACTTTTTAGTGGGACGGAGGGAGTATCTTCAAACCACCGCTGCTGGGCCTAGGATTCAGGGCCTGCTTGGTTGCAGACCACAAGCGTCGCCACAGGTTGTGGCGGGGAAAATGACCGCCACGGAATGTGGCGAGATTCCTTATGTTTTGCACACGAATTGTTGTGACGGTCATCATTTACTCGGGAACCAAACACTAGTCTGATTTTCTGTGGCACGCCTCACTTGGGTGTGGCAAGTTGGAGCCAAACATGCTCTCATTCCTTTCTCCGAAAATATGACGAGTGCAAACAAAAAGTGGAGTGGAAGGCAATACTACCACCTGGGCCCGAGGGTGTCCAAGGCCTCCAGGGAAGGGGGAATGACCCGTTTAACCACGTTGGGCAACAAACACCGTCGTCTCAGGCATTCAGGGTTCAGAAACACCTCTCCCGTGGTGTGACCGACCGCTCAACGCCAAGAACCCCCCGTGCCCTTGGCCAGGCGCGCGACGTGAACGATGTTTGTGCCCGGCGCCCGGCGCAGGCGGGGCAACGGCATGGAGGACATCCTCGATCGCCGGGCGTCAAATCGGAGAGCCGCCGCAGTGACCAGGTCTCCCCTCCCACTCCCAGTCCCACCGCCGGGTATACTCGGGCCCCGTCTCGCGCTCGCCTATTGCATTGCTCCTCTACCTGTTCTTCGACCATCGCACGGCTTCTCCCACGTCTCTCAGCTAGCTAGCCCCGTGCTCGTGCTCGTGTCGTCGCTGTCTCGCTCCATCCTCCATCGACGTCCGAGTTCGACGGCGTCGTGTGATCCTTCTGGGAGTCGTGCCCCCCGGTCCTACATAATTCCTTCCTATCGTTTTCCAGCTGCTCCGGACGCTAACCGCACGAGGAAAACGGCCGTGCGGCTGGTTATCCTTATATATATCTTTTCGTTCCAAATCGTAAATCTTTTTGAAAAATTCAGATTAGTATATAAACATAAATATATATTTAGTAATAAAACTTTTGAATTTTGAAATAAGATGACCCTGTTTTGCAGGGTTCCAGCTCCGGCTTTTTCGGCGGCTCCTAATGGAGTTCTACCAAACACTTAAAAGGTGAAACAACTCCATAATGTAACATGTGAGAAGATGGAGCCGGAGCTTTACCTGCGATGAGGTGGAACCGATGGAGCCCAAAATGCAGCTCCGGAGGCTCCCCAGCTCCGACTCTACCTTTTTGCAAGGAGCCCAAACTCTCCTAAACAGGGCCTTATTTGCCGGCAAAGATAAGCCACCGTCGCGCCGCTGTTGACAATCTCACCAAGGTGGTAAAAAAAAAATCCACGCAAAGAAAAGTAAAAGTAAAGCAGTACAAAAAGTAAAAAGAAAATAAAAGACCCGGGTGACGCGACGGGCCTAGTGTCACTGACCCTGACCATGTCGCCGCGAAAGGTCACCGGCTTGTTTTTTCTCCCTCACCCTAGCTTTTTCCTCACCTCGAAAGGTGAATATTCTTCGACGATGGGTGTGTACTGTTTAGTGCTTGTTTTTTCTCCCTCACCCTAGCTTTTTCCTCACCTCGAAAGGTGAATATTCTTCGACGATGGGTGTGTTTAGTTTCTCGAATTGGGATGCAAAATTCTGGATTTTGTACGGATTTTAGGTTAAAAAGTACTGTTCCGAACTGAAAAGCACTATAGCACTTTTCGTTTGTTTGTGGTAAATATTATCCTACCATGGCCTAACTAGGCTCAAAAGATTCGTCTCGCAAATTACATTCAAACTGTGTAATTAGTTTTTGATTTCATCTACATTTAGTACTCCATGCATGTGTCGACATTTTTGATGTGATATTTGATGTAATGGGAAATCTTCTTTTTACATAGTGAATTTTGAGGGAAGTTGGGCTTCTAAACACACCCGATGTTGCTGCTTTCCACGGACACAAAAAGTAGCCTACTGGCTTGCTGACCTAGCCGGGGGGTGGTCTGGTCTGGTCCGCTGCGACGAGATCCGAGGCGGCAAAGTGCTTGTTGCTCACTGCTCAGCGCTAGCAGTATCTGCAGCAGCGAGACGCCCGATGTGCAGCGCAGGCGCCTGACCTCCTCGCGTTCGCCGTGATGGCTGGCACGTTCAAACAGTCACGTGTGGTGATCGCGGCGGTCCTCGGTGGTCGGAGGAGGAAGCCGCCGTGTGAACTCACGTGTGCAGGGGAGGAGTATTAGTTATTAACTAAACAAGTTCACGTGTCACTCGTGTCCTGTTATAGCTTAATAATGCTAAAACAGAGAGGGATCATTGAGAACTGAGTGATGTAGCGTCGCTGATCTACTACCGTGCCGTGCTAGGAAATTAAACGCACGCTTGTATATGTCAATTGTCAAAGTGTAAAATGATCGCCGACTTCGATCTTGCTGCCTTTGCCTGAATAAACTTCTTTCCCCTAGTGAATGGGCCGGGGATAAAATGGCTGGACGCTCACGCGCTTCTCTCTGTTTTTTTTCTTTTTCTTTCTCTATCCAAAACATTCCAACGCCGCGTTGACATGTCTGACATCTCCGTTGACGACTCCGACGATGTCCTCTTCGTCAGGCTGACGACTGGTGGCTGGTGCTGATTTGTTCTGTGAGAAAAGTACTGCTGACTGGTAGCTGGTGGCTGATTTGTTCTGAGAGGAAAGTATCGCTGGCTGGTGGCTGATAAACCAGACGAACAGGGTTGCATCCAAGCCTCCTTTGACCCTCTTTCCTCATCTTCTCTATTAACTTCTCGTTGTTGTGAATGAATCTTCCACGGTTATTCGATGTCACCGCACGGTGCAATGGCAACATATCATTCTCCATCTGTTTGATCCGGTATTGCATATTGTGATTGCATACATATTCTCTCAATCCTAAAAGGAATGCAACTCTCTTGCTTACCGAGGAGTAAAAAAGTTTCAAACTTGATCAAATTTATTAAAAGTATATATTATTGTTTGCATCTCCAAATAGATTCATTATGGAAATAAATTATAGTATTGATCTAGATATTTATTTTGTACCATAAATGTTAGTAATATTCTGTATAAATTTGATCAAATTTAAAATTGGTTAACTTCTCCAGAAACGAAAGTTGCATATTCTTTTGGGACCGAAGCAATAAGCAATAGCAGCGATTTTCGGACATTGATCCATGTTATAGTCCTAATAAACCGTCATATAAAACACATGAAGATTACAACATTAGAGGATACGAAAATACCATAGTAAGATCATGTTTGGGAGGCGTGTGTTTCTTAATCTTGCTAAAATCCACTTGTCATTTAGAATCGCCGGTAAAACAGCTATTGATATATGTTTGTGATTTCATCCCCCCCCCCCCCCCTCTTGATTGTGTTAACGTATGCAATAGGTAAACATTCAATCCTGGTTGTGTCATTGTGTGTTGGGTTGTCTAACAACGCAAAGTTTGGATTAGAAATTTTGAAAATTCACTATACACCAAGAATCACGATCACCTCTGACCACAATGATGTTTTTGATTTTACACCCCCCCCCCCCTCTCTTGATTGTGTTAACATATGCAATAGGTAAACATTCAATCCTGGTTGTTTGTTGGGTTGTCTCACAACACAAAGTTTGGATTCACTGCGCACCAAGAATCTTTCACCGTGCACCAAAAATTCACTATGCACCAAGAATCATGATCACTGATCACCTCCGACCACAATGATGTTTTTGCAAATGGTTTTACATATTATTAAAAAATGGTTTTGCGTGCAACCGTTTGACTTTTCTATACACATGATTTTCTATGCGTCTGGATATATATTACATCCAAATATATAGCAAAATTTATGTATTTAGTTAGAAAAAAAAACCAAAATGATCTACAATTTCGAACGATGCTAATACAATTAATCAAGGATAGATATATGAGCATTTTGCTAACGAAAACATATTTTGAAGGAACCTTGGATATTGTTCCAACCTAGCTATAGAAATAACGAGAATCTCTTTGTTTAAAAAGAAATAATGAGAATCTCGAATAGTGTTCTATATATAGCTCTAGCAATAAGCTAAGCGACTACATTTTGGTTCTCACAAACGGTTACAAAAATACATCACAATTTTAGGAAGAAAAAAATACCACATCAAAAATTCATTGGGGATTAGTGATATTGGTCGCAATCCTTCTAAAATTTCATTTGGTGTAGAGATGTTATGGTGAAGAACCACCAATTCATCACAACCCTGGTTGGATATTTTTATATCGCCTTAACACCAATCCATGAATCCATATTTGGATCTTGGATTACCTAGTTCGAATGTAGCAATAATCACAACAACCTTTTAATATAACAATATATTTCGAAATGCCTGCGTACCGTCCGCGTATGTATGCAGGCAGGACGCCGACCATTACAATTAAGTAATGACGCCAATTTTGTGGTTGTTGATGAGGATGTTAGATCACTTAGTTCGAATGTACCAATAATCACAGAAACAGTTTAATATAATAATATATTTGGAAATGCCTGCGTATTTACGCAGGCAGGATGCCGGCCACTACAATTAAGTAATAACGACAACTTTGTGGCTGTCGATGAGATAACGAATATCGAGTTGCGTTACATATCCAGCTGCACGATTACATAATCTTAAAGATTTTCGAGGATTAGAAAAATGTCGTAGTATGAAACCATGATAAATGAGATGCTATTTCTTACAATCTTTTTGCAAATTTACCCGTTAGACGCGAAACAGATGCATTCTACGAATATTGTACCTAAATGAGACCTTAATGGTAAAAATCATTTTTAGACTAGTGTAGCATTCAGTGGCTCTCACTCGACTTGCACTGCAGCACTGGTTCTTCCTCCACCTCCAGCCCCAGCACGAGTTCATTTCCCCGGCCTCCGGCACCTCACCGGCATCCGGGGCGTCGCAGCCTCCTCCCACCTCCCGCCATCAGCATAAAAAAAGAGAGAGAGAGAAAGAGAAAAAAAGGGCAAATCCCCTCTTCCCCTGACCGAGGTCGCCGCCGCCGAACACATCTCTAGTCTGCTTCCACTGGAGCACGCTACCTCGAATTCTTCTCTCGCAGTCGCCCCCCTCCTTCCCCTCCTCCCGTGTGCTAAAGCGGGTGTGCAGATCCATCCGGACCTGGATCGATTCCTTCTTTCCTTGCTAGTAAAGCCCAAGCATTCTTGGATGGACTGCGTCCCTTGCTCCGCCGGCGGCAAGAAATCGGATTAAGACAAGGTGGGGGATCGGGGTATTCGTTTGGGGAAAGGGGATGGGGGGCCTCTGCTCGAAGGTTTCAGCCGTAGACAAGTCGCCGAGCGACACCACGCTTGGCCGGAACCAGGTTGCCGATCACGAGCCAGCGGCGGCGTTGGATGTGGAGAAGCCGCCGGTGTCCGGAGAGGCGGCCGCGGCGGCAAAGCGGCTGGAAGAGCAGCAGCAGCAGTCTTTCTCGTTCATGGAGAGCGTCGTGCCTGGGCTTGCTTATCGTGGTGGGGATAACGCCGGCGGCGACGCGGGGTCCAGGGCCTCGCCGCAGCTGACCAGGTCCCTGTCGCAGAGGGCTGGTTTGGGCAAGGCTAAAGCTGGCGCTGCCAAGGTTTGAGGAATTCTTGCGATTCTTGTTTGATCTATGTTGTACTTAAATCAGACAGCAACATCGCATGCTTTGTTAAGTAATAGTTGTTCCAAGTGATTCTTAGTATTTTGCTGGATTTCAGCGATATAGGTACAGTGTCCCTACGGTAGGTAGCAACCAAATAATTATAATCATGATACTGTTATATATTGGGGACATAACTCACTATTTGTTCACAATCTATATTCTTCTCTATCATTTTAATTTGGAATTGTTCTTGCAGTGATCATGCTATTCTGTATGTCTTGTCAGTAAAGTAATATGCTTATTGAGTACTATTCTGTATGTCTTATTGGTATCCTGGCAAAAGAAATTGAGTCATTAATGTTCTGTAAAACAACTTATAGTTAAATGATTATCCTTTTCTGTGACCTGATGATTCTATACCTCAGTCTAGGTTAAATGCTATGACCTGATGATTCTCTGCCATTCATATTTGTTTTCTTATTGAAACAGGTTTCAGAAGTGAGCTCAATTTTAGGTAGAGCTAGCACTGTTGGGCTTGAGAAAGCAGTGGAGGTTCTAGACACACTTGGCAGTAGCATGACAAGTTTAAATTCTAGTAGTGGTTTTGTGTCAAGTAATGGATCAAAGGGAAACAAAATATCTGTGTTGGCTTTTGAGGTGGCAAATACTATAGTTAGAGGCTCCAATCTGATGCGTTCTCTGTCAGAGCCTAGCATAAAGCATCTCACAGAAGTAGTGTTTCATTCAGAAGGTGTTCAACACCTTATATCCAAAGATACTGATGAATTATTCAAGATGGCAGCTGCTGACAAAAGGTTTGTGCTCGTCTGCATTTGATATCATGTATCCTAATATCTTCATGCTTGTCATTCACTACCCTGCCAGATACATATTGAAAAAACTGCACTGCACATTTCCCTTATATCTTGAATTTAAGTCCTTATCAATATGTTAATTTCTACAGGGAAGAGTTAGAAATATTCACAAAAGAGGTTGTCCGCTTTGGAAACCGTTGCAAGGATCCTCAGTGGCACAACTTGGACCGCTACTTTGAAAAGTACACTTCCCCTAGCATCTGCATTTGTGGATGTGTTTACTTTAGGCTACTAACTTGTAATTGTGTTTAAATTCCTTTAGGTTGGCATCCGAACGAACACCACAAAATCACCTGAAAGAAGATGCAGAATCAGTAATGCAGAAATTGGTCACCTGCGTCCAATGCACAGCTGTAAGGATCTCAGATTTATTTAGCTTCAGTGACTTAATTTCTAGCCGACCTGAACTTGCTTGGACTAAATGGATTTGTTGTTGTTGTGTTCAATGACTTATTTGCATTACATACAATGCCATTTTGGCTGATTCTGCATTGCAGTTTAAGATTCTGTTTGGCATTCTCTTTGGCAGTTAGAGTTCTCAACACTTTGTTTTGGTGCCATCTGACCAAATTTGTTTAGTTCCTCGAAAGTTTGTTGCCAGGATAGCATTTGCTGCCAATAGCAGTATCCGTGCACTGTATGCTCTATTTTCTTGCAGTTTCAAAATGTTTGTCAATCTATAATGTGGAGTGCGACAGGCAGACAGCTGAGTTTTGATCATCAATAGATACAGATTTATCTATTTTTGCCAGATGAAGCTTTTAGATTCACCATGAAACTTTCATAACATATAACTTTTGAGATTTGCAACAATGTATTATGATCATCAATGTATTATGACACAAAGTAGTAATCAAAATGATGCAAAATGCTGTCGTTTGGCTTATGAGCCACCAGCCAGCGGTACTTTTTTTTCAGAACAAATCAGCACAAATCACCAGCCACCAGCCAACCAGCGGTATTTTTCTCTTAGAACAAATCGGCACCAGCCACCAGCGAACAGGCTGCTATATTGCTCCATGGAGGCTAGGGATAGTACTATAATTGTATTATTTGAATCCCTAGCATCATTGATGAATGCTTTTGTTTTTGGTATTTGCCTGTCTTCTTATTACTGACTTCTTTGCTATTTCACTTTTGCTCTCAGGAATTATATCATGAATTTCATGCTTTGGATAGGTTTGAAGCTGATTACCGTCATAAACAGAAAGAACATGATGGCTTGAGTTCAAGAGGTCAGTTACATTTATGACCTGTATCACTGCATTAAGTATAGCCTGGCTGCAGTATAAAAAACTCATGTACCATACCCTGAGTATGAGTAGGTACATCCCAAGGATTTTTTGGACAGGACCTATTTCATTTTATTAACCAGTCAATAAGAATGGATAATATGATCTCCATACATAGTTTTATATTTTAATGAATTAGAAAACAACTTGTTATTCATTTGCAGGAGATAATCTGGACATACTGAAGCAGGAAGTAAAGGGTCAGAGTAAGCATGTTAAAAATTTGCAAAAGAGGTCACTTTGGTCCAAGAATTTGGAAGAGGTTGGTATGAGGTGCCTTTATTAAAAATCTATCATATAATCAAGTGATGGCAAGGAAAGGCATTTTTAGGATATTGATTACCACTAATCTTATTCCAAGGTTTAAATAGTATTTTTTTTCTTCCCAGGTGATGGAAAAACTTGTAGACATTGTTCACTTCTTACATTTGGAGATACATAACATCTTCGGGTGTGCTGGTATAATCTTTATGAACCCTACTTATCGTTGTAGCACAGTTTGAGCTGCTTTTGACTCTTAGTGTTTCTTGAGTGTGGTGCTTTGAAGAAACATATTTGCTTTGTCTGGGGTATATTTATTATGTTTACTTTGTCATGACAGATTTATCCTGGTAGCCCATATAAATTATGAAAACTGAGAATGCATTCTAATGTATTTGGTTAAGTCTATCATGGCTGCAAGTTCTTGGATCGACCAATTAAAAAATCAGAATGCATGTCTCTTTACCTAAATACTTCTTATGTTTTTAAAAATTTTAAAATCTTTAGTGTAGTTAATATTTGCTTTGTTTACCTTGTTTCGTGCAATAATGCCCCCCCCCCCCCCCCACACCCACACACTCTATGGGAGTCTGGGTAAAACACGTCTTAGTTGCATGCATGGACAACCTTAATTATTCTCAGTTTGTCCTGGTATGTTACTGAAGTCAATAATGATATAATGATTCTTCTCAAAGGACTGCGTGATTCTTGTTGCGGACAACCTTTTAGTTGTGACAATGATCTAGAGTTTCTTGTATCTATCTGACTGTAGACAGCGAAGAGCCTCAAGATCCTGCCAAACACTATAATAGATTGGGACCAGCAGGCCTTGCGTTGCATTATGCGAATATCACCAATCAGATCGATAATCTTGTAAGTGCACATACTCTTCTAGAGTCTTACTGAACTACTTTCGTGATTAGAAGATAATCTTCTCAACCTTTACGTATCTACCATATTGTGATCTATCAATGCAATAAGTCTTTAATCAAGTCCCATTTCATGCTTCAAGACTGTCAGAAATGAGGACTACTTTTACAAGGACAACGTAGTTTTTGTTATAAATTGGCATCACAGCCTGCCATGAAAGCTCTTCTCATGGGACGATTGCTTCAACTTTAGTTTCTTTACGATATCTTAACAAGGATTGATCAATTGGTAGGTTTCTCGATCATGTGCAATGCCTCCAAACGCAAGGGATACCTTATATCATGGTTTGCCACGTACTGTCAAATCTGTTCTCCGTTCTAAGCTACAATCTTTTGAACTCAAGGAGGAGGTATGCCAGGCTAGAGTTTCGAATTAACTAATTTCTATTACTATGATCGAAAGTATGAATCACTATGCCATGCTGTGCACCTGAAGATTTCTGCTAAATGAATGCAGCTTACAGCTCCTCAGATCAAAGCTGAAATGGAGAAAACTCTGCGATGGCTTGTCCCTTTTGCTAGTAACACAACTAAGTAATTTAATCTTCCTAATCACATATGATCTGACTATTTACAACTGGAATGCTTACTCATATCATACTTAGAATGTGGTTACTTGTTTATACCAGGGCATACCATGGCTTCGGTTGGGTTGGAGAGTGGGCAAATACAGGGTTAGCATCTATACATTCATTCTAAATAGATATCTGATAAACTGAAGTTTCTCAGTGCTGTAAATAGAAATCGATGAAAGTATGATTTATCTCTGACAACCTTGTTTCTGATACAGTTCTGAGTTAAACCGCAAGATGTCAGGGCAAATGGACACGACCCGAATCGAGACGTTGTATCATGCTGACAAGGACAAGGCCGATGCGCTTATCCTGGAGCTTGTCGTGTGGCTTCATCATCTTATATGTAAATCAAGAAATGGTCATGGAGGTCTAAGGTCTCCCATCAAATCTCCCATGAGCTCACCAACAAAAAAGGGTGCCACAATCACACTGTTGGAAGGCAAAATGAACAATTCCTCACCAATTCTGACACAAGAGGATCTGGATATGCTAAGGGATGTTAAGTACAGGAAATTTGTCCCTGGAATAAGCAAAAGTCAAGAGTTTGACACAAAGTCAAGTTACAGCAAACAGAGTAGGCTGAGCAAGAGCAACAGCCACTCTCCAGCCAGTGGCAACAGGAACGACATTCTTCCAGTCAGGAGGTCTACCAGGCTTCCAGTTATTGACTTCGAGATTGACAGGACCAAAGCTTTGGATCTAATCGACAGGCTTGATGATCTATGATCTAAAAATATGATGAGCATCGAAGCTAACTGAAACATAAACCTGAAATTTATGCAGTCGTCTGCTATCTTGAAAGCGCCAGCAGGGATGTAAAAAAAGTAGTATGTATAAGCAGGCCGCCCGTCAGAGACTCTGTGGTGAGGAACTAACAGTGTCAAATTGGTGCTGAGAAACCGGTGGTAGCAAAGATGGCATCGTGATAGGAAAACATCATGTAAAAATTATCTGTTGTTTCTACCTGTACAAGAAATGGAAAGTCCAATTTTTGAAAAAGAGGGGGTAAAAGTATCTAGGTGTTCTGAATTTAAATGGCCACTTGGCGGGAATAGTTCCAGTGCCCATATGGCCATATAGGTTGTATGAACTGCAGTCTTTTGGAAACAAAAATTTAAGCAGGTAAACTGTAGATGGGTACCTATTGTCAATCTCAATCCCAAAACTTAAACCTCAGTACGACAGTACCCCAATCAAATGGGTCATCCAGAAGTGCACACAAGCAACTGAAAATGCACCGCTGCAATCCTCTTTCGCTTCTTAAACTAATGTTACATAGTGATCTCAGTCAAGTGATTACACACATCAGTAAGTGATTACACAAATCAGCTCGGTTGCTCTGGACTGCCTAATAACAAGACAACAGCAGCATGTATGATGGTTGCGTCTTTAGATGGGCATATATTCCTCGTACAACAGCAGGAAAAACTGTCGTCTAATGGTACCACAAAGAACATTACATTGTGTTGTACTATAAACAAGAACATCTCTAGCATCTAAACATTTATCAAATTTCTCCATTGCTATGTTGGAGGTCTCTCCAGCGCCACCCAACCAAATTTTCCTTTCCTATAGTCTGACAATATGCGGAAAGCTCCTTGGTTTGTATCTCCATTGAACAAGTGAACGGAGAGCTTTGTAACAAACCTGCAATTTGTTGAGCATGCCATCAGAACATTGATTTTAACTTCTAGGTCCATGTTGAAAAGAACTAGAGAGGATTATTTTTCTCGAACAATGTAGGAGAGCTGCATATCATTTTATTATGGTAGAATGATAGATAGAGAGGATCAGTCAAAGCATATACATTTTACCGCAGTCGCTGTCTACATCAATCCTATATCGCCTTCGAAATGCTTCAGAACCTGTTTAATATAATCCCATCAGCAAACGACTGAAGACATGCACAAAATAAAAAAAACAGATGGAGTATTACTATCAGCTCAAATATAATACGGCAATCATGCTTATCAGAAAACAGACCTACTGCAGGGTGTCTTATCAACATTTGTACAAGAATTGCCGCCACATCAGGGAAATCATACGATCTTTCTCCAATATCATCACATATAGCAAGCTTAATTGCAGCTGTCTGGTCACTAATTCGCATAGGCAAAATTCCAGGTGAATCTAGCAACTCTAGGTCTGTTCCGAAACGAACCCACCTGTTCAGAGCTTCAAATGTTAGAAGCCGAATGATGCAAATACAGGATTGTTTGTCTGGGTACACAACGTAACATTACACGTATGCAACCACATAGCTTACTTCAGCTCTCTTGTGACACCTGGTCTAGGTGCTGCTGGGCACATTCTTCGTTTTAGCAAGCGATTAATCAATGAAGATTTGCCAACATTTGGATATCCAACTATTCCAGCTCGAACCTTTCAAGGCACAATAGAAACAAGTTGCAAATAAACATGTCATGGTTGATCATTGTATTTTGAATAATCAACATATTGTTTATCTTCAAATAAGCTCCCGAAAAATATTATGAAAGGATATAAAAAAAAACCCAGTTACTATAATCAAAAGGAAATGGTCTAGAAACTTCATAGTATTATGCTGATAGTTTGGGCATAACACATGCAAATTCTATGACGTCTCAAGACATACTAATCTTCACAAACTGGGTAATTAAACGAGCCAATGAAAATAATAAAACCAACAATAGTCAGTTCGATTACCGGACGAGGAAGTAGTCCCTTTTCCTTTCGCTTTGTGTTCACACCAGATGCTACCGATTTTGCCATCCTACCTAATTTCATTGTACCCTGAACACCAGCAAAGAAAATGATTGGCAAGTGAATGGCACGTGCGTCAGGTAATCAACCAGAAATGTCTGATCAGTTAGCTACCAAAACTGAACGAGGCTATCTTACCATGCCCAGCTGCCCATTGGCGAAGACAACTTTGGTGCCCTGATTAGCAAAGTAAGTAGCCCATGCATTCCTGTCCTCAGTTGAGATCATATCCTCGCGATTCAAGACTATGATCCTTCTCCGGTTACCCAGCCAGGAGTCCATCTGATCATACCCAGCATGACTTAGTATTTAGTAACATTTCAAGTTGGTGTTTTTGTACAGATAAATACGAGCAATCACCAAAAGCATTAACCTTAGGGTGGCTGGTGGACAAGGGAATCCTGGCATCACGAATTTCTATGACAACATCCATAAGCCTTAACTGCTCCTTCAATTCTTTCTCCGTTTTTGCAATATGACCAGGATACCACTGCAAAGTGCCAATTGAACGACGAAAAATGAACGTTAGCTAATTTTACAACGCATATGACGCCGAGTAGCTATGCCGACTTAATTGATTCCACTAATGCACACATATACCTGTACTGGGCGCAGGGATCTGGTCCAGTAGCGCAAATCAGCATCCAAGGTTTCCCAATATCTCTCTTCTTCAAACTCCTCGTCTGCATACTGTGAGAGACCTAATCTCTCTTTCTCATATAAACCAAGCAATGTGTCACCAGCAACCTAATAATGGACCGTAGCATGAGAAAATCAAACAATATATCTGAACATCAGACTGGTACCAATGAATGTGCCTAATCCAACTTATAATTGTGGTAAACAGTACCATAAATAAGAAGCCATAATTATTTTCTAAATGGAGCTATTATATATAAACTAATGATGATCATGATGCTTTCACAGGCAGTTCACAAACCGTCCAAGACTGAAGCTGAAGCATTTGTTAGTCGACAGTTGGATGGTAACTGGAAGATAGTATCACCCAACTATTTTTAACCAAAAACCTGGACCGTTTAGGTTTTGCTTTCGGATTTGTTCTCTATTAATTAAAAAATATTAATAGAAGGAACAGGCAGCATAACCAAAGACCAAGTACCAAGTAGTGAAGACGAACCAATACTTTGACAAAACACACCTATGCAATCACGGAGTTCTTCTATGGTTACTCGTTGTTGGATTTTCAACTTGGCAGCATACATCACAAGGTTTTTTTTTTCTGTAGAATACGCGGGAGCGCATGGAAGTATGGAACAGAAAGACGATTACAATCAGCATGCCCAGAATACAGCTGCAGAATACAACCGAACATCCCTAAATTCGAGGAGGCCAGCAACTAATAAAGCAACAGAAATAGAGGAGGAAGAAAAGCATGAACCGATGCGAGTGGATAAGTCAGACAATACTGAGCCGGGGATAGTACACGAACCATGGCGGATTCGCTGGCCGCCCTGAGAAGCACTCGGCGAGGAAACGTGCCGAATGGTACAGGCGCCGTCTTGATCCTCGCTAGCCCCCGCGCCGGCGCTTGCGGCGACGGGAAGGAGGTGGTGGGTGCGGCCGAGGCAGCCATGGCGAGGGAGAGAGGGGAGGAGTGGGAGGATAGCCGAAACGGGTGGCCGGGTGGGCTTTAGTTAACGGCGCCGATGGATGTTACGGCTGGCTGTCAACGTGCCAAGCTCGAGCAAGCCGACGAGCTTAGGCTAACTCGAGCCGATCCTCACGCGCTCACCCCGCACGCGCTGACGCGCGGCCGCCGGAACCGCAGCTCGGCCCGCGCGCCGCGCGTAGTCGCCGGACCAGCGGGATGCAGATAAGCTGGTCAGTGGCCACAGCTCGGTGGTGCCTCCGTGAGCAAATGAGGTGATTTTTCATTTTGTTATATACTTCATGGGCCCACAACCCAAATCCAAACCCAAACTCGAACCCAATTCAGCCTAACAACAGATTTGGGTTTGAATTCTCGTTTCCTTCATCTGTTTGGCAGATTTTTTGCTGATTTGTACAACAGATTTTTATTTTAAAAGAAAAATATTGTGTGTTGATTTGGTCGGAACAGAGCCCCCAAACCTCGTTTTGAAAGGAAAACATTTCCATATCCCAAACCCACTGACTATCTAAATGTTTTTACCCCCGTCACCCACGAATCCCCCTGAGATCTTGCATTATACTTCCTCCGTATCAAAATATTTGTCGTTATTGACTTTTTTTCACAACTTTGACCATTCGTCTTATTCAAAAAATTATGCAAGTATCATTTAGTTTGCATGCTACATGCTTTATTATTGTAAGTATTTTAAACTTGATTTATCCTTTTACACATTTACGATAATTTTTTAATAAGACGAATGGTCAAAGTTAGAAGAAAAAGTCAACAGCGACAAGTATTTCGATACGGAGGGAGTATCACATGATTCCGGAACCTGAAAGCCACAACATTTTTATTTGTCAGGTGTGCAATACAGCGCTGCAACAACCAACACAGCAATGTGACCAAAATAAGTTTGCCTCAGAATATACACGCAGATTCTGTTAGCTCTAATTCATACATTTACACTAGACTGTACAACATAAATACATCCGCCGAAAACTGTCAGACTAGCTAGAGCCTTTCAGACGGGTGAGGGGCTGGAGGGTACACACAAAACATATAAAGCGGCACCGCCCTGATGAACTGCAGCAAAACCTTTGCTCATACCAGCAGGCTCGAAGACAGATTGCTTATATCTTACTACAAGGCATCGGCCCAGCTGCCCGGTGATCAAAGATGAACATTAACAAATCCTACCATTTCTACAAAACTTAGCAATTACTCAGGTCAGTCAACGGACCGTCGGAACTCGGAAGGCTGTCTTGAGATGGCAATGAGCATAGGTAGCATCATGAGTGTCTCGATGAAGAACCATGCAAGGTGGGAAGCATAAGTAGGATCCTTTCATGGCGTTTGAGCATCCTGGAAGGTTTCTAGACAAAGTAATCTTGTCGCACCACAGTAATGAAGTCACCAGAGAGTAAATCATCCTCTTTATGTTTCCCCCCTATTTCGTCGTTGCCTTGGATATGCCAATATATTGGGGGAAGAGGAGTGTACAAATCTGTAGTTTGTAAAAGAAAAAAACAGTAAGTTACCATGGTTTCACTTCTGATAAGAGGTATAGATTTTGTAAGTCAAACTATTCACATAGAGAAGTGGATGGATAACTGTCAATACCCACCCAAGAAAAAAAACATTGATCTTTTTTTATTTTTCTAAAGAATCAGAATACAGAAAACCACCAAGTTTCCGTGTCCTTGTTAAACAATCTAGAAAAAAAGAAACTTAAAGCATTTGAAGAGGACACATATGTCAGCACATCACATGCAGTAGGTGCAATAAACACTTTAACATGGTGGACCATTCCTAGATCCATAAATATGAAAACAACGATTTGATGTCATGACAACAACTGGTAACAGAATAATCTCCAGGCACTCCACCAAATAACTTTTCAATTCAACCAACTTCACTGTTATAGAAAATCAAACAACTTAATTGCAGAGAGTGCCGCATTGGTACCCAGTACAACAGCAGCATAAGCACCAACTCTTAACGACCGCAAACTATTCTAGATTTGAAACAAATTTACCAGAAAGATTTTCAGGATTTTCAGTTCAACCAGTTACACTTCCAGAAATCAAATAACTTCAATAGGAATAGCCAGATTGATTCCCCATACAATTATAGTGCAAATCAGTAACGCTTAAAAATCACAATTTGCCATAGATTTAACACTACAAGGCTACTAATGTAGAAATTGGTAATTTAAGATATCAGTGACCAAAGCAATTATGCTCAGTTCCATGGAAATCCCATAATCATGTTTGCATAATTTTGTCGTCAATCCCTGAGTGCATATGATGTACTCTCTCCATCCCAAATTACTATTCATTTTGGCTTTTTTAGGTACATACATTTTACTACATATCTAGACGTAGTGTATATCTAAATGTATAGCAAAAGTTATGCATCTAGAAAAGCCAAAATGAATAGCAATTTGGGACAGAAGGAGTATCACATAGCAAACATTGATCTTCTTTAGCAGAGAATTGCTAAATCATGACTCACTAAAAACTAAGAAGCGGTTACCTGAAGAAAGAGTTGGATCATGTTCTCTTGTAGAATGCAGCACAACAGTACCAGTAAGCACAGTAAGAAATCCACAAATCTCAGAGGCAATACTACTTATACTCTGCCCGTTCCAGTCCTAGATGTAATCACGCAACAGAATTTTAGGAAAGGGTCAAAAAAATTGGAATTCATGGAAGTTCTTCAAAATTAGCACACCTTGAACATTATGGCACTTGCTAAAATTGTGAGGGAAGTGAACATCGCATAATAGATGGGAGAAACAACTGCAGTATTGAAAGTATCCAATGCCTGGAAATTCAACATAATGTGAAGATGCAAAACAACAATGTAAATATAATTATCTAAAATTTAAAGTTAATCCTATCTGTACCTTGTTCAGGTAAACTAACTGAATAATTATGCATGTAGCTGAAACAGTCACAAACAACCAAGTCTGGAAATAGCCAGCCTGGTTTATACCCTCAATTGTAAGCTTGATGGCAATGCCTACTGCCTTGATGCTCATTACCTTGCAAAAAAAAGGCAACCAAACACTCCGTGAAAACCAAAACAAAGTTGGTATCAAAGGTGTATGCCAATGAACATCATTTACCGTCAAAGATCCTATCACCGAGCAAATGCCGACATAAACCACAATATTGGTCTGGCCATAACGGGGTGCACAGTGCAGCATCAGGATCAGTGAGATCACCAATGCAGAGGCTGCATAACATAGAAAGGCTGCAGAAAGGAAGGAGAGACATTACACAATGCACGTGAAAATCCAACTGGTCAGTTTTGGTGACTGATGTCATTGACTATAGGGTTGATATAAAGGGGCAACATATTATCCCATAATGCATCGGTCGAACTTTTTCATATGACTGAGTTTCTTTACAAAAAGCTTTGATTGTATGTATTCTGCTACAAAATTTAGATAGAATCATATGAAATAATCCAAGCAGGTATAACTTGACAACAAAGATCTTTTATTAGGATATACAAACATACAGATAGATTCTTTTTTGTTGAAGTGTACTTTTTTTACCAAATCAATGTATAGTACAATATATTTATGATCAGAGGGAATACCAGGTTGTGTTGCCAAGTGCCAGATCTGCGCCACAGAGCTTGGCGTCTCTTCTTCGGGCGCGTGGAGGATGATTACAGTTGACCCGACTATACAGAGCACACATCCCAACACACCCATCCGCTGCAGCTTCTCATTCAGGATGAAATGGGCTAGAACAGCACTGCTCCGCAGAGATCAGCACACATGCGCATATCCAGATCAAAACTAAATCAATCCACGAAATTAACCACCTCTGCTCTCCAGGCAGAGGACAACAAGGTCATTTAGCAATCATCGCAATCCTACCTGACAATTATGCTGAGAGCACCAAGTGGGGTGACCAGAACAGCTGGCGCAAACATGTAGGCCACAAAATTTGCAATCTCACCAATCAACACTGCTAAGTTCCAAGCATGTCAATTATTTCTGCTATATGCTGTGAAAAACGAGTTAATCAAAGGAATGAGGAACGTACTGGTAACCATCCCAACCCACCACAATGGCTCCAGGAGGTATCCATAGCCGCCAACACCTGCAATTTTCATCACCAAAACAAATCTCGCATGATTGCAGCGAATTGGCCATGAAAGCAGAGACTCTACAACATCGTTCGTCACGTGGACTAAAATGAACGCCTAATAAAAATCAAACGAAGCAAGGGATTCGAATTCGACGCCGCTGCCCATGATTATAACAGAAATAACGAAAACGAGGAGAAAGAAAAAAAAGGAGGCGCCTTTTGGTTTCTGCTGACGGAGATGCCGGGGACGTGGGTACCTGCGCGGGTGCCGGAAGCGCCGGCGCGGCGGAGGCCCTTCTTCTTGACGATGAAGCTGACGCCTATGAAGGCGGAGGAGGCCACCGCGAGGAGCGCGCCCTTGAGGTTGGCGGCGAAGAGGTCGCCGCCGGCGTTCGGAGGGGCGGGAGTCATCGACGGCGCGCGGTGGCGGCGGCGCGAGGCCGGCGCATTTGGGGCGGACCCAGGTGATGATTTGGAAATGGAGATTGGGATCGGATTTTTTTGGATTTTTCGTGTTCGAATTTTGTGCTTGTTCACCTGGAGGATGTGTGCGGGGTTGGAGGGAGGGAGGGGCCGAGACGAGAGGGGAGGGGACAAGTGTAACTGGAGCCTGGTGCCTGGAGATGGAGATCCGAAAGTGGAACAGTGAATAAAAGAGTAAAATGCGGTAGCGGTCCTTAAACTTGTTGCGCTATGTCAAGCCGGTCCCCGAACTCGCAAAACGACCAACTAGGTCCCTAAACTCCGTTCGGGTCTCATTTTGGTCCCAAACGGATTTGGACCCGCGTCCGACCCGGCGCCGCCTCGATCCGGCGAGAAGAGCTCTAGGGTGCGAGCTGCACTGCAGCAGCAGCTCCTCTCGGCCGCGGCGGGCGGCAACTCCCCGTCGTCCTTGGTCCTCGACGCCGAGCATCCTCGTGCAGGACGACGCCTCAACGCGCCGGCCGGCCGGCCTCTGACGTGCCCGCCGCCGGCCCCCGCCACCTCCGCCTCAAGCCGAGCCGATTCGGCTCCCCACCCCCCGGTCGGGATCGCGAGCTCGGCCGCGTGGGCTGGCTGCACGCAGGGAGAGGCCAAGCGGGAGGGGAGGGCAGCAGGATCCCGTTGCACCGCCGGATTCCCTGCTCTGCGAGCTGCGGCCTCCCGCCGCCACTGCACGCGGCTCCCACCACTGTGGCGACGCAGCTCTGACCTCGCCAAGCTCCGTCGCGCGGCACAACATCATCCCGGAAGGTGGCCAGAGGTTGAAGACAACCTTACTCACGGGTCCCACGTGTAAGTGACAGGGAAGAGAGATATGCGTCTCCCGATTGGACCAAAATGAGACCCGAACGAAGTTTAGGGGTCTGGTTGGTCGTTTTGCGAGTTTGGGGACCGGCTTGACACAACGCAACAAGTTTAGGGACCGCTAGCGCATTTTACTCTGAATAAAAAGATGAAAGGTTTTCCATGGTATGATTCGCTTACATGTGTGCTTGGCGTACCTGTGATCAGAGGTTTTTTTACCGGTCGGTTATCGCGGTAACCGGTCTTACCTGTTCGGACCGATTGCGGTTACCAACCTGGGAGAGTTGGTTAACCGGACTGATTACACTTGTTACCGACAGATTACAACAATTAATTCAGTTTGACTGGTTACGGTAAAAAAAAAACTTGCCTGTGATGTGCACATGTTTGCGATTGACAATGTATATGTGATGTGAAAAAAGACTTAGTAAACACCAGACCAGCCTCGTCGTCTAAGAAAAAATTCGTTCACACGAGAAATTGAAGGAACTACTGCAACCATGTTACTCAACAACAATAGGGAAGTCACTATGCTTTGTGTATTTGAAAGCGTTCATCTCTAGCAACAAATGGGACAATTTTTCGAGTTGGAGTTAAAATGGAAACTTTATAGTAATAAATAATCAATTAGATAGACCAGTTCGAGCCAAAAATAGATTAGATACTAAAATACGTGAAGTTAGCCCGTTATAGTTTTGTGTGTGAACAAATTCAGGAAGATAGGGAGCATCCATAACCCATATGGTGCTGCGGCAATTCAGTTGTGCCAATCGCTTGTGTACAACCGAGAAGCTTATAAAGTGAAGGAAGGGAGAAACTATCTATACGGCTAGTTTTACTCGAGTTCGACGATCGTCGTGTTGAGCGAAGGCTGAAGATGCTATAGATTATACTGTCAGTCCGTTACAACTTTTAGCTTCCTAACTTGTTCGACCTTCGTCTTTGAAACGGTGCAAACCACGGGTGCCCCATAGCAACAGAAAACCCCCCACTGGTACCAAAGCCAAAAATGAAGGAGGGTAGTTGGATGGGATCAACGGTGGATCTGGCACGATTAGCGCACGGCCTCCGGTACCCGCGACAGCGCACGGTCCCATGTCGCGACTCGCGCGATCCAGATCTCATCACGCCCCCGCGGCCACGGGACGTGGTGGTCCAGCGCTCACGACACGACGCACCTCCCAGCTCCGCGCGGCTGCCGGGTCCCCCCCTGTTCAGCGTCCGAAACGGCGCGGACGGGAGCTCAACGTGCCCCGTCCCTGGTCGCCGCCGCCGCGTTCGGCCTGGGGTTCTCCGGCGCCGGCGGGTTGGCGGGCGCGGAGCGAAGGAAGGTGTGCATTGTGCGTGTTTTTTTTTTCTTTCAAAAAAAAAATCTTGTGTTTCGTTCTCTCTTTTTTTTTGGACGTCGCCTACATTTCGTTGCTGCTGTTCCATATGCTGACGCGGACCATTTGGCTCTCGAAGAACGTATCTCGTGCTCCCGCAGGTTGGGGTATTCATTCAAAAATACAAATGGATGCATCTTGTTATCTTCTAGCATCTTACGAAAAATGAAGATGAACAAAATTCTGTGCAATAAGAAACAAAAAAAAAGAGAAATCAGCATATCTACATTAACAGTGCAGATTTTTGTTGCATCCCAAATTTTGTATAAACTTATATACTTGCATCGTCTATCCATCTATATTTTTATTTGAATTTTATATACATATTCTCGTTAGTGTTTTTTTTTGTGCGGGAGCACGGAAACATATGAAACGGTGGGAGTACAGGATATGCCCTCTTGGCTCTCGGTGTTAAGCTCGTGTCGTAATGCGTTTTGTTTCACATTTCTCTTCACATTTCACATCATCGCATTATTTACTATCACATCGAATCACATATTCTCTCATAGCACACGTCGTATTTTTTCCACAACTTTTCACCTTAATGCATTATTCATTTGCACACATTTGGGCAACTAACCTCCTGCTACTATAGTAACTATAGTGGTGGTTTCTTGTTAACGTTCCCGAGAAGTGGTGGTTTAGTTGGCGCATATAGATAGTAGCTGGGCAGACAAACAATATATTGATTTTGTATGATTTGGTACCCAATCTTTCCACGTATGGTCTTACGTTCGGCAGCCATTTAACTGCTTTTTGCTTGCTGATTAATCAGAAAAGCCCGCACCGTTAACGTCATGACTACTTGCAATATCAGGCGTGGTGATTTTTTTTTATGTCTAAATTTGTTACCTTTCAAATGAATTACGATTGAACTTGACATGGAAGTTCACGTTTTAGACTCAGCACTTTGTGACTTTAGAGGAGTTATTAAATATATTATTTCGATTCGAAAAGGCTTACGATGAGGACTTCAGTCTCCAGCGCTAACCTAAGAAAAATGGGAATCTTTACGCGTTCTCTTCTCCAACCAAAGGGAGAAAAAAGCGAAATATGGGCCTTTGTGGGATGGTTTCTTTCGTCGTCGACTCGTCGTCGTTGTTTTGCTCAAGTTCTTTTTTGGAAAAAGTGTTTTCGACGTCCCTCGTCTATCGTCATAGTTTGATTTTCGTCCCTCATCCACAAAATCAGTTGTCTAGCATCCCTCAACTTCCAAATCCGTTTGTCCCAGGTCCTCACCGGTTTCAACAGCGGTTTTGTCCTACGTGGCAGTGGGCCCACATAATTAGAGTGGGTCCCACATGTCAGTTCCGTCTTCCTCCTCCGTCTCGAGCGGCACAGGTAGTGCCGGCCTTGCAGGCTGCGGTGGCCACCGCAACCACGGTCAGGCCCCCGCGCTGTCACTGCGCGGCCGCGTCCCCGCTGCTAGCCCCCGCTCCGCCGCCGTTGGTCCCGCGACCAGCTCCCGTGGGCCCCATGCTGCTCGCCGCGACCTACCTCCATGCCGCCACACGCCCACCACCTCCTTCCGTCTGCGCGACGTCGACCTCGACCTCGATAGCCACCACGCACTCGACTGAAGAATCATGGCCAGGCTCCCACGCACGCGCCCCGCTAGGGTTCAGATTTGGCGGCCGACGAGCGGCTTGAGCATCGGATTTGGCGCCGCAGATGCGAGCGGCCTCAACCCAGTGGCGGTCGGTCGGCTCAAGCGGCACAGGGCGACCTCGCCGTCCTCCACCTCCTCAGCGTCCTCCAGTAGCGCCTTCCTCGCCGCTGCACGCGCCTGGGACAACGCTTCCTCCTCCGGTCCTGTGTCGCTCGGGAGGAAGGAGGAAGAGAGAACTGACATGTGGGACCCACCTTAATTATGTAGGGCCCACTGCCACATCAGGTAAAACCACCGTTGAAACCAGCGAGGGACCCAAGACAAACAGATTTGGAAGTTGAGGGTTGTTAAACAACCAGTTTTGCGGATGAAGGACGAAACTCAAACTATGGCGATAGATGAGGGATGTCAAAAACACTTTTTCCTTCTTTTTTTACTAACGGCCCATCTATTTATATGAGAAAGAGAGGCTTTGTGGCCCTTAAGTTACTGGGCCTGTGGCCCTTTAGGCTTTGTCTGGACTGTTGTGTCTGAGTCAACACAGCACGATTCAACGCGTACTGGTCCACGATTCCAGCCAGTACTCTTTAAGTCGGCCGATGGTAGGCCCACTTCTCAGTTGGTGCCGCCGCCAATTGCCGACCGTGCTCCCCACCTCGCTTGCCAATCCAACGGCAGCCGGGCGCCCACCAGCCAAAACCCTTTAAATCCCGCCCCTTGACGCGCACCCACAGAGGGGCATCACCCGTGTGCCCTCGCCCCCGCTCCAATCCCCTCCTCTCCTCACTCCAATGGGTATGGTCGCCGCCGCAGCCGCCACGTCCACGTCTCGCCTCCTCCTCCTCCTCCACCACGCCGCCGCTGGCTCCGAACGTCACCACCAGGATCACCTCAGGTACGCCGCGATCCATTACCCTCTCTCGCTGCGCTGCGGCTCCGGCCCCGGCCGGCGCGGGGCGGCGGCCGGGGCGCTCCTGCCCGACCGTGTCACCCCGTTCTCCTACGGCGTGGACGAGGACGCGGATGACCACCCGCGCGAGGAGTGCGGCCTGGTGGGGGTCGTCGGCGACCCGGACGCGTCGTCCCTGTGCTACCTGGGCCTGCAGAAGCTGCAGCACCGCGGGGAGGAGGGGGCCGGCATCGTCGCCGTGGGCGGGGACGGCAAGCTCAAGTCCGTGACGGGGCTGGGCCTCGTTGCCGACGTGTTCGGGGACCCGTCCAGGCTCGCCTCCCTCCCGGGCCCCGCCGCCATCGGGCACGTGCGCTACTCCACGGCCGGCGCCGCCGCGTCGCTGCGGAACGTGCAGCCGTTCCTGGCCGGCTACCGGTTCGGGCAGGTCGCCGTCGCTCACAACGGCAACCTCGTCAACTACCAGGCGCTCCGAAACAAGCTCGAAGCCCGGGGGTCCATCTTCAACACCTCCTCCGACACGGAGGTCATCCTCCACCTCATCGCGACGTCGCTGTCGCGCCCCCTGCTCGCGCGCGTCTGCGACGCGTGCGAGCGCCTCGCGGGGGCCTACTCGCTCCTGTTCCTCACGGCCGACAAGATGTTCGCCGTGCGCGACCCGCACGGGTTCCGCCCGCTGGTGATGGGCCGCCGCAGCAACGGCGCCGTCGTGTTCGCGTCGGAGACATGCGCGCTGGACCTCATCGACGCCACCTACGAGCGCGAGGTGCAGCCCGGGGAGGTGGTCGTTGTCGACCGCCGCGACATGTCGGTCGCCTCGGCATGCCTCGTCCCGCACCGCCCGCGCCGCGCCTGCGTCTTCGAGCACATCTACTTCTCGCTCCCCAACTCGGTCGTCTTCTCCCACGCCGTCCACGAGCGCCGCACCGCGTTCGGCCGCGCCCTCGCCGAGGAGTCCCCTGCCCCGGGCGCCGACGTGGTCATCCCGGTGCCCGACTCTGGCTTCTACGCCGCGCTCGGGTTCGCGCGCGCGTCGGGGCTCGAGTTCCAGCAGGGCCTGATCCGGTGGCACTACAGCGGCCGTAGCTTCATCCAGCCGACGCAGGCGATCCGCGACCTCGCCGTGAAGCTTAAGCTCGCCCCCGTGCGCGGCGTCATCGCCGGTAAGAGCGTGGTGGTCGTGGACGACTCGCTGGTGCGTGGCACCACCTCCAGCAAGATCGTGCGGCTGCTACGCGACGCCGGCGCGCGCGAGGTGCATATGCGGATCGCGAGCCCGCCCGTGGTGGGGTCCTGCCTCTACGGCATCGACACGCCGAGCGAGGGCGAGCTCATCTCCAACCGGATGGACCTGGAGGGCGTGCGCAAGGAGATTGGCAGCGACTCGCTCGCCTTCCTCTCGCTCGGCAAGCTGCACGGCATCTACGGCGAAGAAGCGGGGGACTACTGCGACGCGTGCTTCTCGCGCAAGTACCCCGTTATGCCCACGCTGGCCGACCCGGCCGCCGAGCTCGAGGAGTGAGGCGGTGAGCAGGTGAGCTCTGCTGCTCCTCTGCTCTGCATCGCCTGTTGTGTAGGTTGTTAGATTCAGTTCTGGTTGGATAATTTGTGCGCCTCAAGGCTGTAGCTTCATTTGGTGAAGCATTCTAGTATCATGTTGCTGAAGGAATACTCATCTTTCTGTTCCATTAAGCTGAGTGCCAATAAGATCAGATGATGAAGTGCTACATCTTGTCCGTGTAATTTAGCGATGCCAAAACCTGCGTAATTCCATTCAGTGCAAAGAAAATGGCAAAAATGACAAGGCCACCAGAGTTGTGCATAGGTTACCGCCGGTCAAAATTTTCCGTGGCTTTGCTAAATTTTTGGGCTTCAAACCAATGGCTTGGCACAATAGGACTGTGAACCAAACACGGTCTAAAGATTCTCTTCTACTCAAGCAATTTTCACCCAGGAGAATCAACAGTGAAATTGTTTTTGAAGCGTGACTGTGGCTTCAAACAAAATGGCTTGACACAATTGGACTGTGAACCAAACACGGTCTAAAGATTCCCTTCTGCTCAATTTTTCTTTAATCAAGCAGTTAGCAATTTTCACCCAGAACAGCGAAATTGTTTTTGAAGCGTGACAGTGATATTGTTGTTGTGTCCTATGACCTTCTTAACCTGTTAACCATTTCCTGAAGGCTGACATTTCTTTCACTATAGCCTGTAGGATTGTACTGTTTGTGTGCTGAAAACAGCTCATTATGGTTTTGCCAGATCACTGAAGATTGATGGATTTGTTTTACTTTATTTATGTTTGCTGCTGCCATCTAATGTGATGGCATACACGATCTGAACTCCATAGTGAACTACACATACGCATGCATGCCTCTGCCCATGAGTCGATGAGTCAATGACTATTGCCTGTCTTTCTCCTGTAAGCGTAAGAAGTTGAAAAGTAAGCGAAAGCAACAAGCTCTAACGCAGTGAGCGCGGCAAGCAGCAGGTAGAAGTAGTCGAGGTGTCCCCGGTTCAGGTCGTCGGCGAACCAGCTCGTGCCGCCGTTCCTCGTCGTCAGGCCGTCGATGACCGTGATCAGGAAGCTGCTGATGAAGCTGCCGACGCCGAGGACGCTCAGGTAGAGCGCGAGCCCGAGGCTCTTGAGCGCGCCGGGGACCTGATCGTAGAAGAACTCCTGCATCCCGACCATGGTGAACACGTCCGCCGCGCCGAGGAGCACGTACTGCGGCACGATCCACCACAGGCTCATGGGGACCGCTGCGCTGCTGCTGCTGGATCCACCGCCGTCCACCAGGCCGGCGTCCCTCGCCACCCGTAGGCGCCTCATCTCCACCAGCGCGGCGACGGCCAGGCTGACCAGGGACAGGGCGATGCCCGTGCCGATCCGCTGCAGCATGGTGATCCCAGAGGCGACGCCGGTCACCCGGCGCGCCACGGGCACCAGGACGCGGTCGTACAGCACGATGCAGGTGACGACGCTGACGCCGAGGAAGGACTGCAGCGCCGCGGGAGGTATCTGGAACGACGACCCGACCCACCGGTCCAGCGTGCCCGCCTGCTTGGTGAAGAGCGTGGGCGGCTGCGCGAACACCACGCCGTAGAGGAGGCACGTCGCCCAGATCGGGAACAGCCTCGCAAGCCCGCTCACCTCTTCCACGAGGGCTGCGTTCTCGGCGACGGCGAGCTCGCCGTCACCGTGCTCCAGCTCCGCCGGTGAGGCTTCCTTGGACCTCTTCCTCCAGGCGACGAAGGCCTTGCCGACGAGGGAGAACGTGCCGGCACCATCGATGCTGCCGCCGTAGAAGCGGTAGGTCCTCGTGCCGAGCAGGAAGATGGCGAGCGCGAGGACCATGACCATGGACGGCACGCCGAAGCCGAGGGCCCAGCCGACGTTGTCCTGCACGTAGCTCATGATCGCAACCGTCACGGTGGCGCTCACGCAGAGCCCGAAGTACCACCAGTTAAAGAAGGAGGCCCGGGACGAGGACTCGTCGGGGTCCGTCGCGTCGAATTGGTCGGCACCGAAGGCCTGGACGCAGGGCTTGTGCCCGCTCTGGGCTATGGCCACCAGGTAGAGCGAGATGTAGAAGAAGACTGTCTGCAACGAGGATGGCGGGCATGCTCCTTGGCTGTCGGCGGCGACGCCGCATTGTTGAGGTGATGGGAACATGGATGACAGCGTCAGCATCCCAAGGCCCTGCAGAATCGCCAAATTTGAATGGGAGTGGTCATTATGATACAGAATTAAAGTATTTGAGATGTATTCATGCACAATGGTAGACGGAAATGTGTCTTGAAAGCATTTCAAACATACTCCCTCCGGTATTAGAAGTCGTTTAGGACAGCGACACGGTCACCAAAGTACAACTTTGACTTCTTCCTTTTTATAAAAGTATTTATTAAAAAATTATATATGTATATTTTTATGAAAGTAATTTTCAAAATAAATCTATCTATTTATATGATTTTCACATTTCCAAACTCAATAACTTAAAAATTATTCATGATTTATATTCTCAATGTTTGAATCAAACCTTATCCAAAATGACTTGTAATACCAAACTGTAGGGAGTATACAAGTACGTTCTTGGATAAGTGAGAAAAGGACATCTAGCCTAGTTGGTTAAGTGAGCTTTTAAAAATTGTTAAACTCAGCCAATATGGTGGAAACTCTACTTGCTTGGGTTCAAAGTTCCAGGCGTCTACTATGGCTCTGTTTAGTTCCCAAAAATTTTCCTAACTACCCGTCACATCAATCTTCCGACACTGATTAGGAGTATTAAATGTGAATTAATGACAAAACCCATTCCATAACCCCTACTTAATTTTTCGATACGAATCTAACGAGCCTAATTATATCATGATTAGACAACATCATGCTACAGTAAACAATCTCTAATGATGGATTAATTAGGCTTAATGGATTCGTCTCGCGATTTCCCGTCCATTCGTGTAATTAGTTTTGTAATTAGTCTACATTTTTTACCTCTAATAGACCTTCGAAGGGGCTGCCAAAATTTTTTGCCAAAATTTTAGCAACTAAACAGGCTCTATGTCTAGAAGAAAATTCAAAAATCAATTTACCAGAGGTGCAAACCACTGTGGCACTGTATCTTCATTTCTCAGAGAAGCCGTGATTCGAATCTCCAAGGTACACAGGACGGAACATCTGTTACCCAAATTAGTCTAGCGTGATTCGTTTTGGTTGGTGCCACGTCCACCGGCCGGTCCTGCTCTTTTTTGCCTCTGAACTGTCGGGCTCTGCTGAAGGCCACACAAAGGCACGCTTTCTGCAATTCTGCTGGTGAAGCCGACACACTGAGAACGACTGAACGAACCAAAGTCGTCTCCGGAGAAGATACGTGCAAAGTGCAACAAAATCGTGTTGAAAATCGGAGCAATTTGCACACACGTAACAATAGGTGTGTTTGGATGGAAGGGTAAAATACGATAAAATCACCCTAAATTTATCTTTAAGGTGCCAAACATGTGGAGCAAATGTGGCGAGGCAAATATTTTGCTCCTAATTCCATTTACCTCTAAAAAGTAATAAATTGAAGCAAATTGTGGTGGATCTCAGCCCTCTCTCACATCCACATTCACATTTACCCCTCCATCCAAAAACCTAAAGAAGTAAATATTATTATAAGCAAATGAAAGAGGCAAAACATTTACCCCTTGCATCCAACCGACCCAATGTCGAGTCCACATCACTTATACGAAAGAATAAATAAAAAGTTTTTTTCGGGGGTACGTCACATAGGATGGATGAGCCCCTCCAGTTTGCTTCTACGTGTCGTGACAGCACGCCGCACAACGGGCCAGCCACTGCCGAGCTACGAACATTGAACACTACGGTTGAAATTATTCGGATCGAGTGAATGTGAGATTGCAGGCTGTGTAGTGGCTGTTTGGTTGCAGCAACTGCGGTGCCCGGCGATCTCCACCCCAGGCCCGACGAAATCGTGCGCCTGTGGGCGGCTGGGCGCTGCCGGCCTGCACCAGGAAGCTTTGCCAGCTTTGCTCATGCCACACTGCCACCATTGCCTGTCTGCTTCTCAGAATCCAGCCATCGGTCGCAATGAAAATTATCTCCACTAATTACTTTCCGGACAGACTCTGTAATCAGTACTCTGCTCCCCATCCACGCGGTTATCGTGCGGAATTATATATATGATCACGGACAGGTCAGCAAGGACATTGACAGCGAAAAGCAAACGCAGCGGGGTTGGAAGTTGGAACTGATAAAATATGCCGGAAAACAGTGAGTCTGTCGAGAGTACGAGAGACAACTGCAGCGAGGTCGTGAGACTCGTGAGATCGAGGGGGAAGAGGAGGGGGGTGCGGGGGCTGACCATGATGTAGAGGACGGAGGAGGCGACGATGGTGCGGTAGCGTCCGAGCCAGGAGTCGGCGACGGCGGCGCCGACGAGCGGCAGCATGGACGAGGCGCCCGATCACGCGTTGACGGCCGCCGCCGCCGCGGCCGTGGTCTGGCCGAGCGGGCCGGTCAGGTAGCTGATCAGGTTCGACGAGATGCCGTAGTACGCGAACCGCTCCGCCACCTCCACCCCTGAAACGGCGCCAGAATCAAATCAAAATCGAATCGGATGTCTGGTGCGCGCGGGCGGCGGGGAAGGGACCATGGATTCACGGGTGCGGTGGGTGGCGTGGCTTACAGATTATGAAGAGCGCGGACCTCCAGCCGCCCTTGGACGGCGCGCGGCGGCGGGGGAGGAGCGGGTCCGTCGAGCCAGCAGGGCCCGACTCCGACGCCATGGCTACCTGGCTGGCGGCTGAGGCCGGCAGGGGTATGGTCCCTGCAGTGCGCGTAAGCGAGAGCCCGCCGGGGCCTGGTCTCAGCGAAGGCGTGCATCTTTGAGGAGTTGAGGAAGCGGTGAGCTGGGCAAGGGCGGCTGGCAGCTGGGGCCGTGCTGGTGCCCCTGCCGTGGCTCATGTGGACTGATCACGGTTCAAACATGTTTTGATGGGGCATGCTATTTAGCGATCGCGCGTTCCGAGCAGACAATTCGCCGACACGGACCTCCCCCCCACGCGCGTCAGGAGACTCCCCTAGCAATCGATTTCGTACATACTTTATTTGGAAAGTATCAATTATGCAGCTATCCCATTTTCTAGTATTTTCCTTCCGCATCTTGGCGCTTAAAAGCTTCCCAGCTATCGAAGCACGTGGCTTCCTTTTTTTATCACGGAGGTGGTCCTCCAACGCCACAAAGCACCACCAGTTACTAATTAATGCTCATCAACAAAAACAAATGAATGAATTTAAGTATAGGTTCATTTTTTTATTTTAACGTTCATTTTACCCATTTCAAACATTCAGCACTCATCGCATGAAAAAAAATCACAGAACAAACTTATATTAAAGAATTATATAAAAAACGTTATACATACAAATTTAGTCACAAAATTATCAATCACAAAAAGTTATACAACAAAATTATGTGCATAAATTATGAACGATAAGAATTATATACAAAAGTTATATGCATAAATTATGAACTACAAGAGTTATGCACAAAAATTATATGCATAAATTATGAACACATACAACTTATGTGCACACTCGAGGAAGAAAAAAAAAACTTATGTGCATGATTTATATTAACAAAACTTATGTATACATAACTTATATATACAGAAATACAAAACTTGTGGACCAAAAATCATATAAACATAAATTATATATAAAACTAATAAAAAAACTTATGAACATAATTTATATACAAAGTTTATGTAAACAAATTGTGTTCGTAAGTTATGTATGAGAACAAAACTTTATGAGCAAAAACTTATGATACAAAGTATGGTTAAAGTTAATGACCAGAACGATATTTTGAAATATGACTTATGAATTAGGATGAAATAATATGGTCAAAATTTATAAACTGAGCAGAAAATATTTTGAAACACAAAAAAAAACTCAAAGAAATGAAAAAGGACACGACAGAGAGAGACTAACGGGAAGAGATAATAATGATCATTGGTGGGGTCTAGGGGGTTCCGTTGGGCAGGAGACACGATTTCGTTTAGCAACCAGCGCCTTGCCAAAACTGCTGCACCCACCCGTGTGCCGACCGTGCTGGATCGCTCGCGCGGAACGAGCGACTGTAGAATTAGTTTTGCGTGTTTTGATCATGGTTATGATTTGCACAGAAAAAATAATACTTTGGTCTATCACTATACTGCATCTTTAGCTAAAATACATTTAAAAAGGCCCCCACGTCCATCCCTCCATGTCCGGCGGGGATGAGCGGCTCCCCGGCAACCCGAACCCTCTAATCTTGGAACCCTAACTTGGCGGCTCTAACCTCGCCGGTGGCTGCCCGGACTTGGAGAAGAAAAAGAGGTGCGAGTGAGAAAAAAATCAGGTGTTGGTCGGGGGAGAAACACTCGGGTGTCCCTTAGCTTTTCCCTTTAAAAAATAGCTAGAGGAGCTCCTTTAAAAATAGACGGTTATGATAGTTAATCATGCTTGGTTCTTATTTGACGCACGTCTTCTTTTTACACTGATAGTCTCTAAAGGCACTCTCAATGAAGTATTAATGGTAGTTTTCATCTCTATTAAATAGTTTGTCAACTCAGCAAAATATTAATGTGACAGCCTAATTAATGAGAAAAGAGAGCACAAATCATAGAAATGGTTTCCTCATGGAGAAACCATATCTACTCTTCACCCAATGCATTAATAAATTATCAAAACATCATTGGGGAGAAACTAATAGTTTCCAAGAGACTCGTGTCACTTTCTTATTAGAGGAAGAAGGTAGAGTTAGGAGAGAGAGAAAGACATCTCCATTGAGGAAGATAGTTTCTATAGATGATGAAACGAACCGGATTTCCGAAAACGAAAGCCCGATCCTCTGCACCTCTGTGATAGTCCTAGGAAGTGGCTACCACGTGCAATTCATGTCTCAAGTGGTACAAATCCATACAACACAGGAATAAAGAAAATATTACATAATTTTATTATAACATCAGAGTACATCTCTTCAGCATAAGCCGGGTACAAGTCCAACTGGACTAAACAAGAAAGGTAAAACATCTACGCATCGGATCTTTCGAAGCGAAGCGACTCCAGCTCCACAGACAACCTCGAGCGTAGAACCAGCTCTAGTCTTCCCATCCTTCATCGTCGAAGTCGTAGTCGGTCTCCGTCTGAAAGTCCACCATCTACCCGATAAGCGGGTAGGTCATGTCAGCTTCTGTGACAACCCCACCCGAGATAAGTCCGTACTATCACCTAAGCCAATCCACTTTGGTCATTAAGTGATAATAAAGAATCATCCCGTTGAGTGTTGCCGGGTCAAGCCCGGTAAATCACTTGAATCAACACACAGAGGATCGAACACGCATACATTAAAACTCCCACGAAGGAGAGTCCGGAGTACCTTACAGATTAATCCAAATTCCCCGTGGGGTTAATTATTACAAACATTGTCCTTGCATCAAAGGTAAATGGTTCAGAGTTTTGAAGACAACGGAAATTAAACTAATTGATAATTTGGCATCATGAGAGGCCACCCATAACGCCATTACTCCTCGTCATCCACCCATTCCAGCTCCCAGTTGGGTGGGATTTCACCAGGCCAAATATTATCACCTGAAAGTAACATTTATAGCAAGACTGAGTATACTAATACTCAGCAAAGTTTACCCGTCTAAAATAAAGACTTACCTTCTAATCATGCATGACTTTTGGCTAGTGGGTTTGTTTTCCAAAAAGCGACTAAGGAGTTAATCCTTACTTTCAATATTTTAGCTCAAGTTCTAGTAGATCGAGTTATTACTAGATAAGCAACTAATGCAAGCATAATTGTGTAAGCAACTAATCAAACCTCAAGTTTAACAATATTTCATCATAGTGGGATTATCATGGCTAGAGGGTTAAACAATCTCAGATAACGGTGAGAGGCCGACGATCGACCAATTAGTAACCTTGCAAGGTGGACCTAAACATATGGGAGAAGACATCCCAACGAGTGTATTCAACCAAACGGTTCCCGTCATTCCTCGGATTGTGATCAGATGCCACAGTCCTAAGTACAAGGCCATCCAGCATGCCTCACACTATCATCCGGCGTCACACATGCACTACAGTTTGCAAGACTGGGGCCGCAACCCTAGATTAGTAGCACAAAGTTCCCGCACCGTATCATTCAGGTACTAGGCTTACCGTAGCCATTTTCGACAAATGTTTAGTACTTTCAAATGCTTAATCTCTTAACCACTGGACCGGAGCCCAAATCCCATGCTCTTACCCCGTGAGCGTTCCAATTTAGCAAGTCTTATGATTCCAACATAAGAACCTATTCTCGTGAGCGAAGTACATCATTCGACTTGTACCGAGTCCTTAGTGCATAGCAACTAGCGACCTAGCATACTAGTAAAAGATCATAGGTACTTATGGATTATGCATCTAGGGTTTCCATTCAACTCCTGAATGTAAATACACATAGATAATCAAGCATAAATTCAGAAATTTAAAAAGAAACTCATAGGTAAATGTTAAACCGGGGCTTGCCTTTGGCAGCTCTAGCAGTCAGACAGTCTTCCGAACTTTCGTCTGGGTCTTGATCAATGGTCACGAGGTGTACGTCTCCTCCCGCTCCCTCGTCCTCGTCAGCCGGCACGAGCGTGTAGCTACCGTCAGGGACTTCTATACGGGGAATGCATATGCAAGAGTTAATTGGTGTAGATGGTGTAGATACACATAACAGCACACAAAAACCCTATGGTATCATGTAGACCACATTCACCTAGACAAGAATATATCCAGCATACTCTTCCATAAAGATAACTCAAGCAATCATTTATTAAATATTATTATCTTGAAAAAGATTGTGTACACATCTATATAAATAAATTAGAACTACCACACAATCAACCAAGTTAAATTTCAGGGATTCCTTAGGAACATTTTCCAATGGTTAATCACACATAAGTTTATAAAGAGGCGATTTCTTTATTTCTCTTTTTAATATACTTAGTTTCTTCCAAAAATTATTCTGGTTAAGCCATGAAACACCTTACAGTGAGAATTTTTATATGAGCACACGGTACCACAACAGAGCTACTACTACAATTTCATGGCAAGCAAAGCTATACACAGAGCATGAAAAATACTACAATTTATTCCTAATAAAAGAAAGATTATTCAATATAGAGAAAACTACTCATGCTCTGGTGCTCAAATTTTACACAGAGCTTCTATAGACTAAAACTAGGCTACACACCAAAAATCAGCTCCAGAAACTAAATCTACCAAGCTACACAAAAATAACCATTTTCAGTCTATTTATTTACAAAGTATTTATACAGAGAAATATATGACTCAACTGTAACCCAACTTTCTACCATAGCATAAACATGATGCAAACACCATCAATTCCAAAGATAAGAATCACTAGAGCACTAGGAACTGAGATATTGATTTAACTTAGTAAACAAGTATCATTCAGAAATAGATATATGGACAGCTTCTAAATCCATGATAAAATTACTAGCAACACATCTTAGCCTAACCAGGTGATATCTACAAGCTGAGCCACAGAAGGCATACATATGAAGCTGCACAAAACATGGACACAGATCTATCAATAATACAAAATAAATCATAACTAGACATCCACTTAGTAACTTTCTGCAAAAACATAGGTATAGCCTACTCCAGTGGTAACTAGCAACATATCCAAAGATCAAGCCTAGCACATCAGTACAACTCAAGTTATGAACAACCCTATACAAACTGAGTTTGAATTTTAGTTCAAGAACTAAACAATAAAAGTATATACAACCTTTCTAAAAGATGTAGATCTATTCACAGGGAAACCAACAAAATTGGTTTTGCATTTTTAGAATTTTTCTATGATTTACTATGCATTTTACAAGTTACAGGACTTAAAGGAAAAAGAAGAAGAATCTTCTTTCACAAAGACCCTAAGAAGATTCAAAAGATCACAGATAAGCCCCTGGCTTTTACATCCCGAACCCTACAAGAAATTCCCCTCACAACCATGATGTCCCGCGGCGGAGCGAGCTCGCCGGAGGCGAAGGAGGGCCGGAGGTGATGAACAAGCGGCGGGGATGTGTGATTGGGCTTACAAGAAGTCGATTGGTGGCGGCGGTGTGACCGGGGAAGACTCCGGCAGCAGCAGCGGCGAGGCAGTGGCGGCGTGGCCGCCTCATCTCGAACTCCGGCGAATGCTGGGGTTGAGCTCGGCAATGGGTGCTCGGAGAGGCTCGAGTGAGTGCTAGAGAAGAGGTCTGGGGTGCTTGCTGGTCACAGGCGTGAGTGGAGGGTCGAAATCACCGGCGGTGGCAATGGCGAACGGCGGCGATGGTCTCTGAGCGTGCTCCAGTGAGGGGAGAGGGAGTTTTATAGGGGGCGCGGTGTGGAGAGGCGATTTCCACTGAGTTTCGTCGCTACAGGGGTCGTGGCATGGACATTGGGCGGTGGCGACGTGGGGTGGCGCCGCCCGCCAATGGCGGGCTCGGCGTGCGGGCGTCGGCGGGTGCGAACACGCCGTGTGGCACCGGCCTACGGCCTAGCCGCGTCACCTACCGCCTGTGCATAGTGATCACGGTGAGCTCCTCGGACCGCTGGTCGCTCCGGTGCATCAGCGTGCGTGCCCGGGCGTACGGCGGTGAGGCTGACGTGGCGCGCGCGCACGATGGCGGCGTGCGAAGCGCGTTCCGGTGCCAAATCATTTCGGAGTACACCTGTTTGACCAACCCAAACTCCAGATTTTGCCATAGAAGTGAACTATGGTCCAATTAGCTAAGTTGTAGATCAGCCATCCCTCTACAACTTTTACAAAGGCCGATATATGTTTTCTTCAAAGGGTTGAGCATAAACAGCAAGCAAAGTTGCCGTTTTTCTCAGTGCGCATGAACAAGAACCACAGGTGTTGACCGGGGTTTTTCACACCTTTGCACTTCGATTTGGATCTGCTACTCAACAGCAAAGTTGTTGGTCTTAAAAAACTGCACAACTTTGGTATTGGCCAATTTTGAAGTGTTTAGATGAATTTTGGAGAACGCGCCAAAAGTTCTAGATAGGGTTTAAGGCTCAAGGGCTTTGACTTAGGGTTTGACTTCAACTTTGGTTAAGTGCTTAAGGACTAATGATCAAGAGGTGATTAAGAATGTGATTAGCCCTCATTGACACTTGATTAAAAACACGGGGTGTTACAGCTTCCCAACAAAGAGCAAAAGCGGTGGATAAATTCTAGTATGCATGGATAAGCCTATATACGGTTGTAGTAAGTTTATGCAATAGCAGCGGCAGCAACATCAAGGAATGCAGAATAGTGGGGAGGTCATCATCTCGAGGAGATCCACACCTCCGAGGCCAACGCCTCCGGGGTCAACACCCCAACCAAGGAATATACACCAAAGCACAGAATCTCAACCAAGACTCAGCAACCAACACTCATGTACGATGTGGGTCACCTGCTCCTGTCCCCACATCTCAACGGCCCAAGGCCGGGCTCACACACTCGGGGAGAGAAGCAACACAAAAAAATTCTAGTTAGGTGAGAGATCGAAAGGGTTGTCCATACCAGTGGACACGGACTATAGCTATAGGTTTAACAATCTGCAGAGGTTGTACAACTAGACCCGTCGGATAGGGCAGAAACGGGGATCAGCCGTTCCACATCCCTACCTAACGGCTGGAAACCTAGCAGTGGATAGCACTCTCCTGCCTCTCCGAGCCTGACTCATCCTAAACTGGGGCGCGAAACTTGCCAGTAGGGCCTCAGAGCTGTGAAACTATCCCCGGAGGAGCCGGGGTGACGTCTACTCGGGGGTATAAACCGTCCCCCTCACACGATCACACCGATCTGCCTACAAGCTGAATGCTATCCACAAACTAGTTCTCGGACCGAACCCCGCCCATACGTGAGCGAACGGTTTGTACGAAAATAGCCCAAAGATCAAGGTCACACAGTCGATCAGTCCTTAATTGCAAGGAGCGAGCACTCCACCAACTCCACTCATCCGACAGGCCGCTAGGGCGGGAGGCCAGGTCGCATCTCCCCTAGACAGGCGTTCACAAGTAACCAAGCGGCTCGCCCCGCGGTAACACATCAAGGAGTCACACTCACCCAAAACACACGTTAGAATATACCGAGATATCCCAATCTCAGCCCAACACCAGAGAACCATCCATATCATAAAACAGGTAAAATGTATGGATAGTAAATATCGGGGACTAGCTAGGGGTCTGTAGCTAGTCCCAAAGGTAGGAAATTCAAGGTACAGGATATATCAAAATCAAGGCATGGCTAAAAGATTGTCTATGCATTTCAATCATCTAAAGTATAATAAATAAAGCACTAGCAACTAAATAGCATGCATGGGATCTATATGGTGGGGAGTGACATGACACCTGTGCAGTAGTCGTCGTAGAGTAGTAGAGGTTGAGGTCTTCCTTCAGGTCGAAGGTCTTCTCGGTCGTCGCAGCTTGGGTCTTCAAACATGGTTACAAGCCTACACGAGATGCGACGCGGAAATAAATAACGACAAACAGCTAGGCAATAAATCCCAAGAACATCAATTTAGAAGAACCAAATAAATCCAAACTAGCTACAAGCAGCACTAGTTTAATTTAAGAAAATTAAAGTAATTAGTTTTATAATAAAAGTAGTTTTAAGCAATTAGATATTATATACTAGAAAACAAAATAGGGAGAAGGGTTAATTCAAGGTTGGGTTACCTGATCAAAGGCTAAAGGTTTGGTGATCACGCTGGCAAGGTATTAGCGCGACTGATGGTTGCAACAAAGCGGAGGTTCAAAAGATGATGAGAGTAAAGCAAGGCAAAGCGAGCTAGGCAAGGCATTATCAGGCCAAGGTGTGCGGCGGCAGCACAAAGAGAAGGAAATGTTCGACTTGTGGTCGATAAAAGGGTGGTGATGCGGTAAGGCGTGCTCGAGAGCGCGACGGGGCAGGTGCTAGCGATGCATCAATAACCATGGCGTAGTAGCTAGGTTGCAACGCGGGGTTGCCGTGCTTGAAGTAGTGGCCTCTGCTCATGACACGGCCGTCCATCACGCGCGGCTTTCTAATTACACGCACATGGCGCATCTCACGCTTCACAGCACGAAACAAGGTAGAGAGAGAGTAGGTATGCGGCACAAAGCGACGGAAGTGGCGCAATCAAGGAAAGTGGTGTGAACACGACTTGGGGAAGTTATTCCTGTCTGCGGCACGCTACTGGCTAGTTGCAGGGCTCCGGCGTCCCAGACCCACAATAGCGTAGTGGCGGGCAGCGGCCTCAAATTCTACACCAAGAATGCAGGGAAAAAAGGGGATTGGTTCAAGGGAAAGAGCGGAAAAGGATAGGATAGCAGCGAGCGGCTCAGAATTATGAAACCAATACAACTGGTTTCATAATTTTCGAAGCTCCAGATAATTAATTATGAATTTTTAAAGGAAAAAAGATTTATAAAACATTTATTAAATTATTTATTAATTAAAAAGGATTTTATTAAAAATCTTCTGACATCAGCGATGGGCCCAGGTCGTCGGTTAGTGGGCCGGTAATGGGCCCAAAGTGGTAGTGGCCCATTAGGCTGGCCCAGTTCAGCCCAAGCCACCTGAAGTCTGAAAATCACCCTCAACTTGTTCTCAGACCGGCCTGGCTAACCCTCGGGCTCAGAAGGCTTTCATGGGCCGAACCCAGAGTTTATACGAGCAAATCCAAGGATGCACCCTGAACTCTTCTGGGGTTCATCCGAGTCCAGGTCCGGGATCCTCTGTGGTTCCGTGTAGCGGCGTTCGTGTGGTCCAGCGTGTGGCTCCACTCAGGGCTCAGGAAAAGAGGATGCACACAAGATGTTCGACAGAATGCCCCAAAGGAGCGGCGGCGCGGCAAAGGCTCGCCGGCGGTGAGGTTTGGCGGCGGCGGCGCATTCACCTGTAGAGGAGACACCACGGCACGAAGGCCGGTCCACAGCACTTCAGCGAGCACGGGTATAGCATCCGTGAGCAATGATGTGGCGGTGACTTGGCCGGCCAAGGGCTGCGCATGGCGCGGGCACGGCAGAGCGGCAGCGAGCACGGCAGAGCGGCGGCGCGCGCAGGGTGAGATCCCGCGGACGTGATTTGGCTTGGGACTTTGGCGCGGAACAGCAAAGCGGCACGGCGCGGCGGGATTTGCGGCGGAGAGGCTCGGCGGCAGCAGCACGGCGGCAAGAGCAGCGGCGCGGCACCTGCACGAAAAACATGGCTCGAAGGCCGGACAGAGCGCACGACGGCGAGCACGGAACAGGGCAGCGCGGCTCTTGCACGGGTACGCGGCACGAAGGCCAGACAACGGCGACGGCGGATGCTCGGCACGGCGGAGCGGTGGCCGGAGAAACAGAGTACGGGAGAAACAGGGTAACAGAGGGACGGCTTGGGTGCTTGCTGCTCACCGTGGGGCTTGAGGATGCTCACGGTGAGGCAGGGAGAGGTCGACGCTGTGGTGAGTCGACACAGGCAGGTCGGGCGTGACGAGGTTCAGGGCGAAGGTGTCGATCTCCGGCTTGGCTTCCTTGAGCTCGCGGTCGTCGGCGTCGATCATGGTGTCGTGGTACTCTTGGTGGCATTCCGAGCTCAGCTCCTTGTCCTCATGGTCGTCGATGGTGATGTCGCACGCAGCGGCTCGCGAGGCATCTTCAGCTCGGCGTCGTGGACAACGACTTCACTTCCTCCGGCGCGTGGTCACCCTGCTCCCTTCTCTCTCCCTCGAACAGCAGTGGCGGCGGCTTGGAATTGGGGTTTTCCCCTCTGGTTTGGGCAAAGAGGAGCGGTGGCAGCGTAGAAGGGAGAAGGAGAGAAGCAAGAAAGGGGCTCGACTTTTATAGGGCAGCGACGAGGCTAGGGTTCGTGGCTGAGCACCCATTGGACGGCGGTGATCCTCGGCGTCCGTGCCCTGGACGCGTGGCGCGCATCTAGTTGTGCGGGGCGGAGCAACCGAGGCTGGCGCTGGGTGCGTGTGGGTGCGGCAGCAGGTGAGCATGTGGCGGTGGCGTCATCCCGTTGCGGAACGGGGTCCCCCTGCCGATCCGTTTCGCATGACGGGACGCAAGCGGCGCTGTGTGACGGGGAAAAAGCAGAGCACGATGGTGTCCGTGCGAAGGAGGAGGAAGAATAGGAAGGGGCAACTGACGTTGGGGCCCAGATGGTCAGCGAGAGAAAAGGATGGTGGCCGGTTGGGCTGATGGGCTGGGAGCTGGGCTGGTTGGTGGGCTCGCGCGAAGGAAGAAGGAGGGTGCGGTCGGGTTCGATGCCAAAAGAAGAGGGGCCTCTGGTGGACTTCGATTACAGAGTTGCAGCCCAAGTTAGTTGTTAGCATTTGCAAATAGATTTGAAATATAGGTTGAATTATAGTTTGAATTTGAATCACTTTCAAATTCAAACACCACTCAGTTGAACTCCAAGATAAGTCCAAGAAAAATCCAAATCACATTTTTATCATAATTTGAAAATAATTTTTATATGGTTTTATTTTATATGGGAATTAAGATGAGAGGCTAGTATATTGGTTCGAAATTTGGTGGCACTCATGTTCAAACAAAAAATTTTAAATTTTAGCGAAAATTCACACATAGCAAAACTTTCAAAATTCTGAGATGTTACAGATGATTTCTTAAGTTATGGAAATTGTGTCGGTTTCTTCTATTAGGACTGCCCTAAGACTCACCAATATGAACACTTAACCGACTCCTTGATACATTGCTGTCATTTCTTCCCGGATAATCTCTCACCTTTTACACACTCGTGATGTCCTTATTAAGTTGACTGCCTTGCAAAAGCACCCTTGTAGTCCTCGCAACATAGTTCCACTTTAGAGGAAATCAACTATGATGTGACATAGAAGTTGATATCATTTAAAACCCTGAGACTATCCTAAGAGGAAATCAACTATGGAGACGGGTGTAAAGGCATTTAAGAAGAAGCCGGGATATATACGTTTAAGAAGGAGCATGCTAAGTTTGGAATGAGAGAAACCAAAGAAAATTTCAAGAAAAACTCCTTCAGCTATTACTAACGACTTCCATCATCAAGGAAGCTCTCTACTAGCATAAGATTTTGTTTGTTTCAGCTTCTCGAGCCTACTTTCGAGCTTCTGGTAGCTAGAAGATGAAAGCTGAAATAAACAGTCCAGCTGTTGGGAGATTTGTGAGATTCAAGCTCTATCTTTGTGTTGGGTTGAGAGAGTGATCATGTTTGAGCACTTCTGAGCAAACAAGAGCATCACATAGTTTGAGCACTTGTGATTCGCGTCTACAAGTCTTTGAAGCATTTGTTACTCTTGGAGGTTTGTCTCCTAGACGGTTAGGTGTCGCCGGCTAGCTCCCAAGTTATGGTGAGCAGCCACAAGTTTGTGAGGGCTGTGATTTTGTCTCTTCATGAAAAAGATCGCCTTAGTGGAACCGAGGAATGTGGTTGAAAGAGACCCGGCTTGTTGAGAGAGAGTTAAAGACTCGTCTCTCGATGAAGCTCCTCAACGGGGACGTAGCTTTCCTGAGTGGGAGTGGATTTCGGGAAACAAATCATCGTGTGTCCTTTGTGATTTGCCTCACTAGTTGATTTCTAGCATATTTACTTCGCTTCCGCTTCGATCTACTTAGGTGTGCTTGTCGTTGTGTGCAGGGATCATAACCCTACCTCCGAGCATCTACTGAAGTCACTCAAGAACTTTTGTTCTTGCTAGAAGTCAAGAGAAACTTGAGCTTCACTTTGGCAGTGTCTGTGCGTGGAGGTGGTCTAACCGCGTCCAGGATGCGGTTTAACCGCTTTCCCCAGCACAGAGAAGGTTAGTCAAAAACAACATAGAGGAGGAAGTAAAGAAGCTAAAGCAACTCTGCAAAGGATGGCTCGTCGGAGGCAGACCTAAGTCAAGGTAATCCCGCCCTGTGAAGGCGGTCTGACTGCCTGTGCCAAGGACATCAAGGTCCTTTCAGACCAGCCGGTGGAGGACGACGGTCGGGCCAGTATCTAGGCGAGGCATCAGAGCGAGGACCGGAGGTGGTGGTGGTGGGAGGGGTGCGAGGGTATGTGGTGCGGGCGGGGCATGGTCCTGCCGGAGGGGTGGGGACGACCTGGGCGGCAGATGCGGGGAGGAAGAAGGGTTGAGGTGGTGTGTATGGGAGGGATGAGGGAAGGAGGGAAGAGATGAGGTAGAGAGAGAGGGGCAAGAAGACGGAAATCCGAACGAGATTCGATGGTCTAGAAATGTAAGGAGACAATCGTTTCACCAAGAGAGCTACAAACACTCTCCAAATAAACTGCTTATACAGAGCACCAATTGAACGGCCAACTTGCCAATTACTGTTTGAACCTGGATTAAGAATGAGAGATTATATTAGCCACACGGCTGACACAAATAGGAACCAACGTCGAAGATGATGAGTTTCCATCGCGAATCTTAACGGATGGAAAATGCCATTTACACCCTTCCTATCAACGTCGCCTACTATGACGAATTCACAAACTCTAGATTCTATCCTGCTAAGCAGCAACAGCCGCATGTACGGCTCCTTTGCCCTTGTACTTGTAGATCACCGCGAAGAAGACGTAGGCGAGGAGCTCGACTGCGCTGAGCGCGGCGAGCAGCCAGTAGAAGTAGTCCACGTGGCCGCGGTTGAGGTTGTTGGAGAACCAGCTCCGTCCCCTCGCCGTCGTCACCCTGTCAATGACCGACACGAGCGCGCTGCTGATGAAGCTTCCCACGCCGAAGATGCTGATGTAGAGCGCGAGCCCGAGGGAGCGGAGCTTGTCGGGCACCTGGTCGTAGAAGAACTCCTGCAGGCCGACCATGGTGAACACGTCGGCGGCGCCGAACAGCACGTACTGCGGCACCATCCACCACAGGCTCATCGGCACGGGGACCTTGGGCTGGTCGACGACTCCCGCGTCCCGCGCGACGCGGAGCCGGCGCGTCTCGACGAGTGCCGCGATCACCATGGACAGGAGCGAGAGGAACATGCCCGTGCCGATGCGCTGCAGCATGGTGATGCCCGACGGGTTGCCGGTGTAGCGGCGCGACACAGGAACGACGACGCGGTCGTAGATCGGGATGAAGAGCACGATGGTGACGCTGATGAAGCTCTGCAGCGCGGCCGGCGGCACCTTGAACCGGTCGCCGATGCGCCGGTCCAGTGTCGCCGCCTGCTTGGTGAAGAAGGTCGAGGACTGCGCGAACGCCACCGCGTAGATCAGGCACGTCGCCCATATCGGGAACAGGCGGAGGACGGCCTTGGCCTCCTTGGCGAAGGTTGCGTTGCTCGCCACAGCCTGCTCCTCCTCGTCAACACTGCCAAAAAAAACATGAAAGGGGCGATTACGTCACGAACACCTTGTGCGCACGATCGTGAGACGCCCGCGTGCAGACAGTGACAAGGTCATGGTCATGTACCTGAATCCCCGTGCCTCTGCTGAAGCCGGATTGTGTTCTTGCGCAGCCTGATGCAGGGGAGCTGCCTTCCTCCTGCTCCGCCACTCGGCGAAAGCCTCGCCGGCGCGAGCGAACAGGCTTCCCTTGCCGCTGGTGAGGTAGTAGCGGTACGTCCGCGTGCCGAGCAGGAACACGGCGAGCGCGGCGGCCATGACGGCGCAGGGAATCCCGAAGCCGAGCCCCCAGCCGATGTTGTCCTGCACGTAGCTGAGGAACACGAGCGTGACGGTGGTGCCGGCGCACATGCCGAAGTACCACCAGTTGAAGAAGGAGCTCCGAGAGACGGACTCCTTGGGGTCGCTCTGGTCGAACTGGTCGGCGCCGAACGCCTGCACGCACGGCTTGTGGCCGCCCTGCGCCACCGCCACGATGTAGAGGGAGACGTAGAAGGAGGCCACCTGGAGTGTCGACGGCGCGCAGGCCTGGCCGCTGGCGCAGCGGTGTTTGCCGGAGAGCAAGGTCGAGAGGGCCAGCAGGCCGAGCCCCTGCACGCGTGAATTTAGTCAGTCAGAGTATCCCCGCTACTGATTACTCTGAAGTCTGAACGAGGAAGAAAGTAATGTCAAGCTCAATGAGGCAGAGGAAGGCCCAAATGTGATTCTATCGAAGGCCGTGGGCTGGCGTTTAAACTTAGCCCGGACGGAATACTTTCTTTGTCGCTTAGGGAAATCAAGGCCCATTAGCACAAATCCAGACAACGAAACAGTCGAACTGGTGGTATAGGTGAAGACCAAAGAAAAAAAAATCTGAAGATCGACGATCAGGATGGTTATGCTCTCTCTCTCAGTTTCAATGATTCCATCAGCGATGATGTCTAAAACTATCGACAAGCACTAGCGTTACGTGAGCCTGATGTGACGCGACGACGCTAACAACCTCCAGTGATGAACCCGGCGATATTTTAATTTTAAGATCGAGATTTGGCACCACATGCAGCGCTCAGATGCATTGTACCTCTAGCGTGTAGAGGACCTGTGTAGCTTCGCAGATCTCGCGATCAAGCCAACCGGGGAATTTTTAATGGAACCATGGAGAGGGCTAAAAGCCTAGAACAAGGAGACGAGGAAGGGAGGGCGAGAGCGACGTGCCGATTTGGCATGTGGGGGTGTGTGGGGTTCGGTTTGCTTACGAGGACGTAGAGCAGGGACGCGATGACGATGGTGCGGAAGCGTCCGAGCCACTTGTCCGCGAGGGCCCCGCCCAGCAGCGGCAGCAGCTGCGCCACCCCGTTCCACGCGTTGATGGCCGCCGCCGCCGCCGCCGTGCCTTCCCCGAGCGGGCCCGTCAGGTAGCTGATCAGGTTCGCCGACACGCCGTAGAACGCGAAGCGCTCCGCGATCTCCACCGCTGCACAGGCCACGACATGCGCATCCATCATCGGTCCATGGTGCGGGGGATCGGCTCGAGCTATCAACTCTGAGCACTGTGTGTGTGTGTGATGAAGAGGGGAGAGAGAGGGGGGAGGAGAATTATTGGAGAACTTGCCTATGATGAAGAGCGCCGACCTCCAGCCGCCGGTGGCGCCGCGCTGGGCGGGGAGGCCGCGGTGGTCGACGGCCGCGTCCGGCAGCATGCCGTCGGCGGCGGGGGCGAGCAGGGGTTGTTCCGAGCCGGAAGGCATCTTCGCCGGAGGACGGGGGCCGGGACTTTATACGGCCGGAGAAGCTGGATATGAGATAGCTGAAGCTGATAGCTCGATCTAGCCCGCGCAGCCGAAACGGCAGGCGAGAGCTGGCGCTCAACCTGGACGGCGGCGGGTGGTGGGAACTGGGAATAGCCGCCTCGGCAGCGGCGGCGGGCGGAGGCTATGCGAAACTGGATACAGGGAAGAAGCAGTGGCTCTGCTGTTTATACGCCGCTCGCATTATTATTTCTGTACCCCAGACAAATGGACGACAGGTCCAGCTGGGAATTCAGGATGGCATCAGTTCTGTACTTGTTCTGGTGGGCTTCTGAACTGAATTCCTCATTACATTTTTTTATATTTTTCTTCTTTAACTTGAATTCCGTCTTTTTTAATTTTTTTTGGGTGTATTTCGGTGGGACTGCGATTTCCCCACCAAGGAATATGACATGGACTCTTGAACTGAGTTTATAAAATAACACTCTCTCAGTCTCTCTGAATGGCGTGGATGACTCGAAGAAGGATGATTGGATGGTTGAAAAGGAAACATGAAGACATCCAAGTCATATGCTGATACCACGCCAAAACCACCAAATGGAGAAGTTTAATTTGGAATCCAACTGACAAGACTCATGCACAGGGTTTTGCCCCACTTGCCCTGAAGCGCTTCACACAACATTTATCTTGAGATGCCTTTTTTACGCAAAAAAAAAAAAAGAATGTGAATGTGAATGCCGAACTTGCATGCGGCAGGAAAGTCCAAAAACCAAATGCGTATATGTTCTTCATCCCGTGTCCGGCATAGTTAACACCCAAGACAAATTCCACATTGCCACTGGTTTGATTGTCCTTAGATCAATGGTACGAACGTGCAGCAAGCAAGCAAGCAATGTAGTCTGATTGGAGATATAAATTGGACTAAAAGGTCTGCGTGTCTCTAATGTCTCTGACCGTTTCCCTTCGCGCGCTCGTGTTTGTACAAGTCTCGTTTCTCTTCCCAGCCATATATTGGTCGGCGGTCGCAAATAACAAATCAAAAATGAGTTTTCATTCGTTTGGAATTTCAACTCACCGAAAGCAAGTAAGCAAACCCATCGAGACCTCCCTCGCACCCGTCCGGCGCATGCGATCCCCATGTTTATCATTTCTTTTCTCTTAGAATATTCAGCAAATTAAAGGGCAGAAAATTGTGGCTCGAGAATTTAAACATTCGCCGTACAGAGAGGTGCTAAGATCACCATTTCTTCTTCTTCTTTTTTTGAAACATTGGAACTTTTTTTATATATAAAAGAAATAAGGAAGCAAGTTCTATCACATTCCCATTTATGCACCAATTAAATTAAAGTAAAAAAGAACTGAAGAAACAGCAGAAATAAACGTATCGAGCTGCTTTGCGTGCTTACTAGAATGTAGACGAGCGAGGCGAGCACGATGGTGCGGTAGCGGCCGAGGCACGAGTCCGCGAGCGCCCCGCCCAGCAGCGGCAGCAGCTGCGCCGTGCCGTTCCAGGCGTTGAGGGCCGCCGCCGCCGCCGCGACCCCCTCGCCCAGCGGCCCCGTCAGGTAGGTGATCAGGTTCGCCGACACCCCGTAGAAGGCGAACCGCTCCGCGATCTCCACCGCTGCACGTATGCCGCAAGGTGACGAGACGTCGATCTCTGCATATGGAGCTGCGGATGCAATCGAAACTGAAACTTGCCTATGATGAAGGAAGCCGACCTCCAGCCGCCGGTGGTGGCGCGGGAGGCGGGCCGGCCGCGGTGGTCCACCGCCTCGACGACGGAGGAAGAACCATCATCCGCGACCACGCCGGCGCCACCGTCCGCCATATATTCCTGATCGAGCAGGTTGTCGCGTCCGACCGGATCGAGACGACGACGACGTCTCTGAGCCCCGGAGCCGGGAGCCAGCAAGCTGCTGATTGCCTAGCCTCTGCTCTCGTCGCCGCAGCTGCGGTTGGGGGACGTTATATAGCCGTGGACTCTGGAGGGAATCGGGGACAGCCGGCGACGCCAGGGATGAGCAAGCTGCGTGCTAGCCTACGCCCTCGTGTCCACTTCTTTATTTCCAACAAGTTGACTTCATTTGCCGTGCTCGTGATCGCGATCAGAGAGATTGGGGAGGGTTTCAATGTGTTCATCAAGTGGTGGTGATGGTGAACCACGCGGTCAACAATGTTCATCCATCGACTGACTTGCTTTGGTGTGCGTGTGCATCCACGACGCAGTCTTTGCTTCAGTAGCCACGTCGGCGGGCGGCGGCGGCGGCGGCGCGACAAGCAAAAATGGCAATGTGTCACCGCCGATCCGGCCGGAACGTGTGGCGGCCGAGCGATCCGCGGGCTCGCGAAGTCGCGGTTGTTAGGAGGGCAGAAGTCACGGTGCAAAGACTGCAGATGATGCTCCACCTGCCGCCGTTGTTCGTCTCTCCCCCGTCGCCAACCTGGCCATACCGGCGAGCTAACCGCCTCCGGGAATCGATCGCTTTCCACCAGCCGCGACGAAGCAGAGAATTCAAAAGCTGCCCGGGGCTCAAAACTTTTGAACAGCAGAAGCAGTCCTGATTCCAAAATATCAAACATGCATGAAAATCTGAAGCCTTGAATTGGTAAACTTTTGACCGAATATTACTACTGGTTTGAGATTTGACATCGGTGCGCAAATCTTTGATTTGATCGATGCTGGTCACAGCGAAGCTTATGTATAAGGAAAAGCTATATATAAGAAAAAAGTGTATTTCCATCTTTTAACTATTATAAAAGTGTGACATTCATCTCTCATATTTTATCATCCCTTAACGGACTAAACTGGTGCATTTTATTATCCCACCTAAGTTTAACAATGATTTACATGCATATAACGGTTTGAGCCGTGTAATAATATTACTAATCATTTTTTAGCCATATATTTGAGAACTGATATAATAATTCAGTGCAAATCAGTTATGTTATTTTTTGATATTTTTTATGGAGGAAATTTCGAGTACTTACTAATTTTTTGGATTTAAATATTTGTTCGTCATATTACATCACTAAAGTAATGATTAGCTAGATGATTACGTGGCATAAATCACCATTAGATAGCACTAATCCATTATTAAATTAAGGTGTTGATGATAAATGCACCGATTTAATTAATTAAAGGATTGATTTGCACCAAATAAAACATGAAAGATGAATGCAACACTTTTGCAATACTTAAAGGATGATTTGATTTTTTTTCATGTATATAAAGATGGCTACGACAACCGACTGACTAATAAAGAAAGATGGCTGATATAATATTTGTCCTGGTTAAGTGTTTGGGCCGTAATAGCCCAATATGCAAGCCCATTTAGCCCTTCAACCCTGAATTGGATAGGCCCGGCCCACACATGATGGAGGAAAAATACAATAATAAATCGCATGCGTATAGTATCAATGTCGATGAGCACATCACCACTATCCGCATTACTGAATCACACAAGACACAAGACATGATCTCTGGTGGGTAGGTTAGGGTCACAACTTACAACCACCTCCATGAACCTAAGCTATAAGCTATTGCATGGTTCTTGACAAAAACACAACTGAACCTACAAATCGGGTATTATGTTGCTATCTTTATTCAGAGTGACCCATTTTTCTCCGATGACAACCACCATGAGGGCGAAAAAATACTAAGTAGTGCTACAAGCGACATACCAACCATGGAGCTCCACCGAATTTGTTGAAATCGTGAAATGGAGAAAGTGTGTAGATAAATTTGTTCATATGAAACCATCGGTTTGATCCAAAAATATGATCACGCTTCCATTTATTTTGTGAGGATCATACAATGAGTTACTTCGTATATTTAGTAGAACCGCATTCCTACCATGCTTCAATTTCTTTGAAAAAAAGTGTTCGCAAAATTATATTTAGTTGCGTGCTAAGTTCGTAGAGCACATCTATCTATATGTATATAAACTATATAATTGGTACACACTAACGATTTCTCTTGCCTCTCAAAACGCCACGTCATAACCCACTACACGCTATGTCACTATCCACTATAAGCCATGTCAACATCCACCAAACTATATAGTTATGTCTTCGTCGATTTTCTGTGACTAAAAGCATGTTGTGTTTGCGAGTAGCACGGCATAAAATTCTCGCATTTGAAATACATGTAGGATCAATCATTTAAAAATGGTTCTCTCTCAACAAAATTAACATACTTTCATATATAATATTGTTTACAGATGAATATCGTCATGTAATCGTTTTGGTGTTTCTACTTTCACATTTCACCTTAAATTTTGTTTAAAAATTTCTGCGGTAACGCGCTGGGTATCACCTAGTTATATATTGAACTTTGAACGTCGCAAAGAAATTAGTAGGTCCATTGCAATTATAATTGGCCACTTTACAAAATGGCAAACAAAAGAAAACTACTAGGAAATAGCGCTTTGTAGTCGTGGTTTGACGACTGATTAGGTGAGGCCCCTTTCGGTGTCGTCCACTTGGTGGTGCAAGCATGATCGACCACGCCATATCTACCTCAATTTGAGTAACCACAACACATTTGAATTGTACACTCTTTGGTGTCTAATACCAAATTAAGTATCTATGCACTATGCTCTCTCCAAGTCTCCATCCTAAATTATACAGTATATAATTCTGATTTTATCCTAAGTTATATTCTCCAACTATGACTATATCAAAATATACTAACATCTATAATGCTAGATGAATGCACTGTCAAACATAATATTTACGATGAATTTAGTAAAACTAGCTGAATGTTTTAGATGTTGCTTTTTTACTGCGTCATGTGATAAGTACAGTGTGTGCGGACAAATTTATCAATGTCTATGCTCAATACTTGTTCTAAAAATTAATTAATGTTTCTCTTTTATTTTTCCAGGAACGTGATTAAAGATTTAATTGCGTGTTAATTTCCGAAGTTAAACACCATGTGGAATTTATAAGCCCATGACACTCCTAGCGTTGACAGCTGAAGCGTTGCCTGTTGGTGTCGTCCGGTTGGCGGCTTCCTGATGCAGGCAAGACAAGCGCGACCGACCACGCCATCGCCTGGGCCTCGATCTGGCTATCGACGACACACTCGAACTGGACGTAGTACTGGGTGTCTAGTCATCTCGCTTGGTGGTTACTACTGAATCAAGCCTCCACTACCGTGTACCGAGATATAGCGTGGCGTCAGTTAAGCTTTGCTCCTAATGGCAGGTTTGCCGAGTCCAGACGCCTCGTCAGGCAGGCAGCCGGTCGGGGGCTTGCGATGGAGAAGCTTTGTGTGTGTAACGTCGCGTTGGTGGAGAGCGAGAGCGAGAGAGAGATCGAGCAGCACGGAACCGTGCCCAACGGCGCGCGCACGCCGGGCTCGTGTCGTGTCGTGTCGTGGCGCAAGTGTGCCGCGCGCGCCCACCGTGTGCTGTTCCGGTGTGTGTGCGTCGACCGGAATCCTCTCCAACCACCCCACACGGCCGCGCGTGCGGCAGCCCTATAAATTGGCCCCCGCGCTCCGGCCAGAGGCTCTCCTCATCTCCCTCGCCGCGCACAAGTTCACAAGCGAAGCACAAGCACTGCACCATCTCTCTGCGCGTGCGTCTCTCGAGCAAGCAAGCTAAGCGAAAGCTTCACCGCGCGCGCGCCGCCGCCATGGGCAAGGCCAGGCTGCTCTTCGCGCTCTCGCTGGTCGTCCTCCTGCTCCTCGTCGAGGTGAGCAGCCACACCATGTCCTAAAGGCTAAATCAGACTAAAGCGCTTCGTCGATTCGTTCTCTCTGATCATGCAAGCGCGTGCGTGCGTGCTGATGAAACCTTGTGTTTGTTTTCTTTGCGTTCTGCAGACCACCGCTCCCCATGGACAGGTTCACGCCATCGGTGAGCTCGAGCACCATATGCACACAGCATATACATATACTCCATGATTCATCACTTGGCCTTGAAATCATTCTTCTCTTTTGTTCTGTTAAATTCCCATCCGTGTGGCAGCATATATCTAATTTGCATGACGATGACCCCTGGTCGTTGGGGAATTGCATGCGCAGACTGCGGCGCGAGCTGCTCGTTCCGTTGCAGCAAGTCGGGGCGTCCCAAGATGTGCCTGAGGGCGTGCAACACCTGCTGCCAGCGCTGCGACTGCGTCCCGCCGGGCACCTCCGGCAACGAGAACGTCTGCCCCTGCTACGCCAACATGACCACCAAGGACGGCAAGCACAAGTGCCCCTGACCCACCGTGTCATCATCGATGGGCAGCCGCCGTCGACGACGTCGCCGGCCACCGCAGCCATGCATGAGACATGCATTCCATGATACTAGCAGCTACACTTTCTCGTATCGTACCTGTAGCTACTACGAGTAGTAATCACCTAGACATCCGTCTATACCATCTCCGTCAGTTCATGTTCATCCGTCGTGTTGTATGCGTGTGCTTTGCTGCTGCTTGCAGCACTACCGCCTTGGATTATCGTCATCTCTACTCCTAAAAAGTTTAGAAAGGAGAAAAAACTCCGTCCTCCCTAATCTTTCCGCTCGCGCGGGTCTGCCGCTCCACCCCACGCCTCCACCCGCGCGCCCCTCGCCTTGCCCCGCAATCCATTTTTACCCCTGGGTCTGCCACCCTGGACGCCCAACACATTCTATTCTTTTTACCCTAACCCTCCATCCCATTCGATCTAGCCGTCGCTGCCATCTCCCTGTTGAGACGTCGCCGACGGAGCCCACACCAGGTCGCCGCTGTCGCAGCCCTAGACGGCACCCCGCCCCCCTCCCTCAACGCCACCTCCCATCATCGATGCCGCCATCGCCGGGATCGTTTGTGTTCGCGTCAGATTGTCAGGAACCTAACTTCATCACCGGCGGTCGGGGTTTGGCGACGGTGAGGTATCCACGACGGAGGTGCTCCGGGAAACCAATGGCCCCTCTTCTCCTGTTTTGCTCTTGGGGTCAAACGGTGACGGCAGCGGCAACGGCGGGCGAGCACCACCAACTCCTCCATGCTGGGATCCCTCTGCATGCTCCGCGCCGCCACAGCCCCTGCTCGGCTGCCCATCCACGCCAGTGCCGACACCGGGAGCCCAAGTCCTCCGCTGCGCACGCGCCTCCTCCACTGTTCACGCGTGGCAATGAGCTCAATGAGGCGGTGTCAGCCGGCAGCCGCGGCAGGGTTGCCACCGTCAATACGCTCCACGGCAGCATTGCGGAGGTCCGTGCCCAAGAGGAGACGCCCCTGTTGGTCTTCTTCCCAGGTGGTTCTTTCACTCTTTTCATGCTTCTACTTCTATTTGTTAGTCTTTTTTATCTGAATTCATAATGTTGCAAGTGTTCAACATTGACACTGGATTCATAGGATTGTTCAACTATGGTGTAGTGACCTTATGTCTACAAATTCTTCTCCATAATTTTAGATGGCATGCGATAAGAAAAAATAATCTGATTGAGGGGAAGACTATGATCGGTGAGTGTTTTCTTTCTGTCCACATGTTGTTGCCTAATGTTTCTCTGTCCAGGTGTTTTAATTGTCTTGTTTTAATGTTTACCCACTAAATATCTTATCTCCATCAAAGTGTGTTTTCAAATATCTGTATTTCCTCAGATATCCTTAATTTCTCTAACCTACCCCTATTTTAACTGAGTCTCTAATGCAAATATATCATTTTCTTTTGTCTTTCAGACATACTACTATTTTTCATCTATCCATTCAAGGAACAGCAGCAGCATGTGATTGATGATTCACTGCCAAAGTGCCAAGGTAGAAGGTGATATTGCAATGGGCAGGAAGTGGAAGTTCACTTGGGCACTTGGGCTCCAGGAACCAAACATGATAACCATGTCCATTAGACAACTTCATGGGTATATGTTGTATACTATTTCACAGTTCATATGTTTTTTTCTTATGTGCTATTTATCTCCAATTTTAATACAAATTTTTCTTTGGTCAAATACAAGTTGGTTTGCCCTTTTGCAGTTTTCAGTTTGCTACATGGAATTATCTGTATATTTTCTGTGCTCTACATTGATAATCTCTCTTGGCATCATCCAACGCATGAAACGAAGTATGCACTATAAGGTGAACCTCCAATTTCTCTAAAGTATGCAATATGTCAGTTTTCCTTATGAATTTTAAAACAATTATACTCTTACTTTGCTATCATTTGTTGCATGTATATGTACAAGAACTACCATTATTATATGACTAGACAGTTAGGGCTGAATTTGATTTTTTGCTTCATGAAATCTTTTTCAGAGGCTGAGAAGAAAGCACCACAATTCTTTCTGGTTTGGTTTGGAATAGAGAAATAATTGGGAAGCTTCCTACTTTTCTTTTATCCATAATAAAAATTATTGTGATGCTTTGCTCTTCTCATCAGGGACCTTGCTTCAGGCTGTTCGTGGTCAGGCTTCTCAATGTAAGCTCCAACTATGCTGGCATCCTCTCCTGAACTGCAGATTGTGGCTTGAAGCTCCAATTTGACTGCTGCCAGGTTTGTTTGATCTACTAACACACCAGCATACCATCATACATTTTTCGGAAACTTAAAATGCTTAGTGGATGCACATTGCAGATATATTTTTTTTGAAGTTGTACTTATGTGGGGCATAAGTAACAATTCTTGGAGCCAAGTTTGGATAGTATAAGAATCAGGTAAACATACTATTACAGATTAGGCTTTCTTCTTATAATGCAGAAATGTAACTTGAAATTTTATATATGTAACCATAATTGTATTGAGAACATTTTTCCTACATGTGCTTTAATATCTCCCACGCATCCATCTCACCGTGTAACATTGAGGGGAGTATATATGACTCCTGAGCTTGCAAGTGTGGACTGGTTGGAGTAGTCTGTGTTGCTATATAGCACCAATGGCAGTGCTGGCTCGTCATGAGTCTGTGTTGTAACCCATGTTAGCTCCAGGAAAATCTCAATGTTGAGTTTTTCTCTATCAAGCTTATTTTTACTAAAGAGCAATTTTCCAAATAATTTACTAGAAATGCAAAGGAAAAGCTTATAGCCTGCCAATCATTGACTTGGCATTGTGTCCAACCTATCACTAATTAATTATCCAGCTTGGGACTATATTTCAAACTTCCATTGATCATGTTGTGAGTCATTACATGTGTAGCCTCCAGCCCGTTGGATAGTTTTCTCAAATGTTAGTGTTTGATAAAAAATTGCACATATGGTTCTCAAATTTGAAAAGCATACAATATATTCACAATCTATTATGTTTCCAAAGTTCTCCTTTCATGTGAAAACTGAATCAATGCAATTTTTGTGCATTTTTCATTAAACCTAGATAGTTCCTTTTGGTCTTCTGTTAATGACACGATAGTCACTTCTGCGAGACAAAGCTGCATTTTTTTGTGTTTTTTAATCACAGCTAAACCTAGATAGTTCCTTATGATCTTCTGTTAATGACGGATAGTTACTTTTATAAATAGCAGTCATCACTCATCAGCCAAAAGAAAGTTAGGATGATATGGCATATGTTAACTGCCAGAATTTTGTTTACAAAAGCACTATAATATAGTTATGGATGCTAGGATGTCTGTTGTGTTTCTCATATTTTAATTAGTAAGCTGTGCCACTTCGATCCATCACTGAATTGCACAAATGGTTTAAAAATTCAGTACATTGCATATATGGTTAAAACTTTCAGTTCACTGCATACACACAAATGAACTACAGGTTCAGTTCCTCGTGTGGGAACCCTAGCTTATGAATTTCCAATCTTGAGTATTTTATTTTTTGAAACAAGACTACATCCTTTGACCTAATGAGGCAATCATCCTTTGCCATGTATGTTTGTAGGCATTAGGAAATGTGAGATGGAATCAAGAGCTCACCCAGTGGACTATGAAAACAAATCCTCATGATAGTCAGTATTGTGACAAGTAGATCACTACGGGAGACACGTGCTTCCCCGAGTGCCAAATGCACTCAGGGAAGGGGCAACAACACTCGGGGAAGAGCCTCCGGGGATGCCTTTCACGGGAAAGCCTCTCTTCCCCGAGTGCAATTCTTCCCTGAGTGCAACACTCGGGGAAGAGTGGCTTCCCCGAGTGCCCGATTTTTGGCACTCAGGGAAGCATTTGGCACTCGGGGAATTTCGCTTCTCCCGTAGTGGATGTCCTGGTAAGTTTTTCTTTTTGAAAAATTTCCCCATACCCTTCTACCATATATAAGAAGCATTAATTTTTTTAATCCATGCCCATTATTTAAATTTTCTTATGATATACCACACACATTGGATCTCCACTGCCACCTTTGATTACAAGGCAGCAACATCATGTTTGTTTATTTTCTCTCTTTGATTCATGACCCAAATATGAATTCTGATTTGGATCTCTTCCATTTCCTGTAGTTGCTTGGTTTATGATAGCATGATGCCCATCCTACTTCTCTCTGCGTAATTTCTAGACAAGAACCGAGTCGAGTCACGGCCTTTAGCGTCCTCAGCAAACCTGCACTCTTATTTACAAATCTGTCCTACACAGCTTGTCTATGTGTGTTTGTAATCTAAATTGACTTGGTAACATGAAAATCTGTCAAATACCGAGTATATGTATGATCCCATTGTATGTAGAAACTGATTTTTTTATATGTTAGTGCTTACTTTCTCACTATAGGGTGTTGAATGATTTATGTATTGCATTGTACATATTTTGTTGCCCGTAGCAACGCACGGGCACTTTCCTAGTACTTGAATAAATGAATTAAATACAAACACAAAGGGGAAATTCTGTGTTAAGTTTCGCTGGCTTAAGTGCTTAACGCTACTGTAGTCTGACCGCGTGCGGTTATCTCGGCGAACGAAGCTGCCACTGCGTTTCTCGTTCTTGTTCTTGTGTGTGCGCACCGTACGCATGCGTGCTGCGCGCGGCGGGCGGCGTTCTTGTGCTCCGGAGGCGAAAATCTCCGTCCGTGGGCGCACGCCGCCCTACGAGAAGGCAGAGCTTGTTGGCATATGCTTGTTGGTACACGCTACGCACACGGGCGCCTTGTACTCTTGCTCGAATGCGAGATGTGATGTGACATTGTGACCAGAGATATCGGGAGCGCACCGCCGATCGATCGATCGATCAGCCCGTCTCATCTCGGTCTCAGGGAGTCACTCGTGGCTGCTGTGTCCGCGCCGGGGCAGGCAGCTGTGTCCGCGCCGGCCGGGAGACCTTTGGGAGACGTGCGTGCCGCCTGTATGTACCTTGGCAAAGCGCCAGGTGCGGCGTTGTTGCCGCACGACACGAGCGTTTGTTTGGATTGTGGAGCGCCGCACTACTGGCTAGATGCTCTGCAGATAGCAGCTGGAAACAAACTGCTGCTGATTATATGGCGATGTGGAAGCAAGCTAATCATGGTGAACATTGCTTCAAGCCCCGGGCTCGGAAGCACCAGAGGAAAATGTGGGCGCGAGAGATCGTTGGCGGCCATACAGAGTAGTACAGCGAGTGACAGTGTGACGAGGCTTAGGGTCGTCTGTTCTTTTAGTTAAAAAGAAACAGTAAAAACACTATTTATCTATCATATCTTCTCTCACAAAAAAAAACTATTTCAACATTAATTATTTGCAACTTCACTTTTGTCACTCAAAAGAACGGGTAATGCATCGTTAAACCACCTTTGTTTGATTGATCCTTCAATGCCAAGAAGCGCAAGTGCATCGTTCATCATGATCGTGGTGTGCACAAAGGCGATGAAGCCTCAAAAGACTTTCCGGCTCCTGTTGTTTAGCCTCTTTGTAGCTACCTTGTGAAGCAAAGTTACCGAGATCGAGCGAGCTTATCTGCAGATGGGTCTCACACTGACACTGTCACCACGTTGTCGACAACTCGAAAGCAGTTCGTTGTTGCGCCTGGGTTTCCTATATATCTGTATATCTTGTGAAAGATAGACAAGGGAGTTGAAACTTCCAATACAACCAATCAAGACTCGTGTTAACTCTATCTTCTTCTTCCTTACCTTCTTCTCCAACCTCTCACTTGATGGTCACTGAAAAATGTTGTCAATATTTTTTAAAAAAATTCTTGTCAACATTTTTAAAAACATTGGATCAATATTTTAATAAACTCCTTGCCTCCCCATGCCACGGGGCTTCGCTCCTGCCCGCTTCTTGACCGCCTCTCCCATCCCAACCGCGCGCCGACGACCCATGCCCATATACCGTCGGCTTCAATGTTGTTGATCAGCTCCGAAAGATTTTCTTTCTCCAAATGATGATCTTTATTCTAAAAACTATGAATCCATTTTGTTTGGGGCGTTGAAATAATCAATGAAAAATGTTGAATGTAGTATTGTTTATAAAAATTGTTGAATCCATTATTTCACTATTGTTGAACTATTTTTTTTAAAATGTTGAATTCACTATTTTAAATTGTTAAACTATTTTTAAAAATGTTGAATATACTTTTGTAGGATATTGAAGTTAGATATTTAATGATAGGAGGAAGAAGAAAAGATCTCAAAAATATACCATCACAGAATATGATATATTGTGTTTCATCGATTCATAAAAAATTAGGATTTAAAAATGCATGTTAAGAGTTCAGGGATATAAACGGTACCCCAGAATAAGTTTAAGGATCACATCACATTTTACTTATCAACTAGCAATTATGTTTGTACGTTGCAACAGGAGAAACTATTACTCACATTTGATCCGCCCTTCTCTTGACACCATCTTCCACCACACCATCATCCTCGTTGCCTTGTGCCTTCCAGCCCTCGTTGTCTTCCCCGTCACGTCTGTGCCATCCTCATCTCACTTGTCATCATCCCTATTGTCTACTTGATCCTCGCCCTCCTTGGTTGTGTTGTCATCACTCTTGCGCCGACCCACACTGGTCTCGCTCATCGTCGTTCATGCCTCCCACAACTAACCTCATCGTCGTTTGCTTCGGTCTCGTCGTCGTTTCCACGCACCCCCGATGTCACTCACCGTTGGGAGAAAAAAACATGCTCGCTTGAGGTCCGTCCTCCTCGCGACCCCATCCTCCACCCCGCCATCATCCTCGCGGGGCGCACCACTCTGACCTCGTCTGTCGTCGTCCACACCTTCCCAACTTCACTGTTGTCTGCTCGACCTCGTCTTCCCTGGCCGTACCACCCTAACCTTGCCCGCCATTGTCCGCGCCTCCTCCAACATTGTTGTCGTCTACTCGGCCTCGTCTTCCCTGCCACATTGTCTTTCTTGTTACGCTCGTACCACCCTGATCTCTCCTATCATCGTCCGAACCTTCCCAACCTCTGTCGTTTGCCCGATCGTCTGTCATTCATGTCGCGCTTGTGCCACCCCGATCTCGCATGTCGTTATTCCATCTCCTTAGCCTCACCATCGTCCAACCCTATCGTGTTGTCATCCCCGCCACCACGGGCCTTCCCCAACCTCACAATCGCAAACACACTATCCCAACCTCGCCCGCGTCGTCTGTCCCGACCTTGCCTTCCCTGACCACATAGTCATTCCCACCACCCACGTCCCTCCCCAGCATAAACGGGTCGTGATAACTCTATCTATCAATGTCATATGAGAAGAGTTTTGTGCATATAAGTTGGATTTGTCAAAGGCTTATGACCGTGTGGACTGGGGATTTTTAAAAAAGCTACTGGTGAAGCTGGGCTTTCAGAGTCAATGGGTTCAGTGGGTGATGACCTGTGTTACCACTGTTCGCTACTCAGTTCGCTTCAATGGGGTGCCCTTGGCGCCCTTCTCCCCATCTCGTGGTTTACGCCAATGTGATCCGCTTTCGCCATATCTCTTTCTTCGAGTCGCTAATGGTTTATCTGTATTGTTGAAACACTATGAAGCGTTAGGCCAGTTGGATGGGCTAAAGGTTTGCAGGAGAGCTCCAGGGATCACCCACCTGTTGTTTGCGAATGACAGTTTACTGTTCTTCAGTGCCAATGCTAACCAAGCCACCAAAGTAAAGGAAGCTCTCACTATTTTTGAACGCAACATTGGTCAGCTCCTAAGCCCAAGCAAGTGCTCCCTACTTGTTCGAGAGGGGAGAAGTGACGAGGAGATCCAGCCAGTTCGGGCTATCCTGGGAGTAGAAAGGATTGAATTCGAGGAGAAATATTTGGGATTACCAACCCCTCTTGGTCGTGTTAAGACGGGTATGTTTCAACTGCTGGAAGAAAGATTTTTTAAGCGTATGTCGGCCTGGCGGGAGAAGGATCTCTCAGCAGCAGGTAAAGAGGTTCAGATCAAGTCAATTGCACAAGCCCTCCCTAACTATCTTATGAGCATTTTCAAACTCACTAATGGGCTGTGTGAAGACCTGATGAAAGCCATCCGGGCTTACTGGTGGGGTGCAGATAAAGGGAAGCGGAAGGTGCAGTGGATCCCATGGAACACTCTGATACTTCCAAAGACCCTTGGGGGAATGGGATTCAAAGATTTAAGGCTTTTCAACCAAGCCTTACTTGCTAGGCAAGCGTGGAGATTGATTGCTTTCCCTGGGAGCTTATGTGCAAAAGTCCTGAAGGCCAAGTACTTCCCCCAAGGCAATTTACTAGATACAGTAACGGCAAGTGATGCCTCCCCAACGTGGAGGGCAATTGAGCATGGTCTGGCCTTACTGAAAAAAGGTGTTGTATGGAGAATTGGAGATGGTAAGACAGTGAGAATCTGGAGAGATAATTGGATCCCCCGGCCTTGTAATCTAAAACCAATTGGACAGGCCAGAGCTTGCAGGATCAGGCGAGTTGAACACCTTATCAACCAAGAATCGCGAACTTGGGATGAGGCTACATTGAGATGTTTCTTCTTTCACTGTGATGTAGAGGAAATCCTAAAGTTAAAGATCCCAGCCACAGATATGGAAGATTGGATCGCGTGGAACTATGAAAAATCGGGTCTGTTCACAGTAAGAAGTGCCTACAGATTTGCTATGAGGGATACCTATGATATGGGAGCGATTGGGAGTAGCTCCAGCAGAGATGGTGAGAGACTGATATGGAAGAAGGTCTGGAGAGTCCCGGTTCCTTCCAAGGTGAAGGTGCTTGCTTGGAAGATAGTTAAGAACGGATTGCCGACGAGAGCCAACAGACACTACCGTCACCTGGACCAGGATAACTGTAACATCCCTGATGTTTAAGCAACAGTAATCATCGGCATTAACATGGCTAAGCTTGGTACTTGACATTCTTGACTTAGTCAACAACCATAACCCTAGTCAAACCCCTCAAACTAAGGTCAACACCTTAAGAGCTCTAGACCTTTCATTGATAATCTAGCGCGTTCTCCACTTTTCATATAACAACTTCAAAATCGGCCAATATGAAAGTTGTTCTTTATCACACGGGACACATTTCGTTCAATTTGCGGCATTTCAAATTCGAAGTGGAAAAGCCCCCAAAACTTGGTCAAAGTCCAGAGCGGTGTCTTGACCAAACAGAGAAAATTTCAAAGTTCAAACCAATTTATCTCCAAATCCATGGACTTTTCCATATGACGGCCTTTACAAAAGTTGTAGCTGGTTAGCTGGTCTACAACTTTTCTTTTTGGAGATTTTTGAGTTTAGTTCAATATTTTGGAGAAACGGCCGGTCAAACGTGCCTTGACTGAACGGGTTATACGCCGGAACGCCGCGCGCTCTCTAGAGCGCGGGGGCGCGCGCCCCGCCGCGCCGGCCACCCTCCTGCCTGGGCGTTCGCGCCGTCTGTGGTCCCCACCTGCGCCGTCAGGTGATACGTACCCAGGTGCCACCTCCCCGAGGCAACACCCGGCCAGGTTGGCCCGCGCCAGGGGCAGAGGCGCCTGGCCATGCCACGCCGTGCCGCGCGCGCACGCCTGCGCCTGGCGCCGCTGCCGCCGCGCTTGCGCGCGGCTTGCATTCCGCTTGTGCGCGCCCCTGCGAAGGCCTGGACGCCGCGCAGCTTCCCGCCAGCGCCGCCGCTTATAAAGACCGCTCCTCGCAGCGCCGCGCTGGCCCAGCCGAGCTCCGCCAGCCGCCATTGGAGCGCCGCCGGCGACCTCCACCCTCCGCGCCACCTTGCACCCGTCCAAGCATCCCCGAGCCACCTCACCGTCCCCCTGGAGCTCCCCGTGCGGCACGTTGACGTGCGCAGCCGTCCACCTCACCGGAATCCGCGCCGCCGCGGCCGCCATTGAACCCCGCCGCGGAGCTCGCCCACCCGAGCCACCCCGTGCCCGCCTGTGTAGCCAAGCACAACCACACGCACCCTCTGAAGCTTCCGCGACCACACGTCGACGTGCCCGGCCGCCCTGCTCGCCGGAGCTGCCCGTGCAGCGGCCGCCGCCGCACCCCGACGCCGCACTCCCCTTGCCGGCGCCTCCCCGACCCAACTCCGGCCGCCACCCTGCCATAGGTAAGCACGCTAACGTCCCCTGCCGCTTCGCCGGCCAAGTCCGGCCGTCCCCTCGCCGGAGTCCCGCCGGCCCCGCCGCCCCTGTGGCCAAGGGCCACATTGTGATTTCGAAAACCTTCCCAGGGTTCAATCTGAGAAACCAAGGACCTAAGTGTAAAAGCCAGGGCAGAGTTGTAAATAGAAATCTTTGGCCAGGGACCTATCGGCTAAATAGATTCTTCAGGTTGTGAACTATTTTGCTGAATCTTGTAAAATGCATATCAAATCACAAAAAAATCGTAAAAATACAAACTTGACTGTTCTGGAATCCTTGTGAATAGACCAAACTTTTCTACAAAGGTAGTTTTCAAATTTCTGTGTAGTTTTTAAATAATTTTGAATTTACCTTTTTGAGTAGATCTGCAATAATTCAAATTATATGCATGATCTGAGGCTCAATTTTGGATATATTGTTATACATGTCATGTTTGTCTTCTGGTTCAAATTTCACACAAAGTTATTGAGTAGATCTTTAGTTATGAATTAAAGTTTGTTTTCAACATTGTTTCTGTTTCTGATTTATGTAAATTAATCTGTTGAGTTTTTGGACCCAATCTTTTTTCTATGATCCTGTTTAATGGTTTTGCACCTATGATAAATAGTATAGGTGTTTTCCCCATGTTTTATAGGGTCAAGTAATTTTTGTGCAAGTTTAACCCTCTTTCATAAATTTAAATTAATTTAAATTTTCTTTGCTGAGTAAGTGCATATATCTTCATAGTTGGATGTTTTGAACCTCTACATGAATTTCTAGCTCACTTTGTGGTATATTTATTTTTGTATGATTTATTCTTGTTTTTAATAAGTGAATCTAGTTGTATTTTTCATGCTAGATATATAGCTTGGATTGATCTAAATTTTTGGCAGTATCTCATGTATAGTATGTTGTGCCTCTCTGCAAAATTTCATGGTCATCTTGTTTGTATTTCTTCCAGAATGAATTTTCGAAGAAAATCAAGTTTAATCCAAGGATTAAAAGAAAAATAGAATTCACCTTGGTTTTCCTTTTAAATCTTTGGGCTAAGCTTCACGAAATCACACCATGAACAGCACCCTTAATTTGGTGAAGAAAAATTGTTTAATCTTTTAAATGTGCACACAATCACAATCAAATAAGGTGATGAACCACGCACACATACCCCTATCTTTGATAGGAAGAGTATGCTGGATATATTCTTATCCAGGTGAATGTGGTCACCCATACACCCCCACGTTTGTCCTTCAATTCTAAACTACGTTCTCACTCCTCATTTATAAATACATGAAGTTAATGCATATGCATGTCGTGTAGAACTTCCGGACGGAAACTACGAGTTCGTGCCGGAATCCGAGGGAGATCTCGCTGAAGGAGAAGTGAACGTGGTGGAAGTGCAGCAAGACCCGAACCGAAGTTCGGAGGACTTCGTCATTGACTTTGCTAGTGAAGGCAAGCCCCGGAGCATAACCCAGTTTTCTAACTTTTACAATTATGCTTGTCTATGTTTGTGCATTTACGTTTCAGGAGTTGAATTGAAACCCTAGATGCATGATCTTAGGTTTCTATGTTCAAATATTAGCATGATAAGATCGCTAGTTGCCATGCTCTAAGGACACGGTAAAAGTCGAGTGATGTTCGTCACTCACGAGCTATAGGTCTCTTATGTTGGAATCATAAGATTTTGTTAAATGGATATGCTCATGTGGTAAGAGCATGGGACCGGCTCCGGCCAGTAGGTCTGTGGTTAAGCGTTTGAACGTACTAAACATTTGCCGGGAATGGGACTGGTAAGCCTAGTACCTGATTGGCACGGCAAGGGAACTTTAGTGTTACTACTCCTGGGTTCGTCCCCTGCTGCAGCTTAATTGTGGTGCATGTGTGGGGTTGGGGAGGCGAGGCCGAACCAACCACCATGTACCGAGGACTGTAGCCCATGTTCCCGAACCGAGGATTGACGGGAACCGCCTGGTTGGTGCATACCCCACCCCCTTTGGTTTCTAGATGGCTGTTTTTGGGGTATGTACTCTTCCGTGTGTTTAGGTCCACCTTGCAAGGTTATTAATCGATCGATCATCGGCCTCTCACCGTTACCCGAGATTGCTTAACCATACACTCTATGTCCCTTAAAGATGGAATTGAGATTTAACTTGGATATATGCTTAATTGTTTGCACAACTTATGCTTGCAATAGTTGCTTACTTAGTAATGAATAATCAACTAGAATTTTGAGCTAAAACTTGAAAGTAAGGACCTACTCTTTGTTGCTTTTCAGCAAAACAACCCACTAGACATAAAGCCTTGCATGTCTAGAGAGTTGGTGATTTTCAATCACCTGCCGGTTAAGTCTTGCTGAGTATTAGTATACTCAGCCTTGCTGTTGTTGTTGTTTTCAGGTGATGTGCATGATGATGGGTTTCCGTGGCCTGGTTCTCTCCCACCCGGTTGGGAAGTGGAGTGGGAGGATGACAGTGCTTAGTGACGTCATGGATGGTGTAACACCCCGTGTTTTTGCTTAGTGTCAATTAGTGCTAATGATCACTTTAATCAAGTCTCTAACCATCCATGGTCAACCCTTGGTCAAACCCTAGCCCAAAACCCTGGTCAACCCCTTGACTTTCCTTGTCCTTCTAGATTTTTTGTCGCGTTCTCCAAAATTCACCTAAACACTTCAATTTCTTCCAACGTAAAAGTTGTGCAGTTTGTCGAGGCGCACAACTTTCATGTTGGACGGCATTTCTAATTCGAAGTGCAAATTGGTGTAAAACTCCAGTCAACGCCTGTAGTTACTATTCATCAGAACCGAGAAAATCCCCAAGTTGCTCTGCAGTTCATGCCAAACCGGTTGCTCAAAACACCCACCAGCCTTTACAAAAGTTGTAGAGGGATGCTAGATCTACAACTTTCATATTTGTCACTCCTGGCAGTTCAGTTGCAAAATGTTGAGAAAAATTGAGTCAAACAGGGACACTTGGAATTGCTCGGGAGCCAGAGCGCGCCCACGCGCGACGTCGCGCCGCGCCGCGTCAGCCTCTGCCGCCGTACGTGCGTGCGCACGCCGAGGCACCCCAAGGACCGCCGGTCTGAGGCCGTCACCGTGGGCACTGTGCGCCTAAGGGGCATGACGCGCGCGCCTGGCCGTAGGCCGGTGACACGCGGCACCCCCGCACACGCCGGCGCCCGCACGCCGAGGCCCCCATTGGCCGGCGGCGCCTTCCCACGACGCCACTGCCCTTAGCCCATGTCGTGACCCCCTGTAGACGACGAGAGCTGGGCGAACCGCCTCTCCACGCCTCGCCGCCTATAAACCCCCCCTCTTTCTTGTTGCGCGTGCCAGCAGCTCACCACCGTCCGCCACCGCCCGCCATTGCCGCCGCCGGTGAGAACCGTGCTCCGCTCGTGCCCGTGACCCACAAACGGCGCAGAGCTCTTCCCTAGCCCCCACCTGAGCTCTCACACCCACACATGGCTTAGCTCCACCCCGCATTTCGCCGGAACCCGAGCCGCAGCGGCGCCGCCGCCGCTGTCTCGTCGCCGACCACCGCCGGGCACCTCTCCGGCCACAACTCCGCCCCAATCAGAACCTCGGTGAGACCAATCGAAGTTTCCCCTTGCTTGTTTGCCTGCCCCGGCCCCACCTCGCCGGCGGCGAGCTCCCTCCCGCCGCCGAGGGCACACCTGTGAAGCCAAAAACCATGCAGGGACCCCTGTGCAAACCTCAAGGGCTTTTCTGTGAAGTTTTGAATCTTTCTAGGGGCTATCATAGAAGTAGATTCTTAGTTTCTTTGTGGATTGGTCCAGAGGCTTGGGAAAATCATATAAAATCGTAGAAAAATCCTAAAAATGCAAAACCAATTTTTCTGTATTCCTCGTGAGTAGACCTACATCTTTGTAAAGGTTGTATATACTTTTGTGTGATAGTTTTTTTATAAAAAATTGAAATCCTTTTAACCTAGATCTGTTGTACTGCAAAATCTACACATGATCATGAGCTGATTTTTGGATATGTTGTGGGTACTAGCATGTGTAGGCTCTGTGCAAAAAGTGGCACAAAGTTACTGAGTAAATCTTTTATTATGATTTATCTTGCATTTATGCTATTTCTATCCTAATGATTTTTGTAGCAAAAATTAAATAGATTTTTGTTCCCAACTTCTGGCTATTGTCTTTTTATGATGAAATGCACCTCTGGTGAATTTACCATGATTTTATCTCTGTCAAAAATATTTATTCTTGTTTTATGCTCAGTTTTAAAAGTAATTGCATAGCTCAAGTTATATATTAGCCCTAGATGTACATGTTGGTTTCTTAGCCTTGTTTTGGACCAGAGAAACAGTGAGAGAAAGTTTGGCTCCAGAAGTATTGTATTTATTTTTGTGTGCATTTATCTCCTTTGTACTAGCTAGAAATGTTATTTTTGGTGTATTTATTTTCATAGCTCCAATTTGTGTGCTTGCTATTCAGTAGCTTTGTAGTAGATCAGTGAGATCAGTGGGTACCAACCTTGGCTTTTTATAAAGCTTTTTGATGAATAAAAGTGGAGGAGCCCTTATAAGCTTAATAATAATTTTTATTGGGAAAACCTTTCCTTTTATATTCTTGAACCCTATGGATGTGTTGGGAAAATGAAATGAGAGTTGAAAATCATCTCCTTGTTGTTTGTGCAAATAAATTAATTATTTATTTAAATATGTACGCAATCACTATAAGAGAAAAATAAATAAAGCCTTCATAATAATCTTTAAAAGGAAGAGTATGATGAGTATATTTTGTCAAGGTGTTTATGGTCAACCATGTGCTCATTGTTGTCTTTTGTTGCTGTTTTTAATTAAATTAAATTAAATTCATCACTAAGTATTGCATGTGCATCCTCCGTGTAGAAGTTCCAGACGGTAGCTACACACTCGTACCGGCTGACGAGGACGAGGGAGCAGGAGGAGACGTGCACTACGTGTCCGTAGATCAAGACCTGGACCAAAGTCCGGAAGTTTGTGTGACTGCTTGTGCTGACGAAGGCAAGCCCCGGTTTAAACATTAACCTATGTGTTTCTTTTAAGCTTTTGAATTTATCATTGCTTATCTATGTGCATTTACGTTCAGGAGTTGATTTGAAACCCTAATTGCATGATCCCTAAGTACCTATGATCCTTTACTAGCATGTAGGTCGCTAGTTGCTATGCTCTAAGGATCCGGTACAAGTTGAGTGATGTTCGTCACTCGCGAGAATATGATCTCCTTTATGGAATCACCATATTTATTAATGGATTGCTCATGTGGTAAGAGCATGGGATTTGGGCTCCGGTCCAGTGGCTTCGTTGGTTAAGTGTTTGAACGTACTAAGCACTTGTCGGAAATGGGCACGGTAAGCCTAGTACCTAAATGATGCGGTGCGGGAACTTTGCGCTACTAATCTTAGGGTTGCGGCCCCGGGCTCGCCACCTGAGTACATGTGTGAGACTGGGTGACCTTGGTGGCATAGCCCAGTAAACCTTGTACTTAAGACTGTAACATCTGATCCCAATCCGAGGAATGACGGGAACCGCCTGGTTGGAGCACTCTTAGTGAGGGCACCTCCCGTGTGTTTAGGTCTACCTTGCAAGGTTGAAATCAATCGATTGTCGGCCTCTCACCGTTATCTGAGACTACTTAATCTACTGGCCATGATATCCCTTTATGATGGAACTTTGTGAATATTGTTATTTGATTAATTGTATTGTACAACTCATGATTGCAATAGTGGCTTATCTAGTAATGATTACTTCTACTAGAAATTGAGCTAAAATGTGAAAGTAAGGATTCACTACTTAGTAGCTTTTTGGCAAACAAACCCACTAGCCAAAAGCCTTGCATTATTAGAGGTAAAGTCTTTTATTTTAGACGGGTAAGCCTTGCTGAGTATTAGTATACTCAGCCTTGCTATTTAAATGTTGTTTCCAGGTAATGCATGTGATGTGTGGCCTGGAGAAATTCCACCCGGCTGGGAGCTGGAATGGGTGGATGATGACGAGTGATTGTATCATGGACGGCCTCCTCTGATACTTGTCGTACCGCTTAGTTATTTCCGCTGTTTTAATAAACTCTGAACCTTTTACTTTCATGCAAAGAACCGTGGTTTGTAATAATGGACCCTACGGGGAAGTTTGTTGTTAATTTGTAAGGCACTCTGGACTCTCCTTCGTGGGAGTTTTAATGTATACATTTCGATCCTCTATGTGTGTTTCAAGTGATTTACCGGGTTTTGACCCGGCAACACTCAACGGGATGATTCTTTATTATCGCCTAATGACCAAATGGAGTGGTTTAGGCAATAGTACGGAATTATCTCGGATGGGGTTGTCACAGATGGCCTCCTATGGCGTTACTTATGACGTGTAGTATTTTATTTCCGCTGTGTTTCGAACTCTGAATTATTTACCTTATGCAAAGGACTTGGTTTGTAATATTAAAACCTTATGGAGCTTGATGTAATAATTTGTGAAATGTTGACTCTGGACTCGCCGTCGTGTGAGTTTTAATGTACAATTCTTCGATCCTGGTTAAAGTGATTTACCGGGCTTGACCGGGCAGAGGCGACAAGTTACTTCTGTGTTATTGCTTAATGACCAAATGGAGTGGTTTAGGCAATAATACGGAATTAATTTGGGCGGTTCTGTCACAATAACATTTGCCGTTGTGCGGCCAAGGGACTGAGGACTGTTTTCACGCAGTCATTGCCTGCACTCATGCAAGGGCGCTGCGCTATGAGCTAAGGGAGAGGGTGGTGCTACCAGCTGAAGAGGATCTGGGGTGCTCGGGCCCGGAATGGCTTCTGTCGATCGTGGACAGGTATGATGATGAGGTTGTTTCAAATTTTTTCATGCTAATCTGGCGGTGCTGGTGTGTTCGGAATAATGTCATACAGGCAGGAGAGAAGATCTCAGTGGCGGGATCAGTGGCCTTCTTAGTAAGGTACATCGATTCACTATTCCTCGTCCGACAACAACAACCAGCTGATGATATCAGGGGCAAACAGAAGTGCTTCCTTGAGAGGAGAGGCATTCAGAGCGGCCGGAAGACACGTGTGGATGTGAGAAGATGGTCTCCCCCGGATGGTGGAGATCTCAAGATTAATGTCGATGGTGCTTTAATCCAGGAGTCAGGGAAGGCGGCAGTGGGAGCTATCATTCGTGACAACCATGGTCACCATCTGATCTCCGCCTGGAAGAACATCAAGTACTGCAGGGACGCTGAAGAGGCAGAGACCTAGGCCTGTCTGGAAGGCATCAGGCTAGCATCGCGATGGAGGGACAAGTGCTTCATTTTGGAAGGTGACTGTGCATCGGTCATGAGGAAGCTGCAGGCGGGATGCGAAGACAAGTCTTTGATTGCCCCGCTCATCCGGGACACTCTGAATGAATCTCGCCTGTTGCTTGGGGTGAATTTTCGGAAGATTGGGAGAGAGCAGAATAAAGTAGCACATAGTTTAGCCCAGTTAGCGATCCACTCGAGTGAGTGTCAAGTTTCGCTTAGCAATCCGCCAGAGTGCGTGATGAACCTTATTTGTAAGGAAGCTACTTAATAAAGCTCTCTCTTCTCGCAAAAAAAAAAAGAGAATAGTCAATCCTAAACTAGATAAAACCAAGTATGCGAGGAAGCCTAAGCACGACGGAAAGAAGAGGCTAGAACATTCCCTCAAGGAAGAAGTCATATGTTGTCTTACCATGAGCTGTATCCATTGGTCAAAGTTGAGGTCACCTCCACTTGTTCTTTTACTTAAAAAGACTCCCCCGCTTGCTGCTCACCTCAGCCAGACGTGCTTATGTAGTGGTCGGTATTGATCTTTATTCTAAAAACGACGAATCCATTTTGTTGGGAGCGTTGAAATAATCAATGAAAAATGTTGAATGTAGTATCGTTTATAGAAAATGTTGAATCCATTATTTCACTATTGTTAACTGTTTTTTGAAAATGTTGAATTCACTATTTTGAATTGTTGAACTATTTTTTAAAATGTTGAATATACTTTTGTAGGATATTGAAGTTAGATCTTTAATGATAGGAGGAAAAAGAAAAGATCTAAAAATATACCATCACCGAATATGATATATTGTGTTTCATCGATTCAGAAAAATTTAGGATTTCAAAATGCATATTAAGAGTTAAGGGGATATGAACGGTACCCCGGAATCATACAAAACTATATTTGTGATCCCTACTAGGAGACTTCTCTCCATCCTCAGCGATCCACGTCAGCAAGCATCTCAAGAGTTTGCACTGCATTTAATCTTTTGTTTAATCGCCAGAGAATCTCAAGAGTTAGCATTACTCCATGGCATCTCATCCGGCTCACTAATGGAGTACGTATCTTGTTTACTCAGCAACACATGGCAGCTTATTAAGTGACTCTTCTTTACTCAGCAACGCAAGGCAACTCAAGCGCCAGCATCCAGGTATGCCTCTTCACCAGGGTTTTTTTATTGTTGGAAACCTCAATTTATACCGCGGTAACCGCTAAAACCGCTGCAGTCCGGTTTAAAAAAATCGCGGTAAAAAGTATCTAACCGAACCTACAAAACCGGAGCTAACGGCTTACCGCTCGGTTTTTTTTCAACTTACCAACCGTTTATACCACGGTTTAATTAACCCTGCTCTTCACTCATCACGTACGGTACGGCAGCTCAAGCGGCCAGGTGAGACTGGCCGGTAATAGGAAGCGTCCAGCTGAAACGTCCGCCCGAATGCTTGCATGCACTCTCCGGCCGGATAAAAGGACCAGCCAGCCGGTTGCCCACTTGCCCCAACAATGTGGCCCATTATTATTCCTGCTTTCTCATCCTCGGCGACGCTCACTGCTAGGCCTCCACGGCTCCTCGTTGCCCGGAGGTCACCGTCGAGGCAGGCTGCCTCGCTGACCAGGTTCGCCCTCCTCAACACCCTTGCCACCCGCACTTGCCTACGACTTCTTGCTCACGCTGCGTGTCGAGGGCAACGACGCGGAGCCACGAAGGCCTAACAGCGAGCATCGCTGAGGTCGTGGCGCCGGCGCTGCCGTAGAGTCTTCTCGGATGGTCGTTGGATGCTGCTACCCCTGCCTTGCAGGCTTGCACAGGTATGTTGATTGCCTTAGCTTTGGTGTAATGTATTCTCGATTTCAGTTTGTTCAGAGACAGATGTAAAGGACAGAGAAAAAACACATGCCAAATTAAGAGTGCAGTTCAGTTAATTTTGTAACTGAGTGAATTCGGATAGCTGTATCAAACGACCATACTGAAATCTGTTGTCAAACTGCCATACGACGACCTCCAACCAGGAACTGCGAAAGCCTTGCCGTCGGCGTCGTCCTCACCTCCACGATGTGGCCAGGGGGCTGCTACCCGGGGCAGTTGCTTACCATCTGCATTGTAAACCTGAACCATTTGCGTGGCATCGAAAATCTCTTTTAAATCCCGCGGCAACACGCGGGGAATCAACTAGTAAGTTTAAGGATCACACCACATTTTACTTATCAATTACATTTTTATAAATAATATAAATTAGAAAATAATAAATAATTTTATATATGCTATTATTTGACCGATAGAAAAGATAGCCTCACTGCCGGTCTGCCATCCGGTGCGGCTCGAGCGCGTCAACGGTTGCGTTCCACCATCCTTTTTTTTCCCCTCTCCCCGCTCCACTCCGTCGTCCCCCTCTCTTCCCCTCTCGGCCTCCCTTTCGTGGCGGCGACCATACGGCGAGCGGCACCGCCCTTGGCCAGGTCTTCGTCTGCTGCTTCTTCGGCGACGAGCGAGGTATGCCTCCCTGTCCCTTGGGACCTTCCCTTCCCTCCCCCTCACCGTCCTGCTGTGCGAAATCGGACACTCCAAACCCTAATGTGTGGTTCTTTGATTTCGGATCTGACCATGTATTTTACCTGCTACCTTCGATTTTTTTTGCAAAACTTATCGGGTGTGGATGTGCACGTCCATGTCCTATGCTGTGTCCGCCCCTGGTGGCAAGGGATCTTCCCCTTTCCTCCAAATTCTAGTGCCAACACTCCTCTGCCTACCCTTTTATTTTCCTGAGAAAATTGTATATTGAAGATATCCATGCCATACTTGTTTAGTTCATCGGGCATGGCAAAATTGTATGTTAATATCTACAAGATACTTCCCTTGTCAGTGTCAACATGCACGGACTAGATCTGTCATCCCCTTTAAATTGGGCTCACATGTTATTATCTGTTAATCCTTCATGCTTGTATAAATTTGAACACAAGAATAATGTATATAAGACGATTTACTCATTACCAACTGCGCATTAGAGAGTCTAGACATGCTTCTAAGCATGGTGTTTCCTTTATATTTTCACAATTGAGTTGTACAAATTTGAGCCCTGAACATAAATATTAGTGATTGCCAATCAAATGTTGCATCCTGTGTAGCTATGATGATTGTGTCATTGTGTCACACACCATTTTCCCCCACAATTCAGCAGATGCATTGATGCTACTATGCAGCAGAGGTCTATCATGCAGCCTGGAGACTGGTAGTAGTTATTATTGATGTATCATTTTTTTAGGCAAAAAAAAAAAAAACATGAAGCTGGTGACCTATGTTTTGTTGCCTCCAGTTGTTACTGAGTTAGCAGTGCTGGTAGAAGTGTTTGGCTCTATGTTACAAGGTTATGAATACTTATTCTGTCAGAAAGTTCTATTGGGATCAATTATTTGTTGGTACTTTGGGGATCAATTATTTGTTGCTACTTTGGTGCTACATCAACACCACTGTTCGATATGCATTGGGTGCATGAAATTTCCTATATGTTCTGATAAATATTTTCTAACATTGCCTAATCCATTGCTGTAGTAATCGGTGGTTTCAGACAGACAACAATCATGAGTCTTGCTTGCCTTGTATGCCATGGCATGAACAGCCCCTCTCACTCTCTTAGAAGCTACTCAGTGTCAAGTTCAGAGGAGGAGAGCCGATGTGGTGCTGCTGTGGCCTGCTTAGCTCGAAGAGTAACTCCAGCTGTAACTTCGACTAGTGTCGGGACATCAAAGGTGACCCCATTTCCACCCATGGTCACTGGGCAAGGCACAGAGGGCACTCCTCGCCTTCAACGCAGCCGTGCTGTGTCCAGGGACCTTGTTAGGGATTGGAACTTTGATGAAGTGATTCTCGCAAACTAGAGTAGCCTTCAACAGCTCAGCTGGACTTTGTGTGCTACTTATCAGGGAGGAGATTCCTTCATCTGATGTACATTTTTCCCCTAGTAGACATCTTGAAATCCATGTTATCATATATTGATACTAAAATGACTTGCTGAGAAAATGCCCGAGAGGTGGTACCTTTCAGGAGCTATATTGGATTTGCAGTTCTATATGGTCGCGTACCTGTAGCTAGGATAAATGTTTAGGACGCCTTTTCAGCTTTTCCTATTTTCCAACATGGATAAGTTGTTCTGTACCTATGTATATTATATGAACAAATCAACTTCCCATCTCTGTCAAGTATTGAAAACTAAAGTGGTGTTTTGGTGTATTGCAATTGATGTTTCTAGGCCAACTCTTTCAGGAACAATGTAATGTTGAGCCCTTATTCTCTATTGGCATGTAATGATTAATGAAAGCAGAAACAAAGGTTTTAGGCTGGATTACCTGAATGAATGGTTGAAATGAAGATGTACTAGGGATCTAAGAAACCATTCTTATGATATAAATACAAGTTGTATGAGAAATGATCGACCACCACCACTTTATTCCTCGTGCGCACATTGGAATTGGAATCCTCAATTCAACATTCAAGAAACTTATAGACCGTTTATGTAGAATCAGGTACCGTCCTATGCAAACAACCAAATAACCTCTTTGTACAATCTCATCAGGATCATCCTATCTGGTTCATCTTCGCTCAAGCAACCAAGCACATCATTATCTGGTTCTTCCATGTGTTCTCAAAATGAGATATGGATTGCATACATTGACTTCATGCACATTATAAAGCCTTTATGACTTCATGCAAGTTTGAGAACTATGTAAACAAGTAAAATCACCACAAAAAGTTATGGAACATTCACGGTTTCATGTTGTCAAAGTGGAGGCATGTTTTCCATTGCAAGCAAACAGAACATTGCAGAGTTCTTTTTCACTGCGACGAGTATAAATTCTAATTCTTCATATACAAACAACAAAATAAATTCAAATGATAGCATAAACATTTTTGTGAAAATAAAATAAAATAAAATTCTATTGTACGTCTTAGAGTATTGCAGAAGTCTTTTGGTACACAGGACTAAAAACACGTTTGGTTTCATTAAACGGCAACAGGGGGCCTGAGCAGAGCCATCGCTTCTTTTATCTTCTCCATTGCAGTTTGCAGTGTTGACATAGCTGCGGCGTACGAAATGCGAACACCCTTGTCATCTCCAAATGCATCCCCAGGGACAAGTGCAACCTATAATGCAATCCATGATAAGCACTGTAAATGTTCTTGTATGATTATACTATCTCATATTGATGCACTCAAAATCTGAGGAATTTCTTACCTGTGCCTTCTCTAACAGGAACATGCAGAGGGTCTCAGAGTCCTTGATGGTGCCAAAACCTTCCACCTCAGAACCATAGTAGGAGCTGAAGTCGATAAATAAATAGAAGGCTCCCTGTAAACTTGAAACTTAGATACTTTCCTGGTATATGCTATATATTCCCAGTAAGTACTGTAAACATACCTTGGGTTCTGATATCTTGACTCCTGGCAGCTCCCTAAAGCTGCTTACAAGGTAATCGCGACGCTCCTGGAATGCTTTGACCATGGTTGATACTGCTTCTCCACCAGCATAACCCAGGTTCAAAGCTGCAAGCCCTGCCTTCTGTGATATACTACTGGCCCCTGATGTGTACTGAAGTAAACAAGGCACTAGCAGGGCTCAGGGTGATAACCAATTCAAAATTTGATTCAGTTTCTACAAGATCTCAAGATTATATGTGATAATGAGTAAGCATTCACAATGAGTGATGCATGATAGAGGTTGTTGTCCTTTTAATTAGTGGACACAGTGGGTAAAAGCTACTGGCTGCTGCTGTTTTAGTAGTTTGGTAATATGATGTTAGCATTGGTGAACTTAAATCAGGATGTAAAAAACAAAAAAAGGTTCTTTAGTGAGATGATCCTTCATTTACAAGATTAGCATTGTCACAAAGGAATAAGACAACAAAAAATGATTATAGATATGCGAGAGTATGATTAAGATTAGTTAATAGTGGCCTGGACATAAGTTCTTGTGCAGGCAAGCTCTCGAAAAAAAATATTGGTCTGAACATCATTTTAAGTGAAGGAAAAGTGATACAAATGCCCACCTGGCTTTGGATCTTTCCACAGGCTGAGACAAAATGTTTAGGGGCAGCTAAGTATCCAAGTCTCCAACCGGTCATAGCAAAAGCCTATAAAAACGTGTAGTCATTAGATATTCGAAATATTAGCCGGACAATGGTCTTGAATATAGCAAAATGTAATGAACAAAAAGATCTGCTTCTTCACTTAACACGTTCCATTTGCTACTTAATTATTTTCTGAAAATTTCAGGCCAAGTGTACTGCTACAGAAGGACACTCACAGCCCTGTTGACTGATCCAGAAGAAAAGAAAGAAAAATAATAGCCAGGTAATTACCTTAGAAAACCCATTTACAGTTAATGTTCTTTCCCACATTCCAGGTAAAGAAGCAAAGCTCGTATGTTTAGCAGGTTGGTAGATAATATGCTCATAGATCTCATCAGATAAAACCTGGAAGTAAACATTAATAATGTGGTATATCAATAATCAAGATGAAGTCTTGACGCAAAATGTCTCCACTCTGAAATAACTTGAATACAGTAAGATCTGAGTGCTAACCAGGAGCCTAGGATGCTTTCTGACTATAGCAGCAATCTCCTCCAGCAACTCCTTAGGATACACAGAACCCGTTGGATTAGATGGAGAGCAGAGAATCAAGATTCTTGATTTTTCATTGATCACCGAGGCAAGTGACTCTGGCCTTAGCAGGTAATTGTCTGATATGCTTGTAGGAAGAATAACTGGCGTTGCACCAGCCAGTCTAGCCATCTCAGGATAGCTGACCCAAAATGGAGCAGGTATCAAAACCTACAACAAGATAGCATCTCAATATTTTTGAGAGAACACAATGCAGAGCATTCCAGTTCTAAGATAAATAAGCACACATAATTACAACAGCGCTTGCTTAAACTGAAAAGAATAAAGCAATCACCTAGGCACCTAAAGGATTAGATGCTGCTACTTTCATCGACATTTCAAATATTAATGTTATTATTCTGTAAGAGCATTCCTTCCAAAAATGTAAATAGATAGATACTAACAATATGTGCACACAATGATTACAGAGTTTGTTTGGTACAGCCTAAGCTATACATATTTGCAGTGTAAAACTTTGAATCAGCATAATTCTCAAATGATAGGACCAACTTCTTTTGCACTAGAGAAAACCAGATACAGTGCAAGGACCCTATGAATTTTGAATATTCAGAAGTTGAAGCAATTAGCAAGTCGTAAAATTTGCAGTAAAACTAAGAGTAAAGATGAGTCCAAACAAAATAATCAAATATCTGCAACAGACAAGCATATGCTGCTCTTTTCATGGATGCCTAAACGATTAACATTGTAGTATTTACGAAAATTCATCCTATAATAAAGAACTAGGTAGAGAGATGAGAGCTTTACTTCGTCACCAGGTGAGCAGACGGCAAGCACAGCTTGTGTAATGCACTGCTTGGCTCCATTGCTCACTAGCACTTGATCAGGGGTGTAGGACAAACCATTCTCCTCTGTATATCAAAAGCATACATGAATCATTGAATTCCTTAACCATTCTAGCACATCGCGGAACAAGGAACCCGTCCACACTCACCCTGAAGCTTTTTGCAGATAGCATTCCTCAGCTCCAGAGTCCCGGCATTGGGCGTGTATCTTGTAGCGCCATCCCTGATAGCATTCATCCCAGCCTGGACCCAAGCAACTATAAGTAAAAACTTTACCTCAACTTCCAACAGGTGTAAACAATATCAACAAAACACATTACTCTGAGCTCTATCCTGAGATTCAGAGTTGCTATGATCCAAATGAAAATACTGTTACATCAATCAACGAAACAATCCTTCGTGAAGGAATTCACAATTAAGCTGTACAGCACTTTCACCTAATTGCCCCGAGGATATGCATTACACTAAGATCCAAACTAATCCGCGATCTGGACCAAAGCACTACCAAACCAAATAAAAGCTATTCCTGCCTTTTCTCAATCCCCCGGCCCCTTTCGCCTACGGAACCAATCAAGAACGCTGGGTCTGAATTCTCACCTCGGCGATCACGGCCGGCGTGTCGAAGTCGGGCTCCCCGGCGGCGAGCCCGATGACGGGGACGCCGGCCTGGCGCAGCGCGGTGGCCTGATCGGTGATGGCCATGGTCTTGGACGGGCGGAGCGCGCTCACCCGCGGGCTGATGGTCGTGTCGACCGCCTCCGCTCTCACCGTCGCCATCCTGGCCCTGCACTTCTGCGGCACCCTCGCCCTGCGAATCAAATAGACGAGCAAGCTTTCACCGACGGGCGCACGACGACGACGACGAGGCGGGAGAGGAAGGCTGGCAGATGCAGCGAAAGGGGACTGCTGCTGGTCAGGCAGCTGCTCACCTTGGAAATGAGACGGAGCCGGTGCCGGGGGAGGCTTTGGTGGGGATGGTGAAGGACGGGGTGGAGGTGGAAGTGGGGGTGGCCATTGGAGCAGCTGCTTTTTGCTCTGTATAGTTGGCTGGTGGCGAGTTGCTACGAGGTGGCTGGGCCGCCGGGTTATACTGCTCCGGCTTTGGGAGGGGGAAGGTGGGTGTTGGGGGTGGTAGGTGGGTCGCCTCGCCGCCGGAGACCCCGTGTGTCTCGCTGCGCTTGGGCTGGGTTGGTGCCAAAGAGAACTGAAATGGTTTCATTGGCTCACCAAATCAATTGGTTTTCAACAGACTGAACTGAAAAGATAGATTTCTGGAACATTTTTTCCTATGGAATTTAGGCATCTTTCTTGGCGTAGAAAGCTGGTAATTATCTGATTCGCGAATGAAATGACAACTTCAGAGGATCCAAATCCAGGTCCCGATGCATCAAGCTTCGCCATCACGATCAGAGGCATCAGGTTGGAATTTCTCGGCGGAGAAATCTGATGCACAATGTTAAAAAAAGAAGAAATCTGATGCACCAGTACCAGCAGCCTAGTCGCAGGTACAGCTTTTCATTTTGCAGCATCAAAAACATTCCAGCAAAATTGAACACCCATCGAATAAATCACATCCAATTGAAATGCATCAGCAAGCTCCAACCCGAATAAATCACATCCAATTGAAATGCATCAGCAAGCTCCAACCCAAATTGTAGCCCGGATACAAGGAACAACAGAAGAGAGGCTACAAATCTATTCCCAGGTTTCCGGATACAAGGAACAACATGAGAGAGAGAAGAGTCAAAACTCAAAACACACATGAAAACATGTAACTCAAGCACGTAATTTGATTATCATAATTCTATCAACATTCTACACAGCGAATCATGCAAGTTCAAGTTTTCTTACAACGGTGCTGCTGCATTGCAAATTCTTCATAAGCTGACCAAACTATCATGGGCAAATTGGGCTAGAGATCTTTCTGGCATGCATCCAATAAAAGCTGAAACACCAGTGAGGATTCTTTTCTCCTGGATCCTTTTTTGCTCTTTCTCACAACAGGGCAACATGATGGCCCAAAATTGGAACATAAATGAGAGTCTAGCAGGCACTGAACTATAAGCTAATCAGCTGAGTGAATAGCTAAAGCCGAGCTATGATAGATTGTTGATGTTACTAAGAACGGAGCATTTTCACTTTGGGTCCAGATTTCTTCATCTGCCGTGCCCTTTCCTTCTCCTCTTTCTTTCGGAGTGCCTCAGCGCTCAATTTGGCTTCTGCCTCCTCTATAAGTTTCTTCTTTTCAGCCTTTTTCCTCTGCAGGGCCTCCTGCCTCGCACTCTGAAGTTCCTTGAAGGCCTCCTGAGCAGCCTTTGTTCTAGCTGCATCAGTTTTCGAGCGAGCCTGCCAACAGCATTGATAGATAACTTCAGTAAATATATAGCCGGAATATGATCATGAACTTTAAGAATGGATCAAGAGGATACTCACATGCGAGCTGAGCTTGTAACGTCCAACCAGATCGATGTAGTATGGCACAAGAGCAACCAATCTCGTCATCTCAGACATGTTGCTTGCATCTGGCAGTACAAACTTGAATGTGAGGACCTTCTTGTAGGATCCTGCCAATTGATCTGAAAAGTGAAGCGAGATGAACCATTTTCCAAATTTCTCAAATGCCTTCTCACCAAGGACCTGGAGATGAAAGAATAATTAGAAGCACAGTGGGGCATGCTATACAATATAAACTGAGTCAGTTACATTGGCTTATTTGGTCTATTAGACCTACTTTAGGCCCTTGATCTCAATACAGTGTGCAAGTTCAACTGACTACTTGACTAGCTCTCTTTTGGTCCTAGTTACTCCTAATTATCCTACCTCAAAAGATGAACATGAAATGGACAGTAAATGGTCCTAGTTACTTCTAATTCCAGCTAAGTTGAGTTGAGCCTTGCCAAAGTAATAATTCTATCCAATCATCTCATTAGTAGTATACCCGTAAGCTCAAAACAGTCATATCATTAAACAGTTACTTCGATCATTACAAAAACAGAAGCTACTTCAATCATGGAAAACCTCTAGCATGGTAGTAAATGTCCATGGACATTCTTTACTTATCCAGAAGGTTTTCATCAGTGTCCAAAATGTGGCAAAGTGAGAAAAATATCCAAAAGACAAAACATACCACGTGCAAAATCTTTCTCAGAATGAATATGGCACAAGAGACGAAAAATGGCATGTTCAAAATCAATAAAAAGTAGGCAAAATCTACCAGCATGTAAAAGTACATCTGCATTTATACAATTCCATGCATAAAAAGGGCTAATCATTTTCATAGCCTTCACAGTATCTCATCACCTACTACCAACAAAACGCTAACTATAAAGAACAATAGGGGCATAACTTATGCCATGGACAGTTTAAACTCAATGCAACAAGCTGAGCTTACTTTGCATAATCGAATTGTGAAATTTAATTTTAATACCAGCATAACTTTGGCACCTGAACCAAATTCCAAAGTAGATATTTCACAAAAATAGTTCAAAAAACTCTGATGCTAACTCAAATAGTCAAATTTTGATAGTTCCATTTCAAGAGTTTCTCTAAGGAGATTCAACAGCTACACTAGCTAGTTCATTAAATACCAGAAGTCAGCAGCATACTGCAAGAGTGCAAGTATCTAAGGCTCTAAGCCTATCTCAGTGATGCATTGTGTGACACCCCCCCCCCTAAAAAAAAAGAACTAAAGTAAGGTCTCACCTGGTCAAGGACAGCCTCAGTGATGATATCCCCAGCAACCTCCTTTGACTCAGCCACCACAGCAAGCTCATCCAACACCCACTTCCTCCCACCAGGTGCCGAAGTGAGAACATTGGCAAACCTCTGCAGATCCCTCTCCTCTTTCTGTATCGTCTTGGCCGCCTTCTTCCTGGCGACGGCCAGGATCACATGGTCCATGGCATCCTCGTTCATCACCACTTCGAACGTGATGGTGTCCTTCTTTGGGAACACCAGCTCCACGAACTTGGACAGCAGGTCATGCCGGGCGCGCATCTCCATGGTGGCGAGCATGCCCTGGCAGAAGCGCCTCCCGCTGGCGTAGAACTTGAACACGTCCTGGCCCTCCTTGAGCAGAAGGGGCGTGTCCTTGCCATCGCCGGTGCCAAGGAGGCTGAAGTTCTTGTCGAAGATGGAGTCCCTGGTGGCGAACTTGGTGGCCCAGGCCAGCGCGATGTTCTCGTTCTGCTTCTTCCCCGTGAAGTAGTTGAGCACGAAGCAGATCAAGAAGCTGACGCAGGCGACCTCGACGGAGAAGGCGCGGAGGAGCTCCGCGGGGGTCTTCTTCGGGGCCGGCGCCGCCTCGGCCGCCGCCTCAGCGGAGGGATCTGAGGGGGCGGTCTCGGCCGGCGCGGCGGAGTCGTCGGAGGAGATCGCTTCCGGCACGGGGATGCCCTCGAACTCGTCCTCGTCCCAGAGATCGAGCGCCGGGGTGGGGTTCGGGGGCGTCGGCGTGGCGGGGTTAGGGTTCGGCGCCGAAGTCGTCGTTACGGGAGGTGAAGGCGTGGAGGTGGAGAGGGAGATGGGCGGAGGGGGCGGGAGGTCCACGCCGTCGAGCCCCTCCTCTTCATCGTCAGCGTCGACGCCGCCGGCCGCGGAGGAGAGGTCGTCGGAGTCGAAGCCCTCGAAGTTGGCGGCGAGGGAGAAAGTGAGGTTGAGGGCAAGGAGCAGGAGGAGTAAGAGAGCTGCGCGCGGCGGCCGGAGCCCGATCCAGCTCCAGCTCGGCGCCGCCATGGCTGATGAGGTGTGTGCTTGCTGTGGTAGACGAAAGGTGTGGGGGAAGGTGAGGGATAAAAGGGAAGAGTCGTGCGAGTTTGCGACTGTGGCCGGACCGGAGGTGGTTGATCGTTGGGTTTGGATCGGATCTGAGATTTTTGTGGTTTTAGCAATTTGTAAATTCCGGTAGGAAAATGCGAATTGCACATGCAAGACAGGTCACACCGCAAATATGCCATGGAATTGGATTGCTAATATTGATTGGGTGATGAGCAAGTTGGTTTAATTCAAATCTCAAACCGCAAAGGACATTTCAAGGAGTTTGAAAAAAAAATGAGAAAAACTGCGACAAACAAGATTTGGGTTTAACAAGTTTAAGATATATATTTTAAAAATCCACGCAAAACTGGATTGGCCATTCGTTCATAAAACATCTTAAAAAATCAAGACTTGGCTGGACAATGGTAAACGCGCAAATGTTAGACTCTGTTAGTTGTGCTGCTGAGAGAACAGTACTGGGATAACACCTACAATATGCAAAATACAAAGTCGTCAGGGTTACGCGCGCAAACAACCCGTCTTCTTTCTTTCCCGAACTCTCCGGTTCCGTCCGAGCTCCCGCCGCCGTGCGTCACCCCGATGGAGGAGATCCAGGCCGCCATGACGGCGCACCTGGACCAGGTGTCCGGTCTCGTGCAGGCGCTCTCCTCCGAGCTTCGCCGAGGCATGGGCCCCGCCGCCGACAACCTGCGCGCCTTCGTCCGCGCCGTCGACTGGACGGTATCACTCCCGAATCACCCCCAATAGTAGATCTCATCCGGATCACCAAACCCTCGTTCTTTTCTCTCCCTCCACCAATTCAAAGCTAAGAAATGTCGTGCGCTGCGTTGCGCTTTGGATGCGCAACTGTTTCAGGAGCCGTGGCTGGTGTGCTTGATGGCATTCCATGTGATTCTGCTGCTCACCGCCGTCGGGTTCAGGAGGAGCGCTAACTTTCAGCCGCTGTTGCTGTTTCTTGCTTGTGAGTTCTACCGTTTCACATATTCTTACTCAGCAAGCATTGTATACGGACTGGTGAATTTTAGTTGATGGAAAGCAAACCTTGTATATGGACTGGTGAATTTTAGACTTTTAAGAGTTCATGATTCCATCCGCAGCAATAATTCTCTGATAAATCTGTTTTTTCTTTCAAAATTCATTGGGACAATCTGTAATCCAGTTTTTTTTTAACTCTTATGCTTCCGCACTGTATGATTCAGGCCCTTACGTGTCAAATATCAAATGAAATTGATGGGGGAAATCTTCTTGACATACTTATTTCAATCAAGGATAGTAGCGATTTAGTAATGTACTCCCTCCGTTTCATAATACTTGTCGTTTTGGCTTTTCTAAATACATTCCTTTTGTCATGCACCTAATAGTATATATATGTCTAGATACATAATAAAAGGAATGTATCTAGAAAAGCCAAAACGACAAGTATTATGAAACGGAGGGAGTATTGGTTAGTGCAAATTTCACTAAGTAAATAAAAAATTGGTGTCTCCCATACTATTACTAGACATTAACTCATTCAAGTTACTGAGATACTTAATGTGTGATCATTTTTCCCAAGTGTGCTCCTTAAAACCCACATACTTTTCCTGCTATCTTCTATGGGGCCTCATCTTCTATAGGGCTTTGAGGGAATTTAGGCTATTACTGCATAAAATATTCTTCTTGATTTCAAATAAGAATTGAATAGTAAATTAATCATACAGATATTAATCCACATTATCACTTTTTTTTGGAGGAACAATCCACATTATGTTGCAACACTTGGTCGAAGCAGGATGTCTATGATTGGAAATTTGGAACCTGGTTTCTTGATTTGCCCTCTTTTTATTGGGTTCATGGTTTGCTGCCTGTGCAGATTCAGGAGTGTATATGGCAGAAAAGATGAACAGATACCTGGGAGAGCACTGGAAGAGCTTTGCCAGTCAGAATTACTTTGACCGTTCTGGAGTTTTCATCTCTGTCATCTGGTCTGGGCCTCTTATCTTCATATCTATTGTCAGCGTGGTTAGTATAAAAACCTGCTTGTCCTGATATAAAGTTTCTGTTCATTATGTCCTGCTGCCTATTTGCAACTCAGCTTATTGTGTTTGTCTTATACTTTTTTTCTTACCATTCCAGGTTAGCAGTCTCATTGCACTATGTCGGTTGATGGTGAAATGGAAGAGAGCAGAGCTTAGGCACCAGGCTCGACTTGCTCGCGACAAGCAGGACTAAGAGAGAACAAATCCTTGTTATGGGAGAACTGAATGATTTAGTGATATTGACCATTGGCACTTTGCTGAGGCTTGTGCCATGCGTTTGCGAATGTTGTAAATGCTGGATGTGCTAGCACGTAACGGGTGCCTATTGCTATTGTTCTTGCTGACCATGAACTCCTATAAATACTTTTCAAAAAATCAACTCCTATAAAAGTTGGGGCATATACATCAGAAAAAACAGATCTGGCACCTGTCCCCATCGTGATTTGGGCTGTAGATGTACTGTGAAGAGGGGATGTAATTTCAATGAAAATGACATGATGTGCAAACCTAGCCTTGTATATGAACTGGTACGCACACGTACACACCCATGCCTATGGAGTTAGCTAAGCTAACACGCGAAGCTTTTGAAAAAAAGAACAAAGGATTTGTCTCGGCGTACCAGAGGATTGAAATACTTCACTGTAGATTCTTATGACATCGAGTCGAGCCACTGTGAATTGACCAGAACTGATTTTCGTTTTGCCAACGTTTCAAGGAGTTTACCTTTGCTTGGAAGAACAATGTATCGTAAATGTGTTATGTTATGAGAGAATTCTGAACCGCAAACTGGCAAAATAACATTTTCGATGGCAAGTGATCTTGAGGTTGAACATACATGTAGCTCATGCAAAACGAAGAAATTTTAATTTGATGGAAAAAAACTAACAGAGCAACATCAGGATATAAAGCGTCAAGACAATTAAAATAGACGATTAGGGAGCCAGACAGCCCAGAAGTACTGGAATAAACTACTAGATGGACATCATGAACAATGAGCATTGGATCACAGCAGGTAGCACCGCACGCCAACATATTAAGTTCTGAACAAAATGGCGCAACACATGAAACAGTAACCGCAGTTCCAATCCATCAGCAGATCGAGTCAATTACTAAACTATCATCTCATTCCATGCAACCCAAGCTAGCAAAAGCATATTCATGGTCATGGACAAGAGAAGCAGCAGTCTAGCTTGCAGTCTGGCTCGTCCTCATCCATGGATCCTGAGACTGCTGGATCAGCAGAAGGCCAGAAGCTGTAGCGGATGCAACCGATAAAATCAAGGTGCAGAGCGCATTGGTGAGATTCCTACGCTCCTTGGAGGTATTGTACCACATAGTTACAGCCAGTGAAAAGATGAAGATTAGATACTAAAATTTAGTATTGTAATTTGGTGGTGCATTCTAGCTACCTCCCGAGGATCATATCAGGTAGGGAGCTAGAGCTGAGTGGATGAGTTGGTTCTTCTGATGTGGGGGTTGCTCTTGCTGCTGCTTGACTGGATCAGTGCAGCCATGTCCACTTTCAGCTGCATTATGTTATTCAACAGACCATCCATGCACATGCACATAGAGACAAGGTCAGGCTGATTGTATTGTAACCATGGGCTGCTGGTGCTAATTGGATAACCCAAGAAAGAGAGAAAGATTTACTTGTTTGCACTGCCTCTTGAGCTTGAGGTTCTCATTCACCAGGCGGCGAACCTCCTTCTCCAGCTCCTGCACGTACGCCTGTTGCATCCCAGCACCCCAATCACCAACAACCGATCACTACCGGCAACACTTGTTCAAATTACTGCTACACTACTGTAGTTACTAATAATCAGAGGGGAGGAGTAATCATTTGAGGCATCAACTAATGCAAAATCCAAGAGAACCCAGTACTTGCGCGCAAGAACAGTAGAACACTACTGTAGGCTGTACTTAGGCACCACCTACCCTCTTCCTGGCCCTGGAGCGGAGCGCAGACTCCCTGTTCTTCATCATCCGGATGTTCTTGCGCTCGTCGTCGCCGTCGCAGCAGCCGCTGCTGTTGCTGCCGCCGGCCGCCCCGGTCAGCTGCAGATCCAGGCCGCCCAGCAGGTACTCCTCCTCATCCTCCTCCTCGTCGCCGCCGCCGCCGCCGACGCTGAGCGACAGAAGAGGCCCCCGCGGGGGCAGTGGGTGGAGAGACGGCGGCGGCGGTGCCGCCGCGGGCGCCCCGGCAGCGCTGTCGTTGTCGCGGCTCGTGCTGGTGCTGGACAGGGAGAAGAGCGAGCTGCAGCCGCTCAGGCTCAGCTGCGGACTCCTCGGCATGATTCCACCTTGCTCCCTCCTTCCTTCCACCTCCGGACGAGCTGGATCGGATTGGGTTGGCTTGGATTGCAGCAGCCAGCAGGCTTCAAGCACTGCTTGGTTCCGCTTGGGTGCGGAATAAAAAGGTGTGGTGGACGACCGGACGAGTATGGACGACGACGTCGCGAATGCGACGCTGCTTCTCACTCATTGTCGCACTCGCACAGTCACACCACAGACCACACCAGCGTACACACTGTATACAGTAGCTAGCTGCTAGCAGGAACGGGGCCCGGGCGCTTCGCTGGCGCGGAAAGCCGGAAACCCCACAAAAATTTGCTCGTTATAAACATGTTAGAATTCCTAAACACTGGCGTGTATGAATCAAACACTATGTTTTAATTACATGGTACAACAATCGGACGAGGGGATGTGATTTCAATGAAATCGACATGTATTTTTGCAAACCTACAGCCTTCATCATGAAACAAACGAACAAAGCGTCCTCACAAGGAAAGCTACAACTGCTATTGTCATGGATCTTTTATTATCATGGATTGGTGCATACATACATGTATTGATGCTTGTTACAATCATTTTAATTTACTTGTTCCAGGAGAAACATTTTGTGTAGACACCGTGTTTACAATTTCTTCAGCTTCTTAGCTAAAAGCGAGTTACTAAATCTTTTCCTGAAGAGGAAAAAACCTAGGGCCCCAAGCAACGGCCAAGACGTTACAGCAGCAATGTAAGCGAGCAACCAGAGTGACTTCCCCTGGGACCTGGTGATCTGAGTTATGGATCTCCTAACAGGGGCAATGGCGTCACGGATATTGTTTGCATAGAGCTCTTCTTGCTGTTCATGATTCCCTTCTTTGCCTTGGAAACATGTCACGTTCCCTTCTGAGTTGTTCTTGTCGCCCATCCCACTGTCACTCTCATTCTGTATTTCTCCAGTCTGTTCATTCTGTTGTGTAGCAACCATATCATTGCTGAGTTCGATGTCATCAACAATCTGGTTATGCAAGGAGTCATCGTTGTCAGGACCATCATTAGTTACTGCAGCTACCATTCCGTCTTCCATGAAGTTAACATACGGGCTCTTGTCGATTGAGGATTCCAGTGAAGAGTGCAAACCATGATCCTCTGCCTGCATTCAATCATGACATGTTATACAATGTTAACAAAAAACTGACACGTGAATTACTACCAAGCATCACCTTCTGCTGATGCATATAGCAGCTATCATGTAGAGCACAGAGGAACTCAGAAACAGGCCTTACCCACCTGCCAAGCATTTAGATACAAGCTGAGTGTCAATTACTTACTATTGGTTGATCAAATACAGCACTCTCATCACAGTTAACAAAGAGATGCAAGTAGAAGGCACATCGACGAATCGATGCTAAGCACTTTTTTCAAACAACTTACCATAATCTTCCAGCAGTTAGGCCTTCAAAGAAAGCAAGATGTCCACCATTAGGAGTAGTTGCCAATACAATATTTTTGTTTGCCCTAAATTACCAAGTGTTGCTCTCATCAACTCATGGAACAATAAATGTTTGGACTTCGGAATAGTGAGATTTCATCACATGTTTACCTGCATTCATCCCAGGGAATTGCCTCCCTTGTGCAGAGGGGGTCATCTAAAGCACTGATACAAAGCAAGGGAACTGAAACATTGCCAACATAGTTCGCACTGCTGCATTTGCGGTAGAATGTGTCCACTGTCTGAAAATAGTTCATCACTACATAGAATTTATTTTCTAAAAATTATAGAACGCATAAGTTGCTACAACAGCAGTAGCCTTTTCAACTAGTATAAGTTATCAAGAACAAACTCAATTCAAAAGACCCAAAGGATTGTTCTCGACTTGCATAAATAAGTTTTCTGGCTCTTGAAATTTCTGTTGGAACTTGGAACCCAAACCATCTATAGTTGATTCGTGTTCAAGTAACCTGAATTCCATAATGCAAAAATCTACAAATACAAACTTGCCTATTCTAGGACTGCCTAAAATTCCTAATATGTCTTTATTAGCACCTCCATGAGAGTGACAAAGTGTTGCCGCACCATGAATCCAGAATCAAGAAACCCAACCCTAAATGTTTTTCCATGCAGACCTGCAAATTCCAAGACTTCAATGCGGATGCTGTTGGTGATAACCTAACCCAAAATTGCAAATCTTACTATTACTGTCGATATTAGCAGTATACATTTAAATCTTCCTATGTTCCATCAAGAGGTGAAAGTGTGAAACCAAGTGCATGAATTACATGCTACTAGTGAAGACACAAAATACCATATATCCTCACTTTTGTTACCGTCCAAGTGTCCATCGTTACTGCTGGATGCAATCAAGCAAGAGGCTCAAGTGAGCAACATGGGACAAAGCAAGCACCATTACATGCCTAATTTTTTAGTCCCTTGGTCAATCTTTTTCACTTTATTAACCTTTTAATATGACTAATCTGATTTTGTATTTTTTTTCTTGAATAAGAAGAACTGAGTACCATTGAATTAAGAAGAAGAGCAAAATATTTACAAGACGCTACACCTGTACACGAAACCAGAACAGATTGCATTCACACCAGGGAAAAGACTAACAACCATGACAAATAAAAAGTACCAAAAAGACCTCAGGAGGTAGCAGCTTGAAGCTGCGCCAACGGCCAACCCCCCTGACTCCTGCCAGGTGCCCCAAAACATTGTACCTTCTCTAAAATTCGCTGGAAGACCAGCTGTTAGGGGCAGCTCCATTGAATCCACAATTGTTTCTATAAGCAATATGGATTTGACTGGTTACGCGTGCACTCTAGTGCACCATTTCATTCTAATGGAAAGAGTAGTTCACAAACTGGTAGATGTGATGAGGATTCAGTTACTACTCTCCAAGAATTTTGATTCGATGCACCAACTTATGACTATCCCATCCCCTCACCAAACAAGGGTAGGGAAGGTATTCACTATCCATTTTCACTTCAACCAAATGTGATTGCTTCATTCTACTTAATTCTCAACGGAATAGAAAAAACTCAAAAAAGGAAAGTCACCAACAATGAATAACAAGAGCAGTGAAGCTGAATGTAACCAAGAATCTAATATAAACACTTTGCTGGTTGTTGTAACCAGACAGTGCAGACTCTACCATTAGAAATAATACCTCGTATTTTGCAACGACACAAGTGGCATGCCGGTCAAATTCCCGGATAGAGCTTGACTGATGAAAGAAAACAAAGAAAAAAGAATGAATAAGCACAAACCTTTTGCATGACCAGCTAATTTATTAAAAAGTGGTCAAATTGCTGCTTAAATGACTACAGTTTTTTTTCTAATGCAAATTGAATAACAATGGAAAAAAAAGATGAATGCTAACTTACTGAGGTAATAGCTTCCCAGTTTGCAAGTCGTGCCAAGACTGGTTGGTGCCTGAGAAAATAAGACAATGGAAAAACTACTAACTGAGCATGGAACAAAATAGATTGGATCTTATTAAAAGATGGTCTGCTAATTTCTAAATGGTAGAGACCTAAGAAGGCAAAGCATCATGGACAATTAGATAATAATTTCTTGAGTAATTAGTACACATTAGTTAGCAGAAAACATAAAGGTAAGGAAGATCATACGTAATGAAAAACTTGCTTAATTCTTAGTAGGAAAGAGCATAACATGTGCATACAGTTTTGCATATCCCTTGAGACCAATTGCAAGAGCTCTGTCATAACACCGCTGCACAAGCTTGCGTGAAATAAATCTGTTGGTCACCTGCATAATTGCAGTGATATAACAATATTAACAATATTCATGTACAAATTCAACGAAGATCAAAGTGCAGTGTTCGTGTATTAACAATATTCATGTACAAATTCAACGAAGATCAAAGTGTAGTGTTCGTAAGTTGTAGTTTATTAACTAAGTTAGGGAAGTTAATGGGTAAGAGAACGGAAATAGAAGAAACGTATTTGAAAACTGCATATGTACTGTGTAATATAGTTAGGATGCAAACCAAAGGATTTATGCACAAAAGAACAATAGTAAAACCAGAAGGAAAAGGATGCAAAATCTTTACTAAATCACTAACCAGCAGATCCCAGGGTGAGCAAATAGATGCAGCACCCGCTACAGGAGTGCTTTCACCTTCTTCTCCGAGGTACTTGACCTGAATGGACAACATACAAGAAAATGTCAAAAATAAGCTTAAGCTGTTAAACACAGCTGCAGCAAATTTTCCACAGGGAGGGGAAGGGGGCAGAAAAACTCAACGCACCACAATATTGGCACCTATGCTTGTCCCAACAGTGAATAGTGGAGCCTCTGGATACTTTTGGTGAAGATAATTAACAACTTCACGCATATCTTCCGTCCATCCAGCATTGTAGAAGCAATCAGACTGCCAACAGAAAAAAAAACTAGTAAACTTGAGTAGCAATAGGCAGGTAACCATTTTATTAGCCACTGATGTTGCTGATGATTTTTCTGGTGTTAGAACATATATTCAAGGTCTGACAAACTTAATAACTTATAAAAAAATCCTTGGTTTAACAGAAAACCATGTATCCGAGTTATCACAAAATTTGTTTATGAGAGAACTTACTGTTATGGAGATGCCACCCAGACCCCTATGGTTGCTGACAACAACATTCCATCCTTTGCTTGCCATAGAAAAGACTAAATGCTTGACATACTGCATCAAAATCCCTGCATCTTGTTTAGGATTAACTCGTAATGGTACCAAAATCAAACATAGATCATACATTCAACTTCTTGTTCATGTTCAAACTAATTAGCTTGTACAGCTATCTAGGGACTTACAGCAGCACTAGAATCACTAGTTAATCCAGGTATCACAAGAAGAAGGGGTGTTGAATCATCCTTAGAAATAGATTCATCACAAGAATCAACATCTGCAGCTACAACATAGCACAACGGAAAAAAGGTTAATCATCCCTGTTGCTAGTGATCAACCAATCCCCAATTATCCGAAATCCACAGAACCTTCAAGATCAGAGGCTAGTAACCAATCCAAGGCAATGGTTCCACCATCACGAACAGTGTATAGTTGCCTGCAACATGAATAGTCCAATCACTGTGAAGGATTAACACAGCAATAAAATTCATATAGCCTTGCAGAGCCTTATCTTGTGACGTCCAAACTAAAAAACATGGACGATGCAAATCATTGAAATTACTTTTCTGAACTTAGGGCCTGTTTGGTTCCTATCGCACCTCTAGCATGCCTAAGAAAGTGTGGTGTCCCTTCTATCCTGTTCTATGCTATTTCTCACCAAAAGTTCGGCAGCTGATTTGTCCACCGCAACTCAGGCAAGCCACAGAACCAAGCAGGCCCTTAGAAAAACTAAGTGTTGCCTCCTCACAACATCATATACTACACGAGCTACAGTGGACACATGTATCAGAATTCAGAACTGTGTTTTTGGAGAATTTGTGCAACAGACAAAAAACAGAAGAATTGGATACAGTCTCACCAACCAAGTCTTACTAGCATTAGACTGAAGGGAAACATGACAGACACATGAACACATCAATATCGCCAAACATTTGTACAGGTAGGACCACTACGTACTCAGTTTACCGCAGATAAACTACAAACCAACAACACTGGAAGAGTGCAGCACGTAAGTGAAGAATATTGATTCTAACAATGATTTTACTCCAACCTCCGATAGGTGAACGAAGGCGGTCTGCCGGAGATGCTCAGGAACAACGTCTGCAGATGAGGACTCGCCAGCCACGGCGTCGCCAGGTACCTACGCACCAAAAAATTTTCGCAACATAGGAGAAATTAAGCAATTTGTCCGGTACAGGGAGGGAGGAACCCACACAGCGGAAGTCTCACCGTATAATTCACAGAGTCCCACCTGCCATGGAGCGAGCGACACTTGGAGGCGACCCGGTGGTACACTTGAGACTCGGGGTGGAAGGTGAGCGCGACGCGGCCGCCGCGGAGGCCGCGGAGGAGGTCCCCGAGGAAATGAAGCTCCAGGAACCGATACAGGAGCGCGGCGGCGAGGGCGAGGGCCGCGAGCACGTAGTGCGTCCACGGCACCAGCGCCGCCGCACGGAGAAGCAGCTCACCCGCCGTCTCCTCGGCCTCCATCGGTCGCCAATAGAGGAGCTCGATCTCGCCGGGGTGGATGGGAATGAGACAGGGAGGGCCAGAGACCAGAGAGGGAGCGAGTGATTTCTGCAGACACGTGAGCTATTTCGTCGTTGAATGGAGATGATGTTTCGTGACTGAGGCGTTTTTATATTTTCAGCCCCTTCATCCGGGCAAGAAAGAAAAAAAAGGCAGTAATTAGCAGTGGTCGTAGATAAACGTGGTACATATAAAAACAGAGGGATTACATGTACGCCTACACCATTCACCAGAGTAAAAAGTAAAAACAAATCAGAGCCCCAAATGCCACTAACGCGCATCAAATGAGCAGTGATTTGTGCAACATATTCCTGAGGTAGCTTTCAGCAGCATTCTACATATATACCAAAAGAAGTGCAAAATCGAGTTTTGCTCTTTACAACAACACATACGGATTATTCTGGTACTTGCTGCAACGAGCAGAATCACTACATCTACATGCACAATGTTTTGTATTATCGCTAAAATTGGTTGGCGGCTAAAGTTTCAGGCTGTTCGCTTGCTGTTCATTATCTTCACTGCAACAACGGTGGCGAGAGCTGAGGCACTAATAATCTGGTATTGATGCAAACGTGTACCCCGGTGCTCCTCGCCACGAGTAGTAAGCAACTCGAGTCTCGTAAAAGCCTGCAGTTACGACAAAACCATGTAAATGTTCTGCTTTCCACGATGAGCATATACCTTTCAACTACTGCAAGTGGAGATGCCAAGAAAAAGTGTAACCAGATTCCTTTTCTACAATAGTAATTGCAGCAATAGTTCACCATGAAGCTTACCAATTCCCTAGTTTCTGACAAATATCGGACGTCCACTGTTAGTTGGGCTGGTGGTTGGTTTGTTCCGAGAGAAAAATACTGTTGGTTGGATGGTGGCTGGTGATTTGATTTGTGCTGATTTGTTCTGATAGAAAAGTACTGCTGGCTGGTGACTGATAAGCCAGACGAACAGCAATGGTTGCAGAACAACAATGTGCAGTGCCTTGTTTAGTATGAATTGTGTGCAGCAATAAATTTTCTCTCTAAAGTAACAAGAGACAACCAAGAAAATAACTACACTAAGGTACTTCTAAAAAGTGAATAACAACAACAACAACAAAGCCTTTTGTCCCAAGTAAGTTGGGGTAGGCTAGAGATGAAACCCAAAGGAAACCATGAAAGGCGAAACAAACACACACACACGAAGTGTTAAGGGTAAACAAAGGGTGAAACAGAGGTCATGGTTCAGGCACACTGATGGCTAGTCTCCAAGCACTCATATCCATAGCTAACTCCTTGGGGATGTTCCACTCCTTAAGGTCTCTTTTAACCGCCTCGTCCCAGGTCAGTCTAGGTCGACCTCTACCTCTCTTTACGTTATCGACCCACTCTAGAACCCCACTACGCACCGGCGCCTCAGGAGGTCTCCTTTGGACATGACCAAACCATCTCAACCGATGTTGAATCAATTTTTCCTCAATCGGTGCCACTCCAACCCTATCTCGAATATCTTCATTGCGGACTCTATCCCTTCTTGTATGCCCACAGAGCCAACGCAACATACGCATCTCTGCTACACTCAGTTGCTGGACATGTCGCCTTTTTGTAGGCCAACACTCGGCACCGTACAACATCGCCGGACGAATCGTCGTCCTGTAGAACTTGCCTTTTAGCTTTTGGGGCACCCTCTTGTCACATAGGACGCCAGAAGCTTGACGCCATTTCAACCAACCGGCTGAGATCCTATGCCTAACGTCTTCATCAATGTCGCCATCCTTCTGTAGCATCGATCCTAGGTACCGAAAAGTATCCTTCTTGGCCACCACTTGCCCATCGAGGCTAACATCTCCAATCTCATGTCCAGTCGCGCTGAAATCGCACCTCATGTACTCAGTCTTGGTCCTACTGAGTCTGAAACCTTTTGACTCTAGCGAGTCTCTCCACAACTCAAGCTTCCGATTAACCCCTGCTCTAGTCTCGTCAACTAACACGACATCATCAGCAAAGAGCATACACCACGGGATATCATCTTGTATATCCCTTGTGACCTCATCCATCACCAAAGCAAAAATATACGGGCTCAATGCTGATCCCTGATGTAGTCCAAAAATATACGGGCTCAATGCGAATCGGGAGATCGGGAGTTGGATTTGGGGGAGTTGACTCGCGGGCGCTGTTCATCCTGAGCTGCCCAGGTCACACCGGTCTGACCGGTGCTCTTGACCGGTCTGACCGGTGGTAGCCCTTGGTCGGATTTGTCTCGGGGAACAGCCTTGTCCGTGTGGTTTTGTCCCGTGGTCCTGCTGGTCAGTTCTTGACGTGTTTGGAGTTGTTTTGCTAGGTTTTGTGAGGAGTTCTTCTTCCTTCCAGGTTGTGTTTCGAAGGTGGTTTTTGTTCCAGGGCCTAGAGGAGTCACTGAGGCTTCCTGGAACGTTTGCTGTGCGGCTGCTGTAGCCACCGGCCTGACCAGCTCTGTCCACCGGTCTTACCGGTGTCACCGGTCTGACCGGCGCAGGTCATCGGTCTGACCGGTGTAGCACAGGCAGCAAGCCGTGCAAGTTTTCGCTGTGTGTTTTGCTAAGTTCTGGCTCGGAGGATTGTGTGTTGGCTCCTAGGACCAGTAGCACTCCAGTGGCTTCGTGGTCTTTGCCAACTTGGGTAGTTGAGTCGGAGACGCGATTCGGAAGCTGTGTTCGTCTTGTTGGAGTTCTCATCTCCTTCGAGAAGAATTTTTATCGGCTCACATTCACTCCCCCCCTCTCTGGTTCGCCTAATCGGTCCTTCACCGGGGCTAGCTAGGGTTCCGTGCAAGACAAGCACGCGAGGGCTCCGTGACGACCACCCGACGGTGAGTTTCCTCACTAGTTTTCGCCTTCGTTGGTGCGCGCTGCTCGTTGTGGATGGATGAACGAACGAATCAGGCGGTGAAGGGCAGCATAAGGCTGTTCGAGCAGGAGCAGGTGCTTGGGCTTCAGCAGCGTCTCCACCAACACCCGCATGATCGTCATCAAGCTCAGATCCAGCGGTCTCTGGGTGCACGCACCCATCGCGCCCACCAAGGGGTGCATCCAGGTATACACGCTACCTGCCCGCCTGGTGAATTCTTCCCCCGACAGTGAGTTCACCATGGTTGCAATTGGGCGCAGCTACTCAAGGAGCTGGACGTGCCGGTTGAGCACATCGTGCTGCCAACCTTCGCGTACGAGCACAAGATCTTCGTTGGGCCATTCTCTAGGAAATTCCCCAAGGTGCAGATATGGGTGGCGCCAGTCAACCTGCCGCTCGAGTTCTTCGGGATCTTCCGGGCCAAGCCCCTCTAGGAAGAAGATGACGCCACCTCGTGGGCCACCGAGATCGAGCAGAAGGTGCTCAGCTCGCCGCAAGATGGTATTGCCCCCATCAAATGTTCAGCATTGTTTCGTCCATTACTTTATACATTTCTGTCTGAATGTAACGATGCTTTCAGGGATTGGGCCATATGTTGAGGTGGCTTTCTACCATAAGCCTTCAAAGACATTGCTGATGACAGATGTTGTCATCTTTATTCCTCGACAACCTCCGGAGTGTATCAACAAAGAGTCGTTGTTGGCTTCTGCAAAGAACGGATTGGCAGTGAATATATTGAGCAAAAGGAAAGAGGTTCCGGATGAACCAGTTGTTGGCAATAAGCCGAACCGTCAAAAAGGTAATTACTTGTAAAATCAAACCTTACAATAAGGTAATTACTTGTACAATCAAATCTTACAATTGTGTGTGACGTAGTTACCGATTTCTCACTACATTGTCACACAAGAAAACAAATCAGATTGGAATTAGTGAAATGAAATTCTCATATTTTAATCATAGTAGTTTAGTAATACTCTACCCATTTGAGATGCTAGAGAGACCGGAGGGAGAGGATAAGGATTGGAGTTTTTTTTTGCCCTTTTTATTTTTTATTCATTATATTTTAGTTCATATAATTTGTATTCCCTCTCGTTTTAATCCCTAGAGACGTAGGAAATGAATTTTAATTTAAGATGACAGTTTGAGGTGGATAAATAAAATATATGATTCTTGATATAAAGTAAATATACAGAGTAACTTGATTGTTGATATAAAGTAAATATATAGAGTAACTTGATTGTTGATATAAAGTAAATATATAGAGTAACTTGAGTGTGTGAGAGGTGGATGTAGAGTAAAAAACCCTTGCAGACATGATTAGAAAATTTTTCTTAAAAAATCTCCGATCATGCCTTATTACACCATTCGAAAAAAGAAGTACGAGAAAGAAAAGAAAAACAAAACATATGAAAACATGATGAAGTTTTTTTAAGAACCAATTTCAGAAGATTACAGGGTGGTGTTAGTTATTTGGTTGAAATGCAGCTAGGGGATTAAATTTAAACTTCTTCAATAGAACTTGTTACATTAGTTTTAATGTTTGTTTAATGGGTTCTTTTCTATGACTATAAAGTCCTTTTAATACATTTTTTAAAGTACTTAGGCAAATTCAAGAGCAAAAGAAGATGAAATGCGTTAAATGATTTTCTCATAAACACATGTGACAAAACACGTGCGTGTCGCACGTGCATTTTACTAGTAAACAGAAAGAATAGAAAAAAACTTGACCAGGCATCAATAAGCAATGCTTGTCATAAGAAAGGAAAGCAAATCGAAACAAGCAGAAATAGAAAAAAAATGAACCTTTCATTAGTTATGGTCAACATACAATCACGCCGCAATAATGCAATATACATTGGTCAAAGTTTCAAAACTGTAACTAACATTTAGCATTCTAGCAAACAGTAGCTTACTCCCTACAATTGCCATCCATTTGCCATCCAAGATGGTTAGCGACCTACAGCTAGTTTCTACTACTTTGTAATCCTTCATGATTGGACCACACTTTATAAAGAAAATACGGTGTTGCCTCTTTCAACAAAGAAGAAGTTCACCCTGTTCGTTTGGCTGACGACGGGTGGCTGGTGCTGATTGGTGCTGATTTGTTCTGAGAGAAAAGTACTGTTGGCTGGTAGCTGGTGGCTGATTTGTTCTGAGAGAAAAGTACCGCTGGCTGGTGGCTGATAAGCCAGACGAACAGGGCGGTTATCCCTCTGGAACCAAGACCACAACAATAACTTATGTTCCATCCAGAAACATGACAATATTACAAAAATCATATTAAGTACAGATCTGTACTAGTTAGAAGATTATCACAAGAAAGCTCAACTTGTGGATGCACTGCAAAGCCTTAAGGGATCACCACATTTTCTGAATGGAAATGCACTGCAAGAGTAGTGAGGACTGAGGAGGCTCTGGCAGGAGATGGCCAGAAGAGAGCCAGGGGCATCGATTGTGGGACCAGAAAGGAGGAATTACCACAGCAAAGCAAACACATTTCTAGTTTTTGCTAGTTGCTACTATTTTAACAGAACCCAGACTGGAGAGAAGTATGGGGACAGGAAAAAAATAAACCAATCAAAGTCCAGTACGTACTGCAAACAGTCGTGGTGACAGGAAAAAAGAAAGAAACCAAGCACAGCCCAGATGGTTGCAAGCAGAGTAGCAGAAAAATCAATTGGATAAGCTGCCGCAAGGAAAAACGGCAAATATCACAATAACTATTCTCAATAAATAGTTGTGGTTTCTTTGAGTAGCAGAAAAATCAATTGCTTATGCATGATGGTGTGCTGTATACAGTGGCATAGCTCATTCTAATCATTTACAGTAAACTGATGCTGTTTGACAGCAGAAAATATGAAGATATGCACTTTGCCTCATCTAAGCTGTGACCTTCAAGGCTTCAAGCAGCGACCGTACATTAAGAATTTGTGAAATATGAAGCCAAAAGTTAGAATGCTAAAGGTTTGCAAAATGAAAAGAATTTGTGATGATTTGTGATATGTAAATAATTTGTGATAACAGAGCATTTAACTAACTAAGATTTAATAAAATTTCCAAGCATTATAAACACCAACCTGTCATGTTGTTCATTAATTTGTCAAATCAAAGAGCTTCAGGAAAAATAACATCCATTTGTGGCATGAGATGTAAAACCATTAAAATTCAGTATATAGATGCCCAACAGGGCCACACAAGGTCTAATTCAGTAAATAGATGGAAGTAGAAAAGTAATAGTTCCAAAACTCAATCTGAATCTAGAGGTAAACAGATAAAGAAGCACATGCATTGCCTCTGTACAGGTATAAATATCTAAGTACTACTTGCTTTTCTTCAAATTGGCATATATCAAGGGCACAGACTACTCAATTGCCACCACGGCAATATGTACTGTTAACAGATACGAGAAAGGAGAGGCCACAACCGCATACCCTTGCACCAGAAAGCAACATTGATAGCATCTGATTCTGATGGCTTGAGGTCCAGAGCTAATGGTGTCCTCTACATCTCCGATATCTAGCTATACAGTTACCTTAGCAAGATAAACTCGAGAATAATATGCATCCACTGAAATTTTGGAACACAATACACAGAGTACACATAACATGATGTTTTGACTATTGAGATACTTGAAATTTAGAAAATAATCTAGTAAAACACATGAGGTGGCCGTCAACTAAACAATCAAGTAAAAGCAAATCGACCTCTTCGGATATATACGCACACGAGCCATGAAAAGAATCTTTGGATAACCATATAAAGTGTTCATGACTCCGAGTAACAATCACACAAATAACATTAATGGAATGATAACCAGATCAACAAATATAATTGGATTGAAAGCACGTACGGAGAAATGGTGCTGGAGACGATGGCTCCGCCGTGTCGCTGCTGGAGCCTGGAGAACTAGAAGTGGAGCTGGAGACGACGGTGCCCGCGGTCTGGGTGATGTAGACGGCGGCGGCAGCCGGGTAGGCGCTGGAGACAACGGCGGTGTCCACGGGCGATGGCGGTGGGCGACGGCGGCGTCCACGGGCAACGGGGTGGCCAACGGACGGCGGGCGGGGGTCTCCAGCGGCACAGCGGACGGCGGCGGTCTACAGGCGTGGGGCAGGATTGGATCGGGTTTGGGGGTCACGGGAGAGGGGCGATGCCGGCGTGGTGGTCTGGTGGAGGCAGTTTCGTGAGGGGTAAAAACGGAAATCCGTGGGGCGCGACGCGAGTAGCACTAGCAGCGAGCGGAGGGCGATTCTGGGAGCCGGCGGACCCGCGGAGAGAGCGAAGAATTAAGGGTAACTCCAACCAGACTCTTAAATTTGAGCTCTTATCCACTCATATGTTTCATCTAGTTTGATGCTCTCATTCATCTTGGACCTTCCAACTCCAACCCAACTCTCATATACCCTCTTACTTCTAACTAATTTTATTTGTTTATTCAATTCTTCCACATGGACCTTACCTGTCAGAAATAATTTTATTTTTAACCCAACCATTCCCTTGTCCCGATCCCACCCTCCCTCTCTCGATCTTGATCCCCTGCTCCCCTCTCTCTCGTCCCTCTCTATCACACATCGCCACCGCCCCCACGCATCCCTCCTCGCGTCGGCCTGCCGCGGCACGCTACCCACGCCGCCCTGCCGCAGCTTGCTACCCGCGTCGGCCTGCCACAACTCCCTCCCCGCACCGGTCCGCCGCGGTTCGCTTCCCGGCGTGGCCTCGAGGTGGGGCAGGGAGGCCGCTGCCAGATCCCAAGGGCACGGCCGCGGGGTGGGACGCCGCCAGCCCGGCGCGGCAAGCCACGATGGAGGTCGCCGCTGCCTGGATCCGCCACAGAGCAGGGCAGCGGTCGCTGCGGCCTCAGCCCGCGGGGCACGGCAGGCGGATGCCCGAGCTCCGGCTCTGGCCGCCGACGCCACCGGCGCCGCTGGGAGGTGCCCATGGGCGCGGCCACAGGGGCGTGGAGACATCTCGTGCGCGGGGAAACCTCCGTGCCTGCGCGGGAGCACCGGTGGCTGGCCTGTGGCCGGATGAGAGGTCAAGGTTGGACCCCCCACATGTGAGAGTCGAGAGGGGGAAAACGAGATCTCCTCATCCGTTGGGGGTGGGACGAGAGACCGGTTGGAGACATATTTTGGCCTCAAAACTCTCAAAAGCAGGATGAGAGTGGGGATGAGGCCCCGGTTGGAGTTGCCCTAAGACCCTGTTTAGTTCGTTAGAAATTTTCAGAGAAAATTTTGGGGCCTTCCAAGGTCTATTAAGAGTATTAAATGTAGACTACTTACAAAACTAACTACACGAATGAACTAGAAATCGCGAGATAAATCTATTAAGCCTAATTAGTCCGTCATTAGAGATTGATTACTGTAGCACACGTTGTCTAATCATGTCATAATTAGGCTCATTAGATTCGTCTCGAAAATTAAGGTAGAGGTTGTGGAATGGGTTTTGTCATTAATTCACATTAGATACTTCTAATTAGTGTTCGGAGATTGATGTGACGGGTAGTTGGTAAATTTTTTGGAATTAAACAGGGTCTAAACACGAAAAATTTCCCCTCTTCAGTTTTATCGAGCCCCTCTGTTTCAAATTACTTCTCATTTTAACTTTTTTAAAAAATATCTTAAAAAAGCTAAAATGACAAGTAATTTAAAATAGAGAGAGTAGTATGCAATATATATAAGTATGTTAGATAGTATATATTAGAGATCTTTTTACTATTCTTAAAAAATAATTGTGCCGAACAATTTTTTTTGCAAAAAAAGCACTCAACCTCCAGATGAACTAACGTTAAGAAGCTATTGTCGTTTCATCTGGCTGTTTTTGGCACTATAACAAGCCATCGCTAAATGAAACGGCGACTGTAGCACAAGCTACTGTAGCAAGCTGCTGTTGTTTCAAACGGTGATAACAGGTCAACCTCTATCTCTCTTTACATTATCGACCTCTCTAGGACCCCACTACACACTGACGCCTCAAGAAGCCTCCTTTGGACCCACTGCACACCAACGCCTTAGGAGCCTCCTTTGAACATGATCAAGCCATCTCAACTGATGTTGAATCAATTTTTTCTCAATCTGTGGCACAATCGATGCCACTCTGACCCTATTCCGAGTTTTTCGTTTGGTAAAATAGGCATATTGGTCCTTGAACTATGTGCAAAGGGTTAACTTCGTTCTTCAACTTTACACCCTGTTCATCTGGCTTATCAGCCACCAGCCAGCGGTACTTTTCTCTCAGAACAAATCAGTCACCAGCTACCAGCCAGCGGTACATTTCTTTCAGAACAAATCAGCACCAACCAATTTAGTCTCTCAACTTTGGTTTTTGGTCAAACTCATCCTCGTGATGATATGTGGCTCCATATCGATATGAAACTAGTACAAAAGGTCCATGTTATCCTTAGCTCTTTTCTCTTTTCAGTTTTCATTTTCAGAAGTACAATAATGTATGATCCAAAATTAATATATACCAGGTGATACCCCGCGCGTTGCCGCAGAAATTTTTAAACAAAATTTTAAAGTGAAATGTGAAAGTAGAAACACCAAAACGATTACATGACGATATTCATCTGTAAACAATATTATATATGAAAGTATGTTAATTTTGTTGAGAGAGAACCATTTTGAAATGATTGATCCTACATGTATTTCAACTGCGAGAATTTTATGACGTGCTACTCGCAAATACAATATGCTATTAGTCACATAAAATCGATGAAGACATAAATATGTAGTTTGGTGGATGTTGACATGGTTTGGTGGATGTTGACATGGCTTATAGTGGATAGTGACATGGCGTGTAGTGGGTTATGACGTGGCGTGTTGAAAGGCAAGAGAAATCGTTAGTGAGTACCAATTATATAGTTTATATAGATAGATGAGGATACATACACTTGTCGAGGATGTATGAATATATGCACGGAACATGTATAATGCACCACGACTATGTGAGCAAATGTTGATTTTAGAACGTACCTACACATGTTGAGTTTGTTTATATACCAAATAATATTTTGTTAGAGTACACATATTTTTCCAGTCAAATTTATATGAGAACATAAATGACTTAAACTAGTATGATAGATACACTTTTTAGGAACCATATTTTGTGTCGGTTTTAGAAAAATATGTTTACGCGTATGTGTTAAAGGAAGTATGAGAACATCATAGTTGATGATGCTCCAAGGGTAAAATGGACCTTTTGCATTAGTCTTGTGCTAACATAGAGCACAACATCAACACAATAGATGAGTTTGACTAAAAAATGAGAGTTAAGAGGCGAAGTTGATCATTTTGAAAGTTGAGAGACGAAGTTGACCCTTCTTTGCGCATAGTTCAAAAATTCAATTGTCTATTTTGTCTTTTCGTTTCGAACTCTACTCCCCCTTGTGTGCTTTTCCTTTACATGACGTTTCCGATGAAAGTAAATTTAGGTTGCTTGCTTGCTTTTAGTGCAAATATGTGATCGGAAACATAGACTATTCAGAACAGAGGTAGTAATATTCTATTAATATGTGATCGGAAACATAGACTATTGAGAACAGAGGTAGTAATATTCTATTCTTATTGAGTTCGATCGTTAAATTTGCTAAACTAATTTAGATGATCTTTTAGCACCCTACGTACATGTGGACGCAGCAGGTCAGCACTCAGCAGTACAGCTCTTAGATGATTCATACAAATATAGTTGTCTACCATTGTATTAAGCAAACACGCACGCGTCATAACATGACACACTTCAGAATAGGCCTTTCAACCTGTGTAGAAGTAGTAACAGTTGACACATCTCTTATTCGTGTACTACATATTCGTTCGTCATACACAGCTGCCATACTACTAAACACAGTCTTCTTCAGACTTCAGCTTCACCATCACATAAGGCCCATGGTCCGCATCGTGCTCTGGTGAGTGCCAGCCTGAGGTCCATGGAGCTGGTATGTCTGGCTTGGCACAACCTGAAGAACGCCTGGTTGCTCTGCAGAACAAACAACCAATGGCCAAATTAAGAAAAGGCTTATGTACCAGAATGAATTGTGGAGCCTAACATTGTGTGATCAACTGATCATTCGTGACTCTTCAGTAAACTAAGGCACTGAAATCTGTCATAGATAATGAAGTGTGCTAGCGTGAGATGCATGGCACGCAGAGCCTGCAGTAGGATGTAGTTTCCACAACATCAAAACAGGTATAATGAACTAATATTTGATCATATCATGTTCAATGTCTCACTGTCTCTGCTAAATAGAATGTCGTAAACTTAAGCCAGTTGTGAAAAAAATGAAACATAGCGTAACTCAAATTAACAGATATAGGTCCCAATTCACAAGGAAAACTTCCCATTCCTGGTGTATTCTGGGGCCTCCAGCAATAGGTAAGGATATCATATTTCACATTACTACCATTCGGGATAAGCAGATGCTAATTTTGTAACCTGCTTGCCACAGGTATAACGTGAAAGAGAGTAACGATTCGTTAATTTGTTATCCTATAACATGACATATTAAGTCCAAGCATCCAACAATCTACAGCTTTGAGATTTCAAAAAGCAAAATGAGCACAGATTTGAGCCACCATGACCATGGGCATTTTTGGTGCAAACGCAAACAAGAATAATGCCCTCTGCAAAATTTCCCAAGTACAGTGGCGGGACAATGCAATGAAGCAAGTGGTAACTGAATCACAAGAAAATTAGTGAAGGCCGGGGACTCACTCTTTAGCTCTTCGACCTGCTGTGGGGTTAGCTTCGCGGAGAAGCCGCTGGCGGCGTGCTTGTAGTGGTAGAGCACCGCGTCCTTGGCCTCCTGCTCGCTGCGAAACCAACAACCAACCAAAATTCCCCGCATCAGAAAACTCACCCATCAAGCCCCAGGTCAACAAATTGCCATCCCCCGCACAAATTAGAATCGATCGAGCCCCAATTTCCCCTCCTCCTAGCAACATCAGGGGCCAGCCCGATCGGGAACCGCGAGACCGAGACCAAATCTCTAACTACCGGGCTCGATCCGGATCCGACGGTTACCTGCCGAGGACGGGGGTGAGGGTGCTGAGGTGGAACTCCTCCGGGTCGGCGCCCTCGGGGCGGTCCACGTACACGATGTGCACGGCCGCCTCCTGCGCCACCGCGGGGGGCGCGTTCTGCTCCGGCTCGGCCGCCATGGCTGCTGCTGTGAGGAAGAGGAGGATCAGGAGAGGGCTACGAGGTTGGAGGAGCGGGGAACTTGTCTTCTTCATCGCCGTCGGCTTCGAGGCGGGGCTTGTCTATATAGCCGGCCGGGGCTGGTGGTGCCGTGGTGGTGAATCTGCCGATGGGGTCGTGCTCCGTGTGTCCATCTCGACACCTCCGCGTGACCGCGTCGCGTCTGTTTTGCTTTTGCCTTCTCGACGAAGTTTTTTTTCATGCGTTTGACGATTCTAGAATCCAGATCGTGTCTGCTCCCTCCGTAGCAACTCCAATAGGTTAGTTAAATTCTGCTCTCTATATTGCTATTTACTAGCTAGTCATTTAAACAAGATTCACTTTTCAAATTGTGATCAATTCCAACAGCGTAGCCAAATCATGTTCCCTGCTATTTACAGTTCCGGGTGGACCCCACTTGTCATTCTCATCCACATCTCCTCCTCCTCCCGTCTTCGATTCCTCCTCTTCATTGCTCCCGTCGCTGATTCCTCCTCGTGCCCGGCGCGGCGCCGCGCCGTCCGCGCCCCTGGCTCCAGCACCGCCCGCCCCAGCCGTTGCTCCCGCCGCGCGCCCCTACCCCAACTCCCGATGCCACCCCGCCCGCCCCTGCCCCTGCTCCTGGTGCCGTCCGCGACTTGGCCGCCGTCGGGCTGGGGAACGGCTGGTGCTGCTGCTGCTGATGATGGTCGCCGCCGCTGCCGATGATTCTGTTGTCGCCGCTGCCTCCAGCGCCGCCTCAACCACCAATTCCGCATCGTCGCCACCGATTTCACCCCGCCGCCGCGGCGCCTGCTTGTTGCTCACGACGGCAGCACTGGCTCTTGCTCACACTGGAATAAGAGGAGAGGGCGTGGGAGGGCGGGCGCTGCTTCCTGCTTGCGCGGGAAGAGGAGGGGGGGCGACGGGATTCGCGGGAGGGAGGGCGGGCGGGGGTTTGGCGAGCAGAGTCTGCTCGTCATCTTTAGCTAGCGAGGAGGGGGATTTGACAAGCGAGAAAGATGAAGGTCCCAAATAGCGAGTCTGTTGGATGACGTTTTTCTTGAATTTTTCTATTTTTTAGCTAGTCTAATCAATTTAGCTAGCCTGTTGGAGTTGCTCTAAAAAAAATACAATTATGGGATCTGTATCGGTCAATTTTGTTTAAATTTGTCTAAATTAAGTAATAAATAGTATTAGTATTTATATTTTTAAATAAATTTATCATAAAATTATATTTTATAACTAATTTAATGGTATTTTTTGTTTCATGAATGTTATTATTTTCTTTTATATCTTTAGTTAAAGTTCAAAAAATTTGACTCATCGAAAAGCAAGAATTATATTCTTTTGTGGACGGAGGGAGTAGATGTTTCGGTTTAGGAAAAATTTCAGAAAGGCCCCTTTTGTTTTGTGTGACGTTGTGCTGAAGCGTTGCGGGTTTGTGAGGGGTGAGAATGGAAAAATTATGCCGAAAATTATTCTGTACACCAGGCACTCATGACTGAAGCAATCCGGGCCTTTGATTTGTACCGATTCGTGTGCAATTCTGTCTTCTAGCGTGTGTATTCCTTCGCGTATTTCATTTTTCTTCACTCGTATGCTCCGCCACTCTGCCACATGCGGGACGTAAAGTAGCTTTTGCTCCTGTACGATAGGACATAAAGCTAAACTCCTTTCTCACTTTTTTTAGCAAACCTGACAACTTTTTGACTTTTGAAACACCCAACATGTGCCCCAGACACACTTTTTGTATTGCCCCTGACACACTTTTGAATTGGATAGTATATTTTCGCAACGGTCGTTAGTGCGAGTGGCAGATGTACAACTCTAGTGCATTACAAAACTAACTATACTCACCGATGTACCTCATACTAACGCTCAGCTATCTCTATCTCTTTGTAACCCTACTCCTCGGTATTAAAAAGAATTAAATTAACAACCAATCCCGTTATACATTGACAAACATATATTCATATATCCGGTCTATCTTTTTCCTCAATTTATATCACCTAAAATCCACCATTCTTTACACACTCATGAGGTCCTCATGAATATATCACTTATAATCCACCATTTTTTACACACTCATGAGATCCTCATCGCTATATTTTCCACATGGTAGCATGAAAACCTGATGTTCTCGGTTGCATTACCAATGTCAACCATGCAAAAAAAGACATGATTGTACATTAATCGTGTTGAGCACTGATTTATCCTTTCAATCATGTTGACTGATGTACTCCAATCTACTTCGTCTTATCCTTTTGCAAAAATGTAAACAAAATAAGAGCTAAGAAAATAAATGAGAAGGCTCCGTCAGACGCTCATTCATGTCAGACGCTCTCACTATCGAACACACGAACTAAAAAGAAAGAGAGAGAGTGTGTGATGATCTATTCCACTTATACATTGAATCGATGTCTCATGGAGTAAAAAAAAACAAGAACCGCTAGAACTTGAATGATCCCCCTCGGCTAGCTTGCTGCAAAAAAGATTCAAGAAAGAAAAAGAAGCACGAACAAGCACAGAACGACAACAAGCTAGACATTGAAGCATCTGTTGCCGTGTAGGTTTCGTTGGCGGAGCACGAACAAACACTGGCGCGCGTGAAAGCAGAGTGCGGAGCCGGCTCAGCCGGTCCGGCGAGAGCAGCGCCTCGGGGTCCCCGCACCGGAGCCGGCTCGACACGACGGCCGCGCGGCCCCGCCTCGACGCTGAGGACAGGATCGAGGGCAGCTCCGACGCCAGCGACATGAAGAACCCGCTCCCGGCGCCGTGGTGGCCGGGGCGGCGGCGGGAGAATGGGGACGACTTGCCCGCAGCAAGCGGTAGGACCGGAACGAGAACACGCGGGCGGCGGCTGACCCGGCCGCGGATCCGACCCCACCGCCGCCGAACGGGGACGGCTAGCACTTGCTCCAGAAACTGCGGCCGCGGGAGGTGGCGGCTTCGTCAGCGGCGGCGCCAGCGGCGGAGATGCGGAAGCGCCAGGGCGGGGACGCCGTGGATGGGGCCTCCACCACGGCGAGGCTGCCCTTGAAGCCGAATGAGTAGGAGCGCTTGAGCAGGAAGTTCCTGGCGCCGGCGCCGAGCTGGTCCGGGCTGGCCGGCGCGATCTCGTTCGCCGCGGCGGCGGCGGCGCCTGCGCTGCGGCGCCGGTCGCTCCGCCGTCGGAAGGGAGCGGCGGGACCGGGTGGAAGAAGAGGAGATCGTCGAGGCTGGGCCTCACCCGCCGCGCCCCGCGGCGGAGCGGCGACGGCACGGGCGGCGGGAGCGCGACGGCGGCGCGGCAGAGCGGGCAGGACGCGTGCGCGCGGAGCCAGACGTCGATGCAGTCGGCGTGGAACGCGTGCGCGCACAGCGGGAGCGCGCGGAGCTCGTCGCCGCCGTCGGTCTGAAGTGCCGGCGCCGCAGAGGAGAAGGAGCCGCCGGCAGCTAGCCCCGCGCCGGCTGCCGGCCCGGATCTGTGCAAAGCGGAGAGACCGAGAGAGAAGACCGAGATTCAAATGATTTTGAATCGAATCAGGGGAGAGGGGTGTTCATTTATAGCGTATATGTATTCTGTACTCGTACATAATCAACCAGTGTTTTCTGAACTTATACGTACAAATACGTGATGTGATATAAATCTGTTCCTTCTGACTTGAGGCACACATCTCGGTACATAAAAAGTACACAAACGGAGGAACACGATGCCTGCTCTCATGACTGCTCGGTGTATAGAATCTTAGTTCAAAATTATGCGGGGTTGTTTGTTTCGTGTCTCTGCCGTTTTTTTTTCCTTGGTGGTGAAGCAGCCGGCTCCGGTCCGCTGATGATAAGCTTAATAAATTGCTTAAATACCAGACGTGTAAAGGAGCATGATGCGGTTAGTTAAGGTGAAGCTAAAGTTGCCGAAGATGACCACACTCTTAACCAAACATGATTTGCCATTTTGTGTGTGTTGCGAATGTGGGGTGCGGCATACAGCACGTCAAGCAATCTCTATTAGTTCAACCCGTTGTAAGTTAATGAAGCAGCAGGAATATGGAGGGAAACAAACATCCTAGAACTCTTAATCCAAATTCATAGATTTCTCAGATGATGCATAGAAAAGGATGCATTAAGTGTGAACGGAAAATGAGAAGTTTGTAACAGAAAATAATAGTACAGTATTTGTGCTTCCGCGTCAGCTATTCACCTGAACATTCAGAGATTCTGGTGCTCGGCTGAGGCACGGAATTTGATTCGTAATTCCATGTAATTCCAGGTACCTGCCACATTATTCTGACTGTGCGACGGGAAATTGGTGATTCGCCGCAATAGCATCTGTGGGAAATGTCGCATCTGTGCGTGGGCTGTGATAGAAATGGGACACGCATTCTGCACTAATGTTTCAGAGTAGTTAGACCGCAAGAACTTGTTCATCTTGTGGTCCTGTCTCGAAGAAAAGCAGCAGCTAGGGAAATGGCTGTAGGGCTTCAGATTCAGAGTATGATCTTCCTTTGCCTGGAGAAGTTCCAAACTTGCCATTTGGGATGCCCAGCATCAATATGACCCGTCCGGTGTTCAGTTTAGTGAATCAAATATTCATTGTAGCCAAATTGTCTGGACAGCATTTTGAACGTGAAGCAGTGACGCTAGCGAAAGAAATCAGGGGTGTCAACTCAACCAGTCAACCTAGGCCTTGTTTAGTTGGTGGAAAAATTTGCCTTTTCAACGTTTCGAACTCCTGTAGCACATTGTAGCACGTTTCGTTTGTTTGTGGTAAATATTATCCTACCATGGCCTAACTAGGCTCAAAAGATTCGTGTCGCGAAGTACATCAAAACTGTGTAATTAGTTTTTTTTTACCTATATTTAATACTCCGAACATATGTCTTTTGACGTATTTAATGTGATGTGATGGAGAGAGAGTGGAGAAAACGTTAGAATTTTTAGCAAACTAAACAAGACCCTACTGGTTAAATTCTAACATAAAACTAGTATTGATGAGTACATTAAACAGACAGTCAATCAAATCACTCAGTGGCACAAATAGACACCCAATTTCAATTTTTTAATTGAAAGTTCAAAAAGAATCATATACTTTTTTTTTAAAGGATTCTCAACATTTAACCTTTTTTACATGACACGTATGCCTTACAAATTCCAGAATTGTTTGCTGCAAGTGCAAACAAATGGCAAATCTTCCTATCCAAAAACACAATCTTGGTGTGCCTGTACAATACCTTCCTCCTTTAGAAGAAACCTCATACCACACATACAGTTCATCAGAATGTATATTACAGGGTGGAAAAGGCCTAAATAGACTACAATAACTGAACCCGGAATTGCATACATATACATTCTACCCAGTCCAGCAGATAATAAAGCCAAATTATCTACATCCAACCACCTCAGAACAAGCAGATTTAGATGTGCAGTGAGGCCATATCCAGCTCCCCACTCTCACGAACCTCCCTGACCCTCTTATCACACTCATCTTCCTCCTCCTCCACTTTGGGTTCATTCTCCTCTTCTTTTTCCTCCTCATCTGAGAACTCGTCACTGTAGCCGTAGCCTGATCGAGATGATTTTGGCATGGTTCTTGCCTCCTTGACAATCTTCATGATTTCTTCGGTTGTTTGGTCAGAGAAAGCAGAGACACTGTTATCCCTCCTGAAGTAGGATAACTGCACTGCTTCTGTGAGCTCCCTCGGCAAGTTCTTCAGGAACCACGGATGGCTTTTTATTTCCCTCATGGTGATTCTCTATTCAAAGTTACAACATCAAAGATAAGTCACTTATAAACCTACCATGCTAATATAGTAATACTACAACTGAGATAGTACAGATACCCTCAATGGGTTGCTAACAAATATACGGGAAATGAGCTCTCTGCACTCATCAGATATGTGAATATTGTCTGGGATCTTATACTGAATTGCTGCTATTCGCTGCAAACAAAGATTAAAATGTTAGGGCGTATAAGATCCCCCCTCAATGCATGGTGAAGAGCATCCATGAAATTGGACATTGTGTCACCTGAATGGTCTTTCTAATATTTTTAGGATCATCCTGGTCTTCAAATGGGTAGGCTCCCACGAGCATGACAAAAAGAGTGACTCCACATGACCATACATCTGCAAGCTACACTAGGAAAATATACTCTTGTCAGTTGTCACTATATGTAGCACCAGACACTAATGCTGCTGCTTTATAGGAAGCAATATTTGTAATCAGTAATACTCAAATAGATTAAGAATAATCAAAAGGAAAACTGTAAATGGTCAAACAATAGTTGTGTGGCTAGCATGCTTGAATGGACTACAGAGTCGAGATGAATACGATCAATATCCCACATCAACTAGAATAAGTTCAATGTGATATTTCCACCTTTAATGTCATCACGATGCATAACAAATAAAAGCTTTGTCAATTACTATTTCTTTCACACAGTTCAGTTATGCATGGATCATGCTTTACAAAAAATGTATATTACAACTAACAAGAAAAGCAAGCCTCTCGGCCGTTCAAGAATTGGTATTTGTCTATTAAAAATTCAATAAAATTAAGAAAATGAACTAGAGATAAATCATATAGAGATATATCACGATTTATCAAACAATAAAATGGAAAGAATGTATTTCAGATATCGAGAAGTTACAGTGTCATATTTTAAAGCCAGTGAACATGCAGTGGAATGGATCTAGTTAACCCCATTTATTATTTTTAAGAATCCTGCAATGTAAAACCATTTCCTGCCTAGTATTTTATACTTGTACAGAATGATATTTACTCTGCCTATATAATCCTTACTAGGCAAACTTCAATAAATCTTGTATATGTTTGACTTAGAAACTTTATTTTGGAACATACGTTTATATGGACTTTTATCTTGCCCAACAAGATTAATCAGCACTTTTAAATATGGAATGAACGCAACACAAGGATCTTTAATTTATTTTTGCTATTCGAAGCATCATGATTGGAGGTAGTAATATATCTTCTGTCAATAGCAAGAACAATGTTTCAGTGAAAGCACTGAACAGACGCCACCATTTATATCAACTTAGTGTAGTTTTTTTTGTAAATCATTCTAGATTGACGGGTGGGGCATCATGTCATAATATCTGAAGTCTGAACTTACAGCTAACTAAATCTTGCACTTCCTTTATTGCATTTGAGCCTGTAGGATGTACACCATATGAAGCAAATAGCAGAAATTTCAGAACCCGGGTACTGAGAATACTTAGTTTATACTAACCTAAAATATCTAATTAAATCTACTTATAGAGTAACACGGAGGAGCATAATAAAGACCAACACTCCATTAACCATTCAACCAGAAATTGGACCAACTTATTGAAGAATGGAGGATATTTAGATTTTAGAATAAGGGCCACTTGGTAGATGGAAGGTTTGCATGTGCCATGGGCCAATGAGTCCACACAACTTTACCAGTGTCAACATCTGTTAGGGTACACACCTTACCTACACAAAAACGAGGGTGGAGAGGAGATTCCAACACCATGTCTGACAACGACTACTTATCATCTATTCACTGTTGTTGCTACTTATTCCAACAGTCAATCCACTATCTTGCAAAAGTCACAAGCATCTATCGAGAAAACTGCAGGCATTATGGTCCAAAAATGCCACTGTAGCCAACCATGATGCTTAATATCAATATAAGAAATGCGTACTCATTCTGGAATCTATAATTTTTCATAGCTTTGAAAAAGTGAGGAATCAAATCAAATATACTAGCAAATATGTTCATCAATGAAACCAGTAACTGTCTAAATGATGAATAAACTGTTGTTCAGAAGTATAACTGACCAAGTTAGACATTGAAATCGCAAAGTTCAATACAGGTATCTTTCGTATCTCATGTCTCTTTCCTACGTGACATCAATATTGGGGGTGAATTCTCCAGAATATACACAACTGTGGATCAAAAATTCAAGAACCAAGCATGCATGTGGATGTGGTGCCAAAATCTTGAAAATAAACCATGTAGTTCTCATAGTAGATAAATTAATTATAATAACCTAATAATTGTTAAAGTGGCACTTCTAAATCTCAATACTCCATTTTTAAAATAAATAAGCCTAAACTAATAATTAAAGTAACTTGATCGAGCAGAGCAAGTACTTTAAGGCAATGTGAATGCTAGCAAAAGAAGAAGGTAATTAAATATATATGAGTGTATACAATTATGATAAAACGAATAATATTAATGATGTTATCTCTTGAATTATGCTTAACGAAACATCAACATACATGTCATACAAAAAAAAAAGATTCTTGCCACTCACCTTCCCATCATACTCCCGCCGAGAAAGCACCTCGGGTGCAATATATGCTGGGGTCCCCACTGCTGATTTTGGCCTTGAATGTAGTACTGATGACTGTTACAAATTGGCCATCGGTTTTTCTTAAGCACTTAGTCATGTCAAAGAACTTATAAACTACCAATGCACTGAGAAATTAACAGCCAACCTTGGAGTACCCAAAATCACAAATCTTGAGTCGTGGAGCTGGGCTGCCATCCAAGAGAACATTCTCCAGCTTCAAATCTCTATGGCATATTTGCTGAAAAGCAGCCAAGATTGCAACATTTAAGCATATGTTCAGGTCCCACTCGCAAATATTTGAAAAACCACACCTGCACTTTCCACAACAAAGCATATCTATATGTGAACTGTAATTAGTAGGCACTAATTTATTGTTTCTAAATACCATGTGATGGCAATAGCTCACTCCACAAATCAACTGCTGGAAGAAATATCTGGCCTACAATGAGCAGAAGAAAGAACAATAAAATTCCATTATGTGGGGGTACAAAGAGTATAAGGATATAGAATAATACTCAAAGAACCAATAATGATGATATAGTGTACCTCATCCTCACTAAACCGCCCACGATCGACGATTCGATCAAAGAGTTCCCCACCAGCTGCATACTCCATCACAATTGCAAGATGTGTTGGAGTTAGGATCACCTAGGTAGATTTTTCAGCAAATCAGCTTTTGAATTCGTACTTGTTTATTTAGCTCAGTCTCTTTCCATAAATTACAGTGTGATTGAACATAGCGTTATAACAAGAGAAACTAAAAGCCAAGCAGATAAACAGAACAGAAAAAACAATTAGTTTATCCAACCAGCCTGTTCCCCAAAACAATCAAAGCACAACAACAACCAGCACCTCAATACTGCCCCACGAATCCTAAAAGGCAAACAGGGACACGGTGTTCAACTTCAACGCGCAATCAACGGATGCTATTATACTCAACAAATCAAGCTAAAAATGCCCCCTTCGTCGAAATTTCCCCTTTCTCCATTCCTCCGAATTCACACAAAAGCACGCACACTGCACGCAAGCCACAAAAACAAGTCCTTTTTTTTATCCCTACTACTACTAATAATACAACCGATGAACCGAGTGAACCTAACAAGACAAAATAGAAGTAATAAACAATGGATAAATCTCTGCTACAATCCTTGTCGGTGCACGCACCTCTATGAACTGGATGATGTTCGGGTGCCGCAGCGAGCGGTGGTTGACGATCTCGCGGTACACATTCTCGTCGATCTGCGCAAAAACAAGGCCCGATCGACCTGATCAGCACAAAGCAGGAACCTACTCCACCGAATCTGCACCCCCGCGGAACCAAACCCAAATCCAAACCCTGGAGCCGAGACGAGCAGAGGAGCCAAGGCCCATATATACCCGGTGGCCGCGCTCGATGAGCTTGACGGCTACGAGCCCTCGGGTCTCCCGGTTGCGCATCAGCCGCGCCACCCCGAAGTTGCCCGACCCGATGTCGCGCACCGGCTCGTACTTGTCCATGATGCCGTCCCGGGCGTCTGCGGGCGGCGGCGGCGCGCTCGCATGCAGGGGGTACGCGGCCGCCGGGAGGAGGCAGGGGAGGAAGGAGGTAGGCGAGCGAGGCGAGGTGGGGCGGGGCGAGCTCGACGAATCGGCGGGTGCAGGAGGCTGGGCGGAGGAGGCGGTGTGGTCTCGGGCGCGGTTGTGTCGCTTTCCGGTGTGGCGGCCTGGCTGGAGGTGTATATATAGCAGATGCACGGTGGGTGCTGAGCGGGGTCCACAGTCAGTGCCTTGTGGCGTGTCCAGGAAGGAAGCGCCGATTTGATTTTCGGTAGTAGCAACGGATTTGGTGCACTTTGCTTAATTTTGGAGTAATCAGTGTGGGATTAGAGCTCTTTAGCCTTTAGCAATTGTGTCTGTGTGAGGTTCGATCTTCATCAATTATCCTTCTGGGTCTTGTCTGTAAGACCCGTTGTCTTTAAGTATGCACAACTTGTTTTTTACACTCACTAAAATCTGGTACACACTGAAGCACATTAAAAAAAAATCAATTCTTGTGAAATATCCCACTCCCATATTTCATTTTCCTTTCCAAATAGGAATAGTTTTATTTTTTGGAAGAATCCCAAAATACGCACAAGATTAGATCTTGATTTTGATTTGAACATCCAAATGAAGTTATAGAATATTTTTTTTATATTCCTGAAGGTTTTCATGTACAACATCAAAATCTTTTTTTAGGGCTGCAACATAAAAATCTTTAGGTGGGAATTGAAACATTAAATACGGGCTTTAACTTTTGCCATAGGAGTTCTAAAATTTCTACTCAATGAATTTTCATCTTTTAACTCAATGTGTAATCTATCTGCTAATTAAGGTTCTCAATGGAGTGTTGTGAATTTTGTCTAATTTTCATATGAAGATTTGTTTCTTCTACTTAGTTGGTATTTTGTCTAGTTGCATCTTTTCAGCTATATATTCCATATGACAACCTTTTTATATACATGTATCTTCCTTAAAAAGAAATAGCTCTAGTTTGTGGATATGATTGTGGAAAACTTGTATGATTTGTTTTTAAGGCGAAGCGCGGTGGGTACATCAGCCATGGGTAGGATGGTGACGAGGGTCTGGATTAGGACCCCCTAAGCAACGAGATAATCTCCTTTGAGGTGGAGTCATCTAACACCATTGACAATATCAAGGCCAAGATCCAAGACAGAGAGGGATGCAGATCTTCGTCAAGACCCTCACTGACAAGACTTCCCCACCTCCGAGTACCCTCTGCCCCGTCTCTGAGTACCCTCCGCCTCGCACGAGAACTCTCCGCCTCGCACGAGTACATTCCGCCTCGCCTCCGACTAACTCGTTCGCACGAATAGCCTCCGTCTCCGACTAGGACGGCCCCCACACGTGGAGGTCGGAGCGCGGGTCAGGGGCCCCACACGAACGTGGTGCCACCCCAACTCTCGGACTCCCCCGCAACGACACGCGGGACGCCAGTTTTCCACGCCATGCATCCTCACGACCTCCAACACGCCGTCCCATCCAACACCAAATGCACGCCACCCCGTCAGAGCAGGCACTCGATTACCGCCTACAAGAGGCGCCTACTGATACTTAGGCCACGACGTGGCGGGCCTAAACAATACTTAAAGGGACTGAGTCACCAAGGGAGCTACTTAGGGATGGCAGTCAGACCCATGGGTGCGGGTGCCCACGGGTTTCACACCCGATAGGTGCGGGCATGGGTGTAAAATTTCACCCATGGGTCTACACCCGACCCGTATTAAGTGGGTGTGGGTGCGGGTGCAAATTTGAACCCGTGGGTGACCCATGGGGCCCAAAATAATAAGTCATATTGTTATTTTTTCTAGGTACTAAACATATTTGATAGATTTATGATGATTGATGTTGTAATATATACTTGGTGTTTTCAATCTTAAGTCCAGATTTAAGTCTTTATTCTATATTTGCTTATGTGATGTATTGAATATAGTGACTATTTACTTTTTTAGTAGAACTATAAACGTTTATGTAATGTGGTGTGACTGTAAGTTGGAAGTTTCGCTTGTTAGAACTATCTATTTGTGACTTCAATGATTTTATCTTATTATATTGCTTCATATAATGTCATCACGTTTATATATGTCGTATGCTGTGATGGACCCAGTGGGTGCCCGCCACCTAGTGGGTGCCCAGCGGGTGTGGGTGCGGGTGTGAAAATTCACCCATGGGTATGGTAATGGGTGGGTGTAGCTAAATGTGGTGGGTGTCATAATGGGTGGGTTTTGCTCCACCCGCACCCGACCCGACCCATTGCCATCCCTAGAGCTACTCGGAGGAGACGCCAAGTACCCGGGACAAACAGTGCCGCCCGCACACGCGGTAGTCTTCAACGCCACCACTACACAACACCTTTCAATGCCGCCTGACGGACATCGACGTCGGAAAAGACCCTCCACTACCGTAGCACTGTAGCATATTTTCGTTTTCCTTCTTTGCCCCTCGCCCTTGCATATATAAAAGGGGGAGGAGTGCAACCATTTGAAGGGCTGACCGATCACCAAGTTTGTAACTCCTACTACAGACATCCCTGATATAGGAACACGAGTACTCGGAACTGGACGTAGGGTATTACTCTCCAGAGGCTCGAACCAATATAAAACCCTTATGTCTCCCGTGCCAACCATCCGGGTCCGACACACGATTCATTACAAATCTACTGCCGGCGGTTGAGAACCCCGACAGTTGGCGCGCCAGGTAGGGGCACATTGTGTGTCTCGCCGAACCACACCTGCGATCCGGATGGAGAGCCGCGGAGTTTCGCTGACTCCCGGCGCCACCATACGCTTCGGCTCCCTCGGCTTCGTCTACACCGGGCCGGCGGAGTCCGTCGTCGGGAGGACCTTCTCTCGATCCGTGCGTCCCACCGCCTCGACGGCGGCGGCGGCACGCGCCGCTTTTGTCCGTGGCTTCATGGACGAGTCGATCATGGCCATGTTGGGGCCTAACCCAACGCATGAGCGTTTTAGGCTCGCCGTCTTCTACCTCACCGACCTCGCCTTCTAGGCCAGGGGGTCCAAGACGCTGACCTGGGGCAAGTTCATGGAGCGGTACACCGCCATGTACCCCCATGGGCAGCAAGGCCTCCCGGACGACCCGATGACGGCCTACGTGGACACACCGGGGGCATCGTACGTCGCCCCGGGCACCGCGGTCGTACGACGGGGGCCACCGATGCCTCCACCGGACTTCACGGGCGAGTGCAACGTCCTCGAGGCCCACACCGCCACCAGCTCGACGGATGGCGAGGAGAACCCTCGTCACCGCAACGGGGATGCCCAGCGTCGGGCGCGCCTCGACGAGATCGCTGAGGCCAAGCGCCAGCTCGACGAAGAGCTGGCGAACCTCCACCAAGCACTCGGAGTGGAGGAGGAGCCCCAGCGAGACCGGTGGCGCGAACAACACCGCGAGCAGGAGGCGGAACAGCCGGTGCCACAAGCTCGCGTACGCGCGCGTGATGTGAACCAGCGCATCAACGAAGATGCCGCTGTCGACGGCGGCGACCTGCCACTCTTCAGGCGCGCGTCGTAGAATCTCGCAGCTGCAGCCATGCTCTTACGCGGTTGCCCCGAGCCGGCCACACCCGAGGAGAAAAGGGTCCGCCAGCAGCTCAAGACCCTCCTTGAGACGGTGGCCGCCCAGCAGGCCGAGAGCTCAGCGTCGCGCCAGCGCTCGGCGCGTGATGCAAAAGTCGTACCGTCCGTGCAACGCCTAGACCCGTCTCCTTCGAGGCACCGGGGACACGACAAGGAAGCGGGCGAACCATCAGTCAAGACACGCCTGGGACCTCATCACGACGCCCGAGACACGCTCAAAGCCCGCCGTCGAGCCGCCGACGATGACGACTATGAGTACGGCCACGACAGCAACGACGACGGCCGCGACTACCATGATAAGCACCGCTCTCGCCGGCGATCCAGCCAGAGGCGTGGCGGGCGCTACGACACCAAGGAGGACCGCGACCGCAGCTGTTCACCCGATCCGAAGGGGCCTCGTGCCTTTGGGCGAAAGGTGCAAGACGCACGGTTCCCCTCGCGGTTTCGAGCTCTGACAACAGTCCCCAAGTACGACGGAGAGACCAACCCAAGCGTGTGGTTGGAGGACTACAGGCTCGCGTGTCGGGCAGGGGGAGCGACGGATGATTTGTTCATCATCAAGAACTTACCGCTCCACCTCGCTGACTCTGCGCGGACCTGGCTTGAACACCTGCCCCGAGGCAGGATCAACAGCTGGGCAGATCTACGGGACACCTTCATCGGCAACTTCCAAGGCACTTATGCCCATCCCGACAAGCAGTGGGAGTTACGCAACTGCAAGCAGCAACCGACTGAGAGCCTGCGCGACTACATCAGGCGCTTCTCCAAGCGCTGCACCGAGCTCCCCACTGCGACCGACAATGATGCCATATCGGCGTTCCAGAACGGCACCACCTGCACCACCCTCATCCATCGGCTAGGGCGAAGGACCCCGAGGACTACTCGGGAGCTCCTTGACATTGCGACCAACCACGCCGACAGAGAGGAGGCAGTTGCAGCAACACTGGTCCCCCCTCCGGGCAAGGGAAAGCAAGCCGTGGACCCGGGCGAAGGGCCTTCTTCGCGCACCAAGAAGAAGAAGAAGAAGAACGACAAGCGCAGTCGTGACGACCGCACCATCGCAGCAGTTGAGCGCAAGGCCACCCGGCCCAAGACCAACTAGAACGGTCCCCCGAGAGACCATTTCGAAAGGCTTCTGGAGGCGCCGTGCACCCACCACGAGACGCCTGTCAAGCACGCGCTCAAGGATTGCCGCTTGATGAAGAACTATGTCAACGGCACGCTCAAGCCCAAGACGGCGGATCCTCTGAAGAAGACTGCGCCTCTCCCTGACAACGACGATGATGAAGAGGAGGTGGTTTTCCCCCGCGAAGATGGTGCCGTCCACATGATCTTTGGCGGGGCACCGGCACGACCGTCAAGGCGCAAAGAGAAGCTGATCAGGCGTGAGGTCTACAACACCGAGCCCGTGACGCCGTCGTACCTCAAGTGGTCGGAGACTCCGATCACCTTCGACCGAACGGACCACCCCAACCACGTGCCGCAACCAGGATGCTACCCTCTTGTGGTGGCTCCATTAATCGGGACTAAGCGGGTCCACAAGGTGCTGATGGATGGGGGGAGCGGACTCAACATCCTGTACATGACGACGCTTGACAACATGGGCATCTCGCGGTCCCGACTGCGCCCATCGCCAACACCTTTCCACGGGTCATCCCCGGGAAGGATGCACTCCCGATAGGGCAGATCGATCTGCCCGTCACGTTCGGGACATCGCGGAACTTCTGCACGGAAACCCTCACCTTCGAAGTGGTGGGGTTCTCGGGGACGTACCACGCCATCCTCGGGAGGCTGGCCTACGCGAAGTTTATGGCTGTGCCCAACTACACGTATCTCAAGCTGAAGATCCCCGGTCCGAAGGGGGTCATCACAGAGGGGACTACGTTCCAGTACGCATACGGATGCGATGCCGAGTTCTTTCAGTTCGCTGAGATGCTCATTCGGTCCGAGAAGCTCCACGCCGAGCCTCCCTCCGAGGACCAAGATATCCCCGAGTCATCCAAGCGAGTGGCCTGCTCTTTCGAGCCCGCCAAGGATGTCAAGGATGTGGCCGTCACTGATGATGGTTGCACGCTCCGTGTCGGGACGGCACTCGATCCTAAATAGGAAAGCACGCTCGTCGACTTCCTCAAAGCGAACCTCGACGTGTTCGCATGGAAACCTTCCGACATGAAGGGGATCCCGAGAGAAGTTGCCGAGCACAAACTGAACAACAAGCCGGGATCGAAACTGGTCAAGCAGCGCCTGCGCCGCTGCAACGACGACAAATGCAAGGCCATCAGAGAGGAGATCAAGAAGCTCCTTAGTGCAGGGTTCATCCAGGAAGTGTTCCACCCCGAGTGGCTAGCTAACCCTGTACTTGTAAAGAAGAAGAATAAGAAATGGAGGATGTGTGTTGACTACACGAGCCTTAACAAGGTATGTCCCAAGGATCCGTTTCCTTTGCCTTGCATAGATCAGGTAGCCAATTCAACGGCAGGGTGCGAAACCCTCTGTTTTCTCGATGCGTACTCCAGGTACCACCAGATTACGATGTGCATAGCGGACCAACTCGCGACGTCCTTCATTACTCCCTTTGGCGCTTATTGCTACAACTTGATGCCGTTCGGACTCAAGAACGCGGGTGCTACATTCCAAAGATGCATGCAGCGTGTATTTGGCGATCTCATAGGGCGAATAATCGAAGCATACATCGATGACATCATAGTCAAGTTAAAGAAGACGGGTGATCTGATCCCCGACCTCACGGAAGTGTTTGCGAAGCTGAGAGAACACGGGGTAAAGCTTAACCCCGAGAAGTGTGTTTTCGGGGTCCCAAGGAGCATGCTCCTTAGCTTTGTCGTGTTGGAACGCGGCATCGAAGCTAACCCCGAGAAGATCTCGGCCATCACTAACATGGGGCCGATCCAGAATCTGAAAGGCGTGCAACGCGTCACAGGCTGCCTCGCAGCTCTCAGTCGATTCATCGCTCGACTCGGGGAGCACAGCTTGCCACTGTACTGCCTGATGAAGAAGTCCGACCACTTTGCATGGACACCCGAGGCCCAGGAAGCACTTGACAAGCTCAAGAATCTTTTGAAAAGTCCACCAGTGCTCACATCACCAATGCCAGAGGAGCCGATGCTCCTGTACGTGGCTGCGACGACGCAAGTAGTGAGCGCTGCGCTGGTGGTTGAGCGAGAAGAACCTGGGAGATCACTCAAGGTGCAGTGGCCGGTTTATTTCGTGAGTGAGGTACTCTCCGACTCGAAAACTCGCTACTTGCAAATTCAGAAACTCGTATATGCTGTCTGGATCACCAAACGCAAGCTTCGACACTACTTCGACGCGCATCACATCACGATGGTGTCCAAGTTCCCGCTCGGGGAAGTGATCCAGAATCCTGAGGCTGAAGGGAGGATAGCAAAGTGGGCTCTCGAGTTGATGGGGGCAGAATATGTCATACGTGCCGCGCAGTGCCATCAAGTCACAAGTGTTGGCGGACTTCATTGCTGAATGGACAGAGATTCAAACTCCGCTGGCGCCGATCGAGCACGAGACATGGACAATGTATTTCGATAGATCCGTCATGAAGGAAGGAGCAGGGGCAGGCCTTGTCTTCATCTCGCCCCTGGGCGTGCGTATGGAGTACATGGTTCGACTGCATTTCCATGCCTCCAACAACGTGGCCGAGTACGAGGCGCTCGTCAACGGCCTTCGAATTGCGATCGAGCCCGGGATCTGTCGTCTCGAGATCTGTGGAGATTCCGAGCATGTCGTGGATCAAGTCATGAAGGAAAAGAATTGTGTCGATCCAAAGATGGCAGCTTATTGTTGAGCCGTGCGTCAACTAGAAGACAAGTTCCATGGCCTCGAGCTCCATCACGTGCTGCGCGACTACAACAAGGCTGCAGACATCCTCGCTAAAGCAGCATCAAGCCGCAAGCCTATACCACACGGTATGTTTGCTAGCGATCAGCATGCACCGTCCGTCCGTCTCGACGAAGACCAACCACCGGAGCCTGAAGCGCCATAAGTCATGGAGATTGATCAACCGCAAGAGCCAAACTTGGAAGATCTAGACTAGCGGTTCCCAATCCTCGAATGGCTAGTCGAAGGCAAGCTACCTTTCGACCAGACAGAGGCACGCCGCATCTCACGACGAGCCAAGGCGTTCGTCATCATTAACGGCGAGCTCCACAAGCGAGGTGCGGCAGACATATTCATGCGCTGTATTCTAAGAGACCAAGGCCGGGAGCTGCTTCAGGAAATCCACGCTGGCACTTGCGGACATCATGCTGCTCCAAGGACTCTAGTCGGGAAGGCATTCCGACAAGGATTCTACTGGCCCACTGCACTAGCCGATGCCAAGGACATTGTGCGACGCTGCGAAGGTTGTCAATTCTACGCCCGGCAAACTCACCTCCCAGCGCAAGCACTTCAGAACATCCCAATCACTTGGTCGTTCACTGTGTGGGGGTTGGACATAGTCGGGCCATTCAGGCAAGCGCCCGAGGGCTTCACGCACTTGCTCGTAGCTGTCGACAAGTTCTCCAAGTGGATCGAGGCCCGACCCGTGGTCAAGATCTGTTCCGAGGAGGCTGTGGAATTCTTCACCAACATCATTTATCGCTTCGGGATCCCGAATTCGATCATCACAGACAACGACACACAGTTCACGAGAAAGAAGTTCCTCAAATTCTGCGACGACAACAACATCCGCGTGGACTGGGCTGCTGTTGCGCATCCAAGGACCAACGGGCAGGCTGAAAGAGCTAATGGCATCATCCTGCAAGGATTGAAGCCCCGGATCTTCAAACGACTTGATAAGTTTAGGGCAAGATGGGTCGCCGAGTTGCCATCCGTTCTCTGGAGCCTGCGCACCACGCCGAGTCGAGCCACCGGCTCTACACCGTTCTTCATGGTGCACGGGTCGGAAGCAGTCCTCCCGACGGATATCGACTATGGCAGCCCGAGAGTCCGGGCATATATAGAGGAAGGGAACCAGGTCGCACTCGAGGATGCAATCAAACAGCTCGATGAAGCACGTGACGTGGTGCTCCTACATTCTGCTCGGTACCAGCAAGCTCTACGGCGCTACCACGAGCGCAACATCCATGAATGCCAGTTCCAAGTCGGAGATCTGGTGCTCCGACGAGTTATGAGCAACAAGGACCGACACAAGCTCGCACCCCCATGGTAGGGGCCGTACATCGTCGACCAAGTGCTCCGACCAGGAACATTCAAGCTCCGTCACGACGACGGCACAATCATCGCCAACGCATGGAACATAGAACATCTATGTCATTTTTACCCTTGAGTAATGTTTCGTTGTTCAACTTATGATCAATGAATAATGCCATGTGCCTTTGTTCTCGCTTCATAAGTTCGCAATCTTCTTGTGTTAGCATCTTTTATGTATGTTTCAACGCAACATAAAGGCTGAGCGGCAAGTGTCCCTGCACCCACGCAGAAATGCTCACCACTCGGGGGCTACCCGGGGCACGATGCCCTCCTTTCGTTTTGTCATTTTTAAAACAACACTCTCCGACAACTTTGTCGTGACCAATCGCACGAGCGAGCGGTTTTTTGGCGGAACACCTTTATCTTGCGAAAGGAAAAGATGTCGATCTGTGAGCGTTTCGGTGTTGTTGCTTGTTCAAGGCTCTTAGCACTTACGCCCCCGTGGCGATGGTGCGAAGACTTGCGAGTGCAGCTTGGACCCACAGGTTGACGTCCGACTACTTTCACAAAGTACTCGGGTAACCGCTCGGGCTCTGGCTCAAAATAATTTTTACGAAAAATACGCAAGTCACTTCCTGAACGTCTCTAAGTACTCGGGGGTTGCAAATGCGTGGCGCCACTTTGCGGCTCAGGTCGAGCTTTCCGACTCTTACGCCCCCGCGGCTCTAGAGAAATGTTCGATCGGCCTTGAAGAGTATCTTGGCCCCCTAAGTGGGTTTTGGTGATTTAATGACGGACCATTAAGCTACTAATGATGTATTGAGTATATGAGTAGGTACTAAAATTCTAAGATGGCATCTAAGCGCTCCATTGCTATATAAAAAGGAAGTAATGCTAAAAGGAGGATTCCTCGAAGGTTTATTTATTTTATATTTTGAAATTGAGTCCTAGGAATGCCGTACTATAAAGAGTGACATGGATTGTATCTTCCAAGAGTAGAAAAAGGTGCTCTAGACGACTAACCAAAATCCTATGAGAGACACCTTGCACTGCACGATCACCGAGATATCCTTAAGTGTGCTGACTCTGGAAGGCCGGACAATCCGGGTTTTATCCCGGACAGTCCGGACTTCCCGGAGTGTCTGGGCCTAGTCTGGATACTCCGGGTCTTAGAGTTGTAACGGCTCTTTTGTGGGTGAGGAGGTATTTATACCCCCTCAACCCTATCCATTCTCACTCTCTTGCCTCATTTTCGCCCTGTAGCATTCAGAACACCTTCTCCCTCCTCTTTACTCCCCTTGGCACTTGGTTGTTGAGCTTTGGTGGGGATTAAAGGAGGAATTCAAGGCTTGAGCAAGTGAGAGTGCTAGTGAGCTGATTTCCCATCTCTAGAGCACCTCGTTCTTCGCTTGGTTGGCAATCTCGTGTTTGTTACTCTTGGAGCTTTGAGCTCCTAGCCGGCTAGGCGTTGCCTTGGAGCATCCAAAGGATTGTGGCTGCCCAAGGAAGTTTGTATTACCTCGTGATTGAGTAAGTAACCCTAACTCGATCTTTGTGGTCGCTAGGGGGAGGAAAGTGACCTAGGTGTAAAGGTCCACCCTTTGTGGGTTCCTCAACGGAGACGTAGAGCTCAAGGTGTGAGCTTGAACTCCGGTAACAAATCCCTTGTGTCTCTTGTGCTTGTTGCTCATGTTATATACTTGAAATCCTCTTGAGTATATTTCTAGGGTTTGTGGCCGATCTACTCCGTGGTGAGGTTCCTACTGTTTCTAGGTGGTGGAACAGGCTTGTATCTCAGTATTACATAACCTATTTTCACAGATTTGAGTTTGGGCAAGTTTGATTGCAGTTTCTTTGGTCGCCTCCTCAAAGGCAGGACAATCCGGACATTTTTCCCGGATACTCCGGATTTCCCGGAGTATCCGGAAAAATATCCGGAGACTCCGGACCTTGGTCTGATAAGTTGTTTTAAGTTGTGATTTTTCAGGAGCGACTATTCACCCCCCCTCTAGTCGACCTCTAGATCCTTTCAATTAGTATCAGAGCAGGTTGCTCCGTTTGAAGCTTAACCGCTTGGAGAAAAAAGATGTCGACCCCAACTAATCAAGCAACGCCGCCTGATGGTGACTTGACCAACCCCGGTGGGAATCAACCGCCCGTGAACACACCCGAGGGCCCTACGGGTGCAGCGGGTGGTGCCGGTGGAGCAAGCACAAGTCATCATCCAAGAAATGAAGATGGTGGATCATCTTCATCAAGTGATGATGACTTTGATGATGCGAGATCAAACCGCTCCACTCGTCGGCCTTCGGGAAGGGAGTTTTCTAGAATTCCTTATGATTACTCGAATTTAATGTTTGATAAACCATCGAGTTCCCACCACATTGGAAAGATACCCCAATTTGATGGAACCGGCTATCCAAGTGGAAGAACTCGATGGAGGAGTATTTGATGGCGGTAAACCCCGCACTTTGGAGTGTTGTGAACAGGGGAATCATTTTTCCTAGTGGAGATGCTACGTTGACACAAGCTCAAGCGAATGAAATTCAACGCAACTATCAAGCCATTCGCATTATCAAGAGCTCTCTCACCGCCGAAGAATATGACAAGGTTGATGGCTTGAAGTCCGCCAAAGATGTGTGGGACACTCTCTTTATCAACCATGAAGGAACAAGGCAAGTTAGAGAAGGAAGAATTCGAGCTCTTGAGAGTGAGCTCAACCGCTTCGTCATCAAAGAAGATGAATCTCCACAAGATATGTACAATCGCTTGAACAAGATCATCAACAAGATCAAGTCTCTTGGAAGCACAAGATGGGGAAGAAATGAAGTAGTTGATAAGATCCTCTCCGCTTATATGGCTAGGGATGTTCAACTCCCTACACTTATTAGAGAGAAGAGGGGCTTCAAGAAGTTCACTCCGGCGGATGTGATTGGTAGAATTGAAGAACATCTTATCACCATCAAGGAGTCAAAGCTCTCACAAGAAATGTCGAAGATGCATGAACAAATTGAGAAGAACAAGGGAGTAGCTCTCAAAGCTTCAAGCAAAGACAAAGAGAAGAGGGCAAGCTCATCATCCTTCAAGACCGTGGTCAAAGAAGAAAGTGATGAAGATAGTGATGACACCTTGACTCCCGAACAAATGGCTCTATTTCTGAAGAGGTTCACCAAGGTGATGAAGAAGGGTGGCTTCTTCAACAAGAACAAAGACAAGGACAAGATCAAGACCAAGAGAACATCCAAGAGGCCATGCTTTGGGTGTGGCAAGGAGGGTCATTTTATTGCAGAATGCCCCAACATCAAAGTGAGAAGAAGAGACACCAACAAGTATGACAAGAACAAGAAGAAGGAAGTTGGTGAAGCTCATTTGGGTGAAGAATGGGATTCAAATGATGATAGCTCCGACTCCGAAGATGAAGCGGGGCTTGCTACAATATCCATTGCTCAACCCATTGACAAGCCATCACTCTTTGGAGATCTCACCGATGATGAAGATGACTTCACCCACACATGCCTCATGGCTAGGGGCACTAAGGTAGACACTAAACCTTCTCCCCTAGATGTTGATGATGATGTTGATAGTGATGATGAATTTGAAAGAATGATCACTAGTTTTGGCAAGAAAGCAACCAAAAGAATCATGAACCTTCTAAATGAAATTAAGAATAGAGATGAGACTCTTGAGGTGCAAGAAGAGCTCTTTAGACTTGAGCGAGAGAAAACCATTGCCCTTGAGAATGCCCTTGTAATTGAAAAGAAGGGTTTCAAGGTGCAAGAGGGCTTGCTCAAAGAAAAAGAGGAGGAAATTCTTAGCCTCAAGAACTCTCAAGCTAAAGAGGTCATTATAGTAGATGAATTAACTAGGAAGTCTTTCCTAGCTAAGGATGCTTGCACTAGACTTGCGAGTGAAAAGGGTGAACTTCAATAAAGCTTAAAACGCTTGAAAGCTAGTCACATTGCAATTGAAGTTCAACTTGACAATCTTAAGAATAGTGCTAAAACAACCTATAATGATGCTACCTCTAACTCTAATGCTTCTACAAGTAATGGTTGTTCTAAATGCTATAAACTTGATATTAATGCTTATGCCACTAACATTGCCGAGATGAATGCAATGAAGAAAGAAATTGCTCGGTTGCCAAACTCTCTTGTTGAGGAAAAGAAGAAGGAACCTAAGAGAGGAGAGTTTGAGAACCATACCAAGGGTTTTGGTTCAAACTACATGAAGAAGTTTGGCTTTGAGAATGGGAAGGGGCTAGGCAAGAATGAGCAAGGCTCCAAAGACCCTATCCCATTCATCAAGAACAACCACACAAGGGGTGTGGGAACAAGAAATGTGGTGCATGGGATGAAGCAATTGGGTGCCAATGTTGAATGTAAACAACCTAGGCTCAACACTCCCATCAAGTTCAAGAGCTCCAATGGCACATCCCATGAACCACAAGTCAAGACCAAAGTGGTGCAAGCGAAGCAAACTAAGAAGCCCAAAGCACATGCTTCACAAGACAACTTTTATGGCGACTATGTGTTGACTTGGAACCACAAGGGTAGGGTGGTGGCCAAGTATGTGGGACCCCGCACACAAGGTTCTATGATCAAAAGGAATGTATGGGTGCCCAAAGTTCTTGTGACTAACGTAAAAGGACCCAACTCTCATTGGGTACCTAAAAACCAAGCCTAATTTGTTTTGTAGGCATACTCCTCCGGTGGATCCAAATGGGTGATTGATAGTGGATGCACTAATCATATGACCGGGGAGAAGAAGATGTTTATGTCTTGTGAAATGATTGAACATCCTATGGAAAAGATTGCCTTTGGAGGCAATGGTGGTGGAACGGTTGTTGGTCTAGTGCTTGTCAAGCCGGAAAGCAAGTTGGTGCTCCTCACCCCTCCAAGAATGTACTCACCACTACAAGACCATTGGAATTGCTTCACATGGATATCTTTGGTCCCGTGGCCTATGTAAGTATTGGAGGGAGCAAGTATGGATTTGTCATTGTTGATGACTACTCTCGGTATACTTGGGTTTTCTTTTTGCGTGACAAGAGCAAAGTTCATGATGTGTTCAAAAAGTTTGCAACAAGAGCCCAAAATGAGTTTGATGTGAAGATCAAGAGAGTAAGAAGTGACAACGGCTCCGAGTTCAAGAACACCAACATTGAAGAGTATCTTGATGGTGAAGGCATTGGTCATGAATTCTCCGTCCCATACACTCCTCAACAAAATGGGATAGTGGAGAGGAAGAATAGGACTCTCATAGAATCCGCAAGAACTATGCTTGATGAGTACAAGACTTCAGATAGTTTCTGGGCGGAAGCTGTCAACACGGCTTGTCATGCTATCAACCGTTTATATCTTCACAAGCTTCGACACAAGACCGCCTATGAGCTCCTAACCGGTAAGAAGCCTAATGTGTCTTACTTTAGAGTTTTTGGTTGTAAGTGCTTCATTCTCAACAAGAAGCCCAAGAACTCTAAGTTTGCACCTAAAGTTGATGATGGTATTTTTCTTGGTTACGCCTCAAATGCTCACGGCTATCGCGTTCTCAACAAGACCACCGGTAGTGTTGATATAGCGTGTGACGTGACATTTGATGAATCTAATGGCTCTCAAGTAGAGTAAGTTGATGAAGTGTGTGTAGGCAAGGAAAAGACCTCTACAAATGACATCAAGAAGATGGCCATTGGAGAAATCAAACCTCAAGAAGAAGATGAAGAAGTTGAAGTCATTGAAGCATCACCAAACCTCACTACCGCTGCAAAACCCGGACAGTCCGGAGAAAAGTCCGGAGAATCCGGAAATCCCGGAGACTCCGGACCAAACCCCGGAGAGTCCGGGCCCTCTGAAAATGATGCTCAAGACATTCAAGAAAATGAGGAGTTGATTCAGGAAGAAGCTTCTGAGCAACATCCAAGAGTTCGTCAAAGTGTGCAAAGAGATCATCCCATTGACAACATTCTTGGAAGCATAAGAATAGGAGTTACCACAAGATCAAGATTGGCAAACTTTTGTGGGCACTACTCTTTCGTGTCCATGATTGAGCCTCTCTCCGTGGAAGAAGCATTACAAGACGCTGATTGGGTGATAGCCATGCAAGAAGAGTTGACACAACTTCACTCGGAATGAAGTCTGGTCCTTAGTGGAATGCCCTAAGCAAAATTTAATTGGAACAAAGTGGGTGTACCGCAACAAACAAGATGAGGATGGGGTAGTGACCAAGAACAAGTCAAGGTTGGTTGCCAAGGGCTATACTCAAGTTGAAGGCTTAGACTTTGGAGAAACCTATGCACCGGTAGCAAGACTTGAAGCAATCCGCATCTTATTGGTATTTGCTACTCATCATGATTTCAAGCTCTTTCAAATGGATGTCAAGAGTGCATTCTTGAATGGCCCAATCTCCGAAGAAGTTTATGTTGAGCAACCACCGGGCTTTGAAGACCCTCAATTTCCCAACCACGTCTACAAGCTACATAAGGTGCTCTATGGTCTTAAGCAAGCACCGAGAGCATGGTATGAATGCCTTAAGGAATTTCTCTTAAGGAAAGGCTTTGAAATAGGCAAAGCCGATCCTACTCTTTTCACTCGCAAAGAAGGGAATGATTTATTTGTATGCCAAATATATGTCGATGACATCATATTTGGTTCTACTAACAAAGCTTGGGCGGATGAATTTAGTAGGATCATGACTAAAAGGTTCGAGATGTCCATGATGGGAGAGTTGAAGTTCTTTTTTGGATTTCAAATCAAGCAACTCAAGGAAGGCACGTTCATAAGTCAAACGAAGTACACTCATGACATGCTCAAGAAGTTTGACATGGACAAGGCCAAGCCCATCAAGACACCAATACCATCAAATGGACATCTTGACCTAAATGAAGATGGAAAAAGCGTGGATCAAAAGGTATATCGCTCCATGATTGGATCTTTGCTTTACCTTTGTGCATCTAGGCCCGATATTATGCTTAGTGTATGCATGTGTGCAAGGTTTCAAGCCAATCCTAAGGAATGCCATCTCATGGCTGTTAAGAGAATCTTTAGGTATTTAGTGCACACTCGTAACCTTGGTTTATGGTACCCTAAGGGCTCCACTTTCAATCTACTTGGCTACTCCGATTCGGACTATGCCGGTTGCAAAGTAGATAGAAAGAGTACATCCGGGACTTGCCAATTCCTTGGAAGGTCCTTGGTGTCTTGGGGTTCGAAGAAACAAAATTCCGTTGCCTTATCCACCGCCGAGGCCGAGTATGTTGCAGCCGGCGCTTGTTGTGCTCAACTACTTTGGATGAGGTTCACTTTGAGGGACTTTGGTTGTACGTTTAGCAAGGTGCCACTCTTATGTGACAATGAGAGTGCCATCAAGCTAGCGAACAACCCCGTAAACCACTCAAGAACAAAGCACATAGACATAAGACACCATTTCTTGAGAGACCACGAAGCCAAAGGAGATATCGCTTTAAGTCATGTGAGCACCGAAAAGCAACTAGCCGATATCTTCACAAAGCCTCTTGATGAACTAAGGTTTTGTGCTTTGAGGAGTGAATTAAATATCTTGGATTCTCGTAACTTGGCTTGAGATCATGCACATGTTTGATTGACTTAGGCTAGATCTTTACAAAAGAAAAGGATTTTGAAAATTGGTGTGGATTTACTTTGAAAAATATTTGGATTTTTCTCTAGGTACAACACTTGAACTATTGTTCTCATTGTATGTCTGTGGCTAGTATCAAGTGTTGGAACCTCTCTAGCTCATATTAGTTTCACTCATAATCATCTCTATCCATCTCAAAATCAATTCCTTGAAAATCTGCTGCTCAGTCTCAGGGGGAGCCGGATAGTCCGGGTTTTTCCCCGGAAACTCCGGATTTCCCGGAGAGTCCGGGCTCAACCCGGATAATCCGGACCTTAACTCCTATAAAAGCGTTTTCACCGCAGTCAAACCCTAGCTTTTCACCTCTTTCACTGCGTGGACCGTTTTTTCTCCTCCCCCGTCACCTCCCCCGCGCCCCTCTCCTCCCCTTGGTTCCTCCATAGAACCTAGGGTTTCTACCCCCCAAATCTTGAGAGAGGGAGGGATTCAAGCACCCAAGGTGTGGGAAGCAAGGTGCTGCTGTTGGTTTGAAGTTTTGAAGGAGTTCCCTCTCGGTTTCCTCTCTCCCCTAAGGTATTCAAAGGCCCCTTTGCCCGATCTCCTTTTCTAGGTCATAACTTGCGAAATCTCTTGGATAGGATTGTTCCTTAGACTCTAGAAGTAGTGGATCTGCAATATCTTGAGTTTCCCGTGGTGGATTTGTGAGGCATTGTGATTTAGGGTTTCACCAGGAAAACCCGGATACTCCGGATTTTTTTCGGACATTCCGGACTGTCCGGGATTTTTCCCGAAAACTCTGGCTTTTCGTAGTGAAACTCCAAATCACAGTGACACACACCTTTTCCATGGATGATTTCTTATGTGCTCCTTGCTACTCATCTCCAGATCATGAGGAAAAAGTACAAGCAAGACGAGCCGGCCACCCAAAGGAGGACAAAGGCTTGGCACAATCCTCAAACCTTGGGGTTGTGCATGAAACTTTGGGGCTGGGCTCCTCTCAGAGATCCACTCATGCTCGTGCCCCTGTTTACACCGAGCAAGAGATCGAGGAAGAGGAAGAACAACAAGTTGTTGGTGAGCAAGAAGGGGAAGAGGAGGAAGAAGATACCGATCAGTACAGAGTTGCTCCTAGGCATCACGGGAAAGGTCCAGCTCAGCCATCAAGGAAATCCCGTGAGGCCCCCTACATCTCCCGCTCTAGACCTGTGCCTCGTCCATCCATGCCAAAGAACCGTCCCACTCCCTACTCCCAAATCTGTCCTAGAACTCCACCACGTCTCACGGCAACCTTTCCATCAAATGTGAGGGTGGTGACTACCCCTGTCAACCTAAGGGACCCCGGGGCTGTGCAAGGGTTTGCCCAACAAATGGTAAGAGACTATGCTAGAAATGCCCTTGCAGTCAGAGAGCAGAGGGAGGAGGATGTCTACATGTATATCTCTAGTGAGGCACTTGGGTCGAGGTTTTGGTGTGACTTCCATAGGGACTTCTACCAGACAGTGATAAGAAGCCCACATATCAAGGTAAAGAACAAGTCACTCATTGTGGAGATGAAGTACATTGAGTGGGCATACTATGAGAAGTTGGAGAATCCCACCTTTGATGCCGTCATTGATAGGTGCAAGGAACTTGGACTATATGAGATCATGGGTTTTAAATATGGATGGAATAGAGAGATTCTTGCTCAATTCTATTGTTCCTACTTCTATAACTCTCATCAAAACACTATCACTTGGACCACTCAAGGCGAGAAGTACACCATTGACTACATGACCTTCTCCCGCTTACTTGGTCTTGGCTCAAAGGATGAAGCTCGCACTCCAATCCATAATGAAGACAAGTACAAGCCCAAGGATATGGCATATATGTTCCCCTCCACCTTCCTAGCTCATGAGGGGAAAGCTGATAATCTCATTCCTTACTATTATTACTTCAATCAGTTTTTTCGTGCCACTATTGATCCAAAGATGGGAGACAACACTGCTCTTAGGCACTATGCCGTCAATCTCCTCAATCGTGTGGCCCCCGAAGAAGAAGGCTTTTGCATCTTTGACTTCATTTGGAATGAACTTCGCCGTGCTATGTGTGACCTCATGAAGCACCTCCCATATGCTCCATACATCATGTATATGATTGAGAGCGTCACCAATACCCAATTTCCAAAGGATGTCACTCATGAGCCCCTTAGGCATCTTCGTGCTAGAGACAAGAGAGCCCCCATGAAGAAGAGCACAAGATTTGCCTGATCTTCTAGTGCTGCCCCTCGCCATGATGATGAGCCCCTTCCTCGCTCCTCACACTCATCCAAATCCTCTCGCAAGGTTAAGGGCTCCATGGTCAAGAGGGCTTTCAAGAGTATCTTCTCCATGTGCAAGCACATCATCACCGAGACTAATGAGAACCGTCGTGACATCATTGAGATCAAGTCTCATCTTGGGCTTCCTACGGACACTTATCATGAGCTCCCCGAATTTGATGACCCGTTTGCGGAGTGGGATGCCCATGATGCCGCTGCTGCTGCACAAGAAGAAGAAGAAGAGCGCGAGGAAGAAGGACAAGAAGAAGAAGAAGAAGAAGAAGAAGAAGAAGAAGAAGAAGAAGAAGAAGAAGAAGAAGAAGAAGAAGAAGAAGAAGAAGAAGAAGAAGAAGAAGAAGAAGAAGAAGAAGAAGAAGAAGAAGAAGAAGAGGAGGAGGAGGAGGAGGACAACAATGAAGAAGAAGAAGAAGACGACGACGACGATGAGTGATCGCTGCTGCTGCTGCTCCTACACTTCCTTTTTGGCGCTTGATGCTAAAGGGGGAGTGAGTATCTTAGTTTCGTTTCATGTTTGAAACTTGGAGGATTTGAGAACTATGGTCTGTAATAACTCTTTTATGTGTGAGACTATGTGCTGTGAGCTTGAGACTATTTGGTTGTGTGCTTGTGATGCTAGATAGGCTGCATTTTATTTATCTAAGGACGCATTTGATAGTTTGAAAATTTTCTGTGATGATTTGATTTCTGCTGAGTCTTCAAAATCCGGATACTCCGGGTTTCCCGGACCCTCCGAGGTGAATCCGGACACTCCGGGCTTTGACACTACATCCTCTTTTATTTCTTATTGAGTGCATGAACTGTCATACGCATCACACATATCCTTGGCACAAACACAAACACCCCACTGTTGATCATCCTGTCTCACTCTCATGTTTTTCTCTCTTGTGCAAAATATGGTGCTTAAAGCACCTATGAGATTCAAACTCCATATGTACAAATTGGGGGAGTGTTGCAAGATAGATCAAAGGCTCTTTACTGAATTTTATTTATCTCTCTTTTAAAAGCTTAAAGGTGTTGTCATCAATCACCAAAAAGGGGGAGATTGAAGAGTATCTTGGCCCCCTAAGTGGGTTTTGGTGATTTAATGACGGACCATTAAGCTACTAATGATGTATTGAGTATATGAGCAGGTACTAAAATTCTAAGATGGCATCTAAGCGCTCCATTGCTATATAAAAAGGAAGTAATGCTAAAAGGAGGATTCCTCGGAGGTTTATTTATTTTATATTTTGAAATTGAGTCCTAGGAATGTCGTACTATAAAGAGGGACATGGATTGTATCTTCCAAGAGTAGAAAAAGGTGCTCTAGATGACTAACCAAAATCCTATGAGAGACACCTTGCACTGCACGATCACCGAGATATCCTTAAGTGTGCTGACTCTGGAAGGCCGGACAATCCAGGTTTTATCCCGAACAGTCCGGACTTCCCAGAGTGTCCGGGCCTAGTCCGGATACTCCGGGTCTTAGAGCTGTAACAGCTCTTTTCTGGGTGAGGAGGTATTTATACCCCCTCAACCCTATCCATTCTCACTCTCTTGCCTCATTTTCGCCCTGTAGCATTCAGAACACCTTCTCCCTCCTCTTTACTCCCCTTGGCACTTGGTTGTTGAGCTTTGGTGGGGCTTAAAGGAGGAATTCAAGGCTTGAGCAAGTGAGAGTGCTAGTGAGCTGATTTCCCATCTCTAGAGCACCTCGTTCTTCGCTTGGTTGGCAATCTCGTGTTTGTTACTCTTGGAGCTTTGAGCTCCTAGCCGGCTAGGCGTTGCCTTGGAGCATCCAAAGGATTGTGGCTGCCCAAGGAAGTTTGTATTACCTCGTGATTGAGTAAGTAACCCTAGCTCGATCTTTGTGGTCGCTAGGGGGAGGAAAGTGACCTAGGTGTAAAGGTCCACCCTTTGTGGGTTCCTCAACGGAGACGTAGAGCTCAAGGTGTGAGCTTGAACTCCGATAACAAATCCCTTGTGTCTCTTGTGCTTGTTGCTCATGCTATATGCTTGAAATCCTCTTGAGTATATTTCTAGGGTTTGTGGCCGATCTACTCCGTGGTGAGGTTCCTATGTTTCTAGGTGGTGGAACAAGCTTGTATCTCAGTATTACATAACCTATTTTCACAGATTTGAGTTTGGGCAAGTTTGATTGCAGTTTCTTTGGTCGCCTCCTCAAAGGCCGGACAATCCGGACATTTTTCCCGGATACTCCGGATTTCCCGGAGTATCCGGAAAAATATCCGGAGACTCCGGACCTTGGTCTGATAAGTTGTTTTAAGTTGTGATTTTTTAGGAGCGACTATTCACCCCCCCTCTAGTCGACCTCTAGATCCTTTCAGGCCTGAGTCTCTAAGTACCACTACTTCGTTTTGCAGTCATTCTTGAGTACTCGGGGAATGCTTTAATAAGTGACGGTTTTAAAACAAAATGAAAGCTGTTCAAAACAGTGCGCACACAAGTTCATTTTGTCCCTCTATTGAATAAACTGATACAGCTAATGAGAAGGCCCGGAGCCGTCTGCTGGTGTGTCTCTTGGAATCAGGTCCAGGTCCTTCATTGCAGCATCAGCCAAGGCGCGGGTGAAGGTGGCGCAGTCTTCCTCGATCTTGTCGTACTCCTCATTCGAGTAGCCGGGAGCCCAACCGCTACTCAGCGCCGGGAGGTCCAACCCCTGATAGTGCGAGTTGAACATGGAGAGGACTCGGTGCACCACCTTCCGAGATGTCGACAGCTCTTTCTCCCTGACAACACCTGGCAGAAGGTTGACTCGATCGCCAAGCGTCCGGGGAGGCATCTGGACCGGAGGGACGCCGAGTTCCGACAGGATCCGCTCGATGAACCGACCAAATTTGGTACGGTCCCCGATATCCTTCTTGCGTGCCTCCTCCGCCTCGTGCTGGGTCTTCCGGGAGTCCTCGAGCTCGGCCTTGACCTCTGAAGGGGGAAGGGGTCAGAGTTTGGTTGCGGGAGGCGCAAGCAGAAGAAGAGACAAGGCAAGGAGATCTTACTCGCGAGTTGGTCCGACAAATTCTTGGCCATCCCATACATCTCGTGGATCTTGAGCTCGACAGTGGTGAGTTCCTGTGCCTTTTCCACGAGCTTGATGATCACGGCAGCACGAGCCAACCGAAGCCCTGACAAAATCAAAGGACTAGTCAGCATCTACAACGAGTAACACGAAGAAAAGGGCATCACAAAAGTTGAAAGCGCAAAGCTGTTCACCCTCAAGATCTTGCGCCAGCTTGCTGCTGCCTTCTCAGAGCCGGGTCCCCTCATCGGTGGCCTCCTGCAGCTTGGTGGAGAAGTCGCAGACCTGCTTGTTCGCTGTTTTAAGGTCCACCTCGGCGTGCACCAAGTCCTGCTGCAGATCCGCCACTTTCTTCTCGAGCGCCGCCTTCTCTTCAGCAGCAGTCCGGGACGCGGCCTCAGCGGCGGTAGGTGCAGCAACAGCGGTCTGAGCGGACTCCGTGGTAGTTGCGGCGGCAGAGCGCAGCTCCGCGGCTATGGCCTCTGCCTCGGCAAGCTTGGTCTCGAGGGCCGCCTTCTCCGACACAGCGGCATCCGCAGCAGACTGCGCGTCCACTGCGCGGTCCTCTGCAGACTTTGCCGTGGCTTCAAGCGCACTTCTCCTCGACGCTTCACTCGCCGTCACCCCTGCAGCCGCCAGTCGGGCGGCAACCAGCTGCATCTCCAGCTGGACCTTCTCGGCCCGGAGCTCCTCGATGGTGCGCGTCTTCCTGGCACTGCAGCTAGCAAGCACCTGGACCGAGTAGAAGATTAACCACAGCTGCGGAAACAATAAAACGAAGTCAGGATTGGGTTTGGCTAACTCACCGACGAGGCCGGAATGACAAGCTCATTGACTGCCTGCTCCGCCCACCGTAGGCCCCACTCGAGATGGTGACGGGCCGTGGCCTCTTCATCCTCGTCATCGTGCGCCTCGGCTTCGTGGGCTCCGGTCCATGAGGCGTGCTCGAGGCCAAGGTTGTGCTCTTCCCCCTCCGTGGCTGGGAAGGGGCGGGCTCCCGAGCTCTCTCTGACCTCACGAACGGTGACCGGGGAAGCGCCGCACGCCGTGTTCATGAGGGTGGCAGGCGCCTGCACATCCGGGTGCGGCGGGTCCGTGCTCACCACCACCTCTACGACGTTAGCGGCGGGCTGGCGCGACAGCTCTGGCGGCACGACGGAGTCCGGCCCTGCTTCTGCCGTCTGGATCGTGGACTCCTCAGCGCTCGCCACGGCCACCTCAATCGCGACGGCGACCAGGGACTGGAGGCGCCGCGGGGGTGCGATCACATTCTCCTCCTGCGACGCACTCGGAGCGGGCGCTGGCGATGTTGATCTCGGCTTGGGTGGCGACCGCCTCCTCGGAGAACGCGACCCCCACCGCGATGGGTCGCCTGAGGGACGACGGGCGGATGAATCACGGCCTGCCGGCCGCCTGGACGAGTCACCTCGTCGCGGGGAGCCCTCCTCTTCCTCTGATGTTCTTGGCCGCTGGGGCCCGACCGGGAGGGAGTCACCCTCCGATCCTATTGGACGGGGTGCGGAGATGGGCGCGAGCTAGAGCTCGTCCCCTGCTCACGGACGGCCGGCTCCGACCGCTGCCTAGAGCTGGTCCCCGCGGCTTGCTGCTGGGGAGGGGGCGACACAGACGACGACGACGACAGTGCGCTCCAGTCGACGCCAGCGCCACCATCATCAGCGGACCATGGCAGTGACAATGAAGGATCCTCGTCCGAGAAGACTGCGACCTCGTTCATTTTCCGACGCTTGGCGCGGCGATCGTCCCGCTCGCGCTTCGCGATTTCCTTGTCCTTGTGCTTGGCCTTGCGGTCGGCCCTCCTCTTATCCACGGCAGCCTGGGCGCGATTCGGCATCGCGTCCTGAGGAAGAGGAGGCTTCGCGGGGAGAGGGGCCGCATGCCTCAACTAAATACAAGAAAGAAAACGAGATCAACACGAGGAATGGAGTTCTGAGAAAAACAAAGTCGGAAAAAGAACGCGAGCTAGTTGAAGGGTTAGTCGGAAAGAAGATGAACTTACGTATTTTATGGTCCCCTCTCGGGGGAGCATGGGTAGGAGTCGGGACAACGGCCACGAGTAGGTGGCTTTCCCGATGGCCAACCCCACACGACGCTGGATCTCATCCAATGAGGGGAGCAGGGGCGCCATCATGGTCCCTTCGAAGGGAGCCTTGTCGGGTGTCATCTGGCAGATGCGAAGGCGCCGCCGCCGGAGCGGGACGATCCCTAGCGCGTGGTACTGGCCGATGACGGCCGCCAAGTCAACCCTGGAGTCACGCAGCTTGGACAGCACCGCCCATCAGTCCCCGAGCAGCCTCTCCTGGTCCGCCTCCGGGGGCTCGTAGCTCCAGTTCGCTAGCACCTCGGCGATTGAGGCGCCGGTATACTTCGGCAGCGGGTGCTCAGGGTCGTTCTTGAGATAGAACCAACCTTTGTGCCACCCACTGTTGGAGCTCATCAACGTGAAGGGGATGTACTCCTCTACCCTCCCCGTCTTCATCCGAAGGTTGGCGCACCCAATCGTCGCAGGGAGCGACTTGTCCTTCAGGCAGACGAATTTGAAGAAGTACCGAAAGAGATGCCAATGGGCGCCCACTCCCAGGTACCCCTCACACAGCTCCTCGAACGCCGCTATGTGTTGGATGCTGTTTGGGTTGAGGTGGTGGAGCTGCAGCCGGTACTCCGCGAGGACGGCACGGATGAATCGCCCGGCAGGGACAGAGAAGCTGCGCTCGTGGAATGTCACGAACGAGACGACGTAGTCTGGAGGCGGATGCGGAACGGACTCGCTGCCCGGAACCTTCCATTCCTCGGTGGCGGTGAGCACCGGCAGCTAGCCGGCGGCGACGAGACGCTGAAGGATCCCGCGGGTGACGTTGGAGCGTGTCCAGTTCGACATGACGTTGTCTAGCTTGGGGCGTGAAGTGGATGAAAAAAGCGGCGGCGACTGCGCAAGGGATAGAGCGGACGAGCGAGCGGCACTGGCTATGGCAAGGAATCGGGGGAGCAGATGGTTCACACCTCAACCAGCGTGCGGATTATAAGGAGCGGACGTGGACGCCAGCCTTAAATGCTGGCCCCACCACGCCGTAAAACCGCCCGCTCAGAGGGCGCTTCCCCCGAGGCGACAGGGGCATGCTTGCGTGACGGTTCGATACCAGGTGGGCTCGCGAATCTGAACCGGCAGTGTGTCGTCCCCACCAACCGCCACGTCAGCCACGACCATCATGATAGGCGCAACTGCCGATACGGCCACGACCGCCTCGACCGGTGGTTTCGAAACGGAAACAACTTTTCAAGATTCAAACCCCACAAACGAGTCTACAACTCCTTCGTGGGCTCGGGGGTTACATCCGGCGGATGCGCTCGTGCGCACCCATCGAGCAAATTAAGAAGCAAGAATTACTACAACGCTTCCCCGGCGCTGAGCCTGCGAGCGAGTCCACTGACTCCCACCACAGGCTCGGGGGCTACTGACAAGGGCCTGGAATAGGGCCCCCTAAGCAACGAGATAATCTCCTTTGAGGTGGAGTCATCTGACACCATTGACAATGTCAAGGCCAAGATCCAGGACAGGGAGGGATGTAGATCTTCGTCAAGACCCTCACTGACAAGACTTCCCCACCTCCGAGTACCTCCGCCCCGTCTCCGAGTACCCTCCGCCTCACACGAGAACTCTCCGCCTCGCACGAGTACATTCCGCCTCGCCTCCAACTAACTCGTTCGCACGAGTAGCCTCCGTCTCCGACTAGGACGGGGCCCACACGTGGAGGTCGGAGCGCGGGTCAGGGGCCCCACACGAATGTGGCACCGCCCCAACTCTCGAACTCCCCCGCAACGACATGTGGGACGCCAGTTTTCCACGCCATGCAAAGGCCACAGCTGGCGGGACGGGAGGACAGCCGGTTCTGACAGGAGCCGTAATGCTGCACAATGCATCCTCACAGCCTCCAACACGCCGTCCCATCCAACACCAAATGCACGCCACCCCGTCAGAGCAGGCACTCGATTACCGCCTACAAGAGGCGCCTACTGATACTTAGGCCACGACGTGGCGGGCCTAAACAACACTTAAAGGGACTGAGTCACCAAGGGAGCTACTCGGAGGAGACGCCAAGTACCCGGGACAAACAGTGCCGCCCGCACACGCGGCAGTCTTCAACGCCACCACTACACAGCACCCTTCAATGCCGCCTGACGGACATCGACGTCGGAAAAGACCCTCCACTACCGTAGCACTGTAGCATATTTTCGTTTTCCTTCTTTGCCCCTCGCCCTTGCATCTATAAAAGGGGGAGGAGTGCAACCATTTGAAGGGCTGACCGATCACCAAGTTTGTAACCCCTACTACAGACATTCCTGGTATAGGAACACGAGTACTCGGAACTGGACGTAGGGTATTACTCTCCGGAGGCCCGAACCAGTATAAAACCCTTGTGTCTCCCGTGCCAACCATCCGGGTCCGACACACGATTCGTTACAAATCTACTGCCGGCGGTTGAGAACCCCGACAGATGGCGTTGGGTGAGAAAAGTTAACGATTTTGGCAGAAACCGGACCTGATTCAGGTGACCTGATTCGGGTGAGAAATATTTTCAATTATTTTCAATCTTTGGAGTATGAGATTATATTTAATGGTTGAACTTCGAACATTAGCCTTCCTTTGCTGCTCTAACTTAGATGCAACAAAGCTTCTAGCCAAATTTTTGAACTCAACTCAAATAAACTAATTTGTCATGAATTATTCTCTCGGCTTTCAACTCAATAATGAACCAACCCTACAATGGAAACTTGCCACTCTTAAATCTTAATGATCAAATTTTCGATATGACCTCACAAACTAAAGTGAATAAACCTTCAAATCAAATTTATTGTTTTCCAATTTAAATAAAGCAAAGCTTTCAACACTAATTTATAACATACTCCAAAAAATATGATCTCTCTCTCCCTCTCCAAGCATACCTTGAGAGATCAATGGATTTATTACGACATGCATGTCATTATCGATGTGCACATTATTAGAGAAATTAGGCATGTATATCTTGATAATTGATGAACTTATTGCATATTCTTCCTTTTGCTAGATACACCAACTACGACTAAAACAATAATTAGCCTAAATAAGTAAATATAGATACCTTGATAAAAACTAATTTGATGTTGAAAATGGTTTTAAGGATAAGCTTACCAAATGTATACATCGTTTGACTTGTACGGATGCGAGCGTTTGCACTACCTAGAAATACTTACTCCTCCGGTTTGGTAAATGAAGTCGTTTTGGAGAAGATTTAAATCAAACATTGGGAATATAAATTATGAATAACTTTTAAGTCATTGAGTTTGGAAATGTGAAAACCATATCAATAGATTTGTCTTGAAAAATATTTTGATAAAAAATATACATATATAACTTTTTAATAAATATTTTTATAGAAAAGAGAAATCAAAATTGTGTTTTTGAGACTGTGCCGCTATCCTAAATGACTTCATTTACCAAATGATTTCATTTACCAAACCGGATGGAATATATTTCGAGACGGATTAAGCATTGAGTAGAGTACCAATTAAATTCCGTGGCAACCGGCGTGCGTAGCCGAAGCGAATTTCAGCTTTGCTCGACTCTGGGCATCCGCAGCAGTTCAAATTTGGGCACTTGTCACCGGCCAAGCAGCGCGACACGTATCGTGACGTGCCCGCGCCGAATGCCGCATGGGCAGGTTGCGCCGGATCGTTGGCCGCCGGTCGTGCCAGAGGGCGACCCGCCGACTGATAAAGGAGTTGACGTTGTAGCCGCTGGAGAATTCGACCTCCGCAGAAAAGGCGCGCGGGAAAGAGAGGAAGCTGATCCCAACCTGCTAAGCATGCAAGTGGATACCCATTGAGTCAACCAGTGGCTGACTAAAACAACTCATTAATAATTTTTTTGATATTTTTGGTTACACTGACTCATAACAACACTTACCCATGGGTCAACCAAAATCAACACCAATCCATTTACACTATAATACACTTCAAAAACCAAACCAATCCAAATCATTTACTCATTTTTCTTTTTATCTCAAAACTAACAAAATCAGTTCAATTATCTAATTTTAAGGTCTAACTTTGGGTGTGGACCCCACATAAGGATCTGGCTTCATCAAGTTGCACGGAGTAGCGGACTGTCATATTAAGCATCTTCAGCAAATTTCGGTCAAATCTGCTAAAATTTTATAGTGTGAACGCGAGCTTTTAATTCTAGGGTCCGAATCTGGAGGTGGGTCCCACATATAGATTTGAGTTCACCGATTTGCACAGATTAGCGGACTATCATATTAAGCATCTCCAGCAAATTTCGGTCAAATCCGATTAAATTTTATAGTGTGAACGCGAGTTTTTAATTCTAGGGTCCGGCTCTGGAGGTGGGTCCCACATATAGATTTGAGTTCACCGATTTGCACAGAGTAGCGGACTATTATATTAAGCAATCTCCAGCAAATTTCGATCAAATCTGCTAAAAATTTATAGTGTGAACATGAATTTTAAATTCCAAGATTCGACTCTGGACGTAGGTCCCACATAGAGAGGATGAACTTGGGATGAGACCTTTATGTAGCAATTGGGTTACCTAAGTAACCCACAACGCTCAACACTACTTAGCACCAAAGTTTTAGTGGGTCGACCCAATAGGTAATTACACCACTTTTTATCTTTTAGGTTTTGGATTTTTGGTTCAATCCACTAAAATCTGCATCCTTAGGGCAGCTCTAGTGTGCGTGCTAAGAAGGTGTGAGGATGACAGAGAAGGCAATAAATGAGGTGCAATACATTGGATAGGGGGTGCTAGCTTAGCAAATTCTGGCACCAGCAGCTCACTTCGGCACCTGGTGCGAGCAATAAAGAAGCAAATTTTGCTCTCTCCGTTCTGATTTCTAGCAGCAACACCTCTGATCTTTGCATGTATTGTGTCCTTCTAGAGTATATTTTAACTAGTTGTGGGGTCCGTTGTAGGCAAAAACAAAGTGCCACACGTTAGAGAGAATTTAGGATTATAGCACCTTCATGATGTGGTAGTGCTTAGTATAAGCTAAGGAAATACACACCGGAGCTGCCCTTACAACCTGCCACACCGCCGACCACTCTCACCGAGATGACTTGTCGGTCTTTGTTTCGTGGACGAAGCCCATGACACATTCCATGCATCTAGGACCAGCATGCATGGGGCCCAGGGTGCACGGATGAGACCAAAATCCAGGGTGACAAATTTGATGTGCAGGTTGCAGCACTAGGACTGTCTAGCACAAGGATCCACAGGCCACTGGGCGCTACATACCACCACCTTTAAGTACTGAAGTGGGAGAAGTGAATCAGTGATCAAGGACTTGAGATCATTGTAAAAACAAAAGAAAGATACAAAGAAAAGGGGGGAACATGAAGCATCAAGCACAGATGCAATGCAGAGACGACGGCAAGACACGGAAGAGATGCACATGCATGGAGACTGAAGTCGATCAGGCCAGGGTCCTCCTCTCCCAACAGCGAAATCTGCGTCAAAAGGATGGAAGATCTCTACTGTGAGCACGTACGAAGGCCCCGAAGGAGCGGCGACGACGAGCTGAGGGCGATCGATCGAACGCCGGACCGACAGCAAGCTCTCTCTCTCTTTGGATGCCGCCAGGGGGCGTAGCAGGTGGGGGACTGGCTGGTGGGGGCGTGGTGTGCAGTGTGTGGTGGCGCTCATCAATAGGATGCAAATGCAATGCAACAACGGCATGTGATTCCGTATGCTGTGCTTCGTTCCTGGCATCATTGCATGCAAACAAGTTGCCCGGCGCAGGCGTGACATGTTTGGTCCTCGGTGGCGAGGGCCTGCTACGGCTTTTCTGTTCCTTGATTCTCCTCACGTACTCCTTTTTACCTTTTTTTCCCCTCTCTCTCGATTGCTTGGTTTGAATGTTTGATGATCAGCTCAGTCTCAACGTGAAAACTTTTGACCGGATTGACGATTACGAACGTACGCCGGCGCCCTTTGCACTTGTCTGCTACTACACCCAGCTACGGCTAGCTCGATGAACGATCCAAGTGTCTGTTCGTACACGTACATCGATCGTCGTCATCTTAATTTTCTTTGAAACGAACTAGGTAAGGGAGCCAAACGACCAATATAAGATCAGATAGTCCCAGTCTCATCTAAATCTATCATGAAATATGTCTTGCTACAGTGTAGTATTTGTTTTTGCGCTCGCGCGCGGTGTAACACAAACCTTTTTTTAGAAACGTAACACGATCCTTTTCAGCGCGCATGATTAGCGAATCTAGTTTACCCTCGGCCCCATACACGCACACACTGACTCACATCATGCAGCTAAGCTGTCGTGCGGGGTCGTCGGCCATGTGACGCGCGGGGCCTCCTTTTTCAGCTTGCCAAGCAAAACCAACCAACGCCGCGGCGCAACGGCAGGCGCACTGCACGTAGGCACCGGTCGTCGGTGGTCGATCGACCAGGTACGGTGTAGTCTCGACTTTCCCATGCAAGCCGTTCTGTGGTTACGACCCACCGAGCGTGCTAATGTAATGGTCGAGAACTCGAGATCGCACGCGCCCGATCGACCCCGCCGGTACGTGTGTACGCTCGCCGTGGCTACACATGTTCGTAGCTCGCGGCGCCGGCCGCCGCGCGCAAGAGTCCAAAGACCCCGCGTCGGCCGGGAAGTTATCCGTTAACTTCTCCCATGATTTTATCTCATTTGCCACGACGAGAGAGAGAGGATAAAGAAACTTATCCGTGGAATGAATCGCGCGCTTGAATGCTTGATCGATCGCTGACGACGCCGCCTCGCGCTTGACAGCGACGCCGGAGTGGCCGGCCGGCCGGCTGTGCCGCCTCTCCGTCGTCGTCCGATCCCCCACGAGACGAGAGACCGACCACGGCGTGGGTGGCAGCGTCCAATTGATTGCACGCGCATCGTCTCAGGCTGTCAGCTCGTCGTCGGGTCGTTGTGCGACGAGTCTGCGTTTCCGGAGGCCCGGCCGGCCGGGTCACCACCTCGCTCGATCAGGTACTGTTGCGTCGTTATCCGTAGCCGTCGACGAGTCTGAGATTTCAGCGCGCGGATTCTCCGGTGGTGGTCGGTGTTCAACCGTTGGTGGTGGAAATCGCACGCCTACGTCTACGTGCAGTGGTTGGGTGCCGCAACGTGCCGTGGTGTTGTGAGCGCGGGGTGCCGTGCTAAACCGGCGAGCGACGGGCGGCGGGCCGGCACAAGGAAGTTTAGCACGCAGCGGGGGTGGGCTGGCGCTGTGGCTAAATAAATATCGGATATGGTTGGGGCCGGCCCAATTTGCCACATATCACAGGCGCTGGTTTGTTTGGGTCGTCGCTTTTTAATTAGGCCTATCTGGACCAGTCGACGACGACGATGATACACCGACGGGCCGAGCGATCCAGGGCCCACGGAAAAAAATGCATTCAGATTATTTGCTTCTAGCGCCTGGCTGCTCGACCAGCCGCCCAGTCGGCACGACGGCACTGCTGGCTCACGCCTCACGCGTCGATCGCATGGCTCCAATTTGCAAGTCGCTCGCCGCAATGGTTGACGTACGGCCCCAAGTCTTCGCCGGGACCATTGTTGACCTCAGCGTTTCCTTCGTACTATTATATGCGGCGGATTCGACGACTGGCCTAACAATCGCCGCAAGATGCGTGTGTGCTCCATTGTCCATTGCCATTCATTCGTATTTTTCCTCCACGGTTGATGACGCATGGCCAAGCCAACTGGATGCAAGTACAGAGCGGTGGGCGTTAAGCATATACACAGGTGCTACCCTACCACAATCTTCGTCACACCATTCACTATTCACTTCACGGTTAACACAAATTGTTTACAAACAATAATGCGCGCGATCCCTCCCTGTGCCGCATGCAGCAGACACCGTCCATCTCTAGAGCAGATCCCAAACGCATGAAGCAGTATGCCAGTATGTCTCTTAATTGAGATTATCTCTTCCGAGACGAAGTGGTGGGGCCAGTACTGCATGCACTGGCCAATTATCTGCTCCGTCGATTCTCGATCGGTTCGCGTCCTGTCCAAGTGGTTCTCATGCGTGGGATCTCCGAAAGACGACTATATGCATGCAGTCAATACGCGCTATCGGGATAGCGCGCCATTATACTCTGCTCTTGACGCGGCAGAAGCAAAGCAACTAGATAAACAGTACAGACTGAGAGCAAATAGGCTGAAATTTGATGTTATTTGAAAAAAAAAACATGATTCGTTATTGTCATAAAAGGTTAAAAAGTTGCATAATACTATCTCTATGAATCTAGAAATGCTAAAATATACAATTTAAAATGAAAAAAAAGTATGAACCTGTTCGGTTGGCTGTTCTCGACTTGTTACAGCTTATTTCGGTTTATTTCTCTTTCACATAACACTATTCAATCTACCAGCTGAACAATATGCTTCCTACGAGCCGAACAACTTATATGTTGTTATCCTCCTTCACTAAGAAAGCTTCGAAAGGTAAATATATGAACGAAAGGATGTCTCAATATAGGGACCCCTCTATATACTCTTTTTTTGACTTTTTTTTGTCTCTTGAACCGCAACGTCTACAATGCTGTACTTTCTTAAATATATAATTATAATCAGTAGGGAAACCCTTCCTGTTTTTTTTAATAGTAACCCCTATATATGTATCAACAGCTCGAACCGGTACTAGCTACTCACTCCGTCCCAAGTCACTAATCGTTTTGGATTTTCAAAATACATTACTTTTATTATATATCTAGACATAAGTATATACATTTAGATGCACATTAAAAGATGTGTATCTAGAAAAGTCAAAATAAATAGTAATTTGATGCGGAGCAAATACGGAGTACTTTCTAATTTTCTATCTCCGGTGTCTCCTGTCCTGGAAGTTACCCCATCACCGCTTCTTAAAGAACTGGTTGACTTAAGCTCGTCCCGGTCTCCGTAAGTCCCCGAGATGAGCTCACGGCAAATTAAACTGCAAAGCGTGTGTGCAGCGCCGGCGCCTATATAAGCGATGTTAGGTCGACTGATCTAGAGACGGAAACTTAAGCCACTGCACTCTTCCACCGCGGCGGACATCTCTCATCTCCACCGCGGCGGACTCCCACGGCGGGGCGAAGTGTTGAGACGAAAATGGCGATAAAATTGGATAAGACGACGATCATCGTGTGCTCAGTGGTCGGGTCACTAGGAGTGTTGAGTGCCATCTTTGGGTTCTCGGCTGAGGGGACAAAACTCACTGTAAGCACTACCGATCTACTAGCTGCCTAGTTAGTTTTTAAATCATGTATTGCTTAATTGCTTTTCGGTAATACCTTTCGGCACTACCGATCTACTACTCTGTTTTTACTTGTGTTCCTTCTCTGTTTTTTGGACATGATATTGTTGAGCTGTAAACTGAACTTGAATCTTGATTCACCCCTGCATGCAGCCGTATACGATACTGGTTTATGGCAACGACTGCATCTATCCGCAGAACCCAGCGATCGGGCTGGGCATCTGCGCCGTCATCTTCCTGCTGATGGCGCAGATCACCATCTCAGCCGTTGGCGGCTGCTGCGGCTGCTGCAAATCCCGCTCCATACCTTCAGAGACCAAGCGGATCGTCGGCATCGTCTGCGCCGTCGTCTCATGGTGAGTGATCTCGACTGCAGTTCGTTCGTCTCACCGCGCTCGCAGTACACTGCATATGTTCGTATGTAGTAGTACTCCATTTGGCGTCGTGAACACATTATATATAAGCAAATTATTGATCGAGGCTAGTATATATACGCTTTCTGCGCGAGCAGGATAGCGGCGGTGATCGCGTGGGCGCTGCTCATACAAGGAGCGGCGTGGAACGCCAACGTGGTGCGGGAGACCGAGGCCGCGCCGTTCTGCCCCTACCTCAAGGACGGCATCTTCGCGGGCGCGGGAGTGCTCACCCTCGTCGCCACGGCGCTCGGCATCATCTCCTTCATCATGCTGCGGAGGCCGCCGCAGCCGCCGGTCCAGGCGCCGGCGGCGACACCGGCAGCGTCGTCTGTAGGCGGCACACCGCAGCAGTCGCCGTTGAGCGAGGTTGTGATGGGCCGCCCGCTGTTACCTCCGCCGAGCAAGGCACAGGCGTACGTGCAAGTGCAACAACAGGTCCCTCCTACTGCTGCGTCTCATCCACAAGGCAACGGAATCAACGGACAGCAAGCGCCACAGGATCTACAGGCTCCTCCTCTTCCTCCTGCTGCTGGTCAACACAATGGACCCCAGCAAGCGAACCAGCAGTTCGTTCCTCAAGGGCTTCCCGCGGCAGCGGCATGTCCACCCCAGGAACCAGCAAGCCAGCAGCCGCCGCGGCCGCTCGGGGTCCAGCAGCTGCCTCAAGTACCGGTGCCGAATGACTCATCACTCCAGTACGCTATGCCTGTTCCCGTGCCTCATCAGGTATGCGCGGAGATTCCGGCCACTCCTCTCGCAGCTCCTGGCCCTTCGCAAGGCAACAACGGGCTATCGACAGCTATTCGCAACGAATTAGCTAGAGCAACAATCAGATTGGCTGGGAAGGCGGTGGAGCATGCCGTCTTTTCTAACAATGCCGGGGATATCCTATCCTCCATGGTGACTGATGATCCTACCGCTACAGGGGTTGACGTTGGAGCTACTACATACAATGGGGTTGCTGCTGCCTAATCTAGTCTTATGCACCCCTTTTCATGATTTTGCTCCAGTTTGTTGTTTATTCTAGCGGCTTTAAGGTTGAAGGTTGTATCCAGCTTCCACTCGCTGTATTTGCCGTAATTAGCCAAATGTTCAGCAGAATTGTGCAGCTAGACCGTCTATGAATGTTATCTGTAGTTTTTTTCTTAACCAATAACCACCAACCTTTTTATTTCTTATTGTTCAATTTCTCTACTCCTAAAAAGTACGAAGTGGAGAAAAAAATCCGTTAGTACTTTTTCCACTACGTCCGCCCCTAGCCCCGCGCGTCCGCTCCGCTCCCTCCCGTCGATGCCTCTCCGGTTCTCCTCCCATCAAATCAAATCAAACCCTAACGCCACCGCCTCCTCCGCCGAGCACGCCACCCCATCCCGCGGATCAGCCCTCCCCCGCGACATCCGCGCCTTCAGCTCTCCCCCGCGTTGCTTCCCCTCCCGCGGCATCGCCGTCCCCACTTTCTCTTTCTCCATCCGCCGCCAGTGCCTCCCCGCACGGCGCGCCCCCGCCCCTTCGCCTCGACCGCCTTGCCCCTCGAGGTTGCCGGCGGCCTCTGCATCCTCTCACCGTGTCCCCAAGCCCGCTACCTTGCCGTCGCCCTTGACAGCAACGACACCGCACCGCTCATCCCCAAGGTCCCTCTCCTCCTCTCCACGCGCCGCCGGCAACGCCGCCGTCCGCCCCTCCTCCACTCATGTCCCCGCGGCGTCGGGTTCCTACTGGGCTAACCCATGGAGGTCAAGGCCGTTTGCTCCCCCATCGCCGCCTGCCCACGTTGTTGAGAGGTCCACGTCGGGGTCACCAATGTTGTCGTCTAGGACCTCTCCTCCGACGGCGCCTCACCAGCTTGAGATTATGAGCCGCGTCTACATGTTGCCGTCGCACCGCTGCACCTCTCCGGCGTCTCCTCCGCTGCCGCGCCCCCGCACCTCTTCGGATCGACGTCGCCGTCAGGTCAACGCTGCATCTCCGGGTCAATGCCTCCACTGGATCTTGGACGCCGCCGCCACTGCCCGTGGACGCCGCCGACTCCTCCCACATCCTCACGCCGACCAGCCAACTCCGGTGGGTACTTGAGGATACTAGGGTGTTTGGGATTTCGTTGGGATTCCCTTGATTTGTATTTCTGTTGCCTGTTGACTGTTGGATGTTTGAGATGGTGAACGACGCGAGGCACGAGTTCTTTGTTAAATTACGTCGGCAGACCTAATGTATAGATTTTGGTATGGGAGGCCAATCTGATTCTATCCCTTTGGCCAACAATTATGAAGCTTCTAATTTCTAATATGGATAATCAGAGTGAGCTTTCAGTAAGCTTCTGACGACAATGATTAGTTTATTATAACACATGACCCGATCTAATAATGAATATGTGTATAGAGTATAGACTGCAGTGTTTTATCTTCTGTCCATCAGACCACTGTGTCATGGGGGTTCTCACAGTTCTTTGTGTGGTTTTAGAAGGATAGAAGATATTGATTTTAGCTCGCTGGGCATCAATACCATATATGTAAGGATGGAATGGGCAGCCTGGAATCAAACTCACATTTTTGGTAAGCTCTGAATGATAGATTCAGAATTTTTTTATCAGTGATTTTTGATCAGTGACTATAGACAGCATTCATGATAATATTCATGCTACTGGAAATGCAAGAGGTTTGTCAGACTACACGAGTTGAGATTAATCATTATTCCTGTTTTCAGATTGAGAGTTTGTGATATCAAAGACATCAATGGTTAACAACGGCAGGGTTAAATTGCTTGCTGCGTTGGCACGACTCCCAGGAGACATGAATAATATGCTCTTCGACAGATAAGTTCATCAGCACTTGTATTATGGTGAATTTGCCTGGAAATTGGAAACCTTTTGTTGTATGCCTTAAAGTCTAAATTGTATAGTCTTATCTGCTTGTCAAAAGACTAAATTGTATAGTCTTATCTGCTTGTCAGTGTTATGCGGGCTCGATAAGGACATGGAAATAAGTGGACATAATTTACAATGGTGTCTCTTTTTTTGAAATGATACAATGGTGTTTCTGGAAGGTAGGAACTAAGATTAATGATTTTTTTTCTTTCAATATAATAGAAGTGACAATGCTGCTGATTTTTCTTCTCTTCATGAGAGTATTACCAAGCTATTTGGCACCATGTTTCGCTAATGATATGTGCAATAAGCTATATGCTATAATGGTGTGGTGGCATGTCCTCCTAATGACTGAATTTATGTGAAGATACCTTATTAGATACTGGGTCTGATGGTGATCTTGTCTTATGGACTAAGCTTTTATGTGAGGCGAATCTTGATTTTACTGTTTATTTTTGTGAGGTGAATGTTAATTTTCCAATATTCATGTTAGTTTTCCTGGCCAAATGGATCTTTTGCACAAACCTAGAGAATGACTAAGAGGAGCATTTGAGGGAGCAGCTAAACAAAGAAGACTAGCCTGACCATGTAGCTGGTTCTGACAACAATTTGATTGCATTGCTGTGAGGGTATGGTGGTTTTAAAATATATAGTGGGATAAGGGCATTTTGGTGGTGCATTAGCACAAGAATATAATAATAATAATAATAATTTTAGATTTGCGATTTTTATAGTAGGGTGACTGCATCTTTGTAGTATCTATTTGTTTTACCTTCTGCAACCTTGTAGCTTTTCGGTGCTCACTGCAGTATTCGTATTATGTGGAAATGTAATTTACTCATGTCATAGTCAAGCAGCAGGTATTTGAGAACATATGATTCAGGGTTATTGGAAAATTGAAAGATATTGGTCTATTGGTGGAAGCAATTGCGATGCCTTGTTCCCAGGCAGCCTTCGAGGCTGCGGTTCAACAGCAAGCCAGACCAAGAACCTTCACTCCTCTGATTTGATCAGTTGAAAAAACTTCGAGGTAAGCAGTCTTTTTGTTACCTTGTGTTGTTTCCACATAATTTTGTATGCTTCTTTACACAGTTAACTCATTTAGTTCGATGACAATTGAATATCATTGGTTCCGTGAACATCTAAAATGTGCAATGAATCTAGGTGGTTTTTTTTTGCTTGACTGTATCCATAGACAAATTGAATAATGTTCGTTCACTGAACATACGAAAAGTACAGTAAGTCACGTATAAACATATGAGTATTCTTCGTTTTTCTTCCTAGCAGTGGTATTTGATCATATTGTGCACCAAGATACCCCCCTCTGAGTGACTTACATGGTTCTTTTTTTCTTGTTTCCTTGCAGGGTGTACAAACTAAAGCAGCGATTTTGTATTCTTCATCTATAAACTGAAATGCAATATAATTTTTATGGATATATTTGATTAGAACAATACAAGTAATATCTAAAGTATTCAGTAAGTATAAGCTAACATTTACAATGATCCTAAATCATTTCATTGTCTTCTTTCTCGAGGAAAATAATGACGCCTTACTTTCCTGTTCAGAGGTCATCAAGGAATGGTAAGTATGCCTCGGCAATTGGAATGGTAAGAACTTCTGTGTGCTAAATCTTGTGTGATCTGTTCACAGTTGTGGATAGGTATAGGTTTAGACTGCTTGGGCTTGGTATGGATAGTAAATCAGTTTTAAGCTTGCTAGCAAGTGTAGAAGTTGTTGCCAACAGCAAAATCAATTTTGGGATACCAGAAGCTCAGACCAGCAGGAAACCCATTAAATAATTATAAACAAATGTATTTTTCTATTGCATATATATTACAACAGAAAGTGTCGATCAACCTTGTTGGTATACCTTCTTTCTGCAGCCCATTTTGTTTAATGAACAATGTTAATTCATTGGTTTGATGAAACAGAATTAAAACAGACGATTCTTATCTTTATGTCTACTGATCGGCGGTAGCCTGTAGTGATTGGCATCAATTCTTTGGTATTTGGTCGCTCCAGTTATTCCAATAACGATCTATCGTGAGAGGCAATCTAGGTTCCTTTTTCCCTCTGGTGTGGCCACTATAAAAATTTGACCATGCATCTTTTATTTGTAAATTATTTCCTTCAGAGTACAATGGTGTCTATAAGAATATATCTATTGCATGTTTCTTTGAGATGTCCCTATGTATATTTTACAATATTGTGTCAGGAAAGATTCGCCATCGTTTCAAGGTGTGAGTGCTATATGCCCACCAAGCACTGATTTTTTTCGCAAGTGTTAAACTGCATTGATAATCCTTCTTTTTGTCAGGACGATGTTGAACTGATGCACTCTCTAAGCACAAACGCCTACAGATTGACCACCGTTTCGAGGTGTGAGTGCTATGTGAAGAATCTGAACCTGAATAATGTTTCCATTTGCTGACAAAATGGAGGGAGATTCAGCAAAATGAACCTAGCAGACATCGCGTTCTACAACGAACTCTTCGATCCACTTCTGCACAAAGGTGTGTCGCCCAACCTACCTTAAGCTTTGTTACTTGGATCCTGATGACACCATCCTGTCTCTGAATTTCTTTTGAACAGAGTTGAGTTCTGAACTTTTTTCTTTTGCTGGAGTAGGATAGAGCCGTTTGTAAAGCTGACCATCTACGACATCCACAAGAATTGGAGGACAGTAATGGGCGATAACTCAGTGACGGGATCCAACGAGAAGTTGTGTTACTTTTTTCGAATAGAGAAGCTGGGTTACAAGTTGGACTTCATCAGCGTCAACCACTACACCACCCTATACGCCGTCCCTGCATGTTTCACCAAATTGCTTGTTGGGGCAGGAGACCAGCACATGCAGGCGGCCATCACCGGAGAGATTGTTGTGCCAATCTGGTGTGTTTTAACGGTGGTGCTATAAATTTGTGACTGATGCTAAGGATAATATGCACCGGCTTGCATACTCTTTCTACCTTGTCAGCATGCAACTATGCAAGGAATGCTTGAGAAACCTGAGCTTCTTCACAGTGCCAATCCTTGTAAGATGCTTGGACATATATATGCAGAATGAAATTTATGCACCACACGAGTATATCATAAAATGCTGCTATGTTTACAAATTAATCTATTGCTGAACTGTAGAACCTATGTTGAATTATAGGTATGTAATGAGTTCTAAGTCATTTCTCTTGTACCCTTGCTATATTTAAACCTTTCAAAATTAACCATGTCCTCTAATGCTTGACAGGATCCGAAGTCACATGTGTAGAGCACTGGAAGAGCAGTGACACTAACTAATTACTCTCCCCTTCCATGCTCATTCAGTGATTACCTATCAAACATGTCAATTCAGAATATGTATATCTTCTTTTGCTTAATCACATATTGCAACATAAATATTTTGCTGCCCGTGGCAACGCACGGGCACGATCCTAGTTAAATCTCCAAAGAAACAGATGCGAAGGGTAGCAAAACATCATGCATGCACGCGGCCTTAGACACAAAACCCACATCTGTTCCAAAACTTATAAAAATTATAAATACTAAACCAAACATCCAAATTAAAATTTGATTTCACCATTATGTTTGTTATAAGAAGATTTCAAAAACAAGATCACACTTAACTATATTTGGAAGATATTTTAAAATATTTTTAAAAATAACTTTTAAATCACACTCGATGGTTTTGTTTTTTTACCTTAACATGTTTAGTCGTCCCTTGTATATATTTGTTACTCTATATATATTGTTCGTCCTCTGTACATATTTGGTCGCTCTCTTTATATATTTGTCTGTCCTCTGCACGTATTTGTTCGTCCTTTGCATATATATATTATTCTTCAAAAGCAATTTGTTCGTTTGCGGAATAAGTTGCTTGAACCATTTATAATTATGCTAATTAAAAATATGAATAATAAAATTCGTTCGGCTAGTCCAGTGTGATCTTGTTATGAAAATTTTATTATAAAAAATCCAATAATACAATCAAAATTTAATTTTCATGCTCGATTTAATAGTTTACCAAATCAGCTCAAGCGATCCAATAACAAAGCACTACGGGAAACTGAGCCTTTGCTGAGAGCTCCGAGCTTTGCCGAGAGCCAAATAAAAAACTCTCGGCAAAGAGAGCTTTGCCGAGAGCCAAATAAAAAGCTCTCGGCAAAGAAAAAAAACTCTCGGCAAAGAAAAAGCTCTCGGCAAAGAATTTATTTGCCGAGTGCATTTTTTTAACTCTCGGCAAAGAAATTAGAAAAATCACTTTCTTGCCTCAAAATTTTTTCTATGCTCAACATACACTTATACAAAACTTATGCTCAAATTTGACACAATTTTAACTTTGTTTACTATATTTAACAATTTTACATCATTCTAGGTAATTTTTTCGTACACGTACGATATGAACTGCAAGTGCATGAAATCCTAGAGTAAAATTGGTGAAAAAATGATATTCATGTTCATGAGACATCTCTAAGACCATGTACATGAAATGAAACTAAAATTCAAACATCTTGTTATCTGGTCATGATGAAGATCGTGTCGTAGGAAGGTTTTAAAATTGTATAAAATTCAAATGAAGTTGAAAATCATGAAATTTGTCGAGTGATCATGATCTCATATGTGGAGGTTGTGGTAAAAAATTGAGAATGTTTTGAACACTTCGACACATACGTTGTTTAGAAACCGGAACATCTCACGAGAAGTTTCTAAGAATTTGAACTAATGTCACTAGGTTTGGAGTCTTAGAAAAATTCAAATTTGAATTTGACTACAAAGACTTTTCTATAAGTGATATACAACATAACTGGTGTCATGTTAAAATTTAGATTTTTTTGCATTTGTTTGCTATTTTTAATAATTAGTTTGATTAAAAATTTGCTTTGCCGTGAATATTCCTCTCGGCAAAGACTCACCCAGACTGGGCTCGAAGTCCGCAAACCGACGAGCAGGCCGCCGATTCGGCCCACGCACCTCGCCCACCTGGGCCGAATGTGAGCCCATCTACCATCCGGGCGCCTGGAGTCGTCGATCTCCGGATCGACGGCCATCCGTCGATTTGCTCGACCTAAAAACCGGCCGACGAAACCCTAGCCCCCATTTGCGTCCTCCTCCCTGCTCCCTGCCTCCCGGCGCCGCCCCCTTCTTCCTCACATCTGGCGCCCCCTTCCTCCTCCCTCCCGGCGGCGCGCCAGCGTCCCCTCCTCTCTCCCGGCCGCGCCACCGTCCCCCTCCTCTGCCTCCCCCCTCCGTCGCCCCTCACCGGCGGTGAGGAGCAGCGGCGGGGCGAGGTGCGGCGGTGGCGCAACTCGAGGAGTGGCGGTGGCGGTTCGGCGAGCCCTACAGTGACGCATGCACGCGGTGCTCCTCGACGAGCTCGCCTCGAGGCTGTGTAGGGACGCCGTCGCCTTCCGCGGCGTCGCCGACGAGGCCTCGATGCAAGGTGGTGGTGGATCCGGCGGCGGCGGGCACCCTCCCTGCAGATCCGGTTATCCCTCTCTCTCACTTTGTCTCTCACTCGTTCTCTCTCTGGGCAGAGGTAGCGGCAGCCTCCTGCGGTGTTGGTGGCGGCTTTCGGTGGTGGTGGTGGCGGCGGACACAGTGGTGGTGTTGGCATCTGGCGGTGGCGGCGCGCTGTGGGCGGTGGTGACGGTGGCGGTGAAGGTGGCGGCGGCGGAGGGCACTGTGGCCGGCCGCGGTGCCCGTGGTGGGTGGCGGCGGCGGTGGTGGTGGCGGCGGTGGGGGCCAGGGTGGCCGGCCGGTAGGCCCAGTGGCCGCGGGTTTTTTCTTTTTCTTTTTATATATTTTGTGAAAACCTCTCTGCCGAGAGCCATCCGTGCTCTCGGCACATGTGCGCCGAGAGGATCTGGCGTGGCTCTCGGCAAAGGGGCCTTTGCCGGCTGGAGTCTGCCGAGAGCTCTTTGCCGAGAGCAAACTCTCAGCAAAGGCTCCACCGAGAGGATTAGAGCCTTTGCCGAGAGGATTAGGGCTCTCGGCAAAGACTTCGAATCCGGTAGTGAAGCGCGCAAGGGCACAAATAGTCTGACGAGCCTGATGATTGTTTTTCCGCTACTGCGACGTCTCATCGCTTCCACTCATGCTCCTAGTGGATGATGATCCTACGATAATAAGCGGATGGAAGGATACCCTATGGTGTTTCTGCATTCTAACGGTGCACGATACATGCACGCTGGGCCGCATTCCGCGTACAGCTCACACAAGCAGTGCATGTGCATGACACATCACAGTCTTGACCAATTCATAAAAAGACACATCATAGTCTTGACCAATTCAACTTGCACGATTTGGCCATCACTGATTTGCCCCAAGTCGGCGTTGCCGGCTGGGAATTTCCACATGCACCCGATTCGTCCGACCTTACTGTCCGAAGGCTCTCCGTACTCTGCACTGCATTGCCGTTAGACGATCCATCGTCGCCCGCAGCCCGCAGGAAGCGCAAAGTCGAGTCAACTTTAGAAGTGCCCTGCAGATTACATCCTGTATGCAATCAAACTAGTATCGTTTACACGAATTATGTGATTAACAAATTGTTTATGCATTGCGATCGTTGTGCATTACTCTCTTGGTTCCAAATTACTTGTCATCGTTGACTTTTGCTCATAACATTTGATCATTTGTTTTATTCAAAAATTTTTGTACACACTGTTTCATCATCAAAGATATTTTAAGTATAAACTGACATTTTTCATATTTACACTAATTTTTTGAATAAGACGAATGCTCAAATGTTGTGATAAAAAATTAATAGTGTCAAATAATTCGGAACGGAGGAAATAGTAGCTTGTAATTATTTTTTATAATGACGCTGTCATTCATTCATCAAACTGATTACAATCACCAATAGCTTATACTAGCTAGCCAGTAGTATGCTGTACACGTTAACAAGGTCTAGGCCCCAGATGCACGAACCACGTCTTAACTGAGAATGAACACGGCGCCACACTGAGCGTGTCTAATGTACGAATAGCTTGTAGGCGTACGTAGTACAGCATGCAGCTGCACATGCGTCTGATTATTGGACTCGGATTGCCACATGATGTCCCGGAAGGTTGACTAGCTACTCTACACTAGAGAACGAGCTGTAGGTCGGTTGGTAGGCGTTGCAGTTTGGCACGCCGCCGGCCTGAGTTCGAATCCCGTCGAACGCAGGTTTATCTCATCAGAGTTTATTCTCGAAAAAAGTTCCTTCCCGGTGAAGTCAGAGAGGTCTTCTGAGTCGGGAAGAGCCTTTCTTCTCTTAATGAACCGTGGGGGCGCTTACCCCCACCGGCTTGGTCTCTACTCTACATTATGGCATTAGGCCTTTCGTTCGCTGCAATGTGGTTGACCCACCAAACGGAAATGATGCTACGGCGCTCTCTGCAAGCTATATACTGCACTTCGAGCGCTGTACGTAGTACACATGCATAGCTGCGTCTGCGTGTGCTCACATGCATGTCGTTGAGAGGTTGACATATATGAACTTCGCCAGCTGAGCAGATATTTCAGCTTTGAATTGGTCTTTGCCATATCTCATTAATGTCAACCGCAACTCAGCTTGGGTGATCCTAGAGTTTAATCTCATGTTTTAACATCTCATGTTTTAATATCGATAAAGTCACCACAAACATCTCGTTATCTATGGATGCCTACTGAATACACATATATCTATGTTGGTTAGAGTTTAATCTCTAAGCTGCATGCTCGACTCTAATAAGCCTCTATACTATAGGAGTATGTTTTAACAAGCAATAAAGTTGTTCCGCTATAACATGGTACTAACAACTAAGTTGATTATATAATCTGGATTATGCCCTGTTTATTTCCCAACTACGTTATATAAGCTGGATTATGATTTGATACAAAGGGTATGTAGTAGGACAAAAGAACATCCTAGGATCTCATAATTAAATAATCTGAAATGAATTACAGTGTCGTCCCATTAGGTGGTCTTAGAGTGTTATTTTTTACCATAATACCTATGATCAATAATTGAATTTATATAATCTAGAGGGATTAATGGCAACGAACATGTCCAACATGATGCCTTCTTAATATAATGTGTCTCCCCACATCCATGAGACTTCTCTATAAAAAAAGCCTTCTCTATCTATATATCCACGTCAGCAAGCGTGCTCTAGCTGAGCTAGCTAAGCTCTCTATATAAGCATATATACATCGACTGGTGTAGTGACCGAATAGCTAGCGACTACCCCACCTCCGACCAGCCTATCTCGTCGATCTCCGGCGAAACATGGCAATGGACAAGACGATGATCATCGTGTGCTCAGTTGTCGGGTCTCTAGGGGTCTTAAGTGCCATCTTAGGGTTCTTAGCAGAGGGGACAAAGCTCACCGTAAGTGCTACTACCGATCTGCCCAGCTTTGCTAATTTATGCACAATGTCACAACATTGAGTTTATTTATCCTTCCCTTTATATTAAAGGCATTATCTTGTTGCACTGTGACCGATCTCTAGGTGTTTTAATTTACTATGCCTATAACTGAACATGAATCTTTTGTATTCCATACAGCCAAATGACATCCTGGTGCTCGACGACGAGTGCATCTATCCGCAAAACCCCGCGCTCGGGCTGGGGGTCTGCGCTACCATCTTCCTTCTGGCGGCCCAGATCACCGTGACGGCGGTCGGCGGCTGCTGCGGCTGCTGCAAGTCCCGAGCCATTCCCTCCGAGGCCAAGCGAATCATCGGCATCGTCTGCGCCGTTGGCTCATGGTGATTAGCAGTATAGTTTTCTGTTCTTTTTTGGAGTTGTGACACTGATCGACACCACGCACTCACTATCTAAATCAAAGAAGATAAAGAGGTACACGAACAGATAATATGCGCAAACGATCGAGACTCACACGCTGCGTGCAGGATTGCGGCGTTGATCGCGTGGGGGCTGCTCATCCAAGGAGCGGCGTGGAACGCTAACGTGGTGCGGGTGACCGGGCCGATCTGCTTCTACCTCAAGGACGGCATCTTCGCGGGCGGGGCCGTGCTCACCCTCGCCGCCACGGCGCTCGGCCTCACCTCCTTCATCCTGCTGCGGACGCAGACGTCGAAAGCGGCGGCGCCGGCGACGGAGACGGCAGTTCATGCCACGGGCCAGCCGCAGTTCCCGCCAGCATCACCGGCTGCAGCGGCACCAAACAACAAACCAGGCGAGCAGCCGCCGCACGCCGTGGTCGCGATGGGCCAACCGCAGTTCTGGCCCGCAGCGGCGCAAACCTCGCCCGCCGGCGGGAACATTATGGGCCAGGGCTACCAGCAGTTCCCGCCGGCGGCGGCTACAGGCGGCGCGCCAAACAAGGTAGGCGAGCAGCCGCCGCCCGCCTGGGTCCCGACGGGCCACCCGCAGTTCTCGCCGCCTCAAGCATACGCGCAACCGCAACCGACGACTTACTCGCCACAGTACACTGTCCAGCCTCAGGTATACATGCATCAGATGCAGGTCCCGGTCCTTCCTCCTACCTCTCCCCCTCCGCAAGGCTTCGAACAGCAAGCAGAACCGCCAACGGCTGCTCGCGGAGAAGATCTGGTCAAAGCAGGAGACAGATAATGGGAATATGGGATCGCTACCTGACCTGAACATCGTGTTCTCATCGTCGTTGGTCGTCAGTTGCTCAAGTGCTTCTGTTCCTGGCTTTCTGCTCGGTCTAGTTTGTATGGTTCTCGTGACTACTGGTGTTTTAAACTTTTAATCTCGGTTTATTGTTCGTACTTCCTATTTTTTTCAGGGGCTTTGTTATGTCCCTGAATGGCTAAATCACTCAATTGACACGAATAGAAGGTAGTTTGTAGCAATAGAGTACAGTTTGGATACAAATTAGAGGTAGGATTGGAGAGGAATCAGAGTATAGAAGGGGGAACAGCAAGAACTAGGGTTCAGGGACGGAGGTAGAAGGACCAAGGAGGAAGACGACTTCTCTCTGTTCTGTTCGATGTCCATGTTGTCTGTTCCTTCTCCCTCTTATAGGCAGCCTGGGCCGCTTCTTGTCTCTTGACCAGCCCACTGGGCCAAGGGACAGCCCAGTCCATGACATTCCCCACCGCTTGAAATGCAGCTTGCCCTCAAGCTGCAGTTGTAATCCACCTGAATCCCATAACTGTGACTGCTCCTGAAAATATTTATCTGATGGTTGTAGTGGTGATAAGAGCTCCTGAAATTCTTGACTGAAAATCTTCAGTTTTGCACTTGACTTAAAATCTGCAGCAGTATTTTGCAATGCACCATATCTGAACTGTGCAAAATAGCAGTCCCAGTAGCAGACAATTACTCCAATAACAATCACCAGCAAGGCAATCAACTTCAGCTTATCCTGGAGCACTTCAAGCAATGTACAACACTGACCTTGCTTGTCATGATGCATACCACCACCAATCCCAGCCAATAATCTGTGCAGTTCAGAGTTTGCAGATACCCAGGAGTGTATGTCAATAACCAGATCATCAAGCACAAGGCCAAGTTTGATGTGAGATGAACTGATCACAGTACTCTCAGGAAATGAAAACAACATTAACACCATCTCTTTCACCTTGTCATGCAGCAAAAGAAACATCAGCAACTCTCTGATTCCACCATTTAGCCACTTCATCTTGTACTGATTGAATGCATAATAAAACAACATTGACAGCAATTGGTCCAAACACACAGGTTGCGGCCATGGTTGCCTGGGCTGCACTAGATCCCAAATACTGACTGTGTTGGAATTCCATACTAATTGTTTTGCAATTGTGTTGCAAGCAAACAAACACTCACTTGTGTTGCACTTCCATACCGATTGTAAGTCTGTGATCACCATCAGCTCATCTACCAACCAACAAACCATTGTAGAAAAGGACCAAAGAATTTCCCACTGTATCTCACAACAATTGATAGTCAGCTCAAGATAATGTACATGCAATATTTCCCAAGTCACTGCATGAGAATGTGGCAAATGGAGTTGCTTCTGCTGCCCACAATCACCAGCCCAGTCCCATAAGCTGAGAGATAATCCGGATAATTTCCACTGAGTTGACCACTGCCTTAAACTCCATGTCCTAACAGGTGGTGGCCAAAGAGTATGGTTGCTTCTACTACTCACAGGATGGACATGCACTCCCAATACACAGTACCAAGAAGAAAATAGACTCGAGCTTGTCCATGGCCATGCAAACACATCAGGCCCACAACACACTGAGAACTGCATAGGTGACTGAATGTGCACTGTAGGAGGAATCACAGAATCTGGCATCACCCAAGTAGAAAAAATCTGGGCAGGCAACTTACTGATGAAGCACAGATGATTGCACTTGCTCATGAATGTATAGTATCTGAGAGATACCCATGAAAATTTCCATTGAATGTAAATGAACTCCTGCTGAACAATCCCATAATGGTTGACCCCAAGTATCAGGTACGAATCATGATCTGGACACTGAATAGGTGGTGGCCATGGTAGCTTCTGTAGGCCAGTAAGCTGTGCAACACCTTCACATGGAATTCCAGTAATAAAGTTCGGCAATAATTCACCATTGTTGTTGTAACTGGTACCAACTGTAGCATTCTTGCTAAGGTCACTCCATACTAGCACCTCATCAAACTGAATTTCAAGGAAACATATGTCCATTTTCTTCATGATAGAGACAGCAAGAGGCTTCCACTGGGACTTGTGTAGCTTCCTGTAAGCACCATAAAAAATCTGCAACTTCATGGAATTGATGGTTCTTGAGCTCCACGGTCTGAGATATGTAACACCAAACTTAACCCTGGACAATGAGGAAACATGACTCGAGTGCAAAATCTCATCCTCCTCCATTGCTATGTGGGCATCAATATGCATCCTGAAGTTGTGGTCATGCTCCCCAGTATAACGAGCACCTCTCACAAGCACAAATCTCTGACACAACAAGTCGTCGAGCATCTGCTGGGCAACACTTGAGGAGTGGAACCGATTGCTAGAAACTGCCGCAAGGCTTGGCAGTATTGTTCCCAAGGATGTAGAGGTGGTACCTGACGACAACGTTGGCGAGCTCAAGGACGACTGCGCTTGCGGCGACCCGCCCTCCAGTGGTGGTGGCAACGGTGCGAGCTTCGTGTACAGCTCCATCGCGCACGGTCGCCAGCGTAGGCACACAGTTCTCAAGCGGGCAGATGCAGACGCGGCCCCTGCGCGGACGCGCTTGACTCGCGCGGGCCGACACTGCCCCGCGTCGTGCGGTTCCCGGCACTGGCGGACGTGGCCCTGACGCGGCCGACGCGGGTGCGGCACCCTGGTGCAGGCGGACAAGGCGCGGCGCTTGGGCGCTGGCGGACACGGCCGACGCGGCACCCCGACGTGAGCGCGGCACCCCAGTGCGGTCGAACGCAGCCGGCGGGCGCGGGCGAGCACGACGAGCCGGTGGAGGTGGTTGATGGAGCGGAGGGGACCGATGTACCCTCCAGGGGCGGCGACGTGAGCCTCAGACGCGATTGCTGCACGCGCAGCGTCGTGCGCGCCATCCTCGCTCGAGCGGACACGGACGCGGCTCCAGCAGACCCGGGCGAGCGCGAGTGGCTCGCCTTGCCGATGCGGTTGCCACGGACGCTCAGGAAGCCGCGAAACAGCTCGTTTTCCAACATCTTTCGCAGCGACGTTATCTCGAACACCTTCTGTGCGCCATTGAAGAGGTTGGCCGGCTTGCCCGAAACAGCCGCCAAACCTGGAAGAGGTGCTCCCGGAGGTGTCGAGGTGGTCAGTGGAATTGCCATCGTGATGGTGCTGCTCTTGCACATCGTCGATGCAGGCGATGTAGTGGTCGATGGAGCTGAGGCGGTCGGAGCATCCCTGGGTGGCAGCGGCGGTGACTCGAGCCTCGGACATGGCTCAGGCGTGCGCGGCTCGGGAACAACAGCCTCCTGGAAAAGCCCCCACCTGATCTGCATCTCACAGCACCCATCATAGATGTTCCGGCCATGGAAATTACTGAAAGCTTCTTCAGCTTGATGCTTTGATTGGAACATCACATGAGCCTCAATGCAATCCGCTCCCTTGCAGACGTACACATCCTCCACTGCTCCAAATCGATCAAAAACTTGATGAAGGACAGACTCGGTGATGGGGTACCATGCCTTGTAGATGGTAATCTCAAGGGCGCGGCTCGGTGGCCTCCAGTCACTGAACTTCCTCGTTCGCATTTCATCGAACATCTGGTGGGCGCCATTGACAGGGGTAGTAAGGTCAACAGATGCGCCAAGATCCCCGACCTCAGGGTCGACGACGGTGGTGGGCGTGGAAGCAAAGGCCCTTGATCCGACGAGAACCATGGTGGGATTGGCAGGATTTGATTTGGGGAAAATTTTGCGGAAAATTTGTGGAAGGCTCTGATTACCAATTGTTATGTCCCTGAATGGCTAAATCACTCAATTGACACGAATAGAAGGTAGTTTGTGGCAATAGAGTACAGTTTGGATACAAATCAGAGGTAGGATTGGAGAGGAATCAGAGTATAGAAGGGGGAACAGCAAGAACTAGGGTTCAGGGACGGAGGTAGAAGGACCAAGGAGGAAGACGACTTCTCTCTGTTCTGTTCGATGTCCATGTTGTCTGTTCCTTCTCCCTCTTATAGGCAGCCTGGGCCGCTTCTTGTCTCTCGACCAGCCCACTGGGCCAAGGGACAGCCCAGTCCATGACAGGCTTCTTCGAAATCGAAGCATTTATCCCGGCCTACAAAATCTTCATTTTTCTTGTTTTGAATCATCCCCGGCCTGTGTTATATTATCTGAGCTCGAAATGAAAGCATGCATTCTTGTTTGTATATAGTGTGAATCCTAAATCCTTCTTGGAGACAATGGCTATGAATGGAAGTCTTCGTTACTATTTAATTTGTTGTTTTTGTTTATTCTTCGTCACGCGGAATGGCCTCTACCCAAGTTGGTTAGACGGTCTGAGCAGCATAATTGGACCGGTAGACCTTGTATTTGATTCTTCATGGAAGCAGATTTAGGAGTTTGGTTTTTTAAAAATCCCTTGCTGGAGAAGGCGGAAGAAGGTTACGTTTTCTTTATTTCTTCATCATTCATGAGACGACTTGATAAATGATAATAAAGTTTTTGTCACCGAGTTTTTTCAGGCAATAAATTTTGTCTTCTAAAGATTAACCAAACAACAATTATTATAGAAACTAGAAAGTAGATATCATTGTGCATGTTGGAAGAAATACATAGCCAAAGACACCAAAAGGCATAGTGATAGCAATGGAAAAATAGCAACTAAAAGAAAAGGAACAAATTCAAAACCTCTACTTTGCAGTTTGAGTAAATTCACTTTTCATGGTTTGTTTCGTAATATCGAATTCAAATGAACCAACTCTATCATAACTCAAGTGAATGCAGAACCGAAGTATATGAATCAAATCCGACATAGGGGGAGTTCAAAGAGAAAACAACTCCATCTACCACTTGAAATTCTAACCATCGCACCAAAGATCGTTGATATAAATCTCACGTCCATTCTCTTATGTGAGTTGAACTTGGGTACATCAGAGTTAAGGTGGTCACTGAGCTTATCTTGATTAAACTTGCCATTCAAAGTTTGAGATTGTTAAAAGATCGAGCCAACCTTGATCTGAGCCAAACTTATAGCTAGATAAGCTTGAGGTTGTTCGTTTGAAGTTCAATACAATATTTAGGGCGCGCGGGGGGGGGGGGGGGGGGGGGCGATGAGCAGATCATGATCCTTAAACTTTTTAAGATTCTAAGTTTTGTTAACTGTGCATAGTCATGATTGCTAGTAGTGCATGAGTTTACCCAAAAAATGTATTTAAGCTCGAGCTCACTAGCTTTGGCTTAAATTTAATCTTGTTTTAATTTATAGTTTGAGCTAGTCTCCAAGTGTGTTTTTAGAAACCTAAGCACAATCGCGTCTTGGGGTAACGAAAGCCAGCAAGTGGCAGCCAGGAAGAAGGCCACGCCGCTGGTTCCCCCACTGCAGAGTTGGTCAAAATTGTTGACTATAGTTACCCAAGTCTTACTTTCATGGGACCACCATAGGATCCTCTAATCGCCACAACATCCGTTGTAAACTTACATAAGGCCCATGACGCCATTCACTGGTTCACTCGATTAAGTGGAGAGAAAAATGGTCTGCAATTTCCACCATTTTGTATGTACTAGGATACATTGGTGATACTTTTATGCACTCCACATTCTAATCTTATACATATATTATCTTAATTCAATAGTGTCAAAAGAAGCCATCACGTTTGTCGAGAGGGTCTAGAAATTTTCACATTAATTAGAAAAGAGAAGAGTTTAGACTGTTAGATTTTATGCAGATCTAACGATTCATATTAATAATGGACTTTGACTCCATATTTTTGTGTAAATTTTTGTTTCTTCGGTGAAGTCCAATAGTTTGTAACAAGAAAAGGAAAGGTCAAAACGATTACTCTGAGGTAAGCAATTTCATGTTGGTTTGTATGATGTACCAATCTTGGACTCGGCAAATAAAGTTATTTTGTCACTGTAAAGTATTTCCCAATTAAACAAGGAAAGTCCACCGCTTATACATGACCGACTCTGATACAAGTAGACTTGACACAAATAGACCTGGCACAAATAGATAATACTAGCAGAAATGCCCGTGCGTTGCTACGGGTCTTAATTAATCACTTTCAAGTCAATCCGCTAGTGCATTACCCATAGAAAGAGAAAACAAAAAGGTCTCGTAGAGCTTGTTTTCCCCATCTCCCCAACTATGTGTTGATGAGCTCGGATGTGATGGGTAAACTATAAAACATTAAACACTAATGGAAAACTAAGTATTCATCCCAACTCCCAAGACTTAGTACCAATTTGTTTTTACCCGATACTAATGCTCACATTAGTATACGATATGATAGCTAGTTCCCCATGAGTCCCTTGTGACCCCTTTCATTGCTGGGTGGAGGAGTACTCGGTATTAAAGATCACCCATTAATAATGGTATTGAAGACGATCCAGCAATGATTACTGTAGATGCCTTCAAATTGTAGTGTTCCATGGCCAAGCATCCAAGCTCCGGTCATTACCATACATATATCATTTGCATAAATTATAGGGTTGGATAGAAAAGATATAAGTTCAAAGGTAATTGATATCTCATGAAGTCATGACCATGACATTATATGTGCATTTTCGTTGAATTTTATCATGCACATAGCCCGTATAGCCTAAAAGCGAAGCAGGAGGCGTTGTTTCTCTGTGTGCATTAGATATACATCACATGTGCTAGAAAGTATGAGCGTAGCTATTAGAACAGGACCAGGTTAGACTTCCTCTTCAAAATTTGTTGTGCTGTGAGACCGCTGATGATTTAAAGGTGTAATTACATTTTGGATTTATAGAAAACATATGGAATCACATGGTCGTGGATACATTTGCTAAGTTTGCATTGATGTTGTGATGCCTGTCGGCCCAGTTCGATCTTCGTAGCATCAGATTTTGGTATTTTAATGGACCATAGTTTTTTTCCCACACCAAGCCTGTATATATAGACCACGGCCCATATTTTTCCCACGCACAGGCCTGCATCGACAGCGACTCCGAGTGGTTCACCTTTTTCCGTTTCCTCGCTCAAAAAAACACTCCGAGGTGATTTGGTCCGGTTTTCGATTTTTCTAAGGACTTTTATCCGGGATTTTTACCGTGACGGATTAGGACGACGTACGAAAAACTGGACAGAAGCAATTCTTGCTTTAAAATTAGGTAGAGATAAGGATTCTCAATATTCTTTTGACATGAGACTTCTGAATCTTCTTTTGCCGCCATCGCCACAAATATCTATCGTCGAAAAGTATTTCTCTCATATACCACCAGGATCTTCACAACTCACAAGTATCTGCACTAACTTTTATCACACATGCTGGTAGAGAATAGAAGATCGCCACGTTCTAGGGTTCATCGACAACTTTTTTACTTTCTTGTCAAATTTTGTACATAATATCTATATTTATAATCTATAAAAATATTTGATAAATCTTTTACACTGATAATTTTTTTACATCTGCAGGAATTCTCATCATGACATTCAAAAAATTGAGGCAGTTAACAACAAATGGACACTTATGGAACATTAAAATATAAGTGACTAAATATAAGAATAAATAAATTTTGCATTTGATGAACTCATGATCTTAGATATAACTCTTATGGATGAGCATCTTTGCTTTTCACATTATATTTTCAATGTTTACCAATTTTGTTTTTTTCCAGTTATATTAAAGCAATCATGATCATGACTAATTGATTACACAATATTGTTAATTATATTTTAACAGGGTGACTATTTGTGCTACTATCTGGAAAAATCTAATTAGCAAATATAAATCAATACAATTATCAAAAGCTAGAGATGGACCATTAAAAATGTTGGAGTGTATTTAACAACGCAGGTCACATACCATGGAGAACTATGTCTTACAATATCTAGAGTATCATACATTATTGAAGGACTCAAGATGCTTCTTGACGACTCAGAACACTCAGAACAAAACAATACTGAAAATATTGTGTACAAAGAAGCATTATAACTAAATTAAATTATATGGATATACTTTTGTGTGAACATTGAAACTAAATTAATAAACTACATAGATATACTTTGTGTAACAATATACACAAATTCAATATGACACCAATTGGTTCTGCAAATTAAGTTTTAAATATATTGGGTAAGGCAAAAAGCTCACAGAATTTGCTATTAATAATAGATTAACCAACCAAATGAGGTTACGCTTAAATTAGTTTTAGTCACTGGAAACTATAAAAGAAAAATAATCCATTAAAAAATATAAAAAACTAGCTACCAGTGCTATTTGCGTGCCACCTTGCTAGTTGTTACAAAGTAGATGCTTCTTTCAAGTTTTTTAGTCAATCTTTATAAAACACGATATAAAAGAAGATATTTCTAAAAAGGGGTCCAAAAATTCTCAAAAAAATCTCATCATCACTAAGTGATTCTAAGATCACAACCATTGGATCGATCTACAATATGTTTCTAAACGATTATCCAACAGTGCAAAGTAACCTCACAGTATATCTAAATTATATACCTATGGCATTATGAAAAATAACTTGCTAATTTTCATCCATATACCCATCCATATCATATAAAAAAATAATTAAAATAACCCCTAAATTTGCATTTAAACTACCCAATAAAATTTTAGAATAAATGGGCCGGCCATTTATTTTAATAATAAAAGAATTAAAGTCCATTGTTTTAATGCTAGGGAAAAGTGAGAAATACCGTATGGGTATTTGAGGAGCTTTTCATTCGACTTATGAGGTGGACTTTCAGTACATCTCTTGTGAAGTTGAATAAAGGAGAAAGGGTGCCACATGCGCGCGCGCTCGCTTGCTGCGCCGCGCCGCGCCGAGGGCGTGCCGTGACGTGACGTGACGAGCGGTCCGGTCGGACGGACGGACATGATGAGTTGCGGGGCGGGAGCACCTTTTTGCCGTTGGAAGAGAATAATCCTTTGGAATATTCTCAACAGTGATTTGGTTTCCTTAACCACGACCGTCCAGGTTCATCCCACCGCGTCCACTCCGCTTCCCAGATCTGGATCTGGGCGCACCTCCTCTGTGCCCGCCCGCCTATATAAGGCGCCCCCTCCTCCCTCTCAACTCACCCCATTCACAATCAAAGGTACTCCTGCTCAGGAGACCTCTCCCTTCTCCCTCTCTGCCTGCTGCTTTGTCGCTTGCACCGCGCGCACGGTGTCGGCGAGAGCCGAGCCTCCGGAACCTCGTCCTGCTGCCGAGATCCTGCACAGGGTAGGCAGGCGATAAGGTTTTTGGGGAGCGTCTTGACGTGACTGCTCGCTCCCTGTACGACTACTTCGTCTACTTCCCGGCGACCGTTCGACTCCACTGCGATCATCTTCCTGCACCGACTTTGTTCGACTACATCGACTAAGGTCACATGGCTGAGCCAAGTGATAACGGGACACCGGGTGACTACGTCACCCGCCCTCCCATTGTGTACATTCTAAAACCTATATTCATGTTTATTAGTTGTATATTCATGAATATGTTTATGTTTGATTGTTGTTTAAACATGAACACTTGCACATGGATTGTTTCACTCACCATATTGGAATATCAATTTATTCATGGAATTAAAATATACCGGAATATTGCCTATCATCTAACAATCCAAAAACCTCATCTTGTTGATAGGATGATTCCGATAGCTAGCTTTGCAAACTCAATCAAACCAAAGCCTCTTGATGGTTCCAACTATAAGAGGTGGTGTGACTTGTCCACTCTTTGGCTGATGGCCATGAACGTAATGTTTGTAACCTACAAAACCCGTCCCGAGGGTGTCTTGGACGCGACTTTTGCGGCTGCTGATAGCCTATTCCGGGGTTGCGTCATTAGCGTCCTGGCTGAGAATCTCATTGACACCTATCTCTGTTACAAGACGGGGAAGGAGATCTGGAATGCTCTTGAGGCTCAGTACGGAGCTTCTGACGCCGGCAGTGAGCTGTACGCCATGGAACAGTTCCTAGACTATAGGATGGTGGAAGACCGTTCGGTAGTGGAACAAGCCCATGAGGTACAGGCGCTGTCTAAAGAGCTCAAGGACTATAGCAAAGAGAATCCATGTGAGTTGCCCGATAAGTTTGTGGCTGGAGGTATCATCTCCAAGTTGCCACAGTCTTGGAGGGACTTTGCTACAACTCTAAAACACAAGAGACAAGTATTCAGTTTTAATGACCTAGTTGCGACTCTTGATGTTGAAGAGAAGGCGAGAGCAAAAGACACATGTGGAAAGGGAATAGCCGGTCCCTCAAGCACAAATTTTGTGTAGAGGGGTAATCCCAAGTTCCATAACAAGAGGAAGAAACCTTCACAAAACCCGCTCAAGGCTAAGCAAGCCGACAGGCCAGACAAGAAGAAGAGAAAGCCTGGGGCTTGCTATACATGTGGCAGTCTGGATCACTTTGCTGCAAAGTGCTCGGATCGCAAGGCCCCCAAAACAGCGAACATGGTTGTTAGCGAGGTTGGAGGAACATCGGGGTACCACTACTAGAAAACCCCCCTTTAGATATGCCAGATTTAGAGTTAGACACGTTTTATTTCGTCTCTATGTCACTGTAGGCATGCTTTCATAAATCGTGTTAGAAGCGTCTTCGTACGTACCGCGTCAAACCTTGTAGAGATGAACTCTTTAAACATCACTATGAAAGAAAGAGACATTTTGTAGACACGTTAGATGCATATCTAATAAAATTGATACAATCTTGTAGACACGTGCACAAAACGTCTCTAGTGGTCTAGTTACATATTATAGTAACACTTTATTGTGTGTTAATAAATATAGAGACAAACTTCTAGATACAATTATAAAACATGTCTACTTGTGAAAAAACTAAAAAATATTTCAGATTTAAGGACACATATACATGATTTTTCATGTGAAATATGTGTGTCTTACCGGATTCGAACCCAAGATCTCTCATCTCACACATAGCTTCCTTACCATCTCACCTACACAACAATTTTGACTTACATAACATATAGTTTCCTCTTGAGTTTTTCATGAAGAACCATTTAGTACACTTATTTGGTACGCTTTATGATGTTTCTACTTGCTAGTTATGATTCAAAGCATGTCTAAAAGTGTAACATCTTGAAACATTTTTATAATCATGTCAAAATGCATCTTTACATAATTATAGACATTATCTGCTACGCTTTTTAACGTGTCTAGACAATAATGACGCTTTAAAACGTGGCTAACTTCATCTCTTTTTTAGATGATTTCAATATCGTCATAAAAATGTCTTTATAAGACTACCAATGCTGTAAGCGTGCCAAATATCGTGACAATTTGACATGTTCTCAAAATCATGTCAAAAAGCATCTTTATGCACTGACGTAGAAACGCTTCCGGTGTGCGTTACTACTATAACGTAGCTAAAGGGGGGGGGGTAATTTCTTACCTACAGTTCTTTCAGTGTGCTCTTCACCAGAGTGGTGGGTAGACACCGGTGCTAATATTCATGTATGTGCTGACATTTCTATGTTTTCTTCTTACCAGGTCGGGGGGACTGGCTCCTTATTGATGGGGAACGATGCCCATGCGCATGTTCTTGGTGCTGGTACGGTCACTCTGAAGTTCACTTCGGGGAAGACCAAACAATTGAAGAATGTGCAGCATGTACCTACCATCAAGAAGAATCTAGTCAGCGGATCTCTACTGTGTAGAGATGGTATTAAATTAGTCTTCGAGTCGAATAAATGTATCATTTCTAAGTTTGGTACTTTTATTGGAAAAGGCTATGATAGCGGAGGCTTGTTCCACTTTTCTTTGTCGAATAATAATAACGTTGTGAACCATGTGTTTAATGATGATGAATCAAATGTTTGGCATTCGAGGCTTTGTCATGTTAATGTTGGTTGTATGATGCGCCTAGCTAGTTTGAGTTTAATTCCAAAATTTACCTCTGTAAAAAATTCTAAGTGCCACGTATGTGTTGAATCTAAACAAACTCGCAAGCCACACAAGGCTGCTGAGGCGAGAAACTTGGCACTACTAGAATTAGTTCATTCCGATTTGAGCAAAATGAACAGTGTGTTGACAAAAGGCGGTAAACGATATTTCATGACTTTGATAGACGATAGCACTAGATTTTGTTACATCTACTTGTTAAAATCAAAAGATGAAGCGTGCATTACTTCAAAATCTATAAAGCTGAAGTAGAAAATCAACTTGAGAGAAAGATTAAACATCTAAGGTCTGATTGAGGTGGCGAATACTTCTCAAATGCTTTTGACTCATTCTGTGAGGAACACGGTATTGTTCATGAGAGGACACCACCCTATTCACCCAATCCAATGGGATTGCCGAAAGAAAGAACCACACGCTGACTGACTTGGTGAATGCCATGTTAGAAACCGCGGGACTATCTAAGGAATGGTGGGGTGAGGCGATATTGACAGCCTGTCATGTCCTGAACCATGTGCCTATGAAGAATAAGGAAGTAACACCATTAGAGGAATGGGAGGAGAAGAGGCTAACTCTTTCATATTTACATACTTGGGGTTGCTTGGCCAAAGTCAGTGTGCCAATCACCAGGAAACGTAAACTTGGACCAAAGATGGTGGACTGTGTCTTTCTAGGTTATGCTTTTTACAATGTCGGATATAGATTCATGGCAGTAAGATCTGGAGTGCCCGACTTGCCTGTCGGCACAATTATGGAATCCAGAGACGCTACATTCTTTGAGAACATTTTTCTAATGAGAGATGAAACAAGTTCATCTAGGAAAGAGTCTGTTGAGAAGGACAACTCCACCGAGCCGATGGAACTCGATGAGCCTACACTTATTGAGCATCCTGAGGAGGATAACGATGAAGCTCCTAGGAGGATCAAGAGACAAAGGACAGAGAAATCCTTTGGAGATGACTTCATCATATACCTCATAGATGACACTCTTAAGACCATTGCATAGGCCTACTCCTCACCTGATGCTGACTATTGGAAGGAAGCAATGAGGAGTGAAATGGACTCTATCATGTCGAATGGAACTTGGGAGGTCGTTGAGCGTCCCTATGGGTGCAAGCCCATGGGATGCAAATGGGTGTTCAAAAAGAAGCTTAGGCCCGATGGTACTATTGATAAGTACAAGGCTAGACTTGTGGCCAAGGGTTACACCTAGAAAGAAGGAGAAAACTTCTCCGATACTTACTCACCAGTCGCTCGATTGACTACCATAAGAGCACTACTTTCTCTAGCAGCCTCCCATGGTCTTCTCGTTCATCAGATGGACGTTAAGACAACTTTCCTAAATGGAGAGTTGGAAGAGGAGATCTATATGGATCAGCCGGATGGATATGTAGTAAAGGGTCAAGAAGGAATGGTGTGTAAGCTGGTGAAGTCTCTCTATGGCCTCAAGCAAGCACCTAAGCAATGGCATGATAAGTTCGACAGAACTTTGACATATGTTGGCTTTGTTGCAAACGAAGCTGACAAATGTGTGTACTATCGCTATAGTGGGGGCAAAGGAGTGATTTTGTGTTTGTATGTAGATGACATACTTATCTTTGGCACGAGCCTTGATGTGATCAAGGATGTCAAAGACTTTCTATCTCAAAAGTTTGAGATAAAGGACTTGGGAGAGGCTGTTGTTATCCTTAACATAAAGCTAATCAAGGGAGAAAATGGTGTGGTGACTCTATCACAAACTCACTATGTTGAGAAGATGCTGAGTCGGTTTGGCTACAGCAATGCTAAACCCGCCTCAACTCCTTATGGCGACAGCTTGGTTCTAAAGAAGAACTTGAGGATAATGGTGTATCAGCTGAGATACTCCTAGATCATTGGTTCGTTGATGTATCTGGCTAGCGCCACGAGACCCGACATTGCATATGTAGTTAGTAAACTAAGCCGGTTTGTTTCAAACCCGGACAGTGAACACTGGCGTGCTATTGAGAGGGTAATGTGCTATCTAGTAGGAACAATGAACTATGGAATTCACTATTCCGAAGACCCCAAAGTCTTGGAGGGATATAGTGATGCAAATTGGATTTCTTATGCTGATGAGTTAAAGGCCACAAGTGGATATGTGTTCACACTTGGAGGTGGCGCTGTTTCCTGGAAGTCTTGCATGCAGAACATTCTGACAAGGTCAACGATGGAAGCAGAACTCGCAGCATTGGATACTACCACTGTCGAGGCTAAGTGGCTTCGTGAGCTCCTAATGGACTTGCCGATAGTTGAAAAACCGATACCGGCAATTCTAATGAACTGTGATAATCAAACTATGATTGTCAAGGTGAACAGTTCAAAGGACAACATGAAGTCATCCAGGCATGTCAAGAGGCAGTTGAAATCTGTCAGGAAATAGAGAAACACCGGTGTTATAACTCTGGATTACATTCATACAGCTAAGAACCTAGTAGATCAATTTACAAAGGGTCTGTCACGTATTGTGATAGATAATGCATCTATGGAACTGGGCTTGAGACCCACTTGTGTCTTTCCGTAGTGGTAACCTGTCCTATGTGATCGGAGATCCCGTGAATTAGGATGGTGAAACAAGCTACGGTTCGACTGAGAGAAGAGAACCTTTGAAGAGGCTCGGTCCATGGAAAGATGCATTTCTCTTCAACACTGTATGGCAGGCTGGTATGTATACCTTAATGTGTTCCAAGTGGCTTTCATGAAACAAGGCAGTTGTTTCTTTGAAGCAAAGACATAGTGCTACAGTATGTCTTGGAGGAGCACACCTATATGAGTCAGACTACTGGTCATAGTCTATGAGATTTGGGTGATCTCTAGAAAACTCATGAAGAGGCACAGAGTATGACCTATAAGCTCCAACCCGCGGGGATGCTATGTGCAGCTAGTATCAGTAATGGGCTCTAGCCAAGCTTAGATGCACAAAACTGGCAATTCAAGGCATAGTCCATTGTTTAGTTGCAAATAAGTGTAACCTGAGTTCCTGGTGGATGTTCAACTTAACAGTCCCCATCGTAGTAGTGGTATATCAAAACAGAAAGGTGAGGACCAGGTGTGTCCGAGGACCAGTGGAGGGTCGCTCCTTAGTGATGAGTGATTGACAACGTTGTGTGGACTGATGCTTGGCTAAGTGTGTAGGTACAGGTTGCGGCTTGACTCGTGTCGGTGCAGGTGAAGAACAAGCGCGAAAGGCCTTAGCCATGGCGGCCTCCGGGTGATGGAGAGGCAAGTAGGCTTGGTTCGATGGACCCGGTGGCCGATGGGGTCAAGTGCGAGCCATGCGGTGCAAGACTGGTGGGCTGAAGTCATGAACATGGGCTGGTGCAAGGTAGCGGTTGAAGCCTGAAGCTTGCACGCGGGGTTTGTTGGCTTGCCCACAAAACCATCGGTGGACGGTTTCTTGGTTTGGGCCTCAAAACCAAGCCCAGAGGCCCGAGGCGACAGAGACGGTGATCCGGGAGCTTCGCGAAGCTTCGAGGCGGGGGGCACGTGGCGTGATCACGGGGCTTGCATCGATGCTAAGCAAGGCCGCGGTGGAAGCGTGTCCGCTCGATGAAGACTTGACCAAAATGCCTCTGAGGGGTTGTATCTTCATTTCAAGCAGTAGGGGTAGCGTGGTCATTTACCTCCCTCCGATGGACTTCGTATAAATAGCAGAGAGGTGGATGGCATCTCTCTCGCTTGGACTCTAGGGCCTTCTCCCCCTGTAGATTTCTCTGAACTGCTTCTTTTTCCCTCTGGATTCCTTAGGCTAGACTCTTGTACAGACTCTGACCTCTGGATGTATGGAAGCATTCAGCGTTGCAGTGATCTCCTAATCCTCTGTGATTTTCATGTCATTTTTGGGGCTATTTTTGGGGAGTTTTGTTCGTCGCTTGATTTGGGGATTTGAGGGCGTTTTCCTTCGGATTTCTTTGAGGAGATCATGGGTGGATGCCTTGCGCATCTTTGTGTGTGATCTTGACTCCTCGAACGCCGTGGAGAGCCTTCGATTCGTGAGTTTTTGGCCGGAGTTCAAGTTCTTGGTGGTTGCTTGTGTGATCCGCGATTCCCGGTGATTTAGGAAGTTAGAGGTCGAGATTTTTGGGGTATAGCATCCTTGTATGACGCTTTTCATCTCCCCAAAATCTTGTCTCAAGAGCTTCAACCGTTTGGGAGATCCGGTGATGAGTTCTCGGAGTTGACCCCCGCGGGTCGGGCATTTTTAGTTCTGTTCGTGGCTCGCGGAGAGTCCGCGTGGTGGCCACAGACGGTCCGCGTGCCTAGGGTTCGTCCCGTGTTCTTCGTGTTCTTGCGTCTCTTCGTTTCGATCCATTTCAGCCCTAGGTTTCAGTTGCAAGGGGTTTGGCGGACAGTCCGCGAGGGCTTCACGGACGGTCTGCGCGGCCGAGATTTTGTCTGGGGTGCCTTGAGGTTTGTCTGGGGTTTTCAGCGAGGTTGGCGGACAGTCCGCCTAGGCCTCACGGACGGTCTGCGACACTGGCGGACAGTCCGCGTGACCTCCACGAACGGTCCGAATTTTGGCTTGCATCTCTGGTGGTTCGGGTTGCTTTTACGGACAGTCTGCCGTGACCTCTCGGACGGTCCGTGCCCTCTACGCGGACGGTCCACCTGGTCATCCCGGACGGTCCGCCAGGGACTTCGCAGAGTTGCCTAAGTCCTTTGGTTCTTACTTTGGTGCTTCCGCTCTTTGCTCCTAGGCTTGTCTCTTGTTCTTCTAGTCTTGTGTGTGCCTTGTTTGGAGTTTCCTTTGTGTGCGCAAGTGCTTGGAGTGGCAATCGGGGTATAGGCCGAGTTCGACCTTTGGGAAGAATTTTTATCGTCTCCCATTCACTCCCCCCTCTCTGGTCGCCCGTTTCAGTCCTTCAATTGGTATCAGAGCCGGTTACGGATCTTCTTGATTCTAACCAGTCTAAGATCCAAAGATGAGCGATTACGGCAAGGGGTCGGGTCCTCCACACTTTGATGGCAAGAATTACCTGATGTGGGAGAGGCGCATGGGTGCATTTTTGCGTGGGAAGGGAACTCTGATCTGGGAGGTCACTCAGAATCCTCATTATGTCATCCCAGACAGTTTTCTGCTTCTAGGATCGCGGGACATGTTTGAGGCCAACAGCAAGGCCGTTGATTACTTATTTCGTGCTCTTTGTGCCTCGGAGTTTGATCGTGTGTACGGAGAGGATGTGGCCGGAAAGATTTGGCTCAAGTTGAAGAATGCTCATGTTGGCAATGCTCAAGTGCAAGCCCGTATGTTTACCACTTACCGGAGAGAGTACGAGAACTTCACTCATCTCTCCGGTGAGTCGACCGATGCTATGTTTCTGCGCTTCACTTGCATAGTCAACAACATGAGGGCCAATATGACAGTGCTCTCACACACGGATCATGATCAAGCTATCAAGCTTTTACATGCCTTGGATAGGTCTGTGTGGGAAGTCAAGATCGAGGCCATTGAGGAGTCGAGCGCGTATGACACGCTGTCGCTGGATGAGCTGTTCTCCAAGCTCAGGTCTTCAGAGGTTGATCGTGGCTTGAGAGCCAAGAGCGAGAGCCCCACTGATCCTCATAGTTTGGCTCTTGTCTCAGGATCGAGGACTAACGCTAACTCTGTTGGCTTTTCTTTGTCTTGTCTTGTGTCCTTGCCAGATGAGGACTTTGAGGTGCTGAGCGAGGATGATCTCGCCCTGTTGAGCAAGAGGTTTGGGCGGATGTACGAGAACCGCAAGAATGCAAGGCGGAGCTCGGGGATGTGCTATCGGTGCGGGAAGCATGGGCACTTCATTGCCGAATGCCCTGAAGCCATGGAGATCAAGAACGACTACAAGGGCAAGCCCAAGCATGACTACAACAAGCACCGCTCCCGGAACGACTACAAGGACAAGTACAAGGACAAGGGCGAGAGAAGGCACAAGAAGAGTGGCGGCCACAAGAAGAAGACTGCTCGAGCAATGGTGGCCGGAGAGAGCGACATCAACTCGACATCAAGCGATGCTTCTTCCGACTCAAGCAACGAGGAAGAGCAAGAGAAGCGCAAGGACAAGCGGCACACGGGCAAGAACTTCACCGGCCTCAACTTCGTCGCACAAGGAGGCTTTTGCGGCATGGCGCACTCCAAGAAGGGTGGGAAGCACAGCTCAGATTCGAACTCCGACTCCGATGAAGAGGTACAACAAGATCCCAACTTCTTGCTAGAGGAGAATGCTAGGCTGAATGAGTTGCTTGACAACCGTGATGATGTGCTTAGAAAGACCAACAAGGAGAAGAGGGAATTTAGGTCATTGTTGGGTGATGCTAAGGACAAGGTAGCTGAACTTGAATCCTTGCTTGTGGATGCTAGAAATGAGATAGCTGTTTTGAAATCTACTCCTGTGGTGTCTGATGAAATTGACTGTGGTGATTGCTCAGTTTTTCTTGCAGATTTGACTGCTCTCAAGGAGAAGCATGCCTCTACTCTTGAGGAACTAGATGTGGTTAGGATTGAGTGTGATGAATTGAAGTCTAGGCCAGCTTTGTTAGGAGCTTGTACATCATGTCCTATTTTGCATGCTAGGCTAGATGAATCTCACACTAGGATTGTTTCTCTTGAGGCGGCATTGAAAGCTCCTCTTCCTAAATCATGTTCAACCTGTGAAATGCATGCTTTGAAGAACATGGAACTTGCACACTATGTTGATCGTCTGCAGGATGAAAATGATGAGCTTAGGAAATTGATGAGTTGGTTGTCTGGGCATGAGCCACAATTGAGTTTGATGTTGGCTCAGTTCAAGAGGTTTGATGGTCAGGCGTTGGGGGCTAAGAAGAGTGGTGAGAAGAGTGGTGAGGGAGAAGATAAAGTTGGAGAGATCCCTACTCAACCACACACCATACCCATGAACAAATATGTACCCAAGCCAAACCACCTAAGAAACAAGCTTGATACAACTCCAGACCCACCAGTGTTCCCCCAGAAAACAGAAAATTACCAGAAACCCATCAAGTTTGTGAGCAACCTGGGTAATGTCTTTGAGGGGAAGTCAGGAGTTAAAGGTGTTGAGAAGCCCACAGAAAAGCCACCACCTAAGCCAGTGCCGATTCGCTTCCATTGTGAGTATTGTGGGAGGGATGGGCATAAGGATGAGTTCTATTTCCGAAGGAAGAGGGATGAGCGGTTTGCTAGGGAGATGGCAAACAAGGACAGATACCACCTTGCTCGTGGTGTGCCTGAGCCTCGTAGAGGACCTCTACCTAGGGGTGAGGTGTATGTGCGTACAGTTCCCACTTGTGGAGGTGGAGGTGTGTTCCCTCTGAGAGACAGGCGTGTTGGGTTTGGGCGTGGTGAGTTGGCTCGACGTGCTCCTTCTCGTGACCGTTACGAGTTTGGGAGGCACGATCGGAGCTTTGGGTCTCAGATGGACTACATGCCACGTTTTCCCCCTCGTGGTGCGCATACTCCTCCAGTGAGACGTGACAGGGCCTTTGGTGGTAGGCGTGAGAGGGCTCCGCCTAGAGGTTTTGGGAGGATGGATTTTGCTAACCCTTCTTTTGAGCAAATGGCTCAGCACTAGTTTGACTCTTTTGGTACTAACCCCAGTGTTGAGTCGCTTGCTCATTCTCGCGTCCTCGTTTTTGATTGCAGGTGGGAGGCTTGGAGAACTTTTGGTTGATCGACTCCGGTTACTCACGACACATGACCGGAGATCGTGGGTGGTTCTCCAGCCTCACCCCGGTGAGTACGAGGGAGTACATCACTTTCGGGGATAATGGGAGAGGACGAGTGCTTGCTGAAGGCATGGTGAAGGTGAGTAGCAAGGTGACCTTAAGAAGTGTGGCCCTGGTCAAGTCACTTGGTTTTAACCTGTTGTCAGTATCTCAATTAGTTGACGAAGGTTTTGAGGTTCGTTTTAAGTCGGGTGCTTCTCATGTGCTTGATTCTCGAGGCGATCTTGTCTGTACGATCATCCCCGAGGGTCAAATCTTTTGTGCCAACTTTTCCCAGTCTGTTGGTCCTCCTCAATGCTTTGTTGCTAGTTTTTCGGCCGAGCTTTGGAAATGGCATAGGAGGTTGGGACATTTGAGCTTTGAGTTGCTTTCCCGCTTGAGTGGTCTTGACCTTGTCCGAGGATTGCCTAAGTTGAAATTCGAGAAGGATTTGGTTTGTGCTTCTTGTCGGCATGGAAAGATGGTTGCCGCTTCTCATGCCCCTCTGACTTCAGTCATGACCGAGCCGTGCGGTGCAAGACTGGCGGGCCGAAGTCGTGAACATGGGCGGGTGCAAGGTAGCGGTTGAAGCCCGAAGCTTGCACGCGGGGTTTGTTGGCTTGCCCACAATACCATCGGTGGACGGTTTCTTGGTTTGGGCCTCAAAACCAATCCTGGAGGCCCGAGGCGACGGAGATGGTGATCCGGGAGCTTCGGGAAGCTTCGAGGCGGGGGGCACGTGGCGTGATCGCGGGGCTTGCGTCGATGCTAAGCAAGGCCGCGGAAGACTTGACCAAAATGCCCCTGAGGGGTTGTATCTTCATTTCAAGCAGTAGGGGTAGCGTGGTCATTTACCTCCCTCCGATGGACTTCGTATAAATAGCGGAGAGGTGGATGGCATCTCTCTCGCTTGGACTCTAGGGCCTTCTCCCCCGGCAGTGGCGTAGCTAGGATTTTGCCACAGGGTATGCCACAAGACAAAATTTTATATATACAATTCGGTTCTACTAATATATAAATGGTACAATCCATCTATAATTCGGTTCTACTAATATATTAACGGTACAATCCATATATAATTCGATAAGAACTTTATAAATTATCAAAATGAACATATCAAATCATAAATTCAATACTTGAACTAAACAGTTACCCACAATAAAATAGAAATAGTCCAAATTATGCATAAAAAAGTTCCACACACCTTTATAATATAATGATAGTTCGAAGATGATTACCACACTAGTTCGTGTTTACCCTTCGCTTTCTAAGTGTCATGAAAGTCTGAATTATATCATCTTCATCCACTTCATAGAAAATATCCCGCTCAATGAATGTGACAAGGCAATCATCCAAAAGAGTATCACCCAACTTATTTCTTCTCTTAGGTTTGACTAAAGCCAATGTAGAAAATGCCCTTTCAACAGTTGCTGTCACCACTGGTAGAATTAATACCAATTTGAGAAGCAAGTAAACCATGTCATACACTGTATGCCTATTTGTTTCAACAAGCTTAACTGAGAGGTCAACAAGATTATCTAGGTCTTTAAAGCAATCATCCTGTCTTATGTCATCAATATAATTATCAAGTTGCAATTCAAGCTTTTGCAAATTAGTACCTTTGATGTCATCAGGGTAGAACTCAGCTAGTCTACATAGCTTTTGTGTATCAAAAGAAGCAAACGAGTTGGAAGGATTGAAAGCCGACATACAAGAAAGCAACTCCATATTTATCTCATCAAATCGATAATCAAGCTCTTGGCTAATTTGGTCAATAACACCAATATATACTTCTCTTCTGAAGTGGTCATCATTTGTTTGGTTCCGGGCATACCGTGCTGATTTTCCATAAGGCACATAATTTTCTTCCATAGTAGGGATTTGGACACCATGTTTGTTGCAAAACAAAGTGACCCTTTCAAGAAATTGATTCCAACCATCAGACCTCAATTGTTGCATTCTACTCTTTGCCACATTAACAAGTGAGATCGCATTAAGAATATCTTGCTCCCTTCTTTGCAAACACTGAGATAACTCATTTGTGTATCCGAGAATAATAAACATCAAATGTGCAATGAAAACAAACTCAAAGGACTCAACTGCTCCAAGCATAAAATGTATTTTTGTCCAATCAGCCCTATTTGAAGTATCTTCTCCGAGAGTGAAGAGTACATCACGTATTGCAGGATACATAGCAATGATGTTGCATATAGTTTTGTAATGAGAGCCCCATCATGTCTCACCCGGCCTAGGCAACCCCATCTCTTGATTTAATCCACTCCCTGTTTTAAGTTCACCACAATCAAGTGCTTTCATGATCTGCTCAAGTCTAGCATTTCGAAGCATCCCATGCCATTTACAAGAAATTCCAATAATATTCAACAAGAGAGATACTTGATCAAAAAAAGCCTTACACTCAGTATTACCCTTGGCAACGGCAATAAGAACTAGCTGGAGTTGATGTGCCAAACAATGGATATAATAAGCAGATGGTGACTCTTTCATAATCAATGTTTTTAGTCCTTTAATACCTCCTTTCATATTACTAGCCCCATCATAACCTTGACCACGAATCTGAGCTGTAGTCAAGCCATTACTAACAAGTAAAGCTTCAATTGCTTCCTTAAGTGATAAAGAGCTCGTATCATCTACATGAACAACTCCAATAAAATGCTCACAAGGCCTTCCCAATTTATCAACATAACGCAAACAAAGAGCTAGTTGCTCTTTATGTGATATGTCACTAGACTCATCTGCTAAAATTGCATAGGGCTCAGAACCAAGGTCTTCAATTATTTTCTTTCTAGTTTCTATGGCGCAACAATGAATGATCTGATGTTGTATCTCTGGGCTAGTCAATGTGCAATTACTTGGAGCATTCTCCAAAACATACTTGTTCACTTGTTCACTGTTTGCTGCAAGAAATTTCAAAAGTTCAACGAAGTTCCCTCTATTGCTAGAAAATTCACTTTCATCATGTCCACGGAATGCCAACCCTTGATGCAAAAGAAACTTCAAACATCTAAGTGAATAAGTCAACCTAGTCTTGTAAAGACGAAGATCCTCATCACTCCACTTATCAATGTTATAATCAATTGCAACCTTGGGATTAATAAAGCCAATATATCTCTCCTGAGCTGCCTTATGTGCCTTAGATTTCACATGTTTCATAAGTGCTGCATCTCCTATATTCCAATTTCTCCAACCTTGTGCAATAAATCTATCTGACCCATTACCCTTCTTGAACAAGTAGCATACAAAGCAAAACCCAGAATCCTTCTTAATACTATATTCAAGCCAATCATGGTTGAAAAGCCATACATAGTTGAATTGATGGTCTCTTTTTGCAATTTTCCTTTTTGGAAAACTATGCTCTATAGGTTTGAATGCGCCTTTAAGAATATATGCTCTTCGAATCGCATCTTGATCATTCACAGGATAGTTTTGAATAGGGAGTCTTTCACCTGGATCACGTGGAAGGCGATCGATGTCATAAACCGGCGGTGGCGGTACATCTTCAAGTGGAATTGAAGGCGAAGAAGGTGGCATCGGATTTACATTCTCTTCAATCACATCATTTTCTTCTTGAGGTTGCTCTTCAACCACAGTTGGAACAGGAAATGCACAAGGAGATGAACCTGCCACTACCGTTGTTGCCTTCTTTGCTGCATGACTTTGGAAAAAAGATCTAATGTCTCTGTTCCTCTTCATAATTTAATCAGTAATTCTACATATCAAAATCAAGATGCATCAATATTTATTTAGTTACAAAAATAACAAAGATTGAATGGAAGATTGGATTAATGGATTGACGTAGTTCAGTACCTCCAGTATAGGCCCTAGACTGCAGCGTGCAGCCTGCAGGTTTGCACTTGCACGGCAGGACGGCGGATTGGCGTTCGCTGGGTGTGGCCGGATGACGAACGGCCGGACCGCCGGAGGCTAGACCGCCGGCGTCGGGCAGACGGGCACTCGGGCATTGCAGACGGAGGCACGGCGTCGGCGCGTCACGCGGAATTCCAGGCGTCACGCGACGGCACCGCGGCAGGTCGCAGAAACGAAGTGTCCTGCGGTGTTTCTATAACTCGTAGAGGATGAAGTTTTTTTTAGGATTCAATGTTGGGCTGTATTGCTAATGGGCCAAAATCTACTGGGTATGCCGTGGCCCACCCGGCATACCCTGTAGCTACGCCCCTGTCCCCCGGTAGATTTCTCTGAACTGCTTCTTTTTCCCTCTGGATTGCCTAGGCTAGACTCTTGTACAGACTCTGACCTCTGGATGTATGGAAGCATTCGACGTTGCGGTGATCTCCTAGTCCTCTGTGATTTTCGTGTCATTTTTGGGGCTATTTTTGGGGAGTTTCGTTCGTCGCTTGATTCGGGGATTTGAGGGCGTTTTCCTTCGGATTTCTTTGAGGAGATCATGGGTGGATGCCTTGCGCATCTTTGTGTGTGATCTTGACTCCTCAAACGCCGTGGAGAGCCTTCGATTCGTGAGTTTTTGGCCGGAGTTCAAGTTCTTGGTGGTTGCTTGTGTGATCCGCGATTCCCGGTGATTTAGGGAGTTAGAGGTCGAGATTTTTGGGGTATAGCATCCTTGTGTGACGCTTTTCATCTCCCCAAAATCTTGTCTCAAGAGCTTCAACCGTTTGGGAGATCCGGTGATGAGTTCTTGGAGTTGACCCCCGCGGGTCGGGCGTTTTTGGTTCTGTTCGTGGCTCGCGGACAGTCTGCGTGGTGGCCACGGACGGTCCGCGCGCCTAGGGTTCATCCCGTGTTCTTCATGTTCTTGCGCGTCTTCGTTTCGATCCATTTTAGCCCTAGGTTTTAGTTGCAAGGGGTTTGGCGGACAGTCCACGAGGGCTTCACGGACGGTCTGCGCGGCCGAGATTTTGTTTGGGGTGCCTTGAGGTTTGTCTGGGGTTTTCAGCGAGGCTGGCGGACAGTTCGCCTAGGCCTCACGGACGGTCCGCGACACTGGCGGACAGTCCGCGTGACCTCCACGGACGGTCCGAATTTCGGCTTGCATCTCTGGTGGTTTGGGTTGCTTTTACGGACAGTCCGCCGTGACCTCTCGGACGGTCCGCGCCCTCTACGCGGACGGTCCGCCTGGTCATCCCGGACGGTCCGCCAGGGACTTCGCAGAGTTGCCTAAGTCCTTTGGTTCTTACTTTGGTGCTTCCGCTCTTTGCTTCTAGGCTTGTCTCTTGTTCTTCTAGTCTTGTGTGTGCCTTATTTGGAGCTTCCTTTGTGTGCACGAGTGCTTGGAGTGGCAATTGGGGTATAGGCCGAGTTCGACCTTTGGGAAGAATTTTTATCGGCTCCCATTCGCTCACCCCCTCTCTGGTCGCCCTTTTCGGTCCTTCAAAAGGGAAAATAGAGCATTTCCAATGAGACTTATAATTCTTGGTGGGGATTGTTAGAATAAATGGGCCTAGGGCCATTTATTTTAATAATAAAAGAATTAAAGCCCATTGTTTTAATGTTAGGGAAAAGTGAGAAATATCGTACGAGTATCTGAGGAGCTTTTCATTCGACTTATGAGGTGGACTTTCGGTACATCTCTTGTGAAGTTGAATAAAGGAGAAAGGGGGTGCCCCACGCGCGCACGCTCGCTTGCCTCGTCGAGCCGAGGCTGAGGGCGTGGGCGTGACGAGTTGAGTCGAGTCGAGTCGAGCGGTGCGGTCCGACGTGATGAGTTGCGGGGCGGGAGCACTTTTTTGCCGTTGGAAGGGAATAATCTTTTGGAATATTCTCAACGGTGATTTGGTTTCCTTAACCACGACTGTCACATCCTGAGAGACATGGGTAACCATGGGTCCCCACCGGTCAGGGTCCCAGAGGTCCCTGACAAGTGGACCCGACCTTCTAGAAGCCCCGCCGACCTGCAAAGTGGGCCCAGCGACCTTATCCACGGCTCCGATGACTCCGGGCGACCTTATCAAGAATCCCGGAAGATCCGCAGACCTTGGCGTGCAAGTCATGACATAGGGCGAGGCGCGCCGCCTGTAGGCCCAAGTATCGCGGGATACTCCTTGTAATACGGAAGCATATCTTCCTAGATTGTAACCGACCTGGACACAGGTCCACCGACCTTGAATGGAAACCCTAGCCCATCCTCCCCATATAAGGCGGCCTAGGGCTCCATTCAAGGGGACATCTTCATCTTCATCCTCTCGCATAATCCACCACAACTGGACGTAGGGTTTTACTCTCCGAAGGCCTGAACCAGTCTAAACCCTTTGTCTCCCCGTGTTCTTCGCCATACTCGCCTAGTTCCGAGTTCACCACGTGGACTACCACCTATGCTCTTAGGTCCCGATCCTCCATTAACCTGCAAACCTATAGGGTAACCCCCTAGCGGATCTGTCCAGGTCTCACCCCCTGACAGTTGGCGCGCCAGGTAGGGGCGATCGGGAACTTGCTGTGCAACATGGTGGCCCGATCTGGTGTCGTCTTTCTGGCGAGCATGGCGGCCATCCTCGCCAACCCCGTGGAGATCTGCTTTGGATCTTTCACGGCGACCTCATCTGCTCCGTTAGCTGCAGCTCCTCCAGCGACCACAGAGCAGGTCGTGACTGCGTCCATCGCCACCCCTGTTTCCGATCTAGTATCAGAGACTCACCCACCCAAACCCTATGACCTTGTTCATGGTATGGAGAACATCATCGGCACGATGAAGGAAACTCTAGAGATCTGTGAACGAGCTCAGCGCTCGGTGCAGACAGCGCTACGTCACGATACGTTCCCCTTCGGCTTGAAGTCTGCGCCTGGCCTTCGACTCAGTCAGCTCTCCACGCCCTCCCAGATCCAATCTGGTCGGAGGCCATCTGGCGACCCAAGGCCTGCACCTCACGCCTGCCGCGATCCGCTCGACGTGCCATGCACCTATCACAAGGGTGCGAAGCACACCCTCCGTGGGTACCGCATGCGGAAGAAGATCGACCAAGAGCTCCCCCACCGCGCCAAACGACCTACCCAGTCCCCGGACTGCGGGGAGTTCCAGAAGGTCCGTGTTCGAGTCTCCCCAAACGACTCGGACATCGTCTTCCGCCAAGTGCTTCTGGTCTCCGAGAACGAGCCACCCCGAGTGGGCGCGACAACTCTGAGGAAGCAACTCGCATCAAAGGCAACGCCCTTCGGGCCCAGCGACGTGTGGAGGAACATCGCCGCGCGCCTCTTCCCTGCGCTCGGGACCTGCACATGGAGTTCGAGGAAGCTGGGATCCCGACGTTCAACAGCCCCCAGGCTAACCTGGGTGCGGCCATCACACGACTCTAGCAAGCTCCGCTGACGCCTGAAGCTGAGCCGGCCATCGCGTACCTCCGGGTCGCCAATGCCCTGGTGGAAGAAAAGAGCGCGGCCTCTAAGGCCGCCACGTCTTCATCGACTCGCCACTCACACAGTCGATCTCATCGACCTCAGCACTCCCACCTCTCCCCTGTTCGGGAAGAGGTCGCCCAGCACAACCCTGAGCAACCCGCCCAGCAGCCTGCTGCTGCCGACGACCTCCGCGTCAACCTCGACGTCAACAGGCGCGCTCGCGACGTGCGTGGCTACGTCGAACAGCGACACCGCGAGCGCGAGGAGCGTGAACTATGCCATCGCGCAGAGTACGATCGCGAGTACGGCCAACCTGGTGCCGTCCACCGCATCATGGAGCACGAGCTGTGCGACCGCCACGACATCGAGAACAAGTGACATGCTCTCTACGACACCGAGCATGATGACCCAGGGCTTCACCAGGTCAACCGGGATCGGCAGCCGCGCTCCCAGGTCGTCATCCCGGAGCACAGCGTCCACTCTGCACCCAGAGAAGCTGCTCCGGCCAGAACAACCGGTGACGACCTATATGTCACCGCCTTCCCAGCACTGGCTCCCCATCTCAGGACGGTGGACTACCCCGAGAACATCAAGCCCAACATCAAGGAGTACGACGGGCGCTCAGATCCCAACATCTGGCTGTCGACCTACTAGGTCGCCGTCAAGGCGGCTGGTGGTAGCTTCGACCACATGGCAGCCTATTTCCCGCTGGTCATGGGCAAGGCCCCCTCGCTATGGCTCAACAGCCTCGAGCCTGGCAGCATCAAGACCTGGGCTGACCTGTCCCAGGCCTTCACCTCCAACTTCCAGGCGACCTACGATGAACCTGGAAGCGCCTTCAACCTCAGGAGGGTCGTCATGAAGCCCAAGGAGTGGTTCCACGACTACAACCACCGGTTCTTCGAGAACCGCAATGAGTACGTTGGTGTCAGAGATGATCAAGTCATCGAAAGCTACAAGAAGGGCATCAAAGATCCCAAGCTCTTTGAGAAGATCCATGAATCCGGTGCCACCACCGTCAAAGAGCTCATGAACGTCGTCAACAAGCTGATGGACATAGAAGAGGCGCTGCAGAACCAGTTCGACACCGACGCCCCTGGCACATCCAGTGCCGCAGCAGACGTAGGGTCCAAGCTCCGCAAGTGACCTTCCGAGGTCCTAGCGGCTGAAGGGCGGTGGACTTCGACCTTCAACCAGGAGGAGTTCGACGCAGCGCTCGACAGCTTCTGCGGGTTCCATGAGGGAGCCACCCACACTCTCCTCGAGTGCTCCCAGTTCAAGAGGGCCTTCAGCACCCCCGTAGATCCCAAGCGACCCAGGAACGACGGCGGTCGCCGCGACAACTGCCGCTACAACAACAACTACCGCCATGACGACCAGCGGGACCGGCGCGACGACCGCGACAACCGACGTGAGGATCGCCGCGACACCCCTCGCAGCGACCCACCTTCAGCGCCTCCTCGTGACGAGGCCAACCTGCTGCCTCCACCTCCGACAGGCAACCCCAACGGGCCTTTTCAGGCTGCGACCCGCACGATCAACATGATCGTTGGGGGCCTCAAGTCCGGCGTCAGCAAGAGGCTCTATCGCAAGGACAAGCGCGAGGTCCATCTCGTCCACACTCAGCCAACCGCGCCTCTGCGTTGGTCTGAGCAGGCGATCACGTTCTCCAGAGCTGATCACTGGGTCCATATCCCAGATCCTGGGTCCTACCCACTTGTTGTCGAACCCACAGTAGATGGGGCCATGCTCTCCCAGACCCTGATCGATGGGGGGAGCGGGCTCAACATCATCTTCGTTGAGACCCTCAAGAAGATGAACTTCGACTTCGACAAGCTCACGGAGTGCGACGAGCCCTTCTACGGCATCATCCCTGGGAAGGCGGCCTACCCCTGGGTCGGGTCTCCCTCCTTGTTACCTTCGGTACGGAGGCCAACTTCCGCACGGAGTACCTCAGCTTTGAGGTCGCCAACTTCAAGTCCTCCTACCATGCGATCCTAGGTCACCCGATGCTAGCCAGATTCATGGCCACCCCGTACTACACCTACTTGGTGTTGAAGATGCCTGCTCCAAATGGGGTCCTCTCCGTCCTGGGGGACCTCATCATCTCCTTCAAGTGCAACTCGGAGGCCCTCGACGTCGCCGCGACCTCCGCCGCCGTTGACGCCTCCGCGGTCTTGGTCGCCGAGGCCAAAAAGGTCGACCCAAGTGACCTAGCTGTCCCGGAGTAGAAGTGCACCGATGCCGCCGTGGTCCCCGCACCCTCCACGAAGAAGGTCTACCTCGGCCTTGCCGACGCAGAGAAGACGGTGGTGATCGGCGACGGCCTCGACCCAAAATAGGAACTCGCGCTCACCAGTTTCCTTCGGGATAACGCGTATATATTCGCATGGAGTCAATTGGATATGCCGGGTGTCCCTAGGGAGCTGGCTGAGCACTCCTTGGATGTAAGCAAGACGGCCAAGCCTGTCAAGCAAAAGCTTCACCGCTTTGCGAAAGATCGCAAGGACGTCATTAGGGTAGAAATAATAAAGATGCCGGATTTATCCGAGAGTGTAAAAATCTGGTTTGGGTTGCCAACCCAGTGCTTGTACCCAAGAAATCCGGTCAATGGAGAATGTGTATCGACTACACCGACCTCAACAGGCACTGCCCTAAAGACCCCTTCCCTCTTCCGCGCATCGACCAGGTCGTGGACTCCACGGCCGGAAGTGTCCTCCTATGCTTTCTCGACTGCTACTCAGGCTATCACCAGATAGCCCTGAAGGTTTCTGACCAAGATAAAACAGCGTTCATAACACCGCACGACATCTACTGCTACACGGCCATGACCTTTGGCCTCAAGAACGCTGGCGCGACCTACCAGAAGGCCATCCAGAAGTGTCTGGAGTGCCAGATCGGCAAAAACGTAGAAGCCAACGTCAACGACGTGGTCGTCAAGACCACCGACGAGGATAAGCTCATAGCTGACCTCGCAGAAACCTTCGCCAACCTCTGGCATTATCGCTGGAAACTTAACCCAGAGAAGTGCGTCTTCGGTGTCCCCTCTGGCAAGCTCCTGGGCTTCATGCTCAGCAACCGGGGCATCGAGGCGAACCCCACCAAGGTGGATGCCATCCGCAGGATGAAGCGACCTACTGGCAAGAAGGGCGTCATGAATCTCACCGGCATGATGGCGGCCCTAGGTCGATTCATTAGCAAACTTGGAGAAAAAGACCTGCCCTTCTTCAAGTTGCTAAAGAAGGCGGACAAGTTCGTCTGGACCGAAGAGGAGGACTAAGCCCTGGAGCAACTCAAGGCCTTCCTTACGTCACCCCCGGTGATGGTGCCCCCGGCACCTAAGAAAACTCTACTGCTCTACATCTCTGCGACCACCCTAGTGGTCAACTCGGTTCTGGTGGCTGAGCGACCTGAAGAGGGTAGACCCTACCCTGTCCAGCAACCTATCTACTACGTCAGTGAGGTCCTGTCGGACAGCAAAACCAGGTATAGCCAGCCTCAGAAGATGCTTTACGCTCTACTTGTCACCTCTCGCAAGATCCAGCATTACTTCCAGTCGCACAAGATCATGGTCGTCTCGGCCTTCCCCCTCGGCAAAATCCTGCGCAGCCGCGACACCATTGGACGCATCGTCAATTGGTCCATCGAGCTAGGCAAGTTCGACCTAGAGTTCTGCCCCAGGCAAGCCATTAAATCCTAGGTCATCGCGGACTTCATCTCAGAGTGGACAGAGATCCAGCAGCCTCCACCCGCGGAACGACCTGAGCATTGGAAGATGTACTTCGATGGTTCCCTAAACCTCGAAGGGGCTGGCGCAGGCGTACTGTTCATCTCCGCTCAGGGTGACTACCTCAAGTACGTCCTGCAGATCCACTACAAGGTGTCCAACAATGGTGCCGAGTACGAAGCCCTGATTCACGGGCTACACATCGCCATCTCCCTCGGGATCAAGCGCCTAATGGCATACGGTGATTCTAAGGTCGTCATCGACCAAGTCAGTAAGGACTTCGAAACTAGGAAGGACACAACGGATGCCTATTACGCTGAGGTGCGCATGCTCGAGCACCACTTCGAGGGACTCGAGTTCCACCATGTATGTCGCAACAACAACATAGCGGCCGACGTCCTCTCCAAGCTTAGCTCCAAACGCGCGCTGGTGCCAGCCGGCGTGTTCGTCCAGGACCTATGCAAGCTGACCATCAAGCTTCTCCCCGACCCAGAGTCACCAGATGACGAAGCGACCCCACCGGCAGGTCGCGATGTCCTCATGACTGAGGCAGAAGACGACGGGAGCCTCAACTTCCTCGCTTTCCTCCTTGAACATCAAGTACCTGAGGACAAGGCGGAACGCGAAAAGATCACGAGGCGTATTGCTAACTACGTCGTCGTCAGTATAGAGCTCTACTGGAGCTCCGCCTCCACCGGGGTTTTGATGAAGTGCATCCTGCGATCTGAGGGCCTCAGGCTCTTAGATGAAATCCACGGCGGTGAGTGCGGCAACCACGCTGCCTCCACCAACCTCGTGGGCAAGGTCTTCAGATCTGGCTTTTACTGGCCTACCGCCATGGCCGATGCACAGGAACTTGTACGTCGATGCAAGGGGTGCCAATTCTTTGCCAAGCAGTAGCGCATCCCGGCTCAGGCCCTAAGGACCATCCCCCCGTCCTGGCCCTTCGCAGTGTGGGGCCCTGACTCTGTGGGACCCTTCAAGACTGCCCTTGGCGGCTATAAGCACATCATCGTGGCGGTGGACAAATTCACCAAGTGGATTGAGGTCCGTCCCGTATCCAGTGTCACGTCGAAAGAGGCAGCCAAGTTCATCGAGGAGATCACCCACCGCTTTGGGGTCCCCAACAGGATTGTCACCGACCTTGACACGGCCTTCACAGGAGCTGACTTCTGGGACTTCTGCCAAGACAACCTGATCAACGTATACTACTCCTCGGTGGCACACCCACGGTGCAACGGTTAGGTCGAGCGGGCTAATGGCATGGTCCTGCAGGCCATCAAGGACCGCATCTTCGATGGCTCATCGCCTTTCGCAACCAGGTGGCTCTCAGAGCTCCCTCACGTCATCGGGGGTCTCAAGACCCAGGTCAGCTCGGCTACAGGGTACTCCCCCTTCTTCTTAGTCTACGGGTCAGAGGCCATCCTCCCCACCGATGTAGCCTTCGGGGCTCCACACATCCAGCACTTCGATGAAGGAGGAGTGGAGCAAACACGCAGACTCGACCTTGACAGCTTGGAAGAACATCGTGTGGCCGCGCTCATGCGCCACACTCGCCACGAGCAGCAGCTACGTCGCTACCACAACCGCAATGTGCGGGAACGTTCCTTCAACGTTGGCGACCTAGTCCTGCGGCGGATCCAAAACACCAAGGACACGCACAAGCTCTCCGCACCTTGGGAAGGCCCTTTCATAGTTAAGGAGGCCATTGGACCAGCGACCTATTGTCTCCAATGGGCCGATGGCCAGGGCATTCCGAACCCCTAGAACATCGAGCACTTACGTCGCTTCTATCCTTACGAGCCTTGTATCGCAATAAAAGCTATGTACCCTATCCCTTGTAATTCATCAGTAATATATATATATAAAGATTCCCTTTCGGCAGTCTTCCTGTCGCCTACTTTTATGGGTCTCTGTTTACTTTCTGTTTACCCCTCCCCCTCGACACACTCGGGGGGCTTGGTTTAAATCCAGACCCTACGCGCTTGGGGGCTTGGCGTTAACTCAGGCCCTTCACGCTCGGGGGCTTGGCTTTGCCAACCTAAGGGTCGTTCGACCTGGGGGGTTTTACCTTTTCTCTCTAAAAGCGTTTTCCCTTACCACAACTTTTTTACCCTTTATAAGTGTTCTTAAGTCATGTGTTTGCGTGAGCTTGAGTCCAAGGCTCCCCCCCGTGCGTCAGCTGCACGTAAGCCTCCACGTTGAGCCGTGTAGTTAGTAAGCCATTCCTCCACTGAGTTGGGTAAGCGAGGGCTAAAGGTTTTTGCAATTTCATTACTTTTGCATTCTTATAATAAGTATCTAAGCCAAGTAAGGGATCACAGCAGTTAATTAAACATGGCCTTTTTCATTTATGCAAGGTTTATCTTACATCAAAAGGGTCCACGACCCATTGGCACTAATAGTTTCTTCTCAGTTACACTTCATAGATCTATCTTCTTCACGATCTCCCCCGCGGCGACCTGGATATCTTTAGCGCCAACCAGTGGAGCCAAGTCGACCTCCTCCGCGACCTTCTGTAGGTCGAACACTGGTTCATGGTGCTTCACCGTGGCCAGTGCGGCAGCTGCGGCGAGCTTGCCACTGTCCATCAGCAGGGTCTTCATTCGAACTTCTGCCTCCCCCAGCCGCGCGACGAGCTCTTGCGGTCCGACCTCGACCTTGGGGACGTAGACGTCCACATGGTACTCAGCGGCCTCCTTGAGGTTGTCTAGATCCTTTTGAAGATCTACAGTCATCTCTTGATGATCAATAAGAGTTTGGATTGCCCGGGAAAGGTCAATCTCCAAGTCCCAGCATACACCGAATTCGTAGGCAGCCTTCCGGGTATAGTAATACTCACTGGCTTCGACCTCCTTGTTCTTCTCCTTGAGGATCTTCACCTGGTCTTTGGACTCCTTGAGCTCCTTCTTCAAGGCGGTCTCCCTCTTCTTGGCCTCTGCAATCAACAAGGTCAGGAACAGAATACAACAACGTAACCTTCAAAATCAAGGTCGAGGGTACTCCCAGGCATACCCGAAGCGGCGATCTTGAGCTCATCATCAGCCACCTTCGCCTTCACCCTGGCGGCTTCAAGCTCCTCCTTCAGTGCGGCCATTGCCTTGTCCTTCAGGGCCATCTCGTCCTTGAGGCGTCAGATTTCTTGTGCGGCCTTGATCTTGGCCTGCAGCACGGCCTCCTGGGCCGCGGCTAACTCTGCATGAAGCTTGGCGCCCTCCTTCAGCAGGCTTGCCCTGCCTTGAGCTCGCTCGGCGAGTGACTGCAATAACACAACACCCGTGGCTGTCAGATCAAGCTATCGGAGTGAACTGAAAACCTCGTGCCAGGCGAAACTAAAACTCACCATGAGTGCCCTCGTGATCGTCTGCGACGCCGCCTTGAAGTCGTCAAGGTCCCGACCGTCAGCAAGGATGTCCTCTTCCCACGGGGTGCCGAAGTAGAGGCACCGGTCCCTGTCGCCGGGCCCACTTCCTCCCTCGTCCTCCGCTTCCTGCGTCAGCGGCAGGTCCGACTCGGGTTGGTCCTCCTGTCGAAGACCTTCCCCCTATTGAGCGCTACAAGCAGCGACCTTGGTCGCCACCGATGACGCCGCCCTCACGGTCTCAGGGACCTAGCTCATAACAGCTCCGCCCGATGTAGCTGGTGATTGGCTCACCGGTGCCTTCTCCAGCTTGCGCCTAAAGGCCTCCTGGCCTGAGGCGTTCTTACTATTGTCCGACGCAGCAGGGGTACCCCTGTCCAAGGAGCAGCATTTGTCAGCACGACGTACTCAAAAAGCCGCAAGGTCGAGCAAATCAAGATCAAGGTTGACGATGTACATGCCGCCAAGTTTCAACCCAAGCTTTATCGGCCTGGGCGGTACCCGCCTTGGTTTCATCTGCGACCCTTGGTCGCTAACACCGTCGGCACTTGGCTTTGGGTGCTGTTCGTCCTAAACCCCGAGCGGGGTCTCGTCTTCCTGCGTCACCGGCGTCTCGCCCGGCCTTGCGCCGGTGTCATGCGACCCCGCGTCATCATTCTCGCCAGCGTCGGTGACGACCTCAACACTGACCGTCGCCGTCTCCGACGACGCCGTGGTGTCCTTCCTCTTCCTCTTCTTCATCTTCTCCGCCTTGATGGTGGCGGCTACTACTTTGGCAGCCTTGTTCGCCGGCATCTTCCCGGCGACCTGCTGCGCGCGCCGGGTCATCGGCGCCGAACTCCCCGTGGGGGGGGGGTCTTCATCATCACTACCTCCCACCGACGAGTCGGAGAGGTAGTTGTCTATGTACTCCTGCGGAGGTGCTTGGGTGTCCTCCGCAGCCCGGACGTTGAAGCTACGCTCACCCTCGTCCGGGAGGGGAGCCGAGCTCCAGTACACACCCTCACGACCCTGTGTCAGGCGACCTTCATCGTAAGATCAGGAAAACGCAAACACAAGCAAAAGGAGTCAAGGTCGATGAGCAACGAACGACTTACAGCTTCGGTGGGGCGCTTCAGGCAAAACACCTTGGGGCAAGTCCGATTACGGATCACCCCGCTGAAGAGGTCCCTCACCCGCACCACCATCTCCTCCTTGGAGACCTTGCGCTGCGCTACGCGGGTAGGGTCGGCCTGGCCCCAGTACTCGTAAGCCGAATGCACCCGATCTTGGATCAGTTGCAGAAGCCTCCGGCTGAAGCTGATGGCCACAGCGCCGCCTGTCAGCCCTCCTGCCTTCAATACCTCCAGGTCCCCCAGCAGCGGCTTGACGGCGTCCATCTCCCGCGATGTCAGCTGATTGCTCCACTCCGACACCGCCGGCTTCGGGTTGTCGATGTAGAACCAGCCTTGCCTCCATCCCTTGGTGTTGTCCGGCAGCACCATATCGATGTACACCGGCTTAATGTGGCGACGTAGCATGACGCTGACGCACTCGACGACCTCCTTCTTCCCCGTCTTCTTGAGCTCGAAGAAGTACCGCCACAGGTCGAAGTGTGGCGGTATCCCCAAGTATGCCTCGCACAGGTGGATGAAGGACGAAATGGTGGTGATAGCATTGGGGACGCGGTGTACCAGGTCGATCCTGTAGAAGTGAAGGAGCCAGCAGAAGAAGTCGCCCGCAGGGACTCTGAATCCGCGCTCCACGTGCGCGATGAAGGCGACCGTCTCTCCAGTCCCCTCGGAGGGGAAGGCTTCACCGGCGGATGGCCTCCAGCCCACCTGCTCCTTGGGCTTCGACAGCCCGCGCTCCACCAGACCTTGGAGCTGCGCCTCGGTCACTGTCGAGGGCTCCCAGATGCTCTCCGGCGCCGGCGCAAGCTCTGGAGCCATCTCTTCTTCTTCGAATCCGGTGGATCTAGCTCTAAAAACAACCAAGGACTTCGTGCGCATGCGACGACACGCGATGCGGCGGTGCGGCGGATCTGAGTGCGGTGGTGCCGGCGGATTCGCACGGAGGATTCTAAGCAGCGACAGTGAAACCCTAAAGATCGAGCAGAAATGGAAGCGAGCGGGGTCCCCTGCCCCTCACTCGACCTTTTATAACTGGGCCACAACAGCGTTATGGGCCGCGACGCTCCAATGTCTCTCAGGGCCCGGCGACATTCCCGGCAACCCAACGGATCTAGTACACAATGGCTCTTTCGGTCTAAAAGTCACAGGCAGTAACGGCTTGTGCCGTGCGGGAATCTATGCCCGTTGGCTCTCTGCTCAACAACCTGGCATCCATGGACTCGTTATGCCCTACTTCAAGCCCCCACACTGACATTTTCTTCAAGGTCTCTTGATCTCTGACGATCTTCGGGTCCGTCACATTCTTTACGCAAGGTCGACAAAGCACTACCGCTTGATAGGTCACCTCAACCTGCAACAGCGGGTTCACACCCGGCTCCTAAGTCCTGCTACCTACTGGATTGCCTTAGCCTTTATGGCTGGTTTATACCGACGGCTCCGTGCTTAATGGCTCCTCTGCCCGTTGGTGGCCTCATGGTCATGATCACAGCCCCTCCTTGAGGTCGCTAAGGCTCCACTGCCTTCTAGGTCGCCTAGACCTATGATTCCTAGGCTAACGACCTGCGTTGTGTCACTGCACAACGGCCGTGTCACCCTAGGTCGACACGGGCTTTTTGTCTCTACGAAACGCCTCCTGAAGGTCGGCGTGCTATCATAGCCCCGCTGGGACCTTGGTAGCCATACCATTGCTGCCCGGACGCCCCTACAACCACTTGCAAGATGCCATTTATCATATAAATGTGTATTTACAGCTTCACAAGCTACAAGGAGTTTGGCCCTTTGCCAATTACAAGATACAAAGACATTTATGGCCCTGAGTTACCCTCCAAAGTGCTTACGACAAAGTCTACACTAATAAAGCGCGTCGCAAGCTTTCTTCTAACTTCAGGACCTACTCGACGACCTCTACAGCCACTGTGGAGGCAGCTGCCACACAACCACCTCTACTCGAGCTCCAGCAGGTTTCCTGTGGTACCCAGCATCAAGTCTGAGCTTCACCACAAGATTCCAAGTGGAACGAGCTTCAACACCAGCCTCGCCGGGTGGAGCGTCGTGTTCACCAGCATCACATCCGGCCTAAGAGTGTCAGGGCCGACGATGCATCTGCTGCTTCATATTCCACTTGGGTTCCTCAGCGGGACCGGGGGAAGAGGCTAATCGAGTTCTTCAAGCTTCGCAAGCATTCTTCTAGCTTCAAGCATGAACTACACCGACTCTATGCTCTGGTGGGCGGACATAAGTCCCTAGAAGAGAAATATTACTACACAGGCTCGCCATGGTTCTCCTTTGAAGACTGGGTGGTTCGCTTCAAGGTATGGGTGCCTATTTATACCCCCAGCACCTACCCTTTGATCTTATCTGCAAGCCAACCTGTGTGGCGTCCTTATCCTCAAGATTATTGTACCCTCGTGGGACACGAGGTCACTGTTTGCCCGTGGAGGCATTGGCGCGCCTTTCCCCTACCTGACTGCAAGATTCTGGAGCGTTTTTGTCTCTTGCGGCTGACAGCGACCTGTGCCTCGCCTGGGAGCCGGCCCGTGACCGTACAGTGCGACCATGACTCAGGTCATGTGAGTTCTGGCGTCTGACGACTTTTTCAAGATTCTGGAGTTTTTGTCTTATTGGATTATTCTCAAAGAGCACAGATTCTGTTTCCCTGAGCAGAAGGCTGTAGGTTCGGATATTTATTTCTTCTTCTTCGGAGCATCAAACCGGCCATTCTGGTCGCCTTACTGCTCAGGGGTTACTACACTAGTGCGTCTTGCGACGCCCTATTTTCTCCAGGTCGCCTCGACCTCATGGAAGCTTGCTTCCATTACTTCTCCGCTCGACCTACCTGCGATGGGCATGGCGACCTTTCTAAAGGTCGCGGCAGTTACTTCATTATACTTGACCCAGGTCAGGTCGGCGGTTCTTCAGGATCGATGCCTTGCCTTCACTTCGACCTTCTGGCCCTTCGTCCCAGGATCTCGATGTTCAACTTCGTGCGCGCATCGAAGGGGTTTTTCTTTTTTGCATGCCCGTGCACCCTTCACGACCTCGACGGTGCCGCGCCTTTGCTATTCTTCGACACAACCTCGCCTCGGCCGCTACACCTACACATCGATCGGGGGCTTGAGAGACATGGGTACCCATGGGTCACCACCGGCCAGGGTCCCAGAGGTCCCTGACAAGTGGACCCGACCTTCTAGAAGCCCCGCCGACCTGCAAAGTGGGCCCAGCGACCTTACCCACAGCTCCGACGACTCCTGGCGACCTTATCAAGAATCCCGGAAGATCCGCAAACCTTGGCGTACAAGTGAAGACATAGGGCATGGCGCGCCGCCTATAGGCCCGAGTATCGTGGGATACTCCTTGTAATACGGAAGCATATCTTCCCAAATTGTAACCGACCTGGACACAGGTCCACCGACCTTGAATGGAAGCCCTAGCCCGTCCTCCCCATATAAGGTGACCAAGGGCTCCATTCAAGGGGACATCTTCATCTTCATCCTCTCGCATAATCCACCACAACTGGACGTAGGGTTTTACTCTCCGGAGGCCTGAACCAGTCTAAACCCTTTCTCTCCCCGTGTTCTTCGCCATACTCGCCTAGTTCCGAGTTCACCACGTGGACTACCACCTACGCTCTTAGGTCCCGATCCTCCATTAACCTGCAAACCTCTAGGGTAACCTCCTAGCGGATCTGTCCAGGTCTCACCCCCTGACACATCCCGGTTTTTCAAAACCATTAAAAACAGCCCCTAAATTTTTTTCTAAAATCATATAGCAACTTTACATTTAAGCCCCTGCATTTTAATTTATTTGCAATGCACTTCACAATAAAATCTAGGCTACATTTTCATTTTGAAGTGGCTAACATCCTTTCTTACCCCCAAATTCCTTGCTAACAAGTCCTAAGGATTTTATAGAGCACCCACATCTCTTGGTCAAATCAAATTTGAAAGCACATTTCAAATTTGAATTCAAAATCCTTTTCAAACAAATGGAAAAGCTTTTCAAACTCCAGCTGGGCCTGCTCCACCTACCCAGCCTAGCAATAGTCCACTCCACCCCCTCCTTCTCTCCTCCCCTGCGCAGCCCGCCTCCCCTTCCCTCGCACACGCAACAGCCCACACCGGCCCAGCCGTGGCCCAGCTTCCACCCCGCCTCGCTGACGTCATGACGACGTCATTCGGTCTTCCTCCCCATCCCCCTCTGCTACCCCTTCGGTCGACACACCACAACACCGCCGCAATCCCGCGCCCTGCTTCCTCGCCCAACGAAACCGCTCGCGCACCGGCTTCGCCATCACCCCCCCGCAAACCTTGACCCCTCCCCTCTCCTTCTTCGTACGAACACGCCCCGCCCGTACACACCCTTGCACGTGCCAGAGCGACGGACACCGGTGAACCACCATCGATCTCCCCAGCCACTGCCTCAAATCCTGTACGGACGCGAGCATCACTGTTCCTTGCACCACCAAAGCCCGCCAGCGCCACCTAAACTCCAGCTACACTCCTTCCTCCGCTGCAAACCGCTCAAGCCGCCACGGTTCCGTCACGCTAAGCCCACCGCGCCGCCATACCCGTGGTATCCCCGGCCGTCCCTCGCCAAACCACCATGGTATGGAGCGCCCCAGGATCACCACCGCACCCTCGACCACCCGGAACCGCTTGATCAACATCACACCTCTCCCTTGCCGCACATCTCCCTCGCCACCAAACCGCGCTCTCGCCAAGCTCTGGGCACCGCCGTACGGCATACCGCCAGATCTCCTCCCCGGCCTCCCAAAACAGCCAACCGGCACGAGCGCCGTACACCCCGGAACAAGGCCGGTATTCCCCAGCCCTTTTCCCCTTCTCCACTCCTCTCTCCGGCCTCGTCCACAGAAGCGACGTGTCACCACCTTGGAGCTCCACCACGCCACCTCACCACCATCTTGCTCGAGCTCTCCCTCCCCTCTCCGGCCTATAAAAGGCACCCCATGGCCTCGCCGAGCCCCCTCACTCCACCACACACATCACCACAGCCTCTTCCCTCCTCCCGGTGCAGCCTTGCCTCGCCGTGGCCAACCCACCGCCGCTGAGCTTCTCCGGTCGAGGGGCTACCAGAGTTTAGTCAGCCACTGCGTCGGAACCTCCCTAGGTAAGTTGCTAAGCTGCCCTGCCGCTCCTCTTCCCCCTCTGCTCCTCCCCAATTCCGCCGCCGTGGAGCCATGCCATCGCCGCCACACTGGCGAGTTCCGGCAATGCTCCGACGAGCTTCCACCCTACCCAAGCACGCTGTTGCACTCAATGGTCGCCCGCACACATGTACACCCCCTCACGAGAGCACCAGACCCTCTCCCGGCCTTCCTCCCTATTCCGTCGTGCGCCGCCGCAGCTCCGGCGAGCTCGCGCCGCGCCGCCATGCCTGTCCCGGCCACCACACACCCCTAGCCACTCCGCCGTTCCCTCCTGAAACCCTAGGGCCACCTCTCATCGCCGGGAACCCTCTGTAGCGGCCAGCGGCGAGGATTCCGGTGAGTCCCCTGCCGCCGCCGCCGTGCCCGAGGCCATCTAGGGTGGCGCCGCCCCGTGCCGTCGCGGCCCCGTCACGGCCTCACCCCGCCGTTTTGCCAGCACCCACTGGCACGTGGGGCCATAGCGGACGCCGTCCAGTCCCGCCATCCACATCCTAGCCTCTCCTCTCCATGCACCCGGTGCACCATGCACCCCACACACATACCAGCCACGCGTGCGCCACGCGAGCCCCGGTCCATCACGTGGACTGCCACGTGTGCGCCGCGTCAGCACCACACCAGCCACCGCCAGCCCTGCCCCGCGTCAGCCCTGTCCCCACCCGTCAGCCGCTCACCCCCTGATTTTTGCTATGGCCACCCGATCAAATGTACACCAAACCTTAGTTTGATACCCTAGAAAATCCCAAAAATTCCCAAAAAATCACCAAAAATCCTAGAAGCCCCAAAATGCCTAGAAATATTGTCTGATTTATTTTGGCAGCTATCTAGGTATTAAATCTTGTTTTGTTCTTTTGAACCTATAGGAAAATCCCTTTAGTGTACAGAAAAATCCACCTTTTCTTATCCGAAGCCCTAAAAATCCCCAATAAATTCCTAAAAATACTAGGAGCCTATAGAAGCCCATTCATGTCTTTTCCACATGAAATCTCATCTTCCTTAGCTCAAATTAGATTCAACACCCCCCTTCTTTTATGGAAAGGTCCATATTTTCTGTGACCAATTCCATCGTATCACCTCACGAACATCATTCACGATCGTAGGATCTCGCTCTAGCTCTCTAAATCACATTCTTATCCCTCTAACTCATGTTTGATGCTTGCTATGATTATTTGATTGAATTTCTTTATACGTATAAATGTATTGCTCTAGATCGAGTGTGATAACGTCGGAGGATCAACTCAAGATCAAATGGCAACCAAAGTGAAGATGGAAGAATTCAAGACAATTCTATAGCCCTCCTTGCTTAGGAAAAAGGCAAGTCCCAGCATTACCCCCTTGGTCATACTTTTATCCATTGTTTATGAATTAATATGAACCAAGATAATAACTTGACATGCATTCTACTTTTATGGATTCGACGATCCCGATCTCGACTCAGTCGAAGATCGAGCATCATCCATAGCTTTACTTACTCACATATACTCATGAAAGAATCTCTGTTAGGGAGAGATAGTTAAAGGATAATAAAATGAACCTACTTAAGAGAGTTAGACATCCATAAGGACGGACATGGGAGTATGGGGGCAGCCTCAGTGGAGGATCCTGTCCATGCTTACTCTGGTCGTATAAGGATTGGTTCTTGGGAAAGTCTTTCCGGTGACTTAGTACGACCATACGTAGCCAAAAAGGCATAGTCTGTCGGGAATGCCTGTTTATGTGCGGCCTTGAATCGCACCCCACTACTGAACCTAGTAAACCATCCCAAGGGGCGATGGGGGGCAACGAATATGCTAGAGCAGGACCTTCGCATAATCCCTGGTCTGGCCGGTATGGGTCACCGAGAATGTTATGGTGTCTTGGTGACACGGTGCTACGTGTGCCACAATTTTATTGCATATGCAATCTCCTCGGGGAAACTGGACCCGTGAGGCGGATGGTGGTGGTGTGACCCCTACTAACGTCCCAGTGTAGACGTGGATGGAGCTAGGGAATGTTGTCTAGACGTGGATGAGAATGTAGTCCACAAATAGATGTCGGTGGGTATGGTTCTCATGGCCAGTACTGCCACGGCCGTGGTATGGGCTGGTCAAACGTATGGGTACAGTGTACGCCTCTGCACAGAGTAAAACCTATTCGAATAGCTGTGGCTCTCGGTTAAGAGCACTCATGGTTAAAGCTCCCGTTGATTATCATACACCTTTTGTCGAAATGGATAGGGTGAGATAGTGTTTTGGCCTTAGAGAGTGATACGGCAGATGCCGGCTCAGCGGGACCCTGGTGGTTGCCGAGTTTAATAAAACTTGGGGACTGGTAGGGGAGGCTACGTGTTCCCCCTCCAGGACCAACCTACTTATTATATTGGCGTTACTTTCTGCTTTTCTCCGAAATTTACTTCACTTGCATTAATATACTCTTATAATTATCAAGACTTGTTTCCCTTCCATTGGCAATCTTGCATGTAGACATTGGTTAATTTCCTATACGTTGGGATTTGCTGAGTACCTATTTTAGGTGCTCACTCTTGATTCCCTTATCCTTTCTCTTCAGAAGAAAGAGAGGACGAGCTTTGTCGCAGAGGAGGGTCTGCCCGACCCGTTTCCGGACAAGCTGCCTGAGGTAATGGGTGTGCTACGTAGGACTCCGCTGCAAGTTTGAGGTTTCACTTATGGTAGTATTCTTCCCGTACCCTCAAACTTCTTTAATTAATGTTTGCTTGTCTTACGATATATGGATCTGATACTTCTTGTGAAGTGCCGGTACCATCAGCCGATACAGGGAATAGTACTATGGGCAACCGGGCGCCCATATATATACATTTTTAATGTATATAAAAGGGTGGTCCCACAGCGACCGTCCAGGTTCATCCCACCACATCCCAGATCTGGATCTGGGCGTACCTCCTCCGTGCCCGCCCGCCTATATAAGGCGTCCCTCCTCTTCCCTCTCAACTCACCCCATTCACAATCAAAGGTACTCCTGCTCAGGAGACCTCTCCCTTCTCCCACTCTGCCTGCTGCTTTGCCTTTTGCATTCCCATCGCTTGCACCGCGCGCACGGTGCCGGTGAGAACAGAGCCTCCGGAACCTCGTCTTGCTGCTGAGATCCTGCACGGGGTAGGCGGGCGATAAGGTTTTCGGGGAGTGTCTTGACGTGACTACTCGCTCACTGTACGACTACTTCGTCTACTTCCCGGCAACTGTTTGTCAGTGTTTTACACACCGAGCCTACGACGGGGTACCCAAAGTAGTAGATTGTGCGGTGGGGCTCGCCGAGATCAGGAACACGATGGTGAGACACGGGGCACACAATTAGACAGGTTCGGGCCGCAATGTGCGTAATACCCTACGTCCTGTATGCTGCGTGGCTCTGTATTGATTGCGTATGTTTTGAGAGGGGTCCCTGCCTCGCCTTATATGCCACGGGAGGCAGGGTTACAAGTCGGATTGATATAAGGGTACTATTCGAGTAGGACCCGGAGTAGCCTATACAAGGTATGGAAAGCTATCCTAGTCTTAGTACAAGTCCTTGTCCGCCTTGTCTTGCCATTTGGTCCACGGTACCAGCACCATGGCCCACTAGTCGAGTAGTCCAAGTGTACAGGAACTTATCTCCCGGGTATGGCCCACATGTGTTGGTGGGCCCAGGGATGCCCGGTCGACAAGCCCCCGAGTACTTTGTAGTCGAGTGCAATGCTCCAAGTAATCTTGAAGGTCTCCACGAGTAGTTCCCAAGCATCCCCGAGTTCTACAAGTTTCAATCTTCAATAGTACTTGAATCATCACGAGGTTGGAAGGTACTCCAGCTAACTGCACGAGTAGTCTCGAAGTCTTCTCGAGTTGTTCCCAAGCGTCCCTGAGTACTTCCCTTGAAGGTCTTCAATAATACCCGCTTCATTCTTGAAATCTTTGTATCAAAGATCCATATGGAAATGCGATTACTGAAATCGCATTCCATATGGAATGTAGCCCCCGAGCCTTAGGTCGGATGCAAGATTCAAGCTGAGGGTCAAACTTCTACTCTTTGATCTTGCTCCGAAAAATCCGTAGAAAATCCGAAGAAATAATATAGGAATGCGATTTGCAAAAAATCGCATCCTATATGGATGTAGCCCCCGAGCCCTAGTTTGAATTGACAATTGAAGCTGAGGGTCAATCAGTAGTCTCCGTCAAATAATCCCATAAAATCCTGAGAAAAAACTGAAGGACACATGGCACGGAGCCCCCGAGCCTTGAGTCGAGTACTTTCTCGAATTGAAGGATCCAATCTGACTGTAGAATAGTGGCCTGAATTCAGTGAACTGTAGCTGAGTGAAATCTAATTCCATCGAGTAGTCGAGCCCCTGAGATGGAGCCGAGCAAGTCTTGGATTTTAGTCCTCTGACTTAGCCGAAAATTTTGCCTGTGTGAAACCAATCTGTTGAATACGAAAGGTCACCAGGTCGAACCGTTAGAGTTTTGGTTTTATAAATACCCGAAGGGGTATCCCTTAGGGTTTCATTGCTTCCATTCACCCTTAGATCCAGATTGAAAGCCCTAGCATTCGTAGCCGCTGCAGAGTTCGAGCGTCCATGCCGCCAAGTGCTTCCACCTCTCCCCCCTTTGCAGCCCTTGAGTAAATGCGAAAGAAGACTCTCGTGACCGGAAGGATGAAGCCAGCCCCGTCCAAGGGTCAAAAGAGGAAGTTCGGCCGCAGCAAAAGTCAGTTGTCGGAGCCGAAGTACAAGACGGTGGTCATCACGAAGCCACCAAGCCAAGCTGTGTCTTGGAAGAAATCCAAGATGAGGGAAGATGATCTTAAAGCCCTCGAAGCCGCCGGATTGCTGCGCGGGTAGGCGGTTGCTGGATGGAGTGCAGCCACTGGAGATGCGTGGCCAATGGAGAAGAGCCCGGATGAGATCCTAATGTTCGGCCACTTCGTCGAGCATGGATTGACGCTACCGTCATCAGACTTCTTCAGAGGCTTCCTCGACTTCTTCAAGTTAGAGCATGTACACCTCAATCCCAATAGCATCTTTCAGATTGCGGTGTTCGTGCATTTCTGCGAAGCCTTCCTCGGAATCCGCCCACATTGGGCGCTATTTAGGAAGATATTCCGCCTGAAGCCACAACCCAATGCTAATTTCCCGGTGGTAGTCGGTGGTGCCGGTTTGCAGATGCGCCAAAAGGCACAGGAGTTGTACTTTAAGTACGACTTGATCGATTCGAACAAAGATTGGAAGACCAAATGGTTCTATATCGACAACACCTCACCTCAACTGCCGAAGCCGAGCATGTTCGCTCCTGTGTACGACAGGCTCTGGAAGGATGAACCAACGATGCAAGAGTGCATTCAAATTCCAGAGCTGCTGGCGAAGATTGCGCAGAAGAAGGCGCAAGGCTTGACTACTGAGAGAGTAGTCTTCAGCTTTATGAAGCGACGGGTACAACCCTTGATGCAGCGGGAGCATCTCGGGTTCGAGAACACTGGAGCTGATGATGGCTCGAGGCTGTCTTCAGAAGAGATCAGTGATGATCTTGTGATGGAGAGGCTGCAGAAGATCTTCAAGAATCTTCATGGAATTCATGCAGATGTCCAGGAGTACAGTGCTGACAACCCTCCGCGTCTGGTGAGTTTCCAATAACGAGCCCCCGAGTACTTTTGAGAAGTAGTCGAATAGCTAACATTTTGTTTTGTTGCGTAGGAGGATGTCTTGAAGTTTGTGTCCAACCCCTCTCCTCATCCCCAAGACCCACTACAAGTGTCGGAGGGAGAGCCAACAGGAGTTGAGGCTCAAGCCCCCGAGAGTAGTCGATCTGCTCAAGGGGAAGAAGAAGAAGTCTCGGTGGAGGACGCCTCCTCAAGCGACAATGACGGCCAGACACTTCAACAACGTTTTGAAGTGAAAAGCTGCTACGGGTACTCTGGGGTGCCAATCCCCAGTGGCCTCGCCGCGGGAGCTTTGAAGAGATCAGCATCATCTCTCGCAGATGATGTGACGCTACCGCCGCGGAAGAAGAGGACCACGATGGGAAAGCGAGATGTGAAGAAAATCACGGCCCTGCCATCTATTACAGTAAGTTTTGAGAACTTTGAGTAGTCAATATCATGTTGAATACTTGTTCTTTTGCTGTATTGCTTTGAATTTTGTTCTTGCGCAGATAATCGAGAGTGCAGACAATGTGATCTCGAGTAGCCCCACAAGAACAACGGAACCCGAGTTGGTTCCAGTGTCAACCGTCGAGACGGTGGCGCATGAGCAACAAGAAGCCGCGGTACCAAGGAGTGTGCCGCCGGTGGAAAGTGTGCCAGAGGTGCCGGCGGCGCCTTCATTTTTTGACATGTTGTGGCCGAAAGTCTCAGTACCTCAAGCTGCTCTGTAAGTACTCAAGTACTTATTAATATTGTTTATTTTGAATTTGCTGACCAACTTGTTGATGCAGAAAATCCTCTGATGTAAAGTGGGGAGCCTCTGGAAGTAGTGCTGCTGGAGGAAACAAGAATCCTCAAGAGCAACAAGAAGATGTACTTCCAGAGCACCAAGAAGTACCCGCTGAAGCTGATGCTGCAGAGGCACTTCGCTTCCTCTGGAGCGACGTGGTCAAGGCAGCGGTAGAAGCGGGTTCCAAGCCCAGGGCTCAACAACTCAAGGATATTGAAGCTAATCCAGAAGCCGGGCTGCGTCATGAAGAAGTTCCAGTTGCCGAAGCCCCCGTGCATCAGATTGATGCACAGCTGGTGCTGGAAGACAACCCGGAGGATCGCATAGTGTCGCATGAGCCAATCATTGAAGACCTGACTCCTCTGCGCAGCGCTGCGAAGTACTCTGCGGCAAGCACAAGTACCCAATCCATGGCTGAAGGGTTGATGCCGTATGACGACTCCTGCCTGGATGAGGACAACTTGCAAGTGCACGGCGAGATGTTCCGCGGCGTTGAGAAACTCTTCGCGGTAAGTTGTACAATCGAAACGCAAGACTCGCCTGCTTGAGCAATATGCGTCAGACATCGAAGAAGTCTCGCAGCTCAGAGAAGAACTCAAACAGCAAAAAGCCTTATCTCTGAAGCTGCAAGAAAAACTTGATGGAAACACCGCCGAGTACCACAACGAAATCTAGAGGCTGACGGCTCAGAAGGATAATGTTGTTGGGAAGAACAAGTCTCTGCGCCAGAAGAATAAAGGTAATCTCCCTTTCTAAATTCATCGTTGAGTACTTTTTTGTTGAGCACTACATCTGATAAGTAGTCGTGATCTTCTGCAGAGCTAACTGAAGAGGTTGATAAGTTCAAGAACAAGGCACTGGATTGGCAGCTGGCCTATAACCGTGAAGAATTAGCCTGCATGGATCTTGAGGTGGATTATAAGGTGCGGTGCTTCGAACTTGAGCGTGAGATGGAGATTCGCCTTGCGGGCTGGAATGACTTGTTGACTTGCATGCAGTCGCTCAAGACCAAGATCGAAAAAGCCGAAGGCCTACGCTCAGAGTTGAAAGCTTTGACGGAAGCAGCCGAGCTAGTGGCCAATCTTTTTGAGCCCAGAATTGCTGGAGTTCAGCCTCGTCCACTCGTGGAGAGGTTGAAGGACACGCCGAAGAAGATTCTAGAGTATGCTCAACGGCTGGCTTATACTATTCCCAATCAAGTCTTGAGCTTCATCAAGTCATTCTATGCCGAGGCAGAGTTGACAGTCATCATGAACGGTAGATCTAGAGATTGCACCGACGACAGGCTCAATGAGTTGATGCAACAGACTTCCCCAATCGCGGAAGCAGTCTCCAAGTTCATCGATCTCCGTTAGATGTACCTGTAGAACAAAAACACTAGGGAAAAACAAGTGTAATCCCAAACAAGTGTTTTATGTAATATAATTGAAAACTTGAGTAAGTCAATTATCTGGATCCCTTGTATGCTTTTGTGTTTGCCAAGTACTCGAGTTGGTTTTGAGTGTGTGGCTGCAAAAAGAGATACGATACTCGAGTAGAAGTACTCAAGTATTAATATGTTCCGAAGGACGTTAGCTTAATCACGACGAGTTGAACACCTTAGCTTTAGCAGCGTAAAAGAAGGCTTTGTCGTGAAATAAGCTAAGGGTAGCACATTGTACAGAGTTGACAATGTCTTAAGTACCTCTGAGGCTATAAGCCAAGTGAGAGAATACTCAAAAAGAACTTATTCACAACGAGTTGAACACCTTAGCTGTAGCAGCGTGAAAGAAGGCTTTGTTGTGAATAAGACAGTAACAAGTCGATGTATAGGATAAACAACTTTATTACTGAATACATTGTACAGAGTTTACAATGTCTTAAGTACCTCTGAGGCTATGAGCCTAGTGAGAGAGTACTCGCAAGGATGTTCCGAGGAATGAGTAAGACCGTAGGGGACAGTGTGGTGAACTCATCCTAGCTGTAGCAGCAACTTGTATGAGAGTTCCACTGAGACCCTACCAGAAGGGTGTTACTCTAGGCCGAAGCCTTTTATTAGAAATAGACATGGACAGCATGTGCCACTTATTGCTCTATACGACACGGGGTCGTCTGGAGAGAGTTACCATGACTCCCTACGAGGTCGCAGAATGAGACTGCCTGGAGAGGATTATCATGATCCCCTACGAGTGATCGCAGCTGAAAGCCACGAGTAGATACAGTCGAAACTGTCTGGAGAGGATTGTCTTGATCCCCTACGAGTGGTGGCAACCGTAGCTGTCTGTTGAGTGGTTGCAACCGAAGCTGCCTGGAGAGGGTTGATGAAGCCCCCTACGAGTTGTTTACAGCCGTAGCTGTCTGGAGAGGGTTGTTAAGACCCCCTACGGGTAGAAGCGACAAAGCTGGTCAATGTTCCAAGAGTTGTCGACTTCCTCGCCTTCTAGAGTTTGAAGACGATATGAGCCTGGGCCAGTAACCTTTGCAACAGAAAAAGGACCTTCCCATGGTGAGTTGAGTTTGTGTAGCCCTGTCGTATTCTGGATGCGACGAAGGACTAAATCACCAATGTTGAAGGAGCGTTCCTTAACGTTGCGGTCATGGTAACGGTGAATCTTCTCAAGGTATCAAGCGGATTGAACAAGTGCGTTGCAGCGAGCTTCCTCGAGACTGTTGACATCTATTTGTCTTGTTTCTTCAGCTACGCCTTCTTCGTACTGATCAACCGTCGGAGAACGCCACATGATATCAGCAGGTAAGACGGCTTCAGAGCCGTAGACCAGGAAGTAAGGTGACTGCCCTGTGGGGGTAGTAGGCTGAGTGCGTAGCCCCCAGAGTGCATTGGGTAGTTTCTTGATCCACTTGCCGCCCTTGGAGTTTGCAGCATCATACAGTCGCTTCTTGAGAGCATCGAGTATCATCCCATTGGCGCGTTCCACTTGGCCGTTGGCACGTGGGTGAGCAACGGAGACATACCAGACGTCAATTCCACTGTTCTCGCAGTACTCCCAGAACTGGTGATTATTGAAATTCAAACCAAGGTCTGTGATAATGCGATTAGGGAACCCATGGCGATGTACAATTTCATCCAAGAAGTCGAGGACTCTATCAGCCTTGGGGCAGGTAACAGGCTTGACCTCAATCCACTTGGTAAACTTGTCGATGGCCACCAGAACTCTGTTGAATCCCCCTGGCGCATTTGGGAGGGGACCAATCATATCCAACCCCCAGCAAGCGAAAGGCCAAGTTGGTGGTATCGTGATGAGCTTATAGGCAGGAACGTGTTGTTGCTTGGCGAAGAATTGGCATCCATGACATTTCTCGACTAGTTCCTCTGCATCAGCAAGAGCTGTAGGCCAGTAGAAAGCACGTCTGAACACTTTTCCCACCAAGGTGCGGGAAGAAGCGTGATTGCCACAGATTCCTTTGTGTGTCTCCTCCAAGATTTCCTTACCTTCTTCGCGAGAAACGCACTTCATGAGTACATCAGAGCTTGCGCCTCGCTTGTAGAGTTGATCTCCGACTAGAACATAAGCCTTGACGCGGTGTGAGATGCGCTCGGCTTCTGACTTGTCTTCAGGAATCAACTGATGTTGAATGTAGTCGATGAAAGGGGTTCTCCAGTCCACATCAATCATAAGCACTTCTCGATCAGGCTGAACTGAAGTAGTTGCAGGTGCAGATGATTGCTCCGGAATTGATGGTTTGTGGAGTTCATAGACGAAGATTCCATCTGGCACTTGAGCTCGTGTAGATCTCAACATCGACAAGACATCCGCAGCAACATTGTTGTCGCGGACTACATGATGGAACTTGACACCATGGAATTTGTTCTCGAGTTTGCGTACCTCCTAACAGTACGCATCCATGTTTTTAGCATTACGATCCCAAGAATCATTAACTTGATTGATGACCACCAAAGAGTCACCATAGACAAGTAGTCGTGTAATGCCAAGAGAGACTGCAAGGCGAAGACCGTGCTGTTGACACCGGATTTTGACCAAATCCAGAGTCAAAAGGATATCGGCTTGATGGAAGCATGAAAAGAGCCGTGATTGGCAGGAGCCGATTGATTTTGCGAACATGCACATATGGTTACCTGACAGAGGGGCCGATGGAAGGTAAAAGCAATAGAGCAAGTTGAAGGCAGAGGAGGTTCAGCCGGTGGTCATGTAAATTGATGTGATATGTAGATCAATTAGCTATATATTGGTCTTCATTAGCTAACTTCATTAGCCAGCTGGTCGGATTATTTTATTCCGAAGGAAGAGAAGAATCGACTAGTTGAAGAATCAGCAAGATCGGCAGAGAGAAACAGAGGAGGAAATTGGCTTGATCGGCTAGATAAGAAGCTGACCTCATGAGCAACAGAGTGGCCGATGGAATACATGCAACAACGTACATGCAAAGGTCATAAAAGAAAGCAAAAGCAATTAGCAATGGCATTGAAGAAACGGTATAGGCAGCACGTACGAGAAAAGAATGGAGTGTGCATCGGCAAGAGTTGCTAGTAAGTAAATGAACAAGGCAAGGTGGCCAATTTAATTAAGAGCATGCCCAGAGCAGTTGGCAAAGCGGAACAGAGGAGAATCGGCAGGAGCAAGATTATTTGGCAGTTCAATCGGCCAGCAAGGCAATCGGCCAGGCTAGTTAGATCGGCTGGAGTCAAGGCCAAGGAGAGAATAAAATATATCAAGCACAACGTGAAGGGAAGGAAAAGCATTAGCACATGCACGTACGGGAGAAACAAAAGAAGAATAGAAGTATGTAGGAAGAGATGCACGTAAGCTTGGGGGGCAAGAAATCACGAGATGACTTTTCCGAGTAAAATACTTCCTAATCTAAGTACCTGGCGGAGACAGATTCAAGGAAGAAAGAAGCTTTAATTAGAAAGGACTCTACAGAAGGGAATTGGAGTCTATGTATCTTAGGATTAGTTTGCTTATTTTAAATTAGGAGAGTTTGTGTCATTAGTTGGCGTGATATGCTAGGAGTTGTTTAATTAGAAGCTTTGAGCCCTTCCGGCCGTAGGGAAGCCCATGGTATAAATATAAGACCCGGCTATTGTAACAGGTATCACACGATCAATATCAAAACCGCCTCCGGGCACCCCTTTACCAATTATTGCATCTATTTTACTGCATCTACTTTACCGCATCTACTTTTCGGCGACTTCGCCTTCGTACCTTTTCTCTTTCACGAGTTCTCGCAAACTCGTCGGGCTGCATCGCTTCGATCTCCGGCTTGCTGGTGAGTTCCGCTTTACCGAGTAAATTCTAGGCTTTAACCACCGGGCGCATCGCTGTGGTTTCATCTAGATTTATTCACCAGTTATCGATATTAGCTAGATTAGCAAGTTTTATCTTAATTCTTGCTGTTTTAGCTTTTATCACATTCATCCAGCTTGAAACTGCTTCCTATCAGCTTTTCACATTATTATTATTATTATTAATTATCACATAGCCGATTAGATCTGTTTCAAGTGTTGCTTCACGTAGCTCTGTTCAAGTTGCCTCTGGTAACTTACACTTTGTCTACGTCATCATATCGGCTGATCTAGCCGATCTGTTCTACCCCGTATCGGCTACCTAGCTGTTACGATTTTATCAAAAGACACATCGGCTCTCTAGCCGATTTTCCATTGTCAATCAACAGGTCAGATTGGCTGGCATGCCTCGCAACAGACCGGGGAGTCACGTGTGTCGCGCGCAAGGGTGATGTCCTATTTTTGCGTCAACACACTTTTGGCACGCCCGGTGGGACACGAATATTAATCCCTATTATATCGTCTGGTGAGACCCGAAGACAATATCCACAACAAATCTAGAGTGGCTCGAGGAGTACATCGCCATGGACAGTCAATCTGGAATATTGGTGGATATTATAAGCAATGCCATAAAGAGCGCGTTCTCTGAGTTTGCCCAACAACAAAGGTATGAGAGGACATATTATCAACAGCCGATGACATTGGCTAATACTGCTTTTTCTTACGGTCTAATTCAGCAGTAAGGTTATGAAGAACCGTCATATATATATCCTGGGTCGTCAAGTACTACAACAGCAAGCGCAGGTACAGTCCCTGGATCGGCTTATGATGATTGTTTAATGCCCTCATTCTTGCATCAACACAAATCTTATCAGCCGATGGAGATTCCTCAGACTGTACCGGTTCTCTCTCCATCCTTACCGTCGGCACAGGGGAATTTATTCAGCACTCTGGGATACACGCCACAACCACTGACACAAGACGATTTGTTCCACGCTCTTGGATACACGCCACAGCCGCCGGCACAGGAGGATTTGTTCAGCGCCCTTGGATATACGCCTACGGATACTACTCAGATTCAAGAATCAACATGCATTCAATATATTGCCCAGGAATTGCAGTCTGCTCCATATGGTTCGCAACAGATGGCTTCATACGTTCAACCATCAGCCCAAATTCAGCAGAATTATCAACAAGCTGAGGATGAACGAATGATAATTCAACAGTCACGATCGATAGCTCAACCATCTTGGCCTGGGGGACTACAATTTGCCCAATCAGTCCGATCATGGCAGACAGAGGGCTATCAGTTGCCGGTATCGGCTATACAGCCGATGACATATCTACCACAAGTATCGGTTCAGCAGCCGATAGCTTATCAACCACAGCCGACGACTCAACAATCTCAGCCTGGGGGGCTGCAAACATGACCAACAGTTCAGCAACCTTCGCCTGGGGGGCTGCAGTGTTCCCAGATATCAGCTCAACCACAACAATCAGGAAACTATTGGTCGCAAGAATCGGCTTTACAGCAAAACGCATTGGGTTCGCAACCGACTGCCCATCAACCAGTGCCTCCTAAATTAGCAGCTTGCCTAAAAGTAGACAGATCAGTTCAAGAAGAGCTTGCACAACCAATAAAAACTGATGGTATGGTCACAGTGAACGACCAAGATCAAGGAAGTTGTTACCTAGAAACAGAAGATATGCAGCCACAGTTTGCTTCTAAAGAGTCACCGTTGATGGCTCATCAATCTATCATTACACAACCACAGTTAGTAATGGGTCAGCAGGTCCAATCAACTAGTGATATTATGCAACTGACGGAAATTGGCAGAAACGTATTGCCAAAAAGCATGGTCAAGGTGAATGGCCAAGATGGAATGTGTGACCATAAGACTTTGATTTCACAAATGATTGATGAGTTGAAAAGTTCGGACCACGAGGTGCAGATCCAAGCTAAAAAATCTCAGGATGGAAGCCAGCATGAAGGGAAAAGTAGCTCTGAGAAAATTCACATGGAAATCCCAGCCAACTACAAGGATAGAGAAAAGCAAGCTGGTGAGCCATTAAAGAAAGATGAAGTGGCCGATAGAAAGATAACAGAAGCTGGGCAAAGGATGGTTTCTCAAAATATTTACTGCTCGCTGCCCAAAAATATTTCCCAGGAGTATCGGCCGTTTGGAGCTTATTTTCCATGGAAGCCAGGCGATCAATAGTTGAAAATTATTACTCTGAAGATTCAGCTGATCGGAGTTTATGTTCCTTGGGATCCAGGCGGACAAAAGTTACGTGTGTAATTTTAAAGCTGATGTCTCCAATCAGCTAGATGGCACATGGGACAAATCACTGTAAAAAAATGACGAAGATATATCGGCTCTTTTATTTAAAATATAGCCGATGGAAGTAGAGGTGGGTCGCTAGAAGAGCAAGGAAGTCAGCTAATGGAGCACGACCGCCCTTTGTTGACGATCTCGCCGACGACTTCATCAATGACTACTTTGACAACGACGATTACAACAACATTGTTAGCGGACGGATCTGTACCGACTCGTCATCAAGCAGGCATGTCTACGACAATGCCTAACGCCCTACGCGGCATGTATCTACTGATAACTGCTCTACGCGGCAAGTGGAGTAGATCAATTGGCATCAAAACAAATGCAAGGTAACTGCGCATTGAGAACATAATCCACTGGAATGTTTGAAATGTTTGTTTGGGGACTCGAAAGGAATTCACATTTAAAAAGAATAGAAGCGATCGACTGAGAAAGTCATCAACAGTCACACTATGAGTAATCGGCTGATTAGAGCCGATAGGGATTTCTTTATGCATTTGATGATTACTCTGTTAAAATAAAACCAATGGTTATATCAGCAGACAAGACATATCGGCTGCTTACAGTTCAGTCACTGACCGATGATGGGTTCAAAAGTCCTCAGACCCTCGATAACCGCCGATCAAATTAGAAATTCATCGGTTGGAGATAAAGTACATGGATTAGCAGACGACAATGTCATTTTTCATGGAGCATCAATTTCACATCTACTTGCTCTTCTCTCAGCATACGGCGGAACAGCCAATGGAGTGACAGCCGATTTTTATTTTCCATCGGCTACTAAGTGATAATGAGCCGATAAGGCGTAATTAATGCATCGGCTGCTAATGCTTATTTACTTTACCATTGACGAAATGATCCAAGGACATGGGCATAAACACAATAATAAGCATGATCAAGAAGATTGCAGACCAAACGGATCACGGGGACAATCGGCTACCCAATATATTTTACCCGGCCATCGATGCTGCCTTCCCCAGGATATTTTAAAGAGCGATCACGGCATTGGCTGGAATTACTGTCAGTAAGAAAATAAATGGCTGATCTCATTGTCTCCAGGATTACGAATATAATATTCCTATACATGAGAAGGCAATGTAATTAATGATCGGCCAAGATGATGGATCAGCTCTGCTGTTAGGTTATCAGCCCATAGAAGCAATGTTGCAGCCAACAGAAAACGGCTGATAGTAATCAGCTAATCGAATGTATTTCTCTGTTGCACATTACAGATCATCAGCCAATCAGCTACATCGGCTAATTCAATGAAGTTGTTTGTTAGCGGCCAAACAGAGGAACAACTGATTGGAATTCATTCCTCTTGTCGGCAAGAATTGACCTCTTTCCCAATGAAATAACACAACACGGTATAGAGATATCTTGTCATCTGGCAACTCTATGCGACGATGGCCAAAAGTACTAAACACACGAGCAAGGAGCTACAAGGGAGTAAGGGGGCCACGAAATATTACTTCCCAGATGATGTTAACATACACTCATTGGACAAGAAAAAGGCTTATGGCTAATTGCTTGCTTCGGCCAGTCTTAGAAATCTGATGGGATTATGTGCTGAACCAAGGCCTGTTGCCCGGCCAGTTGCCCGACCAATTGCTCATGGTACTTTACAGGAGTGAGTTTGATGGGGAGCACTTAAAGAGACATGCACACACTTAAGGTGATGACGTCATCAATGATGTGCCGATACCCAAAATTCATCAACAGGTTATTACTCGGAAATTATTGTAGTAACAAGATGTAACTGTCAGTAAACAAGAGTTGCACGACCAATCTCGTTCCGGAGCAATATTCAGCTACTCCATGTATTTTGTTGGGCTATAGTAGCCGATAGAAGAAATAAAGAAATATGAGTACCAAAGCGGAAGCTGATAGCAACTACCAAGCCCGGCGACAAGAGCACACCGCCTGCATCGATGGTGTCAAGCCGTATGAGCATATCAGCAAAATTATTTCAACAGCCCAGTCGGCAGTAGGTCTACTAGCAGCCTCGATAATTGGCAGTACAAAGAGCAAAGCCATACTGAGCAGCAATCCTGAGAGCCAATACATAAAGTCTACCGGTTAAGAATTAGTCCAATCAAAGTTCGAAAAGATCCTGCTCTAAGTCACCAAGCTGGAAACCAGTACCGAGGCAATGACAAGATTGTATAGTCAATGAAGCCGGTGAAATCGGCATCGAGACAACAAGATCAGGTAACCGACTGAGTACCATTGCTGGACTCAAGGGCAGCAGGATGATATTGTCAACAAGCACGGTACTGCAAAGACATCAATGGAGGGAGAGCCGAATTATTTTTCGGTTAATAATAAGCCGATGGTTTATCGGCTAAAAAATATTCATACAGCCGATATAATTCTTTAATCGGCTATTGTTGCTTTTTAATAGACAGCCAATAGAGGTGTTACAAAAGCTGAGCAGCGACATAGACCTCTCAGATCCTACAAAGTCTAGTGCGTCAAAGGCGAAAGGAGGAAGCCGACGAGATTGAAATAATCAATCGGCGCAAGATTTATTAGCAACTTATACAAAAGCCACACGTACAGGAACCAAGACAAGAAGACTCACCCTATGATATATCGGTTGCTTGTGGTTGGAAATTTCAAGCTGAAAGGTTACCCACGAAATCGCTCGATTACCACGGAGGTTGTCTATTGGCAAGAACCTATCCTTATTCGTGCAATGCGGTCACTAAAGTATAAGTTATCGGGCTGTCTCAAGGGAATCATGCTCCAACGCAGTTCCATGACCTGGCAGTAGCTCTAATAATTGGAAGAAAAATGTATGCGTCTGCCACTCACTTGAGAAGGGGTATTGGTCAACCAATCATAGAGCTGCCAAAGGAGTGACAGACGGCACAACCCGTGAAGATGACGAAGAGGCTGCGGGTGACCAAGAGATGACGAAGACATCATGAAACACGCGGTGACTCACATGGCTCAGATGATCATCAACAGCCAAATTAATACATTGCTTCCAGCACAACAAAAATAATGGTGCCATTAGCGACATCACAAATATGCTGATATAGAAGAAGGGTCATCAATCCAGTGTCATGGTCTGACAGAAAGTCACTCGGAGATTGTATATAAATGGCAGATGGTGTACAGCCGACTCAAGATCCCACACTAAGCTGAAGATGATCCGATGCAATTCCAAGACTCAGAGCAGATAGTTTTTGGAAGCAATCTGGAACTGCAGAAAAAAATATTGGTACTAATGTTGAAAGAGATCGGCTGGCAAAGCCAGCGGCTGGTGATTATCAATCCCAAGTGCATCTTCAAAGCTACGGATCAGTATTTCTCATCTGTTATTATTTTGGACAAGCTGATGAAATAATCAAGAAGGGTGTGATCGGCAAGATTCCGGTGGTAACCAGAAAATTAATTTATCAGACGGCTTGTTTGACCTTCGGCTAATGAGCAATGCGTTCACCATGAGCCGATTACAACTAGCAGACGATGGATTGATAGCCTTGCGATATAGCAGTCTAAAATAATAAACATCCTGTCGGAGAAGCATACTCAGTCTTTTTGCACTCATGGAGTCGTTTCTAAAGGCCGATACGATTGTATCAGCAGCCAGTAGTGTTTAAAGATCTTTGACGACGGTGAGCTGCCAATTCAGCTAGACAATGCTAAAAGTTAATGGGAAGCCTCCGCTGGTACTGGATGATTCTTTTGCAACAAATCTGAGTCACGAGAACCAGGAATCAACCAGGAAGATACTGCATGAAGCAAAAATACTTGTTGCTGGTGATGGCATCCAAGTACTTTGAGTCACATACAAGAGAAATAATGTGAACTCAAAGCTATGGAACTAATGGCAGATGAGCCAATTTTCCGGATGATGGAGAATAGCTGAATAGGAAAATATGCCAGTGATCAAATCGGTTGCAAAGAAATATGAATTTTTACATTGATTATGGAGGAACAAGATCCATGTCTAGCAAGCAGTCGCCGCAAGCTACTACAAAGCTGTCAGGTTACATTGGTGCGACAGGACGGTGCTGCTATGGCATCACAAAATTTGACAAGGATGACTGATGAATCTGAAAGCTATTGAGCTTATCATAGCTGATCAAGTTGTAGAATATATTGGTTGAAGATATAGTGCACAGACCACACGACCCATCAGTGGGGCACATGACAAGGTGGTGCAACGATGATGCACATCGTAATTATGCTAATTGCCGAGGAGCTATATACAACCAAGGAGAGTGACCTGACAAAGATTCCCATCCATATAAAATTAAGTCACACACAAGCTAGCAAGCGTATTGATGATGAAGATCCTTGGGAAGTTTTCTGCAAGCTGACGGTGACATACATTGACCAACTTGAGATATGTATCCCTGTCAATAAGTTGGTTATGGGTCAGCATGCTCTTGGCTGACGATATTCGGATCAAGAATGACAAGGCCTATAGGGCCAATATGATCGAGACAAGAGTTCCTGATACAAAGAATTTCTCTGTTTGGACATCCATGAGCAATTACTACTGAAGATTACTAGAACAAAGGAAGGATGCCGAGCTTGTTCGAGAGTCAGGTAACCACAAGATGGGAGGCCATTGTTACTGATACCGCCGCTACTGTTGATTGCCAAAATACTGCTGCTATTGCTGCTGATGTCGAGGCGAAGTTACCAGGAGTAACAGAGAGGCTTCTCGATGAAGGAAAAGAGTAGTGCCACAAAGGTTGGGGTATTAAATCCATGGAGCAGTTTGCATTGGTAAGAGGGAAAGGGTTCGAGGTTTGCAAGAATTTCGAAGCATGAATCCTTCATACTCCGAAACTGGGGGGCTTGTGTTGACACCGGATTTTGACCAAATCCAGAGTCAAAAGGATATCGGCTTGATGGAAGCATGAAAAGGGCCGTGATTGGCAGGAGCCGATTGATTTTGCGAACATGCACATATGGTTACCTGACAGAGGGGCCGATGGAAGGTAAAAGCAATAGAGCAAGTTGAAGGCAGAGGAGGTTCAGCCGGTGGTCATGTAAATTGATGTGATCTGTAGATCAATCAGCTATATATTGGTCTTCATTAGCTAACTTCATTAGCCAGCTGGTCGGATTATTTTATTCCGAAGGAAGAGAAGAATCGACTAGTTGAAGAATCGGCAAGATCGGCAGAGAGAAACAGAGGAGGAAATTGGCTTGATCGGCTAGATAAGAAGCTGACCTCATGAGCAACAGAGTGGCCGATGGAATACATGCAACAGCGTACATGCAAAGGTCATAAAAGAAAGCAAAAGCAATTAGCAATGGCATTGAAGAAACGGTATAGGCAGCACGTACGAGAAAAGAATGGAGTGTGCATCGGCAAGAGTTGCTAGTAAGTAAATGAACAAGGCAAGGTGGCCAATTTAATTAAGAGCATGCCCAGAGCAGTTGGCAAAGCAGAACAGAGGAGAATCGGCAGGAGCAAGATTATTTGGCAGTTCAATCGGCCAGCAAGGCAATCGGCCAGGCTAGTTAGATCGGCTGGAGTCAAGGCCAAGGAGAGAATAAAATATATCAAGCACAACGTGAAGGGAAGGAAAAGCATTAGCACATGCACGTACGGGAGAAACAAATGAAGAATAGAAGTCTGTAGGAAGAGATGCACGTAAGCTTGGGGGACAAGAAATCACGAGATGACGTTTCCGAGTAAAATACTTCCTAATCTAAGTACCTGGCGGAGACAGATTCAAGGAAGAAAGAAGCTTTAATTAGAAAGGACTCTACAGAAGGGAATTGGAGTCTATGTATCTTAGGATTAGTTTCCTCATTTTAAATTAGGAGAGTTTGTGTCATTAGTTGGCGTGATATGCTAGGAGTTGTTTAATTAGAAGCTTTGAGCCCTTCCGGCCGTAGGGAAGCCCAGGGTATAAATCTAAGACCCCGGCTATTGTAACAGGTATCACACGATCAATATCAAAACCGCCTCCGAGCACCCCTTTACCAATTATTGCATCTACTTTACTGCATCTACTTTACCGCATCTACTTTTCGGCGACTTCGCCTTCGTACCTTTTCTCTTTCACGAGTTCTCGCAAACTCGTCGGGCTGCATCGCTTCGATCTCCGGCTTGCTGGTGAGTTCCGCTTTACCGAGTAAATTCTAGGCTTTAACCACCGGGCGCATCGCTGTGGTTTCGTCTAGATTTATTCACCAGTTATCGATATCAGCTAGATTAGCAAGTTTTATCTTAATTCTTGCTGTTTTAGCTTTTATCACATTCATCCAGCTTGAAACTGCTTCCTATCGGCTTTTCACATTATTATTATTAATAATTATCACATAGCCGATTAGATCTGTTCCAGGTGTTGCTTCACGTGGCTCTGTTCAAGTTACCTCTGGTAACTTACACTTTGTCTACGTCATCATATCGACTGATCTAGCTGATCTGTTCTACCCCGTATCGGCTACCTAGCTGTTACGATTTTATCAAAAGACACATCGGCTCTCTAGCCGATTTTCCATTGTCAATCAACAGGTCAGATTGGCTGGCACGCCTTGCAACAGACCGGGGAGTCACGTGTGTCGCGCGCAAGGGTGACGTCCTATTTTTGCGTCAACACGTGCAGTAGAGCTTCATATTCAGCTTCGTTGTTTGAGACCTTCCAGAAGATCTGCAAAAATATTTGAGTTGCTCGCCCTTGGGGGAAATCAAAAGTACCCCGGCACCAGCACCTTCCAACTTGAGGGAACCATCAAAGTACATGACCCAATGTTCTGGACGCTTAATTGGAGTTGGGACTTGATTTTCCCGCCACTCAGCCATAAAATCAACCAAGGCTTGAGACTTGATAGCAGTACGAGACTTGAACTCGAGCAATAGAGCGCCGAGCTCTACAGCCCATTTAGAAATCCTTCCTGTGGAATCCCGGTTGTGCAATATCTCGCCAAGCGGGTAGCTGGTAACCACAGAAATCTTGTACTCGTCAAAGTAGTGGCGGAGCTTCCGTGAAGTAATCAGGACCTCATAGAGTAGCTTCTGTACCGGAGGGTAGCGAGCCTTGGACTCTGAGAGTACTTCACTGATGAAATATACTGGCCTCTGGACAGGGTAGGCATGGCCGTCCTCCTGCCGTTCAACGACAATAGCAGTGCTAACAACATTAGTAGTCGTAGCGATGTAGAGCAAGAGCTCTTCATTGGGCAGAGGAGCTGTAAGGACTGGAGGCTTGGATAAGAACTCCTTGAGCTGAGAAAGAGCTTGATCAGCTTCAGTTGTCCATGTAAACTTCTCCTGCCGCTTGAGTAGTTTGAAGAAAGGTAGACCCCGTACTCCAAGTCGTGAGATGAAGCTATTGAGTGACGCAATACAACCAGTAAGCTTCTGGACATCTTTGATAGTAGTCGGAGCTTGCATGTTGGAGATGGCGGTAATCTACTTGGGGTTTGCTTCGATTCCACGATGGCTGATGATGAACCCGAGTAGTTTTCCAGATGATACGCCAAAGATGCATTTGTTTGGGTTGAGCTTCCATTGGTACTCCTGTAGCGAAGCAAAAGTTTCCTCAAGATCCGTGATAAGCATGTCTGGATCTCTAGTCTTTACAACGACGTCATCCATGTATGCTTCCACGTTCTTGTGAAGCTGCCTCTTAAAGCACGCTTGGATAGCTCTTTGATAAGTAGCACTAGCATTTTTCAACCCGAAGGACATTGTTGCGTAACAATAAGCACCAAACGGGGTGATGAATGCGGTCTTCTCTTGATCAGATTCCTTGATTGCAATTTTGAAGGACCGAATAGGGCAACTAGAGAGGGGGGGAGTGAATGGGAGCCGATAAAAAATTCTTCCCTTAGGTCGAAGTCGGCCTATATCCCGATTGCCACTCCAAACACTCGCACACACAAAGGAAGCACCAAACAAGGCACACACAAGCCTAGAAGAACAAGAGACAAGCCTAGGAGCAAAGAGCGGAAGCACCTGAGCAAGAACCAAAAGGACTTAGGCCCTGCTGCGAAGTCCCTGGCGGACTGTCCAGGGTGACTGGGCGGACCGTCCGCGTGGGGGTCGCGGACCGTCCGGACGGTCACGGCGGACTGTCCAAAAATACCACACGAACCACCAGAGATGCACCCTCGAAATTCGGACTGTCCTTGGATGCTTCGCGGACTATCCGTCAGAAATCCGGCCACGCAGACTGTTCGTGAAACCCTCGCAGACTGTCTACCAAACCCCTTGCAACCAAAACCTAAGGGCGAAACGGATCGAAACGAAGACGCACAAGAACACGAAGAACACGGGACGAACCCTGATGAACACGCTCCTCGCGGACCGTCCGCGTCCCTCGAGCGGACTGTCCACGACACGCGGACAGAGCAGAAACAGCCCGACCCCGCGAGGTCAACTCTCCAAATCCATCACCGGATCTCCTAAACGCCAAAAGCTCTTGAGACAAGATTTGGGGTAGATGATAAGCAACACAAGATGAAGCTATGCCCCAAAAATCTCGACCTCTAAGCCACTAAATCGCCGGGAATCGCGGATCACACGAACTCCACCAAGAACTCGGGCACCAACCAAAAACGCACGAATCGAAGGCTCCCCACAGCGTTTGAGGGGTCAAGATCACACACAAAGATGCACAAGGCATCCACCCATGATCCCCTCAAAGAAATCCGTGAAGAAACACCCCCAAAATCACGAATCGAGAGAAGAACGAAACTCCCCAAAAATAGCCTAAAAAATGACACGAAAATCACGGAGGACTAGGAGATCACCGCAACGCCGAATGCTTCCATACATCCAGAGGTCCGAGTCTGTACAAGAGTCTAGCCTAAGGAATCTAGAGGGAAAAGAAGCAGTTCAGAGAAATTATACCGGGGAGAAAACCCTAGAGTCCAAGAGAGAGAAATGCCATCCACCTCTCCGCTATTTATACGAAGTCCATCAGAGGGAGGTAAATGACCACGCTACCCCTACTACTTAAATGAAGATACAACTGCTCAGGGGCATTTTGGTCAAGTCTTCATCGGATGGACACGCTTCCACTGCGGCTTCGCTTCACCTCGACGCAAACCCCGCGATCACGCCACGTGCCCTCCGCCTCGAAGCTTCCCGAAGCTCCCGGATCACCGTCTTCGTCGCCTCGGGCCTCCGGACTTGGTTTTGAGGCCCAAACCAAGAAACCGTCCACCGATGGTTTTGTGGGCAAACCACCAAACCCCGTGTGCAAGCTTCGGGCTTCATCCGCTACCTTGCACCGGCCCATGTTCACGACTTCAGCCTGCCAGTCTTGCACCGCACGGTTCGCACTTGACCCTATCGGCCACCGGGTCCATCGAACCAAGCCTACTTGCCACTCCATCACCCGGAGGCCGCCACGGCTAAGGCCTTTCGCGCTTGTTCTTCACCTGCACCGACACGAGTCAGGCCGCAACCTGTACCTGCACACTTAGCCAAGCATCAGTCCACACAACGTTGTCAATCACTCATCACTAAGGAGCGACCCTCCACTGGTCCTCGGACACACCTGGTCCTCAATCTCCCCCTTGATGAGTGCATTGACAACACCCATAGTAACCATGATAGAGAAAAAATAAAAGAAACCAACCACGAACACAAACCTCCAAAGCAAGTGATCCAAAGCCAAAGAACAAGCGAAAACAAGATCACCCGCCAATCCAAGTCTCACCCCCCTAAGACAAGGACAACGACTCAACACAGCCGAGACAAAACAAAGCTCACAAGGAGCACACCACAAAGCACAAAACTCAGGCAAACCAAAGGAGCTCCCAAATGCAACCTCCTCTTCTCAAATTTTTCTCCTCACATGCAACATCTCACAAATGCATACCAATTTCACAAAATCTCCCAAAGCACGAAAAATTCTCCTCAAATGTGCATAACTCTCCCCAAAGCATGTCTATTCTCCCCCTTGTTGACAATGTATGAATCAAGGTATATGAAACTCTTCCCCTTGTTTTTATGAAAAATGCATGTCAAGGCATATATACAATCTACCAAGCTTCTTAAATATACAAAGTGCACAACAAAATGCTACATATGAAACATAGAGCAAGCAAAGTAGATATGGTGTAGTTAGCACTTTGCCATCAAGAAGGTAGAGACATATAAGCATGTGACATGGCTAAAAGCAATTTTTAGCAATTTTCAAAGAAACATTCATCTCATGAGCAAGACCCTATCTATGCCAATTTGAACACAAAGGCACTAGATCATCCAAAATTTAAGGAAGATCACAAATTCTCATTACAAGATCATTATAAACGCCCACAAGCTACTCAAGTCATGTTAAAGCCACCGAGCTATGTGTCTACTTCTTAAAATGAGACTTCTCATGGTAGACAACATGCTACGGTTTAGCACTCAAGATATGAATATCAAAGCATAAAAACATGATTAGGAGCTCATTTTTCAAGCATAAAGCAATTCACACACCAATTTCATTTTCAGGATTAAACATGGTACATGAAGTGCCTTTGCGGCAAAAAGAAGCTTATGCTCCTCCCCAAGCAAGCAAAAGGACTAAACATTTACAATGACAAAAAGGTCTTTGACCCCAAGCAAAGAGAATATGATCCTCAAGCACAAACTGAGCATGATATAAGCATTTAAGCACAAATTGAGCATAGACAAGCATCTACTCATGAGAGAGGCAGTTTTATCATTTTCACAACCAAAATGCTGTCTCATCATACATATATAGCAACACCATCAAGAGCATAGAATTTACATCCACAATTTACCAAACATGCACAAGTCTCACAAATAGCACATCAGTGATCCATGTATATAAGAGAAGCTCATTTCTAGCTCAAGTGATCCAAAGATGGCTATCCTACTGGTTTTTGTACAGAAAGTAAAATGCATGAAGGAAATGCAACAAAATGAACATATGACACATATATACATGAGAAGCTCCAAGACCCAAGCTAGAAAGGAAAGCACACCCCAAGCTCACCCCGCAAGCGAGTGAAAGTGGCTTGGTCAAGCGGTTTGGTGAAAATGTCAGCTAGCTGGTCTTGGGTAGGGACATAGGACAAAGATATGTTTCCCTTCTCAACATTGTCTCTCAGGAAGTGGTACCTCACTTCTATGTGTTTTGTTTTGGAGTGGAGGACAGGATTTTTGGCTACGCTTATGGCACTGGTGCTGTCACAGAAAAGTGGAACCTGAGAGCACTCCTCTCCAAAATCACTCATGGTATAGGTCATCCAAAGCAACTGGGAACAACAACTAGCAGCAGCTACATACTCAGCCTCGGTGGTGGACTTGGCTACACTCGATTGCTTGCGAGATGACCAAGAGACCAAAGAAGAACCAAGGAACTGACAACACCCAGAAGTAGACTTGCGGTCCAATCGACACCCAACGAAATCCGCATCAGAAAAACCATGAAGCCTGAGTGTCGAGGAGGCAGAGTACTAAAGACCAAACTCAGGAGTGTAGTTCAAGTACCTGAAAATCTGCTTGATGGCCTGCCGATGTGAAGTCCTTGGTGAAGCCTGAAAACAAGCGCACAGACACACAGTGAACTGTATGTCTGGCCTCGTCGCCGTCAAGTAGAGGAGGGAGCCGATCATGCTCCGGTACTCCTTCTGGTCCACTGGTTCGCCGTCCTCGTCCGCGTCCAAAGCCGTAGTTGTACTCATCGGGGTAGTCAGCGGCTTGGAGTCGTTCATGCCAAACTTCTTCACCATGTCCCTGGTGTACTTCGCCTGATGTACAAAGGTCCCGTCCTTGCACTGCTTGATCTGGAGACCCAAGAAAAACTGCAGCTCGCCCATCATGGACATCTCAAATTCCCTACTCATGTCATCTGCAAATCTGGCAACAAGATCATGAGAAGAGGCACCAAAGATTATGTCATCCACGTATATCTGAACAATCAAAAGGTCATTCTCATGCTTAAGGAGGAACAGAGTCTTATCAACTGTGCCCATCACAAACCCCTTACTCAGGAAAAAGCCTCTCAGTCTGCCATACCAAGCTCTAGGTGCCTGTTTCAACCCATAAAGTGCTCTCTGGAGTTTGTAAACACGGTGTGGGTATTTCTCACTCTCAAACCCCGGGGGTTGCCTCACATACACTTCTTCCTCTATCACCCCATTCAAGAAAGCACTCTTGACATCCATCTGGTACAACTTGAACCCTTTAGCCACGGCAAAGGCTAGAAGGATCCTAATTGCCTCCAAACAGGCCACAGGAGCAAATGTCTCCTCATAGTCTATCCCCTCCTTCTGGTTGAACCCCTGCGCCACAAACCTCGACTTGTTCCTCACAACCATCCCATTCTCACCCTCTTTGTTCTTCCACACCCACTTGGTTCCTATGGGACGGCAATTTGGCGGTGGATCGACTAACACCCAGACTTGGTTTCTCTCAAAGTTTTCCAACTCCTCATGCATGGAATTCACCCAATTCTCGTCAGACAAAGCGTGTCGAATATCTTTGGGCTCGAAAGAAACAACAAAAGCAGAGTGAGCGAAATGAGAAGTATTCCTTGACCTCGACCGTGTAGTGCGTTCATGAAGATCACCAATGATGGTCGTCGGTGGGTGATCAACTTGTACTCGCCGTGGAGCCTCTCGCCTGGACACAACCTCCCCCTCAGCAGCAGCCTCCACTCGAACAGCCTCAGTCGTAGTGGGTAGGGGATGGTCCATCCTCGATCGTCGTCGTAGTAGTGGAAGCAGCACGTACACGATCAGCCGCTGGAGCATCACCACCATCATCGTCTTCGTCTCCATCTCCGTCCTTCTCATCGTCAAAGATCCTCGCTCCAATCTCCTCGTCACCTGCACACTCAAAAGCAGAAGAGCTACATGGCTATGTCTCGTCGAAGGTTACCTCGCAAGTCTCCATGATTCGGTTAGTGTCAAGGTTGAGCACACGATATGCTCTAGAATGAATCACATAACCAAGGAAAATCCCATCCGAACATCGAGACTCAAACCTATCCAACTTGCCTTTCTTCAGAATGCAACACTTGCAACCAAAAGCTCTAAAGTGACTCACCTTAGGTTGTCGGCCATGCATCAGCTCATAAGAGGTCTTCTTCTTAAAGGCATGAAGGAAGATGCGATTTGAGACATAGCAAGCGGTATTGACCGCCTCGGCCCAGAAACGCCTAGGAGTCCTATGCTCATCGAGCATCGTCCTGGCCATCTCACAAAGGGTCCGGTTCTTCCTCTCCACTACACCATTCTGGCAAGCGACGTATGGAGAAGAGTACTGATGATCAAGACCAAGATCACTGCAAAAGGCATCAAAATGAGAGTTCTTAAACTCTGTGCCATTGTCACTGCGTATAGCTCGAATGGCATCACCATGTCTCTCATTCTTCAACCTCAAGATCAAGTCTCGAACAAAGCCAAATGTCTCACTCTTATCCTCCAAAAAGAAAACCCAAGAGTACCTCGAAAAATCATCAACAACCACGAGAACATACCACTTCCCACCAGCAGAGCGAACACGAGCTGGCCCAACCAAATCCATGTGCAACAACTCACAAGGTCGCTCGGTCATGACAGAAGTCAAAGGGGCGTGAGAAGCAGCAACCATCTTTCCATGCCGACAAGAAGCACAAACCAAATCCTTCTCGAATTTCAACTTAGGCAATCCTCGGATAAGATCAAGACCACTCAAGCGGGAAAGCAACTCAAAGCTCAAGTGTCCCAACCTCCTATGCCATTTCCAAAGCTCAGCTGAAACGCCAGCAACAAAGCATCGAGGAGGACCAACAGACTGGGAAAAGTCGGCATGAAAGATTTGACCCTCGGGGACGATCGTACAGACAAGATCGCCTCGAGAATCAAGCACACGAGAAGCACCCGACTTGAAACGAACCTCAAAACCTTCGTCAAGTAATTGAGATACTGACAACAGGTTGAAACCAAGTGACTTGACCAGGGCCACACTTCTTAAGGTCACCTTGCTACTCACCTTTACCATACCTTCAGCAAGCACTCGTCCTCTCCCATTGTCCCCGAAAGTGATGTACTCCCTCGTGCTCACCGGGGTGAGGCTGGAGAACCACCCACGATCTCCGGTCATGTGTCGTGAGCCACCGGAGTCGATCAACCAAAAGTTCTCTAAGCCTCCCACCTGTAATCAAAAACGAGGACGAGAATGAGCAAGTGACTCAACACTGGGGTTAGCACCAAAAGAGTCAAACCAGTGCTGAGCCATTTTCTCAAAAGAAGGGTTAGCAAAATCCATCCTCCCAAAACCTCTAGGCGGAGCCCTCTCACGCCAACCACCAAAGGACCTGTCACGTCTCACTGGAGGAGTACGCGCACTACGAGGGGGAAAACGTGGCCCGTAGTCCATCTGAGACCCAAAGCTCCGATCGTGCCTCCCAAACTCGTAATGGTCACGAGAAGGAGCACGTCCAGCCTACTCACCACGCCCAAACCCAACACGCATGTCTCTCTGAGGGAACACACCTCCACCTCCACCTCCACGAGTGGGAACTATACGCACATACACCTCACCCCTAGGTAGAGGCCCTCTACAAGGCTCAGGCACACCATGAGAAAGGTGGTACCTGTCCTTGTTTGCCATCTCCCTAGCAAACCGCTCATCCCTCTTCCTCCGGAAACAGAACTCATCCTTATGCCCATCCCTCCCACAATACTCACAATGGAAGCGGATTGGCACTGGCTTAGGCGGTGGCTTCTCTGTGGGCTTCTCAACACCTTTCTCTCCTGACTTCCCCTCAAAGACATTACCCAGGTTGCTCACAAACTTAATGGGTTTCTGGTAATTCTCTGTTTTCTGGGGGAACACTGGTGGGTCTGGAGTTGTGTCAAGCTTGTTTCTCAAGTGGTTTGGCTTGGGTGCATATTTGTTCATGGGTATGGTGTGTGGTTGAGTAGGGATCTCTCCAATTTTCTCTTCTCCCTCACCACTCTTCTCACCACACTTCTCAGCCCCCAACGCCTGACCATCAAACCTCTTGAACTGAGCCAACATCAAACTCAATTATGGCTCATGCCCAGACAACCAACTCATCAATTTCCTAAGCTCATCATTTTCATCTTGCAGACGATCAACATAGTGTGCCAGTTCCATGTTCTTCAAAGCATGCATTTCACAGGTTGAACATGATGTAGGAAGAGGAGCTTTCAATGCCGCCTCAAGAGAAAAAATCCTAGTGTGAGATTCATCTAGCCTAGCATGCAAGATAGGACATGAAGTACAAGCTCCTAACAAAGCTGGCCTAGACTTCAATTCATCACACTCAATCCTAACCACATCTAGTTCCTCCAAAGTAGAGGCGTGCTTCTCCTTGAGAGCAGTCAAATCAGCAAGAAAAACTGAGCAGTCACCACAATCAATCTCATCAGACACCACAGGAGCAGATTTCAAAGTGGCTATCTCATTTCGAGCATCCACAAGCAAGGATTCAAGTTCAGCTACCTTGTCCTTAGCATCACCCAACAAAGACCTAAATTCCCTCTTCTCCTTGTTGGTCTTTCTAAGCACATCATCACGGTTGTCAAGCAACTCATTCAGCCTAGCATCCTCCTCTAGCAAGAAGTTGGGATCTTGTCGTACCTCTTCATCAGAGTCGGAGTTCGAATCCGAGCTGTGCTTCCCACCCTTCTTGGAGTGCGCCATGCCGCAAAAGCCTCCTTGCGCGACGAAGCTCAGGCCGGTGAAGTTCTTGCCCGTGTGCCGCTTGTCCATGTGCCTTTCTTGCTCTTCCTCGCTGCTCGAATCGGAAGAAGCATCGCTTGATGTTGAGTCGATGTCGCTCGCTCCGGCCACCATTGCTCGAGCGGTCTTCTTCTTGTGGCCGCCACTCTTCTTGTGCCTTCTCTCGCCCTTGTCCTTGTGCTTGTCCTTGTAGTCGTTCCGGGAGCGGTGCTTGTTGTAGTCGTGCTTGGGCTTGCCCTTGTAGTCGTTCTTGATCTCCATGGCTTCAGGGCATTCGGCGATGAAGTGCCCGTGCTTCCCGCACCGATAGCACATCCCCGAGCTCCACCTTGCATTCTTGCGGTTCTCGTACATCTGCCCAAACCTCTTGCTCAACAAGGCGAGATCATCCTCGCTCAGCACCTCAAAGTCCTCATCTGGCAAGGACACAAGACAAGACAAAGAAAAGCCAACAGAGTTAGCGTTAGTCCTCGATCCTGAGACGAGAGCCAAACTATGAGGATCAGTGGGGCTCTCGCTCTTGGCTCTCAAGCCACGATCAACCTCTGAAGACCTGAGCTTGGAGAACAGCTCATCCAGCGACAGCGTGTCATACGCGCTCGACTCCTCAATGGCCTCGATCTTGGCTTCCCACACAGATCTATCCAGGGCATGCAAAAGCTTGATAGCTTGATCATGATCCGTGTATGGGAGCACTGTCACATTGGCCCTCATGTTGTTGACTATGCAAGTGAAGCGCTGAAACATAGCATCGGTCGACTCACTGGGGAGATGAGTGAAGTTCTTGTACTCTCTCCGGTAAGTGGTAAACATCCGAGCTTGCACTTGGGTATTGCCAACATGAGCATTCTTCAACTTGAGCCAAATCTTTCCGGCCACATCCTCTCCGTACACTCGATCAAACTCCGAGGCACAGAGAGCACGGAACAAGTAATCAACAGCCTTGCTGTTGGCCTCAAACATGTCCCGCGATCCTGGAAGCAGAAAACTCTCTGGGATGACATAATGAGGATTCTGAGTGATTTCCCAGATGAGAGTTCCCTTCCCTCGCAAAAACACGCCCATGCGCCTCTCCCACATCAGGTAATTCTTGCCATCAAAGTGCGGAGGACCCGACCCCTTATCGTAATCACCCATCTTTGGATCTTAGACTGGTTAGAATCAAGAAGATCCGTAACCGGCTCTGATACCAATTGAAGGACCGAATAGGGCGACCAGAGAGGGGGGGAGTGAATGGGAGCCGATAAAAATTCTTCCCTTAGGTCGAACTCGGCCTATATCCCGATTGCCACTCCAAACACTCGTGCACACAAAGGAAGCTCCAAACAAGGCACACACAAGCCTAGAAGAACAAGAGACAAGCCTAGGAGCAAAGAGCGGAAGCACCCGAGCAAGAACCAAAAGGACTTAGGCCCTGCTGCGAAGTCCCTGGCGGACTGTCCGGGGTGACCGGGCGGACCGTCCGCGTGGGGGTCGCGGACCGTCCGGACGGTCACGGCGGACTGTCCGAAAATACCACCCGAACCACCAGAGATGCACCCTCGAAATTCGGACTGTCCTTGGATGCTTCGCGAACTGTCCGTCAGAAATCCGGCCACGCGGACTATCCGTGAAACCCTCGCGGACTATCCGCCAAACCCCTTGCAACCAAAACCTAAGGGCGAAACAGATCAAAATGAAGACGCACAAGAACATGAAGAACACAGGATGAACCCTAATGAACACGCTCCTCGCGGACCGTCCGCGACCCTCGAGCGGACCGTCTGCGACACGCGGACAGAGCAGAAACAGCCCGACCCCGCGAGGTCAACTCTCCAAATCCATCACCGGATCTCCCAAACGCCAAAAGCTCTTGAGACAAGATTTGGGGTAGATGATAAGCAACACAAGATGAAGCTATGCCCCAAAAATCTCAACCTCTAAGCCACTAAATCACCGGGAATCGCGGATCACAAGAACTCCACCAAGAACTCGGGCACCAACCAAAAACGCACGAATCGAAGGCTCTCCACAGCGTTTGAGGTGTCAAGATCGCACACAAAGATGCGCAAGGCATCCACCCATGATCCCCTCAAAGAAATCCGTGAAGAAACGCCCCCAAAATCACGAATCGAGCGAAGAACGAAACTCCCCAAAAATAGCCTCAAAAATGACACGAAAATCACGGAGGACTAGGGGATCACCGCAACGCCGAATGCTTCCATACATCCAGAGGTCAGAGTCTGTACAAGAGTCTAGCCTAAGGAATCCAGAGGGAAAAGAAGCAGTTCAGAGAAATTCTACCGGGGGAGAAAACCCTAGAGTCCAAGAGAGAGAAATGCCATCCACCTCTCCGCTATTTATACGAAGTCCATCGGAGGGAGGTAAATGACCACGCTACCCCTACAGCTTAAATGAAGATACAACCCCTCAGGGGCATTTTGGTCAAGTCTTCATCGGACGGACACGCTTCCACCGTGGCTTCGCTTCACCTCGACGCAAACCCTGCGATCACGCCACGTGCCCTCCGCCTCGAAGCTTCCCGAAGCTCTCGGATCACCGTCTCCGTCGTCTCGGGCCTCCGGGCTTAGTTTTGAGGCCCAAACCAAGAACCGTCCACCGATGGTTTTGTGGGCAAACCACCAAACCCCGCGTGCAAGCTTCGGGCTTCATCCGCTACCTTGCACCGGCCCATGTTCACGACTTCAGCCCGCCAGTCTTGCACCGCACGGCTCGTACTTGACCCCATCGGCCACCGGGTCCATCGAACCAAGCCTACTTGCCACTCCATCACCCGAACACTGCCACGGCTAAGGCCTTTCGCACTTGTTCTTCACCTGCACCGACACGAGTCAGGCCGCAACCTGTACCTGCACACTTAGCCAAGCATCAGTCCACACAATGTTGTCAATCACTCATCACTAAGGAGCGACCCTCCACTGGTCCTCAGACACACCTGATCCTCAAATTTGATGATATCCGGAGTAGCAATCCAGGAAACAGATTAAAGCACAGCCCGCCGTAGAGTCAATGACTTGATCAATCCGCGGCAACCCGAAAGGATCCTTGGGGCAATGCTTGTTGAGATCAGTGTAGTCGACACACATCCTCCAATCATTAGAGTTCTTCTTTCTGACAAGCACAGGGTTAGCGAGCCATTGCTGGTGAAAAACTTCTCGGATGAAGCCAGCCGTGAGTAGTTTGGCAAGCTCTTTCTTGATAGCAGCCCTGCGATCATCAGCAGAGCGACGAAGGTGTTGTCTCTTGGGGGTAGCGTTAGGATCGACGTTGAGTGAATGCTCAATCAACCTCCTGGGCACACCTGGCATGTCAGATGGCTTCCACGCAAAGATATGACGGTTAGCCCGAAGGAAGTTGACGAGCGCGTCTTCCTATTTAGGATCAAGCTGTGCACTGATCATGGTCGTCTTGCTGCTATCACCAGTACCAAGGTCAATGGCTTTGAGCAGGACATCACCAGACGGTGCAGTCTTGTTATTGTTGTCTGTCTTCTCAGGAACCTCCAGCTCGCTCGGGGTAAGCTTTTTGGCTACAGCGAAAACTTCCATCATAGCATTGGGTACTTGAGTTGTCGAAGCGAGTTCTACGGCTTCAGTATCGCAGTCGTAAGAACGCTTCAAATCCCCTTGCAGTGAAAGAACTCCTTTGGGGCTCGGCATCTTGAGTACAAGGTACACATAGTGTGGAATAGCCATGAACTTGGCCAAGGCAGGTCTGCCGAGGATGGCATGATAAGAAGTCTCGAAGTCAGCAACCTCGAACTTGATATACTCAGTGCGGTAGTGATCCTTAGTCCCAAAGGTTATGGGTAGTACAACTGAACCCAAAGGAACAGCTGCGTTGCCCGGGATGATACCATAGAACGGCGAGTTGATCTTGGTAAGCATATTGGTGATATCCAGGCCCATCTTCTTCAAGGTCTTGGCAAACAGGATATTGAGACCACTGCCACCATCAATGAGAACCTTAGTGAGTCTGGAGCCTGCCACCACTGGATCCAGAACGAGAGGGTATCATCCTGGCTCAGAGAAACTAGTCCATTGATCCGCCCTTGAAAAGGTAATGGGGTTTTAGACCACTTTAGAAAAGTGGGAGCTGCTGGTTGGATGGAGATAATCTCCCTGAGTGCTAGTTTCTGCATGCGTTTGGTTGGAATTCCACCAAATATGACATTGACAGTGTTGGAGGGGTTTTGAAACCCAGTATCTTTGTCTGTCTTAGCCTTCTTCCCCTTGTGTTTGCGAAATCGCGGGTTTGGGTGTGTTGGTTTGGGTGTGTTCTTCAACGCACGACGAAGTTGGTAACACTGCTCTGTAGTATGATCGCCCTTTGGGTGCCATGGGCATTTCTGCTTGGTCAATGTTGCCCAGTGAGGATCATCTTCAGGCTTGGCGGTAGTTTCCATGGCAGCAACAATGTTGTCAGCCTTGCGCTTGCGATTAGGATTGCCCGAGTAGTTATTACCCGTGCGGTTACCCTGCTGTTGCTTGCCACTATTGCTTCCACCAGCATTGTTGTTGTTGTTCTGGTTGGTGCGAAGATGTTTGAACCGATTCCGAGCCTTGTCTTCCTCGTCTGCCCAGTGAGTGATCATCTCCTTAAGCTTGGTGATGTTGGTTGAGCGAGCGCGACCGAAGTCTTGAAAAAGCCTGTCATCATGAAAACCATCCTGGAAGGTATCGATAACTTCTTTCTCGGTAACATCAACAACAGTAGCCCTTTTCTCAAAGAAGTGGCGCATGTACTCGCGAAGAGTTTCGCCTTGTTTTTGCTTGATCAGGGCAAGGTCCATCCGAGTACCATGACGACCCAGAGAACCCGCGAAGTTGCTGGTGAAGCGGTGCTTGACTTGTCCCCAGTTGTCAATGGAGCCACGTTTGAGAGACTCAAACCATGTGAGGGGCTCTTGCTCCAAGACAAAAGGGAAATAGATACACTTGGTATCATCATTGCCCCCGGCATTGGTGATGGACAGAGCATAACAGCGCAACCACTGCCTCGGATCTTGCTTGCCATCATACTTAGAGATACCGTAAGGCTTGAATTTCTCCGGAAGAAACAGAGCCTGAAGTCGAGCAGAGAAAGCAGGAAAAGAATCAGAGTCAACATCCTTTTGCTTCTCACGCTCAGCGCGTCTGGCGTTGATTGTAGTATGAGCGTCGTAGCGAGAGTCTCCCGACTTGTTGTTGACTCTACCATCATCGCCATTGCCCTTGTTGCTACCTTCTGGACGGGTACGTTGAGGAGTGGGTGTGGCACGATGAGCACCTCCACTACTGCCGTGGTGACTAGGAGGACTGGTATTCTGGCGTAGCATAGTGTAGGCTAGCTCAGCCAGCTTCGCGACTTCAGCAGCCACTCTGTCACGAGGCATAGAATGACCAAGCAGGTTGATCGCATTGATAGCTTCCTCTGGAGTGCGATATTCACGAGTAGCTACCGCATCCAGAGCCTCTTGAAGATTGCGGGTAAGTAGAGCTTCCGCGAGTTCCCGACGAAGGGTTGCACGATCAGCATTGCATTGGCAACGTGCAGTCTTGGCCTCCGCAATTTCCTCAGCAGGAGCATTGGCAGAGAGTTCATCATTAGACACATCATCCGGAAAACGGCAATTAGCACGATGTCCTTGTGGAGTAGATGCATCAACGACCAAAACTTCCCGATAAGGTGAATGAGTACCCGTACTCTCAATGAGCTCCGTATCAGTGTCATAATCAACAAGCTTGGCACCTTCCTGGAACGGTGTTGTCGAGACAAGTGATAAAGTGCTCCTGATCATCCAAGGTGAGATCAGCAGGCACATGCTCAGGCCAGTAGACGAATCTACCCTCAGGTGTCGATGTGATCACCAGTCCTTGAGTAGGGCCAGTCAATTGTTGTACTTCAGTAGAATTTGAACCGTAGTCGAACTCGAACTCAGATGAATCCGAATTATAGTAGTCGAGGTTGACGTCCGAATCCGAAGAGTACTCGAGCATGATCTTCGAGCCAAAGCACATGAGGCGCTTCAGCGCAGCTTGGTAAGCGGCACTGACATGGCGATGGCCAAAGAGAGGTGGTGCTTGGATGTTATCCAGGCTGAGTGCAAGCTATGAAACCAAAAGGAGCAACTCAGGCTGAATAGGAGATGAAGGCGAGTTGTACTCGGACTCTGACTCGAGTTCTCTGAGCAGGTCAGAGATCGAAATTTTGCCAAAATTTTCGACGAGTTCTTCCATCGAAGCTTGCGTAAGCGTCGAGGACTTGAGCTTTGACTCCGGAGTTGATGCCAAGAAACGCAGGAACGATCCGGTGCCGTCAGCAACGCAAACCCAGGAGCCAAAAACGAAGGTGTCGCCTTGCTGGAAAGCGACGATCGGCTTGATGATGACGAGAGCCATCGAGTTCGACAGTGGATCAACGACGAGATCCCCTACCTGGCGCGCCAGCTGTCAGTGTTTTAGACACCAAGCCTACGACGGGGTACCCGAAGTAGATTGTGCGGTGGGGCTCGCCGAGATCAGGAACACGATGGTGAGACACGGGGCACACAATTAGACAGGTTCGAGCCGCAATGTGCGTAATACCCTACGTCCTGTATGCTGCGTGGCTCTGTATTGATTGCGTATGTTTTGAGAGGGGTCCCTGCCTGCCTTATATGCCACGGGAGGCAGGGTTACAAGTCGGACTGATACAAGGGTGGTATTCGAGTAGGACCCAGAGTAGCTTATACAAGGTATGGAAAGCTATCCTAGTCTTAGTACAAGTCCTTGTCCGCCTTGTCTTGCCTTGTGGTCCACGGTACCAGCACCGTGGCCCACTAGTCAAGTAGTCCAAGTGTATAGGAACTTATCTCCCGGGTATAGCCCACATGTGTTGGTGGGCCCAGGGATGCCCGGTCGACACCGTTCGACTCCACTGCGATCATCTTCCTGCACCGACTTTGTTCGACTACATCGACTAAGCTCACATGGCTAAGCCAAATGATAATGGGACACCGGGTGACTCCGTCACCCGCCCTCCTATTGGGTACATTTTAAAACCTATATTCATGTTTATTAGTTGTATATTCATGAATGTGTTTATGTTTGATCGTTGTTTAAACATGAACAATTGCACATAGATTGTTTCACTCACCATATTAAAATATCAATTTATTTATGAAATTAAAATATATCAGAATATTGCCTATCATCTAACATAAAATACCTTAAGTAACTCCTAAACTTTAATCTAAGGGTCTGCTCGGTTCTACGGGCAAAGCTTGCCTTGCCTTGCCTGCACAGAAAACGAAGCTAGGAGCCAGTTTGGTTGGCTTGCCTTGCTGCCTGGGGCCTGGGTGTCTGCGCAGGCAAGCTTTTGCTTGCTGAAGCCAGCGATCTGGATTCGCTCTCTGTCGCCGGCAAGGCAAAGCTTGCCTGCCAAATCAAGGCCAGCTGGCCAGGCAAGGCTCGCACTGCAACCAAGCGTGCCCTAAGGTCGTGTTTAGTTGACTGAAATTTTGGTAAAATGGGTAAAAATTTTGCATTGGGTTGCGTGTACAGAGAGAAGAAATGAACTGACACGGACTCCAGCAAGGATGTCAATCTGCAACGCAAACAAGCTGTATGCAGCAAGGAGAGATAAGAATCCCTTCGCTCAAACAAGAAAGCTTTCCAGCAGTACGCAGATCCCGTCGCGCATCCACCGACGGCCGTTGGCTCCCGCGTGCGGTCGGAGGCCCTCGCCGGGGAGGGTGCCGCCTCCTCCTCCATCACCACGGAGCTCCAAGACCTCCACCTCCACCGCCGTCCGCGCTTCGACCGAGCCAGCTCGCCGCCGGATCTCCGCCGAGCCGCCCCTTCTGCTCCGCCTCGCACCGCAGGAGGATGGGGAAAGAAGTGGGCCCCATCCGACGGCGCACAGAGAGGAGGCCGGCGAGATCTGCACGACGGGAAGCTCCTCTGCTCCCTCTCTGCCACTGCATCGACCCCTGCTCCGCCTCCATCTTTGGATCGACGTCCGCGCGGTGAACTCGAGGCCGCAGGAGCCCGAGCACCAGCTCATCGTTGCCGCCGAGACGCCACCGTCGCGCGTCGTCCCCAGCTCGCCGAGATCGAGGTCGGTCGGCCCTGCTCGAGGTGGAGAGGAAGGGGCGCGCGGGGCAGCCGCGTTCGCCGAGCGCCCTCCAGGAGGGGGCCGCCGCCCTGGAGGAGACAGAGGGCCTTCAGCCGGAGGGGCCACAACGGAGCTCCAGGAGCTCGCCAAGAAATAGGGGATGGAACTCCGCCGCGGGCAGGAATCTCCGCCGCGGGCAGGGAGCTCCGCCCGCGAATCGAGCTCTGTCGTCCTCCAAGACCCGCCGGGGAGCTGTGGCGCCGTGGAGCTTCATGGACGCCACTGGATCCATACTAGCTCCAGGAGACCAGGACGGGGAACTAGAGGAGGAGAGCGATGGTTGGAGGCGGGAGGATGAAGAAAGGAGAGATAATCCCAGGAATCCGGCACCGGACGGCTCCGACCGCAAAATCAAACACGGGATGCAACGATTGTTGGAGGCAGCACGGTGTCCTTCCATTCTGCATTTTGCAGATGCGGCAACGGTTGAAGACTCCGCTGGAGTCAGTCTAACTAACCCGCATATGTCATTGTAAAAAAGCTCCAAAGTACACCAATATTTGGTTATGAATAACCTAATTATGCTATTTTTAATAGAAGAAATACTAACTTACAACTATATGTGCATGATGTGTGTAACACTATATATAGATCATGTATTCATGTACGGTGGAAGAGATGGAATACCGATTTCGATTAAACACATATGAATGTGCGACGCATTATGGAAAAAAATCATAAATATATGGATTAGAAAGTATTTCATAATTGTTAACTAAAGCCTATATCACACAACTGGATAAAGATAAGTATAGTCTCCAAATATTTTATCAAATGAGATAGTACAAGGTAATTATTTTTATTACTATTCATTTGTTCATTTTTTTCTTAAATTTCCAACACTCATTTCTCTTAAATTTATCAGTTAGCTCGTGCTAGAGCACATGGTTTGTTTTTTTACGAATTACACAGTACATCGGAGACACTCACAACACACGCACACTCATCCATATGAACACACGTGCGTAAATCCTACTCCTAGGAGCATTTTCGAATATTGGGCCGGCAAATTCTCAAGATTGACGAAGTCACCACACGCACCTCGCTGTCGACGGGAATGTCGCCTACCACTGAAAGCACAAATGCCATTAAATCCTCAGAAATTCGCTCTCACGGGGAGTCGAACCTAGGACCTGAGGTGCTACCGGGGCTTCTGTAACCACTAGGATACAGGCCCTTTCGCAGAGCACACAGTTTGTTTGATAGATTAGTTAAGACTAATCATATTCTACTAGAAGTAATGTGCTAGTATATGTTCCTGTACACAACAGATGAAGTATTGAAGTGTAACAAGGAGTAAGGTAGCGACGTAGCGTGCAATTTTCACTACCGGAATCGAAGGCTTTGCCGAGAGCCCAGTTCCTCTCGGCAGAGAGCCTTTTCCTCTCGGTAGAGGCTCTGCTGAGAGGAAGCTCTCGGCACACCTGGGCCGGCAAAGGCCGCTTTGCCAAGAGCATGTGGACATCCTCTCGGCAGATATGTGCCGAGAGGCCCACCTGGCCCTCGGCAAAGGCGTTCACACCATCCCCCGGGTCACGCCGTTATGTGTGGGGCCCAGGTTCTTTGCCGAGAGCTCTGTGCACAGAGCTCTCGGCAAAGAGCGGGCCTGTGCCGAGAGCCGTTGACCACCGCTCTCGGCAGAGGCCTGCGCAGGGCCCCAGGGCACGCGGCTTTGCCGAGAGCCACGTGGCTCCTGCTCTCAGCAAAGAGGGCGCCTGTGCCGAGAGCCGGGGACCACAGCTCTCGGCAGAGGCCTGCGCATGGCCCCACGGCACGCTCCTTTGCCGAGAGCCACGTGGCTCCTGCTCTCGGCAAAGGAGCGTCCCAGGCAGCCACGTCACGCACCTTTGCCGAGAGCAGTGGATTTGGCTCTCGGCACAGAGGCGTCTTTACCGAGAGCAATGGATTTAGCTCTCGGCAAAGCCTATTTCTTTTTTAAAAAAATTTACCAGCAGATTTAAAATAGCCCACAAATCACAGAAATCATCACAGATATACAATATTCATCACAGGCATATTATAATCATCACAGGCAGCTAATAATCATCACAGGCAGGTAATATTCATCACATAGTCCACAAATGCAAATAACGAGTCCAAATGCAAATACAAGTCACGAAGTGGAAGTCACAAAGGTCCAGCAACTCACAAATGTCCAAATGCAAATAAAAGGTGCGTAGTTTACGAACTCACTCGTTCGCTGCATCATCATGCGGCGACTGGGAACCCGACCCCCCCCCCCCGTCGGCTACTGCTGTGGCCACGACCCCCACCCAGACGCATGTGGCTGTGTCATCATCCTCGGCCAACTGTGAGGCGGCTGCTGAGGGCCAGGCGGCACCCACTGCATCCCGCCCCAAGGACTCTGCTGAACTGGCGGCGACCACTCGTTTGATGCCGCCGATAGATTCTGCGTAGAATTTAAAGTGAGAAATGATAATACGAGTCATTTGTACAAGTCATTTTTGAATTCTACGTCATTCTAGGTTTTGCTAACATTTATAAGTTGTATACCATGATGAGAAATGAATGTAAGGTTTTGAGCATTTATATGAAGTCATTGTAGGTCACTACGAGAAACAAAAAGAGGAGGGTTCGAAAGTAGCTCACTGGAGAAATAGTAGCCGGTCGAGGGACTGGAGGCAAGTACACCTGCGGTAGTGGAGGGAGTTGCGCCTGTGGCGCCACCGCGAGACCAAGAGTCTGCATGTACTGAAGCACAGAGGCATACTACTGATTGTGGGCTTCTTGTATCGCATCCATCTGCCTCTAGTGGGCCTCGGCCATCTGTCGCATCTGCTCATCGGCGCGCCTCTGCGCCTCTTCTACCTGCCTCTCCCGCTCGGCCCTCTCTGCCGCAAGCTGGGCCTACAATATTTGATCTACACATTAGAATACAAAGTAAACATATGAAAATGTCAATGGACGACGCAGAGAACATAAATAACCTGGAACTGCTCGTCTAAGCTCTCCGTAACGGTGGGCCGCCGTTGTATGGGCGGGCCTGAGCTCGTGCCCCTATCTCGAGATCGAACCTGCGAGAGCGACGGAACCTCGGACGGGACCAGGAGACTGTCACCAATCCAGTTCCGTCCATGCGTCTTGCCGCCTCCACTCCTCGTGATGCTTTCTCCATCAATAGGCTGTGTCACTGGATCGAAGTCTGGCCCACGAACCTCCCTTGCTGTCGTGATGTAATTTGTGATGCGGGGCTGGATTGTCGGGTTGCTGTACGCCTCGGGCGGGTCGACGACGTTGAAGGTGACGTCGGACGTCGCCTTACCCTTGTGTGCCATGCCATATGCCTGGAGCTCGCTGCAAGGCTGATCCTCATGTGTCCGAGACTGCAAGAAAACAACAGAGTGGATGTTAGACTAATTGAGAGTTAGATAACAAAAAATTGGAATAAACAAATAACTTAACGTACCCATCTACGACCATACTCGCGAAGGATAACGGGGCCTTGGTGGTGTGCTGGACCTGCCATGGCCAAACGCCGCTGCCGGCGCTCGAGGTGCTTTGCCTCCCAATCCGGCGTAAACCACTGATCCACAATTGCTCTCCAAACCCGAGGCCGGTCGGCAACCCACCACGGAGGCACCTGCACGTCATCAAGAACATCAATTTGACCAAATTTAATTGAAGAAAAATGAATTGAGCATATTTACCTCCATGTATTCTTCTGGAGTGAGCCGCAGGTTTCGAACTTCCCATTTTGTGGCTTTCACCTTCTGCCTAGCATTCCAGATAATGTTCTGCGAGACGCGGGACTCGTAAATCATATCCGTCACAAGCTTCCGGCAGATGAACATGGCGTTGTTAGCCGCTGCCTGCTCGTATCCCGGCATGCATCTGTAGAAATCCTGCATATAAAAGTGTTGTCAATACTTGAGCAAAATCTAATTAAGTCAATTTATTCAGAAACACAATTTATTGCTAGGAAAACTCACCCAAAACTCGCCAACCACCCTAGCGGCCGCGTTCTGGAAGTCACAGCCAGTCGGATCAGGGAAATCGGGAGCTAGGGTGTAGTGGTCAAACGACGTCACCAGCACCTCTCGCCGAGCATTTGGCTCGCCAACCCACACGAACCCGGGGTACCAAAGCCTGGTAAGAATGCCCAAGATGCCATTGGGAAGACGCCTGTGACTACCGGGAGTGACGATCTCCCACCCCCTGCCAAAATGATTCACACAATGTATTAGTTTGAATCGTTAATTTGTTTCAAAAGAACAAATGAAAAGGTTAAGATAAGTTACCGTGTTCCCTCGGGTCTAATAACCGGTCGGTTCGCGGGCAGTATGGGGCGATCCGGAAGCTGAGCAGGGCCTCGCAAATAGACCTTTGACCCCTCCCCCGCCTCCTCCTCGTCCTCACCCTGCTCCTCGCCCTCCCCCTGCTCCTCCCCCTCCCCCTGCTCCTCACCCTCCACCTGCTCCTCGTCCTCCCCCTGCTCCTCATCCTCCCCCTGCTGCACCTCCTCCTCAGCAACCCTGTACTCCTCATCGGACGACTCAGCAGCTAGAGAGGGTGCACCTTTGCGACCCCTGGCTCCAGACGACTCAGAGGGTGCCACGGACCTCGACGCCCTCCTCACCATCCCGGAGCCCTCACCCTCGTCCTGGTAGAAGTCGTTGAGGTTCCTCACCATAGGGGCGCGCTGCTTCTGCGCCCTCTTCTTCTTTGGCGGCATCTTTGATCAATCACCTGAAATTAAAAAGAGTAAATCAATCAGTACATAATTACATTTAAATACCAATTAGTAAATAAGAAACAAATATCCTAGTAAATTACGGGGCATTGGATTCTCACCAATGTTTTCGTTACTCAAGCCGACATTCTCGCTTCCGCTTCGTCGACCCCGCTTTCGCGTTTGCTTCCCTCTAAGGTGGAACGCTCCCCTACCGATGCATTTTGACATCCCACAGCTTCGGCAGATCACTTAGCCCCATTCATCTTCAGCGCAAGGGCGCTCGATCAGTGAGCTATTACGCACTCTTTAAAGGGTGGCTGCTTCTAGGCAAACCTCCTGGCTGTCTTTGCACCCCCACCTCCTTTATCACTGAGAGGTCATTTAGGGGCCTTAGTTGGTGATCCGGGCTGTTTCCCTCTCGACGATGAAGCTTATCCCCTATCGTCTCACTGGCCGACCTTGACCCCTGTTATTTTTGGGTCATATCTAGTATTCAGAGTTTGCCTCGATTTGGTACCGCTCGCGCAGCCCGCACCGAAACAGTGCTTTACCCCTAGATGTCTAGTCAACTGCTGCGCCTCAACGCATTAGAAACATAACTACAATTTGTAAATAAGAAATAAATATCCTAGTAAATTAGAAACATAACTACAATTAGTAAATAAGAAATAAATATCCTAGTATCTTACATGTTTTAGAAATATTCATCATGATCCGGATTTTCCGGATCATACTCATCATCACTATCTCGCATCTCCATAGACTCAACGCCGTGCTCCAAAGGTGGAACGGTGTCATCATCATCATTGCCACTGCCTAAACATAATCGCTCGAGCAATCTTAAGTCGTCATCATTTTGAACCTCTTCGGCAGCATCGTCGTCGACAACCGTTCCATTGTCTACTTCCATTTCGAGCACTTGGGTTAAGTCTATCTCAAACATCCCTTCTAGCCCATCTTCTTGAAAGAACTCTCCGTCATATGTGTTTGGGTCTAGTAGGTGGTAATCTTCTTTGTTTGGGGCGGGTAGTTTACCGTGTGGCGATACCTTGTACACAACATCCCAACCCTGGAGACGCTTGTCAGTTTTACAAGGGTATGAGAGGTAACATACTTGTGTGGTCTATTGGGCCACAATATAGACATCGTGCCCTGGGTACACAGATGACTGTTTAATTTCGACGAGCCCAAGATTCTTATTCTGTCTCATGCCACTAGCGCTTGGATCAAACCAATGACACTTGAATATGACAGGTTTAAGAGGTTTGCAACCATGATACTCGAGTTTGTATATTTTTTCAAGTCTTCCATAGTAATCTACCCCATCGGATCGGCTATGCGTACAAACTCCATTATTTGTGGTTCTTCGATTGGGACTTCACTCCTCGTATTGTGTCATGTGAAAGTGGTACCCATTCACGTCATAAACATGATATGAGTTGACCCTAAAGGCGAAACCTCCGGAAACCTGCCTCACCTCAAGATTCATCAACGGATCGGTTTGGCCCTGCAAGTTAAGGGAGGATAGTGGTTAATGTGATACTGAGTACGAGCTTAATTAGTTTTAATGTACTGAGCACGAGCTAAATTACCTTATGTTTGAACCAGGCAATGAAATCGGGATGCATGGCTCCCGCACCCTGGCGAAGAAGAGTTTCCTCCTCGTGGTCAATAGGTGGCTCCGAATGATGCCAAAATTGCTCAATAAATTCACTGCACCAAATCAAATGAGGTTGGATGCAGATGAGGCAACATACGAGAAAGGAAATGATGAGCTTTATTGACAACTTACTTTATGTATGGCCATACTTCGTCAAGATTGCGCAAAACATATATCGTGATAGTACGCCACTATTCAAGAGATAAGGTCTTGCGCGTCCAAACACTGGCACTTCCGAGTTGTCCTCGGAAAAGGCTGAGGTTCGATTCATTTTCACCAGCATTGTACCGAGGAGGTCGATTATGCACGCTGGGAAGGTGCTCAGCATAGTATTTAGTTGTGAAGTTTGACACCTCCTGCAGATGTGTGACTCTGCAATGCAAGCTTCAATTTTATTTTTATTTTTACATGTGCTTCGAAGAACCTTGCAAACCCTCTCAATTGGATAGCACCAACGGTTCTGCACGGGCCCCCCAATCGTGCCTCGCGCGGGAGGTGCAAAATCATATGTTCCATCGGGTTGAAGAAGCCAGGTGGAAAGATCTTCTCTAGGTTACAGAGCAACACAGGTGCACTGTTTTCAAGTTTGTCAATCACAGCATGAGATAACTCCTTAGCGCAAAGCTGACGGAAGAAATAGCTCACCTCTGCCAGCACTTTCCACACATGCTCAGGTACATAGCCTCGAACCATCACCGGAAGAAGTCGCTCGATCCATATGTGGTAGTCATGACTTTTCAACCCCTTTAATCGCAGAGTAGTTAAATTGACTCCCCTCCTCAAATTCGCAGCATATCCATCAGAGAACATTAAATCTTGGATCCATTGTAGTACTTCCTTCCATTGTTCCCTTTTAAGGACGAAATCAGCCTTAGGTCTTTTCCATGTCTTACCCGGTACAGGCTTCGGGATGACTTGCTTTGGCCTATCGCATAACATTTCTAGATCGACTCTAGCCTTAACATTGTCCTTACTCTTCTCTGGTATGTCCATGATTGTACCCCATAGTGCCTCGACAACATTCTTTTCTGTGTGCATCACATCAATGTTATGTGGAAGAAGAAGATCTTTCATGTAGGGTAGCCTCCACAAGCCTGACTTCTGAGTCCAGGCATGTTCCACACCATATCCCTCAAAATGATGTTCTCCTTCTTTGAGCACGAGAGCGTCTATCTGAGTTTGAACCTCGGCACCTGTCATCATGTGCGGGGGTAGATCTTGAACTACGACACCTTTCGTAAAGTTCTTTATGTCCTGTCTGAATTGATGGTCAAGAGGGAGGAATTGTCGATGTTTGTCGAAGGAAGAATACTTGCCACCCCTCTTCAACCAAATGAACATCAGAGCTGCCTTACATACTGGACAAGGGAACTTCCTGTGGACACACCAGCCGCAAAATAACCCATAAGCCGACATGTCATGCAAGGAGTACATGTACCACACGTGCATTCTGAAGTTTGTCTTCGTAGCTCGGTCGTATGTCCACACCCCTTCATTCCAAGCCTTGAGCAAATCATCAATCAGAGGCTCCATGTACACACTCATATTATCTCCCGGGTATCCAGGAATTATCCACGACACGAATATGTACTGCCGTTGAAAGACGATGCCGGGAGGTAGATTGAGGGGGATAACAAACACGGGCCAACAAGTGTATGGGGCAGCCATCATTCCAAAAGGATTGAACCCATCTGTCGCCAGCGTGACACGTACATTGCGAGCCTCACCAGCTTTGTCATGATGGATCTCATCAAATTTGGTCCATGCTTCAGCATCTGATGGATGTGTAAGGTTATCATTGTATCAGACACCCGTTTTGTGCCAAGTCATTTGCTTCGCAGATTCCTCGGTCATGTAAATCTGTTGGATCCGCTGTATGGGCGGGAGGTACCGCAGGACACTCACTGGGATCGTGAGCTACGTCTTTGGACGACCCTCACCAGAGTCTACCTCAACGTACCGAGACGCTTTACATTTCGGACAGTGTGTTGCTTTCTCATGTTCTTTCCTGAATAAGACGCATCCTTTCGGACAGGCATGTATCTGCTCGTATGGCATCTTAAGTGCACTAAGGACTTTTCGTGCATCGTACAAGTTCTTCGGCAAAAGGTGATCTTTAGGAAGCATGTCACCAAAAACAATCACCAATGTATCGAAGCAATATCGACTCAGGTTATGCTGGAACTTTACAGCCATCAGGTGGCCGATTGCATCTAGTTGAGATATTTTGGTGTGCTGGTGAAGGGGTTTTTGTGCTGCAGCCAACATGTCATAATACGCCTTCGCGCTTGGCTCTGGCTCCTCCTCTGGACGTTCTCCTTGAAAATGTGCTTCATGAAAGTCATTTATCATGTCTGCTACTCCAGCATCACCATCAAGTTCTCTGATCCGTTGTCTCACGGCCTCGGATCGCATACGACAAGTTTCACTATGGAAGGTCCACTTGGAATAGTCTTTCGTAAAACCATTGTTGTGCAGATGAGCTGCCACTTCCTGCTTGTTCCTTTGACACGAGTTTCCGCACATGGCGCAGGGACACCAAATGGTTTTACTGTTTTTAGGCCCTTTAACCTTTCTAAATGCTTCATCCATGAAAGCTTGAGTGTTGTCAACCCATTCCTGTGTCACACGACCATTTGGTGCCCATCTTTTGTACATCCACTCACGATCATCCATTCTCTATCATATCAGCGAGTTATATAAAATAAATTGCATCCTCTACACGATGTCTACACATTCTAATAGGTAAAGATAGGTCCTAATCCCACCCGTGGATGCGTAGATGGGGTCAGTTCCTATGGTCTACTCCGATCCGAGACAGAATTTCGGCAGCACCTCCCCGCTGTCCTCCAAATACACGTCCCATTAGGGAGATTGTGTATCCGAAAAACAACGGGGAGGTGCTGCCGAAACTCTGTCTCGGATCGGAGTAGACCATAGAAACTAACCCCATCTACGCATTCACGGGCTGTCCAAAAAACGTGGACAATTCGAAACAGATACAGTCATAAATATGCAAAGTTCTACATATTTCGAACTGTATCTCTTCAGAACGGGAGACGCCTAACTAGGTTCCGCGATCTACAACAGAGAATGAAATTTGTCTCACCTTTCTGGTTTGAAGACGATGGCGGCTGCAGCTACGAACACCTGGCGGAGGAAGCCAGCAGGAACCCGATGCCGGAGGTTAGTGCTCAACTCCTGCAAAAATGAACATAATAGTAGTGTCAATCAAAAATTTCGGCAGCACCTCCCCTGCACGGTGAGGTTTTCAAACCTACAAGAAAAGCCACAACACGAAGGTCGGGCCGCAGACACAAAATTTCTTCTCACAGCTCGATGGCCGGACACATGAAATGTGGTACCACATGACACGAGGTCAAATTGACAAGTATGACAAGTCAAATTGAGAGACATGACAAGTTAAAATTTTATATCTAAAATTATGTATCTACAAATCTATATCCATAATTCTATACATACATTTCTATATGTAAAATTCATAACTACAATAAGCGGGCATGCTTTCTAAAATTGCAATTTACTAGAGCATTATTCTATAAATTACTATTTACTAATCATTCTACTAGAGCATTGTTTAACTAAGTTTAACTACATTGTCTATCTATAATTGTTTAACTACATTGTCTATCAAGTGAAATTGTTTAACTACATTGTCTATCTATAATTCTACAACAGCATTGCTATTAAAAAAACTCACCTAGCCGGCCGGCAGCCGGCAGTGGCCCGGCCTTCCTCTCCCCCGGCGCCGGAGGGGGCAGCGCGCGGCCCCCGCCGGCCTCAACCCCGCCGGCGGTGCGAGCTGTGGCTGGCCGGCGGTGGTGGAGGCACGGCGGCCAGGGCGGTGGAGGCACAGGCGGCGCCGAGGGAGGAAGTAACGGCGGCCGGGGGAGGAAGCTCGGGCGGCGGCGGGGGAGGAAGCACCGGCGCCGGGGGAGGAAGCACGGGCGGCGGCGGCGGAGGATGACGGCGGCGGCGGCGGCGCGGGTGTGCGCGCGTGTGTGTTGGCGTGTGTGTGTGTGTTGTGGCAGTGTGTGTTGTGTGTGTGGCCGACAGTGGGCCCGGCCTGGCTGCTTTGCCGAGAGCCAAGATCTAGTGCTCTCGGCAAAGAAGGCAGGCGGGCCCCACGCACCTGTGGAGTCGTGCTGACAGGCGGGCCCCCACTTCTTTGCCGAGAGCACTAGATCTTGGCTCTCGGCAAAGGGAGGCCTGGGGCCCACCTGAACCCCGCACTCACGTACGCGCGTGGGGGCGTCGTGCTGACAGGCGGGCCCTCCCTTCTTTGCCGTGAGCCCTAGATCTTGGCTCTCGGCAAAGGGAGGGTTGGGGGCCCACCTGCACCCTCCACTCACGTACACGCATGGGGGCGTCGTGCTGACAGGCGGGCCCTCCTTTCTTTGCCGAGAAACCTAGATCTTGGCTCTCGGCAAAGGTTAGGCTGGGGGCCACCTGAACCCTCCACTCCCGTACGCGCGTGGGGGCGTCGTGCTGACAGGCGGGCCCTCCCATCTTTGCCGAGAGCCCGGGATCTAGCTCTCGGCAAAGGGTGACACTGTGCCGAGAGTTATCCTCTCGGCCAAGAGTGTATTTACCAAATTTAATTTTAAAAATACCTAACATATGCGAAAAATCGCCAACACTTAACATGGCACCATTTATGTTGCAGTTTACTTATAAAAAAGTTTTTTAGTCAAACTCAAATTTGAATTTGTCTAAGTCTCCAAATGAAGTGACATTAGTTCAAAATCTTTAAAACTTCTTGTGAGATGTTCCGGTTTCTAAACAGCGTATGTGTTAAAGTGTTCAAAACATTCTCAAATTTTTACCACAAACTCAACATACGATATCATGAGCGCTCGACAAAATTCGTGATTTTCAAACTATATTTGAATTTTATACAATTTTAAAACCATTCTACCTCACGATCTTCATCACGATCAGAGAACCCAATGACGGAAAGTTAGCTTCATTTCATGTATAGAGTGTTAGAGATATCTCATGAACATGAATATCATTTTTCCAACAACTTTGCTCTATGATTTCATGCACTTGCAGTTCATATCGGACGTATACGAAAAAATTACGAAGAACGAAGTAAAATTGTTAAATATAGCAAACAGAGTCAAAATGGCGCCAATTTTGAACATGTACTCTGTATGAGTGTATGTTAAGCAAGGAAAAAGTTCGAAGCCGAAAATGTGAAGTTTTCTTCAACGTTTTGTCGTGAGTGGCTGGAAAGCTCTCGGCAAAGAGCTGAGGCTCTAGGCAAAGGTGCGAAGTGTCGTGGGTCCCTTCTTTACCGAGAGCCTGGGCCTCGTGGCTCTCGGCAAAGCTAACGGCCGGGGCACGGCCGTGACGGCGTCGCCCATGCGCCGTCTGCTCCGCGCTTTGCCGAGAGCCTGTGCCCTCTGGCTCTCGGCAAAGAGATCCTGCGCCGTGAGCTTTTTCTCTGCCGAGAGCGTGAGCCCTCGGCAAAAGCGCTCTGCACCGTGGGCTTTTTCTGTGCCGAGAGCGGGCCCTATTGCTCTCGGCAAAGAGGAGCTCTCGGCTGAGGCTCCGTTTCCGGTAGTGTTTCAAGCTGCATAAACATGCATGTTCGACTGGATAGAGGTAGGTACTCAGTAGCACAAACATGTTGCCATACAAATTTGGTTGAGCAAATACTCTGCTGACTTCTGATCACATCTATGATTAAATAGTTATCCACTTATCCAGGGACTAAGTTGACATTATTTGAGATTTGACATTGAGGCCAGATGCCAGATGCTAGAACCAATTCAAACTGAAACTCCTCTCCTGACAACGTTCATATACATATGCATGCCAAAGCAGTTGACTTGACCATTCCGGTTGTGCAGTTGTCCTTCGTCGACTGATCGCATTACGACAGCCGAGTGTTCGTAGATCTACGCATATATTTTATTACTGTGTCCTCGAGCCGATCTATCTTCAAGAACTGCATGTGTGCAACGCCTTTATAAACCATACACATCTGTTGACCTGAAGGCCCTCCTGGCATCAGTTGGTGTACAGGCCGGAAGCGCAAACGGAGAACAATGGAACTGAAAATGGACAAGGCGGTGATCATCGTGTCCGCCGTGGTTGGGTCCCTAGGTGCGTTGAGTGCCATCTTGGGATTCGCCGCCGAGGGGGAGAACGCTAACGTACGCACTCCTGATCGATCCACCTTCTGTTGAGGGCCTCCTAGCATCAGTTGATGTGTGAATTGTGATCTTTAATTTGCGCCCATCTGCTTGCTCACTTGTGCATCTATATACCCCTGCAGAACCCGAACCCCTCGCCCGGGCTGGGGATCTGCGCCGCCCTCTTCCTGCTCGTGGCGCAGACCGCCATCACGGCAGTGGCAGCCGTCGGCTACTGCAAGCTCCGCCCCATTCTCTCCGAGACCAAGCAGATCGTCGTCATCGTCTGCGGCGTCGTCTCGTGGTGAGTGGCTACCTCTCTCTGATCTCCACACAACACTATGTTCAATTAATTGATGTTGCGCGTCAACAGATGAGCAAACGCAAACAAGTTTGTATATATGCAGGATCGGGGCCGTGATCGCGTCAGTGCTGTTCTTGTTTGGAGCGACGTTGAACGCCGGCGGCAGGAATACCGGCGGTGTCTACGCCGGTGCGGCCGTGCTCACCGTTGCCGCCACGGCGCTCGGGATCACCGCCTTTATCATGCTGAGGAGGCAGCCGGCGGACGTGGCAGCTGCGAAGGCCGGGGCGAGCGCACCCACCAGCAAGCGAGGCGGGCAGCCGCCGCCTGCCGGGATCGCGACGGGCCAGCCGCATTTCCAGCCGGCATGAGTTGCAGGGGCACTTGAAGTTTGAAGCGAAATAGTGACCGCGAATCCGCGATCCTTCTCTTTACTGCATGTATGGAGTATTTTGTTTTCGGCCGAAAGAGTCTTGTATGTGTGTAAAAGTTAACAGTTCTGCTTGACATGTATTCAGCTAAGTTGCAGAGTAAAACAGCGTCCATAAGGATTTTAAATTTTAATGACTATGGAGTACTCCCTCCGTTTCAAATTTTGCATTTCTGCTCTACCCGCAATTTATATGAATTTATTCGTACCCCTAAAGAAATTTATCTTTTGACGTGGGAAAATTTGTTGGAGTGAAATGTTCACCAGCAGTCCTTAAACTCATCCTGCAATGTCATCAAGGTCTCTGGACTCTAGAATATACTACATTTAAATCCTTAAACTTGTTAAATGTACCATTTGAGGTCAATAATCCTTCAGCACAAAGATTTTTTTGTCATGCAAACGGCATCTAACATATATATAGTATACAACGAAAAAAGAGAAAGAAAAGAAAAAGAATGACATATGGAATCCACATGTCACTGTGGTGTATTGAGAGTTGGATGTAACTGTTGGGATGTTAGAATTTGAAGACCAAAAAAATGAAGAATCTGTTAAAGAATACATATATACTCTAAAATTGATCTCCAGACAAATTAACCAAACGCAAATCGAACACGTACGAGTAGCAGTCGCCTACTGCAAAAATGCGGTCGGCGTGAGTACTCTCTTTTTATAGAAGGTAAAGAAAATTCCGTTAATAACTTGACTAACCAGCTAATTCATGGATACAATAATTAGGTGCCCCATGGAGAAATTTATTTTTGATGTCAGAAATGTTTTTATAATTTTGTTGATTGACCCGTCTCACAAAATAAAGCGTACAAATCTCAAAAAAAAAAGCGTACAGGGCCAAAAATGGGCTGTCCTGCAGAGAGGAAAAGGAAGGCACCGTCTAGAGAAAAAAAAACGTACCTAGTGCCGTAGGCTCCCGCACTGTGCGGGGTCTGGGAGAGGTTATTAGCGGGAGGTCTTTCCCACACATCGTGCAATGTGTAGAGGCCACCACTCGAACTTGTGACCTCTCGGTTCACAAGCGGCAAGCACTACCACTTGCACTAGGCCACCCTTTTACTAATTGGAATTGATCTCCAAACAAACCAAAGGCAAATCGAACACATACGAGTAGCAGGCGCCTACTAAAAAAAGCCAAAAATGCCGTCGGCGTGAGTACTCTTGGCCGTGCGCTGGTGGTCGATATACTTCCTTGTCACACGTCGCGAGGCTCCCCACTTGCAATTAGCTACCCAATCGTTGTTGGCTACCCAAGTCTTCCATAGGGTTAGGGATGGAACCAAAACATCCGAATTGTGTAATAGATTGATTTTTTAGATCGCAATAAAATAAATTTGGTGCTAATTTTTTATGCATTATAACCAGCTAATTACTGGAAAAAATAAAAAAAATTAGCTACAATTTTTTTATGGATTATTTGCTTTCGATAGAGAAAAAGGTGAAAAAACATCCGTATCCGAATCCGAATCCGAATCCGAATTTCTTTTCATCATTTGATCAAAATATAGCACACATTTGGGATTTATTTTGTATGAATCTTAACAAGCACAATGCCAAGAACAAGAATATAAATTTTTAGATACAAAATATTATGCCTAATTTAGCTAAAATAAAAAAACAGCTAAAAAATACTATCTGAATTGGTATCCGGTTCCATCGCTACATAGGGCCCATGCATCGTAGGCTCGACGTTTTCGGTTTCCGCATGCGCCTGATTCGACTGGCCTAAATGGCAGCAACAGCTAGCTAGCGTTCGACCGTGCGCACACTCTACAATCCATTGCCATTCATTAATTCCTGAATCCTCTGTACGGTTGGCGATGCAGCAGGAATATTTGACAAAGTCTACTAGCTGCTTCAAATTATAACCTGTGTGGAACCAAGTGATTGGCACAAATAAATGGTTTAGGATCCCTGTGTGTGCAATATATATGCCACTAGCCAATATCAGCCAGTAGTGCTATGACTAAGAACAGCAGGGTCTAGAGAGTAGTGGTCTCCCCAACCCCAAGAGGGCAAGCAGCCAAGCACCCATTGTTGACGACTTGACGTCTCTGCTGGGCCATATATGCTCCCGCGTTCCTGTCCAAGTGGATTTCTCCTTGATCTCCGAAAGGCCGACCCATACGCGCTATTGTGTACAAGTGTACGCTTGACGCGGCTGCAGGAGGGCAAAGTCAGTCAACTCGATTGTAGAGAGCAAATGTGTTGCATTTTCCATTTTGTATATGTACTATGAGCGACAATACTTTGGTAAACACATAGTACTATTGTGCACTGTATATTCTGAGACTAAAAAAATGTTTTGCGGTTGTAGTGAAATACCCTGTAACTTCAGGAGACAGGCTTCATGCGTGCGGATGTGCCGACATGTGTTGCGTCGTTGTCTGCATGCATATCAGCTTTCGCTGTGTGCATGGTGCAACGGTGCATCCGTAGTCTCAAGGTTAGTACAAACCTAAGAAGAGTTCTATTTAGTGGCCAAACTATTCTTTAGGTCCGTTTGACTTAGTCAAACTTTTTAAGTTTTACCCAAATTTCTACGAAGATATATCAGAACCTGCGCCACCAAATTATCAGTGTCATCAAACTGACCATAATTTTTTTTTCATGATGTGCTTATTTAATTTAGTGTACGTAATTTTTTCTATAAACTTTCAAACTGAGATAGTTGGACAGCTATATTATTTCAGGCTAGAAATGTCCGCAAAACGTCTATATATATATAAACGTTGGTGACTTGTTTAGCGAACGGAAGAGCTAAGCCACTTCTCACGGACCTCTCTTCGTCTATGCTGGGAGCAGAGAAGAGGCTAGAAAAATGGCGATAAAAATGGATAAGACCATGATCATCGTGTGCTCAGTGATCGGGTCGCTGGGTTTGTTTAGTGCCATATTGGGGTTCTCTGCAGAGGGGACAAAGCTTACTGTAAGCACTCCCAATCTGTTGTTTTCGTACAGATGCATGATCAATCTTTCTGCTCACAGTTTATTTTGCTATAGTACTTTTCAAGTGTTGAAAGTTGAAACCAACCTATTCAATGTCATCGTCTTATGGTCATCTTTTTATCAGCATATCAACCATCACTTACTTGTGTTCCCTTCTTTTATGGGCACATGATCTTGTGTTGAGCTGTGTGAATTTGTGCACGCTCCTGCCTGCTTAACTGAACTCGAATCACGCCTCATGCATGCAGCCATATACTATACTGGTGTATGGAGACGACTGCATCTACCCGCAGAACCCGGCGCTCGGGCTGGGGGTCTGCGCCGCCATCTTCCTGCTGGTGGCCCAGGTCACCTTCTCTGCGGTCGGCGGCTGCTGCGGTTGCTGCAAGTCCCGCTCCATCCCTTCGGAGACCAAGCGGATCGTCGGCGTCGTGTGCGCCGTCTTCTCATGGTGAGTGACTGGCACTGCTTCAGTTGGTCTCGGCGTGTCGCCGCGGCGTCGTGAGTCGTGACTCGTGACTAGTAAAAATATATACATATGCTGAGGAAATGATCGAGCTTGTACGCTTTCTGCGAGCAGGATAGCGGCGGTGATCGCGTGGGCGCTGCTCATACAAGGAGCGTCGTGGAACGCCAACGTGGTGCGGGAGACGGAGACCGCGCCGTTCTGCCCCTACCTCAAGGATGGCATCTTCGCCGGCGCGGCCGTGCTCACCCTCGCCGCCACGGCGCTCGGCGTCGCCTCCTATATCATGCTGAAACGACAGCCGGCAGCAGTGGACGGCGGCGGCACACAAAGCAAGCCGACAGGCGAGCAATCGCCGCCGCCTGCCGTGGTCGCTATGGGCCAACCGGTGTCGTTTCCACAACCGAGTATGCCACAGAAGCCTTCGGAAGCTGAGGATCCTCCTGCTGCTGCCCAACCGCAGGGGTTCAGATCAGAAGCACCACAGAACGCACAGTCCCCTCCACCTGCTGCTGAAAACAATGGCTCCCACCACTCTCACGCGCTGAACCAGGAGTTCCCTGTTCAAGGGCTCCCAGCTGATCATACTACGGCAGCGGCATCGCCGGCACCCTCTGAAGCAGTCCGTCCAGGCGACCTGACACCACCGCTCAGGGTCTCGATGGCGGACCAACCGGTGGTGGTCCCGCTCCCGCTGCCTCAAGCATACGTTCCTGTTACTATTACGGTGCCTCAGGTCGGCATGGAGAATGTGGTCCCTGTCCCTTCTTGTGCTCTTCCAAGGCCGCAAGGGTACGGGCAGGTTATCGGCACAGAAATGGCCAAAGCAGGAGTAAAACTGGTGGCGCAGGTGGTGGCGAATACTCTTTTTTCGGACGGTGCCACTATTCCGAATTTCCGACTACTGCACTGTCTGGGGCTGGGGATACGCTTCTTTCCGTGGTGACCGATCCTGATACTGTAGGCGCTGTCGTCGAAGCTATATGTTGAGGGAGATGCTGCCTGATCTGGTGCCCGGCCTATCGTTTTGCAGGTCATCAAACGTCAATGAATTGGCCGTCCTTCAGTCTTTCTGCTAAGTCTAATAATTTAGTTATTACTAGTTTTTCTGGTCTGGTGGTTTGTATGCTCGTGCCTCAGCCAATTTTTTCCTTGCTGCAAGATTATTAATTTAGTGTAGCAGATTGAAGCATGTATCATGTCTATATATATTTCCTGTTCTCGTCTGAATCATGCCCTCTATTTTGTTTTTTTAGAGTAAAAAATGCATCAGCGGCACATGAACTTAGCGACAAGTATAATTTAGATCTCCAAATTCTCAAAAATGCATATTCAGGTTCACAAATTTGCTAATATAATTGGTTCACATGGGGTTCAAATCACAGTTACCCGTGTTAAACTGCCTAAGTGGCATGCTGACTGGAAGGTAACATGGACCTAACTGGTGGGATCATGTCAGCTAGCTCATCTTGCTTTCCCTTTGCAAGTTCTCTCTTTTTCATCCCTTTCTCTGCGGCTACACTCTCTCCACCCGGCGAGCTTCAAGTGGCATTGTGGCCACGAGTTATTAAGTCCACGTCATCATCTAGTCAGCATGCCACTTAAGCACTTAGCTTTAATTTGGATCTCACGTGAACAAATTAATAAGTTTAGAGACCCGAATGAGCACTTTAAGAGTTTGGGAAGGTCGGTGACTTGGGATCTAAATTAAAGCATCCCTCCTCACGTGTACTTTGAGAGGAGGGATGCATGGGAAGGTCGGTGAGATCCAACCTCTATGACACTCGTTGCCATCATGTACCACCAGTGCATTTTACTCTTCTTTTATTTAGTACATGACAGTCAATGAGGGCATTTTGGTCTTATATAAGACAACTCAATTAATTTATTACTTGAGATAGTAAAAAAAATTGGTTTGATCCTTGTGGGCTGTGGCCAGTCATTGAAAATGTAGAGACCTTTTTCGTAAAATTTGAAGATGATTAACTAGCTGTGAGCTAGCTAATTGAAAGTCACAATTAGACAAGATTTTCCCTCCACTAAAAGGATGGCAGCTTCTTCACATACTCTACTAATTAATAAGGAATATTAACTTCCCTTTATAAGTGAAATTTTGATTAGATTTCATATGCATAACCTTTGATTATACAAGACAAAATCAAGAAATTGCATAGGGAACCCAAGAAAATTATTGGTTATGAGACATTTTAACCTACTTTTGCCTCTACAACAAAATACTCTCTTCAAAGGGAAAAACAATCGATGCTTCAATGATATGAAATTTATCATCTTCTAAGTCCCACAATCTCATTAGTAGATGCTCCGTTGTATTTGTCATAGAGGAGGGATGCATGGGAAGGTCGGTGAACCAGCGATGCATGGGTAAGCAATATAACAATTTCATATTTTAATTTCTACAAACTTCAAAAAGATTTACTTGGAACAATATCTCGCAATAGGGAACAACATATCCACAATCACGCAAGCATGCAAGAACAATACTGAAGCAATCTAATAATTTCATCTACTAATTTCTGCAAACCTTAAATAAAATGACTTGGAACAAACTCTTGCGATAGGGTACAATAGATTCACAATCACCAAAGCAGGAAACAACAACATTGAATGCCAAAGAGCATGTGGAAGCAATCTAATTGAATTTAGCAATACAGGGAGGAGACCGCAGACCTGACGAACAGGAAGGGAAGAAGGTGTTGAATGCCATCTCGATTTAGCAGCCCAAACCTGTGCCTTGAACACGATATTCTTGGCACATATTGCAGATTTGCGGCTGCTAGGGTCATCCTTGGGGCAACAGCCTCGAACCATCTTCCAGCTTGATGGACGTTGCTGAGGAAGCCCGCCGCTCGTAGCCGAGAAAGCACGCCACTCGTAGATGAGGCAGCCCACCGCCAGTCAAGTTTGATGGCGATGCTGAGGTCGCGCTTACTACCTCCGCCGCAGATCTACTTCTAGCTGAAGAGGAGAGGATCCCCTGGTTTTGGAATTACCAAGTGGGAAGTGGGAGGCCTGCGTCAGGTTTCCCTGTTTTAGTTATATATAACAGGGGAGGGCCAGGAGGAGGAGCGGGGAATTCAAAATTTCAGATCCCACCTTTCTGCCTCGGAGCGGGAGACGAAAGACTTTGGAAACCACCTCGAGACCTTGGTCACTGACACATTGGACCACTTGGGTGTCGGACCCAAACGTTAGTCACCATACATAGACCGATTAGTTGTTGACAGGGTTGTCTGTGCCTCTGTGGATCGTGGCATTTATAAGCAAACACTGGATTATCCTCTATTTTATTTTCATCCCTGACGATGATCCGACTAATGCATTACAAATGTACTTTACTATAACAAATTAATCGACCATTTATTAGTACGTGACTAAACAAACTTAAATAAAACATTAAAACTACACACTACAGACTACAGGGGACCCTGGTACCACCCTCAGTGTAATATTTTATGAAGATCGTGCATAAATTCAGTATGCTTAATGGGTACGAACGCCCAATCATATGTGAGTATTCCGTGCAGAAAGATTCGCACTAAGAGAGGTGCAGTTAGTCTCAATTGCCCATAGTTGCAATGTGCTCACAGTTTCCTCACTTGCCATGTCTCACATCTTTGACGCACAGTGCAGCTTGAACCTTTCGACTTGGTACATGTCAGCGACTGAGAGTAACAAAGGCCAGGCATTAGCAGAGGTGTCCTATAAATCAGTCTCCTTCGGGAGTGATCCTTCAGTGACATATTTGATCAGAAGCGAGAAGCCAACAGGGTGTGCCCGGCCAAATGACTACCGGATCATCGGTCTACTCTACCTCAATTCACCAGTTTGAACTTTATACAGAAGGTTTTTCCGTACCAGCTCCTTCTACCTATACCGCAGTTTAATTTTAAACAGTTTCAGAGTTTGACACCACTCATGGGCCATAGAGCATTGCCTCCATCACACAAGAAACTTTTGCCACATCAGCACATATCGCTCGTATCACCTGGCTGACTGCTTCTATGTTGAAGACAATGCCCACATGTGCTTTGGGTGCAACACTTTCGCATATGCTTATGCGTGATGGAGGGGGAACTTCAATGCACTCGTCCTCCAGTACTGTAACTGTTGACACCATTTTTCGACATGTGTCAAGAGATAAGGTGAAGAGGCGCAATAGATCTATAGGGAGCCCCGCTTAGAAAGGAAACAAGGGAATCAGCCGATTCCGACCAGCCGATGTGAAGTCAGCCGATGGTCAAGCATGCAGATCAGCCGATCAAGGGGAAGAAGCGGCAAGCGAGAATACGCCAAGGAGAGACGTGATGAAGGAAGGTCGATGTCCTGATCGACACTGGGTGCAAGAATTAGGAAGGAGTCCGACTCTTGTATGAGTCTTTTAGTTATAGTAGTTTATTTTCCTTTAGATACAAGTAAATATTGTCGTAATCGACTAGGAGTATAGCTTGTTCTAGGATATAAATAGCGACCCTGCACGGTCGGAAAAATCTGTACACACCATAATCAACAAAACCTCTTAACCTCAGGGCAACCCTTTACAATTTTCAACATCTACTTCCGCGATTTACTTTTCAGCGACTTCGCCATTGCGTTTTTCTTTTCTCCAACGTCGTCCTTCGAGTTCGTTGGGCTACATCGATCGACCTCAGACTAGCTTACAAGTACCATTTTACCGGATAAATCCTAGGTTTTAATCTCCTAGTGCATCGCTGTGGTTTCGTCCAGTTCTTTTATTCACAATTTATCGATATTAGTTAGATCTGCAAGTTTCTGTTCCAGTTCTCTTAGTTTTAGCTTTTATCACCAACTTATCCAACTCGATCCAAGCTTCATCAGCTTTTATTGTTCTTATTTTATTAATTTATCTGAACAGCTGATCTAGATCTATTTCGGGCGGTATCACGTGGCAATTTCAGTAGGTTCCTTCTGGCAGCTTACGTATTGCTTACGTCATCGGAATCGGCTAACATAGTCGATCTTCACATACTTGCACTTTGGCTGCTTCCGAGCTTGCTGATCCTGCTACGTCCCGTATGGACCGATCGGTAGATACATGTGCTTTTGAAGACCCATCGATTCTCTAGCCGATCTAATCATATTTAACTATTTTCCTTGTCTTCCTTGTCAATCAACAGGTCAGATTGACTGGCACGCCTTGCACCGTCCGGGGAGTCACTTGTGTTGCTGCGCAGAGGTTATGTCCGATTTTTGCGTCAACACACTTTTTGCACGCCTGGTGGGACCCGAAGAAAGTCAACATGTGTGGAATTCCAAAGCCTGCTGACCTCGCTCAAGAGAACATCCAACCAGTGACTAGGGAATAGCTTAAGGAAGGAGACAGAGTTGAATTTGATGCATACATGAAGCACTACGAGGAATTGTGCTTGTCTTCAAGAGTGGCTTCATCAAGAAGAATCCCCTTCCAGGACCTCGGTACGTCACTTCCACATATGATCCTGGGAAACTTCAAGACATGGTAGATGAAGCTGTGCAAAAGACCTTTGTAGACCAGTCAGGAGTTTTGGGGAATACTATTCAGAGTTCTTTGATAGAAATTCTCAAAAAAGGAATATAAGATGTATATGTGGGCCCTGCATATTATGAGCCTGGTCAGTCTAAATTGATGTTTCCCAAGATCTTGTAGGCTCCTTAACCGATCCATAACCAGGATGCAGGAGTCTCTACTACAGAGCCGGCTTCTACCATGCCAATAGTACAAAATAAGGCGACACAGTCGACTAGTCTGGCTCCAAGGTTTTCTGTTCCAATTAGCACTCAATACACAACAGAAAGGGACTCAGATGGAAAGCTTATAGGATGGGGATTGCCTCAAGATCTCTTTTCATCAAACATATCTCACTTTTTTGAGTCGTCACCTGAAGCAAGCTCAGAAATAGTTGTACATCCGTTGTCTTATCAAGCAATGTTTGGAGATACCCCATGAACTGTGCAATGGACAAAGATGGAGTCTCATTTGTCTACTTCAATCAGAAAACCAAAGGGTTTGAAAGATTCAATATATCTCCTATGCATGCTCACATGATTGATTCGATATCGACGGAGAGGAGGGTTCCTATCCCACAACAGACTTTGGCCCCACAGTCAATTTCAACTCAGCCAGTTCAAAATTCTCCTATGCAGAAACGTCCATCAGCTATGCAGACGATTATGACTCAAGCTCAAACGGTCACATCGGCGGCTCAGAGATCACCACCTCAGCACCCAAGGGTGGCAAATCAGCAAGCACCACAGTAGGAGCCAAATATGTGACAAGCATTGCAGATGATTATAGATCACCTGGCTAGCTCAGGTCAACCACCTAGCCCTTCAGCCAAGCAGCTGATTGCACAAACCTAGGTGACTCCTACACCTACAGCTGGGCAGTCAAATTCTCAACACTACTCTGGTACAAGTCCATCGGCAAAAATGCCGAATCAGCAGCATGAGTCTTTGGAAGAGTAGCCTCCACAGAGTCCGTCGACTAGCATCCAGCCGATTGAACAGATATCTGCTAAGATAAGGTCCCATTTACAGGAAGATTTGGCTGATCAAATTACAGAGATGCTGCAGACTCATTTTGGGATAAAGCCTAAGCAGCAAGTCTACATGTCTAGGACACCGTACCCATCTGCTTATGAATAGATTCCTTTCCCTCCAAGGTTTAAAGTGTCTGACTTCACCAAGTTCTCTGGTCAAGATGACACATCAACAATGGAACATGTCACTCGATTCATCATACAATGTGGAGAAGCAGGGAACCAAGATGCACTTAGGGTACGATTGTGTTGATGGCTGTTAAGTACCACTTTTAGATGTCAATATTCTCACAGAAATGGAGACAATTACATTTCTTGCATGCATTTTATTATGAATAATGTAGTTCCACTTGTCCTTGGAGATTATTCGATTGTAGGAGAAATAAGCATGAAAAGGAGTGAAAACCAACCTTCAAGGGTGTGAGCCATGTCACCTCGGCTGAGGAGATGGCTGCCAAATAGGATCCTAGGTGGCAAACACGTCACCAATCCAAGGGAGGCAAGCGTCGACGAATCAGAGAGCGGCACTTGGACGTCACATGGATCCAAGGGACCACCAGGAACCCAAACCAACTCCAAACTCTGCATGCACCTGGAACCGCCTTAGGGGCCCACATGTCAGTCACCTGGAGAAAGCACAACACACCACGTGGACCCCCATGGATCAGCCGATCCTAGGATCGACTGAACCGACCTTGCGTCGGTTCATCCTGGCCTTCCACGTGGTGCTTCCTCATTGGTCCCTAAGTGCATCCCAGGGTGTTTTGGAGGCATTTGGTGCTCGGAAGATAGGATGTCTGTTGACGGTTCAAAACCGTGTTGAAGTTCACCGCAAGCGTACGGGTGACTTGGTGCCTTTTTCACCAAGGAGGTTCCCCAAGGTTTGTCAATCCAAGGATCGGAAGCAAACCGCTAAGGTTCTCTACCTTATCTAGTCAATCTAACCTAACATGTAGCGTTGATTGCATAAAAGAGGTAAACCTAATAGATATGAGTGATAGCATATAGGTTGATCACATCCAAGAACAACGGCTAAGGTAAAACTCCACCGAAGGGGTAACTAGACCTAGCACCTTCTAGTTGAAGTTCCGGCAAACAAGCAACAAAACGAGCATCTCATCTACTAGCATCCTTAAACTCCTACCTCCGGCCTGCCTCCCGAAGACATCCGCTCTTTCGGGGGAAATCACCCTGTCACGATGCTCCCTTAATGAAGTGGGGGATCTAGGGGCACGCTCAAACATGAACGGGTCTACGAATCATGAGGGGTCGACATGCTAAATCTAATCACCATGATTATATAGAGCATGCTATCTAGTCTAAACATGTATTAGACTAAGGATTAAATCACATTCATAATAGGTAAAAAGCATAAACAGAGACATGGAATCGCTAATAGATCGGATGACAAGATCATCATTACTCACATGAAAGTATATGTTACACCATCACCACCGAGATCATACCTAAGATGATGAACACATAGCTCCGGAACTCCGCCATGGCACAACCACGTAGGGCGGCCATGGCGGCTAGGGTCAGCCTAGGCCATCTCCTAGACAACTTCGAGGACTCGCAGCCACCGTCGTCTTCCTCTAGTGCTTACTTCTAGGTTTCGCCGAGTTCTGGTGAATGGATGGATGAGGCGGCCGTTGGAGGCAGGGGATATAAATGAGCTGAGGAGCATGTAGGTCAAAGGGTGTCGCGAACCGGGCTGAAAATGGGCCAGGCCGGTCGGCATGGGCCGGCCGGCCTAGGGCCTTTCTGGCACGGTTCAGGCCCGTCTTTCGCCATGATGCTTCTCACACTTTCTTGAATATTTGCCGAGCTCCATGTGGGTCCTTGACATCGTTTTCCCGCGGTTTGGATAAGGGTACTTGGCGCACGAACTCCCGCATCTTCTGTATAGGTCCTCGGAGTTTCACGGCTTCATGCTTCGGTCCCCGGGTCATTTGGAGTCATGTTCACTTCGTGTCTTGACTTGTGTCAGGCTTCATGATCTTCTCATAAAGTGCTTGATGAACTTGTCGGTGTCCGGATTAGCACCGGCACCAACTAGTAATTTGCGCTGGGATCTGCTTCTCGATGGGCGGTGCTAAGCTAAGGAGACGCGGAGTTTATCCTGGTTCCGGCCACGCGGCCGTACGTCCAGCAGGATGTGCTTGCGCACTGTATTAGCTTGCACCGGTGGTGCCTGTAGAGGGGGCTACAAGCAAGGCGGGAGAGTAGGAAATTCCCCCAAGTCCCTAGTGAGATGATTGAGGCAAGTGCCAATATCTGGAACATGGTGGTGCGCTGGTACGAGAGTGAGAGTCGTCGTCGCGCAGGGGGCTCTACCTCTCCTTTTATAGGCCAAGGAAGGGCAGTTACAATGATGCTGCTCGACAGCCGGCATAGTGGCTGTGTACTAACAGGTATGGCGCCGACGGTCTTGTCCCCGCACGTCATGGTTCCTGGCACGAGTTGGTAGCGCCCTCCGGCTTCCGCGGGCAGCGTGGTGGTCACTGTGGCCTGTCCTGCCTTGACTTCGAGGGCCTACCCTGGCTGAATCGAGGGCCTAACCGCCGGGGAAAGGACCGGAGTCGGTGGTGCGGGACCACGGCGCGTCACCGGCCTGTCCGCACAGTGCTGCACAACCTATCGCACAGTGGCAGGAGTGGCGGCACAGTGCCGGGGATGGCCGCACAGCGTCCGGGATGGCCGCGCGGCGCCGGAGTTGGCGGAGAAGACGCGGTGCACGCCGCTCGTACGGCGGTGTCAGCCGAAGCGCACGCCCGCTTACCGCCCGTACACATTTCGAGGGTGTCCCCATGCCCATTCGAGGGTCTCGCCGTGTGGGGAGGACGGGAGCAGGCGGCACAGTGTCGTGGAATGACACCTGTATGTCCGCACAGGGCCGCGCTGCGCCTACGCAGGGCCAGGGATGGCTGCACAGTGGCAGGTTAGGCCGCACTGTGGCAGTGTCAGGCGCTCTGACTATGTCAGTCGCGTGGTGTGGGGGGAGATTCACCATTGACTTTGGCGTCCTGCCGTGGGACCGGGAATTACGCTGTTGGGTGGAGCAGAGACGGCTGCCCGCTCGAGGGGGGCTGAACCCCTCGAGCGAGGCAGAAACCCACTCGAGGGGGGCCGAACCCCTCGAGCGAGGTGGAAACACGCTCGAGGGGTCGGAGCACCCGAGCGAGGCGGAAACCCACTCGAGGGATCAGAGCCCCCGAGCGAGGCGGAAATCCGCTCCAGGGGCCGGAGCCCCCGAGTGAGGCGGAAACACGCTCGAGAGGCCGGAGCCCCCGAGCAAGGCGGAAATCCGGTCGAGGAGCCGAAGCCCCCGAGTGAGGCGGAAATCCGCTCGAGGGACCGGAGCCCTCGAGCGAGACGGAAACCTGCTCGAGGAGCCGAAGCCCTCGAGCGAGGCGGTCAAGCGGGCCTTCTTGGTGTAGGCCGCCGCTGGGCCGTAGCAGGCCATGGGCCCGCGATGTCCCGTGACCGGGGTCTGGGGAATAGCCCTTGGACAATTTGCATTTAACGAGGGTGATCATCCCCTTAGTTAGGGGACCCCTAATGACCGTCCCTGACAGTTGCCCCCGAGCCTTTGCTGGAAAGGAGATCGTTTCGGCAAAGGGTGTCGTTCTCGGGTGCTATACGCGAGTCTCATCCCCTTTGATCGCGCATGCTTCCCTGTGGGGGCGCGCTAGCGCACCCACGGGTGTAAGCCCCTGAAGCCCTGCAGGAGTGCATGCACTCGTGCAGGGGTTAAATACGTAGGGAGACGTGGCTCGCCTTGCGTTTGTTTCAGTCGGCTTCGGCGGTGTTTCAGCCGGCATCGGCAATCTATGCAGGTGGGGAGGCATCGTGTTGACCCGAGACGTTTCAGGCAGGCTGTCCGTTTTCGGGGACGCAACCCTGGGTAGGTTGATGCGGCGATCATTAGGGTGGTTGTGGTGCGAAGAGCCCCCGAGCCCTGGCCCAATCAGGGGCGATCGGGTGAAGACTCTCGGCTTTATTACGACCCTCGATGCCCTTCCGCAGGGTAAAGGGGTGAGGCGAACCGTGCTACCCTCGAGCGGGTGGCGAACAACGGTTGCCTCGGTGACCTGTTTACGGATAGTTCAAGTGGGCGTTCGTGCCCCGTTCGATAGGGGTCGGCTCGTGGTTCGGAGACATGTCCATGTGAGCGCTCGCAAAGGTTTGCCAAGCAGGGCTCTGTCCCGTTCGATAAGGGCCGAGGGCGCGGAAGCACTCCCTCGATGGGATCCCTCGATTGGCTGCCTCTGTCTCGGCCTTGAACACGATATGTGGGGCGCCCCCGAACTTCGCGTTCGGGGACAGGCTCGATCGCGCGCGCCCCGATCATTCCTAACTCTGTCGATCTGAGGCGCCTGTTCGAACCCGTCGAGGGTCAGGCTCCGTACCTCTTATCAGTAGGGTGTTTGCGGGGGGCGCCGGGCGCTCCCGTCTTGGCAGATCTGTGGCGCTCGTCGATCCGCCATCGAACCGAGCTTCGAACCACTGAATCAGTACACCCCCAAATTGAGGGGCATCTACGGCGCCCGTCGTGCCCTCCGCGGGCCGGACCTTGAGCCGCTGATCAGTAGTGTTTCGAGGGCCTGAGTCCGGGGCTCCCTTGAGATCGTTCTCGAGGGCATGCTCGATAGGTCGTGGCCCCGCGGCCTTGACCGCTACGGATCGTGGAGCCCGATGTATCCTTTCGAGGGATCGGGCCTCGAGTCCCGGCTCGAGGTTACCAGGGGCCTTCCTTATACGAGAAGGAATCCCCTGACGTTCGAAATTCGTCCGCAGGACGGTTGGCTGCCGCGCCCACCCGGTCGTGGCTGATGTGGCACATGACAGGCGAGGTGGGCGCGCCTTTTCAAGTGACGCGACGTGGACGATGTGTGACGGTGACAAGACGGGACACGACGTCCCTTGGATTACCGTGCGGTAATGATGGCTCATGCGTGCGCGTGCAGCGGCCTCGAGGTGGTAGGGCCCTGCGGCCAGTGACGGGCGGCGCCTACCGCATTAACTGCCGCCGTCCGCCGTGCTTCCGAGCGCTCCGCCCCTTCCTACTCTATAAAAGCAGGGGGAGCTCTTTACCTTTGCCATTCTCATCCGCTCCTCGCTCTTCGCCTTCCTCATCGCCACGTGCTCCGCCGCTTCGGATTCGCTCGCGCTCCGCCGCTCCACTCCGTCTCCCCACATCCCCGCCGTTCCCGCCATGTCTGCGGTCCGAGTGCTGGATGCTCACCCATGGCCCCGGTCGTCGGTGGACCTGCAATCCCTGGAGGGGCTAGTCGCCGGCGGTCAGCTGGCACCGGCCGGTGATGAGGCAAACCCGGTGTGGATCATCCTGCTAGCGTCGCACCGGGAGCCGTCCCCGCCGCTGGGCTACATCGTGAGCTTCATGCGGCTGCACGAGCGTGGATTCAACACCCCCGCGAGCAAGTTCATGCGGGGGTTGTGCCACCACTACGGGGTGGAGCTTCACAATTTTGCCCCCAACACCATCTTGCAGGCGGCTTCCTTCGTCGCCGTCTGTGAGGGGTTTCTGGGAATCCCGACGCACTGGGACCTGTGGATCCATCTCTTCCGAGGTGAGCTCCACACGCTCGCCGCCGGGGAGAGGAGGATGCGCCGGGCCGTACGCGCCGGCGGCCTCACATTCGCAGCGCGTGACTCCCGGAAGGAGCTGTACCTGCTGTGCACGATGACGACGAACAACGCCGACTGGGAGAAGGGTTGGTTTTACCTGCGCAACGATGGTGCTGGGCTCCCGCCATACACCGGGAAGGTGCTGATGGAGAGGCCGACGTCGTGGGCGCACGGGGTGTCACCCGCATCGAGACAGGCGAGGCTCGAGCCTCTCACCGACGCTCTGCGCCAGTTGGCGAACGCCGGGCTGACCGTGGCGGCCGTCATCGCCAACTTCCACCTCCGGTGGGTGATCCCTCTCATGGAGAGGGAACTCCTCATCTTCGAGATGAGGAGTGATGCCGACCCCGCGGCCCTGGCACGCTCGCAGTTGCTGGAGGAGCCGCTCCCCCAGGCGTACGCGGCCACGAGGGCGAGGCGCGCGGTGAACCTCAAGGTGGTGCCGCACAATGACGACGACCTATGGTCGGTCGCGATGCTCCCGGACGCCGACCTGGTGAGATTCGACTCCTGGCCTTTGCCTGTTTTATCCCCGTGCTCGATCCAATCGCGGTTGCTGGTGACAGGGGGTGCACGTCAACATCCCCACCTCGGATCCGCCGACTCCCAGGTCGCACGCCGCCAACCGTGCCAGGCAGCAAAGGGAGAAGGGCCTGGCGGATCAGGCGAAAGAGAAGAAGATAAGGAGGCAGGAGCACCTCAACAGGTACAACGAGGAGTACCTGGTGTGGGAGCAGCAAGGTCTCTCCCCCCGCCGGAGCCGGTGAACACGTCTTCGGACGAGGAGGAGAGCGAGGGGGAGCGGACCATCTCCGATAGGTGGGAGGCCGCGCCGCCCCCATCGTCGGGGATTAAGGAGGTCCTCGCGGAGCCGGCCCCTGGCGTGGACACAGTGCCCCTTGACGAGGGGGCGCCGTCGGGGGTGCCGGCCGGGTCTGGGGTGGTGCCCCCAGAACCCTCGAGGAAGCGCAAGCGGCACATCTCCGGCATAAGGTTAGTCGCAATTTGCTCTCCGTGTTCTTGATATCATTAGGTCGCCAATTTTTCCTCCCTTCTGTTGTCAGGACGGCGCCCGCTGTCCCCGGCCTCGCGCCTGTCAAGGTGCTCAAAGTGGGGGCGCAAGATGCACCGCGCACGACGAGGCCCCGCTCGGCGAGGACGTCGCGGACGACGGCGGGTGAGGCAGCAACGGGCGAGGCGTCGCGAGTCGTGGCCGCGGCCACGGGGCCGCAACGGCGAGAGGAGGCGGCGGCGGAAGCCCTACGAGCGGTGGTGACCCGCGGTACCCAGCGGGGGTGAGAGCAGGCTCGCGCCGCGAGTCGAGGGGTAGAGGGCCGCGGAACGGCCGGGACTCCTGCTGACGGTGATTCGAGCCCCGGTGGGGGTCGGGTGGTGGTGGCGGCTGCGCCAGCCCCCGAGCCCGCGCCCGAGGTGCTGATGGTGCGGTCCGACGGTTGCGTGATGCCGCAGGTGCCGGTGTCTGGTGCTGGGGCGTCGACGTCCGGCGTCACGGCCCCGACGTCCGGCGCCAGCGTGCCGCAGTGGGAGCAGAGGCTCCGTCTTCCCGGAGTGCCGCGGAGCCTGGTGGAGGAGGCGAGGTCGGAGAGGGCGCTGTGGTGGGAGTTCGGCACCCTTGGTGCCTCCCTTCAGGCCGCCCTGGCAGATGCGCTCGAAATCCACGGGGGCAGATCACTCCAGGTCTTCCAGGTGAGTGCGCTTATTCGAGTGCCGTTCGTTCTCTTTTTCCCTTGTTTGCACGTTTTTCATTTGATCTTTGTTCTTCCTTCTCCCTTCACCATCCGTAGGAGCTGCAGGGCCAGGCGGGCGAGAGGTTCACTCGCATTGCCAAGCTGAGCTCCGACCTCGACTAGTACCAGATGCAGTACGAAGGCCTGGACGCGATGGTGGAGGCCCTGCAGACGGACAACGGCTGGCTCGAGTACAACCTCATCCGCATGGAGGATGCCTATAATGACCAGCGGTCCGTGGCGGCCCAGAAGTCCAAGGAGGTCGAGGAAATGGAGGCTGCGCTCCAAGGGAAGGTGGAGGCGCTGACGGCGGCGAACGAGAAGCTGCGGAAGGCGCGTGAGGTGCTTGCCGAGGTCCAGGCCGCACTATCACAGAAGCAGACAGCCCTCACCGAGGCGCAAGGCCAACTCCAGCGGGACCACACAACCCTCGAGGGAGCGAGGTCCACTTTGAGAACTTGTCAATGGCCACCAGTATATGGGTGAAGCCCCCGGGCGCCTTTCGCAAGGGCCCAACCATGTCCAGTCCCCACATAGTAAAAGGCCATGTGATGGGGATGGTTTGCAGCGCATGAGCCGGGAGGTGGGTCTTCCGCGCGTAGTATTGGCACCCTTCGTTGGTGCGCACATCCTCGTTGGCGTCGGCGACTGCCATCGGCCAATAAAAGAGCTGGCGGAATGCTTTGCCTACGAGGGTACGCGGAGCGGCGTGGTGGCCGCATTCGCCCGCGTGGACGTCCTGAATCAACTCCCGACCCTCAGGGATGGAGATGCACCGCTGCATGATCCCTGAGGCGCTGCGCTTGTACAGCTCGCTGTCGATGACGACGAAGGACTTGGCCTTCCTGGCGATACGCCTTGCCTCGGTCCGATCCGGGGGCAGCTCCCCCCCGGTCCAACCAGGTGAGGTACTCGTCACGCCAGTCCCGCAGAGGGGGCGGGAGGTCGTCGATCTCCATCGCCTCGATCTCGTCCGCCTGGGACCCTTTGAGGTCCGAGGTCTCGAGTTCCCCGTTCGAGGGGCCCTCGTCCATTTGCTTGGCGCCCATGGCCTTCGAGGGGCCGGCCCCCGAGGCCTTTCCGGAAGCTCCAGCGGGTTTGTCGAGGTTGACAGAGGGCTTGGTGAGGTCGCGGGCAAAAACGTTCGGGGGAACGGTGATCCGCCCCGACGCAATCTTGGCCAGCTCGTCCGCCTCCTCGTTGTACTTGCGCGCGATGTGGTTGAGGTCGAAGGCAAAGAACTTGTCCTCGATTTTGCGCACCGTGGCGCAGTACGCTTCCATCTTCTCATCATGGCAGCTCACATTCTTCATCACCTGGTCGATGACCAGCTGAGAATCTCCCTGGATGTCAAGGCGCTTGATGCCGAGCTCGATGGCGATGCTCAGGCCACTGAGGAGGGCCTCGTACTCCACCATGTTGTTCGACGCGGGGAAGTGCAAGCGCACCAGCTACCGTATGTGCTCTCCAAGGGGCGAAACAAAGAGCAGGCCCGTGCCTGCGCCCATTTTCATTACCGAACCATCAAAGTACACGGTCCAGCACTCAACTTGGATCTGAGGGGTGGGTAGCTGAATGTCGGTCCATTCAGCCACGAAATCCGCCAAGAACTGTGACTTTATCGCTTTTCGCAGTGCGTAGGTGAGTGCTTCACCCATGAGCTCCACGGACCACTTAGCTATTCTGCCCGAGACATCCTGATTGTGGACAATCTCCCCCAGAGGGAAAGAAGATACCACGGTAACGGGATGGGCCTCGAAGTAGTGCCGCAGCTTGCGCCACGCGAGCACCACCGCGTAGAGCAGCTTCTGGATTTGAGGGTATCGCGTCTTGGTTTCTGACAACACGTCGCTGATGTAGTAGACCGGCCTCTGGACAGGCAGGGCGTGACCCTCCTCTGTTCTCTCTACTATGATGACTGCGCTGACCACCTGGGTCGTTGCGGCGACGTAGAGATAGAGGGGTTCGCCTTCCTGAGGCGGCGTCAGTATCAGAGCGTGGGCGAGTATTGCCTTTAGCTTGTCGAGGGCCTCCTGGGCCTCGGTGGTCCAGGAGAAGCGCTCGCTCTTTCGCAGAAGTCTGTACAGGGGTAAACCCTTCTCACCGAGACGTGAGATGAAGCGACTCAGAGCTGCGAGGCAGCCCAGGACCCTTTGTACTCCCTTCAGATCGCGTATCGGCCCCATCCGCTCAAGGGCCGATCCCTTCTCCGGGTTGGGTTCTATGCCTCGCTGGGAGACAATATAACCCAAGAGCATGCCACGCGGCACCCCGAAGACGCATTTTTCAGGGTTCAGCTTAACCCCATTTGCCCGGAGGCAATCGAACGCAATGCGCAAATCGTTCACCAGGTCATCTGCCTTCCTGGATTTTACTACGATGTCGTCGACGTATGCCTCAACGGTCCGCCCGATGTGATCCCCGAAGACATGGAGCATACATCGCTGGTACGTCGCTCTGGCGTTTCGGAGACCGAATGGCATCGTCACGTAGCAAAACATACCAAACGGCGTGATAAAGGAGGTCGCGAGCTGGTCGGACCCCTTCATCTTGATTTGGTGGTAACCGGAATACGCATCAAGGAAGCATAGCAACTCACACCCCGTGGTGGAATCAACTATTTGATCAATTCGTGGCAAAGGAAAAGGAACTTTGGGACATGCTTTATTTAAGCTGGTCTAACCTATGCACATCCGCCATTTCCCATTCTTCTTCTTAACTAGTACAGGATTAGCTAGCCACACTGGGTGGAATACCTCCTTGATGAATCCGGCCTCCAAGAGCTTGCGCAGCTCCTCTCCGATCGCCCGGCGTTTCTCTTCGTCAAATCGGCGCAGATGCTGAGATACCGGCTTGGAGTTGGGCAGGATATCAAGTGAGTGCTCGGCGACCTCCCTCGGAATGCCCGGCATGTCTGCGGGGCTCCACACAAAGATGTCAGCATTGGCGCGGAGAAAGTCGACGAGCACCACTTCCTATTTTGGGTCGAGGGTGGATCTGACCCTCAGCACCTTGCCCTCAGGGGCACAGGGGTCGAGGGGTACAGCCTTGGTGTGCTCCGCGGCCTCGAAGCTGCCGGCGTGCTTGTTGGTGGAGTTGAGGGCCTCGTTGGCTAGCTTTTCCAGGTCCGCCACGAGGGCCTCGTCATGCGCAAGCGCCTCAGCACGCTCAACAAACTCGACGTCGCACTCGAATGCGTGCTCGAATGACGGGCCCATCGTGATGACGCCTTTGGGCCCCGGTATCTTGAGCTTCAGGTAAGTGTAGTTCGGGACCGCCATGAACTTGGCGTAGCAGGGCCGGCCAAGGATGGCGTGGTACGCTCCCCGAAACCCCACCACCTCGAAGGTGAGGACCTCCTTGCGGAAGTTGTTCGGTGTGCCGAAGCAGACAGGCAGGTCGATCCACCCGAGAGGATGGACTCGCTTGCCCGGCGCAACGCCGTGGAACGGTGACTTGCTAGGCCGCAGCTTGTCCAACCCAATCCCCATGAGCTCCAAGGTGGAGGAGTACATGATGTCGAGGCTGCTGCCTCCGTCCATCAACACCTTGGAGAACCGTGTGTTGCCGATGATGGGGTCGACAACAAGCGGGTACTGTCCCGGATTGGGGATGTGATCCGGGTGGTCTTCACGGCCAAAGGAGATCGTCTCCTCCGACCAGTCGAGGTACGACGGCACGGCCGGGTGAATGGAGTAGACCTCTCGACGTTCACGCCTGTGCTGCCTCGACGTCATATCGACGGTGGCCCCCCCGAAGATGAAGAACACGTTCTCCACCTCCGGGAAGCCATCCTTGCCCCCGTCGCCCGCGTCCATCTTGGCGCTGTCCTCCTTCGTGGCGATGCGGCTATAGTACTTCTTGAGCATGTCGCACTGCTCGAGGGTGTGAGCGACAGGGGTCTTGTGGTACGGGCAGGGCTTCTTCAGCATGTCGTCGAACACTCCGCCTCGAGGGGGGCCTCGATCCCTCTTGTTGGCGGCATCGACCGCATTGACCTCTTCGGGGCCCTCGTCTTGTTCCATGGGCTTCTTGCCCTGGTTCTTCTTGCCCTGCTTCTGCTTCTTCGAGGGCTCCTTGGGCTTGCTGCCCTCCGCGGACGCATCCTCGGCCCGCTTGCCCTTCTTGCCGTCGAAGATCGCCCCCACTGCCTCCTCCCCGGAAGCGTAGCTGGTGGCGATGTCGAACAACTCATTGACGCTGGTGGGAGGGTTCCGCCCCAACTCGCGCACGAGGTCCCGGCAAGTCGTGACCTCCAAGGAGGCGTGCACGACCTCGGACTCACCGACGCTCGGAAGCTCGGTGCAGCGCTTGGAGAAGTGGCGGATGAAATCCCTCAAGGACTCACCAGCCTTCTGGGAGCAGCCTCGGAGGTCCCAGGAGTTCCCGGGGCGCACGTACGTGCCTTGGAAGTTGCCCACGAACGTCCTGACCAGGTCGTCCCAGTTGTGGATCTGGCTCGCGGGCAAGTGCTCGAGCCACGTCCGCGCAGAGTCTGCTAGGTGCAGTGGCAAGTTGCGGATGATCATGGTGTTGTCCATGGTGCCGCCCAGCTAGCACGCCAGGCGGTAGTCGTTGAGCCACACCCGAGGGTCCATCTCCCCCGAGTACTTGTTCACGGTGGTTGGCTGGCGGAAGCGTGGGGGAATCGAGGCCGTGCGGATCGCTCGGCCGAACACACGCGTGCCCGGCGGCTCTGGCGACGGGCTCTTGTCCTCCCGGCTGTTGTACCGTCCCCCACGTCGGGGGTTGTAGCCGTGCGACAGAGTGGCATCCTGCTTCTTCTTGTTCAGGATGTTGCGAGCGTCGCCGTCGTTGGCCGCGCCGCGCGTATCCTGAATCCGGTCCTTGGCAGGGGTCCTCTGGTTGCCTTCGTGGACGGTAGGTGCTCGGTGCGGAGTGTGAACCGATGCCTCCTGGTCCTTGCCGCCCCACCAGCCTTCGTGACAGACTGATGACGCATGCGAGACGCGGAGCTTTCGGCTTGCTGCACCGCAACCTGCTCGATGAGGGCCTGCACCTCGCGGCGCAGGTTACGTCCCTCGGGCGTCGATGGCTCGGGCATGGACCGAATCAAAGTCGCTGCAGCCACGAGCTTCTGGCTGGCCCTTGCCAGGTTTGGCATCTCGTCTACGTCAGCGTCGGCGTTGATGCGCTCGCGGGCCACGCGTCCCGCAACGCGCACCCCCGGTGTCGAGGGGCCGGCCTTGTCTCTTTCGAGCGTGGCCTTCAGCTGTCGCAGCTGCTCGCGCTCTGCGTTCAGCTTTGCTTCCAGCTCACGAAGCTGGGCCATCTGCACGGCATGTGCCGCGTCAGGTGGCGGTGGTGTCGCCCCCACCGGTGGGGTTACTGCCACGTTGTTGCGGACCGCTGCATCGCCCGCTCTGCCTCCCTCGTCTTCACCTTCGCCGAGGATGACGACGAAGCATTCACAGGTGGGATCATAATCCCCCTCGCTGGAGTCATCAGAGCAGGTGAGGCAGTAGTCTGTCGCGGCCTGGAACCACCTGAAAGCGTCGGGGTCCCGTAGTCTGGAGTAGTCCCACTCCGGCGCCCCACACCCGTATTCGTACTCCTCGCTGTCGGTGTCGCGGTAGGATTCGTCGGGCGAGGTGGCGATGAGGTTCCGGATGGACATGAAGTGGTGGTCCGGAAGGTCCTCGTACGCAGCCAGGTTGGTGCCGGCCGACGAAGAATACGCCATGGCGGCGCTGCGCATTCCGTGGGGGAATCGTGGCTGCGCAGCCGCGACCCCCTCTGCGGGGTGTGCCGTGGAGTTCACCGGTGGAGGTGCGTCGCCTTGCTCTGCTCCGACAGGTGGGAGCTCGCCGGCTTCAACCCCCTGGGGGGAGCCAGCGCCTGCCGCTTGGCACCGCGTCGTGCGCGCTCGCCGTGAGTACTTCCCCGAACGCTTGCGGCGTCAGGGTGGCGGCGGAAACACTACTGGCATTGGGGCAGCCGCCGTTCCGGGCGGCGCCGCCTTGAGCGCGTCCCTGTTCAGGATGCGCATGTGGTAGCTGTTGCTAGTCGCCTGGTAGTGGATGCTCCCGAACCAGATCGGCCTCTCCGACGTGTGCTCGGTGACAGTCACCATCGAGAAAGCGGGTGGATGATCACAGCGCTCCCCCTACCTGGCGCGCCAACTGTCGGTGTCCGGATTAGCACCGACACCAACTAGCAATTTGCGCTGGGATCTGCTTCTCGATGGGCGGTGCTAAGCTAAGGAGACACTGGGTTTATCCTGGTTCCGGCCACGCGGCCGTACGTCCAGAAGGATGTGCTTGCGCACTGTATTAGCTTGCACCGGTGGTGCCTGTAGAGGGGGGCTACAAACAAGGCGGGACAGGAGGAAATTCCCCCAAGTCCCTACTGAGATGATTGAGGTAAGTGCCAATATCTGGAACGTGATGGTGCGCTGGTGCGAGAGTGAGAGTCGTCATCGCGCAGGGGGCTCTGCCTCTCCCTTTTATAGGCCAAGGAAGGGCAGTTACAATGATGCTGCTCGGCAGCCGGCATAGTGGCTGTGTACTAACAGGTATGGCGCTGGCAGTCTTGTCCCCGCACGTCATGGTTCCTGGCGCGAGTTGGTAGTGCCCTCCGGCTTCCGCGGGCGGCGTGGTGGTCATTGTGGCCTGTCCTGCCTTGACTTCGAGGGCCTACCCTGGCTGAATCGAGGGCCTAACCGCCAGGGAAAGGACCGGAGTCGGTGGTGCGGGACCGCGGCGCGTCACCGGCCTGTCCGCACAGTGCTGCACGACCTGTCGCACAGTGGTAGGAGTGGCGGCACAGTGCCGGGGATGGCCGCACAGCGTCCGGGATGGCCGCGCGGTGCCGGAGTTGGCGGAGAAGACGCGGTGCACGCCGCTCGTACGACGGTGTCAGCCGAAGCGCACGCCCGCTTACCGCCCGTACACATTTCGAGGGTGTCCCCATGCCCATTCGAGGGTCTCGCCGTGTGGGGAGGACGGGAGCAGGCGGCACAGTGTCGTGGAATGACACCTGCATGTCCGCACAGGGCCGCGCTGCGCCTGCACAGGGCCAGGGATGGCTGCACAGTGGCGAGTTAGGCCGCACTGTGGCGGTGTCAGGCGCTCTGACTGTGTCAGTCACGCGGCGTGGGGGGATATTCACCCTTGACTTTGGCGTCCTACCGTGGGACCGGGCATTAAATGCCTCTGTTGGGTGGAGCGGAGACGGCTGCCCGCTCGAGGGGGGCTGAACCCCTCGAGCGAGGCGGAAACCTGCTCGAGGGGTCGGAGCCCCCGAGCGAGGTGGAAACCCGCTCGAGGGGTCGGAGCCCCCGGGCGAGGCGAAAATCCGCTCGAGGGGCCGGAGCCCCCGAGCGAGGCGGAAACGCGCTCGAGGGGTCGGAGCCCCCGAGCGAGGCGGAAATCCGCTTGAGGGGCCGGAGCCCCCGAGCGAGGCGGAAATCCGCTCGAGGGACCGGAGCTCCCGAGTGAGGCGGAAATCCGCTCAAGGAACCGGAGCCCTCGAGCGAGGCGGAAACCTGCTCGTGGAGCCGGAGCCCTCGAGCGAGGCGGTCAAGCGGGCCTTCTTGGTGTAGGCCGCCGCTGGGCCGTAGCAGGCCGTGGGCCCGCGATGTCCCGTGACCGGGGTCTGGGGAATAGCCATTGGGCAGTTTGCGTTTAACGAGGGTGATCATCCCCTTAGTTAGGGGACCCCTAATGACCGTCCCCGACAGAACTCTACCCGAAAGTCCTCATTTAGGTGTTTAAATCCTGCGTAAACAACATACTCCAAAAACCACATGCAAGTGTGAACTTGTTACATCATTAGTATGCCTAGTGGCGGGTTAGTTATAATTCAAAGCTCAAACCAAAGTGTAACAAGTGCTCTTGGCTGACGGAAATCAACCGTCAACAATGTCCTTGGCCTATAAATAGAAGGGGAGGGGGCTCATTTCCACATACCTCTCACTTGATTCACCTCTCTCACTTTTAGTTTCCAAGGCTAGGGAGTAGGCTAGAGTATCTCTTATTCAGGTTCCAAGTCTACTTTGGGATCTAGGTATGAGTTCTCTTGTATCTTTATTTCTTTGTATGACTTTGATCTACTTCATTTATTTATCTATTTCATATAAAGTTGTGTTGATACACATAGGTGATATGTTCTTGTGTTCTTCACCTGTTCATCATTTAGAGGCTCGTGTTCTTGATGAACACGACCTTTCGATCCAGTTGATAGGTGACTTGAACATGTTTTCCGTGTTTGTTCATAGTTTAGAGGCTCGTGTTCTTCACGAACACGACCCTATGATCGCATGGTACAGACGTAGGAAATCCTGTATCCATTTGTATGACTAGCCTCAGTTTGATCTAGTTAGTTTACACGTTTGTGTTGCATGAGATTTGTGTTTATGCTACGGTACTCGGTCTAAGTGGCTAGTTATCTGGTGGCTTCGACCTGGGTCACAACAGCCCGGGCCAGTCGGAGTCTAGTAACAACGCAAGCATGATGCTTGGGTTGTGTAGCTGCGTTAGTTATGAGCTTGCCCCCTGTATAGATAGAGGTAGGCCGCGGTAGTGACAATTATTGGACCCTTTGTACTCCTCCACACCAGGGTATTGCTGTAGGAGATCGTAAATATAGCCTTCGCTTGTATGCTGAGCGTCGTGGGGCTATCTCCCCGTTTGTACTTGGGTGCTGGACTTACGATCATGCAATGCTATGTGTACTTTCTTGTATCAGCTAACCTTTGTATGTTTAATACCTTAGAACCTAGAGCTAACTCCGTACAGTCCTCCCTATCCCGTAGTGTTTCTTAGAGATGAATCAGTGAGTGTGTCACACTACCTTATCCTATGATTTATCTTACCCCTATATTTGAGATTGTTGTCTCTTCCCCTATCTCCTGTTTTATACTCAATGCAACAACATAAGTCTTATTATCCGCCATTGCCTTCCACGGATTTGGTACCCTTGGAATACTCTCTTCCCTAGGGAAATACTACAATGGTATATCCGTGTGCTTGCAGGTTCGTTTGTGAACATTAGGATTACCACTGGTCATTTCTAGCGCCATAGCTAGGAACACATACACTTAGCAGTGACGTTAAGAAATGTCAACAATGACCCTATGGTCTTGTTGATTAGACATAGAAAGTGTAATATCCATTTTTATGCGTAGCCTTAGTTTGATCTAGTTTGTTTATACATTTGTGTTGCACGGAGTCCGAGTTTATGCTACGGTACCGATTTAAGTGGCCAGTTATCTGGTGATTTCGATCTAGGCTCCTTTAGCCTGGGCCGGTCAAAGAATAGCAACAACACATGAATGGTGCATGGGTTGTGTAGCTACGTTAGATATGAGTGTGCCCACGACTTGGTTGGGGTAGGCCGCGGTGGTGACAGCCGTTGGACCCTTTGCGATCCCCCACGTTCGGGTATCACTGTAGGAGTTCGTAAATGTCTAGTCATCGCGACGTGCATAAGCGGCGCGGGAGGCTAGCTCCCCGTGTGCATGGGTGCTAAACCGATAATCCTTGTGACACATGTGTGTATCACTCTTGTATCCTCCTGACCTTTGTATGTTTAGTATATTAGAACCTAGAGCTGACTCGTATGTCTAACTCCCTATGCCTATGCTATCTTGGGATGAATTAGTGTGTGCCACACTACCCCTATCATTATATTATCTTACCCCTGTATGTGAGATGTTGTCTCTTCCCCTACCACAGCTTATATTCATTGAAATAGTATCAGTCTTGTTATCCACCATTGCCTTCTAGGGATTTGATATCTTTTGGAATACTCCTTTAGGGAAATACTACAATGGTATATCCGTGCGTTTGCGGATTCCTTTGCGGTCGTTAGGATTAAATGGTTATTTCGGGCACCGTTGCTAAGAACATAACAACTTAGCAGTGACGTTAAGAAATGCCAACAGACAGCCACTCCTCAGGTGAGGTGGCATGACATATTGTTCATAGAAGATGAGTTTGTCACTCATTTTGTGTGTATTTTCCCGCAATCAAATAATACCCAAGGACAAGTGGAACTACGTTATTCTTTAACTAAAATGCGTGTAAGATATATAATTGCTCCTTTATTTTGAGAATATTGACGGCTACAAGAGGTAGTTAACAGCTGTCAACAAATGGCTATTTGTAACAGGCGTAACTAAACGTCTATTATAGAGATGGAATAAAAGTAACGGGTTTTAGTTAACGCTCGTTACCAAAGTATACCAGTGTAACGGGCGTAACGTAACGCCCGTTACCAATATATCAGGACGGTAACAGGCTTTAGTTAGGGCCCATTACAAAAGATGACCTGTGATACCGGAAGGAAAACCGGAAAATGATATTTGTAACGGGCCGCCATTGAAAGTCCGTTACAAAACATTGGTTTTTGTAATGGTCATCTTGTCTGCACCCGTTACAAGAGCTCTCTGTGGGCCCAGAGAAACAGCCATTTAGGATTACCGTTTACTCCTAGTGGTAACAGACATTATTGAATGTCCGTTACAAATATGTATTTTCAGTAACAGGGGTTTGCCTGTTACCTTTGTTCGGTCATTTGTAACCCCGTACTACCTGGTACTACCCGGTACTACCTAATTAAATTAGTTGGTGAAAAAAATATTAGTACAAGGTAATGGTACTACCCGGTAATACCCAAGTACCGGAACAAAACTCTATATATATACTGTATTCACCTAAATGGGCAGAAATGATTAAAACCGCGGATGAAGAACGGATGAATTATATATGTAGAGCAAGAAACAACTGAAACAATTATATTTATTTAGGTGCATTACACTATTGTTCAATATTTCAGTAAGGAGGACTATATATGAAGCCTTTTATTTTCGGTACAGGGTAGCATTTCGTGCTGCATTTGACGGAGGACCTTCCATTATCACCATTATTTGTGATGACGATGACGGCGGGCAGATGGGATTGCACGTCGGGCAGATGGCTTGGCATTCTTCAAGTGTCTTGTAACATTGAACCTTAGGCTTTTGGTTCTCACAGCAGTAGCATATGGTGTTGTTCGCACACGTATCCTTGGTACACAATTTCAAGGTGAACTTGCTCTCACCAAGAGAAGATGTGTTGTTGAGCACAGCAGCATTTGTACTTATATTGGTTATACGACTGTTTGGATCGCTAGTGGTATGATCTCCAGCCTCGAGTAGCTGCTGAGGATGGCCTATGCATGGGAATGTTTTGTTGATCAGTAGACAGTAGTACCTGAATATATACGTAGATAGATTTAACATAATGACAAGGTTGATCAAAAGACTAGATGGCATGTGTGATGCGTACTTAGCAATGCTAGGCATCCGAAAATCACAACAAACAAGGTCATCAAGTGTACCATGCTGTCACCACTGCTCCTTATGCTGGATCTCTATGTATTGCGGGGTACCTGCAGAGAGCGAGATGAAAGGCCGCCCTCAGATTAGTATCAGCATAAAACACAATCTTCTTCACGCAGTTCTCTCCTTTCAATTTCTATACGCCATGGAGAACAAAGTATGGCTGATCTCAGAGGATAGAAAGCCTAGGAACCCGGAGTGTCTCACCAATATAATGGTTGCAGCGGTGCTTCGAGTTGTTGGATTTATTTCAATTAAATCAATAATATTTTTGGACTCACAATTAATGCTGGTGGTTTTAAAATAACGTGAGGTGATGTGCATGCATTGCTTGCTCATGGCGTTGATGGCATTAAGTACGGCATTGATACACCATTGTAATTAACTATGAGAATAATCGTGGGATGATTATTGAAGTTGATGGCTGGAGTCAAAGCACCGTTCATGGCGTCAGTTTTTGGAGTCATGAGAATTTTGAATGGCTGATCAATGGTGACAATTACTAGGGTATTATAGCTATCGATGTACTCCCTCCGTTCTGAAAAAACTGACGTTCAGCACAACGACACGGTCTCCAAAATACAACTTTGACCTCTTGTTATTATAAAAATATTTATCGAATAGTGATGTATGTATAATTTTATGAAAATATTTTTCAAGACAAATCTATTCATATAGTTTTCACATTTGCAAACACAACAACTTAAAAGTTATTGATGATTTATATTCCCAATATTTGACCCAAACATTGTCCTAAACGTCAGTTTTTCAGAACGGAGGGAGTAGACCTGCTCCTCACGTCTGTGTATACCCCTTTTCTCTCTAGTGAAGAGTTGACAAGAACAGTCTGGTGTTGCTGCCTTCTTGCATCCTCATTCCACTTCGTGCGCGCGCACGCTGCTGGAAGAGGAGAGCCTCCGAAACCCGCCGTGCTAGAGTTCCTGCTCGGGGATAGCGAGGCAATCAGGTTTTTGGGTGGTGCAAGACGTGCGCGACTGCTCAACGATCCTCGTCCGATTGCTGCGATCAACTACTTCCCGGTGGCCTTTCTGCACTGCACCAAAGTCTTTGCTGCATCAACTCGTACGACTACATCGAATCAGGCCAACCTACGATTAACATGGTTAATCCAGCTGGCAACGGCGCACCCAGTGCCTCTGGCAACAGTCGTGCCCCTGGGTACATCCTGAAACTCATCTGGATATTTGTGTTGTTCATGTTTTATAGTGTGTTAATCATAAAGTACATGTCATACTATCATGATTTCACGTATTTATATCCTGAATTACTTGCTGAATTATGGAATTAAAATATGCCGAATATTGCCTAGATTTGTAACACGAGTTGGAATCGGCGCGGCACACCAGCAGCGATTTGATGATGGGGTGTGGGAGTGAGCGATGGAGAGGACTCTGCCGGTGGAGACTAGGGCGACCACGGGAGCCCCTTTTATAGGCACGCGAAAACTGCTGGCACGCCAAGAAATGGCGCACGATCCAGCTGGATTGGCTTGCAAAGCGGAAGACAGACGGTAATCAAGGGAGGAGATGATTTGCTAGCCGTTTTGATTCGAAATTCCATGCCTCCACTTACTACACCGCAAACACTCCTTTGGCAATGGATAATAGATCGGAACACAACTCAATCTGCTGTAGCGCTTTAAAAAAACGGCCCGTCGCCCCCACTTCCAAATATTTTTTTAAAAAAATTAAAGGCAGGAGTACTGTCATATCATTTAAGAAGAAACAACAATTTTACATCACGTGCCGAAGAGAACACCACCACAAACAAACAACACATACGAACAACGCACACAACAAGACACTACACCACCACAGCTTGGGAGAAGGGCCAAAGAAGCCGCCACAACCTGCATCGTCGTCACCAATGTTGTGCCACGGCCAAAACCACAACCCGTTGCAAGCTCAAGTGGCCACCTGAACTCCTCCACCATGAGTTATCACCATCAAGCTGCACACACATGGTTGTCGATCTCTCTGCTCCGACGTTGCTTCGACAGAACACTCCCGTCACAGCACCAATGAAATCACCGATCCTGCCCACTCTATGTGGGGCCTCGTCTCATCCACCGCCTCACTCCTCTACTAATGACTCGGATATCTGAGACTTCTAAGAAAGAAACACCTTCGCTCAGCCATCACCAAGATCACAACTGCACCAAGCGCGCCAACCCGAGGCTACACCCCCATGGGCTCTCCGCACCTCCCTGCAAACACGGACCAAGCACACCACCACAGCCGCAACGCACAAGGCAACACCACCAGCCGACCACCACCACTGCCACAAATCGAGATGGGTCTCCAAATGCGACGCCTCCAAGAAGGGTACGACGCCAGTGACGCCATCATCGCACGTCCACAAAAGACTGGATTTTCACCCTGAGATCTCCGTGCTGCAAGAACATGATAACCCTCAATGGTGCTCTCAATAGGGAGAGTGACGCCCCCGAGGGTGCCGCCACCATTGCCACCAACAGTGGAGGCTTACACCCGGAACTTCACCATTCCCGCCGCACACTCTTGACCAAAGACAGGAGCCCGCTGTAGCCATGACACCTCAACCAGAAAAAGTCTGGCATAGCCCGAGACGCCACCAGCAAGCACCTGACAGCCCCCGACCCCACCACCAAGGTGGCGCTGGCCCAGCATCACCGTCGAAGAAGAGCGCCACCATCTTGCCGAAGCGCCCGTTGCCCGCACGCTCCAGCCGGCCACAACCAGCCACAGTCGCAGCCCAACCAGTCGCGACCAGCCACGGCCAGGCCGGCAATGGCCAGACCAACCACAACCGCTAGCCAGGCCCGCCTCAGCCGCCACCGCCGGCCAGCCGCAGCTCGCGACTAGCAGCCTTGCTAATGAGGACATCCTAGGGCATGATTTGGCTAGGCGCACAACAGTGTAGGCGGCAGCCGTGGAGCACAGTTTGCCCAGGCGCACGACAGTGTAGGCGGCAGTCGTGTCCAACGGGAGTATGGATTAGCCAGATGCTGAACAGTGCAGACGCACGATGGTGTAGGCGGCCCATGGGCTAGGCGCAGAACAGTGTAGGTGCATGACGGTGTAGGTGGTGAAGCCATGCACGTTCGAATTATCCCACCTTGCTTTGCTTGGGAGGACCAAGCTACCTTAAAAGGGAGAGCCACCCTTCCCCTATTGGACTAGTCTTTTGGGGCGATTGAGCCTTTCCTCGAGGGGTGTGCTGGGCCGTACTCATCATTTGGTATTAGAGCTGAGCCCTTGTTAATAAGGGGAGGATGATGAGGACATCCTAGGGCACGGTTTGGCCAGGCGAACAACAGTCTCGTTATTATAACAAGCTGGCTCAACTCGGCTTGTTAACTTAACGAGCTAAAAGCGGAGCTCGGTTCGGCTCGTTAAAAGCTCGAGCTTGTTCGGTGAGCTCGCAAGCCACAGCAAGTCATCGATGCTAAACAGTCCCGAGATCGACTGTGAGATCGTAAGAAATCACAAATTCACAATCAAAAGTTCACAAATCGCAACTCGGGTAAGAAACAAGATGATAAAAATGTGTTAATGGGGATTGAATTTGGATAAACTCAGACAGACATACACAACATGTCTATACCTATGGATCCAGCCAACGCAAGGGGTAGCTGATCCCAACGGAGGCCAATTTCCTGAGAGCTCAACCGTGGCCACACTTGGCCAGCACCGCTGGTGGAGATGAGGAACGCGGGCACACTTACCCGGCGTCATTGTCGGTGATGAGGCAGTGAGCGCAGAGCAGAGGTGAAGGGCCTGAGAGGCTCGCCACTAGATCCTTGGAGGCTTGGCGCTGCCTCTCCCGCTTGCTCTGGCTTGGGCGTGTGGTAGTGCTAGACGCCGGCGGAGGTCGGAGGACGAAGCAGAAGGTGGTGGCGCTACCGCTGGCAAGTCGAGGGAAAGCGACCGGCCGAGGTTTCACACAACTCGCGGGTGGATAAGGTTGGCGCTGTGGTTTGGGAGCTTGTCGACTTGGGTGGGAAGGATTCTTGGGTCGTTGTGGCTCTGCTGGTAAGCTAGTTCTTGCTGGGCTGCTTGGCTCATCAAGCTCGTGAGCTGCTCACGAGCAGCTCGAGCGTGCTCGTTATTTTGAACGAGCCAAAACTCTTGCTCGGCTCGTTTCAAAAATACAACGAGCCAAGCCGAGCTGGCATCGAGTCGAGCGAGCTACCGAGCCACGAGCTTTTCGTCCAGTCCTAGTGTAGGCGGCCCATGGGCTAGGCGCAGAACAGTGTAGGCGCACGACGGTGTAGGCGGCAAAGCCGTGCACATCCAAATTATCCCACCTTCCTTAGCTTGGGAGGACCAAGTCACCTTAAAAAGGGAGAGGCACCCTTCCCCTATTGGACTAGTCTTTTGGGGTGATTGGACCTTTCTCCAAGGGGTGTGCTGGGCCAGACTCATCATTTGGTATCAAAGTTGGGCCCTTATTAAGAAGGGGATGATGACGAGGACATCATAGGGCATGATTTGGCCAGGCACACAACAGTGTAGGTGATAGCCGTGGAGCACGGTCTGGCCAGGTGCACGACAGTGTAGGCGGCATTCGTGTCCAACGGGAGTACGGATTAGCCAGGTGCAAAACAGTGTATGCGCACGACAGTGTAGGCGGCCCATGGGATTTCACAAAAAAAAGTAGGCGGCCCATGGGCTAGGGGCACGACAGTGTAGGCGCACGACGGTGTAGGCGGCAGCCGTGCACTCCCGAATTATCCCACTTTGCTTAGCTTGGGAGGACGAATCCACCTTAAAAGGGAGAGCCACCCTTAAACTGTCGGACTAGTCTTTTGGGGCGATTGGGCCTTTCCCTGAGGGGTGTGCTGGGCCGGACTCATCACTTGATGAGGACATCCTAGGACACGATTTGGCTAGGCGCACAATAGTGTAGGCAGCAGTCGTGGAGCACGGTTTGGCCAGGCGCACGACAGTGTAGGCGGCATTCGTGTCCAACGGGAGTACGGATTAGCCAGGCGCAGAACAGTGCAGGCGCACGACGGTGTAAGCGCCCCATGGGTTAGGCACACGACGATGTAGGCGGCGAAGCCGTGCACGTCCGAATTATCCCACCTTGCTTAGCTTGGAAGGACCAAGTCACCTTAAAAGGGAGAGCCACCCTTCCCCTATGGGACTAGTCTTTTGAGGTGATTGAGCCTTTCTCCGAGGGGTGTGCTGGGCTGGACTCATTATTTGGTATCAGAGCTGGGCCCTTGTTAAGAAGGGGAGGATGATGAGAACATCTTATGGCACGATTTGGCTAGGCGCACAACAGTGTAGGCGGCAGTTGTGGAGCACGGTTTGACCAGGCACACGACAATGTAGGTGGCAGTCGTGTCCAACGGGAGCATGGATTAGTCAGGCGTAGAACAGTGTAGGCGCACGATGGTGTAGGCGGCTCATGGGCTAGGCGCAGAACAGTGTAGGCGCACGACGGTGTAGGCGGCGAGGCCGTGCACATCCGAATTATCCCACCTTGCTTAGCTTGGGAGGACCAAGCCACCTTATAAGGGAGAGCAATCCTTCCCCTATTGGACTAGTCTTTTGGGGTGATTGAGCCTTTCCCCGAGCGGTGTGCTGGGCCGTACTCATCACTTGCGCCCAACCACTCTAGCCGGAGCCGCCTGTGCCGGCATCCGCCACCGCCACCGCATCCCAACGCCGGCAGCCGCCCCCCACACACACCCAAGCGCCTCCCGTCGCGCGGCCACAGGATCCGGCTGGGGCAACGCCGGATCCGTGGCTAGCCGCTGTCGCCGCCGTGGAGGGCGCCATGCCGCCGACGAGCAGGCTCCAGGCGGCGGACGGCCGCGCCCGCCCGGAACCGCCGAAGGAGGAGGAACAAGCCCCGTCGCCGCCGTCATCAGGGGTCGTACGAGTTGCCAGCGGCCCTCTCCGGCGGTGACGCGTTGGGAGGGGACTGCGGTGGCTAGGGTTTCCGCCTCCCACGCTGCTCGCGCGAGGACGACTGCTTGCAGCGTGTTTACGAGAAGTTTTGGCAACCTGAGACCCGGCGCGTACCACCTCCAAATATTCTCGGTTAGCCCAGCCAAGAACAAAGGTGGCAGCAACGGTGTACTGGAGGGGTTCACCGGCGTCAAGCGCGGCAAAATGGGTGTGTAGCACCGCCACAACAGGGAAGACGGAAGGACAAGGAGAAGCTCGCATAGTGGCGAGAGGTTGAAGGAGACAATTGTGTTTACTGATTATCGATTGATGCCTTCTTTGGGCGTACGAGTATTGTCATAGTTGAGCCAACTTACATGGGCTTATCGACTCAGCATTCACGGGCTCGCAAGCCCAGATACTACACACATATGGCCTGGTTCAGGTCGTGACATTCCCCTGTCTTAAGCAATAGCTTGTCCTCAAGCTGTGATCTTTTGAACACATCAGCGAATTGTTTTTCAATCTATATCTATACTGTAAAAGACAAAAGTATTGGAAACAATTCTCACCCAGATTTAATTCTACCCACCGGACCCACATGTCAGGCCAAGTCCACCCAAAATGGGACGACGAAGGACACGGCGTCGGAAAAACTAGAGGAATGAACATGTTTCTGCCAAAACCCTCTATCTTTTCTCACCAGTTGTGTCTCTACCTACCCGCGCGTACCCACCCAATCAGGGATGTAATCGGGAACGAGAAATTCCTGTCCCGACCGACACCGTATCCCGTGTAAACCGACCGCGATCCGTTTTTGCAGGAAAAACAAGAAATATGAAAAAAAAACAGGAGAACTCGGTAGGAACAGTTGGACCCTTTTCCCGACCGTAGTCGCGGATCCTGTATTTGAGCAGGAAAATCCTGACGGTATTCTCGAATAACTTCCACACAACCCTCATATTCAGCCCACAACTAAAATCGGCCCATCCAAACCTCTCAACCCTGCGCCTGGCACGCGAACACGATGGCCTCCTCCCGTGCGCCTCTCGCACCGCACAAAACCAACCCAGCACTACCCTTGTCCTCTATCTTTTCTCACCAGTTGTGTCTCTACCCGCCCGCGTGTACCCACCCAATCAGGGATGTAATCCGGAACGAGAAATTCCTGTCCCGACCGACACCGTATCCCGTGTAAACCGGCCGCGATCCGTTTTTGCAGGAAAAACAAGAAATATGAAAAAAAACAGGAGAACTCGGTAGGAACAGTTGGACCCTTTTCCCGACCGTAGTCGCGGATCCCGTATTTGAGCAGGAAAATCCTGACGGTATTCTCGTATAACTTCCACACAATCCTCATATTCAGCCCACAACTAAAATCGGCCCATCAAAACCTCTCAACCCAACTCCTGGCACGCGAACACAATGGCCTCCTCCCGCGCGCCTCTCGCACCGCACAAAACCAACCCAGCACTACCCTTGTCCTTAAGAGCAACTCCAACATAGACCTACAAATTGAGGCCTTCAAAACCTATTTGCAGGCTGAAATGTAACTCAACTCCAGTCTAAAGCTCTATTTGACTGTGGGCCCTGTCTGTCAGAGAGAAGAGAGGGAGAGGCTATCCTCCTGCACGTCGCGACGGACGATGCATCTGCGCACGCTCCCTCTTCCTCCTCTGCGGTCGCCGGCACGCTCCTCCCTCCTCCGTTCCTGTGGCCGGTGGCGGGGTTAGAGACTGGCGGGCACAACTTGGATCCGCCCGGCGTCGGCACGCAAGATGCGGAGGCGGAGGTGAGCACCAGCGCCGGGCGCAAGATGCGGAGGCAGAGCAGCTCGGCGCGCAGCCGGTGTCGTTACTCCCGCCCGTTGTGGAGGTGCACCGACAACGGTCCCGAGCGTCGCGGTGTCGGCGGGGAGACCCTTGGGGAGTGGCACGGGTGCCCTGCCGGCCACAGTGCGCATGGAGGCTGCGAGGCGCGGGAGGTCCCGGCAGCCCCGGGCGTGTGGTTGCACCAGCAAGGGACGGGAGCGAGCAGCAAGTTGTGCTGCCGACATCCCTGCGGTGGCTTCGCCTCCTTACCCTGCGGTAGCCGCCTCCCATCGCCGACGGCGCCGGAGCCATTGTTCTTGGCGTTGCTCGGTGCCGTTGCCGTCCAGCCTGGCGTGGGCCTTCACCGTGAGCGGGTCCGCGACGGCACGATGTTGGGCGCCTTCCCGGCCTCGTCCTCCGCTACCGGGGGTGGTGAGCACCTGGCGGTCACCGATGACCGTGGGGAGCGAGCTGCCTCCTCCTCCTCAGCGTGACCAGCAGCGGCAGCACGGCGCTGCACCTTGCCGCCATCCGCGGCCACGCCGAGCTTGCGGCGCTCCTCAGCGAGAGGGAGCCCTCGCTCATCGCCACGCGCAACCGGGACCTCGACACTCCGCTGCACTGCACGGCGAAGGCCGGGCACCGGGAGGTCGTTGCCCGCCTCCTGTCGGTGATGCGCACCGGCGGCGGAGAGGAGGCGGCATTGTGCACGAGGAACTGTCCTCGCCCGAGCTCACCCTCCTCCTCCGTCCCTCACTGCTGCTCGCATCGTCGCCCTCGACGCCGAGTCGAAACCACGCCGCTCTCCGCCCCTTCCACCTGATGCAGCGTGTGCGAGCTCGCCAACCTTGCAGCAATGAAAGTGACGCAATAACAAAATTGAAGCTAATTGAAGTACAAATCGAACATATTGAAGTACGATCTCACAAATCGAGTCACGAATTGAACAAATTGAAGCTGTCATCGACGTTGCTGTCATGGTTTGTGAACACTTATGCTCAACGGCCTTGTGAATGCCTCCTAGTGGAGTTGGCCGGCGGCCGAAGTGGCCTTGTCATGGCCAGGGCCGTCCCACAAGTTTCATAGGCTCTTGGGCGAGTAAGACACTAAGAGTCTAACAATCTAATATTTTAATATAACGATTACATTATATAATACTATTGATAAGTGATAACTTGTAGCATATATTTAATTCTTATTCTAAAAGTAACAATACATCAAAGAAGATAAAAATGGCAAAATAACTATGATAGTACCTCAAATAAAAGCACAGTGCTTTAGTGCTTTTTAAAAAAAGCATCTTTGGGCATTTTTGATGCAAAATCTTCAAGAACACTATTAAGATCAATTATATCTAAAATATCCTTCTCAATACTGCACATAGCCAAGCCATTTACTCTTTCTTGTAGCATAGTTGACCTCAAACAATTTCTTAATAGCTTCAATTTGGAAAAGCTTCTTTCAACCGATGCTATGGTCACCACAATAGTTAATAGAATCCGATATGCAATAGAAGCATTCGGATAGCAATCTACATCTTTAACAAAGTGAAGAATCTCATATGCTGACATCAACTGATCTGACAAAGTTACTTGCAACACTTTCAACTCAGAGAACAAATAATCTAACTCAACATCAGACTGGTTGTCATGAGAAAACTTATTCACAAAAGTTGTGCAACAATCTCGTGGGTCACTATGATCCAAGGACTTTAGATTATCTGAATTGAATAAGAAACCAAATATTTTCTCAAATTTCTTTAGCTGATCAAATCGACTAGTCAATGAAACAATTGCATAATCAACAATAACGTTGTCGGCCTGCGTGTCGCCGTCGGGGCCTCACTGCTCCTCGTCTTCTCGTCTTTCTCGATCTCGTCCTGTCCGTCGTCGTGCGTTGCGTGCCTGGCGCTTGACAAATGCGATACGGCGCTGTGCAGGCCTGGTCTGGTGACTGTACCTGTACGATCGGTGGACAGACGATCGCAGGAAACATCTATACTCTGATGGGCCCTCGCCCGATGGGATCCATGGGCAACACCCTGTCTGCCCCTCCCCTAGGGACGGCCCTGGTCATGGCTGGCCATGTGCGTCCCGCCGCTGCTCCCGGCGTGAAGCCCAACCATCTCGACGCCTGGTATTAGACGATAGGATATGTTTCGATTGTATTCTTGAGTATTGTACAAGGCAATTAGTTAGGATATGTAGATGAGATCTGTTGTAATCTAAACCTTCTCGTACAAGCCACGGGGAGGGTTGTTCTCCCCCTTATTAACACGCAACCGAGACGGCTAGGAGGCTATCTCGTTCCATCCATTTTGACATGGTATAGCCATAAACATAAAGGATACAAGTGCCTTGATCCTTCAGTAGGGTGTGTTTACATATCTAGGGATGTTGTTTTTGATGAACATCTCTTCCCTTTTGCGTTTATGCATTCAAATGCTGTGGCACTGCTAAGAGCCGAGGTTGCTCTTTTGCCTGATCTTTTTCAATCATCCTCAGATCTAGGGGGTACGTTTTCTGATCATAATGTTGACTCCTCTGTGCCTACTAATTCTTCGCAAATTATGCTTGAGATGTTGAAATTTCAGGTGAAAATTTGCTTGCAAAAGATGGCACAAGGCATTATTTCATGTGTCCGGGGGCGGGAGGCAGCGCTGAAATCCCGGCTGATCCTCCTGCACCGCTGGCACCGGTATCAACTTCGGGATCGGAGGATCTTTTGTCGCCATCGCCACCAGGGGTGGCCTGGGATTCTCTGCGTCCGGCTCCGCCAGTGTCATCTCGAGCCCGCCTGGTGTGGCTGCACAGCCTAATCCCGGGGCCGAATCCACCTCGCTGTAGGCACCGACGGGATCTGGTGCACCGTCAGGATCCGGTGCGCCGGTTGGATTCTTTGCTCCCTCTACGTCTGCTGCTCCTGATGTGGCATCTCCTTCTGTTTCGCAACCAAGGCTGGTCACAAGGCTCCAGCGTGGGATTTCCAAGCTAAAAATTTATACTGATGGTACAGTGCGTTGGGGGATGAGTGCTAGTAGCGTCCCTGAGGAACCTACAAGTGTTGATCAGGCTTTTGGTGACAAAAAGTGGGTTGCGGCAATGGATTTTGAATACCAAGCACTGGTTCATAATAAAACATGGCATTTGGTTCCTCGGCCTCAAGGTAAGAATATCATTGGGTCGCGATGGGTTTACAAGGTGAAGAGAAAATCTGATGGCACATTGGACAGGTACAAGGCACGGCTGGTTGCTAAAGGGCATAAGCAAAGGTATGGAATTGACTACGAGGACACTTTTAGTCCTGTAGTCAAGGCGGCGACAATACGGCTTATTTTGTCTCTTGCAGTTACCAAAGACTGGTCTCTACGACAGGTTGATGTACAGAATGCTTTCGTGCACGGTATTCTTGAAAAGGAGGTGTACATGAGTCAGCCACCGGGGTATGCAGATGCAGCTCATCCTGATTATGTTTGCAAGCTAGACAAGGCCATTTATGGTTTAAAGCAGGCACCACGAGCATGGTATGCAAGATTGTGTAGTAAATTGGTGGCACTTGGTTTTGTCCCTTCAAAGGCTGATACTTCTTTGTTTTATTATAACAAAGGAGGCTATACAATGTTTGTTTTGGTATATGTTGACAACATAATTGTGGCTAGCTCATCTACTCAGGTAGTTGATGCCTTGCTGGTGGACTTAAAGGAAGAATTTGCTCTCAAACATTTGAGGGATCTTCACTATTTCTTAGGGATTGAAGTCAAGCGAGGGAAAGATGGATTGTTGATGACTCAAGAAAGATATGCAAAGGATGTTTTAAAGAGATCGGGTATGGATAAGAGTAAACCAATGGATACACCAATGTCAAGCATTGAAAAATTGAGTTTACACTCAGGAATCAAGCTCAATCCTGATGATGCTACTAAGTATCGGAGTATAGTTGGTGCACTTCAATACTTGACATTGACTCGACTAGATATATCCTTTGCAGTGAATAAGGTGTGCGAGTATTTGCATGCACCAACAACACAGTGCGGTGAAAAGAATTTTACGGTATATACAAGGAACAATAAGCTTAGGGCTTAAGCTTGTGAAATCCAATTCATTGGTAGTCAGTGCCTTTTCAGATGCAGATTGGGCAGGCTGTGTGGATGATAGAAGATCTACCGGTGGTTTTGCTGTATTTTTTGGTAATAATCTGATCTCTTGGACGGCACGAAAACAAGCTATAGTATCCCATTCATCAACAGAAGCTGAGTATAAGTCCCTAGCTAATGCAACAGATGAGATACTCTAGGTACAAAAGCTTCTGAATGAATTGAAGATCCAGCATCCCCCTAAAGCACGGCTGTGGTGTGACAACTTAGGAGCAACATACCTCTCAGCTAATCCTGTCTTTCATGCCAGGACGAAACATATTGAGATAGATTTCCATTTTGTTCATGAGCGTGTTGCACAAAAATTGTTGGAGATCAGGTTCATTAATTCAGGTGACCAGGTCACGGACGGGTTTACCCAACCTCTACCGGTCGCAAAGCTTCGACAGTTTAAGATCAATCTCAACCTCAAGAGTGGCTGAGATTGAGGAAGGGTATTAGACGATAGGATATGTTTCGGTTGTATTCTTGAGTATTGTACAAGGCAATTAATTAGGATATGTAGATGAGATCTATTGTAATCTAAACCTTCTTGTACAAGCCAGGGGAGGGCTGTTCTCCCCCTTATTAACACGCAACTGAGACGGCCATGAGGCTATCTCGTTCCATCCATTTTGACACCTGGAACTCCCCGGTGTGCTCGGTCACTTCAAGTTGCAGCCCCGTGCCTGGCACCTTTTCAGCCATCGCACCGCACCGTGCATGACCGCCACCGCTGCTCACCCAGCTCAACGCCGGCCATCGGCCGGGGAAGCCGCTCGCCTGCAACGATGAAGAGGACAACATCAGAGGTACCAGAAGCTGCGCGCCACCACCGAGTCTGAGGCCAAAGATCTTGGGTGCGGCCGGCTACGGGGTGGGGGAATGGAAGGGCAATCCTGTGCGTGCCGCCGTGCCGTGCGCACCGCTCGTGGTGTGCGCGCCCCCGGCATCGCCCTCCGTCCATGATCCGACGCTGTGCGGGGTGCTCAGAGGAAGGGCGGACCCACATGAAGGGCAGACGCACAGATCACGGGAGGGCAGGTGCACAGATCGCAGGAGGAGCAGGCCCACATGTAGCGGCAGAGCAGGCAGGGGCGCGCACGCCGCGCAGGCTACACACAGCGCACACCCTATTTTTTTCTGGGAGGGTGGCTAATGAGGAGGAGAGGAAAGAAAGAAGAAAAAGAAAAAAAACGGTGAGACCCACCTAAAAGCCCTTCAAAAATAGAGGTTTGGAAGAGAAAATTAGAAGAAGAGAAATTTAGAAATGTATGAAAAATATAAACTCATTTAAAGATCCTGCCGGAGTTAAGTTTTTACATCAAATCTCTAAATTTTAAAGTAGAAGTCCTACTGAAGTTGCTCTAACCTACATGGCTTTACTCGCCGGCTGCCGCCCAGACGCCCAGTCGTCTCCGACTCTCTTCTCCACTCTCCTCCCGAAAAGAGGAGTCCTCCGGTCCCCCCGAGCCGCCGCCGCCCCACGAATCCCCTCCATTCCGCCGCCGGCCACCGAAGGGTGCGACCCTGCTACCGCTGGGTGCTGGCTGTGGGTTGTGGCCCGTCGCCACCATGCAGGGCACAAGGCAGGAGGCCGCGCGCGCACGCGAACACCCCTCCACCGACTGTTGTGCGCCTGTGCTTGTGATGTGTTCGATTGTTGGTACTACCTCCATCCTTAAATATATGTCGTTTAGGACAAGCTATTTAGTTCAAAAATGAACTAATTTGCTTGTCCTAAACGTCAGAGGGAGTACTCGCTACCGCTGCCGTGCTGCCCTATGTGCCATGTTTTTTTAATTCAAACTTGTGCTGCCTGCCGAGCTGCTTGTTAGTGTGGTCACTGGAAGTATGATTTGAGTTAGTGTTGGCGTGTCGCCGTCTTGCTGCTGGTATTCTCACTGGATTCATTATGCAGATTGTTCTTATCTATGACCTGTCAACTATGGTTCATTTGTTGATGTGTGATGTAGGCATGGTTGTAACTATTGCGTCGAGCGAAATGTTTCAAGTGGTTACATGTGTTAGTGTTCCTGTTTTATGATATGTTCCTGATCGTAATATTTCGTTTCCGATATCTCATAATATCAAAAAAAAATTTCGGTCCGGCCTTTCCGCTCCCGTTTCCGCCTAAAAAATACAGGAATGGTTAGGGTGTTTTGCGACCATTTACCCTACACCCAATCCCACCCACGAATCATGCTCGGACTCGAGTTTCTTTCCTTCTCTGGTCTGCCGCCCACCCCCCTTCCCTCTTCCCCGCGACAGTGCTCCCTTCCTCTCCGTCCCCTCCATCTCCTCTCCTCCTAGATCCCTCCTCCGGCGCACCGTAGTCTCCCCTTCTCCCTTCGCTCTTGCGCACTTCGGAGCTCCTCTCGCGCGTGACGACCGCGGCGGGGGAGTTTCTCTAGCTCGCGCGCCCTCCTCCCTTCCCTATGTCGCTCCGGCCGACAGGATCTTTGCCGCGGCCAAGGAGGACGGCGAGGCGAGCAGAGGACGCGGTTGCGCCTACTGGCGATGCGAGTGCAGAGGAGCACAACGGCACCACGATCTCACCGGCAGCCTCCCTCCCTCCCTCTCCCCGGCGGATACCTCCCGATGGCCTCCCGGCGCGTGGGCGCGACACCGGCAGGTGGCGTGATCTCCGCGGCTCCTCCTCGTGGACGCGTGCCGCCTCGTCGCCCACCTTATCTGCTTCCTCTCCCGGCTTTCCCGCACTAGGAGTGGCTCCAATTCCTACGCCTTGCCACCGCCTGCCGCTCGGCCCCTAACTGCTACCTCGCCGCCCCCTGCGCTGCCTCTCTCGCCTCGGTCGGGGACTCGGGGGCGGTAGGGGCCGTGGCTGCCTGGCCAGCATCACCAAATCGTCAAGCCCCGTCGGCGGCAAGGTCGTTACGACATGTCAAATCCTTGCGGAGCACGGCATCGCACATCTCCGCTCGTCGTTCCCCTTCTACAGCAACTGAAGCCCGCCATTTGCAGCTCGATTGAAGCCTGCCGACCTCCAAATTGTTTGGAGACCAGCAGGCGATCCACCAGGCATCAGGACTCTGCTCCGATTTGCATCCCGCCGCCCCCAGCTCTGACCTGCCTTCCCGCTTGGCACATGCAACTCTGATTCAGAAGAGAGACAGTTTACAGAATTCTGCATCTAGTGCATCTTCAATATCTAGTTGATGTAGTACTTCTTCTATTAGATTGACATCCAAATCATTAACCACTAGGGCATTCACATGAGCTCTAGGCCTTTTTGTGCACTTGGCCAAATGGGATCAGTCAAATGGTTCTGACTAGTAGAAACAAAGATTGTTGAGCTTACATAAATCTCTCTTCTGTCTTTCTTTGCTAAGTTGTGTAGGCACATTAGTTTGCATCTTCTTATCAAACCTTGAGACATTGTTGGTATACCCTTTTGAAGTGTATTGTGGTTTGAGAAATTTGGATTTCCCTTTTTCAGTCAAGTGTTCCTGAACTTTGGCAATCCTCACAGCTGTCTCCATTGTCTGTGGCAGTTGAGACTGAACCACTGCCCCAATCTCTAGTTTGAGACCCCTAGTAAACTGGGTGATGGAAAACATCTTGTCATAGCCTGTATTATGCATTTCAATTAGGAACTGAAGGGATTCATATGCTGAGACATACTCTTCCACTGACCTAGTCTGTCCCAATTCCAGTAACTCATTCAAAGCATGTGGGTAGTCATAAGCTCCAAATTTATCCTCCATAGTAGTCATAAATTCCTCCAAATTTTGTGAACCCTTAAGTCTCTACACCTCAGCCCATCTACCTGCATTATCTTTCATGTGCATAGTAGCAGAAGTCACCCACAAATGATTAGACACATTGTAAATGTGAAAGAAATCTTCACACTTATGCCTCCACACTTTAGGATCTAGACCATAAAACTCTGGGCAGGATAATTTGGGAACAACATGCTTGTACCCACTGTGACCCTCTCCTCTACTGGTATTGTGACCAAATTTCGAGTACTGGTTGTGATGTCCTCCAGTGACTAGTGGTTGTTTCTGCTGAGGAATTGTATTCTTAGCATGGTGGGGTAGAGAGTGTACAGATCCGCCTTCACTATCATCGTCTGCCATACGATCCAGGGTGAGTTTAGCCACTGCCTGTCCTGTCGCCTCGATCTGCTTAGCTAGAAACGTCTGGTCGCGCAACACTTGCTCCAGAGCTTTAGTTCCCAACTCTTGATTCACCCTCATCTGCTCCTGTACACGACCAATGTCGCCTACTCGAGAGAATAGCAAATCGATACTCTCATTCATGTGTGTCCAACGATCTGTGTTGTGCTGTTCTGTCTCCTCCATTATGTCCAACACAAATCAGGTCTGTACTGAACGCTTGGGTAGCGCCGTGATTGCTGATGTCAACCCACCATGATGAAAAAAATCACCACCACACTTGATTAAGGTAAGTCGGCTCAGGACGAATCCCTCCCCACTTGCTTACCAAAATCCGTCTCCGCCGCTTGGAATTAGTGATCGATCAAGAGATTTTACGCGTAGACGAGCTACACAACCCGAATCGAATCTGATTCCCCTCCTTCGCCTCCGCAACTAGATCTGCCTTGGCTCCCAGAATTTTACACTCGAACAACTGCCGAGCAACCCTCACCGCAGCAAAATCCGTCACCAACTGAAGAAATCCGATACAATTGGAATGAATTCGGAGTCAACTCGCGCCGGAAATCAAGCCAATGGTAGTGTAGGAATTACAGGTTCAAGATCCCGCGTTACTGACATAGAATCTCGAGCTCCCAACCCACCCTGTTTGGTGAGCTCGATCGACAGGATTTGCGAGCGCCTGCCGAAAGCGAACCGAGGAACGATGAGTCTCTGATACCAACCGTCGTACCCGTGGCCGCCGATGATCACCGGTGACATGAGATGGACGGGATTGGATCAAGGGAGTGGATAGTCAAATTGAGGAGGAAAGGTTCCTCTCGAGTTCAGAGTTTTACTTGTGATAAAAGTTGGTCCTGTCTATTACAACTCGAGTGGCTTATAGCCCTCGGCACACTGGCAAGCTGGGCCCACATGTCGGCACCCGCTTACAATACGCAACGCACACGCTAGCGCTTCCTCATAGCAAAAACGTACTCCGTCTTCACTTCCGTGACGCGTCGTCGATGACAGACGGGACGTAATGCCTCTCCTCTCTGTCTCCTTCCATCCCCTTCCTCTGTTACTTCAATTGTCGATTGTGCCTGACTGCATGTGGTTGGTTTGCATATAAATCAGAGCACTCAGATTTCCTATGTTGCTATTTCACATATGATGTGCAGCGCTACTAATTAAGTCACGCCATTAGATCTAGACTAGCAGTGCTAAGAATTGGTAATATTATGGTCTGATATGTTTCTGAATTTTAGTGACACTGGCAGTGCTTGAAGAAGGGATCATTACTTAGCGCTTCGGCAAAGGCAATAGCACACTGAAGCTTATTCCATCCGTTCTCAAGGTCTACCTGTAGCTCTCACTCTCCGAGAATAGGTTTTTTACTATACAGTGGTAATTTTGCACTCAATCATATTTGTTAACCAATAACAAAAGTTAGCTCTATTTTGGATAGTGTGACAGAGCGTTGGAAGCACCCCTTGTCTGTTGCAAAAACTGTAGATTGTAGGCCTGTAGCTATGTTTTGTGGTCCTCGATACTTTGTAAGGAATCGTATGCTTGTAGCCTAAGAGGGGGAGGGGGTGAATTAGGCAATCTTAAAATCTTAACCTATGGTTTCACTACTTTTGCATAAAGATAAACTAGAACAAACTATCTAGATGTGCAACTATGGTTGTTCTAGTGTGAAACTCCCATCCCAAAACAAGGTTTGCAACCTATAGCCAATCCTAGCATGATACTACTCTAGGAAAGTAAAGGCGAGCAAAGATTGCAATAGAGTAAATGCGGAAACGTAAAGGGGGATGAGAGGAAGCAAACTCTTGACACACGATTTATCCCGTGGTATCGGTAGGCACTAAGCCACCTCTAGTCCACGTTGTTGAAGCACTCACACAAGAGTATTGCTTCCCGGTCACCAAGTCTCTCCCAAGAGCACCACTTGACTCGCCACAAAGGCTCGCCACTTAGGCACTCGCCAAGCTCCCTCGGTCACCTTGATGCCGCCTCCACTAAGGAGCTTCTCCACCAAGGAAGGGGGTCTCCACGTCCCCCGCACAAAGTGTCCTCACCACTCCACACCAAGCCGGAGGGTCGATGACGATTGCCGGTGAGCCACTTAGGCCCCAAGGCTTCCGGCGAACCTTGTACACCTTGATTCACTCAAGAATCACCTCACAAGGTTGGCACAACCTTGCACTCACTTAGCTCTAAGCTAAGCCTAGCACTAAGCACATACACTAAGCATATGCGAGTCTATGGATGAGTAATTAAGCACTTGGATGGATTGGATATGATCTTCTAGGTGTCTTGCACTCCTTTGCACTTCCACACAATCCAGCCACCACAAATGGGTGAGTGGAGGGGGTATAAATAGCCCAAGGCACTCAGCTAGCCGTTGGCTAACGGCCACTGAAAAAGGTAGCGTCGGATGAACCGATGCTATGCTTTTCCAGGGCACCGGTGCCTCCACGTCACTTAGCAGTTGCAGCTCTGCTGACACAACTGTTCCGACGCTATAAACCGACGGTGCGTCGGTTCATCCGGTGCTGAAGACCTCGCGGCCAAAACGTCTCTGTATGCTGCTTCGTGACCGTCAGATAGACCGATGCTTCCTCTTGACCAAGGCGTCGGTTCATCCGGTGCTCAAGAGGCTGTCTTGGCGCGTCTCTGTCTTGATTCAAACTGAGCGTCGGATAGACCGACGGTGTCCTCTCTCAGACCGTCGGATCATCCGGTGCTACTGTCTTCGCTGCTCCTCCTCTGCAATTCATCCGGCGCATCTAGAAACTGGACCGTCGGATCATCCGACGGTGTCATCTTTATTTTGCCTGCTGCGCAGTGTACCAAGTACACCGATGCTTGCACCGATGGTACCGTCGGTTCATCCGACGGTGTCAATTTCCTTCCTTTTCTTCCGCGGTTTTGACCCTTGAAAAATAGACTATCTTCTCATTTTGGCATGTGATATTTTTGCATCCTTGGGACCTAGAAATGTCTATGAAGACATGCTAAACAATGTGGTTAGTCCCATTGATCATGTTGTCATGAATCACCGAAATCATACTCGAACTAATGGCATATGAGGCCATGTTCGCTACATACTTTGAGGTAGTAATTGGAATTTTTTTTCTCTCTTGTTGCAGATGCTTTCCAATAGTGGAGAAGCAAAACTACGGTGCAAACTCAGAGCAATGAGCTAATGACCTTTTCTTGCTTCATAGTCGAGTTATGATTAAAAAATGATTGCTTTGGGGATTCTCCTGGAATTACCGAAAAGGATGGTTTTTCATCTGGTGAGAACATGAAGCTTCTGATTTGCTTGTAGATGACTTTTAGTCTATTCAAATTGATGTCAATAGCTTTGCTCCACATTATCCCTTTTTCGTAGCAAAAATGAGTGGTCTCTATTTTTAATTTGCGAGTAGTTACCAATGCCATCATTGATTGATAAGCATCTTTATATTAAATCATCAGACTTCTTGCTGCTTATATTAAATCATTATCCCTTCTGATTTTTATTTGAAGTTGGCTGCAGCAATTTTTTTTTAAATTGCTGCAGCCCCTTACCCTTGATGATCAATTTACTTCCAATTTTTATTGATCATATCCTGATTTCCTTTTTTTTAATCTGTTCAATGGTCAATTGATCTACACTCTTATTCTCACAGTGCATGCAGATTGGAGGTCCAGATCCTTATTGCCATTACATGATTTCTGTTGGTTGACTGAGATGCTCTGTTGGAAGCCATAAGCCCATAACACGTGCCATTGACTATTAGCTTCATTTTTCTCCAAATGTTTTAAGATTTATGCATTGAATTTTTGGCCTTGAACAAGTTAATCAATGAATATACACTGGCTGTTCATTTTCTCTTTACTGTTACCAGATCATCTTCTTACTGCACAGGAAGCTGCAAGAAGATTTAACTGATGAAATGATCGAGTTTGTAGGCGGAGAAGGTATGTTTCTTTCATTCAGTCCTTTACATCTTCCATGAATCAACACAAGAGATTCATTCCAGTGGCGAAGCCAGCACCGGAGCTCAGGGGGGGCTCCCGCTGCCGTCCACTTCCTCCAGCCCTCCATCCCCTCTTCTTCTTCCACCTCCGGCCTAGGGGGGGCTCAGGGGGGCTTCGGGGGGGCACCGGCGGTAGGGGGGGCTCCACCCCCCCCCCCCCCCCGCCCCACCGCTGGCTCCGCCGCTGATTCATTCCTTATTTCACAGCCGCCAACAGCAGCTTCATGTATGAGCATGCATGGTATGCACGGAACCTGGCATATAATCTAGAGCATTGCTTTCTTGAAATTGATTGGAGACTTCTCCGTCTCAATTTAGAGGTTTGTTGACATGGCAAAAACAATTATACTTTATGCACAATAAGATTCAGAGCTATCTATGATTGCAAAATTGCTACTTGCAGCTACATATAAAATTCTTATTTGAAAATGCTCAACAAATTTATACTTGGGTTGCTTGCATGTATGGACTGTCTTTATATGTGATGGACCTGATGGTTTAATTTTCAAGTGACTAATATATCTCATTTGAAAACTATTATTTCACATACTGTAACATATTAAATATGTGATGATGGGCTTTCTTTATAATCTTGGGTTCAAATGCTTTTCTTTGTTTGCAACAGAATATGTAAGAACAAAATACCATATTCGGATGATTGATATTTGTGATCTATTTATAGAAAAATAGAATGCAAAAAAGTGTAGATAAGTCTGAATTAAGATTTGGTTTAGATGTCTTTGATCCAGCATCGCAACTATTGTCAAATTACATGGTATATCTTGATGGTGCATTCTGCACAAAAAAGCATTTGAATGGTACTTCGATTAAATTGTTCATGTCAGGAGAGGGGGAGGTATAAGACTGAAAATTTATTACTGCTTATACTTCCTTTTGAGAGCAGTGCTCGTTTCCTTTTCCTTTTGGTTTATGATATTAGTAGAACACAATGAGGAGGTTTATAGATGAGCAGGTTTATGCTACAAAAGTTAACGGTGTCTAGGTTGGCACCACACATTTAGGCAGAAAGAAAAGCTACAACATTTATATGCAGAATGATTGCTACATTCATTTTGGTTGAGAGGCTATTTTTAAAATCTTCATTTCTAATCAGGGTAGGTTCGAGGAATTCTAGAATGATGGAAGTAAGATAGCAAAATTACTCTGCTCTGCTTATGCATTGTCATGTTGGTGCAATGAGAACCACCAGCATAATCGGCGCAATATAAGAAAGTAAAATTAATTAACGTCAACTAAAGTACACGAAAATGCAGCGCATATGTGTGTTGTAAATTACGTTTTGAATGAATTATACTAATTTATGGTTAGTATTTTGTTTTGCAAGAATTACTGTGGTGCACGTCGTTCTAACATGCGAGCCACAGCTAGCCCTGCCTATATAAATTCAAGCTACTTGCCCACATGCATTATTCTTCGTAAAAAAAAAGTAACGTGGTCTTCCTATGAGCAGAGTTTTCTGTTTGATCTGGTCACTAACGTCTATCGTGAATGTCCAATGTCAACTCAGCTCGAACAATCATATACTAAGATTATAACACCAGCCCATCTGAACAGCTGAGCTTTTGACGTTTCGTTAACAACGTCGAGCAGAGATGTAGTGTAGTGCAAAACGCCGCGCTGTCCGATGTGTGGGGTTGCACACGCACCATGGCGCCACCCTAGCTAGCAACAAATATCCAAAGATATATATGCGCCATTGGTTATTAATTAATTAACTTATTGAACCGTCAAACAACCAACGACGGCCTTTGTTTTACTCCCTCCTTTTCTTTTTATAAGGCACGACGCGACATGACACGATCTTCAAAATTAAACTTTGACCATCTATTTCTCTTATATTATATTTTTTATGGTTATAAATATATAATCATTAGAAAGTATATTTGATGACAAATCCAACCATATCAAATTTACACTACAAAAATAAAAATTTGATACGTAAATTATTTGTCAAAGATCGTAAAGTTTGAATCTTAATTTGCGTGCGCGCCTTATAAAAAGAAAAGGAGGGAGTAGTATCCAACAGTTGGTTATGCTTGCTTGTAATTAAAGAAAGATGCATTGTTTGTCATACATTCATTCCAGCCTCCTTATGGATGCATATCATCATGGAACAACTCCAAAACGTAGTGTTTGTTTACTTAGAGCAAAATAGCTGTGGTTGTGACTTCTCTGTATTTTTAATGTCACATGTGGGAAAAAAGCTGCGGGGAGCCATTATTTTTGGCTTCACCTCCCTAATACAAATTGCAAAATGGCTTCTCCATGACTTCAGGTTGAAAGTCGTTTTTTAGTTAGATATTTAGCAGGACTTCTGTAGAAACCGGTGGAGAAGCACTTGAAAAAGCTCTGCCAAAGGGCCCCTTAGTCTTCCCATCAGCATGTTTGGCCGAGCTGAGCTATACGCTCATATGGCGGCAAGCGTGCAGCGCCTCGCCTCTATAAACAGAGCGCCCTCGATGGGTATTGAGACAGACGTACAGCATCTACCACTTATTTCTTCTTGAAGTAGAGGGGAGCGAGGGGAGGAGAAGATGGCGGAGATAAAAATTAAAATGGACAAGACGGCGATCATCCTGTCCGCGACTGTCGGGTCTCTGGGATTGTTGAGTGCCATCTTGGGATTCGCGGCAGAGGGGGCAAACACTACTGTGAGCATTACTACTGGGGAATATATCAGGTGGAAACCAACCCTTCCGTGCAAACTATGAAAACTTTAATCTGAGCCACATGATGTTGATCCAAGGGAAGACTTATGGAAGGTGGGAGGGGTGATGTGCAAAACTCATGAGAGGTGGGAGGGATGATTTGCAAAGACACTTTTGCAAATCACCCCTCCCACCTCCCATGAGCACTCCTTTGGATCAACATCGTGTGGCTCAGAGTGAAGTTTCCATAGTTTGCACCGAGGAGTTGGTTTCCACATGATACGTTCCCTTACTACTGATCTCTACTATACCGTTTGCGGCATGATCTTGTTGAGCTGTACGCGCGCGTGGTGGCCGTGGCGTGGCTCTGTGCGTGTACTATACGCATGCATACATGAGAGCGTCGTCCTTGCTTACGAGTTCATCAACAACTTAACCTGCAGTACCCGACGCCCGCGCTGGGGATCTGCGCCCTCGTCTTCCTGTTGATGGCCCAGATCACCATCTCTGCGGTCAGCGGCTGCTGCGGGTGCTGCAAGTCCCGTGCAATTCCTTCCGAGACCAAGCGCATCGTCGGCATTGTCTGCGCAGTCGGCTCCTGGTGAGTGACCCGTACATCTACCGCTGATGGTGAAGATACAAGATGGAGTATCTTCATCATCAGCGGAGGAGTATGTACCTCTGAACACCAAGACAAGATGATCAGCAAATTAATGTGTGCGCCGTTCCATGCAGGATTGCGGCGGTGGCCGGGTGCGTGATGTTCGAGGAAAGCGCGGGCCTGAACTTCAGGGGCTACTACATAGGCGGACTCTACGCCGGCGGGGGAGTGCTTGCCCTCGCCGCCACGGCGCTTGGCATCGCCTCCTACATCTTGCTGCGGGATCAGCCGGCGGCAGACGCTGCGCCGGCGGCCGCAGCCAAAACGGCAGGGACGGAGCAGCCAGCGCCTGCTGCCGGGATCGCAATGGGCCAGCCACAGTTCCCGCCGGCAGCGGTCGCAGGCGCGCCAAACGTGCACTTCCCTGCTCAAGGTCAAGGGTGGCGGCACCGCGGCAGGTGTAGCTCCCGACATCGTTTAGTGTCGAGAGATGGCGTGCATGCATGCTTTAGTGTTTTTTTTTTCTTGAGGGCACATGTCAGATCCTGCATTTGTTTGGTTGTTTTTGTACAATGTATTATTTATCGGCGCATGCATAGATGGTCTGTGTCTACTGTATATTTTATATTGGGAAAGAATAATCTTGTGTACTATTGCAGAATTTATCATGCTGTAGGAATCTTTCATCCGGTTTGATCTCTACCCCGTTCTCAGCAACTTTACAACAACAAACTCTTTTTTCCATATAGTAGATTTTTTTAGAACGGGATCAAGTTTCATTAAAATATAACTTCTTTTATAAGTTATAACTGAGACTTTAACATAAAGTAAAATTACATTGAAGTAAGGCACTATATTTCTACTCTTCGTCTTCCTTACAGCCGGCACCGCTCACTACTTCGGGGAAAATCCATCACCGTGGAACAACATCAAATTCGAACTGAACCGCAGTATCAACCAACAGAAGACTCCACATATGTGATGGTCGCAAAAGAGGCGTCGTATTCTCAGCCGCTGTAGGGAGTAAAAGACACCAAAATTACATCGACAAAATCTTTTGAAGGTTGAACCGAACATAATATCCGTTGGCGCCGTTAGTAATTACCAACAACAACCGAAAGAATAGACCCGCCGCCGCCAATAGTAACACCAGCGATCGGAAAGACGATTCCACCCGAGAAGAAAACTGATCCAATCCCTCCTCAAAGAGGATTAGGCCAACGTACCTCGATCCCTCAATGAAGAGCACGACGTCTCCGAAGAAAACGACACATTGCATCCCCTGGAGGAGATCCAGTACGACATGGAAAGTCAGATCGAAAACATCGAAGAGACGATCCAAGACCTAACCTATTTATTCTAGAGGAAAGCAAAATTGAGGAAAAAGGCCTAACAAAAAGTAGATAGATCAACTAAAGGGTCTACTGGAGGATGGACGGACCCCCGCTCTCCTTGCCGACGGCTGGAAAGCCGGAGACGAGAGGAAACAGGGGTCAGAGACGTGGACGGCGGCGGCGGCCAGGCAACCAGCGGCTGGTTTCGCCCGAGTCGCCCCTCGAGGGCCACGCGGGGGACAGGGGGCTGCCGTTCAACCGAGCAGAACCTCTTCTATAGTAGATATATTATTGTGCATCTACGATTTACTGTGACTCTGTGAGGAACTTGCCACCTGACCTCATTGTTTTTGCCGTCTAGTCCCATCCCTTAGTTTGTGCGTTTTAATATGCTTTGCAATGATGTTTTGTACGTAGGGCATATATGATTAGTATGTGTGCTTTCTACATACAAAAATTGTATTTACAACCTGTACCCACAATTAAATTTCTCATCAATCTGTCATGTAAGTGCACATTTGTTAAGTACAATATATAAACTTATGACATTCAAATATTTTGTACTTATTGTCTATTGCATTCCACACGCAAATAAATGCTAAAGAATGGAATGACATTCCATAGTAAACAAAGTATGTTGCTTATCCCATTACAAAGTGTCAATCCATACAAGATGTCTAAAAAGTACATTGCAACCATGAAAAAGTTCTATACAACAGGGGAAAATTCACCCCAAATGAATTTCCAGGTGTTGTCGACAAGAGCAGTTTTAAAATAAATGAGCATCTGATCAGAGTTTTGTGCATCTACGGTGCAATGCATTCAATCAGAATTTCCACAGATTCTCTCCTGCAAAGCAACACCACCAAACAATTTTCGTTGCAACATTACAGCAACACGATGAGTTATTCCTTCTAGAGGTAATTAGTTTTAACTGGTTCCCCATAATAAAATAAAGGCCATAAAACATCAGCTATAGTTTGAGTGAAGACACATATATATTTGCTATGGTAAGAAAATTTCGGTAAGGCTTTTTATGAATTATATGCATTAATTCTTTTCCTTTCTGCGAAGAAATTATGGCCAAAATAGCCATCATGAGAGGTTGATCTAGATACATCACTAGGTAGTACTTTTGCAGCAATGTGTAAAAGAATGTCAAGGACTGAAACAAAATTGGGGAGGCCAAGTTCTTTTTTTAAATGAAATGAATAGACTCTTCAAAAAATTTGTGTTGTGACAAGTTGGCAAGCTCACTTGATGTGGAATGATCTCTCAACACTGATCAATGGCGTGACTGGTAGAAACGGGGTCGATTGCAGAACACACGGCCATTGGTTCTGACATATTGTGATATGCCAATGCAAAGACCGGCCCACATAAGTGACAGCATCAAGTGGCGAGCATCATTCCGTGCTGTAATGTTATAAAAGTAGTTAGTTGTCCAAATTTCGCAATGTGTAAATGTGTAACTATAGTTCTGTAAACATGTAATATATAGTTGATAAAAGACAATCTGCCCATGAATTCCTAGAAGTAGTGAAATGTCTAAAGTATACTCTAATCTAAACTTCAATTTCGTGAGTGACTAATATATGAACTTTGTATGCAGTTATCTTTATTACTATCATCCACTGAATATCAATTCCACAGTTGTTCTCATTAACTTTCTATGAGACTTTGACAAAACTACATTTTATTTATTTTATTTTCGAAGAAATTGTGTGGTAGAGAAAAAAAGGTAAACCTCAGGGCACATCAATATACAAGATGAAACTATGGCTTGTTGATTATTACTTTTTTTCAAAAAGAAGAAAAAATATGAATCTTTTGTCAGAAATCATACCTTGTCTTAGTGATATAATCATGAATGAAAGAGCTAGCAAAACCAATGCAAAAGCAAGACGGAATGACTGCAAATAAAGCAAAAATATAGGATTATTGTGTTGCAAATAAACTAAGAATATGTAAAGTTCTAATCACAAGTAGCATCCTAAAAGAAATCCTTTATTAGAATAAACATAAATCTCTTGCATTTTGGAATAGAGGGAGTAGCATACACAATTAGAATATGATGTAAGTTGCCTAAATTGCTTAATTCATCTAAGAAAAGTTTATTAATTATTTTTTTAGTTGCAAAAACTTCACATGCTAGTTCCTTCTAGTATAAATCATTTTACCAACATATATAATGCCATAGAAAGAATAATTTGATATTTAATAATAAGCATGGAGAACAGTAAAAAATCACAATTAGGAAGTATTGTGGTGGTCTCATCTCGTAAAAGATTAATTTTAAGCAATGTCAATTGTACCCACCGTGTAATTCTCCAGAAGTCCTGCTTTACTTGTAGGTGCCATGTCCCGACTAACAGATGAGATGTAATGTCCTTGAAGAAGATCCATGGCATCCTATATAAGATAACAAGCATGGAATAAAGATTGGCTACACTTACGATCCATTTTTTTATTTTGATGAATACATATTTTGATTGAGGAAAGCTATATCATAAAATTAACATATAGGTACCCCTCATAAAGATACCCCGTACTGATGCATGGGGTTTGTCATATCCTATATATGGGAAAAGTAAAGGGTACACAGACTGAGTGTATCCGATGGAAATAGTAAAACTTTTGCAAATGTTGAAATTCAATTTTGAACCATCCAATTGTTTTCCAACGGACAGGTTCAAATGTCCCCTTGAACCGAGGAACATATATAATTCCTGAATTTCACCCTTAAACCATGTGACCTTCATCCTTAAGCTCTAAGCCCTAGCTGAAAATATGATACAAATCACTAGGTGCGGACAATAGTTGATTAAAGACCCCTACCATTTAAGAGATTATCTCTAGGAACAATTGAAGTTCAGCTCACAGAATCACTCATTGCAGGACCAGAACAGATGGTAATTTTTGAATGAGCTAGAGGGAGATGAGGGAATCTAGGGGTGTCAAGGCTGGTGTGAGGGACCACTAGTCAAGGAACATGAGAAGAAGACATTTTATTTTCCTTTTGCAAAATGTATTGGTAGGGAAAGGCATAACATGTCAGTGGTACATGAACTAATAGTTCCAAATCAAAATTTGCACATTTCAATAATTTTCATCCAATACCCTACAACACAACAGGTATATGGTTGTGTGCATAGCATTTTCTGTATCCCAGAGAACAGAAAATAAAAGGTACAATAACTCAAATCTATGTCAATCCTACCCATCACATTGGGTCTGTTTGGTTCCAGAACTAATCATATGAATATATAAAGTTACCTGCTTAGTACCATCTACAAAGTTGTTTAGGTAGTATCTAGCAAGTGCATTCCAAAGATCATTTAAAATTCCCTGAGTAGTTCGTTTCCCATACCTAATGGATAAGACAAATACAAAATAAGGATAACATAAGAATGAATGCATTTTTTGATTACATAATAAAACTAAGGTAAGTAGCTCACTTGAGCTAGAAATGAAAACATTCTAGCTCAATAGCACAGAAAAATGTATAATTTTGAAAATTTTAAAAACTCTATTAAAATGTATCAATATAATTTTCCAAAAAGTAACATTTTTGATTAGCTGAAAATTTTTCCCACTATACAACACCCATTAATTCCACGTATAGTAAATATATTGTTTATTGGGAAAAGTCTATTTTGCTCCCCTCACCCATTCGCTTTGTCTGATTAACCCCCTGAACAAAATCTCGCTCAATTTACTACCCTAAACTATTTCACTTGGTCCAACATACCCCCTAATTAGATTTCTCTTTTTTGTTTCTTCATGTATGAGTTGAATTTTGAGTTCAAATTTTGTAAGCATATACAAAACATGATGCCTTATGTTCAACAATTATACTAAGAATCTGTCATGGTTATTTTCATAGGTTAGGAATATTTTTAATACAAAATTCATTTTAGATTGCTAATAATGATGTGAAGAAGTAGAAATAGTGAATTACTTAAGCCATGGTTAGTGCCAAGTGAAACTTGAAAGTAGTTAGTTCAATGCAGGATCCCCACATGGCCAGATCCATATAGTTTCATAGAAAAAATGATGAGCTAAGGTGCTAAGAGACAAGAGGTATACATAATTAAATGCTTCAATTTGTGGGAATAGCAAATGAAGGAAGTAAGAATGGCAACAATTGCAATTCAATTGGGAAATGAGAAGATGTAGAACTATTTCTCTAGAAATTACCGAACAAAGTCTCCTTTTAGAGCAGGAGTCCCAGAATACTGAGTGCTTATTGCATCTCCATGATTTGCCCACACTGAAATGAAGCACAATTGTTCATGGACATGTGGAACTAGAATATTAAATAGGAAGCATGATCAATAACTACTAGACATGATACTTACAAACTTTATAATTTGCATCAAAATCTACAAAGTTACTGACAGTATCATTAGCACCAAAAACACCTATTCGTCGGAGCTGACTTTCCAGAAGTGTTCTCCCAACCATGCTCTGTTATTCATTATAGAAAATATCATAATTTATATAAAATATTGAATATTGAAGTTAGATAATGATAGAACAATAGGATGGGACATGTCAACATGAAATTACAAATACTTTTAAATTGAACTAGTTGATATTGTGTGGATAGACATATTTGAGACAACCTTATCAATGATGAGGCATGTAATGGCTGCATCAATAGTATGTATTTCTCAAGCAGGCAACCATAATTGATTTGTGGATCATCCAACACAAGTATAGCATCATAGATCATGCTACCTAGCTTTCATGGTAAACGAATTCATAAGTAGACTTTCATTTTGTGCTATTTAAAGTTGTAGACTATTTTGTTTATCAATGCATCTAACCATACGTGTTATACTACAAAATAAAGGAACCTTCACATCTCATAATGTAAGTATTATTAATTTTTTTGTTCAAAATGTGAAATCAATAATGATGCCACATAGAGAAATTTATATCAACTAAAGTTCACTGACATGGTTGATAACCCAAATTTTATTTTGAAATAACATAAAGAAATATGAACTTGGAAGTACAAACCTGAGTTACATTAGTACGGTCTAAACAATCAACACAATTTGTTCTGACAGTGCCAGTTTGCTGCTCAATTTTCTCACCTTTATCACTCAAGAGGAAGTACCTATCCAAAAATTTTTGTAAGATCATGCAATGCAAATATAATAATATGATGTTTTTATAACAAAGTATGATGATCATCAGATATATGATGTATTTCATATCCATAACTGACTCTTGCTAATCTAACAGGATAAAGAATCATTGACTATATACCAAAAGAGACATAATATTCCACTGCCTTGACTAAATATCAAAACCTAAGAAATGCTAAAGGAAGATTTTTTTTTGCTAATCTAAAGCATGAAATTGTTGATATCTTTATATTTGGTGAGATTTTCATATTAAAAAGACAATACCATATGCCAAGCACACTCATTCTTCCACAAGCATAATGAACTGATGATGTTTTTCAACATGGTAAATATAGAGCATCATCAACTGGTAGACAATTCAAAAAGCAAGATACATATGCAACTGCAGCGATGAACACTAGAGGGAAGTGCAATGGACCAAAAATAACACCAAATGTCTATTCTAAAAGTTGAAAATTAGTATAAAAAATGTAAAGTACACACTTGAGCTTCTTGAGATAATCCTCAATTTGATCGTAGAGCTGAGAAAGACGCTCAAAGTGAATATGACCACATATTTTATGGAAATCAAAATGCACAAATCTGTAATGGGTGGATATAGTGCAGTTAGTAGTAGTAATAAACATAAAAAAGAGGAAATGAAAATAAGGGAAAGCACCTTATATCTTCACTGATTATAGGTTCAATAGATTTTGCATATCTTTCATAGAGTCGACCTTCACCACCATGCTGAATATATTTAGAAAGGTACAAGAAATTAATAAGGAAAGAATCAAGCCATCAACTATTTTTTGTTAGGCTGACAAAGAAGCATATACGAGCACAATTATTAAGATGAGAAAATGATCAATACATAAATATTGATGACTCCTAGAATAAGTAGCGTAAGCTAAAGGGGATAACCTAGTTCAATTTTGAGTGATGAAAAAATGCAGAACAAAATATGCTATGGAACTGCAGTAGTATGCAAGCTATAATTGAGAGGTGTTTCCTTATGCCAATAAAAATATAAGTTAGTTTGGACTTCTATGGTTCAATACTTACTGTGTTGACAAGATCAACAGCTACAACAGCTCCATATTTCTTTTGTAAATCATGAAAGTGTCGCTCAAGTACACGAGCCTTCAGCACATGTATAAAGGGAAAAAAGAATTGAAAACTTGTTATTGTCTTGCATTCTAATGCGCTGAAGGTGAATGCTAGTTATAATTAGAGAAGAAAGGGTTATTGGAGTACAATGTTCTTTAAAATGATAGAAGCATTAACTGAGAGATCTTACCGCCTCGTCTACTCTTACAACATCAAAACTGGGTTTGTATGTCAGGTCAACAATCTGCTCCCAAAGAAAAGGCATCGAACCTCGAACCTTCAAAAAAACAAACTATTTTTTATTAGTTTTTAGGAGGAAATTTAGACAATTATTTATTATGAGGACTAATAGATCACAAACAATTCGGAATAACAAAACCATATAAGAAGGAAAATCATATGGTACAGCTCTTAAAGTCCATAAATTTAATAACATAATACTACAAAACATTTTATCTGAGTTGTTTTAGGAGAAACCGTTAGATAATAATTTATTATGAAGGCTAACAAAACATGAACAAATTAGCATAAAAATTGTATAAAAAGACAAAAGTGACAAGAAGACTTATAAACACCCATAAATTTAATAAGCAAATACTATAAAACATTGATTTTAAGTTATGCAACGAGATATACCTGCACATAGGATGCTGTGAATCCTTTTGATTGCACGATCTGCTCTGATTCTACAAAGTTTGCAGCATAACCCTCTGGATCTGCTCCTCGCCTCCACATCCGAGTACCTTTAGCAAAGAAGATAGTCTAAGGACCTAGGGAAAAAGTCTGAATTGATCCAATATTGCAAAAATGAGATAAAACGAGTGATAAAACTTATTTTAATGCTTGGTAATTCTTACCTATCCTCCGTGTGCACCTTCGTGCAATAAGGGTCACATTTACCTTTTCTGACCGAACTTCTGCATGGATGCTCTGAAAACCTATTATTTAGTTAAGTTGCAGCAACTCAAATTGACATATGACCAACATAGAAGTTCAAAATAATTAAATTCTAAACTAGTGAGATATCAAAACTCATTACAATGAACCAAGGATACTTCCTTGTATAACTGGTAACAAGTACTGGTGCATCTGTTAAGGGAGAAAAACAAATCATAACTAGTGGTACTTACATCCATTTAAACTAGAAATAAAGTAAATAGAAACCTAATCTCACTTTGTTCTCAATAAGACGTTCCAACAAGTATCCATTCCACAGAAATCTTGGTTCTGCCTGGAAAAAAATGTTACATATTAATCATATATATCTTGTAAGAGTAATTAGGAAATAATTACATGCAAAGAGTATTGCATACATAATGCACCTTGATTCTTAATTGTATGGCTCAGCTTCAGATGACCACTAATCAATAAGATAACAATTTTAACTTGACCTAAGAATATTTACTATCTATCTTGGACTACTTTGGTTCATTATTCAAAGAACATTAGTAGCATGGTATACTTAGGACATAAGAGAAAATCTCATTATGTGCAAACCTAAATGTGAAATGTATTTACACTTACTTCCTCTATCCCAAAAAATAAGTCACCTAATAAATTTTATGACACACTCCCTCTACCAAATTGTAAGTCATTCCAACTTTCTTGAAAAGTCAAATCATCTCAAATTTATATAATAAAGTACTAGCATTTATGATACTAAATAAGTAGTACTAGATTCCTTATTTCATAGTATATTTATTCGGTGCTATAAATATTTGTAATCCTCCGTAGGTCAAACATAAAATGGTTTGACTCTCCAAGAAAGTTGGAATGAGACCTACAATTTGGAACAGAGGGAATATCAACAAGGAGAGGTAAAATGACCTTGCTGCCCCTATGTATTAGGCACATTTGGTGCTATTAGAGTAGCGCATGTCCACATGAACAAGAATGACTATTTTTAGGAAAAAATTTTGTTCAGATTTATTGAAGAGGCCAGTGACCAGATATTTAACATAGGAAACAACCAAAATAAATTTTGTTATTTTATTTTACATTGTTATCTCTATAGATATCAAAATCAATCAATTAAAACAAGTTCTTTTTGGAATTTTGAATGAAATACATAACTACATCAAGGTAAAAATAAAATATAAATCACACCACAGAATCCAATGGAGAGATAGATGATTCAAAGAAGAACTTTAATTGATAGTGAAAAAAGAATGTAAATGTAATGCTTAAGTAAAGAATTAAGAAGACTCTAAGATTCCTTAGAAAGGAGGTAGCAAACCTGTCTCCAAAGTGGAAGTGACTTGAATTCATCACCTAGTTCATGTAGCCTTTGTGAACTATAAAATAAGTAACAAAGATGACGACAGTGCAATTCAGTGACAAAAGAAGAAAAATACAAATGGCCAGCATTTGCACATTATACAAATCAACAAATATAAACATGGCCAAATTTTCTAGGATGTGCATATATTATTTGAAATATTCTCTAACACATAAGACTTATCAAAATAAATTTTAGAAGTCATTAAACTTCAAAACTAATGTGTAATACTTACGTTATTGTTAAGTTGGACTCGTAGGAGAAGTACAAGCCTATGGTTCTCTCTGCAGCATTGAGGAGTTCCGAAAATTCCGTGTCCACATTTTTCTGTTGATAGTTTGCTTGAATGATTAATGCAATAGAGTCAGAAACATTGAAATTGAAATAAATAATTATTATTATACTTGCTCATCAGAAGCATTAATAGAATTATTGCAGGGCAGAACTCTTAGGCCTGCCACTTTAAAAACTGCATGTCCCAAGTAGGATCCAACACAATCACGTTCAGTGATCACCAAAAAATATGTCCCAACTGCAAGTTTGAGCACTCCTATGACACCAAACACAATTTGAACTTTTGGATTTGTAGAGGGGCCACGTTGTGGCAACTCTTCCACTAGACTCATTGATCCATTGATCCGGCTAACTGAGAAAAAAAGGTCAGCAAGACCATCAATCGGTTCAAATACATATTGATCTGCAAACTCCCACAGCCTGAGTCTTGTGTGGAGTTTTGGTGAAGGACATGAGTTATTTGGCACATCCATGATGGGATACCTGAAACATTGACCATGAAATATTTTGATGAAGATAATATAGTAGGCTCATTCAAAGTAGAGCAAATAAAGTTCATCTATTAGAATCGATGTGTGTAAAGACAAGTAGAGCAATATCATAAAAATATAGAAAGATCATGTATTGTGACCATATAAATAATTTTTCAACATAGATTCCAGCATTATATCCACAACATTCAGAGTAAGTCGTTTGCTTTAGATGGATACAAATATAATCAGTAGGAAATAATGCTCTCAACTAGTGAACAAGTGGTAGCATCAATTGAGCCGAACAAAAGAGATTTTGAGGCAACAAATGAAGAACGATTCTGAAAACATAGTGCCATGCACCCTACTACTAAAATGTCATCGGTATATTTTATAAAAATGCAATTAGTAACTAGCCGCTGCCCCTAACAACCAGCAACTAAGCTAGTAAGATAATTTGGTTGCAAAATGTGACATTAAAGTATTTTTGTTTCAAAACAATATACTGAGTTATCTAACCTCATGGGATACAAAACAATTGAGTTGAAACTAATTGGACAAACAAAACCAAAGCAAGACACAAAGAATGTACAACATATTTAACAAAAAATTCCATCTGTCCCCCCTCCATTACAAAATTTTAGGCATCTTAAAAATATACTCATTTATTTTCATAATTTTCTAAAACTAAGTACTATCACCATCCTTCAGCATTGAATCACAAGCTAATGCAAATAAAAAAGTTCCAAAATAACATTAATGAAATTTGAAAGATCCCAATGTATCCACAACCTATGCCACTTGCCACCACCCAATATGAAAGGAATCAACACTACCAAACACAATCATAGGAAATTCTAGAGGACAACCACTTGACCCCGCATGCTCAATCACAAAACGTGCAGAGGAAGCCTAATTGTATCATACATATTACCAAAGCGGCTATGCAGGAAGCATCTAGCTCCTCGATTACTGAATGAATTAATGTTGCATGCAAAGCGGATCAAAGTTACCAGAGAGAAAACGGTCAACAGGAGCGAGGATTGGATCCTGGGCGTGAGCAGTGGAAGATGTGATTTGGACAGAGAGTTGAGCAACTCAGGTCCGCGGTGTGTGTGACGGGGTGGATGGAACAAGAAGAGATGGTGATGACGCCCATGCGGGGAGAAATATTGGCATCGGGAGGGAGGGAAGACGGAACACATGCAACTAGCCATCACTGAAGGCGACAAATCCACCACTTGTCGCTTGAAGAATGGAAGTCGGAAGAGCACTAGGACCCATATGCGGAGCATATCAAAATGTCAGTGTTTAATGGGCATTTGAATAAGTGAAGGAGCAATAGTGTAGTGATGCATGTGAGAATGTTGATGAAAAAATGACAAATATTAAATGAATTGTCCAACTTAAATTCCGATTGCACCATTAAGCTTCTTAAAGCAAGATCTTCAAAACAAGATCATGCATGCTTGACTATGTTTAGATGATATTTTTACAAATGTTTTTTTATAAAGACAAAACATTTTAACCTAGCGAAAGGAAGTAGCAAGTAGTGATCGTCCCTCATCGAGAACACACAAACTCGTCACTAATTCAAAGTTAAAGGAAGAATCGAATCATAAATAATGTTGATGAATCAAATCAAGCCTGGAGCGGCAGAAAGCACCTACAGATGAAAAACAGATCAATCCAATTAGGAGAAACAGGTAAGTACAAATAAAATTTTTAAAAAGAACTACCGTTGTTTGCCTCGGTCAAGGAGAGGGTGGACGCGTGGAGCATGTCATGCATGCACCATCAGCTTTGGTGGCAGAAACTGGTGGTGGGCATGATGACAGGACCTTCTTGTTTGACGGACAATCGGTTGATACAGATTCATGCGGTGTGTTTAGAGCCCAAACTTCACCTAAAATATACTATGCAAAAAAAAGATTCCTCATCACATCAAACATCACATAAAAAATATCGGTACATGCATGGAGTACTAAATGTAGATGAAATCAAAAACTAATTACACAGTTTGGATGTACTTTGCGAGACGAAGAATCTTTTGAGCCTAGTTAGACCATGGTAGGACAATATTTATCACAAACAAACGAAAAGTGTTACAGTGCTTTTCAGTTCGGAATAGTGCTTTTCAGCCCAAAATCCGTGCAAAATCTCAGAATTTTGTATCCCATTTTTGGGATCTAAACACACGCATGATGATAAGGGAGGGCGTCGTCCGGGCCCGGCTCCCTGTGCTTCAGGGTTGTGTGGGCTTACAGGTCTGCCGCATTCAGAGGATCAACGATGTGAGGACAACCTGTGGTCCGCCCGCCGCGCACTGTAGCCTGTGCCGCAGTCGATTTGACGTTGTACTGGACGTTGTCCCCGACCCTGATGGACGGAATTGCTGTGGCAGGCGTATTGCTTTGAGGGAGGAGCGCATCAGTGGACGAGCGGCGGTGCCGAGACCCTCGCGCGGCGCGTACGTACCGCAGCTCACAAGGTGGACGCGTCTCGCAACAAAAGATCCAACGATGGCTGCATCTATCCAATTTTGCTCCTCAAAAAGTGGCAAACCCGAAACTTGTTGTTGATGGCGTGGGTACATGCAGCAGGTAGAGGGATATACGATGAGATAGAATGGGATTTTGGCAGTCTTCCTTTCAAATTTTTTTTTTGGCATAGTCATTTTTCTTCAGGAACATATTTGATGCAAACCAATCTCTTCGTGCAAACATGCAAACTTCTATGATGTTGATCCAAGGGGCACATGGTGGAGTATGAGAGGGAATTTGCAAAAGTGTTATTAAGGGCAGGCGTTTAAGTGTAAGATTACCTAATTAATCTCATGCGCCTCTTTAGATCAACATCATGTGACCCAAATTAGAAGTTTGCACATACAGATTGATTTGCACTCGATACATTGTCTTTTTCTTCTTGTGGTTTTCACTCATTTTCAACACTTTCCCACTATCTTTGACCTATCAAGTGGGTCCAACGGAGGGGATACATGGAGGTATATATGCAGGTGATAGATATTTTCAATTGTTTTGCATATGAGCCGCCACTGAAATAATTTCATGTTCTAAAAAAATATTTCATATCCTTTTAGTTAAGTTTGGAATTTTTTAAAGGTTATATCATGTCAATCACTTGCGGATGCATCTCATAAATCCAGGAGTGGCTCTTTCTTCTTCCTCTTTTCTTTTCTTCCTTCTCTTCCTTTATTCTTCCTCAAAAAATCATGGAGGGGCTTCATTGTCCGAGAGGTGGTAGGAGGGAGTGAGCCCCACCCATCCATCTGCTAGATCCGCCCATGATGTCAATTCCACATCTCTACTTAAATTTATAAGATGTTTGAAAATTATTTGTTATAAGGAAAATTTTATGAAATTTAAGGTTTTTATGTCGAGTTGGTATAAACCTTCTTAAACTAATCCTGTCGGCATCGCGAATGGACTTGTAGTCCAATGGTAGGACGGTCCAGTGGGACGCTACCCACCAGGGTTCAAATCCTGGTGCTCGCACATTTTCCTGGATTTATTCTGGGAATTTCCGGCGTTATGCGTTAAGTGGTAAGCGACGTTCCCGTCGACGACGAGGCGCCAGTGGTGACTTCGAGAATCTCTAGATCTGCTGGTGCTCAGTCCTTCAGAGGTGCTCATAGGGGTAGGGTTTGCGTACGTGTGTTCATAGAGGTGAGTGTGCGTGCGTGTTGTGAGCGTCTGCGTTGTACTGTGTAATCTCAAAAAAAAAATCCTGTCGGCATCACATTACCAAGACGCTGACTGCCATTAAAAAAGATATTTAGAATACTATTTAGGACTAATGAATATGGAATCTATATGACAAAGGGCAAAAACTCTCAAAACAGATATTTGATCATCAATTTATTATGCAATATGTTCGTCCTATTATCCCGATATTTATACGGACCACAGCCTGCTCTAGCTCCGCTTGCATCGATCTCCTAGTCGTGGTACGAACGTTGCCAGCTGAGAAGAGTTTTCAGTTTGATTTGGTCATCCTTGCCATCTGTCATCAAATGTCAACTTAGCTACGATAATCATACTATAAGCAGAAACTCCCCTATTCAACGGCCAATCATCCATCGGCTTTGTCTTTAGTGGCCAACAAGTTTGTCCTAAGGTTATTTGGCCCCCAATCTCTAGCCAAACTGCATGCGCGTCTCGACGTCTGGTTTGTTGTTAAACAAGTCTGGCCGAATATATATTTGTACCACTGCCAATGGAATCACCATGTAGATGCAGCTTCTTTTCAGGAAAAGGTAGACAATTCACTTACTCCAACACCCTCCTCACATGTAGGCTCCCTCAGTCCGCATACATGGATGTTGAAGTGGGCTGCAACTATTTTATTTAATTGCGTCCACCATGATTCAAACTCAAGACCTCTGACACTCATATCATATTGAGTTGCATGCACCAACCAATTCAACCAAAAAAATTAAGTTGATAAGAAAAGGTGGACAATTCACTTATACTCCAAGTACATGTGGTTTTACAAAAAAAAAAAATTCTGTTTTTTACTCAATGGTTTAAAACTAGCTAGCATCTTAGACAATTCTAAATAAGATATTGATTGAATCCATGTATTCCTAATACTTAGCTACCTAATAGCAACTGGCTAATAACTATTAGCAGGGTTCTATGATTATTCCATGAAAATGAGTGTTTATTTATAAGTCTGTAGATATACTAAGAAAACTACAAGTTGATATATGTGAAAATGTGTCATATGACGTCACACAAGCAAATTACGTGCACGTACTGACGTACCTCAAGAGGGCCCCTTGAATTGAAGTGCCCTGTGATAACCCCAGTTTGGGAAACCTGCTCACCAGGCGCCCTGACAACCCTAACCAACTTTATAGGTGTAATCAGTGTTACGACTTATGAGTACAGAACTGTGCTCGAGACTAATTGAGTGGCTGGTCTCCGTAAAATCTTATCAACTGTCATCTCATCAGAGAAGAACAAGAGAGAGTGCCAGCTAGATGCAAGTACATTAGCTAGCGAGTTTCATGGTTGCCGTTGAACGCGCCGCCAGGACAGAAATTGATTTTGCTGGTAAAAGAAAGACGCGTTATTATTTTTATCATGTCAACTCCCCACAAAGAACCAATTATAAGAACTAGCAAGAACATGGCCAGAACATAATGGCCACAATATATTTCCATTTGTAGCGACCTAACATTATTGGGCCGATGGACCTAACGTTAGCAAATGCTGCTGCTGAGCTGAGCTCTCTGCAATCTAGGTTGCAAGGTCTGCAGAATCTATATAAACACACATAGATTGATCTGACTAGAGACGGAATAGCTACGTACGCCTCCCAGCATCACTTTTGTCTCTGCAGCAAGAGAGGGTGAAAAGGATGGAAATAAAAATAAAAATGGACAAGACGGCGATCATCGTCTCCTCGGTGGTCGGGTCTCTAGGCTTGTTGGCTGCCATCTTGGGATTCTCAGCAGAGGGGGCAAATTCTACTGTAAGAACTACTGATCCACCTAGCTATTAGTAGTTTGTGCATACGATTCATTATTGCACATGATTCTTGTCATTCCTTTTATAGGTTGTTTTGTTTTTTCTAAGTTTGCAACTTTTACTTATGCATGAACCTCTAACAAGTGCATAAAAATATCTATGAATCTACTCCGTATGAAAGCTAAAATGACATATAATTCGGGACAGTGGAAGAGAACATCTTGGTGTGATTATACGTGTGTTACGACTTATGAGTGCATCTACCCGCATGCAGGACCCCTCGCCCGGGCTAGGGATCTGCGCCGGCATCTTCCTGCTAGCAGCCCAGGTCACCGTATCGGCGGTCAGCGGCTGTGGTTGCTGCAAGTCCCGCGCCATTCCTTCCGAGACCAAGCGGGTCGTTGGCATCGTCTGCTCCGTAGGGTCGTGGTGAGTGTCCAACTGACCATGCATCATCCGCCGCTGATCGCCACGAACCATACGTCAATACTCTATATACATACATGAAGTAGTTGATGACCAAAAACGTTTGCGTCGTTGTTGCACATGCAGGATAGCGGCGGTGATCGCGTTCGTGCTGTTCGTGGACGGCGCGGCGGTGAACGCCAGTGGTTACTACGTCAAGGGTGGCATCTACGCCGGCGCGGGCGTGCTTGCCATCGCCGCCACGGCGCTCGGCATCACCTCCTTTGTCATGCTGCGCAACCAGCCGATAGACGCACCCAACAACAAGCCGGCTGTCCAGCAGCCGGTCCACGGGATCCCAGTGATGGTCCACCCACAGCCACACTACACGCCGTCCTCTACGGCCGCGTCTGCTCAACCTGCTGACAACCACCGGCAAGATCAGCTCCCTCCTACTACTCCTCCACAGATGAACTACCCACATTCCCCTCCTGCTCCTGCTCAAGGCAATGGATCCCCCACGGACACAGCACATATGTATCCTGCATCGACCCACGCACCTAAACCAGCCGAGCAGCCGCAGACGCCGACCGCCGGGGTTCCGATGAGCCAACCGCCGCAGTTCCCTCCAGCACAAGCGTACGTGCAACCGCAGGTGCTGAATGGCACGCTGCAGGTACCTCAGGTAGGCGTGGACATTCCCGTCGCCCCTCCTGTTCTTCACGCTGATTCTCCGTTAGGGAACGTGCTACCAACAACACCACCTGCTGCACCTCCACAAGGGAGCGGGCTATCAACAGTTATTCGGAACGAAGTTGCTAGGGCAACGATTAGATTGGCTGGGAAGGCAGCGGAACATGCCCTCTTCGGCGATTACATGGTGACTGATCCTACCGGAGCTGCAGGTGTTGGAGCTACAGATTGTGGCGGTGATTCTGCTGTCTAATTAATTTGATGATTTCTTCCTTATTATGCTGGTCGACGTGGTCGGCCACAAATTAAATTGGTCTTCCTTCTGTGTTAAATCCAACTAATAATCCCGGGCTCGCAGGCTTGAAGTAACGTCAAGATGTGTGTGTTTTTGGTTGTATCTGTAACATGTATCTATCTATCTTTCGCGTGGAGTATTAAGTGCAACATTTCATGAACAGATATATATGTTGCTCATGTCAATTTGCAAATTAAGTAATGCACGCTTATCGTTACTGGTCCAATGTAATCTCTTGACTGCGTTTATAGCAATTGTGTTCATAGGAGTAAGTGTGTATATGTATGTGTATATGCGTGCGCGTCTTTGAAGTATATATCTACCTATTATCTTAATACTACAGTGTTGAAAGAAGTCACCACGTTCGCCAAGAGGTTCTAGAAATTCATACATTACTCTAAAAAAGAGAAGAACATAGACAGTTGGATTTTATGAAGATCTGACGGTCTAGATCAATCCAAAGAATCTATATCTGATATAACTAATAAATACATATACAAATTCATAATTTTAAAAAATAAGAAAATGATATATACAAATTCAAAATTTAATACTATAGTGTTAAAAGAAGCCACCACGTTACAAATTCAGAATTTTAAAAAACAAGAAAACTATACATATACAAATTTGAAATTTAATACTACAGTATTAAAAGAAGCCACCACATTCGCAGAGATGATTTAGAAATTCTCACGTTAATCCAAAAAATAGAAGAATATGGACCGTTGGATTTTATGAAGATCTGAAGGCCTAGATCAATCCAAAGAATTTATATGTAATATATTTAATAAATGCATATACAAAATCAGAATTTTAAAAAACAAAAAAAATTATATATACAAATTCGGAATTTAAAAAAAGAAAAAGAAAATTAGAAGTAGATTTTTTGTACGGATTGAGAAGAAAAATAGCTAAATAAAAGAGTCCATACCAAATACAACTAATTCGTGATTGGAAACAAAGAGTATGACTTATGAGTTCGTATCAAATACAAGTTTATGCATTTGCACATATATGAGACACGTGAAAGGGTAAAAGAGATTGGCTCGCGAGCAGAATAAGGAATCCACGTTCACCGAGAGGGTCTAGAAATTCCTACATTAATCTAAAAAAGAGAAGAATATAGACCATTGGATTTTATGAAGATGTGACGGTCTAGATCAATCCAAATAATCTATATCTGATATAACTAATAAATACATATACAAATTCATAATTTTCAAAAAACAAGAAAATGATATATACAAATTCGAAATTTAATACTGCAATGTTAAAAGAAGCCACCACGTTACAAATTCAGAATTTTAAAAAACAAGTAAATTATACATATACAAATTTGAAATTTAATACTACAGTGTTAAAAGAAGCCACCACGTTCGCAGAGAGGGTTTAGAAATTCTCATGTTAATCCAAAAAAGAGAAGAATATAGACCGTTGGATTTTATGAAGATCTGAAAGTCTAGATCAATCCAAAGAATCTATATCTAATAAATACATATACAAATTCAAAATTTTAAAAAACAAAAAATATATATATACAAATTCAGAATTTTAAAAAACAAGAAAATTAGAAGTAGATTTTTTGTACGGATTGAGAAGAAAAATAGCTAAATAAAAGAGTCCATACCAAATACATCTAATTCGTGATTGGAAACAAAGAGTATGACTTATGAGTTTGTATCAAATACAAGTCTATGCATTTGCACATATATGAGACATGTGAAAGGGTAAAAGAGATAGAGGCTTGCGTCCAGAATAAGGAATTTGATTATTAAATAGGTAATAAAATCATAATTCTCGTTGTGCGAAGAAATACCGTCGTTAAAAGATGTATGAGCAGCTGCCCGTGGGCAAATACAAAATTTGGATGATTGTGGCTATGTGCATGTGTAAGCTAGATTCTTTTGCGGATTACATAAAAAAATAAAGTAAGTTAAATTAAAAGAAATGTATACATATGTATACGGCCAATTTAATCTGATATAGCCCGATGTTGTAGAGCATTACGTTGGACATACATGTTGTGCACTAAAACTATGTAGGCAGATTTTCTTTGAAAGACATCCAAAAGGTGCATCATATATGATATTTATCAAGTAGAATAATATATTTATCAAGTAGAATAATAGTAGGTATAAAAAAGGATAACTTGACACGTTTTCGCAAAAAAAGGATAACTTGACACAATATGATTAAAAATAATTATTTCAAAGAAATTTTTAGCTGTCTTCTTTTTTTATTGTTCACGACCACGTAACTTGAAAAATACACTAAAAATGCAGTTAGGAATTAAGAAAAGGAACACCTGTAAATGCTCCAACAACGCAAGGCTTTAATTTGGACCGCAATAACCAACTCACTACTAGCAGCGAGAATCCATGTAATCTAAAGAAGACTTTAAAGTCATTGTATAAAAATATGGATAATTGTTTTAAAAACTCGACTTGTAAGAGTTAAAATAGCCACGAAACTTTTTTCTAAGAAGAAAAGATCTTCTCACACAAATAGAAAAAATTCTTGAACGTTATTCCACCCTTACATGGTGGTACCATAGCTCGTGTGAGATTAGATCTAAGCATTTTGCTGATCGGATCGAGCTCAGACCAGATGGGGGAAAACGACCTTTTTGGACTGGAAAAATCCCATGTCTGTCCCATGGGTTGCTGCGAGCCTCCTTTTCGGGACGGGCCCAAGTGGGGTTTTAGCTTCTCGCTCTTTTTCAATGAGACCTCCTTCTCTATTGTATAAAAAATGGATAATTGTTTAAAAAACTCGACCTGCAACAAGTAAAACAGCCACATAACTTTTTACTAAGAAGAAAAGATCTTCTCACACAAATGAGAAAGTTCTTGGACGTTATTCCACCCTTACATGGCAGCACCATAGCTCATGTGAGATTAGATCTAAGCATTTTGATTATCGGATCGAGCTCAGACCAGATGGGGGGAAAATGACCTTTTTGGACCGGAAAAATCCCACGTCCGTCCCATGGGCAGCTGCGAGCCTCCTTTTCGGTACGGGCCCAAGTCGAGTTTTAGCTTCCCGCTCTTTTTCAATGAGACCTCCTTCTCTACCTTTGAGAATCATGCTAATTAATGTAAGAATAATGTCATGGTCATTCGTCCGTATGTGCACTTAGAGTGACAAAAAATGACAGACTCCATAATCTGAATGAGCACGTATATTGATCATATAGCCAATTGCTAATTGTCTTTGGTTAATGTTAAAAATGGAGAGAGTTGACGCAATTATAAGTACATTATAGGTCAATGAGTGTATGCATGTGTCATGGATGTGGTGATATTGGAACATTCCTTTAATAAACATCTCATTCAAAATATGGTTAGTTAATATCTAAATGTGAATAAAATAAAATAACATAACATATTTTGATAGAAAAAATATAAATAGTCAAATCCAAGCAGCAGTTGTTTGTGATCAGGCCAACAACGCCCAAAACGCACGAGAGGATCGGAGCTAGCAACTGGAATCGCCGCGAGGTACGACGAGATCTCCAAGAGGTGTTGGATCCTCACGTTGGTAGGTGGAGCACCGAGACTCTACACAAGGTCAACGCCTGATTCTCAGAAGTCGCGAATCAGGGTGACAGAGTTCGTCTGACAAAAGTAGGGGAGAAACCGAGAGAGAGAGAGAGAGAGAGAGAAGGGATATGTGCCACTGCTTAGGCCTGGGCATTCGGTTTAAACCGACTATTCGGTTCGGTTCTTCGGTGTTAAAATATTTCGGCTTTTTGACGATCAACAACCGATCGGTTTGCTGGAAAAGGAAAAACTGACGTGTTCGGTGTCGGTTTTTTTGTTCGGTTTTTCGGTTATTACCGATCAACACCGAAATCATTTCAAGGAAACAAACAACAATTACACATGAGCACAGCAGGCATATACATCGCCATACAGATACAGGAGACGGAGATTCAGATGGGGATTCACGGATCGATACTCAATCAAAAAGCACTGATCCAACAAATCGAACTACAGAACATACGTTGGAGAACAGATCAAAGAGGTCTTGTGTGCCGCCGCCCGCCGCAGATCACCTCGTCGCAGATCAACCCGCCAGTCGCCGCTACGTTGCTCCCTCTCGTCCTCCAGCTTGCTGCTGAGCGCCTGTGCTGCGCGCTACTACTCAGCGTTGAGCCGAGGCGTCGTGCTGCAGGGGAGCCGCCGCCGCCAGGCTGGGTTAGGAAAGGATAGCATTAGGGTTTGGAGGGAGTGTTTGCACGGTGGAGAGGTGACCCTGATATTTGTTTGTGACCCTTTGGGCTGGGCCAAGCCACCGAAGTGGGCCAAAACAACCCAACGTTTCAGCCTATCAGGCTGGATGGTTTGCTCTTCTTTAGCTGGTTTATGCAAACTTCGGTTGTTTGGTAGGTTCGGTTCAGTGGACTAATGAAACCGACACCGAAACCGAGCACCGAATTTCGTGAAACTGAGAACCGAAGCCGAACCGAAAAAACCGAAAAACCGACATTTCGGTTCGGTTCGGCTCGGTTCGGTCTTTTTTTCGGTTTTGGTTAAAAAATGCCCACCCCTACCACTGCTACACGAGCTTGTCCCTATATCGAGAGGATCCTTCAAGATCACCTATGCCAGCAACTGCCATCGCCACTATGGTACGACGAATTTGCCGAGAGGAGTTAGATCCACGTGCTGGGAGGTGGAGCACCGAGATTTTACACAAGGTCAACACCTGAGTTAGACTCGGAAGTCGCAAAATCAGAGAGGTATAGTTCACTCGACAAAAGTAGGGAGAAACCGACAAAGAGGTATTGTCAGGGTAGAGAGGAAGAAGAGGGGAAGGGACTTATTCAACTGTTGCATGAGCTAGTCCCTCGATCAAGAGAAAATTTGAAGGTTGCATATGCCAGCAATTGGCATCACAGCCATGTACGACGAGCTCACTTGGAGGAGTTGAATCCACGCGCTCAGAGGTGAAACACTTAAACTCTACACAAGGACAATGCTTGAGTCAGACTCGGAAGCCGCGGAATCAGAGAGACAGAGTTCGCACGACAAAAGTAGGGGAGAAAGAGACGTTGTCGGGGTGGAGAGAGAGAGCGCACGAAGAGAGAGGAGGGATGAAGGGATCTATGCCACTGCTACACTAGCATATCCCTAGATCGAGAGGAACCTTCAAGATCGCCTACACCAGCAACTGGCATTTGTTGCCAGATACGACGAACTAGCTGAGAGGAGTTGGATCCACGCATTGGGAGGTGGAGCATCGAGACTCTACACAAGGTCAATGCTTGAGTCGGTGTCAGAAGCCGCGGAATCAGAAAGGCATAGTTCACCCCCACAAAAATAAGAGATTCGCGAAGGGACCAAGAGATGCTACAGAGGGTGATTATATTTATGATTTCAATCCAATACAAAGCTGGAGAGGTTACAATGTATGCGAGGGTGTAGTGAAGCGTCTTGCCATTCGCTATTGGATTTCCATCCACCAATCCAAAACCATCCAAACAACAAAATTCGAGAATATCAATACCAATTTCGAATCCGGGGCACCAATATCTACATCTAGGTTAAGTGTCAATGATTTTAAAAGGATGAATAACAAGTCAGTATAAGGATAAAGAAATATACTATCCTAACATAGCATTTTAAAAATTATACTTTATCAAATCTAGCTGCGCTATTAGCGTGGGTCAACTTGCTAGTTTTTTATATTGGAAAAAAAGTTAAGTTACAAATTAAAAATTGTTGCTTCACAGCTTAATATGTATTTTTTTCAAGCCCATTATAATTTCACAATACCTAATATTGTTTTGGGCCTGGTCATTTTCAACACGGTTGTGTGTCAAGCCATGTTAATGGTCTGCACGCACGCACATAAGCACAACAAACAGTCCAGATAACAAACCTTTTGAACATAATAATAACCCAATAAAGGAAGACCATTTCTCAATGTTGACATGTAACTAATCTCACAACAGATCTATACCCAATAAAATTTCACCGTTGACATGCCCGGCCCTTGCAAGGGGCAGGTACGCGTATACATAGCATCCTATTAGAGCATCTCCAAGAGACTAGCAATAACTCTAGCTAAATTTAGAGATTAAAAGGCTAGCTAAAGCATAAAAAGTTTTCTAAATTGAAAGGTAATTAATCAACAGACTCTCTAAACTTGACTCTATATATATTACAGTGCTAGCAGGTCCCACGTGTCATACTCTCTTTCCACCTCTACTTCCCGCCTCCTCTGCCCGGCCATTGTTGACGGTTAAATAACGTGTCAATTTTCGAACCGCAAGCGCACGGATCGTTGTAGCTCTTCCCTTAGAGTATTCCCCCAAGGTTTATCGATCCGTGGATCGGAAGCGAACCGACTAAAGTTTTCTATGTAGCATAACATGTAGCATAGATTGCATAATAAAGAGGTTAACATACAAACATTGTATGGATGTATGGATCACATTCGGTAGCCATAAGGCAACATGGCCAAAGGTAGCACGAGCCCACCATCTCCTAGTTGCAACTCCGGCCAAAGCGATAAACTAATCTAGTACTCATACTATGACAAAGAGATATCCCTAGCACTTTCCCGTGAACGTCCTTGCGAGGTGCGTGTTGACGCCTAAGGTTCCCCAAAGCTTTACCTCAAACGTCCACCAAGTGCTCTTTACTCGAAGCTCCTCCTCTTGGTGGCCGCGCAACGACTCTCACGATACACGCCATAGATCAAACTCAACATTACACGTTCGTTCGGCCTTTTCCCTCCCGCATGCTGTCACCACACGAGGGTAATCAACCACCGACTTCCCGTGCACTAATACGATATATCCGCAAGACATAGACTAACCATCATGATTAAATCTACTCCTACTAAGGTCATATGCTAGCTACACATATGAATGAGAGAAGGCATGCATCATAGTAGATCAAAAGTAGAGACAAGATTAGATTGATATCACCGTCAAAAGTACATATGCCTTGATGAATTCAAGGCATGGCTCCAGAACTCCACCATGGCTTCACCACGCAGGGCCAACCATGGCGGCTAGGGTCTAGCCTAAGCCATCTCCTAGGCAATGTCGACGACTCGCGACGGCTGTCGGCTTCCTTTGGTGTATGTCCCTCAATTCGGCGGCTCTCTCATGAATGAATCCCCCATCTTGGACGTCCGGGGGGTTGCATTTATGCCCTTGGGGAGCCTTGGGGTGAGCTCCATCTTTCCTTGCACGAAATCTTCCTTGGGATAGAAGCGAACTTGGTTTCCATAAAATCGGCCTCGTTCAGATTTTCCTGATTCGCAGCCCTTCCTTTCCGGCACCATATCTCGGACTCCAAATAATGCAAATTCGGTGTCTAGATTGTGTGCCACGAAATTATCTCCAACTTTGGTAGTCATTTCTTTCCTTGGAAATGAAGATAAGATCCCCAAAACGGTCTCGGAAGATAATCTGTTTGATTTTGGACTTATCTGCGCAGCAGGTATTTCGGGGGCCATATATCTCCTAGCTCCTTGACCCGAATTGGGCCTTCTATATGTTCATATCGAAGCTCTCGTCGAGGCCCACAACTTTGGTATTCAAACTTTTGCCATTAGAGGCCGTTTAAGTCTCTGAATCTGCACGGAAAGATCATGTTGTTCTGGGCTGCGCGAATATCTCTCGGGCTGAGTTGATCTCGTGGGTAAACCTCCAAGTCCTTGGAGTTTTACGACTTCATGCTTTGGTCTTCAGGTCATTTGGAGTCATGTTCAATTCGTGTCTTGACTTGTGCCGGGCTTCATTATCTTCTCATAAAGTGCTCGATGAACTTTGCCCGAAAGTCCTCCTTTAAGCGCTTAAATCCTGCGTAAACATCATACTCCAAAAACCACATGCAAGTGTGAACTTGTTACATCATTAGTATGCCTAGTGGTAGGTTAGTTATAATTCAAAACTCAAACCAAAGTGTAACAAGTGCTTCTAGTTGACAGAAACCGACCGTCAACACCCATAGCCTTGGCTTCATATTCTGTCCTCTACAGGTCTCCAACATAAATAAAGCTAACAGGGGGTCGCAGATAGCTAAATATCTAGCCTTGGCTTCGTCTTCTGTCCTCTACAGGTCTCCAACATAAATAAAGCTAACAGGGGGTCGCAGATAGCTAAATATCATTTTTACTCCACTTTTGTTATTTTTAATAACCAAGTCTTTTTACAGAGACTGCTGAAGATGCTCTTACTATAGACTTTCGTCCTCACTTGTGTAAAATGGTTAACCCAAAGAAGTTACTATTGCTGGTGGACAAAGACTTATAAGTTGACATCACTCTTGCTCAACTAGCAATGTGGTACTAAACATCTGCACCAACACTCATAGATCACTACTGGCCCATCCAAATAGGGTTGAATGTTACATGCCCCCCATCAAAAGAACCCGACATCCTCGCTGGTTCAACTCACCTGTCTAGTGCCGGCCTATATGTCATGCCGTGTGTCCCATCAGAAGCCCACACACACATGTGTTATAACTGCTCAACTGCGAGGGTCGGCTTTTGTTACAAATCCGCCTCCCAAAGCGGCATTTCCCAACCCTTCCAAGGGGTGGGCACACGTACATACAACACCCTACTTACAATTTTGTTCTCACTTCGTGTAAATTGGTTAACCTGAAGAAAATATGGTCGGTGGACAAAGACTTATAAGTACTCCACCCTTGTTCAACTAACAATGTGGTATTAAACATCTGCACCTGCACTCATGGGCCACTACTGGGCCATCTAAATTGGGTCAGATGTCACATGATATATACTGGATGAAGCATGAAAGGTTTTTATTTCCCGATCATATTCTAATTTCTCTTCTTCGATGTTTTGAGTGATGAGTTAGTATCCAATCTTACTTTCGTGGTTCGTGTAGATTCAGTGGTGGCCAAAATTAAATGTGACTCTTAGATGTACTCAGGATTGTGAATTTTTTTCTTGTAATTTCCAATTAGTAGTGCTGATCAAATGATATGCTACTGGAGTAGGCAAAATTTGTTCAAATGTTCATATGGTATTTGCTTCTTCTTTCAGTTTTTCCTGTAGCTAGTATATGCTTATTAGGAAATCTATATATGTGTAGTTTTGAGCCCTTCAAGCTTGTTACGAGTGCTTTTATTTTTGATACCAGCAACGGGACTTACGACCAGGTTCCTGACACAGTTATCATCTTTCTAATGAGCAGGATATGATTATATGTGTCTAGATACATATGTGTGATGTGTAATCATCTTTTTTGCAACCATGTTTATTTTTTTCTCTATGTTCTTAAGTATGCTTGATGCATCTCATTTTGATCAGTGACTCAATCGCCAACACTAATACACCATGCAGACGATAACCATATCAAACATAATGTTTTATCTTTTCCAGTTGCAAATCATGCATTAGGTCACTACACAAGATATGCTAATTAGAATATGTCAATACAATTTTAACTAATTCACGGAATGTGATAGTTTGAGAGTGTTGATTCCTCTTCTTAAATTGCACATATTGTACCTTGCGTACAATACTGAGGTGTATATATATATATATATATATATGTAGTCGTTGATATTACGGAATCAAGATTTCTAATTGTTTGAATAGTTTGATCATGCCAGTGAGATGACATCTATTAATCTATGTTGCTTTGTTTAATTTAGATATCTGGTACAACGGTACCACTTATAAATTTTAATTGCTCTATTACACTAGTGTCAGCATGAAAGGTTACATAGATGGGATAGTAATTGCTAGATTGACATGACTTTAGTAGTCTAAGAACAAATTTGTATTGTTATTGCAAAAATAAAAACATACACAATTGTTTATGATTTGACCTAAAATTATGTCATCATCCTGCATTACTAGCTGCTAGTTGGTAGTTAAATTTGCTACCGTGATGACTTTATTTTAAAAAATGAATTGGTCCCTTCTTGTAGATTTCATCCATATGTTTTAAAAGAAGACTAAAACAACTATTTGGGTTGACTTAAAGTCATATTGTTGCACTAACAAAGAAGATGACATTATGTTCAGAACATATTATGTTGAAGAATTGTTGATATGGTTGTCGATTCAAGCAGACCACATACATATCGACATGTTCCACTGGTTCTTCATTAGGCGCATGGTGGATGTACTCATGGTCAGGTATAGGTTCCAAGAGCTTGGGTAGGGATAGGCCATCGTCAAGAAGTAGTGCAGGGCATGTTCTTGTCAGCTTACTTGGAACCTTATTACTCCATGTTTGAAGAAGTGTGAACTGTATCCGGCATGTGTGAACCAACAATCAATTTGTCCACCAATTATATGTACCATGTATACCCATCAATATCAATATATGATATGGTTTCGCTAGTACTAGTACATGACGGATAATGAATTGTTGTTTAAGTTTGATGAATGATGATGACATGCCATTGATAATGGAGTGTTTGGACACTAGTTATAGATATTACCAGAACATGCCAGAAGAAACTGTTGAGTGAGATAGATAGAAATATCACCAATAATGACTTCACATTTAAAAAATTTTAGAAGATATTATTTCAGCTAACATAAAAATTGTGTGATATGAATTTTCGGGTGCATTTGCATGTTTATCAATTGTATATTATATTGATGTTTATAGTAAGAGAGTCTCGTTCTTACGACTATGGAAAATTTGATGACTACATCGGGCATCGATGGGCTGTGGAAGACATTGGTTGTGGTCTATCTCTCTCTAAGTTGATCTCAAACACAATAGGTGCTATCAGTGTTTTGGCCACTGAGCCTACCGAGGGGGTAACCAAGGTAGTAGATTGTGCGGTGGAGGATCGCCAGACCTGGAACTCGAAGGTATGCGCGAGGACACGGGGCACCGATTTATACAGGTTCGGGTCGCCAGAGTAGCGGACCCTACGTCCTGTTTGGAGTATCATGTATGGCGCCCTGCGCTTGGGTGTTCCCCGGAGGGGTTGGGTATTGAGGTGTTGCCTGTCCTCCTAGGTACCCAGCCCTCCTTTATATAATCCAGAGGGCGGGTTCCTAGTCAGTTATAAGATAGGAGTCCTAGTAGGATTACATGGTACGAGTCCTAGTAGGATTACAAGGATTTATGGTAGGAGTTCGTATTCTTCCATGTATGGGTACCCAGAGGTATATGGTCGACAAGCCCCCGAGCACTTTGTAGTCTTGAGCAGCAAGTTCGAGTAGTCTTGAAGCTTCATCGAGTAGTTTCTGATCGTCTCGAGTACGGCTAGCCGAAGTCTTCAATAGTACTTGAATTTCCGAAAGAGTGGAATGTGCTCTAGTTCATCTATGAGTACTTTTGAATCATCCCCGAGTAGTTCCCAGACATCCCCGAGTTCTAACCCAGGAAGTCTCCAAAAAATACCCATCTTGTCTTGAAGTCTTGATCTATATGGAGGTGTGATTTGCAAAAATCGCACTCCATATGGAGTGTAGCCCCCGAGCCTAAGTTTGAATCGGAGAATCAAGCTGAGGGTCAATCTTGAATCTGCATCTTCCGTCTTGAAAAAAGAGGTTGATGGTTGTAGCATAGTAGCCCCCGAACCTTGAAGTGATTAGATGATCAATCCAAGGGTCTTCAGTTCGCAAAAAGCCATCATCCGAGTACTCTTGTAGCATGTGAGACCAACTTGCAGGCAAAAGCAATCGTCCGCCAAAAGATGGATTTAGATGTCTTCTTCTTTGCTAAGCCAATCGATCATATTCTGAGGGTTCGTAAATGTTTCATTTCCCATGTGTCATGTCACTCCAACAATTTGCAACTTTAGCCTAGTAATTAGAGTACCTTAGTAGCATCTAACATGTATGTCTTCGAGTTTATATGGAAATGTATTAAATGGACCTAAACTAATTTTAAATTATATAAAAATAAGTGAGGACTTCACCTACTGACTTTGGTCTTTTTTTTGCAAAGTTGGATGCCAACCAAAATCATCATCAACTTTGTTTCCATATGTGGTTGAGATTCGACTGCTCTAATCTTCGCTTCAGAAAGATGGACTATGTGTCTTCTTCATACACTCCATTGCATTCGTTCGTGTACAAATATCCATTGGAGTGCAATGGATATTTGTGCATGAATGAATGCAATGGAAAGGAAGAAATGAAGCCTACATTTTAAAAATATAAAAAGTCAAGCCAATTCGATATACAGAGGGGCATGAAGTGTATATACAGATGTGTTCTGCAAATTACAACATGTGTGCGACCAACTAATGATTGACAATCCCTATACATGTATTACCTCTGTTTTTCTTTATTTGACGCATGCTAGCTCATAGTTGATCTAATGGATGTCAAATAAATAAGAATAAAGGGAGTACTACTAGGCTTTGCTGTGAACAGGGTCTCCACACTGACACACTACAGAAGAGAGCCCAAAGGCTCATGTCCTGGAACACATGAAACCACGTTTGCCAAAGTCCTATTGGTGGGGCAGGCAAGCAGGCACCAACTCCGACATCTCAGATTAGCCATATGTAGATACGCTATGAATGGAAACGAATCGGATTCGCATGGAATCAGATTCAGATAACACCTTTTATCACATTTTTACTCGAATACGAATACGGATTCGAATGTTCTCGAATACGAATATAAAACAGATGTCTAGAATTCGGATACGCATAGGTTATTTACTCGATTTGGAAGACAACATTTACCAATTTTCTTTATTGATAATTTACAATTACAAAATCATGTAAAGACTAAAGTATTAGTACATAACAAGTCTAGACAGAGATCGCTTATTAAGAATATCACATTCATCCATACTTATTTTAATAATTAATCATATAATAAATAAAACTACTAATAAATACATATTTTTAATATGTATACATTTATCAAACAAATAATAAAAAATACATGAAATTTTTTCATAGATACATAAATAAATTAGAGTAATTAAAATTAAACTATATATTAATGTATTTTTATTATTAAAATTAATGACATTGGTCATTAAATTTAAATATAACTTTTGAATTGTTTTATGGATGCAATATTTTTAATATTAAAATTAATGTCATAATCATTTGTTATGGATATAATTTTCTTCAATTATACACTCATTATTAGTATTCTATTGAACATAATTTGCCATTAGTTATAGAGATAACTTACAGTTTTATATAGTCGAATACAGATAGTGCCGGATATTGCCGAATACGGATGGAATCGGATAGAGAAAAAAAATCGACAAAACGAATTCGAATGTATCCACTTTACTACCACATTTGAATTCGAATACAGATACGGATATTCATATTTATATTTATATTTTAGTGGATACTGATATTGGATAATTCGGATTTCATTTTTATATTTCCATCCCTAATAATATGCTATATGCTCCCGTCCTAGTGAATCTTTCTCACGCTTACAGTCTCCAAAAGACTTACTATATATACAGGTCAAGCTTAACAATGGGAAGTGAGAAGGAACGGCTAGTCTATTCGCAATAAGGCCATTCACTCATCTAGGGTGACGTGGCAGTTTGGCACAGTGACGGAAAGGGCAAAGTCAACTAGATAAAACTAGAGAGTATATGTGCAGCAAACAACCGCAACTACTGTATGTCTGTATCTCGCAGTCGTCGACGTTGCCAAGTGAGCAGAGATTTCAATTTGATTTGGTCATTATCATCTCAAATCTGTCATCAGTGCCAATCGTCAACCCGATCAGCTCGGACAATGTAAGTGACGTACTCCCTCCGTTTCGTAATACTTGTCGTTTGACTTTTTAAGATACATTCATTTTACTATGCACCTATATAGTCTAGATATATAATAAAAAAGATGTATCTAGAAAAGTCAAAAAAAAGTATTATGAAACGGAGGGAGCAATAACAATAATAGTAGTCATACTACGCGACAGATAAGGGGACGTGAGGTAGACGAAGGAAGCTAACAGCATTTTTACTTGGAAACAGCTAATACACACGACTGGTTCGTACGGCCGAGTCATATGAGTGTAATTGCGTTGCGTGTGTACGGCGCGAATATAACTGTCCTGAACTACTTGCATGACAAGTTGTATGTATAAAAATGGTCTTTTCACTTGGTGTATTATCGTATTATCCCTGTTGGAATATAAAAGGTAAATTGTCCATATTTTCCCATCTAATTAAGATTCCGAGCTAAGCGTATGTGGAAATCAATATATGAAATGAGGCTTCAAGTTTCGAAAACCTCGATGTAAGGAAGAATGTTAAAATATGAAATAGTTTGTCAACAATTTCCTATCAGTTTAAACTTCCTTGTTTATTTTTTAGTGGATGAGTTTAATTAATAGTTTAAAGAAGGATATAAACTCTCATTTCAGTAATTATGGAACAGTCAACATCCAACAACTTTGTTATTTAGTCATGAACAATTAATTGATTACCGTATCATAGAACAAGCTCAATATCCATGTATCAACTGTATCAACCGCCATGTCAGCCAAATCCATGAGGTACTACGGTAGACAAGAAAAGAGGGTCGAGCTTATCGCTCGTGTTGACAAATGTATAAATCAGCTTGCAGAGCTAAGGTTGTCACTATCTTACGCGGTTTGTGGGGCTGCCACAAGATTTATGAAACCAACGGTGGTGAATGCTTGATAAAGAACGCAAGTGCTTGATCAAGAGTGGAGTTGTGCACTGCTCATTTGCACTCAATCACCCAATATCGCTAATTAACCAACTCACTTGGGTTATTCACTCATCTCATAAAAAGATTGAGGCCGTAGAGGCCGGATGATCTTCATCCTTTATCTAAAAAAAAATCTCATAAAAAGATTGAGCTGTGGTAATAAGCTAAGTGTATCTGTGTATGTGGAGCGGAATTAATATGAACTACAACAAAATGCTAATGGTATATGCAATTTATTTTGTTATGGTACGCTACTGGAAAATCAAATTTCCCTATGGGTTGCAAAACCGACAGAGAAATATAAAATCCCGACAAACAAATGTGAAAACTGACTGGGAAATAGAAATGACAGGGAATAACAGTCTATATTTGAATTGTATATTTACTAAAATAAAATGTGCAGATAAGTGTAGTGGTAAAAATAAGAGCAATGGTGAGATGAATACAATTGTTGATAAAGCCAGTATATATTATGCAATGGTACATATACATTGGATCTAGATACTAGCTGCACAATTGTAACTACCACTAGTTTCAAAATATAAGGTCCTGTTATTGATTGTTCATTGAAGAGGTTGTCTAATATAATGTGCCATCTATAGATGACGCGGATAATCCATATATAGCCTCTACAAATGCTTTCGATGATCCGTATATATAGCTATTATTGTTGATTATATACTGACATACTATTGAAGATGTTCTTGATTACTAAGTCAGAATCTACCCAGTCATAAGTCATGACTCGAGCATATGTTTTCTTGCATTGTCCAATGAATTTAAGATTTGAGTCATGCAAGGTTACATGCACGTTTGTGCTCCGAGTCCTGACTACTATACCAGCCAAAACCAAAGATACCTCCAGTGTTTCCCGTTCTGAAAGTAACATTAAACCATTTATAAGTACACTGGATTGGAAGAAACCACGAAAATGCCCAGAACGTGATGGCTCCCCTTCATTTTACTTCTTAAAAACATTGTTATTGGACTCTGTATATGTGGTACGGTATATGCCCACGGCCAATCGAGCCAAGCCCTCGTGTGCAAAGTCTATATAAACATAGGCCGGACTGTGTCCAGATATGGAATGTAATTAAGCAACGCTTCCAGAGGAGATCTCTCCTCTATACCCGAAGCAGAGAAGTGCATGAAAATGGTGATAGTATGGGACCAGAGGACGATCATCGTGTCCGCAGTGGGGTCTCTAGGAGTGTTGAGTGCCATCTTGGGGTTCTCGGCCGAGGGGACTAAGCTCACTGTAAGCACGCACTACTACTGATCACTACGTGAAAAACAGACATTGGTAACGGGCGCGGATGGCCATTGGTAACGGGCAAAACGCCCGTTACCGATCAAGCGTTACAAATAAGCCAACAAAGGTAACGGGCCGATGCCCGTTACTGATGACACGTAATTGTAACGGGCGTCGAACAAAGACCGTTACCACAACTACTTACCGGTCACCTGAAATGGCTGTTTCTCCGGGCCCACCGGAGCCTTTGGTAACGGGTGCAGACACTGAGCCCGTTACTCATAACACGTATTAGTAACGGGTGTCTAACAAAGACAGTTACCAAAACTAGTTACCGGTCACCTGAAATGTCTATTTCTCTGGGCCCACATGGACCTTTCGTAACGGTCACAAAAACCGAGCCCGTTACATGAACTCAACATCGAAGACGCGGAAAATGACGCGTCTCCTCTGTCTTGACGAAAGGAGACGCGTCGTGTAAGTGCGCGTCTCCTCCGTCTGGACAAAAGGAGACGCGTCTCCTCAGTGCGCGTCTCCTCTGTCTGGACGAAAGGAGACGCGTCTTGTCAGTGCGCGTCTCCTATGTCTCGACGAAAGGAGACACCTGCTGTGAACCCGCGTCTCTCTCTGTCTCGACCAAAGGAGACGCATCTTGTCAGTACGCGTCTCCCTCTGTCTCGACCAAAGGAGACGCGTACTTTGTACGTGCGTCTCCTCTGTCTAGACCAAAGGAGACGCCTACTGTGTACGTGCGTCTCCTCTAATCAACCAAAGGAGACGAGTACTGTGAACTTGCGTCTCCTCTGTCTCGACTAAAGGAGAGGCCTTGTCTACTTTCACAAAAATTAGGTCCAGCATCCACATTCACAAAACTCCACAAACTGAATAGAAATCCACAAGATTCACATGCATAATCTGTCAAAATTCAGGCATTCAGTATCCTCTTCTAACAAGCTAAGTAAGGTTCACAACAATATCATCACTGGCCATGAGGATTGGTATCAGATACAATGCGAGCCATCATAGCATCATTAATGTGAAATTTTCCTGAGGGTGCGATCACCTGGTCCATGAGGAATGAGGCAGTTCTTTCCCTAATGTGGAGCAGCGTGTCTCGGTGCAGCTGACAAGTAGGTATGCGAAATGCCTGAATATAACAATGTCAGCACTCAGCACACAGGTGGTTACCAAACATGTGCAGTGCTAATAAGCAAGAACTGTGCTCAGTTGCAGGTGTTACAATTGCAGATCCCAAGAAAGTACCTCAGGGTTCTTCACTTTATTTTTCACTGTAAGCATGTGATAGGCACAATAGAAGCCGCAGACTCTGGCATTGTAAGGTTGTTGGTGGCACTACGATAAATATACATAGACAAACAGTGGTGAGAAGAAATAAACTCAAGCTTTAGTACTAGCTTTCACAGACAGGAAATACTAAGTAATACGTACATCAAAAGCCTTCTCATGGTTCAAGGCGCAGCGGGGCAACTTGTTGTCATCGCAGTAACTATTCCAAGCACTACAACAAAACATGCAATAATGGTTAGGGCACCATTAATAAACTCCGCAGAGTTTGTTGAGGAAGTTTGTAGGTTAAGAAAGAAAAAGAACTTACTCATCAATAGCAAGTACCAACTGAGAGAAATTATTGTCTAGCATCCTATATGAATCAAGATACAAGACCGTCTTCTGCTTTGGAAAGATCACCACTGCAATCCAGTGCTCCCCAGTGTTATAGCAGGAAATGATGACTCTCTTTTTAGCATATGACTGGTAGGCACGCTTCGTATAGGACACAAAAAAGTCCTTGTTATTTTGTATATTTGACTGGTTAAAGCATTCAGGATCAAGGAAGTCAACGGGTTCCTTCTTCTGCCGTACTTCTACAGCCATATTCCTAATATTAAGAAAAAACAAAGTGTAAGGAGGCAAAATACATAGTAAAGATGAACTGAGGCAGAAAGCACATTTAGATAGAAAATGATTAGTGAGAAGCAGATTAAATTTTCAAGCAACTTACAGGATGAAACAGCGGAGAAGTCCCATATCCAAAACATCCAAGTTGAAGAGATCGTACAAGTCGCTGATGATCACAGACAACAGCTCATATTTTTCATCTTCTCTCACAGACCACCAGTCGTGCTTGGGCCATATTATTCCCTGAATCACAGGCCACCAGCTCGTATTACTTCAGTTGTGTGCAGAGTCTATATAAACATAGGCCGGACTGGTCCTATGGAATGTAAGCAACGCTTCCGGCGGATATCTCTCTGTACGCGAAGCAGACAAGTGCCTGAAACTGGTGGTAGTATGGGACCAGAGGACGATCATCGTGTCCGCGGTGGGGTCTCTACGAGTGTTGAGTGCCATCTTGGGGTTCTCGGCCGAGAGGACTAAGCTCACTATAAGCACGCACTACTGATCTGCCTACTAGCTCGCTCGCTTTCGTTAGTACTAATTAAACACGCATGATCATGTTGAGCTGTCAATGTCATCTTTGTGCACGTGCAGCCATATACCATACTGGTGTACGGAGACGCCTGCATCTACCCGTCGAATCCCGCGCTCGGGCTGGGGATCTCCGCCGTCATCTTCTTGCTGGCCCAGATCATCTTCTCGGTTATCGGCAGCTGCTGCGGCTTCTGCGAGTCCCGTTCACTGGTGGAAAAATGACTTTTGATCCCAGATATTTGTCCCGGTTCAACTTTGGAGCCGGGACAAATGCTATTGGGGCGATGTGACCTCGGAAGGCTGTTTGCGCCGTCCCCCTTTAGTCTCGGGTGGTAATACCACCCGGGACTAAAGGCCTGGCGTCTAACGGCTCTGAGCCGCAATTATTGGCGCCAGACTTTAGTCTCGGGTGGCATTACGACCCGAGATTAAAGGGTGAGCCTTTAGTCACGGGTCGTAACACCACCCGGGACTAAAGTTTTTGTCCCGGGTGGTATTACCACCTGAGACTAAAGGCTTATCTTTAGTCCAGGGTGGTAATACCACTCGGGACTAAAGGGTACGTCTATATATCCCTGCCTCCCTTCTTCTTCCTCTGCCCGAGCTCACATTCACCCGAGAGCTTAAGAGATAATTTGTGAAGAACTAGTTCTTCTCCTAGGGAGGTGATGTCCAATTTTTTCGTCATCAATTTGTGAAGATTTCTCTCCTCCAAAGTGTTGCTAAGGTTTGATTCTTCATCCTTCCTTCATTTGTTATGATTAAATTTCGTTTTTATGGTTAGAAATAGAGAAAATATGAATTTAGATTTTTAGGTGGTAGGAGGAGCTAAGAGATGATGTTTTCATATGTTTTAGATTTAGCTAACATTGTATTTAGTTTCACATATTTTTTAAGCATAGTTTCACATAGGGATTTATCCTCTAATTTTATAGTTTTTGCTATAGAGATAATTGATTTTAACTTTTAGATGAGAGATGCATTTAATTTTACATTTAGCTTAATTTATTAGAAGTTAGTTTATTAAAAAATGGTCATTACCAAATGAAAATATACTACCTACCTATTTAATTCATTTTTGTTAAGTATTTCTTGTTTTTATTTAGAATACATTTAGGTATTCTCTTTTTTTTCTTTTTTCCATATATACAGTCGGTTGGACGTTCTGTACCAGTAGCCTTACATCCTAGCTAGCTACAGTCCGACATCACCGACGAGTTGGGGCTATACGTGGCTCGGTGATGTTGGGCTGTAGCTAGGTAGGAGATGTAGGGCTGTAGCTTGGCGATGTAGAGAACTGTAAGTTGGAGAGCAAGGTGCTTGTATATGATGGTGAGGTGAGGTTGTACTTCCTAAATGATCAGGGTCATAAGAAAAGGTATAGTACAGACTTACGTCGCCTCCGGGCTCACTGCACCTGAAGAGCTCTTGCACTTATCTGTTTAGTTATTAGAAAATGAGAAAATAGGTCTTATATATTTTGTTTTTATATAGAATAAATTTAAGCATTATCTTATTTAAGCATTATTTTATATATATTACAGAGTAGTCCAGAATAACTATGGCAAGCTATTCTGGTCGCGGTGGTCGCTGTGGAGGTCGCCGTGGCGGCGGTCGTGGAATCAGTTTTGATGACCGGCCACCTTTGGCTCGTCGTTCAGGCATACACTTCACCCATGGTGTGATTGAGTTACCTACTGGTGATCGAAGCCAGGGACCTCGTCCCAACATTGTGATATTCTTTCGTTGTATAAATTTGATGTTTACGTACTACACACAGATAATAATATTATTTTCATACAATGCATGTTCTCAATCATGTGCAGTGGCTCGCACATGTTGTTGAAAATTTAGGTGGTACCCCTCTTGTTACACAATGCGCCATTGTCGGTCCAAACAATTGCATACAATTAAAAATCTCGTTTGACATAGCCGTTCGAGGACAAAATCACTCATCGCTGTCTTCAGAACCCATCCAAATGGTATCAATTGTTGGGTGGGGTACCCCTGCACTGGTTAAGAGGACTTATGAAAGGACCATCGTGCAGGCATGCTTACAACAACTAAACGCTAATGGGTATTTTGTGCCAGATTACTCTTATTTTCTAATAAAGTCACTCGAGGAAGGAGAAAGTGTCACCACGACCGTAGAGAGACTTTGTCGGCTAAATGAACATGACATGGTATGGAGCACCATTTAACTTTTTTTAATCTTCTTATTCAGCATTTTTAATGTGTCGTAATAACATTATTCTTAACTGTAGGATATGTTTGGTGAAACCTTTGCGGCAAAGAGCTTTCATGCAATTCTAGAGCAAGTGATGGATGTTGTGGGATTTTCTTACACAGATTCAAATGCTATACAAACAAGAAATTGGAAGTATCAGGCTCATCTTTCATTTTACAGGCCATATCAGTTTTCCTCGCCACCACTATTTGAAATTTATGGAAGTCCATGTGACCGTAATTGTGAAGCGATAGAGAGTGCACTGATCCATTCTCTGGCATATTTCGCTGAAGTTCTCGACTTCAAGATCGGAGACTTCAACTATATGAACTATCTAAGGAAGAAGAATGAAGTATGAAATATGTGTCGTGCATTGATGCACCCCTCTATCTTTGTTAAGACCGTACCTTAAGTATTCATGTATGAACTTTTTATGTTTGTAAGACTTTAATTAAGTATTGATGTACGAACTTTTTTATTTTTTTTGTTAAAACCTTAAGTATTGATGTTAGGCCAATGACTAATTTATTGGAAGCCTTAATATTAGGGTTCTCACCTCCAAAGTATTTATTAAGCCTTAATATTAGCCTTTATCACAAATTTTGGAGACCTTAATATATTATTAAACTAAAAAACAGGGCCATTGGGGGGCGACCCTTTAGTCCGTGTTGGTAAACCAAACCGGGACTAAAGGCCTGCCCTCCACGGCCGCAATGATTGGGGCGGCCTTTAGTCCCGGGTGGTAAACCAACCCGGGACTAAAGGGTAGGGAGGCTGGCCTTCAGAGGCCTTTTGTCCCGGTTGGTAGGCCGCCCCTATATAAAATTGACAGCACGCACCCTTCTTCTTCCCTGCCCGACCATTTTTCACCGAGAGCTCAAAGCAAGCTCCTCTCCATGGCGCCTCAAACCTAGGGAGGTGCTGCCCAAATTTTTCCTCATCAATTTGTGGAGTTTTCTCACCTCCAAGGTGTTGCTAAGGTATTATTCTTCATCCTCCATTCATTTGTTGTGTTTGAATTTCGTTTTATGATTTAGAGAAGGAGAAAATAGAAATTTTGATTTAAGAGCTAATAGATGAGGTTTTTAGTATACTTTAGATTTAGTAATAAGTAGTTATCATTTGTTATGATAATCTTCTATCATTCATATTCATTTGTACTAAGATTTTTTGTTTTTATATAAATTTTACTTTTAGCTAGCTTTATTTATTATTAGAGAAAATAGAATTTATTAAATTAGTTATTAGAAAATGAGACCTAGGGATAGTGTATATTTTTTATACTTAAAATTTATGCCACAATTAAGAAAAGAGAAAATTTGATTTAAGAGCTAAGAGATGTAGTTTTTATATTAGTATATTTTAGATTTGGTAATAAGTAGTTTTCATTTGTTATGATTATCTTCTTTCATTCATTTGTACTAAATTTTTTTTTGTTTTTATATAAATTTTACTTTTAGCTAGCTATATTTAATATTAGAGAAAATAGAATTTATTAATTTAGTCATTAGAAAATGATACCTAGGGATAGTGTTGTAGAATTAACATGGATATTTTTCACTTAATATGATGCAGATGAACCGGCAATGGATGTACAACACCGACAGACGGTCAGCGGAGTACATTACCGGCATGCATGGTTTTCTCGAAGTGGTGAAAAAACAAGGATGCGAGTGGGTTCATGTGTTGTCCATGCTCCGATTGCAGAAACGAAAGAGACTACCATGACTCGGGCACACTTCACCTCCACTTGTTGAAATACGGATTCATGCCGAACTATGTGGTTTGGACCAAGCACAGTGAAAGAGGGGTTGTGATGGAAGACAACAAAGAAGAGGAGGAGGATATTCCGGACTGGGCCGCAGGTCAAGCTTTTGCAGATACTTTAATGGAAGATGCTGACGAAGAAGAGTTACCAGCACATGCTGACGGGCCTGCTGATGATCTCGGCCAGGTTCTACAGGATGCACATAGGGACTGTGAAAACGAAAAAGAAAAGGCAAAGTTCCAACGTATGATCAAAGATCACAGAAAACAGTTATACCCAAATTGCAAGCCAGGTCACAAAAAGCTTGGTACTACACTAGAAATGCTGCAATGGAAGGCAAAACATGGTGTGTCTGATAAGGCATTTGAAGGGATGCTAAAAATTGTGAAGGACAAGCTTCCGGAGAACAATGAATTACCGTCCACCACATATGAAGCAAAACAGACTGTGTGCCCTCTTGGGTTGGAGGTACAGAAGTTCCATGCATGCCCTAATGATTGCATCCTATATCGGGGTAAGGATTACGAGAATTTGGATGTTTGTCCTGTGTGCAAAGCGCTACGTTATAAGATTCGGCGAGATGAAGATACTGGTGATCTCCAGGGGCACCGTGACAAGACGAAGAAAGTTCCGGCAAAGGTTATGTGGTATTTTCCTATAATACCACGTTTGAAGCGTTTGTTCCGGAACAAAGCACATGCTAAGTTGATGAGATGGCACGCCGAGGAACGTAAGCAAGACAACCTGTTGAGACATCTGGCTGATGGGTCTCAGTGGAGAAAGATTGATAGAGAATTCAAGACATTTTCTGAGGACGGGGAAAGGAACATAAGGTTTGGTTTAAGTACGGATGGTTTCAATCCATTCGGGGAGTTTAGCAGTGGTCATAGCACTTGGCCTGTGACCCTATGCATGTTCAACCTTCCTGGTTGGATGTGCATGAAGCGAAAGTTCATATGATGCCGGTGCTCATCCAAGGTCCAAAACAACCCGGCAACGACATTGATGTGTACCTAAGACCATTGGTCGATGAACTATTACTGCTATGGAGGGAAGAGGGCGTACGTGTGTGGGATGAGGATAGGCAAGAGAACTTCGATCTACGAGCATTGTTGTTCATAACCATCAACGATTGGCCTGCCCTAAGTAACCTTTCTGGGCAGACAAACAAGGGATATCAGGCATGCACGCACTATTTACATAGAACACAAGGTATTCATCTCAAAAACTGTAAGAAGGTCGTGTATTATGGTCACCGTTGTTTCCTTCCAACTAATCACCCCTTACGGAAGAAAGGGATGCATTGGAAAGGGAAGGCTGACCATCGTACGAAGCCACCCCATTTTAATGGAGATGCCGTATTTGAGATGGTAAATGATCTAAGGGTAGTCTTTCGAAAGGGTGCCGGTAGTGAACCTGTTCCAACTGACGCCAACGGGCGTGCACCAATGTGGAAGAAGAAATCTATATTTTGGGAGCTACCTTATTGGCGTAGCCTTGAGGTCCGACACACAATTGACGTGATACACCTTACGAAGAATCTTTGCGTGAATGTGCTAGGCTTCATGGGTTGTTACGGTAACCCGAAGGATACCAACGAAGCACGAGAGGACCTGAAAGAATTTCATAAAATTCCCAAAGTTCCACGGGAGGGTGATGATGAAACTGATCCGGAAGAGGATGATGATGATGTTGATTACTTTGGTCCTGCTTGTTACACTCTCACCAAGAAAGAGAAGGAAAGCGTGTTTGATTGCCTGAACAGTAGGTTCCGTCTGGCTACTCGTCGAATTTAAAGGGGATCATAAATATGAAAGAGAAGAAGTTCAGAAATCTAAAGGCCCACGACTGTCACATGTTGATGACATAGTTGCTTCCAGTTGCGTTGAGGGGTGTTCTATCAGAGAATGTACGATTACTGGTCGTAAAGCTTTGTGCATTTCTCAATGCAATTTCACAGAAGGCAATCGATCCAGCCAAGCTAGGAAAGCTACAGAATGATGCGGTTCAATGTCTTGTCAGCTTTGAGTTGGCATTTCCACCTTCCTTCCTCGATGTTATGACGCACATCCTGGTACACCTTGTGAAAGAAATTACTATTCTCGGTCCAGTATACCTTCACAACATGTGGCCTTTTGAGAGGTTCATGTCGATCCTCAAGAAATATGTTCTTAACCGTGCCCATCCGGAAGGAAGCATTGCTAAGGGATATGGAACTGAGGAGGTCATTGAGTTTTATGTTGATTTTGTCGACACAATTGACTCGATTGGGCTTCCAGTATCACGACACAAGGGGAGGCTACAGGGAAAGGGTACTATCGGAAGGAAATCAAGTTTGAGCAATAATACTGATTTGTTCCATAAAGCACACCTAACAGTCCTGCAACAATCATCACTGGTGACTCCGTATAGGACGGAACACGAGCAGATTATTGCTTCTCAAAATCCAACCAAATCCCCAGTCTGGATTGCACGCCGTCACTTGGAAACATTTCCCTCATGGTTGAGTGAACAACTCATCGGAAACTCAACAATTCATTCACAACTAGCTTTGTTAGCCAGGGGACCTTGTAGCACAATTACAAGATTTCAAGCTTACGGTATGAATGGTTACAATTTTTACACGAGAGCTCAAGATCGCAAAAGCACAAACCAAAATAGTGGTGTCCGTATGGACGTCATCGGAAAAGATGGGGGCAAGACCTGCTATTATGGTATCATAGAAGAGATATGGGAGCTTGAGTACGGAGCAATGAACGTCCCTCTGTATTTTTGCCAATGGGTATACCTGAATGGCGTAAAGAAAGATGAATATGGAATGACAATAGTAGACCTTACCAAGATTGGGTTCAAAGATGATCCATTCGTGCTTGCCAAAGATGTGCATCAGGTTTTCTATGTCAAGGATATGACTAGCATACCGAAGAATAAAAATCCCCAAGAAGCAGGACCACAAGAGGCAAAGCGTCACATAGTTGTTCCAGGTAAAAGAGTAATCGTGGGAGTCGAGGACAAAACAGATCAATCCGATGATTATGATCAGTTTGATGGCATGCCTCCGTTCGCTGTCGAAGTTGACCCAAGCATATTGCTTGGACGTGAAGAGACACCGTACTTACGTGCTTGAGATTAATGTCGTAATGTAATAATTATTGATCAAATCAATTGTGTAATGCTAATGTGATCAACTCTTTTATTGGTCTACAACAAGTTAACGATTCTGAAGTCCATGCACTTTGTAGTGTTGTATCGGTCTCAAAATTTTTATGAAGCTTGAATATGTCATGTGAGATTGACCGACCAAGTTTGAGATTTTTCTGAATTAGTTTAGTATTTCTTTCGGTTTAATTGAATTTCCGTGCAACATCACCTAGAAATTAAAAGTTGAGCTGAGAGCACCCCTGAAACGATCCGGAATGGTGCCAAACTTGGCCACAAGTTCTCTTGTGCCATAGGAGTCTAATTTATCTGGAAGCCAAATCATAATTCTTGAGTTATTGATGTGTAATTCACAATATTCTAGCTCCTTTAGCACGAAGAAAAAACCTAAAATACATTTAGTCATCAGAAAAATCTAAGATCTTGTGTGAGCTAATATTTTGAGTGTAAATGACAACCAAAAAAAGTTTAGACCATTTCGACATAGATGGAGTACACGTTCTTCACAAAGCTATATGGAACCTTTCATCGAACCATGTCTATACCACTTATGTTTTAACGATTCTGAAGTTCATGCACTTTGCAGTGTTGTATCGGTCTCAAAATTTTTATGAAGATTGAATATGTCATGTGAGATTGACCCACCAAGTTTGAGATTTTTCTGAATTAATTTACTATTTTTCGGTTTAATTGAATTTTAGTGGGAATGCACATCAATGTTGCAAATAAAAATTGAAAGTGAATGTTTACAACTCTAAAATATAATTTTGCATAGCAAAGTACAGTTTATTATATTTTAACTCAATATAATTTTGCATGGAAAAAATAGTAAAAGTTACTATATATTTTTTGATTTCAAAGAGATAGAATGTGAAAATGAGAAAAAAATGGGAGGGGAAAAACAGTTCCCGCCGAAAATTACGTTTTAGTCCCGGGTGGTGTTACGACCCTAGACTAAAGGGTGGCCTTTAGTCTCGGGTGGTAACACCACCCGGGACAAAAGGCGGAAATTTTGCCCTTGGGCCCTCCCGCGCGAAAGGGGCCTGAGGACATGGGTACCCATGGGTCCCCACCGGCCAGGGTCCCAGGGGCCCCTGACAAGTGGACCCGACCTGCCAGAGGACTCGCCGATCTGACAAGTGGGCCCAGCGACCTGATCGGGATCCCGGAAGACCCGCGAAGCCTTGGCGTGCAAGCCAAGACACGGCGACCTGGCGCGCCACCGCCTGTAGACTCCGCGTATCGCGGGACGTTCCTTGTAATTCGGGAGATAAGCTTCCCACAGTTGTAACCGACCCCGACACGGGTCAACCGACCTTGCAAGGAAACCCTAGCCCGTCCTCCCCATATAAGGCGGCCTAGGGTTCCATGCACAGGGACAACTCATCTTCATCCTCGCATAATCCACCACAACTGGACGTAGGGTTTTACTCTCCGGAGGCCTGAACCAGTATAAACCCTTGTCTCCCTGTCCTTCACCGCCATACTCGCCTAGCTCCGTGTGCACCACGTGCATAACCACCTACGCTCTTAGGTCCCGATCCTCCATTAGCCTGCAAACCTCTAGGGTAACACCCTAGTGGATCTGTCCAGGTCTCACCCCCTGACAGTTGGCGTGCCAGGTAGGGGCGATCGGGAACTCGCTGTGCAGCATGGTGGCCCAAACTGGCGTCGTCTTCCTGGCGAGCATGGCGGCCTTCCTCGCCGACCCCGTGGAGATCTGCTTTGGATCTTTCACGGTGACCTCACCTGCTCCGGCAGCTTCGACTCTCCCAACGACCTCTGAGAAGGTCGTCACGGCGTCCGCCGCCGTCCCTGTTCCCGATCTAGTATCAGAGACCCACCCACCCAAACCCTGTGACCTTGTCCAGGGGATGGAAAACGTCATCGGCTCCATGAGGGAAACCTTGGAGATCTGCGAACGAGCTCAACAATCGGCGCAGACAACGCTACGCCACGACACGTTTCCCTTCCGCCTGAAGTCTGTGCCCGGCCTTCGCCTGAGCCAACTCTCCACGCCTCCTCAGATCCAATCTGGGCGGCGACCTTCGCGCGACCCAAGGTCTGCGCCTCGTGCTCGGCGCGACCCCCTCGACGTGCCCTGCACTTACCACAAGGGCGCAAAGCACACCCTCCGTGGGTGCCGCCTGCGAAAGAAGATCGACAACGAGCTCCCTCGTCGAGCTAAGCGACCTACCCAGTCTCCGGACTGCAGAAAGTTCCAGAAGGTCCGGGTTCGTATCTCCCCGAACGACCCGGAAGTCATCTTCCGACAGGTGATGGTGATCTCGGAGAACGAGCCACCACGCGTGGGTGCGACCAACTCCCAGGAGGCGGCCCGTATCCAAGCAAACGCCCGCCGCGCTGAGCGACGTGCGGAAGAGCAGCGGCGCGCCTTGCCTTGCGCTCGTGACCTGCGCCTCGAGTTCGAGGAAGCCGGGATCCCGACCTTCAACAGCCCCCAGGCCAACCTGGGTGCGGCCATTACTCGACTCCAGCAAGTCCAGACGCCTGAAGCTGAGCAGGCCCTCGCATACCTCCAGGTTGCCAACGCCCTGGTGGAAGAGAAGAGCGCGGCCTCCAGGTCCGCCGCGTCGTCCTCGACTCGCCACTCGCGTAGTCGATCCCATCGACCTACGCGTAGCCAACTCTCCCCCGTCTGGGAGGAAGTCGCTCAGCATAACCCCAAGCAACCCGCTCAGCAGCCCGCTACTGCCCGGGACCTTCGCGTCAACCTTGACGCCAACAGGCGTGCTCGTGATGCCCACACCGTCGTCGACCAACGCCACCGGGAGCGCGAGGAGCGCGAGCTTCGCCGCCGCCTGGACTACGACCGCGAGTATGGTGCACCCGGGGGCGTTCACCGCATCATGGAGCGCGAGCTCCGTGATCAACATGAAATCGAGAACCAGCGGCGTGCCAAGTATGACGCCGACCACGGCGACCCCGCCGTCGTCCAATACGATCGGGATCGGCAGCCACGCTCCCAGGTTGTCGTCCCAGAGCGCAGTGTTCACTCGGCGCCACGAGATGCTGCCCTGGCAAGAGGCACCAGCGACGACCTAGCGCTCAACGCCTTCCCAGTGCTGGATGCCCGCTTCAAAACGGTGGAGTACCCCGATAACTTCAAGCCCAACATCAAGCCGTATGATGGGCGCTCTGACCCCAACATCTGGCTGTCGACCTACTACGTCGCCGTTAAGGCGGCCGGCGGTGACTTCGACCACATGACGGCCTACTTCCCACTAGTGATGGGCAAGGCACCTTCGCTCTGGCTCAACAACCTTGCGCCTGGCAGCATCAAGACCTGGGCCGACCTATCCCAGGCTTTTACATCGAACTTCCAGGCGACCTACGATCGCCCTGCGAACGCCTTCAGCCTGGGGTAGGTCGTGCAGAAGCCTAAGGAGCGGCTCCGTGACTACAATACCCGGTTCTTCGAGAACCAGAACGAGTGTGTTGGCGTTAGAGACAACCAGATCGTCGACAACTACAAGAAAGGCATCAAAGACCGCAAGGTCTTTGAGAAAATCCATGAGGCCGGCCCGACCAATGTCAAGGAGCTCATGGTCATCGTCAACAAGCTGATGGACACAGAAGACGCGCTCCAGAATCAGTTTGACACTGATAACACTGGTGCATCTGGCACTGCAGCGGACAAGCTCCGCAAGCGACCTTCCGAGGTCCTGGCGGCTGAAGGGCGGCGAGGTTCATCCTTCAACCAAGTGGAGTTCGACCTGGCGCTCGACAGCATCTGCGGGTTCCATGAGGGGGCCACCCACACTCTCCGCGAGTGCTCCCAGTTCAAGAGGTCCTTCAGCACCTCCGCGGATCCCAAGCGACCTAGGAACGACGGCGGGTGACGCGACAACTGCCCCTACAACAACAACTACCGCCGTGATGACCGGCGAGACCGGCGCGACGACCACCGTGATGACCGGTATGATGATCGCCGCGAGCCACCTCGTAGCGACCCGCCTCACAACGACCCTGCTCCAGCAGCTGCCCACGACGAGACGAACCTACCCCCTCCACCAGCGTCGGGCAACCCCAATGGGCCCTTCCAGGCCGCAACCCGCGCGATCAACATGATCGTTGGTGGAATCAAGTCCAGTGCCAACAGGAGGCGCTACCAGAAGGACAAGCGCGACGTCCACCTCGTCCACACTCATCCAATCGTGCCCCTACGATGGTTTGAGCAGCCGACCACATTCTCCAGAGCTGATCACTAGGTCCATATCCCAGACCTCGGGTCCTACCCGCTCGTCGTCGAGCCTACAGTGGATGGAGCCCTGCTCTCCCAGACCCTGATCGACGGAGGTAGCGGGCTCAACATCATCTTTGTTGATACCCTCAAGAAGATGGGCTTCGACTTCAACAAGATGACGGAGTGCGACGAGCCTTTCTATGGCATCGTCCCCGGGAAGGCGGCCCAACCCCTGGGTCGAGTCTCCCTCCCGGTGACTTTTGGTACGGAGGCGAATTTCCGCACGGAGTACCTCAACTTCGAGGTCGCCAACTTCAATCCTCCTACCACGCGATCCTAGGTCGCCCAACGCTGGCCAGATTCATGGCCATCCCGCACTACACCTACTTAGTGTTGAAGATGACGGCTCCGCGAGGGGTCCTCTCCGTCAAAGGGGACCTCGTCATCTCCTTCAGGTTTAACACAGAGGCCCTCGACCTCGCTGCGACCTCCGCCACCGCCGAGGCCTCCACGGTCTTGGTGGCTGAGGCCGCAAAAGTCGACCCCGTCGACCAGTCCGTCCCAGAGCAGAAGCGCACCGAAACCGCCCTAGATGCGGCCCCATCGACGAAGAAGGTCTGCCTCGGCCTTGCCGACCCAGAGAAGATGGTGGTGATCGGCGACGGGCTCGACCCCAAATAGGAACTCGCGCTCACCAGCTTCCTCCGGGATAACGCCGACATATTCGCTTGGAGTCCATCGGATATGCCAGGTGTTCCTAGGGAGCTGGCTGAGCACACCTTGGATGTAAGCAAGACGGCGAAGCCTGTCAAGCGGAAGCTTCGCCGCTTTGCGAAAGATCGCAAGGACGTCATTAGGGTAGACCTAATAAAGCTCCTAGCTGCCGGATTTATCCGAGAGTGTAAAAACCCGGTTTGGCTCGCCAACCCGGTTCTTGTACCAAAGAAAACCGGTCAATGGAGAATGTGTATCGACTACACCGATCTCAACAGGCACTGCCCTAAAGACCCCTTCCCTCTTCCACGTATCGACCAGGTCATGGACTCCACGGCCAGGAGCGTCCTTCTCTGCTTCCTCGACTGCTACTCAGGGTATCACCAGATAGCCCTGAAGGTCTCTGACCAAGACAAGACGCCGTTCATAACACCCTAGGCATCTACTGCTATACGGCCATGACCTTCGGCCTCAAGAACGCGGGTGCGACCTATCAGAAGGCCATCCAGAAGTGTCTGGCCAGCCAGATCAGCAAAAACGTAGAAGCCTACGTCGACGACGTGGTCGTCAAGACCACTGACGAGGACAAGCTCATAGCTGACCTCGCGGAGACCTTCGCCAACCTCCGCACTTACCGCTGGAAACTCAATCCAGAGAAGTGCGTCTTCGGTGTCCTGTCCGGCAAGCTCCTCGGCTTCATGGTCAGCAACCGGGGCATCGAAGCCAACCCCACCAAGGTAGATGCCATCCTCAAGATGAAGCGACCTACCGGCAAGAAGGACGTCATGAAGCTCACAGGCATGATGGCGGCCTTAGGCCGATTCATTAGCAAGCTCGGAGAAAAAGGCCTGCCCTTCTTCAAGCTGCTAAAAAAGGAGGACAAGTTCGCCTGGACCAACGAGGCAGACCAAGCTCTTGAGCAACTCAAGACCTTCCTCACGACGCCCCCGGTGATGGTGCCCCCAGCACCTAAGGAGCCCTTACTGCTCTACATCTCTGTGACCACCCTCGTGGTCAGCGCTGTCTTGGTAGCTGAGCGACCTGAAGAGGGGCGACCTTACCCCGTCCAGCGACCTATCTACTACGTCAGCGAGGTCTTGTCTGACAGCAAGACCAGGTACAGCCAGCCCCAGAAGATGCTCTACGCGCTACTGATGACTTCGCGAAAACTCCGGCACTACTTCCAATCCCACAAGATCAAGGTCGTCTCGGCCTTTCCCCTTGGCGAGATCCTACGGAGTTGTGACACCTCTGGGCGCGTGTGACGCCCCAGGTTTTTAATTAGCGTCATTAACGCTAATGACCGTTTCAGCTGAGTCAAACCTGCTGACATTGGTCAAACCTAGGTCAACCTGGGTCATCACCTCGAAAACCTCGCCAACAATCCCTAATGACCCTCTTGATCAAGTCAACACACACTTGTGGTCAACCCTTGGTCAAAGGCACGGTCAAACCCCACTTAAGACCCTGATGTCTTTGAACGTCTTCCGGAACTTTTGCCGCGTTCTCCAAATTTCACCTAAACACTTCAAAATCCCCCAATATAAAAGTTGTCCAGTTTTTCGAGAGGCACAACTTTCATGTTGGATGGCATTTGCAATTTGAAGTGGAAATAGGTGAAAAAGCACGGTCAACGCCAGTCGGCACTGTTCACCGGCGCCATGAAAAACAGGAACTTGGCGAGCAGTTTATGCAAGATCCATTGAGAAAAACACCATAGAGTCTTTGTAAAAGTTGTAGAGGGTTAGTAGATCTGCAACTTTACTATTTACACCTTGGAGCACTTTAGTTGCAAATTTTGGAGTAATTCGCTTTCAAACAGGGCCAAATGAAATAGGTTGACGCCGTGCTGCGACGTCACGCCGGCCAGAGCGCCGGGCGCGCCCGAACGCGAGCGCCGTGCCGCGTGGCGCCCCGCCACCTCGGCGTCCCGAGGCCGCGCGCCTTCCCGAGGCCGCGCGCCTTCCCAAGGCCGCGCGCCCCGAGACTAGGATCACTCCGAGGCATCTTGTAGTCCGCGCACGCCACGCGCCGCGTCGCCGTTCGTGCCGGACCGCTCCTGCCCGCGCTGCCCGCGCCACCGTACTGCGCAGCTGCCGCGGCCAGAAACCCCCTCTGCTCGAGACGTAGCCACGAAGGAGGCCGTCCCTTGCGCCTATAAAACGACCCCTCCTTCCCACGCGCTGGCACACCGAAGCGCCGTCGCCGGTCCGCCATAGCCGCCACCGCGGAACCCTTTCCTGTGTCCCCTTCCACGGCTGCCCAAGCTACTCCACACCTCTCTCGGTCCCCGCTGAAGCTTACCCGACCGCCCTTAGCCACGGTCGTGCCTCCACCTCGCCGGAGCAGCCGCTCCCGCGGCTGGCACCGGGCGACGCCGCGGAGCACCGTCGCCGGCCACCCCTCCGCCCCAGCTCTGGCCGCAAACCGGTCCTTGGTGAGCTCGCACACCTCCCCACACTCTTTCCCGGCCAACCCCGCCACCGGAGCCGCCGGATTCCGGCGAGCCCGCCGCCTCCATTGGCCCAGGGACTCAATTGCTTTGATTTCATTCTTTCTAGGGACTTTTGTGTGAACTGAGGGCATATCTGTGAGACTTTAAATCTATCCAGGGGCCTAAGTTGAAGTTTGAATCTTCAATAGTAAAGCCTTTCATCTGAATCTTGTAAAATGCATAGAAAATTGTAGAAACTTCAGAAAAATGCAAACCCAATTTTGATGGATTCCTGGTGAAGAATCCTACAACTTTTGTAAAGCATGTCTATGGTTTTTCCTGATAATTTCTGCATGAAAAATAGAGAACTGAAAAACCTAGATCTATTGTATCTCCAAATCCACTTGTGATCTATAGCTGAATTTTGGATATGTTGTGTGTTATGTTATGCCTAGCTCCTGTACCAACAATTGCACAATGTTATGTTGTAAATATTTTTGTATGAATTGTTTTCTATTTATGCAGAATCTGCCTAACTGAGTTTTGTAGCTAAAAATAATTATATTTTTGTGACCAACTTCTGCATGTTGTCTTTTTATCCCAAAATGCACCTTTGGTGAATTAATCACAATTTTATAATTGTCAGAAATATTTATTCTTGAAATATGCTTGATTTTCTTTGTAAATGCATAACCCAAGATCCATAATAGTTCTAGGTGTATATGTTGCATTCCTAGGTTAGTTTTGGACCAGAGGCCATGTGCGAGAAAATTGGGATCCTTTTGAAGTGTATTTATTTTTGTATGCATTTCTCTTGTTTTGGTAACTAGCTTTTGTTATTTCCGGTATATTTAATTTCATAGCTCTCCTAAGTGTGCATGTGTGTGTAGTGACTTTATATAGGTTTGTAGTGCTTCATAACACACCTCATTGAATTTTATTAATTTATTTTATGAATAAAAGCAATGGTAGCCTTTTAAGCTTAATATAAAGATTAATTGGAAAATCACCTTTGCCACACCTAATAACCTTATGCATGTGTTGAAAAACATTCTAAGAAGGTTGAGACCACCTCCTTGCTGTTTTGTGATTTGTAATTAATTTATTTACATATATATGTACACAGTCACTATTAAAAAGATTAAATAAGAAAGAACCGCATATTGCTCCTTTATTGGAAGAGTATGCTGAATGTATTTCTTATCTAGGTAAATGTGGTCAACCATGCACCCCATGGTTGTCATTTGTTGTTTGTAATCAATTAGATTAAAAATCATCAATTAAATCTTGCATTTGCATCCTTGTGTAGATCTTCCCGACGGTAGATATACGTTCGTGCCGGAAGGAGGAGACGAAGGTGCTGACGAAGAGTTGCAGCACGTGTTCGTAGCTCAAGACCTGGACCCAAGTCCAGAAGGGCCCAAGGCCAACCTTGCCAGTGAAGGCAAGCCCCGGATCATTAACCCTGTCTTTTAAAATAATGCAACTATCCTTGCTATGTTTGTGCATTTACGTTTCAGGAGTTGAAATGAAACCCTAGATGCATGATCCCTAGGTACCTATGTTCTTACTAGTATGATAGGTCGGTAGCTGCTATGCTATAGGACCGTTACAAGTCGAGTGATGCTTGTCACTCGCGAGAATAGGTTCTTATGTTGGAATCATAAGATCTCCTTAAATGGATTGCTCATGTGGTAAGAGCATGGGATGTGGGCTCCGGTCCAATGGCTTTCGTGGGTTAAGTGTTTGAACGTACTAAACACTTGTCGGAAATGGGTACGGTAAGCCTAGTACCTAAATGAGGCGGTGCGGGAACTTTGCGCTACTAATCTTAGGGTTGCGGCCCCGGGCTCGCCACCTGAGTACATGTGTGAGGCTAGGTGACCTTGGTGGCGTAGCCTAGCAAGCCTTGTACTTAAGATTGTAACATCTGATCCCAACCCGAAGATTTTTGGGAACCGCCTGGTGGTTGTCCTCGCGGGGGCACCCTACCGTGTGTTTAGGTTTACCTTGCAAGGTTTAAATCAATCGATTGTCGGCCTCTCACCGTTATCTGAGACTGCTTAATCAACTGGCCATGATATCCCTTAATGATGGAATTTGATGAAGTTTACTGCTTGAATTAACTGTTTGTACAATTCTTGATTGAATTAGTTGGCACACTTAGAAAGGGTAATCAACTAGAACTTGGTGCTAAAATATTGAAAGTAAGGACATACTCTTCGTTGCTTTTCAGCAAAAGAACTCCCCCGGCCAAAAAGCCTCTCATGTCTAGAGTTTGGTGATGTAGTTATCACCCGACGGTTAAGTCTTGCTGGGTATTAGTATACTCAGCCTTGCTTTAAAACTGTTGTTGCAGGTGTTGTTGACCGGGTGGATGACGACAAGTGATGGCATCACGGATGGCCTCCTGTGATGTTCACCGTTGCGCTAGTTTATTTATTTCCGCTGTTTTCAAACTCTGAACCTTTACTTCCTGTCATGAACGAGGATTTGTAATAATTGAACCCTTAGGGGTAATTTGAATTTAAATTGTGTTTGTACTCTGGACTCACCTTCGTGTGAGTTTTAATGCATATGTTCGATCCTCTGTGTGAATTCCAAGTGATTTACCGGGCGTTAACCCGGCAACTAACGACAGGATGATACTTTATTATTGCTTAATGACCAAAGTGGATTGGTTTAGGCGATAGTACGGTATTTTCCTGGGCGGGTTGTCATAGCTGGCATCAGAGCAATTATATGCACCAGAGATTAATTAATAACCTTAATCACTGGTGTTTGAATAAAACTTGCCAAGATTGTTTGGATTTGTAAAATACGTTGGTCCGTTAAGGATAAACTAGACCGAGAGGCCCTAGAGGAAATTTTTGGGTTCTTTCAGGTGGCTTATTAATCTACGGTGTATTTTGCTAACTCCCAGCACATTTATTTCCTGTCAGAACTTACTTTCTGTACAACCATACTAGTTCATCACGTTTTGCCATACGTGGTGGTACACAGGAAAGTCCTGTGAGGGATGGATGGGACCTATTCTAATGGGAACCCACGTCACGTCTATGTCTCGCCACGTTTTGCCATACGTGGACGTTCCGCATTGTGAATATGCGAGGCAAGGATCCGCTTCATTCAAAAGGAGTGTATCTGAGGTTGGACGCTGTTCATGCAGCGATAAACGCATGGGTACCGTTTCTATAGTGAACGGTAATGTATGTGGACGCTTTCATGAGTGCTGGCATGAAAGGTTCGTTGTGTTCTGTGGTCTTCTGCAGGTACACTAACCACGTTTCGTAAGTCGCTAAGTGAGCATCGACTAGTTCTCGACTAGTTATTATAGGGAGAAACGAGTATATGCCTTGCCACCGGCGCTAACTTCGAGTTTTGGCTTGATTGCCTTGTGAGGACGAATAGGACGTCTCGCATCATGCTAAAAGTCGTGAAAAACTTAAAACCGAACCCATACTTGTCTACGTGCTCTCTAAGGTGAAATTTTGCTAGTGTGCTTTTTCCTTGCCTAGCCTCTCGTGGGTAGATGTGTTGTTGTCCAAAAGTTTGTTGTGGTTGTTTGCTTGACCTTTACACCTTGTTCCAGAATCAGTTTGACCAGGGGATCTCTACCAAAGTTGCTCCATATCTAATCTAGTTTCTGCTCGCAAAAATTCACGGTCATAGCTTTGGTCTACCTCAAGTTGTGCTCAAATTAGTGAACCCCTATCTTGCTGTTTTTCCGGAAACCAATCCAAACCTTGCTTAGTCGAAGCCCCTTCCTAACCTTTCTAGATCGATCTTGCATACCAATTCTGTGCCTCATAACCTTGTTGAGTTGCTGCACAAAGTTGGGAATTTTCGGGGATCTGGTTTTTAAGTTATGAATTTTCGTTCACAACTGCCAGAACTTTAAGTCATTGTGTACGTCTGCTCGTTTCGAGTTCTGACATCCGATTGTACCCTTGTACACATGATTACCCCATTTCTTAACCACACGAATTGTATCGTTGACCGAATTTATCCTTGTACACTCACTTCCATCTGATTCCCACATTTGTCGTTATGACCAGATGGACAACATTGGATCTGTGTCGACTGATGTGGAAACATGGACTCTCGTGAACTACCTCGAGGAGGGTGGATTTCCTGCACTCTTGTGGGACACCCTGAAAGACGTTGGGTACACCGCTTACCCAGAGTACTCGACACGTGAGGTCATGACCACAGGCCAGCTCCTTCGTTGTGAAGTGAAGGTGAAGATTCCCGTGTGCCTGACAAATCCTGCTTGGGAAGAGTGGGAGTGTAAGGCACAAGGAAGGAACCTGGCTGACACTGTGCAGAAGGCTGCTCTTGAAGCGCTCACAACTTTTTGTGGGAAGCACCCTGACCTAGTAGCCGGCACTGCAGCCAGAGTGATCCCTGTACCTGAGCGACACGCTGGGCCATGGATCGAACGCGAAGCTTTTCTTTCAGCTCAAGGCAACTCTCACTGTAGTCCTGATCTTGTCACCTCAGTTCGCTTTTCAGAAGCCATGTACGACACATATCGACGGATGGTGGGAGAAAGTGTATTCTATAGACACCAAATCTATAGGTACCGAGTTAAAGAAATGGAGAATACTGCTCAAGCGTTGAAGGAAGCCCGAGCAAGGATAACCACTCTCAAGAAGGGAAGACGCAAGGATAAGGCCAAGATTCGAGAATTGAGTGAAGTTATCCATGAGCAGAATTTCATTTTGGAGCATAATGACCAATATATGCTCGAACTAGAGAATCAACTGGAAGCGATAGCAGCTCCACCTCCGGAACCTGTCATTCCCGGACCAGAAGAAGAAGATGCTGAGGAATTTCAAGGAGAATCTGGAGTAGAGTCTGGACCTGAGTCACCATAGTTCTTCGGCATGGAAGATCCAACCCTAGGAAGTTGGTATGCTTGTAATAAAGTTCTGAGTCGTACGAGTGTAATAGTTGTAAGGAACCCTAGTGTGTGCAGCTGCGTTTGGTCAGTTTTGTGGTTGGCTGAACTAGGAGCTTTCTTTCGTGCAGCTAGTCTGCATTGTAGTCCCAAGAGTTGTTGGTGATCCCGAAATCCCTCATCGATGTAACGCTTTGGTTGAACATCTTTCAGCAGTGATCTTCGTAAGGAATTATTTATGCTGGTTGTGATCAGATCAGAGTTTTGTGGTGAGTATCAAACTTGCCCAAATCTTTATGCCATCGTGATCAATTCGACCTCTCAATCCTGAACTTATTCTTTTGGTCTTGCTCACCACCTTTTTAAAGTAAAATAAATGTCACTTTTGAGTATGCATTGCATAGCACGTGCATATGGGAACCTTGGGTGAACTAACGTGCATACGCATGGAAGATTTCAATATTTCCTACTCTATCCTTCTTATGTTTGGTGATGTTGTTGTCCCATAACCAAAGGTGCCGCGACGGAACCTAGGGCATCATGTGTGCTGCAGCCATGTGATTGCCACTAGGGGCGCGCTAGGTATCTTGGTTGTGACAACGCGACTCACCACGCATACTCCTTTTCAACTCATCGATTGCCCTCGCAATCACTAACTCATTTTGTGGGTAACCGAGTCATGCTAACACGCATCATGAGCACCATACTGCATGAGCGTGTGCATCGTGTCTTCATAAGCATGTGCATCACACCAACTTTTTGAAATCATTACACCGGAATGTAACAAGTCGGTGCCACCCAAATTCACAAGTTAAAAAGCATGTGGGCAAGACTGTTCTGGAATTCCCATACTAATCTACCTTCCATACCTTTCCTACCTTCTATTCGTAAGTCGTTCCTTGCGAATGCCTTTACAAATTCACCTTCCTAGACTGTTCTTATGAACCACGCAACCGAGTATGGGGAACTTTTGACCCATCAAGCACATCCGTGTTGCTTCCAAAGGAACTTACGGAAATCTTTTGCTAGCCTTCCTTTTCTTCATAGAAATTTGTTTTGGTAATCACTTTTCAACTGGGTCTCTTTCCGTCCACTCTCAATATTCTCTTAGCCTCAAATCAAATCAACCAGCGGAGTTGAAGAAGTGGAAGTAGAGTGTTCTTGAGCAATCAAGGTTCTCTAAAAGTCAAGGTTTGAGAGTCCTCCATCGCTTATCCGCCCAAGATCTGTGATCATACCCTCCAAATCCTCGGAATCGAGAAAGGGGCAAACCCAGGATCGGTGGAAGCTTTTGCTAAATTCTCCGCGATGCGCCCTCGAGCCTAGAGGGCGGGTGTCGCGAGTTTTTCCCGTGATTCCTACCGTCACGGATAACCCTGGAGTTCACCTCGGAGTTAAATATCCACTTTAGAGTTGTGAAATCCTACACCTACTGACCAAAAATGGGAAATTTTCGGTGCATGAGCAGAGATTTATGAATTTTAGGCTTATGACCGTTGTGCTGTCCGGTTCGCAGTACTTACCCTAAACGAGTTTTCATCGTGCATGTTCGACTTGTTAATTTCATGAGCAAGCTTCTGAATGTGTGTTAAATGGAAACTCAATTTTCAGATGGCCGGACCGACACGCAGTACCCCCAGTGGTTTTGGTGCATTGGGTAGTGGTGACCTACCGCCGCCACCGCCCACGACACTGACAGAGGCATTCGTGGCAACGCAAACCGAAGTGTTGTGCCAGATTCTGCAGGCACAACAGCAGATGGCCCAGCAACTACAACAGATGCAACCGATGCAACAAAAGCCTCGACCCTTCGAGCCTTGCTCACCCGGAGTACCTACCCAGACTGATAGGGATACCATTGTCGGTGCAATTCATATGTTGGAAGGGCAAAATTCAGTGCTAAGTCAGATAGTGTGCGATATCATCCAAGGTCGTTATAGAGGACTATCCCAAACTAGTTTGGCAGACAGTCTCTCTCAGTCATTATCGGCATCCATGGTGGAGCAGGCCCGCTTATTCAATTTGTTGGTGGATCATGTGAATCAGAGTCAGCTCAATACCTCCGACGCTATATTACCACCCTCGAAACTACCAATGGACCTTAGAAAGGAAGAGAGAAAAAGTCAGAGCAACAAGCGAGTATTATCTGAGATAGATGTAAGTGAGTGGGAAATTACCTATAAGGAAACTCATCCGCGTGAGAGCAAACGAAGTTGCGGCACCGACAAGATCGGCCAGCTCATCGAAGGTGAAACTCGCTCTCAAGCTGAGATTTTAGGAAAGCGAAAGGGAAAGAAGCTCCGTATCGTCAAGAAAGATCAGCAACAAGTTTCGAAGCCCAAGGGACTTCCGCCCCGCCTTTGCTACAATTGTAGACAACCCGGGCATTACATAAGTAAGTGCCCGAACCCTATGTAGCCCAAACCCCAGCAGCAGAATCAGAACCCCGGAGCAGCTGAAGGTGATCACGGCAGGAAGTCGATCTTTCAAGGGAAGCCAGACCAGCTTAACTCTATGGGTAATCTCTCTATTCGAGAACCACCTCCCCACTTTGTCTTGTACTTTCGAATCTCGGGACGAGATTCTGTTTAAGGGGGGTAGGCTGTGACGCCCCAGGTTTTTAATTAGCGTCATTAACGCTAATGACCGTTTCAGCTGAGTCAAACCTGCTGACATTGGTCAAACCTAGGTCAACCTGGGTCATCACCTCGAAAACCTCGCCAACAATCCCTAATGACCTTCTTGATCAAGTCAACACACACTTGTGGTCAACCCTTGGTCAAAGGCACGGTCAAACCCCACTTAAGACCCTGATGTCTTTGAACGTCTTCCGGAACTTTTGCCACGTTCTCCAAATTTCACCTAAACACTTCAAAATCCCCCAATATAAAAGTTGTCTAGTTTTTCAAGAGGCACAACTTTCATGTTGGATGGCATTTGCAATTTGAAGTGGAAATAGGTGAAAAAGCTCGGTCAATGCCAGTCGGCACTGTTCACCGGCGCCATGAAAAATAGGAACTTGGCGAGCAGTTTATGCAAGATCCGTTGAGAAAAACACCATAGAGCCTTTGTAAAAGTTGTAGAGGGTTAGTAGATCTGCAACTTTACTATTTACACCTTGGAGCACTTTAGTTGCAAATTTTGGAGTAATTCGCTTTCAAACAGGGCCAAATGAAATAGGTTGACGCCGTGCTGCGACGTCACGCCGGCCAGAGCGCCGGGCGCGCCCGAGCGCGAGCGCCGTGCCGCGTGGCACCCCGCCACCTCGGCGGCCCGAGGCCGCGCGCCTTCCCGAGGCTGCGCGCCTTCCCAAGGCCGCGCGCCCCGAGACTGGGATCACTCCGAGGCATCTTGTAGTCCGCGCACGCCACGCGCCGCGTCGCCGTTCGTGCCGGACCGCTCCTGCCCGCGCTGCCCGCGCCACCGTACTGCGCAGCTGCCGCGGCCAGAAACCCCCTCTGCTCGAGACGTAGCCACGAAGGAGGCCGTCCCTTGCGCCTATAAAACGACCCCTCCTTCCCACGCGCTGGCACACCGAAGCGCCGTCGCCGGTCCGCCATAGCCGCCACCGCGGAACCCTTTCCTGTGTCCCCTTCCACGGCTGCCCAAGCTACTCCACACCTCTCTCGGTCCCCGCTGAAGCTTACCCGACCGCCCTTAGCCACGGTCGTGCCTCCACCTCGCCGGAGCAGCCGCTCCCGCGGCTGGCACCGGGCGACGCCGCGGAGCACCGTCGCCGGCCACCCCTCCGCCCCAGCTCTGGCCGCAAACCGGTCCTTGGTGAGCTCGCACACCTCCCCACACTCTTTCCCGGCCAACCCCGCCACCGGAGCCGCCGGATTCCGGCGAGCCCGCCGCCTCCATTGGCCCAGGGACTCAATTGCTTTGATTTCATTCTTTCCAGGGACTTTTGTGTGAACTGAGGGCATATCTGTGAGACTTTAAATCTATCCAGGGGCCTAAGTTGAAGTTTGAATCTTCAATAGTAAAGCCTTTCATCTGAATCTTGTAAAATGCATAGAAAATTGTAGAAAATTCAGAAAAATGGAAACCCAATTTTGATGGATTCCTGGTGAAGAATCCTACAACTTTTGTAAAGCATGTCTATGGTTTTTCCTGATAATTTCTGCATAAAAAATAGAGAACTGAAAAACCTAGATCTATTGTATCTCCAAATCCACTTGTGATCCATAGCTGAATTTTGGATATGTTGTGTGTTATGTTATGCCTAGCTCCTGTACCAACAATTGCACAATGTTATGTTGTAAATATTTTTGTATGAATTGTTTTCTATTTATGCAGAATCTTCCTAACTGAGTTTTGTAGCTAAAAATAATTATATTTTTGTGACCAACTTCTGCATGTTGTCTTTTTATGCCAAAATGCACCTTTGGTGAATTAATCACAATTTTATAATTGTCAGAAATATTTATTCTTGAAATATGCTTGATTTTCTTTGTAAATGCATAACCCAAGATCCATAATAGTTCTAGGTGTATATGTTGCATTCCTAGGTTAGTTTTGGACCAGAGGTCATGTGCGAGAAAATTGGGATCCTTTTGAAGTGTATTTATTTTTGTATGCATTTCTCTTGTTTTGGTAACTAGCTTTTGTTATTTCCGGTATATTTAATTTCATAGCTCTCCTAAGTGTGCATGTGTGTGTAGTGACTTTATATAGGTTTGTAGTGCTTCATAACACACCTCATTGAATTTTATTAATTTATTTTATGAATAAAAGCAATGGTAGCCTTTTAAGCTTAATATAAAGATTAATTGGAAAATCACCTTTGCCACACCTAATAACCTTATGCATGTGTTGAAAAACATTCTAAGAAGGTTGAGACCACCTCCTTGCTGTTTTGTGATTTGTAGTTAATTTATTTACATATATATGTACACAGTCACTATTAAAAAGATTAAATAAGAAAGAACCGCATATTGCTCCTTTATTGGAAGAGTATGCTGAATGTATTTCTTATCTAGGTAAATGTGGTCAACCATGCACCCCATGGTTGTCATTTGTTGTTTGTAATCAATTAGATTAAAAATCATCAATTAAATCTTGCATTTGCATCCTTGTGTAGATCTTCCCGACGGTAGATATACGTTCGTGCCGGAAGGAGGAGACGAAGGTGCTGACGAAGAGTTGCAGCACGTGTTCGTAGCTCAAGACCTGGACCCAAGTCCAGAAGGGCCCAAGGCCAACCTTGCCAGTGAAGGCAAGCCCCGGATCATTAACCCTGTCTTTTAAAATAATGCAACTATCCTTGCTATGTTTGTGCATTTACGTTTCAGGAGTTGAAATGAAACCCTAGATGCATGATCCCTAGGTACCTATGTTCTTACTAGTATGATAGGTCGGTAGCTGCTATGCTATAGGACCGTTACAAGTCGAGTGATGCTTGTCACTCGCGAGAATAGGTTCTTATGTTGGAATCATAAGATCTCCTTAAATGGATTGCTCATGTGGTAAGAGCATGGGATGTGGGCTCCGGTCCAATGGCTTTCGTGGGTTAAGTGTTTGAACGTACTAAACACTTGTCGGAAATGGGTACGGTAAGCCTAGTACCTAAATGAGGCGGTGCGGGAACTTTGCGCTACTAATCTTAGGGTTGCGGCCCCGGGCTCGCCACCTGAGTACATGTGTGAGGCTAGGTGACCTTGGTGGCGTAGCCTAGCAAGCCTTGTACTTAAGATTGTAACATCTGATCCCAACCCGAAGATTTTTGGGAACCGCCTGGTGGTTGTCCTCGCGGGGGCACCCTACCGTGTGTTTAGGTTTACCTTGCAAGGTTTAAATCAATCGATTGTCGGCCTCTCACCGTTATCTGAGACTGCTTAATCAACTGGCCATGATATCCCTTAATGATGGAATTTGATGAAGTTTACTGCTTGAATTAACTGTTTGTACAATTCTTGATTGAATTAGTTGGCACACTTAGAAAGGGTAATCAACTAGAACTTGGTGCTAAAATATTGAAAGTAAGGACATACTCTTCGTTGCTTTTCAGCAAAAGAACTCCCCCGGCCAAAAAGCCTCTCATGTCTAGAGTTTGGTGATGTAGTTATCACCCGACGGTTAAGTCTTGCTGGGTATTAGTATACTCAGCCTTGCTTTAAAACTGTTGTTGCAGGTGTTGTTGACCGGGTGGATGACGACAAGTGATGGCATCACGGATGGCCTCCTGTGATGTTCACCGTTGCGCTAGTTTATTTATTTCCGCTGTTTTCAAACTCTGAACCTTTACTTCCTGTCATGAACGAGGATTTGTAATAATTGAACCCTTAGGGGTAATTTGAATTTAAATTGTGTTTGTACTCTGGACTCACCTTCGTGTGAGTTTTAATGCATATGTTCGATCCTCTGTGTGAATTCCAAGTGATTTACCGGGCGTTAACCCGGCAACTAACGACAGGATGATACTTTATTATTGCTTAATGACCAAAGTGGATTGGTTTAGGCGATAGTACGGTATTTTCCTGGGCGGGTTGTCATAGCTGGCATCAGAGCAATTATATGCACCAGAGATTAATTAATAACCTTAATCACTGGTGTTTGAATAAAACTTGCCAAGATTGTTTGGATTTGTAAAATACGTTGGTCCGTTAAGGATAAACTAGACCGAGAGGCCCTAGAGGAAATTTTTGGGTTCTTTCAGGTGGCTTATTAATCTACGGTGTATTTTGCTAACTCCCAGCACATTTATTTCCTGTCAGAACTTACTTTCTGTACAACCATACTAGTTCATCACGTTTTGCCATACGTGGTGGTACCACAGGAAAGTCCTGTGAGGGATGGATGGGACCTATTCTAATGGGAACCCACGTCACGTCTGTGTCTCGCCACGTTTTGCCATACGTGGACGTTCCGCATTGTGAATATGCGAGGCAAGGATCCGCTTCATTCAAAAGGAGTGTATCTGAGGTTGGACGCTGTTCATGCAGCGATAAACGCATGGGTACCGTTTCTATAGTGAACGGTAATGTATGTGGACGCTTTCATGAGTGCTGGCATGAAAGGTTCGTTGTGTTCTGTGGTCTTCTGCAGGTACACTAACCACGTTTCGTAAGTCGCTAAGTGAGCATCGACTAGTTCTCGACTAGTTATTATAGGGAGAAACGAGTATATGCCTTGCCACCGGCGCTAACTTCGAGTTTTGGCTTGATTGCCTTGTGAGGACGAATAGGACGTCTCGCATCATGCTAAAAGTCGTGAAAAACTTAAAACCGAACCCATACTTGTCTACGTGCTCTCTAAGGTGAAATTTTGCTAGTGTGCTTTTTCCTTGCCTAGCCTCTCGTGGGTAGATGTGTTGTTGTCCAAAAGTTTGTTGTGGTTGTTTGCTTGACCTTTACACCCTGTTCCAGAATCAGTTTGACCAGAGGATCTCTACCAAAGTTGCTCCATATCTAATCTAGTTTCTGCTCGCAAAAATTCACGGTCATAGCTTTGGTCTACCTCAAGTTGTGCTCAAATTAGTGAACCCCTATCTTGCTGTTTTTCCGGAAACCAATCCAAACCTTGCTTAGTCGAAGCCCCTTCCTAACCTTTCTAGATCGATCTTGCATACCAATTCTGTGCCTCATAACCTTGTTGAGTTGCTGCACAAAGTTGGGAATTTTTGGGGATCTGGTTTTTAAGTTATGAATTTTCGTTCACAACTGCCAGAACTTTAAGTCATTGTGTACGTCTGCTCGTTTCGAGTTCTGACATCCGATTGTACCCTTGTACACATGATTACCCCATTTCTTAACCACACGAATTGTATCGTTGACCGAATTTATCCTTGTACACTCACTTCCATCTGATTCCCACATTTGTCGTTATGACCAGATGGACAACATTGGATCTGTGTCGACTGATGTGGAAACATGGACTCTCGTGAACTACCTCGAGGAGGGTGGATTTCCTGCACTCTTGTGGGACACCCTGAAAGACGTTGGGTACACCGCTTACCCAGAGTACTCGACACGTGAGGTCATGACCACAGGCCAGCTCCTTCGTTGTGAAGTGAAGGTGAAGATTCCCGTGTGCCTGACAAATCCTGCTTGGGAAGAGTGGGAGTGTAAGGCACAAGGAAGGAACCTGGCTGACACTGTGCAGAAGGCTGCTCTTGAAGCGCTCACAACTTTTTGTGGGAAGCACCCTGACCTAGTAGCCGGCACTGCAGCCAGAGTGATCCCTGTACCTGAGCGACACGCTGGGCCATGGATCGAACGCGAAGCTTTTCTTTCAGCTCAAGGCAACTCTCACTGTAGTCCTGATCTTGTCACCTCAGTTCGCTTTTCAGAAGCCATGTACGACACATATCGACGGATGGTGGGAGAAAGTGTATTCTATAGACACCAAATCTATAGGTACCGAGTTAAAGAAATGGAGAATACTGCTCAAGCGTTGAAGGAAGCTCGAGCAAGGATAACCACTCTCAAGAAGGGAAGACGCAAGGATAAGGCCAAGATTCGAGAATTGAGTGAAGTTATCCATGAGCAGAATTTCATTTTGGAGCATAATGACCAATATATGCTCGAACTAGAGAATCAACTGGAAGCGATAGCAGCTCCACCTCCGGAACCTGTCATTCCCGGACCAGAAGAAGAAGATGCTGAGGAATTTCAAGGAGAATCTGGAGTAGAGTCTGGACCTGAGTCACCATAGTTCTTCGGCATGGAAGATCCAACCCTAGGAAGTTGGTATGCTTGTAATAAAGTTCTGAGTCGTACGAGTGTAATAGTTGTAAGGAACCCTAGTGTGTGCAGCTGCGTTTGGTCAGTTTTGTGGTTGGCTGAACTAGGAGCTTTCTTTCGTGCAGCTAGTCTGCATTGTAGTCCCAAGAGTTGTTGGTGATCCCGAAATCCCTCATCGATGTAACGCTTTGGTTGAACATCTTTCAGCAGTGATCTTCGTAAGGAATTATTTATGCTGGTTGTGATCAGATCAGAGTTTTGTGGTGAGTATCAAACTTGCCCAAATCTTTATGCCATCGTGATCAATTCGACCTCTCAATCCTGAACTTATTCTTTTGGTCTTGCTCACCACCTTTTTAAAGTAAAATAAATGTCACTTTTGAGTATGCATTGCATAGCACGTGCATATGGGAACCTTGGGTGAACTAACGTGCATACGCATGGAAGATTTCAATATTTCCTACTCTATCCTTCTTATGTTTGGTGATGTTGTTGTCCCATAACCAAAGGTGCCGCGACGGAACCTAGGGCATCATGTGTGCTGCAGCCATGTGATTGCCACTAGGGGCGCGCTAGGTATCTTGGTTGTGACAACGCGACTCACCACGCATACTCCTTTTCAACTCATCGATTGCCCTCGCAATCACTAACTCATTTTGTGGGTAACCGAGTCATGCTAACACGCATCATGAGCACCATACTGCATGAGCGTGTGCATCGTGTCTTCATAAGCATGTGCATCACACCAACTTTTTGAAATCATTACACCGGAATGTAACAAGTCGGTGCCACCCAAATTCACAAGTTAAAAAGCATGTGGGCAAGACTGTTCTGGAATTCCCATACTAATCTACCTTCCATACCTTTCCTACCTTCTATTCGTAAGTCGTTCCTTGCGAATGCCTTTACAAATTCACCTTCCTAGACTGTTCTTATGAACCACGCAACCGAGTATGGGGAACTTTTGACCCATCAAGCACATCCGTGTTGCTTCCAAAGGAACTTACGGAAATCTTTAGCTAGCCTTCCTTTTCTTCATAGAAATTTGTTTTGGTAATCACTTTTCAACTGGGTCTCTTTCCGTCCACTCTCAATATTCTCTTAGCCTCAAATCAAATCAACCAGCGGAGTTGAAGAAGTGGAAGTAGAGTGTTCTTGAGCAATCAAGGTTCTCTAAAAGTCAAGGTTTGAGAGTCCTCCATCGCTTATCCGCCCAAGATCTGTGATCATACCCTCCAAATCCTCGGAATCGAGAAAGGGGCAAACCCAGGATCGGTGGAAGCTTTTGCTAAATTCTCCGCGATGCGCCCTCGAGCCTAGAGGGCGGGTGTCGCGAGTTTTTCCCGTGATTCCTACCGTCACGGATAACCCTGGAGTTCACCTCGGAGTTAAATATCCACTTTAGAGTTGTGAAATCCTACACCTACTGACCAAAAATGGGAAATTTTCGGTGCATGAGCAGAGATTTATGAATTTTAGGCTTATGACCGTTGTGCTGTCCGGTTCGCAGTACTTACCCTAAACGAGTTTTCATCGTGCATGTTCGACTTGTTAATTTCATGAGCAAGCTTCTGAATGTGTGTTAAATGGAAACTCAATTTTCAGATGGCCGGACCGACACGCAGTACCCCCAGGGGTTTTGGTGCATTGGGTAGTGGTGACCTACCGCCGCCACCGCCCACGACACTGACAGAGGCATTCGTGGCAACGCAAACCGAAGTGTTGTGCCAGATTCTGCAGGCACAACAGCAGATGGCCCAGCAACTACAACAGATGCAACCGATGCAACAAAAGCCTCGACCCTTCGAGCCTTGCTCACCCGGAGTACCTACCCAGACTGATAGGGATACCATTGTCGGTGCAATTCATATGTTGGAAGGGCAAAATTCAGTGCTAAGTCAGATAGTGTGCGATATCATCCAAGGTCGTTATAGAGGACTATCCCAAACTAGTTTGGCAGACAGTCTCTCTCAGTCATTATCGGCATCCATGGTGGAGCAGGCCCGCTTATTCAATTTGTTGGTGGATCATGTGAATCAGAGTCAGCTCAATACCTCCGACGCTATATTACCACCCTCGAAACTACCAATGGACCTTAGAAAGGAAGAGAGAAAAAGTCAGAGCAACAAGCGAGTATTATCTGAGATAGATGTAAGTGAGTGGGAAATTACCTATAAGGAAACTCATCCGCGTGAGAGCAAACGAAGTTGCGGCACCGACAAGATCGGCCAGCTCATCGAAGGTGAAACTCGCTCTCAAGCTGAGATTTTAGGAAAGCGAAAGGGAAAGAAGCTCCGTATCGTCAAGAAAGATCAGCAACAAGTTTCGAAGCCCAAGGGACTTCCGCCCCGCCTTTGCTACAATTGTAGACAACCCGGGCATTACATAAGTAAGTGCCCGAACCCTATGTAGCCCAAACCCCAGCAGCAGAATCAGAACCCCGGAGCAGCTGAAGGTGATCACGGCAGGAAGTCGATCTTTCAAGGGAAGCCAGACCAGCTTAACTCTATGGGTAATCTCTCTATTCGAGAACCACCTCCCCACTTTGTCTTGTACTTTCGAATCTCGGGACGAGATTCTGCTTAAGGGGGGTAGGCTGTGACGCCCCAGGTTTTTAATTAGCGTCATTAACGCTAATGACCGTTTCAGCTGAGTCAAACCTGCTGACATTGGTCAAACCTAGGTCAACCTGGGTCATCACCTCGAAAACCTCGCCAACAATCCCTAATGACCTTCTTGATCAAGTCAACACACACTTGTGGTCAACCCTTGGTCAAAGGCACGGTCAAACCCCACTTAAGACCCTGATGTCTTTGAACGTCTTCCGGAACTTTTGCCACGTTCTCCAAATTTCACCTAAACACTTCAAAATCCCCCAATATAAAAGTTGTCTAGTTTTTCAAGAGGCACAACTTTCATGTTGGATGGCATTTGCAATTTGAAGTGGAAATAGGTGAAAAAGCTCGGTCAATGCCAGTCGGCACTGTTCACCGGCGCCATGAAAAATAGGAACTTGGCGAGCAGTTTATGCAAGATCCGTTGAGAAAAACACCATAGAGCCTTTGTAAAAGTTGTAGAGGGTTAGTAGATCTGCAACTTTACTATTTACACCTTGGAGCACTTTAGTTGCAAATTTTGGAGTAATTCGCTTTCAAACAGGGCCAAATGAAATAGGTTGACGCCGTGCTGCGACGTCACGCCGGCCAGAGCGCCGGGCGCGCCCGAGCGCGAGCGCCGTGCCGCGTGGCACCCCGCCACCTCGGCGTCCCGAGGCCGCGCGCCTTCCCGAGGCTGCGCGCCTTCCCAAGGCCGCGCGCCCCGAGACTGGGATCACTCCGAGGCATCTTGTAGTCCGCGCACGCCACGCGCCGCGTCGCCGTTCGTGCCGGACCGCTCCTGCCCGCGCTGCCCGCGCCACCGTACTGCGCAGCTGCCGCGGCCAGAAACCCCCTCTGCTCGAGACGTAGCCACGAAGGAGGCCGTCCCTTGCGCCTATAAAACGACCCCTCCTTCCCACGCGCTGGCACACCGAAGCGCCGTCGCCGGTCCGCCATAGCCGCCACCGCGGAACCCTTTCCTGTGTCCCCTTCCACGGCTGCCCAAGCTACTCCACACCTCTCTCGGTCCCCGCTGAAGCTTACCCGACCGCCCTTAGCCACGGTCGTGCCTCCACCTCGCCGGAGCAGCCGCTCCCGCGGCTGGCACCGGGCGACGCCGCGGAGCACCGTCGCCGGCCACCCCTCCGCCCCAGCTCTGGCCGCAAACCGGTCCTTGGTGAGCTCGCACACCTCCCCACACTCTTTCCCGGCCAACCCCGCCACCGGAGCCGCCGGATTCCGGCGAGCCCGCCGCCTCCATTGGCCCAGGGACTCAATTGCTTTGATTTCATTCTTTCCAGGGACTTTTGTGTGAACTGAGGGCATATCTGTGAGACTTTAAATCTATCCAGGGGCCTAAGTTGAAGTTTGAATCTTCAATAGTAAAGCCTTTCATCTGAATCTTGTAAAATGCATAGAAAATTGTAGAAAATTCAGAAAAATGGAAACCCAATTTTGATAGATTCCTGGTGAAGAATCCTACAACTTTTGTAAAGCATGTCTATGGTTTTTCCTGATAATTTCTGCATAAAAAATAGAGAACTGAAAAACCTAGATCTATTGTATCTCCAAATCCACTTGTGATCTATAGCTGAATTTTGGATATGTTGTGTGTTATGTTATGCCTAGCTCCTGTACCAACAATTGCACAATGTTATGTTGTAAATATTTTTGTATGAATTGTTTTCTAATTATGCAGAATCTGTCTAAATGAGTTTTGTAGATAAAAATAATTATATTTTTATGACCAACTTATGCATATTGTCTTTTTATGCCAAAATGCACCTTTGATGAATTAATCACAATTTTATAATTGCCAGAAATATTTATTCTTGAAATATGCTTGATTTTCTTTGTAAATGCATAACCCAAGATCCATAATAGTTCTAGGTGTATATGTTGCATTCCTAGGTTAGTTTTGGACCAGAGGTCATGTGCGAGAAAATTGGGATCCTTTTGAAGTGTATTTATTTTTGTATGCATTTCTCTTGTTTTGGTAACTAGCTTTTGTTATTTCCGGTATATTTAATTTCATAGCTCTCCTAAGTGTGCATGTGTGTGTAGTGACTTTATATAGGTTTGTAGTGCTTCATAACACACCTCATTGAATTTTATTAATTTATTTTATGAATAAAAGCAATGGTAGCCTTTTAAGCTTAATATAAAGATTAATTGGAAAATCACCTTTGCCACACCTAATAACCTTATGCATGTGTTGAAAAACATTCTAAGAAGGTTGAGACCACCTCCTTGCTGTTTTGTGATTTGTAATTAATTTATTTACATATATATGTACACAGTCACTATTAAAAAGATTAAATAAGAAAGAACCGCATATTGCTCCTTTATTGGAAGAGTATGCTGAATGTATTTCTTATCTAGGTAAATGTGGTCAACCATGCACCCCATGGTTGTCATTTGTTGTTTGTAATCAATTAGATTAAAAATCATCAATTAAATCTTGCATTTGCATCCTTGTGTAGATCTTCCCGACGGTAGATATACGTTCGTGCCGGAAGGAGGAGACGAAGGTGCTGACGAAGAGTTGCAGCACGTGTTCGTAGCTCAAGACCTGGACCCAAGTCCAGAAGGGCCCAAGGCCAACCTTGCCAGTGAAGGCAAGCCCCGGATCATTAACCCTGTCTTTTAAAATAATGCAACTATCCTTGCTATGTTTGTGCATTTACGTTTCAGGAGTTGAAATGAAACCCTAGATGCATGATCCCTAGGTACCTATGTTCTTACTAGTATGATAGGTCGGTAGCTGCTATGCTATAGGACCGTTACAAGTCGAGTGATGCTTGTCACTCGCGAGAATAGGTTCTTATGTTGGAATCATAAGATCTCCTTAAATGGATTGCTCATGTGGTAAGAGCATGGGATGTGGGCTCCGGTCCAATGGCTTTCGTGGGTTAAGTGTTTGAACGTACTAAACACTTGTCGGAAATGGGTACGGTAAGCCTAGTACCTAAATGAGGCGGTGCGGGAACTTTGCGCTACTAATCTTAGGGTTGCGGCCCCGGGCTCGCCACCTGAGTACATGTGTGAGGCTAGGTGACCTTGGTGGCGTAGCCTAGCAAGCCTTGTACTTAAGATTGTAACATCTGATCCCAACCCGAAGATTTTTGGGAACCGCCTGGTGGTTGTCCTCGCGGGGGCACCCTACCGTGTGTTTAGGTTTACCTTGCAAGGTTTAAATCAATCGATTGTCGGCCTCTCACCGTTATCTGAGACTGCTTAATCAACTGGCCATGATATCCCTTAATGATGGAATTTGATGAAGTTTACTGCTTGAATTAACTGTTTGTACAATTCTTGATTGAATTAGTTGGCACACTTAGAAAGGGTAATCAACTAGAACTTGGTGCTAAAATATTGAAAGTAAGGACATACTCTTCGTTGCTTTTCAGCAAAAGAACTCCCCCGGCCAAAAAGCCTCTCATGTCTAGAGTTTGGTGATGTAGTTATCACCCGACGGTTAAGTCTTGCTGGGTATTAGTATACTCAGCCTTGCTTTAAAACTGTTGTTGCAGGTGTTGTTGACCGGGTGGATGACGACAAGTGATGGCATCACGGATGGCCTCCTGTGATGTTCACCGTTGCGCTAGTTTATTTATTTCCGCTGTTTTCAAACTCTGAACCTTTACTTCCTGTCATGAACGAGGATTTGTAATAATTGAACCCTTAGGGGTAATTTGAATTTAAATTGTGTTTGTACTCTGGACTCACCTTCGCGTGAGTTTTAATGCATATGTTCGATCCTCTGTGTGAATTCCAAGTGATTTACCGGGTGTTAACCCGGCAACTAACGACAGGATGATACTTTATTATTGCTTAATGACCAAAGTGGATTGGTTTAGGTGATAGTACGGTATTTTCCTGGGCGGGTTGTCACAGCGCGTCGTCAAGTGGTCTATCGAATTAGGTGAGTTCAACTTGGAGTTCTGCCCCAGGCAGGCCATCAAGTCCCAAGTCATTGCAGACTTCGTCTCAGAGTGGACAGAGATCCAGCAGCCTCCGCCGCCGGAGCGACCTGAGCATTGGAAGATGTACTTCGATGGTTCCCTGAACCTTGAAGGAGCAGGCGCGGGCATCTTGTTCATCTCCCCTAAGGGCGACTACCTCAAATACGTCCTACAGATCCACTACAAGGCGTCCAACAATGGCGCCGAATACGAGGCCCTCATCCACGGGCTTCGCATCGCTGTCTCCCTCGGGATCCAGCGCCTCCTGGCCTACGGTGATTCCAATGTCGCCATCGACCAAGTCAGCAAGGATTCCAAAGCCAGGAAGGATATGTTGGATGCATACTTTGCCGAGGTGCGCAAGCTCGAGCATCACTTCGAAGGACTCGAGTTCCACCATGTCTGCCGCAACAACAACGTTGCCGCGGATGTCCTCTCCAAGCTTGGCTCCAAGTGCGCTCTGGTTCTGGCCAGAGTGTTCGTCCAGGACCTACGCAAGTCATCCATCAAGCTCATCCCCGACCCAGAGGTGCCTGATGACGAGCTTACCTCGCCTAAAGGTTGCGAGATCCTGATGATCGACGCAGAAGATGACTGGCGCCTCGATTTCATTGCCTTCCTCCTCGAGCATCGAGTACCTGAGGACAAGGCAGAGCGAGAAAAGATCACGAGGCGTAGCGCCAACTACGTCATCGTTGGCCAGGAACTCTACCGGAGGTCCGCCTCCACCGGAGTACTGATGAGGTGCATCCTGAGATCCGAGGGCCTCAGGCTCTTGGACGAGATCCACGGCGGTGAGTGCGGCAACCACGCCGCCTCTTCCAACCTGGTAGGCAAGGCCTTCAGGTCTGGCTTCTACTGGCCCACGGCCTTGGCTGATGCCCAAGAACTTGTACGTTGTTGCAAGGGGTGCCAGTTCTTCGCTAAGCAGCAGCACCTCCCGGCTCAGGCCCTCAGGACCATCCCTCCGTCGTGGCCCTTCGCAGTTTGGGGTCTCGACTCTGTGGGACCTTTCAAGACCATGCCCGGCGGCTACAAGCACATACTCGTGGCGGTGGATAAGTTCACCAAGTGGATCGAGGTCCGCCCCGTATCCAGCGTCACGTCGAAAGGGGCGGCCAAATTCATCGAGGAGATCACCCATCACTTTGGGGTGCCAAACAGGATCATCACCGACCTTGGCACGGCCTTCACAGGAGCCGAATTCTGGGACTTCTGTCAGGACAGCCTGATCAACGTATACTATTCCTCTGTAGCACACCCGCAGTGCAACGGCCAGGTCGAGCGGGCCAATGGCATGGTTCTCCAGGCCATAAAAGACCGTATCTTCGACGGCTCAGTGCCTTACACCACCAAGTGGCTCTCAGAGCTCCCTCACGTCCTCTGGGGTCTCAGAACCCAGGTCAGCTCAGCTATAGGGTACTCACCCTTCTTCCTGGTCTACGGATCAGAGGCTATCCTCCCCACTGATGTCGCCTTTGGTGCCCCTCGCATCCAGCACTTCGATGAAGGAGAAGTAGAGCAAACACGCCGCCTCGACCTCGACAACGTCGAGGAACACCGTGTGGCTGCGCTCATGAGCCACACTCACCACGAGCAGCAGCTACGTCGCTACCACGACCGCAATGTGCGGGAACATTCCTTTAACATTGGCGACCTAGTCCTGCGGCGGATCCAGAGTACCAAGGATATGCACAAACTCTCTGCACCTTGGGAAGGCCCCTTCATAGTAAAGGAGGTCATTAGACCGGCGACCTATCGCCTCCAATGGGCCGATGGCCAGGGTGTGCCTAACCCCTGGAACATCAAGCACTTGCGTCGCTTCTATCCTTAGGAGTCTTGTATCACAATAAAGCTATGTACTCTGTCCTTTGTAATTCAATATAAAAATAAAGATTTCTCTTTCAACCTGCTTGCTTTCTGTGTACCCCTCCCCTTCGACACGCTCGGGGGCTTGGTTTAAAACCGGACCCCTCACGCTCGGGGGCTTGGCTCTAAGCTCGGCCCTTCTCGCTCGGGGGCTTGGCTCTGCCAACCTAAGGGTCGCCCGACCTGGGGTTTCTACCTTTCTCTTTACAAGTGTTCCCTTACCACAGCTTCTTATGCATTTTATAAGTATTCCTAGGTCTTGGGGCTGCTTGACCTTGGGTCCCTGACCCCCTCCGCGCGCTGGCCGCACTTAAGCCTCCAACGTCGAGCCGTGTGGTCAGCAAGCCGTTCCTCCACTGAGTTGGGTTAGCGGAGGAAAAGGGGTCTCGCAACTTCGTTACCTTTGCGTTCTTATAAAGAGTATACAAAGTCAAATAAGGGATCACGTAACATGCCTTTTCATTCAAGCAATATTTATATTACATCAAAAATGGTCCGTGACCCATTGTTACTAACTGTCTGCCAGTTCTAAGCTACACCTACAGGTCTATTTTCTTCATGACATCGTCCGCGGCGACTTGAATCTCTTCGCTGGCCACCAGTAGCACCAAGTCCAGCTCCTCCTTGACCTTCTCAAGGTCGAACGATGGCTCATGGTGCTTCACCGTGGCCAGTGCGGTGGCAGCGGCGAGCTTGCCGCTGTCCATCAACAAGGTCTTTATTCGACCTACCGCGCCCTCCAACCGCTCGACAAGCCCTTGCGGATCGTCCTCGACCTTAGGGGCGTACACGTCCACAACGTACTCGGCGGCCTCCTTGAGGTCATCCAATTCCTTCTCAAGATCTGTAGCCATCTCTTGATGGTCAATAAGGGTTTGCATCGCCCGGCCAAGGTCGATCTCTAGATCCCTGCACGCCCCAAATTCATAAGCAGCTTTACGGGTGAAGTAATACTCACTGGCGACGACCTCCTGGTGCTTCTCCTTGAGAACCCTCACCTCACTACTAGGAATCAGGCCTTGGCCAACGCCTATATATGGTTGCAATATGGCTGTTTTGGTTGCATCTGGAATCAGTTGCATCAAAGTCAGGTGGTCGACAGATGGTTGCAATTGGAACGGTGCAATAGCCTGAGGCAACCATAAGATGTTGTGTTGCAATAGAGTTTGCTAAAGCAATGACCAAAAAACCCTATTGCAACCAATAGTTGGTTGTTAGAAAAAATATTGCAACGCAAAAAAAGCCTAATGCAACCAATACTAGGTTGTAATAACAAATATGGCAACGAACAAAAAAGGAAATGCAACCAATTTTTGGTTGCAAGATTAAATATTGCAACGACTACATTGGTTGCCTCAGGTTATATTGCGACCAAACACTAGGATGCAATAGTTCATGATTGCCACGACCAAATGTGTTGCAATAGAAAAGTATTGCCACTCCAAAACTACGTAGGCATATGGTCTTATTACCACGAATTGTGATCCATTGCATTACAATGCTTTTGCAACAAATTAGATATGGTGGCAATAGATGGTATGTTAATGCAACGAACTAGTCTTCGAGGTAATATACATATGTTGCAACGAATTTGTGTTGGTGGTAATAGAGGTCAGATGCAACAAACAATGGTTTGTTGCAATAGATGATATGATAATGCAACGCATAAAGTTCGTTGCAATAATGCATATTGCAACCAAAATCAATGGTTACCTATTATTCTATCGCAACGCGGTGAATTTGAATAGTAGTTTACAAATCAATTGCACAGTATGCACATCACATTTAATAACTGATTAATTCTTTATTTAAGATTGTCTCAAACCAAAGTAATAGGTAATGACCAGAATTCTTCTTGAAAGAACATGACCACAACTAACAAAATAAAGACACCACATTTAACTAAGTTCACTACATTGTTTAGCATATAATAAATGGATCTAAAAATTAGTTCCCTGGTTGCTCCACGTCCATCATTCTTGTTGGCCGCCCATCAACAGTAAGCCATGGAAGCTTTCTCTAATTGTTTTGGCTGTCTGAGTTTCTCTGCGAATCATGAAAACATATATGATTAAATTAATGGAGTAATTAGCAATCAAAGAACAAGAGCAATTGAGATAGACAAATTAGACTCCACTTGGGGTTTCAAAAAATTCGGATCCAAACACTTGTCAGGTTCATCAAATTTCAGTGGATTAAATACTCATGTCCATACACACTGCATATGCAAAAAGAGCATACAACTACCAACGAGGAAGCTAATTCAATGCAAAACCAAGACAAGCATTCTGACAAGAGCTAATAACTCATATTATCAGATTGGTTATTACTTCTATCTATTTATGTACTTTCGAGGTTGACAGAAACAGAACACATCTCATATCCATTCATTCTAAGCAATAACTCATATGCACATGTCAAGTAACTCTAGCATCAGATTTGGATAATAAAAAAGGATGCATCAGCTTAGGAAGTACATATCCCTAGAAAAAAACTGTGTCTGTTCACTGAAGGGAAAAATAGTTTAACAATTCAATCTGCATATAAATTATATGAGAATCCAATGGGACACTAAAATGTGAAATGTAGTTTATTTATTCCCACACATTAAACAAAACCAACAGCAACAAAAATTTATATGTTGCAGCATACACCAGATTAGTTCTTCAATATTATTAAATGTCAAGTTTAACTGTAGTTAGTAAATAAATTGGTGAACATCACTTCTTTCTTTACTTGAGGGCATACAGAACACAAGCCATAGGCAAAAATCAAGAAATTACATGGTAAACATCAGGTGCAGATTTAGTTATGACGTTATTCATACCTGTTGATTCTTTTTCTGATTACGAGTCCTCAATAGCTGATTGGAACTAACAAAACTAATCATTGATCCTGGAGCAGCATTAGTTTTTGAAAAAATATTCCTAGCTGAGGTACTCTTAGTTTTTATGGTCTGAGGTGGTACAACTTCCTTTTCTGTAGTCATCACGCTTTGTGGTTCAGGAGTCTACCACAAAGGAAATTTGGTGTAAACAAAATGCAAAACATTTTGAAGCATGTGTGTGCATCACCCTCTCCAACAGAATTACCTTTGCAGGTTCAGCTTCTACGCGTGGTGGTGTGATGAAGTCCTGGGAAGTAGGTCCATTTGACTCATGTGTGGGGATCATGGTTCCAGACATAGCCTGTGCAAGAAATGGAAAGGGAAATTATAGCAATTGAGGGCTGAAACAATAGTTCAAACATGTTCGAAATGGGTACCTGTTGCAAAAGCTGACGGAATTCTGCCCTCATATCATCCATTTGTTTCTTACTTTCTTCCTTATCTTTTTCCCTTGCTGAAACTACATTTGCAAGGCTTTCTTTCAGTTCTCGTACCTCTTCTTGGTGCTGCATTCTTTCTTCTTGGGCATCCAATTCAGCACGGGTTGCATCTTCTTCCCTTTGTTTCAGTAGTGCTCTTCGTGTTGGATATTTCGCCATGTACCCACGACCATGTGTCTTGTATGATTTTATTCCAAGAGTCTTTGAATAGTTGACTTGGAAAACTGAGTTCTCCTCCTCAGCCGTAAGGAAAGGCCTATCCTTTCCTTTTTCTGCATTGGTAACTTCGATGGAAGCTTTTTCCTAGGTGTAACATGTCGAATAAATTAGGAGGATGCGAGATTAAACAGTTCCAAATTATAGGGAAAAAATGTTGTAAATTTAATGACGCAAACATAATCACTCACATATACATCCCTAGCTTCATCACTTGTCCATTCCCCATTCTTGTTGACGTGAGTAGTCATCCAAAGTTGCAGATCAGTTGGTTGTTGACCATTAGCACGGTTTGTCTAAGGTTCCAAAAATGTAGCATTAGGTGATGACCATATATATCAGAAAGTAATATACACATTAGTTAATGTAGTTATAACCTGTTTGTAACGAATTTGGGAATATGGTTTCGCTCCCATCACATGCTTAGTCTTTTGCTTCTTTCTGACTCCCGAATTCTTTGTGCTAATTTTCTGCAAAAGGAGTATGAGCAAAGCGTTGTGAATTGCATTACAAAACTGGAATTACTAACGAAATTTGTTTGAAACGAACCTGAAAGCTCTCAGATCCAAAGTATTGGATCAAGTAGTACCACTCCACGATGTCTAAGTCCTCAGGCTTATGCTTCATACGTTCAGCGTCAGTGGAGTATGCCTTGTATGTAGAACTAAATGAAGATCTCCATCCTTTGTACCTCTCTTGTGCTATTGTCAATATCTTTTCACTAGCATCTTCAACATCGTCTAAGTTCCAAATTTTCTGTTTCAATGTGAATGACCAATATAACATTACAGTAGAGGAAATGAATTAATTAGATTTGGCTAAAGCTCATAATTTACTTACCATCATGTCATCGACTATTGAATCTTTTACAACTTCCCTGACTTTCTTCCAAGATTTGACTCCTATAAGTGGAGTCCTTTTCCTAGTGAACACTACAATCTCATCCACAAATGTATGGTTGTTCTCACCACAGACTCCTCCCGTCAAGGCATCAAACTGAATTTGCAATTTCTGATTTCCGCTCCTGACTCTCTTGGCAGTTGCTTTGTAACCTTTGAGAACTCCACGTCGACGGGTTTTGGATGCACCTAATGGCCATTTGAGACAAATATAACATGCATTATCATCGAAAGAGTTTACAATGTACATTTCAAAAGTAAAGGAGAAATGCAGATACCATTCCCTTCTTTTGGCTTTCTTGCATGACTTGGCCTATTATTATTGTTTGCTGTCCTCTTTTCATGATTTTCCCCACCCTCCTCACCTTCAGACTGATCATTATCTGTTTCTGACTCTTCTTGTAGTAACGATACTACACACAACACAAAAAAAGCATATATCAAATAATTTATGCAATGAACAAGTATTTCTTGATGTGACGAAAGAAATTTATTTACACATATGGCGACGCCGTCCTGTGTGCCTGAGCCATTCCTTGTATGTATCGATTGTTTCGTCCCTAAAGTCATCCCTTAAGTCTGTGAATCATGATCCCCCATATGCAAGTGTCAAAACAACTTTATATCTGATCCTAATAAATTTAATTAGTTATGCAAATAATGAGTGTACCTATTTCTGGGTCTTCCTCTTTAATTTTAAGTAACCAAACCTTGTAGGCATCTAGCTGTTGATCTGTACTAGTTTCAGCATTTCTTCGCTTCCCCCTCTGTTGTTTAATTGGCGTTATGCTTACATTATCCTGAACTTGGGCCCCTTTTGACATTATCAACCTGATATAATGTAAAACTGGAATTTAATTTTGTTGAACATGGGCATGCAGCAGCAAGTCATGTATAAACTGGAATTTAATTTGGTTGAACATGGGCATGCAGCTGCAAGTCATGTATGAAAGAGTGATTTCAGAACTGCATGACTAAAGAAAGTATGAACCTGATTTCCTTTTCCTTAGCATTGTCATGTACCATTTGTTGTGCGTGTCGGGAATAATCGATGGGCTCAATTGTAGCTACATCGACTCCGCAACGCTTCTTGTAGTATAAATAGTCCCTTGATCCATAGCCAAACTGTTCCTTGAAACATATCAGGTTAGGATAAGTTAGATGAACTCTATCGATTTTACATTCGATAAAATCATCGCCCTCATCAGCACAACCCTTCAATTGGAAATAAATTGTCCACATTTCATTCGTCAAAGGTTCACTGCATATAGAACATAGAAACATTAGCACGGCCCTTCATAATGTGATCATTATAAAACTATAATTAAATCTGGTTTAATAAGGAGCTGCATGCAGCAATACAATTGAGGATACAATTCAACCATCCAAAAAGGTACATAATTCTGGAATATATATGATGCAACAGATCTATTGAAGCATGTCATAGGCCCATAAAATCATGGAACACATAGACTGTTCTTGTACTTACATACTAACAGTTTTGATCGACATGATAAATTTATCATGCATGATAAATTGTTGACCTAATATTACAGATTCTTCAATCCCAACAGCACAGTCATCAACAATAGTAAAATGAACAAATTACGACCAATGCATGCATGAACATATCTGGTCAATTCAGGGGCGAGACATCTTAGTATAAAAAAAATTCATCTCCAAAAGAAATTATATCCGGGTTGATCTTGCTTCAAACTAGCATATAAAATATGGAAAATAAATCTGGTCAAGTAGTACTAAATGCTTAGTACTTAGCATAACCAGTACCTAGGTTAAGTATGGTTGTGTATGTGCCACGTACTAAGTGTGGCAACTTGTAAGTAATGGCAAGATCTAAGTAATGACTCTGGTCGAACTTCTATATTGTACTTGCAGTACTTATTCTACGTATGGTTGTGTGCTGTTCATATCTTTATCTTTTTTCCAGTTCAGTATTAATTCTAAAAATCGTGTGACAGTTCAGTATCAATTCTAAAAATCGTGCTGTTCATATCTTTATCTTTTTTGTGTGCTCGATACACTGAGCAACTTGATATGTATCATCACCTGTCCATCCTGTTCATTGCATTAGACCCACACCTCGTTAGCTTATTCATTTGTGTTTCCCCTCCTTATGCAAGAATGCAATCACAGGCAAACCTGCTCCAACCTAAAAGTAACAATTGCACATATAAATCACCAAGGACCCATAGTGAAAGCAGAGCTATCTTTATATTATATGTATGTCCTTGTTCGTACCTAATAAGATAAATGTCTTGATTAAATTTAGTACAAGTTCCAACATGAGTCACATACCATTCCACACAAACTACCGAGTAAGCAGCACTTCAAGTCATTCCACAAAAACAGAGTCGCTAATTAAGTAAAAATTTATCAGAACAGTTTATTTATTGCACAGCCAGTATGTAACAAAAACATGTCTCTGTTAATCAGAACAGTTTATTTATTGCCACTGACTGGAACTAACAAAAGGCATTACAAACTTGAAGTGACTACATAATCTGCACCAAACTAAAATAAATATCAGATTAATACATATATGATCACAATTATGTAAATAGCTCATCTTCCTCGCCCTGGCCTAAAGTTTTCACAGGTGCAACATGCCCGTCATTGACGTAGGTATCATCTTTGTCATCATCATCATCAGGTATGTCATCTAAATCTGGTTCTGGCACAGGTACAACAGTTTCAATTATGTTGGCATCTCCAGTCACTCCGTCGAGGTCATTCCTTGTCCAATTTGACAACTCACTAATCTGGCTGACCATGACCATGTCCTCCACACCTACATCGACTGAGTCAATGTCAATATGTCCCTGCTGTTCAGTTCTCCTTGTTCTGGCATGGAAAACAAGGTCCTAGGCTTCATTCTAACAACACTGCTCCAGCTAGGTTTATTTGCACATTTGACATAAAAAACCTGCTCCACTTGAGTCCCCAGAACGTAAGGCTCATCCATATATCGACGACGACTTGTTTCAATATCTATAATCCCATATTGATCCTTACTGTACCCTTTACTTTTACTCTTGTTACTCTTCGATGCGTCAGGAACATCAAACCAATCACACTCAAACAATATGACCTCTTTTTCACTAGGGAAATCTAGTGCGATTACCTTTTGAAGGACACCGTACCAATCCATATTGCTCTCTTTATCATCAGCCTTCACTACAACTCCTGAATTTTGTGTATTGTAGTTAGCCTCTATAGTAGCCATTCGGAAAAAGAAATCATGAATGACGCATCTGTTGAAAACCCGAGCCACATAATGAGGACCCTGTGAAAGGTCATATAGCTCTTCACTGATCTTCTGTTCTTCATAAAGGACCTTAGCCTGCGCTCAAGAAAAAAAATTAACAACTGAAATATTTTAAAAGTGGACTACTGCAATATGTTTTTGTCATGTATGTTATAACATTACTTACCTTACGTTCAAACCATCAAACAAAGTGCTCCTTGTGACGCTTATCAACGCCTTGTGCACTAGTTTTTTTCAACACCGCCTTATGCTCACTATAATTTTTTTTTGAAAACAATATTACTATACATTCAACTATAAACTATTTAAAAACAAAAAAATGTTTGTAGCAGCTTACTTGATCCAACTCAGTGCCTCATCACAGTTTGCCAAAATATAGTGCCTCATCCGCAACATTTCAGATTTAGGAAGATGTCGTAATTTGCAGCCTTTCTTACTGTAGTCGATGCTGCCAAGTATGTTAGACCCAGCCGGTGATTCATTTACCACGCTCCTCTCATGACGCATTGGCCTATCCAGCTTCGTTTCAATGTCTTCTACAAAGCGACAGCAGAATGTCATGCACTCCTCTAAGATATATCCCTCTGCTATCGAACCTTCTGGATGTGCCTTGTTCCTAACATATCCTTTAAGTGTACGTAGATACCTCTCGATTGGATACATCCATCGATAACACACTGGTCCACCAAATTTAGCCTCCTCAGCTAAATGAACCGGCAAATGCATCATAATGTCAAAGAATGCTGGTGGGAATATCATCTCAAGCTTACATAAAGTCTCTGCAATTGAAGAGCTTAGTTTTTCCATGTCAGTTTGCACAAGCTCCTTTGAACACAGTGCATTGAAAAACCTGCTAAGCTCAACCAATGGTCTAGCAACAGCTTCAGGCAAGATATGCCTTGCAACTAAGGGCAATAGTTTTTGCAATATAACATGATAGTCATGTGATTTTAGTCCAGAAACCTTGCATCCATTCACATCCACACACCTCTTAATATTAGACGCGTAACCATCAAGCATCCTCACTCCTTGTAAGAATGTGCATAACATCTTCTTCTGGTCCCTGTCTAAGGAGTACAATGATGGAGGCAAAGTATACTTTCCATTCTCCACCACTGGATGTTGATCCTACCGTATCCCAAGATGTTGCATGTCAAGCCGCGCCTTTTCACTATCCTTACACTTACCATCTATGTGAAGCAACGTCCCAATAATGCTTTCACAGATATTCTTCTCGATGTGCATAACATCCAAGTTATGCCTTACAAGCAATTTTTTCCAGTAGAGAAGCTGAAAAAATATACTCTTCTTCCTCCAGTTGTGCCACCTATTGTCTTCTTCACGTTGCTTCCTCTTCTTTGATGCTGTCCCAAATTTTGGTTGCTCAAAACTTTCATACTGCTGCAGAACCAGATCACTAGTCAGTGGCACAGGTGCCTCCCTCATCTCTGTCATGTTGTTGAAGCTGCTTTTGCTCCTGCGCCACCTATGGTTCTGAGGGATAAATCGACGATGACCCATGTAACAATGCTTTGACCCAAATTTCAACCATAAGTACTCTGTATCTTTGTGGTAGTATGGACATGCAAATTTTCCTTTAGTACTCCAACCAGATAGCATGGCATAGGCAGGGAAGTCATTTATGGTCCACAACAAAAGTGCACGAAGAGTAAAATTCTCCTTCTTATCCTCATCCCATGTTTTCACACCTGTCACCCATAACTCAATCAGCTCATCAATTAGGGGTTGCAAATAGACATCAATATTCATTCCAGGTGATTTTGGCCCTGGTATCAGCATAGACATCATCCAATAGGGTTGCTTCAAACACAACCAAGGAGGCAAGTTGTAAGGGATTAGGATGACAGGCCATGTAGTATATGCAACATTCAACATCCCAAACGGATTAAAGCCATCAGCTGCAAGACCGAGTCGGATGTTGCGAGGGTCATCAGCAAAATCCTTATAGTACTCCTTATTCACATGCTTCCATGCTAATGAGTCTGCCGGGTGACGCATTTTCCCATCATTTACTAGTTCTTCCTCATGCCAACGCATCAGCTTCGATGTCGATGCTCTCATATACAATCTTTACAAGCGAGGAATAAGTGGAAAATAACGAAGGATCTTACGTGGAAAACGCTTTTGCTTCTTTCCACTATCACTGTCAACAGGATCATCCTTTTCAGTACCCCCTGTCTCTTTCCACCTAGATTCATCACATGTTGGGCACTTATCCAAATTAGCATAATCCCCACGAAATAACACATAGTCATTGACACAGGCATGAATCTTATCATAATGCAGGCCAAGATCTCGAATAACCCTCTCCACTTTGTCCAAGGAAGTTGGGAGACAATGTCCATCAGGAAGCACAAGCAAGAACAACCGAAGTATGCGTTCTAGACTTTTGTTACTAATACCATCCATGCATTTAATCTGAAATAGCATGACAATGAAAGAAATCTTTGTAACCTCTTTGCAGCCCGGATACAACTCCTTTTTTTGCCTCATCTAGTAACCTGAAAAGTTTTTTTGCAGTCGCATTTTGCTCTTCCTCTTCTCTTCCTGTGACTTGCCCATGTATAACACCTCTGATCAGTGAAGAAATTAATTCATGGGAACTTTCAGCATGATCTAGTGTAGGGCCATCGTCGTCGTTATCATTCTCAACTAATGCATGCTCACAATTACCTTCTCCTTGAATGAAACTATCATCAAACCCTCTCAATGCCACGTGAGTTCGAACCTCCTTTTCACTTCGATAAGACATGCAGCGGCAACGAGTACATGGACAGGGAGCTGTTTCTTCACTAGATCTGCCACCAAAAACACTCTGTAAAAAGTTCTTGAATCCTGCCTGCCATTCTGAAGTATATCTGGACATCCGCATCCAGCTCTTATCTTCATTTGACATCCTTCACGGTATCCCTACATTGAACATGAATCCATAGAATAAATACCTGCTACTACCTTCTCGCAAAAAAAATTGCTACTACCAACCTAACATTAGGAATTGACAATCTATTTTCCAAATCAGCATGTTATGCTTTTGCAGCTCTCTCCAAAATTAAACTTCGAACTAGTTCACCAGCATGCTAGAAAATTAAAAGTAGGACCTGTTGTCTACTCACCTTGTTTCAAAGACAGTGCCGAGGGGGGCCCGAGGGGGGGGTGGGGGCAAGCCGGGGGTCGCCGGAGACAGATGTCTCAGGCCGCCGGAGGGGGGGACAGGGGCGGCCACTCTTTGCCGCTGCAAAGCTGTCGCGTCGCCAGGGCTCGAAGGAGCGGCGTGACCTACACAGGGTGCATGCGCAGGCACGAGTCGGCCTTTTTTTCTTCTCAGGTCTTTTTTTCCCCTCTCCTCATGCGTCGGTGGGCTGGGTTAGAGTCATGGTTTTTTATTTCTAAAAAATTTTGTTAGCAAGCCACAACAATACAACCCAATTGGGCTTGCTTATTTTTCTTTCTTCAAAAGTGCAGGTGGGCTTAATTACATCATCATAAAATCTTTTAGTGCAAATAAAAAAAAGTCTAATGAATTCACAAAATTTATCGTGGCAATAGAAGCTAATTGATGCAACGATTTGTTTTCTGGATGCAACAGTCACATGACCTATCGCAACCAAGTTTAAGTTTTAGGCAACGTTAATTCATCGTGGTTGAAAGCCGGCATAATCGCAACCAACTAAATATTCGTGGCAACAAACACACATCAAACGCAACAAATGGTTTTTTGGATGCAACAGGCACATCAGCTATCGCAACAAAGTTTACACTCTAGACAACGTAATTTCATCGTGGCCATAGGCATGCATTATCGCAACCAATTAAATATTCGTGGCAACAAACACATATCTATCGCAATATTAAATCAATACTATCGCAATGCACAATTAGTTGTGGCAATAGCTACCCATAAAGGCAACCACCATTTTCACCGTGGCATTAACACCAACCTGTTGCAACGACTGTTTCAACAGAGGCAACCCACATTTTTGGTTGCCATAACATCCAGATATCGCAACCCATTAATACGTTGGTTGCTATAAAACCAACTATTGCAACCAAATACGTGGTGTTGCAAAAAAATTTGGTGCTCTAAGGGTCAATTCCTAGTAGTGCCTGCTCCTTTGACTCCTTGAGATCCTTCTTCAAGGCAGTCTCCCTTTTCTTGGCCTCTACAAAGTGCCGAGGTCAAGAATGTGTCACCACAATGGTTAAACATAAAAGACCAAAAGGGCGTCCCTCGACGTACCTGCGGTGGCGTTCTTCAGATCGTCCTCCGCTTCCTTTGCCTTCAGCTTTCTAGCTTCAAGCTCCCGCTTCAAGGCCTCGACGGCCTGGTCCTTCAAGATGGCCTCGTCCTTGAGGCTCCTTATCTCCTTCGCGGCCTCCACCTTGGTCTGAAGCATGGCCTCCCGGGTCGTTGCCAGCTCCGCGTGAAGACTGGCACCCTCCTTTAGCAGGGTTGCCCTTTTCTGCTCGCGCTCAGCAAGAGTCTGCAACAACACATCGAGATCGTTAAAACATTGCGTTTGGGCAAACCCAAGATGCAGCCCCAAAGGTAAAGCAAACTTACCGCGAGCGTCCTGCCGATGGTCGCCTGCGCCGCCTTGAAGTCATCAAGGTCCTTGGCATCGGCCCAGACGTCGTCCTCCCACGGAGTACCTTCATAGAGGCAGGGTTGCTGTTCGGCTTCCCCTCCTCCATCTCCGGCCACCACCCCACGCGTCCCCGGCAGACCTGACTCAGGCGGGTCTTGCTGGCGCGGGCCCTCCTCCTGCCGTGCGCCCTCTGCAGCGACATTGGTTGCCGTCGACGGCGTTGTCTCCATGACCTCAGGGGATTTACTGCTAAAGTCCCCACCTGAGGTCGCGGGTGACTGCCCGGCCGGCAACTTCCCGACCTTCCAACCAAAGGCCTCTTGGCCTGAGGCGTTCTTGCTGCTACCAGAAACAGCAGGAGTCCCCCTGCCCAAGGCGCACATGTTCGTTAGCACCGACGTACTCAACGCAGCCGCAAAAACGAAGAACAACATAAATCAAGCTCAAACAACATACCCGCTGCCGATCTTCAGCTTCATCGACATCGGCCGGGGCGGCTCCTGCCTTGGCTTCTTTTGCGACCCTTGGTCGCTCGCGCCCTCCGCGCTCGGCTTCTGCTGCTCACTGGTAACCACCGGTGGGGCGTTGCTCTCTCCTATGACCGCTGCGCCGCCCGACCCTCCGGCGACATCGTGCGACCCTGCATCGTCACGCTCCTCGAAGACGACCTCGGTAACAGTCGTTGCCGTCTCTGATGATGCAGTGACGTCTTTCCTCTTCCTCTTCTTCTTCTCCGCCTCGATGGTGGCGGAGATCATCTTGACGCCCTTGTGCGCCGGAACCTTGGCGGTGGCCTGCCGCGTACGCCGAGTCGTCGGTGCGGGGCTCACCACGGGCGGGTCCTCATCATCACTACCTCCCATCGATGAGTCGGAGAGGTAGTTCTCCAACAATTCTGGGGGTGGAGCCCTCACGTCCTCCGCCGCCCGGACCTTGAAACTGCGCTCTCCCTCGTCTGCGAGGGGAGCCGGACACCAAAACAAACCTTCGCGACCCTGTGAGTCAGTCGACCTTCGTTTCAGAACAAGGGGAATGCTATAACAACAAAGAAATCAAGGTCGATCAGCGACATACCACGTCCGCGGGCCGTGTGAGGGAGAATGCCTTGGGGCATGTCCGGTTCCGGATCACCCCGTTGAAGAGCTCCCTCACCCGCGCCACCATCTCCAGCTTGGAGACCTTCCGCTGCTGTACATAGGTCGGGTCAGTCTGCCCCCAGTACTCGTAGGCCGGGTGCACCTGATCTTGGATCGGCTGCAGTAGCCTCCGGCTGAAACTAATGGCCACCGCTCCGCCGGTCAGCCCTTCTTCCTTCCGTTGCTTGAGATCCTCCAGCAGCGGCTTGACGGCGTCCATCTCCCGCGACGTTAGCTGGTTGGACCACTCTGGCACCGGGACTGGCGCGAGCCTCGACCTGGTTGGCAGCGTTGGCTTAGGGTTGTCGACATAGAACCAGCCCCGCCTCTAGCCTTGGGTGTTGTCCGGCAACTCCATGTCGATGTACACCGTCTTCATGTGGCAGCATAGCATGAAGCCGACGGCACCGACGACACCGTTCTTCCCCGTCTTCTTCACCTCGAAGAAATACCGCCACAAGTTGAAATGTGGTGGTATCCCCAGGTACGCCTCGCACAGGTGGATGAACGAGGATACCGTGGTGATGGCGTTGGGGACGAGATGCACCAGGTCGATGCGGTAGAAGTGGAGAAGCCCACGGAAGAAGTCACCCGATGGAACTCCGAAGCCGCGCTCGACATACGCGACGAAGGTGACGGTCTCCCCAGTTCCCTTGGAGGGGAACGCTTCCTCGGTGGCGGGCCTCCACCCCACCTGCTCCCTGGGCTTCAGTAGCCCGCGCTCCACCAGCTCCTTGAGCTGCGCCTCCGTCACCGTCGAGTGCTCTTACACCTTCTCCGGGGCTGGCGCAAGCTCTGGGGTCATTTCCTCTTCCTCAAAACCGATGGATTTAGCTCTAAATACCACCAGAGATTTTTGGCGCATACGGCGGTGCTGGGCGCGGCGGATCTAAGCACGACGACACCGGCGATTCTATGCGCTACAGCTTCTGGCGGCGGATGGGAAACCCTAGCTGCTGCGGGGAATGGAAGCGAGTGGGGTCCTTGACCCTTCGCTCGGCCTTTTATAACTGGGCCATCTCAGTGCGGTGGGCCGCGACACCCCCAAACGTCCCCTCGGTTTCGCCGATATCACCGGCGACCCAACGGATACATTGCCTAACGGCTCTTTCGGCCTAAACGGCTACAGGCAGTTACGGCTCGAGCCGTGCGGGAATCCATGCCCGTTGGTTTTTGCCCAACGGCCCGGTGTCCATGGACTCGCCATGCCTTATTTCAAGCCCCCCCCTTTTTATTTTCTTCAAGGTCTCCTGGCCTCTGACGACCTCCGGGTCTATGATAACACCTTCTCAAGGTCTATAGGTACTACCGCTTGGTAGGTCGCCTCAGCTTTCATTAGCGAATTCACATCCCTGGCTCCTAGGTCCTGCTACCTACTGGATTGCCTTAGCCTTTGTGGCTGGTTTACACCGACGGTCCCGTGCTTAAAGGCTCCACTGCCCGTTGGCGACCTCCGGGTCAAGTAGCACCTCCTTGAGGTCGCTAAGGTCCTGCTACCTACTAAACTGCCTTAATGGCTAATACCAACGGCCCTGTGCTTAATGGCTCCACTACCCGTTGGCGACCTCTTGGTCAAGTAGCACCTCTCTGAGGTCGCTAAGGCCCTGCTGCCTTCTAGGTCGTTCCAGACCTAAGATTTTTCAGGTTGACTACCTGCGTTGTGTCACTGCACAACGGCCGTGCCGACCCAGGTCGACACGGACCCCTTGTCTCTACGGAAGGCCTCCTGAAGGTCGGCGTGCTATTACAGCCTCGCTGGGACCTTGGTATCCGTACCATTGCAGCCCACGCGCCCCCTACAAATTACTAAAGCCATGACACTGCTCATGCAAATCTATATTTACAGCTTCATAAACTACAAGGAGTTTGGCCCTTGGCCAAATTACAAGATACAAAGATCTTAAAGGTCCTGAATTACCTTCCAAAGTGCTTACGACTCAATCTACACTAATAAGGCTTGTCGCAAGCTTTCTTCTGGCTTCAGGGCCTACTCGACGACCTCTACAGCCACTGTGGAGGCAGCTGCCACACAGCCACCTCTACTCACGCACCAACCGGTCTCCTGCAGCGCCCAGCATCAAGTCTGAGCTTCGCCGCACGATTGCAGAAGGTCCGAGCTTTAACACCAACCTCGCCGGGTGGAGCGCGGTGCTAACCAGCATCAAATCAGGCCTGAAAGTGTGAGGGCCGACGATGCAACTGCTGCTTCATACTCCTTCCGGGCTCCTCGGTGAGGCTGGGAGAAGAGGCCAATCGAGTTCTTCGAGCCTCGCAAGCATTCTTCTAGCTCCAAGCATGAACTACATCACCTCTACACTCTGGTGGGCGGACACAAGCCCACGGCGTGGCAATATTACTACCCTGGGTCATCTTGGATCTCCTCTGAAGATTGGTGCGGTTTGCTTCAAACCTTGGGCACCTATTTATACCACCAAACACATGCAATCCAGTCTCCCTCGCCAGGACAACTTGCGTGGCGTCCTTATCCTCGAAGGCGTTGTGCCCTTGTGGAGCACGAGGTTACTGTTCGCCTATGAAAAGGCATCGGCGCGCCTGACCCCTACCTGACTGCACACTGAGGCACTTTTGTCTTTTGCGGGTGGCAGTAACCTGTGCTTCATGAGTATGCTGGCTTGTGACCGTATAGTGCACTTGTGACTCTAGTTACGACAGACCTGTCGCCTGCTACTCTCTGTAAAGATTCTGGAGCTCTTGTCCTCTAGCGTCGACCCTACAAGAGCATCAGTTTTCTAAGCAGAAGGTCGTAGGTTCGGATTAGTTCTCTCTTCTTCTTCTTTAGAGCATCAAACCGGCCATACTGGTCGCTTTACTGCTCGGGGGCTACTACACTAGTGCGTCTTCGACGCCCTATTTTCTTTGGGTCACCTCGACCTAATGGAAGCCTGTTTCCATCACATCTCGGCTCGACCTACCCTTGGTAGGCTTGTTGACCTTTCTGAAGGTCGTGACTGCTACTACAACATGCCTGATTCAGGTCAGGTCGGCGATTTTGCATGATCTACGCCTCGTCTTCACTTTGACCTTATGGTCCTTCGACCCAGAAGCTCGACGCTCAACTTCGAGCGTGCATCGGAGGGGTTTCTTTTCTTTTTGATCCTCGTGCACCCTTCACGACCTCGATGGTGCCGCGCCTCTACTGCTCTTCGACACGACCCTGCCTCGGATGCTATGCCTACACGTTGATCGGGGGCTTGAGAGACATGGGTACCCATGGGTCCCCACCGGCCAGGGTCCCAGGGGGCCCTGACAAGTGGACCCGACCTGCCAGAAGACTCGCCGACCTGACAAGTGGGCCCAGCGACCTGATCAGCATCCCGGAAGACCCGCGAAGCCTTGGCGTGCAAGTCAAGACACGGCGACCTGGCGCACCGCCGCCTGTAGACTCCGCGTATCGCGGGACGTTCCTTGTAATTCGGGTGATAAGCTTCCCACAGTTGTAACCGACCCCGACACGGGTCAACCGACCTTGCAAGGAAACCCTAGCCCGTCCTCCGCATATAAGGCGGCCTAGGGCTCCATGCACAGGGACAACTCATCTTCATCCTCGCATAATCCACCACAACTAGACGTAGGGTTTTACTCTCCGGGGGCCTGAACCAGTATAAACCCTTATCTCCCTGTCCTTCGCCGCCATACTCGCCTAGCTCCGTGTGCACCACGTGCATAATCACCTACGCTCTTAGGTCCCGATCCTCCATTAGCCTGCAAACCTCTAGGGTAACCCCCTAGCGGATCTGTCCAGGTCTCACCCCCTGACAGGGCCTTTAGTCCCGGGTGGAGATATGACCCGAGACAAAAGGGGGGCCTTTTGTCTCGGGTCGTATCTCCATCCGGGACTAAAGGCTCTTTGCTCCCGGGTCTGTTTACGACCCGAGACTAAAGAGGGGGGATATATATCCCACGGATCCACCTCTCTTCTTCCCCAACTCCTCCACTTCATCACCACACTTCACTCGATCTCCGGCGGCGTCGTCCCCCTGCGGATCTCCGTCGGTCGTCGTCGTCCCCCGCCGTCGCCCCTGCCTCCGTCGTCGTCGCAGGTCGCACCCCGCCGTCGTCGACCCCGTCACACCCCGCCGTCCCTGCCCGTGCCCGGCCGTCGACACGTCCCCGCGCCTCCGCCGCCGGAGCTACCGGCCGTCAGATCTCCGTCGTCCGCACACTGCCCGTCGACCCCGCCCGCGCCCGGTCGTCGTCCCCACGCCTGTCCACGTCTCTGCCGCGCCCGACCGTCGCCGCCGCTCCGGCCGCCGTCGCCCCCGCTCCGCCGCCGCCGCTCCCGCTCCGCCCGTCGACCCTGCTCCGCCGCGCCCGGGCGTCATCTCTGCACCGGCCCCCACACCCGGCCGCCATCTCCGCCGCGCCAGGCCGCCGCCCTCCGCCACTCCCAGTCGCCGACGTCGCCCCCTGAGGCCGCCGTCGCTCCCGGCCGGTGAGGCATCTGCTGACGTCAGCCCCAGATGGCTGACGTCAGCAATTTTTTTTTAATGTTTTCAATTAATTTATTTATAAATTTATATTAGAATTAGAGATTTAGAATTTAATTTAGATTTTGGATTTGAATTTAGAGATTTTAGAATTGAATTTAGAGATTTTAGATTTTAATTTAGAGATTTAGATTTTAATTTAGAGATTTAGATTTGAATTTAATTAGTGTTTTTAGATGAAATGTATTTAGAGATGAAATATGTATTTAGAGATATTAATTTTTTCGCTCGCCCGACAATTAGGTAGTATCGCTCGACACGCTCGATTCTTTCCCGACTCGCTCGAGCCCGCCCGACACTTAGGTTTTCTCGCTCGACTCGCTCGACTCCCACCTGACTCGCTCCACTCCCGCCCGACAGGCTCCACTCCCGCCCGACTCGCTCGACTCCCGCCCGACTAGCTCGACCCCGCCCGACACTTAGGTTATCTCGCCCGACTCCCGCCCGACACTTAGGTAGTCTCGCTCGACTCCCGCCCGACTCGCTCGACTCCCGCCCGACACTTAGGTAGTTTCGCTCGACTCTCGCCCGACACTTAGAAATCATTTATGTATTCAGAAATCATTTACGTATTCAGAAATTCATTTATGTGCTCAGAAATTCATTTATGTGCTCAGAAAATCATTTATGTGCTCAGAAAATCATTTATGTATTCAGAAATTCATTTATGTATTCAGAAATTCATTTATGTATTCAGAAAATCATTTATGTGCTCAGAAATTCATTTATGTATTCTGAAAATCATTTATGTATTCAGAAATTCATTTATGTGCTAAGAAAATCATTTATGTATTCAGAAAATCATTTATGTGCTCAGAAAATCATTTATGTATTCAGAAATTCATTTATGTATTCAGAAATTCATTTTTGTATTCAGAAATTTCTACTTATGGATAACAAAAAGGAAGAGGAGCGGCTGATGGAGAGCCTTATTGCTGGGGGTCCAAATACCGAGGTCCCAACCTTCACCGAGGAGGAGCGTAGCCAGGCGGACGCGTTCCTCAACATAACCGCGGACATCGACACCCGCACCGCGGACATCGACACCCGCACGACGGATATCGACACCCGCGCCAGGGACAATAATGAAGACCTTTTCATAGTTAATGCAGAAGGTTCCAACGAGGTATATATATCATGCATTAACAAATCCATAAATGCATTAACAATGAGGTATATATATCATTCTGGAACCCCGCGTGAATAACAAATCCGCAACTTGTAGGCTTCAACCTCGACAGGCAATAAGACTAAGAGAGGCCGTACAAAAGTAATCGTCGATCATGACGTGAAGTTTCATATCACTGAAGTCAACGAGCTTGGCCAGCCATGGGAACCAAAGAAGGTCAGGGACAAGTTTGTGTCCCAATGCGGTGCTATTGTGATGGACAACGTGCCCATATCATACAGAGAATGGAAGGGAAAGGAAGATAATCCATGGGTGGTTTCGGATTCAGTTAAGAATATGTTATGGGATGATATCCTAAAACACTTCACATTTCCACCAGGCGTGAACGCAAACCTTGTGAAGCAGTGGACTCTCACGAAGATGGCAACTCAATTGCAGAGTTTCAAGAAGCAGCTGCACAGAGATTATATCAAGCAGAATCGAACGCCAAATTTTGATGATTATCCCAAGCTAAAGGATCACTGGCAGTCCTTTGCGGATTATAAGAATAGTGAAGAATTCGCCAACAAGAGCGCACGAGCTCAGAAAAGTGCTAGTAAGAAGACAGATTACAACCATCATCTTGGTCGAGGTGGTTACGCGGTTGCAGCACCCAAGTGACGGAAGATTGAACAAAACCTCCTCAACAAAGGTATCGTACCAGCGGTCTTTGACTAGGAAGAACGATCGAAGAATTGGTATTATGCCCGCGGTGGAAGATTGAACCCTGATGATGGTTCCCTCGAATTCCCACCCACGTTACGGGAGGCGGCACATGAGATAATAAAAAAGAATGAAGACATCAAAGCGGGCAGATTGGTTCCTGACAGAGAAATGGATGAGCTCATTTTGGCGCTCGGGAATCCGGAACACCCAGGACGTTGCAGGGGCTACGGGGTAGTCCCGTGGAAGTTTGCTTTCAAGGGAAGCGCCGACACCTACAGAAGCTGCAAAAGAAGAAGGGAGCGTGAAGAGGGGCAATGGCATGAAATGATGGAGCAGAGACTTAAAGAACAAGAAGAACATATGAATGCAGAGATTGAACGACGAGTGGCCGCCGCGGTAGCTCAGATCACCCCTGCCGGAGCACTGCCCCAAGCACTGGTGGATCCCGTCATTAGCCCTTCCGCTCGCAAAAGCAGCTGTGCTTCCACAGAGGCCCCTGAAGAACAAAGGGCGGCAAACCAAGAAGAAGTTCAAGTAGAGGACAACGAACGGTACCCTGTGGATGAACTTTGTCAGCGCACCGTATGTGAGCTGCACAAGCCGATCGGCAACATCACAATGAAGGTATAAACCTGATTATACGTGCAATTATCTCAACCTTTGATGCATGTCTCAGGCATTTAATAACTTCATCATTTCTCTACATATATATAGGTGGCATACGGAATGTCTTTAGCACATCTCCCAGGACGTACAAGCCACGACATGCAGATTCCAACTGGCTACGCCTCAGTTGGTTTGGAGGAGATTGCTGACCCAAAGTTTAACGACATAGAGCTAGACATCCAAGGAGGTGACGAGGAAAGGACACTCCACGATGCGCTTCACAGTATCATATTGTGGCCCAAATGTTACATCATAATACCTAACATGCTGCCACCGATCCCTCCGAGTGTTGCCGAGCAGCAGCCACCATCTCCCGGGCCGTCACCGAGACGGTCGTCGCTGAATGATTGGAGCTCACCGTCTCCACAACGTGGGAATTCTCCTGCTGCGAGCGATGACGATGACCTCCATCGTCAGCAATCACCACCAAAGCAGCCTTCACCAAAGCCTGCCAAGAGGCGGTCCCGATCAAAATCTACCGCGTCTATACCCGTGCCAAATCTGGATCCCCCGAGGAAGAAAGGGAAAAAGCTGCCTGTTAAAAGGAAGCTACCATATGACATGACAACATCAGAAAATGAGGCGGAGTGTGCTAAGCAACTCAAGGTGTGGATTGAAGGGAATAAAGAGGCTGCTAAATAGGCACTGCTCGCAGAAAAGGAAGCAGAAAAGAATAAAGATCATCCGCAGAAACTCAAAGCTTTCATAGAGAAGAAGGAAGCAGAAAAGAAAATAATAAAACCCCTACTAAGTGATTATGACCGCTTCCTGGAGAAGTCCCTAAAGAAGAAGAGACAAGGAGGGTCACCAAATAGTTACATCGACCAAGTACCAGGGTCGACGATGCCACATGATTATAGGAAGAAGAAGAAGGCAACACAAGCGTCGACGTCGACGAAAGAGCCTTCAACGAAGAAGGCAACACAAACGTCGACGTCGGTGAAAGAGCCTTCAACGAAGAAGGCAACACAAACGTCAATGTCGGCGAAAGAGCCTTCAACGAAGAAGGCAACACAAGCGTTGACGTCGGGAGTACAGACTTACGTCGCCTCCGGCCTCACTGTAACTGAACGAGCTCTTGCACTTATGGACACAGAACAACTAGCAAATGTCATTCAAATGCAAGAAGTAACAGGGCTCCCACTACAATATGTTCTCGGCCACGAATCACCTCCTCGGGACAAAAACTTCGTACCTAGATGGCACTACGAGCATGGGAAATCTTTTGTCAGGCCTGAGTTGGTGAAGAAACTCCCTACACAGATGCGCAGATTGCATGACTTCTACATGAAGACGTCTAAGGCGGGCCTGGAGATGATTGGCATGCTTGTTAAACCGGGAGATTTTGCTGGTGAAGGCTAGAAGTTGGTCTGGCTGCGATTCAAGGATATTTATGAAATTTACCATCTTGACTCCTTGAATACCGATCTTGTCATGGCCTGGTGCCTGTAAGTGACGGTGCAATACATACCCTAATTAACAAATTAATGCATACTCTAATTATTAACTTTGTCTTTCATTTTTTGTAGCCTGGAAATGCATAACATGCGGAAGAATGGTTACCAACGAATAGGTTTCATGGACCCATCTTTAGTTAATCAAGATCAAGTAAAGCTCCAAGCAGAAATAACATTCAAAACAATCCTAAGGACCTTGTGTAATTTGCATTACAAGGATTTGATACTTCTACCTTACAACTTCGAGTAAGTGTGATTACCATCTTAATTACTAAGGGTTCGCATTTCTAATTATCTTAGTTAATATTATTTAGTTCTAATCTTTTGAGCTTTCATGTATATACAGTTTACACTGGATTCTTCTCATAATTGATGTCAACAGAAGCAACGTCCTTGTCTTTGATTCGTTGAGAAGAGATCCGAACAAATACTTGGACCTTCAAGATGTGTTTTAAGAGTAATAATTCTATCCATACGTTCCCTTTTATGCAATAGTGTGTTTTTACTAACACTATCTAGCTCTAACTTTCATTATTTTCTGCCAGAGCTTGGGAAAAATTCAAAGCTGTCAACCTTGGAACATGGAGACCTAGAATAAACTTCTCTACAAATTTTCCGGTACGTAAACCAAATAACAACTTCAGCTTAGGCAAATTAAAAATGTATAACACTAATTTTTCATAATTATCTTCTTCAATTTAGTGTATGAGACAGGAACCAGGGACACATTTATGTGCATACTATGTGTGTGAGTTCATCCATAATTTCTGCGAGGCAGACCCGTCAGATTATACTGTAAGTATTATTTTAAACCAATTAATAATACATTTTTTTCTAACCGCTTATATATTTAATTCTTGTGTGTAATATATTAACTTATTTGCACATTACAGAACAATATGATTAGGGACGCAATCATTGAGAAGGACCGACTCTTGGCGATTCAAGAAAGTCTCTGCGGATTCATCATGGACCAGGTGATTAATCCACAAAGCAGAAATCACTATGACGGTCATCCAATTCATAAAGTTTAATTAGCACCTCCGGTGGAACTTTAGACTAGAATTAGAATGAAACGGTATTTTGATGTATATATATACTACTTTCAGAAAATACTATCTATGCTTTCGATGTAATATAATGTGTGTATATATTTATTTATAAGTTTATTCTCTTCATATAGTACGTATAGTAGACACGTATAATTAGTGCAAACATTTATACGTACACGTAAATTACACCCATATACATGAGAATATATGCGTATAACATTATTAGAACAATTGGAATTGAAACAAAAAAAATTCACAGTGGGGTCTTTAGTCCCGAGTGGTAATACCACCCGGGACTAAAGGGGTGGCGCACAGGCGCTGGTGTACCCTCCCCTTTTGTCCCGGGCGGGGCTACCACTCGGGACTAAAAGGGTGGCGCACAAGCGCTGGTGTGCCCTCTCCTTTTGTCCCGGGCGAGGCTACCACCCGGGAATAAAGGCCACCCTTTATTTCTGGTTGCCCACCCGGTGACAAAGAGGAGGGCCTTTTGTCTCTCTCTTTTTCGTCCCGGGTGAGCTTTAGAGACTTAAAGCCTCTACCAACCGGGACGGAATGGTGTTTTTCCACCAGTGATTCCATGCCTTCGGAGACCAAGCGGATCATCGGCATCGTCTGCGCCGTCTTCTCATGGTGAGTAGTCACTGCCGCTCTGATCGTAGTACTTCACGAAACATAATAAGTACCTTTCCGCATCAACATATATACGCCGTTGCGCGCAGGATATCGGCGGTGATCGCTTGGGGGTTGCTCATACAAGGAGCGGCATGGAACGCCAACGTGGTGCGGAGGACCGCGCCGGGCTGCTACTACCTCAAGGACGGCGTCTTCGCCGGCGCGGGCGTGCTCACCCTCGCCGCCACGGCGCTCGGCATCGCTTCCTACATCATGCTGCTCAAGCAGCCGGCTGATGCTGCGACGGCACCACCAGAAGCGGCTCTAGACACGCGAAACAAGCCAAGCGAGCAGTCGCCGCCAGCCGAGGTTGCAGTCGTCCGCCCACTGTTACCAAAGCCGAGTAAGCCACAGCACCCTACGACACCTCAGGTCGCTCCATCTACCGTGTCCCATCCACAAGGGTGGCGTCAAGGACCGCAGAACCAACAGCCCCATCCACCTCCTGCTGATCAAGGCAATGGAACTCACGCGCCCAACCAGCAGTTTCCTCAAGGAAATCCACCAGCGGGCGCGGCGCCGCCGGCGGTGGCATCATCTGCACCCCCGGTCCCCGGAACCTGCAGGCGAGGTCGCGACGGGACACCAGCAGGTCCAGCCGCTGCCTCAGTACGTGCCGAATGACGACAGGCCACAGCCACAGTACCTGCATCCTCCTACTGCTCCTCCGCCAGCGACAACGAACGCACCGCCGCTAAGGACTACAATCCGCGACGAATTAGCCAAGGCAACAATTAGATTCGCTGAGCGCGCGGTGGAGCATGTCTTCTTTCCTAACAATAGTAGTTCGACTACAACGGCTGGAGATATCCCCAATTCCCCATGTCGACTGATCCCACCGCGGGTGACGTTGGAGCTACTACATCGGATTATGGGAATACTGCTGTCGTCTAATCTGTCTGGGTCGATCTGTTTGGCTCTTTGGGATTGCTCCCATCCATGTTTTTTTTAGCCTCAGTTTGTTTTTATATCTTTCTATATTTATTTCTTCGCGACTCCAATGTATATCCTGTATTTCCCTTTCTGCTTTGAATTATCTGGAGCTCGAACTATATATATAGTTATCATCACCAATAGCCAAGTGTCCAACATAATTACGCAGCTACACTGTACTATGATTTTTTTACCTTTTGTGTCTTTGTATGTTTCTTTCTTGGGAGCTGCTAGCGTCCGGACGCCTGTTCCGGGCACTAGCATCGGACGGGTCCTCGGCCGCACGATTCGAATCATGAAACATATCAGCCGTCGGATCATGTTGCGAAGCATATTGATGTTGCGAAGCATGTTGTGAACAATTTTGAAATGTTGTGAACCATGTTGCGACCAACATTCAACCTTGGAGCTCCCCCTCCCTCCTGCCCGAGCGATTCAGCGATGTTGCGAGCATGTGCTGATCATGTTGCGAGCTTGTGGCGAGCATGTTGCGACCAACATCCAAACATCAGCGTGTTAGGCCATGTTGCGAGCTATGTTGCTTGCAACATCCAAGCATCAGCGTGTTGCGACTGTGTTGCGAGGTATGTTGCTTGCAACATCGCGGGATGCTTGTTCATCCACGGGGCGCGGCGCTTCTTCCCCCGTCTCAGTCGCGCTCTAACCGAGAGGGGTGGACTCCAGGCGAGCTCTCTCCCCTGAATCCTTAGATCCGCTCGTGAGGAGTGCTGATCGCGCATATCCTCCACAAAATTGAGTGCCCCCATCGGATCAACCATATGTCGGCCGTCCCGGCGCCATTGTTGCAAGAAATTCTTCAGATCCCGTCATGGTGTCCCTCACGACCCGCCCAGCTACGTCGAGCAGCATCCCTGGAGCTTTGGACTCCGGGTCAAGGGTTCTAAGGCGAGTTGCATCCGCCGAGCAGGTTAGGTCCCCCTCCCCCGTCCCCCTCCCCTCGATGTTGCTCCGCGATGTTGAGGATGTTGCTGCTTCTGACTTCTGTACATGTTGGTGGGCTATTTCCATGATATGCATGATATTGGGTTGTTTCTGGTAGATTTTGCTACGTCTTTTCGATCGTTTGACTTTAAAAGTTGTTGTTGCATAGTGTTTGCAGGATCGAAACATTTGATTATATCATTTGCAACATGTGATTGAAACTTCTGCAACATGAAAAATGTAGGTGCGTTTCCAAATTTGCTGCCCTAGAGTGCTGCCAACTCCAGCAACAATAGTGTCGGCCACCCCGATGTTTCGGCAAACTCGACTGATCGTGTGCAAGTAGAGGTCGGCAACATGAAAAATTTTTTCGCAACATCCGCAACATTCGAAAATAATATCTGCAACATTCGAAAACAAAATTTACAACATCGAGAATCAAACGTTGCGGTGAGAAGAATCAACATCCGCAACATCTAGATCTACATTTGCAACATACGCACAAAACACTCAACATTCTTTTGAAACATCTGAAACAACATCCGCAACATCTAGATCTACATTTGCAACATCCGCACGAAACACTTGCAACATTCTTTTGAAACATATGAAACACGTAGAACACACGCTTGCAACATGCGCCAAAACCCTACTGCACGCCATGGATGTCTCCTCTTCGCCGCGGCTGCTGGCCCGCTTCCCCGAACCATCCCGCCGCCGCCGCTCAGTGCCGAGGAAGCCGCGCCGCCGCGACCTCCTGAGCTCCGCGCGCAGGCGCCGCCACGGGAGCCGTGCGCCGCTGCGTGCCACGAGCTCCGCGTGCGAGCGCAGCCGCGGGAGCTGCACGCCACCGCGAGCTCCACCGTAGCACGTGGCTCGCCCACCGGCACACGCGGCTCGCGCGCCCATGCCACGGTGGAGCGGCGGTCGGTGCCCGCCCCTGTCGCACGACAAGCCCCGGCCGGCCGGTCAACGGGGCTCTCCCGCCCTTCCTTGGCACACGGGGACCGGAGGCATGGCGTAGGGAAAGAGCTGCCGCAGGTGGCTCGCCCTCGCCCTTCTCCGCGGGGGAACGACAGCTGGGTGGCCGGCGTAGGGGAACACCCTCGGCGCTCGGGTGGCGGAACTAGGAGAGAGACGGGAGGAAGGACAGGGACGGGTCACAGCCTCACGGGTGGATGGGTGATGTGATGCGGTGAGGCAGGTGAAAGGGATGTGGATGGCCACGTGAGGGCGTCCGGAATTTTTCTCGGCGTCAGACGTCTGTGGTATAACATTATCGTTCTTTCTTGAGAGAATTCCTTATTTGACATTAGAAAAAGACTTGTTCCCTTTTTGATACTCAAAACTTTTTTGTTCCCTATTTGACACCGGACATAACTTCCATTCCTTATCTAACACTCTGTTACATTTTCCATCCACACACCGTCAAATACCATGTGTAAAGACGATTTTGCCCCTTGAAGAAGTGGGTGCCACCACACAGTCCATCTCCTTCCTCACCGCAGCGGCGCGTCCACACCGGCCCGCATGTGGTGACATTCCCGCATAGTTCGTTCCCGTTCATGGTCGTGGGCCGAGGCCTGAACCTCGTCACTGCCTCACTGGAGCTCCTCAATGGGAAGAGAAGGAACCGTAGCCGTTGTGCCTGCTGTCGCACAGCCTCGCGCCCACCGCCGCACTGCATACACACCTACCCCACGCGTGGCGCTCCTGCCACCGCTCTCCCGACGACGACGCCCATGATGAGGACAGGCCCCCGTACCACTGCCCGCACTAGGCCGACTGGAGCTGGGCTCCCGCGCTGAGCCGCTAATGGTCAGGCTCCGCTTTTCCACGGACCAATGCTCTCCGATCCAGATCCTCTTCTTGCCTCTTCGACTCTACATGATAATCAAAGTTTGATTGTTGACTCCTGCTGCGTGTGTTAATCTAGGGGGAAAATTATTTCATTGTTGAGTTGAATTGTTAGCCTCTGCAGCTCGCGGCCGTGCACTGCAGCCGTGCCGGAGAGCTTCGAGATGCAAGCACACACTCCCTTCCCTGCTTTGGATGGAAATCGAATAGAAGCTGCAGTCGTGCCGGAGAGCTTCAAGATGCAAGCAAGCAACATATGCTTGCCGATGTAATTGACCATGAAGGAGCGGAGGTCCTCAATTATGGCATGAGCTGGAAGAAGCCCCTGGCCTACCGATGCCGCATCACGGGCTCGCCTGAGCAGCGGTGGGGCACGGGCGAGACCACACCTCGGCACCAGCACAGCCGTGGCGCACCGGCGCGTCGCTGGCCCAGCCGCCACAGCCACGTCCTGCGCCGCATCACACCTGATGGCCGCGGCCGCAACCCCGTCCCCGCAGCCGTCCCGGCCGCCGCGACCCATTCACGAGTGGTCGCGCCCCCGTACCGAGTGGGGCACCGGCGCGTCGCCGGGCCAGCCACCGTGAGGACCCCGTCCTGCGCCGCCTCACACCCTGCGGCCGCGGCCCCGTCCCCTGCGCGCAACGACGTCCTGGTCCCGTCGGCCCTTTCACGTGCCGCCCGCAGGACTAGCTGGCGGCGCTGAGGAAGAGCGTCTGTTGCGGGGTGCCGCTGTCGACGAGGATGTCGTGCCACCGGCGCCAGCGCTGGCTCCGTTCCCCTGCCTGTTCTCGCGTCCTTTAGCGCCGGCGACGCCGTGGAATGAATGGGGAACGGAGTAGAGTAGCCAGTGAAGCAAAGAAGGAAGAATGTGATGTTGGTGGGCCCGGGGGCAAAATTGTCTTTTCACATGACACTTCACGGTTCCCAGACCGAAATTCCAACAGAAGGCCAAATAGGGAAGAAAAGTTGTACTCAATGTCAAATAAGGAAGGAAATTTTTTTCCGAACCAAAAAAAGAACGGGTAAGTTTTCCGGTGTCAAATAGGAAATAATCTCTTCTTTCTTCACTAAGGCCCTCTCCAATGAACACATGTCAGGTAGCTCATACACAGCCAACTCAGCTTTTTTTTCTTACGTGGTGGAGAGAGAAGAGTAGGAGAGAGAAAAAGCTACCTCTTATTCCCACCCTAGCTCGGACGGAATACGAGGTGCCCGCTGGGCCCACTGACGCGTCCTCCCTCCCGCCCGTCTCTTCTTCCTCCGACGCCGCTGGTGCTGCAGCGTCCACCTCGGGCAGCGGCGGCAAGCAGCAGGGCCCTGCTGCTGGGCGCCCAAGCTGCAGACCATCGAGGAAGTGGTGGCGGCCGGCGTCGCCGCCTCCTCCGACGCCGACGGCGCTGCAGTGTCCACCCCGGAGTGCTGGAGGAGCCGTGCGCTGCCGTTCCTCGGGCGCCCTGGCAGCCGACGCAGCAATGGCCGAATTTGACGAGACAACGGCCCCTGCGCACGGCGAGCGAAGAACGGACGGCCTCACGGGGCCGCGGCCAGCGGCGGGCGCACGAGAGAAGGCAGAGCGTGGCGGCCCCTGCGAGCACCGGTTTCCCTCCTTTTCCCCTTCATCCTTCAGCTCTAGCAGGATCAGATCGATTGGAGACGGAGCAAGCGATTTCCGACGGCCGGAGGGGAGTTTGAGGCCTCACCGGGGCCCGGAGGGTGCGGCTCGCCCACGTCGCACAGGGCGCAGTAGGCGGTGTTAGCGAGCTCGACCGCTGGCTGGGCGGTGCCGACACTAGCTGCCTCCAGCAGATCGCCATGGAAGAGAAGGTAAGTCTGTGCGTGTGGCAGCAAGAAAACAAGAAAGAGAGAGACGGTAAAACAACTCACACGTGGGGCCCGTGGAGACGTGCAGAAGAGTCAGGCCGATGGATGAGCAAACTCTTGTTCCGACGTGGCAGCGCTATGAGCCAGAAGGTATAGCTTAACCTTTGGAGAGGGCCTAATAACCGCTTTCTTCAATTTTGTTGTTCATGCACACCGCGAGCATCTACTTGACCCGCCGCCCAACATCCAACATTTTTATAGAAGGGAGTGAGTATTAGATTTACAACATCCCGAGTACCTTTTTAAATCGGCAAAAAATTATTGATTTTTTAGGAATTTTCAAACAAATATGTACTCACACCTAATTAAGATATTATTCAAGATTTACTCTGTCTCATAAAGAGTGCAATTTTGGTACTTAAAATGTATCATGACAAGTGGTATCTCATATACTAACCACCTTAGTAGTCTACATCAAGATTTATTTTACCGATAAGAGAAAAAACTAGAGGTCGGCGAGAAACACATTTATCAGATTTCTCAGATTTTTTTGATTTATCATTTTTCTTTCAGACAAAATTTAGAGAAAGAAATCCTTAATTTCTACACAAAATAACCTAGATTGTTTCCAAACAACCTAACACGAATACGTAGACACAATGCATAGAAATGGGATAAGATTTTAAGGTTACGCGAAGCCGGGAGCTAGGATTAATTGGTTTAGAAGATTTTTCGGTGATAAAATAAAAAAACTGAACTCGATCGAGAAACACGTTTATCGGATTTCTCGATTTTTTTTCACAAAGAAATTTTTCCCTGGTCTACATGGCAATTGATCAAACTTAATTTTCTCCATTCTTAATTACATGCATGCCTATGTACGGCAAATAGTCAAATTTGATGCCCCATATACTCATCCTGTCCACAAATATAAACAGTTTAGAGCATCATTACGATCCCCCAATATTTTGATCAACAATATCTATCAAAATAAATTATTTAAAATAGAAATAGTTACATAATATAATTATTGGTTTCATGATGAATCTAGCATGCTTATATTAGGTAGGCCTTTTGCTATTCAGGTGCAGAAGTGTTTAGTGCCAGTTCATTGTGCGTCCAATGACCCTTTTAGTAATTTTAACTAGCAAGTTGGCCCGCGCTAATAGCGCAGCTAGATTTGATAAATTATATATTTTTTAAATACTATGTTAGCATTGTATACCTCTTAATTTGTTATTCATCTTTTTGAAATCACTAACACTGATGTAGATAAGTCGAAAAAAACACCGATGTAGATCTTGGAGTTCGAAATTCAAAACTGGTATTGATACACTCAAATTCTGCTATTTGGATGGTGTTTTTAATTGGTGGATGGAAATTGATCCAACAACGAATGTCATTCGACGCTCCGCTACACTCCTGCATATAATGTCAACCTCTGGAGCTTCGTATAGGACTAAAATCATTGTTCATCCTCTCATCACGTAGTCCCCGCCTGAACTGACATAGCCTCTCGCTTCTCCACTCTCGACAGTCGAACTCTGCCTCGTTGATTCGCGGCTTTGAGCTTGGCTCAGGTGTGTTAACTTCACGTAGAGTCTGTGTGCTCCACTTCCTGATACGCGGATCCAACTCGATCCTCTGGTGAGCTCGTTGTACCTGGTGGATATGCTGGTTATCAGCGTAGGAGACCTTGAAGCTTCCTCTAGATCTGGGGTGAACTCAAGCAACAGTAGTGCAGGTCCCCTCTTTCGATCTAGGTGCACCCTCTTCTTCCTCCCATCCAATGGTACCTTAATTCTTTCTCCCATCCGAAAGTCCCTTCTTCCTCACGATCGGCAGCTGACATCCGTTCTTTTTGTTCTTCCCGCTCACCGGTGGCCTCTTCTTCATTGATGGTGCATGACGGTCGATTCTCTCTCTCCTAACTTGAGATCCTGATAAATACATATGATGTTTTTTTGTATATACATATTTTATCATGTCCTCTAGGACATATATTTATTACTTGAAATGCTATCTTCTTGGTCGTTATTGAATATACATTATGTCTTCTAAAATGATAATATTATGTGACAATACCTATATAACTTCCATGATAAGTACTGATCTTCAATAGTAGGTGCCATTATTCATTGTGCGCATACTTGTGTTCATCATCATATTCACTGTGTTGTTTGGTTCTTCACACATCAGATACCAATCTAATTCCAAAAGATTAGAAAATATACAACAAACCAACTTGATCTCATCACTTGCATTCTTGTTTGGAAGCTTATTATGCTTATAGATATGTGCGGTCGGGAAATTGTTCCTCTTTAGTTACTGCAGAGGACCTCATGTCACTAACAGGTGGCCTATTCGCAAGCAAACTCGTGTTCTAAGGACTTCCATTTAGGATAAGTCTGCTCTGCAGTTAGTGATATCATGATGATCATTCAATTTATCTCCTCATGTACATTGTGCAAGATAGATATTTGCATTGGGCAGCTTAGATTTCTCAGCACATCATGTTAGTTTCTCGGCTGTATTACAATATTTGTCCATATCCAATGCTTTTGTTTTCTCTTGTTGTCCTCCCACTTCTATCAACCTTGCACCTTCTTAGTTTGCCAATTTGTTGTAGTCATTTATGACCACCTGCTTTTCCACCATTGTTGTCTGCTACCTCAGTTTTTTCTGACCAAAGCGGTCGTATCGCATTGGTTGCTATCTAGGAAGCCATTGTCTCACTTTTGTGTCGTCATTGTCTCCAAACCCCATATGGTCAACGCCAAACCATACTTAACATCTTCTTGGTCAAATTACTGCTATGCAAACTTACATGCGCTGCTCATCAAATCTTTCTTATCTTATCATCTCTGTGGCATCCGATTTTTTCTCTCCATCATGATGGTAGGTTTGTATGTGCGAGAATCAAGTATTTCATCACCCATGTTGTATTTTTCACTGCATATCTCCAAAAAAATCTAAGATATTTAGAACATGCTTGGTACGCTTCTTGACGCTTTCTCACCCTGTCTATTTGCCTCGTGATGCCAGGCAAAGCAAGTTGAGCTCCCATTGGAGCGCTTGCTTTTCTTGTTGTTGCTCACCTTATATCTTGATCCAATAGTGTCATAGACGCTCGATCGATAGCAGCGGAGGTCCATCTGGCCATGGTGGAGGTCAATCTGATAACAGTAGAGGTCAAATTGACGACATCAGAGGTCCAATTGACAGCAGCGGAGGTATATTCAACGGCTGAAGAGTTTGATCCTGTAGTGGCAGAGCTTGATTTGGTTCTCTTGCACCTGGATTTTATGACGATAGAGCTTTTTTGGCAGATGTGGCGTTGATTCGATGGTCTCATTTGCTGCAAGGATTTTATAGCTTGATCCAACACGTCGTAGCTCGATTTGGTAGCAACGAAGGTCGATCTAGTTGCGGTGGAGGTCAATGCGAAAGCAACAGAGGTCGAATTGATAGTGGAGGTTGATTCAGTGCCTATAAAGTTTAATTCCACAATGTAGAGCTTAATTTGGTTCTGGTGCGTCTGGATTTGATGACGGGGCAACTCATTTCGGTAGTTACGGAGTCGATTCGACAATCTTCTGCACCAGTAAGGATTTTCTTATTGAGTCGGACAAGTTTGTCGGGCAAATAGACGAGCGAGGCGGGTCGCCGGCAAACGTACTAAGTGTGCCCTTCATCCTAACATCCCTATCATATTCTAAAAAATATACTTAATTCATTAATTGAAGTTAGAGTTGTATTTATATATATTTATAAATTTATTACATAGAAAATTATACAAAGTATAACTTCCAATAAGGTCGAGAGGTACATATGAAATTTTGAAGATTAAACTTTCCATCTTTAGTTTTAAATTTTTGTTCCAACATGGAGGGTCAGGTGGACTTTTTTTTGAACTCAGGGAACTCCATCCGTACATTAGTCTTTGTGTTCTTTTTATAATTTTGAATTTGTCTTTTTTAATATAGTGTTTTGATTAATCTAGACCTTCAGATCTTCATTAAATCCAAGGGTGCATATTCTTCTCTTTTTTGGATTAACGTGAGAATTTCTAAACTCTCTCGGCGAATGTGGTGGCTTCTTTTAAATCTACACAAAGTATAACTTTCAATAAGGTCGAGAGGTACATATGGAATTTTGAAGATTAAACTTTCCATCTTTAGTTTTAAATTTTTGTTCTAATATGGAGGGTCAGGTGGACTTTTTTTTGAACTCAGGGAACTCCATCCGTACAAGAGTCTTTGTTTTTTTATAGTTCTGAATTTGTCTTTTTTAATATAATTTTTTGGATTAATCTTGACCTTCAGATCTTCATTAAATCCAAGGGTGGATATTCTTCTCTTTTTTGGATTAACGTAGGAATTTCTAGACTCTCTCAACGAACATGGTGGTTTCTTTTAAATTTATACAAAATATAATTTTCTAATAAGGTCGAGAGGTACATATGGAATTTTGAAGATTAAACTTTCCATCTTTAGTTTAAAATTTTTATTCCAACGTGGAGGGTCAAGTGGACTTTTTTTGAACTCAGGGAACTCATCCGTACAAGAGTCTTTATTTTCTTTTTATAATTCTAATTTTATCTTTTTAATGTAGTTTTTTAATTAATCTTGACCTTTAGATCTTCTTTAAATCCAAGGGTGGATATTCTTCTCTTTTTTGGATTAACGTGGGAATTTCTAGACCCTCTCGGCGAACGTGGTAGCTTCTTTTTTTATCTCCCTTTTCATCGATGCCGTATATATCAATTTTTTTTATAAAGTTAGGGTCCAGCATGTTGAGATTGATTAAAGAAAAATAGAAGTCTTACGGTGTCACTCATGTGTCCAAGGTGGGCAATCTCTTTCTTAATTTTGTGTTGCACTTTGTAGAAATATATTTCTTTTATTTTACATTTATTTAATTCAATGAAAGTACCCTGACTTTTTTAAGTCTCTTTCAATATCTAGATTCATCCACATGGTTAAAAAAATGATATTATATATAGATGGAAGGCCGTGTATTTTTGGTTTAGGAAACATGAAAATCCATGTTAAGATTGAATAAAGACATGTATTGAGTTAGAAAAGGGAATTGCTATTTTAAAATTATATATTTATATATGTATTGTATGTATTTGTTAGTCCTATTTGACGTGGACTCTTTTGATTTGTTTAGACCATTAGATCTTCATAAAATCCAACGATCCTTATTCTTCTCTTTTTTAGATTAACGTGAGAATTTTTAGACCCTCTCGACGAACGTGGTGACTTCTTTTAACACTTAAGTATTATTTGACGTGGACTCTTTTGATTTGTTTAGACCATTAGATCTTCATAAAATCCAACGATCCTTATTCTTCTTTTTTTGGATTAACATGAGAATTTTTAGACTCTCTCGGCGAACGTGGTGACTTCTTTTAACACTCAAGTATTAAGATAATAATAGATGGCCCTTAAAATAAAAACTTCCGAGTTTATAGCATGTGGTTTTGTTCACATTAAATTTTAAACTTGAAATGCCTTTGCTACCAAAATATAATTCCAAACTCTGTTATTTTTAAATCTATGTGTTGTTGAGAATCAATCCATTATAATAGGATATCCAACACCGAGAGTGGCCCTTGTGGACGGTGCGATTTGGAAGAGAAGATTCACACGGAGGATACAAAGGAGGTCCAGCTGCGTGCTGCCTCTGCAAGCAATAATTTCGAGGTTAATAAGCACTAAAAGACTGAGTTCATGGCGATTGGCTCAAGGCATCCACCGCCGCCCGACGTACGGAATTAATCGTCCGATAGGATAGGCCATCCTTACTCCAGGCCTATGCGAAGTTGACATCAAAGCCAAAGTCTAGCTGCAGTGCTGCGCTCATCATCTGCGTCTGATATAGTGATGGATGAGCAATCCGGGAGGGAGCACCGTACCATGCGCCTACATAACCTTGAGGCGGCACTTTCAAGTACATTCGTTATACTATAAACACAAGCATAATTCATATTGATCACAGCCAATACAGATCAAACCGTTCCATCTTCTCCTATACGGCTATACCAGTACTCCTCAACGACAGATCCAGAGAGACGACAGCGCCGCACACAGGCCACAAGGATGGCAGGAACAATGGAGGTTGACGTGACGGTCCGCCTAGCAGTCATGGTGGGGCTGTTCGGGCTGACGAGCGCCGCGCTGGGGTTCAGAGCCGAGACCCAAAAGCTCACCGTAATGATATGATCGAATTGCTAATAATAATTTGCAGATGAATGGTATGATCGTCTGCAACGCGTTGATGTTCTTGCAGCCGAGGGACATCCGCGTGTCTGGCAGCGAGTGCGTGTACTCTGGCAGCCCCGCTCACACGCTGGGGATTTGGGCCATCCTCCTGCTGGTGGTGGCCCAGATCGCCGCGTCGGTGGCCGGCGGCTGCTGCAGGCCAGGTGGCGTCGCATACAAATCCACCAGAAGAACCCGGGGCGTCGTCGCCTCTATCCTCTCATGGTGAGTACTAGTAGTCCAGTAGTCCGCATATGTATGCACCGGCCGGCCAGCGTCGTCGTTCTCAACTCCATCGATCTTCCCAAATCGATGTTCAGACGGGTGGTGTGTGTGTGTTGCGTGCAGGATAATGGCCATGATCGCTGTGTGGTTCTATTGGCGAGGCGTCACGTGGAACGCGTCGACGACGCGCGGCGCCGGCTTGGTCGGCATCAGATACGAGGAGTGCTTCTACCTCAAGGACCGTGTCTTCACCAGGGCGGCGGTGCTGAGCCTCGTCGCCACCTTGCTCGCGCTCACGTCCTGCTTCCTGCTCCGTGCTCCAGCTGCTACGCCTGAGGCGCTAGAAGGTGCCGATGAGGCCAAGGCGGCCGACGCCGGCCAGAATCCACCCGAAGCCGGGGTCGCGGTCGGCCTGCAGCAGTGGCCGGCTCAGGGGAACGGGCCGCACCCTGCGCAGGGATAATTTTGGTCAAGCGCTGAACAAAACAAGCAGTTGGATCAAATTCTTGCAAAAGGGATCGGAGTGCTTGCTTGGTCTGTTATTTGTCTTTTGGATGAAAGTATAGATAAGAGTAAAGTGTGCTACCGGTCCATAAACTTTTTATGGTGTGTCATCCCGGTCCATAAACTTTTAAAGTGTACCATTACCGTACCTAAACTCAATTTTGGTCTCTAATCAACCGGTTAACAGGTCTCACTCGCGTCCTACGAACCGTACCTAAACTCAATATTTCCTTGCAAAACACATTCACCTAATGGGTTCGTAGGACGCGGGTGAGACCCGTTAACGGGTTGATTAGAGACCCAAATTGAGTTTAGGTACAGTAATGACACACTTTGAAAGTTTATAGACCGGGATGACACACCATAAAAAGTTTATGGACCGGTAACCCACTTTACTCTATAGATAACATGTAACCCTTCATTTGCAGGAGTAATTTAGTAATTACATCTGTAATTAATTATCTCGTTTTTTCATTTGAGCCCTTATTTTTCTCCATCTCCTGCGCCTGTCCAGGCCGTAAGCCACCGCCGACCACTGATCCGCTCCCATGTCGTCGCTACGCACCGTGATGTAGGGGCTGGAGGTGAGGTTCTTCCAGAAGATGAATTTCTGGGACATGGCCACCGTGTCTGTGGGGTGATAGAACGACGGGAAAATTAGATCTATACCATCAAAAGATCTCACTTTTGGATATAAGCATCAAAAGACTTAGCTGTGGATGTTTACCATCAAAATTCACCATGTTATAGCTATCTACCATTCTGTTAGCATTCTGTTCTTCCCCGTCAGTTTTGCAACCGTCGCCGTCTCCGAGGTGAGGTGAGGCGAGAGAACGGGCGTACGAGGCGAGGTCCTGCCGCAGCATGGCCGGCTCCCAGCGGAGGCGAAGGGCGGCACACCAGTAGCAGCGCGCTCCACTTGGTGGACATGTTTTTCCGGCCGGTAGAGGGTAGACCACGCCAGCTGAAGGAGGAGCAACTGCAGCCCGCCGATCCCTCGGCATCAGCTTGTTCAACTCGAGCATGCCGCCGTTCCTGGAGTAACCTCGTATGCCTCTTCAGTTTTTTTAGGATTAGAATCCTTTTAGCTCAATCGGTGTCAATTTCAATCAATGGTTTCAGGAAGCATTCGGAGAGCAAGATGTCACGCTCTGGTTTTCTTGCATCTCCCTGCTCTTCCTAGCGATCTCGCGCGGATCTAGTTATGGATTCAGGTCTGATTTGCACTGCTGCCTCTGTCCATGTACTACCTGATCCTTGCGTTGGGTGAAAGCTCCTCGACAAAGTCATCCGTGCCATCAATATGGCCAGCTTCCTGCATAGAAGCAATGGCAGCGCGCATCTGCGCCCCGAGCTGTTGACGACGCCATCGACGGTCGGCAGCGGCAGGAGAGACGGGCGTTCGGGAGCGCCCCCTCGTGGAGCATGCCACGGAACGACGGCGGCGTCATGGTCGCCGTCTCTCGCGTGTAGCTCGATGAGAACGTTGTGCACCTCCGCGGGGCGCAGCAAGGGAGCGGAAGCCTTCGAGCGCGGATGCGCGGTCCCCCGCGGCGGCGAGGAGGCGGAGGCGCGCGAGTGGCGGCGCGGGCAGCGGGACGGAGGCGAGGTGGGCGTGGATGTCCGGGAGCGTGGCGAGACGGGCAACGCGGATTATGTTCCTCGGGGGTGGCGTAACCCCCGCTGCATCAACCGTAAAAACAGCTTTGAGATTGTAAAAAGAAACCAACGTGGCAAGGAATCGCGAGCGGTCAGAACATAAAAAAAAGGAAACCTGGAACCATTAGCGCAGACTAATATTGCCGACCAGGAGATGCGTTCAGACCTCACCATGACAACAGTACATACCCATGTCCATATCCATCCATAAACCCAGCCCGGCAAAGATACCCATACGCGAAGAAGGAAGTAAATAAACACATAGATCGTACGGATGGCTCCTTCGGGACAACCACACCGGACGGAAAAAAACTCAAAATCCTAGAGGAAAAGACGACACACTGTTCACCTTCTCCTACCCTGCACCGTGAGGGAGATCTCAGATTCAACGCGCAATCAGCCTCCGCAACTGCATCCGCGGTCAAAGAAGACCGAACGCGGATTCAGGATACGCAACTGCATCCGGCGCAAAAGAAGCCCGACGAAAGCATCAAGCTCGAGGAATCAGTCCGGAACTGCTACTCTGTACCTACAACCTCAGCCCGGCGGAGATGCCAAGGAAATACTCATCGAAAGCAAAGGAGAAATCAGAAATCCGGAACTGCTACTCTGTACCTACAACCTCAGCCCGGCGGAGATGCCAAGGAAATACTCATCGAAAGCAAAGGAGAAATCAGAGCGGAGAAATCAGAGCCCGGTGGCGGAGATGCCAAGGAAATACTCATCGAAAGCAAAGGAGAAATCAGAGCCTGGTGGAGATGCCAAGGAAATACTCATCGAAAGACTTCAAGTCATCCGAATCCCAGAAATCCGGAACTGCTACTCTGTACCTACAACCTCAGCCCGGCGGAGATGCCAAGGAAATACTCATCGAAAGCAAAGGAGAAATCAGAGCCCGGCGGAGATGCCAAGGAAATACTGATGCCAAGGAAATACTCATCGAAAGCAAAGGAGAAATCAGAGCCCGGCGGAGATGCCAAGGAAATACTCATCGAAAGCAAAAGAGAAATCAGAAATCGTCATATTAGACTTCAAGTCATCCGAATCCCGGAATTCAAGATACGCAATTGCATCCGGCGCAAAAGAAGCCCGACGAAAGCATCAAGCTCGAGGAATCAGCCCGGAACTGCTACTCTGTACCTACAACCTCAGCCCGGCGGAGATGCCAAGGAAATACTCATCGAAAGCAAAGGAGAAATCAGAAATCGTCATATTAGACTTCAAGTCATCCGAATCCCGGAACTGCTACTCTGTACCTACAACCTCAGCCCGGCGGAGATGCCAAGGAAATACTCATCGAAAGCAAAGGAGAAATCAATAACAGCTTCTAGATCTAAATCCTTTGGATTCAATGACTAATTTCGATTCTAGTGTAACAGTAAAAGAAAATAACATACATATATAGGTCAACCACTAAGAGATGTCAGTCATATAATGGAACAAACATAAATAGATGGTAAATAGCTGGCAGATCTGTAACATACATACATACATTTCATAACCATTATACATATTACAATTATGCAAATATAAAATAGTCGTGGATGAACATACTGTGATTAATTAGTGTTGCAAATGTCTTCCCTGGACAGGAAATGGAGCAGTTACCAGAGGAGGGGACGGTAACAGCTCTGCAGACAACAACCCATAAGAAAGTTCAGATATGCTCGGTTGCATCAAGATGCTCATTCGGGAAAGTGCATGAAATAGTTTCAAAGTTCAATAGTAGACAAAAGGAATTAATAAAAGAGATTGGCTTTGAAGGAATGCTACATTTCCCACAATCAAACCAGATAGACAGGAGATTTGCAGTTTCTCTGATGTGCAGAGTGAACCATTTGACAAGGACTTTAGTTTTGGGAAAAGAAAGGACAATGAACTTCCACAAGACAGATATGAACAAAGTGTTTGGCATTCCATGCAACGGCAGAAAGATTGAGCATTGCACAAGCAAGCACACTGTGAAGAAGATATTGAATGAGTACCTGTCAAACAAAGGTAAGAATTGCCGAAGTATTAAACCAGCTATAGAGGTCATAACCAGAGAGTACAGCAACAATTGGTCAGAAGAACAGAATAATGCATTCAAGGTCGCATTCGTAATCTTCATCATGTCAACTGTGTTAAGCCCGGGTGCAAAATTTGATTATGTATCATACGATTACTGGAATGCCATTGAGAACCCTTCAGAGATAGCTACATTCGATTGGTGCGAATATGTTGTCTAAAAGCTACTAGATGGAGTGGTCAAATTAAAATCAGAGCTCAAATGCAATTCAAAGATAGCTAATATCACAGGGTGCGCCCTGTTCCTACAGGTAAAATGACAATACCTAGTAACAAACATATCTAAAACACCAAATGTGTCAAATAATAGTAGTGTATAAATTCATTCCTGGAAAAATGAACTGCGAAAATAAAAATTAAATTAGTGTCTGTAAATATCAAGTGGAGTAATTGGATACTAACATCAATTACATTACTTACAGGTTCTATACCTGGACAGCGCAGATCTTGGACTCTGGAACATGGAACACACATCATTTCCAAGGATGAAGTTCTTCAGCGGTGGGAGAATGAGGTCCATGGTAATGGCTGAATCAAGAAAAGAGCGGTTAGATTTACCACAAACTGAATATGCACCGAGCAAGGTAAGACATGGAAAAATAAAAAAAATCACAGTTTAGACATGGAAACACCCAATCTGAACATACTAATATAACTATGAATATTAGATTTCAATTACAACATCAATGAAACTGAAATATGTTCATAGCATTACCTGGTTGTTCTAATGAGAAACTGATTAAAATACAGCTCAGAAGACCAGACAACATCTGCTACTACTGGGCAACAACGTACATGCAAGGAATTTGTGTAGATCCAAACAAGACAAAGCACAGACTTTGGAAAGCTAACACAGCTCTTCTTCGAATGCTACGTGTGCCACCTACTGTGAGTTAAGCTGCATATAATTAAGTAAACTGACTCACTATGGGTAACACCATACATTTAATAATTCATATGCATGGTACAGATAAATTCACTTGTGTACAAGGAATTCACCGAATTTGACACCAAAATTGCTGACGAAGCTAAAGTAGCAACAATAAAGTACCTGTCAAGGCTGCTTTCTTTGCTAAGACCGATAGCACGAGGAAGGAGACATCTGAGCATGTCTGACTACACAATATCAATGTACGGAAAAGGTAAAAAGATATTGAATTAATTGGAAACATGTAGTACATCTTGATATTTAACATTACTAAAAACACAGAAACTGATAATTCCAACGCAGGTAATGAAACAGGCATGTCAGAAACACAGAAGAGCAACACAAAAAAAGATTGTGCTTCTACATCAGATATACAGCATGAAGAGGGGTTGAGGCAATATCCATGCATTATCTACCTCAGCTCAAATACTGATGAAATATTCAGAAATGTAACAAGAACAAGAAACAGCTTCACAATCAACAACAACACGATGGAACGTATTTGGGAGAACATATCAGAAATGAAAGCAGCAGAACTTATGGGAGAAGAGTTGATAAGGAAATTAACTACGTTAAGAGGAGTGACTAAAGAAAACAGGTATGCTTCGATCTCATAACCAAAAAAGCATTGCATTTACAAAATGTAATTTGTGTTTACAATACAAGTAAGCAAAAAAGATAATAAAAAAGCTGACTTTCCATAATTTGCATGATATGCAGTCCAGTCATACTACACTTCGACCCAAAATTTATTGAGGTAAACATAAAGGATCTCATATCTCAAATACTTGGGGAGACAAAATTCAGCATGGACATGTTTAACACCTTGGTTAGAAGAATAAAACAAAAAGATGAGAAGTCTGAAGGGATGATTAAGAACAGAAGGTGGAGACATATCTTCGAAGCCAGGGGCGTAGCCAGGATTTGGACATAAGGGGGGCCAAGTATAAGTATATCATGACGTTTAATTCGATTAGGTGTTAGATAATACGTATACACGTTGTCTCTCACCATCCCTTTTGTAGTCCTTTTATTGCTAATATTATCTCATCAATAAGTCCATTTGACTTCATTCAGGGATGTTTGATAATGCTAAACTTTATTATTTGTCATATGAGATGTTTGAATATTAATTAAGAGTATTAAACATATATTAATTATAACATTATTTACACAGATGGAGGCTAATTCACGAGCCGAATATGTTAAGGCTAATTAGTTTATAATTTGATAATATGATGCTACGTACAGTAAACAAATGCTAATTATAGATTGATTAGGTTTAATATACCGTCTTATGAATTAGTCTAATGTTTCGGCAATTAATTTTATAGTTAGCTCATGTTTAATCCTTTATATTAGCATCCAAACATTATTTGACGTGACATGTAATAAACTTTAGCTAACAATCCAAACCACATTATCTAGTGAGTCTGATTTACATACGAGAGGAAATTGATGACTTAAATGCGCTCGTGGGCCGCAGCTTACTATGTTCGAATTAGCTAGTGGCTTTCCGTAAAGTTTATTGGCTTCATAGCTTGTACCTAAGTAACTCTTGGTGATTAGCACAGGATCTAAAAGGTCTCCTGAGAAGTTATACGGTGGCATTAGGGGGGGCCAGGCCCCTGCCCGCCCCCCCTTGGCTACACCCCTGTTCGAAGCAGAATTCCTAGTAAGATCCAAATTAATACACAACATATATATTAAAATTGCTATATACATGGTAGAAAATTTTATGCTTCAATGTTATATATATAAAGTACAATCCTTTTATACGAAAACAGATTGATGGTAACATATGATCATGTATGATAGGAATCCATAATTCAGGGGAACTTAAACATACAAGACCCTTACATAAAAGACCAGCTAGTGGGCACACATTTGAGGTACAAGCTAGAAGAATGTGACATGGTAATTGATGTACTGATCTGCTAATTGTGTTAAATGGTCATAGTTTATTTTTTGTGTACACTAATATTGCATACGTTGACCTTAGAATTACGATTTCTATAAAACTGAAATGATTGTTCGTATAACATGGAAACAGCTGTTGTTCCCAACAAAGTTGCAAGACAGATGGATTTTGTATGCATGGGATATGAGAAGAAATGAAATCTCATTATACGACCCATTCAGGCCTCCAAAAAGTGAAGAGCAACCAGGCAGCACTCATTATACAACAATCAAGCGACTGAAGAACTGCATGCACAAAGTATCCAAAACTGTAATCCCAGGATGGAATCACAACTTCGAAACCGTAAAGGTGAAGTTCATCACAAAGTACCGAACAAATAGGTATGCATACTGAATGATACAAACATAAATATCGCACGGTGGGAAAAGAAAAAAAGGGCAACATACCAAACAATAAACATTGTAACTCTAATACAAAAATTACAATTGTCTGTTTTCAGTGAGTGCTTGAGTGGACATCTATGCTCATACTTCTGCATGACTTTCGATGGAGAGGAAGTACAACACCTGAACGAACTGATAAGTAAACAAACACCCAAATAGATAAGCAATAACTAGCAATGTGGCGAAACAAACTGTGACAACTGGAGAACACCTCTTACAGAATACAACGAGTCTCACAAAAGTTACCTAATAGCTCACAATTAATTATTGTTTTTACAGAATATAAGGAGATCAATAGGAGCAATAATCCTGTCAGAGATAATATCTATCGAAGGGAACTGCGGAACAATTCCAGATGAACTAATGCGGAACTTCTTCATCGATGACTAAAGTCACGGCTGATGATAAGGTAACTTTACGGTGAAGTGCATGAACCATATTTGACCCTCAATTCTCTGCCAACTTGTAATGCATATAGTCAATAGTGTTATATACAAGACCATCATCAAGGAGACCATTCATCAAACCACTGCAAATAATACAGGAAAAAGTTATATTGCGGTTTATTTGGAAAAACAAATAAATAATATACAGGTACCCATGAATATTGCTGAAAAGATAGAAATTGAGTGTATAACTATAAAAAATAAATATAAATACATACATACCTAAGCTTCTCTGAGGCCATATTAGTTTCCTTCAACAATTCATCAAATGAAGCACCACTGTCAGAGGTCCTGGAAAAAAAAGAGAGTACAGACACCAGGACAAACATACTGAAAACTAGTAGTAGAAAACATTTGAGGACATAATTCTCACCTTACTGACTGGTTAGCCAACAAGCATATAATCCACTCTTTTTCAATCTCATCAGCACTTTGTGAACAGCAGCGAAAGAACAAGATTCAGATGAAGAGATGGAATCCAGCGACAATATGCCACACTACGACACTTCAACAAGCTTCTAAACAGTTTTACTGAAGACATGCTACTGAGCCTTCAGAATAAACAAAATTACCGAGCTCCATAAGAGACATTCCAAATGTAAATGATGATGTATTGGAACTTCGTAATCATTTAAATAATATATATTGACTTCGTTTAACAGAGAAAATACAGCAGATCTAAAAACACTAATACAATATATTTATGTCCTCAGTACAAACCAAGCCAAATAGATAACTACACTTGCATAATTTCCCTTACACAATAAGCCAGTTTATTCTAAGGATAAATCATAAGTCCTAAAAAACATACTAACAGATCCACCTACACACGCATAATCTCCCGCATCGTCTTCTTCTTCTTAGATGGTGGATTCTCCTCGTCAGGCCAACCATCTAAAATAACATCATTGTGTGACTCTCGTTTCTTGCTTTTTTAGCACGAGACATGAAAGCTTTCAATCCAGTCTACGGCATCCTACCACCATTTATGGTCCTAACAGGGCACTGGAGAGGTAGTTCTCCAGCAGAGTTATTGAGAGGGGTTTCGACAGGAGCATCCCCATCAGCAGCAGTAGTAGAGGTATGACCAATGTTTTGGAGAGCCTTAAAAGCTTCCATCAGCTCAGCATCAGCACTTCTGCCCTCTTTAGATGCAATCTCATAAGCCCTACCAACAATCAACTTACGAACCAAGTTGGGAGATTCAAAGCCGGGACCTCCAGCTGCATTATCAATAGCATCGACATTGCGGACAGATTTCATCCACCTCGTCAAAATGTTCCTCCGAGGAATCAGCGTTACATCAAGATGCACCAGCACCTGCAGGAATGCACATAATAATGAGTTCAATAAAAAACAAATAAAAAAACAGAGAATGAAAACTAAGAAAATAAAGAAATACCTTCAAAGCATGCCTACATAACATTCCAACATGGGCAAAAAAAACCACACTGGCAGTTTATCTCATCATTTCCATTAAATTGCACTTTAAACCGTTTCGGCTCTAAATTACCATCAAAGTTGCGTTCCACCAAAACAAAACAACCATTGCCCATAGCATTATTTATGGCAAAACTGCCAGAGTGAAATAATTCATCACAAAACATCTCATACATAGCCCTTGTGTAAACCTCCTTTGCATGTACTTCAATTGGAACACCAATCCTAAGCTTGCGTGAGACCTGAATAATAATGAAGATACGAATATAGATTGAAGTAGCATTACATGTTTTAAACAACGTAAAGTACCAAAATTGAAATCATTGGTGAACAGATAAATGGAAATACAAACTTGATTAGTAAAATGCTCCTCCTTCCCACACTGTTCATGCCTGTCAACCTGCAGCTCACTGAACTTTCTAACAAACAAATGCATTGGAGCTGCCCGCTGAATATACCTCTTTAGCATATGATTACCACTCTCACTTCGTTGAGTACTCGTCATGCCAGCACAAAATATCTCCATAAAATACGGCCTGGCCCACCTCTCCCTATATTTATACAACCTCTTCATATACTTATTCTTCCGAAGTCTGTATTTGATGAGTAGCGATGCCCACCGTTGTTCAAAGACAACTATATCAACCTCATCACTGACAAGGTCATGGAAGTCGTCCTTGAACTTTTTGTACTTGGAATACACATGACCTAACCTCTCTTTATCACTCTTAAGAACATGCCACCTACACCAACGATGCCTGGTGTTCGATAGAACATTACGCAAAGCCTTTGCCATAGCTGCACACTGATCTGCAGTGCATATAAAAAATATAACAAAAAACTCAAAATTAATAGCAATCTTTAGCATATGATCTGCGATTCATATAAAATATCCATCACAACTATCAAAATTAATATGATAAGAAAAAAATAAACTCGAAAGAAAACAAAAAAAATTGAACGAACATAATTGGGAAGAAGGGACTAAGTACCTGTCAACATTGTCTTCGGAGCATGACCACCCATAATATCAACAAAACTCTTAAAAGCCCATTCAAAGTCAGCAGTTTTCTCTGTTGTAAGCAAAACACCGCCAAGAATTGTAGACTGGAAATGATTGTTAACTCCAACAAAAAGACCAAATGGAAGACTATACAAATTGGTGCGATATGTTGTATCAAATGTTATAGCATCACCAAATTTTGCATAATCCAATATATTTTTTCCAGTACACCATAGCATCGACTTTATGCGCCTTTCTCCATCAACTTGGAACCGGACTTGCATAAGTGGATCAGCTGACTTCATTTCATCAAGAAGATTGAGTGTCTTGCCAATGTCATCTCTCAATTCTTCTTGCGCAACCTGGGAACAAATTGACCTAACAGTCTCCCTTCGCAAGGCTGATGGAACATAAGAATCACTTGCACCAAGAATATTACAAATCCTCCCAAGAGAGACATTATTCTCCCTCATCCTTCTGACAAAGTCTTTGGTTGCAGCATCAATTAAGCCATGAGAAGGCCATTGCTTATTCTCGGCAAAGGATTCAGAGAAACGATGGTTATGGTCATCACTAAAGCTGCTAACATACCAACCATGGTCCTTCGTCCTTAACAGCCTTAACCTAGCAAGACACCCAGTCCTAATTGATGCCGAATTCTCTGTACGGTTAAAACCCTTGCAAAAAAGGAAATAAAATTAGTAGTCACCATTTATTAAAACAAAATAACACCAACAACACTTATTGCATCACCCAAAATGTAGAATAAGGTACAATGTACTAATTAATTACGCATACCTCACATGAACATACCAAATCCTGTCGGGTACGATACATTCCATCATTTTTTCTATCACGTCCATAACGAACACCAAACCCTCCCTCCCATGAATACAAATTATAGAAATCTCTAGCTTCCTCCCGGCTATTAAAAGTCATGCCTTCATTAGGTAAGAAAATAGCTTGATCCTTCCTATTAGCAGCAGTCCTGATTGCTCTAGTAATAGCACTCTCTTCGACAGGGGCTAATATGAAATCTGGACCAGTCCTACCTTGAAACCTACAGAGCATAGAAATTTAGAACTGGATGCATATAACACACAATCACATGAATCTGAAAACATTCAGGACAACACAAACAAATGCAATACTTCGAATAAAACTCAGAACCCAAAAAACAGTAACTAACCCAAGCTTCTTCTTCAGCGGTTCATAAAACCGATCATCCTTTCCGCGAGATTCATCCGATTGAACGGAATACTGACTATTTGATTGAACAAAAACAAGGGGCGGATCGACATTCCCACAAAATCCATCACCAACAGCGTCGCAGGCACTCGTATGTGATGCGGCGGACATGCTTCCAAGCGAGAAGAATGAATCGATTGGATACCCAAACGACTGGACAAAAGGAAGATAAAGGAATAAGAGTCCGCGCGTGGAAACGTTAAGTAAACAATAGACTAAGACATCACCGACCTGCTTGAGGAACCGACTTTGACAACCACAGATCCAGCGCCGCCTTCGATGAAAAGGAGCCAACAATCGATATCTCGATATCTCATAATACCCTTATACCACTCTATACTACCCATCCATACCACCTCATACTAGTGATGAGTTTTACGAAGTATACAATTAATCTAAACCGTTGGATGTCTGTATACTAGTATTTTTTAAATGATAGTATAGCCTAGTATAAAGTACCGAAAAAGAGCTCAGAAAGAAAGCTTGCTTTGGTTTTTTTCCCTTGATGAAACCGAGAAACGGTGTCAAAGAAACAACTATTGTAATTGTATCGCAGATTTCACTTTTTATTGAATTTGTCTATGGCAGCATTTGGATGGGGTGAAAAAATTTCACCCAAAAGGAATCTTGGATGCATGAAGTACTAAATGAAGTCTATTTGCGAAACTTTTTCACATATGAGTGCAACTTTACACGACGAATCTAATGAGCATAATTAATTCGTGATTTGCTACAGTAATGCTACAATAACCATCATCTAATGATGCGGTCAAAGGTCTTATTAGATTGGTCTCGGAAATTTACCTAGGGTTGTGAAAGTAATTTTAGAAACTAACTTTATTTAATACCCTTAATTAGTGGTCAAAATTGTATTTAATAGGGGGTGAAAAATTTCACCCCTATCCAAACACTGCCTAAATGTCAAATGATTGAGATTTACCTACCTCTCAGATCATACTCATTTTATTTGATTTGTAACACCCTAAAATTCCATCACTTTAAAAATGCTAGCAACAAGGTTAGATTTTATATTTTTTAAGGGTTTAAATAATTTGAATAAATAAATTTGCTTTTAAAGTATTAAATAATATTTAAATAATTTAGAAACACCCAAGTGTTTGTGCATCGTATTTTGGTTGCATTTGTTTTTGTTTGATGTGTGTTGAAAAAGAAAGAAAAAAAAAGTTCCAAATCCATTCCTAAACCCTTTCCCTTTTTCTCTTCTCTTCCAGCGCCCCAACAGACCCCGCCGGCCCTTTTTCTCTTTTTCTTTTTTCCCCTCGGCGGCCCAGATCACCTCGCCCGGCCCATCTTCTTCTCGTGGCCCACCTAACATCTGCTGGCCCGCTTCACCCTCCCCTCTCTCTCACCGGCTGCCAGGCGGGCCCCGCGTGTCGGGGGCTTCCCCTACCTCCCGTCGCAGCGCCTCCTCCATGGCCGCGCCGCCACCTCCCTCGGCGCCGTCTCCCTTCCCCGCGCCTCCTTCCCTCCCTCTGGTGCGCCGTTAATGCGCCGGTGCACTCCCGCGCCGCCTCACCCCTTCCCCTCCCGGGACGGCCGTACCGAGCTCCCACCAGGCCTTAATGGCGGCCCGCCGGAGCTCCGCGCGCCCACCGCCTTGCCGGCCTTTCCTCTCCCCCCTCTACCCTATATAAGACGCCCTGAGCTCCTTTACACCCCGCACCAGTCCTCCTCTCCTCCTCGCCAGCGCAGCGCCGCCGCCCCGAAGCTCACCGCCGCTGGAGCGCCGCCCGCCGTCGATCTCCTCCTCCGCCTCTCCTCCCGCGGTTCCGAGCCCCTAGGTGAGTTGCCCGTCTCCCTATCTTCGTTTTCGAGCTTTTCCCGTCAAAATTCGTGCACGGGAGCTCAAGTTAGGGTGTCGCCGGCGAGCTTCCCGCCGCGCGCCGCCGGTCTCCGACGCCACCGCCGCCGCCTGTTCGCCTCACGCAGCAGCCGGCCGTCCATCTAAAGGTCTGCGGTCCAGATCTGCCCCCGCCCGGGTCAACTCGGCCTCATAACGGTCAACCCAGGCTGGCCGCCGTCATTTTGCCAATAAGCCCCTACAGTTTTAAACATCACATATATGTCCTTCCACCTTCAAAGATATTTACAATCAAGTCCAGGTTTTCTTGTTTAGACCCTGAGCTCTTAGGTTTTTCCAACCCGAGGTCCATCTTTGACCTTTTACACTATAAACCTTGGGTTTATACGTGTAATTATGTTTAGGTCCCTGGTTTCTTGCAGATAAGTCTCTGGAGTCCAAGTTTTCTTACAATCTAGCTCCTAAACCTTGTTTGAGCCATATCTTTTGCGTCTTTTATCCGTTTTAGGCGTTTTTGGTGTCCCTGCGATCGTCTCTCAGTGCTCGTCAGTTTTAGAAGCTTCTTTTAGTCTTTTGTAATGTTTGATGTATTGTTTTTATTTATTGTTGGTGTGCGCGTAGATATTGTGCCAGTTCGAGCAGAGCTTCCGATCGAAGATCAAGAACAACTTTTTGAAGAAGAAGAATCCCAGTGTTTAAGCAAGGAAGGCAAGTGGATTTCCTCCCCTGCATATTCTACTTTGTCCCACATAACTTGCATAATAACTAAGTTTACATTTATTTGTTGCTATGCATAAATTGATGGGAAAATTATCTTTTAAGGACATGACTAGATTTTTATCCCCATTACCTTAAACAACCCTTTTAAATAAATGTTTTGGGTAGAAATGCTTAGTTGCTATACCTTGGGATGGTTGAAATGGAACTTTACAAAAATGATGAATGATGAGCAAGTTTTGGTGAACTTTAATAATAACAAGATCATATGATTTAATTGGAACATGAAGAACCCCCTAGGAAAACAGTGCAACCACAGTCCATATGGCTCTGGCTTAGCCAATTAATTAGGTGTGTGGAATTATCTGACAGCCTTATCCGAAAGGAGCACAGGGGGCCGGAGTTGAAGGGGTATAGCCCGGTTCTTTTGGGGTAGCAGCCTTTGCTAAGGTGCTGACCACTAGGGAGGGTTATGGTCCGCTCCGCTGCTGTAACTGTCGCAGGTTGTTGGTCTTCTGCATATCTTTGTAAAGGCTTCGTAGTGGACCCCTAGCCACTCACCTCGGAAGTGTTTAAGGGTCTGATCAACCCGGGCAACATGGGGAACACGAGCTGTGGTGAAAGTGTACAACCTCTGCAGAGTTAAAACTGATCGATTAGTCGTGCTCACGGTCAAGAGCAGCCTGGACCCTCATATGATTAATGAACTTGAAGATGGAATTAAATCATGGTTTTATATGGTTTTGAGATAATGTTTTCTAAAGCTTAATTTTGGGGATGGTATAAACTTACACCTAGTAAATAGGTGCTTGCTAATAAAATTTGACCAACTTAAAAATGCTAACCGCTGCATAACCTTAGCCTATCCTTGATAGCCTTGCATTTTCCCCCCACTTGCTGAGCTCCAACCATAAGTGTGCTCACCCTTGCTTACCCGCTATTCAGAGGAGAACAACAGTGAAGAGTACTTCAGTGACTTCAATGAGTTATGAGGCATGCGTTCCCCCAGTCAGATGCCTGTGGAGTTGAAGACGGTGCTGGATCGTGTTAGCTATCGATGTTCGTGTAAAGACCTTCGTGTCTATCCATGAGTGTAATAAAAGTTAATAAACCTCTTCTTGTACGTTTTTGAGCATTGTTTCTGATATTACACTCATTATGTCTATCGTATTTGTGAAATTGAGATCCTGGCACACATATGAGATGCATTCGGTTTTCTTCGGAAAAACGGGTGTGACAGATTCCTAGGATGAAATCGCTAAACGGTTTCATAGACTTGAAGGAACATATATATAGCACTTGAACATCTCTAACAATTTGCTAAATTAGGTTGTTATTTTTTATTTTAACAAAAATGTTGAAAACACTCTTTCAAGGCAAAGAACTTGGTAATTTTTGGTAATTTTGAAAAAAAGCAACCTCTAGCTATACCCGTGCATACTCGACTTGACATCCACGTTCCAGGTGGGAGGGTGGAAAAAGAAATAAAAGATAGGGAAGGGTTCCTGATGCAAATGTACAAAAGAGAAAGAATAGTTTGATAAATTAAAAATAGCAAACTCTTGAAGATGCATTTTTTAGCTAGGCAAATATTTTAGCATCTCCAACAATTTGCCAAGTCAGGTTAGCATCTTTGATTTTTGGTAAAAACGCAAAATCATGCCTCCAACATTTTGGCATAGTACTTGACAAATTTTGTCAACTTGGGAAAAAGCAACGCCTAAATATACGCGTGCTGATCCGCTTGGCGTCGGCGTTCTCCCGTGCGCGAAACAGAAGTGGGAGGGTGGAAAAAGAAATAAAGAATACAGAAGGGTTCCTGATGCAAATGTATAAGAGAGAAATAATAGTTTGGCAAGTTAAAAATAGTAAACTCTTGGAGATGCATTCTTTTTTTAGTTTGGCAATTTTTTTAGGAATTGGCAAATCACAAGATTTGCTAAGTAAAAAGTAGCAAACTCTTGGAGATGGCAAATCATAATATTTGACAAGTTAAAAATAGCAAACTCTTTGTTGGATATTTGGAAAATACCACAACAGAAAGATAGAATGGAGATGTGAAAAGGTATGCACTTTACTTCTGAAAAAGATGGATCGCTTTACATGGAGGCAGAGGGCTCCTTTTATAATGCCCGGAGGTCACTTTTACATCACGAAATTGCTTTGTACCCTAAGCAACTTCGGAGAATATTTGTGTACACAAATGTCTAAAGTGATCACGCCATCCGCGTGACCACCTTTTATATTTACAAGAATGCCCTTAAGTATCCAAACTTCTCACGTTTCCCTCCTTCTTCTCGATCACGCTATTGACTAATTCAACTCCAAATTTCACCTTTAGGCTTAGGATTTCTCCATCTTCTCTTCTGTCTACTTCGCTTGAAGTGACGTCAGCTTCATCAGTGATGACGTTGCTTTCGGTGATTCTTGTGTTTTCTTGTTTCCTTGAATTCCGAAGTGCGCTGCCTTCAACCTTTAGCATTAGGAATCCGTTTTATCATTCCCGACTCATCACTCAACTTTGCATCCTGCAAACACAATGGAAAAAGTCTTTTCCGGAAATCTTCGTATTTTATACAATCTTTCATATTTAAACAATCTCTCGCTAATAATGACGTCACTTGCCAAAAATCATGGAACTATTGCCTCCGAAGTTCACAAAAGCGTGGAAAACATTAGAAAACAACTTTTTATAAACTTCGTTCATCAAGATTCTCAAAACTTTCATTACAACATCCATATTTACCCAAAAGCTTGTCCGACACTTAGTCGTTTTTAGGTTCCGAAGTTCTATCCTATCTCCGGTTTTCTGAAACATCCTCATCCCAAATCCTCGGAAAATGACTTCACCATTGCTCATGGCTTGTTCTGAACGATTTATCAAAAAAATGTGTTTCCTTCGACGCCTCAAGAGTGACTAAATTTGGTCGATTCCCCAACACTCTTGGAGATGCTCTGCGCGTGTATATTTTTTTTTGAGATTACACAGTACAACGCAGACGCTCACAATACGCACGCACACCCACCCCTATGAATACACGTACGCAAACCCTACCCCTATGAGCACCTCCGAAGGACTGAGCACCGGCAGATCTGGAGATTCTCGAAGTCACCACTGGCGCCTCGTCGTCGACGGGAACGTCGCTTACCACTTAATGCATAACGCCGGAAAATCCTGGAATAAATCCAGGAAAAGGTGCGAGCACCAGGATTTGAACCCTGATGGGTAGCGTCCTACTGGACCGTCCTACCATTGGACTACAAGCCCATTCGCCTGCGCGTGTATATTTGCGCGTGCTGGGGAGGAAAATGTCAAGTTGTTTTGCCAAATTGTTGGAGGCTATTTCTTCTTGTTTTGATAAAATTACATAGATGCCAAGTTGGTTTAGCAAATTGTTGAAGATGCTTTTAGCATATGAACAGTGAAATACATGTAAACTACTAGTACAAAGTACGGTACTGGCGCTAACCGAGTGAAGTTTATTTACATAAATTGTTTCCTGCTTTTGCGGTCCTTCGACGCGCCAGTTAGTGATGGAGTTGCCGCGGGAGAAAATGTTGGCGGGCCACAGCTCTCGCGGCAGCAGATTTGTCAGACGCGATTGGGCCTGTTTGGGAGAGTTTGCTCCACCAAAAACAGCTCTACTCTATGAAAAACTTTCGAACGGGTCAACCAGCTCCACTCCATTTCAGAGAATATTTGCTCAACTCCAAGTTTTTTTAGCTCCTCAAGAGGTGTTCCACCAATTTTGAGAGCCGGTGGAGTTGGAGATAATTACCCACTGCCACTAGTTACACACCTTTCTCATGCCCTTTCACACACAAAAATAGAAAAAGTCAACAGGGGCTCGCTGCCGTATGTGCTCCTGAGGCCCTGTCACCCGGGCTCACTATCGCCGGTCGTCAGGGCTCGCAGCCGCCCGCCACCGGGGCTCGTCGTCGCCCGCCTCCTCCTCAGCCTGCTGGGGCTCCCCGCTTCTGCCCCTGCCACTCCCACTCGCCGAGATCCCACTGCCCCTACCGGTCCTGGTCCCGGTCGCCGGGGACCCTGCCGCCTGCCACCAGGGCTCGTCGCCACCCGCCTCCTCCTCAGCCCACTGGGGCTCGCTGTCTCCACCCCTCCCGCTCCTAGTCACCGGGATCCCACTGCCCCTATCGGTCCTGGTTGCCGAGGCCCCCGCCGCCTGCCATCAAGGATCGTCGCTGCCTCCATGCCTGGCGCTCCCTGGGATCCCGCTGCCGCTGCCTACTAGTGTGAGGTTGAAGATAACGTGACAAATAGGACCTACGTGGAAGTGAGGGGAATTTAGATGGGCCGAGCTAGGCTGCTACTTGCACATTGGGCCGAGGGCGGAGTGAAGTGGGCCTCTGGGATTTGTGGAATAGAGCTCTCCCAAACATGATGCTCGAAATTGATGGAGTAGAGCGGAGTTTGTGGAGCAGAGCTGGTTTTTTTGAAGATGGAGCTCTCCCAAACAGGCCTAAGAGCAACTCCAACAGTTTATGTAAAATGTTAGCTAAATATAGAGTTTTTCCTCCTTTGTAAATATAGAAAATCTCCTAAAATGCTGCAAAATCCAACATCCTCTTCAAATCATGATGTTACTAATTCAAATGAGGTCCATATCAGCACCAAAACACCACTGACAAGTGGACCCTACAACAGCCGCTTCGGCCAGCCGTCGCTTTGACCGGTCGATTCCTCACCGGCGGCGAGGTTCCGGTGAGGGAGAAGAGGCCGCTGAGCATCCTCAAGGTGAGGGGATCTGGAGGAAAAGATTCACACGGAGGATACAAAGGAGGTCCAGCTGCGTGCTGCCTCTGCAAGCAATTTTGAAGTTGATAAGCAACTTCGTGGCGATTGGCTCAAGGCGTCCGCCGCCACCGACGTACGAATTTAATCGCCGCCATCCTTGGCAAATGCAGATGCCAGGCCTATGCGAGTTGACATCAAAGCCAAAGTCTACTAGCTGCGTGCTGCGCTCATCATGTGCGTTTGATTGTGATTGATGAGCAATCCGGGAGGGAGCACCGTACCTACCGAACCATGCGCCTTCAGCCTCCTAGTGCTCTGCCTAGCTAATTTTATCTTCTTCTTCTTTTTTTTTTGAGAAAGCTAATTTTATCTTTAAAAATGAGAATAATATAGCCTTTATTCTGGCTTCTGAACACGAGCAACAAACACTCTTAACATTTGTCGCCACATAACCTGCAGGCGACACTTTCAAGCATATTTTTCAAGTACATTCGTTATATAAACACAAGCATAATTCGTTATTGATCACATCCAGTACAGATTAAACCGTTTCATCTTGTCCTATATCAGTACTCCACAACGAGTCAACGACCGATCCAGAGACGACAGAAGCGCACACAGGCCACAAGGATGGCAGGATCAATGGAGGCTGCCGTGACGGTCCTCCTAACCGTCATGGTTGGGCTGTTTGGGCTGACGAGCGCCGTGCTGGGGTTCATAGCCGAGGCCAAAAGGCTCACCGTAATGATATGACCAAATTTGCAGATGAATGGTATGATCTGCAACGCGTTGATGGATTGATTAATGTTCTTGCAGCCGAGTGACATCCGCGTGTCTGGCAACAAGTGCGTGTACCCGGCCAACCCCGCTCACACGCTGGGGGTATGGGCCATCCTCCTGCTGGCGGTGGCCCAGATCACAGCGTCGGCGGCCGGCGGCTGCTGCGGCTGCTGCAGGCCATGTGGCGGCGCGTCCAAGTCCACCAGGCGAGTCGTGGCCGTCGTCGTCTCCATCCTCTCATGGTGAGTATGTGTGCATGCGCATGTATCGGCCAGCTTCGTCGTTCTCAAGTAGAACATCTTCTCAAATCGATGATGAGACGGGTGTATGTGTGCAGGATAATGACCATGGTCGCCGTGTGGTACTATTTGCCAGGTGTGATGTGGAACGCGCCGCGGACGCGCCGCGCCGCCGACGCCAGCAGCTACAAGGAGTGCTCCTACCTCAAGGGCGGCGTCTTCACCAAGGCGGCGGTGCTGAGCCTCATCTCCACCTCGCTCGCGATCATTTCCTGCTTCCTGCTCCGTGCTCCAGCTGCTACGCCTGGGGCACTACAAGGTGCCGAGGAGGACAAGCACGACGCCGGCAAACATCCACCGGAAGCTGGGATCGCTGTCGGCCTGCCGCAGTGGCCGGCTCAGGGGAACGGGCATGCGCCATAGCCATACCCTGATCTGCACCCTACACATGGATGATTTTGGTGAAGCGCCGAACACGCAGTTGGATGAATTGCTTGCAAAAGGGATCGAAGTGCTTGCGACTTGCGAGGTGCTTCTTTTTTTTTTTTGTCTTTTTGATGAAAAAATGCTTGCCTGGGGGCTGGGTCTGTTCACAATTTTCTATTTCAATTGTGTAATAAGTAGCAACAAATAATGTTCAGTTGTGTAAAGACTTTGAGAGATATCACATTATTAATTTCAAATTGATAAGTCCCAGGTACAGCAAATTTGAAGCATGGCTTACCGGTTAAATAGTTTAAAATTCAGATATTAGGAATCTAAGAATACTAGAGCACTTGTACAGTCTTGTTTGAATGTCATAGTCTTAGCAAACTAGTGGTATTAAGAAACACAAAAATAAGGCCACCTAGTGATGAGTTTTACTAGGATCTCTTTTTCGGAGTTTTACAAATTCCAAAAATACTATGGATTTGTTTGGATGTGTGTTAGTTTTAAAGAAACATTTTCATAAGGTATGCAAAACAACGGTTTAGCAAAAAAAAAAAAAATCCCTCTAGTGGAGTATTTCGAACTTCAAAAGGAAAACTATTCTAGAAATACCGAGGCTTTAGAAACTAGAAGATTTGTTTGCATCATAGTTTTCCAAAACCAAAGTAGTTTGCAAAACCATTCAATGCTAAAAAAATGCTTTGCATCCAAACAGGGCACAGTTTCTAAAATAAAGTTTGTTGCATCTAAATGCACCTTTGCAGCTTTCCAGAACTAAAGTATCTTGCAAAAATCATAGTATTTTTCTATTACCTACAAATACTTTGCATTTAAACCGGTTTGAAACATTTGTCACTTGAGTTATAGACAATTCTCTACAACTTACACAACTTTTTATAATAATTATACCAACGGTTATCAGTCTCAGAAATTCGAGTTACTTGTGGTATACCACAAGGTGTAACTGTATAGTCAAAACAATATATGATAAACTATTGCACCCAACAATATGGTAAATGATAGATTCTTAAGTAAACGCTGGCACGTGGCTGTCATTCTTTTGCATATTGTCTTTGCAAAGCTTAGTAAGTATATGCTTCTTGGTTCATCAACATAGACAAACAGAAGCAGACAATTAAGTGCACAACATAGAGGTGCTCTGGTATATAATTTAACATCACAAGGCAACGATATGTCAAAGATTTCACACTATATATGCAGAACAAAGTCACATGTTTATTTGGAAGTAACAAGTCATATTTTTATAAACTAGCAACTATGCTTGTGCGTTGCACGGAAGAAAACACTGCTCGCACTGGTCGTCATCTGCCCAGCTGCGATGTCACCCCGTCACTACAGCTCCCTGACATCGTCGTCACGCCCACGTCACCATAACCTCACCCGCAGCCGTATGAGCCTTCCGGACCTCATTGTCGCTACCCAACCTCGCCTTTCGGCTGCACCATCATTCCCGTCGCGTACATGCTATACCCCGGCCTCACAGTTGCACCCCACCACCTCGACATCGCCTGCCATCATCTGCCCCAACCGCGTCGTCACCCCGCACCTCCCCAGCTCCCCTGACGTCCCCATTGCACTCGTGCCACCCTAACCTTGCCCGTCGTTGTTCGTGCTTCCCGAACATCATTGTCGACTGCTCAGTTTTGCATTCCTCGGATGTGCCGTCGTTTCAATGTGCACGAGCCATACCCCGACCACTCATGTTGTCATCCGCCCCACCCGCGCCATCATGCCCTGGCCACCCGCGCCATCCGCCTCACCGTCATGCCCACACCACCCTAACCTAGCTAGTTGTCGTCGCCCTGGCCTTGCCTTCTCCGCCCGCATCATCATCCCACTACCCTACGCGCCTCCCTGGCATAAATGGACTTTAGTCTCCCTAGTAAACCCGTAGTACTCCCTCCATCCCGCTATGACGGTCGCGGAAGCAACAGGTCCCAGTCCCGCTATGACGGTCGCTCGCTAGCGATGGTAGGCCGTAGCCCTGCACCGCACCGCTGCATTTTGGTAAAAAAATATCAGTCTCAACCTCTCAGCACCACACGGAGACAATAAAAATATTCAACCTTATCCCCAACCTCCACCCACCCAAGAGGGCAAGAGGCCGAGACCCATCCGCCTGCCTGCCCACCCAGCTTCATCTGTCTTGCGCAGAATCTCCGTCGAATCCCTGCGCACCAACCCGCCTCCATCGAATCCCCGTCGACAGCAGGACCTCCGCACCCGCCGCCGCTCCTTCATCGATCTCGTCCCTCCCCATGGACGGGACAGGTGAAGGAGAGCGTAGGCTCCAGATAGCTGAGCGGCGTCAGCGGCAGGTTTTTGAGCGGCGGCGGCGGCGGAGTGAAGCCTTGGTGCGGTACAATAGAGTCGTCCGGCGACGGAGGTGAGGTCATGAGGCGGCGATGCGTCGTGCTATAGCAGCCTTGGCGTGCCTCCCTGACGAGGACGCGGAGGTGCCGCTGGAAGCGCCGTCTGCGGGATGGGCGGCAGCGAGAGCTGCGGGAGGCGCAGCGGTGGGAGTCGCGGCACGCGCCGGTACGATGGTGTCGACGGCTGCTGCGACTGGGGCGGGAGGCGTGGCTGTGGGAGGCTCCACGGCGGGAGTCGCGGCACGCGCCGGTGCGACGGTGTCAACGGCTGCTGCGGCTGGGGTGGGAGGCGCCGCAGCGTCTGTCACGGCACGCGCAAGTGCGGCGACGTCGATAGGAGGCGCGGCGGTGGCGGCGGCGTCGATAGGAGGCGCGGCGGTGGGGGCGTTCACGGCACACACGGGTGCGGCGGCGTTGATTGGAGCTGTGGCCGTGGCTGAGTTCGCAACACGCACGGGTGCGGCAGCCATGGCGATTCCTGCGACGGCAGCCATTTGTGTAATGTACAAAATTTGATGTGGTGGGTAGCACGCTTCCAAATATCTCATGAGTAATCATTGGTATGTAGGGGTGTTGAAGTCTTTTCCCAGTTACATTGGTCGGTACAAAATTTTTCTAGCGACTATGATTGAGGGACGGAGGGAGTATATCACTTCACCTCCTTTACTCTCCGTCCTTTCTTTGTTGCAGCTCTGTTGCTCACTGGTCTGTGCTCGGCGACGACCTCGCCCGCCAGACTGCGACATCTTCTTCGATCTAGACTTCCATAAATGCTTCCCCAAGTTGTCGTAGCCTCCAAGATCTAGCTCTCAATTGGCATGTCCTATCGATTTATATGGACATTAGATGGATCAGGAGGGGGGAGGACAATTGATGTTTAACCGGGAAAAGAAAGAAAATACGGAGACGATACATTGACGTATACACATAGAAATCAATTCGCCTCTGGCTAGTACTCTGCAGCCGACGAAAAGTGGTCTAGCGTGAGACCACGGACTTGGGTAGAAAGGACTCTACATGGACTGCGGGTTGATTAGCAAAAGTTGAGGGACTTTTTTTTCAAAATAACCACAACAGTTGCAAGAAACAACGGCACTTTAATATTAAGGTATAGATTTGTAGATCATCTTACCAAATTACGCACTTTCTTGATCAAGGCGTGACGACGATGATAACAATCCGAATTGTAACTCTAGTCATCATTTATTAAGGATGAAATAGCAAAATCCTCATACAGATCACTTTAAGCTGCAACTTTATCATCTACAAAAGAAAAATAATTGTATCTACTACCTCACAGGTCTAATCTCATTATGTAATGCAACCTTTTGGTTCTTACTTGACAGGGAAAGTCAACATATATGCAAAGATGCGAATGCTTGGGGCAAGCAGGTTCTGCAGAGGAGGGGGGGGGGGGGGGGTTATCATAGCTGAAGACATGATGCACCTGGAGAATACACCTCGAATGAAGACGGGAAATAACTAAGTAGAGCATATGCACCTGGAGAATACGCCTCGAATGAAGACGGGAAATAACTAAGTAGAGCATGTGTGTGACCGACAGGTGGATCCAGCATGGTCAATGGGTGAGCGGGTTCTAACCCAGCTCTGTATCAGACTATGCAACTCTTCGACAAACACTGACACGACATGAGAGAAAGGAAGGTGTTCTTCTTCCTCTGACCTTTGAGATAAAAAAAACCTTGTGATCTCGGTTCCCTGAAGTTCTTACTCACGCTCTTGTTTGATCTCGCGGTAAGTCTAGGGTGGTTACACTCGGGACCTCCCCACTCTGGCCGAGGTCGTGCGTGCCACCAGCCGCGTGTGTTGATAGACGCGCAACCCTACTCGGAGCTCCAGGATACGACGGGAGAGGGAGTCGACGGCGTGGGACACGGTCTAGTTCTCAAAGCGATGGCACCGACGTATACGGGCGTTGCTAACTAGCGCGCGCCGGGAGCTCAACTAGCGATAGCTCTCGGACATGTATTGCTTTCTCACCTGCACACTTACCAGCACGGCAGCACGTGGTGTCTCTCCGCTGGCCCCACGACGTCACTGGTGCTTCCACAGGATAAAAGTTTGTTCTCACACCTTTTTCAATCTATTCCATGAATTTAACTTATTCGCAAAATTTATGAAAATAGGAAAAAGATATACAACTAAGTTTTTCTAAAGAAAAATTGTACACACAACTTATGTGCAAAATTTGTAAAAATAGAAAAAGTTATACATATATTTTTTTCTAAAATAATTATGCGCGCAACTTTTTCTCAGAAAAAAAGTTATACTCACAACTTTTTCAAAGAAGAAAATAAACTTATGCGCAAAATTTGTCAAAATAGGAAAAATTATACATCTAAGTTACTAAGAAAATTTATATGCACAATTTTTTCTCAGAAAAAAGTTACATGCACAACTTCTGCTCTGAAAAAATGTTATGTTCACAACTTTTTGAAAGCAGAAAATAAACTTATGCACAAAATTTGTCAAAATAGGAAAAATTTATACATCTAGGTTTTCCCTAAGAAAATGTTACATACACAATTTTTTTAGAAAAAGTTATATGCACAACTTTTTCAAAACAGAAAATAAACTTATGCACAAAATTTGTCAAAATAGGAAAAATGTATACATCTAGGTTTTCCCTAAGAAAATGTTACATACACAATTTTTTTTAGAAAAAGTTATATGCACAACTTTTGCTCAGAAAAAAATTATATTAACAACTTTTTCAACAAAGCATAAAATATTTTCCAAATAAAAAAGTGAAAAGGCGGAAAAAAAACCCTCGTCTTCTCCGGCTCCGATCGGACGCCACCGCCTCCATGGGAAGCTCCAGAATAGTCTGCTCCCATTGGCTCCGAAGGTCCCCCAATCCCTCATGAAACCTCACCTCCCGGACTGTCGCTGCCGGAGCCACTGCCCCCACCCGCACCTCACAAGCCGCCGGCGTTCCGGTGCTCCCGTCGCCGATCAACGCTCGTCTCCGCCGCCAAGTCGCTGTGCCCCCGCCGCCGTGGATGCGCCTCCAAGCGTCGTTCCTGCTCGAGGTGAGGAGGGAAATCGATCCCCCTCGTCTTCCTCTCCGTTTTGCCCCTCTCTCCGGCCACCGCCGTGCCCGGAGGCACCGGCAAACACCACCGCCGTCGGCCACCCGCCCCTGCTCCACCCTGCCGCTGAGAGAGACGATGGGAAAAGGAAATGAGACATTGTGTTTGCCTAAAATAAATGCTATCGCTCCCGGCGTACGTTCGCCAAATTGATTTTCTCTATGTGAGTAGCTGATTCACTCAAGCTAGCTACAAGCAGTGTGAAACCGATCGGGCTCCCAGTCTCTGTCGTGGTCGTTTTGGAGAAGGACAAGGGAGTACTTACTGTTCGGGTTGCACGGATCCATCCGAGTTGCCGTGCCGAATGGACTATGGGGAAGCATTTGTATACTCCAGCACAAATGAGAGAACGCAGTTATCTTACCCTGTCAACGTCCGAATGGGATCAAAATCATATAGAAATTACCCCGAACATATATGACCAGAACAATTGATAAATGCTTTATTAGCTACTAGTGTTCTTCTCATTTGTAGTGACGTGTAATTAAGCTTGTGCTGGCCGACGACAACGACCAAAACCAGCATCAGCTGAGCGATCTTCAAGAATCAAGACTGCAAGCAGTGTGAGTCGTCTATATACGCATAGAGAAAGAAGAGAGCCACGGCTATCAAACATCTCTTTTCCCTGCCGGAAGCACAGAGGAAGAGAAGTCCACTGAGAAATGGATAAGACGGTGGTCACCGTGTGCGCAGTGGTCGGATCTCTAGGAGTGTTGAGTGCCATCTTGGGGTTCTCGGCTGAGGGGACAAAGCTCACCGTAAGTCTTTAAAGTTTTTTTTTAGGGAGATTATCTTGTTGATGAGTTGTGAACTGGTGCACGCGCTTGCCTACGGCCTCCCTACTTAACTGAACTTGAATCTTGCTTCGTGCATGCAGCCATATACCATACTGGTGTATGGTTACGACTGCATCTACCCGCAGAACCCGGCGCTCGGGCTGGGCATCTGCGCCGTTATCTTCCTGCTGGTGGCGCAGGTAACCATCTCAGCGGTTGGCGGCTGCTGCGGCTGCTGCAAGTCCCGCTCCATACCTTCAGAGACCAAGCGAATCCTCGGCATCGTCTGCGCCGTCGTCTCGTGGTGAGTGACTGCAGTTCGTCTCAACGTCGCAAACCATCGAGCTATTACAAATTCTTCTTCGAGCAGGATAGCGGCGGTGATCGCGTGGGCGCTGCTCATAGAAGGAGCGGCGTGGAACGCCAACGTGGTGCGGGTGGCCGCCGTGCCGTACATCTGCCCCTACCTCAAGGACGGCATCTTCGCCGCCGGGGGTGTGCTCGCCCTCGCCGCCACGGCACTCGGCATCACTTCCTTCATCTTGCTGCGGAGGCAGCCAGCTGTGGAGGCGGTGGCGGCGTCGCCGGTTCCTGCCAAAGGGGAACCGCAGCTCCCTCCTCCTGCTGCTCAAGAAGCCAATGGATCCCACGCACCGAACCAGCAGGAGTCGCCTACTGGAGAGAGTCCTGCTGAGGCCCCACTGCCGTCGTCGACGCCTCCTCAAGTATACGTGCCAAATGACATAACACAAGACCCTATTCAAGCGCCTCAGGCCTCTCCCCCTCCTACTGCTCCTCCTCAGCCAGAAGGGTACGGCGATGTTATCGGCAAAGAAGTAGCCAGAGCAGGGGTCAGATTGGTTGCGCGGGTGCTCTCTGACAGCATCATCGGTACTCCGACAACGATGCCTGGTGTGGAGGATCTCCTTGTTTCCATGGTGATTGATTCTGCCGGAGGTGATCTTCAAGCTACAAATTGACCTTTTACCGCCTGGTTAAGTGGTTATACCGGTCGTCAACCATTTGGCTGTCCTGGGTATTTTTGCTGAATCTAATAATTTAGTTGTGCTTGCCTGGTCTGGTGGTTTAATTTGTGAGTTTGTTGTTGATCTTGCTAGACTCTGTACATCACCTAATATAGATTTATGTACAAAGGACGCTGCCAAGCGCCCATGATTGTGGACCTATCGAGCTTTTCCACAACCTAAACAGCCATCGTGTGCATATATTTATGTACAAAGGATGATTTCTCTTTTTACTTCTTCAACAAGTTTTTGTAGTAGATTACAAGCATACACGATAATAGCATGCTTTTTACATTCAAACTTTTGCTTAAAAAATCGTGCACTTTTAAGGGTGCATTTGGTGACCGTTATTAAGAGTGAGAGAGAACGAGAGATGTAAGATACAAATGATTCTCTGTGTTGTATTCTGATGAACAATTAAATATATATACAAAGCCAATGCCCAGGTGTCCCTTGGCCAAAAGGTGTCTTTCTATGCCTATCTGTACAACTGTCATTAGCAGTTGCTAATGACAGGATTAGTGATAATTGATCACAAATAATTAATTCTAATTAATCCCAACATTCCCCCTTGATCAGTTGATCTTATGTAGGTATCATTGCTTGTTCATCAGTTATCGTCTTGAAGGCTTTGGAAAACCCTGTGAGAAAAACCAAAGTATATCGATATACTAGGCAAAACTTCTTTAAAACCCAGTGGAAAAATAAGGATAAAAAACTATGATATATATAACCTCAATGTTTGTAGAGCCTTTAGGAGACCCTAAAGACACTGTAGCAACCGAACCCGCACCTATTAAGACGCTTATAGGATCGGGCGATGGCGTCACCCGCTCCTGAAAATGGTGAACCATTTTCAGGTGCGGGTGACGCTGTGGCCCGCACCTGAAAACGAGCATTTTCAGGTGCGGGTGACACTGTCGTCCGCACCTGAAAATTGGTGGCATTTTCAGGAGTGGACGACGGCGTCACCCGCACCTGAAAAGGTTTTTCAGGTGCGGCCTGCAACGTCAGCCGCTCCTAGAAACCATTTTCAGGAGCGGTCCACGTGGTCACCCGCACCTGAAAAAAATCGACAAAAGGAATCTCGCGCCCGTCTTCTTCCTCCCGACAGCCACAGCACCCGAACAGTAGCACCTCGGGGGGCTGTCCGAAAATCGCCATAATAGAAAAAGGAGGGGGGAGATTTTAAAAAAAAATTCCTTGGACTTGGAGCCTAAAGGAGGTTAGTTATTCTCATTTCTTTGTCTCTTTGAAGCTTTATTCATTGTTTTTTGGCTCAATAGAGATGCATTTAGGTCTAGAACTCCATAGGTGTGGATTAGAGCTTTTGGACCTCATTTAGCTCAAACTCTTGGGTCAAATTGTGCTATTTAGGTAGGAGAGCAAGATTATCTAGTCAATTTGAGTTCAACTTTTTGTTTAGCCCTCATACATGAAGGATGAATTTTCCTAGGTTCATATGAGGAGAGAGAAGATAATTTGTTTTTTTTTCTATAATGCCACAAATGTGGAATAGAGAGAAGACATTTATTTTTTCTATAATGGCACAAGAATGATATGTTTCATGAATTTGCAAAAATCTATATTTCGTATGTTTTTATTAAATACAACAAGTGTGATTATATATTGACTTAGATATTTATTATTAGGTACGGGAATAATAAGATTATTATTATCAAATGAACTTTTATGTTTATGAAATCTGGATTTAATTTTCTCGTGTCCTCTGATTCTTTCCAGAGACATGGACAGGACATGGATGTACGAAGCCCGAAGAACGAGCGAACATTTTCGTGAAGAACTTAACAAGTTTATTAAGGCCGCGGAGATTAATGCTGCGGTTGAGAAGAAAAAGGTGGTGGTTTGTCCATGCAAAAAATGCAAAAACATAAGGGTATTCAATATCAATGAAATAATTTCGATAAGGTCGCATGTGCTGATGAATGGTTTCGTTGAAAACTATATGATATGGACATCTCATGGTGAGAAAAGGAATAATAATGCACCACCTCCTCTGAATCTGCTCGAAGAAATCATGCATGATAGTGACTTTGGGGCCATGTTTGATGATATTTCTGGTGAGGGTAGCGGCGATGATGATGGTGATCATGGTCAATGCTCTGATGGTGTTAATGATATTGGTTTTGATGATGATGGTGATGGTGGCAATGATGATGACGGTTATGATAGTACCGAGGATGATGAATTGGATGATAGTAACTACCTGACCCAGTTGTTGCGTAACACCAAGGAAGAAATATTGGTTGGCAGTGCAAAGGGGTTAGAAAAGTTCGAGATAGTGAAGAAAGCAGCTGAGGAGAATGTGTACCCGCGTTCAAAGGGATGCCCAAAACATTGGATCGTACTTCGTTTCGTACTTGAGATGTTGATTCTGGAGGCCAAGCACGGCTGGTCCGATGTGAGTTTCAATGATCTGCTACGTGTGTTGGGTTGGTTGCTTCCAAAGCCGAATAAAGTACCCACCGACACATATCGAGCAAAGAAGCTTGTGAGTCCTTTCACGATGGGCGTCGAAAGAATTCATGTATGTCCAAACCATTGTATCTTGTACCGCGGGGATACTTTCAAAGATTTGGACAAATGTCCTGTTTGTTCAGCTAGTCGATACAAAAAGAATACCAGGTCATGTGCTGAAGATGGCATAACTGTCGGGAGTAAAAGGAGCAGGAAGGGTGCATCAATTAATGATGCTGCTGAGCAAGAAGACACGACTATAGGCGGTTCTGAAAAAACCGGCAAAATTCCTGCCTTGGTCATGTGGTACCTCCCTGTTGCGGATCGCCTTAGGCGTTTGTTCTCAAACCCGAAGGATGCTGAACTGATGACATGGTGGGCTTCAGATAAGCGCAAGAAGGGTGACGGGAAGCTTCGACATCCATCTGATGCTAAGCAGTGGAAGAAGATCGATCAGAAGTATCCAGAATTAGGAGAGGAACCAAGAAACGTTCGATTTGGGCTAAGTACTGACGGAATGAATCCGTTCGGTGAAAGGACCAGCATTCATAGCACATGGCCAGTGATTTTGACGATGTACAACTTGCCAACATGGTTGTGCTAAAAGAGAAAGTACCTTTTCCTATCCACCATGATCCAAGGACCAAAGGCTCCTGGTATTGATATCGATGTTTTCCTTGAGCCTTTGATGCAAGAGATGGAAACTTTATGGAAGCAGGGTATCAAAATCATGGACGGTTTCATAAGGAAGGAATTTACTCTAAGAGCCATTATCTTTGTCACCATCAACGATTATCAAGCGTTGTTTGTGTTGTCGGGACAGGTGAAAGGTAAGACGGGATGCGCAGTTTGCATTGGTGACACCGTATGGACTTTCCTAGATGGTTCTAGAAAGGTAGGTTACCTTGGGTATAGGCGCTTCTTGGTGGAAGGGCACAGATTTCGAAGTAAAAAGTTCTATAATTATTTTAGTGACAAGGCCAACATAATTATTCTAGAAAGGTAGGTTACCTTGCTGCAAAAAAAGATGGACACCAAATTTTGAACATGGTCAGGGCCATCCAAGTGCCTTATGGGAAGATGACAAAACAAGGGAAGAAGAGGAACAGAGATAAGGCACCTATTGAAGGTGTGACATTCAAGAAGATGTCGGTCTTCTACAAGTACTTGCCGTACTGGCCGGACCTCGAGGTCCGTCATGCCATCGATGGTATGCACTTGAAGAAGAATGTGTTTGGTAACACAATTGGTCTCCTGCTCGAAACATCAGCCAACACAAAGGATACCTTAAAGTCACGATAAGATTTTGTAGCAATGGATATCAGAGAAGATCTTCACCCTATCGATAAGGGTAATGGAAGATACGAACTACCACCGGCGAGCTACAATTTGACACTAGCTGAGAAGAAGACAGTTTGTGAATCGTTACGTGGGATTAAGGTACCAAGCCGATTCTCATCAAACATTAGAAAACTAGTCTCAATGAAAGATCTCTCGCTATCAGGTTGGAACTGTCATGATGCTCATGTGATGCTTACTATCTTCCTGGCAATTGCAATTAGAGCGATTAAACCGGTATATGTGAAGATGTTAATCACTCGGTTATGGTACTTCTTCACCAAAATTTCTCAAAAGGTTATCGATGAAGATGAGTTGAACTATATCCAAGAATTTATTGTAGAGACTATGGTGCAGATGGAGATGTGCTTCCCTTCAGGATTTTTCAATATTACAGAACATCTCATGATTCACATGGTCGATCAGATACGCGCTTTGGGTCCACTTTACCTACACGAAATGTGGACCTATGAGCGTTTCATGTCAATTCTCAACCGGTTTGTTATGAATCGTGCTTATCCCGAGGCATCCATGGTAGAGGGATACAACACAGAGGAAATCATCGAGTCTTGCCTAGGTTACCTAAAGGATAAAGTACGGATTGGTTTGCCGGTACCGCGATTTGCGGGCAAGTTGCAAGGGATCGGCACTGCAGGGAGGAAAACCTTCATTGATTCCGACTTTGAAGCTGTGAAACAAGCCCATGGATGTGCGATGCGAAACCTAACAATAATGTCACCTTTAGTCAGTCAACACTTGAAATTGATTCGTGATCTAAGCAATGGCCGGTCGGAAGATTGGATTTTGAGGGAGCACACGCGTCATTTGACAACATGGTTGAAGGACCTAAATCTTGCAGATGGGGGCACCGTGGAAGAGCAAACGATCAAAATATTGGCATCTGGCCCTTCTTCGCAGGTCACCTCCTGGCAAGGGTATGATATTAATGGATATCTTTTCTATACTTCCGCGAAGGACAAGAAGACTGTGTCTCAGAACAGCGGTGTTTGTAACAATGGCTTTGACTCCAAAGGGGTAAGCACTACATATTACGGTGTCATACATGATATATGGGAACTGCACTATGGATCCAATATTATACTCCCTGTTTTTCGGTGTCGTTAGGTTAAACACCCAAAAGGTGTTCAAGTGGACAGCTACGGCCTCACAATTGTCGATCTCAAAAATGTTGGTCACAAAGATGACCCATGGGTACTTGGTTCACAGGTTGGGCAAGTCATGTATGTTGTTGACCCTGCAAAAAAAACACATCATGTTGTAGTGCCTGGAAAACAAGAAGTGATAGGGGTTGATGGAGTCGAAGACATTGAAGAGTACAATAATGAGTGCAATGACATGAGCCTTTTCACAGATCTACCTCAGAAGATGTTGAGACTAGAAGCTACTATAAAGAAAGATGAAAAGCCCTGGTCACGGAAGGATGGAGAATCAAGAATTGTTACTGCATAATAATATAGCTAGTTAAATTAATTGGATTTTGTAATTTGCATTTGAACTAATGTACTTTGAATACAATTATCTCATGTCATGCAGCTACTTACTGGATTTCTTAGTGAATAAGATGCATTTAGTGGATTTCTTAATAAATCAAATATAAATTATTTAGTGGAATTATTAAAAATACAATGGATTTAGTGGAATTATTAAAAATACAATGGCTTTATTGGTTTTATTAAAAATAAAATGGCTTTAGTGGTTCTTTCAGTAAAAGCGAGACATGTGTAATGAATTGTTACTACATTTGTGGACGTACTATTTGAACACAAGTTTTTGACATGCATCTCAGATGAATACAAAATATATACCAAACTTGTAGATGGTAACAAGACATAAAACTTTGTAGTTCACTAAATTTTCATTTGAGGTCATTTAATACGTTAAATATTAATTAGAACAAAAAATTCAGAAAATGAGAAAATCTTTCTAGGTGCGGGCGGCCGTATCACCCGCACCTGGAAATCGTTTTCTAGGTGCGGGCAGCCTAACCACCCGCACTTGGAAATAGGTTTCTAGGTGCGGGCAGCAACGCCACCCGCTCCTAGAAATCGTTTTCAGGAGCGGACCACGCGGCCACCCGCACCTAGAAATGCCTGCCTATATATGCAATGGGGACGAACACTTAGCCAATTTTGCCGAGCTCGCCGCACAGGAGGGCCGTCAGGCTGCCGAAATTCGCCGCCGCCGCCGCGCCTCTCCGTCGTCGACTCCGCCGCCCCCTCCCCGCCGCCGCGCGACTCCCCGGCGCCGGCGCGGCCTCCTCCCCGCCGCGCGCTGCCCCCTCTCCGCCGTCCCCACCCTCCCCGGCGTCGCCCGCGGCCACCTCCCTGGCGCGGCGACCTCCGTAAGTGTTTTTTTAAAAAAAATTGTTACCTTAGATTAGTGCATTTTAAAATTACATAGAAGGGAGTAGAATTTAGAAATAGATTGTGTAGTAATTTTTTGTTAGACTTAAGTTTGTGTAGAAAATTTTAAATAAAATATCTTATATATTTTAGGGATAACAATGGCAAATCGGTTTGCTTTTTTAATCGTGATGGCGACCGTGGAGGTGGTCGTCGTCCTGTTCGCAGTGGTCCTCCAGTTCTAGACCCTCCGCCACCACCCCCAGGGCAACCTGTTGGTGCTTCCTTCCCTGTCGGTCAAGAACCCATGTCCATTACCCAACACGAGTTACGTCAAAATGTGGTATGTACTTAGATCTTCAATTTTTTGAATTTGTCATTGTTTTTACATTGATAATAATGTGTATTATTTGCATTGTTAATTATGAAGCTGGTTTCACCAATGCAAAGGTTGGAACGAGTTATATATTCTGTGACTGGACAAGCTCCAATGGTGAGACATGAACAAACGACTTCATCACAAGAAAGGTTTATTGTTTCTCTATCAATTAATGTTGCGTGCATGCGAGAGCAAACACTTGGTGATACAGTTATTATCCATGTCAATTCTTTTGCTGCAATACAACCACATGTTGCCGCTTCTGATGCCGTGAGGAAGGCACTTATCGAAATAGAAGCTCAAACAAGACATGTAATCCCAGACTATAGTTACTTCAAGATTAAAGCCTTAGAACATAACAACATAGCCGTCACTGAAATGCCTAAACGGATATCACCATCGTATGCATCGTCTATTGTATGTAACTAAAACTTACTCTTTATTTTTGGAATTTGTTTTTTAAGAACCTTGTACTTACACGTTATGTTTTGCTTGCCAATTGAATCAGGACGCATTGTATAACAGTTTCATGCACGCTGATCAAGGTATGCATGAGGTCTTACGTCAAGTATTGCATAACATTGGATGGACATTCACAACACCGCACCCATGTCCAGTACGTAGCGGTTGGCAAGCTGGCATTACCATATCATCATCTACGAATTCGGTGCAAATATTTGGAGAGATATTCATGACGCCCTACATGGCCAGAGATAGTGCATACATATATGCGCTGGATTATGTTGATAGGTTCTTAGGAATCAACATCATCGATATTAATCATACTTTGTACCTCACGATGATTCACGGTCATGATGTGAACGATCCTAGATTTTAATTAAGTATGAAATTTGTACCCTTTTAATTGTATGGATTTGAACTTTTAGTTTTTGCTAAGACTAAAGTACTGATGTATTAATCATGCGTTGTTGTATTTGTATGATTTTACTTGTGAGCTTTCAATGACGTGAAGTGCTAATAATGACTTCAAAATGTGACTTAATTTGAAGTGCTAATAAGAAGTCTTACAACGACATTGATTAATAAAGTCTTACAAGAGATACATCAAGACAGACTAATAACAAGTGCTAATTTATCCTTTAACAATTCTTCCTTCGCAGTCTGTACGTAACCATGGCTTCTCCGATTTAGAAATGCTGCTTTCAATTCTTTTGATTCTTTTTTCATGATCTTTGAACAAGACTAATTCCTCATACTGATTGTAATCCTCAACGTCAACTACACCTTCAACTCCAAGAATTCTTTGTTTTCCGGAGACGACAATGTGCTTCTTTTGTAATTTGCATTTGAACTAATGTACTTTGAATACAATTATCTCATGTCATGCAACTACTTACTGGATTTCTTAGTGAATAAGATGCATTTAGTGGATTTCTTAATAAATCAAATACAATGGATTTAGTGGAATTATTAAAAATACAATGGCTTTATTGGTTTTATTAAAAATAAAATGACTTTAGTGGTTCTTTCAGTAAAAGCGAGACATGTGTAATGAATTGTTACTACATTTGTGGACGTACTATTTGAACACAAATTTTTGACATGCATCTCAGATGAATACAAAATATATAACAAACTTGTAGATGGTAACAAGACATAAAACTTTGTAGTTCACTAAATTTTTATTTGAGGTCATTTAATACGTTAAATATTAATTAGAACAAAAAATTCAGAAAATAAGAAAATCTTTCTAGGTGCGGGCGGCCTAACCACCCGCACTTGGAAATAGGTTTCTAGGTGCGGGCAGCAACGCCACCCGCACCTAGAAATCGTTTTCAGGTGCAGGCCACTTCGACCACCCGCACCTGGAAATCGTTTTCAGGTGCGGGCCACACGGCCATCCACACCTAGAAACGCCTGCCTATATATGCAATGGGGACGAGCACTTAGCCAATTTTGCTGAGCTCGCAGCACAGGAGGGCCGTCAGGCTGCCGAAATTCGCCGCCGCCACCGTGCCTCTCCGTCGTCGACTCCGCCGCCCCCTCTCCGCCGCCGCACGCCCGTCCGCCGTCGACAACGCCGCTGCAACGTCCGCCGTCCACTCGGCCGCCCCCTCCCCGCAGCCGCGCGACTCCCCGGCGCCGGCGCGGCCTCCTCCCCGCCGCGCGCCGCCCCCTCTCCGCCGTCCCCGCCCTCCCCGGCATCGCCCGCGGCCACCTCCCTGGCACGGCGACCTCCCCGACCCCGTCGAATCCGCCGCCGTCCCCTCTACGCCGCGCGCCCGGCCGGCGCGCGCCCTCCCCGGCGCGGCCTCCCCCGGCGCCGCCCCCTCCCCGACGTGTGAGCTCCCCGGTGCCACCTCCCGGCCGGCGCGCACCCTTCCCGGCGCCACGTCCCCCGGCGCCGCCACCTCCCCGGTGCAGGCTCCCCCGGTTGGGACTTGATGACGAGCTGACGTCAGCCATCATATGGCTGGCGTCAGCTTTTTTTTTAGATTTAGATTTAGATTTAAATTTAAATTTTAATTTAGATTTAGATTTGAATTTAGATTTAGATTTGAATTGAGATTTAGATTGGAATTTAGATTTAGATTTGAATTTAGATGTACATTTCAATTTAGAGTGCAATACAAATTGGGATATGTTAAACAATAGTAAGACAAAATAGTGAGACCATTTTTCAATGTAGATGTATATTTCAATTTAGAGTGCAACGCAAATTTATTTCATACATGCAAGCTTTTTTTTAGATTTAGATTTTTATTTGAATTAATGGAGCAATAATAAATTCAGATTTGAATTTCAATTTCAAATTTAGATTTAGATTTCAATTTAAATTTAGATTTAGATTTCAATTTAGATCTAGATTTTAATTTAGATTTAGATTTGAATGTAGATGTACATTTCAATTTAGAGTGCAATGCAAATTTATTTCATACATGCAAGCTTTTTTTTAGATTTAGATTTTTATTTGAATTAATGGGGCAATAATAAATTCAGATTTGAATTTTAATTTCAAATTTAGATTTAGATTTCAATTTAAATTTAGATTTAGATTTCAACTTGAATTTAGATTTAGATTGGAATTTAGATTTGAATTTAGATGTACATTTCAATTTGAATTTAGATTAGATTTAGATTTGAATTTAGATTTAGATTGGAATTTCAAATTTGAATTTCAATTTCAAATAAACACAATAAACATATTTGCATGAACTAATGGAGCAACAATAAATTCTGATTTGAATTTCAATTTCAATTTACATTTAGATTTGAATTTCAATTTCAATTTAGATTTAGATTTAAACTTAGCTTATGATTTGGTTAATCAGATGGATCATCGTAGTGGTTCGCCATTTATACACGAAAGGGACGATGTGAACGAAGACGAGTATATCTTGTCCTAATGTGAAGAAGTAAACAATATTGCAGACCAGATGGTCTTTGAAGATGAAAATGAAGATGACGCGAATGGTGAGGATGGACCGCAGGTAGTACTCGGGGCGTTCGTAGATGGTGTTTGGCAAGATCCAATAGATCCACATCCCGTGCCCCCGAGACCACGGATGGACACTGATCCTGATTACGTTCCGGAGGTAATGCTAAACCATTTGCAGTGTCAGTGAGGTCTATTCATATTACTTGAAATGATCTTGAATTGCTTTACCTATGGTTCATATAGATGCCTCAACCTAGCACGAGGAAGCGGCGCCGCCGACCTCGTACCCCCTAGAAGAAGAAATTGAAGATTGTGGCACCTCAGGTCCTGAAACTGCGATGACAACGACCTCTGAGATTCAAGATAAAAGAAAGCGAGGTGAACGAGGAAGAAACAAATACCCCAAAGGCCAGTGGTCAGTCGAGGGTATTAGCCCATCCGGAGAGCCCCGTGGATCCTCCTTTGGTTCGTACGAAGTTCCGGAATGCTATAGGAGCATTAATACGAACAGAGTATGCCGTGGATCCAACCATCCTTGATTGGTTCCAAGTTCCTGAGGGGCTAAAGGGCGAAATGTGGGTCAAGTTGAACCAAAATTTCCTGCTGCCTCAGTCCAAAACAACCAGAGAAAAGATACGTCATTATGCTAGGAAGGCACTCGGCGAAAGTTTCCGCCGATGGAAGGGTGAGTTGAATAGGGACTTTGTTAAGAAGGGTGCAACATATGATGAAGTAAAAAGGAAATATGGAATGGTCACCGAAGCCCAATAGAACGAGTTTGTCAGGCAAAAGACTACTCCAGAAGCTTTAGCCTTGAGCCAGAGACAGAGTGAACTTTGGCAGAGAAACGTACATAGATCTCGTCTCGGACCGGGTGGGTACCTAGGGAAGCAGGAAAAGTGGCGGCGGACTAGGGATGCATAAATAGCCGTCGGGTAACCCGACCCTTTTGAAGGCTTAGATGAGCGTGGCTATCAGTGGCTCCTAGAGAGGGAGCCTAAAATTATTGATGGTAAACTTCATTTTGCAAAGGAAGTAACCAATGTGGTGTGTGAAAAGATAACGAACCTTTCCGAGGCTCAGAGGAAAGGAGACTTCGTAGCCAACAGGGATAGAGATGTCCTAAGTACAGCCCTTGGGACGAGAGAGCATGGGGGTCGCGTTAGAGGGGTTTCCTCGAAGTTGAGCATCAGGGATGGGTTTGAGAGGGATAGAGGTACCTACAGGAGCCACTGTCGTTTCAAGGAGGATCTCCAAGCGGCAGCAGAGAAAGTTTTTATGGACAAATTTCATACTTATTTTAATGCGGCGGTTCAGATGCAGCAAGCAAGCGGTACACCATTCGCTCCGTTGCAATTATCTCAAGGAGATAATAATTCACCATTCTCTCCAAGCAGTGTTGCCTCCACGACGGTACAACCATACCTAGTTGATTCAATATGCATCACTACTCCTTGCACATTGCACATTCCGGTTGGCAGAGCTGGCAAGACAAAGCAAGTTGCCTTGGGACTTGTGATTCCCGGTGGTGGATTGTTTGATGGGAAAGAAATCCCACGTCATTATGCACGCGTACAGGTGCTTGAAGTTAATCCAAACTTTGAAGATCATGACATAGACATACCAACAGCAGAGGGTATCTGTGTTCTCGGTCAAAGCCTCAACAATACAATATTGTGGCATAAACGAGATATCATTCTGCCTCCAACACAGCATCTGCAATCTATGGAGCAACCGTTGGCAAGTGCGCCACCATCTCCTCCACAACGTGTTTCCACACCACCAGCTATACAAGGATCCCCACCTCTTATGCCCACACCACCACCTGAAAGATCTCCACAACGTGTGTCCACACCACCTCCTGAAAGATCTCCGCAGCGTGTGTCCACACCACCTCCTGAAAGATCTCCGCAGCGTGTGCCCACACCACCTGCTCAAGATTCTCCACCTCGTATGCCCACACCACGAGCAGCTTCGGGATCTGTAGGAAAAGAGGCATCACAAGGACAAATGGTGCCTCGAATGATACGGGCTTATGCGAAGGATCCGAAAGGATCAGAAATCGCTGCAAGGTGGCATAAGAGTAATACCAAATCAAAGAACAAGCAACACGACACGACGACCACACCGTCTGTCAATATGCCAACGATCCAACGACCAGGATATTCGGTACCCCGCACTGACACAAACTTCGAGAAGACTATTGGAGTCGATGAAATACCGGACATACCTGGTACTTGCCCTTTAAGATATGAATGGGGTATGCCATTATTACCCGACTGGGCACTCGTAGAAGTTCCATGGGAGATGAAACAGATGCATGCTTGGTATATGAGGGCTTGTTCTCTTGGGCTCAGAGGCCTCCAGGCACGATACCATTAGATGTGTTCGGACCTACACTTATTCCACAAGCAAAAGAAATCAACTTAGATTTTCATGACCTCCATGATTTGTTCCGCCTACAAATGATAGATGTACAAGTCATCAGATTGTGGTGCATGTAAGTGTCTCATATCCATGCTAATATCTTGTGTGTGTGTGTAAGGCTTACGGTTTGCATAACTAATTATCTGAGCTTTGCTGTATAGGATGCAAGAACAAGAAATGCATCTTTCAAAGGAGAAAATTGGATTTTTGGATCCTTTTGTTATTGCCGAAGACAGGCATATGCACCCCACCCGATGGGAAGACAATCATGATGAACTAAAAGATTTGAAGACAACTACGGAAAGAAACAAGAAGCGAAGAATTGGACATATAAACGCTATGAAGCGTCTTGCATCCTACATGACACATATGTTCTTGAAGTGGCAAGATAGAGATTACATATGGGCGCCCTACCACATCGGGTTAGTTTACATTTCTACCACTTATAAAAATATATATGTAAAATTTCTCATCAATGCCTCAAAAGATTAAAAATTCTATATAACATGTATGCAGGAATCACTGGATTTTATTTCTTATAGACCCCAAGTTGGGACGGGTGGTAGTATTTGACTCACTGGATTGGCGTAGAGACATGTACAAGAAATTCATAGACATCCTTCAAAAGTTAGTGTATTTCTGTTGTCACACTTATATTCTAAACATCGATTGGCAACTAATAACTTCTATATTTTTTTTCTAAACATGGCTTACCAACACTACATTAAGAAAGGAGGGAAATTTAATCCTGCCTACCCAGAAAAAATGAATATTCACACAAACTTTCCATGCCACAAGCAACCACCTGGCAGTGTATACTACTAGTTTTACCTGATGGAAATGATGAGGTGTCTTAAGAGATATAAGGGTGATCCTGAACGAGTAAGGACCTACTACCTTTCATGTCTCAGGATGTATATACACTATACATATGTGTTTTGCATGATCTAACAATTGTTATATTGTTTGTGTATTCTAGATTGACATCGGACCTCGTGACGTAACACTCCATGAGAGACACCTTCTCAAAGTAACTGCGGATTTCTGCCGTTGCCTTATTCATGAAGTGATAAATCCTAGGGGTCAATATTATCACCCTGAACATTTATTAGCGACCGAAGACAAATTTGCTAGCCTACGTGAGTGGGAGTCAAGAATACCGCGCGCCATGATGTGATGTCTAAACTTTGTCAGTGGAAAAAAATTTATTGTCAATGGGATGTAATGATATAGATCGATATGTATATGAATTTCTTTTCATATTATTGTGCTTATGCTTACTTTAGATCTCATGTCGCTTTCATAAAATTTGAATTTCAAACGTTCAAAATTTTGGCGGGAAACAAGTTCGATAAATTTGAATTTCAAACATTCAAAATTTGAATTTCAAAACCAGCTGGAAATCAATTTCCAGGTGCGGACGACAAGGTCATCCGCACCTGGAAAACACATATCCAGGTGCGGATGACCTTATCGTCCGCACCTGGAAATGGACATTTCTAGGTGCGGGCCTAGAAATGTGTTTCAGGTGCGGTTCGTTCACCCACTCCTAGAAATCGCTATTTCTAAAAGCGACAGCTAGGAGCAGTTTTCGAGCCCGCACTTGCAAATGCCATTTCGCCCGCTCCTACAAACGTTTTCTGTAGTAGTGATTGTGTATTAAAATGCAAAAAGGAAAGTGTTGCCATTACCTTGGAGGAAGAGGTCGACTAACCTGCGTGGTGGCCTCGAGGAACCACTCCAGGTTGCACCATCCTGTGAAGACCTCAATGCCATCTGCATGAAAGACAATGCAGTAAGTACCAAAGAGAAAAAAAAAGAGCTTTGGTAAATCTAGATATGTCATAGAGCTACTAATGTATATAATGCAGCAAAATATGTTCTATCAGCAAATGTATGCATGGTACAACATTTTTGTCACTACTGTTTTTATGAGATTTATCACCGGTGTTACTTTCACAATTTATTACAAGACCGTCGAATGCTAGGATGAAACACATCGTCGAGTGGTTCAGAATCTCTCGCCAAATCCCAAGGAGAAGGCTCCCGTACCAGTATTGTGATCCGTGGTGAACTCTGCCCTTACCTGGCCAAACTTGATGCCAATGCCATAGAAGAACCCACTGCCGGCATGCTGGAAGAACTCTGTTGGGTTCCTTTTCACATCCTTGGAGCTACCAAGGACAGTGCCACGCTCAGCAAATACGTAAGTTGTTGCTAGTTTCTCCATCGCAGTGACAGGAATGCGTAACTCAGTGGCAACCTGCATCGATAATCAAAACAAAACAAATCAGAAGAAATCCATAAACAATCTCTATGATCAGTATTGAAAATGATGCATCGTAACTATGGGGAAAAACTTCAAATTTCCTACTGGATTAATACTGCTCACTCAAGAAGATTCCTGGTTGCACCCAGTTCCCCTATACTGTAGCCCCTAACTGAATGAGGTCCTCCAAGGGCAAATGAAGGGCCATAACATCTGGTGGTGGCTTGCCAGGACCTTTCTCTTGCTTGTTCAAATTAATGAACTTTGTCAAAGAAAGCTGATGACGGTTGAACAATGGGTTTTTAATTCCAATTCTCAGATTTTGATCCACCTGCGGCATATAAGAAATCTGACTGAGAGCCTCCACAATTTACCGAGATGTCAGTAAATTTGCTCATCTGCAAAGAAATTAAAAGACAAATAGCATGTGCACATTTTCTAGAACAAATGTCCATACTGTAATGCAAAATTATATATACCCTAAAATGTGTTGAAACTTTAATCAAATGATGAACAATATGAAAAAATCATACGAAACAATCATATTAAGGGCCTGTCAGGGTTCTTCTCACAAAAGAGGTAGTCAATCCTACTTGGTTCAGTGCCACCAGACTGACAAATGAATGAAGGTTCATGTGTATAAGGAGCACCAGGTAGGTACAAACCAGCATACTGCATACCTGGAATAATTTGTCCCCAATAGTTACACCATTTACAAACAATCATATTAGCTTGTAGAAATGCCATTAGATCTACACCAGTACCACTGAAGGTTGTGGGAGGTCCATCCATCCTTATGGCGCCGTTAGGCAATATCCGAGAACCATGTGTACATATGTTATTGTGTTCATCACGTGCTGTAATCTTTTCTAGCACGAGGCCATATGTAAATTTGCTCTGCTTTGTGAATTTCTGAAAAAAAAAACAAATTGTCCAATTTCCACATTTTACATATCTTGATTCTTGAAGCAGCTATAGCAAATTAAAAGGTCATGTCAATCGATGCAAACCTCTGTTATATTGGCTTTTAGTCCAACTCTGTCAATCCATATTGGTGGAACTGCATCCATGGTGGGACCAGCAACAAAGATAGGACTTAATTTCCTGGAGTTGAAGAATCTAGTTTTGAAGGTGCAGTTTCTACTAAAGTTCTCCACACCATCTAGATAATGATACTCATACTCAAAATTGAAGGAGAGATCATCCTAATATCACCCCAAAATAAAGACATGGGTAAGTGAATGCACATTTGAACTCTGAGGATTACAATTATTGTAACTGCAAAAAATGCTAGAGAATCATCTCATTTCAGAATAAAGAAAGTTTGGTTACGTATATTAGAAAGGAGTAGTACTCAGTAAAATAGGAAGTAATTTTATTAATCTAATTATTGTACAAAAATTTATCAGTGGCGCGTAAATTAAACAAGTATATTTTGTCAAACAAGACTTTTTTTCATAAAACAAAAGGCATGATGTCTTATATTTTCCATGCAGAAGGTACTTCCTCATTTGAGGCGACAGTCGTATACAGTGATATACTACTTTCCTTTCAGGTGATTTTACAATAGATGTAACAGAGAAAGCAGCACACATCAACATTACAAAACAAGAAAGCTCGCTACTAACTCACCTTAGGGTTGAATAGGTTTACAGAACCAACATAACCCGCAAGAGACTTGCTTAAACCAGAGATGTTGTTGTGCCCAAATGAGATAGTTCCTTCAGGATGCCTAAGGGGGGAAAGTCGCCATGAGAAAACCATGTCAGCAATGTTGGCTTGCATTCTAAGCACAGATCCAGTGGAGAACATTAGGATGCAAATCAGTGGTACATTACAAGAGTTGGTTGCCCTTCATCCCCAGGCACTATGCTCCATTGTGTGTTTACTCCTTCCAACCTAGGTTTCACCTCTTTTAGATTAATTTGAAGAACCACACCGCCTTCTTTCATTTCATCAGGGCGATGGATCAATTCTGTATCAGCGAATAGAGCGAGTGAATCAATATGTCGTTTAGCTTGCCTCACCGCACCAGTGTTGTAGATATGTCCAGGTAGATCAAGACAGGCAAATGTTGAATTGTGAAATAACAGAGTACAGATCATATTCATATATATTGTTCTACCAGAGAATCAGAGTCATAACTGAATGCGAAGAATCAAGTAGTTCATTCACATTAAAGAAAACAACTTTTCAGAGTAATGTACGAATGAAAGCAGGTAAAATTAACCATGAAGCTCAAGCACCGAAGCTTGTGGGAGTGATGGCATCGAGATCGTATACGATATACCTGCTTGGGAAGCTCTTGTTGAATGACAGGGATCCTAGTGTTCCCGTCAACGACGTTGCCGAGCTCGTCCACGAACTTGTACTCCACCCTTGTGATGTCCCCCTCGCGCACCCCGCACGCAACCTCGCCGAACCTGGGGTCCCCGAAGCGCACCACCTCTGCAAGCGCGAAGCCCTCGCCCTGGTACCACCTCTCCACGCGGTTGGCGACCCTTCGCTGCAGCCCGGCAGTCACCACGCTGTGATCCCTCACAATCTCCTCTACGTCCTCCCGCACGGCCGGACGGCGCTGCCGCTCACGCGCTGCTGGTGCTCACGCTGCTGCCACTGGTGGCGCTCCATCCTCCTCCACTCTATCATGTAGTCACCGGGGTTACCGTCGGCGGTGGTGTCGCGGGGCGGCGCCATGCTCCCCACCCCCTGACGTTGACGTAGGGGAACCGGTCGACGGGGATGGAAAGTACGTGCCTCGCCACCATTCCGAGGAGCGGCGCCGGCGTGGTGGCGGCGGCAGGAAGAGGGAGCCCGTGCGCGTCTTAGTGCGGTTGCGCCGACTTCTTCTTCCCGTCGAGCGCACGGGCGGCGCTGCCTTGGAAGATCCACGACAGGAAGCCGCCGAGCACGTCGCCAGGCCATCCTCCGCCGTGGTGGTTCGTCCAGGAGCGACCGGGTGTGGAGGAGGAGGAGGAGGCTGTGGCATTAACGGTGGAGTTGAGGGATCGGTTAGGGAAGAAGAGGACAGGAGTACGGGACAGAGGTCGAATCGAAGATAAATCAAAGTTGGGAGAGAGGATGGCACCGGATTGGAGGAGACCTCAGTGCCGAGCCGACGGCATTGACCATAGTGGAGGGGGCAGGGTGCAGCGTAGAGGAAGGCAGCCGCAGGGTGCCCGGCGACTGGCGTGGCGTCGAGCAGAGGAGGAGCGGACGGCGCGGGATTCGGGGAGGCGGAGGCGGACGCGCGGAGGAGAGCGGACGGCGCGTGATCGGGGGAGGCGGAGGGTGGTGCATGGATCTGCGGGATTGGGGCAGAGGGTTAGGCTCGCGACGCCGATTTGGAAGGAGAGCGTGCGCACGGGATTGGGGAGGCGGAGGCGTTGAGCGGAAGGCGGATGCGCGGACGGACGCGCTGGGAGAGGAAAAAAGACGTACCACTTTTTTATCTTACTTTCATTCTTTATAGGAGTAGAGATATACGTGCAATTACTGTACGTGCAATGTGAGTGTGCGCGCGCGAGACGTCGGATCTTTAATTTGGACGATACGTGGCATGTGTGTGTGTGGCGTGGTTTTATTTTGTAATGTGTTGTTTCTGCTCTCTTTGTTGAGAAAAGCATCATGTAAAGATTTACGGCCTGTTCGTCTGGCTGACGGCAGGTGGCTGGTGTTGATTTGTTCTGAGAGAAAAGTACCGCTGGCTGGTAGCTGGTGGCTGATTTGTTCTGAGAGAAAAGTACTGCTGGCTGGTGGCTGATAAGCCAAACGAACAGGGCGTTAGTTGGACCATTTCAGAGAAAAAGGATTTAGCTTGATTCCGTTTCCAAACCGATTAGTACAAGACTTCTAATATTTTCCAGCAGTTTTTACATAACCGGTCATTTTGTTTGAATGGTCACCTAGAGCACCCCCACTTGAATTGTATTCAAATTGTGACAGACCACGTATCAACAGTGTCGGTATCTTATTTTATTATATATAAGGAGCGAAAATAATTGAAAATAATTCTCATCAAATTCGGGTCCGCCGTACCTCTCACGCCGGACACACCCGTCATATGTTTTTGGGAGTGGATAGGGTGGAAGGACTATGGAAGGACCAAAAATCGCAATTTCGAGAGCGTTTCTACCAAAGACGAGTTGTTTTTCTCACCCAACCTCGCTTTACCCACCTCTCGTACCCGCGTGGGCCCACCAGCGTCGGCCGCCGACTCCCCGCTATACCTGCCTTTCTAATTTTTACAATACGCGTTATTCAGTCCTTACCTTTTACGACTTTAGAATTTTCTTCCCTATGCCATCCCTGGTGGCTACATCATATGTCCACGCGAGCTTGGAGAACATGAAGCGTTGATCTACGGACCAGTAGGAAACACCCAATCACATCGTATCGATATTATAGATAGTTGCGGGGCCATGGCAGGAAGCGCCGGCCCTTGAGCTGGGGGACGAGGCCTAATCACACCGGCCACGTTCATAGCCTCGATCTTTGTCTCCTCTTATGGTTGGTGATGGGCATGGGAAGGGCGCGGTCGTTGATGGCACAGGAGAACGCGACGGCAGCGACAATTGCCATGTTTGTGTCTCTCGAGACTTCGTAGTACTGGGCAAAGATCCAGAGCTGTCCGCCTGACTCTGGGATGGCAAGGTCTGCAAGAAGCATGAGGCCAGGAAAGAGACCGTCACCCTGCCAACAACAGCAACTTCTTGATTCAGGTGCCATCTTCTCATTGTTCTAAATAGCTTTTTGATTTTACCAAAATAATCGCTAATAAATTTCTTAGATTTGGAAGCTTGACCTCGAGTCAAATTTACCTGGGGAATCAAAACCTTTTAAATGGTTTATGAACAATGAAGAGGCTAATTTATCTGTTAGTTCACATAGATTTGATATGATTTGGTGAATTAAGCCCTTATGCAATACTACCTCCGTTCTTAAATATATGACGTTTAGGACAAGCAAATTAGTTCATTCATTTTTTAACTAATTTGCTTGTCCTAAACGTCATATATTTAAGAACGGAGGGAGTAATTTTTTATTCCATCTTTACAAGATCACGCAAGTGGCAATGTGGCATTTTGGTTGGAGTGTGAAAATTTTTTCACACATTTTTTAGTATTATTTTTTATGTTTGTATATGGTTGGTTTTGTAATTAAATGTACTTTATCATAATTATAAGTTTATGACTATAAGAGATATAATATATGATAAGTGAATGATCAAAGTTTTGTATGGAATACCGTGTCAAGTTCTACTATATGTTATAAAAATGGATGGAGGGATTACTTTTTTCCCCAAATAACGTGCACGTCACACGTGCGTCTATACTTAGTACGGAAAATACTAGTACGGAAAAAAACCCTACAACGTTGGGTTACTTTGAAAAACCGAGATAAAACCACGATATATAGAGTACCAACCTAAACTAGGCCTCAACCAACATGTCCCATCAGAAGGATGAAGTTACAGCATAACCACGAATAAAAAAAACATCATATCAGCACAGTTTAGTTCCTCAAATTTTCACTAAAATTCTCACCTAGAGGACCATGTCAGTTCATTTCTTCTCTCTGCGCACGCGGTCCAATGCAAAAAATTTCACCCACTTTTCACCAACTAAACTCGGGAATCGACCTTACATCATTTTTCTTAGTCATTGTACCAGTTACTTTTGCACTCAGTACTAAAAGGTGTATTACTACCAAGTGGAAAGGTAGGACCGAGAGGCGCTCCCTGTGACCTCTTTTAGGGTGCGTTTGGCACAGCTATGGCTGTGGCTGTGGCAGCTTCGGCTGTGGCTGTGCTGGTGAAGCGGATTCTCTGATGAAGCTGAAACCGTTTTAAAGAAACGTTTGGCAAAACAGCTTCTCCTGACTGTGTAACCTGGATAAGGGTATGAAATGTCCAAAATGCCATTTTCTTTTCTTTTTTATTTCTTTCTTTTTTCTCCTATTTTTCCTTTTCCTTTATATTTTTTCCCTTCTCGTTTTTCTTTTTTATTTCCCCTCCCCCTTTCCCTTATCTTCACCGCAGCTGCAGGCCTTATCCATTCATTCTCTCGTAGCCGTCACCAGGTCGCATTCTCCACCGCAAGATTTGCGCAGGCGCAGCCCACCTCCGTGCCCCCGTTCGCCGGCGAGCGCGACTGCATCCGCCTGCGGCCCCGTGCTGCCATCCTCCTCCTCCTCCGCCCTCCCCTGCTGCCTCCCCCGCTGGCCTCTCTCGCGTCGCCGTCGATCTCTCCGGGTCGGAGCCTCGCCGTCGGCCATGGAGTCGGCCAGCGGAGCTCCTCCGTCCGCCATGGCCGGCGCCGACGAGCTGCTGCTCCTCTCTGCCACGGCTCGCAACCCGCCGGCCTCCACCGCGTCGCGCCACCGCCCCGACCATGGAGGCGACCTGCGGAGCTCCTCCGTCCGCCATGGCCGGCGCCGACGAGCTGCTGCTGCTCTCTGCCACGGCCACCGACTCGCCGGCCTCCACTGCGTCGCGCCACCACCCCGGCCATCTCCCCTGTGGGTCGTGCCCCGACGGGCCCCACCGAGGGTAGGGCTGGCAAAGGGTGCGCGGAGCCGGAGGGGCAGCGGGCGAAGCTGCTATTTTCCGCTGTGTGCCGGCGTTTTGACTCTAGAGAGCGCATATTCCGGGAAGGGAGGCAGCGATTCCGGTTGGAATCCGTTTTTTCCATCCCTTTGGCACAGCTGCGCCAAAAACGGCTTCTTAAGCTGTTGCTTAAGCTGTGCCAAAGGGACCCTTAGTACCGGGTAGTACTAAAGAAACTCGAGGTGCAGTTCAGTTGATTATGCACCACATAGTGTTTTTACATTTATATGGTGTTGCAATAGCCCAGGACTGCATTATAACGAACAACTATATGGGTAGTGAAAGTTAGGAAAAAATACGCCAACCCTCATGGGGAGCGCCTAGAAGCGTAGTATTGAAGATGTGGCCCAGTGACATAAGGTTGTTCGGATGGTAGATTCAATAGTGTTTGGCTAATAGATTGAATAGTATTGTGTGAGAGGAAATAAGTCGAAACAAGCCGAAACAAGCCAAGACTAGACAAGCCGAATAGTCCAACTCGACAGCACTTCCTGCTGGTGCATTCTGCTATTAACGAAGGAACGAAGTCAACGAAACTCTCGCCAGCGAGATAAGGCCAGCAAGACAGCGACACAGTGACTTTGTTGGTGGGGGAGCACAACATATAGATGGGGGCAATCATCACTCAATAAGCTAGTCTTTTGGGTTGACTTAGGCCTAGGATCTTATTGTTGTGGGCTCCGGTGGACCTAGGCCTGGTTGGACGCCGGCTCGTGTGTATAGTGGGCGGGACCAGATTCTGCACTTTTTTTCTTACAATTGGTATCAAGAGCTATGGTTAGATTTGATCTAGATGCTTTGCAGATAATCACCTGGCACTACTAGGGAATGGACCTTTGGTCCTGGGCAGGATTTTTCATTAGTACCGGTTTTTTGGCACCTGGTACTAATATGAACATAAGTACCGGGTGGGGAGGACGGCCCTGTCGAGCTCCCCTGACACACATTAGTACCGGGCCGAGGCTCGACCCGGTACTAATATGGCACATTAGTACCGGGTTCTGTCTAGACCCGGTACTAATGTGACAGCCGCACATTAGTACCGGGCCTAGACACAGCCGGGTACTCAAGGAGACACATTAATACCAGGTAAAAAACAACTTGGTACTAATGTTGCCCCTCTCACGCGCCCAAACAGCGTTGTTCGCGCACGCGCTGCGTGTCCCGCGGGCCCCACCCTGCTCCCACACACGGCGGCCACCCACGCCCTGCCTTATCTCCACCCACCCCTTCCTTTCTTCTCTCTAAGTTCCTTTCTCTCATCCTTCTAACTCCTTTCTTCTCTCCTGAATCCTGATCCAGGCACGGTGGCTGCGGGCGGGCGCGGCAGACGGGCGCGCCGGCCGCCGGGCGCGGCGCAGGCAGGGGCGGCGGATTTGATGAGGCCGTTGGACGACGGAGGCGCGTGGGAGGAGGAGGTCGGCCGCCGCGGCTACGGGCGCGGAGGGGTCAGGATCTGAGGCCGCCGGACGACGGAGGTGTGCGGGCAGAGGAGGCCGACCTCGTCGGCCGCCACGGCTACGAGCGCGGAGGGGTCGGGATCTGAGGCCACCGGACAACGGAGGCGCGCGTGCGAAGGAGGCCGACCTCGTCGGCCGCTGTGGCTATGGGCGCGGAGGGGTCGGGATCTGAGGCCGCTGGACGACGGAGGCGCGCGAGTGTAGGAGGCCGACCTCGCCGGCCGCCGCGGCTACGGGCGCGGAGGGGGCGGGATCTGAGGCCATCTGACGACAGAGGCGCGCGGGCGGAGAAGGCCCACCTCACCGGCCGCCGCGGCCACGGGCGCGGAGGAGGCGGGATCTAAGGCCGCCAGATGACGGAGGTGCGCGAGCGGAGGAGGCCGACCTCGGCGGCCGCCGCGGCTACGGGCGCGGAGGGGTCGGGATCTGAGGCCGCCGGATGATGGAGGCGCACGGGCGGAGGAGGCCAACCTTGCTGGGCGGGATCTGAGGCGCGCGGGGCGGCAAGCCTCACCGACCACGGGCGCGGAGGAGGCGGGCTCCGGCACAGGCTGCTGCGCCCGAGAGGAGGCCACATGCGGCGGCAGGCTCGTGCGCCTGGGAGGAGGCCGCATGCGCCTGGGGTTCTTGTTCTTGTATTGTGATATATGTGAGTTATTGATTGTTGTTCTTGTTAGATAGATGTGAGTTCTTGTTTGTTGATTCTGTGAATCGACTTGTGCTAGCTGTGAATCGGTGACTGAATTTGTGAATCTTGTGAACCTTGTGATGTGATTTTGAGTTGTGAATCTGTGTTGAATATGTGTGTGAGAAGCAGTGGGAAAAAAGAAAAAGAAAAGAAGAGGAGAAAAAAAAGAAAAGGAGGGCGGGAACGGAGATGGACGGGCAGAGATACGGAAATCACATTAGTACCGGGTGGTATCCCCACTCGGTACTAATGTCACATTAGTACCAGGTATATAGAACCGGTACTAATGTGGCCTTCCACATTAGTACCGGCTGATTAGTACCGGGTCCAAAACCGGTACTAATGGGGTTTGAACCCAGTACTAAACGTCATTTCCCTAGTAGTGTGGAGGCTCAAGGGTTATGCGTCTATAAGACGTCGTGCAACGTGTAGCTGGTACGGTGCGGATACGGTACAAGGTGGGGCATGAGGTTTCCGGGACATATGATCATGGCAAGTCGACATGCGGCGGCTAGGTTTCTAGCCAAGTGTTGTTGTTCAGGATGGCAGAGTATCCACGTGAAGGAGTTGGGACTGGAGGTTGACTGTAGAGCATGCTATTGCATCGAGTCAGCGGTACGCATGATGTTTTGTCATGGAAGCTGGACGCATCGATGGATGGAGGCACGCGGGACGCAGCAACGAGAGGGCTTCGGGTTTCACATGGAATCCAAACAGGACACGGTGTTTTTTTTTAGGAACCATACCTGTATATTAAGCAAGGAAAACAAGGTACAAATACGGGTACAGCTCAGAAGGATATGGAAGGAACCACCATTCCAGTACAAATATGAACAGGACCACAGAAAAAAGATCTGAACTAGTAAACTCGATGAAGTCCATGTTCGGTCCATCGTCATCCTCTTCGATCCACCACCGAGGCAAACAGCAGCCGGATCTTCCCTGGTTCCGAGGAAACACCATCGCAGACCAGCTGCTTTGTGAGCCGAATGAGCATCCCATCGAAGACAGGATCTTCTTCTCTGTGGCATGTCGGCCGGGAATCATTCCCGTGCTCCTCGGGCCTTGAATCCGCCATCTCCGTACAAAACTGGAGAAGACGCACAGATCCAACCTCCTCTTACCACCAACCCTGTACCGGACACAGGGTCCCATCCTCGCCGCCGCCGCAGCCATCAGCAAAAGCCACAGCCACAGACGACCGCAGGCTCCTGAACAAACCACCCTCACGGGCCCGTCCCCAGCATCGGAGTTCACACCGGCGACGAAGAGAGAAGCCTGGAGAACCTTGTTCCACAAAGGTGACGCCGGCTCCCCCAACCAAGCGCCGCCGGGAAAAATTCCATAGCCGGCGACATAGTCCCCAGCCAGGAAAGAGAGGCTCATGGGGGAGCACAAAAGATCCTTCCCCAACGCAAAGAGAAGGACCAGACCAAACCTCATACGGATCTTGCCGAAGACGATGTCACGGACACCACCGCCGCCGGAAGATCGAAGAGGAAACTTTATTCTCCATGGGCCGCCGCCGGCACAGACGCCACCGTCTGCTTCATGTACACCCGATCCGGCGCTGGCACAGAGGAACAAAAGAAGCCGCCATGAAGCCAACCGCGTCGCCGTCGCAGACGAGCAGAACCGACGGCGGTGAACTCCACCGGCAGACCCTAGCCTACTAGTGAACCTAACCTAATACTAGTAGCTAACTACGCCGGACGCCGATCCAGCCGAATCCCCACCGGCTCCGCCACCGGAGAGGCAGCCGGAGGAGGGGAATCGGACGGATCGACGCCGGAAGCGGCGTCGCCTGTTTCGCCTCTCTCGCGAGCTGTGGAAGGAGCGAGAAGGGGTGTGCGTGCGAGTGCGTGTGCCGGTTCAACAGGACACGGTGTTAGCGTGCTTCGACGATGGTGTGTTGCTGTGTCGTATATGTGTTGGATTTGGAAGAACTCAAGTGGCGGAGCAGGCTCTGATCAACTCGGACCCTGTGTGGTTCGGCGTGGAGTGTGGAGTCAGCATGGAGCAAGGCCAAAGAGACCTGTGAGTTCAGGGCACCGACTAAAGAAATAAAGAAAAAAGGACGCTGCATATGAGAGCTTCGTGTACAAAATACGTGCATGTTTGTTATGCAGTATGTATGTGTTTTTTCTTTGTTTTCAGCGATGGTGCACAACAGTTTGGGTCTGAAGGCAGGTGACTCGTGCTAGGCGCATGAGGATCGGCGGGAAGCTCGTGCATGTTTGAGTTCCACTGTTCCAGAGGAGACAAATAACTACGGCGTCAATCATGCGTAGTGTCAGCGAGTGCGACAAGATGTGTGGTGCGGGAGTGCGTAGTGTCGCATGGAAAGTTGGCAACTCCACGACAGCAGGGTGGGTAGTTCAGCGACCAGCAAGCCAAGCTAGTCGAGTCAGCGAGTGCGACAAGATGTGTGGTGCGGGAGTTAGCAGGGTCAGAGGCGGAGCCAGGATTTAAGAATAAGGAGTTATGAAAAAAAACTAATGTTTATGCCACATGGTTTTAGTTATATATAATAGTTACATATTTTACAAATTTTAACCAAAAGAAAATGGCATATGTATCAATTTAAAACTAGATGTACGACTAGTAGCAAGATCATATGCCTCAGTAATTTCATCATTACTAATTGATGTAGTCAATTTCTTCTCAATATAAAGTATCAAACAATCTCGCAAGAATTCATCTTCTATTGTACATTTTAGATGTGTCCTCACAAGTTTCATAGTTGAAAAGTATCTTTTAGTGGTTGCAGTTGATACTAGAAGAGTTAATAATAGTCTTGTTAAGCTAAATTAGAACTAAATAACCATATATACATATATAAATTATTAAGAGTACATTAGAGGGATTTGTAGAGCATTGGGGGTGTCAGGCACCACCCAGCCCCCCTCCCTCTCCCCCTGAGCAGGGTTGTGCGCACAACAAAGCTACAAGGCAGGACATGATGTCGCATAAAGTTGATGGAGATTACAACAGGCGACGAGGAGAGGTAGCGATTGGCAGACCAGACCTCATGCCGGTGTTGCGGGCTCGTTGGCGACGAGCGGAGGCTGTCGACGGTGTTCAGTCGTGTTGGGATAACATAACTCCTAAACAGAGAGATGGTTGAAGGATGAGAAATTCACACTTAATCACGCTCCAATCAAGTTATTTTAAATCAACAGCTTTCCTTAACACTTTACACTTTCCACTTTCCAAAATGGCGACCCCTTTACAAAGAGGAGGGGGCATCCTTTTATAGTGCCAAGAGACTAGAATTACATTCCAAGTTTACCCCTGTGCCCTAGCATCTATGAGGAATATCCGAGGGTAAACTCAAACTTGCACACGACACAGAATTAACGCCAAAGACCGCGAAGCGCAAAACCCGCCGGAGACAACGGAGCGGACGATGCGCCTGAAAACACGGGCACAGTTCCATATTGCAACAGCTTTTGACCAAGTCCACGGAGGCGATTTCTTGAAGAACTCCGGGCTCCGCGATTTATTGTCCTTGGTGCTCCCTTCCCCGAGGATTCCTTGGCTTTGCGTCTCGGCTTCGAGACTTCTGGGATGCCGGACCTCTGGGAAAGCCCCGGCGGAGCCCGGGCTTTTGTCCGTCATCTGTTTCGAAGAAGTTCCCGGAGCCCAAACTTTCCCTGTGGAGAAAAAAGACTTAATCCGGGTTAATTGATACTCCTTGATGCACGATAAACCCTAATTAATTTATACTCCTCAATGCACGATAAACCCTAATTAATTTATACTCCTCGATGCACGATAAACCCTAATTATAAACCTTAATTTATAATCCGGGTTTTTTTGTGTTTTCCTGAGAAGGCCGTCGGGGCTGGAAGATTCCACGAAACAAACCCCCGGAGCCCAGCGATGATAAAATACCCGAAGCTCAAAACTCATCCTGCAAAAAGAAGATTTGTCCTTGGTCAAGTCCCATGCTTCTGTGCATATTTACTCCATGATCTTGAACGTGTGAAGCCCAGACTTTCAATCAGCTTCCCGAATTATACCAAAGCCAAGTGATTTTATTGGGAACAAATCTCTGAGGCCGAGAGGTGACGTTCTCTACCGCCCCAACAAGTCGTGGTGCACATGGCGACTGAAAGAGTTCGATGGCAGGTTCAGTGGGTGCTCAAGATCAGCGGAGTTGTAAGGAATCAGATGCTCGTAGCCTAAGAGGGGGAGGGGGTGAATTAGGCAACTTAAAACCTTAACCTATGACTTATCACTATTTGCATAAAACATAAACTAGAACATGCTACCTAGATGTGCAACTAAGGTTGTTCTAGTGTGAAACTCCCATCCCAAAACAAGTTTTGCAACCTATAGCCAATCCTAGCAAGATACTACAGGAAAGTAAAGGCAAGCAAGGATGCAAGAGAGCAATGCGGAAACGTAAAGGGGGATGAGAGGAAGCAAACTCTTGACACGCGATTTATCCCGTGGTATCGGTAGGCACTAAGCCACCCCTAGTCCACGTTGTTGAAGCACTCTACACAAGAGTATTGCTTCTCGGTCACCAAGTCTCTCCCAAGAGCACCACTTGACTTGCCACAAAGGCTCGCCACGAAGGCACTCGCCAAACTCCCTTGGTCACCTTGATGCCGCCTCCACTAAGGAGGTTCTCCACCAAGGGAAGGGGTCTCCACGTCCCCCGCACAAAGTGTCCTCGCTGCTCCACACCAAGCCGGAGGGTCGAAGACGTTTGCCGGAGAGCCACCTAGGCTCCAAGGCTTCCGGCACACCTCGTACAACTTGATCACTCGAGAATCACCTCACAAGGTAGGCACACCTTGCACTCACTCAGCTCTAAGCTAAGCCTAACACCAAGCACACACACAAAGCATGGGCAAGTCTATGGATGAGCAATTTAGCACTTGGATGGCTTGGATATGATCTTCTATGTGTCTTGAACTCCTCTGCACTTTCACACACTCCAGCCACATAAAATGGGTGAGTGGAGGGGGTATAAATAGCCCAAGGCGTCCAAAGAGCCGTTGGCTAAAAGCTGCAGAAACTCGTACCGTCAGATGAACCGATGGTCAGTTTTCCATAGGCGTATGTTCATCCGGTGCCCTCCACGTCACTTAGCTGTTGCATCCCCACTGTAACATATCCTCCGACGCTTGCACCGACGGTCTTCTTGCCTAGCCGTACCGGTGTTGATAGGTTCGCGGCCAAAACCTCTCTGGTAGCATTTTCGAAGCCATCGGATGAACTGTTGCTTCCTCCGTCGGTTCATCCGGTGCTGAAGGGTTCCGCGCCACAACCTCTCTGTCTTGATTCCTTGATGCATCGAATAGACCGATGGTGCCCACCAATGGACCGTCGGTTCATCCGGCGCTACTGACCCAACTGATTCTTCTGCAGGACTTCATCCGGTGCAACTAGAAAACATACCGTCGGTTCATCCGACGGTCTGTGTGATCCGGGCCTTCTTCACGTAGTGTACCAAATACTCTGACGCTTGCACCGACGCCTCTTCCTATGTACCGTCAGTTCATCCGACAGTGCTCTTTTCTTCTTTTTCTTCTTCTTGATTTTGACCCTTGAAAAATGTACTATCTTCTCTTTTTGACATATGTTATTTTTGCATCCTTAGGGCCTAGAAGTGTCTATAAGGACATGCTAAACAATATGGTTAGTCTCATTGATCATGTTGTCATTAATCACCAAAATTAAACTTGAACAAATGGCATATGAGTCCATGTTCGCTACAGGAGTCAAGCAGCAGGCTGACATGGTTGAGGTGTAGAGCAGCTCGCTGGGGTCTACTTGTGATGGATAGACTGGGCCGAACAGTTCGCGGGGCACATAGAGGACAATTCAGATGGCTGGTGGACAGTTCACTTGGAGGGTGAACATATCATGGTGCATGGTGGAGAGACTGGCAGCAACAGGCTAGTCAGACCGTGGGTCAGAGGCGACAACACGATCAGCGATGACGACATAGGAGCATGGCGGCTGATGGGGTTGTTGTTCTCTGTGGTGTGGCGACACGTGGTGCGAGCTCAGGATGTAGGTTTGCATGGGAGGAGTTTGTGTGCTTCCAAATCAGTAAGGGCGTGGATCGATTCGAGTTGCATGTGTGGGTTACTGAAGCATGAATCGAAATGCGTGATGGTACCAAAAGGCTGAACTGGAAGGAAGTATAGATGGTGATATATGTACTTGCAACTAGAGTAATCTGGTTGGACATGGCTGCAGAAGACTACGGTGTGAGACGTCCAGCGTAGTATGGCAGCGGTAATGGAAGGACAATGCTGATGTAGCGATTTCGATATGTGACTCGGGTAGCAACAGTGAGGTTCTCAATATTATAGGTGCAGTCTAATAGCGTTAGATTCAGTAGTTTAGCTGGTGATGAATCTGATTTTGCTTGGCAGAGATTGTGATGATAGAAGAGAAGAGTGCACAGTTGCAGGTGGAGTCATGGAGTCGAGAATTACAGAGATAGCAATATTTCTTCGGGCAGCTCTTGATAGAGCGGCAACGTGATAGCTCCAGTCTGGTGTACAAGGAGGTTCGCGTAAGACGGCTTCAAGGTGGCAGAATATTCGCCAAGGTGAAGTTTGTTATATATTGTGTCGAATATTTGTACAGTCCGGTTACGATTGGACTTGAGTTGTATTTAGTAATATAGGGTAGAGTCAGTGTCATACTCTGTAACTTGAGCCTCCTCATAAATATGAGAGGGAGGCTGTTGTTGTAACCATGACGACATAGTGACAGGCTCGCACGAGGAAGGCGGCACGATGCCGGGATCCTAAAGCGGCCGGTGTTGAGGTTGGGGAGGAGCGCCCGTAGTCATACCCCGGGGATGTAGGCTTCGGCTAAACCTCGTTAACAAAGATCATGTCTCTGTTGTCGTCTGTGATCGTGCAGGTTTGACTCAGTAGATCCAATCGTCATTCCGGTACGTGGAGATTAGCAGGCGGCTCGTCGCCGTGGAGAACTAATTTCTTACAGTCTGGAAAGGTATTCTCAAAAAATAAAAACTTTAATTTGTTTTACAAAGATACATGAGAATATATATTATCCACAAATTTGTGTTCTATAGAGTAGAAATATTTTTCCTTCACAAACGATCCTATAAAATCAAGTACTTTCCACCCTGCCTTCTAGTTGCCGTTGTCATCTTATTAGCTATATGTTTTGAATCAGTCACCATCCATCTGTTGGCTTAATTAGTTTTACCAGTACCACTGTCACACCCTGAAATTTCCCAATTTCAGGATGTGAATAGAAAGAATAATTAAGCAACGAGTTTCACTCAATTTTAAAATTTTTCCAACATTTATTTTATTAACAGGAAATATAGTATAGGAAAAAAAAAGCCTTTGTTTGTTTTTCTGAATTAAATAAATGGTTATGTGTGAGTGTTGCATTCATGCCGATGCATCATAGTGTTTCCTGAGTGTAAAATGTTTTAAAATGCATCTAGATCATTTAGGTTCCTTTAAGAAATTTTCAGCTCTTTCTGAAATTTCATTCTCTTTCCTCTTGAGCTAAATCTATTTTATTAGAAGCCTTTGTAATGTTTCTCACGAACTTCAAATATTCTATTTGAACTCCTCTATTAATCATTAGTTTACTATATCGTATGAGCAATTTGCTATGTTTGTTATCTTTTGAAAATCCTATAAACAGTATCTGTAGTTATCCATATCTATTTGCACTATCTTTTGTTTTCCCCTTCCCTTTATTTTTCTTCTATTTCTTTTTCTTCCTACCATTGCTTCTTTGTCGAACCAAAGTGAAACTGCCCTGCACGTGAACGGGACCATTTTCCGTTTCTTTTGTTCCATCTTTTCCGTTTACTATTCTATAACCTTTGCCTCAATGACAAGTCGTCATGTATCTTATCTCCTATATATATCTGTAGACGAACATGAGTCCAAGCTGATCTGAGTTTAATTTGTTTCCAACAGGGACTCGATCTATTTGCAGCACGCACGTTGCGTGGCCTATAAACAGCAAGATACTTCTTCATTGGTTCTCTTTTCCATCTATCGTTGATCCATCGCGTGCCCTAGGTTCTTTGCGAGCCGCCGCCGTCGATCTCGTCCAAGGCCTGGAGCTGCGCCGCCTTTGCCGTGCACGAAGCCGCCGCCGCTCATATCCTAGCACTGCTGCGGTGTGCCGGGCTGGCCGGCGCCGTCTATCTCATCCGTCCGCCCCATCTCTGGAACGAGCTTCGTGTCCACCGGCCCTGCTGCAAGTTTCATCTGGCACATCACGAAGGCCATCCCGAGGTCGCCGTCGCCGAGTTGTTGCTTGAGGAGCACGTGCGTCGTCCAAGCTGAAGGTCGAACTCGATCAGCATCCGTCGTCCCCATCGAGTTTGGTCTCCAACCGTCACGTTCGTTGCCGTCGTCCATCGCTTGTCTTATTAGGTGAGAACACCAGCACGTTGGCAATCTCCTGTCTCGTTTTACTCTCATATCTCTCATGATCGATCTATAGGGTATAGGCCACTCTGTGGTCACATCACCTGCGTTGCCGAGCCAGCGTCGAGCCCGGCCGTCGTCGTCGTTGGTGAGATGACCTGCGCATGCACACGCCTCTGTCGTTCATCGTTTTTCTCTAATCCCTGCAGCTTTGCAATCTATGCTGCAGTGTTGCCTGCGCCCGTGCCCTGCCGAGCTAGCTGCTGCAGCTTGCGCTTGCCTCGCGCTGCATGTTGTTGCCTGCCTGTCAGTGGAAGATGCAAATTAACAAAGCCATGCACGCCTCGCCTGAATGCTAGCAAGCAAGAGAAGGTGACAATCAATTTGTTTATTCCTTAAATACTCGAGTGATGTCATGCTACATCATGCTTAGCAATGATGACTCTGTTTTCCTTATCTCCATGCACGTAAGCACCAGACATGTAATGTGTGCTTGTATGTGCAGCTAGTGAGCCATATCTTCCTTTTGATGACCGCCGGCGACGCCAACAGCAGAGCCGCCGTCCGCCCCTGTCCCTGGAATCGAACAGAGGTAGAAGAAGCTCTGTTCTTTTGCGATTAGGTCCCTGGAGAAACTTGTAATGAGTAGGTTAGTTTATGTGTCTTGCATCTTTTACCAGTAACCCCTTAGAACCTTTAGATCTTTTCAATCCAGATCCATCCATGCTCTTTTTCAGATATAACCTTGATCTTAGATCTATTCGTGAGCACTGTTTGGTGTGCCTTGCGAATCTTCTCTGTTAGCCCCTGAGATCTGCAGATATCACAACTAGATCCTTTCCATCTTGTTTAATCCACAGATCCTTTGTTTTAGCTCCGTTTTAATCCGTCCAAGTTGCGTTAGGTTCATAATGACATGAAGTACACGTTAGTAGTGAATTTTCTTCATGTTTGTTTTCTGAAAAATTAATTTAATATTAATTTTGATTAATGCCTAGTTAAACCTGCCTTTTCTAAATAAAAGCAATATAGTGGTATACACCGTTTTTCATAACCAATGTTAATTTGAATAATGATTATTTTACATGTTTTTGTAAATAAAATCTAATTAGATCTTTACCACGGTCTTTCATAAACCAAATGTTAATTTGTTTAATAATTAATTAACTTTTCTAATTAAAAGTTGATTAGGCTTTTAACACCGGCTTTCATAAATATATGTTAATTTGATTAATACCAATATAATGTTGTTTCAGTAATAAAAATATGATCCACTCGAATCATAAAGTTACGTTTAGATAATTCATATAGTTTATCTTTTCTAAATTAAATGTTTAATTGGTATAATCTATATATGAATTTTTATAAATAAAACTTGACTAGTTCTTTACACTGGTTTTATAAATAAAGTTTAATTTGCTTTAATTTCAACTTAGGGTATTTTCTTTATGAAATATCCTTTACATATCTTTTGCTAATATAAACCAAGCTCATAGTCTCTTGTTGTTTGATAAAAATCCCTCGATAGCTTTTGTCTCTTCAACCTTAGTTACGTTTTCAACGTTGCGTAACCATAGATTCGAGCCTATCCTTTAGTGCGCTCTTTTAAAGCTTTTCTTTTGATTGGTGCCTTGTTCTTAGTTGTACTTGTTTGTTTCCCTTGTATGTTTGTGCTCGATGTTTGCTTCGAGTAGAAGAAGGATCGTTGTTCACTTGCTTTGAAGATAAAGAGTTCCAAGAAAGCAAGAGCTAAAGAGCAGTAAGAGTAACTTTTTGTTGGAGAAAGGCAAGTGTCCCTAACCACCTTCTACCTATGTTTTATTTACAAGAATACTATGTTATAATTGGAACATGGAGTGACCACCCAGGAACCAGGTGCAACCACAAGACATATGGCTCTGTCTTGGCTAATTAGTTAGAAACTTTAGTGTGTGGTATGCTTTACCTGATAAGGGTTAGGGGGTGCCGGTAGTTGGTGTATAGCCCGGCCCTCAGGCTGATCTGCTCTGTGGTAGCTTCGCAGTCTCGAGAGAGGGTTATGCATTGCGCTGTCATGTAACCTAGCGAGCAGCCCATACTAGGGAATCTTTGTAAAGGCCTCGTAGTGAAACCTATGCCACTCACCTCGGAAGTGTTTAAGGGCCTTGCAAACCCGGGCATATATGGGGGACACGACTTGTGGGTAAAGTGTACAACCTCTGCAGAGTGTAAATCTAATCGATTAGCCGTGCTCTCGGTCATGGAGCGGCCTGGACCCTCACATGATTAATAAACTTAAAGATGGACTTTAAATCGTTTCTGGTTATTTCTTGTGGTCTTGCTGAGTACCAACCATAAGTGTACTCAACCTTGCTAAACTGCTGCTCAGAAGGAGAAGAGGTGTGAAGCTGTTGAAGATGGTGTTGTTGCTAGGCGTACGCAGCCCCCAGTCGTCTGCCTGTGAAGTTTGGTGCTTTCGTTTCCAGGATAAAGCGTAAATCTCTGATAATCTTTGTTTTCCTTACGTGATATTGTTTCTGTTATTCACTTATGTCAACTATATGCATGAAACTTGATCCTGGCATGCATATAGAACTGCATCTGGTTTTCTTTGGAAAAACGGGTGTGACAACCACCCATGTAATCAGACCATAATTAAAATATATATCCTGAATGTCAACTCAAGTTGGCATAGTCGTTAACCACCAAGCCGGGTAAACTAAGTTATCATCCGGTATTGTTGGGTTGGCATTAGTAAGAATGTAATATAGTACACCATGCATTCTGTGTGTTTCTTAGCTAGCTGGTATATTTCCTGAATCTTTTTGCCGCACGAATCAATCATTAATTTGAAGACGAGTCCTGATTAGTCTCATCTGCCGTGACACACATAACCTGGCATTCTCAATGTTCTCTATATAAACACGACCGTAGTTGATCACAACTTGTACAGCCACGCGGACTCGTGCTTCCATCTCCCACATCTGCGCCCGCAGAAAGAGGTAGAACACGAGACACGCTCTGCAAGGCATTTTGAAAGATCGTCAAGTCGGAGGAGTCATGGATGCTAGCGTGATCGTCCTGTCCATCGTGGTGCTACTGCTCGCGGTGGCGAGCGCCGTCCTGGGGTTCATCGCGGAGACCACAACGCTCAATGTAAGCAAACTACGTACAAGCTTTCATTTCCATTCTACTCGACTCTACTATATTTGTTGCGTGATGGATCGACGACGAACAATGTTGTTGCAGCCACTTGAAATCCACTACTCTGACTGGGTGTGCGTCTACCCCGCAAAGCCAGCATACGCGCTGGGGATATGCGCGGCGGCCCTGCTGGCGGCGGCCCAGATCATCGCGTCGGTGGCCGGCGTCTGCGGCTGCGTCAAGCCGCAGGGCGGCGGCGCTCTCAGTCCCAAGCGGAAGAAGCAGGCCGTCGGCTCCGCTGTCCTCTCATGGTGAATACTATCTCCAACCGTACGTCGAGGCGCGCGGCGACGTGTGCCATGGATATCGGAGCCTGCCTGCCTGTCGCTGACACCATCTCGTCTCCCCCCAAATGTGCTGCAGGATATTCGCGGTGGCGGCGCTGGCGTCCTACGCGCAAGGTGTGGAGTGGAACGCGGCCACGGCGCGCCCCGCCTCCACGGACGGGCGGTTCATCAAGTGCCAATACCTCATGGGCGCCGTCTTCAGGAGGGCGGCTCTGCTGGGCCTCGCCGCCGCCGTGCTCGGCATCTGCGCGTACGCCATTCTCCGCCAGCGACCTGCTGCTGCTGGGGACGAACCCAAGCCCGACGGACAGCAGCCGGCGGTCGGCGAGGCGCAGAACGCGCAGCAGTTCGCTGCTCCTCCTACTGCTCAGGTTCGACCATATTCGCAGGTCGTGTAGGCGCAACTACTGATGACACAAGAGTACAAGACACGATCGAGCAAGGTCTCGATCTGGGAGTCCCATTCCGAGCATTCGTTTTGCCTCTTTGTGTAACTATACACGCAATTACTGTACGTGCAATGTGAGTGTGCGCGCGCGAGACGTCGAATCTTTGGACGATATGTGGCATGTGCGTGTGTGGCGTGGTTTTATTTTGTAATGTGTTGTTTCTGCTCTCTTTGTAGAGAAAAGCATCATGTAAAGATTTAGTTGGATCATTTCAGAGAAAAAGGATTTAGCTTGATTCCATTTCCAAACCGATTAGTACAAGACTTCAAATATTTTTCAGCAGATTTTACATAACCGGTATTTCTTTTTATTTTTCTTTTTTTTTGAATGGTCACCTAGAGGAGCATCCTCACTTGAATTGTATTCAAATTGTGACAGACCACGTATCAACGGTCTCGGTATACGGGGCAAAAACCCTACAACGTTGGGTTACTTTGAAAAGCCGGGATAAAACCTCGATATATAGAGTACCAACCTAAACTAGGCCTCAACCAACATGTCCCATACAAGGACCAAGTTACAGCATAACCACGAATAAGAAAAACATCATATCCTAGCACAAGGGTGAATTGTGCACTACTAAGAAATCGACCTTTACATCATTTTTCTCAGCCATTGTACCAATTAAATTTGCACCCGATAATAAAAGGTGTATTAGTACCGAGTGGAAAGGTAGGACCCCGAGGCGCTCCCTGTGAGTCTGTGACCCCTTTTAGTGCCGGGTAGTACTAAAGAAACTCGAGGTGCAGTTCAGTAGATTGTGCGCCGCATCGTGTTTTTACATTTATATGGTGTTGCAATAGCCCAGGGCCGCATTATAACGAACTGACTATATAGGCAGTGGAAGTTAGAAAAGAATACGCCACCCTCATGTGGAGTGCCTACAAGCGTAGTATTGAAGATGCGACCAAGTGACATAAGGCTGTTCGGATGGTAGATTCAATAGTGTTTGGTTGATAGATTGGATAGTATTGTGTGAGAGAAAATAAGCCGAAACAAGTCGAAATAAGGCAAGACTAGACAAGCCGAACAGTCAAACTCGAAAGCACTTCCTGCTGGTGCATTCTGCTATTAACGAAGGAACAAAGTCAACGAAACTCTCACCAGTGAGATAAGGCCAGCAAGACAGTGACACAGACTTTGTTCGGCTTGCTTCTTCTACAGTATTGTTCTCTCAAAACAAATCCGTCGTACAAATCAGTCAGTAGTATTTTTCTTTCAGAACAAATCTGTCAGCACAAGATCTACCGAACAAAGTCACAAACATGGTTAGCACGAAGGAGGAGGTGTTGTGCTGGTAGCCTGGTACCTCCCGTACCCAGCTGACAATCAAGATTATCTGGAGACATCCGCCGGCTAATCAGGCTTCAAAGATACCCTACTAATCAGCAAGTTGACTTCAATTCATCCTTAAATTTGGCAAATGCACGCCACTGCCTCTTGCAACTTGCAAGTTGACTTCAGTTCTGAGTTGGAACTTGGGATGACCACTCGGCACCGGCAGCAAGCCACATTCTAGCTGTTAAATGTCTTCTGTTGCTCGATCAGACAAATCCCCGATTACGCATTCCACGAGCACGACCGTCATCTGCGCTATATATCCATTTCCCAACACTAGTCCATCAACCGTGTTCATGCACGGGCTAATAGTTTTAAAAACTATTATATTTAAAAATTATTTAGAAATTATACTCCTAACTAATATAAATATTGTTTATCTTCTACTCTCTCATTTTTTTCAATACATCATCATTATACTCATATAAATGTGTATCTATCTTTACCCTGTTGTGATTGATTTTTAACAATTAAATGATTTTATACATTTTTCATCCATATTCACACTTTTTTTGTCATTTTGTATCACAGCTTCACACATTGCGTTTAGCATAAAAATTAATATTTTCCATTTTTCTTCACATACATATATAAATGGTCTACATGGTGATACTTATCTCCATTAACTTACTATTTCTATTTCATCAATGACATAAATGAGTCATTTATAATCATTTATTAGTAAAGATTAGATCTGAGCATTCCACGGGCCGGGCCGGGTCGAAAAAAACCCGGTTTTTTCGGGCTGAGAAATCCTGCCCATGACCGTCCCATGAGATGTGTCGGGCCTCAGTTTTCAGGCCGGGCCCGGGCTTGGGCGGGCCGCCCGCGCATTTTATAGTGTAAAATAGCTAAAAACAGCATATCAGGCCGGGCTCGTGCCAAGATTTTTTTTTCGCGGGCTTCAAGATCTCTGCCCACGCCGGCCCAGTAAGGTCCGTGGGCAGGCCTGGCGCGGGCCGGGCTAAAAATGCTCAGGTATAGTAAAGATGGGGATGGTTCGGGTCGAACCAACAGTTTGCTGAATCGACCCAGAAAATAACTTCAAAAGGAGCCCTCCTCTAATCCATGAAGCTGCCAAGGTTCGACACCATCGATCCCAAGGATCGAGGGTCGAGGGGTTCGATCCACCTCCTGGTCGCTTCGTTACCTCGCACCATGGAAGAGTAGAGGCAGTCAACGCCAGGAGAGACAGGCGAAGGAAGGATGCTGCGGCAGCGTCGGAGGGTGGACACAGTTTAGCAGGGCCGGTACAGAGCGAGCACGGCGGATCGGAGCAGCGCAACCGCGTGACTGTGTGAGGTCGTGAGGGACGCGATATAGCGGGGACGAAGACGTGGCGCGCCTGGAGTAGAGCATAGCGACGACGTGGCCGGCGCAGCGAGGCCGAGCATTGTGACTGTGTTGTGAGCTCGTGGCACTCTCGTCGGCGTCCTTCTAGAAGGTCGTCATCGCCGCCAAGGGCGAATCCAACATGGGGGATGGGGGGCTAGAGCCCCCTACCCTCATAGATTCCATAGAAGCCCTCCCCCCTACAAATTTCATACATAGGTGAAGTGGAGGGAGAAGAAAAGAAGGAGGAAGAAGAAGGAAAAGAGAAGGAAGAAGAGGAGGAAGAAGATGAGCCCCCCCTAGAATTTCATCTTGTATCCGCCACTGATCGCCGCATTCATCCAGCAGCAGGAGGCGGCGGCGGACGGCGTGGTCGGAGCCGGCGGGCGTCGCTAGCCGGTGGAGTGGAGCTCAATTCCGGCTCAGCACTGGAGTAGCTTGTCAAGACGGGGGAGGGGCTCGCAGCGGAGATATTGACGGAGAAGGCATAGTTTAGATGTGTAGCGTCGGTCCCCGCCAATACGCCATGAAGCGTAGGCGTAGTTGTCATCGGCAAGCCAGCCGTCGTCCAGCAGTCGTCGTCTGCGCACACCGCCTCGCTGGCTATCCGCGTCCGCAATGCCTGCCACAGCTATGAGGAGCTCTCATAGATCGCCGATGTTCGAGTCCGTGATGGTCGGCATGGGCGGGCATACCGCCGCTGGTGGCGCCTTCAGCCTGCTATCAAGGAAGTTCGCGCATGCTCGCCACCGACAATGTCACAAACGACTGTCGAGCAGCACGAAGCGTAGGCGTGAACGTCATCTTTACGTAAGTATGCTAGCAGGCCATAAGAGTGCTCCACGCTTAAAGACTTGTGATATGGGTCGACCCGTGATATCCGTCGGAGCAAGCTAATGTGAAAATGGATTGATCTGGTGCTCCTATACCAGCCGAGTGGATGGATGGATCGATTATGGTTCGACCCGTGGTTGAACCACGCCCATCTATATTTACTAGTTTACTTTTCGACATTTTTTTGTGATGCACATGAAGATGTAAACTAGGATAGATTTAGGTGTTTACTTTATGTTTTGATGACAAATATTTAGATAATTTAGATACAAATTAGAATAACATTTTAAGTTATGATTTGTAATGATATGCATGAGTAAATTGGATGAAGATTATGGGGTTACTTTAGATATTTTTATAATGGTAGAGGTTAGTAATTTAGATGTAGATTTAGAGTTTACTTTAGAATATTATCACAATGTTAGTGATTGGTATTTTTTTAGAAAATATAATAGACCAATTATTATGATTAGTATAGTTTACATGATCGATGTTTGGCATTTATGTTTTTTTTAGATTTTTAGGATATGTTTTTTCCCTAAAAATCATGTGAAAACTATTTAATGTTATGGTCATGTTACTACAAGACTATTACCTTGAGCTACCTCTTATTTTGTTAATATTTGAACTCGATACTTATATTGCTATATTTATAATCTTTAACTCTTCACTTATGATCTTGAATTTATTTAATGTATCCTAAGTTCGAGCTATAATTTTAACATAGAAATCTATATTTTTATCACGACCTCTCTATTTTTTAAGAATGGTGACACACATATCATGCGTGTATACCTTAATTATTATATAACATATAAATGTAAGAAATAGATGATTTAGAATCATATATTGGAGTATATTTTAAAGTAAGGTGATTTGGTAAAACTTTAAGGTTACCTCATGTTATTTTTAATAATGGCATATTTGATGCAAATTTATATTTGAAGTTATTTTTTTAGTATTAGTGGCAAGCAATTTACTTGCAAATTTAGGGTGTTATTAAACTATTTTATAATGGTATAAGTAGGTAATTTTGATGAAGATGGGGAGTTCACTTTAGTTTATTTTATATAATGGCAGAAGTGAATAATTTAGATATAGATTTAAGAGCCCATTTTAGGTTGTAATTTCTAGAAAATATAGTAGATCAATGTCTATGATGATTTAGAGTGTTCACCTAAGATTCTAGGCTCGTGGCTTCACCTGGACAATTCAAAAGGAGTTTTCAGATAGTAAGGGTCCGTTTGGCACGGCTCCGCCAGCGGCTCCCGAAGCTGTTTTGGGCGGAACCGTGCCAAAGGGCCTCCGAAAACAGCTCCGTCGGGGGAGCACCTCGGGAACCCCGACTCTGGAGCGGGGAGGTCGGGGGGGGGGGAGCTGGAAAAACCAGCTCCCCCGCAGCTCCTGTGGCTCCGCCCCTCCTTTGTCAGGTCTGCCCCCGGCAGTTGGAGAGGCGCGGGAAGGAGGCCGTCGGTTGGGCGCGGGAAGGAGGCCGACAGCGTACCTGACAAGGGCGGCGGCGGTCTGATCCGGGGCGGAGGAGCTCGATCCGACGCGTTGGAGGCCCGATCCGGCGGCTGCGAGCTCGATCCGGTGCGGTGATGGCGGCGGTGGATCCGACGCGGTGGTGGTGGCGGTGGATCCGGCGCGGTGGCCGACGGCGGTGGATCCGGCACGGTGGCCGCCGCCACCCCAAAGCACTGCCGCTGCCCTTTCCCCACCGCCGCTCCTCACTACCGAGCGAGCAGAGGAGCGAGCGGAGGGGAAAGGGGAGAGGCAGCCGGGGGAGGGGCGCCGCGGGGAGGAGCGCAGGCGCGGTTGAGGCGGCCGGAGCCGGCGCGGTGGAGGAGAAGGAGCGGCGCGGGAAGGAGAGGGAGAGGAGAGAAGGAGCGGCGTGGGGGAGAGAAAGGGAGGAGAAGGAGAGGAGCGCGGGGAGAGAAAGGAGAAGGGGAAAAGAAAAAGAGAGAAGGGGAGGAGAAAAAAGGGAAGCGGAAAAGAAAAAAGAAAAGAGGAGAAAAAGAGAGAAAGAGAGGAGAAAAAAGAGAGGGGCGGGGGAGAAAAAAGAAAAGAAGAGAAAAAAGGAGAAGGGGAAAAGGAAAAAGAAAATAGGAGAAAAGGAGAGAAGAGAAAAAAAAAGAAAAGGAAGGGCATTACAGACTTTTCACTGTCTTATCCACCTCACACAGCTGTTGACACATCTTATCCTATATATTTATAAGTCAACTAAACATGAGAAAAGAGCATAAATGTTAATATCAACTTAGAATAGGGTGCCACTAACAGTTTTTCTGGAGATTCTTCCACCTCAACGTGACTTGGCACCCAAGAAAGAAGCATCTAGAAGAAGCGACGGACCACCTGGCCGAAGTGGGCCCCGAGGGGGGCCCACCCCAGCCCGATCGGCCTGGTGGTGGGGCCGGTCGGCCTCCCCCGGGCGCCACCTCAGCCCTACTTCCAGAAGGTTCTTCCACCGCCTATGAGGATCAATCTAAACCACTCGTTAGGTCGGTTTGATCAAACGGCGCACGTCTACCCCTCAGGGCTATATAAGCAGCCCCCCTGCCCCCTGGCAGAGGCATCTGGAAACCTGAGTTTGCATATACCAAATCAAGTCATCAAGTCAGAGATAATACGCCCTAGAAACACCATATAGCAGAGTAGCTAGCTAGTCTAGATCTAGGAGGAGGCAAGACGTCTACTTGGCTCCTGATCGTCTAGAGGCTGATCGAGATACTGATCTAGCTTCGCTCTTGTAAGTTCTTATCTAGTTCCTTACATTTGTTATACAGACATATGTTCTTATCAATGATTATATTCGACATTATATGCTTTGGTGTTTTTTATGATTACATGTTTAGCATAGTTGATTTGCCTTTATATTCATGTATGGAGTCGTATAGCCCTCACCTAGATCATTTGTTAACATGGGTGAACAGTAAAGACAGTGTAAGCGTGGTGCTTATATTGTATTTATCTGCGATTGCACCCTATATGCCGGGTCGTGTGGTAGATCTTGGTGGTGACAGCACTATTGAGTCCTTCGCAGTCAACCCCCGTGTATAGGACTAGTGGAGCCTTATACTATTTGGGTTGTTTCAAGTTTCGGCCTTGATCCTCCTGGATAGTCTCCCCATGCATTAATATAATAGTTCTTCTTCCATGATTGTTAAATGTTTGCACTAATCATAGTTTGCATTGACATATAGTTTAGAGTTACCGAGGAGTATCCTCTCTAACTAGACTTTGCTATGTTTCTCTTGCTATAATGACACTTTCTAGCTGCTCATGATGTTATGACTTGAACAATGCTATCAATATCTTTATCTTTATGTGACTTACCCCTGTTTATAGCAATTGATATATTTTGGCCACTCTACATTATAAAACTGAGAGATGAGCATGTATTAGCTATTATGGATTAGAAAGACTTCTTTCCCTGTGGTAGAATATAAATACGATACCTGGTTTTACTCCTGGTTAAAATGCTACAATGGTATATTCATATCTGTGCGCTTGCGGATTCCCTGTTTATATATATCTTCTTTTCTAGAGATCCAAGGCATATGTAAGAGTACCATATCCATGCGTTTTCTGGCACACCTGTCAGGGCTGACAACCTATATCGAGTTGTGCTATGAATCGTGTCGGAGTTCACCTTTTAGTTTAATCTGAAAGTAACATCTGATATACACTTAGCATCATGTTAAGATATACCTTTGCATTTCTGGTGCCGTCGATAGAGATGGATCTTATATCCGTTTCTAGTCGATGACGTTAGCAATGTCAACAAGCATTTTTGGCGCCGTTGCCGGGGAAAGAAAGTCTATAGTCTAGATGAAAAAGTTTCAGTAATAGCATGCATGCATCTCTCACACATAATGTATCGAGAACCCAAATTATCATTACTTAAACAGGCTTACCCTTGTTCTTTCCACTTTTGTCTATCTTATTTCAGGGTAATGTATGAATAAGAATCTTCCAGAAAACTTCGTTTCAGATCCAGAGAAAATCTTAAGGAAGGCAAGGTCAAAGCTCAGGTCTCCTGATTCTCGGCCCACGACTTCTGCCTTGGGAGATTAACAGCGCGAAGCTTAACACCCACGTTTGAAGTAATGGCAAACAAGTCCCTACACGAATACTCCACACCGACCCCGGACAACATTCGTACTGGTCCGACAATCGCTGTAGGAAATGCTGCTTTTGAGCTCAAGCCTGCACTGATCAACATGGTACAAGCTAGCCAATTTTGTGGAAAAGCTCATGAAGATGCCAACAAACACCTTCAACATTTCTTGGAGATATGTAGCACATTCACGATCAAAGATGTGCCAAGTGATGCAGTCCTACTTCATTTATTCCCATTCTCATTATTGGGGCGAGCGAAGCAATGGTTTTACTCCAACAAAGACAAATTTACAACTTGGACATTGTGTTCTACTGCCTTTCTGGCAAAGTTCTTTCCTATAGGCAAAACTAATGCCTTACGGGGGAAAATTTCGAGTTTCCAGTAGCAACACGAGGAATCTGTTCCTGAAGCATGGGAGCGCTTTCAAGACTACATTTCAGAATGCCCACATCATGGAATGGAAAACTGGTTGCTCTTGCAGACCTTCTACCACGGGCTCTCTACCAACACCCGTGAAACGATGGATGCTGCAGCTAGAGGTGCTTTCCTGTCCCTTACACTTACTCAAGCTACTAACCTTGTGGAAAAGATGACGTCTAATCAAGCTTGGAACGAGGAACGTCAACCCCGCAAGAAAGAAAGAGGAATGCACCAGCTCAAGGAGGTAGACATGCTGTCTGCCAAAATGGATTTACTGATGAAGAGGCTTGAAGACAAAGCCCCTGAGAAGAAGGAAGTCATGCAACTCTTCGAATCCCGCATGACCTGTGAAGAGTGTGGAAACACTAGACACTCAGGGAGTCAATGCCCTCAGCTGGAGGATGACGTGAACTACATCAACAATAACAACCAATATCGTCCCCAGCAGAATCAAGGATGGACTCAGCAGAGGACTAACTACCCAGGTAACTATTCAGGTAATTATCAAGGTAATAATTCTTCTAATAATTTCTCACCTTTAAGAGACTTAGTCCAAAACCAGGGTAGAATTATGGATAATCTGTCTAAGAAGTTAGCTTCCAATGATAAAATACTAGAAACTATTAGTAATAAAATGGAAAGCTTTTCTTCTGCCATCAAGAACCAACATAGCTTTAATAAAATGCTAGAATCTCAGATTTCTCAGCTGGCATCATCTGTTCTCACGGCTAACCCAGGTAAGATTCCGGGCCAGCCGGAAGAATTAGAATCTGCAAATCTTGTCGATATCTATTCTGCAGATCTGTGTTCGAGTAAGACAGAAGAAGGCCCAAGATGGACTGACTAGGGCATGCCCGCCAAAAGAGGAGATCCAGGAAGGCCCGTCATCACCATCACTATTGGAGCCTACACCTTCAAGAATGCACTTTGTGACTTTGGGTTTAGCGTCAACATAATGCCTAAGGTAATATATAAGAAAATCAATAGTTCACCTTTATTGTATACAACCATGTGCTTGCAGCTTGCAGACCTGTCACTATGCTACCCCGAGGGCACCCTAGACGACGTATGTCTGGGGGTAGGACGCTCCTACGTGGCTGCCGACTTCGTTGTTGTCAAGACTGGGGGAAGTGAGAACGCTCCAATCATTTTGGGACGTCCTTTCCTTGCCACAGCCAAAGCCATCATCTACGCCGACGCCGCTAAGATCGTCTTCACCATCAATGGGAGGAAGGAGAGATTCAATTTCAAGAACAAGATCCTAAAAGCTCCTGCACACCCCCGATATCCTTACCCCCAAGAACACGAGCCAGTTGTCGAGAAGAAGAGAAGAGATAGAAGGAGGAATAAGAAGAATAATCGACCTCAACCGCATGTGGAGGAAGTTTGGATGATCAACACGATTCAATCAGAGAATGAGAACCTGTTCCCTTCACCATTACTGCCAAAGCTTGAAGACCCTGGAGTTCCATCAATCCACTACTCCATCAATCAATGGAACTTCCAGCGAGTTGTCTGCGACACGGGATCGGGGACCAACCTAATGTCTAAGGTAACCTACGAATTAATATATGATGACCTGCCTTTGTATTCCACATATATAATGTTGCAGATGGCGGATCAATCAAAACGGTTCCCGGAAGGAATTGCACGAGATGTACCTGTCAAGATAAAGGACCACTATGTCCTGACTGACTTTTTAGTAATAGACATGGGAGATGAGCAAGATCCTCCCATCGTGCTTGGAAGACCGTTCCTGAACACAACAAGAGCAATCATCTACATCAGGACTGGCGAGATCCACTTCCAGTTCAGAACTAAAAAGGTATGCTGCTACTTCAATACTTATACTGATCCTGAGCAGCCCAAGAAGAACAAGACGCGGAGACGCCTTCAGAAATTACAACGCAAGCTGAGCACAAAGTTGACGGATGTCAAGAACATTGAAGAAGAGATCAAGGAGAAGTCCGCTCAGCTTCTACCAGCCCAGTATTCTGAACCTGTTACTCCAGAAAGGTCTCCACCGAAGAAACAAGTTTGGAGGAAGAAAGATCAAAATACACCTTCGGAAGACCAATCACTACCCGCGTCATCAACTGATCAATCAATGGCCACTACATCTACGCCATGGGAGTAAGTACTCTAAACTCTCGCCGAGAGGTAACTCGGTATTTATCTTTATATTCTGCACTGCATATTTAGATTAGCATGTTTATTTCCCTATACCTGCATTGAAAAAAAATCATAAAAATATTTTCTGCTTTTGCATTCTTTAAGGCTCCATGTACTCCGTACCGTGGCGGCATAAAAAAATAAATAAAAAAAATTGTATTCACATGTTTTTGTTTTAGCATCCCTTTTGCATATAAAAAACCCCAAAAAGAAGTGGGCACATGAAGGCTCACAGTATAATCCTATAATTTGTTCCTTCGGGTATGTGCGAGACTAATATTTACAGGGAGAATTTAATAAGGACCTCAAGGCAAACAAGTTCCAAGGATGAATCAAGAATCACTTCAAGATCCAGCTTGGGGGAGAGCACCCCCAGTTATCACGATAAGTATCACTATCCCATGTTTTTAGCTAGTTATTTGAGTATTAGTTAAAAGTCTTAGTTTGAATAAAATGCTAGAGTCTGCTAGTTGGCTTTTCTCTTTAATAATGATCTTGATGATATATGCTTGGAGATGATGAATAGTTGCTCTGCAGTAATTTCTTTTAAAAGTGCTTAGTTTTCAGACCTAGATTCTCCTGAAGCTTAAATGCTTAATTTGCTCTAAACCTAAAACCTGTGCAAGTACATGCTTAATCTGAGTCTAGGCTTTGAAAGATGATTCATGAAAAGTTGAGTTGCTATTGATCATTTTCCTAGAGAAGCTTGATTCCTGGATTTATCTTAAAAATCATGAAATTTTATATGATGAGTTCCTGTGTCTATGATCCTTAAGAGCTTGTCATACACATCAAGATCATTCCATTCCACCATTTATGCTGCTTCTGACATGGAAGTACGCATTTTTCATCAAGCCATATAGCTCATACAACTCTAGGATATATCTCTCTCAATGTTAAAAAGGATTCTGGGGCTACATTCGAAAAAAAAGAGAGAGAGGAAAAAGTGAGAAGAGAGAGGGAGAGAAAAGGACAAGTGTCATACTAGGCGAGAAGGGCCTACCTCCATAAAATAAATTTAGAGATGAATAATGGACACGTGTCCGAGGGCGAGTAGAGCCCACATCTCTAAGGAGAGAGAAAAATGGACAAAAGTCCGGGGCGAGTAGAGCCCACCTCTCCAAGAATGGAAAGCCCAGATCTTAAAAATCTTAGAAAGAGAGATATAGTCCAAGAGCTATGCTAAAAGGCTTACCACCTTTCACCCTCATCCATCCAACACTATCATCCATATCTTGCCAAGTGTGACTCCATGCTTGAGAAGGTCATACACAGGATCTCTGAGTTTTATCTGAAAAATGTGCAAACCCCCAGGATGATAGCTGATCAAAGAATTTGAGATATACTGTTTGACTTGATTGTTTTGTCTTTTATTTCCCTCAGGGCTATATAAGCAGCCCCCCTGCCCCCTGGCAGAGGCATCTGGAAACCTGAGTTTGCATATACCAAATCAAGTCATCAAGTCAGAGATAATACGCCCTAGAAACACCATATAGCAGAGTAGCTAGCTAGTCTAGATCTAGGAGGAGGCAAGACGTCTACTTGGCTCCTGATCGTCTAGAGGCTGATCGAGATACTGATCTAGCTTCGCTCTTGTAAGTTCTTATCTAGTTCCTTACATTTGTTATACAGACATATGTTCTTATCAATGATTATATTCGACATTATATGCTTTGGTGTTTTTTATGATTACATGTTTAGCATAGTTGATTTGCCTTTATATTCATGTATGGAGTCGTATAGCCCTCACCTAGATCATTTGTTAACATGGGTGAACGGTAAAGACAGTGTAAGCGTGGTGCTTATATTGTATTTATCTGCGATTGCACCCTATATGCCGGGTCGTGTGGTAGATCTTGGTGGTGACAGCACTATTGAGTCCTTCGCAGTCAACCCCCGTGTATAGGACTAGTGGAGCCTTATACTGTTTGGGTTGTTTCAAGTTTCGGCCTTGATCCTCCTGGATAGTCTCCCCATGCATTAATATAATAGTTCTTCTTCCATGATTGTTAAATGTTTGCACTAATCATAGTTTGCATTGACATATAGTTTAGAGTTACCGAGGAGTATCCTCTCTAACTAGACTTTGCTATGTTTCTCTTGCTATAATAACACTTTCTAGCTGCTCATGATGTTATGACTTGAACAATGCTATCAATATCTTTATCTTTATGTGACTTACCCCTGTTTATAGCAATTGATATATTTTGGCCACTCTACATTATAAAACTGAGAGATGAGCATGTATTAGCTATTATGGATTAGAAAGACTTCTTTCCCTGTGGTAGAATATAAATACGATACCTGGTTTTACTCCTGGTTAAAATGCTACAATGGTATATTCATATCTGTGCGCTTGCGGATTCCCTGTTTATATATATCTTCTTTTCTAGAGATCCAAGGCATATGTAAGAGTACCATATCCATGCGTTTTCTGGCACACCTGTCAGGGCTGACAACCTATATCGAGTTGTGCTATGAATCGTGTCGGAGTTCACCTTTTAGTTTAATCTGAAAGCAACATCTGATATACACTTAGCATCATGTTAAGATATACATTTGCATTTCTGGTGCCGTCGATAGAGATGGATCTTATATCTGTTTCTAGTCGATGACGTTAGCAATGTCAACAACAGCCAGGAGAAGCTGTTTTGCCAAACGTTTTCCCAAAACGTATTCAGCTCCACCGAAGAATCCGCTCCACCAGCGCCACAGCCGGAGCCGGAGGCGTGCCAAACACACCCTAATAGTAAGATAAGATAAGCAAGAATTGCGAAATATCTCTTTCTACCTACGAAATTCTTGTTAACATAGCCCTTATGTATAATCTCATTGCTACTAATTTAGCCCGTGTTGTCAGGTGTCACCAATGTCAACTCTCCAATTAGTAGCGTGCGTAGCCACCACGTCGTTTCGTTGAACCCGAGTACACTATGTTATCCGCAGGCGGCCTCTGGGTGGGTTGATCATTTTGGCAAATGTTATTTATGCACTGCGTGTGTTTTGTTTAAGGAAGACCGCCGCCTTTGTTAACTTTTTTTTAAAGACGTGCAAAGCACGTTTTTCATTAAGAGGAGAGAGTTTTACAAAACGCAATTTTAGGAGAACCCCTAAAGAGCCGAGAACCAAAAACAATAACAAGAAAGAAAGAGAGAGGAGGGGGGCACCACACCAGCACTACAGAAGGGGGAACACACGGCAACACAAATGCCTGCGGGGAAGAGGTACATCCAGGAAACACGCACACCAAAGGTAGCCTACAGCTCGGAGGCAGCGGAGGCAAATGTAGCGGTCTTGCAAAACGACGCCTTCAGGAAGGAAGCAGCACCGCCGCCGTCGTCGTCTGCCCGCCCATGAATGGGTAGGCCAAGTCTTCACCTGGCAGACCAAAGGCGATGGAGGCAATCACAACGCCCCCAACAGGGTAATTACGCAAGGATGTGCAACCGCTGCGAGCACTAGCAAGCGCTAGGCAAGGCTTTCGCCCAAGATCTCCAAGGCCAACAACAACACTGCCAGCCGCCGGAACCAAAGTGGGAGACCAAGCAACAGGAACCGCAGCGTGTGTCTGAGATGATGGCAACAAGGAACAACCGCAGGCACAAGGTAGGAAAAACAGACGACCAGAGGGGGGAGGGGGGAGCAGGGGCGACGGCAAAGAGGGATACCTACGGCGGGGGGAGGGGGGAGGGGGCGCTCCTCCAACCCGGGCGACGAAGGGGGAGGCTGCACTGCCGCAGCTCACGCAGAACGCCAAAGCAGCGGAACCAGATCCGTCGGGAGGTGTCAGGCCCGCCACGGACAGCCACGTCGCCGGCCGGCCGCGGAGGGAAGGGGGGTGCGGTGGGGAGGGCACCTCCCTCCCGACCCGCCGCCCGCACCTGCACCCACGCCAAGAGGGGGAGGGGCGCCGGGTGCCGGAGCGGAACGGCCGCCAGCGGGGAGCCACGTCAGCGACGCCGCAGCCGGCAGGGGGAAGGGACGGCCGCAGACGACGACGAGGAGGCGCCGCCGGGGACGGGTCGTCGGCGGGGACGTAGGAGCGGACGGGCCTGGCGTTCTCGGAAGAGGAGGCGCCGGGGCCGGTGAGGCTGCAGAGGCTGGGGCGGTGCGAGCCGGCGCCGAGAGGCCGTCGCAGGAAGGGTCGGAGGTAGCACGAGGAGGAGGACGAGGGGCGCGAAGTCGGGGCGGGGCGACGCGGCGGCAGCGGACCACAGGGCAGGCCCCGTCGGCGAGGCGTGGTTGCCGGTGGCGAGGGAGCGCCAGGGGGGTCGAGGACGACGTCGACGATGACGAGGAGCACCGAGGTGGGGTCGCTGGCGGGGGCCGGCTGGGTCGGAAGAGGCGCAGCAGGTCAGAGGAGACGCAGCAGGCCGACGGGCAACGGCCGCGTCCACGAGCGGCACCCTCGCCACGGCGCGCGAGGAGACCGACGAGGGGCGTGCGAGCGCGACGGACGGAGAGGCCGGCGCCGAAGGGGAGGGGCCGCCGGCGGGCCCAACCCTAGATCTGGATCTAGGGTTGGGGGGAGCAGGAGGTGGGGGGAGAATGGAGGGGGAAGGGGGACGGGGCGGCGCCGCAAGCCCGGGAGACGAAGCGGCCCCGGCGATGCCGTGGCCGGCCGTCGAGGAAGGGGGAGGGCGGCGGACGGCACCGGAGGGTGACGGCTGGTGTGGTGGGGAGAAAGGAGGGAGGGAAGGGGAAAGAGGAGGAGGAAGGTGGGGGAGCTAGAGTGGGTGGCCGCCGCCGCCACACGCACGCCGGCGGCGACGACGGCGGCCGGCGGGGGCCGCGCGGGGGGGGGGCTGGGAGGCGGGCGGGCGGGGCACCCCTGGGTCGCCCAAGGAGGACGACGCGGGGGTCCTGTTCAAGAATTTTTAAGAAATTGCTTGGTCCCTTTGTTAACGTTTAATGTTTGTCTTATGATGATGTGCCTGATATATAATTATTAGCATCATTCGTCGTGACGTAGCCAAACGCTCTCTCCACGTTAATTACGTTCTCTCTATATAAACATGAGCACGTACATTTGGTCGCCACCAGCAGCAGTGCACCCAGCAGCCATCTCATCGTCTCCCATATACTATCGACAATTCGACATCCCTGAGAGAGGAAGCGAAGCGCATAGGACGGGATCGATGGATGTGGGCGTGATCGTCCTGACCCTTGTGGTGGGGTTGTTCGGGGTGGCGAGCGCCGTGCTGGGGTTCATCGCCGAGCGCACAAAGCTTACGGTAAGCACAGCTAGCAACAATCCCTCTTCCACTCTTGGTCTCTACTTGTTTGCTCAAACGGCATTCGCATTGCGATGGTGGATGACTCTGTTCTTGCAGTGGGATGACATCGTCATCTACAGGTACGACGAAGAGTGTGACTACCCGGCCAACCCGGCTTACCTGCTGTCCATAATCGCGATCCCGCTGCTGGCGGTAGCCATGATCATCGCCTCCCTGGCCGGTGGCTGCTGCGGCTGCTGCAGGCCGCGCCACGGCGCCTCCGAATCCAAGCGGATCGTCGGCATCATCGCCGCCGTCCTCTCATGGTGAGTAACGATTAACCAACGACGAATGCCCTCTCATAGAGTCACGTTCGTTCCAGAGACGGCCGAACACGAGACCGGTGATACTGATTTTGTTTGTGCAGGATCGCGGCGCTGCTGGCGGGGGCGTTCTACGCGAACGGCGCGGTGTGGAACTTCCCCATCACAAGGTACGGCATCACGTGGTGCAGGCTCGTCAGGGACGGCTACTTCAGGCGGCCAGCCCTGCTGAGCCTCGCCGCCACGGCGCTCGCCATCCTGTCGTACATCATGCTCCGCGCGCGGGCGCCGGATGCCAGCAGGCCGTCGACGGCGCCGGAAGCAGGGCCCTCCGAACCCAAGCGGCAACAACCACCGATTGGGGAAGCGGTCCTGGTTCCCCCGGAGCCTCAGTGGCCCTGTTCTTCTCAGGGGCACAGGCAGGCGCAGCAGCCGCTTCCGGAGCGGCGTGTGGCAGGTCCCAGTTGGACGCCGTACCAACAGGTCGCTACTCCCCCTCGGCGTCAAGCACAGCCAGCGGTGGAAATGGTGATGGCTTGAAAGAAGGCACGGCATCCCTACTAGTGTTGAAGGCTTGGAGCGGATGTGAGTGCAAGGTTCCTGGGTGTGTGTTCCAAAGTTCCAACGCCTGTGTTATGTGCCAGTACGTGTGTGTGATTCTTTGGATGACCTTCGTTCTACCATGTTATGTCTTGTGTCCAATCTGGAAGAAAAGCATACAAATTTGAAGGGGGGAAAGGCCCGGACAGCACCCGAATTTGTCATGTTGATTCATCGATCTTATGTAACGCTCCTATTTTCCCACTCGCCGTTTAACATTATCATCGTCTTCATAACATTTGCTCAAACCAACTCTGACGATCCCCCCCCCCCCCCCCCCCACGCCCAAATGTCCAAACCTCCTCTGCACCCACTCAATTTCATTTCTGGGCTTCTTAGGCAGGGTGGCAGGGCAACGGCCATGGGCCCATAGAGCTGGGGGGCCAAATATAATATATGTAATTACTAATTAGTATTTAGTAATTAGTAGCCCCATAGCAAACCAGCCCACTTCTATCTATGAATTCTAATTCTTTTGTCCATGGAAATGGATTATTCCATGAATTTCTCAAAACCAGGCTTATCAAAATGCAAAATCTAGCGAATGGGCTTGTAGTCCAATGGTATGACGGTCCAGTGGGACGCTACTCACCAGGGTTCAAATCCTGGTGCTCGCACCTTTTCCTGGATTTATTCCGGGATTTTTCGGCGTTATGCATTACGTGGTAAGCGACGTTCCCGTCGACGACGAGGCGCCAGTGGTGACTTCGAGAATCTCCAGATCTGCCGGTGCTCAGTCCTTCGGAGGTGCTCATAGGGGTAGGGTTTGCGTACGTTTCATAGGGGTGAGTGTGCGTGCGTGTTGTGAGCGTCTGCGTTGTACTGTGTAATCTCAAAAAAAATGCAAAATCTAAGACTACTAATAAAATAAGAAAAAAATTCGAACGATTAAATTACTTCTCCCGAATATCAACTGATTAATTTCTTATAACGTACTCTATTTTTCTTAGCCAAATAAGCCAGCAAACATTGACGTTTTCCCAAAAGTCTTCGTAGACCTCTTTCCAATGAAAAATCTTTTTTGTGTAATTCCAAATGTGAAGCAAGTCTCCGTATCTTATGGGTGCTCAGAAAAGAAAAGAAAGCAAGCAACGAGAACAGTTCGCTGAATTATATATAATGCTACTTCAACAGGCTCTTTCTTCTTGCCTGCCCAAGGGCCCTTGAATTTGTAGAGCCGGCCCTGCCCACCATTGTCTTCGATGGCTTTCGGCTGTTGAATCTGATACCATATTACCATAATGATCTAGTGAAGCATGAAACTCCTGGGTACTACCCAACTGGCGGTTCTCCCCCTTCCTGTGGATGGTTGCTTAACGGCTGCCTCACTGCCACCCCACCATGAGCCTACTCTTGCATCCCTTTTAAGTCCAAGTACTTCAGTGAAAACACAAACTCCTAAACTATAGTCTTGGTTCCTTCCTCTTCGACCATATTTGCTTTTCTTGTTAATGACCATGAAGCGAAGTGTCAATCTGGCGTGCAGGGAGGTATTGGTATTCTGTCCCCGCACGCCTAAGTGGAGGTCTTTAACTTGATGATAACTTGAGAACTTGCTGCAGGCGCCTGTGTCTCCCATCTGTGGCTAACCTTGGTTATTGGGTTCACCTTGGTGAACCAATTGGATGGTAGTGAATCGATTAATGTGAGGTTTAATCCTCAATGTTGCCAACATTCATTGGTCTCAACCCTCCAATTGGTTTGCCTTGGGCCTCTACCACCTTTTGCGATATTTTTGTGCTTGGCGTAGCTCGGTCGCTATGTTTATTGTGTGTTGTTTGATTTAGCTTCTCCTTTGTCGAGTGAGCGTGAGTTGTGATTTAATTATTTGTGATTTCGCTTTTCCAAGTTGTATCCTGATCGCGAACATCCAGTGGAAGGGGTGTTCGCTTGATCTTGTAATGCCTCTCTTTGAGAAATGAATATTCAGATGAGTCCTTGCTCTTCAAAAGAAACTAATCTTGGCATTGGCAGGACCACCTTTCAAGCCCTAGTACTTGTGTCATTGTGTGAGGATCAAAATTCTCCAATTATAACTTTGACCGGCCTGCCAGAGATGGAGTAGAGGGTGGAGATTGGAGAAACAAGAAAAAAAAATAGGTGCCCACAAGATAAGAAACAGTTGGCTTGAATTGACTTCTGTATGATTTTTATTTTATTTTTTCAGAATTCACAAGTCCCATACATGCTTCGTTGCTATAGAGGTGCTCATTTCTTGATTTGATCTCAAATGGAAGTCTTTTCATGACCCAAATCTGGTACAAACTCTCGCTTGTGTCTACTGCTTAGCACGTTTTGAGAAACGGATTGGTACTGCAAATCTGCAATGCGGCCTAAAGGTCATTTTATTTTGGACGGACAATGCACAAATGAAGGATCGAAAGCCACAGACGAAGTTGCAGCTTAGATTTCTGAAATATTAATACACGATGTGAATGCACCAAGACGTTTCGCCAAATTTCTTTATTGACGTTGCAATTTCTTAGGTCCCTTGTTTTGTCAGTTTTGTTGCAGGCGACAAACAAAGGATTGCTCTATTTTTTTCCGAACAACCCAAGGATTGATGTACTGGACTACAAACATGATGGGATGTTTGCCTTTATTTCGTTTGCAAACTGGGATTTACATTCATACTTTCCACACAAACAAAAGCTCTACGCAGTAGTACAAACATAAGGCGAGCGGTATCAGTCACCTTCACCTTCAGAGCCCGGAGCCGCAGAAGGGGCAGAAACGGAACTGCGGGTCGACGGCGCGGCTGCACGCGCCGCACCGGGCCTCCCGGGGCAGCAGCGACGACGGGCCCGGCTCGGCGCCGAGGGAACCCGGCGCGAGGAGGCCGCACTCGCGGCAGAGGTAGGCGGGGTCCTTCCCGGGCCACCGCCAGACGGGGACGAAGAAGAGCTTGAGCACCTTCTCCGTCTCTTGCGGCCCGCTCCTGCTCGTAGAATGATGATGGTACTCAGCTCAGTTGGTACTCTTCAGCTGAGTACCAATTGACTTCTTGTAGAATGTTTGCGTTCCAGAAGAGCTAGCTTACAAGTGTTTGTGTTCCAGAAGAGCTGAGTACCAATTGCATCTCTCGTGGGTAGCGTCACCGTGCTTCTGACATTTGCAAGAGCGAGGGCCTGAAATCACTAGAGCACAATTATTTGAGTTCATTGAGCACCCGTCGGCAAAGTTTTCGCTATGTTTATGTTTTGACCAAAGCATCGGCGATTTGGCATTCATGTATCTCGAGATCATCAGTGTCATCGCTTGCTAGCACCAGCAGCCACCACAAACATTCAGAGACATGTATTCGGATCTAAAGGCAACTATGATGAAACAGGCAGATAAAAAAATTCAGTTTAAGAATGGATTCGATAACCATTGCACTGCGAAACTCCTAATGCCAAGGAGCCGGGAGAGGAATCAAAAACAGAGCTTCCAAATCATGCACTTTGAACCTTTTAACATTATAAGAAGCGGCTAACTAGTACTAATTCCTTGCTATTAAACCTTGGACATTAAGAAGCGACTGTAACCATTTTAAAGAAGCAAATCTGACGGGACTGGGTAATACTACTCGACTACTCGTACTAGTAGTTCTCGAAGGCCCAGGCATTCTCCTTGCGAACCTCCGCCTCCTCCTCCGGCGTGAAGTCGTTCTTGATGTTAAATATCTCCCTGACCTCCTCCGGCGACTTGTCCCTGATCGTGTCGGCGGCCTTCTGGCACGTGATCTCCAGCAGACCCTTGATGTGGAGGTAGTTGGCGGCCAGAATAAGGTCGAACAGCGTGGCCTGATGGACGTCGACGAACGCCTCGTCGAAGCTCTTCAGATGATCCTTCGGCACGGCGGCGGCGGCGGCCTCCCCCTCGGCGGTGCTCGCGGCGGCAGCGGTGTCCGTGGACGAGGAAGTTCCGGCGGCGGCCTCGGCGCTGCTCGCGGGGGCGTGCTTGTTGCAGTACTCGAGGACCTTGGCGAGGATCGTGCCGGTGACGTTGGGGAGCGGGACACCGCCGTCGGTGCAGCCGTCCTCGATCATGTGGCGGATGGTCTGGGACAGGGTCGCCGCCGCCTCCGCCACCTCGAAGCGCTCGTTGTCCGAGCTGATGAGCGTGATCATGGCCGCCGGCGCCGTGGCCTTCTCGTCGCTCGATCCCGCCGATGCCATCACGCTGCTACACGAACCACGCGCCGAGTTAAGTTGCCCTTCGTTCGCTTCGTCGCCTTGTTGTCGAAAGCGCTAGCTCTTTCGCAAGATCGATCTGGTGCGATTGGTTATTGAAGGAGAGGTAATATGTGTGTTGATTGTATGCCGGAGGAGGATCACCGAGTCGGTTTCGAGTTGCAACGAAGAGAGTTCCTATCCGCAAACGACTTGGAAGTTGGAACCGAACGAGAGAAGCCCCGGAACTCAATCGGAAAGCCCGGGAACTGCACTCGGGCCATAGCAGCAACGCGGGCTGTTCGAGCGCGTGGGCCGCCATGTTTATGATCAAGATCGACATTCAGCCCGTTTTTCTTTTTTTGAGGAAAATTCAGCACGTTTATCTTATGCAACAGTAGTTATTCTATTTATGCAACAGTAAAGGTTGTACATACTACATATCTTTTGAACAAAAAAATATCGCTTAACGGAAGGTTATCCTTTTTGTTTCGGGTAAAAAGCAAGGTTATCCAATGTTAACAGTAGATAGCGTAGTAGATAACTTCTCATATAGTATAGTTTTATTTGCATGTTTTTAAAAACTGATACGAGTCTAAAACTCTAAATGTAATAGGGATGTTAAATGGTACATGCCTATTGAAATGTATTACTACTATCTAGCAACTACGTAGTAGTTAGCTTTCCTATTTCTTATTTCTTGTTTCGAACAAATTGGTGATATTGTTACCTTATACTCCACCCGTTTTTAAATATATGACGTTTAGAACAAATAAATTAGTTCATTTTTGAACTAACTAACTTACCCTAAAGAATGAATGTAGTACTCTCTCTGTATCGAAATATTTGTCGTTGTTGATTTTTTCTTACATCCTTGATCATTCGTCTTATTCAAAAAATTATTACAAATATGTAAAAAGGTAAGTCAAGTTTAAAATACCAACAATAATAAAGCATGTAGCAAACAAAATATTTATTATTTACAGAATTTTTTGAATAAGACGAATGGTCGAAGTTGAGAAAAAAATCAATAGCGGCAAGTATTTTGATACAGAGGGAGCAGTTAGCTAGCTGACTTGATATCGTTTAATTTGAGGTGTTGTTAAGATTTCATATCTCCATCCACAGGATGGAGATTTCATATCTACAATGGAGGCGTCACCAAGGATGCAGAAAAACTGGTTCTGTCAGGTAAAATTTGTTGTCACGGAATCTTTCCAAACTAATTCGAGTTATTGACTTTTCATGCATGCTTCTAAATTTATATTCTTTTAGTTGTATGATCTAAGAACAGGGTCTCATGTATTTATACATAGCGTTGCATACTTGCATGTATTTATACATTGTACATATAAATGTTTGCAATGGAGAGATCGACGGATAATTAATTTGGTTTCATTGAATTGTGTTTTGCCGGGTTTAATGACCAAGTACTAGGTTGATTTGCCATCTAAATTTTTGGAGGCAATGTTATGTGGTTCCATTTGAAGGTTTTTTTTGGGTAGTGTTTACCTTCCCCAGCACAAATTCAGATTGATAAAAGTACCACTCCATTTTTTTGTAGTGTCACGCTAAGTTTATCCTAAATCAAATTTGTCTAACTTCAATCAAACTTATAGGAAACTATAATAACATCTACTATTTTAAATTTATTAAATTCGGTATGGAATATATTTTAATAATGCAAATTTTTGAAAGTACATATGTTACATTTTTTTAAAGTTGGATAAATTTGACTAAGGATGCAGGTGCTCTTATGGCAGGTTCAGTACTAGTTCAAAAATGCTGCATTACACATAAGAGCAAGACTAATGGTTCAGCTCGTCGGCGGGCTTTAAGAAATGCCATGTCACTTGGGACATAGCCGGTAGTGGTAGGGTCCACGCTATCATTTAATGCTCATCGTTGCCATGGACCAATAACAATCCCCAAACCAGCAAACTGCTAGTGCCCATTCGCCCGGTCAAGTGGGCGTTTCGCGAGTCGCTCACTGCCCTCTCTCTTCTTTTCTCTCCCCGCCACCTAGGATATTGACGTGTACATCTCCCAACCTGTCTAATTGGCATTATTATACTTGCTCTAAACCGAAAAAAACTACTGACGAGGGCCTGGATTAGGGCCCCCTAAGCAACGAGATAATTACCTCGAAGATGGGGTCCTCTGACACCATTGACAATGTGAAGGCTAAGATCCAGGACAGGGAGAGATGCAGATCTTCGTCAAGACCCTCACTGACAAGACTTCCCCACCTCCGAGTATCTTCCGCCTCGCACGAGTTCGCCTCGGCTCCGAGTACCCTCCGCTTCGCACGAGTACTCTCCGCCTCGCACGAGAACGTGTCGTCTCCGAGTACGCACCGCCCCGCCTCCGACTACTCGTTCGCACGAGTAATCTCCGTCTCCGACTAAGGCGGAGCCCCCACGGAGGAGCCGGAGCGTGGGGCAGGGGCCCCACATGAACGTGCCGCCCCAGCCCCCCAAGCTTCTCCGCGATGACACGCGTGACACCGTTCTCCACGCCATGCAAAGACCACAGCTGGCGCGATGGGAGGACGGCAGGGTCTGGCAGGGGCTGTAATGGCGCACAGTGCACCCCCACGACCTCCGACATGCTGTCACATCCAGCGCCAGCTACACACCACCCCGTCAGAACAGGCACTCAATTACCATCTACCAGCTCTTAGGCCGTAACGTGGCGAGCCTAAAACGTACTCAAGAGGGCTGAGTCACCGTATGAACTACTCGGAGGAGGTGCCAAGTGCCCGGGACAAATAGTGGCAGCAGCCCACGCGGCGGCCTCCGACGACACCACAGCTGAGCGCCCTCCCACTACGCCTGACGGACATCAATGACGGAAAAGACTTCACAACGCCATAGCACTGTACCTTGTTTTCGTTTTCCTTCTTTGCCCCTCACCCTTGTGACTATAAAAGGGGGAGGGGTGCAACGTACATAAGAAGGACTGATCACCAAGTTTGTAACCCCTACTACAAACACCCCCGGCATAGGAACACGAGTACTCAGAACTGGACGTAGGGTATTACTCCTCGGAGGCCCGAACCAGTATAAAACCCTTGTGTCTCCCGTGTCGACCATCCGGATCCGACACAATATTCGATACAAATCTACTGCCGGCGGTTGAGAACCTCGACAGTTGGCGCGCCAGGTAGTGGCACATCGTGTGTCTCGCCGAACTTCACCAGCGATCCAGATGGAGGGCCGCGAGGTCTCGCTGACTCCCGGCACGACCGTGCATTTCGTCTCCCTCGGCTTCGTCTTCACCGGGCCGGTGGAGTCCGTCGTCGGGAGGACTTTCTCCCGACCCGCGCGTCCCACTGCCTCGACGGCGGCGGCGGCGTGAGCAGCCTTCGTCCGTGGTTTCACAGACGAATCGATCATGACCCTGATGGGGCCAAATCCGACGCAGGAGCGATTCAGGCTCACTGTCTTCCACCTCACCGACCTCGCCTTCCAGGCCAGCGGGTCCGAGCCGCTAACCTGGGGGGAGTTCGCGGAGCGGTACGAAGCTCTGTACCCCCGCGGACAGCCAGGCCTCCCGGACGACCCGGTGACGGCCTACGTGAACGAGCTCCGGGCTTCGGACATTGCCCCTGGCTCCGCGGCCCCGCGACGGGGGCCACCGGCACCCCTCCCGGACTTCACCTGAGAATGCAACATCCTGGAGGCCCACACCGCCACCAGCTCGACGGACGGCGAGGACAACCCTCGTCATCGCAACGGGACGCCCAGCGTCGGTCGCACCTCGACGAGATCGCCGAGGCCCAGCGCCAGCTAGATGAAGAGCTGGCGAACCTCCACCAAGAGCTCAGCGTGGAGGACGAGGCCCAACAAAGCCGCCGGCGCGAGCATCATCGTGAGCAAGAAGCGGAGCAGCCGGTGCCGCAAGCTCGCATACGGGCGCGAGACGTGAACCAGCGCATCAACGAGGATGCCCCCATCGACGACGATGACACGCCGCGCTTCAGTCGCGCGTCGCAGAATCTCGCAGCAGCGGCCATGCTCCTGCGTGGCTGCCCCGAGCCGGCTACGTCCGAAGAAAAGAGGGTTCGACAGCTGTTGACGACTGTTAAGTACCACTTTTATGCCGTCAACTCCTGTATAAAATGAGTGAAAAGTGATCATCAACACTAGAATAGGGCTTTATACAGACAAGTTCCACAAGTGTTGGTGTTTCTAGCTTTTGTTGTAGGATGCACCGGAATACGTGATAAATGATACAATTGAGAGCAAGTGATCCAATGGCTTATATAGGACATCATCCATAACAACTTCAAATGCCAATTTGGATTGCACCATTGCGACAGGCTCGTCGAGACGATTGAAATGGATATATCATTTGTCTACTTCTGAGTCCAGATGAAAGAGATATGCACAAGACAAGATCACCATCTTGATATGTGGGCCCGGTGGGACCCACACCAGACCACGTGGCGACGTGTTGCCACGTTGGATGCCATGTGTCCATGACACATCACCAATCCAAGGAAACACACCTTCGACCAATCAGGAGCTAGTACGCAGATTCAAGGGCCCACATCCCCACGGAAACAAGCTAAAAACACCGCATACACACCCATACACACCTGAGGACCCACCTGGCAGTCACCTGGACGAAAGGCAGTGCAAACAGACCCACCCGGGGGTCGGCCGAACCCTTCGGAGGTGCTCTCGTCCTTAGCCGACGCGTGGCAACTCTCCATTGGTTCCTCAAGGCATCCCGGGGTGTTTTGGAGTCGTTTGGCACTCCGAGCAAGCCACCCCCTTGCCTATAAATAGAAGGGGAGGGGGTAGGAAATGAGACACACTCCACCCTCCAAGGCTCCTCTCCTAGCTAGTGTTAGAGTAGAGAGGGAGAGAGAGAGGCATGTGCCTCTACGATGTTGCTGTTCTTCATTTAGACTAAAGTGAGTATTCTTGTATTTTTCTATTTAGACTAAAGTAGCATTCATGCATAGGTGATATGTTCTTGTGTTCTTCATGTGTTCTTGATTTAGAGGCTTGTGTTCTTCGCGAACACAACCCTTTGATCTTGTGGCACAAGTTCATAGTTCTCATATCCGTTTGTATGTGTGTTCGTCTATTAGAATATAGTGGATATTCATGCATGTTCCATTTAGACCAAAGTGACATTCGTGATTCCTTTCTAGTAGTTTATGCTTGGTTGCATGAGTAGACTTTTTCCTCTGCTAGTGCGTAGATCCTGAGTTTATGCGTTCGTCTGCTGCAAGTCGTTCGTATACGTTGGAAGCATAGTACGGGGTTGAGTGCTCTTCTGTATGCCTTTAGTATAAGCTAGTAGTACCTATAGTGAGTGAGATCAGTTCTCTTCCGTGGTCGTAGTTCTATAAGTACAGAGTGTCGTAGTCCGTTAGCTACGGCAGTAACCACAGCGTAGACATTGTGTCACGCTACCAGTTATCATTCGTTCGGCTTATCCCAAGGTTAGGTAGAGGCAGTCCAGGTGGTGGTGACAACCCGTCTGGCCCTCGTTGATCCTCCGTAGCTGGATATAGTCAGAGCTCCGATCCACATAGATCCGCGTGCTGGAGTCACCTGTTAAGTCAGGGCTATCGGTACCCTAAGCCAAGTTCTATCTAGAGATCGACCTTTAATCTCGTTTATAGTGCTATCTTTAGGAATCCTCTCTATCCTCGCCTCTTATCTGGGTGTGTCCTTGGACCGACTAGTACGAAGTTAGTGCACACACGTTCCCTTGGATTCGATACCCTTGGAATACTCTGAGGTGAAAGCTACAATGGTATCCGTGCGCTTGCGGATTTATTCGTGTGTCGCTAAAATACCCAACAAGCTTTCTGGCGCCGTTGCCGGGGAACGGTTGCTGTATCTATCTTCGTACCCAGTGGTCCTCGTATCTTTTCATTTTCTTTATTCTACCTTTACCCCCGTTACCCATGGAGAGGCCATCCTTTCACGACCTCTCCACCTCAACTTACGAGTTCAATGATCCAGCAACGTCTTCATCCAACCATGAACTCAACCCCGACCTTATAACCATGGTTCGAAATCGACCCTTCTCTGGAGCTATTGGTGAGGATCCCCATGACCATTTGATAGAGTTTGAGAGGTTGTGTTCATCCCTGGCTCCCCCAGGAACGATACAGGAAACCTTGAGGCTCAATTTGTTTCCTCTCTCTCACACAAAGAGGGCGGAGCAATGGTACACTCGCGCCAAAAGGAGTGGGAACGATTGGGAAAAACTCCGAATTGACTTCTATGTTTCTTTCAACCTTGCAAGACATAGGGCGTTCCTTCCGAGTGACATCCACAACTTTAAGCCATTAGAGGAGGAGACCATAGGTGCAGCTTGGGCTAGGTTCTTACACCTGATGAAGTCTAGCCCAAACATGTCTATACCCGATCGTGTATACTTGTGTACTTTTTACCGAAGTTTAGACATGGACATTGCCCTATATCTCGACAGCATCGCTGGAGGTGTGTTCGCAGACATAACATCAAAGGAAGGAAGAGAGATCCTAGACCGCCTCTTAGAAAACTCTTCCTTTCTTGCCGACCATAACGAACCCCACCAAGAATCAGAGTCGATCAATGAGAGTCTCTCAACAGCTGAACCTGAGCTTTTGACTTCCACATCCCAAGATTCGTCTGTTGAGCCCTCTCCCGAACCAGGAACAATGGAGGAAGAAGAAATTCAACCTCCAAAGTTCCTTCATCAATTCGAGGATGACCCTTCTGAAAATATCAAGAACACCTCGAATTTATTAGATGACCCAATAGGGAAGGGGCCCTCTTCTGTCCAAATCCAGCCAGCTGGAAATATTTTGACAGAACCTTCGCCTAGGCCTACGGTACCTCCTTTGCCTCCCAATCCCCCAAACAAAACATCTATCATGGAGGCCATGGAGAAGAAGTGGTCGACTGGAGTGGGACATTTTTCCGAAGCACTTTGGATTAGTTCACCCTCTACGATCATTTCTTGTTCCACAAAAGGGATTATCGTAGAAGCCCATCTTAACCCCACTATGGAGGTTAATGTCATGCCATGGCACCTAGCGTACACTCTTTTGGATAATGTTACGCTAAGACCATCCGACAAGCTCCTCAAGAGTTGTCCCTCCGGACACATTCTTGAGTGTCGGGGGGTTGCTTGTGCTGTGCCGCTCCTGGTACACAAGATCAAGGCTAATCTAGATTTCTACATCTTTGATGTCCTCGATCTTGATCTCCTCCTAGGCTCCCCTACAGAAAAACTTCTTGATGCTTCTCAAGGGAGCCTAGATGAAAAGCTTAGGGAAGCCGCTTCTGCCACCACTCCCTTGTTTTTAGAAAGTTCTATGGCAAAGCCTCTTCCCAAGCAAGACTCACTTGAGGAGACGATGCATGTATCTCTGTTCACATCGTCTGATCCTGTTCTCATTGAGGGTGTAGAATTCTCTACTCCTCGGGAGTATGACTCGGAAGATCCTCTTCACCTTTGTGAAGACGAACGATCATCATCACCCTCGACCGAGTTTGAGCCTTTTCCCACTGGCCCATATTATGTTGTTCTTGACCTTAATCAAGAATCAACATCGAGCTTCCACGATGCAGCTCTTGAGATGGAGAATTCATGGGCCATGGAAATCTATGAGGCGCCGACTCTGGAGTTCGAACGAAAGGATTCCATTGACGAGCATGGTAGCTTCACTCTTGATTTACCTCAGGAACCATGCTTGCATCATCCTTCTTCAGAGTCAGCTATGCTCAGTGCACGGAGCACACACGAGGACTACAACCACCTTATGATCCTCTCCTATAAAAAGTTTAGAAGGTTGGTTGTAGATGCATATGTTTACCATAAGCATTGCAGATTTCGTGTATGCACTGTGGCACTAACCTTGCAGCTGAAGCTTCCACGATACATTAAAAATTGGTGGTGAGGCGGGAATGACATCACCAATGATAGCTGCAAGAAGAAGTTCCCAGGGTCAAGCTTATGACCATAAACAAAGCACTACCAGGAGATAGCCTGGATTAGCATAGGTTTGTTTTATTTCCCTTTTGAAATAAAAAGCAAGAGCATGTTTTTAGTATAGGTTGTCCTTCGGGTATTTTTGGTCCTAACCCTTTCAGGTGAAGATTATAAAGAACGACGGACAGGTAGCACCTAAGAACATGTGAGCTGCATCACCTCAACACTTTGGTAAGTTTTTGGTGATGGAACATTACAAAAGGAAGCTTGATCTCCACACACTTGAGTTTTGTTGCCTAGCAATGCAAACTTCAAGTGTGGGGGAGGTATGTGAGTGTCCCGAGTAAAGTCCTCCTCATACCAAATCTTATCCTAGTTTGGAGATGATGTCAGCTCTTGCATCTTGCCTAGTTAGGTATGTCCTGCTTTTGACTTTAAACAAAGCCCTTTCAGGAAGTTGCCCGATGTTCACCATCTTATGCTCATGTTTATATCCCTTTGGAAATAGCTTGATCTTGCTTTCATGCTTCCTTTATCTATGTTTATGATGCTTTGGTTTGAGTGTATGTTTAGCTATGTGCATTCATAGGTTATTTTAAATTAAGCATGGTATCTTCTTCAATCAAACAAGACACGGTGTCGAGTTTGATTGATGAACCTTATAGTTAATGCATGCATGGATATTGGTTGTATATGCAGACTAACCCTTGCAGGAATTTTGAATTCAAATGGGGTAAATCATCGAGCTTGATTCAAATGGGAAGGTAAGCCAAGGCATCTCAGCCTTGTTTGAGGTATCTCATGGTGAATATAAAAAAACAAAAAAAATTTTGAATTTGAATAAAGGCTCACTGGTTCTCGAACCAGAAGAGTCCATCTTTTGTTTTTCCTTTGTTTGAAGACAGCACCAGGTACATGAACAAGTGTGGGGGAGATCTCCCAAGCTTATCATCGACATACACACTTGAGATCTCCCACACAGGCGTTGCACAACATCGACTGCACTTTCATGACAAGGGACAAGGTAAACTAGAGTGAGCCGGCTACCCCTATGGGTCAACCGAATCACCACTGGTTTCCTTAATCCCTATATCCTTCAGGAGCGATGGTATGTGCAACATTATCTCAGTCTCTATGATTCATGAGTTTGATTGAGTTTCAATTCCTATCTTCTAAATCAACTCATGAAATCGTGCTCTACTTGCTCTACATGTTTCCTGTGGTTGGCTTGCATATGTTTTATTCCATACTTATTATCTTGATGCTTGTGAACAAATATCAATAGGGAACTCATGCTCATCTAAGTAGTTGATGTTTGTGATATGGTTTGATGATATGATCTTCTCTCTGAATGTTTGAGTGCTTGGGAATTTTATTTGAAAATATGAAAACCCTTTGCAAAGCTCCTCTTTGATATGCCACCGTCCTACCAGAGCCATATGATGTTCCAATTGAAAACCTTAGACTAATATGTTGCTTGTTATTACATTGAGCTTTGTCAAATTGTTGTGACCCTTGTGAGAATTCTTTTCATGCTTTCATGATCAAGATCCATGTGCACTCCATATCCCCTTGCTATGCTTCTACACTGGAAGTTAGCACTGTATCATCCATCCATTTCATAAAAATAAAGCTCCGTGTGGTGTGACCTCTCTCTCTAAAAGTATTCTTGAAAAAGAGACATGGGCTATGCAAAAAAAGAGAAAAAAAAACCATGCTCAAGGCATGAGTCAAAAAAATTGCTCAAAGCATGAAAAAATAAGTGAAAACAAAGAGATAGCCCATGTCCAAAAGAAAGAAGAAAAAGGAGAGAGATGGAATCATGCGAAATGGATATATCATTTGTCTACTTCTGAGTCCGGATGAAAGAGATATGCACAAGACAAGATCACCATCTTGATATGTGGGCCCGGTGGGACCCACACCAGACCACGTGGCGACGTGTTGCCATGTTGGATGCCATGTGTCCATGACACATCACCAATCCAAGGAAACACACCTTCGACCAATCAGGAGCTAGTACGCGGATTCAAGGGCCCACATCCCCACGGAAACAAGCTAAAAACACCGCATACACACCCATACACACCTGAGGACCCACCTGGCAGTCACCTGGACGAAAGGCGGTGCAAACAGACCCACCCGGGGGTCGGCCGAACCCCAGTTCGGCCGAACCCTTCGGAGGTGCTCTCGTCCTCAGCCGACGCGTGACAACTCTCCATTGGTTCCTCAAGGCATCCCGAGGTGTTTTGGAGTCGTTTGGCACTCCGAGCAAGCCACCCCCTTGCCTATAAATAGTAGGGGAGGGGGTAGGAAATGAGACACACTCCACCCATCCAAGGCTCCTCTCCTAGCTAGTGTTAGAGTAGAGAGGGAGAGAGAGAGAGGCATGTGCCTCTACGATGTTGCTGTTCTTCATTTAGACTAAAGTGAGTATTCTTGTATTTTTCTATTTAGACTAAAGTAGCATTCATGCATAGGTGATATGTTCTTGTGTTCTTCATGTGTTCTTGATTTAGAGGCTTGTGTTCTTCGCGAACACAACCCTTTGATCTTGTGGCACAAGTTCATAGTTCTCATATCCGTTTGTATGTGTGTTCGTCTATTAGAATATAGTGGATATTCATGCATGTTCCATTTAGACCAAAGTGACATTCGTGATTCCTTTCTACTAGTTTATGCTAGGTTGCATGAGTAGACTTTTTCCTCTGCTAGTGCGTAGATCCTGAGTTTATGCGTTCGTCTGCTGCAAGTCGTTCATATACGTTGGAAGCATAGTACGGGGTTGAGTGCTCTTCTGTATGCCTTTAGTATAAGCTAGTAGTACCTATAGTGAGTGAGATCAGTTCTCTTCTGTGGTCGTAGTTCTATAAGTACAGAGTGCCGTAGTCCGTTGGCTACGGTAGTAACCACAGCGTAGACATTGTGTCACGCTACCGGTTATCATTCGTTTGGCTTATCCCAAGGTTAGGTAGAGGCAGTCCAGGTGGTGGTGACAGCCCGTCTGGCCCTCGTTGATCCTCCATAGCTGGATATAGTCAGAGCTCCGTTCCACATAGATCCGTGTGCCGGAGTCGCCTGTTAAGTCAGGGCTATCGGTACCCTAAGCCAAGTTCTATCTAGAGATCGACCTTTAATCTCGTTTATAGTGCTATCTTAAGAAATCCTCTCTATCCTCGCCTCTTATCTGGGTGTGTCCTTGGACCGACTAGTACGAAGTTAGTGCACACACGTTCCCTTGGATTCGATACCCTTGGAATACTCTGAGGTGAAAGCTACAACGGTATCCGTGCGCTTGCGGATTTATTCGTGTGTCGCTAAAATATCCAACAACAGCAGCTCAAGACCCTCCTCCAGACGGCCGAGAGCTCGGCATCGCACGCGCGAGAGGCGCTGGGTGCGCCGTCCGTACGACGGCAGGATCGATCCGCCTCAAGACACCGAGCTGCCGGCGAACCATCAGTCAAGTCGCGACTGGGGCACAATCGCGACGCTCGCGACACGCTCGAGGCCCGTCGTCGGGCTGCGGACGACGGCCGTGACAAGCGCGACGAGCACCGCTCACACCGGGGTCATACCCAGAGGCGAGGAGGACGCTACGACAGCGACGAGGAACGACACCGAAGCTGGTCGCCCGACCCGAAGGGCCCGCATGCTTTCGGTCGAAAGGTGCAAGATGCCAAGTTCCCCTCGCGTTTCCGAGCTCCGACAACGATACCAAGATACGACGGAGAGACCAACCCAAGCATGTGGTTAGAAGACTACAGGCTCGCATGTCGCGCGGGCGGGGCGACAGACGACCTGTTCATCATCAAGAACCTGCCGCTCCACCTCGCTGATTCTGCGCGGACCTAGCTCGAGCACCTGCCGCGTGGCAGGATCAACAACTGGAAAGACTTACGGGAGACCTTCATCGGCAACTTCTAGGGCACGTACGTCCGGCCCGGCAAGCAGTGGGAGCTGCGCAACTGCAAGCAGCAGCCAGGAGAGAGCTTGCACGACTACATCAGGCGCTTCTCAAGGCACTGCACCAAGCTTCCCACCGCGACGGACAACAACGCCATCTCGGCGTTCCAAAACGGCACCACCTGCACCACCCTCATCCACCGTCTAGAGCGGAGGACCCCGAGGACAACTCGAGAGCTTCTGGATATCGCGACCAACCACGCCAACGGGGAGGAGGCGGTAGTAGCAACATCGATTCCCCCTCCGGGTAAGGGGAAGCAAATCATGGACGCCGGTGAGGGGCCCTCCACGCGGTCCAAGAAGAAGAAGAAGGGCGACAAGCGAGGCCGTGATGACAACACTGTAGCGGCAATTGAACGCAAGGCAACTCGCCCCAAGAACAATCAGAACGGCCTCCCGCGGGGTCATTTTGAGAGGCTCTTGGAGGCACCATGCACACATCACGAGACGCCTGTCAAGCATGCGCTCAAGGACTGCCGGTCGATGAAGAACTACGTCAACGGCACGCTCAAGCCCAAGATAGCGGATCCCCCAAAGAAGGATGCGCCACCCTTCCCCGACGACGATGACGATGACAAGGAGGTGGTCTTCCCCCGAGAAGATGGTGCGGTCCACATGATCTTCAGCGGAGCACCGGCGCGACCGTCAAGGCGCAAGGAGAAGCTGATCCGGCGCGAGGTCTACAACACCGAGCCTGCGACTCCGGCATACCTCAAGTGGTCGGACACCCTGATCACCTTCGACCGAACGGACCACCCCGACCACGTACCGCAACCGGGAAGCTACCCCCTCGTGGTGGCTCCACTGATCGGGACCAAGCGGGTCCACAAGGTGCTGATGGATGGAGGGAGCGGGCTCAACATCCTGTTCATGTCGACGCTCAACGGCATGGGCATCTCGCGGTCCCGATTGCGCCCATCGCCGACACCTTTCCACGGGGTCATCCCCGGGAAAGATGCGCTCCCGTTAGGGCAGATCGATCTGCCCGTCACGTTCGGGACGTCGCGGAACTTCCGCACGAAAACCCTCACCTTCGAAGTGGTGGGGTTCTCGGGGACGTACCACGCCATCCTCGGGAGGCCGGCCTACGCGAAGTTTATGGCTGTGCCCAACTACACGTATCTCAAGCTGAAGATCCCCGGTCCGAAGGGGGTCATCACAGAGGGGACTACATTCCAGTAAGCATACGAATGCGATACTAAGTGCTTTTAATTCGCTGAAATGCTCATCCGGTCCGAGGAGCTCCACGCCGAGCCTCCCTCCGAGGACCAAGACATCCCCGAGTCATCCAAGCGAGCGGCCTGCTCTTTCGAGCCCGCCAAGGATGTCAAGGATGTGGCTGTCACCGATGATGGCCGCACGCTCCGTATCGGGACGGCGCTCGATCCTAAATAGGAAAGCGCGCTTGTTGACTTCCTCAAAGCGAACCTCGACGTGTTCGCATGGAAATCCTCCGACATGAAGGGGATCCCGAGAGAAGTTGCCGAGCACAAACTCAACATCAAGCCGGGATCGAAACCGGTCAAGCAGCGCCTGCGCCGCTTCAACGACGACAAGTGCAAGGCCATAGGCGAGGAGATCAAGAAGCTCCTTAGTGCAGGGTTCATCCATGAAGTGTTCCACCCCGAGTGGTTAGCTAACCCTGTACTTGTAAAGAAGAAGAACAAGAAATGGAGGATGTGTGTTGACTACACGAGCCTTAACAAGGCATGTCCCAAGGATCTGTTTCCTTTGCCTCGCATAGATCAGGTAGTCGATTCAACGGCAGGGTGCGAAACCCTCTGTTTTCTCGATGCGTACTCCGGGTACCACCAGATCATGATGTGCATAGCGGATCAACTCGCAACGTCCTTCATTACTCCCTTTGGCGCTTATTGCTACAACTCGATGTCGTTCGGTCTCAAGAACGCGGGTGCTACGTTTCAGAGATGCATGCGACGCGTTTTTGGCGATCTCATAGGACGAATAATCGAGGCATACGTCGATGACATCGTGGTCAAGTCAAAGAAGACGGGTGACCTGATCCCCGATCTTACGGAAGTATTCGCGAAGCTGAGAGAACACGGGGTGAAGCTAAACCCCGAGAAATGCGTTTTCAGGGTTCCAAGGGGCATGCTTCTGGGCTTTGTCGTATCCGAGCGCGGCATTGAAGCTAATCCTGAGAAGATCTCAGCCATCACAAACATGGGGCCAATCCAGAACCTGAAGGGCATGCAGCGCGTCACCGGCTGCCTCGCTGCTCTTAGTCGGTTCATTGCCCGACTCGAAGAGCGTAGCCTACCACTGTACCATCTAATGAAGAAGTCCGACCACTTTACGTGGACGCCTGAAGCCCAGGAAGCACTCGATAAACTCAAGAATCTCTTGAAAGAGTCCACCAGTGCTCACAGCGCCCATGCCAGAAGAGCCAATGCTCTTGTACGTGGCTGCAACAACGCAGGTTGTGAGCGCTGCTTTGGTTGTTGAACGAGAAGAGCCTGGGAAGTCACTTAAAGTTCAGCGGCCCGTTTATTTCGTAAGTGAGGTTCTCTCCGACTCAAAGATCCGCTACTCCCAGATCTAGAAGCTCGTGTACGCTGTCTTGATCACCAAACGCAAGCTCCGGCATTACTTCGACCAGCATCCCATCACAGTGGCGTCCAAGTACCCCCTCGGGGAGGTGATCCAGAATCCCGAGGCGGAGGGGAGGATAGCTAAATGGGCCCTCGAGCTCATGGGGCACAACGTGACTTATGCGCCGCGCAGTGCAATTAAGTCACAGGTGTTGGCAGATTTCGTTGCTGAATGGACAGAGATTCAGACTCCGCCGGCACCAATCGAGCATGAGACATGGACAATGTATTTTGACAGCTCAGTCATGAAGGTAGGGGCAAGGGCAGGCCTTGTCTTCATCTCGCCTCTGGGCGTGCATATGGAGTACATGGTCCGACTGCATTTTCCCGCCTCCAACAACGTGGCTGAATATGAAGCGCTCGTCAACAGCCTTCGGATCGCGGTCGAGCTCGGAATCCGCCGTCTCGAGATCCATGGGGACTCTGAGCTTGTCGTAGACCAAGTGATGAAGGAGAAGAACTGTGTCGACCCCAAAATGGCAGCCTATTGTCGAACTATGCATCAACTAGAAGACAAGTTCCATGGGCTCGAGCTCCATCATGTGCTGCGCGACAACAACAAAGCTGCAGACATACTCGCCAAGGCAGCATCAAGCCGCAAGCCCATGCCGCATGGTGTGTTCGCTAGCGATCAGCACGCACCGTCCGTCCGAGTAGATGGGAGCGACAACCAGAGTCGGAGGAACCAGAAGTCATGGAGATTGACCAAGAGCCAAACTTAGAAGATCCTGACTGGCGTTTCCCAATCCTTGAATGGCTGGTCGAGGGGAGGTTACCCTCAGATCAAACGGAGGCACGTCGCATCTCACGGCGAGCCAAATCTTATGTCCTTATCGACGGTGAGCTCCACAAGTGGGGCGCAGCAGATATACTCATGCGCTGCATTCAGAGAGATCAAGGTCGAGACCTGCTTCAGGAAATTCATGATGTCACGTGCGGACACCACGCCGCTGCCAGAACCTTAGTCGGAAAGGTGTTCCGACAAGGTTTCTACTGGCCCACGGCGCTGGCAGACGCCAAAGATATTGTACGACGATGTGCGGGTTGCCAGTTCTACGCTCGACAAACTCATCTCCCGACGCAAGCACTTCAGAACATTCCCATCACATGGCCGTTCGCAGTATGGGGGCTGGACATAGTCGGACCATTCAAGCAAGCGCCTGGGGACTTCACGCATCTGCTCGTTGCCGTTGATAAGTTTTCAAAGTGGATTGAAGCTCGACCCGTCGCCAAGATCCGTTCTGAGGAGGCCGTAGCGTTCTTCACCGACATCATCTACCACTTCGGGATCCCGAACTCGATCATCACCGACAACGGCACACAGTTCACGGGAAAGAAGTTCCTCAAGTTCTGCGACGACAACAACATTCGCGTGGACTGGACTGCTGTGGCACACCCAAGGGCCAACGGGCAGGCTGAGAGGGCCAACGGTATGATCCTACAAGGGTTAAAGCCTCGAATCTTCAGACGGCTCGAGAAGTTCCGAGTAAGATGGGTCGCCGAGCTGCCGTCCATTCTGTGGAGCCTGCGCACCACACCGAGTCGGTCCACCGGTGCAACACCATTCTTCATGGTGCACGGGTCGGAAGCAGTTCTCCCGACGGATATTGACTACGGCAGCCCAAGAGTCCGGGAGTACACCGAAGAAGGGAACCAAGTCACGCTCGAAGATGCGATCGACCAACTCGATGAAGCTCGTGACGTGGCACTCCTACATTTAGCCCGGTACCAGCAAGCCTTACGACGCTACCATGAGCGCAACATCCACGAGCGGCAATTTCAAGTTGGAGACCTAGTACTCCGACGTGTCATGAGCAACAAGGACAGACACAAGCTCGTGCCCCCATGGGAAGTGTCGTACATCGTCGACCAGGTGCTCCGACCAGGAACATTCAAGCTTCGGCATGACGACGGCACGATCATCGCCAACGCATGGAACATAGAACATCTACGACGGTTTTACCCTTGAGTAACATTCTTTGTTTTAGCTTATGATCAATGAATAATGCCATCTGTCTTTGTTCTCGTTTCATAAGCTTCTCATTATACTTGTGTTTAACATCTTTCGTATGTTTCAACGCTATCCAAAGGCTGAGTGGCAAGTGTCCTTGCGCCCATGCAAGAACACCTACCACTCGGGGGCTACCCGGGGCACGATGCCCCCCTTTTTCGTTTTCCGTTTTCAAAACAAAAACTCTCCGACAACTTTGTCGCGACCAATCGCACGAGCGAACGGTTCTTTTTGGCGGAACACCTTTTACCTCGCGAAGGGAAAGGATGTTGATCTGCAAGTGTTTCTATGTTGTTGCTTGTCCAAGTCTTTTAGTACCTACGCCCCCGCGGCTACGGCACGAAAACTTGCAAGCACAGCTCGGACCTACAGGTCGACGTTCGACTACTTTCAGAGGGAACATGGGTAACTGCTTGAGCTCCGGCTCAAAACGTCTTTTACAAAAAGCATGTGAGTCTTTTCTTGAGCATTTCTAAGTTCTCGGGGGCTATGAATGCATGGTGTCACTTCGTGGCTCAGGTCGAGCTTTCCGACTCTTACGCCTCCGCGGCTCTAGAGAAAAGTTCGATCGGCTTGAGCATCTAAGTGCCGCCATTCCATTCTGCAGTCATCCACAGGTACTCAGGGAATGCTTCAGGAGGCGACAGTTTCAAAACAAAATAAAAAGTTGTTCAACACGGCACGAATACAAGTTTTTGTTTAACTGTCATACAACTTGATACATCTAATGCGAAGGCCCAGAGCCGTCTTCTGGTGTGTCTTTTGGAATCAGCTCCAGGTCCTTCATCGCAGTGTCGGCCATGGCGCGGGCAGGGGCGGCGCAATCCTCTTCGATCTTGTCGAGCTCCTCGCTCGAGTAGCCGGGGGCCCAACCACCACTCAGTGCCTTAAAATCCAGCCCCTGGTAGTGCGAGCTGAACATGGAGAGGACCCGGTGCACCACCTGCCGAGAGGTCGACAGCTCTTTCTCCTTGACGAAGCCCGGCAGAAGATTGAGCCGGTCGCCAAGCACATGGGGAGGCATTTGCACTGGCGGGGTGCCGCTCTCCGTCAGGATCGTGTCAACGTGACGTCCAAGCTTGGCGCGGTCCAGTATGTTCTTTTTGAGCGCCTCCTCTACCTCGTGCTGGGCCTTCCGAGAATCCTCTAACTCGACTTTGACCTTTGGGAATAGAGAACGAGTCAGCATTGAGCCAAGGGAGACACAAGCATGAGTAAGAAGGGGTCAAGATAAGAAGAATGTACTCGAGAGTTGGTCCGCCAAATTCTTGGCCGTCTGTAACATCCCAGATTTTTTCGGAATGTTAATGTTTGCAAAAATGTGGATTTCAAAATTTTTGAATGGATTGGGTGCTCATTTAATTTGTAAGGATGTCTTCTTTGATCCTTCCCTAAATTACTAGATTTATTTTGAGCAAAATAATAAAAGATAGGAGTTATAAAATGCTAGTGTGAGAACCTTGGAGTTTATTGGATTTTATTTGGATCTTATTTGTGAGGGATTCAAATTTGAATACTAAATTCTAATTTGAATCATGTAAAAGGTTTATAGGAAATAGGAAAACAACCCCTTTGCAGTTTGGGTCTTAACCCAGTCCGCAAAGTTCTCTGGAGCACCCCAAGCTTTCCCCTCTGGTTCGCTCAACCGCGCGGCCCACCTGGCCTTTCGGCCCACCTAACCCGCCGGCCTGTTTAACACCAACCTTCTCCTTGTGTCACCGACATGTGGGCCCCGCGCGTCAGCCACCTATCCCTCTCCTGTTTCCCTTTCTCTCTGCATCTCTCTCGTGACGACACCGTGGGGCAGCAGGGCGCTCACGCCCTTGGCTGCTGCGCCCACTGCGCTGGCACCAGCCGGATGCGCGTCGTGTGCCCCTGGGCACGGATGCCGGAGATCGCCACCGTCCGCTTGCGCCTCAAACCCTAGCCGGCCGCCCTTTAAATCCCAACCAACCGCAGCTACCTGTTCCACCGCCGCCTGGGATTTTCCCCATCCGAATCCAACCACCCGCCACCAGAGAAAGGGAGAAGGAGGGAGAAGAAGGGAGGGGGCGCAGGAGTGGGGAAGAAGACCGGGCTGCCGCCCCGGGCGCCGAGGAGCCCTGGACGCCGACGCAGTGAGGCACATCCCGGAGCCGCTGTTCGTGAAGAAAGGGAGGAGAAGGAGTTGGAGGAGAGAGGGGGCGGAGGTCGCCGCGTTGAGAAGATGGAGGCCGCCGCGTACCGCACGCCCGCGCCGCCCAGCCTGGAGTTGTCTGTGCGTGGACCTCAGCGTCGACACCGGAGGACTGAGCTGCCATGCCGAGGACCTGCGACGCGCTACTCTGCCTCTCCTACGCCAAGCCGCTGCCTCTGCTCCGACCCGCGTCGCCGACCCTGAGCAGCCGCCGTGGACCACGATGCCAGGACCGGAGTGCCTCTGCCGCCATGGACGTCCTCGATGCCGTGAAGCTGAAGCTGGAGCCGCCCAAGTGCTGGAGCGCTAGTACCACGACATCGACCACCACCTGTTCGGTAGAATGCCTAAACCACTCCGCTTTGTACCCCTGCGCCGCACCTCTTCATCACCGTTCACCACCTTGACTTGGGTCACCAGGTGAGAGCTGTCGTCCTTCTCTCTGATGTGGAGACCGGCCTTCGCGTCGTGGGGAGAGTGACCTTGCCCGTGGTGACCATGTCTTGTTTCTGCCTGCTTGCTCCGCGCCACCGCGCGACCCGCCGTCGTCTGGGAGCCGGCCATCGAGCCAAGTCGTCCGCACGCGCGCTCTGCCGTTTGCCATCCTCCCTTGTTCCGTTCCGTCATCGTGCGCACGCCGTCGGGTTTGTCGCCGCCATGGCTACGCCGTCGGCATCTTGCTCACGCACAACCGAGGGGCCAAGGCCCCGCCTTTTTTGGCCACTCCCGTGCACCCGCACACACACGCGCACGCGAGTTCGGGCGCCGGCGTCAGCGCATAGCCAGCACCGTCGGGTCGTCCCTCGCCGCCTGGAGCGTCACTCCCGCCACGCTGCCGTGCTCGGCCAAGGGCGTTGCCTCACGGCCGGACGCACGCGTGTGCACGCGACCAAGCCGTCGCTTGGCAAGCCTCGTTCGTAACCGCGTCCATCAGTTCGTGAGACGGTGTTCCATCTGCACAGCGCGCCGTCTCTGTCGACCCCCGCCGCACCGAGCTGTCGCTCTGCGGCCGTTGCTTGACGCTGGAGGCACCTGTCCACAACCGCGCGTCCGTACGCACTCACGCGCACGAGCACACACCCACGCTCGCGAGTGAACCACCTCACCGGCGCGGACACCCCAGTATCGCCGCCGTGGAGCTCGGCTCGCCGCACCGAACCGAACCTCGTCGCCGCCGGGCCAGAGACCCGAACCAAAGCTTCCCCCTTTCCTTGCCCAAACCGAGCCACCGTCTGTTTCCCGTTCAGCCGCCGTACGCCACCGGGCAAGGTGCTGCCTTGGCCCGAGGTTTGTCTTGCACGCACATACCACCAACCAGGAAGGGCAAAGCCGTCCCTTTTGGGGCATTGATCCTGAACTTAGAAACCTGAGCCTTGCCCCTACCTCTCTTTGCTTCTCCAATCCGCTTGCCTGCTCTCTGCTCCTCAATAGCAAGCTAACAGCAAAAACCACTTCCATCTCGCCACCACCAGCAGCACCTCATCCCTTACCAGTCTACTCTGATCAGTAGATTAAGAAGGGGTCAACAGCTTGAATCCCCCACACAACGGTCCAGAGCCACCAGACGAGCTGCAGCTGTGGAGACCCTGACGGGTGTCCTCACCATGGGCAGAACCTGTTCGGTGTTATGTCTAAACAGCAAGCCGCCAGGAAGCACGTCGCCGTGGACATCCGCCGGAGCCGCCCGTGAACCTGAACCCGCTATCCTTAGCCATGCCACGACCTCTTGTCGACACGTCATTCCGCCGTGTCACGGCTGTGATCTTCCACAAACTTGCACACGCACGTTCGTAGTGTTAGTGAAGCCCAAGACCTCACCTTTAGGCCTTGGTCCTCAACGCAAACACACGCACGAGCTCAGTGTTTTTCCTCGCTCAAGGATGGGTGTGTCGTTGACGTTCACTGTCGCCGCCGCCCTGATGCCTTCGCAATCGTGCGAAGCTGCACCCAACCGATCAAAGCCAAGGCTTTGCCTTTCGCCACGTCGAGCGCAACCGCCAGCCACACGCACGCTTGCATGCGACTGAATCCGCCAGCGCCAGCGCGCAACTCAGCGTCACCGTCTCGTTCCTCACCATCTGGAGCCCTGCTCCCAACGTCGCCACCGTGCTCGGACGAGACCTTGCCTCGCGGTCGAACACGCGCGGGCACACAAGCCAAACCGCCGACCTGACCATCGGGACGAAACCGAGGATGCCCGGTTCGCGCACCGGCGTTCGCACGTTCCCAGCCCGCACCGTGTCCTTGTTGCTTATGTGTTTGCGTGCACTACCATGAAGGTCATGCCTCAACATGGCTGTTGCCATGCCTGAACCAACCTGAACCACGCCGAGCTGCCACCTTTTCCTATCTGTTGCAGCCAAAATCAGCAAGCAGCAGTCTGCTACCTTTCCCTTTTCGTTCTGCTTGCTTAAGCACAGCCACACCCTACCATGTCAGCATGTGGCCTCGGAACACCATTAAGCTGCAGTGCTTGACATTCCAAGCCACGGCCTGCAAATCCTTTCTTCTCTCAACCGGAGCAAGAAGCAGGTGCTTGTTATTCTGAATCCAAACCCTTCCTGCTACCAGCTTAGGGTGTTGTGCGCTGTGCCTCTGCTCTTTTCTCCATCGAAGCATGCCAACAAGCAAGAGCCTTGATCTCTTTTCTCCAATCAAGCTAGCAGCTGCAGCCGTGAGGCAGATGCACCAAAACCTAAGAGTTGTACCCAACCTCAAGTGCAAGCTTGTGACCATACGAGCTGCAGATGGTATGTGTTCATCTAAACCATGCTAGCTTGTTGGTAATCTGCTCAAATCTGTAGAGCTCTTTGGTGTTCACCAAAACCCTACAAGTTGTGGCCCATCTGCTTGCTTGTGCTCACAAGAGCATGCTGGTACTACAGACCTGTAGTGTTTCTGCCACAAACCATAGCAGTAACTTTTGTTTGTAATCCTAAACCATGTATGTGCTATCTAACCTTAGCTTTTTATCTATCCTGTTTGGGTGTTGCTTGCTAGAGCAGCACTTGTCCCGTTTTCTGCCGAACCTTGATCTTAATACCAAAGTGCTTGTTCTCAATCTTTCAAGTCTCGACCATACCTTTCGCCAAGGCTGTGACACGCCTTCGTCGTGCACGACACGTGCGCTATCTAAACCATCAGCCATATCCTGGATAAATCCATCCTCACCACATCTTTGTCATGTATTAGCTTCAGCCAAGTTTCTCAACCACACCACATCTCTTCTAGCCGATCGATCCTGCACCATCTCTACAATCTGGCCAAAGGGGCATACGGACTTACCGCTTGGTCCCATCTGACGTACGGGACCCACCAGATGACTTGTGGGGTCCAGTTGACCTTTGACCTTTTCCTTTGACCTGGTCAACAATGATTGTTGACTAAGTCAACTGAGCTTGCAAACCAACCCAAAACCTAGCTTATGGTTCCCTAACTTGCTGACTTATGTTTTTCTGTGCTTTATCGCAATTAATTAATTTCATAAAATATTTCTTTATTTGAAAATCAATAATAAAATGATTCTAGCTTAGAAAAATACGAAATCAATTTCTTTATTCTTTTAAAATCATGAAGCACCTGTTAGACTAGTTGTTGGAGTTATTTGGTTCTTTATTGCTTCTCGTTGGAGTTTATTTGCATTTAGCTCTGGTATTTATTTATATTTGTGAATCTAGGATTTCCCGGAGCTGAGGAGACGAGCCAGAAGATCAAGTACAACTACGGAAAGTACAACGACTACTTGCTCACAGGTGTTCACGCCCGACCTACTTTGAATGCCCATTAGGCATTGCTTTAGAACTGCTAGCGCTTTACTTATGCATGATGATGAATATGATGAAACCTTGCACTGCCCCTTTTAAATACCTTGTCCTTGATTGACCTACTACTACTACTATATTTACGCGTGATTATACGTTGAGCTTGCTGTGCATGTGTTGGGATATCGTGGTAGTATTCTTGGCGTGTGTGGGGAAAAACTGGCAGGAGAAGGTGTTTTTGGGATACTTAGCGGGGGTGAGCTCAAGACAACCCGATCCGGGATCGGGGGCCAGGGATCGTCTTCTCGGGCGGTGCCCAGTTTGGTACCTATGGTGGGTACGCTGTTTTAGGAGCATAGGTATTGGGGTTTTTGTGATGACTTGGAGGATAGGAGCTCGCCTCGGTCTGAAACCGAGTGGGTCGCTTTGTTACACAGGACTTTCGTACACACCACCTCACCGAGAGTGGGGATAGGGCCGTTTCGACCCTAGCAAGTGCGATACCATTCCTGCCAGTAGGATAGAGGGTATCAGTGAGAGGGTATAGGGTGAAGTCCCTTCCCTTTTGGGCGCTCCCCGTGTGGCCACACGGGGCATGTTCACAGTTCCGGGGTGGTCTTCTGCGGGGGACCGCAGCGAGACCCGGATGCAGGGTGGAATCGTAACTCCTAGGTGTTCGTCCGGTAGGGTGGGTTTAGTCGGATCGCTACCGGCTGAGCTCCATCCCGAGTTGGGTACAGGTGTACACGCTCTGCAGAGTTTAGATCTATACGTATAGCCGCGTCCTCGGTTATGGACATGCCCGTTGTTTACTCCGACTCTTACGTTTTGGGATTTCTACCTCCCCCTTATAGGATGAGAGTGTATGGTGAGCCGTGGTTGTACTCGGGGAGAGGAAAGTTGCTCCCTCTGCCTCGCGGATCCGGGTGCAATCATTGAGGTGCGAGGAGTGGGAGTTCTCGCACCGACCCTAGATGGAGATAGGACATGGTGACGGTGATCTGGGTGACCAGGTGTAACCATTTGTGGATGAGTGATATGAGAATTGGTGGGAATTGGAGATTTTATTCTTTTTATGTTGCTGCCGCTGTTTAGGAAAACTCCAGCCTACTCCTTGACTACTTTTTATACCTTTAGCTTTAGGCCACTTAAAGCTTGCATACGGTTGGTGACGTGAACCTATCCCATTCCTTGGGGATAGTTTGTGAGTGTGCAAGATTGGACTTGGAGCGAAAGTCCATTTATAAAGAATCCATGGAGGAAGGGTTGCGTTGCTTCGCTCAAGGATGCCTGTGGTGAAGATCGAAGATGAAGACTTGAAGCCTTAGCTACCGCTGCGTAGAGTTTCTACTTGTCATTTAGCCCAAGGGGCTTGTACTTAAAATCATATCCCGAGATGTATTCGGATGTAAATACTTTGTTTTGTACTCTGATTTCATTGTATGGAAATGATATTATACTGTAATGAGTTCTGTACGTGATAGCTACTGATCCAGGGACTATCACAAGGGTACAGGGAGTCGGGTTTTCCTCACCGAAAACTCGGGTCGTTACAGTCTCAGACATCTCGTGGATTTTGAGCTCCGCAGCCACGACCTCTTTAGCCTTCTCCGCCAGCTTGGCCGCCTGTGCTGTACGAGCTATGTGAATCCCTGTGAAAACCAAAGAGTGAAGCAGCCTCAGCAGTGATTAACGCAGGGAAGGAAACATCATGAAAGTCGAAGAACGCAAAGATACTCACCCTGGATCTCTCGCGCCATCTGGCTGTTCTCCTCGCGGAGCCGTGTCCCCTCGTCGGTGACCTCCTGCAGCTTGGTGGAAAGGTTGCAGACCTGATTGTTCGCCGTCTTCAGGTCTGCCACATGGTTCCCAAGGTCTTGTTGCAGGTCCGCCACCTTCTTCTCAAGCGTCGCCTTCTCTTCGGCGGCAGTCCGGGACGCGGTCTCGGCGGCAGTAGCAGCGGAAGCTGCATTCCGAGCTCTTTCGGCGGCTGTGGCGGCTGCAGTTCGCAGCTCCGCGGCGGTGACCTCCACCTGGGCAAGCTTGGCCTCGAGGGTAGCCTTCTCCGACACGGCGGCGTCCGCGGCAGACTGCACGGCGACTACGCGGTCCTCCGCCGACTTTGCCGCAGCTTCGAGAGCGGTCCTCACCGACGCCTTGCCCGCCACCGCTCCAACAGCCGCCAGTCGGGCGCCGGCCAGCTGCATCTCCAGCAAGGCCTTCTCGGCCTGGAGCTCCTCGATGGTGCGCGTCTTCTCGGCGCTGCACCTGGCGAGCACCTGGATCGAGAAAAGGGTCAACTGCAGCAACAACTCGGAAATCGAAACACAAGATCAAGGAGTAGGGCTCGGCCAGCTCACCGACGAAGCCGGGACGATAAGCTCGTTGATCGCCCGCTCCACCCACCGCAGACCCCACACGAAGCGGCGGCGTGCCGTGGCTTCTTCATCCTCGCCGTCGTGCGCCTCGATGTCATGGTCTCCGGCCCACGCGGCGCGCCCGAGGCCCAGGCCATGTCCACTTCCCTCGGGGGCTGAGGAGGAACGGGCGCCCGAGCTCTCGCCAGCTTCTCGGACGATGGTTGGAGAAGCGCGGCCCGTCGCGTCCTCGAGGGAGGCAGGCGTCTGCATGTCGGGAAGAGGCGAGTCCGCAATCTCGACCACCTCCGCGACGACAGCGGCGGGCTGGCATAGCGGCTCCGACGGCGCGATGGAGTCCGGCGCCACTTCTTCCGCCTGGGTCCTGGACACCTCAGGGCCCGCTGCGACCCCCTCGGCTGCCACGTCCTCCTCGACCGCCACGGCGACCTCCGGGGCGGGCAGCACAAACGCCTCGGCTGGCAACTCCTCCGGCGCCAGCAAGCACTGCTCCAGTTCGGCCGCATAGGCGGCTACATCACCACCTGGGAGGGTCGGTCCCCCCATATCCATGGCCTCCGAAAGCTGCGAGGACAAAAAGGGGGCCGCCACTTCCACAGTTTCGCCGTCACCGGCGCCTGACGTCGGGAGCTGGTCCGCCTCTGGAGCCACCTGCGCGACAGCGCCCTGATCAACGACAGGCGCCACCGGGGGCTCGGATCGCTCAGGGGCTGTTTGCCCCCCGACCACACCTACGTCCTCCGACGACGGCGAGGGCGCCGCCGCATCACGAGTCTCTGGCGCCGCCGCTGCCGGCTCGGGGGCTGTCTCCGGCGCAGACGGAGGAGTTGAAGAGCAGGGAGCGGATGAGGGGGTGCGCGCGCTCAGAGCCGCGTGCTTTTGCGGCGCAAGGCTGAGCGCACCAACGTTGGAGCGGCTGACACGAAAAGAGCAAATCAACAAGGCGAACGAAAATCGAAGAATAAGATAACAAGATAGCACGAGATGAAACTTACACAGAGGAGGTGATACAGGCCCGCTTAACAGGCCTGGGGGCGGCGCCTGACGACTCGGGGGGTGGCCTCTTACCCCCTGGCTGGACAGAGGACGACCCTCGACTGTCACTCTGGGTGAGGGGGACCTGCACGGGCGGGGCTCCGCCGCCGCGGATGACCAACGACTGAAGATGCCGCGGAGGAGCGTCCGCGCTCTCCCCGTGCGACGCGGTCAGAGTAGGCGCCGGCGACGTCGATCTCGCCTTGGGGGGCGACCGCCTCCTCGGGGAGCGCGACCCCCGCCGCGATGAGTCGCCGGAGGGACGGCGAACGGACGGATCACGTTCCGCCGGACGTCTGGACGAGTCGTCTCGCTGCGGGGACCTCCTCCTCTCCCTCTGCTGCTCTTGGCCGCCAGGGCCCGATCGGGAGCGAGTCACCCTCCGATCCTCCTGGTCCGGGCGTGGAGACGGGCGTGAGCCGGAGCTCGTTCCCTGATCGTGAGCAGCAGGCTCCGGCCGCTGCCTCGAGCTGGATGCCGCGGCCTGCCGCTGGGGAGGAGGCGACGGAGACGACAGCGCGCTCCAGTCAACACTGGCGCCACCGTCATCACCGGACCAGGGTGGCGACGACGAAGGGTCCTCGTCCGAGGAGACGGTGTCCTCTCTCATCTTCCTACGCTTAGCGCGGTGGTCGTTCCGCTCGCGCTTCGCAATCTCCTTATCCTTATGCTGGGCCTTGCGGTCGGCCCTTCTCCTGTCCGCGACAGCCTGGGCGCGATTCGGCATCGCATCCTCAGGAAGAGACGGCTTCGCAGGGAGAGGGGCCGTAGGCCTCAACTGAAAGCAAGGAAGAAGGCGAGAATCAACACAAAGGATATAAGATAGTCGGAGCGTTAGTCGGAGGGAAGGAAGACTTACAAAATTCTTGGCCCCCTCGCGGGGGAGCATGGGTAGGATTTGGGGCGGCAGCCATGAGAAGTTGGCCTTCCCGATTGCCTGCCCCACGCGGCGCTGGATCTCGTCCAGCGAAGGGGGCCGAGGCGCCGACACAGTCCCAACGAAGGGAGCCCTGTCCACCGTCATCTGACAGATGCGTAGACGGCGACGCTGGAGCGGGATGATCCCCAGCGCATGGTACTAGCCGATGACGGTCGCCAAGTCGACCCCGGCGTCACACAGCTTGGCCAGCACCGTCCAGTAGTCCCCGAGCAGCCTGTCCTGCTCCGCCTCCGGGGGCCCGTAGCTCCAGTTCGCCGGCGCCTCGGCGATTGAGGAGCCGGTATACTTCGGTAGCGGGAACTCGGGGCAGTCCTTGAGGTAGAACCACCCCTTGTGCCAGCCGCTGTTTGAGCTCGTCAACGTGCCAGAGATGTACTCGTCGCCCCTTT